>JAUDJH010000004.1:5000000-10000000 GCA_036320925.1 Automeris io
ATAGCAAAGCAACGTTTGCCGGATCAGCTAGTAAAAGATATAGTTTCTAAAAAATTAATAATAACTTTGAATTTTAGTGTAAAAGCTTTATTATTTAAAAAAACAACCGACTTCAAAAAGTAAATTATAATCCTAAGTCTGCCAAATAGAATAAATAATTTTTGTAGTCAATGCTATCTAATATAGTTCGTTGCGTAACTAGGCAATGACTTCAAAAGTGACAAAGTCTGATTGGTAGATTTGAGATTATTATCCATTCATTAAAACGGCAATTTTATTGTGTATGAGCTAATTTCGATCAGAATTTCGTCTTAAATACGCTAAATAAAAAAAAAATACAGTTGAGTACAGAACCTTTTTTCTAAAGTCGCTAAAAAATCGAGGGCTGATATATTAATACGTAATATTTTTACAACGTAAGCTATATAATCAAATCCTTTTATTTTAGGTTATTGATATATTGTTTCATATTTTTTACTTTGAGGAACACACAGTAATTTTTTTTATTTATGTTTCCAGAAACGATATAGTCGTTTCCTCTTGGGTTTAACCCAATAACTATAAAATCGTTCAGCTAGGTTCGATTTAAAGCTTAAGATGATGGAGTACAACGTTAAACTGAATTTAACGACCCCGACATCCTCCCGAATCATGTAACGCGACACCAGCACTATACGACTATGCGATCAACATACTGGCAATGGATATGATAATGGGAGTCTTATAAAGGCAGCGAGCCCCCAAATTTGATATGTGTGCGAAAGTGGTTTATATTATGTACGTGGCATGTTATGTACCCGCTTCCATTGTGTAAATAGCACTCATTGTATGAGCTAGACTCGAGACTTTCGTCCTAAGTATATTCTTCTTAAAATAAGATTAACTATTACCAAATTAACTTACTTATTTTTACGTTCTACTGTTCTTTGTAATCACAATAGCATTTTAGTTAAAGGTACCACTTTGGTAACGACATAGTGCCCCCAACGAGATCTTTAAGGGTGCACTTCCGATTCGGCAGTGGCGAACGAGCAGCGGCTACCCGAATTATAATATACTGTGGTAATCTTCTAAAAATATGTTAGAACGCCAGTGTTATTAAACTGTAGCCACTTAAATAAAACAGCAATATCCAAAATAAATTCATATAAAGCTTACATTTGATATTCAGATCGGTTTTAATATAAAGCGAAATGTAGTTTTTGCGGTATTCCTGTGCAAGTGAACTAAAATAGTCTCTGATTCCCGGTTATGTTCAATTAATTGGTTGTCGATCCGATCACTGGAGCATTCAAATATTAATTGGATTTCTATATTATCAGCTCACGTAACCACACAAATTGAGTTTGCATTTGAATTTTATACCATACTATTTAACTGTGTACTATGATTTAATTACTTGGTTTTGATTATATGTTGGGCTAACCACTAACCTCACCTCGAAGTCTCAACCTAACTTACCTAAGCTTATTAATAAATCCATATTTACAATAAATCTGTTTGTAAGCCACATATCTAGATGAAAAATCATTTGAGAGATTTTTGAGATCGATTTAGACAATTCATTTTTTAAAGTTTCTTAAATTATGCAAACCTTGATTGCAATAAGTTTTTTTTTTACATTTACATTCCGTATCAAACATCAACAATTTCATTTATAAAGACAAACACACGATTCAATATTGATGCCCCATAATATAATTGCTATATATTTCGATAGATCGATGTTGCAATTAATCTTTAAGATCACACAATCATTGCTAGTTTTAAAATATGATGCAGAAATTATATGATCTACGTCTCACACATTCGACTTTTGATTGCAAAGATTAAAAAAGACTCATTTCATATTTTTAATGTATTCAAATACGCTTTTTATCAACGCGAAGTGTCTGCAATACGCGTTATAGCACAGACACAATATGTAATATTGCTTGCTAAAAATTGTGTAAAGTATGTACACACTAAATGTTGCCTCGATTGTGAGTCTTTTTAAATGACGCAACGTTAAATTATTAACAAAATATAGTTAAAGCGAAATAAAATCTACAAAGAAATATTCAATATTATATTAGATATTGATACATGTAGGTATTATCCGCGAGGGCCACGGATCCTGCAGGAAGAACGTAGTCGAGGCTATGGGGGCTGTTTCAGACAGAGACAGTCGACACATATACATTAAACACAATCACACTACACATCTGTAACCTATATTATACCTGTATGTAATTTTATAGTTAGTACTTGAATTGCCTTTAGGCCTATATTTTTTATTAAATGCCTGACCCGGAGAACTTCTTACCGACATCAATGCCGTTACTTATCATAATTAATAACTACACAAATCAATACACATAAATATTATTTTACAGCTACTATATATACCGCCGAACAGAAAAAATTGTGCGAATATTTAATACTTAATAGTAACTCGCGAATACATATTATTTAGTATTATATATACAAATTATTGACGTTAGAAAGATTTAATGACAATGACAATAACTAAAAGCTGAGTTGCGTTCCATTTTACTCAACACGTTTTTCCAATAAATGATCGACGTACTTTTTAAAGATTTAACTTATTATTTATGAAGTGATTGAAATAAAATTAACAATATATGTTATAGACAGCTTTCCATAATACATTAGTGAAAACCGCATTTATAACGGTTATGCCGATCCAGAGATTAGAGAGCACAAACGCGTGTAGATCGATTAACGATTCTGATACATTTTTACTAACCTATATCGCGCAAATGAAGTTTTTCTGGCCACTAGCATATATACAGGGAGTTGTAAACCATAATATCTATAACGACGAAGAGGTGGCTGCGCAACGGATTTATTTATATATATTGATATATTGATGATGTTACATATCAGTTTGGTTAATCTAATATTTAAATCCAATTGATTGTCAAAGATAAATTAAATACTGTGGATATATGAGATAAATGATATAGGTCAATAACTTTTTCATGTACGTGCTGATAGTCCTATAATAATTATATGTATATCATTTAAATTATATTCTTCCAATATCCAACGGTATGTTTTATATAAACAGATAAAGAAGCCCGACTTACAGAAAAAAAGTTAATTTCTATTCGGAATTCCCCGGACAAAGACGCTTAAAGTGTTTAAGTAAACAAAGACGTAATGGAGCAACATTGTAATAAAACCTCCGAAGTTCGCATCAATCAATCGGCGCTTCTAAATGCGGACGGTATTGCCACTTTATCTTAAAGACGCGAGCCCTGGCTCTTGATTAATTTAAAAAACACCAGAGAACAGCTGTACCCTTATTTATAGACTTCTTGTTTAAATATTGTTAAATGTTTTTACACTGGCTTGAGACAGTGTTTACAATGTACCTGATGGTAAGTGTTGTGTAGAACAAAAACAACAATGTCTATCAAACGACGAAAATCCACTGTCTGTCTTCGTCGTCATGTCGGCCCACATATACCATGAATGAAGGCCCACTAGGTATATGACTTACTGGGTTTACACAACCAATCCAATCGACTTACCACTTCAAAAATAGTAATGTTTAATATATTTTATATAATAGAAAAGATATAAAATATGAATGTGAGTAGAAATAAGAGCCGTGGCCAACTAAGATTTACCTACGCAGATAAAATAAAAAGATTTCTGAAGGAGGTTAATGTCAATGTTGACGAAGCGAAAGAGGTTTGCAAGAATAGAGAGAAGTGGCGTTCCATTCTCTCTGCCCACCCAAATATGGAATTCGGCGTGATGATAGATATAATATATTTAATTTTTCAGCGCAATATAGAATAAACATAATTTTATAATGATGAAATATTATAATTTATATATTCTGTGGCAAGGCATGGATCACATAAGAATTTTTAAATCACGGCCAATGGGCTTTGATTCAAAATATAAAGTTTACGAATATAGGTATGGAAACTTAAACATCATATCAAATATATTTTATAACAAAAATAATATTAAATATGTAAAATTAAAAAGGTAATGATTGATAAATGATTATATGTTTTTATATTGCTTTCTTTATTCAGAAACTAACGTCCATTCGAATCATTTCAATTGAAATAATTAATGTTTTATTGAGATAATTGTTACATCTTACATTTGAATCATGAATGCAAATTATATCATCTCTTATAAGAAAGATAGTTTTAATCGCTAACAAGATTATAAAGATTATAGATTGAGTTTTATTATAGAGGATTTTGCATAATTATCTCCTATAAATAAATATTAGAAGTTAAAAACAATAAGATAGTAACAAAAATCGATAGTGACGTAGAAACATTTTATATTCATATAATACAATTAAATGTAGTAGTAGATACTGCAGGCTTGTGTTTTGATGAGAGTCCGCGCACGAAGCAATTCGCCAGGGATTGTACGTGCTCTGAAATATTGAAACTTTTTCAATACAAACGCTCTTTTATATCGCTCTGCGTACCTCTGCATTAATTACTATCCTTAATTGGAGCAGAAGCCGAGTTTGTTTTGTTACGAACGTTCGCATTATAATAACCCCGTCTAACCCTGACTTTCCTGCCTTTTACTTTACCTTTATTGAGCCAATTAGATTAACAATTTCGAGAAATAGCGTAAACGGTATTTACTTTAGCGTATAAATTTATAGTAGTATCTCATTTCTGTTGTATTTTACAATTTAACTTCGATAGCAATTTAGGAAGAAATATTTTTTTTTTAATTTATTTTTATTTAGGGGCTTTAAGAAATAAATTTATTATTCAATATTAAAATCAGAACTAAATTTGATGCATTTGAGAATATTATATTAAACAATATAGTTCTAGCGAACGTAGATGAAGCGTGCTAACCAATTTGTAGGAAATTGAATTTTTACAGTAACATTTTTATTTACTACGTCGTATGAAAATTGCGCTTCTGAATTCTGCTTTATGTAACAGCCAACGCCACAATACTGAAATCAGGTCGTCACGGCCCTTAGCTATTCTAATATATAGACAAGTTTTCACCAACGCCTTTGTTATTATTCAATAGAACAACACCTATATCTATGTTCTACTTATCTGCGATAGCTACTTGTCTTTGATTTGTATCTAATATTAATTTATCGCCGGTTTATTTATCGCTAGCTTACGATTAATTATTGGCTTATGCACGTCGTATTATAGGTCAATGTTTTAGTTTCGTCATTGGTCTTATTATTATCAGATAGAAGAACGTAAACAAAAATTTTATCGCCCCATTTCTATATTTTATTTAAAATAATTTAATCTAAGTTAATGTGGACAGTTTATCCTCATTCCAACTGAATATCTGTACACTAATATGAATGATCTACTGCTCGCTCTACCGAGTTGATAGGAGTTTTAATAACTAATAATTTAAAGTTAGCTACTTCTTTTGTACATTGTATCCAGTGTAAACCAATTATCAAATTCGTTAATCCTAAGAGATATAATAGATAACTAAAGTATTACGGTGTCACAAAAACTTGTAAAATTTGCAATAGAATGTGAGAAGATATGAACGTACCTAGGTATGTTCATACATGTTCAACAGATTCTGGTCCTATGTAGTCGCTCCTGTTCATGGATTACAGTCAAACCTGGATAAGTGAGAACTGGATAAGTGAGAAAACTCTACAAGTGAGAGTAATAGCCAGGACCCGTCATTTTAAGCTCCCAAAACCTCTATTAGCGAGAAACAGAAACCTCTGTTAGAGAGTCGAGTTTCCCTCATGGACCTCCGTAAGTGAGACTACTTATCTATACCTCTATAAGCGACAGTCGAGCTTTATTTATTTATATTATTTAGGAGGAACAAATGACAAAACAAATCTGTTACATCTGCTATTTTATGACTCATTCTTAACTTTCGTGAAACTTCCTACCATTGTTTTTGTTTTGTTTTCGTGAGCATCTTAATATATACCTACCCTTATAAAGTACATGCCGTATATGCAAGTATATGCCGAAATCTATTGAACGTAACATATACACACTATTGAAAATATAATATATTAGGTCCTTACATATGAAATTGGCGTTTTTCGTACTGGCCACTTTAATCACAAATTTCTCCTCTTTGGTAAGGAATTCCAAATTCAAATTTGTACAGCTATAGACTCATGTATTTGTGCTTCGATGATCGTCATTCATTTGTTTTTTTCTTCTGTTTTTTCTGTTTGCGTCACTCATTTTACAAAATGGAAAACTTAAAATATCGCATTATTTACGAGTACGAGTTCCGCCGTGGCACTAGTGCTGCGGAAACAACTCGAAGGGTGAATGATGTGTATGGCGGTCGTGTTGCAAAAGAAAACACAGTTCGTTTTTGGTTCCAACGTTTTCGTTCTGGAAATTTCGACCTGCAGAACAAGCCCCGTGGACGGCCTGAGACTCAAGTTGATAATGAAGAGTTGAAGGCTATTGTGGAAGCGGATCCATCGCAAACCACGTCCGAGTTAGCTGCAGGCTGCGATGTTAGTGACAAAACTGTTTTAATTCACTTGAAGCAAATTGGGAAGATTAAAAAGCTTGAAAGGTGGGTACCTCACGAATTGACTGAAGCAAACCGGCAAACGCGCGTCGACTGCTGCGTTACATTACTAAACCGGCACAATAATGAAGGTATTTTAAACCGAATCATTACCTGTGATGAAAAATGGGTTCTTTACGATAATCGGAAGCGCTCAGCGCAATGGTTGGATCCTGGCCAGCCAGCCAAATCCTGCCCCAAGCGAAAATTAACCTTAAAAAAGTTACTTGTAAGCGTTTGGTGGACTAGTGCCGGTATTGTTCATTACAGTTTTCTCAAATCTAGCCAGACTATTACGGCTGATGTCTATTGTCAGCAATTGCAAACCATGATGGAAAAGCTAGCGGCTAAACAACCTAGGCTGGTCAATCGCTCCACGCCACTGCTGCTTCACGACAACGCTAGACCACACACTGCGCAACAGACGGCTACTAAATTAGAAGAGCTTCAATTGGAAAGTCTAAGACATCCTCCGTACTCCCCGGACCTTGCTCCAACAGATTACCATTTTTTTCGGAATTTGAATAACTTCTTGCAAGGGAAAAAATTCAACTCCAATGGGGCAGTCCAAATCGCCTTCAAAGATTTTATTGATTCCCGTCCGACTGGTTTTTTTAGTAAAGGGATCAATGAACTACCTATGAGATGGCAAAAGTGTATAGAAAATAATGGTTCATACTTTGATTAATTAAATATATTATATTAAAAAATATTCGACTTTTTGTTCCTCCCATACAAAACGCCAATTTCATATGTAAGGACCTAATATATGAACATAATACATTCGTACTTGCTGTGACTTGTTATTGCTGCGTACCTCTATAAGAGAGAATCACTACCCATTTACCTGCATTAGCAAAAAACTCGGGTTAGTGAGAAACCTCTATACGCGAGAATGAGATTGTGCTTCCTTAAACTCTCACTTATCCAGGTTTGACTGTACATTGTAATTTCCATCAGCGGCGGTTTAGTCAATTGTTGAGGCAGTTTATAAAAGTATACCTTACGTAATGCTAAGAAATAATAACTGTAATACTGTAATATAATCGATATATGAATATAATAAGTCAATATTATTAAACTCACCTCCCAATTATATTTTATATAGTATTGCCGTAGATGTTCAAACATTGATATCGAGTGAAGGACCCGGCAATAAAATATAAGTGCTTTATCCATAAAAATATTATTATTAAAGGTAAGGAGAACGTTTATACTAGCGACACTATTGGGATATATAAATAATAAATGTAATTTCTTTAATGCGCACAGTTTGCGTAATAAAAACATGAAACTGAATAAACAAAATTATGCCGGTATAAGAGCGGCCAACGTCCCGAAAGTGCCATTCGCCATGCGTCCCAAATATAAACAAAGTGTAAGAGAAAATGTAATTAAATATCCCTACGCTGTTGTTGTAACCTTTATTCAACGTAAGTAGACTTTGTAACGGCGAGGCGAAAAGAAATTTCCATCGATGTACTCTTCTTCCTATGACATTGGCTCCTTTAAAAGATATGTGAAGGAATTTTTAAACAGGTCAGTATGTTTTCGGCGACTATTGACGAGCATTCTACTGTTTTTTTTCGCTTTTAAAAACCGTCTTTTGCTGGTATTGAATATCAAATTCAATGTAATCAATTTGTCGAGATAGTATTAAAAGAGGCAACCTGACTTTGATTCAAATTAATTATTGTAAATACCATATAATATTTATTATTTTATTTTTAATAGAAGTAGACTATATTGTTTGATGATGATGATGATGTCCTAGCCGAATTCGGCCATGGCGACTGTTTCAACACCGATTAAGAAAATCGAGGTTCAGTTTACGGAAACAGTCAATTGCGCAAGAGATATTTAAGTGCATAGCTGGACGCGCAGCCAGAAAAGCACTCTCTCGTCCGAACTCCCTCAGGCCCGATGGAATGGAGAACCAGTACGATCGGGAGGGAGCAGGATGCAGGTTTGGTCGAGTTTTCCTTCTCTGAACACCTGGTTGAATTGCAGTGTTAAAGAGATACCTTAGTCGCCTTTTACGACACCTCAGCAAGAAGAGGGGGGTACTATTCTATTCTGCCGGCAGCCACCACTGCACAATTGTTTGATATTGTCCATATATCTGGTGAAATAGAACCTATCTATGGATAGGGTCTATTTATTTTATCGAAAATTTAGCAGACAACATTACGAATATAGCAAATAATTAATAAAATGTGCCAATCACACACTGTAACGTTTGACGGCAATAGAACGAAATATGTGACCTTTAAATCCTTTGAAGGGTATAACACAATAAAATTGCACATACCTGGTTCAGAAATCCATTCATTCGATTCGCATTACCAAATGTCAAGCAAAGGTCGCGTCTGATGTTTATCAAAAGCTTTCTTCAAAGTAAATTCTTTCTTTTTACAGTCGTCTAAATGAAATATTGCTCACAATAAAAGAGATATAAGAATTTTGGTAATATTTATATCTTTTACAAGATTCTTTGTACCATACTCTTTTTTTAAGAATTTCACTTTCAACTTACCATAATAGAGGCCATTTGCGCAAAAATTACTATTTAACATTTTTAATTTATGGTGTAAGTGGGTACTACAAAAACAAGTAACAGTAAATAAATAAGAAGTAAATTTGCTTCATATAAAGCGACAGCTGTGTCGCTTAATATATTAAGCAAGGCGTACATTAGTACCCATAGGGGGTGTCCAACGGAACTTTGAAAAATTGAGTACATGAGCCACAAGCCTGTTGGGATTTTAAGTCCATAAAAATTCAGCAGACTCCGTTTGCACTAATTCTGCATGAGGCCGGTATGGTTCAATGAGAATTTTTGCCAAATATGGCATACAAATCTGAAGTTTAAACAAACAGTATACGTACTGTAAAGTATATTTTTGTACTTGGAAGAAAATATATAATAGTTTGATATTATTTTATTTCTTTAATACTCTTTAATACATAATCATGTCGTTTAAACACGCAAAGCCCTTTGATTGATTGATGATTTTTTGGACTTACGAAATTTCATTCTTACGCATATCGGTGTTCTTACATTATTCATATAAAACGAAAACAAAAGACGCGGTCAAATCGTGCAACAAAGGAATAAGTTTCAACGCATGTAACCACAAGTGAATTAATTACACACTCGTTTGTACATATTGTTTGGAGTCTCTACGTGACTCCCTCTTGCTAACACGCCCCCAATGTTTGTTAACTACCGTCGTTATCTGTTGGGATGCTCCCGAATATGTATTGTGTTTGATTCGATCTAATTTATTCACACTGTAACATTGTAAGGTACAAATATAAAAAATACAAAAAAAAAGATACATTATTTTTTAAATATAAATTCAACTTTATATCAGGCCACCGAAACCAGAATTACTCTTAGTAATGTCATTAAAATAATAATGATCCAAATTAAATAGGCTATTCTGGTCTTATAATAATGCATGAAAATTGGAATGGAATTAGAATTGGAATATAAATGTGAATGATAAAATATATTGATAAAAATGATGATGATATAGCAGTGAGACTTTGATTTGATTTAAAGTGCCTTTTCTTCTGCATCAAACTATTTAAGCTCAAAATTTTTACGTTGGCCTTTCTGGGTCTGATGACCTATTATGTGATAATGCTATTAAAAGCAATATTTCATTGTGCCATTTACCCTGATAACACTTATCAGGTGCTCTGCTAGACACGTTGGATACGATACATAAGCGTAAAGTGGATACAGCCACTTCTGCATCTCTGCTTATTCCATTAGTGATGTATTAATATGTCAGGCACTTTTTATTAACAATAATATATCGTCACGCTATATCCCTTGCGGGTTGAGAAGAGATACATTAGTGGCTGTATCCACTTTGCGATTATCTAATCGACATCTGTCGTGCCCATTGTGACCAGTAAAGCAGCTGATCGCCGGTAATTACACATGGCATTTCTATTAGATGTCGTTAGCGTTTTCTCACGACGTTATTCTTCACCGGTGATGCCTAAATTCCGGGAGTTTTTCATATTCATATAACGAATATTTATGATTGTTCCAATAACCGTATATAATTATTAATGATTACACAGTATACGGTACACATAGGATAAACATTGAAACATTCCACAATATTTATATAATTTACATATACGTCGAATACGCGAGTACACGCAACTGAACAAAGTCGTTCGAGACTGAGCAAACGCTACGTGAGTATACATATTTATCACAATATATTACTGTTCAAATGCGTACTGAAATATTGTACGTTATTTATGAGCTCATTTCAGTTTCTTGGCTCTCGAGGTTTTTTATGAGATAAATTGTTATTTAAACCGATAAAGATGTATGTAAGATATATTTATATAATAATATTCACAGTTGATATTAAATTATTTGTAATAATTAAATATCTTTGCGCTAAGTTACTTTCAAAGTGTATTTTAAAATAAGAGAATATATAATAGTGAACTATTTAGATATCACAATCCTGCGATAGTATTGTCAAACTCAGTTTCATAGCATTTTTACGTCATGAGTGATTAAATGGGATATTTTTAATACGAATTTCATTGAAATTTTCTGTTTCTAAGAAACCATAACTAGTTTAATTATAGCGGATACAATTACGATATTTTTTTTATATCCAAAAATATTTATTATAATTACTTTTCTGATATTTATATTTATAAGCAATATAGAACTAATCGAAATACAATCCTCCCACGCGCTTCAAGCCCAAAGTGCCGGAAAACATTCCACATCTAGGTTAATATAATGATATAATCCAATGAATAACTTAATTATAACGTTGGTCGTGCTCGTGGTGTACGTCGAGCTAACGTTATTTTGACATTTAATGACATTTCCGTCGTATTTCAGGTGACGCCGACGACCATGGCCTCCCGACGGATAAGGACAAGGGTTGTGACACCAACCTTTACCTTTATCATGTAAGTACATCATAAATTATTATGTCAGACAAAATGTGAAAGAGAATAAAAATAGCAAGCTTTATTTTATAAGGGCTAGACAATGAATTATGAACTTTTATATTTAAATTATTATTTTTACTAGCACAAACTTTATTTTCAAATATAACAATAAAGGATTTAGCCCTAGTAATAATACTGCAATACCATTAATAATAATAATAACTCGACGTGAAAATATAATAAATACCTGATATCAGAACATCATTATAGGTGACTACAATGTACATTCATTTTTATACTTGTTGTTTCCAAGTGTTCACGTCTCTCGCGAAGATTTTTTTTCTATGCCACGAGAACTATAATTTTTTTCGGATTTATTCAATCTCATACACTGAAAAGAAGTTTGCAAATATATTAATAATTATTATAAAACAATATAATCTCATGTACTAACTTTCCTCTTAATACTAACTTTACAATAAATCTGAAGATTATTTACGTAACTTGAATAGTCTATAAATTAGCGGTGTCTGGTGAACAATTTATAGTTGTTAGTTTCCCGTGATACACTGTAATTCACTAAATTATATTATACGTCCCGAAGACGTCATAATATAGTCTACCAAGCTATAGTAAATTTTTTGTCGTTCAAAATATGTCGATATGCCAGAAGTATTACAGTACAGTGTGAATTAATACTTTTTCCGTTATATATCATTGCTTTATACACATAAAATTCAAAGTTGTAGAAAATAATCGTAATTTTAAATCCTTTATTCGAATTTGCTTTAATCTATTGTCATGTCATGCATATCAAAAAAGATATGAACTGATATAGAAATGTGAAACATGTACTTTTTTGTTGTTATGTAAGCTGTATAGATTGTTGATTTCTGCTGATACCAATATTACGAAATTTTGCTTATTTAGAACTAACATTTTGGAGAGCTCGTAAAAGTCTTGAGAAAATTATGGCGGTTTGTACAGGGACATTTATTTTATGCTGCGGGGCCTTTGGGCGTTCTTGTAAACACTGCTGCACCTATTTTCGCTTAAGCACCCTTGTGGTTAACTTTACAGATCCAATTTAGCAAGAAGTCTTATAATCATAATTTTGATCTTGACTATCTAGATTGCAGCACCAGTTTTCATTATACTACACATAAGTAAACACACCCCACACACACACACCACCACACTCCACACTCCACACTTAATACAAGTAGTTATATTGAGCGTTTCTTCCGTGACAGGACTTTGCGACTAGCTCAATTAAATTCCCTTACTTGTACTTAAAGGATAGATCACAGATTTGGTAAAGACAGTATACAAATTTTGCTTTAGTGATCATTACTTAAACTCCATAATAATATTCTGGTTAAATAATTCTTACTATTTGTACTCTAAATTGCATTCATCCACTCTTATGTAATTGCACACTGAAAATATTATCTAGAATTATAGTTTATACACATGGTAAAAACATATACAATCACGCGAACCATGTAAATTTAAAATAATAAATTATGATATAGTAGATTTTAATAATCTATAATAAAGACAACAGAATGTCATAAATCAGATTTTATAATTATGAGTAAAATATGTAGTAAATTGTTACATAAATACTATTATTAGTTTTTAACAATATAAAAATTAAAACTTACCTTCTGTATGACTAAATATCTTTCATATACTGAACCCTGAAATATGAATTTTAAGCTCTAAATTATGTATGCCGGTCGATATGCTAGGAATAAGTTTTCCGGGCCAATTTAGTGCCCGGATTAGGGGTATTCGCGGCGGAAACGGAATAAATCGAGCGCCTTATTGAAATTGAGTTAAGAACGTATTACCTTGGCTACGAGAGCGCTCTACGCCAATACTCGACCTGTACGAGTCGTAGCGATCGCGTAGACATCGTAGCCATTACGTAGCACTATCGTAGCGAAATGTTTGACTCCACGCTGCATTAATCAACCCAACGTTGATAGTTTAAACATTGATCTTATAACAAAGTAAGGTTCTATAAGTCTAAAATTAAACTATTTACTATTTTTCACACTCAAAATCTAAAAGACTTTAGACAGTAATTTGCTTGCCACACTTGTAAAATAATTAATAAATTATCTAATTGCTATATATATAACAATAATTAGCATTATCATCACCATTTCTCGGGTGGATAATTTTCATAAAAATTCAAATCTATAAAACGATAGTATGGCGCTCCAAAAAAAAACAGTATTTTATGTCTGTAATAAAAAATATTTACATAAAACCTACACAGTGCGACTATATGGGTAAAAATAATGCCTTCAATAAAAAAAAGTCGTGCTTAAATAAATAAAGTCGGGCGCCGCACCTGATTCAGATGCGGTAAGCAAGGGGGATTACCGAACCGCGCAATCTCGTATATAATTCACGCACCATTTGCGCGTGTCGTGACTTTCGCCGGTTATACTGATGAAAATGGGAATTTCGATGGGGACTTAGCTATATTTAAGACCCCTAAGCATTATTAAACATCACTTCAGCAATATTTAATTTGCTCTCGGCAAGCATCTAGGGAATATGTATTTTAATTACATAATACATATATTAATGAATGGCAACAGTGGCGTTTTCTGTTATTTGAAGTTATTAAAAGCTTAGTGATCGCAGAATTTCTGAGACAATTTATTTTTAAATCAATGTTAAGTTATAATATGTTTTATCATAATAACATATCCTCACGCTATATTCCTTGTAGTGTAGGTAGAAATACATTGGTGCCAGGATTTACTTGGCAATTATATGTCATACCCAACGTGACCAGTAGCGCATGATATTTCTATGCACATGTCATGCAGGTTTCCTCATTTCTCATGATCCAGATTTTGCTTCACTGGTGAGCATATGACGCCTTAACCTGTACTTAATCTGAAAAAATCCAGAGTATATGTATATACATGTAGTATAGTATGTGTATGTATATGTGGGTTTGTATAAAATTTAGTAATTATTGTACACCTGAAATATAATTTAATGTTATGTGTTGTACTTTTTAATATTACTGTTTCTAATGCTTAAGAACTATATTAAAATATTGTATAATCATTATTATATTATCGTGGAAAGCTACTTTTAATATTTATTAATTTTACGAGTATTTCAACCGATTTATAAATAATGAAGTTCTGTCAGTTTTAAAGACACGGAGATTATTGAGAGATATTGGAAAAAAATGGTACAAAATGATTGTTCAGGAGATCTGGCTGAAACTATATATATATATATTATACTTTCATAATAATAAAACTGTAATTTATATATTGTATTTGTATATTGTAGTTCAGTAGTTATATATATATATATATATATATATATACTGTAATATAAACTGTAATTAATGGCTATGTTATGGAATTTATATATGAAACAATCAATGGCGTCTACATTATCATTTATAAAAAGATTTCAGCAGATTTCAGAAACAATTCTTATCATTTCAAAAGTACTATTTCCACGTGAAGGTAGTCTATAACGTTAAGGATATCTAGTCTATAATAAATTGTGAAAAACATCAATACACAATTTACTTAATTACAACAAAAGTATATCTTTAATTTAAAAGTCTACTTTCACTGAGCATAGCGAATTATGCTGCTCAAACGTGAGTAAAATTGAACAATACATTTTTCATGAACACATGAATTTAAGACGCTCGAAGAACTGACTTTGATGTTTTCATTACACGTCTTCAGAGCAACAAAGCTGCTTCACAAGCATTCTTAACGATGGAATTCATCACAAGACGTATTTATTTAAAAGGCTTTTTAATCTTTTTTATTTATTTTCTTTGATTTCGCGATTCATTAAAATTTACACATTTACTCGCTCGCACATTGAATACTAAACGCGTTACAATACATTGCTTAAACATACGACGTACTTTCGAAAATTTATATCCGTCTTAAGACAATATCACGCTCTTTTATTAGGTTTTTTCTTCTTTAACATAAACCAATTTCCTGGAGTTTTTTGCTGATTCCAAATATTTTAATCATGGCCAAAATGCTATTTATAAATCTAATCAAGACTTAACGTTAGTTACACTTATTAAAAAATCTAGTTTAACTGTTTTAATGTATTTTACATTTGGGAAAAATGTAGTTTAAGTTTTTTTCTTGAGCACTAGGGTACCTAAAGTCGGCCTTTGTCAGTGTTAGATTTTATAGTAATTTTCTAACAAAGCTCCTACTATTTTCCTTTATTTATTATTGACCCAGGCTGCTTTACTCAGATTCAATTTACACTCAAAATACGTAGATTTTCCAAATTGTCAACCCTTATTTTATTACATTTGAGGTGGAGTATATAAAAACCGATCGTTATAATTACCTAGAGGCTAAATCTTTAAAACAAACCCAATCTAAATATTTCATGTAACTAGTTACAGTAGTTTTACTCTACAATGATATGACAGTAAGAAGTCTTGTTATACGTAAAGATAGATAGCATTTTATATTTATACGTTTTCTTAACTTTACGGGTCCGTATGAGATATACATACAGATAGACTATCTTTACTTGGTTATTAAGCTAGTTACATAGGTTAAGGTATAACATAGGCTTACATAGGTATAAAAACATATCATGTTTAATTAACATAACATGTTTACCTAATTTTGTTTGTACGTAAAGCTAACGCCTATATCCGATGGATATTGGTTCGGGGAACGTGGCCTCGATCTGTAAACTCTGAGCTACGGTTTGAAGTGGCGGAACACTCGAACCTCTTAATTAAGAAGCTGTGTGGATTGGAAACAATGTGCTATTTGACTTAAAGTATTCACTTTGAAGTCAAGAACGCTGGGCGTAAAAAAATTATATAATCTACAAAAGTTATGAGTTACTTGGCTATTTATCCTGTATATATATATTTTTTTTTAATACTGTATTATACTTATTGTATATGAGTGAATTTACTTTTCGCGTTTATTTGCATCTCATGATACGATATGGGAGACTTCAGATATTAAATTCATTATTAGAAAACTCGCTTCATTATAGCCACTATTTCTAATTTCTACGTGGTAAAATTAACGATATTCCTTTCAATTTCATAATTTATAATATTAGGTCCTTACATATGAAATTGGCGTTTTTCGTACTGGCCACTTTAATCACAAATTTCTCCTCTTTGGTAAGGAATTCCAAATTCAAATTTGTACAGCTATAGACTCATGTATTTGTGCTTCGATGATCGTCATTCATTTGTTTTTTTCTTCTGTTTTTTTCTGTTTGCGTCACTCATTTTACAAAATGGAAAACTTAAAATTTCGCATTATTTATGAGTACGAGTTCCGCCGTGGCACTAGTGCTGCGGAAACAACTCGAAGGGTGAATGATGTGTATGGCGGTCGTGTTGCAAAAGAAAACACAGTTCGTTTTTGGTTCCAACGTTTTCGTTCTGGAAATTTCGACCTGCAGAACAAGCCCCGTGGACGGCCTGAGACTCAAGTTGATAATGAAGAGTTGAAGGCTATTGTGGAAGCGGATCCATCGCAAACCACGTCCGAGTTAGCTGCAGGCTGCGATGTTAGTGATAAAACTGTTTTAATTCACTTGAAGCAAATTGGGAAGATTAAAAATCTTGAAAGGTGGGTACCTCACGAATTGACTGAAGCAAACCGGCAAACGCGCGTCGACTGCTGCGTTACATTACTAAACCGGCACAATAATGAAGGTATTTTAAACCGAATCATTATCTGTGATGAAAAATGGGTTCTTTACGATAATCGGAAGCGCTCAGCGCAATGGTTGGATCCTGGCCAGCCAGCCAAATCCTGCCCCAAGCGAAAATTAACCCCAAAAAGTTACTTGTAAGCGTTTGGTGGACTAGTGCCGGTATTGTTCATTACAGTTTTCTCAAATCTGGCCAGACTATTACGGCTGATGTCTATTGTCAGCAATTGCAAACCATGATGGAAAAGCTAGCGGCTAAACAACCTAGGCTGGTCAATCGCTCCACGCCACTGCTGCTTCACGACAACGCTAGACCACACACTGCGCAACAGACGGCTACTAAATTAGAAGAGCTTCAATTGGAAAGTCTAAGACATCCTCCGTACTCCCCGGACCTTGCTCCAACAGATTACCATTTTTTTCGAAATTTGGATAACTTCTTCCAAGGGAAAAAATTCAACTCCGATGGGGCAGTCCAAATCGCCTTCAAAGATTTTATTGATTCCCGTCCGACTGGTTTTTTTAGTAAAGGGATCAATGAACTACCTATGAGATGGCAAAAGTGCATAGAAAATAATGGTTCATACTTTGATTAATTAAATATATTATATTAAAAAATATTCGACTTTTTGTTCCTCCCATACAAAACGCCAATTTCATATGTAAGGACCTAATATTATATAAAATTAATATTTAGTTTAGATTTTGGGAGCTAAATATCTGTTTACTCTTATATAATAATTAATAATATAAAGATCTATATCATCTATAACATTGGTACTAAATATAATTTACGATTATATGTTAGTTTAATTTCAATACATTACTAAACTGCTAATGCGTGAGTGTTAGAAGAGAAATTAATCTGATGTTCAATAGGCACATATTAGTTTAGCTTATTGATCAATGATTAATGGAATAAACTCTCATAGCAATGAATAATATAAACATGCATTATTAAAAAGCAACGGGTAACTCTAAAATAGGTTTAATGAAAGAAACCTTCAATACATAATGGGGACAAAGAAGTTCATTACGAGCGCAATTCGAACAGAGCCAGCTGCGTCAGAACGCTGAACGAAATGCCAAATAATGGCGACAGTACAAATGAAAACAAATAGGAAGAGCGGGCCAGTGATAAATTGTTCGTGTTGTGCTCCGTTATTTTATGGCTGAACATAATTTACGACACTGTTTAGGACAATCATCGCCGTTTAAAAGCTCTTCGCAGGCGGAAAAGTCAAAAATCGCTCTTTTCATTATGCGTATAAAAGTATTTTACTGATCAATGATTATTTTCCGTTAGTATTCTATATAATAAAATAATTTAATAATACTATTTTCATTAAATACGATTTTAAACTCTAAAATTATGATATTACAATAATTTTGATAAGTATGAACTGTTAACAGCTAGCTGTACTTGAAATCATGCTATTTATAATTTAAATAAAACTGGCCATTGTAATTTAAATAAAAATATTTTTTTACTAATATCGTTTTGTTTATTTGACAAAGGAATTAGTTAAAGCATTCTGTAAAAAATGAAAGCGTATGTATTTGCATGACTAAATGATAACATTCTAGGCCATATTATAATATGGTATAATACCTTAAATTGGGTGTTTTGTAATTACTTAATTTAAGGTAAGCATCATTTGTATTTCTCTCGCCTAATTACGTCCCTTATATACCTACAAAATTTTATAATAGTTACTATGCCTCTGAGATTTAAGTTTACTTTCATTCATTGGATTAAATGTATCTACTGTTAAATCTAACCCTACAAAAAAGAGTCTATTTAATACGAAAAACTTTGTATCGAAAAAATAATTTATATGAACTTACAATTAATTATTCTAAATGATGTGTTGTATATCGAAAAGAGTAAATTTCAATTTAAAATTTTCATCCCATTCGATTTGACAGCTATATTCTTTTTAAATTTCTTATTTGCAGTTTTACAGTCACATGTACCGAAGTTGGAATATCCACAAACGTTATATCCTCTTGATTTGCACGGATAAGCTTTTCGCTCGAAACGTTGTACTCGTACAGCAAGCGCCAAAGCGATGCAAATAGTCCGTAAATAAAATAGAAGCGCCCCGAGACGAGTTCGCAGGATCTCGTTTCAGAAACGAGGCTCCCAATTCGCGTATGTGATGTTACCTACGTGAAATGAAAATGCTGCGCTGCTTGGTCGTTATGTTCCAATTTTATTTTTACCTAAATTTTCCAATTTATTCTATTTAAACCATAAAATTTAATATCTGCGGTTTAGCTTTTATATATGTTCTCTACATTAATTTGTATTTTTATAAAATACTTGTGGTACAATACCTTTTTTTTTTAACCCGGGGGAAATCCCTGACGGACCTCAGAGGGTGATGAGAGTCGCCCCCCGGTGTGTCGGACTTGCACCGACTAAAACCCCCGGGGTGTTCCTTCTCTCCGTCTAGCCGGGACCGGAGGTACAGCAGCGTCCACTTCTCCGGCCCGCGACGACGTCTGGCCTATTCGGTAGGCCTCACCTCTGTGTTTACGAAGGGCTAAGTAAAAGGCCACTCATCGCTCTCCTCATAAGTAGTCTTGGAGCGGTGTGTGGGAACACGTCACACACCGCTCTCGCCTGGATAAGTTAGGCGACGCGCTCCCTCAAGCGCGCCGCCCAGGCGTCTTTCCAGTTACGGAGGAAGGCCTGCGGCAAAGGCCCTCCTCCTTCATCCTATTCTACGTGGGCGACGGATTGGGTTGTCGGGGCCGGCTATTGCCTCCCTGACCCTCTCCGCCGCCTCTTTCGCCTCCATAACACTCTCACAATATGTAACGACCGCCTGCCATGCTCTGTCACTGCCGACCATCGCGCAAGCGAGCGCCGGTAGTGACAGGTCACCACCCACCCTGATATTAGAGAGAGAACACCTCCGTTATATTTCTTATTTATTATTGTTATATTTAATTAGGTAATATTCCTTTCTAATATTCTTACTGACTTGCCCATAATTTTCGATGAATCATATAAAATTAAACATCTTAAACGAGAAAAAACATACTGTTATTAATTCACGTTTAAACCAAGTGTAAATAAAGTACAAGCTTTTACTCGAAACAATCTTACCTTCCAGCGCTTTCCACTGCCGGTAAAGTTTCCTTCGAAGTTCGTTCCGATATTAACCGGTAACTGTTAACTGCAGTTGGCTCAGATGCTATCTAAACTTGAACGTTGCTCTAAAGTTTTGTTCTATATTATCATAGTAATATTGCATTAAATCTTATCAAATTTAAGTTTACAGACTTCAAATAAGATTTCTTTATATTATATTACTATAATATTTATAATTTATCAAAATTCTTATATGTAAACTACGAAATACTTAATTATATTTCATAATAGACGCATAAAATCGCCAAATTAATTAACATAAATAATACTATTTTATAAAATCTTTTATTTATTAAACAAGTTTCTTAAATATTCCAAAATAATATGCAGACACAAAATTTATTATAATATACAAATTTTATATTTATCACGTTTTATTTCATGTTCAAATATACAGTAAAGATAGCATTCGTAAATTGATTATATTTTCCATAACCAACTCCGTTTTTTTTTTGTTTAAAAGTACATAATAACCATCAAAATAATGGATTCAATGTAGCAGAACGGTATACATTAGACGCTATCTGAACGACCCGTCTCTCTATATTTATGATAACTACCTCCAGATTCACGATAAGAATGGAGTGAAACAATTGCGTAACTCTGAAACTTGGTAGTCAGCGTACAGCCAAGTGACTGGAATCCTTACCTTACAAATGGCAGACATATTTCACATCGGAACGATACGTGACTTGATTAGCTGTGATAACTCATTCCTGAACTTACTGGCAACAACGAGATCTATTTTACGGAATAGGTTGGTGATAATCAGATTTGATTTGTTTAATTAGTTGTTTTTATACTGGGTCGGCAAAGTGACTACATTGCACCTGATGGAAAGTGTAGTGTAGTCCAAGAGCGATGACGACCGCCAAAAAAGGAAATTCCGTTTGACAGTCACCGTCGCTATATCGCCCTACATGTACCACGATGGAAGTTTGTTAGAATAAATAAGGTTTATGTTTTTTTATAACGATGTTTTCATCCAGATCTACATTTCATCTTTTAAAACGTTATAAATCGAATAGTTTGAACCTTGAACCTTCATTTTGCTTTTCTTTATAATGTTCATAAATTTTCTGTATACTTTATCTTCTATCTTATTCTTAAATTCTATAAAGACCAACTTTCACTAGATTTATATAAAGTTATCACACTTTGTCATCCCCACAGATCCAGTCTACGGATGGTGAACCAAATCTATTAACTTTTTCATCTAATTTAGTTAAAAATATAGTAGTGGATCTCATCAAATTTATCGCACAAGTGAAGGCGGTTAATAACTAGATAATGTCAGATTTCTGTTGAGCTAAGCTTAGTACAATGAAATGAAGCGCCGCGTTGAATTCGGATTTAAAGCCGAATTATTCTATTCTCATTTACCGTGATAATTTTATCTCAGCTATGTCAGCTTTTTCTCCAAACACAGAAGAAGTTTAAATAATTAACCAACAATTCCAACACAACATCAACAACCAACATTTCGTGGGCTGTGGCTACTTTTACAGCATTCCTAATATATTCGATTTTATAGTCAATACTGAACTCTTGTGATTATAAAACTTTGACATCCTTTGCTATGTCATGGGAAACATTTCAAAGCAAAAACATATATGTATTTATTATACAAAAACAACAATAAAAACGTATTTGAAAGGTACCTAAACACAATAATATCAGTGAATGTTATCAAATACTAAATATCAGGTATTTTGAGGCTATGGGGCCATTTCTCGAATCGGGTCATGACCAAAATACACATATTTAAACACCGTCATAATAACTCGCTTCGCGTTTAGGAATTAATAATTTGATCATATACACAAAACCATAACTTTGAGTTATGGTATATATGGACCGACATGACAGTGGCGACTGTCAATGGATTTATCACTTAGCAATGACTGCTGTTCTTGTACTTCACTGTGTTTCCCATCAGGCACGCATACATAACACATACATAGGTACACATAAAGCAACCGTAAATTTATTTTTTATTATTCAACAGGACGAAATCGAGGACCGCCCGCGAGCAGCCACGTTCCTTAGCTCTCTGGCCGATTACTCAAACACCATTCCGACTGCATCTGCTGCGGATCCCGATGTGCCCAAGCCGGCCCCGCCCGCTCGCATGGGCACGCTCATCGGCGTCTACCTCCCATGTATCCAGAACATTTTCGGTGTGATTCTCTTCATCCGTCTCACTTGGGTGGTCGGCACCGCTGGCGCTATACAAGGCTTTCTTATTGTCCTGACGTGCTGCTGTACAGTGAGTATACTGCCTTTTTTTAAGTTTTTGATCATATTGTACCCAGTATTTTAATTTTAACATAATTCTATTACCAATTTTCCTTTTGTTGCAATTATTATGTTATTAAATAATTGTTGAAAATCTGAACAAAATCTGACTGATTAGTGTCTTTTTTGCACTTTCATTTCGGTCACGTTTTATCAATAAGTGATAAATCGACTGCATTCTTATTGAGATTGGAGCATCCACCGCTACATTGGAATACTCACTGCTTCACAATTATTATCACACACCTAGAACAGCAACAATTGATGCAATAGTCACATAATTAATATATTACATAAGAAGAAAGATGTTTCTTTCCATAACATAATGTATACGACTTATTTCCAAACAAAAATTTTAATATTATCGCCTATATATTTTTAACTACACACACGACTTGTTAAAAAGCACCCCAGCTACAATTTTTGATAAATATTCGATTATATATTAGAAATATACTTTGAATAATTACGTGTATGTGAAATCATAATACAATATATATGTTTATAATACATATAAACCATATAGCAAAAACCTATAATCAATCAATGCCTTTCTCGTCAAATTTTTCAATAAATCAATATTATATTATATAAAATGTTTCCATAACATTCTACAACCGATAATCCAGATAACAATGTTAGAACGATTAAAAACATGTATGTATGTACATAAGTATGTATATGTATGTATGTATGTGTATGTATATTTATTAGAATTTATAGAAACAACACCTACGTATAGTTTAGCAAATATTATGTTTATGGGTATATCTCTGACACGGAATTAAATCTTAATTTACCTAAAGATTATTTGGGTTCCAGTTTGTGAGCCCGAGCCCGAACGTCCATTACCCGTCGATCCCAACTTACCTTATTTAAGTTACCAACAGATCGCTAAGATCACTGATTTCGACCTAACTCAATAGATGCACCAAAATCCATTATCTCAACATCCAACTGACAATACTTATTAAAAGAAACAAGAAATACGCATTTTCTTATCTCTCTTTTATATAATTAATACACTGTTTTGTAAAATAATCGCTACCTTTCTTCTTTAATTTTACTACTGAGTTTAGAGCTTGATAAATAAATATTTTCTAAATAAACAACAATCCCAAATTATGACTGTTTTTCAATGATTATGTATATGTTAGTAATAAAGAAGAACGCGAAATTATCATTAAGAACACATTTATTTGTTTAATCTTATGTTACATAATGGCTCTGTTAGACGAAATTAAAAGATACATAGATACAAATTTTCATTGGCCATTCGACACACAATCACAATTTCTTTTGCATTTGATAGTAGAATAACACTGGACTAATAGGGAAGATCGACACATGGTTTTATATCCCGGTTTTTAAAACCAACATCATTGCAACAACGTTGGCATTGGTGATGAACAGAGAGGCTACACAATTCAGCATCATCGAGACATTATCGAGTATTGTAGATCGTGACGAGTACAAGGTCACGTCACGATGGCAAAAAAATTAACACGCACGACGAGCTACATGTTGTACTCGACGAATAGGTTCTAATACGCATTCTATACCAATCAATCTTAAAACCACTAGCTACTCATAAAGCCGTGTGTTGATTAACGCCTTTAGCATCATGACATTGATGAATAAAAACAAAAATGGAAGCAAATAAAATTGTTTTTTAGTGTTAAATTTTTAAAGCCGTTTAATAATTGTCATTAGACAATGCTGACGGCGATATCGATGTCCGCAATTGCAACGAACGGCGTGGTTCCGGCGGGCGGGTCCTATTTTATGATCGGCCGATCCTTGGGGCCTGAGTGCGGCGGCGCCGTCGGCATGCTGTTCTACACGGGCACAACTCTTGCTGCTGCCATGTATATCGTTGGCGCTGTCGAGATTGTTTTGGTAAGTGCATTTATCGGCCTGGATAGCTCAGTTTATTATCCTACCTGTTACACTGAAAGCCTGCGAATCCCATTATGAGCAATATTTTCTGTGACGAACATTGATATTTCCCGACTCCCGAGTTATGAATGTTAATCTTTATCTGGTATCCATAGTATAATTGTAAGGCTTGTTTGAAAGTAGTTATATCAGATTGTAGATTGATTTATAAATCTCATTAAGGAAAGGGATCAGCAAAATCAAGTACAGCTGAGATAAAGTACGACTGATTTTAACTACAGAGCAATACATGAACGACAATACACACCAAGACTTAGGAATGTATTACCAGTCACTGCCGTCATGATATCCTTAATAAATGGAAGGCATCTGTCTACCTATAACGGAAAATACATTAGATGATCCCGGCCGAGACACGCCGAAATAAATTTCTATGAGCATAAAAGTACCTATATAGGTACTTATATAGGTAATACCTATATAGGTATTTTTATCGTACAAACGCCCTATTACCTTACTTCTGCTCATTTCATCAAGTCAGGTGTAATGTAATGAGAATAAAACTTATTAGAAAGTGAAATAATTATTTAAAAAATAAATTTAGAATTAATCATGCGTAAAAACCGTAAAACTATGCTTTAATTTTTTATAACAACAGTTACAGTTAAAGTTTTAAGTAAATAAAAATAAAATTTAAATGAATTAGGGTCAGCATAGCAGTTACGTCATAGCTCTGGTTGGCTGAACCAAGAGGTCAGACCTCGCGGGAGTTGCGGTCGTTTTACAATTTATACTTACGCTCCGTCAGGGAATATCCATGATTCCATTTAAAAAGAAAAACTTTGTGAATCTACATATTTATAAATAGAAAGTGTATTAAACGTTTTCAAATATTATATTTGAAATAATAATAATGATTATCAGTTCAAAGAGTTTATTCTCATAAAGATACAAATCACTTACGTGAGAACATTTTGTTTTAAAATGTACTCTTATCTGTAACAGAAAAGTAATAAGAGCTCACTTGGCATAAAACGACCTTTGTTGGTATTTCTCTTCAATATATTATAGTAACTTATATAAATACTAAAATCACCGTAAAAAATCAACAATTTTACATTTCTATTATATTTCGATATAATGTTACACCATCTATCACTACTAACTGTTGCTTGTTTAATTACATTCAATATCATGTTTTTCGGTCCAAAGCCTCCAGATTTAGCAGTTCTAAAATTAAACTAGATTATTCGGGTAAGTGAAAAGCCTGATAACGCTTACAAAAGTTGATAAGATCTTATTTTAAAACCTTACATGAAACCGTGCAAATATATTTACAGTGTAGCGATAGGCATTATAGACCAGAGATGGGCAAAATGTAATCTGATTAATGATGAAAGATTACAAAATGTAGTCGTAATTTAAATTTTCTTGCTCATAAATGTGTATATAATCTTGGATTTTGTAGTGTTTAAAACATAAATGAGCAAAATGCAGTCATATAAATGGTAAAAAACGTAAAATGTAATCGTTAACCATTTTCATTAATCTGATTACATTTTGCCCATCTATGTTATAGACTTAGTGATTCGTACATTTTAGAACCTTTTATAAATGTGTAGTCAACTCAAAGATATAAAATAGGTTTTTTGGGCTAAATATTAGGTATGAAGTATGATTGTAACCTTTGAATTTTTGTGTTATGGCAATTTCCGATACTTATTCCTGGTGCCACCTTTACGATATTAGCCAATATATACATCGTAACCATAAAAAGATCGTTCAACAATGCTCATGCTGTCTAATGGTCCATTACATTTTAAGAGCCAACATAATTTCTCATTAGATATAACAAAGTAGATCATAAAGGACCTCGATGTTGGACTCGGCAGATCGTAATTGAATTATCGACGCTTTCTGGTCACATCCAGTGGAGCCTCGAATCGTGTGCTGAATACAGCACGTACTGAAACTTGCCAACTGTTCGATCCTGACTAAAGTAATTGTTAGCTGTGATCGTGCCCCCAATATTAATATTTTGTCGGAGTTTTTATAGCATTCGTCGAGAAAGATTTATTGAATTTATGAATTTGTTTATTTGCTGAATCTTTTACTAGACCATAATATTTATTCTAAAGTATTACAATATCTGCTTTCTTATAAATTTGCGTGTAGCAAATAAATCTTAGAAGGTTACAATTTTTTATTCCATAATTTTTCTATAAATATTTGTGATTCCAAAATGTTTAGAGTTTATGAGGCCCGTGAATAAACGGTCATAATATAACACAATTCAGTTTATTATTATTTTACACACAGTAACTCAATTGATCGCCGAGCTCGACGACTCATTGCCGATGAGGCTCTTACGTTGTGTAAACTACTCAGTTTAGAACACCGGCGTAAAGTGGCTTGCCTTTCAGTTTTCTATAGACTATACTCTGGAGAGTGTGCGGCTGAGTTGTATGATTTAGTTCCACCCTCCCCCTTCTACCATAAATTGACGAGACGCCGTGCTGGTTTGCAGCCTTTTGTGGTTAACATTCCTGCTGCTTGTACGAAGCGATTTGCCTCCTCCTTTTTGCTGCGTACCGCGAAGGAGTGGAACTCGCTTCCTGCGTCAGTGTTTCCGGCGTCTTATGACATGGAAATCTTCAAACGTCGAGTTAATCGGTATTTACTGGGTGAGCGCGCTCCATCGTTGGACTCATCATCACTTTCCAGCAGGTGAGATTGAGATCAAGCGCAAGCCTGTATGTAATTAAAAAAAAGAAAGTAATTCGCTTAATATGACTTAACGCATCCATTACAGAATACGGAGAAAGTGGTTACTTTTTAATAGGTACATATTTGTTGCTGATGAGTAGACCATGACAAATCACCACCAAGCCATATCTTACTACAAAAAATAACGTTTACGTTTAGGAATCCAATTAAATATGTATTATTTGTTGTGGTTATCTAGAATGCCATTTATCTACTTCAAAAATATTTTAAATTACGTCATCCACGCGACGCTTTCTTATCTAAAGGGTCAAACCAAATATTCCAGACGACATACATGGATTAATATTTTGTAAATAGAAAATGTTCTAAATCGCTCTATCGTCAAAAGATAATATGAATATCCAACAGATGATATATTCTAAAGAGCCGTAGGTTTCCTAAAGGTATGTGTAGGTAGTTGATTGTTTAGAAATCGAATTTAAAATGTCTCTCTTTAACAGACTTACATGGCTCCTTGGATATCCATCTTTGGCGACTTCACTAAAGATCCCGAGGCGATGTACAACAACTTCCGCGTGTATGGTACCGGTCTCCTCCTCATTATGGGGATGGTGGTGTTCGTCGGCGTGAAATTTGTCAATAAGTTCGCGACAATCGCTCTGGCTTGCGTGATTCTCTCCATCTCGGCCGTCTACGTGGGTATTTTCGTTAATTTCAACGGGAATGACAATTTACAGTAAGTATACACCATAAAATCTATTCATAATTGTTATTTAGTGTGTTCTACCAGTTTTGTATATATCATAAAATCTAGGAGACAAAACGCAACTTTTTAATTAGTCTCGCCATTTTATATAAGAAGTCCCTGTGCATGATGATGCCAGCTTGTTGTTGACACTATTCATGCGAAACCATTCATCTTTTTGTGGACTATACCGCCATGAAGGGTGCATTCGCAGCCAGTGTCTATATCTTCCACATTTATATAATATTAATACTTCAACCATTTAATGAATTGATATCTATTGAACGAGTTCGTTCCATCATCGACCTCGACATCGTTTTCATCATTGAGATCAAACGTTTGTAATAAAAAAAAACCCTATAGGAATAAACACGATACGTTAAGAATAAACAAAAAAAACAGCACAAAAAGTTGGTAAGTAAATTAAATAAAATTGTAGACCAACGACTCTCGAGGTAAACAGTATCAAAACATCAAAAGCTCTCTGGATAAGAGTAAAAGAGGAATGCGACAATATTATAACGGGAAGAAATTCCAGTAATGAAAATATTATTGTTACACACTTGGTGAATGTATTAGAAACGAAAGATATAATTTGATTACAGAATGTGTGTATTAGGGAGACGGCTTCTGAAAGACATAAGCATAACAAATTGCACAAAGGACCCCACTGGCGAGCTGCATCAACTGTTTTGCCCTAATAACAATTGTGACCCGTATTACGCGGCTCACAACGTTAGCATCGTGAGAGGCATTAAGGTAATTATTCAATACTAGTTTTTATTTACTCTATAACAATTTTAAATAACTCCTACTACATTTCTCTTTACCAGCATTAAATACTTCTTTTCATTTCACTACTTTCCTTAAAACTATTCACGGCTATATTGGGAAATACTAAGAAAACCTATATAATAATAATAATAGAAAAACGGTATATACTAACAAGGATAACGAAGACAAATTAATTCCAGGGCCTGTCAAGCGGAGTTTTCTTTGATAACCTACAGGACTCGTTCTTACAAATGGGACAGTACATCGCTTATGGCAAGGAACCGGATGATATAGAGCAAATGGAACGCCCAACCTACAATCAAATATACGCTGATATTACTACTACATTCACCATTCTGATTGGGATTTTCTTCCCTTCTGTAACTGGTCGGTTTTTTTCTAATACAATATACACTTTTTTAAGTACTCTATTGCTTTATCCAAAATTGGTCGTATTCATTTAGAGTACATTATTTTAAATTGCACGTTTTTTATTATTGTGCATAATAATTTTGCGTGGTTATTAATATGTTTTACGTAAAATTTGTAAAGAAACAATCCTTTCAGAATCGTAATCAATAAGAATTCAAATAAATTGGCACTTTTATATATATGTACAAATATTATAATATTATTATTTTATATATTATTTTTGAGACAATTACATTAATGGGATGAATTATTTAAATTAGACTATTTAAATCTAAATTAAATTAACTTTATCAATTATATTTATTTTTGTGCAGGAATAATGGCGGGTTCTAACCGCTCTGGTGATTTAGCTGATGCTCAGAAGAGCATACCGATCGGAACAATTTGTGCTATTCTTACAACTTCCACTGTCTACCTCTCCTGCGTTTTACTTTTTGCTGGAACTGTCGACAATCTTTTGCTAAGAGACAAGTAAGTAATTTGCTGTAATAGTTTCACAATACCAAGATTTAGTCGCCTTTTTGTTCTTCTACATTTGACAATCATCTAGTACTTTTAGATTGTCAGAGTAAATCACAAGAGTAAAATATCGAATTTAAAGTCACTTTAAAGAATTTATGCTCATTAAGATAAAAAGCAAACTCAAATGTGAACATTAGATTATTGATACTTAATTAGAGCAGTAAATGCGTTAAGAGCTTACTTAAAAAACAAATAGTGTTATTCGGTTTTATCTGTTTTTAGATTTGGTCAATCTATTGGAGGTAGACTTGTAGTCGCTAACATGGCCTGGCCTAATCAATGGGTGATTCTGATCGGTTCTTTCCTCTCGACTCTTGGAGCTGGTCTTCAATCTCTAACCGGCGCTCCAAGACTTCTCCAAGCTATCGCCAAAGATGAGATAATACCGTTCCTTGCACCTTTCGCTGTATCTTCGAGCAGAGGTGAACCTACCAGGTAAGGAATATGAACATAAAATGATATTTTTGTTTCTAAAAGCCATATTTATTTAAAAATAATAATTTAAATGTAAATGATACTTACAAATAAACGAAAAACAAACAAACACAAAAGTATTAACTTATACAAAATTATGAAAAGTGTAAACTTTGTAAAAGAAATTAATTTCAACTATCTGTATAACACTTAGACCTATATTAACATGATATACATATGATGATGATGTCCTAGCCGGATTCGGCTACGGCGACTATTTCAACACCGATTAAGAAAATCGAGGTCCAGTTTTCGGAAACAGTCCATTGCGCAGGAGATATTTAAGTGCACAACTGGACGCGCAGCCAGAGAAGCACTCTCTCGTCCGTGCTCCCTCAGGCCCGATGAAATGGAGAACCAGTACGATCGGGAGGGAGCGGGATGCAGGTTTGGTCGAGTTTTCCTTCTCTGAACACCTGGTTGAATTGCAGTGTTAAAAAGATACCTTAGTCGCCTTTTACGACACCTCAGCAAGAAGAGGGTGGTGCTATTCTATTCTGCCGGCGGCCACCACGGCCAAACGTATATAAAGTAAATAATTGCCGGTTAATTATAAACAAAAGATTAATAACTGTGTTCTTTACCAGGGCCCTGCTCCTCACCATGGCGATTTGCCAGTTTGGCATACTACTGGGAAACGTTGACATTCTGGCTCCACTACTCTCGATGTTTTTCCTCATGTGCTATGGCTTCGTGAACCTGGCTTGTGCTCTCCAGACGCTTCTGAAAACCCCTAACTGGCGTCCCCGTTTCAAATACTACCATTGGTAAAAACAAAACTTATTAAAGATGTTTTAAAAAGTAAAGTTAAATTATATTCACAATGAGAATGAATATTGTATATAATATAAATAATATTGTATATATGTATATATTTGTAATTCTTATAGGTCCCTGTCTCTTATGGGTTTGACACTCTGCATCTCCATAATGTTCATGACCTCGTGGTTTTACGCTCTGATCGCTATGGGAATGGCTGGCCTCATCTACAAATATATCGAATACCGTGGGTACGTAAAAAACAACTGTTACTATAATAAAACCACATCAGTCCACTTGACACAAGAGTTTTGACGTCTGTATTTTAACGACCTTTAATCGAAGGGAGTCAAGATGATAGTATAAGGATCGAGTGAAGTCCCGAAAACTACTACAAAGAGTTTATCATCCAACTCTAAGCGCGCCTATGTTGGTTTAATTAGACCAATTTCATTTTTTCTATTATATTAAAAAAAAAATCTAACGCCTTTTAAGAAATGAATAAATATCAAAAGTATTCATAATATCATTTAAATGAATTTTTAAAATTTTATTTTTCTACTAATATCGGTGTCAGCGTTCTTGAATAAGCGTACTTGAGTTAAACGTTAGCATGACTTTACGCAGTTTTATAATTTAAAATTTACTATTCAGAGCGGAGAAAGAATGGGGTGATGGTCTTCGCGGTCTTGCGCTCTCAGCCGCGCGTTACTCGCTTCTACGATTGGAAGAAGGTCCACCGCATACGAAGAACTGGCGCCCTCAAGTACTAGTTTTGGCGAAGCTCAATAGTGACTTAATGCCAACATACCGCAAGATGCTCGCATTTGCTAGCCAACTTAAAGCAGGTTAGTCTCTCACCGAGTTCTATGAAGAATACGGATCGCAGTTCTGGCTAGCAGCAAATTTAAGGGGCACCTTAGAAGTTTTTAGCCAGCCGGAGTCTGGGCCTCACGGCAGCCCTAATTGTTCAATGCAGAATTTTTCCCCGGACTATTAAAAAAATCTGATTTTTTGTTTTCATTATAGAAGTTACTTACCTAATTTATCATTCAAATCTTCTTTTTAAAGCATTCGCGTTGTGTTTTAACCTTTGGCTATAGATAATTGTACAAACTATTTTTAACCGAATATCTATTCATACAGGTAAAGGTCTGACCATCTGTGTCTCTGTGTTGGGCGGAGAACTACCGAAACGTGCCGGGGAGGCGACCACAGCACGACAAAATCTTCGCAAATGCATGGACGATGAGAAGGTCAAGGGTTTTGTAGATGTGCTCGTTGCACCAAGCATCCCTGATGGACTAAGTCATTTGTAAGTATCTAAAGTTAGTTCTACTCATATCACACTTCCTATATTGCATTTTTCTCTTAAAGAAAACTATATTGCAGCTAAAATCACAGTTATAAATATCAGTTACAATTTTAAATAAATTCTTAATATACATTTGAACCATAAAGTAAAAAGTTGTAAATAAGGATCCTTCAGAATGACATTAATTACATCCATTACATAGCAAAAACCCGCCCGGTTATGTTGTGAAGACCTTTCCCGGTCACCAACGTATAAATAATTCGAAAAAGAAAACATATCAAAAAGATGTAGTCTTAAATAATATAAGAAATGTAAAATGTCTAAAATGCAAATACAAAAATACAATATTAAGCCAGTATAATTACGGGCATTATAATAATTTTTTTAGCTCTTGACCATTGTAAGAATTGCAGTAAAGTTAGAAAACTAAAAGACCTAATTAATCAGGGTTCAAACGACTGGCCTGGGCGGTCTGAAGCCGAACACTGTGATTGTTGGATGGCCATACGAGTGGCGACATTCGGAAGAGCAACTGGAGCCACGTTGGCGCGGGTTCCTCCATACAGTTCGCGCCGTCACCGCCGCACGCATGGCCATGCTCGTTCCCAAAGGCATTAACTTCTTCCCAGACTCTACTGAAAAGGTACTTATTATTATTTATCCAACTCTGTACTAATAAAAGTATATATACATAATAAAATAATACATAAATAAATATACAGGCTGATTTTATAGACGAGGGAGATATTTCAGAATACAGTAATTTGAACCTTCTTATTACTTATAAAAATGTAAATATAAATATTCCCTAACAAATCATAAAGAAACATTGTTGAACAAATGAGAATTGATCCGTAAAAAGTTTGGATACCGCAGCGCGTGTGGTGTACGATTGAATGGCATGTAGATAAAATTCCTTTTACGTAATTTTAGGTAAACAGGTAATTGACTCGTTACCCTTTCGTACTTTATCCTGACTTAGGAGACTCATAATACCTACTTAATAATTAATTGTTATTTATTCTATCATGTGAGTAATTGCCCCTTAATATGTTTACTATAAATTACTTTGTTTTAATGGAAATATTAAGATATCACTATTCCTATATATTTGGAATTAGAATCGAATGCTGAATATCCTCCTTGAATATCTCCCTCGTCTATAAAATCAGCATGTATATTAGGTCCTTACATATGAAATTGGCGTTTTTCGTACTGGCCACTTTAATCACAAATTTCTCCTCTTTGGTAAGGAATTCCAAATTCAAATTTGTACAGCTATAGACTCATGTATTTGTGCTTCGATGATCGTCATTCATTTGTTTTTTTCTTCTGTTTTTTTCTGTTTGCGTCACTCATTTTACAAAATGGAAAACTTAAAATATCGCATTATTTACGAGTACGAGTTCCGCCGTGGCACAAGTGCTGCGGAAACAACTCGAAGGGTGAATGATGTGTATGGCGGTCGTGTTTCAAAAGAAAACACAGCTCGTTTTTGGTTCCAACGTTTTCGTTCTGGAAATTTCGACCTGCAGAACAAGCCCCGTGGACGGCCTGAGACTCAAGTTGATAATGAAGAGTTGAAGGCTATTGTGGAAGCGGATCCATCGCAAACCACGTCCGAGTTAGCTGCAGGCTGCGATGTTAGTGATAAAACTGTTTTAATTCACTTGAAGCAAATTGGGAAGATTAAAAAGCTTGAAAGGTGGGTACCTCACGAATTGACTGAAGCAAACCGGCAAACGCGCGTCGACTGCTGCGTTACATTACTAAACCGGCACAATAATGAAGGTATTTTAAACCGAATCATTACCTGTGATGAAAAATGGGTTCTTTACGATAATCGGAAGCGCTCAGCGCAATGGTTGGATCCTGGCCAGCCAGCCAAATCCTGCCCCAAGCGAAAATTAACCCCAAAAAAGTTACTTGTAAGCGTTTGGTGGACTAGTGCCGGTATTGTTCATTACAGTTTTCTCAAATCTGGCCAGACTATTACGGCTGATGTCTATTGTCAGCAATTCCAAACCATGATGGAAAAGCTAGCGGCTAAACAACCTAGGCTGGTCAATCGCTCCACGCCACTGCTGCTTCACGACAACGCTAGACCACACACTGCGCACCAGACGGCTACTAAATTAGAAGAGCTTCAATTGGAAAGTCTAAGACATCCTCCGTACTCCCCGGACCTTGCTCCAACAGATTACCATTTTTTTCGAAATTTGGATAACTTCTTGCAAGGGAAAAAATTCAACTCCGATGGGGCAGTCCAAATCGCCTTCAAAGATTTTATTGATTCCCGTCCGACTGGTTTTTTTAGTAAAGGGATCAATGAACTACCTATGAGATGGCAAAAGTGCATAGAAAATAATGGTTCATACTTTGATTAATTAAATATATTATATTAAAAAATATTCGACTTTTTGTTCCTCCCATACAAAACGCCAATTTCATATGTAAGGACCTAATATTATAACAACGTTATATGATTGATTTAAGCTAATCATATCAACTTTATTAATGAAGTAGTCTATGCTTGTAAAATGTTTGCTCCGAATTCAATGGTTACTCATAAACCTGGTTAAGCTATTACTTTATCAAACTCTAGTAAATCTACGCGTATTAAATTATCTATTATTATAAAATAAAAAGATTCCAAATATTTACAAAATTTTGAACAAAAGTTTTTTATATACTTAAAAGCACCATTAAACTCAAATTTTGAGGCTCGTGAAAAAGACTTCTAGCGATCCGGTACTAAACGTTTTATATACACATGTAATAAGTGACGCAAATAAAAAATTTCACATCCCAGGTATCAGGCAACATCGACATTTGGTGGATAGTTCACGATGGAGGCATGCTAATGCTGCTCCCGTTCCTGCTGAAACAACATCGCACCTGGAAGAACTGCAAGATGCGCATTTTCACTGTTGCCCAGATTGAAGACAACTCCATACAAATGAAAAAGGACTTGAAAATGTTCCTCTACCAACTACGTCTTGAGGCTGAGGTTGAAGTTGTGGAAATGGTAACTATTGCGTGATTACATAATCAAGAATAGAGTAAAAATATTAATAAAACGATAGCAATTAAGAAAACATTATAAACAAATGTTACTATCCACTAGATACCAGATTGTTGTCATAATATTTAAAAGGGATCTGTTCTCAACTTTTACAGACCGACAGTGATATATCGGCTTACACATACGAACGGACACTGATGATGGAGCAACGCAACCAAATGCTTCGCGAACTACGTCTCAATAAAAAAGAAACATTGGGAATGGTAAGAAATCTTGTATTTGTTGCAAATAATCTTTGTTTTCAAAACCATTTAGAAACGTTAAACAAGCTGTAAAGCTACTGATTTTTCCTGTTAAAATATACAGCTAGAAAATGTAGGTAAGTAAAATATTGTTCATGAATCCTTTTACGTGTATGTTGTATAAAGGTTAGCACAAATCTATTGTCAGTAAACACGGGACTTTGAAAATAAGATTATAAATGTAATTTACGCCATTTACAACTTATTGATGCGATTGATTTCATTTTTGCAAAAGTTATGAATCGTTTTCAAAGTCCTATCTTTAAAGCCGCAATCTGTAAAGTGCTTTAACAAACTGTGATGTGTAACATTAACATATTTATCTGTCGCTATCAATGCAGATGCAAAATTTCGTGGATTATCGCGAAAACGGTGAAGAGAAGTTGCCACTGGTAAAATGGACACTTACCCTGATTCGAATCCATCTACATAGCTAAATTTTATTTTTGATTACATTCCTTACGTAGCGAATCATCTACACATTGTCTTGTGTTATAATTGAAGTTAAAGTTTTAAAATCTACTAAAAATAACACCTGAATACGATGTGTATATGAATATTTTTCCTTTTTTAGCTTCAGTCTAATCTTCCAGTAGATTAAATGTTGTCTTATCTTATTTCACTAGACATGGGTATTTTCTTCTACTCATAACGGTAATAATTAACCTATTAATAGATTATTTCTTACATAATAATGTCTATATATACCTCTTTTATATACACACGGTATATGAAATCGCATTGATATTACTTTTTCAGCTCAATACCTAATTATTTGGTATATTTCCTGAAATTGTATACTATTATAAGTCATAATATTTTTGATATTAAAAATAATTTCATGTCTAGTGACCGTAACGATTCTTTTAACTTAAAGCTCATTATCCTGACATAAGTGCAATTAGTTTAATTCATTATCTTTAACAATAATGTAATTTGTGGCTAACTGGTGTCTGCTTTCGGTGTTCACTCCTTCACGAACTGTCTGCATTCACATTTATTTTTGTTCTGCACTGCAACTTACTGTTTTAACAGTTTTTGTTATTGTTTTTATTAAACTTCTAAATAATCACTTACTAAATAATTAACTCTTATTTTTTACAAATCTATTGTGGAAATATGATTCTTCATTATAGCTTATTATTTATAATGTACTTTAACGTCTTTCTGTTATTGCACAAAAGCCAGAATTTTAGAAGTTATCTAGTTATATTTTTATTTTATTCATCAGATGTGTAAATTATTGTTTATTTTATTTTTTATATTTTAGGGCAATAAATCTATTAATCGTTGTTGCTAATCATAAACCTTCTTTATCTAATTTTCTACTATTAACATAACAATAAAACAAAAATGATTTTAAAAATTTAATGTTCATTCAAATTATGTTATAATCTTACATTCTTATTCTACATTAAAATAAATGTCACCACCGAGGACTTATTAAACTTGTTAATTGAATATTACAATCAGTTTTTCCGACGAATCATATTTTACGACGAAGGTTTTAGATTCGCAACAACGCTGATCCTGTTTGTAATGAACTTATTTAAATATTTAGGTCCAAGCTATCGTTGATCACCACCATGCTGATGTGAAGACTGCAAGCAAGGTTCGCTTTGCTGAACCCGGGGCCACGGAGGAAGCACCAGACGCCGACGGTGACGCGCCTTCACCTCCTCTAACCGATCACGACGACAAGGATAAGGATGACAAGGTGAAAATATACATCACGTTTTTAACTGTGCTCATAGAAAAAACTTAGAACAAAATATGATTCTTCTACGATTACGAATGTAGGAATTTCTTATGGTACGACAATTTTAATGACTTTATTGGCGCAGTTGTGCGATCAATTTCAACGCCGTTTGTGGGTTCGATATCCACAAGCAATAAATAAATGATAAGCCTGCTGATAGCTATTCCGAATCTAGGTGTTAGTGCATGTAGAATTCATAATTATAAAGGCATCCAAAACAAAAGTAAATTACGTGTTGGATTACATAAACAGTTTGTGATTAAATGTGTGTTTAAAAAGCTTGCTTTGTTTTCTGTTTCATGAATAGCAAATTAACGTACAAGATTCACTATATTTCTCAGGCACCTAATCACTGCAATGTTTTGATGAATAAAGCTTCTTAAACGCAAAATTAATCCATACAAAAAATTTTGTATTGGGTCAATTTGAAAAAATAACGTCCTTAGATACAATATCACAAAAAAAATCGTAGATAATTGAATAATTTTGGTTGAATGCTTTTAAATATTCAAGAGGTATATGAATTTATTAAATTTGATATTATATTTTTTTATATCTTATAAAACAGTTTTATTCAATTCAAAAGCAATCAATCTAAAGGGATCGATGTTAAACATTCATCATGAGCACTTAACTCATCATTATTCATTTAATTTCACTGTATTATTTTAAACATAATCATATTCTATCACTAACGAGTCCTAGCGAATTTACACACGGTGGTCATATGTTTGCAATGACTTTCATTCACGCTAATTTTCCACATTGTTTTCTTTATTTTTGTGCCACATTAGCTAAGTGATTCGATGTTTGAATGTCAGTAGTGGTTTGTTTAACAATTTAAATAATATATGACATCCCGTGTTTCATTCGCCTTGAATCCGTCATGTGCAACTTTCGTGTCTGGGGATACAAATTGGAATTTAAACGGAACGTTAAATACCCGATTGGCAAAACGTAGGAAGATTTCCGAAGTAGTTTGTTGCACATAATCGATTCAATGTGGGACTCGCCCGATGAACGGTCGCAGTGTGAGGATGTCAACTCGCCGCGATCCGACGGAAACCACAGGGAGAGCAACTCTAATGGAGACGCAGTCAAGATGAAGCCCAACATGGCCGATATCACACCGTAAGCATTGATTTAAAAATTGTCTATTATTTTAAAGAACGTCGTTGTTTTCAAGGCTAAAGCGGAATGAAGACTTTCCAGTCTGATCCCACAAATTTATAATATATAGAGATTTATAGAAATTAATAATATATAGAGCAGCCAAACTTAAAATATAACTAAAAAAATAGAATGTTTTATTTTCAAATCATTTTTCTTCTTAAAAATTTCTGGATACCATTTATTATTGGTAATTTATCAAATTATATTAAATTCAGTTCGTAAAAAATAGAGACGCATGTATATTCACACACACATAGAGACATATTTCCCGTATAGTTGCTATCGTACTCTGGAGACGTCAAGTTAAACGGTTTTCTTCGTAATATTCAAATAACCTACTAAACAAATATAGATACTCATCTAACTTCACTTTGGAGATTTTTCATCATTGACGATGTAGATGAAGTCACAACTTACAAGCAAAGTATTAAAGTAAAAGTAAGTATTAAAGAAAAAATATTCGGTAATATTTATTGCAAAAATAATTACAATTATTAAATATTTACTTACAAGGTTGATTATCTGTGGCAAGATGGCTATTGTGTCCTAGAGCAACGCGAATGGTCGTAGCTTCAAATCCCGGCACGTATATCTGGATTTTTTCAGATTTAGTACGGATTTAGGCCACACATATACACCGGGAAAGGTAAACATTGTGACGAAACCCGCATGAAATAAAATAATGTAGATATGTCATTTACAAGTGCCCTAAGAACGGCGATAAGCTGAGCTAATGGTCACGTTGGGCACGACAGATAAACGCAAAGTGGATACTAACGTACACCCTGAGAGAGGTGCGTGACGCAGCGTGAAGATTTATGTGTGTGTGTGTGTGTGTGTGTGTGTGTGTGTGTGTGTGTGTGTGTGTGTGTGTGTGTGTGCGCGCGCGCGCGCGCGCGTGGGTGTGTGTGTGCGTGGGTGTGTGTGTGGGGGGTGTGCGTGTGTGTGTTGTGTGTTGATTATGTAACCTAGAAGTTGTAGTAATAATTATTATTACATTCTGAAGAGAAATTCTACATAGAATAGGTCAAATTATAGTACCTATGCGATAAAGAATAATATAATACAATATTTAAGACATAATCCAAAGTTCAACGACAAACAAAACTTTCTAACAAAACAGAAAACATTAATTCAATACCATTTTAACTCAAATTACAGTGACGAAGGCACCGTGCGTCGAATGCACACAGCAGTCAAACTGAACGAAGTGATTGTGGCGCGGTCTCATGACGCCCAACTGGTCATTCTGAACCTACCGGGACCACCACGTGACACCACATTTGAAAGGGAATCTAACTGTAAGATATTACATCAAAAGCCTATTAGCTGCCTATCCTAGTCCACTGCTAGACATATACCTATCCCAATAAACGCCATTTAGCCCGGTTTTTACCACCTCTCTCCCAATTTGTATACATACAATAATAATATTATTTTATGTATTTAATTAGGTATTCAAACTCTCAGCTCACTAACCCTAAATAAACGTAACAGTCATAATGATCCCTACTTTTTAATGTTAGCTATAGAAAAACATAAAAAGGAATTTGAATATCTGATAACCCATGTGTTGTTGTGATACTCTGCAAAACTATTCGATAAATCTCAAATTCTGACCATAATATATTCCTTAGGTTCAGAGCAAATTTTATTATAATAGTACAAAGTACTCTGAGTGGGCCAATTTTTTTAATACTAGTTCGCTATATTAACTACAGCGTACGTGATGGAAATTATAGTGTAGACCAAAAATGGCACTCTATTGACAGTGCCGTCGTCATGCCGCCCCTCGCATACCACGATGAAAGGTGTATGAAAAATTGGAAGTACACAAGTAGATCCCGAAAGCGACAGACCGACATGAACCACTATAACGTTCTTTGCACTTATATACTGTGGTCACAACCCAGTTCGAGCCTACCACCTAAACAGCAAGTAATTTCAAATATAAATATGTTTTTTACTTTCCAGATATGGAATTCCTGGAAGTGCTAACCGAAGGGTTGGAGAAGGTGCTGATGGTTCGAGGTGGCGGTCGCGAAGTAATCACCATCTACTCGTGAACGGTTTGCGTTACAAATTCCATTGCTCGCGACTGTATCTCGGACTATCGCGAGCGTCAAACATCACCGATCTATCGACCGTTCGAGTTCTATTATGTTACGTACGTAGTTACGTAGTCGCTGGAAGACTGCCAGAAGAACGTGAAAATCAATAAGATTTTCAAATCTCATCATTACTTATGATTCTTTTGACTCATCATTCGCGCGTTAGTTATTCGATGATGTTTTCTTAAAACGTAAATGATGTTTAAAATCGTTTTAAATTTTATTCTCTGTTGTATACTTAGATAATGATTAATAGATTTATGAATCTAAAAGAAGCCTTAAACTGACGTTAGTTCTAAATTAATTCAGTTGTGGTTTTATATATTTAGACTAATTGTATATCTACTTATGATTATGATTTAATTAACCAAGTGGTCTCGCGGTTACCGATATGCCATATTATTTTAATTTAGTCAAAAGTTTAACTTATATATATTTTTTATTTTTTATAATTATTATTTAGACATCTAAGGGACTTTGTAAACGTTTACATTAAAACTATCATGAATAGTTTGAATATATTGAAATTTGTAAATAAAAAATTCTGTTCTAAGATTTAACACCTGCTCAATTTAAATCTTATCGTGGGACTGAAGCAAAAATTTGGTATATTTGTACATTTAGCACCCTATGACGTAGTGAAAAGTAACTTCAACGATAAAGAAAATCTAGTCACTTTTTAAGTTAATTATACCCCGTAAACATACCCTAGAAAAATGTTTTAGACAATTTGTTAAACATTAGAGAACACTTTTGTGTTAATCGCAGGCCACAGAAAACAAATTAGTTTACAAATATATTCTCAAAAGGCTAACTACAATTATCGTTGTCACAGAGTCCTTAGCAAGTATATTTGCGATGGTTTATTTATTTGCTAAACCACATTATTCCGAGGAATTCTAAAATAGAAATTTTTTAGAAAAACGCGAATTACATGCAATATCTTGACTTTTTTTACCCCAACACATCATTAATGGTAATAGGTGTTACGGTTAAGAAATGTACTAAAATGTGATTGGTGTTTTTCTGAATACCTTCCATTTCGAAATCCCTCGGAATAAGATGCCTTATGATACAAATAAACTGTCGTAAAAACACATGCTAAGGCCTTGGCTTTTACTCGTATTTCAGTTCGTCTCTTCTCGACTGCAGAGCATTGTTCCACGCTGCTTTATTTTTAACATTCTCTGATTAATTTTTTCGTAATTGGTATCAGCCATTTTTTTTTTTGTATTTTAGAAATTACGAATGCAACTAAGCATATAAATAGTAAAATACTATTTATGTGCTAATAATTTAGTACTATAATTATTTTCAACTAAATCAAATTGGTCCTGAGTCACGAACTATCGAATTGAAAAGCGGAATGAAACATAGTCTCATGAATTAAGTCTTTACTTAGAAGATTATCTTAGCCTAGTCTGGATCACTGAATTCTCCCAAAAATCCTCTTATGATATATAATGTATGTATATGAACGTTTCCCAACCCGGAATTTGCAATCAACATAAGATAAACATCAGGCCTCGATTGTAAGTCATTTGTTAGTAACAGGGGTTTTCCTATAAAATTGCACAAGTTCTACAACCGACTTAATTTTTCTTAGTATTTCGTACAAAAAACTGATCAAAAACATAATTGTATTCTAGCGAAGCCTCGAATTTATGGCTAAGTTATCACTTAGAGAAACGCGTTTAAAAAGGTTGGGAAACACTGAACTATATAAATATAATTGTATTTTCAAGAATATTTTTGTAAAACAATTTCTAGTGGCGGCGGTGACTTTGTGACTGACTTATTACGCACATTCGCGAAGTTAGATAAATTTCCTTTTTGACTATTAGTATATTTTATTCATTTTACTGCAAATTATCTCGGACAAATGCGAGATTTAAATATTTACCAAAGAAGTAGGTTTCTATAACTTTTACATTTAAAACAATATTAAGACAATCTTATATTTTCTCGGGTATGAATACATTACATTCCTTTAGCAATTATCGCAATATCTTTACTATATTTGCTTGTCCAGGGAACGGTTCCTTATTACCTTTGGTATAAAATTACGTTCATCGTAAGCCCCAGATTCGCACTGATGCAACCAAGAGTGCCTAATACATACGGAGAGCAATAAAACAGTCTTGATATAGGAATGACTCGTGAAAAGTATATTTATATGTCACTATATTTACATATATCACGCATTGTATCACTTTTTATTACAGAGTTTATAAAAATATTAAACAATCTTAATATGGTATCTGTAAAAATGCTATTCGTAAGTTTCCTGCCTCGAGTAGTAATGCGTAGAGCAAACTGAATTCTAAGGCATTCTTATGTAAACTTCACATTTATTTCATTATTAGGTACATAATAAAGATATTACAGCTCATAAATTTAACAATTTGTCAATTTGTTTTCATCGCGCTATAAATATATTAAGATAACTAATTCTTATTCATAAAACGTGTTAGTTAACTGCCAAATAAAAGTCAGTGTTATTAAATATCCTAGTCCTAAGCTATCACTTATCCTGTCATTTTAACATAACCGTTTTCATTAAAATTAGATTGATGAAATAAGCATTTAATAGTACCTTTAAGGAAAATTTAGCGATTTATATCACTTTTCGATTATTACATTAGAAAAAAATAGTTAAACATAGTTTAATAAATATAGTATTTTGCTGTTGAGCGTTTTGAGCTCCGTTTTAAAGTCTACCTTAACTACCTACTTATTTAGTATTTAAATACGTCTGAAATGTATTTGAAACGTGTGAAATATACTTTCACGTTTAACGTGATCTGAATAAAAGGGTCTATTTAGGCGAGGATAGTTTCTCGCCCTCTATACATATATATAATAAACTCATAAACGATTCTTGCATCCCAGTTTTCGTATGGTATAATAAATCATACATTAATAATCATTTGTTTAGACGTTACAGTTTATTCGGTCAGCATATTCTCTCAAAGATTAAGAGCGAGAAACTTTCTCCTTCTAAATTAGCCTTAGGGAATTATTTTCTTGCTCCTTAAAAACGGTTTATAGACAACCGAGCAAGTGGTTTTATGCCCACGTCTTTTGCGGCATGGTTGTAGATGCCATAATAAATTAAGTACCTAAGTAGATACTAGTTAATAATCTGTAAGTCGACTGTCGAATTACCGTCTATGTTCTACCAGTGCGCCATATCGCTTGCGAATACAAATTAAAAAAGGTTTATTTTTGTTTGCTGTCATGATTACCTATCATTATAAACAAATTATTTAAGTAATAAATTATTCACTTAATTAAATTAAGTATAAATCATTCTAAATTATATTAAACGGAAAACCAAAAAAGGTATTGTGGTCGTTTTAAGTTGATCGATGTGTTCTTTATCACCTAGTGGTATAAAATACAAGTAAAAGCGAAATTATTGACATAGTGATTACATATCTTCCTTTCCCCATAGAAAAAAATTAATGTTATATATTTCCAATGGAATTATTTATGCCTATTAATAGGTAATTGACTATTGTTTATTACAAAGAAATTATTGAATTTAAAAAATCGGTTTATTTAAACAAAAATTATATCGTATTTGATACTACTTATATATAAAATTAAATATGACTAATAAGTCGAAATAATTGGATTTAACAAGTCAAAAATAATAACTGTTTTATTATTTCATCTGCAAAGAATTTTCATTAATCGAAGATAATCCATGATAATATCCGATATTTTTATTTGAATTTTTTTCTTTAAATTGTTTATTAAACATGACTGGTTTAAATCGCAACACTCAGTTTATTATCCTGTCGCATATGTGCCAAAATTCATGACACATTAATAAATTACTTAATATTATATAGGTACTAATTCAATGGTCAGTTGTATAACAAAATCATGTCATATAGTACCTATTTCTTAATTTGCATGATCATGAAATTAGCTTTGATAACAACGTGTTAAAAATAGATATCACGTTAAAAATATAATTATAATTCAACGAAAATGCACGTTACGCATATTTTCTAATAGAATAAAATTGTGTTCGTAATGTCACTCGTAATTAAGCTTTACGAAAGTTGGCTAAAACATTGTAACATAACTCGTTATTAATGTTTAAGTGGCAATATGGCACAATTGCCAATTGAAGTAAAACTGCACTGTGCGTCAACAGCACTAAAGGACGCGACGAAATAGAATAATCAATATAAGTGCGGTATCGTTGCCGCACGGTACGGTCTAGCCTTAAAGCGTAGTCTATGGCGGCTGTATTTCCAGTGTCAAGTTATTACTAATAAAATATAATTATATTATTATCTATAGATTTAGGCTGTGATTCAGCAGAACACATTCTTTACTATTTAATAATCAGGCTAGAGTTGCTGTGATACACAATTATGGCTATAAAATGTAATGTAGTCATTTCTGTCTATGGGTAACGGCGGGGAGTGGCGTCGAAGACGTCAACATTGCCATTAAATCTATCTGTGATTTCACTGAAGTGTAGATACACCCGTACCCAAATTTATGAACTTTCTGAAGCCCTAGATGTACCTAACTCATAGTTTCGTCTCATTTGTAACCTATATTACTATTTATTACTTAATTGAATTGTAATAAACAAGGCTGTACTTTGAAAATATTTTCGAAATGTATTTTATAGATTCTTGTCTTTGACAGCCAGAAATGTGTGTAGTAGTCCTCTATATCTACTCCAAACCATTAATATCTACTCCAAAACATTATCTTTGAGATAAATTAAGGATAGCTTTCATCAAATACCTACCAGAAGAGAGCAATGTCAATGTTGTATTAGCTGATTCCTTGAGATATGCTAGATCTTGAAAAGTTTAACATAAAAATTTCGATCTGGAACGAGTTTTTCCTAGAAAAAGTTTTTTCCCAGACTAAAAAAATGTTTAAGAAATTATTAAATATTCCAAAACCTAGTGAATTAGACCGAGAGTAATAGATATGTAAGAAAAAATGTTATGAGTATAATAAAATAAACTAATTATAATATTGTTGGTAGTTTCATTTATTAAATCCCACTAATCACTCGTTTACCACATGTAGCAATAAGCTCAATGCAAGGTATTAATTATGTCCACAACAAAGTTTAAAATTATTTTATACCTACTATTTTTAGATAGCTTTCTGAAACTCTAAAATTTAATTTTGATAAAGTTTTCTCAATATTCTGGTTACAATATTATAAATTGACGATATACTATAATTCAGGTATACAATTAATAAGACTAGAAATATACTCTGTGCTTACTCTAGGTACATTTGGTTTAAATTTTATATCACAATCATAAAATGTTCACTAAACCCAATCACTTGATTATATTCCTAATAGTTTAAATTGACCACAAATCCACAAAAATATATAATTTCAAAGGGCCTCTACCCACAATTATTAGTCATATAAAGTATCACTATTATTCACTTTTCAAATACAATTATTATTGTCTCATATTACTTTAACTAGGGTTGACTTGTTAATATTTCATTCCTTAACATGTTAAATGTCATGGAGGATCATCAATGACCAGTACTCGATGATGGTGCCAGGTCACTGGTGGCCGTGTGCCCATACTAACAGAAATATTCTGGCGCCGTGCTAAATTTCTGTACAACTGATGTGACATTCAACAGGTTAAATTTATATTTAAAATTAAATTTGTTAAAATCTTAATTAAAATTATATTATTTACATCACTATACCATCTGGTGATTACCTAGAGAGTCTTAAACCTACAACTATGTAAAATATTCAGCACCATTAATTTTTCCAATAAGATATTCCCTTAATCCATTTGTTTTATAAGATGTATAAAATTGACTAAGCATAGAATACTTGAGGCTTACAACCTTGAAACCAAGTATTTTTAAGTGTTTCTTCCTCATTAACTGAGGGCCAACTAACTGTTCATTGTCTGAACAATAATGATCAGGTAAATGTATTAATATAGCTATGTTTTCATTTTTACCAGATTTTGTCCTCCAATCCTGACAGTTACTTCCTAAACCAATTGGATGTATCATAACATCAATCAAATATGTCTCATCAGAGCAAAAGTGTAGTAAAACTACTGCGGTTGATACCTTGTCAGAACTACCTGCTATGAAAATAAAATGGTCTATTATTTTGTTCAATATATTCCTGATACAACTATCTTGTGTAACTGGCTTAGGCCATTGGTCTTTTGGAAATAATGGCCCCATATATTCTGGACACTCTAATGTTAATGCAGTATCAATCAAATGAAGTTTCTTAGTTACATTAGGATCATTAACTTTAATGAGACATTCTGCAGTAAACAAACGTCTTATTAGACCTAAAGGATATCTACCAGTATAGATAAAAGCTAACATTATTGAACAAAAATCATCAACAGTTATTCTATCAAACTTCTCATTTATTATTCCTTCAGAATATGACCAGAATTCAGAATTCAATGGATCATAGTTTAAAAATCCAAACGGATATAAGATTGATTTCAAAAAACTTGCTGGGATATCTTTTCCATTGTTTGTAAAATATACACTACAAGAATTCAATATTTGTTTATTATGTATATGAAACTGCATGCAAAAATTTAATATGCCAACAATCAGCACATGAGTTTTTATTTTTGATCCTTTTAGTTTCATATACTTTTCAACAGCTTTTTCTACTTGGTCATCTGTGTATTTTAGCCTAGTTAGTTTTGATATCACATCCAACAATGAGTCATCATCTACTGTGTGAATATTAGTATATAACCATCTCCCAACAACAGCAAAGGACTGCATTGACATATATTTTTCATAAATAAAAGTGTCTAGAATTTGCTGCATAACATCTACTTTAATTTTAAACCATAAATCTGCTAATTTTTTTTCCAATAATGTTAACACAGTCTTTTTGCTAACTCTAAGTCCATGTAATATAGAAAACATTTGTACAATATTCGTTTCATTTATTTCAGACTCTCTATCAACAAACCCCACCCATAATTTGTCTATTACCTCTGAATATTTAGGATCATATTTATTTTTGATAAGAAATGTCAAAAATTTGCATAGCTGTTCTATAGACAATTTATTATCAATAGCTCTAATTAATAATTCTTCCGAAAATTTATATTTATATGACTCCATAATAGTTGATTCCGTATTTAATATATTTAATATTGTTTGTGTATCCTTAGTCTTCATCACAACTTTTAACAGTTTATCTAAAATTGCACCTTTGGCCAAATTAATGTGAACACTATTAGAATCTTTGCTTAGCGGACTGAAGCTTTTTTCTAATTCATATATCCGTTCAATAGCACCTAAAGCAATGTTGGGCGTTATCTTTGTACACTTTGATAAGAGAGTAAATACATCTCGAAGATCCACACACTGCGTGAACTCATCTTTTATTAAATTATAGTTGTGAGAATCATTAGAACTTTTTGTGACATCCAGTGGTTTATCTTCCATTTCTAAAATATCTTTCATCTTTCTCACAATAATAGGAAGCTCTTGAACGTTGTATCCATGTTCAATCATTATAGTAGTATTGCTAAATTGTGGATTATTGTCAAATTTTTCATCGCCAAAACTTCTTGATATAGAAGATTTCACTGGATTGAAACTGATAGTGTAAACAGGTAGCAAATTATTCATAGCTCTCAGACACCATCTTTGTAAAGCTAGTGCCATTGTTTCGAGACATTGAGCAACTGCTGTAAGCTGCTTAACGTCCCAGTTAAAATATAACTTAGTAGTTCAGCATGTAAAACAGCAAATTACAAAACTATAAAATAGGTATTAGGTGATTATTACAATGAGGATTAAGCAATGACCACAGACTAATAAATAATAGCAATGACCTCGATGAAGTTAGATGTCATATGTCAATGTAGATTTTTTATTTATATTTTACCGTTTATGGGAAAAGACAAAAGCATTTGTGCCATACAGCCACAATTGAGGTCTTATTAAATTTCTTTTAAATCTTCCCGCCACACTCCAATATCTCTGTCGGAGTTTCAATTCTATTCAATCTAATCCATATTTATTTCCTGTTTGTTGAACCATTTCTGCAAACACAATATCAACGACGAGGAAGACTATGCAGATTGGTGTAAAAACTCAGGGGCCCAAGGGATGCATCACTCTGCTAGCGTCTCGCCAAAAAAACGTCAGCCGAGCATTCTATTACTGCCCAAGCCCACAATAAAAGCTTAAACAACAATTGAAGACCTAGCTAACGGCCACAGCAATAAAACAACAATTATTCAGCGAGAATGCAGAAAATATGAAACCAGTCCGGCTTGAAGCTTTGTCGCCAATCTCTGTCAATTTAAATTCCTTTTGGTCATTTTTTCACCGTCATAAAAAAGGCAACAGCTTTTATGATATAAAGCCAAGTCGAAAATCTTTTCATCATCATATTTTCATGATTATAAAGACCAGAGCAATGACTTAGATTGTCAATATCGAGTTTTTCCATCACTAGAAGAACTAAAATCTTGCACTCTAGGATACATTATTTTTTCATGAGCCCTCACATGGCCACCCTAGAGTTTTTTCAATTTTGATTGGATTTAAATATTGTTTTAAAGCTATGAAATATTATTAAATAAAAAGTAGAAAAATGTATTCTTAAATACATTTTTAAGTATGTCGAGATTACTAAAAATGTACCTTTCATAAGCAGTTTGACATTTAATGCCAGTTATTTTATTTCAATTGTGAACTTTGTTGCTTGTTATCAGAATAAGTTAATTCATAAAACATATTTGTAACTAAATTAGAAAAAACAAATGCATAAAAGCACAAAAATCCAACTATTCTCATAGTACTACCATTTGATATCTATCAAACTGACCGATCGCCTTCAAATAAACATATAATTTTCAATATTATTGAAACTCAGGAACGGTTCGTCATTATTGGCATGTATTGACAAGTCTGATGACGTGATAAACCAGTAATAACGGTTTTATTTTCGCCAATAGCGAATGGAATTAAGAAAATTTGAAAATTAAAATATAAATAATTTGTTTAACATAAATTATTTAAATTAAATTGTTAGAATTTGTTTAACACCCTGAACATGCCTTTGCCATTTAAGATTTATAGATTATATCCTCTGTGCAAAGAATTCATTCATTCGTATTGTTTGTCAACTGTTAATTCATTTTCTGAGGCGGTTTTTCTGAAGACGAGGAAATAGTTTACGATAAAAAAGTTTTTGTTAACATATAATTTTTAGTAATCTAAATATATGTAAAATTGCGTTTTTTTTATTACTAAATATTGTAAGCAGCAAAATTCTGGTAAGTTACTTTTATTAATTTAGTATTACAAAAACTGTACTTTTTTTTTCTCAGTTTATTGGGTGCAAAATCAACAAATGGTTTTAAAAATTTTACTCTATTTCAAAAAAATTTCAATATTATATCATGAAATAGTTATGTTAAACTTAAGGTGATTAATTATATATTTATGGCATTAAAAACAATCTATTTTAGTAGGTAATTATAAATCAGCGTAATTTATATTAAAATATTAATAATGTATTTCTTTAAAATGTATATAATTATATATCATCACCTTTAATTCCTGTGGAGGATAACAGAAATATCTTATATGTTTTTGTAGTGTAAGATATAGTGAAGTTGTAGGGCGGAAGGCAAAAGCATCACAACCACAGTAAGTATGTGGCCACAATACCCCACATACTAAATCATTTTGGCCTGATACATTTTAAGATTAGTGAGACATCTATATGGACGGTGCTATCTTTAATATTACTTTCTAGACTACCCTTAAATCAAAGCAAGGACTACTTTATATAATAGAATGGCATTCCAGAGCTTACTATAAAAAATTGTACCTCTTACCTGGTGGATAGGACATAGAAAAATCTTAGGTGAATGTTTCACCCTTAAATACATAGTTATACATTATTAATTCTATGAAATGTAATATTATTTCTTTCATGAGTAAGAATAACAGTATTATCCATAATTATCACCTACTACTACACTACTATACTATACCTACTACTATACTTAACTGTGTGACTGTGGTGTGAGATCTGGGTGTGTATCTTGACAGTAAATTATCCTTTTAAATGTATAGAATGCACGGCTTCTTTCTTAGGATGAGTAAAGATTTTAAGAACCCTTACACGTCTATCTTTCTATACAATGCTTTGGTTCAATCCTTACTTAAATACACCTCTAGTGCTTGGGACCCACAGTATAAAAAATATATAATTCTTCTTGAGAGCATACAAAAATGTTCTTAAAACATTTAAAATATAAATATGTGTTACACAACCTTCCTTGTCACTCAATTCCTATATTATATGATGCTAGAATTGAGAGGGATCAACTATTTTTATTTAAAATTATTATAGGTCTCATGGATTCATCTTATGTCGTAAGCCAAATAGGTTTCAGGTGTCCACATTCCAATGCAAGAGACTTTTTTGCTGTTTAAGGTGCCATTCGTTTGGTCAAATCTGTATTATAAAAGTTTTTGGGATATTGACATACTGTACTGTGCTTTTGGGTCCTTTAGACAAATGGTGAAAAGGAAAATGTTAGCTTAAATTCAATTTTGTTTTTTTCTTTGCTGTATTTCTTTTTATATATGTATGTGTATTTGGTTAGTTTTCTTTTATTGTTTTGGTTCTCTTAGCTTGATTTTTGTTTTTATATAATTTTTTTGTGGAAAATTAGCAGGCTTATGTATCATTGTTTGAGTATTTTTATTGTCTGTATATTAATGTATTTTGAACGGCCTGTGTGTGCCCCACACGCCGTTCCCAAAGAGTGGCAGTGAGGGGGTTTCAATTCCCCCTCCAAGAGAGGAGGTCTGCCGAAGGCCAACGCTCGCCGAGCCGTCGGATCCGTCGTATCCGGATTCCCAGGCTCGGCGAAGGCGAGGAGAGCCAGTGCTGGCACCCCGGTGGTTTTAGTCAAGGCAGGTCCGACACACCGGGGGAAGTGGGCCACTTCCCCTGACGGTCCGTAGGGATTTCCACCAGGTTAACAAAAAAAAAAAAGGTTGGGTATTAAGCATTTAATTATATTTACCAATTAGGAAAAGTCTTTTTAATTAAAATAAAAAATGTTTTTCTATGTCTTCACAAGGTTTGATAAACAAAATTGTCCATTTGTTTGTAATGCCCTGAATTAGGACTACTAACAATAAAAAATACTACCCTAGTAGAGAATCCAAAAATGTATGAGATTGACATAAAGTAGAAAACATGATATATCATTAATATCTGTAAATTCCACTAGCCTATTAGTACTACTACTAGTACTAGGATTTTCTTCTAACCTTATCTTTCATAGATTTTTATTTTGTTTTTTTGGGGTTTTGTCAAATGAAAAATGTCAATAATGTATGCACTTGCATTTGAGTAATAGATGTAAAGGTTAAAATAAATTTTTGGTTAGTTTAAGCTCCACTAAAAAGTTTATACTTCCTTAAAAAAATTAAGATTTATTCTTAGTCTTATAGGTAAGGTCTTGTTAATGCAATAGTAAACAACAGTGTTACCACAATTATTCCAAAAGTGTGTTAGTCCGACACCCAACATATACTGTATATGGGGCAGTCAGAGCCAGAGAGATTCTAGTGAAAATTTTGTGCTAAAACAGTTTCCTGTAGAAAAATCCTTTTAAAAATAAATCTAAAACCTGATTGATTTGACATAATGTTAATAAATTTTGCCATACATATTGTTACAGCATTGTAATTTTTATATATTATTACCAGTAGTGTGCATCACATGAAAGCGTAAAAATATTACCTTGTCACACTGCGACGTTTAATAAATATATTGACTTTAAATCTAGTATTTACGAGATTAGGAGTCGGGGAATTCAACTGGGACCAAATTTTAAATCGATATGTGTAACAAGTTAATACTTCTTTGTGCATCTATGGGATTCACACCACTGAACATTACGAGACTTAGCTTAGACTTTATTAAAACATTACAATTTTTATTACTCAAATAATGTCAAAGGATTTGATAAGTCACCGATTTTGTCAACATGGACTTGGCTCTGCGAATACTATGGCTATAATCAAATTCCTTTTATATAATCAGGTTTTTATATTAATTAATATGAGACCTCCAGAGGTCTCATATTAATTAATTAAATGACAGAGGTGTTTACATAACCAGCATGTCAACTACTGTTATATAATAAGCCTCATAAAAATATCCATAAGTATAAACAACACTTGTGCTAACATGGACTAATAACTGCCAATCAAGCGAGTTTACTAATGGAAACATTCCATCATTCCCCATAAATATAATATCACGTACAGCTGTGTACTGTCTGTCTGTATACATTCCATTTAGCACTAATTATCCAAGCACGAGCTGCTAAATCGTAGCAAGGACCAAATCACAGTCCAAGTGCAAAGAAAAGTCGTGATAACGTTTGTGATAAGAACTTTTGTGATTATGGATATTGTTGATTTAGCTTTATCTTGACAAAATTGTGTGTACCTACGTAGTTGTTTCGTAACTAACGTATCAAGTGGTGTTGAATAAAAAAATTATCAAATTTCTTTATTGTATTGCTGAATTTGCTTATTGTAGGTATGTGTCAGTATATTCTATATAAGAATTGCTGTATGTTGCTTTAAGAACACAAATTTTTACATTTTTATCTGAGTTTAATAGTACTAAATACTTCGGAACAAATTATTCTGTGTACATTTCAATTAATTGGGAAAATTTTCACATACACATATCAATTACAGTGACGTCCCTATGACGTAACTCACCTATTTAAAATACGATATCTTTATTTTAATATTCTCACTCCGACATCCGAACATTTCGACCTAACCTTGAATTTCTTTCGACGTATCTTCTTAAGACAGTAACTACAGAATTAATAGTAGATCTTTCCAATTTCCGGTGGTTATTTAAATCGATGCTCGTTGCCACAAGTTCGTCCTTCCGTCGCCACCTATTTTTTTTTATATTAGCTAGGCAAGCGCCTGCTTTCGTCCGTAGAAACTGTAAAGACCAAACAGATTATATATTATAGAATAGACAAGCTAGGTCATTGTTTCAAAGGTTTAAACAAATTCGCATTATATCAGCGATAACGCAAATACACCTTTTCTCAACTTTTGACAAGGACGGACCCTCTTTTTTTTTTTCCTTGTGGAAAATCCTCATAGGACCGTCTTAGCCGCACAGGGGGGTTGCGCTACCGAGGTGTGTTTGACTTAAACCGACTAAAAACCCCAAGGTGACTACTTCTGCTCATTGGCAGGGACTGTGGGTCCTGTAATCAATTCCCCACAACCCCGTCGCACCACGCCCGATGGGCACAAACTCGGGGGAAGATGATACCTTCCCCGATACTGCTCGTTGTATTTAGGTAGAGCACGTTACAATGCCCTGCCAACTTAAGGAAGGACCCTCTAGTGCAACCGCGCCGTAAATTGTGTACCATTAAGAAGCCATTTTTTACAATACACACTTGGTTCTATTTTATTCACAAAATTGTCCGTTTTTTTGCGAATGTCCTAAATTATTTTTTTGGACTTTTTAGTAACCTTACCCTGATAGTTTGTTATTTTGTATATTCCGGTCGGTCTTGATTTTTCGTTATTTGCATAGGTTTTTGTTTTGTCAAAATAAAATTGTTAATAATTATTCACACTCGAGTAACACATGTCTAAGTTAAAATACATTTGTTGGCTACTTTTGCCTCTCCTTAAAAAGTAAAACCTCGCTTATGTTATTATACTGGAATGTGGTTTGGAAGGCAATTTTCAAACCGCTTTATCATTTTAAAGAAATCTTTATAAAAAATGTGAGTATAGTACTGCCGCAAGCAACTTATCTGTACCCTTTCTGTCGCCAACCTTATCATTCAATGCTAACAACATGAGATGTTTGCTCATGAAATCAGTAGCGTGCATTTATGTTTTTTTATTTTTATAAAAACATAGTCTTGGTTTATTCCTCTTTTTTGCTTTAAGGTGTTTAGTATGGCAGTCCATATATGATGATCAATAAATGTATATCAAGCGATTGAGGTTGATATGACTGCGGTTAAAAAAGAGAAGACTCAAACACTATAAACAATATTGAATTTTGCTCTTGGATAAGGCGCCTATCTATTGGCATCGCTTACACGATGATGCAGTACGATTTTATCGTACTATGAAACTGCTCTTGGGATAAGAAATCGTGTCCCTAGTTTGAAACCATGCGATCACTCTCGGAATGCCCCTTAACAGAGATTCACAATATTTGCTATCGAGAAAAATTTCTTTAATCATATTCGTGATTCATTCATCATTAATAAAAAGAGGTAGACCTTATAGTAGACGCACACGTTTGCGAGAACTGCAATAGGACATCCTGACTTTTGTAGCTATCAGTATATTTGAACGCACTGTCACTATTTCATTTTCATCGGAGACACAAAATCGCGCTAGTAATGACAATAGAACTGTTGTTACGTTATAGTGTGGTCTAACGATGCCTAAAGGTACACTTCGTATTTTAAGTCACCGCGCAGTCCTGATTACCCAGCAGCCACTACCGGATCGCAATGTCACGTTAACTGTCACGATCGTGATTTTGACACGCTGTCTAACAACGCTGTACAGTGACGTACATCGGACGGCTTTCCATATAAATGCATACCAAACGGACATAGCGACCCGGTAGAGGCTGCGAGAATCCGAAATATTCCTTACTACGACCATATTCTTTCCAGATGGGTGTACAACTAAAATGGGGTATCGCCGGAGTGGGTATGATCGCCCACGATTTCCTGACGGCACTGGGCACGTTGCCTGCTGGTCAACACAAGGTTGTAGCGATCGCCGGCAAAGATCTAGATCGTGTCCACAGATTGGCTTCGCTTCATAAGATCAGCACGGCATATGAAGGCTACGACGCCCTCGCTAAAGATGAATCAATAGGTAGTGTATAGTATAATTACGTGTAAACTTCATTGCATGCTTCATTAAACGCTCGATTAGAGATAAATATAGTGAAACAACGTGGTATTTAACTGTACTAATTACGTTGATGGAATTTTTATGAATATCTGAAATGTTATATTTTAAGAGTAATAAAATAATATTATAATAATATATCGTCCCACTATGTCACATTTTTTTTTTATTTATTGTTTATAAGGGCTTTTGCCATTTTGGCATATCAGCCCTATTGTACCCAATACGGTGAACTACACATCAGTTCTGAGAGAGTCGCTGATGAGTCAGTGCTACCATGTCCACCAACAATTTCATAGTACTCCCTGTCGGATCACATAGGACGCCATGAAAGGCACCTATATCACATAAGCTGACTCTGCATTGGGTCATCAGCGACTCTCTTGCACTTTTTTTCCGGTCACACTCCATCAGCAAGTGATGCAAATCCTCCCGTTTTCCACAGGTACTGCAATTAGGCGATTCTATTTCCGCATAAGATATGCAAAACTTGCCGATGGATAGTGACCGGAACGAAGTCTTAACGCTACCTTGATGTAGTGTCTACTCTGGCTATGTCACATATAGGATGAATATATATTAGTGGTTGTATTCACTTTGCGCGTATATATCGTACCCAACGTGACTAGCAAAGCAGCTGATCGCCGTTTTCAGGGCACATACACATGACATTTCTATCATATGCAATGCAGGTTTCCTCACGATGTTTTCCTTGGTGAGCATATAGCGCCTAAATCTGTACATAATCTGGAAAAACCTAGAGGAACGTACTGAGATTCAAACCAATGGTCGTACCATTGAGACCGCCCATTTTAAGAGTGTTGTTATTTTTAGCGATCACAACCTATGTCATCGCCTACTTAAAAAATTAATTCCTTCATAATGTTAGTTGATGGTTTTAACTAAAAAGTCGTTAAATTGTAGGTAGGTTGTTCTGATTTTTCCTTTTCAAATTAATCTGAAAGATGGTACAATAGATTGATAAACATAACTTTGAATTTGCAATATTTATTTACAAAATAGTATGCAACAGATGTTCTTGCCATCTGGTTTCCTTAGCATTTCTTAATGACCCATTGCTGGCAATGACCCAAATTATTACCATAAGCAGCCAATCTGAAGATTTATTGCAATATGCATTTACTTACATAATCATTACATGTCTATAAATACGGTTGGACATCAATAACATATAAATATAATAAATTAAGACTGACGCCTTATTATTGACTTTAAAGACAAACATTTGCTGTTTTCTGTACACACCAATCCCTTTAATATAATAATAATATAATTGACTAACGCCTAAATTCAGTAACGCTCTTAAAATTTAAAATGTTTTTAACCACTAATGAATAATTTTGTATGCAACTGAGTATTAATTAATGTTTAAAAGTGTTTTAAATTTAAGGGCGATTCTGTTACTGGGTGTAAATTGTCAATTACTATAAGGATATTCAACGATTGACTGAGCATTTCCGTAATACATTTTCCAGATATCGTTTTTGTGAACGTACTTAATTTACAACACTACGAAACGGCTAAAATGATGCTCGAAAATGGTAAACACGTGCTCTGCGAGAAACCAATGGGCATGACATACAAACAGACAAAAGCCCTGGTGGATTTAGCTCGGGAAAAACAACTGTTCCTTCTCGAAGGAATGTGGTCTAGATTCTTCCCTGCTTACGACGCTCTTGATCAGCACATATCGTCGGGTGGCCTTGGAGATGTCTATCACATTAGCGTACAGTTTGGTGTTGAGATCAACGACATTGAAAGAAATCTGTAAGGAAATCACAATACATTATAATATTACTGCTTACTATTTAAAAAAATGTGGTTTAATTTTTTTTACACTGGCTCGACAAAGTGACTACAGTTCTCCTGATGGTAAATAAAGTGTTGTCTAAAGCGACCGTCAAATTATGAAAATACGTCGATAGTCTCCGTCATGTCGGGCCCAAATATACCACGAGTGAAGGTCTCTGGGTGTATGAGTTACTGGATATACACGAGCTGATCCCGAAACCGATAGGCCAAAGTGAGTCACTTTGAGCTTTTACACTTGTGTACTGTGGTCATGGCCCAGTCCGGGCAATCGCCCTAGCACCAAAACCCTGTAAACTATATAAAGCATGTCTTGAAAATGCGACGAGTCAATGAAATAATGAATATTAATCTCTATTTTCGAAGGTTAATCTGCAGATCGCTAAATTGTAATTCTGATTCAATAACATTCTAAATAATTCTTTAATTTCTACAGTGTCTACAATTCCACGTCTTACAAAAACAATATTGCAATTTGTTTTTATAAAAAAATTATTTAACGCTGTCAATTTTGCGCCTCGCCTCTGTCTAATGTCACATATAATTACTCACGTCCGCGTGTTTAAAACCTCAATACACGAGAACAACAGGTGCTGACTATGCTGGACTGAATTGCGACTGCAATGCGCTTGTGGAAACCTCGAGGTTGTGACTCGCTTCGGTTGACACGTGTCGAGAACACAATAGGCCCTAATAATTTTGCCTCAAAAAAAAAATCAAAATAGGTCGGCATCTATATTTATTATAAATTAATAACAGTTTTTGAATTGAGATTCGACATTTTAGAAAGGAAAATTAAAAAATAGACAAAAGTGATTCGAACCGTGATCTCAATGAGAGACAATCGCTTAATGCTAATGATACAAGTGTGCTAATTTGGTTACTATGGGTTTACATTACGCGTATCATGGGATCTTTTTCATCACACGTACGGAGAAAAAGACAGTCTTATATAATGTGTTAACTTTAAACTATTTTTAATCAGTAAAAGAACTTTTTTCATAGTTTGGTGGCAACAAGTAATCACTCACGTTTCGTACCTCAATAAATATTTCCATTTACATTCAGTTATCTATGTAACATAATCTAGATTCTTTCATAGTATATTAAGGTTGACATGATGATGGTGATTGTTAACGCATTCTTGTCTCTTAACGGTCGATGTCGTTCTTTAATTGTACTATTCTAACAATATGTAAACTATAGCAATTTTCCTGGACCAGTGTAAAGAAACACAAATTTCCAAGTACTTTAAACGTACTCGAATGTCTTCCAGAATGAAAGACCTGGGCGGGGGTGCTGTATTGGACCTAGGAGTATATATGTTGCAATTGGTACAGTTCCTATACAAGGAGCCTCCCACAGACATCGTTTGCACCGGTCATCTCAGCAAGTCTGGCGTGGACGAATCGATATCGTGCGCCCTAAAATATAAGGACGGGAGAACGGCGACCATATCGGCCCATACTCGGGCTACGATGACTAATAAAGCTGAAATCGTCGGTACCAAAGGCGCAATTTCTGTAAGTGTTAATTTAACTACCTATCTCTATCAACCAACACGCCAATTTCATATTGGGGTAGGTGTAACGAAGGAATCGTCACTTCTTTTTATATCTACAAATCTTATATAAGTTAACTTTCTTTGAATAGGTCAACAGCTATGTATTATCAATAAAATGAATATACCATCATGTCAGTTCGGAAAGCAGAGAGAAGGGGGGGATCAGGCACGAAAACGTGGATCGCTATTTTCAAAATATTGATTAATTAATAGGTAACCGTAGCTTATTAATAAAGATTAGGATATTTTTTATTAACACTTTGCCGTCCGCACGATTCGTAAATATTTATTCGCTTGACGCTGGCAGCGCTAATTCGGATCACTTGACATGTCGCCGGCCGTTCTTGACATTATGATGGCGGATGATTATAAATTTTTAAGTTTTACTAATCTCATCGTTAGTTCTCATAAGTTCACAACCCTGTTCAAGAAATTTCGAGGACCTAAAGTTTGCGCACGTCACCATTGTGGTGTCGCAAGACGGCATAAAGAGGGCATTTAAGTAAACTTTGGAAGCCTTTGATATAGTTTTATTTTTAGTTCCATCTTAGAGTAAATAAATATATCTAGTTTAAATGTCGACATAATATAGAAACAAAGAATGAAAATTATGTGTGAAATACAAAAAACAACACGTACATTACTTCGAGCGCATTGTATTTGGTCATTTTTATACCATTTATAATTTAAGTAGTCACGTTTGAACAATAGCGACGTTTACGATTAAAATTTATCAGCAAGAAAAACTGACTTCGTGGTATATTTAGGTCGGTATGACGACGGTGACTGTCAATGAATTTCCCTAGGAAATAACCATCATCGTTAGAGTGCACTAAACTTACTTGTACTTACGTTGTAATCAGTTGATTGAGAATGAATAAACTTTTTTTTCATTATCGTTATTGCAATACAAGATGTGTTGGATCAAGTTATAATACGACCGCATTTATTGCAGTTGACACTAGTTTGGACCAGTGATAAATATCCCTTTCTATTCATTTTATTTTGGTTAACGTGCCTAGTGTTAAAGGAAAAATTGAAGAGAAACACCAAACGAAACTGATCAAGTCAAGAAACGGCTAAAATGTTATATGTATTTTCTGTATGCGTTATATTGAATAAAATTAATAACAAGTTGTTTCCACACCAAGTTAGGGTCTTTAGGAGAGTTAGATATATTTCGCCTACACTTCTTATTTAACTAGGAATTCTTAGCCACAAATTTACGAATTTTCTAAAATATGCGTCTATCCCACTGGGACATCTTATCTCAGTTTTATCGTATATGTAATAAATAAATATTCTTTGATAGTTAAAGTATAATTAATTTTTACGCTTTTGGTTGTCCCGTCTTGAACCTCATTTTCCTTCTTCAAAGTTAAGCGTGAGTATGGTAAGGTATTACGTGCGGGCGTGTGCTTACATACTTGTGAGTGTGGATGTGTGCATACGTACGTCAATGTTAAAGTAGCCCTCAAGTTTAATTGCACAGCCGTGATTTATTTATTTTATTTCTAACACTATTATAATTATTATGTTAAATGAGGAAGATTTATTTCTAAGATTTTATGGGTTACCGGAAACGCAGTAATTAAGAATTCTTTTCACACTAATAACAAAGTCACATTTAAATTAGTTACGACCTCGGGTCTAATGGTAACGTTAAATTACTGCTTTAATAAATAGATGATACGAGTATCTTACGTGGCCTAATCTTTCCTCAAGATATAAAAGATAAGCTGTGCCAACAATGTAATTATGTTGTAAAAGTATTTTTGAAGAATTAGATGATATTTTTAATGTATTCCACTGTTTAGAGCCTTCTGTGCCTAATTCCTTTTTACAATTATACTGTTTGTTACATTTATTATTGATAGGATTTTTTTTTTCACCCGGAGGATATCCTCATGGGCCATCAAGGCGGCGCCCCGGTGTAACGAGCTCTTACTGACTAAAACCCCCGGGGTGTTTCTTGTCCCGTCTGCTGGGGCCAAAGTTAAGGCTGAACCAACCTTCTCGGCACCTGACGATCTTTAGCCTTCTAAGGGAAGCCCGCCTATTGTGCGACAGATGATAAAAATTCCACACTCCACTCACTCCTATTATAACTGCAGGGGGAGGGGTGTAAAGGGCCCACCCTCGTCTCTGTGAATTGTCACTAGAGAGATGTGTGGGAACACATCGCACATCACTCACGTCCGGATATTGAGCAATGCACTCCCTCAAGTGTGCCGCCCTTGTTGAAATGTTCTCTTAAAAGTCACTCTATATGGTCGTAATTTTACAGTAACCTACTTCATATTTTTCGTTGACGAATTTGAAAGTAGCAGGCGTTAAATGCTTATTATTCCAAATGTTATGGTAATTACAATTACTATATTCATATTTATTGCTCATTTCAACTAAAATCTCGATAAACGATTTCAGATGGACTACTTCTGGTGTCCCACTGTACTGCACATATCGGCCGCAAACAGTACGGAATGGACTTTGCCAAAAGGAAAATTCAAGTTCCACTTTCACAACAGCGCTGGCCTTAGCTATGAAATACAGGAGTGCTGGGACTGTATCAATACGGGTAAGACTGCCATCAAATCCTTTAATGCCGTGTTTACACATTCGTGCGGCAAATAGGTGTGTACATATTCGGAGTTCTTCAAGAGTAAGAGGGCAGTAAACAATGTCCTTCTTGGTCGACGTCGCAATAACAACGCTGCTTGTGTTTCAGAGTTATCTTTAGGCGACGGCAACTACTTATGATTTGGTGTGCCGTCAAGTTGTTTGCCGACAAAAGTAAAAAAATAGTGGCGCTAGCATCAGAAGTGGGATTTAGGCACTAGTTAAAGACTGCTAAGTACTTCAGATGTACGACTGGCTAAACAAATTGGCTCCCAAATGTAAGCAGCCATAACAGATCGAATATTTTATCGCATAGCAAAGCGAGTCATTAGCCTCCTGTATGTGTAAACGCGGTTAACACACACACGAAAGATATCTATTGCTTTTTATATGTAATTATATAATTAGAACTTCAAATTTTATTATGAATCATAATAATATTACTATGGGTGTCGCTGTGGTGGTCTAGTGAATAATAGACAAGTTTATGGGCGCGGCAACGCGAATGGTATTAAGTTTGAATCCCGGGTACATAACTCTGGGTATTTCCAAATTATGTAGATTTAGGCAACACATGCTCACCAGTGATGGAAAACATCATGAGGAACCCTGCATGGCATCTGATAGGAATGCCATGTGTAAATGCCGTGAGAACGGCGATCAGCGCAAAGTGGACTCGACCACTAATGTATCCCTGCTCACCCCATAAGAGATATAGCGTAATGAAGTATTATTGTTATTGAGAAATATATTTACATATTTGTTAAGTGGAAGGACAATCGTTTATTATATTTTCTTTATTGAAAAGTTCAACTTCATTATCGCAGTGTTCGTATAAAAATCTTTGGCGTTTGTTAAAACCATAGTCTGATATTCTCATAGTTACTGGTATTCTTGCAGTTCTTAAAATTAATTATCTATTCTTATTTTCAGGTCTAACAGAAAGTCCAAAGATGAGTTTAGATGAGACCATTCTTCTATCGAAGCTAACAGACACTATGCGAGCGCAGGTGGGAGTTCTAGAGTCTGAATTATAAAAATTGAAACCATTGAACAAAACTACGTAGGATTAAAATGTAAAAATGTGTATTATAAAATTAATTTAAGAAAAATTTTGGGTCCAAAGCTTACAGTATGTTTAAAATGCCAGTATATTTACAAAAATGAACGGTTGAAAAGTATAACGTGTAGTGAGAAGAAAACTATTTAGTAGTATTTGAACAGAGGCCATAGATGGGCAAATCGTAATCAGATTAATGGCTAACGGTTACGATTACATTTTGTAATTGTTAATCATGATTACAGATTAACAAAGTTAATCAAAAAAGTAATTATATTCAGTGGTTAAGCATCATTATTTAGTATTCGGATTAATTATTACTTTCCTGATTGATAAGTGTGTCGCTGAAAGCAGACTGACTCTCGCCTATATTTATTGATGTACGAATACTAGCTGACCTGCCGAAATTCTTACCACCTAACAGTCAAAGAATGTCATATTATCTTTTAGCTAAACCTAGTATCATACTTCCTTTCTCCCGTCCGTCAACTTCCTTTCTCCTATTTTCACTTCCCTTCTTCCCTCAAACTCTCCCTCCCGTTTCTGCTTCACTTTCCTTGCTTATCTCCCCTCACTTGTCTTACTCTCCCCTTGCTATACTGTCCCTATTCCTCCCCCTCCCTTCCCGTCCCTTGCTTTCATTACAAAAATAAAAGTTGAAGGGAAAGTAGCAGAGTAGAGTAGGTTCAACTAAAAGTGAGGCGGTAAGAAGTTCTACAGGTCAACTTTTAAATCGGCTTCCCTTTCACTTAGATGTAATCATTTAATTAATCGGGATTCATTTAAGGCGGCTTGCACTAGCAAATTAAATCTAATTTAGATTTACATAAAATGCTATTTAGCGCTGAACTGTACGTAGGTTCTTGCATAGAATTCAAAATCCAGATGTAACAACCCTTAAACTGAAATCATCATTAATCTCTTTAAGTGGCTCATTTCGTCACACGAAATGACCACTACCTGCCTCCATTCTTCCCATTCAAACGCAACGAATGATACGCGGCCTCCTAAACATATGTTATACTCAATCCAACATATTTATTTTATCCACAGTGATATACACAATTAAATTTATGCGAATATATTCGCCTTAGGAGTTTTGTAATGCATATGTTGATGACGTATATATACCGGATATAGCCACTTAAGAGGTTAAGATAGAATTAAACCGCTTCAATTAATAAGCGTTTTATGCAAGCTTAAACCAGATTTAATTTGTTAGTGCAAGCCACCCTTAATGATTACTGGACTCATGACTACCAATTACGGATGTAATATTGATTAAAAATCAACAGGCCTACATTAATCTTGACTACGCCCATCTCTGCCAGAGGCTAATATAAAAGTCAGTACTATTTAAAAACTGATCAGTATTTATAATGCTATTTCAGTATAGGTATATAATTTTGTAAATTAAATTAAGGGCAGCAAAGCACTGTCCAACTTAATAAGAATTTTATACGAGTTCAATCTTAATATTATTAAAAAACATTCGTAAAATTTTTAGCCAAATTTCCTTGTTGTTTTGAGTATTACATTGGGTGTGACATTTAACAACGATGGAATATGATATGATGTGTTCTGTAGTATCATGTTTGATACTGCTTTAGTATAGGACTAAGTAAAACAAAAGTGCTTTGTGTTGTGATATTTATTTCTGTTCGTATACCCGTAACTAAAATGTATACTTAATTTATATTTACCTCGACTAACTGTGATTATGAGTGTGTTGTGAGATTTTAATTAAATATTTAAGCACATTATTAATAATTTTGTTTTATTTTCCGATTAATTTGAACGTCATAAAAATGTGAACAAAATTTTGTCATCTGTTACAATAAAATTACTCTAAATATGCGAAATAGTACGAAGGAATAATTTGATACAAGGTCGGACCCACTCGCGTGCATTCCATAGAAGCATTATCATAATTATACATGTATTTTTAATAAATATATTGACGTAATATTAGGATTCTGAATTTAGTAATTACCTAATTTAAGTCAATATGTTAATTAAATGTCCAAGCATTGCAACACAATGCTTCTATGGAATGCAGGCTGGTTGACCAGATCGGAAGAAACGTCAACCGGAAAAATGGTAAATTTTATTAGTAGATAGTATTCTTCTCAATTTTAAATACATTTGGTTATTGGGTAAATAAACACGGGAGCAACATAAATAGTCGCGGCAAAAGACGCAACCTCAGGACCAATAAAATAATAAAAGTGCGAATACTCCCAAACTTAAGCGCCATTTCTGAGGTATGACAACCGATTTCGTTTTCGAAAATTTCCGCATGGCTTAATTCTCGTCACAGACACTAAAATAATTTACAAATAAAGTGTAACGTCACAAATCCTCTCAACAGCATACATACACAGCGAGTGATTGGTGTAAGTTCCCAGACTGTCACTGCTTATCGGTGTGTCCTGTGATATTCATTATCTCAAAATTTGCTATAAACATATTAAGGTGCGTTTTTGCATCAACATAAGTGCAAAACTTATCCCGGCCCGAGTAGTAATAATAAACTGAAATTATAGAGTTTACTTCAAGGTTTATTTAAAGATAAACACATATCTAGTATATAACAATTTATTTTTAAATTGAATCCTTAACAAAAATATTAGTAATTTGTATTATTTAGCTAGGTCACAATATAAAATCATAAAAACGTTAACTAACATTTTTAATTCGATTTGCAACAGATCATTGAAATGCTATTTTTCCTAGTTGATATACACAATAAAGTATAATTATAGAATTTAGTTGATTGGGCTAAAATATAACAATTTATTTGGTAATGTTTTCGAATACACTACGGATGATTCCAGCGCCTTCCAGTATTTGTTCCTCGGTTATCACTAGCGGCGGCGCGAGTCGGATAGTTTGTCCGTGGGTTGTTTTAGCCAACAAGCCTGCATCACGCAGGCGAAGACACACCTCGTAGGCTGGAATACCTTTGAAAGAAGATTAAAATATATGTAGATGCCGACAATATTCTTCGCCAGCGATTAAAACAACCATTAGCACTGATTTACACATCCAATATATAATAGCGAAATTAGCAAGCTATTGTTTCTTTAGGTATAATTCATGGTTTTAACTTTCTACTGTAGATGGTTATGGTTGTTCTTTACTTTCTCTTGTAGGTACTTGAGGTGAGTAAATTAGCATGTTATAATAGGACTGACAATTACAGTAATTTTTAAACCGTTATATCAGGAAGCAAAACAGTAAATGCTTTGTAGGTAAAAGAATTTTTAATATTTTTCTTGGAATAGTTAATCAACAGAATAATTTTTATAATATTTTGTAATAAATAAACAACTTCATTTTAATGTTTTTTTTTTTAATATTGAATTCGAAATGCTGGTTCGATTTAAAATTAATATAGTACCAATTACTATTAACGTACAAATATGATTAATTTAACTTTTGGTATTTCCAATATCTTAAGGTTAGATATTCTTTGATGTAATTTATATTTGGTGTTAAAGACATGAAATAAATAAATATTATTATTTTCTCACTATAACACAATTGATGTAGCATTCAAAGCATTGATTATAGTAAAAATAAATCATAACGCAACTCACTGTCGTGCACATCGAAAGCACACATGAGGCCCCTCCCTCTGACAGCAATTATCATAGTTTTGGGTATCTTCGCTAATTCTGCTCGTAGAATGTGACCTAGCCTCTCTGCATTATCTGCCAACTTGTCCTCTAATAATATCTGAAAATAAACATGGGTGAATGTGCAAAGTTAGAATGCAATTGAACGACCGAGTAAAAATATAAACATGTTGACGTTGCAAATTCATTAATTACTTTTACGAGCGCGAATCCATCAAAATGTAATATATTATATGTTTATTCATAGATATCATAAACAAGCAAATTGTAAAGAAACTGAAAATAGTTCAGCACAAACTAAGTAACATTTTTTTTTTTTGGTTTCTCGGGGGAAATCCTGCATAGGACCATCAGGGCCTCTGTGAGGGCAGCAACCCCGGTGTGTCAGACTCCTACTGACTAAAAACCCCCGGGGTGTCCCTTTAATCGCTCCACCCGAGCCTGGGAAACCAAATTCATCCAGACGCCCGGAGAGCGAAATGCCTTGTCGAGGCTGCCTCTCTGGGAGGGGTAGGGGTAAAGAGCCCACCCTTCCAATACCTATCTCACAGACGGCGCGCCGGACACTGCACACCGCCACCCTCTCATCCGGACAGCAGACTTCCTCAAGTCTACTGCCCGGCTATTGTCACCGGGGGATGTCGCGCTCGCTCTGAGCGAACGCATCCCTCCAGCGACGGTGCCTTGACCGCCGAATAGCCAGAGAAGATGTTCGCTCTCTGACCCTTTCGACGGCCTCCTTCTGCTTCATCACAACCTCGCAGAAGGCTGTGACTCCTCGCCAAAATTAAGTAACCTAACCTAACCTGTCCATGGCAAGTATGTCCATTGTAGTAAAATCCACCGCTAAAAGGCTACAAACCTAGTGAACTATCAGGCTTTTAATTTTTTTTATACTCTACAAAGAACAGCAACTACCACCAAATGGCGAGAATCTATTTACAATCGTTGCCCATTACCACCATCCACCATTCGTCGTACCGGCCCATTTATACATTCTATCATTTATACTGACGACCTCTAAGTATATGATAAACTTTACGTATATAAGCTCTTCCAGAAAAAGTACAGGGTGGAATGAGTCACTACCATAGTCTTTGCACTCGAATTATATGGAACTTCAATGCTAAAATTATTTTAAAAATAAACTTCCACTTACTTTTACAGCTTCTGTAGCAACAGCACACGCCAAAGGATTACCACCATAAGTAGATCCGTGAGTGCCAGGCTTAATAACCTGCAAATACGAACAATGAATTAACTAAATATAACATTAAGTAATTCCTGTCTTCTATCAACAATGGTCATACGATAGAATCCCAGGAAATACCTCTGGGGGTTTTCCCGATGAAGTACGGATTTAAACACCACATGCTCACGGGCGATGGAAAACATCGTGAGAAAGCCTGCATAGTATAGAATGTAAAGAAATGTCATATGTAAGTGCCCTGGGAACGACGATCAATTGTGCTACTGGCCTCGTTGAGTACGACATATAAGCGCAAAGTGGATACGGTTTAATGTATCTCTACTAACCCCAAAAGTGATACAGCGTGATGATATATATATATATACACCTATCCCCGATTTACACGGTAGATACGTTCCTGCGAAAAACGTGTAAATTGAAAATTAAAAATGTTCAAGTCATAACCGTGTAAATCGAAAAGTTTGCAGAAAATGGATAATTTTGCTATTTATGGTAGAAGTCCATATTATGGGACACTGTCCCTATTTATGGTACACAATGTGAATATAATCATTTATAAAAAGAATACCAAATTATACTTTTAAAAAATATAATAAACACATAATTTTATCATTTTTGAATGAAATTAACAAGTCTAATTGTTAATTATTACTTGTATGTTTTGAAAAAAAAATTATAAAAGCATGAGGTTTGTTGTTGGTATTCAAAACCGTGCCTTAAAAGAGTTGAACGATAACTACTGTACAGTTTTTTACTTGGATGAAATTATATATTTTATTATATTTATATATATAATGTAAGTGTAATCTAAAAGCTTATAAATTATAGATATTGTATGTTATTTGCATTTATGTTAATTTATAGCAATATTATTTTATTTTTGAGTGTCTCACAATACCGACACTTGTTAACGTAGACGTACCGGTATATGGAACACTTTACACCGCGTATCACTCAATACGGACATCAAGTCTTATGATTGTCCCAATTAATGAGACAGTGTACTGTTATGCGTTTTTAATTAAAATATCAATAATTTTTAGTATTTAAAAAGTAAAATGATTAAATATAACAAATTATTTATCAGCATAACTTCAAATAGTTATTTCTGAGAGTATTTTCAATTTAATTACGTTAATTTCAAAACTTAACCTAAAATCAAAACATTAATTTTGCAAGTTTTTTTTTCTTAATTTTTTATTTGATATTATTGAAATTTTTAAAATATGTTTTTTTTTACTTTTATTAATTAGTGAAATTTTTTTTTTTTTTACTCTGGCTCGACATAGTGACTACAGAGTACCTGATGGTAAGTACAGTGTAATCCAAAAACGAAAGCGACTATCAAAGGATGAAAATCCATTGATAGTCTCCAACGTCATGTCGGCCCATATATACCACGACTGAAGGTCTCTAGGTATATGAGCTACTGGATATACACAAGCTGATCCCGAAACGCGATAAGCCGAAACTGGTCACTATGACGGGCTTTACACCCATGTAATGTGGTCGCGATCCAGGCGGGCACCGAAGCCCTACCACCTCGCTGCTGCTCGTTTAGCACCACCCAGGAGTCACCTGTAGGGAAACTAGGGTAAAGCCTACGGACGCGAGCAGCTTCGACTCCCCCCATCGACATATCTCTCGATATTTTAGGTTACGTGTCAACAGTGAACAACAAAAAACAAATTATTGAAAATCGGAGTAATGGGGACAACAGCCGTCTCAATCAGCAAAAAAGAAAGTGTTGTGTTCAAAAGTGCTTGATAAAAGACTTAAATATGACCCAATAGATGTAGAAAATGCTTTAAAAGCAATAAAAGATACCGGGTCATCATTACGGAGAGTAGCTGTTGCCTTCGAAGTATCTGTGGCTACTCTAGGCAGAAAAAAGTATTGGGCTAGATGAGATAAAAAAAAATCTAAACCAGAAACAGTCTTATCGTCTCAGGAAGAAGATGATATTGTCAAATGGGTGCTAGACAGGGCTGCAATAGGAGCACCTGTAACAAAAACTGAGTTATTGGATTGTGTTCAAAAATATGTCCAAAAATTAGCTGTAAAAACTCCGTTTACAGAGTCGTCCTAGTCGCCACTGGTATGAAGGGTTTAGAAAACGTCATTCCGAATTAGCTATAAGGAAACCCCAACATTTGAGTGTTACAAGAGCAGCTGTCACTTGTGTAGAATTGCAAGAGTGGTTTAAAAAGTCTGGAGCATATTTTGAAAGTAAAAATGTATGTAATATTTCTTCTACAATTTTTTTTAACTGTGATGAAAGATGTTTACTCCTCTGTCCTGAAGCAGAGAGCGTGTTGGCATAAAAAGGATCACCATTCCACCGCGAAACCACTAGACATCTTGTGGGATAGCATCCGTATGTGGTGGATGTTCCTTATATCAGCACGAAAAGATTCGCTTCTACATTCATCATGCGAACGGCTAAAGAATGGAATACGCTTCCAGAGGCAGTATTTTCGCGATGTTATGACCTGGGAGTCTTTAAGAGAAGAGTGAATAGGCAATTGCTGGGCGAACACGTTTCATCGTCGGACTCATCGTCACCTTCCACCAGGTATGATTGAGGTCAAGCGTTCGCCTATAAGTAATAAAAAAAAAGTTACAAGAAGAAAAGAAAAAACTGATGGGCAAAGTAAAAGAACTGCAGAAGAAAATTAAAGAATAAAAGTGAATTAAATATTTTTATAATTTTCATTTATTTCTCATTTAATTTAGTAAAGACTAATTATTTGTTATTTCAGATTCAAGTTTATTATCTATTTTATAAGTATTGTGATTTAAAATTAATAAATAGTTATTTTAAAATCAGTCTTATTGATTTCTAAACTGTCTCAAAAATAGGGACATACATCATGAGACATTGGGGCCATCTACTTTTTAAGTGTCTCATAAATAGGGACATAGAGGTTCCTCTCATAAAAGGCTATTAATTTTATTTTTACAAATTAACATTCAATAAAAACTAGCTATATTAATTAAATAATCATAAGACAATTGTATGATACGATTTAAATAGTATTTTTGACTTAAACAGATTATATAATAGCGGTAATGTACGACCAACCTGAAAATGTGTCCCATAATACGGACTTTTACCATAACAGTTGTGATTTTTTTCAATATTTTTAGGTGTACATAGAAATAAAAATAAAATGCATTGACAGGTTAAAATATGTAATATATTACGGAAACACTGTTTTTTTATTTAATTACAATACATTAAACAGAAGAACAAAAAATAAAACCAAAGGTGTTTTATTATCCTTCATCATGTGCAGCAAGTCAGCACATAAGCTCGGGATTCCCCGTGAGATGTGTACACAGCGCACGTGTTTAAACACAGTAGCATTTAGTAGAGTGCGATAAAAACAAAAAACAAATCTTATTTGGAAAACCGTGTAAAAGCGAAAACGTGTAAAACAAGTACCGTGTAAATCGGGGGATAGGTGTATTTATACCACTCTGCCTTGAAACTCATCATACCAAATAATCAACATACCTACAACGAACCGAAGACGCGAACCGTGGCGTTTTCATTTTATACTGGACAGTTATCGTATGAATCATCAAATAAAAAAAAAGTGAATCGGTTTTTATAAGGAAAATGTCACGGCCTTCGGTTTATTCTATGTTTGACAAATTCTTAATATATTAATTTAAGGTATTACTGCAATAAACTTATCCACAATCACTTGGGTTTTTGTCTCTTGTGGTCTTATAATATAGTTAATATTATAATTTTGGCCGTGGTGGCTGCCGGCAGAATAGAATAGCACCCCCCTCTCCTTTCTGAGGTGTCGTAAAAGGCGACTAAAGTATCTCTTTAACACCGCAATTCAACCAGGTGTTCAGAGAAGGAAATCTCGACCAAACCTGCATCCCGCTCCCCCCCGATCGTACTGGTTCTCCATTCCATCGGGCCTGAGGGAGCACGGACTAGAGAGTGCTTTTCTGACTGCGCGTTCACTTATGCACTTAAATATCTCCTGCGCAATTGACTGCTTCCGAAAACTGGACCTCGATTTTCTTAATCGGAGTTGAAACGGTCGGAGTTGCAACATAGTCATCACCATATTATAATTTTATTGAAATAATATATTTTACATCACATATATTACTTTAACTCACATTCATAATGTTGTTGTTGGCTAGCACAGCTGACACAGGCATCATACCGCCACTTAAAGCCTTGCCCAGAATCAAGATGTCAGGGCGCACGCCTTCATGATCCACGGCTAGCAACTTTCCCGTACGACCTGGAACCTCGGAAATATCAGTTCCGCACAGAACAGAGACGATCACTTACTATCCTCAGTACTTTGAGAAATAAGCATTAAGAACTGGTAAAAACAGACTTTACAGGTTTCTACAAAACAGAATTCTACAAAAAGTATTTTTCATGGATGTGCCAACCCTTTTTAGTCTGGATAACGACCACACCATACCTGGTGGGAAGTGCAGTGCAATTAAAGAATAACGGCAACCACCTAATGTTCTAGTTCTGTTGACAATCATCGTCGTGATCTGGTTTCCATGACAGAAGTTATGCCGAATGTACATAGCATTGATTTGGAAACGTGACAGCCCGAATCCAAGCAATGTATTGGGCGATGTGGTCATAGTCCAGACGGGATTATACGCCTTTCTACCACACTGTTTCTCATTTAGTACCAAGAGGTTGAAATGCAGTGTTGAAGATATTTATGAATAAAAAAATACATTAATTAAAAAAACAACGTACCTAGGCCGGTCTGTACTTCATCAGCTATCCACAGCACGTTGTATTTGGTGCAAAGTTCTCTAACTTTTCTCAAGTAACCATCGTCTGGAATAATAACGCCGGCTTCACCTTGAATAGGTTCCACCATGAATGCTGCTACAGTTGGATCCTGCAGTACTTTCTGCAATATTTGTAATTCATGAATAGCCTGTATAATGGATTCGATGCAATAAAAAAGTGATTTGAATTCGTTCTACTGAATTATAACGTTTTTACCCGGCAAAAGTCCTACGTTGCTTAACTATACTAGCTACAGTCAGAATGTTTGCACTTAAAAGCCGTGAACGACAACCTTCTATCCTCTAGCACAATAGAAGAAGTCCGACCGACAAGGACAGATATAGCTATTGTCCCACTAGTTGAGGAAATAGCAAGCGCATACAGCATAACGTCACGACTAGTGATGAAAATGCCCGGGAATTTTCCCATAGTGCCCAAAAGTTCCGAGAACATTTCGTAAATTCCCGGGAATATTCCCAAGGAAGTTTTAGGCACTTTGGGAAAATTCCCGGGCATTTTCATCACTAGTCACGACCCGTGCTTGTGTCACACACACCTTACTAAAGGCACAAAGCGGTTCCTCGATACTTCATGACATTTTTTGTGGAGCGGAATACACTTTAAGGTGGCTCTAAATGTAACGCATATATGCAAACTAAATCTTTTTATATTTCGACAAATCATTTTCCGGCATTTATTAAAATTGCACTTTAAATTTTAAAACAATTTAACAGGAATGATTCCTTTATTTCTTTGGTTTAGCAACAAATTGATGACTAGATGACGTTCTTAAACTGAGCTTTATCTAGTTACTAAGAAATGTGCCCAATAAAGACAGAAAAAGACGGATTATAAAACTCCCGGGATTGTTATTGCGTTAACTAAATACGGTATCCATTTCAACTATTTTGTTTTGTTTAATGACATGTTGCGCGCAATATTCATTTCACCTTTGTCTATTTGTTACTGATAAAATACATCGTAGTATAATTATGATCTTCTCTAATCTCTAAATACCATAAAACACTTGTTTGTTTATTCTTTTACTTGATACTATTTTATTGATTTTGTTATAAATTATTTTTTCAGGTTGAATGTTTGGCTCGTTTTTGTCATTGAATAGTAGTCTATGGTATAGCTTGTAAGCTAATAAAATCTATAAGGATAAATTAAAAACAGATTAATAAAACAATTACTTTTACAAGTACGTACGTACCTCCAACGCTGGAATGTCGTTGTAGGGAACAAGCTTAAATCCAGGCATGAACGGACCGTAACCCTCATAGCATGTTGGATCTGAAGAGGAAGACACGGCCGCTAATGTGCGACCCCAAAAGTTGCCCTCGGCAAATATAATCTGAAAATTTTATTTTTATATTTATTTTCTGAAAACTGACATTACATTGAACACAGAAATGAATGAATACATAAAACAATACATAAAAATATAGGTACTAATCAATTTGATCCCACTAACTAGACAATTCTTGTACCTTCAAGAATTCTCTAGATAGAATAGATTGAACTTATATGACCGTATTACAAAATTAAGTTTATCTTTAATACGGATATACCGTACAGGAAAACGGGTACTGGTGTTTACGGGTAAATAATAACAAAAGTAGTTATATTCCTATATATAATCCTAATTTAAGCTAAAGTAATTATAATATTATGGGTATTACAGTTAATTTTATTATAGTGTATAGTATAAACATTCTGTTTGTCTGTTATCATCTTTAAGTTTTCAATCACGTTTTATGTGTTTGCTTTTTGTAATATCTTTTAATTATAAAAGTAATGTTACAATATTTCAGTGTGATATTACAAATAAATGCCTGTAACTAGATATGTGATTACGAAAATTGTTACAAAGTGTATGTATATACCTTAGCTTCTCCATTAGGTATTTTCTTGACATCATAACCCCACTTGCGTGCAATCTTACATGCGCTCTCACCGCCCTCTACTCCAGTGTTCATCGGCAATAGGCGATCGTAACCGAATATCTCAGTCATAAACTTCTCATATTTCCCGAGATGGTCTGAATAAAACGCTCTGTAATAAAATCATCACATTCCGTTATGCTGTAAGCTTCACGTAATAACCTACCAATGAAAGATTACTATAGACCAACTACTGAGTTCTTCAACATAATACATGATTAATGATTATAATTCGAACAGAATGATCACTCTTCATTTCAACAAATTACTTCATCACCCTGTTGAGTTTCGTTGCGTTCCTAAGCATAAGGGCGGTTCTAAATGCTGTATTTTGGTAGTAACTTTATTATAAACTATATTTTATAATTATCAGTAATTACTTTATGTCCTATATTTAATAACGTAATTTATGTCATTTTTTGTGTCAATTAGTAATAGTTTTTAGTTTCTCAAACTAAACTAACTACTAAACTAGCTAATTAACTAAAAGTTGAAATTAAAATAAAGGTACTAGTTGAAGTCAATTCAAACTTCGTGTTAGTTACGTAGAGGATGAAATTAACAATAATAATTTATCGTCAAGTTACAAATCTTTCGGAGTGAGTAGAGATACATTAGTGACAGTTTTATATACCGTGCCCAACGTGACCAGTAGTGCAGCTGATCTCCATTCTTGGTGCATTTACACATGGAAATTTCTATTAGATGCCATGTGAGTTTCCTTCAACTTTTTTTCCTTTACCGCTAAGAATGCGGTGTCTTGATTAGTGATGAAAATGCCCGGGAATTTTCCCAAAGTGCCCAAAACTTGTATGGGGAATATTCCCGGGAATTTACGAAATGTTCACGGAAGTGCTGGGCACTTTGGGAAAATTCCCGGGCATTTTCATCACTAGTCTTGATCCGCACAAAGTGTGAAAAAACCTAAAGGTACGTGCCAGGATTCGTACGTACAACCCTTCACGTCGCCGCGCATCAATACTGGTCCCTCCTCCACTAGGCTACCACAGCCACAACTGAAATTAATTGATACCTCTCGGTATAATTAATCTCACCTTGATACAAGTGTAAGTTTTTCAGCTTGATTCTTCAACGCTTCTACAATACGCGGATGGCAATGACCCTGATTTACGGCTGAGTACGCACTCAAGAAATCGTAATACCTCTTGCCTTCCACATCCCAAACGAATACACCTGAAACAAAATATTTTAACTTACATTAATGGTTGTTTACAGAACACATCTTATAACACTTATTTTTAATGCTATGCTTGGTGATAAATTAGCGACAATTAAAAGAATTCCTTAGTAGTAATGTGAAATTATATTATGTATTCTGTGGTAGTAACAATACTATACGAGTACCTAAAAGTAAGGGTAGTGTTGCTAAAATATTTAAAGTCATCTGACATTGGTTTAAGTTATGATTTATCATTTTTCCTATATATACATACATAAAGTACTATCTTGACTTTAAATTAGTGTTAATATATATATAAATATACTCTGATCTCTTTTTTTAATTAGTATTTAGATACGAAACCACGGATGAAGGTTTTTAAATGAAAATTACTCAAACAAATACATACGAGTATATCTCGAATGAAAATAAAATAAAAATCCCAGATAATATACGTTTAGTATTGTCTTTAATAAATATTAGCTCCATATAATTTCTACGTTAAAAATACAAATAATGGATGTCAAACGTAGCCATGCTATATATAAAATTATTGTGTAATTTTATAGACGAATAAACAATTAAATACCTATTATGATAAGACAAACTTAAATAAAACTAAGAATTACATCGTAATACAATTATATTTTTAACTTTTTATTAAATAATCTATATGAATGTTAAAATAAACTAAGTCATGTAATTTTATAACTTCAACTACCTTGAGTTGTCATAAAAATGATAAAAAGTAAAAGAGTTTGAGGCATTTTCTTTAAATTATACAGATTAGTCTACTAATACTTGTCTATAATATGTTAACCTTCGTAAGGGCTGGAAAGTAAAGCAATAAACATATTGTACTCTAATCTCATTTAGGTACAATAATGTGTCTAATCTAAAGAATGTTTAAAATTAACGATCGTTGTAAACCGTTTCCGTTGGAGCAATGATTACCCATACGAACTAAAATTCACTGCATCATAATTCCTTACAACATAGAAACATAGTATTCGATATATAAACTAAAAATAGAACAAATGCATATGATAAACAAGTGCATATTAATTATTAAATAGATTCTGGGATAAAACAGAAGATAGCGCTTATCAAGGCAGTTTATTGCGTATTTATTATCTAAACATCTTCTTTGTATTATAATTTATATTTAGATCCCTGTGAATGTACTTATTTATTATTCTTTTTATTAGAGCTGAACCCAAAAATTATAATAGTGGATACATAGAAATAATTTGAGAGCAATTTATAAGCGTTTAAGTTATTAGTTAGTATTTAGTAATTAGCACAATACGGATTCACCTTAAAATAATATTATTCTATGGGGTGAACCTTTTAGTTATAATAAAAACTGAAAATAGTGTCTATTACAATAAATTATTTATTTTCACTACAATAGTTGAAGAAAGAAAGAAAAAGTTTATTGAGCCAAAAGAACACACAACAAACATATTTATATAAAAACAACAATGAAAGAATACATAACATCACATCATGTATCCTGTGTGCTGCCACCCATCTCAAAGAGCACTCAGCTCAGCGTATGCTGGGCGACGCTGCACGCGCCATCCAGCGCTGATTTTCAGCCGACGCTCAGGGGAATCGATTGCGCGGACGTCACGGTGCTATTTAAATATTAGAACCAAATATACCAAAACATACCTTATAAGTTATAACGTACAACAAACAAGTATGACAATAAATACATAGAATACTTTTAAGTAGCATAGAAAAATGTAGAATACTAAATAAAATATAATAGAGATAGGGTAGATTGATAATAAAATACATTTACATACATACAGGCTGTTCCATAAAATATCAAGTCAAATTACAGAAATATCTAAAGTTACTTTTTCGTATTTCATTTGAGATTCAAGTAAATATTTTTTCAATTTATTTTTAAAAGCATAAATACACAACGAAGATCTTATAGGTGGAGGTATATTGTTCCAGCATTTACTTGCATTGTATTTGAAACTACCTCTAAAAGCAGCAGTGCAGTGACGAGGTATAGCAATTTGTAGTGCACCGGTTCTTGGAGCACTCCCTCTTTTACTGCCCACCCAACTGAGCTTATCATAAAGATATGATGGAGTTTGATACTTGATAATTCCAAATAAAAGACATGCCAGATGCAGTTTCCTTCTAGCTTTAATTTTCAGTAACCGGCATTTATTAATCGATGGTGTAACATGACCTCTAGGTGGTATATTGAAACAAAACCGGGTACATGCATTTTGTACTCTTTGAATGAGGCGCGTAGTTCTTGCTAGTAGTCTGGGACCGTACACTGCATCTGCGCAATTTAGCTTGGACAGGACCAGGGTTTTAGTGAGCTGAATTCGAAGTTCTTCACTAAGAAACAGTCTCATTTTATATACACTAGTTGCACTAATAAAAACATCAACATCATTCTTATAAACTTATAACCTAGTGTTATATATATTGTATAGATTGTATTTGTAACTAAGTTTCAAATAAAAGTAATATTAGTAGTAATAGTTATTGTAAAATTTTATTTTAGGTGTTTATGAAAAATGCCACTTAATTTTTATTTTTTAAGGGAAACAGCAATAAAAACTACACAAAAACATACAAAAGACAGCAAAGTTTCCACAAAAAAAATGTATCCTCCTTGTTTACGTGATATCTTATAATTTATATTTAAAACTTAAAATATACAATTCAGACTTAGATTTATAATTATGTATTGTATAATTGAGTTTATATTCTTTTTGATTGTTTGATAACTTCTGCCTGAAAATTATTCGATATAATTAGCAATCATTTTTTAAAGTTTTAAACTAGCTTAATAGTTAATATCACAGATTAGTTTCACCATTTTAAAACTACAAAGTAGCCAATAAATTGAAGTGTATAGGTAATTATGATACCTACTTAATTATAAAGTGATTGCAAATTTTTTATTGATTACACCATAATACCTAAATCAACTGTATCAGTTTTTGTTTATAATAATAACCCCGATAATAAATATAATTACGAATAAGTACTCTAAGATAATAAATAAGAAATTAATAACTTTGATTTAACCGGTAATAGGTCATTGACGTGATAAAAGGTACTGACATTATCTATACTATAATATTATAAAGCTGAAGAGTTTGTTTGTTTGTTTGAACGCGCTAATCTCAGGAACTACTGGTTCGAATTGAAAAATTATTTTTGTGTTAAATAGACCATTTATCAAGGAAGGCTTTAGGCTATATAACATCACGATGCAACCATTAGGAACGAAGAAATAATGGAATAAGAAATAATTATTACCTATAGATTTGACTTTATAAAGGCTACTTTAAATAATATTATTTTTAGTATATTGTAAAGTGTGAGCTAAGTAAAAGTAATGTCTATAAATTTCAGCCTTAGAGTCTGCTATCGGGCTTAATATCCATTGATTGTTGTCTCAAACGTTCGTTGGAACATATTAATAATAATAATATATCGTCACGTTATATCCCTTAGGGAGTAAGCAGAGATACATTAATGGCTGTAATCACTTTGCGCTTATATGTCATACCCATCGTGACCAGTAGAGAAGCTGATCGCCGTTCTCAGGGCACATACATGACATTTCTATTAGATACTACGCGGGCTTCCTCGTTGAAATATAAGTCTATAGCATGTAGACGCCGCCCGATACGCGTTTGTGGTAAGCGCCCTAAAGGTCGTTAGGGTGTTATGGGACGCGCGGGTTAAGGGATGCGCGCGCGCAAGGCATGCTCTAGCAAAGGCACTCGACTACCCAGACCCGAGGCTAGAGTACGTGCATGTGCGTCGCAGTTCGGTGTGCCTTAAAGTGAAAATAAACAGTAAAACGCCAAAATCCGTGTCTTTTTACAACCACACCCACGACCACCGGTCATAAGTCCAATTACTGTGCATGTTAGTGGGACCATTGAAATAAGACTTTCAGATTTACTAATTTAATTACTCGTGTCACTCTTATTCATCAACTCCATTCGTTGGCCTTCGTAGGACCAGCCTGTACACATAACAATGCTAATAAGCGTAGTAATATCTTGAAATAATATTTGCAGGCGCACTTTAGTAAACGTCTGTAAACTGTTTAAAGTATGTCTTACCTTTACCACGGCTTAAAGCTACAGGCAATGCTGCGTAGTTTCTGCAACCAAACTGATCCTCCAACGCGAAGATTTCTTTCGATGAGTACTCTTGTGGAGCCATACTGCAAAAAAAAAAACAATTCAGGGTGTATCAATCAATTACAGGTTTTCTCACAGTATATGTACGTATAGTTTATAACTGCATTTTTTAATATAAGATATATCTAAATTGATAGTCAAAGAACTACTAAATACAAATTTTATATTAGTGTATATTATTATGGCATTATTAAATTTTGGGATTATTTATGTAAATAGCATGACCACAGAGAAAATTAATCAATTTTCAAATCAGTCGACAGACTTTAGAATGAAGACTTCTAATTTGTTATAATAAACGTCGATGTATACTATTTATACATATGAAATGTATTAGTACTATAAATACTAATTAAATACTGACTACTGAGTAAATACTGTTAAAGATTAAATACTTTTCCATTAAATTACTTAAATATGATTAGAATCAAACAGAATTAAAATATTAAACGAAATATGTATATGCATGCTCGTTTTATTTTTAAAAAAATTTTTTTCATTAATGTTGTAAAACAATTGAACACATGAATAAAATGTTTTTTTAGTGTTTCAGTGGTCAGGATCTTAATATTATAGATGTACGGAATAGTCAATTGGATATTCGCAAACTACGTGTCTTGCCAAAATTAAGCAATTCAGAACAATAGAAATTGGGACCACACGGAGATTTAAAGTTTAAAATTGAGATCACACGGAGAATTGAGGTCTGTAATTAAGTTCACACGGAGAATTAGTGTCTGTAGTAAGGAGGCCCTCGGAAATGGGTTGATAAAGATATACGAGGCATGCGACGCAGATTTAGTTACTCATACGAGTATTAACTAATTATTTTGAATTTAAGAAATGAGGATATTTAAAAAAATAATGAGATGAATAAACTATGGTACATAGTTTATTTAGTTTCTCAAGCAGGACTCCATTAATTTAGTAATATAAATATAACGAATAAATAATAATAACCTTTTTGTATTAATTACAGAAATTATTTCGTATCTTAGGTATCAATTGAAATTGGTACCACAAATTTCAAATAATTTTAATATTGAAATACATAAATTTCACTGAAAACAAATTGTACGGTATAAAGAATATTAAAGCTACGAAATAATTAATATGATATAAATAACTAATGGACATAATGTCAAATTATATCGCAATGTTAGTAGAATAAACTGGAATAGTTATTTTACAGGGGGTCAAAATGATAAGATCCGATAATATTTTATTAATAAATGTATGAATAAACAATGGTCGTAGCTGATAAACTATCAGTTAATTGATATATAAAAATAGCTATCAAAAAGCGTCCTGACCTTAGGTTTGGTTTATTGACTTATGTAAAAAGCGTGCTCTCAGCTCTCTAAGCAAACGGGATGTGTGTCTGCCTCTGAATTTATTCGACGACTGAATGCTTGATGAAAGACAATTTACTCATTTATACCGTAGGAAAAACACCACACGGGATTACTTGCCGTCTTCATATATTACGTCATACAGTCACCCTACGACATATATCAATGAGACTGTAGCGACCTTTGTAATATCGCGGTCGTTTATGAAAAATACCCATCCATAAACATGAAGAGAAAAAATTCGCGAGGCGCGCACAATCTATTTTGGTCTTATAATAAAAATAGTTGCGCTCTTCGCCAAACTACTGCCAACAATGCGCCTAATACTATTTTCACTTATAAGCATAGAAAAGAAAGTTTGATAAAAATCTTCCAGTTAACGTATATGGAAGTGACATTATTCTAATCGCACTCCTTGCGATCTTAGCTGGTGTTCCATCCATACTCGCGTTTGTCAATGAAGCCTTTTTTTTCGAAGTCAATGAACGCCGAATAAAACTCTACATAGGGCCGTCAAGGCAATCGTGAGGACGGAGACCTCGGTGTGCCAGACTTGTACTGTCTAAAAACCTCCGGAGTCACCTTCAACTCGCTGACAATCAGGCCTGGGGATACATATTTCTCCTAAAACCCGGCGAGGGTTACCGAACCCTGCAACAATGCAACAGTTTGAGAGAAGTTTCTTATTGCAGATGTTGTTTATAGATTGGGCTACCCGCCACTGGTTTTTACAAGAATTATAACATTAGGTCCCTTAAAAAAAACATTAAGGATTCATAAACGTGTATGCAATAGAGGATTCCGTAGTGTTTAAAACAAGGGCAAGATGTAGTCAGATTAATGAAAAACGGTCACGATTACATTTTGCGTTTTTCATCATTAACATGACAGCATTATGCTCATCTATATTTTAAACACTACGGAATCCTCAATCGCATATACATGTGTGACTACTTAATGTGATGAAGGCATTTAATCGTGATTACAGGGCAACGAAATGAAATTACGACTACATTTTGTAATCATTAATCAGATTACATTTTGCCCATCTCTGTTCTAGTCGCGGGCGTGTTAAGAAACAGCAACCGAAAACAACAATCTGCAGCCTATGTAAATATTTGTTCTGTGTGATTGTTGAACTCATAATACTCAGGGCGAAAATACCGATCACATAGCCACTGCGCCGGTCGAGTCATCAATAAATTTATAGTTCATAGAATAACTAAGTCGCAATTTAAACGGGAACAAAAATATTTGTTAAATTATTTCCGTTATGTATGTATAAACGATTTTAAATATTACTAACCACTTAACATTTGACGTGTTAAATAGTTTCATTAAAATTTTTAGGATTCCGTAATGAGAAAGGAACCCAATTGAAATTGTCCATAACTAGATGATTTTTAAGAAAAAGGTATCCTATCCGTGGAATAAAATACGATAATAATAAACGAATATTGTCAAGAGGATCTCGGTTGATTGTTGGGTCAAGGGCCGGATACAGAAGGCAGTATTACTCGAAACGGCACGCATTGTGAGGAGGTTCCTCACACTGAGCTCCTATCTATCGGTGGCTTGGGCCTCAGGCCTCGCCCTCGTAGGTCTACATGTTTTTATATTTAAAAATGTATATGTGTTTTTTATATGTACATATTTAAAATAAAAAAATATTTTGAGTGTAATAAATTAAAAACGAATATTTTTAAATTGTATAAAGACGAAAGATTTAGGGCGGCTTGGCCCAATAATTAAATCTAGTTTAAGCTTACATAAAACGCTATTTATTTAAAGCGGTTTAATTCTACCTCGATGATGATTATCATTTAACAGTTTTAAAAACTAGATATGGTTTCTTTGCAAGACAATAAGAACAGTTTATCGCTAAATAGCGCCTTATATAAGTTTAAACTAGATTTAATTAGTGAGTGCAAGTCGCTCTTATTCGTAATCTATGTCTAAACTCTAAAACTACAGAATCGATATTAATAATAATTTAACCATAAGAAAACTTTTTTTATTTGGGGATACTCTTTATCGAACCATCCCAGCCGCACGCGAGGGCGTCGCGGCCGAGTCTTACTGGACTTGTAAAAACTCCAAGGACTAATTCTGCACATTGATAGGGACTGTTGGTCCTGTAATCCATAGCCCAGCCGTCACCATTAGACGCTACATTATAAAGAAGTAACATAGGATTTATTTTATGTCAGTAATGAAAAGAAATACTACATCCACATTAAAAGTACAAGGAAGTTGCGAAAATAGCTAGAGATAAATAAACTATATCCAAGAACTTGATTGTAATTATTTGAAACTACAGAACCTTGTACCCTAGATATTTCGAAATGCACTAAGACTATTTTTTATACGTCGCTTACAGAACTATTTCCTTTTATTAATTTTACTAACATTAACCTACGATTTCACTCTTGGAAGATATGGAATATCGAAACAAAAATAATCATGTGTATTATTAAACTAAAAATATGAATGATTAAATTTTCAAGCCTTAAAAAAACTATTTTATAACCCACATTGTTAATTAATTATAATAATAGCTTGGAAAAAAAAAATATATTGTCAGACATGTAGTCTACATTCGTAAAATTGGTGTTTTTTATCTATAGAAGTATTATTAAAGTTTAATTATTTTTCAGTCTTAGATTATAAAGAACTATTAATAAACTTAGGATGAACTGGAAAGTACAATTCAACAGATCAGATTTCTAATGGTACTTTTATCTATTATCTAGCTCTAATCGTAGCCAAAAATATAATCTTTGCCTACATTGACTACAAACTACCTAACTAATTGTCCAACTGTACTATACAGCTTCCCTTTTGGACGTTTGTTCATGGCATTTTTTTGTAACTATATACTAAGATAACCTATATAGTATCTCTTATGGTAAAATATGTTTAAAAGCCTCCCAAAAAAGTATGTAAAACGTTTATGTAATATGAAAAGTTCAGGTGTGTATTTCGATTTTTTTTGTAAACGTTTACGCCACAGATTCTTTAAAATGATATAAGCAGCCAATCCCAATTTTTAAAATAAGTAGATATTAAAGTAGTACTAACCCACTAACAATGTTTTTCGTCATGTTAGTATTATGAATTAATATAGATATCCTGCTTATCACTGAACTTAAAAGGAATGTCCGTATTCTATATATGATTTCGTTTATAAACACTTATTAATGTATACATGCTAAGCTTGAAAAGGTATGTCGCTAATATTGATGCGATGGAAAAATCAAGTTTTTCTACTAGGGAAATATTAGGTCCTTACATATGAAATTGGCGTTTTTCGTACTGGCCACTTTAATCACAAATTTCTCCTCTTTGGTAAGGAATACCAAATTCAAATTTGTACAGCTATAGACTCATGTATTTGTGCTTCGATGATCGTCATTCATTTGTTTTTTTCTTCTGTTTTTTTCTGTTTGCGTCACTCATTTTACAAAATGGAAAACTTGAAATATCGCATTATTTACGAGTACGAGTTCCGCCGTGGCACTAGTGCTGCGGAAACAACTCGAAGGGTGAATGATGTGTATGGCGGTCGTGTTGCAAAAGAAAACACAGTTCGTTTTTGGTTCCAACGTTTTCGTTCTGGAAATTTCGACCTGCAGAACAAGCCCCGTGGACGGCCTGAGACTCAAGTTGATAATGAAGAGTTGAAGGCTATTGTGGAAGCGGATCCATCGCAAACCACGTCCGAGTTAGCTGCAGGCTGCGATGTTAGTGATAAAACTGTTTTAATTCACTTGAAGCAAATTGGGAAGATTAAAAAGCTTGAAAGGTGGGTACCTCACGAATTGACTGAAGCAAACCGGCAAACGCGGGTCGACTGCTGCGTTACATTACTAAACCGGCACAATAATGAAGGTATTTTAAACCGAATCATTACCTGTGATGAAAAATGGGTTCTTTACGATAATCGGAAGCGCTCAGCGCAATGGTTGGATCCTGGCCAGCCAGCCAAATCCTGCCCCAAGCGAAAATTAACCCCAAAAAAGTTACTTGTAAGCGTTTGGTGAGTAGTAGGGATTCACAGGTTCTAGCTCACTGATCACGGCGGCAACCCTGAGCTAAAAAAAAAAAAAAAAAAAAAAAAAAAAAAAAAAAAAAAAAAAAAGGTTTTCAGGGTCGCTGAATCGAATGCAAGTATTTAAAATTGCGTAGCTTTAACCGTTTCAGAGATAGCATAACATTAACTAGCCTATAATAATACAAAAGCAATGGGGTACAATTAACAATGGATCATCCGAGCAAGGGTCGTCTATTGTTCGGCTCGAACGCTATTGTTGTGTTACGGTCGGGGGGTCTCAGGTACTTTTTCTATGTATAATAAAAAGCCGTCTACATTCCTTCATTAGTCATATTCATTTATTTTAAAACAGTAATTAAACAAATTCCATAATAACATATCATTGTACATGGTATCGATGTCAAATTGATTAATAAAGTAATTCATTGTACAGTTGTGCAACTTGTAGTACAAATACATTAAACAGTATTGACCACATACTGAAGTCCAATTGTTTTGCAATATTTTTTTATTGAAACTCCATCGGTGGCTATTTCTCTTTAAGAATGCATAGTGATATCCAGAAGGTGGTCGTCCATAGGAGTCGAAAAATTCACCAAAACCATTTTTGTCTATATGTAGTGCAACCCAATGTGATCCAGGTTTTGTATCGGGGTCCAAATTACTAATTAAATAAGTAGGAGTTTCCATGTATATCGGTAATCTATTTGCAGCATACACATTATACCGCAAACTTGGATGTATTTCGTTCAAATATTTCTGTAGTTCTATTGTATTCATATTTATTTAAAAATACAACTTTCCAACCCCAGAGATCGCAAACATGTGTGCGATTGTAATTACAGTAACTTATTATATATCGAAAGGGTGATTATTAAAAATAATACAAAGTAAGTTCATTTTAATTAATTTATTCAAAAATGTACACACAAAGAGATACATACAAATATTACAAAGTTAATATTTTTACAATATATATATATTCAACTATTATAATCGACGGATACATTGCGGTTTTTATCTATCTCAATAACATTATCAAATTCGGCGTAAACAATACAGTTAATAGTTTGTACAAGCGTTGACTCAAATCGAACTTCTAATCTTACAGTGCCATGTCTTATAAGATTCCAATGACCTGAAGAGTTGGCTGATAAATCCGGAGTTAAATCAAAAGCTAACAAACAGTAACCGTTCGAATATTGTTCTCTCGAAATTCCATTCCCTTCATTTAAAAAATGTATACCCGTACCCGAAAATAATGTATGATAAGCCGTGGTGAAAATATGGTTTTCAAACGAAGGTTGTAAAGCTTTCGAAGGTATTTGTTGACCATCAATATATAAACAAAATGTGTTAATGTTGTAATTTTCGAAATTAAATGGATTTTTAGTGAGATTACCGTTAAATGCCCCGTTATCAACAAACCCAATAATACATCTTTTTGGGACTTGCCCCAAAAAAATGTTGTCAAGTGTTTTGCCTTGAATCCCAGATGGTATAGTTAAAACTTTCACTTCAGCTCGAGTGACGGGATATTTTGCTGTAGAAAAAGCCAATGCTTTTTGATGTGCAAGTAAAACAGTTGGATTGATTCGTGCTTTACGAACGATAAGTGTTGCATCTGTAATGCATACTTTAAACTTTGAATCACTTGAAGGGGCCATTAAGTTAAATGTTTCTCTAGAGCGAACTAATTTAACTGACATTTCTACACCATTGATCAAGAACTTTTCTTGGTTAAATATATCGCCATGTAAGTGTCCAATCATTTCAATTTCTTGACTTTCAGAAGCTAATTTTTGTCTTTTAACAAATCCTCCATTTTCCTCGCCGGTTTCATTCATTTTGTTGGCTGTATCTTCATACCAAAGGCCACACGTAAGATGAGATTCTTTAGCTGGTTTAGCATAATTCAACAAAGTTTCCATGTAGGCACGATACGCATATGTATTATTTGGAGGTGATATAAGTTTTTGATTTAAATAGACATCAAGTTGACTGAAGATTGAATGCAACCAATTATTAACCGGAGCCACTACCGTTGAGGCAGCTACCTTAGAGGAATCTTGATGCAATATCCTGGCTTTTATATGAATCAAAGTATGAGACAGATCTATATAATCTTCATATCTTCTTACCGTTTTGACGAATGCATTCCAAAATTTGTTAGTTATGACTCAAACATTTTTAACAGTTTCATGTTACAACTTGTTTCATTGTCTGATAACAGAAAAAAGTTCCAAAGTATTTCAAAAATTTCTAAACAATGAGTCAAAATATTTTTAACAATAGTTAATGGAAAGATGACTAACAAAGACACCTTACAAAATGTTATAAACCTATTCATATCTTTTGTTCATACCGAAGCCGGAATTCATTATCACAAACCTTTTGTGCATTGGACCCATGAGTCATGGTGTAGGAGCGATATTTTCTATATATATAGGGTTGGAACTGTTTAAGTTACATTGTGAAAGTGTCTTTTCTATAGTGAACATTTAGTTTGTTATATTTCGTGTATTTCTAAGTGAAGTGAAATACAAGTATAAATTTAATTTACAAAGTATTAGTGACATAGATTCATACAACAATGAATGTAAGTAATTTTGTTATTACTTTATACCACACTTATATACACTAAAAAACCATCGCTACACTACGAACATCCATCAATTCAGATTTAAAATTATAAAATATTTTTACAGAACTCACTGGAAATTATTGATGAAGAAAATACTTTTAAAAATTACTACTATCCTCTATCGGATGAAGGTAGTCAGGATTTATTTAGTAATGTACAATCAAAACTAAAGAAAAAGAGGGAGCAAAATATTATTACCAAGAATTTAGATGAATTCTTTGAAGGTCCTATAATAAAACGAAAAAAACTTTCATCCACTGTATCTCGAATCGATGAAGAAGGTAATACCGTCTGTTTATCAACAAACGTTGATGATGGTTCCAGCTCAAGTAAACTTATTAAAATAGAAATATATGACATGAAAAAGATTGCAAAAATAGCCTCCACAGAACATTGGAAGCACGCAGATTTTAGAGTTAAATATTACACAAATGATAAACACAAAAATTCTGCAAACGTTAGAAACATTGTTTACGAAATAACTAAAGAAATTTCTAAGACTGAAAATTGTAAAAAATCTCACTTTAGTAATAAGTAATAAACGCATTCCATTTAATTAATATTCGTGTATATATTATTTACTTATAGTTTCTGAATATAATAATCATGTGTATTTTATAGCTAGAATATAAAAAAACTATTTTTTGTAAATACAAATTTTTGTTAGTACTTTCTTTAAATAAGTTCGTGTCATATATTTCCATTTTATTGAAACATAATCTAAAATTATATCTGTACCTTTCTTCAACGCAAATCTAATATGGAATGTATAATTTGTGGGGAATAGTTCCAGAGAGTGGATTGAAAGACTCCACATATGATGAAGAATTGTACAATATTTGTGCAGTAGTTGAGGAAAACATAGCGTGAGTATGCCTTCTTAAATTATCTCAAAATTTACAGAATTATTTTGTTCTTCTTCTATAAATATGTTTCTTCTTTGTTTTAGACAATCAAAACAATCATATCAAATCGGGATGGGGTCTAAGAAACTTTGTAGTACGAAGGATGATGACAATAATAAGAAAAAGACTAGATATGAAGATAGGCCATCAACTTCATTATCATCGATCGGGATATCAGCGGACCTCGATGTCGACAAGGTGCAATGTAACACGTGTAAAATTTTGATAACTAGAAAATACTTTACCAATCATTTGAAAAGCAAAATTCATAATAATAATGTTTTAACTTCTCACACATCTCTTAAAAATGTATCAATTGCTGAAACAGCCTTTGGAAATAGAATAATTACATATAAAATTAAAAATAAATCTGATTTATCATCTATGTTAGATTTTGAAACGCCGGAATTGTTTTTAAGTTCTATAAAAGATGATGTGCTATTTTTGATTGAAGAATCTATGCAGAAACATACTGCTTTTAAAGTAAATTTTATACTACACGCAGATTTTATACAACAAACTAAAGATATTCTAAATTCATTTGATTTTCAAACATGTAATTATATAATTTTTCGAGGTGATGACTTAAATATTTTCTTTTCTTCATTATGTGATGCTATAACAAATAAAATAAGTGCTTTTGAACAAAAAGACAGTGGGTGGAGTCTTAAACAAATTAATTGCTTAGACATGAATATTAATAAATTTAATCCGCTACGTGGTACGTCATATATTGATTTACCTAAAGATATTAGTAATAAAAAAGCTGTGATAAACGTAAAAAACTCTGACAATTTATGTTTTCAATGGGCATTACTTTCGGCATTATATCCAGTGAGTAAGAACGCAAATCGAGTATCGTCCTATAGCATGCATGTAAATAAACTAAAATTTAATGGTGTATCTTTTCCTGTTAAATTAAATGATATATCAAAAGTTGAAAAATTAAATAATATTAGTATCAATGTATTCGGTTTAGAATTTAATAAAAAAATGAAAAGGCATAGTGTAGTGGGTCCACTATATTTAACAAAATGTCGTAGAAATAGTCACATTAATTTATTACTCATAAATAGAGAAAGGACTTACCACTATTGTTATATTAAAAACTTATCAAGATTGGTCAGTAAACAAATTTCAAATCAAAATCATGCGGTTTATATATGCGATGGATGTTTATTGCATTTCCCCACAAAGGAAAGGTTGAATAACCATCAACAATATGATTGTTCACATATTACTGTAGAACTACCAAATATAGATAAAAGATATAAAAATTGGTTTGGACAACTAGTGTCAAATACTCAATTAAAATTTGAAAATTTTCATAAAAAGTTAAAGATAGCCTTCGTTATATATGCAGATTTTGAAGCCTTTTTAAATCCAATAAAAACGTGTTCTAACGATCCAAATAAACCGTATACTAAAAATGTTCACAAACATGAAGTTTATAGTTTTGGATATTATATTAAATGTTCATATGATAATAGTTTGTCAAAATATGTAACGTATAGCGGTCCAGATTGTGTACAGATATTTATGAATCGTTTATATGATGATTTAAAAATAATAAGTAAGAAAAATAGTTTTCAAAAATGCCCCAAACCATTGACTGCAGAAAATGAAAAGGAAATTGTGAATTCTAAACTCTGTTGTATATGTGAAATAGAATTTTCTGATGATAAAAAGATTTCATATTTTGATTGGTATACAGGTAATTTTAGAGGTGTTGCACACGATGTTTGTATAAGCAAATTTAGGATACCACATCATGTTCCAGTATTCCTACATAATCTCAGCCACTATGATGCACATTTCATTGTTCATGCATTAAACTTTGTAGAGGGTGATGTGGATGTCATTCCCCAAAACAAAGAAAGATACATATCTTTTTCTAAAACATTAATAATAAATAGCCAAATTTTGAATTTAAGATTTCTTGATTCCCTAAAATTTTTACCATGTAGTCTTGAGCAATTAGCTAAAAATCTCAACGATGAACAATTTATTACTTTAAAAAATAGTTTTCCAAGAAATGAAGATTTCAGGTATGTTAGGAGAAAAGGTATTTATCCTTATGAATTTATGACATCATACGACTGTTTAAAATTAACATCTATTCCCACTAAAAATCAATTTTACAGTTCATTAACTGATTCAAATGTATCTAATGATGATTATAATCATGCACAGAATGTTTGGCAACATTTTGGTTGTCAAAATATGCTGGATTACTCTAACTTATATCTGAAAACAGATGTTATATTGTTAACTGATGTATTCGAAAACTTTAGAAATATTTGTATAACAACTTATGGATTAGATCCTGCTCATTATTATACAGCACCGGGCTTGAGCTGGGATGCTATGTTAAAATATACAAAAATAGAGTTAGAATTATTAACAGACTTTGATAAAATTGCTTTCATCAAGGCAGGTATTAGAGGGGGAGTATCACAATGCAGCAATCGTTATGCTAAAGCTAATAATAAATTTTTAGATAATTATGATGAAAATAAACCTACATCATATCTTGCTTATTTCGATGCAAATAACCTTTACGGTTGGGCTATGTCTCAATATTTACCTGAAGGAGGATTTGAATGGGTCAGTCCAAATACAAGTTTTGATATACCCGACACGTCTGAATTCGGTTTTATTTTAGAAGTAGATTTAGAGTACCCAGTTGAACTTCACGATTTACACTCTGATTTTCCACTTTGCCCTGAGAAAATATGTATAAGTAGTGATTCTAAAGAAACCAAATTAATACCAAATCTTTATAATAAGATCAGATATAAAATTCATTATAGAAATCTTAAACAGTGTCTGAATATGGGAATGAAAATAACAAAAGTTCATAGAATACTAAAATTTAGACAGAGCTCATGGCTGCAAAAATACATTGATTTAAATACAAAACGTAGAATAGAGGCAGTCTCGGATTTTGAAAAGGATTTTTATAAATTAATGAATAATTCCGTGTTTGGGAAAACTATGGAAAACATTGAAAAAAGGGTTAATGTGAAATTGTTAACGCATTGGGAAAATAACGGTAAAACTCTAGGTGTACAAGATTTGATTGCAAAACCGGAATTTCACAGTTTATCGATTTTTGCAGAAAACTTAGTTGCAGTACAATTGCGAAAAACAAAGTTGGTTCATAATAAACCCATTTATTTAGGATTTTGTATATTGGATATTTCAAAAACTCTTATGTATGACTTTCACTACAACTACATGATGAGGAAGTTTGATAATAAATTAAAATTATTGTATACTGACACAGATAGTTTAATATATCAGATTTTTACAGACAACTTTTACAATGATATTAAAACCGACCTCGTTTATCGATTTGATACATCCGATTATCCATCAGATAATACATATGGTTATCCAAAAATCAATAAAAAGAAACTAGGATTTTTCAAAGATGAAAATAATGGAAAAATTTTAAAAGAGTTTGTAGGTCTAAGATCTAAAATGTATGCATTTGACGTCGAAAATAAATTGACAGCAAAAGCAAAGGGTGTTAATAAATGTGTTACAAAAAAAATGACCATGGAAAATTATAAGACTTGTCTCTTCACTAAAAATATCCAATTTTGCAACATGTACAGATTCAAATCAATTAAACACACAATTTTCACCCAGCAAATAAACAAAAGATGTTTGTCTTATAACGACACAAAGCGTTATATTCTACCCAATAATATGGATACACTGGCGTGGGGTCATTACAAATTAAAATAGATTATAGAAAAATCTGTATGTAAATATTTCTTTGTTAATATAATTTTAATATATATTTCTATTCAATGTTCTAATTAAGTACCTTAATGTTAACTAAAATATGTATGTATTTCGATTAGTTTATGAATATAATATTTGTAAATATGTTGCTGTACACTGCTGTATTTGTATACTAGTCTTAAGATGTATCTTTTATTCAATTATTATTGTCAATAAATAGTTAATATTTGTAAATACTTTTTCTTATGTTTATTTTTTAATATGCATGTAGTAAGTGAATATATAAACCAACAATTGAACGAAATGTTTTATTTCTCTCTGTAACTCTCAAGCATTTACACACGTGCAACGTGATGTTTCACTTTATTCATCCATTTACTGCAATAGTTGCAGGTCCAAGTGGCTGTGGAAAATCAAATTTTGTTACAAACTTCATTAAATATATTAATGACATATGTAGTAGGGAGTTTACACAAATTACTTGGTGCTTTGATGAAATGCAACCTTTATATAACTTGCCAAATGTAAATTATCATCAAGGTATACCAGATCTTAATATGTTTGATGGGAAGAACGCAAACCTTGTAATAATTGATGATCTTATGAGAGAGTCTGATGGTCGCATTGTTGATATTTTTACCAAAGGAAGCCACCATAGAAACTTAAGTGTATTTTACATCACACAAAATTTATTTCACCAAGGTAAAGGACAAAGAGACATTTCTTTAAATTCAAATTATATTGTTTATTTTAAAAATCCCCGAGATAAAACTCAAATACGATACTTAGCACGCCAAGTATCACCAGAAAATCCAAAATTTCTTGAAGATGCCTATCGTAATGCAACTATGGAAGCACATGGGTATTTAATGATAGATCTTAAACAAAACACTGATGAAATGTGTCGAATTAAAACAAAAATATTTCCTCCAGATGTACATTGCGTTGTTTATGTCCCCACCAAAGGCTTTAAATATAGCAAGAATCAACAAATTCCTGTCATTTACACATAATGCCGCGAAGTCTAAACACGCATAAAGACTTACTGAGAGCACTACATAAGCTTAAACCTAAATATAAGAAAGCTCTTTTACAATCGTGTGACGAAAAGGAAATTAACTGTATTTGTGAATGTATACATAACGTCCTCCAAGGTAAAGTGGAACTACCAGAAAAAGAGAAAAAAAAACTTAAACGATATAAATCTATACTGCGGAAATTGTTACATAAAAGTTCTAATAAAATAAGAAAAAATATTATTATTCAAAAAGGTGGTGCATTTCTACCAATAATATTGGGTTCAATTTTGAGTGGCTTAGTTAATTATTTTATGTAATAAAAATGGAGCAAGCTAAGAAAATGTTGCTCATTGAACCAAGTTTGATGGACAAACTAAAATACAACCAAGTTCCTGATAGACCCACTTCTAGATTAGATGCTGAGATGAAAAATATTTTGAATAGTAATATGGATGATAGGAAAAAATGTATTCTATATCTACAAATTTTACAAAGATATTTACACTTTACTGGAGAAGACCGTCAACCTCATGAAATACCAATAATAACTAAAAGTATTGATACTACCACTCCAGAAGTAAAAGTAAATACATCTGATAAAAGTAATTATACCGACGACAAGAGTTTAGTTACAGCTCTGCCACCAAACACTGAAGATAAAAATCAGGAGAGTACTATATCTTATGAAAAACTTCCTTACACGAAAGATCAAATTCTTAGTTTAATACCAAAAACCTATGTAAAGAAAGGTGGGTCTTTATTGGAATTGCTAACTCTAAGTACAAATAAAATTCATTGGAATGATGATGGTACAGTCATTATAGATAACGAAAAAATTCTTGGAAGTAATATAGTAGATTTGTTAAATGATGCAATTAGACCGTTAAAAAAAAGTGATCCAATAGGTTGGGAAAAGTTTGCAACAGCATTGAAGGATATTAAAGTACCGTTGACTTACGTTGGGAATCCAGCTAGAAGTGAATACATACACCGGCTTCAATTAAAGGATATTGACCAAGTATCTACAGATGAAGAGTTTAATGATAAAAAAAACAATCTAGAAAAGATAAAAAAACCTATAAGAAAAAAAAATAGTTGGGAAAAATGGACCCCATACTAGAGATAACTAAGATTTATTATGATCCATCACATCCTGCTGGTTACAGTAGTATTGAAAAATTGTCGAAAGCTATGAAAGGTAAAATGACGAAGGAAGACGTTAAAAAGTGGCTACGGTTACAAGAAACATACACGTTGCATAAACCAGTACATAGGAAATTTCCTCGAAACAAATATATTTTGTCCAACCTAAATGAACTTTGGCAGGTAGACTTAAGTGATATGAGATCTTATTCTACACATAATGACGGATTTAATTATATACTTTGTGTTATTGATGTGTTTACTAAATATGCTTATGCTAGACCTATGAAAAATAAAAATTCTGAAACAGTTAAATCATGTTTTGATAGTATTTTTAGTGAAGCTAATACCACACCAACACATATACAATCTGATAAAGGAAGTGAATTCCTTTCAAAAGATGTAAAGGGTTATTTAAAGAGTAAAAATATAAATTATTATACAACAAATAACCCTGATATTAAAGCCAGCATTGTAGAAAGATTCCAAAGGACACTAAAAATGAGAATGTGGCGTTATTTCACTCACAAAAATACCCATAGGTATATAGATATCCTACAGAACTTAATATACGCATATAACCATAGCTATCATTCTAGTATTAAGATGTGTCCTTGCGATGTAAATTTTGATAATATAATGACTGTTTGGAATAATTTGTATGACAGAGAAAAAGTTAGTCAACCTGCAAATATTCCACTTCCAAAATTTTATATTGGTGACTATGTAAGAATCACCAAACACAAACATATCTTTCAAAAGGGATATGAATCCAATTGGAGTGATGAAATTTTTATTATATCTTCTATAATAGATAGATCACCGTGGGTAGTATACACATTAAAAGATTTACAAAATGAACCAATAACAGGAACTTTTTATGAGAAAGAGTTACAAAAAATATCTTATGATCCTACTTCAAGTTATAAAATAGATAAAATTATCGGTTCCCGCTATTCCGGTAACAGAAAGCAAGTGTTGGTCAAGTGGAAAGGTTATCCGGATAAATTTAATAGTTGGATATTGGCTTCTAGTTTAAAGAAAATATGATGAAGGAAAGTTTTTATTTAACATTGTTGAGTAATAGCTCCATGGAATACTTCCCAGAAAATACGACAACCCAGTTTTCAACCAAATTACCGAAACCTATTATACTTGAAGGTAGATGGTCTGTTGGTGTCGTTGAATTTCAATATCCATGCACGATGTTTACAGTTCAGGAACATGAAAATATTGTTTATATAACAAAATGGGCTGTAATGCCCCATGAGGATAAACCTTCACTAATATACTACAAACATTATATACCAGCCACCAACTATGATGATATTAATCAAATTTTAACAGCATTAAACAGCATTGATGATAAAGTTATATTTCGATATGATGAAATTTCAAAGTTTGTATCTGTAACTGTAATGGATGAATCAATAAGATCAGTTACGTTAGCACCTAGCTTAAGTCTTCAACTAGGATTTGAACCAACTAGAAACTTAGCACACAGGGGTGGTTTTGGAAAATGTTCAGCGAATTTACATCTAGGGCTACCATCCCAGTTATTTGTTTATAGTGATATTATTGAACCGCAAATTGTTGGGGATGTGATGACACAATTATTAAGAATAATACCACTAGACCCTTCAAAATACATATATGGAGCTAATAAAATGCATGTTTTCTCACCACCTCACTACATACCTGTTATGCGCAGGGAGTTTGATACGATTGAAATAAATATAAGATCAGGCACAGGACAAAAAATACCATTCCAGTTTGGGACATTGTGCATTAAACTCCACTTTATGAAACTATAATGTATTCCAAAGAATATAATGAAATTTGTCCTTATGAGCACTATTATTCACATCAAGCTGGTCACGGTATTGGTGTGATTTATCGAGGAGCACCGTATCAGCGTGGACATGGAATTGGTAGTTTTTTAGGAGGCTTATTTAGATCTGTTTTACCATTGCTCTCTAGTGGTGCTAAAGTAGTGGGTAAAGAGGCTTTAAATGCCGGTGTGGGTCTATTATCGGATATGGTTAATGCACGCCCCATGGAAGATTCAATAAGAACTAGATTGAAAGAGGCCAGCTCAAATTTACACAAAAAAGCTCAAGATAAAATTAATCGAATTAACATGTCCGGTTCAGGATATATAAAAAAGAGGAACCGTTTGAATTCTCTCATTTCAGCACCGAATGTCAAGGTGAAAGGTATCAAAAAATCAAAGTCAAGTCATACTAAAATCAAAGACATATTTTCATAAAATGTCATTTCTACATAACAAATCATGTGAGTGCATTAAATCAGAGTTAGATTTATTTGCATTACCCTCAACACAAACTAGTATAGAAAATGGAATATGGATACATTATAAACCTATATCATCTCTAGCTGATGATGGCCCCCTCGAATTTCAAGTACCAGGAACTGGTGAAGATTATATAGATCTGTCTCATACTTTGATTCATATAAAAGCCAGGATATTGCATCAAGATTCCTCTAAGGTAGCTGCCTCAACGGTAGTGGCTCCGGTTAATAATTGGTTGCATTCAATCTTCAGTCAACTTGATGTCTATTTAAATCAAAAACTTATATCACCTCCAAATAATACATATGCGTATCGTGCCTACATGGAAACTTTGTTGAATTATGCTAAACCAGCTAAAGAATCTCATCTTACGTGTGGCCTTTGGTATGAAGATACAGCCAACAAAATGAATGAAACCGGCGAGGAAAATGGAGGATTTGTTAAAAGACAAAAATTAGCTTCTGAAAGTCAAGAAATTGAAATGATTGGACACTTACATGGCGATATATTTAACCAAGAAAAGTTCTTGATCAATGGTGTAGAAATGTCAGTTAAATTAGTTCGCTCTAGAGAAACATTTAACTTAATGGCCCCTTCAAGTGATTCAAAGTTTAAAGTATGCATTACAGATGCAACACTTATCGTTCGTAAAGCACGAATCAATCCAACTGTTTTACTTGCACATCAAAAAGCATTGGCTTTTTCTACAGCAAAATATCCCGTCACTCGAGCTGAAGTGAAAGTTTTAACTATACCATCTGGGATTCAAGGCAAAACACTTGACAACATTTTTTTGGGGCAAGTCCCAAAAAGATGTATTATTGGGTTTGTTGATAACGGGGCATTTAACGGTAATCTCACTAAAAATCCATTTAATTTCGAAAATTACAACATTAACACATTTTGTTTATATATTGATGGTCAACAAATACCTTCGAAAGCTTTACAACCTTCGTTTGAAAACCATATTTTCACCACGGCTTATCATACATTATTTTCGGGTACGGGTATACATTTTTTAAATGAAGGGAATGGAATTTCGAGAGAACAATATTCGAACGGTTACTGTTTGTTAGCTTTTGATTTAACTCCGGATTTATCAGCCAACTCTTCAGGTCATTGGAATCTTATAAGACATGGCACTGTAAGATTAGAAGTTCGATTTGAGTCAACGCTTGTACAAACTATTAACTGTATTGTTTACGCCGAATTTGATAATGTTATTGAGATAGATAAAAACCGCAATGTATCCGTCGATTATAATAGTTGAATATATATATATTGTAAAAATATTAACTTTGTAATATTTGTATGTATCTCTTTGTGTGTACATTTTTGAATAAATTAATTAAAATGAACTTACTTTGTATTATTTTTAATAATCACCCTTTCGATATATAATAAGTTACTGTAATTACAATCGCACACATGTTTGCGATCTCTGGGGTTGGAAAGTTGTATTTTTAAATAAATATGAATACAATAGAACTACAGAAATATTTGAACGAAATACATCCAAGTTTGCGGTATAATGTGTATGCTGCAAATAGATTACCGATATACATGGAAACTCCTACTTATTTAATTAGTAATTTGGACCCCGATACAAAACCTGGATCACATTGGGTTGCACTACATATAGACAAAAATGGTTTTGGTGAATTTTTCGACTCCTATGGACGACCACCTTCTGGATATCACTATGCATTCTTAAAGAGAAATAGCCACCGATGGAGTTTCAATAAAAAAATATTGCAAAACAATTGGACTTCAGTATGTGGTCAATACTGTTTAATGTATTTGTACTACAAGTTGCACAACTGTACAATGAATTACTTTATTAATCAATTTGACATCGATACCATGTACAATGATATGTTATTATGGAATTTGTTTAATTACTGTTTTAAAATAAATGAATATGACTAATGAAGGAATGTAGACGGCTTTTTATTATACATAGAAAAAGTACCTGAGACCCCCCGACCGTAACACAACAATAGCGTTCGAGCCGAACAATAGACGACCCTTGCTCGGATGATCCATTGTTAATTGTACCCCATTGCTTTTGTATTATTATAGGCTAGTTAATGTTATGCTATCTCTGAAACGGTTAAAGCTACGCAATTTTAAATACTTGCATTCGATTCAGCGACCCTGAAAACCTTTTTTTTTTTTTTTTTTTTTTTTTTTTTTTTTTTTTTTTTTTTTAGCTCAGGGTTGCCGCCGTGATCAGTGAGCTAGAACCTGTGAATCCCTACTACTTTGGTGGACTAGTGCCGGTATTGTTCATTACAGTTTTCTCAAATCTGGCCAGACTATTACGGCTGATGTCTATTGTCAGCAATTGCAAACCATGATGGAAAAGCTAGCGGCTAAACAACCTAGGCTGGTCAATCGCTCCACGCCACTGCTGCTTCACGACAACGCTAGACCACACACTGCGCAACAGACGGCTACTAAATTAGAAGAGCTTCAATTGGAAAGTCTAAGACATCCTCCGTACTCCCCGGCCCTTGCTCCAACAGATTACCATTTTTTTCGAAATTTGGATAACTTCTTGCAAGGGAAAAAATTCAACTCCGATGGGGCAGTCCAAATCGCCTTCAAAGATTTTATTGATTCCCGTCCGACTGGTTTTTTTAGTAAAGGGATCAATGAACTACCTATGAGATGGCAAAAGTGCATAGAAAATAATGGTTCATACTTTGATTAATTAAATATATTATATTAAAAAATATTCGACTTTTTGTTCCTCCCATACAAAACGCCAATTTCATATGTAAGGACCTAATATTTTCATGAGGCTCCGCATTTGTGCATGTGGTTGAAAACTGAAGTGTGCCAGGCTTGCACCGGCTTATACTCCAAGATGACTATGTCTGCACGAAGACTAAGGCTGAAATTTATCAACAGTACTTTGATTTTACCTACACTCTGCTCAAGAAATAAGTTTGTCTTTTAGAAAAAAATGTTTTTATAATAAGAAAATGAGTATGGTGAATACGTATTCACGAAACAAAGTCAAAGTTGGAAAAATCGGGAACTTACTTTTTACTTTACTTTGATATTAAATAAATAAAATAATTTGTAATATTTGAGCGCAATCTAAGTATACTCAAAGCCAAGTCTATTAATCTTAGTTTTAAAACATGTTGCGTTGAGCGTCTTCAACCGATTTTATATTATCGAATATTTTTTTTTTATTCTATTTTTTTAAGGGACTTCTACGTGTGTACGTATGTCAGCCCCATCGCACCCTAATACAAAAATACCTAACATATTACATTATCGAATATTGCTAAATGTATTAGTTTATGTGGTAGAGCGTCAATACCCAACTGAATCACAACCACCTTGATTTGCAACCAGAAAAAGTTGGGTTTTTTTATAGTGTTGTCACTTTTATGCTTCGTCCAATTACAGGAAATATGAAAATAGAGTACAAACAATACTACTATGGACAGGTATATGGTATTGTCAATTTCAGCTAAAACTAAGTTTTCTGCCACTTTTACGGTGTGGTTAAACTATCGAAAAACCTTTCTACGAGCTCGATTCTACCCTATGATGTTGGGTTGTTGGTTATTTGTTCTTTAAATAAAAGCGTAAAGGGATATTTATAGTAATTCAGAATAGCCTCGGTGACTATAAAGAGATACGTTATATCGAGATAACCGTACTTGGTTTTCGCATTGCACTGTACTATTAATAGATGTGATATGGTATGGTAGTCTCTATGTAGAAACAGAATAAAAATAAAGTGCTTTTTTTTATCAAGTTGACCTTTTGAAGAGGTCCCTTTATAGATTATTTTTTATTTGCGTGCTAAAAATAGCGAAACATCGTGAGATTATTATTGTGCTATCTTATTTTCTTATTGAAATTATCTCTGGCGATCACTTTTACTCCTAGCGGTGTGACATTAAGGAAGATTGGGAAACTTCTACATATATTGAAATAAAAATGTAGTTCAGCTAAAGTTTAATTAGTGAATTATAGAACATCATTTTACAGAATGGCTTTAATATTCTAAAATAGGTTCTATTGAATTTAATATTTTGAAAGTATCAAGTCCTATCTATATTTTGTAATGAAGTAAGTAAAATTACTGTAAGTGAAATTATTTTATAGCGCGTCATACCTTTATAAGATCATAAATAATTGACACAGTATAATGTGGTGTATAGGTACATTTACATATTTAGGGGATTGATTCAAGATTTGTCTGTATAAAACGGTAGTGCTGACCGTTTTAAAAAAAAACTTGAAATAACTGCTATAATATAAAAAATGGATAGTAGAAATAAAACACTAAAATGCAACAATATCATTTATTAAAGGCGCCATGTAACCAACAAAATAATCTAGGTAATGATGTTACATATACAAACGCAATTTAGCGTTAAACTGCACTTATTGTCTTGCACGGAAACATTATCCACTTTTAACGACCGTCAAATTTTTCTCTTGAGATGATTCGTAAGGTCGAATTAAACCGCTTCAATTAAATCGTGTTTTGTACCAGCTTAAGCTAGATTTAATTTGTTGGAAGACGCCGCCCTATGTCTATATAACTAGATCACAGATGACTAAGACAACTAATAAAACCTACATGACATTCACATAACAATTATTTCATAACAATATTTTCATTAAAAGGACATAACATTTAGGGCTGGGTAAGTGCATGTCCATTCCGTTATGTATAGAAAATTACTAATAATTCAACTACAGTTTCATTATATAGACATTTAATTTGAAAGTATTAAGTAAGCCTATTTATGAAAACTAATGATTGATAACCGTGAACAAAATGTCAGAGAAATGAGGCGTCTAATTTCAAAACCCGCTAAAACGATTTTTCGTACAAAATTACTTAATAGTCCTAACAGTAATTTGAAATGTTTTTATCAAAGCAAATATTATAAATGATTTTTTCTTTTTTGCTTTTTCACTCTAGAATAATAATTTAAATACCTGATAAGAATGTGATTGTCAATTCAAAGATTAATTATAAGTTTGTATAAATTTATGGGATTTGAAAAAAATGTTATATTGAGTTTTGAAATTAGACTCCTCAAATGATGGTGATAATAGCATCATGGTTAATATCCAAACTCATTTGATAAATATTTAATAACACAGTAATAACTCTTTTCAAATCATGAAATAGCGATTTTTCTAGTTTCATTTTGGAATATCAAAAGCCAATATATTTTTTGCCTATTTATTTCGGTTAGGATAATTTTCTGGATCTCCTGGATGTAAATCTGGATAAGTTGGAAATGATTGCGATCCCTTCTCTGGTACTGATGGTAACGAGCCTCCTTCTGCCAACCTCTTTGCTTCAATTTTATCAGCATTCTCTTTCTTTAATTTAGCTAAAGCCACATTCCTTGCTATCTCTTCCACAGTTGGTGGGTCTGTTCTAAAAATCATCATTTTAATATAAAAATAGTTGGAAACTTGCCTTGTTATTTTTTTTTTTATATACTGGCTCGACAAACGAACTACACTGCACCTGGTAGAAATTAGTGTAATGCAAAAATGGCAGCAACTGTGAAGGGATGATAATCTATTGACAATTGTCGTCTTTATGTCGGTCCAAATAGCACCATTGAAGGTCAAGACATAGAAACAGATTTTGGCTGGCGTGGCGGGTGAGGGCAGAGGAGTGCCTTTGTGTTGTCACCCAAACCATAAATCGCTGGCGGAGCAACACAGTATTCACCCTCTTGCCTAGTTTGCTTGTGAAGGTTTATCCAGACCACCAACAAATGTCCTACCGAAACAAAAAAACATAAACAAGTGGAGGTATACAAGCTGATCCGAAGCAGGTCACTGTGACAGTTTTTGGACTGTTGTACTGTGATCACAACCCAGTTCGGCAATTGCTCTTCTTCCTCAAAAAATAGTAGCAGTTATGTACCCAGGTAATCTATGGACTTAAGGAATGTTTTGTTTATCCAAAAAATTTATTATATAATGTAATACATAAACATTATATTGATATATTTATTTATATTATGTAACATGAGACATTAAAGTTTTTTTTGGTGTTTTTAAACAAATAAGGGGAATGGAACTATTGTCATAAGAACTACTTGCATTGAATTAATATAAATAATACAATAATCAGTCACTATCTTATCAGTTACCAAGGATTTTTGTTCAGTAATAATAAAATTTGCAGATAATTATTACATGGGTCTAGTGTAGTGATGAAAATGCCCGGGAATTTTCCCAAAGTGCCCAAAACTTGTATGGGGAATATTCCCGGGAATTTACGAAATGTTCGCGGAAGTGCTGGGCACTTTGGGAAAATTCCCGGGCATTTTCATCACTAGTCTAGTCCCAAACTAGGTCTGTATCTGTACCATGAGCACTAAAAAATCCATTCATCAATCTATCCATTTAGATATCCATAATTGATGACAAACTCTTGATAAACTGTAAATCACAATAAAGCTTGCCATGACAACCTAATAATTCATGGTAGTTACTACCTTCTCATCCTAAGCCAAGACTCCCATTCTGCTGGTACAGGTTCTTGAAAATCATTTCCTTTAGCAGGATCATACCATCTTGTGGCCTTTCTTTTACCAGAGCTCGGGTCTGCTGGTATTTCATAATAAACATTGCCTATGTAATCTTTTCCTAAAAGGGTGGTTAACACAAAACTATAATTTTATTATAAAATGGAATACAAAATAATTTCAACAAGTAATTGTGATATTTCTAATAATAATAATATTGTAATGCTACATCACTATTAGGGTGAGCAGATATACATGAAATGATTCAAAATATAACTTTATTCAAATAAGCCTACTTCCAAGTACTTTTGAATCATGCAAAAAAAGTAAAATTAATCTACCACAGGTTTGGAAAGTAGGATTTACCTAGAAGAGCCGGCAACAAACTCTGGTAGTTGCTCTTTTCAAAATAATGAGATAAAAATTACAATACACAAAGGAATGCCAAAGAGAATTTTTATTTGTTAAAATCACTCCCTTTTGACATTTAAACAGTCATCGATGGAATAATATCCATCTGTCTTAAGTATAGTATTATATAGGTGAACACAGAGCCCCTTATAATAACAATGGCCTTAAGACAGTAATTAAGTAATATTAGTTTGTGTTTATATCTAGTATTAACACAATGAATGTCACCTACTCACCAAAAATATATGCAAATTTATCATACATACATAATACAGGCGTAAACATATTGTGATGGAACTGTTAAAATGCCAAATTTATTAAAACATTCTATAATTAAAACTCTAGTCTTGAAGTTATAAATTGCATGAACAGCCCCATTTTACAAAATGAGAATAGTTTTTAAATCAGCAGTTTTACCCCACAGTAAAATACTATAAGAGATAACACTGTGGAAATAATTAAAATCAACTAATCGAGTTGTTTCTGTGAGTTGCCTGATTTTACAGACTATATAAGCAGCCAAGCTAAGTTTCTCTGGAAGACATGTAATATTGGCACCCTACTGTAATGGATTCTACTATATCAATATTTTCTCTGTTAATTAGAATATTTGTACTTGCTTGTCATAAATGTCATAATTGCTTATATTCCTATCATCTTTTAAATAAGGGTATAAAATAATAAATGTGTCATCAGCAAAGAGGACTAAGTCACAGATATTCATAACAAAAAATGAGAGATCATTAATTTATACTAAAAATAAGAATGGTCCCAGAATAGAGCCCTGGGGCATGCTCATCAGAACATGTAAGCCAAAAGAATTCATGCTACCAATACTGATGCACTAAGTCCTTTCACTTAAATATGGTTGAAATAGACTAAGAACAGAATTTCTAATGTAATTGCATAGTTAGATCAACATGATAGAAAGCTTTGAATAAGTCACAAGTATTTTACCCTTCCTTCCAAGCATCATAAATATGTTTAAAAAGAGCAACTCCAGCATCAGCTGTGAAACATCCTTTGGTTAAATCATACTAACTGTTATGTAAAAGATTATTAACTAAATAATAATTCACCAATTTATTTTTCCAAAGACTTTGCTTAGTGCTGACACTATTACAATACCAGTATTATAGGCCTATAATTAGTGAAGTCCTTTCTACAACCAGATTTAAATTGAATAAATTGTGGTATACACTTCACTCTCATATATCAGAATATATTACTCCCATTAAGCAGACTCAATGGGAGCAATAATGCAGCTTATCCTTGTTATTCATTTATAATTTTTTTTGTTAGATAATATACACATTTGCTTCTTTATGAGTGAGCAAGTACTTCAGAAAACCCGTTAGTTTTTATACTTAAATGGATTTAAATATTGTGATAAATGAATATTGACCGCAATATAAGATAATATGCAGATATTTACCTATATTATTTCCCCTAATTTGCCTTGGTCGGAAGGAATTAATAAAATTTGTAAATACTATACGCCATACATTCCTATATTCGCCTCCAGACATCTAAAAGGGAAAACTGTATCAATAATACATTAACTCTCAAGGTTATATATTGTTCTAAAAAAAAATATTAAAATATCCGGATACCGGTAATTAAATTAAACAATGTTCTATGAACTAAATAGTGTATCTATAATAGTTTTGAAGCCAATTAAAATTACAGAAAAAATTAGATGATTAATGATATATTTTAAGTGTAGTTCTACATGTTATCTTTGATAAATTTATTAAATAATAAATATCATGTTGTACATATCAAATATGTTTAGTATTTTAATCACCTTATTCAATATTATTTGAAATCAATGTTAATTGTTATACAAAATTTCAGGTTTTTTAAATAATTTTTCGGCGATAAAATAACATAGACGTCAGAATAACAATTGTCAACCAATTTTTTTATTTTCCGCTTTGTGGGGAAGAAAAAGGCTTTCACACCATAAAGCCATCTCTGAGGATTTTTTTTTTCTTTCCAAATTTTATTAAATTTCTGTTATGTCTTCCCATCACACTCCAATATCTCTGTCGTAGTTTCAATTACATATTCGTCTTCATTTCCTGTTTGTTACACCATTTCTATACGTTTACACACAATATAAACGGCGAGGAAGATTATGTAGTTTGACGGGTAAACTAAGGCCTAAACGCCAAGGGCCGTATCACTCCGCTAGCTTCTCGCCAAAAAAACCAGTGATTCCCCATTGGACACAGTCAGACGAGCATTCCATTGCTGCCCAAGCTCACAACACAAGTACAGACAACAATTAAATACCCAATTGACCGCCACAACAAGAAAACAACAATTATTTAACGAGAAGACATGCAACTACTATTATTTGAAACTTTGCCGCTAATTATGTCGATATAAATTGACGAAGAATAAGATGGACCTGTAATAATCATGCTAAAACCATTGAGAGTACAAATATTGTAATAATCTTTGAGAGATGCATTGCTAGCGAAAAATATAAAGTTACACTAATAAAACAAAATGTCACCATTATCTATTTAACCCATTAACGCCCAAGATGACACGATTTTGTTTCCATTTTCAAGCGTCATTTTCAAAAGGGAATCGATTCAATAATTTTATTCCAACCACATATCCTTACATATCCAAAGTGGATACTGTCACTAATGTAACTCTAATCACCCCGAAAATGATATAGCGTGATGATGAATTGTTTAAAAAGATTAAAGCCATAGATGGGCAAAATGTAATCAGATTAATGAAAATGATTAACGATTACATTTTATGATTTTTACCATTAATATGACTGCATTTTTCTCATTTATGTTTTAAACACTACAAAATCCCAGAGTGCATACACATTTATGATTTCTTAATGTTTTAAAGGGATATAATCATGATTACAGAGTAAGAAAATTAAAATTATGACTACATTTTGTAATCGTTCATCATTAATCAGATTACATTTTGCCCATCTCTGATTAAAGCTATGATAGATAACAATAAAAAATGTGTTTTGACTTCGTCAGATTATGTGGACGTTCCTTTAGGGAAGGGAAGATTTTTAGTTACATTTGGCAACACTCGCTGTTGACTGTCATGTTTTGTCGTGGCTTTAGTTTGTCGTAATCAAAAAAGTGTTCAATACAAAAGAACACAAAACTTTTTATATACCACTAGTAGTTAATTTTTAATTAATAAAACTTAAAATAAAAATCTATTCACCATGGCTAAAATGGCATTTCAGCATCAAGCTGGCACAGCTATGGAGTGCTTAAGCGTAAGTTCTTAGACCACTCCCATTTTAATAGTTTCTTAAATAAATATTTAACTTTAGAAAATTAATATGTCATTCCGTTTTCAGATACCAATAACACTGCAAAAAGAAGCTGGTGTTGACGCGGAAGGTCGAGAAGTTATGAAGTGCGGTTTCAAAATTGGGGGTGGTATTGACCAAGATTTCCGCAAGAGTCCCCAGGGATACACGGACAATGTAAGGCACTTTTGTTTTTCGTTTATTTTGTTGATATAAATCAAATACTTTTGTAAACAATCGTAGTATTACAAATGAGCAATATAACGCATATACAAAATATATACTTCAAATTTTATTTTCATATATGTAAATAAATTTATATATGTACAAAAATATTGTGAGTGATTGTGAAAATATGTATTTTTAGATGGATTACTCATAAAGCAAGAAGTCTTTCATTGATAAATTAGGTATATTATTTTCATGTTTGAAGTAGATAAAAGATAAGTATAGATAATAATTGCCTTATTTTATATGCTATATGAATAGCTACACTTTTACTTTTAACAGGTTTATTAAAGGACCAAATTACACATTTAACAAGTAAAACTTTAAAGACCAATATAATATAATTAAAGTTATTATACAAAATCACAGCAGTAAAAACACTTTGCATTGATATAAAGATTTTTGTAAAAAGCTGGGATGTTTAACAACTATATTTCCTGTAAATTGCTAACTTCCTTAACTACTTGCACATCCATAAATATGACAGTATTTGACATGTGAGAACATTTATGAGAACAAATATTTTATGGGTATTTCAGTATGTACTATTTTTCTGAAAATTAATTGATATTTCATTTTGACTTTTTAGGGCATCTATGTGACAGAAGTGCATGAAGGCAGTCCGGCAGCAAAATCGGGTTTGAGAATGCATGATAAAATCTTGCAGTGCAATGGTTATGACTTTACAATGGTAACCCACAAAAAAGCTGTTAGTTATATAAAGAAACATCCTGTATTAAATCTTTTAGTAGCTAGGAAAGGTGTCACTTCTACATAAAAGTGTATGTACACACATTACTATTTACTTATAAACTTTTGTTTCATTTAGGACAGATTATCTATAGGAATTAAGTGTTTTTGTTTAAATGTTAAGGGATCAAAACATATTTATAAAATTAATTTAAAGCTGTGTGAAGAATGTTAAATTGACTAAAGAAGCAAGTACAAATGTTTTCCATAAGCCACAAAGCTTCGGGTTATTTATAAATTGCTGTCTTGTGTATGTACCGACCCATCAGCCTTTGGGCCTGTGTACTGTGTATGTTAAATAGAAGACTCCATGTAATATAAGTATGTTACCATAATAATCTTTTTATAACTTTTTATACAATAATGATGAATGAAATACATAAATTATTATTTTTAAGTCATGTTATTTTTAACTGTTTCAGATAATTGAGAACTTTATTAACTTTTAAATGAATAGGACAAAATCAATCATGTTATCATATTTGAAAGAAGTTTAAGATCTATAAATTACTCCTAGACCGTCACAAAGACTGTCACTAATCTTACCTTCACTTGTTGTCATACCATTTTTATATGACAGAACATTTAAAGAATTTTAGAAATGTGTTGAATAAAGCTCAAAAGTTTAAAAGTAAATTGGTAATATATTTTATTAGTTTAAGCAATGAGTTAGAAAAGTATTATCTTATGATAAATAATTATTATATTGTTATTTATTTTTATATCTAAGACTTTAGTTAATAGGTAAATAAAAAAGTTATGTATTAATTTTTCTATAACTTTGACCTGATTTATTAAACTGTTGTACACAGTTGAATTGAAATGTAATATCTTGTACTGAGTATAAATTGAAATAATCTTTTAATAAATAACCAACCAACAATACCAAAATGAGTTACCAATTACAATGTATGTTTTTAGATCACATACATTGCCATTATTCATTAATTTTGAAAATATGTAATGTACTATGACAAATATTTTTCAATCAAAATTTCAGTATAATAATAATTTTGAGTAATTGTACTGAAAATTTCATAAGTTAGTTGTGACTGTTTTAATAAATTGATATTTAAATTTTATTAATTAGTTATCTAGTGCTTACTGCTTTACAGGCAAATACAATTGATTGTAAAAAAAAAATTATCAAAAAAGACCAACTAAATAATGAGTATTTAAATAGTGGAAAATATATAGTGTACCCTTATGTTGTCCTAACTAAAAACTGGTTCAAACTTGACCTCGATTCAGCCTCTTGTGGAAATCAAGGATAAAACAAATATTGGATAGCACTTGAATGTTTCATTTTTTTCTTGAAGATTCACAGATGTTATACAAGTGATAGTATTTCAATTGTAAAGCAGAAGCCACATAAAAACTGTCTTGTTGTGGATTAGTTAGTTATATTATTGTACTTAAAGTTTTATATTATCTTGTCTGTCTTGTGATTTGTCATTCTTAAAAATAAAAGATGAATGCACTGTGCCAAACAAAATATAGTGTTTTCTTTTCGTGCTATTTGTATGTTATTAAAATATAAATATCAGACTATTAACTTGTAAGTTACATATTATACAAAGATGTTATAAATTTGAACTTCATAAAACAATTCTTGTCTAAACATTTTAGTTATCAAGTTGTATACAGAACAAGTTCCTACATATGCTTCTAGAGCTGTCCCATAAAAAGGTCATATTAAATTAAGCTAATGCTAAGAGTAAATTACTAAATACTTTAAAACTATAATGATTTGTAGTGCTATAAGTATTTTGAAACCAAATTTGAACAATTAAATATTTATTCACTATATGAAACTAAATAAATGTATTGGGTATTCAAGGTTTGGTAGGGGGCCAGTCCCATTGACCCTTTGGAGGTTTAGTCATAAGTGGTTCCCATGCTTTCCAATTCAACATTTTTCTGGCTAAATTTAATTCATTCTCAGCTTGTATAATAAGTTCTTCTGCTTGACCACAATTGATTCGTTGCTCAATTTCGTACACATCTTTTGTCTGCAAATAAAAATTACAGACTTTAATTTCACCTAGCGAAAATAATTGTAATGAAAATTTGACAATAGAAAGAACATTTAAATCACCTGCGTCAAAACCGCGGCTCTGTCTCGAACGATTTGTTCCGTATATTTTCTATATACTGAAGTTTCCGGCATCTTCTGGAGAGTTCTTAAGATTTTACCGTAAAGGGCCCCTAATGTATGATGTGGGTTCGCTGCTACGACAAGGCCAGTAAGACCCGTGGTCTGCAATTTTATAAAAACAGTAAACTCGATTATGGATTAAATTTAGTAATGGAATATAAACAATATCCACTGGTATAAATATTACCTTTTTTAACATGCCCATCTTAATGATACGATTAGATAATCAGTAAACAGCGTACAAATTCGAAAATTTTGACATCAAAGTTGACAGCAGATGTGACAGGCATGTTCACGGTGCTAAACAACATCGCTAGCGGTGAATAATAACACCGTTCATGTTTTGCGCGCTTTACACTCGCTCGTGAATCGCGGTCGTGATTCACGCGTGAACACGTAGCGAAAAATGTAGTCCTCTATTCTCGCAACCTTTCACCCTTAGCCGTTCACATTTACATTCGTGCATTTCACTGAAATAGACGTGCAAGTTACTATTGCAGATGCTCTGACACTGCGCTTTAGCGTGTTACAATAATGAGTTTCACTCGATGTTCAGTCTTTATGTCCGTTTTTCATTCCGTCTAATATAACTGACAAACCACGAATGTGGATGGGTTCGCGATTCGTTCGCGTTTCGCAAACTCTTTGACATGGACCAAAAACGTAAAACGCCGCGAAGTGCGACCATGAAACTCCGAAACCATCCACTCTCGCGGCTTGCCTCTGGTGCCCGGCTTAGCCTATGAGTTCGCTAATGTTATTAAAGATAGGGAGGTCACAGAATTAGGCAACGAACTCTGCGAAACAGACGCTGACCCGATTGAATATCTTATAATAGTGGTTTAAGTATACTAACGTCTAACCCTAACAACACAGTGTAGAACTTCTTATTTTATTTATTTTTTATTTTATTCTTCCCTCTGTGGGGAAGGCAAAGGCTTTCGCCATATAGCCATGTCAGAGGTCTTTTCTTCATTATAATTTCGAGTATAAAGGCCGTAGCCATGTCTGAGATATCTTCTTCTTCATCTAGTATTCATATTTGTAAATACCGAAGCCATATCTGAAGTGTATATAATCCATATAAATTGAGAGTAGTAAAATTATGTCATATCAGTTTTTTCCAAATCCAAAAAATTGTCTTTCAAAGGATATTCTTGATTTATATTAGGTCCTTACATATGAAATTGGCGTTTTTCGTACTGGCCACTTTAATCACAAATTTCTCCTCTTTGGTAAGGAATTCCAAATTCAAATTTGTACAGCTATAGACTCATGTATTTGTGCTTCGATGATCGTCATTCATTTGTTTTTTTCTTCTGTTTTTTTCTGTTTGCGTCACTCATTTTACAAAATGGAAAACTTAAAATATCGCATTATTTACGAGTACGAGTTCCGCCGTGGCACTAGTGCTGCGGAAACAACTCGAAGGGTGACTGATGTGTATGGCGGTCGTGTTGCAAAAAAAAACACAGTTCGTTTTTGGTTCCAACGTTTTCGTTCTGGAAATTTCGACCTGCAGAACAAGCCCCGTGGACGGCCTGAGACTCAAGTTGATAATGAAGAGTTGAAGGCTATTGTGGAAGCGGATCCATCGCAAACCACGTCCGAGTTAGCTGCAGGCTGCGATGTTAGTGATAAAACTGTTTTAATTCACTTGAAGCAAATTGGGAAGATTAAAAAGCTTGAAAGGTGGGTACCTCACGAATTGACTGAAGCAAACCGGCAAACGAGCGTTGACTGCTGCGTTACATTACTAAACCGGCACAATAATGAAGGTATTTTAAACCGAATCATTACCTGTGATGAAAAATGGGTTCTTTACGATAATCGGAAGCGCTCAGCGCAATGGTTGGATCCTGGCCAGCCAGCCAAATCCTGCCCCAAGCGAAAATTAACCACAAAAAAGTTACTTGTAAGCGTTTGGTGGACTAGTGCCGGTATTGTTTATTACAGTTTTCTCAAATCTGGCCAGACTATTACGGCTGATGTCTATTGTCAGCAATTGCAAACCATGATGGAAAAGCTAGCGGCTAAACAACCTAGGCTGGTCAATCGCTCCACGCCACTGCTGCTTCACGACAACGGTAGACCACACACTGCACAACAGACGGCTACTAAATTAGAAGAGCTTCAATTGGAAAGTCTAAGACATCCTCCGTACTCCCCGGACCTTGCTCCAACAGATTACCATTTTTTTCGAAATTTGGATAACTTCTTGCAAGGGAAAAAATTCAACTCGGATGGGGCAGTCCAAATCGCCTTCAAAGATTTTATTGATTCCCGTCCGACTGGTTTTATTAGTAAAGGGATCAATGAACTACCTATGAGATGGCAAAAGTGCATAGAAAATAATGGTTCATACTTTGATTAATTAAATATATTATATTAAAAAATATTCGACTTTTTGTTCCTCCCATACAAAACGCCAATTTCATATGTAAGGACCTAATATTTTTTGATTTGTTGCCTAAACAAATTTGCACAACGCAAGAAAACATTGCTGGTTTTTCAATAAATCTTGCAGAGAGCGCGGAATATACTCTATAGATTAGTAGATAGATATAGTAGTCTTAAAGATTTTCTTAAGGTCCTCAAATAAATTTTGTCTATCTTGGACAAAATAGTCGCAATCAAGTATTAAATGATCCAGAGATTGAATTTGGTTAATAGTTACATAAGGGAGATTGCACTAATTTCATTCTATACAGATTAACAAACACATGACCAATTCTCATGCGATATACCGTTGTATAAAATCTTCTATTTACATATTCTCCTTTACAAAATCAAGGCGGACTAATAGTGGAATTAATTTCTCAATACTATTTTCCTTTATGATGTCTGATTTCTTCACAGAAATTGTTCCACCTTTTTTAATCAAATCTTTGACCAAAATAATGCAATCTGAGATAGGTATATTAATATTCTTTTTTTAGAACAAAGTCAGTGTATTAGTAATAAATCTAGCCAATGCGTAAACTTTTTCATTTCCAGAAACACCAACGTGCGATGGAGTCCAAAACAAAACTATTTTAATGTCTAGTAAACAAATTCTGTGATACTTTTCTCTTATTTCGTAAATCATGAATAATGTCTTAGACGAAAAAGATGGATTTGCTAGAGCTAAAAGAACACTCATACTATTCTTATTTTAATTCAGGGTTGATGATATATTTAAAAATACGATCCTTTACAAGTACATTTCGAATTCGAAAACAATATGTTGTATTATTGTTGTTGTTAGAATAACAACAACAATTACAATTGTTAGAATTATTGTTATCGTTGTTATTGTTTGTTGTAGAGGTACCAAGGGGTCCTTTTTTTTTTGGTTTCTCGGGGGAAAATCCTGCATAGGACCATCAGGGCCGCTGTGAGGGCAGCAACCCCGGTGTGTCAGACTCCTACTGACTAAAACCCCCGGGGTGTCCCTCTAATCGCTCCACCCGAGCCTGGGAAACCAAATTCATCCAGACGCCCGGAGAGCGAAATGCCTTGTCGAGGCTGCCTCTCTGGGAGGGGTAGGGGTAAAGAGCCCACCCTTCCAATACCTATCTCACAGGCGGCGCGCCGGACACTGCACACCGCCACCCTCTCATCCGGACAGCAGACTCCCTCAAGTCTACTGCCCGGCTATTGTCACCGGGGGATGTCGCGCTCGCTCTGAGCGAACGCATCCCTCCGTCGACGGTGCCTTGGCCGCCGAATAGCCAGAGAAGATGTTCGCTCTCTGACCCTTTCGGCGGCCTCCTTCTGCTTCATCACAACCTCGCAGAAGGCTGTGACTCCTCGCCGTGCCTCTTCGCTGCCGACCATGGCTTTTACCACCGCTGGCAGCGAGAGGTCGTCCCCAATGCGGTCCTGAAGGACCTTCCTGTCTGCAGCCCAAGCTGAGCACACCTCAAGCGTGTGCTGCACCGTGTCCTCGGGGCTCCCACACTCGTGACATTCCGCCGTAAGCTCTCCTCCGGACACCCGCCACCGATGACGGCCAAAACTACCGTGACCTGTGAGGATCTGGGTGAGCCGAAAGGAGAGCGCGCCGTGTTGTCTGTCCAGCCACGAGTGCAAGACAGGGCGCACCGCCTCAATTGTCCGAAGATCGGCGCTAGGTTGCTCCAACCTGGACTGCCAATCCCTCACGGCCTGGTCCTGGAGAAGGACCCTCTGCCTCCGAATCTCCGTGGGGGCCGGCCGCAGTCCCCTGGCTCGCTTCTCCTCGCACCATCTGTAGAGGGTTGCGAGGGTTCGTGCGTCGAGATCCCACGGCACGGACCCCGCTAGTGCACACGCCGCCTCGTGCGATACGGAGCTGTATCCCCGGATGGCTCTTATCGCCAACACTCTTTGGGGACGGCGTAGAAGGGCGGTATTATGGCGGTTGAGAGCCTCCGCCCACACTAGGGCACCATACAGCCCCATGGAGCGCACGGCTTGGAGATAGAGCCTTCTGCTAGAGGCATTGGGTCCCTTCTGATTGGGCATTATGCGGCTCAAGGCTTCTGCCATTGCCCTCACCCTAGGCATCAGACGCTGGAAATAGGCGTTAAAATTCCAGCGACTGTCCAGTACGAGCCCTAAGTACTTTATCGTGGACCCCACACCGATGCGTATTCCACTTACGACAATGTGGGCATCGGATGGAGTCGCACGGCGCGGTCCGTGAAACAGAATAGCCTCAGATTTACCGAGAGGCACCTCCAACTCCTCCTCCCCCCTCCTCCTCCTCCTCCTCTCTCTCCTCCACCCCCCTCCTCTCCTACTCTTTTTTTTGTCCTCTTTTTTAAGGGGTCCCTAAAAAACCCTTTCAAAAATTACTAGTCGTGCGTTCTCCTTAAATTACGTTTAAGATCATACGAATATTTTTATTAATAAAATTTAATTTTTTATTTATTGAATTACTTCATATTATACAACATTTTCACATTCATTTATTTTTATCATAGCATTTTAATGGTTTGGTATCCATGATAATAAATAACTTTCTCTTGCGAGTAGTGTGAAGACAATAAAATGGATTTAATAAAGAAAGGAAATGGCAGGACGGTTTAAATTTTTCTTTCGTCCGGACTTTGCTTTATGCTGCGTTCTTCTTGATGATATACCTATATATTTGTTATATTTTATGTTTAATAAAATTTACATTGTGGATTTTTTTTGAAGGGCTTTGAATTAATGTGTGGCTGTTAGAAGCAATTTGTAAATTATTATTATCCCGTATGTAAATTAAGAAATTATAATTTTTAATTGATAATGTAATTAAACAGTTTACATTCATCTAGTTTATTATAAATTTGAAAATTATATTGCAACACATAAAATTTATGTCTTAAATTCTTGATTGTCTATCTTGACTTCTTGTCTTTTGTGACTAGGAGTTAACAAAACTGAGTGTGTGTTTTCCTACCAATACTGCGTTATTGCATCTTAGTTTGATTGTTTTATTCTAGAGAAAATGATTGTATATAACATTATCATCAAATAAGTGAGGCCTCACTCTGTTCTACTTTATTTTGTTTTTTCTAAATCTGACCTATGGCTTACATGCCAGAAAAAACTAGTCTCAGTAAATTCATCGCACACCATTTATCACGTCACAGTTTTACAGAAACCATCAAGATCCCAGATGATTTTTCACCCTAGTGTGTCGCCATCGATTCTTCGAAATTTCACATAAGGTAATATAATTCGATCCACGAAAATAAAAACAAAAATCCTTTTTTAATGTTTTAAATATATGCCTTTCCAATAATAAGTAAATCAATTTTTCGATCCTAACGCTGTTTTACCTCTATTATTTTATTGTATAAATGTGACAAACAAAAATTGGCTAGTAAGTAGCATGCTTTTACCATAAAACAATTACATTTAAATTAAAAATCATTGTTTTATATCAAAACAAATGTTCAATTACCAAAAAATCAGATAAGTATACTGGAAGTGGTAATTTTGTCTTCAAATATTGATCTATTAGCAGTATGTTTCATACTGCCTATGGTCTGGTTATGGTCTGAAAACAGTGCACATAAAATTTCTTATTGGCAGTGTGTTCTTCAATTATCTAAATAAATGGGAATGTTAATTTCAATATAAATAAAGTGTAAATAATAAAAGTAAGATCAGAATGTTTTTGATATTGTTATAATGACATTAAGTATATGATCCTTATAAATCAGATCTATTGAATACTACATTGACTAAGTTTATACCATATTTAATGTAATGCAACAATTCTAATTTATTTAATTTTTAATCAATCAATATTACTAGAGTTAACCCTTAAATGCATGACTTTTATTTACACTTTAAAAAATATATACCTTGCAGATAAGTACACTTGAATGCAGGGAAAAATAGGAAAGAATATATATATAATATTTTTTATACTAATTTATTAAAAAACCCTATGTTACAGATGTACAATACTATGCATTTATTGTACACTATTGTATTTAAGTGGTATGTTACAGTTTTTCATCATTATGCATTTAAGGGTTAACTAGTGTTATGTCTGATTTAGTATGTGTAAACATTGGAGACTATAAAGGATTTGTTTTTACTCCAGTGTCTGCTTTTTAAAAACCATATAAAACAGGAGCCTTGAATACATTGTTAATTTATATGGCAATGATTGAGATCGATAATGACTGTAAGCAAAGAAAATACCTTGTTTTTAATTGATCCTGATTTGTTTTCATCGTGCTTTGTGAATTTATAGTAGTTTATAGAGGTGGGCTTTCATAAGTGCCTTAATATTACTTGATTATTATTTCAATTGCCTTGTAAATATGTTCATTAAAAAAAAGTCACATAAAACGTAGGGTTAGTCAAATTTATTGTGAAGATTATAAGATAAAAGAACAAATTTTTAAACATGCAACTTGATACATGTTTTTATCATACTTCCCACAATTTTAGCAAATAACCAGACAAGCTCTGTTATGCTCCTCTGCACTCAAATAGTTAAGTAAAGAAACATTCATAGTTTAACTGATTTGATTTCTCAAGGCCAATTTTTCATATTTTCAGTCATATTTCAATAGCATTTCAATAATCTGTAAATGACTGAGAAACATTTGCTAAACATTGTTTTAAGAACATTGAATTTATCTGTATAAAGATTATGGGCTCACAAATATAGTAGATACTGTCTGACTATAAATGGCTCATACTGCTAAGTCAAATAAACCTTGGGAGCAGTTAAGCTAATAAATTGTGTAATTATTAAAATAAAAAATACAATATTAAAAACAAAACTTTAAAGGCATATTCTTTATGTGATTCATATAGATATAATAGAAGTGATAAATGCTCAATATTTCTGTTAAATTTCAATCTAGGCAATTATTTATATATTTTTTATGAAATTCTAGTAGGCTACATATCAATGAATTATCATAGGATTAACTTGGTAACTTAACAGTCTTCTATTGTGCGGAACTTGTGTTCCCAACAAATATAAGTTATTTTTCTATAGAATTAATTTTTAAATATAATAATTTCAGATAAACAATAATGGAGACAATACCAGAAGAAATTCAAGGAGATAATTCCGGTGTTAATCCAAGCAGTGCAAAGAGTGATGATAGTAGCCCTCAGCACGGAAGCGGCAGAGGCTCTCCTCCACCTAACTGTGCCATATGCCTTGGTACATGTCGAAATAAATCTTTTACAGACTCTTGCCTTCACCAGTTTTGTTTTAAATGCCTTTTAACATGGAGTAAGGTAAGTGTTATATTTATATACACATATATTTCTAAGTTTCTTAATTTAAGGGCCTAGTAGGCTTGTTTCCATAACTCTAGGACAAGATGTGCATATTCTGTGTGTAGTTTCTTAGTATTTCTTAGTTAGCCTTTGATTGGTTTAGGTGAATATTTTGTGTAATGTTTTATCATAATTGTTTATTTTCCTATTAACGTGGCATACCCATGGGGGTACAGCTCTGCAACCAATCACTAGCCATGGGCCCCTGTCTGCCAGCTAAATCTAAAAATTTGTTAACACTATGGGCAATTATTTCGAAAAAGTAGTCATAAATTGTTTTACTAAAGATCCTTGAATGCTACTTTTAAAATAACTATACTATATAATTAAAGAATTTAAATAAACAAATACTTATTTTTATTTATGTTTATTTATTTAACAAGGTACTGTGGTCATCTTGCTTTGAGTTGATGTTAAATGTGGAGATGTATGTAGATGTTGTAGAATGAAGCATGGTAGAGGTCCAACTCGCTTCAATTAAATGCTTCTTACTTTTCCAGTGTATATTTTTTAAACCAATATTACAATTACATATTAAATACTAATTATTATCATACCATTTCCTTTCCTAGCACAAGACGTAATAATTATTATAATCAAAATTCATCTAACTTCAAATTCAAAAGACTTTTTCTTTTCATTCTTTTCTACTTAAAACTTATTTTTATTATTGAATGGCCAACATTATATTCGTGCCATAGACATATAACCTACTTTTGATTTTGTTCTTACATACAATCACTACAGTACCTATAAAGAATTAGCAGGATATACTGTGGATGTTTCCCTGATATGCTTAAAGTTTAGTGTAGGTGGCTTCTTGAAGTATGTAAGACAAATCAAGAGCCTTGGACCTGGCTTTAAAAAAACTGATTGGCTCCTCACTGCCCCAGAACTTGGGCACGCCTAATTAATAAATAAGTACTAGTATTCCTGTGTGAATGTACTGATTTAAAAGTAGCATCACACAAGTATTGTTTTGAATAATTTAGTAGTAGATTTACAAAAAAAAAACCTTAAATTATAATTTTTTGCTTCATTTTAATTAAGGTAAAAACCCCAGTAGACGCCAGTTAACGTAATTCCTTTCGATTTGTAGGCACTCCCAGGTGAATATAATTCTATTTACTAAATGAAAACATTATGTTATAGTTTGAACTCCACTTTATCAGGAACTTATGAACAAATAACTTCAAGCAAAAGAAATTTAGCAGACTTTATGAAGAAAAACAAAAAACGAAAAAGCTAGTAGATGGCCACTTGAAACCACAAGAAAATCAATAGATGACCACTTCCTAGCTAGTAGTTGCCCACCCCCTAAATCTTTATTTATTAACACATTTCCAGTATCGAACCACTTAATGAAAATGAAAAAAAAGAAAGAGAGTATGAAGTTTATTTCTTGTATAAAAAGAATGAAAAATAATACATTTTTCGCAATTTGTTAGTCATAGTTAAGCATTTCCGGCACATTGTACAGGTCTCTCGTTTTATTGGTTTTCGTCGGTTCTTCAATGCTTGTAACTACAGCGTCCCATTCATAGTAGAGGACGTCTGGCCGAAGAGGCCACTTCCATAACTTTCCGCTTGGAGCCATGGCAGAAATTTTAGGTTATACTATCTCATAAGCTACTAATATGATGACAACATTCTTAAAACACTTATTTTTTAATATTTTGTATCAAAGTGGCCAACTAGCGCATGGCCATTTACTAGCACTTCTACCTTAATACAAGTTCATTTTTATAATATATAAGTTTTAGTTGTTAACTTTTCTTGTGATCCCATGTTTTACAGGTTTTCAATTAAGATGTAATATTTAATTTGTTTCTGTGTTATCTCTATAATACTTTTTCTTTACCCTTCCTTTTTTTTTTGTTAACCCGGTAGAAATCCCTTCGGACCGTCAGGGGAGTAGTGAGGGCCAATCCCCCGGTGTATCGGACTTGCACTGACTAAAACCACCAGTGTGGCAGCACTGCCTACTCTTCGCCTTCGTCGGGCCTGGGGATCCTGATACTTCCGAGGTCCTGACGAGCGTTTGGCCTTAGGCAGGCCTCCTCTCTGGGAGGTGGCCATGACTTACCCCCTCACTACTTCTCTATGGGGCATAATTTTTATTTATCTGCAGTAAGCTGCATAAACATTTTAAATAAAAAAATATATAAATATATTTATTTAAAATAATACTCTTAAAAATTAGTATGTAACTAAATCAATTACAGGTAAAAGCTGAATGTCCGCTATGCAAACAGAACTTCAAATCAATAATACACAATGTGAGATCAAATCACCAATATGAAGAGTATATGGTGGGTCAGCAAGACACTACAGAGAGGATAGATATAGACAGCCTCACATCAACCCGCAGGTTTAGATACAGGTCAGGTTTTGAAGCTGCAATATTTTAACTGAGTCATTTTCTCTGATGAAACTTGTGTATACATACTTTGGCCACTTATGTTGTTATTATCATTTTTCACTCTCACAAATTCTTGCCTTTGGCTTGATTCCCTTTATTCTATTAACACATGCCTTCTGTGATCCAGGCTTTGATATTGTAGATTCAAAGTAATGAAAGTTTTATTTCAATTTAGTTTTATCTATGCTTTTTCGATTACCATACCAGCTGTGTTGTTTTACACAACACACAGTAGTAATTCCTTGAGGATCAAATGACCCAACTTCCTCAGTAATGAATAATTCAGTTTAAAGGCATAACTAGTCAACAGAATTTCATAAAAATACAATGTTATATCAGATTTTATTAATAAATCACTTACAACTAAAAAAAAATTGTTGTAAAGATTCACAACACATCATATTTTCAATTCCTTTTTATACATATCTTTTTTTTATATTAATAATATAGTATTAACAAGTACTCTTAAGCACAGTTGTAATAAGAAAAATATTTATATCTAATTATCATTTATGTATTTACATCATCTTTATCTAACCAACATTCTAAAGGGCTTAGGGATTACTTATGGATAGTTCATAAAGGCAAAAAGTTATGTTCCAAAAGTTACATAATAATTTCATTACGTTGTGAAATATCTGAGTCACACTTTGACGTGATAATTGTTACGTTATAAATGTTTCAGTAATAAAAATCATGCTTCAGTATGTGAGGGTTTCATGCTAAGACAACTAAAGAAAATATAACAATAAAGACAATGTTGCTTGGCCGATGTCACGATTGTCAGTCGAAAAATAAAAATGTCTCTAATATAACGAATATTATGTAACATTAATAATATCATATTAGAACTGAACCCAATATATTTATGAGCCAACCTAAAGTATGAAAAATGTAAACAAAAAATGTTTTCTGATGATAGGTGTAGTTTCATATTAACCCTTTGCACTCGAGAGGTGACTCTCGTTCAGATATGATATGCGCGCGAGAACGGTCTCGAGTGCAAAGGGTTAATAGATTATATAAAAAATGAAACTAATAACTCTTTATTCCAAATATCTAAATAGTCTTAGTATCTCACTATAAGGCAATATAATTTATTTCTTTTTTTATACATTTAGTCTTAATAACCAATGTATTTGATTCAATCTGTGTACTGAATTTCCTATATTTTTAAGCATTAAATATACCGGCCAACAATTTATATCTATTTTAAAAATAGGTATAACATGGTTTTATTTGCTTTGTTATAAAAAAATGTATAACATTCATCACTATCTCGTAATAGTTAGGATATATTATTTTTAGAATGATTTTTTTTTTTAAACAAATATTTCACCTTTTCGATTAATTTAATGTTTATCATAAATTATCAAATCAATAGCAATTAGTTGTAAGGTACCTATTTATTTGTTCATGTTGCCTACTAATACATTATTTTCTATCATATTCTAGCTAAGTATGTATAGCCTCAGTAAAATACATTACGAAGTACTATTGGCCTTACTTTCTAAAAACCAAGTCTTGCCGAATAAAATAACTTTTAGATGAAAAGAAATTAGACGTAATACACTGATGAACATAATTTTTATTTTGTCGGAGGTTAAATATAATTTTAGACCAATTTGTCAATTAGTGTAGTAATCACAGGTACATTGAGGGAACAAAATTACTATACGTATTATCAGGAAGGCCACTGACTTACATGTTTTTTTAATACAATACTAACTTTTATAAGACTGCGCTTTATCTAATTTTTTTTTTACACTGGCTCGACATAATGACTACAGAGTACCTGATGGTAAGTACAGTGTAGTCCAAAAACGAAAGCGACTATCAAAGGATGAAAATCAATTGATAGTCTACATCGTCATGTCGGCCCACATATACTACGACTGAAGGTCTCTAGGTATATGAGCTACTGGATATACACAAGCTGATCCCGAAACGCGACAAGCCGAAACTGGTCACTATGACGGGCTTTACACTCATGTACTGTGGCGATCCAGGCGGGCACCGACGCCCTACCACCACGCTGCTGCTCGTTTAGCACCACCCAGGAGTCACGTGTAGGGAAACTAGGGTAAAGCCTACGGACGCGAGCAGCTTCGACTCCCAAAAAAATCAAATTTCTAGGTTCAACTTCAACAACAATCGATATTAGTATAATTAACACTTGAAGGGTTTTAATTTTTAAATTGTTTAGAACAACCCTTACACTGCCACGGCGGGAGACGATAGCAATACAACAGTTGTTGCTGCACTGTCCACTGGTGGCAGATGTACTGTCGCCACCGCGCCGGCGCCGCTCCCCCGCCTCGTTCAGGCGCACAGTGTACCGACACAACCTGTGGGCGCGGCCGCTGCCGGATTTCACTGGACGTTTCCGGGACTGCACTCCGGAGTTCTATAGGTATGGAAAACTCACAACTGATATATTATTTCAGTATCCAAAACCAATGGCCGAAGTTATGTCGTCAGAATTCATCAATACTAATATTATAAAGCTGAAGAGTTTGTTTGTTTGTTTGAACGCGCTAATCTCAGGAACTACTGGTTCGAATTGAAAAATTCTTTTTGTGTTGAATAAACTATTTATCGAGGAAAGCTTTAGGCTATATAACATCACGATGCAACTATTAGGAGCGAAGAAATAATGGAAAATGTGAAAAAAACGGGGAAAATTATTCATCCTTGAAGGCTTCCATTGCGTGCGCTGCGAAAACGGTTCAAGATACCAAAAATATATGAATGAAAGAATTATTCCTCTTGAAATGATCTAAAAAAATATCCGCGACAGTATATGTCTATCTTTTAAGATTAACTCACTAGAGCCGTTTTTATGGTAATCAAATTTGGTCGAAATTAATGCATTATTTGTTAAGAGTTGTATCAACGTAATAATATTAATATTTATCCAAATAAATGTGTTGTTGATTAAGAGTATTTAATTATGAACAAAATTGTCTTTGTCATCACTTAATTTCAATGAACATCTTAAAAGATATTACAATAACTTATATAGCAAAACAACGTTTGCCGGATCAGCTAGTATTAAATAATCAGTTTTGGTATAGTAATATTACATAAAAATTGCAATGATATAGAAGTTCTCTAAGTCTTACTTTTGCCATATCGCTGGCCAGTGGAATGGTCTTACGGCGAGCGTGTTCCCACCGTCGTATGATATGGAGTCCTTAAAGCGTAACGTGCAGGCCAGCATAATCCGTGCGACTACGGATGGGTTTTCTTTACAGTTGATTGTCGTTGTTGTTTTTTGGACTGCACCGTGCTTGCCAACAAGCTTGGTGCGGCAACGATGTCGAGTCAGAATAAAAAAATAAATAAAAAATAACAATATGAATGGCAAAAATGTTATAACATAAAATACATTATAACAAAAAAAGACTGCATCAATCAAGATTTGAAACGTTGATTGTGAGAATTTTTCTGCAGTAAAATGTTCATTTGGTACACTGTCCTAACTTTAAGGTGATACTGTAGTTTCTTTTGAAGAAACATAATGTTATACACCTCACACCTGTTTTTCTTATCAAAATCCGTTCCGATACTATCAACTATTTACGAACGCATGTAGAGTAACAATTTTCTGTTTATAATTCAGGTATAATGACACACAGATGCACCGACTCGTGCCTTGGTTGAATAGAGAACTGTATTATCTCCTTCACGAAAACGCGGGTCATATATCATACGTCATGACACGGATACTCGAACTACTGCCCCAGTACCACATAACATCGCCGGAGTTCCGTGAGGCCATGCAACGCTATTTTGGAGTCAGGACTGAGCACTTCCTCCATGAACTCTATTGTTTCGCTTCAACTCCGTACGATATGACCGGATACGATCGCAACGTGCAGTACACCACCGACTCTAGGATATCAACTATGGTTAACGAGGTCATTTCTAGTTCTGACTCGGAGGCCAGCGTGGATTCTGATATCGTGATGGTTTCGAGTTCCGGACCCGCGGAGCCTCCAGCTGGACCTTCAGGCATACCAACGTCACAACCGACCGGCAGCGTCATCCCAATTGAGACGATATCTCAGTCAGATACCGATGATGACTCGTCCGAAGTCATGGTCGTCGGATACATCAAGCCGCCGGAACAGCGCACGCCTGAGGTGGTAGACCTCTTGGCTTCTGACAGCGACGTGGTGGAGCAAGAGGTTGGACAGTCGGAACCTCCTCGGAATGATGACATGGTTGACAACCGGCCTAGTTCTCTTGTCAAACTGACGTTTAAGAGGCAGAGGTCTCGTGAAAGTCGTGATTCGGAAAGCGATGATAGTACATACAACCCACCAACACGGCGTCGTAGACATCTCCGATCTCGGGACTCTGCCACTACCGCAGATACCCGCCGTACTACCCCGCCTAGCACGTCCTCTGTCGCCGTAGCGACAGAATCTCCATCGACTTCGCCAATACTATCATCCTATTCCTCGTCCGCTTCATCTATACCGTCATCGTCATCATCTTTCCCTTCTTCGTCTACATCAACATTACCTTCCTCATCCACTTCATCGATGCTTTCATCAGCCACTTCCTCGATGCCGTCGTCGTCGAGTTCTTCCTCTTCCTCCAGTGACTCTGATTCTTCTTACACGGAGGAAAAGAGAAAAAGAGTAACTCGTAAGAAATCGAAGAGTAAACGAAGTAAAGATAACGCAAAATTAAAGAGTAACCGAAAGAAAAGTGCAATGAAAAGTAAGAGAACGCGGCGGCAGGATAGCAAAGAAACTATCCAGGTAGAAATTGATCGTCGAAGCAAACGTAAATCTCATTCGGGTAAAGGAGTGAAATCGTCAAGGAGGAAAGACGCGTCTACGCAAGAAGGACAAGTGGACCGCGCCGAATCCAGTACGTCCTCGAAGCGAGACCGGCACAAATCTAGTAGGGAAAAGAAAGAAAAACATATTCGTGAGAATAAAAGACTGAAAAGTGTCGTGAATGTGACGTCGAGTTACAGAAATACATGTGAGCCGGGCTCCTCCACCTCGGCGATTAATGCCAGGTCCAGCGCCGAGTCAACTGGAAGTAATGACAGGAGGAAGAATGTGGATGCATCATCGCAATACTCGTTCCCTGGTGAAATGTCTAACATTTCGGATCCAGAGGACAATATCCCATTAAACCTTACAGTGAATAAACCCCACGCGTTTATTTAATAACATTTAGTGAAAAGTGACCATTAGAAAGACTTAAGAATCGTGAATATCTCGAGGAGGTACTCAGATGAAATGATGGGGACATGTTATTTGAATGTATAAATGTATTTAAACAATATTAGCGGCATTTCGTAATATTAAAAAAAATAGTAGTCGAAAGCGTATTTATTTAAATATTAGCTTAGTTTACTAAACTATTCCATATTTTAGTGGCTAAATTGCGTTTTTATATTGTCTGTAAACTTTATAATTAATGTACGCTGGCTCATTTTTTTCCTATAATATTATGTTATGCTGATAACTGTACAGTTATTTATTATATGACAGTTCCATTTTGCACACAATATAGTTTTACATTGATAAAATTACAGCATTATTATCATTGCGGTTACAACCCTACAGTACTTAGTACGTTCATTTTTTTGATTGAAATTTCTCTTTAAAAATGCACTAGTTGCAAAATTCCATTTCAAAATTTCCACAGTTTATTAGTGTAATATATCCTTAGGCCGTTTTCTTATTAGTCAATCCCGACAATAATAAATCGGTGAAATTTAGACCACTTTTGTAGTGGTGGTAGCAAGCGCGGTTAACTATTGGCTTTATCCGCTTCTATCGTCCACAGTAAATGTGAGTTGGTGATTTAAAATAATTTTGCTCCATCTTCTAAGCTCTGTGCGTCTTCAGCAACGTGTGCGGAATGTCCGCACTTGCCCTAGAAATCGATTGTGCACTCTGATTCACTGTACTTGGCGCACGGCTATAAACAGGGCTGAAATTAATGACCAGTGTTTTATGTTTTATTATAGGAAGCATAACACGTCCTTTTTCACACTCGCATGTCTGAAAGCCAAGCTGTAATTGTATCTAAACTGTCTCTATTGCCAACAATCTGTGTATGCGGAAAATTTGTCGATAACAGTAATTTTTATCGATATCGACCAAGGAAAAACAACCGTGGGTAACATTTACTAAACTTTACAATATATTGGATTGAAGAAAAGAAATGTCACTTGAAATCTATTTTCCAAGCTAAAATAAATGTTGATTATTTATGAAATTGTATGAATTACATGATTCTTTTACACAACCATTATTTCAATCAATCATTTGGGTATCTTGTAATAATCAATCCTATGTCGAAGTATATTAAATATAAATTATAGTCATGGACAGCTAAAATAAAAAACAATGACTTGTTTGTTAAACGATTAATAGGTATTAATTAGCATGTTTTAGTCTATTTTTTCACAAAACAAAATTGTATGTCGTAAGGGTATTTATTATATGTCAATAAATAAAGAAGTATAACTATTACATAAATGTATGAAAAAACATCAAATATAAATGTAATGTATTGTTTACAATTAGCTTTTAACCGAATACGACGGCTACGGAATAATAATTTTTACTAATGGGCACCAAATGAAAATTTACACAACGGTGTCAGTAAACAGATTTCGACCGAATGTTGCAACTGGGCTGTTATAAACTTGATACTGTTTCACACTCACGCCATAGTCTTAATTATTAATTAATACCCTCTGTAATCACAATTTTCAATATCTAGTAGGTTTTGACTGTAATGACATTTTTGAATACATTAATTACGGGTAAATTATGTGAGTTAATGTCTAATATTACTTGTTTAAGATACATTGATTAATTCGTTAATTTAAACAATCCATAAGCTTCAATAGTAAATATGAATGATCTCAAAATTAATAATTTCAATAACAAAGGACAGGTTAATCAACTACAAGTTATTAAAAAATGTCGAGTGTAAATTGAATGATTTTTTTTGTAATTATATAATAATGAAGCATGTACCTACTCGTTTGAAATAAGATCATTTATAGAATCTAAATATCTTTGAATTTTTAATTCCATATACATAAAATAGATGGACAAAATATAATCAGATTAATGAACGATTACGATTACATTTTAAGTTCATCATTAATATGACTGCATTTTGCTCATCTATGTTTTAAACACTACGAAATCCTCAATTCCATACATATTTATGGCTCCTTAGTGTTTTGTAGAAATTTAATCATGATTACAAAGCAACAAAATTAAAATTACGACTACATTTTGTTTATCAAATGCATCTATAAATCTCAGGCATTTAAAAACGAGCTCTCTTTGAAAAAAAAAAGGTTTATCCTCCCACTCTTTCTCTCCTTCCTTCCTTTCACTCGCATACGTTCCGTTCTACGCATTTATTACTTCACATATAGTCGCGATAGGCTCCGCTGCTAGTCAGATTGGACACAATGTACAAGCACGAAATATATACACCCACTAATGTATCTCTGCTGACACCGACAGGGGTTGTGCGTGATATATTATTTACAAGGAACTTATAAGTATGAAATAAATAAAAAACATATACGTTTTATATACCTTTATTAATTTATTTACTTCTAAACTCAACAATAATACGTTATCCTTAAAATATTGCTGATAGCTTGCTTTGTTATAAAGATGTACTTACAAATTATGCAATATTATTATTATTCCTGTTTACAAAATTAACATTTCATACCAAAAAGAACATAAATTTTTATAAACTAGATTAAAGATTATATTATCACTAAAGTAAAACCTGATTTAATCATTACTCTAAAAGTCCTTAATATAAAATAAAAATAGGCATTTAGAAAAGCAAACTGAAAATGTTTGATTTTATTCAAACATTAAGGAAATTTCCTCGTATGTGATGTAATTTATGAATAAGGCCTAGGTACTTAATACATACTTTTTATATGATATATACACAAGTAGATTTCTGCCACCCGACTGACAAACTAAGCCAACGTATACACGTATTAAGTAGCGAAGTAAATAACTAAATTATAACTTAATTTGTGCATGTAAACAATGACTTAATAACTTTTAATAAAATATTGGTTTAGAGAATAAGTAGACAAGTAGAACAGATTCAATCCTATTTTTTGACGAAGTAACTAACCCCGGGAGGCCCGCACATTCTCCGGAAGGCATGGATTTACTAAATTGCATTTTAGCAAGTTTTTACTTCATAACAATTTAGCGAAGGACATAATTTTGTTATGCACTTATAATTTTACTAAAACACATGTAAACGTTAGATTACTTAAAATTAAAAAAATACGGGCCTTAAGTATGAATAATTCATGAATCATTGATTATTTAACAGTGATATAATAAAGTCATTTTCCCCAACTGTTAATTTGTAATGACACCCGTTAAAAATTAAGATTACATTACGCTGCTACGCGTTTGAAAAATATAACAATGCAACAATAGTGTTTAATTTTAACTCAGCGAATTAAGTGAAAATGAACTTTATTCCCTAAATTATTAGGCTTTCATTTATATGTCATCAATATTTGGTAGCAATTTTTTAATAGTGATACTTAACATTGACAAAAAATAATATTAACAAATTCATTTTCCTAAATAAGAACAAACACTTAATTTATTCTTCCAAAGATTTTCGAAGACCACTACCTATAGCTTGTAATTCCAGTTAACTGTGTAAGTGGAATCATTATGAGGCGTTATGAATAGCAATCAGTCGCGTGATGAAAATCGATCTATGCAAAACCCGTACGTATAACCTCTAACCGCCGAAAACACAAGTTGTGGGCATCAGAATCTTAATTTGTAGCCTCAGAAAAACGTCGTTATTCTTTATTTTGCGCTTCAATTATCGTAAAAATCTACCTTTTGTAATAAATAATTTAAATGTTTAATCCCATGTAAATAATAAATGTAGTTTTATGTACGTAGACTTATTACGCATTTAATTTTTCGTAGGTCTAAAATAAAGGAGTCTACAATGTAGGTTTAAAATTAAAGACTTTTAGAATTGCTACATGTGCGACGGTAACAAAAATCATGCGAAATTGAACTCGAGCTTTGCCCAAAACAACTTTTCTATTCTGAGAACAGAGATCAGCTACGTTGCCTATATTAAAAACAATATATGCAAAATGTGGATACAACGGTTGTCTCTATCTGATAACGATATTATCTGATTAAGATATATAAATATTAAACAGCATTTATACTGAAAAAATAGGTCGGTTCAGAACACAAGCCATAAAAAAAGGAAACAATTGTAGAACATAATTACATAGACAATAGTATTATTGAAGCTCCTTCTTATATGCGCTTTTATTTAAAAAAATGTGTAAAAAAATATTATGTAGGCATGTTTAAACTTACTACAAAGTTTCTTTGCTACTAGTTGGTATAAATAAAAAAGCGCGTCTATAGCACGCTTCATTTTACGCAAAAAAAAAAAATAGTACCCTCAAATCATTTATACATATTTTTTCTTTATTTTGTATATATATATATATATAAATATTATTTTACTTTTTCGTACGCCATAGACAAAAATGTCGCATATGTACGAAAGAAAGGGAAAAATAATTGTAAATACATTATAAATAAAAGGGCCCATAGATCTATTGTTTTGGCAATGGACGCTGCCATAGAATTAATATTTTAATAATTTATGTACACTGTACAATGAGAAACATAATACAATTAATATTAAATCATAGTAAAAAAATAATGTTTAAATTTTAATGCGATAAAATAATTAGCACCAGTAGTAAAAGCCAAATTAAATCGTTGTATATTCACTTACAATATTTGCGCTTTGTCGCACAATACGAAGTTAATTAGACGTATTGCTTCATATTTTATATTGAAACACATTACGTCCTATAAAAATTACAAATATATTTTTTTTAATACAAATTCAACTCTTTAACTAACTCTAAATATGATAACTCAAAAAAATCATGACTAAATAAAAATCAACTTTGTAAAAATACGTATATCATTTTCTTCACTACATACCGTATATATATTATGGTTACTTATAAAAATAGATATTTTATGAAATAATAATTAATTAAGACACTGGCCTTAAATACCCAGGGAAAATTGTTACCGACTTCTTTGAAAAAACCTTGTAATTTACAAATAATGCATCAATATTATGAGGCCTCAACTTCGACGACAGTGCTCATATGCTGCGGGTGCGGTTTGAATTCTACAGTTTCCTTCCACACCAGTTCTGAAAAAAGTATTTTATTATTTTCGTTCATCCTATGTTTCGAAAGTAGGAACAATAGTTCTGAAAGGAGGGAGATAGAGGCAGTACACCAACACATATGATGACGGATGTATGAAAGAAATCATAATCAACTTGAGATTTATAGAAGTTACTTTGACTTTGCTTAAATTTTGCTCAGAAAATAAGTTAACCGTTATTAGCTGAATATATAGTTGGAACTTGAGTATAGCCTAAGGATTTGCGAAGCAAAATTTAAGTTGACGAAATTGGAGACGTATCATCATACCATTATTTTGACAATAATTAGTTATATTTGAGTAAAGGCCAAGAAAAGTCAAAATCGTCTCTATATGTATCGACAGTCAGTCATTAGTTAGTTAATTTAATCTTCAGTAGCTTGAAACACCAGCGATGAATGATTTAAGAACGAGGAAATCGAATGGATAGTGTGAAACCTTAGTCAATACATAGTTAAGAACTGAGGCCTTTTGAAAACCATGTAGATATGTAATCTAATTCTGACAAGGTATAGAAAATAAAAAGGTTTTTTTTTATAATGACTCTCACGGCAGGAACCGTGGGCTTGTTTTACAGTAACAATTGTAAAAACGGCATAAAGAGTTTTAATAATTAATTTCAATGTAGCTAAATCGATTAGTAACGATATAGAGGAAGGTGTAGTAGGAATGTGACAAAATTATAACATTAAGTAAAGATTACAGTGTAAGAATTCCGATGAAATATGAAGAGAAGCGCGGAGAGCTAAAATTGGTGTATTTTCTTCAGCAGGGCAAAATGCTTTTGGCGAGAAAACGCCTTTTCAATTTCATCGAGCAAACTAGATAAAAAAGTGGTGTATTTATCGAAATACTTTTTTTATATAAAAGCCATTTCATTCGTGACAAAAACACCAACCTCCCGAATATACCTCCGTAAGTTGACTGGTAAATTTTTTGATAAGACCCTCTTTTATATGGTTATTAACAGCAACATGTTAAATATATGGTAGCGTAAAATTGTGGAAATGTTAATTGCATACTTTCCTACAAAACATTAGGTAAATGCTGAAACTATATGAGTCATAAAATCCACAGAGCTAAGGTATACAATAATTTATAAATCAAAACATGACCTAAGTGAAATCTTAAGAAATTATTTAAATTAGGAGAAAATATAATAAACATTGTTAACATAACCGACAGACCTATTTTTAATAAATTTCAAAAGAGATTCAGTAAGTTTGTTTTTTCTAATTATTTCATATCAAAGCTGTGTCAACGCAAGTATTTTGTACAATTATATTCTAATATAATTAAATAAATGGTTATATTATTGATAAATATGAAAAGGAGATTCATCCACTAAGGAAGCAGAAATTATTAAAATCGACTTTGTATTATGAAAAAAGTGTTTTTTTTTTTGCAAAATTACTTTAAAGATAAACGAATGCTACCAAATAGGTATTACTAAAAAGCAATAAATATACCAAGTTGATATGAAACTCGAATGTGCATCCGATATAACCGATCTTATCTTGTACCATGTTTTTTTATCGTAAACATGTTTTGATAATAAACATCAAATTGGATTGTCATTTTACCCAATAGCAAGTTCAAAAACCGTTACCGAGTACTTTTTGTTTCCGATAAAATACTATTAATAGATTACCTCTAAGCCTTTAGTCCTCTAAACATGAATGAAGACCTGTATAACACAATTTATCAATACTTATACGCATTAATTCAACCCTTTCCATTTTATGATATCGGGTTTACACCAGTGCGTTGATAATATACCCATAATTCTAAGAAAACTATTCATCTCATTTTTTAATGCTGCTGCAAAGAGTGGAATTAGCTCTCTGTTTTTCCCATCACCATATAACATTTAAGCAAAGATTCAACCGCGATTTGTATTAGTAGTGCGCTCCATCATCGGTCTCCACTTCCTAGCAAGGTCAGGTTTTCCCAAAAGCAGAGAGCATACATTTCATATACACTGGAGTTGGTTTCAATTTAGCCTATGATTCTAATCAGAGCTTGTATTTTTTTTTTATTATGACCGAATTTACCAAATAAATGAAAGAAAATGATATGTATAATAACGTTGTTACAATTACTCGTTTAGTATAAACCTTGAAGGCGACTTACAACCACTAAATGATCAAGTAATCAAACATTTAAATTGATTTAAAATTTCATGGGTGTAAAGCCAGTAGTAAGAACTAATTAGACAAACGAAACGGAAATATCACCTTTCCACTTGTCAACGGGAAGTTCCATATCCTCGAAGCTCTGGTCGTAGGGCGCTGACACGGGCTCATCAGACGGATCCGCGTACTGCGCTAAATATTCATGAGCGAGGGCTTGCTCAGCCGTGATGCGTCTGTGCAAAAAACAATTCATATCATTTTCCTTATAATCTTCTGGTACTAAAAAGATACAACAAACAACAACAAAGATAAAACATATAACTGGAAAAAATATTATTACGTGCAAAAACACGCAAGCTGAGATTTATAGACACAGCTTACTTACTTTACTTAGACTTTACTAAAACATTACAATTGATATTACTCAATGAATATCAAAGGATTTGGTAAGCCATCGATTTTTTCAACATGTACTTGTCTTTGCGAATACTATGGCTATACTTAAGTTCCTAATATATATTCAGTTTTTTCTCAAAACTTGCTAGGCAAAGTCGAAATAGTGTTTATTAACCTGAGACTCAGACCCGGAGTTACTACTTGTATGCCATACAAATAGATTCCATATGCGAATCGAACCCATATTCGAAGCGCAAAAGTCGCAGAAAAGACCGTTGTTCCCATTGAGTTATCGTTTTACTTGGCTGAATGTCGCCACGCCACCGCTGCAAAGCACCGTGTAAAGCTGCAACTTACTTGTCTGCGTCTAGTTCCAACATAAGTTCCAGCAGATTCACAGCCAGAGGATTCGCGCCGCGGAACACCTCGCGGAAATCACGTCTTCTCAGAGTCGGCAGTGATTGAATGTAATTTCTAGCCTGGAAGTAGGTACAATCAAAATAGTCCTTAAAAAAAATTCGGTGTGTTCTAATATCCTTGCAGTTGTCCTCAATAAATATCAAACGGGGAAACTAAATTATTTATTCTACCTTTACGGCACTTCCGAGAAAATTTGCATATTTATATTTAAACACCTAATTTAAATCAGCATAAGGAATTTTATATCCCTTTATCCGAAGAAATATTTATATTAGGTCCTTACATATGAAATTGGCGTTTTTCGTACTGAACATTTTAATCACAAATTTCTCCTCTTTGGTAAGGAATTCCAAATTCAAATTTGTACAGCTATAGACTCATGTATTTGTGCTTCGATGATCGTCATTCATTTGTTTTTTTCTGTTTGCTTCACTCATTTTACAAAATGGAAAACTTAAAATATCGCATTATTTACGAGTACGAGTTCCGCCGTGGCACTAGTGCTGCGGAAACAACTCGAAGGGTGAATGATGTGTATGGCGGTCGTGTTGCAAAAGAAAACACAGTTCGTTTTTGGTTCCAACGTTTTCGTTCTGGAAATTTCGACCTGCAGAACAAGCCCCGTGGACGGCCTGAGACTCAAGTTGATAATGAAGAGTTGAAGGCTATTGTGGAAGCGGATCCATCGCAAACCACGTCCGAGTTAGCTGCAGGCTGCGATGTTAGTGATAAAACTGTTTTAATTCACTTGAAGCAAATTGGGAAGATTAAAAAGCTTGAAAGGTGGGTATCTCACGAATTGACTGAAGCAAACCGGCAAACGCGCGTCGACTGCTGCGTTACATTACTAAACCGGCACAATAATGAAGGTATTTTAAACCGAATCATTACCTGTGATGAAAAATGGGTTCTTTACGATAATCGGAAGCGCTCAGCGCAATGATTGGATCCTGGCCAGCCAGCCAAATCCTGCCCCAAGCGAAAATTAACCCCAAAAAAGTTACTTGTAAGCGTTTGGTGGACTAGTGCCGGTATTGTTCATTACAGTTTTCTCAAATCTGGCCAGACTATTACGGCTGATGTCTATTGTCAGCAATTGCAAACCATGATGGAAAAGCTAGCGGCTAAACAACCTAGGCTGGTCAATCGCTCCACGCCACTGCTACTTCACGACAACGCTAGACCACACACTGCGCAACAGACGGCTACTAAATTAGAAGAGCTTCAATTGGAAAGTCTATGACATCCTCCGTACTCCCCGGACCTTGCTCCAACAGATTACCATTTTCTTCGAAATTTGGATAACTTCTTGCAAGGGAAAAAATTCAACTCCGATGGGGCAGTCCAAATCGGCTTCAAAGATTTTATTGATTCCCGTCCGACTGGTTTTTTTAGTAAAGGGATCAATGAACTACCTATGAGATGGCAAAAGTGCATGGAAAATAATGGTTCATACTTTGATTAATTAAATATATTATATTAAAAAATATTCGACTTTTTGTTCCTCCCATACAAAACGCCAATTTCATATGTAAGGACCTAATAATTACTATAGAAATTAATCGACTTAAGTATTTTCTATAAAGATTTAGAAACATTACGAAAGGGTAGACACCCTATATGTACCAATAGAACCTAGCAATTCTATTTTCATATCCAATTAATAAAAAACCTATACGAAGAAAACCGCATATAAAACTAGGTTCTATATATTTTTATTAAGTGAATCACATGATACAATTGTTATAACTTACAAGTATACATCCAATAAGACTTGCACGACTCAAGCAAACGCGGACGTCACACAACAAACAATACAGTATTTACAAGGCCATTTCCAAAACTTATTTATCTAGATTAAGGAGTATAAACGGAAATTATATCAATTGAGATTCTTCTTAGTATATACTTTAGGGAGAATGTTAAACTGTGGGGTGCTTAAAGGCGCAGTGATTCTACACTTATCAGATATTTTATTGGGGTTAAAAATAAGCCCGATCGACTCTGTGCGCTCTCAATCCCAAATCCATAATAGTGCAATAGGCCATAGAGATGTCTTGTAAAGTTAATATTTAATAGCAAGTCTTATGAAGAGAGTGAGAAATATATATGAGAATAGCTAGAGCAGACGGTGTTACGTAAACGCTCCCTAAGATAAATTCTCCAGTGTAGGTGAAAATTGGAGCATATATTTATGAAAAATCTCAAAGCTATATTTTTCTGTTGCAGAAGAAAGGCTTGCAATATTTTGTCTCGATAATCCTTTTTTAGACTAAACTGTTCATCAATCATAAATTCAATAGCTGATGTTATATAGTGGTTATAAAATTATTATCTTTAGAGGCTATAAAAAGCTTTGATTTTAATCGAAATATATGTTAAAAGTGTTTTAAGAGTGCGCTTACCTCTTCACTTAAAATTTTGTCAATGGTATCTTCCTCTGGCTTACCGCACAGAAACAATATTCTTGTGAGGTGATCAATATCTGAACGCATCAGGGTTAAGGTTACAGAAAGCACCAAACTTACACAAGCGACATAAAGACAAGACAAACGTTGTCAACAGAAGCATGTTAACGCAAAGCTATATGTTACCGGCTTTATTTTAGGCCAAATCACCCATTAGAATACTATGTTCAAGTTATACCATTTCGTCACCGTGTTGCTATCGATGTAAACTCTACTTACAGACTCGGAGGATATTTTCAGCATAAACTCCTGACCGGGCGTCCCGAGTACCTCCATGATCAAGTTCAACTGATGAATATCTGTCTTATCCATTAAGGTTCAAAGCCACATAAAATAAAATTAATTACACCCTACATTCTCGATTGAAGCTTTTCTTTATGTGATTTTTGGATATGTTTTGTGAACGACAGGAACCCCTTTTTAGGTAATCCGGAAAGATCTAAACGATCTTTGTACAACCTGTGTCATATTGCGGAAATTTCTCGGTTCAACCGTTTGACTATACCCTAAATAAGGCAATAGGTTTTTTTTTTGTTATAATTATAAAAATATACATTATAACAATTAATACATTTCTTAGTGAGCCTGGATATGATAATGATTCAACTATACTTTCAGATTGTATGTCACAAAAAATATGAATGCTGATCTGTTTATCGTAGTTTAAATAAGTTGCATCTATAATTTTTTGCAAATTATGTGCGTCGGTTTTCCCGCAATATTTTCCTTATCCGTAGAAGTAAGGCTATACCAGAGTTCTAAGACTCAAAGATACTTAAGTTGTTGAACTTGTAACATTTTATAAATAGTTAGGTATAAGCTACAGAATGCTGATCCACTGTTATTCTCTCAAATAGGTATCACTTACTGGGAATTTTATTGAGCTGTTTTTGAATGATTCACAGGAAAAAAATCATAAGTCTTCATGTTGTAATAACACTATATCACTTTTCTGGATAACCTAAATATATTTTTTAGGCTACACTAAATTTGTGCAATTCATAGTAGCTACGCCATCAATTCAATAAAATAGAGATACTGTACAGAACTGGCTCTGAAAGTCGCTCTTATTAATATTTGATTTTGTTTTGTAAATTAATGATAGAATATCTTGTGTGAAAAGTTTGAAATAACTATGTGGACTTAGAAGTTTTATTAATGAGACACTAATTAATGGAAATGTGTATACCATTTTTAACATACACGGTTTATTAATATATGTTACATAATTTTCTAAGTCATTGCTACAATAAGCTGAACTTGTTTTTATTGAAGCTCTACTACAGTTGGAGGGGATTAAAACAAGTTTATGTTTTTTATAATGCATGTAACAATTATTAAATAACATATTTGAAGCGCACAAAACAAAAAAATATGCCGGCTCCAAAGCAGTGACTAGATTAAAAACTTAAATAATATTCTATAATATTAATTTAATAAATAAAATTATGGTAATATATATTTTTATAAAAATATAACCCTTTCAGAACTCGCAAGTATTATTATTCCATTTCACATTACGTGCAAATTTTTATAATGTAAACAAAATATCAGGCTCTATTATTTAGCTTGAACAAAGGACAGCTAGTGACTCATTCTGCGTTTGTATGTCGCGGATGAAACATAACCATCATATATTTTGAGGGCAAACCATTTTCAAACTCTTCGTAATTTTGAAAGTGTGATAAACACACTTCTGGCCTTTTTATTTTCATATCTATAATTAATTGTAAACATTAGTAGGTTCTGAAAGGGTTAAAATATTTTTCAAGTTTCCTTTATGTTGTTAAAAAAAGGATACGGTCAGTGCCAGGAAACAAGGTTCTACCTGTCAAAAGTTCAGCCATAATGCATCCAACAGACCAGATGTCTACAGTCTGATTGTAATGCATCCAATTCAGCATTATCTCTGGAGCTCTGTACCATCTGTGTAGCACGAACTTTAATTGTGTTAGAGTATTCATAAAATACAGGGTGTTTACATCACATATGGTCAAGTTCATATTTCATTCACTGGGTAGTTTTGATTATATTAAAACGATTGTCTATATAGCAAGTCTCGAGTTGGTAAATTTATTATTTGCAAGAGTTTTAAATAATGAAATATATGCAGGAAGGATCTTATTTATACTTATGATATTATCCTTATGCATAAACAAACTAAACTTAAAAAATAAATATAAAAACAAAATCGAAGTTTTAATCAGGCTGAACAAAATGTCAGTAAAAATTTAAAAAATTGTGTTTGTTTCTAAAACTCGGACATATCATAGAAAAGGGAATAATTCAAATGTACCTACTTTTAAAATGGTACCATAAAATTATATATTTTTTTATACTTGTAAGAACTTTTTCAGGGTTAATATGTATAAAGTCCCATATCTCTTTGTATCACAATTAATTTTTAATGCAATAACACGTAATTAATGATAAGAAACGAAATTCCTAGAAATGAAGCATTCTTGGTCATGATTATTGCTTAAATTGAGATAAAAAAAAACTAGTTGTTAGCAAATAAATATATTATGGGTGAAAAATTCAATATTATTTATAAAAGATTACAATACTATCTTATGCAACCATTATATAGTAAATTGAACCTATTTCAGCATACACCAGTAGATTCCCTCAAGTATACTGGTGCATGTTGACATCATCAACATGATCAACATTCACAGGTCACTTACATGTGACATTTCTATTAGATGCCATTCAAGTACATCACGTTTACCATTGTACAAATGCTTTTATTCATGACCATAGAATCATTGCATCCAAATGAATTAATAATAAGTAATTATATATTTCTAATATGATAATTTTAATAGCCTTCATCTATTTTTTTTTTATTGATCTTTTTGTGTTTAAATAGCTAAAGACTAGAGATGATTCAATAATAGAATCCCTTAACATAACCACTCTATGTTCAGAAAATGATCTTACTTATTGAATATTAATATATCTAATGGCATTCAAGTGGTTAGGAAGGTTATGTAATGAATGTTTAGTACATACCTTGTAGCTACATAACCCGTCATTTCAGTCTCAGTAGGCCTTGCTAAGCCGAAATCTAATATTTTCAACTCACAATCCTCATTGACAGCAATGTTAGAAGGTTTTAAGTCCTACAATATTTAAATTCAGTAATACTGTTTATAAGTTACTAAAACTAATATCAAACATAAGTGTATATGTATTAAAATACATGTAGGATATTTTATGTTATTTTAAATATATTCACTTTCAAGTAACATGTGAAGAAGCTAATGCAAATTTTTATTTACATCCTAGATCAAGGTTGTCAATTAGTATGAATGAAACATTAGCACTACTTAAATATTCTCATTGAAACAATTTTCTAGGTTTGTCAAGATCATTTAGTGTATTAACATTAATAGTAAATCAAAAATTAGCATAAATAAAATAAAGACAGTTAAAAACACTCACCCTGTGAATAATTCCAGCTGAATGTATATACTTTAGCCCACGTAAGATCTGATAGACTAAAAACTGTACATGATCATCAGACAGTTTCTGTGTACGTACAATATTGTTCAGATCAGCTCCCATCAAATGAGTTACTAAATAAACTTGTTGGAAGTCTTCCAAAGTCTTTTCTGGACTGAAGACATCCAGTAGGCCTGTGCAATAACATAGTTTATGTAAATATTTTTAATGTATTCTGAATTATGATAATTTGTGCTAGAAGAAATGGAGACCTATGTAGGTATAACGGTATATAAGCATCTTGGACCGCTCCAGTTACGCAGAGATATTGCCTCTCTAAGCGTTTTGTACTGACTGTATCAGGATAAGTGTTCTGAAGAGTTATTTGACCTTGTTCCAGCCTATCCCTTCCATAGTAGAAAAACATGTGTAGGTTTGCAGAATCACGGCTATATAGTAATTCACATCCCAGCTAGGTCTAGGAAATGTTGTTGGGCTGTAAAAGTCTTCCTATTGTCTTATAGCACTGTGTTCTTAAAGTGAAGCATGATGAGGTATTTGTGCAGGCCTGTATGATCAATTACTGATGGGTTTTTCATAATTTTTTTATAGTCATTGTCCTTATTTAAACTGTATCATGCTTACAATCATGTGTGGTGTAGTCATAGTGCCAAGTCAGGATAGAAAAAAAAATTAACAATATCATAATATTCAACTTTATTATTTATCTTTCTGTTTAGTAGAAATAGAAAATTGTAGAAAAACTAGTATCAGATTATTCTTTTTTTTATATAATAACTCTATTTACATTTTGTTTCTACAAAAGCATCTTAACTATTTGGTGTTCAACTAAGTTCATGGTGATTTTTGTGAAAATTAATTATTTATTTATGCTATGATAAGCTCAAAATTTGACACTCAATGTATTGTCCACCACTAGCCACTACCTTCTTCTATCTTTCTTACAACATACAAATTCCAATTTGGAAAAACAATGTGTCTTCCGAGGCTATCCTAGAGACAAACTATGTTTTATATACATTCAAAGATCCGAAGTGTTGCTCAGAAGATTTTAAGTTCTTATGTTGATTATGATACTAACCAATAACATTTTCATGGTTCATATGTTTTAGCATCCGGAGTTCCCGATAAGTCCGCTTGGCGTGTACAGCAGATTGAAAAGGTCTCGCCAGTTTTTTGATAGCCACTTTCATATTATGCAGAGTGTCTATAGCGGAACTGTAAACAAATGTAAATTCATACATTTAATAATAGACTAAACTAAACCTGTTCCGCCCACGTAAAGGCAATGCTCTTAAGAAATTATATAAATAGTTATCTATGTAATATTACATTATTTACTTATAACGGAAATCAAGGATTATAAAAATAAATACTGGCATATTGCCTAAATATATTAATACTGACCAAACTTGTCCGTAGGCACCCGAACCTACAGGTGTAAGCATTTGGTAGCGCTCCGGCACGATCCATTCTGTTTTGTTAATTTCCACTTTATGAAAACGAGGCATGTTGTTATTAATTAAAGTTAGAAATAATGAAATTAGATTGTATCAATTATTATACTGCATTCATGTAAGTGTATTATAAGAATACATGAAACTATCTATCCCTCACAATAGTAACCAGCTTTTTGGCATAGGGATAATCTATAACGAAAAATCGATTCTTAGCCATAAAAATTCACATACTCGATATATTTATAGTAAATAATTTATCCAGTGACTCAATACTTACCTAAAAAAAATTTAGATGTGATTGTTATGTATTAATAAAATTATACAGTAAATTTAGTGTATTCAGATAAACAAAAGCTATTCATTTGGAGCAAATGGAAACCTCGTAGCATTATTAGATTATATTGACGCAGAATAAGAACTTTATCGAACATTGTTCTTAATACTTCGGACCTAACATCTAGTAAAGTAAAACGGTTAATAAACTAAATTAGCAAATTTTAAAGAAAAGGAAATTAAAAAACCACCTATGTACGATGTCGATTCAAGTACAGAGAGCTCCATACAAACAGAGCTATTAGGTCTGAGTGTTTGATATCAATTTCAACTCAACATTATCACGTACTTCTGAGAAAAGAGATCTTGACAGTTGGACAACGAAATGTCCCACATATTATCTTCTGACTTTTATGTAAATCAGTTATGAATATGAATTAATGAAATTGCAATTTATCACCAATTTACAAAATCGATTTTTGAGCATAATACATCCCTACTTTAACATAATTCCGTTTTTTATTGACACTGATGGTTATTGGTAATGCTAATGATATAAAATGCGTTCATGGAGGTAGACATTTTCATCAGTGGCGAAGACACCGCTCACGAAGGCTTGTGACATCATAAATTTTACAATTTTGCTACTAATGGCAAACGTCAAACCATTCCTGCAGCTTCAGTGATATCGAAAATAACACCACTTTTAACGCACCTCGGTAAATGAGACTTTGATTGCAATCTGTCAGTTTAACAGTTTTCAAATTTCATAAGAAACATTTCAGTTTATTTATGCACCGTTTTTAGTATCTAATTTAGTTAAAGTTATATTAATTAATTGATCTTGATAGTATTCCTGCTACATAATAAGCAACAAATTCCCAGTTCAAATAAAACAACTGACATGAAAAGTCAAACTTTTCATTAAGGATTTATTTTCAGGAATTTCGACATATTCAACTAAGATATTCAACTATAACTCCCTAAGCAGGTTCTAGATGATTAAAAGTGGCCATTACAAAAGTATCGCTTTAAATACAAACATCTACAATGCTGGCGAATAAAAATTATTCTTATCGGCAACATTAACACAATATTGGAAAAAAGAGAATTATTAAAACACTTCGTAGTTAATAGAATCTAATAATATTGTGTTAAATAAATTTTATGCTAATAAAAAAAATTAGCGTAGTAAAAAGTACCTGTTTAAATATTTTACTTAGTTTTGGAGAAATTAGTCCTTTTTGCGAGTTTATGGACATTCTTAAAAAATATTTTAAGCAATTTTTCCAGTAATAAAAAATATTACCCTGTATTACAACTACTAATAAATAGTGCACATGTTTATATATTTCAAAGTAAAATTATAAGTACGTATCTGCCCTTAGTAACGAGAAAAAAATGTTTTGTTTCTACATCTATTTCTCGTTTTTATATATCTCAAACACTATAATTTTTACAACTTAGAAAAACCCACCCGGCTTACTTGTGAAGACCTTCACCGGTCAATGCGCGTCATTGCGAAAAAAAAAAATATGAAAAAAATCAGAACTTAAGTCAAATTAATTATGCACTGAAACGTCAAAAATAGAATTATACATCTCCGTTCATTCTGTCATTCAATGTTCAGTCAATCATTCTTTCTAATTGAACTTATTGTAATCAAAGAAATTGAAAATACATTAGTAAAAGCCATTTTCCAACATAAACATGTCCCAAACAGCGGGCGTAAAGCCCATGGCCATTGCAGGCCGTGTGGCTGAAGAAAGGGAACGATGTCTAGGCATGACTGCTGCAGAAAGAGCTTGGCGAAAGCAATGGTTAAAAGACCAAGTATTAGCTGCTAATGAACCGGTACACGTCGAGGAATATTGGAAAGAACGCATTAATCCTATTCGACGTTTCTACCGCAAACCCTTAGATGTACTATTTACAAAGCTAACCCCCATACTGGTAATGTTACATAACAACCTAATTTTATGATCAGCTGTTATTTGTACGTAAAAATACATTTTCACTTTTACGCTATAAAAATTAATTACTGTTGTTTTTGAGGTAATATATAGGTTCAAATAAATTTTTCAGGGTGTTTCACGTGCTACAGATTATAGATATATAGCTGGAAAGCTTGGATTTATCGCATTAGGAATATTATGTACACATTATTACTTCAAGTATAATGGAAACGTGAGTACTTTTATAACTTCTTATGATTATTATAGGAGTGTCTGTCTTATTTTTAGGAAATAAAAATGAAAGCAATTTAAATCTTTTGTAATATCTCATATTCTCAGGACTGGACAAAGAAAGGTGGCTGGCGAGTATTAACAACAAAGCCAAAAGTTCTACCAGGACAACCAGGTTTTCCCTTCCATTCTGAAAAGTCTAAAGGAGCAGATTATGCTGAGAGAGGTTTTAAATCCTCACCGATATAAGTTGTGAACATCTATTGTTTATTTCTGCAATTATCAAAAGCACATTGATTTTATGCAAATAAGTTTACAAGAATGCTGTGGTTACTAGTTGTGTCTATAACAAATATATAGTTTGTAAATGAACAGGTAATTTTAATAAACAAACCCTGAGTAGAAAATGACTCTCACAGTATTTTTAATATCATAAAAACTTTTATTTATAAGACTGTAGATCTGATAAATTAATAAATAGAGAAAGTTCTAAAAATATTTATAGGTATAAGAGTATATTATTAATCCTGAAACCTTGTTAGATTGGTGCTCAATATGTTAACAATAAAAGAAGATAATTTAACAATTATAATTCATACAAAACAAGTAAATTAAATTATCAATCAGGCAAAATGTATTCCTTCAGAATTAAAAGCATGCAAAAGTTTCATAAAATCATCAATATCCATTGTTCTAGCCCTCATTTGGTCTGCTTCACAATTTATCAATATTTCATTAACTTTATGTTTTATATCAAAGTCCTCCAGTATGTCCTGGAAGATTTATTAAATAGTCAAGAACAATCAACAGCCTCTTGAAATACAGAACAGATATGATTAAGCAACATGAACATAAACGCTTAACCTTTAAGCTTATTAGCTTAAGGGTTTTAATTTAAGCAAACTATGAAACCTTTTCATATAATTATTATTTACAAAGATCAATTTATGTTGAATTATGTTTTAAATACCTTATTATGTAAGGAGCAATGCACCCTATAATTCTTTTCAAGTGCTGCCATTGTTGTTGCATGTTTGAATGCAGCAGATAATGTTTTGTTTTTCCTTACAAATGCTATTCTAGTTAATCCATCCCATTCTACAAAATTTATTGGAGGGGGTGGATTTCTTGGTTCTATCCTGACTACACTTGACTCTACTTTAGGTGGGGGTCTGAAGTTGTTTTTTCCAACCTGATATAAAAGTAAAATGTTAAATTATACACATCACAACAATACAACCAATACTTATAACTTATTGAAGTTTTTAAAGTATTTTAGAACATTAGATTAATTTAAGAAAAAAATAAACAAATAAATAAAATAATAATATAATAATAATACTTTTTTTTTTAATTTATTTGAGATTTTAGCAGATAACAAGCATTTATAGACTTTTGTTTTGTTTATAATGTTTAAATCATAGAGTTTAATAATATACTTGCTCTCTCTATTTCCAATAATTATTATAATTTAATAATATAATAAAAGTTTATGAATTAATTTATACCTTCATAAGCATATCAACACGTGCTAATAACTGTGTGTTTATTGACAATCTGCAGTAAAGTTTGTCTCCAGGTTTAGCCACTAATCTCTGAGCAAATTCTTTTTGAAACATTAACACCGCACATCTGAAGAATGGTCTATGAAGCAACAGCTTGAAAACCAATGGTGAACTTATCTGGTATGGAATGTTTGCTACGCAGATATCAAAGAATGGTAATTGTGTTTTTAAAACATCTCCTACAAGAATCTCAAGTTTTGCTTGGTAGGGGGTGCCTTGAACTCTTTTTTGTAACTCAGCAACTAATCTGAAATAAACGCAAAAAATGTTTAGTAAAAAGTTTCATAAGCTACTTAGGATTATAACATTTAAAACCTTTCCAAACAGACATGTCTACTTGTGCATATTTTGAGTGTCACACAAATTAACAACATTGATACAATGTAAACGAATTCACTCAAATTTAATTACCGTGTATCTATTTCACAAGCCACAACTTTCTTGACTCTATCTAGCAGCTTGACAGTCATGTTACCTGTACCTGGGCCAATCTCGAGGGCTACATCTGTTGGCCTAAGGCCAGCTTTATCCAACATAGATGTTATAATAAGTGGGTTTTTCAATATATGTTGACCGAAATCCTTGTTAAATTGAATACCTGGAACAATAAAGTATTTATTAAAGACAAACATAAAAATATAAATTATTAAAATATTACGTTCATGATATACCCTGTTTAGTGACTTCATTGTGTATTCTACTTTTCTTTTCAGTTTTAATTTTAGGCATTTTAAGTTAAAAATATAGTAATTATTATAAAATATAAAACTGTAAACCTATTTGTAGGTTATTATAATTTCAAAATCTAATGTACTTTTGTCGATCAAGTGTCTACTAGTGAAGAGCGTCAGAGAATAAAAATAGTTATTCATTCGTATGATCATTCATGGTATGAACTAACCACATTATTAAATTTTTAGAAAACATCAAATATAAAGTTTATATGTCTGTAGCGACTTCACGAGTTTTGTAAGGCACGCGGGGCTGCAACGAGCGGGGTGTGTGGCAACCATCCACGCGGCTGCCTTAAGTTTCAGCGCTCGCGCCACAGTATCGTTCATACTAGCTAAGAGATCGTGCGCGTCAGTCTGCCTTATACACCAAAGTGTAATTAATATAAGTTTTACCGAAACTATAATTTGTTTTCATTTATCAATATTAGTATTGGGGATAGTGCAGCAACCCTAAATATCAATATTTCCAGTAATAAATGACTTGTCTGCTGATTATTTATTCTAATCCTTATATCTGATCGGGTTTTCTTTTTTTTTTGGTTCATTGCACTTTATAAATATCCGTTGTAAAATAATAAATATGAATGTTACATCACTAGCCACACTCTTTTCAAATTTTTCACTATCACAAACCACTACTCAATTTATGTATTATTTAAAAACAATCGCGTAGAATATTATTTAAATACATAATGCGTTTTAAAAAATGTTTTCTGAGTGCAATGTTGAACATGAAGTTTAGGAGAAAAACACGTGCAACGTAGGTACGCTAGAAAACACGTAACAAAATAAGCGAAAAAAGTCTTTCATAATTGTAATTAAATTTGGGCTGAATTTTTATCTAAAAATGCGATTTTTTTGTAGATATCTATTACAGTAACATCACTATTCACTACGTTCAAGCTGCTATTAAATTGGAGTCAAAGATAATTATTTTTTTATTAAAGCAACACCTCATAACGAAAATTTTGAAAATAAAAATTAAGTAGGAATTGCATGGAAATATCAAGCTTGACATGGTGTGTTTTACTATGGCTATAATTAACAATGAGCGTATGTTTAGATTTTTATAACCACTTAAATATTTCTTCTTTTCAATAACGCGTATAAAAGTTTCTTACCAAATGATATAAATCCTTTTTTAATTATTTATTTTTACATAGTTTTTTACATTGTGTTACTATTTACATACAAAATAGATTAACACAATAATAAAAAATTTGCAATATATATCATAGAAGGATTACTTATTTCTTATGAAAAAAAAATCGGTTCAGTTAATAGACAATACAGTTATTGATTATAAAGTTTAACAAGTCTTTTTTTCATCTGACAACCTTATAAATTTTGGCATGGTTGATTTTTACGGGTCCGAGTGAAATAAAACCGTTTTGTGAAATTATTATGAAAATGGAGTGGAAACCAGAACAAGAAGGACTAAGGCAAATTCTAACGTTGCTCAAAGAGTCTCAATCACCAGACACAGCTACACAAAGGGCAGTTCAACAAGTATCCTTTACAAAATGTTCATATTCTATGCCAATATCGGCGTGGATATACTCAATAATAATTGTTACATTTCTAATCTAAGCGTTATTGTCCGTATGTTTTTTATGATTTTGATGTTTTTGTTAGTAAGTTTCATCCCGATACTAATTTATGATAATGTGTTTCGTCTAGACGCTTGCTATAAAATCGATTTTTCCGACATGACAGTATTTGACAACCTTTATTTTCCTAACAATGTAATCTCAGAAATTGGAAGAACTCAACAAGTATCCGGACTTCAACAATTATTTAATTTTCGTTTTGACAAAACTCATTTCTGAAGAGGAGCCTACAAGGTCATTGAGTGGATTAATATTAAAGAATAATGTTAAAGCTCATTACAACAGTTTTATGCCTGAAGTAGCTGAGTTTATAAAGCGAGAATGTCTTTCGGCGGTGGGAGATCCATCTCCGCTGATTCGCGCGACTGTAGGCATAATTATCACAACAATAGCTAGCAAAGGAGAATTGACATCATGGCCTGAACTTCTGCCAGCCCTATGTCAGATGCTTGACTCTCAGGATTACAACGTTTGTGAGGCAAGTTGTGCTGTGACTTTATTTTCAAAAATTATAACCCATTATTATAAGCTTGCTTATAGTAAATTGATCTAAATATTTCTGAGAAAATATATGTGATTATAATAATTCACAAGGTTACTTATTATTACGGGCCATTTTTGTCCCTCTGAAGCGCAAAGGTCTACTATTTCCACTATATTTGTGGAATCTATGGGCATGGACATTTAACCCATCACATATATCCAATGTAGATTGGGTGGTATGCACTATGTTCAAAGAAGGTACAAGCAGCAGTTTAGATGTTTGCAATCTGGGTGTAATTTGGCATTCTGTATATCTAAATCAGCCTTTACAATGCCTCAGTATGATGTAGAAGAAGGCACTATTTTATTTTACGATAAACCCCCACAGCTACTTACTGTTGAAGGTTACTTACTGTACTTAAAGGTTTATTTTAATAACATATCAGGGTCAAACCATTGGGTTTTGATTGAGTATTTTTCAAGTTTATTGCAAAATAAACCTTGTTACAACTATATAGGGTATATATATTGAGTAAATATGATATGTTAATATGGACTTCCTGATATTTCACCATCAAAGGACTCTTGGTAGATAGAACTAGTAAGTAGCATGTGTTAATTGAATGCCATATCAATTAAATTCATGTTCAGTAAATATAACTATGATCACATAAAATAGTAATAAGATTTATTGACACAAGTTATTGCTCTGAAAAACTTACTAAACAATTGTTTCTAAAGGGAGAAAATTTATTGAAAAAATGAAATTTATAATGTTCAAAGGCAGTCAAACACCATAAAGTTCATCACAAATATGTTTATTGCACAAGAAACTTAGAATAAACTACAAAAACAAGCAATAATAAGTGAGCATCGTATGCATGGTGCGAGTAATCGAGAGATGTCACACAATCCTCCATCCTACCGTCCACAGCGACCGGTGTGCAAGCAATCTGTATAAACATTACGGCGTCCATGAGAGTGTGCCGGCAGAGTGCATGCTACAAATTTAAATAGATTACTTCTTATTAAACCTGTTTGTAATGTTCAAATTTATTTTATGTGTGATTTATTTATTTTTATTTTACATGAAAAAAATAAAAACCACAAAAAGATATGAACCTCCTTGAATAAATAAACTGGATCAAAGTTGTTGACACATGCAAATTACAGGACAAATATATAGATATCATAGATGGGCAAAATGTAATCAGATTAATAAAAATGATTAAGGATTACATTTTACGATTTTTACCATTAATATGACTGGATTTTTCTCATTTATTTTTTAAACACTACAAAATTCCAGATTGTATACACATAATTTCTTAATGTTTTAAATGAATTTAATCATGACTACAGAGCAGGGATGTTATGGAGCTTCGACTCCGACTCAGATAAGTCGGAACTTCCGATTGTTATTACACCTCCGGTTCCGAATCTGGTTCCGAAACTTTTCAATCGGAGGTCACCACCACTGTTGTAGTCAATTCATTTAATTTCATTTTATATGTTGTTGAAACATATAATCAAACAATCAGTACCACTTAATTTGTAGAAGACATTTTTAAAAATTTAGATAAAAAAGATATGATTAAAATTATTAAATTTAAAACTAAATGTACATTACTAAACGGTTTTTTTTTTATTTTACATTTACATTAAATTAAGTAAAATAGAAATTAACACAAAAACAACCCTGGAGCTAATTTGATTTAACTTGTTCACTGTTAATGGGAAAATGTTAATAAGAAACCGCAATTTTTATTGTCAGTGTATTTGTAAATTTATTACTTTCTAATTAAAAAGGTTCACTGAATAATGTTTTTATTTGTCTCTTAATAAAACTATTTTATTCTGCCGTCACTTGTGACTGACATTGCCTCCGATTCCGATTCCGACTTCGGTTCTGACTCCGATAAATCAAATTTAAAAACTCCGACTCTGACTTCGGTTCCGATAAAACTACCTCCGTTACATCCCTACTACAGAGCAAGAAAATTAAAATTATGACTACTTTTTGTAATCATTCATCATTAATCAAATTACATTTTGCCCATCTCTGATAGATATATAAACTTCATTTCCTATGTACTTTTGTACTTCACAAAGAATGTTAGAAATAAAGAAGTCTATGGGCTTATTTTTAGTAATATAAACAAAATATTACTACTACTGAGAACTATCCATAGTGATTTTTGTATAAAAAAAAGATAAAAATTTCAGCACTCAGTCTCTTGAAAATGGCATCATGAGGTTAATGTCCCAGCTTTGCATCCAAACATAGATAAAATTATGAATTATAATCCATTTTAAGCTATTGTTTACTTTTATATACTGTTTGTACTGTTTTTGGTATAAGTAGGTAATACATTTTACCAATATAAATTTAGGAAAAATTGCACAGAAAAAAATATTTCATAAAAATTATGGATGAATGCAAATCTGACTCTCGTAATTATTCTGTTGGCTATTAGTGACCATTAAGTAGACTTTCTGTGAGATGGGTTGATAATATCCCTGGGTGACAGGCATGACTTTTTGCATAAGATCTTTAACAATTATGAAAAAAGTAATTGAAATGGTTAATTTTGTTATAGGGTGCATTTGGTGCTCTCCAGAAAATATGTGAAGACACAGCTGAGTTATTGGACAGTGATGCTCTAAACCGGCCTTTGAACATCCTCATACCAAAGTTTCTACAGTTTTTCAGGCACTCCTCTCCTAAAATTAGATGTCATGCTATTGCATGTATCAACTATTTTATCATGGGCAGATCACAAGCCCTGATGTTACATATTGACTCTTTTATTGAGGTAATATAAATTATAATAAGTAATTTTAGTAAATTTAATATCAAAGGAATATATTAATGTAATTGTTTAATATATAAAGTAAATATTGTAAAATTTTCTTGTAACAAAGAAATTGTTAGTGGCATTTATAAATACAGAGATAAAGCAAACAACAGTTTCTATATGTTTAAGTAGCTGTTTGTACTCTTTGATTGCCTGCCTGTAGTTAAGGTTTTAAATTAATATCAATAAAAAAGGGCTAGTAGTTTTATTTTATTATTATATGTTATACTGTCAAGGCATTATTAGTAAAAAATGCAGTTGTACTACAATTTTTTGACAATTTATGTTGTAAGGAAGATCTTTATGAAAAGTACTTTTGGGTTTTCAGAATTTGTTTCAACTTGCTGTCGATGAAGATCCAGATGTACGGAAAAATGTATGCCACGCATTAGTCTTGCTGTTGGAAGTGCGGCTTGACAGACTTATGCCACATTTACCAAATATAATTGAGGTATATTGTTATAAATGAGTAAGATTTTATCATAGTTTTATAGTTACAATTATTTTAATATCTGTTTCATTTATGCAGTATATATTGGTAAGAACTCAAGATCCAGAAGAGGGAGTTGCCTTAGAAGCATGTGAATTTTGGCTCTCACTTGCAGAACAGAATATTTGTCGTGAGGTAATTTTTAAATTATTCATTACAAAGATAAAAATAATGATGCTTGGGTTTTAATTAATTCCCTTGTGGAAATTCCAGTGCAAGATTTGAAGAAAAAGTTATTATTATCTGTTTATCTATACTTATTATACTTTATAGTTTTATACACAATAGTATCTACATAATATTTTATATGCTTCTGAGAGCAAAAAAATAATAGACTCAATGTTTTGTGAATATACACCTATTTTTCTCAAATAAAACTGGAATGGAGTGAGAAATTGTACGCATAAAAAGCAACATCCATGTCCTTGACAAACACCAAGAAAACGGTAGTACCCCAACATTCCCTGAAATTACGCTTTCAAGTAGCGCTAAATACAAGTGTTCCGCAGGGATGAAAAGATCTAATGAACTATCATTTGCATACAAATCCTGCTAAAATTGTTGCTTTACTCGAGGCAGGGAATAATTCTATGGTCCAAGCCTTCTGATTATTCGAATACTACGATTTTTTTTAATAATTGTACATCACTGGTTGTGATACATGATGTTGAGTGTATTACGCAGGTGCTGGGTCCGCGGCTACCGGCGCTGCTGCCGGTGCTGGTGCGCGGCATGCGCTACTCCAAATTCGACGTTATGATGCTGCGCGGCGACCGCGACGATGATGCAGACGACGCGGAGCCCGACCGCGAGTCCGATATACGGCCGCGCTTTCACAAGCCGCGCTCGCACACCATTAAACATAATGGTACACTAAAACACATTGTCTATCAGAAAGGGAACTGAGGGTGTGGCTAAGCAATTTTATTTTGTAGTACCATATATGGTGTCGTTTTAAGAATCCTTCGAAATAATATGGTTTACCATATAAATATGTTATCGAAAATATTCGTAGTCTTTTACCGTGAGGCGGCCTCGCAAACGGCCGTCACAGATTGCCATGACCTCTCCCTGTCCACCAAGGCCTCAATTACAATCTGCAGCGAGCGATCACTGCCAATACTTTCTTCTAATATTGGGTGTTTGTAAGTCCAGGCTCGACGCCTTGGACGCTTGACCGCAATCGCACCTGGTGGAAAGTGAAGATGAGTCCGACGATGAACCGCGTCCGACCAACAAATGCCTATTCACGCTTCTCTTAAAGACTCCCTGTTCATAAGATCGCTAAAAGTATATTCCGTTCTCTAGCTATTCGCACGTTGAATGCAGAAGCGAATCTCTTCGTGCGGATATAAGAAGCATCTACCACATCCGGCAAAATCAACAGTCTGTCTGATGATTAGATATGGCAGTCAATTGTACATAATATCTATGATGAAATCGATACATCTCCTTTGTCAGTGGGCGCGGGCGACAGCGCCATGTCCGGGGGCGGCGACTCGGACTCGGAGGACGAGGCGGGCGGTGAGGCGGACGACGGCTCGCTCTCGGACTGGAACCTGCGCAAGTGCAGCGCGGCCGCACTCGACGTTCTAGCCAATGTCTTTGGCGCCGACTTGCTCCCCGTACTCTTCCCAATACTTAAGGAGACACTCTTTCACGAGGACTGGGTTATTAAGGTACGCTTTGAATTAAGACTAACGCAGAATTCCAAGATTTCACGCAAAATAGGCGTACCTAGACGTCGAGTTATGGAAACAAGCAATCTAAGATTAATTGATCTAATTGTTAAAGAACTTTTCATAAGTATTCAATTATGGGCTGTTTTATGTCCTAAGCCGAATCTGAAACATATAAAATTCTAAAAAGTTAATTTCAATTTTGGCTATAAGTAAATAATATAGTGATTTTTAAACCTAAAGTTTTATATTTATACACAATGTCTAGACATAATTAAAATTACCTTTTAATTAGTCATTGACTCTTAGGCAGAAAAATGAAAAAATATCCTAAAGCTAGATTGACCTTGCATTGGTTTCCCAGCAATGTAAAAGATTTAAAAAAAAATATTACTAGAGACAGAAAAAAACATGAAATCGCCAGTGCTTTAACATAGATAAATGAAAATTACTCGAATCGAGACTGAGATAGCACTATGAAAAAACTACGCGCGCAAAAGAGACAAAGCTTATACGCACGACGACTATTAAAATTTGTCACATGCCTAATTGTTCGTTTTATAGTTTTTAAGCATTATTATAAGGATATATTTTGATGTCAATATAAGGGAACTCTGATCCCAAAAGCTTGAAGTAACCGTTTATTAGATTTCAATAAAAAGCAGAAGGTATTCTCCTATTATCGATTTTCTTTCTGGTTTTTCGAGTCTCCTAAACATTGCTGTAATGAGGTTGTATGATGTGTAGGAAAGCGGTATCCTGGCGCTGGGGGCAGTGGCAGACGGATGCATGGCCGGCATGGTGCCTCACTTGTCGGATCTGGTACCTTACCTGGTCTGTTGCTTAGCGGAGCGCAAGGCTCTCGTGCGGGCCATCACGTGTTGGACACTGTCGCGTTATTCACACTGGATAGTCTCGCAATCGCATGATCTCTATCTGCGACCTGTCATGACTGAGGTTTGTTTTTATTATTATTTTTATTTATTTTCGTGAAAACTAAAAAAATGTAATATATTTGAGATAATAGAGGACAGTAAAGTGCTATTTATACGGTCTAGTGAGTTGAGTAGATAGTTTCCTTTTATGTCATACCTTGGCCTGTAATCAAAATAACTTTCCTTTATCGATATTACTTGTAGAAAAGTACAAAATGTATGGGATTGGAATAAGCTTTCAAAATTTCACATTATGTTATTCCATATATTTACACTTTCTACTAGTGTTAACGGGTAGCCCAATGCTATTTTATTCAGGGACCCTGATCCATACATAGCACGGTCTTATGAGACGATATTGATAGTAGAGTTGGTATTTTTTTTTTGTTTCAGCTATTAAAAAGGGTTCTAGATAACAACAAACGTGTACAAGAGGCTGCGTGTTCGGCGTTTGCGACTTTAGAGGAAGAAGCTTGCACGGAACTCGTTCCATACTTAGGATATATCCTACAAACTCTAGTGTATGCATTTAGCAAATACCAACATAAGAACTTGCTGATATTGTATGATGCGATTGGAACACTGGCGGACTCTGTTGGACATCATTTAAACAAACCAGAATACATTAACTTGCTGATGCCACCACTCATAAACAAGTGGAACGTCTTGAAGGATGAGGATAAAGACCTATTTCCATTACTTGAGGTACACATCTTTTTATTACAGATTGGCTTGTGCTTGACCTTAATCTCTCCTGATGAAAAGTGATGATGATGGAGCTCACAGAATCAACAAATACCGATTCACTCTAGAGACCATCCTTCGTGGTTTATGTGGACTGTCATACGATGATGACTATCAAAGGGTATTCATCCCCTGGTGGTCATTGTCATTCTTGAACTACACTACTTCCCATCAGGTGTTCTGTAGATACTTTGTCAAGTCAGTATAAACAAAAAGCGCCCTTAGACGTCGTGTAGGATACCATCCGTGTGGTGGACGTCCCTTATATCTGTAAAAGAGATTCGCTACTACATTCATCATGCAAACAGCTAAGGAGTGGAGTGTGCTTCCAGCAAGTATATTTACACAATCTTATGACTTGAGAGCCTTTAAGAGAGGAGTGAATCAGCATTTGTTGGACTCACTTTCACCTTACACCAGGTGTGATTGAGTCAAGTGTCCGGCTGATTGAGTCAAGCGTCCGGCTGATTGAGTCAAGCGTCCGGCTGATTGAGTCAAGCGTCCGGCTGATTGAGTCAAGCGTCCGGCTGATTGATTATTTTTTGAGTGAGTTCCAAACAAAAACTCCCAAGATTTTCACATATTGTTGAAATGTGATTTGCAGTGTTTGTCGTCAGTAGCAACGGCTCTGCAGTCTGGATTCCTGCCATACTGCGAGCCAGTCTTCAGGAGATGTGTGTCTCTAATAGAGCAAACATTAAACCAAAATATTGTAAGTATACTCTTGTCATTACAATGGATAAATAATCTTTCGAATATAATTTGATAGGTCAATTTTAATTTTTAACTAATGTTATTTACATTAATCATATAAGCATTGAACATAGATTATTTAAGTAATTAATTTCTTATTAAAGCAAAATCAGTAATTATACCATATTGAAAAAAGTCCTGTTGGCTGAGGTTTATAACAAAAACCAAATTTGAATAATAGCTACTGGGGCTGGAATAAGTGTTTGCATTAAGGAGCACCTGCATAGGCAGGATAATTAAATAATAAACATTTTGAGACACTATAATATAAAAGGACACTATAATATAAAATATAAAAGGACTTACCGATAGGCAGCGGTAGTCCGGTCACTTCACAAATCACTAGCTATATATGTATGGGTGTGTATGTATGATATACAGTATGGTGTTATTAAGGATTTGTGTTTTTGCACTTAATTTCAAAACGATTTTACTGCCTTTGACGAGAGTTATGCGATGCGAAACTTGAATTTTCGTAAACGAGAACAGTAATAAAAAACAAATGTTATATCCTAGATGGCGCTTGGGTGCGTTTGTATACTTATTATTTCGATGTTATGGGGGCACGATTTTTGGCGCGCCTAATATCTTTATTTAGAATATAAATTTGAAGGGGATATAGTTAACATCGTGATATAGTATAGTTAACTTGGTATTTTACACAATGAGCAATCACCATCAGCGGTTTTATGGTTTAAACTCACTCGTCTATTATTAAAAAAAAATTACAGGCCAACAGTCAAAGCCCAGAACAATTTGAAGCACCGGATAAAGATTTCATGATAGTAGCATTGGACTTACTTAGCGGTTTGGCGGAAGGACTGGACGGGCACATTGATCATTTAGTGTCAAATTCAAACTTGATGCAACTGCTATACCAGTGCATGCAGGATCCGATGCCAGAGGTATATCTTGTATGTAACCTGCTTTCATTTATGTATATGGACACCAAGCGCATAGGGTTATTTTTACAGGCTGATTTTTTAAATTGGGGACACATTAACTCGTGATAAATTGTATCTGGTAAAAATATTATTTAGAGTAAAATTTAAAAAGGGAGATGTGAGTAATTAATAAATAAAATTATTACTGAAAGAGGCGGCTATCGTTTTGTTGTTACACCACGGCTCTGCGGGATCAATGACCGTTCGGGCCAAGACAGCTGACTGCTGTTATACGAGAGCGCACTTCGTGACAATTTTTATTTTATTACTAATAATAAGATTAAGAGAATTATAAAGATATATAATATATTTTAATAATCTTCTGTAATGTGTCTCTACTTCAAAAAATTAACTGTATATTAAGGTAAATTTATATATTTTGACTTTTTAACTGACATTTTGCTGGAATGGTAATTCTGCTACATTGCATGAAACAAATCAGTTTGTGTAATTTTTTTTACTAATCATTCAGTTCAAGTATTAGTAGATTAGCTAACTTCTGTTTTAATGTTGGTATTTTTCTAGAATCATGCATCCCTATTAACAATTTTATGGAACATAGATTCAGATTTAAATATTTCATTTTGTGCATTAACTCTCATTTAATGTTATGAGTATCAATCTAACATTTGGCTACGGGTATCATTGGGCTATGGGTAATTTTCTAATATCGATGGGGGAAAATATAAACGTCGTAAACCGTTCCATATTCAGCTTTCGAGCGGTTGCTTACTGCGTTCTGTCGAAATTCGTTAAAATGCAGCGCTAGGGAGCCACGAAATTCGGGAGTAACAAAAAAAAAGATACTAATGCCCCTAAATATAAATGCTTAAAATTAAAGATGGTCGCCGCATTTGTCTGCTCCACTTCTCGGATATAACTCGGTGCAGGCGCATTGCAAAAGTGTTCATACAGTTAGTATTACAGCTATTTCGTTCCGTCAATGTTCTGACAGAAATTAGAGAATAACGGATAACAGATGCAGTGTGTGAATACAAATAATACAAAATAATAATAATATAACATTTCACTGCTGCTTTCACGAATTCGGATCGAATGCAGTGCGTAAACGTCTTTAAGACGTTTGCTATGTACGCCACTGGAAATAATTTATTTTTGTTTTATTTACTTAATATATTTTGTTTCACTTCGATGAATCTTAATCTCATAATTGGCACCAATCAAATAAATTTCGGTTAAAATCATTGCAAGTTTTTAGATTTATACTTTATAAAATTCTCATTTAAAACTTGCGCAGATAAAGAATGGATTTGTAAATAGCAGCTCATAGCGTATGCGTTGTCTGCATACGCATTAACGAATCGGGCCTTTGTAACTTATAGAAAAAACGTGTATTAAAAATCTTTATTCGTATATATTTTAAATTTATTGCGTGCATAGTAGTTACAAGTGAATTTTATATTGATAATTATATTATTTTGGTTGTTTACGACGTTTGTATTAGCTTCCGTCGATAAATTAATGTGTATTTAATGAATGAGTCTCATCACAGGTACGGCAGTCGTCGTTCGCGCTGTTGGGAGATTTAACGAAAGCGTGTTTCCAACATGTCCTTCCGTATATACCGGAGTTTTTGCCGATTCTTGGAATGAATCTTAATCCAGAACTTATATCTGTTTGTAATAACGCGACGTGGGCTATCGGCGAGATTTGTATTAAACTAGGTAAAGTCAATTTTCCACTTTTCTTAACAATAAATATAATCTGTTTTTAAAGTCATTAGCCGTGCAACTTATTATATTTTTTATCTCGAAATTTGACCTTTTTGACCGGTCACCCCCGCTTTCATCCACGGGATCGCGCTGGCAGACAAGACTTTTTGAACTTGGCTACATAAAAGAGTGCTCATATAAAAAATTAGCCTTATAACGATAACACAGATCCACAATAAAAAGTGGTTTGTGCTGGGTATCGGACACATTTTTTCTGACGTATTTTTTACCGCTGAACACGAATCTGAAGTCATAATTGGGGGTTAATCAGCAAAAAACAAAAAATGAATAAAAAATCGATAAATGTAATAATCAATGTTGTAGTCTAGTTTGGGTGTCAGCTGACTTTAATGTGCTGCTTTGTAATTGTTTATCTAATAACTGATTTTATTTTTTTAGTTTATTTTTTTTATTCAATTTCAGGTCCAGAAACTTCAAAGTATGTTCCATTAGTACTGAATCATTTAGTTGAAATAATTAATAGGCCTAACACTCCTAAAACTCTTCTTGAAAATACAGGTAAGTGACAACATATAAATCTATAGTGAAATATATTTATGCATTAAGTAATGAGAAAAAATTTTAAACGTAAAGAAATATTGAAATAGTCGGTGGCAGATGTACGCTGTAAATGTGTGACCCCTATTTATTGTGTATTTATTCTCCTTCATTGCTTTATATTTATGTTGAAATCTGTTCATGTAATTCTTACTTTGTTTATATGGCATTGTTTTCAATCCCAAATACACTTATTATTATAATAACACTATATAAGTATTTATTATGCTCTAATCAAATATATTTCTGCTAGCTTATACTCGAAGTTGTTTCCGTATTTGGCTTATACATTAATCTCTTATTGTTATAAATAATCTAGTAGGTAAATAAAAATCAATGTGTAGGGTAGTCAAATTGCGTATGTTTATGTATATTTAATGTCATTTTTAGTTATTTTTGGGGCTCCTCAATTATTTACAAAAGTAGTGCCAAATATCAAAATTTTCGCTTAATTTAAAAGATAGCCCGGCTTATTGAAAAATTGATCACAATAATGCTTCTATATTGTACATAAATTTATTAGAAAGCCATCCAATTTACATACAAATATGTTTTCAATTTATTTGTTAAATAAATATACGTGGATCGAAATAAAAGTTTGCATACACAATTAATCTTGTAAAAATTGCATCTATTCTTTTCTCTATCAAAGAATATATATATTTTTTTTAATTAGAATAGTAGAATAATGTTTTCATATATTATGAGATAATGAGTCTCATTAACTTTAATCCTATTTCAAACTCCCTCAAATCTAATTTTTGTTTAGTAATATTATGCTAGATTATAAGAAGAATTATTGCTCAAACATCATGTTCATTGCTTTCTTATTTTAGCCTCTGAGCTAAACAGAACAACTCAAGACATTACTATTAACCTATTTTAAATTATATTATAAACGTATCGACACATACTTTTGGCGTCGTATTCATCGTCAGCTGAAATAGCGCGGGGTCAACGACCTAGCACATGTGCTGATAGCTGCAGGAACATACTTATGAATAAGCAGGCAGTATTGTATCCTGTAACATGGTTATAAGTTTTTTGAATGTTTTTAAAGTTTTACTAATAAAATAAAAGGCATAATTTATGTCGTAAAACATCCTTTATTCAAAAAAGCATTTGTAAAATATGTAAAGTTTTATTTCGATCAAGCTAGTTTGTAGTGGGTTACGAAATAACTGAAAAAATCTCATAGCATTCTGGGCCATCTTTTGTTGAATATATTTGTTTGTTTTTTTTTTATTAGATATATACACATATGAAAGATAGTAAAAAAATTGTTTCACATTTTTTACATTTGTAACATTGATTTGTTGCTGTAATTATGTAATGTTAAGTATGTTTTCGAATGGTTTGTTGATTTGTTTTCTTGGTTTTGTTCTCGGTATGTCGTGGCGTGTAGCGATTACTATCGGTCGGCTAGGTTATGTGTGCCCCCACGACGTCGCACCCGTATTACATCAATTTGTACGCCAGTGGTCTGTAGTAATTTTTTTTATTATTACTTTATAATTATCATTACTATTAATTTTAATATCGAATAAGTTATTAACCTATATTATTTCGATTGTGGATGGTGTTTGTTCATTGCTTATTAATGTTTATTATTTTTATATGATCCCTTGCTGTGACTTAAGTTTGGACCGAGCATGAATATATTTGCTACACATACCTACACAAGCTACATAGCGAATGTGAAGGCCACTCAGGAAACTTATTTCTTTATTGGGTTGTAGTATTTAAACAATTTATTTTCAGTGGTGTACTTTACTACGTGTTAAACACCATCCGCTTTCTAAAAAATATGTTACCTAAAGTGCTATTATTATTTTATCTAACCAAACTGCAAGACAAATCGCGTTCCTGCAGCAAAAAACATGTGACTACTAATACCTTTTTTGTCATCTTATACATTAATATATTGTATATATTTGCTTACAGTTTGGAATGTTCATAAGTAACAATATACATATGAATATATATCGTGTGCCACTTTCTATATTGCTCCCTGCTTTGAAACGAATGTATTATTTGTTCCTTTAAAGTCACCATTTCATTCAAATGTTTATTAAGATTTATTAATTTTTATTTTATATACATCTCGAAATTTACACATTCCTTGTATGCTTATGAGGGAATTAATATCTTAGAAAAATCTTCGACGACAATGATTGGGTCGAATGTATTCTTCAATTTAACTTTGTACATAACAAAAATAATTAGTTTTTATTCTCGGACGATTAATTGAATTTAATACCTTTGTGAAATGTAGAGACGACCTTAGCTTTTTATTTATTACGACAATAGTACACGTTTTTTTGTTTTATGCTTATTTTTGTTTTTTTTTTTATATTCTTTAAAATAGGTGTGAAATGTAATCTAAATAAACATTTTAAAAGTATAGTAAGTAATGAAAGAAGGTAATGAACAGGTATACCGGATGATGACATTTTTATATAGCCACACTGATATCGTGGATACATCAGTAGCCAAAATAAAAGTTTCATCAACCTATTTGTCTACACAAACATCCGTTCGATTTGTTTTAAATGACCCAATCTAATTTAAAAATTACAATATAACCGGAAATATCTCCTCAATTAAAGTGATTTCTAGTTTAGTAAAAAAAAAGGCGTTTTAGTTACAGTACAAAATGCTTTTTTTTTGTTATCCCGGTGGAAATCCCTACGGACCGTCAGGGGAAGTGGTGAGGGCCACTTCCCCCGGTGTGTCGGACCTGCCCCGACTAAAACCACCGGGGTGCTAGCACTGCCCTCTCTTCGCCTTCGCCGAGCCTGGGAATCCGAATACTTCCGACGGCTCGGCGGGCGTACAAAATGCTTAGTCGCGGAAAAATTTACCTTTACTTGATCCATACATTTGGACGTGTAATAAATGAAGTCCAGTTAAGTTGATGGAACGGTTGAATTAATGAGTAAAATTGAATATAGTGAGTGCGATTCGCTCGACGAACGCGCACGTAAAGCGTTACATTCCGCAAACAGGTGCACGTCGCTGCGGAACATACGCGACAACGACGAAAAGGATTCCGCTTTCCGCGGCATCTGCCAGATGATCCAAGTGAACCCGGGCGGCGTCGTGCCCGATTTCATGTTCTTCTGTGACGCGGTGGCCTCGTGGTCCCACCCGAAGGAGGACTTGAAGGAAATGTTCACGAAGATCTTGCACGGCTTCAAAAACCAAGTGGGTGAAGAGAACTGGCGCCGGTTCACGGACCAGTTTCCGGTGCAGCTGAACGCGCGCCTCTCGGCCATGTGCGGCATATAGACACGATCACTTCGCTACGGGTGAGTGACTCTTTTTTCTATTCATGTAGCCAGTGGCTGTTCTCTTGATGGCTCGTATACAGAGTGTAATAAATACACTGTCTGATTCGGAAGCGGCATATTGATGTGACGATAAAATTTAATGTATTCTTATACAACTGGATTATGTTACATGCGCTTTCACTTGGATTACTTAAAAAAATAGTGTAAAAATTAATCAAACGATTAAACTGATGAACGGTGCTTTGGAATATGCGGAGACCATGGTCCTAAGATGTCCTGGTGTAATAAGACAGTCACCTACTTTCCTTTTTTGTGCTTTAACTAAAAAGTATAAAGTAAATAGCATCTTATATCGACACCGAATAATGCCTTCACTGATCGGACAGGGCTTTTATTGCATACTGTACAAGGTATACAATTGAAGACATATAAATAGCGTCATACATGTGTTCTGTGCGAAGTAAAGGAGATTACATATCGTTAATGAAAAAGAAAGGTCTACATATTAAAGCAAAATCCGAACAAAACTGATGTCAGCATTTTAATCTAATTCCAGAATTGGAATTCAACAATGGTTTCTAGATTTTTTTTGTGCATATTGTTATTTTTAGAAAAAGAAAATAATAATATATCGTCACGCTATATCCTTTACGCGGTGAGCAGAGCTAAATTAGTGGCTGTATCCACTTTGCGCTTATATGTCTTGGCCAACGTCACCAGTAGCGGAGCTGATCGCCGTTCTCACGACACTTATATCTGACATTCGTATCAGATGCCATGCGGGTTTCCTCACGATGTTTTTCCTCCTCATGCTGCAATTGTCCATGGGCGTCTTTAACCACTTTTCATCAGGCGGGTCTTCAGCCTGTCTGCGAACGAATGTTAAAACTATCGCATGAGAGTAATTTACATGTCACGTTTCGCAGAGGTCAAACTGTCGTTAATTAGCTTGAACATTGACTATGGAGTAATTGCGTAAAAGGGCTTTTTCATCCTCAGTTATAATAACGTAAGGAGCATAAATAACACTGATCTGCAAGGTTTTGTTGTTGGCCAAGTGAGGGTCATTTTCGAAGTAAGTTTTTGCATAGAATCCGAATCTGGCGTCAGAATTGCTTCATCAGGTCAGGTTTTTAAAATATCTTAACCTAAAAAACGGAGAAAAATCGGTATTTAACGAAATCAACATATTACTAAACTTCAATTGCCGATATCTCAGAGGAAAGAAATGATTTTCCAAATCTAAAATAAGGCTTTTGAAGCGTAAGAGTAGTACTTTAATCTAACTCAACTTGTTTAAAAAAAATTATACACAATATTGCATTAGTTCTAATATAGTAAAATACCGTTTTTTTGCCCTCTTAGGTTAAGATATTTTGAAAAGCTGACGTGATAGAGCAATTCTGACGCCGGAGTCGAATTTTACGCAAAAAATGACGTCTTACATGATCCTCAGTTGGTCAACAACGAACGCAACCCATTTTTTGCATATCTGTGTAATCATATATTATTTATTTTACAGGGGAATCAATGTCAGCACGGGTCGGGAAGACATTGCGGGTGTGATCGCCACCCGAGCGCATAGGGACTCGGTCCAGATGTACGCCGGCCGCCGCTGTATGTGCCAACACGGTCGCCTCAGGGAGAACTTGTTCCAACATACTCCTATTGTACTTTGCGTCAGCTGCGTTGCGTTGTAAACTGTTGCACTAAGTACTTTCATTTGTACCTGAAAACCGATCTCTTCGATCTCGAAGAACGTTTGCGGCAGATTCACTTAACAGTAGGCATGGGCATATAACGAATCACCGGTTAATTTAACTGTGTTATATTAATTTATAACTGTTAAAAATCATGCCGAGAGAAAACTTACGTTATCATTAGCAGAATTGCATCGAGTTATGGCACTATATCCATGCGAACGAGATAAAATTGCAATAACACGTTGCACTAGGTTTAAAGAAAATATGTTTGAAATTGTATCGTATACTCGGTATTGTTAGAGCTAAGATGACAAGATGGCGTCCGCTCATACATCACACAAAAATTCCGGCGTCAAAATTTACCTACTCAATGCATACCGCTCCACTAATAAAAATTATTGTCACCCCATATACCCTAAAAATTGCATATATATGTATAGAAATCCGGAATTGAACTACATTTCTGTCAAACATACTATTTTTGCACTCAACTTGTCTTGAAGAGAATTAAAAACCAGTTTTGTAAATAACATACGTGAAAAAAATGTCTGTGGTACATGTTGATTTTAATCATCTATTTCTTTAACAGCACTCATTTTATTTGAGTAACCTTTACAGAATTCATTAAATCTAAAATGTATAAGAACTTTTTGTTGGTCATAACTCCCAATTTTCCCTTTTTTAATGATGGAGAGTACAATTTTTGCTAATATTTTTTTTTATTTATTAACTCGACAAATGAATACAACGCACCTGATGGAAAGTCCAGTGTAGTCTAAAAACGGTAATTACTATCAAAGGACTAGAATCCATTGTCTGTCTCCACTGTTGTGCGGGTTCTCATATACCATGATTTAAGGTCTCTAGGAATCTAATATTTTACAAAATTTCTGAACTAGAAGGTAAACACTTCACGAAAAATAACCGTGTATGTCTATTTTGACCAGTTAATAGCAATTAGCGCCTACCAAAAAGTTAAGACAAATGGTAGGTCTCTTTTAAATCAACGTGATAATTAACAATAGCTATATCATACTTGATACTTGCAACAAACAATAAAAATAAAATAGTTTTATGTTAAAGCATTGGTTAGATAAGTCCCTAAACTTAGGGAGTTTGAAACGGTAAAAAGCTAGCAACATTACCTGTTAAATATTATTGTTATAAAGTTAAAAATGACAATGATATTTTTCCAAAGAAATGCAAAAATAATGCTTTGCTTAGCTGTGAAAGGTATATTTTAAATTGCCTCTGACTTTTTTCCCATTATTTCCACAAAATTTACCAACGAACCACGCTTTAATAAAAAAAAACTATAAATCTCAATACGGGAACCCTTCAGAGTGACAACTCTTGTGAATTAAAAGCATGGGATGCATTTATTCATCCAATGCATTGAAACTGTGCTGCGAAGTTAATGCTCCATCTAGTCATCTTAGCGTTAGAGATTCTTTTAATTAAAGTCATTAAAACAAATTTAATAATAGTCACATGTAAAAAGTAACTGGTTGTGATTTTTCACCTGTGATGTAAAAAAATCACGACGGTATTGTTAAAAAAATAGCAATAATTTCCATGCCTACTGAATTACAAATGTTTAGCGTCGATTGCGGTCGGATTCACGGTGCAGTGGTTCGTGCCATACGACCGGTTTGTCGCTCAAGTGTCGTGTTCTACAGAAACATGTACACGCTACATGTGCGTTCTTTATCTTCACACCAACTGTAACTTGAACGAGTGTAACTTATTCAATGAGCAAAACCCAATACGTATAACTTAACTTGATTACTGTTAGGGTTACACATGGTAATATATGAGACGCGATCAACGAGTGTAACTTGTTCAATAAGTGGAACCCAATTCGTGCAACTCGATTACTGTGTGGGCTACACATGTAAATGAGTGGGGCTCGATTAACGAGTATAACCAAATAAATGTAACATGCTTGACCATGTAACCTCTTTAGGGACGAATTTTTTAAAGCTATTTTAATGTAATATTTGCGAGGTGGTAGGGCGCCGGTGCCCGTCTGGATCGCGACCACAGTGCATGGGTGTAAAGCCTGTCATAGTGACCGGTTTCGGCTTGTCGCGTTTCGGGATCAGCTTGTGCATATCTAGTAGCTCATATACCTAGAGACCTTCAGTCGTGGCATATGTGGGCCGACATGACGATGTAGACTATCAATGGATTTTCATCCTTCGATAGTCGTTTTCGTTTTTGGACTACACTTTACTTACCATCAGGTACTCTGTAGTCACTATGTCGAGCCAGTGTAAAAAAAAAATGTGCTCGCAGCACCATCAATGAAAAAGAATATTTTGTTTTTAGTATGGTTGTATTTAATGTATTTGTTTTTTTTTTCTTGAGTGATTCGGTAGTGAAATATTCCCCGATAAATTTTCACTTAATATTTCTTGAAATAATTAAAAAAAAGAAACTAAACGTAATTATATGTGCCAATGTCCCTGAAGAGGATAATGATTGAAACTCAATGTGTGTAAGTCGATTACCACGTGTAACCCTATATTAGTGTACCTCGTTCTGCAGCCGGTGTGTGCACGACACGTGTCTATTCAAGTCAAAGGCCGAGCTATGTAACAACTATACATCTGGCTGGAGTGACAATTGTGTATTGCATGAATCTTAGTTATAATTCATAGTTAGTAAACCAGCGGTTGAGATTTTAACTGAATATTAATTGCTAAATTGACCAGTTTTCGTTCCTACGAATAACATTTCTTTTGTAGTTAAAGTAATATTTTTCTTAAATTGTTTTCTTTGATGATTGATACATTTTTTTAAATTCTTGCATAAACAAAGTATTAATTATAACTAAAATGAGATCTAAATTATGATTATAATATTATTAACCAATTATACGAGTGGTTAACATAATAATGTCAGCTATGTCCAAGAAATAAAAAAAAAGATTGAAAAAGGTAATAGAAAACAAACATATTTGAGTTTTGCAACCAACTCATCAGGTTAAAATGGCTAGTTGTATAAATTATATTGGCGTGTAATATCGTCGCATGTGCTTGCTGGAAGCTTAATGTTTGCTAATGAATACTTAATTGTATATAATATTATAAAATTGCCGCTGTACCGAAAAATGTCGTATGTATTAATTATAATGTATATAAAATTAATTAATGTTGATTTATTCCCAACCACTGCTCAACAATACTACCAGCTTGTGTTTGTTCATACACTCGTAATGCTCCCACAGATATTTTTACACTAGTTAGTGTATTGGCCACAAAAAAAATTAAATATATTTTTAAAAAGGCATTTATATCTTCACTAGAACTTTTCGAGTGGGTATTTTAGTAGGTCTTTTAAATTGATACGTTAACTATTCTTATTTTATATAAATTACAAAGACTTAGTGAAATCGAGAATTTATGTCAACTGTGATTTGTGACTGGTTTTTTTTTTATTAATATATGTACGGTTGTCTGTATGGACATGATATACCGCTTTGATAGATTTTATGACGGCTAGATTTCTGCTATATTATATACCAAATAGTATTTTTATGTTGTATATTGTTTAATAGATTTGTATGTTGGTAAGTGTGTATGTCGATCAATGGTTTTTATATGGATAAAGCGTCGCTGAAGATATACAGGCACATAGACATTTAATTTGTTTTTATCATATGTTTGATAACATCGATTCGTATCAGGATTATTGTATCGACGTAGACGCTGCAATTATTGATATAAATTAATATTTACGTCTATATTTAATTAAAGTTATATTATGTATATGTAAATACATTTGCGATGTATATTATTATATTCAAGTAAATTGTTATTTTTTTTGTTTATAAAAAGCTAAAAGTCTGACTTAAAACACTTGTTACAATATTTCTTTTTTTTTTGTTTTCAGATAAAGGGGATCTGAAATTGTGTAGTTAATAATATGAGAGTTAGTTTTACAAATTGCAATTGTAATTTAGTGGTACAGTTGTATTATGGTTTTTCGGGGAATACAAAAAAATAATTACATTCCGTCTCGTCCAAATTATGATTTTATTCTTGGCACTGTACAAGTTCTCTTTGAAACTAATATCTCGGTGTATAACTTTCGTTTGCAAGTGTTAAGTGCCTATAATTAAAAAATATATGTTTAGGTAAAGGAGCAGTTGATACCTGAGTGTCCCTAGTTCCCTGGAATCCCGTATAGTTCCTGTCCCGAGTCCTGTCTAGTCCCATTCCTTTTCATGTGCCAACGAAGCCCGGACTGTGTGCAGATGGAAGGCTCCCGACTCCCGACGCCTTGTCTTGACGGTTTAACAATAGAGGTGTTCATCAAATTTTTCAAAAATTCAAAACTTCTAAAAATGTGTTACACAGCGACTTGAATTCGCCATTATAATTTAAAGGTTAAATTTCCACCTACGAAATAACTTTGCAAAAATTTTCTGACAGCTTCTTCAATATGTCCATAATATAGTATTATTTTCAGATTATCAATGCACATGTTTTAAGAGAAGAGATTTTATCAAATTATCACGGAAGATTTCTTGTAAAATGTTAATGTAAAAAAATTATTGCAAAAGTTTTTTTTTGCAAGTAGTCAAACGTTTTGCAGGTGCATATTGGCCCTGAGTAATCCTAAATGTCACGCATCTGTATGTCTGTCACGCATGGCATTGTTGCGTTCAGTTTATTTTTCATAACTGTCTAATAACTTTCTACACTAATTTTACTAAAAAATATATTTTTATTTTATTCGTTTTCGCTATTTAAGCTGTACGAACACCATTATTTTTAAACCAAAAAGATGACTGACGTATGAGGTTTCAGTTACGGTAGCTCTCCACCCGTCTCGGTACCCGTAGGAACAGTAAATTATAGTTATAAAATAATGCATTTTAAATGATTTTATAAAAGCACTTTTATTTTTAAGTAGAAACCATATTAAAAGTTTTACGGGTCACCTCGTAATAGTATATTTAAGATTATTAGATTTTATTGCTTTGATTTTGTAATTAAATAATAGATGTTCGATTATCGTAAAAAAACCGTGATAATAGTTTGTTAAGTGATCGCATGCTTGAATGAGAGGCATCGTGAGGCACTCCCTTCCTTGAGACATGGGTATGATGAGATCATCAAGCTAAATTATAATTGGAGATAACAATATAGAGCAGGGATGCACGAACTTGTCAAAACTTAAACCACCCGGTTGCAGGACTAACAATATTATTCAAATATAATCACAATTTTAAGATATTTATTGGTAAATTAATGTGCATTAATAATTACACAGGTGCGACTACCTACGAAAATGAGTTTTTTACGTATCAATCTTAAGTACATAACTTTTTTTTTGTATTTTAATATTTGGCTATAAATTACAACATGTCACATCTTGCAAACTTTAATTAGATCGGCGATTTTGATTTTATGTTGTATTTATATTTTTCTTTATTTATACCAAACGGTCACAAACAGTGTAACAGCTCATCTGATCGACAATGACTATTTCTGCGTATAAACGAGTGCAACACCAAAAGTATTATCAGTGAAAAGAAAATCTATTTTTGGAAAATACGGTCCGTGCATCCCTAGCTCAGGCTGATTTACAACCAGTGTTAAAATACATTTAACAATATCTTATACTTTGAATCTACTAGCCTCTCTTTTTAATAGTATACTGTAGATAGAGAGGTGTATATCGAAGTTGAGATATTTAACATTTGTATTTAAAAAAGATTGTAGAATGTTATCTCCACCTTTAATTTAGTGGTTGTGATATAGTCATGTATGACCACGTGACATTTTCGATATATTCCTAAGTTGTTGCATCGCATGTAGTTATATATTATTTTGTGCGTAACACAAGCACATTTATAGCATTCATATAATTATGTTGAACAAAGCAACGCCATTGTCGGTATACCTTTGCATATGGATTATATTAAATATTTACTGATATTTTAATAAAACCTCTGAAGGTGCCTACACTTTAGCTTTATTTATTTAAAGTACCTATTACTTATCCGCAGGGATACTTTTTCGTGCGGTCGTAAAGAAACGTTAAAATACATAATTCTGATTGCTATTGGTGAAATTTATAAGCCAGTGTTTTCTAAGGCAGCGGTCGTTTTTATCAATCGGTGTTCAAGTAAAACTTTCGGCGTTGAGTTTCGAATTTTCTTTATCTATTTCATAAGAATGGTTTTAATGGGCGGTGAAAAAGCGTCAATGCGAATGATGCATCCTAACCTTTTGTTACACTATTTATACGTCAACTACTATATTGATTTTCTAGAAAATAGATTAACATCATGCACAAATTAAACTTATTTTAAAATAAGTTTGGCTAAAAGGCATATCGGCAATGATGACTTCAGATATATCATCTCGGAATATTTGTATTTTTATTTAGAATAACCGTATTTATTAAATAATAAAATTATCCAATAATTATTTAATTATATGTATTCATACTATTATAGTTTCTGTAATATTTATTAAACAAATTTATGCATTATTTCGCAGTATCAAAATCGAGTATACATGATTAATAAACCGTACTATTTATTTATATATAATAAATTATAACTAATAAACCTTCGTTCGTAACAGGGAATAACAAATGTCGTAATTATTCTATAATCTATAGCTAAATATGATTCTAAGCATAGATGGGCATAATGTAATCAGAGTAATGAAAAACGATTACAATTACATTTTGCCTTTTTCATAATTAATATGACTGCAGTTTGTTCATCTACGTTTTATGACTCCTTAATGTCTTGAAGGGATTTAATTATGATTACAAAGTAATAAAATTACAATTACGACTTCATATTGTAATCGTTAATCAATAATCAGATTACATTTTGCCCATCTCTTATTGTTAGTCATGATGTACGGAATTTTTGTGATGGCAAGATTTGTAATGTACGAATGAAATATAATGAGTACAGATGAAAATTAAAAAAAATAGGAACTACGTCTGTCTAAGTCCTTTACATACGGGCATTTTCAATTAAATTAGTTTGTTCTCGTGTATCACATTTTCAGTCTGTTATGTCTATACTCATTTTGTATTTATTGAAAGTCACAATTTATATGTAACACAATGAAAAATATCAAGGAAGTTGTTAAACATGTTATGTATGAGTTTTGGTTGTAATACCTCATAATAGACATTCTTTATCGGTACCTACATTTCGTTAATAAAGCACTCATTGTTCGATATTATGTGCGTTATTTTTGTTCAATATTTTCCTTGTTTTTTTTTACATTTTAGTCAAATGCCATACAGCGCGACTAAAGGCAAGCGGTTACTGCAATTTGAATATTATAATTAAATATCTAAAAGCAGAGTTCATCAAAATCAATTTACATCAACTACCTTTGGCTCGTGTAATAAAATACAAAACTGCTCATTAGAATGTGTGTACACCTTCACTGAACTCCGATAATGGATTCAATGGAAAAAGATAGTTTCTGCCGCCGTGGTTGCGATGGTACAGGGGCGTAAGTGGTCAGCAAGGCGGCTAGTAAGTTCCTGCATAGGATCGCTGCTGGCGGGCTCGCCGGACCAGGAATTGGGACGGGCACAGCTATGCCTCGGTCTAATTCTGCATCCGCGAAGGTTCTACGCCTGCGGACTCGCTCGCTCCAAGCCGGGTCGTTTGTGAAAAGCCTTTCGTGACCTGCCAAAAATAAAAAAAGGGTCGCTGAATTCATGAAAATTAAAGAAGTCTTTGGTATCTATACTTTTCACGTGAGCGGGATGGTACTAACCGAGCGACAGTAAGGTGGGGCAAGGCGTCATTGCTAACTTTGATCACTACCACAATACGTCGCTTGAGCCAAGTGGGCTATCAGCTTCGCGCAATTGCTTGCGCTGCTTGTGAGAAAGGCTTGGAGGGTTGGCTCTTTACACCCACAACTCATGAACATGAAGCATAAACAGACTGTTCGCTTCCCGGGCGTCTGAAAGAATCTGGATTCCCAAGCCCAGGTGAAGTGATTGGAAGGACAACCCGGGGGTTTTTAGTCAGCAGGAGCAGACTCCGAGCACACCGGGGTCCTTATGTTCCTGTCCAGGATTTCTCCCGGGGTTAGAAAAAAAAAACTATCATTTACGTAGATCATTAGGGTTGAAAAAGTCTATAAAAATAACAAGTATAGCTTAATTATGATCTCTATAGCTGATGCAATTTTATAGATTGCAAATAATTGTAAACGCGAATGTGTTTTAAGTCTTTAAAACAATAAAATATTTAACGACATAAAATAACATTTTCTCATATAAAATAAAGTGACTTGTTATAAGCAGATGTTCAGTAGTGACAATAGTAATAAAATAAAAATATGATGTGTGAATATCGTTTTGGCACCCGCTACGCTATCACTCAGCAGGATGGAAGACATGTTTACAGTCAACAGTATGAGTGTAACCTGACACCGGCACAAAGAGCCGCCTCCGCGTTCTCTTGTAAAACAATCTTCACACTTTTTTAATGCCCCATAAAAATAGTTTAAAAGAAATTTTAGTTTTTCTGTTTTAATAGACAGTGAAATGTAGCCGAGTGTTGGATGACAGCTTTTGTTCTGTAATGAAGCGGGGACATTTTCAACAGTCGCTCAAACTTTTTACTGCCCTGTGGTGATCTATTTTAGATTGCTCAAGTATATCACAATTCTGTGATTTTACGCATCATTTGAAACATGTTTTTAAGAATTTAACACTTAAACAGCTATTCTGAGTGATGTGTAGTACCTATATTTTTCATGTATGTAGATTATATTTCTACATAATTTACTATTTCCTACAGGTTTTTGTTATATATATTAACAATGAGTTTAGATATTCAATCAGAGAGACTTGATAAACTTAACATTTAGGCTGAGATTTATAGACGCAACTTTAAGTTTGCTTAGACTTTATTAAAACATTACAATTGGTATTCCTCAGTGAATGTCAAAGGATTTGGTAAGTTTTCGATTTGATCAAAATGGGCTTGGCTCTACATATAGGTAATTATGGCTATACTCAATTTCCTATTATTTATTCAGTTATTTGTCAAAAGTACTTTATTTTTTGATAACTTTGCTAAGCAAAGTCGAAATAGCGTCTATAAATCTTAATCTTATATCTCTGGTTTTACTTTAGTTAATACGTCTTACGAAAGTAACTCAGCTACACTTATAGATAATTAAAGCTTCGAATTTCGCATGCACAAACGTCTTGACACGGAGTAATGAACGCTTCGACCCATTAAATATTACTTCCGTGTGTGTATCGAACCTAGAATCCGCAGCGCACAAGTTGATTGTTGCCACTGCGCCAATCAAATCGGTACAACCGATTTGATAATTAAAACGAAAGGAGACCGTTGTTGTGACAGCAAAAGAAAATAAGGGAAGTCCGTTTTCAAAATATATGATTTTAACTCGCTCTCAATGTTCCAAAACAAATATTTATCCAGCTAATTCGCATTTAGCGTTTCACGGATGAGAAACGAAACACTCGACAGTGCCGGCTCGGTTACAACAATAACAAGCAACGGAGTAGTGCCAAGTGTGGGCTCGGAGATCACTTTCACAATGCATTACAATTATTTATTTTTATTAAGTAACCACTTACATTTTTTGTTTCTTAGGATAAAACCACGACTTCATATAATAAATATAGGTTTACAGTATATGTATGTAAGCACAAAGTAATCCTTTACAGATATTGTATAGGTATGTAATAAATGCCACTGGCATACTCTGGCTATATGAGGGAGTACCCCATTTACATTTACATGCCATATAGTACATTACAAAATACGAAAAAATCTTGTATAGATATATGAAATTATACAAGATATAGGTCCTGCATTCAGCTTTTATGAAACAAAACGATTTTTTTCCTATACTGGCTCGACAAAGTGATTACAACACATCTGGTGGAAATCACAGTGTAAATTAACAATGGTAGCGACGCTGAGGGACAAATCCAAGACATTCGTCATGTCAGCCACGACTGAATATATCTGGCTGTGACGTGCATAGGGTATTTGAACAGGGTATGCAGATTCACATAATTAATTTGAATATTATATTAGGTCCTTACATATGAAATTGGCGTTTTTCGTACTGGCCACTTTAATCACAAATTTCTCCTCTTTGGTAAGGAATTCCAAATTCAAATTTGTACAGCTATAGACTCATGTATTTGTGCTTCGATGATCGTCATTCATTTGTTTTTTTCTTCTGTTTTTTTCTGTTTGCGTCACTCATTTTACAAAATGGAAAACTTAAAATATCGCATTATTTACGAGTACGAGTTCCGCCGTGGCACTAGTGCTGCGGAAACAACTCGAAGGGTGAATGATGTGTATGGCGGTCGTGTTGCAAAAGAAAACACATTTCGTTTTTGGTTCCAACGTTTTCGTTCTGGAAATTTCGACCTGCAGAACAAGCCCCGTGGACGGCCTGAGACTCAAGTTGATAATGAAAAGTTGAAGGCTATTGTGGAAGCGGATCCATCGCAAACCACGTCCGAGCAAGCTGCAGGCTTCGATGTTAGTGATAAAACTGTTTTAATTCACTTGAAGCAAATTGGGAAGATTAAAAAGCTTGAAAGGTGGGTACCTCACGAATTGACTGAAGCAAACCGGCAAACGCGCGTCGACTGCTGCGTTACATTACTAAACCGGCACAATAATGAAGGTATTTTAAACCGAATCATTACCTGTGATGCAAAATGGGTTCTTTACGATAATCGGAAGCGCTCAGCGCAATGGTTGGATCCTGGCCAGCCAGCGAAATCCTGCCCCAAGCGAAAATTAACTCCAAAAAAGTTACTTGTAAGCGTTTGGTGGACTAGTGCCGGTATTGTTCATTACAGTTTTCTCAAATCTGGCCAGACTATTACGGCTGATGTCTATTGTCAGCAATTGCAAACCGTGATGGAAAAGCTAGCGGCTAAACAACCTAGGCTGGTCAATCGCTCCACGCCACTGCTGCTTCACGACAACGCTAGACCACACACTGCGCAACAGACGGCTACTAAATTAGAAGAGCTTCAATTGGAAAGTCTAAGACATGTTCCGTACTCCCTGGACCTTGCTCCAACAGATTACCATTTTTTTCGAAATTTGGATAACTTCTTGCAAGGGAAAAAATTCAACTCCGATGGGGCAGTCCAAATCGCCTTCAAAGATTTTATTGATTCCCGTCCGACTGGTTTTTTTAGTAAAGGGACCAATGAACTACCTATGAGATGGCAAAAGTGCATAGAAAATAATGGTTCCTACTTTGATTACTTAAATATATTATATTAAAAAATATTCGACTTTTTGTTCCTCCCATACAAAACGCCAATTTCATATGTAAGGACCTAATATAATGAAAATAAATATTATATTACTTTCAAAGGGAAGATGGCATGAAAATAGAATAGACATTATATAAAGGGTTCCTTTTTTTTTGTTTAAATTATAGGAATTTATTCCAGACTTATTTATCGTAAGGGCATGCAATGCTTTCATGCATTTATGGAATGAACGCTACTGATCTGTAGGTATATGAACAACTGTAAATACACGAGCTGAACCCGAGACGCGGCAGAACGAAGCAACCCACTATTACGGTCTTTACGATTGACAACTGGATGTACCACGCCGTATTTGATTGCTGTACTATAAGATTTTACTCTTGTTTTATACCTATATTGGGAAAATCCTTTATGGCAATCTTAAAATACCATCGCAACTACCGAAGTATTTCATACTCTTATAAAGAAGAATTTGCTTAATCAATTTTCACAGGCGTAAATTCAAAATTTGTAAAAAGAAATTGTCATGCATGAAGGTACTTAATTTTAGTAACCACCTGTAAAATTATAAGGTTTGTTATAAGGGTTCGGAGGTTTTTCCAACTGCAAAAAAAAATTGTAAAGTTACGTAACATCTAAAGAGTGTTACCGTATGGGGTCTGCTGTCCAGAAAAGTTCCTTGACATCTGCATGCACCTCAGACGAGCGCGGTATGCGCGTTTTCTCGCTGCCAGTGTGGCTGCCTCTCCAGTGCGCGCCTCTGTCGTTCGTGCGCCTTGCTGCCTTCGGAGCGCTACCTGCGTATGGATTTTATTAGGTAAAAAAGTTTCAATGACAGCCCACATCAATGTAAGCGGTTACTCTTTCCCAGTGACGTGCATAGAGTATTTGGACAAGATAAGCAGAATTCACGTAATTATTTCAATATTATATTATTATAGTAAATATTATTGCATGTTATTTTATTGCGCTCATGGGAAAGATACACCGCGTAAAAATAGAATAGATATGAATATAAATATTTTCTTGTTTTGTTCAACTTTAAGCAATTTATTCCAGACTCATTTATTGTAAAGGCATGCAATGCTTCAATGCATCTATGGAAAGACCGCTACTGCTCTTTCCCCTGAGCTTATGTCAAGTAGGCTCGGCACGACGTGCCAATAGGGTTTACAAATTGAAAGTAGTATTCAACAGTCTCGATTATAATAGAACTTTAAACTTTTCTCTGGCTCTAAATTGTAGACCAAATACATTGATTTAACAACGTTAACCAGCGATTCCTAAAGTAGGCTCCAAAGAACCTAGGGGCCTTTTTTTTTTGTTATCCCGGTGGAAATCCCTACGGACCGTCAGGGGAAGTGGTGAGGGCCACTTCCCCTGGTGTGTCGGACCCGCCCCGACTAAAACCACCGGGGTGCCAGCACTGCCCTCTCTTCGCCTTCGCCGAGCCTGGGAATCCGAATACTTCCGACGGCTCGGCGGGCAACCTAGGGGCCTGTAGAATTCCAAGTAATGATTTATCTTTGAAATATTAGCAGACTGAAATACTTTTAGATTTAGTTTACTACAAATATTATTTCATAATAACATTATCTGTTTTCTATTTAAAACATTTCTAATAAAAGTAGTTGGTCTCATTTGAACTGCAGGGTCCTTGATTTGAAATAATTTAACGTGGGGTTCCATAAAATAGTAGGGATTTTAATAGCCTTCCATTGTTTAAAACTTTAGAAATCCCTGACATAAACACGATGACTGTCGCACCGGCTTCGTTTTTGGACTTTAAGTGCACGGTGTCTGAAGGTAAATGTTTATTTCTTACGCACAGTTTCAGAAGAACTCCTTCAATTTTTAATTGCGTTTGAATGTTTTCATTTGTCATTTTCATACAAATTTGAAAAGCTTTAGTGTTTAAAGTCTTTTAAAATTTAAGGAGCCTTTCTTAAACTAGGGATGAATCGAATATTTATAAGTTTTCTATACCTAATTATTTAAGAACCTTATGATCAAAGGTCGAACCGGTGAAATGTTAGAAGCACATTTGTGAGTATATTTTAAGAGATTTTGAACCAAAAATTCAAGTGTTCATTGAGTTAAAATTTAAAAAATATATTAAATTCCTATTTCTTTCTAAAGAGACACGTTTTACTATAATTTCAAAATACTTATTGTGTTATCAAGCATTAGACAAATAGGTATATTTTCATACCTGAGCCGCCATGACACGTTGTCTTTCAAGGACTAGAAGACATCCCGGACATCGGCAATCCCGCCATCGGCACATCCGCTTGTGCCCCTTCAAACAGGATATAACGCCGTGATTCCGACAACGCGCACATTTCGGAGTCCTCAGGGCTTTGCGTATATTATTTCCACCCTCGTTCTCGACACACCCTTCACTCTGCATTTCGGTAAATATAAATATCCTCTAATTCATTTTAATTACAAACACGGTAGTACTGGGTAGTTTGATCATGTTCTCGCTGAAATATCTTTTCAGCGATTGACTGTTATAAAGTGGGCTTCAGGTTTAAATTGTCTAGCGGTAGTACACGCTCCGCCCTATCTGTATTTCCATTGGCTGTAATAGATTGTGGGCGGGCGGCGGTATAAACAGACGTTTGTAATGAAAAAAGTTTATTTTTCATGGTAAAGTGATACATTGAGGGGATCATGTTTAAGTGTTTCTGTTTAGGTACATCGCTTTTGATGTCCTCAATCAAAGAATATTATGAGTAGTTATGAGTGGTTAAAAATAACGATATATTATTCAAAGCCTATCGGGTGCCTGCTTGCCTATTATACCTCCGTATTGTTTGGATACATAACAAAACATTTTATTTGTTATGTTGTTGATATTGTAGTTTGTTACAGGGATGTTACGGAGCTTCGACTCCGACTCCGATAAGTCGGAACTTCCGATTGTTATTACACCTTCGGTTCCGAAACTTTGTAATCGGAGTTATTAATCGGAGGTCACCACCACTGTTATAGTCCATTTCATTTGATTTCATTTTATATGTTGTTGAAACATTACATCAATTAATCAAACAATCAATGCTACTTAATTTGAAGAAGAAATTTTAAAAAATATAGACTAAAATATGATTATAATTAATAAATTTAAAACTAAATGTACCTTAAAATTTATTACTACAAGATTTTTTTATTTAACATTTACACTAAATTAAATAAAATAGAAATTAAACAACCCTGGAGCATATTTGATTTTATTTGTTCACTGTTAATAGGAAAATATTAATAAGAAACAGCAATTTTTCTTTTCATTGCCTGTGCATGTGTAAATTTATTACTTTCTAATTAAAAAGTTTCAGTGAATAATGTTTTTATTTGTACTTAAATAAAACTACTTTCTTCTGCCATCATTTGTCAATGCCAATGTCAGTAACATTGCCTCCGCCTCCGACTCCGATAAATCAAATTTAAAAACTCCGACTCCGACTTCGGTTCCGATAAACTGCCTCCGTTACATCCCTAGTTTGTTATATCTCCTGACGATAAAGAGAAACAGTAGGTATTCTATATTATAAAGATAGGGGACATTCAAACAACTAGCTTTCCTATTAAACTTTTCTCACTAGGAACTACTTCAATTCAAAAAGTTTAACATATTTTCATAAAGATACAAATCAAATGAGAACATTTTGTTTTAAAAACTATCTGGAACACTATAGTAAGACTTCACTTGGCATAAAGTGAACTCGGGATCAGCTTGTGTATATCCAGTTACTCATATATATGAGTAACTCAGTCAGTCATGAGTGATCAGTCGTGGTCTATGTGGGCCGATACGACGACGGAAACTATCAACGGATTTTCGTCCTTTAATATTTGCTTTCGTTTTAAGACTACACTGTACTTACCGTTAGATGTACTATGGTCACTTTGTCGAGCCAGTGTAAAAAAACAGAACTAGATTTTTTGGTATTTCTCTTTAATACATTTTAGTAACTTAGTTCTATATATGCCAAGCATGCAAGTCTTAGTTTAACACTAATTAAATAATATGACTTGTAATATTTGAGTAAAATCTAAGGAAAGACCAAGTGGTGTCTAAAAATCTTAGCCTTAGTACCTGTAAACTGGAACCGGAGGTTTATTTTGTCAGTGTCTATAAGTTGCATATCGAATGCACATTCGATGCCTAAATGTAGGTAATCCCTGGGTTGTACTAAACGTGTCAGTAAGGCGGTAAAACCTCTGAACCTGGCCGGATATCATATGCCTTTTTTTACACTAGCACGACACTGAAAATCGAAAGCAACCGTCAAAGGATGAAAATCCATTCATAGTCATAGGCCAACATATACCACGACTGAACGTCTCTAGGTTAAATAAAGTGATATACACAAGCTAATCCCAAAACGCGATAGGCCAAAGCGAGTCACTATGACTCTCTTTACACTTGTGCACTGCGGTCATGTCCCAGTTTGGGCAATCGCCCTACCTCCATAACCATACGTTTATATATTTCTATAATCAGAAGACATTGGCGACATGTTTGACTTTGAGCAGGCATGATGACGGCGACTGCTAAAGGTTTCCAATTACTTTGTAGTCGCCGTCGTTCTTTGCTTAAAATGTATATAAGATTTCCATCAGGTATCGTATAATCATTTTCCGAACCTATATAAAAATTATGCCAAATCTATAATTGGTTACTTAACTTTGTTTACGATGGTTTGATACCTATATCGCTAATGATAATTAATTACTGATTATAATTTGTATATTAATACAAAATATTTAAAAAGTGTCTTGAAAAATCATGTCATCAAAACAGCCTTTTACCTACATTTCAGTTAATCTAATTGTAATAAGAAATTTGTAACCGATATTCTTCCAATCTGTGGAGGCGATTGCCAATTAGTTCTCGGGTTACGGTCATCTGTGACCAGTATGCCTTAAGTTACATTATTGTTTCTTAGAAACTTGGATATTATTTTTAGAATTAATGTAATTCAGTACTTCAACAAATTTTATTATCTTTTTTATTATCATCTAAAGGCAAGTAAGTTTGTGCAGTCGAGGTCTATGGAATGTGCTTGTCTGTCTTTATTTTCACTTAGCAATATAAAGCATATAAAGGGTTATTAAAAACTTGCCATACTTACTGAGAGAAGAATGTGATAGAGGAACTATAATGCAACTATTTAGTAATCAAAATGGTAAATGATTGACTTATAATATAATAATAATATAGTAATATATAATATTATAGTAATCGTCGGCCTCATTATCACTTTCCAGCAGGTGAGATTGAGGTCAAGCGCAAGCCTGTATGTAATAAAAAAAACTTTCGATACAACTATTATATTAATAACTAAGTATATTTTGACTTTGTTTTTGGATAACATAATTGCTAGTTGTGATTTTAATTATACCTACTAACAATAAATCGCAATTATAAATTGAACGTTTTTACAGTACAAGAATCGGCCTTTTTAACTAAACCAAAAAGCTTATTTCAAGCAAAATAAGTGATAACTTAATCGAAGTGTTGTTTCTACCTACGTTTACATTTTCCTAAATATTTTTACTATATTATTGGTATTTTTCTAGTTAGCTTGACTTGTTTTTACAGGTGTTTGCAGACTTTATGTCATGGATATATTTTATGAACTGGACGCCACTTTCTGTAATATATGTATTTTTAATTAAATTTGTTCCTGTTAAGTGCCAAAACTTTAGATTATAATACGAGTTTTGGTCTTTTCACAGGGTAAAAATCTTTAATTTTCACTTTTGTCAGCTATTTAAATACGTTCAAATATCAATTTATATTTCTTTTTTATAATTTATAATTCAAACCATATAATTTGAAGTACTTTTGCAATTGAGATTTAAGTGTCGAAATCGGGCATACTACCAAATACTTTAAAATTCAAATAACACGAAAACTACTAAATTTCGACAGTATTGGGCTGGTTTAAATTGGTTTAGGTCCTCAATGCTTCAAAATTATACGGCCAGTTTCCAATAACTCTGTATATTGAGTATAACTTACCTATATAATGGTTAAAATAAAGCAACAATGTATCACTGTTCATGCGGTAATTGTGTTATTAGAAGGCATAAAGGAGCTTTGAGTGTGATACGATGTGTTGTGGAACAGACTGATCTCTTTGCTTGTTGTGCAGGCAGTCGCTTAATTTTGCGGATGAGTACTTTTCATTGTGCATAACATACCTACTAACAGTCCAAAGCTTGTTTTTATTGCACAAGCGCGATCAAAAACTGTTCGGTATGACGTTTTTTTATTAATATATGATTTATTTATTTTTTCTTTGCATCCTGGGGGAAATCCTGCATAGGACCATCAGGGACGCTGTGAGGGCAGAAACCCTGGTGTGCCAGACTCCTACTAAATAAAAAGCCTCGGGGTGTCCCTCTGATTGCTCCACCCAGGCCTGGGAAGCATAATTCATCCAGATGCCCAGGGAACAAGAAGCTTTGTTGAGGCTACCTCTCCGGGAAGGGAAGCAGTAACGCCTCTCCCAGGCCCCGGCGCCCTCTCATCCGGGCAGCAGACTCCCTCAAGTCTACTGCCCGGCTATTGTCACCGGAGAATATCGTGCTCGCTCTTGGAATATATGATTTGATAAATAGACTCAACTTAATTAAATAGGTATTTATTTTAATTCTGTGTATTATTTCCTAATATTACACTTCTAAATATACTATAATTATGCCAGTTGTAAATCTCTTATTGGATAAGAAAAAAGATTACTTGCGGCTCCAAAAATACGGACACTGAAAAGTTCTTTAAACATTTGAAGATTTTATAGTACCCGAGAACTAAATCCGGTCGAATCTGGCTAAGTCTATAAGCTATATGCAAAACGCACCCAAGAAACTGCTTAATATCAAAAATATATAGCCATTATCGAATATAAAGTGTAGTGATGTTAAAATAAAAAAAAACACATTTAATTAATATAAAAGTAGATATAACTTATTAATTTTTTAATTGTTGTATAATACGAATTCTTAAAAACTAATGTTTCTGTATATTAAATTGTAAAACTAATTTCTGGAACATACATTTCGTGCACAAAACATTCTTCTAACCAAAGTTCTGTCACAAACCGGACTCTGTCGTATTTTTGTTTCAAGCGGTTCGTTTCTTCGACACTTGTCTTATTGGATATAACAACGTGCGTTAGATTAAATACACCGTCTCCATAAACAGTCGCGCCATAAATTTTAGCCAATAAAATCACCAGATCATCGCACTGGACGAAATGTATGAAACACGATCTAAGAAAAGAATACGGGTTGATACTACTGAATAATTCTGCGTCTAGATTTTCCATTTCTCGATTTGTTAGATGAATATCCTGAAAATATGATATAGAATTAAAAAAAATACAAACTAAAAATAAGATTTATTTCGCACACAGCTACATATGTATGTAGTAGGTATGTACCTATATATTCTTAGAACTTTTCAACCAATCGCCCAGATTCAGTAACAGTTTTTAAATTTTAAAACACTAATAATTAATTTTGTATGAAATTGACGTTTTATTAGTATTAAAAAACTTTTTAAATTTAACAAGTGTTTGTGGAACTAGGTACATATTTACAATAGCTTATATTAGTTACATTATTAGTTACATTACGATAAGTTCTAATTATAGATTACAATTTTTAATTTAAGCAGGACAAAGTTCCAATGCTGAACTGGGAATTCTAACACGCATAAAGAATTTTAATACTGATGTTTTTATTACAAGCAGTAATATTCAAGTTTGAGACGATTATTGTATACTTAAAGAACTTAGCCTAAGATCTATAGACACCATTTTGACTTTGCTTAGCAAAGTGCTCGGTAAATAAATTCGTTTTGATAACAAAAACCTAATATATAGTAGGAAGTAGAGCCTAAATATGCAGAACCACGTAAAAGTTGACTAAATCGGTGAATTAATATATTGTTTGACATTAATTAAAAAATATAAATTGCAATATTTCAGTAAGCTCTAAGCGAAGGTAAAGTAGGGTCTATAAATCTTAGACTTACAGCCTAAGATAGTGCATAGCATTCCCAGTTGTTTCGAAATGTTATATTCCAAGAAATCTAAATAGGAAATATTTGTCATGAGATTTACTCACATCGTCATCGATTTTTTCAAAACACCTTCGAAGAGTTTCTTCATTCGTAGGCGTCGCGTAGGTGTCGCCAAACTCATCGTACATCCTCGCTAATTTTAATTTTGTCGATTTCTTCATAGCCAACGTATCAAGTGGACTGAGGGTACAGGGTAGGTCCGACGGAGGAAGAGCCCGGAGCCAGGCGGCCGTCGTGACGTCCGCTTTCAGTGACTTGATTGCGTTCACGGCTGAGTTGTTCATACGTCCGACTATACAACACCAAGTGTCTTCCGCTAAAACCACGAAGATGTTTTTTTTATATAGAATTGACAAAATGGCTGCATTACACCTGATGGACAGTACAATGTAGTCCAAGAACGACAACGAACTCAAAGGGACGAAAATTGTTTTTGGGAGTCGAAGCTGCTCGCGTCCGTCGGCTTTAACCTAGTTTCCCTACACGTGACTCCTGGGTGGTGCTAAACGAGCACCAGCGAGGTGGTAGGGCATTGGAGCCCGTCTGGATCGCGACCACAGTACACGGGTGTAAAGTCCGTCATAGTGACCAGTTTCGGCTTGTCGCGTTTCGGGATCAGCTTGTGTATATCCAGTAGCTCATATACCTAGAGACCTTCAGTCGTGGTATATGTGGGCCGACATGACGATGTAGACTATCAATGGATTTTCATCCTTTGATGGTCGCTTTCGTTTTGGACTACACTGTACTTACCCTCAGGTACTCTGTAATCAATATGTCGAGCCGGTGTAAAAAAAAAAACTATTGCGATTCAGTGCCTATAGTTATATAGTGGAAATAACTTTAAAAAATTCGTCCCGGAAAGGAATACGTAATTTCTTACCGATACTGGCGACATTTATTCCGCTGTGTGATTTGACGAGTCTTGCTAATTCCGATTTAGAGCAATCGGTGTCATCAGACAATATGCAAATTTTCCTTCCTAACAGCGCCTTGGACGTATGCTCCACATCATCATGTTTCACCAGTTTGTACTGCTCGGCGACTTGGGGTGGCGTCTTCACCTTACGTTTCCTGGCAATCTTAACCTCTACCGTACTCTCTTCCAGTGTATCCTCGCTTATACGATTTATATTGAGTTTTACTATAGGGCCTTTGTTCTGACAAAAAAAAAAACATTTAAGATCTCATGACAATCGCTATCTCCTAGACTGAAGTGTACAGTAACTCTCTATTTTCCATTGCTGTGTAGTGTTCAGTTTGTTTAGTGTAGTATTTTTTGTACCGATGGTATCCCAAAAGTAGTGAAGAATGCACTTACTTCCACAAGTTGGTTGAACTCGTCCAAGCGCATAGTGTCATCAACTGGTTTGTCATCGCGGAGACGCACTACGCGCGGAAACCGCAACGTGTGCGAGGTGCCGTACGTGACGCATCTAGTTAACTCCGACGCACGAATCTGTGTACAATGCGAGTCGAATATTAGTGTCCGACCGAGAGTTCGGTTTCGGTTTCGGTTTCGGCCGAGTTTCGGCCAAAAATCAAGTTTCGGCGGCAGTTTCGATTTCGGCCAAAACTGGCCGAAACTTTTGCCGAAACCGAAACTGATTTCGGTAGTTGTCGTACATGCTTGCCTAGCTTCGTTTCTCGCGGCAACGCTTTGACGGACGCTGGCGGCCCTGTTCGTGATTCGTGCGCCGTTCGCATTGCTTTTTTTATCGAATTTACGCGTGTTTGTTGACCGGGAAAGGTCTTCACAACTTAACCGGGCGGGTGGGCGAACACTGAGGGTGCTCAGCCGGCAATTTATGGGTTGGGTGGCAATGCAAGGGCACCCCTGTGGGTACGAACCTCCACTTGAACCGCCAGCCAGAAATACGAAACCTAACGGTGATCTACTAGCGTTTCGGAAGCTTCTACTTTGAGAAGAAACGCCGAAAGAAACTCAAGGCTGCGTCGGAGTGTGACCGCGTCGTTTAGACGACAGTTGACGGATCTAATTCGCATTGCTCTATAGCAACACAACTTAGTCAGTGCGTTATCACCCGACGTAAACATTCTTTAGAGGTTATGCTTTGATGGTACTGATTACATGTAAGTTTTTGCTTAATTTTTTTACTTGACCACGTGAGTTTCGGTTTCGGTTTCAGTTTCGGCCGAAACAGAAGCCACGGCCGAAATTTCGGTTTCGGTTTCGGCCGGAAAACCAGTTTCGGTCGGACTCTATCGAATATATACCAATTTAATAGATGTAATAAAATTAACCGGCTTCTTGGGACAGGTTGTTCAGAATCGTTAGATAAATCCATTTAAGCTATTTTAACATGTTATTACATATTTTTTTCATAAATACTTAGATCGATTGAATTTGTGTGCGAAGTCAGGTGAAGTTTTTGACATAATCTATATACAGGGATACAGGTAACTAACGCAAAACCTCTTAAGGGTGACTTTGGCATATTAAGACTGACAACTTTTATCTTACGACTTTTTCTAATTCAATCTTTTTTCCCCATACAAAAAATAAATCAAATTTGCAGTTCTGATCTTCTTAACACTCTGAAAGGCGGCACGATGCAACTGGGGCAGACGAATTCGTAGCATAAGCTGACTGAACTTTGAACATAGAGCTGAGGATTGTTAGAAATCCCCACTAAAACTAAAAATATATATATATGGATGTGTTAAGTTTTGGCAAAAGTCAGAACAAAAGTTGTTAGTCTTGATGTACCTAAGTTACCTTTAAGAGGTTTGGCGTTAGCTACCAGTAACGTAGTATAATCACTTGTACTGAGTTGCATATCATTGTAGATCCAAAACAGCTAAAGTTATAAACATGAGATTACTCCGGGTTTTTTTATGACGTATGTATCCAGTAAGAGAAGATTTTTTATATTCTTCTGAGAGGATGAAGTAAGGGTTGAGATTTTGTTTGAAAATCCGTCTATTTTAATGTAAGCACTATGAAAATCGGTATTTAGATTTTCTTAGTTTCGTGGTTTTTGGAAAATCAGCCCGTAAGGGGTAAACTGTCAATTTAAAGTTTGTTTAAAAATCCAGTAGTTTTGAAATTAGACTCCTAGGCGAAATTAGACCGCTAGATCGAAGCGGATCCGCTTGTATAATATAAATTGAAGTAAAATTTGTATACTCATTCTCTTACCTGCAAAACAATAGAATGTTCTGGTTCAACCCAAAAGTCTGGCTTGGATTTATTAAACACAAGGTGTGGCGGCGGGGGCTGTTCGTCCGCTCGGCACCAGTGCGCTTGCAATGCTGTGCAAACTTGTTCTCGCTCCCTGTCTGTCAAGCCCGTGGAGACTCTCCCAACGCATACCCACCGATTATTCTTTCGATCCAGACAGGCTACGAGAAAGCACTTCGCTCGTCCGTGCCTCTTGTTTTCAGCTTCATCGGCGCCTATTACAACCAAATCTAATTCGGTCATTGCGCCTTCAGTGTACTGAAATTACAGACGAATTCAATTTTAATTCTCTCGATACTTAACCGACAGTACTTGATTTCAGATGTATGTAGTTATGTCGAATACAACTAGGTTCTATCTATCATTGACACTAATTCAATATTGATATCGCGAGAAAATTTAAATGCCAATTATATTTTTGCAAATCTTTTTGCCTCTTCAACAATACAATACTTCTTTCGTCCACTCCTTGCCAATTAAACTTTACCCTCACTGAGATTTATGTTTATTTGGTCTGGGTAGATAATTTACGGTAAGTCATGAAACTTACTTCTAGACAAATTCTTATCTTATACCTTTATCAACGTTCTTTATACTTTTTTTTCATTCTGATTCGACAGTTACGAAAAAAAAGTGAGCACGACCATCGTGAGGCAAACACTTGCTGATAGTAGCCGCGATTATGCCGGTTTACACAAATATGTCTTCACTCTACGTTTAAAAAGCCAATATCATAGGGCGCAGAAAACGCCCTGGAAAATGTAAGAGTTTGAAAACTTCTTAATTCTAGCCGAAGGTGGAATTCACCGTAACACTGTGGCTATGTAATCCAATGGGCGTTGTTTTTTTTTAATGAAAGTAAGAGGACCTGTGCAATTTCAGAACACTTGGCATTATACAAACGATAAAAGAAAATTATTAAGACAATATACTTGAGCAGAGGACACGACTTTGTATTTGGTATCACACGCATCATTTATTTATTCTTTCTACATTTCTCAAGCAGCGAATAATGCTGTTATGCAAGCTGTCAATATATGTAAAAAAGCTAACAATAAATCAATGATATTAAAAAGATTTTATGAAAATGTTGTAGACAAAGTCGACCTAGGAAGCAAATAATTGGTACCACCATTTATTAAATACCTCGGGTTTAATTTTATACCACCCAGCGTCGCGTTCGTTAGGTATATAATAAGAGTCCGTATCCTTTACTACAATACCTTCTTCTTGATTCTCCATAGCTGCGTTTAAAGCATCTAGTACATCAGAACTGGAACAATTGCAGGCGTAATCAATTATTCAGATTAATAATAGAATTTCTTTGAAACGTAAGGCACAATCACATCCCTACTTATTTGCTTGGTATATTAGCTGAACATCCGTCTAATATATTCGTTTTTGGATTATTTAGCTAGTAATGTTATAATTTGTTCGTACATATGTGTCATTATAGTTAACCCATGAGCGCCCAACTTAAAAAATGAAGATGGATTTTTTTGGACAAAATTTAATTGGAGTAAAGAAATATAAGTATACAAAAATTTATTTGCTTTTTTAAGGAATACTATTAAAAATGTAGAAACAGGACACTGGAAATTAAGCATATCACCTCTACAATAGATATATAGAGCTACACAAAGGTACTAAATTACTTTTCATTTGCAATATTATAGGACACTGCAGCATAATGGGTTAATACAAAAATATAAATAGAGGAAATATCATGAAGGTAGGTAAATATTGTTTTTTTTATTCTGACCCATCACAGTTAACGCATCTCACCTGATGGTAAGCATGGTGCAGTCCAAAAACGACAACAACTATAAACAGAACGAAAACCTATCGATATTCGCAGCGATAATGCCGGCCTACGCAAATATCTCTTTACGCTTCGTTTAAAGGACCCCATATCATAGAAAGGTGGAACATGCTCGCCGGAAGATCATTCCACATCCTTACGACTTGACAAAAGTATGAGTTAGAGAACTTCTTAGTCCTAGCCGGGATGCGAGTTACCGTATAGCTGTGACTGCGCAAACCAGCGCGCGTGGTTCTACAATGGAAGGGGGACGGTGGAACAAGGTTAAATAACTCTTCAGAACAGTCGCCATGATAGAGACGGTAGAAAATGCTCAGGCAGGTAATAACTCTGCGCAAATGGAGCGGTTCCAGAACCACACATACATACCGATACATTGAAATATATTCAAACTTGCTGTATGTTCCTACTTGGCTTGCTTCCCACAGCACGTGTTGAGACGCAGCTGCGAGACTCAATGCAGAATGAGAACGTCGTCATTAGAAACACCACAGGCGACGCAAATGTAATTTAAAGTTTTTTTAAAGCGCTACGTTTATACTAAATTATGATGCACAGAACAGATCGAATTGAAGATGTATTGTGGACCTATTGACCTAGACAGAGGCCTCAGAATCTCAAAGAAGACATAAGAAAGCCGCAGTAGCGGTGACTTCACAAGAAATGTATATATGGCAGTATGTATCACCGTAACGATTTTATTGGAGGAGGTAGAAAGCTCCCATTCGAGCGTATTCATAAAAACGGGTTATCTCATGACGCAGCTCCTAGACTGAGATTTATAGACGCTATTTCGACTTTGCTTAGCGAAGTCTTCAAAAAATAATTAGTTTTGACAAAAACTGAATATATAATAGGAACTTGAGTATAGCCGTAGCATTCGCAGAGCCAAGTCCATTTTGACAGAATCGGTGACTTACCAAATGTAAAGGTGTAAAGTCTAAACAATCTGCGTCTATAAGTTGCAGCTTCACTCCGACGCAGCCTTGAGTTTCTTTCGGCGTTTTTTCTCAAGGCAATCGCTTCCGAAACGCCAGTAGATCACCGTTAGGCTCGTTTTTCAACTGGCCAGCCGCCCAAGTCGAGGTCCGTACCCACAGGTGTGCCCTTGCGTAGTTGCTCAACCCATAAATTTCGCTGGCTGAGCGCCCTCTGCGTTCGCCCACCAAGCCCGGTTTTGTTGTGAAGGTCTTTCCCTGGCCACCAACGTAGGACGTGCTAAAAAAAAATTCAGCCCTAATGATACGGGCAGTAGGAAGCGCCACATCGAGCACGTCGCCTAGATCCAGGCGTGAGCGGTGTGTGATGTGTTCCCGCACACTGTTCCAATGACAAATTAAGGAGATGAGGGGAGGGTGACATTTCTTACACCACTCTCCCTGCTAAATGTGTTAGGTGTACGCAGAGGGTGGCGACTATTTAGCCACCCCCTGCCAAGAAGGCGGGGCCTGCAGAAGGCTAGACGTCGCCGGGTGCCGAGGAAGATGGCTCAGCCTTGCCCTTGGCATTCGGCAGGCGGGAGATGGAACACCCCGGGGGTTTTAGTCGGTGCAAGTCCGACACACCGGGGGGCAACCCTCATCGCCCCCTGAGGTCCGTTAGGGATTTCCCCCTGGTCACAAAAAAAAAGGAAGTGCCACATCTCTTTATGCTTAAATCATTTAGGTCTGTAACTTTGAGCTTTTGTCATGTTACCAATTAATTTCTTACATTTGATTAACAGTTTGTCTCTTGCAGTGCTGTATAACGCCGGGTACATCAGTGAATAGCGTGTCCAGTAGTTCGAGTCGATCCTTGAGAGGCATGCCCCTTTTTTCTGGAGTATCCACTAAGCTTTTACCATTGTAATAAAGAATGTCAAACGCACAAAAACATGGTCTGTGTACTGACTTCTCCGTGATTTTCTTTATATCATACTCCATACCTATGCATAAAATGAATAAGTAAGTACCTATGATAGGAGAGACGTGTATGGGTTTCGGAAATTAATATGCCGGCAATTAAGCATAATATACGGTAGAGGGTAGTATAATAAAATTTGAGCGAAAGAAGCAAAAATTAAATCTTTGTTTAATCATACCTTTTGAACCAAAACATTCTTTTTTTTTATGCCAACCCATCATTTCTCCGTCTATGATAAAACTGGTTACGTCATCTCTAAAACAACCTTTTAATAAAGGCGTGATTAAACCTTCGGCGAATGTTGCGCCGTAATTTTTTGAAAAGGGGTAGCATCCTCTTGAAAAATATTCAAAAACTCCATTTTCCATGTGCACCTAAGAATTTGTTTTATTTGCATTATCTAAATTCAAATAATAAATATCATTTGCATAATGTTCTATCAATTTCCTAATATTGAATAATGGCGTGAGATGAGCACCAAAATAGGAAGAACAAGTACTCTTTTTCCGTAAAATGGACATCTGTAGCCATCAATTTAGAACTAAAGAATAGATAACTGCAGGAGTACTACATATAAATAATGCAGAAAATAGTTTCATATTTACATAAGCATAATAAAAATATTAATGGCGTGACAACAATTCCAAAGGCCCGTAACTAAATCATTATAGGGCTCCGATTCCACGAATAAATCTCTATTAAGATCGACTCTTCAGAACTCTCTGAGTATTCGTATTCCAAGAGTCCAAAAAACACACATTTCTTATAAAACTTAGTAATATTACAACTAGACGTTTTATAGTAACGAATTGTAAATACATTTTTAATCATTTTGGAGACATATAAAGAGATGTTAAATTCTGGCGGGTATCTCAATCCACAGACTCTGTGACCTAAAGCTCTTGATATTTTGGTCCCTAAGACACTCCCATGTTACTTCACTGAAATAAATCGGTTTATATATATATATATATATATTCGGAGATTACATATTTTACTGTACTGCCTACCCATTCTGATGGCCACCGCAAAACCACTGCTAAACAACAAAATCGCATGGATTATGTACAAACGTATGAAGCAATGATGGCACACCGTACCTGAAATCTCTCGCCGTCAAACTTTTCTTCTATTTGATACATCTTGTCGTTAGATAATAAACACACATCTTTTATATCTAGCTTTTTAGATAACATTGGCTTCACTGCGCAAAATAACTGGATATCTGGTATGTCTGTCTCCACGAAATTACCATTATCGTACATTTCGCAAATCTTTAAACAAACATTCATATTAAGTCTCAATAAATATATATATTTTTTAATGGTGTATTCAATTTATTTTTGTATTGATAATAAAATTAATTGTATACCTTAGAAAGATTGCTGAGTTTTTCATAAAGTTTTGGTGCTTTAGCATCTAGAGCCGATAAAATTCGTTCATCCCCTATACTAAATTTCAAATCCTTAAGAATTATTCTAAAGAACCATTTCAATTGATTCGCGTTTAAATTTTTTAATGCATACGCAAACATGTCATCTGTAATTTCTGAAATAACAAATCCCGGAGACATGTATTTAATTAACTTATTGTGAAAGTAAAAAAATATGAAAACAATAGGTGATTATTATATGATAAAAAGATAGTCTTTTATAAAGTTGGTTTATTGTATTGTGGTAAATTTAATGATATAAAATTCTTACATTTGACAGTCTAAAGTATTTAACTAAAACCCTGTCTGACCCGGGAAGGAAAAAATAAAAATTTATCCCAAAAAAATACTATAACAAATTAATTACATGAGGAAATTTACATGGTAACACTGGGACAGAGCGTAGCTCGTGAACCAAGGAAAGTAAAGAATTGTGCTAAAAGCTCATGACATTATAGCCATGACTCATGTAGATCTCAAGCAGCATTTATCAGTTAAACTAATTGATTAGTCTTTTGATATTGTTTTTTTTTGTAAGTAATCCCATATTATATTGTATGTAAAATAATTAAATTCCTTCAATTTTATATGCCAATAACGTTTTAATATTTATGAGAAGTATAATTTTGTGATGTAGTTGAGTTATGTTATCATGACACCAATATGCCAATTTGGGTCAGACAGAATATTTATTATACTCTATATAATAAACTTAGTTTGTAATGATGTTGACTGCGACAGTGAAGTTACTGGGTTCGAATATGATTGCCGCAAGTAATAAATATATATCATGCCTACACACCTAGTTTGCGACTAGGTCTTCAGTATTGCTTTACACTTTGGACTAGGTCTAGGACTAGGTCAAATAATAACGGATGTTATTATTTTACAAAAATGTTACCCTATCTCAGATTCACAATTTATTCCTGCAGCATAAACTGTGTGTGTGTGTACTCGCGTTTCATATAATCGAATGTAATTGTTACAATAAATATCAGACCGCGACACGTCAAGTGAGCAATAATATGGCGAATGCCAGAGTGATGGGATATGCCGTGTTGACTGCAATATATTGCTTCTTTTATTAATATTAATTAAATTGAAAGTCCAGATGCACTGTATCCATCCTTTTTTTTTCTGTTCAAGGCCGGCAGCACGTTGACAATAGTTCTGGTGATGCGCTCCTTTAAAGTATAGGCAGCAGTAGCCACTTTCAATCAGGTTACCTGTCATCATCTTTTAGTATATTAAAGTCTTGTAATACGTACTTACGTATGTTATACGTTGATACTTACGTTTTTTATTGTCCACATTATTCAAAGCAATTTTGTCAAGAATGTTATTTATTTCACCTATTGTTAAATTGCTCGAATTCTTCGCTTTATTTTTTAAAACATAATACGCTTCTCCGGCGAAATCGCTTTCTTGTGAATGATTATTGGATCTCCATTTCAACAACTTTTTCCCTTCCTGTGATTGTTTGTTTAAACGGAGAACTCCTACCAATATTTGAGCAAGTCTCTCTTCTTTAATATTGTAAGCGTTTCTACCTCTGTCAAGTTTAGGCGCAAGCAGTCTCATTAAGGGAAATAAATTTGCATCCTGCAAATTCAAGAGTACGTCTAAATTAGTTTTTTATTAAAGATTTAGTTAGTACGTAGGTATTGTAAGCAACCTACCTTCTTATCTCTTATTTTTGAGATCTTCAATTTTATATCGTCAATAAAATCTATCAAAATATTATTTTGCTCCAACTTACGGCCTTTTCTGTCGTATAACTTTTCCAAAATAAGGCATACATCTTCAAATAATATTGAGTCTACTGGTGACGTCGAATCATTGGCCATTATACCACGTTTAAAATCTGTCAAAAATTAAACAAGTTAATTAAACTTACAACTACTAATATTACTGATTTACTCGATATACATATGCATTGAAAATAAAATAGGTATAGAAATATAGGATAGAAATTACGAATCATCTGATATTTTCATTTATATATAAAAAATAATTAACTGAAAAATCCCATCTGAAAATAAATGTTGTTAAATAGTTCCGATTGTCAAAACTGTAATCTAATAAATAATATCTTCACGTAATAACCCTTTCGGGGTGAGCAAAGATACATTAGTGACTGTATCCATTTTGCGCTTAAATGTCGCGCCCATGTCCATCATGTAATATTATTTAAATAATTATTTTGTATTATTAATAGTATGAACAATATCTCATAAAACTTAAGTATTATATCTGTTTACATCTTCATTCTTAAAATATTATTATCTATGGTGATTACTATGATGGTCTTTGATAAGATTAAAAATAAAATATCATAATGAATTAATTAATATTTATTACTTGTATTTTCTTAATCTATAACAAGATATTTCATCACATATTTTCTGGCTATATGAGGAGAATGATCTTTATATAAAAGATATAAATTGAAAGCAGTTTCTCTTGTTAAGTCTATAGATCCGTGTATTTTACATTTAGCAGCCAACTCAGAAGCTAAGGCTCTTTCATAATATTCAATTGCCAAATTATTTATACTCAACATCTGATATGCTCTACCCATGTTATAGTTCGTTTCTTGATCACATTTTCGTAAATTTGTATATTTCAATAGATAGGACATTCCCTGTAATATCAAATTATGGTGTTTATCAACTGTTCTTTGAGCTGCCATAACCAAAATAGTAATTGCAATTAACAACGCTGATAATGGCTCTCTACATTGTTCATGATATTCTAAAAAGTATTTAAGTGCCACTAAATATCTTCCTGATGACAGAAAATTGTTACCTAAAAATAAATTCTTAACAAGATTATAGTCTTTTTGAAATAGTCGCATCAAAAATTTTGAATGTGTGTTTTCATCAACAGAATTCATAATATAATTTAACAAATTCCATGTACGTGATCTTGGGTATTTTTGTGCAAAATCTCTTATAAATTTTAAAGAGTTTTGATAATCATTACAAAGAAGACAAGCTTGAAAACAATAAAATTCTATATCCAAACGATGGGAAGTTATATTTTTAGACATCATAGCTCCAAAAGTTAATCTTTGCATTGTAAAATATTGTTTGTTATCATAAGCTATTTTTAATAATTCCACAAACAAATTCCATTCTTCCTGAGGGGATAATTTAAACGTTTCATCTTCTTCAAAATGTAAATCATCCTCATTATACGGGTTTTCTCCACGCAATCTACGAAATTCATAAACTAGATCCATTCCTGATTTCACTTTACATGCAATACTAAGCTCTTCCAGATGTCTAAACCTTCCAAATGTTTTAGATAACAAAGATTCACCTACTTCTAGGTATTTCAATGGCTTATTATACTTCTTCAATATACATAAATGTTCATAAAGAAGATTTGCACTAACAACATATCTATAGTCTTGCTGCAATGTGTCCAAAGCCTCATCTATATAACCTTTTTTTTCAAGAATTGTAAACAGTTTTCGTCGTGCTTCAGGATGTTGAGGTACATGCTTTAATACTTTAGAGTATGACTCAATGGCATCATCCTCTCTTCCCAAGTTATATAGACATTCTGCATGTTTTAGCCATACAGCTCCCAGATCGTAACTATTATTTTTTACTAATGGTGACAACAGTTGTATAGCTAGTTCATGATGACCAACTGCTGATAAAGCTTCTTCTATATCCATGTAGAGATCACCAGCTCTCTCTACATCATTAGATAAAAAATCTGCTAACAATGTTTTCACCAGGTCAATAGCTCCTAAATGGATAAAACAAACTAATAGTTTACTTTTTAAATCTATAGGTAAAGTATCTGGTATTGTACAATTAATATAATTAGTATGCTCTTCAATTATATTATTAGAATTCTTTATTGTTTGTATCTCTGCTTCAATTTCAACACTTAAATTTGCCACAAAAATCTCTAAGCATGTCTGAAACTGTTTTTGGGTAATTAAGATTTCCAAGAAAATATTGATATCTTCTATTGTGAAAAAGGATGAACATTTCTTGTATGCTGCTCCCATAACCTCATAAGCCCGTTCATGTTCACCACTTTTGTGGTACAGTGTTGTTGCCAGCTTTGCATACTTCATTATAGTTTCACCATCATTAGGAGATAAGCATGTTACTATTTTGTGATAAAATTTTACCCTTGAAACACTGAGTGTATGAAGTGGATACTTGATTTCTTCTAATGATTGTAATAGCTCTAGTCTTTTCATATGCAAATCAAGATTACGGGGATCTGCCTTGACAGCTTGAGTGTAACAAATCATTTCCTGCTTAACATCATTTCTTTGTCGAGATATTGCTGCTAGGCGAAGCCACTCATTAGCATCAGATGGGCTCAGATGAGCCGCCAACAGTGAGAATTGAAGAGCTTTTTCTGTATCATTTTCATATATTTGTGCTAGAGTCTGATATGGTTCTGGTGCAGTTGGAACCTGTTTTATGATTTCATGACACAATCTCTCTGCTGTATCTTTTTCCCCTCTGGCGAAACGCAAATTCGCCTCTCCCATAAGTCCCATAAGCGTAACAGATAAGTGTGTACATTTCCGACGCTTTTTAATAATCTTATCTTTTGTCACTGACTCACTCGGTTCCTCATCGTCTTCTGCGTCCGATTCTTCTGTGTCTTCTTCTTCATCCTCATCCTGACTATACCATTCGCTTGAGTACTCAGAGAAAGACATTTCCCCACTTAAAAATTTATTTGTTAAGTCACTCTCCATATCCAAAGGTCCCGGGACAACAGGCACATCTGGGTTATTATCTTCCATTATTACTTAATATATTTCTTTATCATATCACGAAACTATAAATAAAAACTATTGTAAATAAATTAGGTACAATTAAACTGAAAAATTAAGAAATTTTCATAAGTATTATCAAAACAAGTGGAACCTAAAACTAAAAGGACGCATACTGTTTATTTTTTGAAGTAACATGTTTTAATAATTGTGCCCTATTCGACAAAAGGCTTTGGAACTTTAAAGCGAAGTATTAACATTTTAAATAACAACATGATAATAATAATGTCCTAACATTAATATTATCGTAATTGTAGGTTAGATTATTTCTAAAATCCGTAGGTTATAGCAGATTAATAAATTTAGTAACTACTTACCTAAATAAATTAATAGGTCTTATTTTTTAAATGATTCAACTACTTTGTAAATTACAATCAAAAAAACTTCGTTTCATGCAAACAACAACAACAAAAATAATGAAACCACCATTCACGTAATGTCGCCAGGTAGGAAAAGTAATGTTGCTAAGCATAATGTTTTTTCTTTCTAATTAATTTACTCCTCGGATAGTGTTAATGATATTAAGATTATTTCAAAATTTTATAAAAACAAAGGCACTGTGTATCGTTGGCTTAGCTTGAACACGATTTAAATTTAAAAAAGTAAAAATCTACAATGCTGCCTACTTAGGAGTTTTACCCCTAAATATAATTATATGTGAGCATTTGAAAGAATTTCAGTATATAATTAAATCAAATATAAATCACAATATTAGCATAAAAATCCCCAAACAAGGATGTTTTGGAAGTGATAAATAGTATCTGAATAAGGCTTAGTTATATTGCCTAGCAATTGAATAAATTCTTGTAAATTGATATACAATTTTGTAACAATACATAAAACAAGTTGCAACTAAAATTGTTACAATTTTGTATTTAATAATTATTTGCTAAATAATACTTATTTAGCAAAAATTTTCGAAGAGATTTAAAGAATTTCTAGGTAAAATTATGACAGAAGCTGGCAACATTTTGGATGGCCAATTTACTTCCAAATATGACATAAGTTTTAAGATGAATAAACTATGACTTGAATGTTTTTCTTTGTTGTTGTTGTTGTGGCTTTGTTTTAAATTAATAAAAAAAGTATTATAATACATGCATGTAATATATGTTATCTTTCCTATCACGATTATTCTCTAAAATTGTGATAATATATTTTGTGAGTTTAATTCATTTTTTTCTCTATATCACTATTTATTTATAAAACTTTCTTAAATTCTGTTCAATAGATTTTATTGTCTTTCAATATATTATTTCTTAATTAATTATAACACATAAATATCCGATATGATACAAAGTTACAAATTATTTTTATATAGTTTCTTATAAAAAATAATAATTACATTAAAAAGAGAACATCCAAATTTATACAAATAAAGATAAAACTTTATAGCACCTTATTTCTCAAATTAGACATTAATCAAATATTACTTTCAAATTGAGTAGGCTACCATTCACAGTTATGCTCTATTTATTAAGGATCTCACTAGGTTGGAGTTAATGGGATGTTACTTTTACTACTGTTTACTAATTTGTTTAAGGAATAGCCCTATTTAAATTTATCTAAATTGTATTAACCCGACAGCTCAATAATTGCTTCCAATTAATTTTTTAGTGGTGCCCTTGAATTAAATTTTTACCATTATCTGACTATTGATTATGAGTTGTTATTAGATATTTTTATGTAGACAACTCCATCACTTCCACCACTGCTTAAACCAGATGGGGCACTGGCTCATTCTGCGAGGGAAAAGGCAAACATTTTTGCAGATCTTTTTGCAAGTAATTCGCGTCTGGATGCTGGTAATGCTGTACCACCATTCATTCCTCCATCCGGATGCTCAATGCGTAATATTTTCATCCGAACCAAGGATGTCCGTGCCGTACTTCGCAGTCTTGACGTGAGTAAGGCCAGTGGTCCTGACGGTATTCCAGCGAGAGTTCTGAAAATCTGTGTGCCAGAGTTGTCTCCAATATTGACGCGTCTGTTTCGCCTCTCTCTGCAGACCGGCCTGGTTCCAAGGTCTTGGAAGCTTGCGAATGTTCAACCTGTTCTGAAAAAGGGTAATCGTGCCGACCCTTCGAACTATAGCCCAATCGCTATTACCTCAATCTTTTGCAAAGTTATGGAACGCTTAATTAATAAACAGCTCCTAGCATACCTGGAACAAAACGATATCCTCAGTGATCGCCAGTACGGTTTCCGGAATAACCGATCTACTGGGGATCTTTTAGTGTATGCCACTCATTATTGGGGTGAAGTGATTGAAGGCCATGGGGAGGCTTTGGCTGTCTCCCTGGATATTTCCAAGGCATTTGACAGGGTCTGGCATGCAGGCCTTTTATGTAAGCTCCGACCCTATGGAATTCATAATGAACTCCTGTCCTGGATAACAGACTTCCTGAGTGAACGATCTATTCGGGTAGTGGTTGATGGCTGCTCATCTGATCTCATAGCAATTAATGCCGGTGTTCCTCAGGGGTCAGTACTATCAGCAACGTTATTCTTGCTACATATCAACGATCTGCTAAAACCCGGTATCATTGGGTACGCAGATGATAGCACTGTTGTTGATAGATACTTGTCCAGGCCTCAGGCTGCTTCAATCGAAATCTGCAAAGAGAGGGAGGCGATGGTTCGGCGTGTTGATGCGGCTTTAAATTTCGTATCCGATTGGGGTGATGCGAACCTGGTCAGTTTTAACGCGCTGAAGACGCAGGCCTGTCTCTTCTCCGCTAAACGAAGCCCTTTCGTCTTGGCTCCTACTTTCCAGGGTGTTAGCGTACCATTGGCTGATAGCCTCGAGCTTCTAGGCATGGAGCTAACTGCGGACCTTAACTTTGGGCGTTCGATTGAAGCTAAGGCTAAAACACCTGCTCGGAAACTGGGGGTTCTTTTCAAGGTTAGGCGGCATTTTGCGCCGACCCAACTTCTTAACCTGTATCAGGCGCAAGTTCGGTCGTGTGTGGAGTATTGCTGCTACCTTTGGGATGGTTCCGCCAAACACCATCTGGCTTCTTTGGACTCAATTGATCGCCGAGCTCGGCGACTCGTTGCCGATGAGGCTCTTACGTCGCGTAAACTACTCAGTTTGGAACACCGGCGTAAAGTGGCTTGCCTTTCGGTTTTCTATAGACTATACTCTGGAGAGTGTGCGGCTGAGTTGTATGATTTAGTTCCACCCTCCCCCTTCTACCATAAATTGACGAGACGCCGTGCTGGCTGCACCCTTTTGTGGTTGACATTCCTGCTGCTCGCACTAAGCGATTTGCCTCCTCCTTTTTTCTGCGTACCGCGAAGGAGTGGAACTCGCTTCCTGCGTCAGTGTTTCCGGCGTCTTATGACATGGGAATCTTCAAACGTCGAGTGAATCGGTATTTGCTGGGTGAGCGCGCTCCATCGTCGGCCTCATCATCACTTTCCAGCAGGTGAGATTGAGGTCAAGCGCAAGCCTGTATGTAATAAAAAAATAACTCCCTGGTTTTCCCTACTTTGCATAACTTTATCAATATTATGCTGAAATATTCTAATTTTAGTAAGATTTAATGTGCCTTTCAGAGTTTGTATGACTATTTGATGTTACTGACACTTTGTTTGACCTTCTTAATCTAGGAAGCACTATAGAAGCTAAAGTTGCATCAATATTTTTACTAACTATTTATAGGTGTATATCTTTTTAATTTAGTTTTACTCAAGGGCTAAATTGCTTTAATATAGCCAAATTTTTGCTATGCAAGCTCTATTGTCTTGACAAAACATACATTCTACTTCCACCTCTAAAGTGTTTACAATAAACATTTATAGCAAGAAATTTACAAATATAACTAGCTGATCCGGCAAACGTTGTTTTGCTATATAAGTTATTGTAATATCTTCTAAGATGTTCATTGAAATTAAGTGATGTCAAAGACAATTTTGTTCACAATTAAATACTCTTAATCAACAACACATTTATTTGGATAAAGATTAATATTATTACGTTGATACAACTCTTAACAAATAATGCATTAATTTCGACCAAATTCGATTACCATAAAAACGGTTCTAGTGAGTTGATCTTAAAAGATAGACATATACTGTCGGGGACATTTTTTTAGATCATTTCAAGAGGAATAATTCTTTCATACGTATATTTTTGGTATCTTGAACCGTTTTCGCAGCGCACGCAATGGAAGCCTTCAAGGATGAATAATTTTCCCCGTTTTTTTCACATTTTCCATTATTTCTTCGCTCCTAATAGTTGCATCGTGATGTTATATAGCCTAAAGCCTTCCTTGATAAATAGTCTATTCAACACAAAAAGAATTTTTCAATTCGAACCAGTAGTTCCTGAGATTAGCGTGTTCAAACAAACAAACAAACTCTTCAGCTTTATAATATTAGTATAGATAATAATATATCATCACGCTATATCCCTTATGGTGTGAACAGAGATACATTAGTGGCTGTATCCACTTTGCACTTAAATGTTGTGTTCATATATATTGTCCAGCTATATCGATCGGATTAAGCAGAGCAGTTATAATTTGAAATGAATAATATTTATTTTGATGTTATTAACTATAAAATGTATTATTGTTTTATTTCTACAGTATGTTATAAGAGGCAAACATTTCAATCATAAAAGTGAAACTCTCTAAAATGAAACTATCCACAGACTGTTAAAAGACTGCTGACAATCTTCTATCAATATATGGGATGCTTTTCCAGTATTCATCAAATTATTTAGCCCAGGTATGGAACCAGCTACTAATTTCTTCAATTAATTAGGCACTAACTTTATTCACAAAAATTTTAACCAAGCACCTTTTTAAATATATTTTAAGATATGTGTATTATTTCTATGATCATAGTTTTATATTTAAAAATAATAATCATGATGTATATTTTATTACTTCATTATACTTACATCAAGATTTAACTTAGTAATTTTTAAAAGACATAAGCTCCTTTCAAAATAAATTTCTTTCATAGTTACTACATGATCTAGCAAATACTCAAAAAAAGGATTTAAATTTTTGTATGATCCCTTCCATAAGGTGAAAATAATCATTTCCAGTATGCTTTTCATAAATACCTTGAAAAATACCTATTAATTGTTCTATTTTAAAACCATTTAAACAACATAAACAAATAAAGAAGCTAGTACTTGCTTATTATGCTTATATTTTTATGCTGTATTTACAGCATTATAATTTTAGCAATTATTTCAAATCTGATCAATAGATCTTTGTCACTTTAAATAAAGCTCTAATAATTTAACTATAAAAGCTGTGTATTACCAAAATTTAAATACTATATTTATTTTAAATATAACAGGATTTTTGAAGAGTGTTAATATGTGTGAATCATTAGAATCCTTAAAGAACCAGTTAACAGATATTAAAAATAATCTTGCTGGAAGTAAAGAAGAACTTTGTGAAGAATATGATTCTGAGAGGGCAGGTCTGCACAACTTGCCTGTTGAGGTACCGTGTATTAGTAATTCTAGTATCATAAATGAACTTAGAACTACTTTCTGTCAAAAATATTTAATTATTTTTTTATGATTCTTAGTTAACTGATTACTATTTAGAAGTAATGGTACTTTTAATGTTTTTTGTTTTATTTTCATTAATCCAAATTTAACTTAGAAAAACAATGAAGAATGTAAATTATTATGTTTTTTAGATTATATTAAAAATATGCTCTTTCTTGGATGCACAGTTTTTAAAAAACACTCTCAGTAAGGTGTGCCAAAGATTTGATGATATTTTAGCTGATGATCACCTCTGGAAATACTGGGTACATAGTAAAATTAAAGGGTACTACCCAGCGATCCCCGATTTAAAAAAATTGGATGAGGAACCAATTGATTGGGAAGAAGTATGTGTGGAAATGGATATTGAGATGAAAAAATGGACAAATGTTAAAGATTCCATGAGACACATTGTAGTTAAAGATGTGCACTTTGCATCAGTAGATACTGTTCTTCTAATCAATGTAAGTTATACCTTATATTACCTAAACCTTATTACTTTATTTTATTTCTATAAGTTTCTGTTTACTTATTCAAGTTCTGTGTCTGTGATTACAAAACAAACAAAGTTCTGAGCGTTTATTTTTTGTTTTGACATTTGCTTGGCTTTGGCATGATAGCATTGAAATTAGAAAAAAAAAAACAAGCAAATTAACATAAATTGTGCAAGGTCTTTGAGTATACCAAATCACCAATGAGAAATAAATTAAAGCACTGCTATACATATATTTTTTTAATGTCGATAAAGTATAAAATAAGTTTATTCATATTTAAAACGTTTTCAGAATGGGAATATGTGTATATCAGGCGGGCGAGACCGTGGAATGTCCTTGTTGCATGTTATGGACATAAAACCACATTCCGAAAGTGATAACTTCGCAACGTTTACAGATATAAATCCTAAAGTAATTAAACATGACGCACACGCAGGTTGGGTATGGGACTTGGCCCCAGATAATTACATTACAACTACAAAAGTATATTCGGCTTCTTGGGACAATACAGTTAAGTCCTGGGATCTGGCAACAGGTTTAGACTGTCTTGATAAATTCCCGTAAGTTATTATTAATAATATGTTAAAAAAATACTGGTTCGAAAAAATTATTACACTGCAACAGTCTGTTAATTGTCGTTTAAACAACGCAGTTATACTTTGATGCAGCCTTGACTTTTTTTCGGCGTTTCTTCTCAAGGTAATCGCTTCCGAAACGCTAGTAGATCACCGTTAGGTTTCGTATATTTTGGCTGGCGGCCCAAGTCGAGCTTCGTACCCACAGGGGTGCCCTTGCTTTAAATTGCCCGTTGAGCACTTTCAGTGTTCGCCCACCCGCCCGGCTTAGTTATGAAGACCTTTCCCGGCCAATCAACACCCGTCATTTCGAAAGAAAAAACACCGCAACTGATGGACAGTACAGTGTAGTCCAAGAATGGTAGCGACTGTCAAGGGACGATAAACCCTTGGCGGTTGCCATCATCATGATGACCCATATAAACTGCTACAGAGGGTCTTTAGGTGTCAACAACAGGTATGAACAACTGGATGTACACATGCTGATTCCGAAATGCGACAGGCTAAAGCGAGCCACTATAACAGTCTTTGCATTTGTTTATTGTGGTCTCGACCCAGTTCGGATGATTACCCTACCCCCTAAATGAAGGTAATAAATTATTTCCTTTATTATATCTAACTTGTACAATATTGCAGAATACTAAATACAGTGAAAACTCTATATAACGACCCTCAAGGGACTGTGCATATTTTGACGTTATAGAGAGTTGTCGTTAAATTGAGTGAAGAAAAATCTGTATCAGAAAAAGAAAAAAATTTAAACTCTTACTTGCCATGTTTACAGTTTGAAAGTTTGTGAGTAACTAAGAATATGATAACGTATAGATAATCCATGACTCCTACTAACAACAGTCAACACGTGCAAGCAATCCCAATTTGTAAACAAAAGAACTGATTTCTTAGAAAGTCCGGTATGTGTAATGCCAACAGTCGAGTTTATTACAGCTAGGATAATAAACAGATAAAAGAACGTACACAGCTGCGCAGTTTTTACTAATTTTGGCAACTTAAAAAGTCATCTTAGCTTAAAAAGTACTTTATATTATTAAATTGCTGTCGTTATTGAGAGTGGGTGTAATGCTATATAGAGTGTATCATTGTATGGGAAACAAGCTAAACCAACCAAAGCCGAGTGATATCGACGCTTTAAGGAGTTTGTCGTTAAATCGAGTGACGTTACATGGAGTTTACACTGTATATAATTTGAATACAAAGTCATACACCTAATTAATTAGACTCAATTAGTTTATTGTATTTTTTTTTTAATAATAATTTCACTTTTTATACAGATGTGGAATGTCTGCTTTGTCTGTGGTTGCAGTTGATCATGAAGTCATGGTTGGATTGTATTCTAAAAAGATTTTGTCGTTTGATCCGCGTAGGGGCCCAGAGCCCCTGTACTCCTATAAACCACACAAAGGCCCAGTGCTAGCACTTCACGCTTTCAACAATCTACTCGGTTCTATAAGTGAGGATAGAACACTCGCTATGTGGGACAGAACTGCAGGAAAGTTACTGTACAATGTGAAATTACCGACTGATAAAGCATTCCCTGTGTGCATTAGTTGGTCGCCATCCGCACTGTATGTTGGCGATTCTAAAGGCAGCTTACATCTTTACAATCCAGAGACTCATAAATATATTAAAACACTCGAAATTTGGCCAGAACCCCCATTAATAATGCCGTCAAGTAAGATAACTGGGTGTCATCAAAGCAAAGGGAATATGATTATTTGTTCAGACAGAGGAGACATTAAATTTTTGTATAATTCCTACCCTCCGCAGCAATATGCCTGTATCAAGAGTAGCACATATGATGTGACACAGGTAATATGTTTAACGAGCTTTATAAGTAAACTATTGCCACTTTTTTTATTATATACCGCTTAGCAGTAGATTGACCACCTCCCTGATTTACCATAGTATATTACATAACGTACATATACATACCGTAGATTTCCCATCATCATATTACATGAAAGTTTTGAAGTGAATAGTGATTCTCATTCCTTATCATTCATCGTTTGTTTTAAAATTATTGTACTTACCACCAAGTGTGCTGTAATCATTTTCCGAGAATATAAAAAAGAGAGTTCTGTCAGAAGGTAAATTCAAAAGTATTGGGAATTGGTAAAAGTGCATAAATTGATTTATAAGTGTTAAGGATCCAAAAGTGGTTTTATATTTAGATAGATAGTGTTTTGCCTGCTTACCACTATAGAGATTTGGTATGAAGATATGTACATAGTATAAAATTATGTTTAGTATAATTGACGAAAATAATAATATATCGTCATGCAAAATCCCTTACGGGTTGAGCAGAGGTACATCTGGTTGTGTGTCATTGTAGTTGTGGTGGATAATGGAACTTTTGCCGGAGGAACGCGTTTGCTCAGAGCGAGCCTGACACCCCCCCGGTAACAATAGCCGGGCAGTACACTTGAGGGAGTCTGCTGCCCGGATGAGAGGGCGGCGTTGCATAGGGTCTAGCGCACCGCCCGTGAAAGAGGTATTGCAGGCGTGGGCTCTTTATACCTACCCCTCCCAGAGAGGAAGCCTGAATAAGGCTGTTCGCTCCCCGGGCGATTGGACGAATTTGGTTTCCGGGGGGTTTTAGTCAGTAGGAGTGTGACACACCGGGGTCGTTGCCCTCACAGGGACCCTGGTAGTACTATGTAGGATTTTCCACCGGGTTACCAAAAAAATAAAAATAAATAATGGAACTATTTTCGACAGGTGCGACAACGCGAATGTTCGTAGGTTGAAATCCCCACGCGTACCTCTGGGTTTTTCTAAATTACGTACAGATTTAGGCACCACATGCTCACCGGTGAAGGAACACATATTGAGGAAAACCGGCATCTGCATGGCATCTAATAGAAATGTCATGCTTAGGTGCCCTGAGAAAGGCGATCAGTTACGCTACTAGTCACGGTGGCCAGGACATATAAGCGCAAAGTGGATACAGCCACTAATGTATCTCTGAGAAATTATTTTTAGTCTAATTGAGTCATGTTATATTCCAGATGCGGTACTTGAATGGTATATTAGTTATTGGAACCTGCGACGCGTCTTTGGAATTCTGGATCCCAACTGATAAATTTCCTGATCTGTGATTCACATTTTTTAATGAAAATACATGGCTAATATCATATTAAGATATTAATAACCTAACAAAGAACACGTCACAATTCTTGCAATAAATATTTAATCAAATTAATAATATTTTAACGTTACTTCAGTTAATGAATTAATGATTTTACAAATTAATTAATTTACCTATGTAATAGGATGATTTATATAAAAATATTACATATTCTATCTAATATGTTGGTCTGTTACTTTTGTGAAACTTTGTGCATAATTGGACTAATGAAATGAAATATAACTTTATATAAATAGGCCTACTTCCGAGCACTTCTGAATCGTCAAAAAAAAGTAAAGTAAATCTACCACTAACTAATTAACATGCAGTTAATTTAATTCTTCAACTATATACAATTTTTATATTTAAAATACAGCTTTTAAATTGAAAGACATTATCGGATAGGAGCAATATTCAGAAAGTGATTACAGAAACTTTATTAAATTATTATTGTAGCTTACTGTACCATTATAATGTGACTATATTTATTTTTTCATTTTTATGTTATGTAACTATAATTTTGAAAAGGATAATTGTTGGTTTAAATTATTTACGGCAACTAATACGGTACTAATATATTTAATAAAATGTATTTAGTGTGTAAATTTTTAAGTCTGAGTAGCTATTTCTACTATCATGAAAATTTTCACTATAAATTACTGATTTATTTGACAATTTTTTGCAAGTGATTATACAGTGATATAGTAAATCTATTAATAAATATTAGGTCCTTACATATGTAATTGGCGTTTTGTATGGGAGGAACAAAACGTCGAATATTTTTTAATATAATATATTTAATTAATCAAAGTATGAACCATTATTTTCTATGCACTTTTGCCATCTCATAGGTAGTTCATTGATCCCTTTACTAAAAAAACCAGTCGGACGGGAATCAATAAAATCTTTGAAGGCGATTTGGACTGCCTCATCGGAGTTGAATTTTTTCCCTTGCAAGAAGTTATCCAAATTTCGAAAAAAATGGTAATCTGTTGGAGCAAGGTCCGGGGAGTACGGAGGATGTCTTAGACTTTCCAATTGAAGCTCTTCTAATTTAGTAGCCGTCTGTTGCGCAGTGTGTGGTCTAGCGTTGTCGTGAAGCAGCAGTGGCGTGGAGCGATTGACCAGCCTAGGTTGTTTAGCCGCTAGCTTTTCCATCATGGTTTGCAATTGCTGACAATAGACATCAGCCGTAATAGTCTGGCCAGATTTGAGAAAACTGTAATGAACAATACCGGCACTAGTCCACCAAACGCTTACAAGTAACTTTTTTGGGGTTAATTTTCGCTTGGGCAGGATTTGGCTGGCTGGCCAGGATCCAACCATTGCGCAGAGCGCTTCCGATTATCGTAAAGAACCCATTTTTCATCACAGGTAATGATTCGGTTTAAAATACCTTCATTATTGTGCCGGTTTAGTAATGTAACGCAGCAGTCGACGCGCGTTTGCCGGTTTGCTTAAGTCAATTCGTGAGGTACCCACCTTTCAAGCTTTTTAATCTTCCCAATTTGCTTCAAGTGAATTAAAACAGTTTTATCACTAACATCGCAGCCTGCAGCTAACTCGGACGTGGTTTGCGATGGATCCGCTTCCACAATAGCCTTCAACTCTTCATTATCAACTTGAGTCTCAGGCCGTCCACGGGGCTTGTTCTGCAGGTCGAAATTTCCAGAACGAAAACGTTGGAACCAAAAACGAACTGTGTTTTCTTTTGCAACACGACCGCCATACACATCATTCACCCTTCGAGTTGTTTCCGCAGCACTAGTGCCACGGCGGAACTCGTACTCGTAAATAATGCGATATTTTAAGTTTTCCATTTTGTAAAATGAGTGACGCAAACAGAAAAAAACAGAAGAAAAAAACAAATGAATGACGATCATCGAAGCACAAATACATGAGTCTATAGCTGTACAAATTTGAATTTGTAATTCCTTACCAAAGAGGAGAAATTTGTGATTAAAGTGGCCAGTACGAAAAACGCCAATTTCATATGTAAGGACCTAATATATATCTTAATAATAATTTTGTAAATTTTTTCTTACAGCAAGTTTTTATATCAATTGGTATATCGATTATTATTCGAATTCTATGTGACTATTTTTGTAAAACTTGTAATAATATAGAAGCTACAAATATGCTCTTATTTATATTGTGTTTGTGCACTATAAAATCATCAAGCTATGTCTCGGTTTTGTTGACCAGTCATAACTAAACATACCTCATATTTAAAGTTTGGCATGTGTTAGATAACAAAAGTCAAGATGTTCTAATGTGATGCGTACACAAACGGATAAATTATCTAAAAAACGATTAATTTATTTTGAAAATCTTCCTAATAGTCGATCGCGTTCTTTTTAAATTAACAAAATTTGACACATATGTAAATTAATATCATGTTTAATTGAAATATTCTCAAAATCCTGTTAGTTGTAGCATAATAATGCAAATTGATATGGCTGTTATTAAACTTTTATAATATAATAATGCATTATTAAATGCTAACGATCTCTGTTTTTATTAACGTAATAATAAAAAAATTTACCACTCAATATTGTAATTTATTTCACTAAGCAGTTGCGCATTGCCGCCAAGCGGCAGCACGCACAAGTATTAATTTGCGTAGATTTGGATATGGAACGTAGAGATGAAGCGCCAATACTACCCGGGTGACTATTATTTATAGCTGTCCCGGCAGACCTTGTTCTGCCCTATTTCTCTAAAACAAAGTCACATTGTTTTTTTTAATGTTAATAGCCTCCCCGTCAGATTTTTTTGAAAATTGTTTGAAAGAACCTGGCCTTAATGCTATATGTATAAAAATTGACAAATATAGACATTAATATTTATACGTCACTCAATTGTTTTGCCTTCCCGGAACCCGTCCACTGACATTTAAACTTTATGGTATGGTGTTAAAGTTCAAATTGACTTTTAAATATTATTACGAATTTTTTGTATGAGAATATAGAAAAGTGTTGTTTTTAGACATTTTCAGACAATTTTTTTTTATTTTTCTCTCCGTAATAACGTTCCCCAGACTTCAACAAACACAACAAAAAAGAAATCAGTCAAATCGGTTTAGTCGTTCTCGAGTTTCGCGCTTATCAAGACATAGCTGATCCGGCAAACGTAGTTTTGCTATATAAGTTATTGTAATATCTTCTATGATGTTTATTGAAATTAAGTGATGTCAAAGACAATTTTGTTCATAATTAAATACTCTTAATCAACAAAACATTTATTTGGATAAAGATTAATATTATTACGTTGATACAACTCTTAACAAATAATGCATTAATTTCGACCAAATTTGTTTACCATAAAAACGGTTCTAGTGACTTAATCTTAAAAGATAAACATATACTGTCCCGGACATTTTTTTAGATCATCTCAAGAGGAATAATTCTTTCTTACATATATTTTTGGTATCTTGAACCGTTTTTGCAACGCACGCAATGGAAGCCCTCAAGGATGAAAAATTTTGCCCGTTTTTTTCACATTTTCCATTATTTCTTAGCTTCTAATAATTGCATCGTGATGTTATATAGCCTATAGCCTTCCTCGATAAATGGTCTATTCAACTCAAAAATAATTTTTCAATTCGAACCAGTAGTTCCTGAGATTAGCGCGTTCAAACAAACAAACAAACAAACAAACAAACAAACTCTTCAGCTTTATAATATTAGTATAGATTAGTCTGAGTGGGTGACATTCAGGCACATACTACTGACGGTACAACGCTCTGCCAGCAGCATTGCTGCTTTATCAGAATATGCTTTTTAAAAATTAGAAATTTGAAGTGGCAGTCGAAGTATCGATGATTGCTGGAGCATGCGGGCTTTGAAGCAGAGGCCGTGAACCGGCAATTACAAAACACTGACAGTCAAGGCAGAGTGACGACTCGCGGAAGCGCTCAATGACGATTATTAGGAGAGGCCCATTTCTGGTAGTAGATTTGTATAGGTTGAAGATGATACGCTACTGTTATTTTGTACAGAAGCGGCGGCTATGCAAATAGTCACGAGCTCGCATCCTATTTAGTACCTCCAGTTTTATTCAGATCGAATACCTTATTTTTAATTAACACAATTATTACATCAGTTTATATAGTGCTCTAAGAACAGCGATTAAGAACGCTTTTTGTCTTGTCGAGCAGGATATCATACATAAGTCACTAAATGAGTATTTCACTGGATGGGGTTTTGGGAGTCGAAGCTGCTCGCGTCCGTAGGCTTTCCCTAGTTTCCCTACACGTGACTCCTGGGTGGTGCTAAACGAGCAGCAGCGAGGTGTTAGGGCGCCGGTGCCCGTCTGGATCGCGACCACAGTGCATGGGTGTAAAGCCCGTCATAGTGACCAGTTTCGGCTTGTCGCGTTTCGGGATCAGCTTGCGTATATCCAGTAGCTCATATACCTAGAGACCTTCAGTCGTGGTATATGTGGGCCGACATGACGATGTAGACTATCAATGGATTTTCATCCTTTGACGGTCGCTTTGGTTTTTGGACTACAATGTACTTACCATCAGGTACTCTGTAGTCACTATGTCGAGCTAGTCTAAAAAAAAATAGGTTCATTAATATATTTCTGTTCAACCCATAAGAGATTTAGCATGCTGAAATTTACCGAATTAAATCTTCTTAAAAACAAAATTTAATTTCAAGTTTTTTGATACAAACGTTATCATGTAAGAAATTATTCTGATAAAAGATAGGTTTTTGTAAAAATGGATAACTGAATTACGTAGGTTACCGTTTAACGTAAAACACGCATAGATAGTCGTAACAGAAGTAATTAAACTAAAGAATAATAATGAGGAGTACAAATTGCCTAAGAAGTTTCATTTCTTTAGTTATTAATTAAGATAGTTATTAATTACCATGGATCTTTATATCCAGAGCTGCTACCTACACGAGAAGTATGTTGTATTCTATGATAACCATCAGTTCCATATATCATGTTCACACAATAAAATTGACAAAGCATTTGAAATATTCAACCAATTGTTTTTTAATACGTATGTGCTGCTAAACGACATTATGATTAAACTGTAAATTTGTCTTATATTATTTTTTCATATCGCCACATTGCCGTCATGGCTGAATGAAATTGTTGACGAACTGTCAGATTTGTGAAATCTTTTATTTTCGCCATGATCGGTACTTTGTGAGTTGTGATTTGTAATGGATGGTGTTCAATAAATTCTCATGATTAAAAATAATAATTCACTATGAACGGGCTAAGTTTTAGTGAACTCTGTTGCTTGTTTTGTTGCCCGCCATGCCCGGGGAAAATTGCGGCTAAGCTGGCGTTTCTACCTCCAGACCCTACGTATGCATTTACACCTGACGAAACAGGATCGAAATTCGCTTTAACTCTCACTGAACGAGCCGAGTGGCAGTATTCAGAACGCGAAAAAGAGAACATAGAAGGCTTCTACTCGAGAACATCAAGAGGAAACAGAATAGCTTGTCTTTTTGTTCGTTGCAGCCCCAACGCTCGCTTCACAATACTGTTCTCTCACGGAAACGCCGTAGATCTTGGACAGATGAGCAGTTTTTACCTAGGTTTAGGCACAAGGATAAATTGTAATATATTCAGTTATGATTATTCTGGGTATGGTGTAAGTGGTGGGAAGCCATCAGAGAAGAATTTGTATGCAGACATTGACGCAGCGTGGCAGGCGCTTCGGACGCGCTATGGTATCAGCCCTGAGAACATAATATTGTATGGGCAAAGTATTGGAACTGTTCCTACTGTGGATTTGGCTGCTCGATATGAAGTAGGGGCTGTAGTACTACATTCTCCCTTGATGTCCGGAATGAGAGTTGCTTTTCCAAATACTAAAAGGACTTGGTTCTTTGACGCATTTCCCAGGTATGTCATTTGAATTCATTTCATTAAAAGTTGCTTATGTTTTTGTTGTGTTGACAGGAAATGTCAGTTTATAAGTAATGTTCATAATGCAACTATGACTCATATGAATACTAATCCTATTGTTTTATAAAACTGCAAGCTATGAACAACAATTGATGGCATTGCATATTGTCAAATAATGGTACAGCATTACATGTAAATAAACATTTGATGTTAATTTTATTTATCCTTTGGTAATAAGTACTGTATATAAACAAATACCTTAAAGCTATCATTCCACAATTTAATGTGTTAATTTCTGCACAATATAGTTAATAAAATGATTGGATCCAACTGTGCCATTATTTTGAATTATCAAAATGATTTTTAATATTATTTTCACAATTAATTTTATATAGTTTGTGCTAATTTCAACATACAAACATATTCATGAATTTATTGAGATGTGCAAAACTCATGTTTTAGTGTATTTTGCTTACTTAGCTTTATAATATCTAAAATAATTCACCATATCTGTATGTTCTCACATATTTCATTGGGATCTTATAATAATAGAAAATATTCCTTGTTATTCGTAGCTCCTATTAGAATTGATAAAACTCTTATCAGTATTGATTAAAAATCATATTAGATTTTTTTTTATTAAAAAGGCTGATTGTTAAACAACTATATTCCACTTTCTGTTGTTCAATGATTTATAATAATTCATTGTTTTGAAATTGTTATCTCTCTTTGTCATATATGTGTATCAAAGTAGGACTATTATCTGTTAAAGAACTTGTAACTAATTAGGCTTAAGTGGAACACACAATTATTGTTGACAATACAATACCCACATAAGCATTGAATGATTATGGGATTAATCCTTGTAATGAGAATCCATTTTATAGCAAATAACATTAAGATTTTTTTTTACCAATATTACTATTATTTTATGAGGCCAGTCTCAATATTAATAATTAACTACAGCTTTTGTCCATTGTGGTCTACTAAGCTACGTTTTTGTCATTATTGGCTACTGCTACTCACAAACTTTTTTTTTAAACTGACTCAATAAAGTGACTACAGTGCACCTGATGGTAAGTACAATATAGACCAAAAATGGCAGCAACTAGCAAAGGATGAAAATCTATCGAGTCTCTGTAGTCATGACGGCCCACATATACTGCGACTGAAGGTGTCTAGTTATATGACTTACTGGTTATACATAAGGTGATCCTGTAACACAGCAGGCAAAAGCAAGTAACTATAACAGTTTTTACACACTTGTATTATGTCCATGACTCCGTTTGGGCAATCATCACACTTAGTAGTATGTCTATGTCTATGAATTATGTGAATTAGGTAAATAGGTTTTATGTGAAATCCTAAAATATGCATATTGAATTACAGCATTTATTGTTCAAGTATATTTAAAAAGTCTGTATAGGAGCGTCTTTGTTAAATACAACAATTATATATAATAATATATCATCACACTATACACAGAGGATATCCCTTTCAGGGTGAACAGAGTTACATTAGTGGCTGTATCTATTTTGCACTTATATGTCTATATATTAAGGGATTTAATCAAATAACAAAGAGTAGGACATTTGACTGCAACATGGGTAGAAAATATAGTCAAATTTACAGGCTGTAGTTAGGTGAACTTGGAATGGGATTGAGATGGTATCTGATGGCCCTGTGTAGGTTTTCCCTGTGTTACAAAAAAAGAAAATGGGATTGAGATGGTATAAAATAAGAGAGGCCTTTACCCAGGTGTAGGTACAGGCTATAAATGATAACAAATTAAATAAACAAGTAAAATATAAAAGATGCTACTTTTAACCTAAAATCATATTACACTACTGTTCAGTATTGTTACATTATTTCATTATTTTATATATATATATATATATATATATATATATATATATATATATATATTCTTAACTCATCAGTTTCAACAAAATAAGGAAGGAAGACATGACTACTATGAGTAATCAGAAAACAAAAATGAACCACTGTAATAAATGTAGGCCATAGGTACTTGTTTGAAATTAAAAAGATTATAGTATGTTATATATTCACCACTTCAGTAGTTTTTTTTTTACTCATTTTAAAACTGTAACTATATATATCATACCAGGCTGAAGCTAAGTTGGGTTCTGTGACATGGCACAGTATATAATTTTGTGCCTATTAGGCTGATATTTATAGATGCTACTTTGACTCTGTTTAGAATTTGTTTATCAAGTAAGTTCATCTTTGACAAAGAACTGGATATATCATTCATCAATTTGAGTATAGCCCAAGTATACACAGAGCCTAGTTCAAGTTGAGAAGATTGGTAACTTACATAACACTTTTGATATTAACTAAATAATATAATTTCTAATGTTTGAGTAAGGTCTAAGCAAAATCAAAGTAGCATTAATAAATCTCAGTCTTAATGTCTATTTAAATATGCATTAAACTGAATCCCTCTTAAACCCAGAGCTCCACTTATATGCCGCAAATGTGACGTATTGTATTGTAATCGAACATTACAGTAACCTTACAGTGAACTATTAATTAATATTGTTTTTATACACATTATCAAAACAAAGGAAACTGTTTAATGGCTTGGACTGTTTAATGCTCCAATTTAATGATTTCACTAAGCAGTTATATTTTTTACTTATATTTTTTTATTGTTTAAACTTACAAGTTAGGTGACAGCAACTAGAAAAAAAATCACCTTTTTTAGTGAAACACAGATATTAATATCACCTTTAATATCCACATGTACTACTACCGATAAATTGGTCATGTTGCTAACAACAAGTGCTACTACTGATAAACTGGTCATGTTGCTATCTGAGAAATTTAATGTCACATTGGTAGAGGACACCTCTGTTGGATTTTCAGGTTTTCATTGAATTTCTGGAACTCATACTTGACACCAATTGTACAATTGTACCGAAATAAGACAAATGATCATAGTACATCAATAATCTTATTCATATCAAGACTCTAAACTTAAAAATAATATTAGCGGTAAAAATAATAATAACTATAGTTCTTTTAATATATAACTATAATAATTTTTTGAAGATGGGTTAACTCATTCCATTTGTTTACTGTGGACTGATGCCATGTTAAATTTTGCTTAGGAAAATGTATTTAAGTTTTTAGATATCCTAAGATGTATTTTAAATCAATAGTAAAATAATTTTACTAATTATTATTCTTAAAAGGCAATTTACTTTTCTGACAATTTCATCCTTTAGTTTACTGTCTAGCATTAGTGCTTTTATGTTACATGTCTATTATTCAATATTGAATAATAAACATTTATATACATGTGTATATGGATATAAAATGTTATACTTTCACTTAACAATTGGTGACTGAGTCCTAGATAATCACTGAAATTTACCAGGACCGGTTTAATGTTTTGTTGTAACACTTGTTATTGACAGGTAATATCAATTCTAAATACACGTAATCAATATTTAACAAACGTAATTATGTTAATAGAATGATGTTATAATAAGATGTATCAGAACAATTGTATTATGTAAAGTTTCCTGTATGACCTATGTTAAACTCTAATTTAACCTACATATGATGATGTCCTAGCCGGTTTCGGCCACGGCGACTGTTTCAACACCGGTTAAGAAATTCGAGGTCCAGTTTTCAGAAACAGTCAATTGCGCAGGAGATATTTAAGTGCATAACTGGACGCGCAGCCAGAAAAGCACTCTCTCGTCCGAGCTCCCTCAGGCCCGATGGAAAGGAGAACCAGTACGATCGGGAGGAAGCAGGATGCAGGTTTGGTCGAGTTTTCCTTCTCTGAACACCTGGTTGAATTGCGGTGTTAAAGAGATACCTTAGTCGCCTTTTACGACACCTCAGCAAGAAGAGGGGGGTGCTATTCTATCCTGCCGGCAGCCACCACGGCTGAACCTACATATATTATAAATATAAATCAAAGTCGAGTTTGTTCGAATACTTATAACTCAAGAAAGACTGGACCATTTTTCATGGTTTTTGTTGAATTTGTATCCATCCCAAATAGCAGAATAACTATTGAAATACTAAATAATTGAAAAGTTGGCGAAAAATAAACAAATAAAAGAAAAAAATATTATCCCATACAAAATATTCATGAGTTTCGTATCTTTCAAAATTTTATGTCCATCCCATCAATACGGTAAAATCTCCCTTCTAATTAAACAACGTATTTAAATAAAAGTTTCGAATCAACATGCCCACAATATTCGGATAATTGCGTATATTAGAATTTAAAAATGTAGAATAATGTCAGTAATGAAAAAGGATTAACGTATATATTGGCTATCAAATGTTTATGCTTGCGTTTAGAAATTTATAGTGTAAACTAAGGAAAATATATCAAAACATCTAGTTTGTATTCCTTATTTATTATTTATTTATTTATTTATTTATTTATGGGCTGTCAACAGCTCCATTACACTTCACATTCACAATCTGAATCTCATGCATAAGCTAAATGTCCACAACACAGCATGGCCCAAAAGCATTATCTAACAATATCAAAACACAAAAAAAAAAAAAAAAAAAAAAAACAGCAGACAATAATATCTCAAATTAAATTATATAACACCAAGATCAATGCCAAGCTCAACACACCTGCTCACTGATTTTTCTCTTGAAGGCCGGCAATGAATCCGCAAAAATATCGATGTTCCCATCCCCGGACACACACTCGTTATATAAACGTGACAGTCTTGGCACTATAGAAAAGTGACCAAGGTTGGTCTTATATCGTTTAGTGGCAAACATGGGAGCAGGATACCGAGGCAGCCTGCGAGGTACCGCAATACTAAACTGCTCCAGAAGTTCCGGATCGTCCACACGGCAACGGAAGAGTTTATACATAAATGTCATGTCGAAAAACTGCCTACGACCTTGCAATGTGTGCATTAATGTGTGTAATTCCTTGTATTACTTTCAGAAAATCATAAATCAAGTTCTGCTAATCTGAAACACAACATTCATTGACTGTTAGGCGGTACGAAGTTCGATGGAGTTTCAGCTTTATGTTATATACTGGAATGGGATTCGCTTCCTGCATCTATTTTTCCAACATCTTATGACATGGGCATTTTGAAACGACCAGTGAGTTGGTATTTGTTGGGTAAGCGTGCTTCATTATCGGCCTTCTCATCACTTTTCATCTGGTGAGATTGAGGTCAAGCGCAACCCTTACTGTAATAAAAAAAGAAATAACTGATATTTATGCGAAAAGTTAAGGTTGAGATACTTATTATCCTAGCAAAAGTACTTCTTCCACGTGAACGAAGTCATGGGCACAGCTAGTTAATAATAAAACTTAATATTAGGACTGTCTTTTCCGTATTTAATGCTAACACAAAAAGGTAGATTGCGTGATAAAAAATAAAGATCTCAACTATGCAGTGTGACAAAATTTTCGTTAATGCAATATATTGAAAAACAAGATTGCAATGACACTGGGGGGCAATTTAAAAGCTCCAATATAGAAATACGTAAAAAAAATATTGTGGCGTATTTTGAGATACTTTTTTACGGTTCGTATTACAATGAGCCACGCCGGACTGACCCCAGCCTACAAAATCGCTGTAAGGAGGGGGTGCTTCAAGGTGGCCCGGCTCGTTGCGACGCGGAGTTATATTGTGTGGGTAGCGTACGCGCCGTACAAAGGATATCATCAAAATGGCACATGGCTCGGTTTTAAGATTGTAGTCGATTGGATTTGGAAATATGAGATCACAAGAGCCAAATTGGTGCAAATGATTTCTTTAAAATGATAGTAAACTAAAGCGAATTCTAGTCTTGTAAAAAAAAATGCAAAACATAGCAATAATTCAACAATATTAATGGCTAAAACTATTATACTGGTGGAAAAATTGAAGATGTGCATCACTTGCTGATGGAGTGTGCCCGGAACGAGACACAAAGGGAGTCGCTGATGAGCAATTTGAAAATTAACAGACAAAATATTGGAGCATGGCACGGCATTTTGGCCAATCCTTTGTCTAGTGAAGTCAGAATGCTGTGCCAGATGGTGACGCTTGCTCATCCGCGACTCCCCTAGGATGTAAGGAAATAGGTTAGGGTACAATGGGGCTGATATGTTCACGTGAATAAAAGCCCCTAAATAAAAATAAATTAAAAAAGAAAACTATTATACTGGTAAGTAAAGCGGCTCTGGTGGTCTAGTGGATAATGGCTCGATTTCCATGCACGGCAACGCAAATGGTCGTAGATTTGAATCCAGGCACGCGCGTCTAGATTTTTCTAGATTACGTAAGGATTTAGGCACAACATGCTCACCGGTGAAGGAAAACATCGTGACGAAACTCGCATGATCAATAATAAAAATGACATTTGTTTCTTGAGAACGGGATCATCTGCGCTACTGGTCACGTTGGCCACATATAAGAGCAAAGTGGCTACTAATGTGTCTCTGCTCATGCTGTTAAGAGATATAGCGCGACGATATACATATTATTTGTCATAATATTATCAGCTTATTTAACTTGAACAAAATCTTCACGTTATTGTTATCATATAAGGTCATGGACGAGCCAAAGGAGATTTCATATTACATGCAAAGAAAGTTACTCTACTCGCTTGGACGTGTTGCCGTGAGCCTCGCCGCGCGCCCGTGCCGTCACGAACTATGTCGCCAGAGTAAATTGCTACAAGACAACATTTTTTTTATAATTCTATTTATTTAGGGGACTTTTACGTGTATACGAATGTCAGCCCCATCGTACCCTAATACAGAAATACCTAACATATGATATATGGCCATTGATCTGAACAGGCCAGACGCTGACACAACACAAGTCACGTGTTATGTCTAAAGGTACGATTCGGATTCTGCCAGTCGCTGCAACTTCTCGATGTATCGCTTTGTATGCATTAATAGGGAAAAGCGTCCGTAGTAGATGACTGCGCGACTCTGTCAGGTGGCGTGTTAAGCTCGTGACCATAACATCGATTGCCAGAACCCAAAGCGTATCTTAAACATCGAATTAGAAATTATCAATTTGTTGTTATTTTATGGTGTTAAATAAGGAAACTTATTTTAATAACTTATTTTAATTTTTTTACACTGTTTGTGTTAAAATATATATCGAGCGCTCTCACTTTGCTGATAAATTTTTGTGATGTCAAGTTGATTACAAATTTATTAGAGCCACAATGTACGGAACCACCGCGTCACATTTAATCAATCAGTAATAAAACTTATGTAGGCGTCGAATTGATAAACCACGAAAAACAAGTCTTCTATTATAGTTATTTTTATAGAAATTAAACTGCCAGTTTGCTTTGACTTAAGAAATATTTTAAGTAAGTTATGTATCACAAAGTACCAATGCGATGATAATTATTCTTTTAGAGATTCTCTTTTAAATATTGAAAACACGTTGATCATGCTGTCTACATGGCTTTCGTTATTGTTGAATGCTGAATGATTTATTGGTGTCCTCTCTTACAAATAAAAAACAGTGGCTGTTTTCTTAGTAGATTTCTAGTAAACCTTCACTAAAGAATAACAAATGCCAGTATTTTATTCACGGAGGATAACAATATTAGGATAGGATTATGTTCTCGTTATTTCCAAAATTGTAGTAATTTATGTTGGTGTATAAAACTATTATTAAAAAGGAAAAACTCCGCGATTCCTAAGGTGACTCCGAGTTTTAAGAATTACATTCAAAGAATTTAAATTGACGGTGCATCGAGGATTATTAATTAAATGCATGTTGTCGTATATCCGTTGTATTTTGATTGTCGTTGTATTTGTTGTTATGATATGTATACACATATTATAAAATCACGTGTCTTATACTCAGTTGCAGAAATCGTTGTTAGTTTAAAGACGGTTTTAAACTATTTACTTATTAGAAAAACCTTTTCAACGCAGCTATAAAATCCAGTACGGAATATAGGAATAGCAAGAAGAGGGATGTTCAAAACTCACAAGTCATACTGATACAAAAAAAATATCGATTATATGTAATGCTTTGTTGTTGTTTTTATTCGAATTTTTTTATTTCAATGGAAATTGTGAAAAGCTTCTGATCTACCATTCTACAGGATACGTGAAACAAACAATCATCGAATGTCTGTTTGGTGCTTATTGTTTCGCTGTGTAATGAACAATGGTTGAGCCCATTTTTTTAACGTGCATGTGTAAGTGTTACGCTATCGTAACACCGAGGTCGATTTGCTGTCCGCGAACAAAATTCTTGCGCCTTGTTTCATGACTTTAGCACTTTCGACATTCAACACTTTCTTTTTAATATGATCACGTAACTGTACCTACCTAAATACAAACGCCTATGAATACATATTGAATCGCAGTTTTTTTTTCTTACAGTATCGATAAAATACCAAAAGTGACCTCTCCAGTCCTTGTTATTCATGGAACTGAAGATGAGGTGATAGACTTCTCCCACGGATTAGCTATATATGAACGCTGTCCGCGCGCCGTCGAACCTTTATGGGTGGAGGTAATAAAATCAGCCATTTATAATTTCAAAAGTAACACACCAAATGGTATTAATATCTCAGTAAAATAAAATGTATTTATATATTTTAATATGGATAATAATGTAAATAATGTTGCATTGCAGGGTGCAGGACATAATGATGTTGAACTCTTCAATCAGTACCTTGATAGACTGAAACGTTTCGTATCTGTAGAATTGCTCAACTGACAAAGACTGCCGGCCACAGGCCAGACCACTCAAGGTGATTAAACAATAACCTTTATACTATATGTTCTTTTTTTTTATTAAAACATTATTTTATGGAAATATCAATTGATAGTGTAATGTATTGATATCAAAATATTCTAATTTTACAGGAGAAGATCAAAATCCCGCATCGACACTAAGTTCTGGCACGTCAAGTTCGGCGACGGAGAGGCTCCTCTAGCTAGCGGGGGCCGGGTCCACCAGGGCCGGCCCCAATAAACATTGTTCAAACGCCAACGACGCCGTCACCTCAGCGAGCGTCGCTGCGGACTCTGACACCTGCGACGCGAGTGTGCCCGCCGCGCACAACATTAGCATCAACGTGACCGATGCCGACTCGCCGACGGGCGCGCGGCGCCGCATTCACTTGCGTTCCCTGAGCGACGTGACACCCGCCAGCCGCGCCGCCACACCACGGGCGCGCTCCCATTCGGAGAGACCGCGCGCTTCGCCAGCCGCCTCGCTAGCGCCATCACCAGCGCGTCCGCGAGCGGCTCTCACCCCGCGTCTGGCGCGCAGCGAGCGCTCCTCGCCTGACGCATCGATGATTGCTCTCGATGATAACGCCCGCGCTCGCACTGTCGTGCTTTCTTCTGACCCGTGGCGCAAAATGAGCGAACTCGACCTCGCCTCCGCGCGCGCTATTCGCGATCCCTGGGTGAGAAATGCTAAGTCGCGCAACGAGGACGCGGCTGTAGGTGAAACGGACCGTCGGCGCGAAGTGCGGCGCGGGCGGCTAGAGCGGCGCGAGGCGGTCGCATGTGACTCGTGCGGAGGGTCCAGTTGTGAATGCCGTCGAGCTGCCCGGCTGCGGCGCGCGGCGGCCTCGCTGGGCGCGCAATGCACTTGTGAGTCGCGGTCAGCGCGGCCGTCGCCGTCGCGCCTGCTGCCGCGGCCGCCGGCGCGCGCATTATCTGATGAGGAAGAGCGGCCGCGGCGGCTGTACAAGTGCTCATCGCAACGCGCGGTCTGCTCGCCGCCGCCGCCAGTGGAAACTGAGCGCACCCCGCCCGTCGCGGACCCGCTGCTCGAAACCACTTGCTGAACTGAATCGAGCGCTCGGGCCTTGGTTGGCGCGCGAGTATTATTAGTGTGAATTTTGTATCCCATTAGCTTTAAGAGTTCAAAATTATATTTGTATTATATTCGATAGTTCGTTGTGAGGAAGCGTGTTCGTGTTGCCGTATGTTATGTGAACGTTTCGGATGTTATCTTTCAATACAAGAGGTTGTGCACCGATAGAATGTGTCCGTGGCTCGTTTATGTAAGTGATATTTTTCTTTTGTAGGCTTTATAGTCTTTTATACCGATTTCAAAAACGAATAAACAATATCTCGTCCAGTTCCTATACTTTTATCGTACTGAATGCAACATTAAATTCACGCACAATTTATGTAGGTGAAATTTTCCATTTTTAATGAAACCATATTGCGATTTACAAACAATTCATGTAACCTAATAATATACTTCCAAAATATTGTAAATATTTCTAAATAATGAAAGTAATAATGATAGTATGAAATAATCCTATTTAAAGTTGTTACCGTAATCGGACATGTATTATTGTTATACCATATTGAAATATACTTAAAACATAATTTTATTATGATAGGTCTGATCGATAGAGTCCACACATTCCGCATTATAAAAATTGATGTCCGTCACCTCAGTCTGATTAAGACAACTGCAGTATTGTAGGAGGTACCGAATCTCTTATAACCATACGTAAATATTCAAATAAAATCATGGATATCAACATTGTCAGCCACAATAGCGTTATCCAATGACTGAAATAAAAACATTCTGATTTACTGGGGTGACCACACACGAACAGAATAAAAAAAACTAAGATTCTGTTTTGAAAAAAAAAATGATGTAACTGTATCTATCATATTTACATGTATTCACGCAATAAAATGAAATTACATATAGTCTCAATTATGCTTTTGGAAGTTTTGTATGTTTTCAACTCTTAATGTATTATTCTTAATGTAATTGTACGTAAAAATTTTGCTAATTAATTTTATTTTTATTATGAAATTACTTTAATTAAAAGAAATGCATTTCTTGAAATATGTTTTTAGGGTTACATTCGATTTTATACAATGTGTTAATGCCGAATTATCTATTACCCAGTTTTTGGATTTTATTTTCAGTGCCATTTACAAGTTTATCGTTTGTCTGATACTCATATAGTTTCATGTTAATATTTTGTACTTACTGTGAGTGGTCATGATATATAATAAGATGCGTATGTATATGGGATGGACTTGTGTGATCCGTCTCTACTGTTATTTACTTATTATTACAAAATATGTAAAGTAATAATTATCTCTAATTTGTAACATACTTAACAGGTAATTTTTATTAAATTAAAGTGCACATATCTAAAATAGTTTTTATTATTCAAAACGAATGTGATTGCTTTTTATCCCGATTTGTATTGCCTTTTGCAAACCCTACAAATACGAAATTTAGACCAGTGAATAATCTTATTCTATTAACGAATAAAAATATATTTTTGATTATAACAACGAAGAGCCGGTAGTTAATCGTCACAAGGTTCTCCAGTTCACGTTATACTAAATTTTTTTTTTGTAACCCAGTGGAAATCCATTATGGACCGTCAGGGGGCGGTGAGGGACACCTCCCGGTGTGTCTGACTCTCATCGACTAAAACCACTGGGGCGCATCGCCAAGCACAGGGTGCGCCGGACTACGGGAATGTGACGTTGGTCTCACCGCGGTCCGGCGCGTGATCCGCCCAAAAGGCTTCGTCTCGCTGGTAGGGGGGTGGGAGAAGAGTGACACCAACCCCCATCGCCAAGTGGCGTGCAGATCCAACAACCATGGCGCCATTTTTTTTCATTTACCCAAAATGTTCTTATTAATTTTTCAAACATCATATCTCATGAGACTTATTGTAATATTCGCCATTATTTTATGCTCTCATTCTAATATTCCATGAACCGGACGCCTGCCAACCGGAAGTAACATCAGAACTTATTTAATAATTATATTCATTTAAGATCAAAATCAATATTAATAACTAAATACCTGCATGACAATTTTAATGTCAACATTAAAGGAATAGCATTAATTACGGAGCCTATCCTGTATATTTGCAACTGCTAGTAGAAAACAGTAGATGCTGCTTGCACAGTGGTAAAGCGTAAGGGCCTGTCCACACCTCCACGTCACGACATCGTCAACGTGGAACGAAGCGGTATCCGTAGCACATTGACGGCGTCGTAACGTGGAGATGCGGACAGGCCCTTATCCGTCTGTGGGCAGTGTACCTAACAATGGCGCGAGTGTTCTACTATCTCGAACTGCCCATACCGTCCAACTTTACAGTTCTCGAGCGACGTGTAGTAACTCTTGCGTGTAATTCAAAACAATTTTGATCTTTGCGGGAAACTCGAAGTCACTTCGGTGCTGTGGTCCTAGAAATACAAAAACCAACGCGACCGCCCCCACTCTGCACTCTGAATGAGTAATATAGGAGACAGATCAGGTTGCAATGAACAAGCTCAATAGCGCATACAAACACTAATGGTCTTCTCGACAGTGATATAACTTTTTTTTATAATACGCTAACGGTTTTTAAATTAATATGGTATCGAATTTCTCACTAATAGTTATAAAAACTAATGTAGGAGTTTTTAAAAACGATTTCTGCAAACAAGCTCACTGTCCACTATACTACCGGCATGACGGCAGTCGATGAACAAATGCAACATGAATAACAATTCACTGCCGTTTTGAAAGCCCATGCTGTAGCCTTGGGAGAAACGATCGGGAACCTATTCATCTAAAGTTCGTGAAAGAAATATTTCATTAACTGTTGCGTAATTGAGAGTATGAGAATGTCGGATGCGCCAACAGCTACAGGCGAATAATGCTCGTTTGAAATGGCGTTTAGGGCACATCTCTCGCCCGGTTTAGTTGTGAAGGTTTAACCTGGCCATCAACCAATATCCAGTCGAAAAAAATAGGTGCTACATCTTAATTTGGTTCACAATATTACATTTTGAATTGGATTGTTAATTTTATAATGTTATGTTTATAATTTATATTGTATAATGTTAGATTAATAATTGAAAGTTAATTGGTAAGTTAAAGGGAAGTTTTGTTTCTTGATTCTTCTGTAGAATTCTGCGTGATGCTTTGACATGGTGTGGTCATTAATAATGTCTGCTATATGAAGTAGGTGCTTGGGTAACGTAAAGTGATGATTTAGACCTAATTAATCTAATTAGTATATTAGACCTGTACAGGAGAGTTATTTTATCATCACGCCTTTACTGCGGAAGATAGAATACTTACTTTTCGCTATTATAAGCAGACTTAGTTCGCCGTCATTCGAGTGCACTTTAATCGAACATTTGACGAATCATAAACCTCAAGATATTTGTTCTTCTATAGACTCTATCGACATCGCCGTTTACTTTTTAAAGTTCGCTTTTTAATTATAATTTTAAAATATAATTTTTGTCTAACGGAAATTGGAAAGGTTCCGAGTAAGTTCTTAAATAAGTTACTATTGTCTCATGTTGTAATTGAAAATAGTAATATATAATTGTATTAGGTGAATAAATACCTTCAATTTATTTTAATAATACCACTTTCCTTTTTTATTCTAATTTTATAAATAACTAATGTCTATACACATTATCATTTCTAGGTATGAATATGTAATTAATGATAAAACACCACCACTAAGTATAATATTTCTTAGATTGATACCTGAAATTGGTATCTACATTTTTTTTATTATTCAATTTGATATTCTACAAAATTATTTACTACAAGTTGTTTTAATATGTACCTACAATTTTAACATGTGCTTTTCTTAATATGCCCGTAGTAAATACAAGCCTAAATCTTTATCTTAATAAAATCTGCGACCATCTCTGCTACTACTTCTGAAGATTTCAAAACAAATGCATGATCGATGTTGACTTGTTTTAGATGGATTTGGGGTTGAAATTGCTTTAGGTCTTGAAAATACTGGGCTGGAGCCCAATCATCAGTGGTATTGTAAATCACATTGATTAGGTGTTTTGTCTTACCAATAATATCTTTGTCTAATGTTGTGACATTATCCATTTCATCGTACGCTAAAAACAGAATCTTTTCGCCTATTTTCGGATTGCAATATTTTAATATTCTCTCTTTGTATTGAAGTGGTAAGGAATTATATTGTAAGTAACAGTAAACTAAAAAGGAACGAATAAAATCTGGTAACAAATAGACTATCGTGAATAATAGCATAATTATAATGTGTATCTTTCTTAGAAAATTATTAAGTATTCGTCCATTTCTGGACTGAGCCATTTTTTGTATAGTAGGAAACAATAAGTTAACAGAAGAAACTTTCTCAATTAGTTTATCGTTCTTCCGTAACATTTTTAATATGAGCCACGATCCAATAGAGTGTCCGATTAAATGTAATTTGCTTTGTTTATCAATATTGTAAATCAGGTCCAGCTTGTGTTGGATTTGACCTTCAAGGTTAAACAAATGTTCTTGGCCTTTTAAAATATTTGATTTGTTGTCGGGTACTTCTTCATGGCCGGCATGACCTGTGAAAATATATTGCGCTGTGTGTGCACCATTATTTAATGTTACAAGAAATATTTTATTTCATAATTGTCCTTTATATAATTTTTGAAAAATACACTTGAGAGTACGTATTATAACTTAAAGAAATTTAAATTGAGAATAATCCGCAAGTTTCATTGAGGCTTTTTAATATTAATTAATTTTTTAAAGTTAAATATTGACCATTAGATATCAATAAGTTGGTAACCTATATATTGATATGTAACTAACATATTTTTATCAGTTTCTTTGAAAGATATCTATATTAAGGTTAAGTTACTCACCTATGATACAAACTGGTAAATTAGTTTGTTTATATAACTCGCAAGCAAACTCTATGTAGAAATCAGGCATTCCAGGATTTCCAGTAACGCACACTATTACATCTTTACCTTTACAATCAAATGGATTGCCAAATGTTATTAAACGAGTCTGTACATTATTTAAAGTCTTGTAAATATTATTCATTTTGAACAGGAATCTCTAGGTAACGTTTGATGAGAACTGTTCGAGTTAACTAAAAGTCTGATAATAATACATATATATTTCAGTTATAATGTTGACGATTTATCAGTTTCTTACTATAATTATTCAAGGTCATTATGTTTCTTGTAGTTTTATATCTACTAACAACAATGTGTAAAGTAATAATTACACGGTCTATAATGAGTTAGGAACAAGACACATACAAAAATAATAATAGAACATTTTTCATACGAATGAGTGTCGGTGTTTTTATAAAAACAATTTTATCTTTTTACGATAAATATTAGCTGAGAGGTCATATAGCAAAACAGGCAGAAACTCAAGACACAAATGAAGTTAGATTTGATCACAATAGTGTTTAGGTGTAACGCAGAATTTGTATGTTTAAGTTTATATCGAATGAAGATATCATAGAAATAACTAGAAACCATTTGTTTGTAAAGCAGTATTAATTGCATAAAAGAAGAAAATATTATTTAATTTTGATAAACACATTATAAAATATATTGATGGATAAAAAAAAATTCGAATAAAACAGCAAGTGGTATTTAACTGCGTCTTTCTATTGGATCAATGTTGATTATTTATGATAGGGTAATACCACGTTGGGAAGTTCCAAAGATATATCTGATCTTTTGTTCTTCGGAGTTCATGATTGTACTATAAAAAAAACTATTAGCCTGCCTAAATAATCATATGCTGTTATCTCGAGCTATGACGGGGCTTTGGAGAATTTGTTACAGGATCCACAGTCGCCATCTATATGCCAAAATAGTCGTCACCTTAGGATTTTTAGCCGGCACCAATCCAGCACATCTCGGTCGTGAAGCCCCACGTGCGGCCAGGACGGTCCGATGAGAATTTTCCCAAGTAAAAGAATAAGAAGGCTGTCGTCTAGAGCAAGATCAATAAAATTAAACCTAGTTTTTTTTTCAGAATATTATGAATCTTTCTTCGTTTTGAGTATCTTCATCATTTAAAACGCATTTAATCTGGTCGGACTCTGCTTTTGCTAATAAAGCTGGATACTGTGTTATGGATTGAATTTATATCAATTGCACCCAGCATTGGTAATATATACAATTGGGTGCAAAATAACAGCATTCGAATGTTTCCTGCTCTTTTCCATTTCTTTTACCTAACTTTTTATTCTAACCCGTAATTTATGTCCTTGCATGCAATATTATTGAGACGGGTACAGGGATGACAAAAAAGGGAGTTACGTGGGAAGCAGACAATAGTGTAATTTATGTATAAAATAACAGATATGGCTGTACGACCTTTGACTTTTGCATTTTGTTTAATATGTAGTATAAAGGAATACCGAAATTATCATTTTCGTAAATATTTTTACCTTGATAAAATATTTGTCACTCACGATAAAGTTAATTACAATAATTAGACTTATTAAATTTCAATTTTTATATTAAAGTTAAAAGTAGTATAGTTGCGGAAATATTTAAAAATAATTATCATGTCGCATCAAAAGAAAAAAGCTTTATTTATTTGTCTTGGTAAGTAGCATTTGATTCCTAAAAAATAATTGTGACATTACCAATAAGTTGAAGAGCCAGTAATTTCGCTGATACCTAAATATCAGCTTTGGCGTGCGGCGATCATCCGCAATGGAAACACTGGTTGTCAAATATGGTAGCTTATGTTCGTATTGTATACATTTTTTTTAGGAATATAGTTTATATTGAAAATTACAAACAAAAAAGAATTACCTACCATTGAGATGTATAAAAACTATAATCAGGTTTTAGGGCACACTGGCAACAGCCTTATTGAAGATGTTTGGTCTGCAATTTAGAGTTTGAGAATTAATAAGAGAGCAATTGAAAATCATTTACAAATATTGGATTATGAACATAGTTTATATAACATAGGGTGTTTATATCTGCTTCTCTTTGGATAGTCACAACATGCTTCTGATTATTAGATACCTTTTAAAATGTTACTTGATACCACTTACTTCATAATAGAATATTGCAAATTTGGAATAAATTGCTTCAAGACATTATTTATGTTCCATGAACAAATAGTTTCAAAATTAATCCAGCTAGACGGCTCTCATCTCAATCAAATTTTAATGTATAGGCAACGCAGTTACTAAACATTATGTGAATTGAACACACCAGCTGAGACGTAGGCACATCAGCTAATAGCTGTTCACCTATTATTTAATAATAATAATACTTTGATTTTACTAGTACCATGTCATACTTTTAAAGTAAAATAGTGACTAAGAAATTTTCTACTGAAAAATTAAAACAATAAACTGCATAAAAATTTTTTTTTCTCTAAATACAGGCTATGTGAAACTTTAAGCCATATTTCAGTTGATTTTATAAACAGTGTGAAATACCTCACATAGATTATGTATATTTAATATAGATGGCACCATCACTTATTTCTTGAAATATTTCCTTACATTTTTATTTACAAGTTTTAAAGGATAATGATATGTCAATAATACTTTAATTCTTACAGGCAATATTTGCAGATCACCCATAGCAGAAGGTGTGTTTCAGAAAACAGTAAATGACTTGAACTTGGGAGATGAATGGGAGATAGACAGTGCTGCTATAGGTGGGTGGCATGTTGGAAATCCACCAGATTGGAGGGCTCTAGACACTATGAAAAAACACAATGTCCCATACACTAATCATGCACGACAAGTGAGTTACCTTAGTGGGGTTATTTAAAGTTTCTTTCCTGATGTAATGTGTCCAACCACTTTACAACTACACCAGGTAAGAGAGATGAGCACTTAGGGTGCTTAGTGAGCACACAATTACCCATATGAGAATTAACCTTGACTTGGGCAGGCAACCAGGAATAGAACTGATCTAAAAACCTGCTAGATCTAATGGCATTTCAGAGGTGACTTTCTTGACAAGAAACAGAAAAAAACAAACTATGTAGAGTAGAAAATTATTTTAAGGATTTCCTTCCTATTTTTATAGTGCCATAGCAAAGTAATTGCACTACACTTGATTTTAAGTACAGTACACTCTAAGAATTGTAGTCATCACCAAGGAATGAAAGTCTAATAACACTATTAATAGTTGTCATCATTCTGGCCTAAATATACCACAACAGTAAACAAACTAAGCTTTTCTGGTTATTTTTGAAGCAAATAAAATTACAAGGATGCCTAAAAGGCAATAATCACTTTAATCTATAACTGCTAAGTGTAACTATCTCACATTACTATATTATATGTCTTGAAGATAATCCTGTCAATCACTAAAACTACGCAAGAGCAAAGATTGTTATAGTGACTCCCTGTTTTTTTGCACTTTGGGATCATCTTATGTATCTGCAGTTGTTTATATAACTAGAGAATTTCTGTTATTAATATGGACCAGTATAATGATGGCCATGGAATGAATTCTTTATACATGGGTGTCATTCGTAGAAAAGATTGTACCTTCCATTAGGTACAGTGTAGCACTTTATGGATCCAACCTTTAAAATGATCCTGTGGAGTGTCCCCATCCATGATACAATATACAGGTGCAAGCTATATTAACCCTTAATAAATTATTCATTAATCTTTTTCTTTGTAGATAATATCTGAAGACTTCAACTACTATGATTACATATTTGGCATGGATGAGGCTAATATGAGAGACCTCAAAAAACGAGCTCCGGAAGGTTGCAAAGCAAAGCTACTTCTCTTTGGAGATTATGATCCTCAGGGTGACAGAATCATCAGGGATCCTTATTATGTAATATTTTGGTATTATTTAAAGGGAATAATTATCGTTAAAATCTAGAGGGAGTCCTATGTCAAAAAGAATTTAAGTGGTGACAGAGAAGGGATGTTACTTTATGAGCTATTATTAAAAGACTGGAAAGATTTTTAATGTGTACAGTATTTTTGCTATTCCAATGATACAGTATATGCATAGATGGGCGTAATCATGATTACTTTTAATCAGATTAATAATCAGATTAGAAGTATTCAGATTAATAATCAGATTAGAAGTAATCATGATGTATGTAATCATGATTACTAGTAATATGATTACTTTTAATCAAGATTACATGAGTGATCATTAATCTTGATTACAGTAATCATTCAATTAATCATGATTATTTTAATGATTACTTTTAAGTTCTGGCTGAGAGAGAGACCAATTTAAATTCTCGTTTATTTAATTTTTTAAGTTATCTTATTTCGAATTAGCTGACCCCGAACATCCGTCTCGTTGAGCGATTCATTATAAGGGTCTGTGAAGTTGTATACAGCAGAAAATGGGGCGCTGTCGTCCGGCGGAGAGGGGGGGTGGGTGGTATCCAGCGGAGAGTGAGGTTTGGTGTCCAGCGGAGAGTGGGGGAAGTGGCGTCCAGCGGAGAGTGGGGGTGGTGTCGTCCAGTGAGGGGGGCGGCGTCCAGCGAGAAGTGGGGAGGAGGGATGGCAAAAAATTAGATACACTTCCACTCATTTTGGCCAGTGATTTTAACATCAACTTCAGTAATGAAAAATCAATACCATCAACCGGCGTGCATCTGTATACCATCCACACTTATTATTATTTTTATAACATCGGCCTCCTTCCCTTTTTGAATTATCTCGCTATCTATCGGAAATAACTATTATCAGATAACATTTATATTTATGATGGCTTTAATTAAGAAGTACCCAAATATTATTTAACAGATAGATGGCGCTATAATCAGTACATTGTTTCAGGACCAATATGTATAATAAATATTTCTAAACAATCAGATATCTACATATATTATATTTAGCATGAATAATATTGGTTTACAGTAGTAATGGTGTCATAATTGCCACTCTAAACGCCACCCTCCTCACTCTCCGCTGGATCTACCCCCCACTCTCCGCTGATTGCCACCCCCTACTCTCTACTGGACGACACACCCTTTCCCCACTCTACGCTGGACGAGACCACCCCTCCCTACTGTCCGTTGGACGCCCCCCCCACTCTCCGCTGGACGCACCCCCCACTCTCTGCTGGAAGCCATCTCTCCCACTCTCTACGTGACGCCACCCCCTCTCTCCGCTGGAAGCCATCTCTCCCACTCTCTACGTGACGCCACCCCCTCTCCATTGGACGACACCCCCTCTCTCCACTGGACGCCACTCCCCCACTCTCCACTGGACGACACCCCCCTCTCTCCACTGGACGCCACTTCCCACTCTCCGCTAGATGCCACCCCCCTCTCCACTGGACGCCACCCTCCACTCTCCGTTGGACGCCACCCCCCCTCTCCGCTGGATGACACCCCCCCACTTTCCACTGGACGCCACGCTCCTCTCTACACTGGACGCCACCCCCCACTCTCCGCTGGAGGCCACCCCCCCTCTCCGCTGGAAGTCACCCCCACTCTCCGCTGGAAGTCACCCACCACTCTCCGCTGGTCTTTACCACCCCCACTCCCCGCTGGACGACACCTCTCTAACCTCCTTTCGCAACGCGCGATAAGAAACTTCGTTCCAATAAATATAGGCGAGCGCCGCTCTGCTGTCGGCAACACATTTTGCGTATCAAACAGAAAAGTAATGATAAAAGTAATCATGATTAATTGTAATCCGATTAAAGATTAATAATCCTTAATCACCGAAAAATGATTACTTTTTTTGATTAATTTCGTTAATCATTAATCTGATTACATTTTGCCCATCTCTGAGTATATGTGTGCTATATCCAATACCTGTTTCCACGGAGCGTTCTGAGGCCAAAAATATTGAATAGAAACCACACCAAACTCATTATGATCCACTTTTCACTAAATCCAGCCTAAACTAGATAAGCTCATCATGACCTGTATAAATTTGTGCAATAACTACAATTTTATTTTTCAGGATAGTGACGCAAAAGGTTTTGAGAAATGTTACCAGCAGTCGGTAAGATGCTCTAAAGGATTCTTGGAACATTTAGGAAAACAATAAACACCTTTCCATGCAAATATAGAAAGTTATAATACATTAAATTCATGAAGAATCCATACTATTCATCACAAAGAAAACAATGTATGGTCAGATTTTAGTCTGAAATCTGATACAATAATTCTGAATTTTAGCTGATTGCATAATAAACATCTCTAAATAGTTTGTAACAAAAATTACTAACTATACTGGACAATTCAATGAGAGTAGACCAACAAATGATGTCAGTCTTGGACTGATTTCATGTTAAATTATTTTATGTTAATATTATGGTAAAAATTAAATATATAATTAATATAATTTATAGTTTCAATTAATTCATTATAGTTGTTTGTTCCCGGCCCAAAAGTAAGGTCAATACGGTCGCTGGTTGGTGTGGGGGGTTCGACAAATACTTCCACTTACCTCTACTGCCGCAATGGTTGATATGCACGCTGGCCAGCGGCTTGGTTGTCGGTCTCTCGTCAGGGGGGCCTGGCACTCCACTCGCACACACAATAGTCCAAAAAAATGATAAAATGGCACGAGACAACGAAGTTTTCAACGATGCGCCCAAGCGTGGTGTGTCACCATTGAACGACGAAAACGGTAGTGGTGGCAGCGAAAGATTTGCGCTACTACCCTCACACCATGCTATTTATTGGTCGATGTCTACGCGAATATGTTAGAATCCACCGTAACCTACCCTATAACTAACTATTAAATAATGTGTATGAAAATAACGAAATATTGGTACGCGGCCACAACAATCCGCCCACCAAAATGAATCAATTTTAAACTAATTTAATAGTGGCAGAGGACACAACTTCACAAGAGGTCGTTGCAATAGACCAGTTCGTGTCCTGACGGTGGCAACACGCGAAATGCCATCTTTACCGGCATGCAATTGTTCGATACGTCCTAGTGACCAATCAAGTGGTTTAAGTTGTTCGTTTTTAATCAAAACTAATGAACCCAACTTGGGCTCAGACGCGCTAGTTAGCCACTTAGCGCGTTGACTAAGTGTATGCAAGTATTCCACATGCCACCGCTTCCAGAAGTCGTGATGCAAGCGTTGCACTAGCTGCCAACGCTTCAAATGAGTTATATTTATATTCGACAAATCGGTCTCTGGGAGCGATGTAAGTGGTTCGAGAGTGAGAAAATGGCCAGGAGTCAAAACCGATAGATCGTTGGGATCAGAACCCATCTCACATAACGGTCGTGAATTGAGCAACGATTCAATTTGCGTAGCTAATGTCAAGAATTCTTCATAGGTTAAGATCTGACTTCCAATGACTCGAGCGAGATGATTTTTGAAGGATTTGATGTTCGCCTCCCATAGACCACCGAAGTGTGATGCTGCAGGAGGATTGAATATGAATTCAATAGATTCATTAGAAGCAGCTTCTTGCATTAGCGGCAACATAGACTTGTAAGCTCCGACGAAATTTGTGCCTTGATCGCATTGAATGCGCTGACATCGACCACGACGAGCTATAAATCTGCGAAGAGCGCCTAAAAACGCTTCGCTGGTTAGGCCGATCACGAGTTCGATATAAACCGCTTTAGTAGCAAAGCATATAAAAAGACAAACGTAGGTCTTAAAAGTTCGAGCACCACGATGTCGTTGTATGTACGTGTTGAAAGGACCTGCAAAGTCGACGCCGACGCATGCGAAAGGCTTGATTTGCGAAATTCGATGCTTAGGAAGGTCTGACATTTGAGGTATGACAGGCCTTGGGTTGACGCGAAAACATTTCATGCACTTTGAGAGTCGACCGCGAATGGCACGACGTGATGAAAGGATCCAAAAGTGTTGTGCCAACAAAAAGCTAAGCGTGCGAAGTCCAGGGTGTAAATTATCGTTGTGATACTGATCTATGATCAGCGACGTGAGACGGTGATTGCGAGGCAGCAATAATGGATGTTTGTTGTCATAGTCGAGCTCTGAATGAGTCAATCTACCACCCACCCTGATAAGACCATCTTCGTCAAGAAAAGGCTGTAATCTTTGTAAAGGTTTTGGCAACGTTAATCCACCTTTCAAGTTCATAATCTCCTGTGAGAAAGTCGAAATTTGTGCGAATTTAACCAAAGTTTTCATCGACTCTTTCAAGTCTGAAGCGATCAGATGACCCGATGCACGATTATTCGGGTTGCGACAATTGTGAACAAAGCGATGAATATAAGCGACAACACGTTGGGCTTTCTTTAGGCTCGAGTGCCGTTCTAGAAAGTCGTCAAACTTGTCCAATGTGACGAAAAGGCATGTATCTAGATTCCTCTGCTCTAGAATCGCGTCAGGAGGTTCTTCACTGATATGAGGTGAGATAGGCCATTCGACCGAGTTATCTGTTAACCAACGTGGTCCATGCCACCAAAGTGAGTGCGTCAAGAGTTCACGCACGGTGAGACCGCGAGATGCACAGTCTGCGGGATTGTGTGAGGATCCAACGTGGTGCCAATGTGATGGAGGTACCTTGTCTTGAATATGGCTTACACGATTGCTAACGAAAGTTTTCCAACGACTAGATGGTGATCTTAACCAAGCTAATGTTACTGTCGAATCAGACCAACAAAATATTTTATGGAACTGAAGCTGCTCACTATATATATTTCGAACGTGTACAATGAGATCTGCTAACAGAGCTGCAGCGCACAGTTCCAAACGAGGAATCGAAATCCTTTTAAGTGGAGCCACTTTAGAACGAGCACAAATCAAGTGCGTTGTAACATGGTTGTTACTATGTTCGACACGAAAATATACAACTGCTGCGTAGCCCAATTCGGAGGCATCGCAAAAGCCGTGTACTTCCAGCATAGCAGAATTCAATGCGGGAACGAAACGAGGAATAACAAGCGACGATAGTGTATTGAATTCCGCGCGATAACGAGACCAAATTCGTTGGATTGAGCGAGGTGCGTCATCATCCCAATCCAAACCGAGATGCCAAAGCTTCTGAACGATACATTTGAATGACAGTGTGAGAGGTGTTAAGAAACCAAGCGGATCGAAGATACGAGCTAGTTCCGAAAGGCATTTGCGTTTGGTGCACTGAGTGTGTAACGAAGTAACAGTAAATGTAAATGCATCCGCGCTGGGTTTCCATTCCAGGCCAATCACCTTAATTGATGGGCTTGGCTCTGAGTCAAACGAGAGTGAATCACCAGATTCATGACGATGTTTGGGCGGTATATCTTCAAGCAACGTGGGACTGTTGCTTGTCCACTTCCTTAGTTCAAAGCATCCTTTTCGTAGAATACCATCGACATCCTTCATCAGCTTACGAGCTGAACTTAATGAACTAGCTCCAGTAACAACGTCGTCAACATATACGTCCTTGGTAAGCGCTGCTACAGCACATGGATTGTCACTGCCTTCATCTTGAGCCACTTGCAAGATGGTACGAAGCGCTAAGAAGCTTGATGATGACATGCCGTATGTTACAGTGTTGAGGCGAAATTCTTGTATGGGCTGTTCTGGTGAGAAGCGAAACAGGATTCTCTGGTAATCACGATCAGATTCCGCTACAAGTATTTGGCGATACATCTGTCTGATATCCGCGGTGAATACGAAAGCGTGCAAACGAAAACGAAGAAGAATCGAAACGATATCAGATTGCAGTCTGGGGCCAACGAGAAGCTGATCGTTCAGAGCTGGTCCACCAGCTGGCTTAGCGGTAGCGTCGAAAACCACACGCAATCTTGTAGTTGTACTGCTAGGTTTTATAACGCAATGATGGGGAATGTAATATGTGCGATCGGTTCGAGGTCGATCAACCACTTCCATGTGTCCAAGATCGAGATAATCCTTCATGAAGGCGTTGTAATCCTCACGAAGCTGGGGATCACGCAACAAACGTTTTTCGAGAGATAACAAGCGACGTTGTGCTAATGCAAACGAATCTCCGAGTGAAGGTTGTGAAGTTTGAAAGGGTAGACGAACGATATATCTCCCGGTTTTATCTCTAGTGTGAGTATCCTTGAATATGCCTTCACAGAGAGCTTCTTCTGGAGAAAGTACCGTTGATTTGGGCAGCTCGTCTATTTCCCAGAACTTGCGTAGTTGCGAATCTAAGTTCTCGAAGGAGCACAGGCTTGTTATGTTGGGTATCAAAGATGTGCATAAGACCTTTCCCATGACTACCCAACCGAACTTAGTGCTAAAGGCGACGGGTCCATCAGGCCCGTAGGTGATGCGATCACCCAAGAATATTTGGCAGAATACATCAACGCCGACAAGCGCGTCAATGGGCGCTGGCACGTTGAAGTTAGGATCGGCCAAATCGATGTTGCTGAGGTTCGACCACTGAGCGATGTCAATCCTATCACTGGGCATGGCACTGCATATCTTGGGTATGACGAGTGCTTCGACTACAATGTCTGATTTATGGTGTCTTCTACTGCGCATGCAAAACGTAGTAGAAGAGCTGGCAATGGACGTCGACTGTCCGATGCCTTCGATTGATCTCGTTACTCTTTTCAGAGGTAGACCGAGACGCTGTGCACACCTTTTAGTGACGAAATTTACTTGACTACCATTATCAATGATAATTCGAGCTGTTTGATAGGTACTAAGGTTACCTAGTATCTCGACCGAGGCGGTTGCGAGAAGCGAAACTTGTGTTGTGGACGATTCCACCAGCGTGGTTACCGCTTGTCGGTCGAGTGCGAGTTTATGTGGCGAAATCAACAAGGAGGTGGGCGATGCGGCAACTGCTTCCGAAACGAAAAGTGACGTTGGCGAAACGAGATTCGCATTTGATGACGCCGAGTGTTCATCAAAATGTAACGTTGTGTGATGAAGCGAGTTGCAGTTCTTGCACCGGCTTTTCGAACGACAGAATTTCACGACGTGACCTGATCGAATGCAGTTCAAACAGTAATTGTGCTGTTTCACTATATTGTATCGATCACGAGGAGCGTAATTAAGATACGTTGGACAATTCGAGAGCGAATGTGATGATTTGCATAATACACAGGGGTCTCTCACTGGTGACGGCGATTGCACCATAAGAGATTTCGAATTATGCATGCGATTTTGAGTTCCACTGGCTACTTGGCGTGGCAGTTTATTTGACGAGCGTGCGGCACGTGATGAGTTTAGGATGCGAGGAATATTATTCTCAGGTTCAGAGAACTCGATTGCTCGACTAACCTTTTCCAAATAGGCTAACAACGAATCGAAACTAGGAATGTCTTTGCTATCGTTTTGTAGTTCAAAACATTCACGAGTATGCTTAGGGAGTTTGTTAAATAAAAGATAGAACAATGGAAAATCCCAATCCGTAACGGGAAGTTTCAAATTTTTCAATACTGCTATATTCTCATTGAATGTGTCTATGAGTTGACGGAATTCCTGAGGAGTATTTGATTTGATTGTTACTTTATGTATTTCCTCCCAATAACGAAAAGCAAGTTTGCGTCTACATTGGTATCGATCTACTAATGCCTCATAAGCGTTCAAATAATTGTCTTCTGACAGTGGAAAACCTTTCAAGAGACGTAGAGGTTCACCCGAAAGAAGCGAGAGCAAAATTGAGAAACGTTCGACGTTTGGCAACCGCTTGTTGTTATGGACCTTTGTGTTGTACACATCAAAGAATGAGGTCCATGTTGATATATCACCGTCAAAGTGCAACAAGTTCATACGCGGTAGTTTCACAGCCTGATCCGCAAAGTTCGAATCAGGATCCTGTGGGCGTGCCTCCGGCTGTGATACGAGCGCCGAGTGAATTCCGATTATTTTAAAGTATTTCTCATCGACTTGCAAGCGAAGAGCATCTTCGCTATCTAATTCCGCGGTGTCCGTAATGTCAGAGCAAAGCTTAAAATGCTGTGTGTCGAATTCTGTGTAATGATTTTCGAGACGACTGTAACGCGCCAGAAATGCTGGTAAGCGTGTTTTATCATTTTCAGCTTCCAAACCCGATGCTAAACACTCATCTATGCGTTTAATAATGACACTGCGCCTTAACTCTACGTCACGACGAACAGGTGCTCGTAACATATTTATCGAATTAACTAAACTAACAAACAAACAAAAATTTTATATATATATCAAAATCAAGCAATGTAATGGACTGTAAAGTAATATGAGATAACAGGAGAATATTTATTTCAAGTTATTGTACAACGAACAACGATTAGCAATTAAAATAAACAATCAATAAATAATTCCTAAACAACAAACTATTTATTTCAAATGCAATAAAAATTCAACGAAACTAATGTGTATTAATATTAAACATCATCCTGTATAAACGACATACAACGACACGAGGTGACAACAATAACAACAAATGATAAGAAATATAACTGAATAATAATTGAACTAATGATGTCTATGCCAGGTAGTTATGAATGACTAGCAAGTATGGCTATTATTACGTATCGGGGCGAATTGCTATTTAATACGCCACGAGGTTACGAAAATAAATTATAATAAATATGATAATCGAGGAAAGTACAACAGCTATGTGAAACACTTGCATAAATTAAATAATCAATGATGTATGGTATACAACAATTAAAATAATTTAATTACGGAAAGACATCAATTATATTTCAAATAAATTATATTTCAAAGATATCAGTTATAATTTCAAATATCGAATTCAGTTATATTATAGTATACGAGATTGGTTTAGGGCGCATCGATTACAATTGCATGGAGTTTTCGATAGATATTGCGATATGTAATACGACTAAACGACACTATGAAATGTATTAACAAAGAAGTTCGTATGATTTATATTATAAACGAAATTTTCAATGTTCAAGTAATGATTATTTGCCACAATAAATTTGTATTTAAATTTCTAAACGATAAGTAGCGATAATAAATAAGATTACATGCATATATTACGACAATAAATTACGACAGTTTGAGGGTGGAATCCGACATATTATGGTTCTTACGAAAAATTAAGTATCCGTGGCTCGACGTAACCAAAATGTTACGATATTAAAAGTACAATATCCACGGCTCGTAATGATCAAAATCCGGTGCTCGAAGTGACCAAAATGTCACACGATATTAAAAATACAATATCCACGGATGGAACCGGCCCAAAATCCGGGGCTCGAAGTGACCAAATGTTTTGTTCCCGGCCCAAAAGTAAGGTCAATACGGTCGCTGGTTGGTGTGGGGGGTTCGACAAATACTTCCACTTACCTCTACTGCCGCAATGGTTGATATGCACGCTGGCCAGCGGCTTGGTTGACGGTCTCTCGTCAGGGGGGCCTGGCACTCCACTCGCACACACAATAGTCCAAAAAAATGATAAAATGGCACGAGACAACGAAGTTTTCAACGATGCGCCCAAGCGTGGTGTGTCACCATTGAACGACGAAAACGGTAGTGGTGGCAGCGAAAGATTTGCGCTACTACCCTCACACCATGCTATTTATTGGTCGATGTCTACGCGAATATGTTAGAATCCACCGTAACCTACCCTATAACTAACTATTAAATAATGTGTATGAAAATAACGAAATATTGGTACGCGGCCACAACAATAGTGATTAGTGGAAACAACCACTAATGCTCACTTTGAAAGGGCTATTGGGTGACGATGTATTATCATAATGATTTAATTCAGCTTTTATATAGTTAATAATATATTGACAATACTATAGTCTAAAGGATATATCCCTTTCGGTGTGAGCAGAGATACATTAATGCCTGTATCCACTTTTTACTTATACCTCGTGTTCAAAGTGACAACCAGTACTTAAGCTGATCGCCGTACTTGAATCACTCGCACATGAAACTTCTATTGAATGCCATGCGGGTATATAGTTATTATATAATTATGGCCAATTTCAAACTTAGGCCTAGTCACAAATTAAACTTGAGCCTTGTACTATGGGTGTTATACAAAGATATACTAAGTTAAATACGTAACCACAACCATGATTCACGACAAACTAATCTGCTCATCAAAGAAAAGTTAGTCGTTACGGGACGCGAATTCAGGACCTTACTATCGCCAATAGGGTCACTACAAATTGAGCTATCAAGTCGCCAAAATGGAATATTGCTACGAGCTAGGGTGAAACTTGAACCCTAGATTTCTAAGCTTATCACATCATTCATTGTATCACATGGTTATAATTTTAAAACGCATTTTGTCTCGAGGCTCTCTTTCGAATCGACTAATTGTCGAAAAAATCCCCAACGATGATAGAACAACAAAGATGCCAACCTACCTAAACCGTTCATTCCTAGAAACTAGGCGCGCGTGATCTGAATATTAATTAGACAGCTGTTTATCTGTGGAATATAGAGTTGCGAAAGATCGGTAAGCAATTCTAGACCATCCGAGCAAACGCATAATGTGCATAGATCTTTTTAAAAAATGCCGAAAACCTGACGCACCGATATAAATACCGGCCGAATTCGATTGCAGTAAATTTCGACACAACCTTCACTTTCTTTCGGCATTTCTTCTGAAGATAGTCGCTTACGAAACGCTGGTAGATCACCCTTAGGTATATTTCCCTGTCTCTTCCCAAGTGGCGGTCCGTCACACTATCACGCGGTCACTCCCACAGGTGTGCTATAGATGCTGAGCACCTTCAGTGCTCGTCCTAGAGGGCTTAGAAGCCCGGTAAAGTTGTGAAGGTCTTTCCCGGTCAAAAGCGTATTATATTGTCGAAAAAAAAAGATCGCAGGATATTTCTGTTTGGAAGCAACATAAGTGATATCTCCAAGTGATTGAATAAGACTTTTGCGAACATACTGCGATTGGATAGTATTTTTTAGCGTGGTAGGTGTGATGGAAGAAGAAAGTAGACCTACCGTAGGCTAGAGCGCAGGATAGCGTGTAAAGATGAGATGATAGAATGAAATGAAGAAAATCCAGACTGCAAGTTGATAGGCGTTTAATAAGCACAGTATAAAGTCTAGTAGGAATAATGAAGCACAAGTAAGATAGTCCAAGTAAGATAAAGTTTTAGAAATGGCTCGATTTCATTCCGTTTCAGCAGCTTATCGCAGATGTTTAATCGGTCCATCATGTTTTTCGCGCTCAACTCACGAGGACTCCATTCGTCAAGCTTTTTTTATAACCAGCTTTGTGTAAATGATTCAAAATATTTTTATGGTCAATGCCTAGCTCCATGCCAATATTGACACCGCTGATATGCTTATCTTGTTGGACTTTCTCAAGTATTTCATCAGCTTTTGCAGTGATTGGACGACCGCAGCGTGACTCATCTTTCACATTAAAGTTACCGAAATGAAAGTGAGCGAACCATTTTCACACAGCAGAATTTGATAAAGTACCTTCATCGTATATAGCATTTTTTTTCCTGCGCAGCGTAGTTCCCGTTGTCATAATAATATTGTAGAATATACCGGATTTTTTCATTATTCAGCTCCATGGTCGAGTGCGAAATACTTTCGAACCACTGCACAGATTGCAATGTTTCTTACATTTAACTAACGTTCGGTAGGTCACCTTTAAAGGTGCTCTCATTGGTGTTGCTGTAATTTATGTTTCTTTAGTTATATGCGACCAACGCCATTCATCGGAAAAAACGCCACGAACTTTTTCCCAGACCCAATATTAAGTGTGTTAGTATGAAATGAGTTTATAAAATTGCTTAGATAAATAAGTGAAGATATAATAATGTTATTTAAAATAGTTGTTAGTTATAGGTTAGGTATATGTTAGTATAGTAAAAAGAATTAGAAAATAGATAATGTTAAAGACAGAAATAAATAAATAGATAGTGAGTATGCCACATAACTCCACTCCAGAGACCGTCGCTACGGGCGATAAAAATCAGGAAATCGAACCTTACGACCCGAGCGTGTCCTTCTAAGGTCATCCTGAGCTGGAAGATTCCGTGTTGGAACAGGATTGGGATGAGGCCTAGGATGGGAAGAAGAAGGGGTGGTGGTGGAAGTAGTGGTAGAAGGAAGGGAAACGGGATTAGGATCGACCAGTGTATAAGCCGGCTTTAAGCGGTCTATGGTTACTGTTACGCTTTTCCTTTTGACCTGTATTCTGAATGTCTTGTCACCGCGCTCGAGTACTAGGTAGGGACCGGTGTAGGGGGCTGTAAAGCGCCACGTAATGAGTCGTCCCTTAAGAAAACGTGAGTTGATGAAGACAGGTCTTTATGGACAAATATTTTGTCTTTATTGTGACGTGCTGCTGGTGCTGGTTGGAGTTTAGTAACAAATCGGTGTAGGCGAGTAGAGAAATCCGATATATCGGTTGAAGCAGAGTCTGTGTGGTGGAAGCATTAGAAAATAGATAATGTTAAAGACAGAAATAAATAAATAGATAGTGAGTATGCCACAATTTCTTCGATCGAATATTGCGACCGGACTTCGAGAACTCCCTGCGATTGGAATTTTTTATGGCCTTATTTCTTTAGCCTTCAACTATTTGACTTCGGGATCGAGACGTTTTTATGGCTGCGTACTAATATTGTATGCTCTCTTTGATTAATAAATCGATTATTTGTCAACACTTCCATCTTATTACCCCTTATTATATATTATTATCTTGTGGAAATATACATTTCTGAAGATTCATATACCTCTATAAATTTAGATGATTGCCAAGGAGTCATTTCATTCAAGTAGTAAACATTCTCTCAAATGATCAATAAAACATGAATTACTCAGAACAATATTATGTAATTTGTATAGTTTAAGTGGTTTCCCACTGAGAGATTGTCCTCATGTAATAATACGATATAAATAAGTTATCCTCAAAGCATACGTATAAAATAAAGATTCCTACATACAGTTAACGTAACTTAACATAGCCAAGTCGAATAATGTCTGAGGAAACAGCGTTTAGGGAAACCCGTGAGTGCTAAAAACTGGTTTAATCGACGCCACCGGCCAGTGGGCCGTGTTGCGAATCTCTGCTAGTAGAGTGCATTTCAATGATTCATTCGTGTTTTGCATTGAATATATATTTATTTCACATCAGTGTCGCCTTAACTGTAAAGCCTACATAACGTCGCAGGTCGAGACGTCAATTTAATTATGTGTGAAACAATTAAAGTGCTGTTTGTGTGCCTTGGTGAGGTGTTTTATTATGATTTTGTAACATAAATATTAATGCATGAGTTGGTTTCTAAATAGTTTATTAGAATTTATAAAGATTAGCTGTTTAAGGGTGTGTAAAACTATTAAGCATTTTTATTTTCGCAATAAATCGGCTATGTTGCACAACTAGTAGGGATAAGTCGGAATCTATGAAAGACGGGGCACAATTTCAAAATAAAATCTCGACTTTTTCAAATTTCCACGCTCTTTTTACTCGATCACTCAGATAATTCTATTCAGTTTTGTTCATTGATAGTCTAAAATTTAAATTTGAATGGATAAACTTTTATTTTTACGTAAGTACTATTGAAATTAGGTTTATGATTATTTTTGTATAAGTTGCTTATTTGGTTTCATAATTTACCTCTTTTTGCAATATAATCTTCAAGTACAAGTCTTCTTTGTTTGAATTTTTTTATCTACTTTTTTTTTATACACTCGACATAGTGACTACAGAGTACCTGATGGTAAGTACAGTGTAGTCCAAAAACGAAAGCGTCTATCAAAGGATGAAAATCCATTGATAGTCTACATCAACTACTCATATCTTATTACTTTATGATATCTTTCATCTACTTGGGAAACAATGTATGGTAACGCGGTTCAATAAAACAACTTTGTACTCCTTGTAAAAAACATATGTATTATTAGAGCATACTTACTATATTTCATTCACAGTAAGCGTTTGTTTTCAATAGTTAATATTAAATTAGTGTCACTCAGCAAGTTTTTCTGGCTAAATGTATTATTTTTTAATGTAAACAATATTTTTAATTTTTATACATTACCTTCGATTTAGAAAAAAAGTATTATATTGGCTAAATTGCAATAATTTAATTGTTAATATTTAGGAATTGTTCGATTTAATTATTTTTAATGTATACATATCCACCATGCTCGCTATTCTATTGCGCCTCAGGCAGTGTTCCAATGTACCACAGGCTTGGGGTACAACGAAACTGAGGTAAGGTCACAGGAAAATAAAAAAAAGGTTAGGATAAGTTATTGATCTCAACTTTTAGGACAAACTATAAGATAATTGATTAAATTTTATGAAAGTACAAAGAAAGTTCAGTTTATGACCACATCTTTTGATGAATGAAAATACTTTTTTCGTTTTATTGTGCCTCACTTGTCCCTAAGCCTTATTCAGAAAATAACTCTTTTAAAACTATTTTAGGTTTATATAAATATACTGAAATTGTTTCAATAAACTTTAAGCACTAACTAAACTTAGACGTTTTTTCCCTTTAGGTATACGTTAATAATCTAAGTTATATACATTTTAAACAAAATATTTGTTATTGGATTCCTTTCAGGTAATACATGTCGGTCACCAATAGCCGAAGGTGTATTTCAGAAAATTGTGCACGAAATGGGTGTTTCTGAGAAATGGGAAATAGATAGTGCAGCAATTAAAGATTGGCACGTGGGTAATCGACCAAGCTCAAGGTCCCGAGAAATTATGAGAATATATAAAATTCCATATAGTAATCTGTCGCGACAAGTGAGTTAGTATTAGTCATTTCTTATTTGTGCCTTTCCTCTCCTAGTATTAATCACAGAGATATTGTCTATTCTGTTATTAAAAATTATTTAATATATGATATATTTTTTAAAACTTTCGTAAATGTTTATAGTATGTATTCTAAAAAATGTCCTGCACTAGCATTTACTTATCGTCATCGCATTTACGTGTCTTGCGTTTACAAACAAAGATGCAACATGTATAAAAATATCCAGTCCCGAACGCCTACCCGTAGGCCTTATTTTTTATTCCATGTGGGGTTCGAATCCATGACCCGTATTGCAAAAGTTGACCGCTCAACTACCATGCTAACCAAATAGCTGTGGTCATATTGCTTAATCTAATCTCCTTATCAGTAGCGTGCATTCCAAAGGAACTGAAACTGCTGAACTGCAACTGAAAATAAAAAACTCCGAGAGTTGATTTATCAAAAATTGACTTCAAACCTTTTTTGTAGAGCGTTAAATTCTCTACAAAAATAATGAATGGGTATTGCAATACAATATGTCGTTCATTAGCTATAGAAATCAAAAGAAAAAAAGCTTTTGTCCTGTGTTATTTGTATGGGAAATCGAAAAGTGCGATGCGGACAACCTAAATATTAATGGCTCATATTTTCAGAGGCCTATTTTGGTATTAAAACGAAACTTTTGAGCGTGGTTCCGAGAAAAAATAAAAAAAAATTTTTTGAAACGTCCTAGTATATAATATGAACATTGATGATAATATTAATAATCTTCATATTAACATGTTAAGAGCCTTATATACATATATGCCTTTTATTATTTCATCATCTCTTTAACCTAAGCACGTTACAGTTGTTAAGTACCAATATCTGCTATGTTATGCCCGAACATAATATTAAAATTGTTATAGCTTGACGACGTACAAATCTTTGGTGATCAATACTAATAATGTTATACAAGAGATTTAATTGATAATGGCTGCCGTAAAAGTAACGATATGGCAGCCAGCTACTCCTAAAACACTACCTATAGTATATCAGCATTGATATCACGCTGGCTTTGAATTAAGCCAATAACAGTAATGATTTCTTGCAGATAACTTTGGCGGATTTCAGTTACTATGACTATATCATAGGCATGGATGATTATAACATGAAAGATCTTAATGAACTCGCGCCACAGGGAAGTAAAGCAAAACTACTTTTATTTGGAGATTTTGATCCTAAAGGAGAAGGAATTATGGAGGATCCTTATTTTGTAAGTACTACAGGGATACAGTTAATTAACGCAAAACCTCTTAAGGGTGACTTTGGTATATCAAGTATTAAAGGATAAAATATTATATTATTATAAACTATAAAAACTTATCTGGTACCACACGCCATACAACATCTCTTTTATTTTGGTTCTCCTTTGGCCTCGTACTGAATCGATGAACACCTGTTCGGATCATTGTATCAACCCTTGACCTCATAATTATTTGTTATTCATTTACAGAATATTAATACTCAATATCAAACACCTTCTCTCCACAACATTTTTACTAAGCCCCCATTAGGATTTTTTTGTTCACCCCAAAAGTTCTTATTAGTTGTCTGACATAATCTTCCATGAATGTTATTGTTAAACGATTACAGCATAAATTATATGATATTAAATAATAATTATGAACATTGGCTTGTAGTAATATTTGTCCCTATTCTAAGCTTTCAATCTGGTAATATATAAACCGGAAGCTAAGCCAAAACGCCAAGCCGGAAGTGTCATCCTGACGTATTTAGATAATTACCTTTATTTAAGATCAAAACCAATAGTAATGCTTATGCTAGTAACTACATACCTGTATGTCATTTATAATGACAATATTAAACAGGTACCATTAATTGTGGAGCCAATCCTATGTATTTGTAACTGGTAGTAGTTAACACAAGACTGACAACTTTTGTTTTACGATTTTTTTCTAATTCAATCTTCTTTTTCCCATACAAAAAAATAAGATATAACATTTGTAACATCTAAGGTTTAGACACTCAAATAAAATCTGTTAATAGTTCTATATCAGATTTTTTTTCTCGAGATCGACTCAAAAAGTACTCGTGACCGACCGTTTGAGCACCCCTGGTCTAAGCAAAGTTGCGTCTATAATTCAGCCTTAGAGAGCTTTCCAGTAATATGCAATATTAATAGATAATTTTTGGGGATTTACTACAACTTTGGCCTTGCAATTCCGTATCATGAATTAGATGGCATCCTGATGGTACCTTCTCTCGTAACTAAACGTGAACGACAGCAACCATCGCACCGTCTATATATGTGAATCTGACCTAGTGTCACGGGAATATCAGTCCTCTAATGGCGCAACACTTTACCAGCCAAGGTATCCAACCAGCTGGCATCAAGGATTTTATGCTCATAAGGGTTTTCTTCCTTCATCGATCGTGACACTTAATTAGACCCTGCCAAGAGTTAAAATCTGGGTCACGATATACATGTACATCTTATCGTAACTAAAGCGTATGGATCAAACAAAAATTAAAAACAACAGGTTGTGACACGATCTTATTTGCCTTATATTACTGAGAATATATATGTACCTAAGCTATATATTATATTTATTTATATTAATCCACAGGTAATAAATGGTAAAAATTTGCTGAAAATGTAAAATATAAAAATACGCCGTATATGTACATAATAATAAATAAACTTTTATTTAAAATTCTACTTGCAGGATGGAGGTTTTAGAGGTTTTTTAAAATGCTACGAACAATCATTGAGATGTGCCAAAGGATTCTTGGAGCATGTGATGAAATTGTAACTTAACGCGTTCACACCGGAGTATACCACTGTTGGCTCACAAATGATAGCCTCATAGGGTGGCGCGTTCCATCAAAAATTTAGATGTATATTAATTGAAAATTTGTATTTTTAATAACGGTTGCGCAAAAAGTTTGAAGCGCAATTGTCTATCGTCAAAGTGTTAAATATGAATTGAAATATGTTAAATATGAAAAATATATTGTGTAACTATGATTAGGTATTATTACTTTCTAATTTATATAAATATATAAGCACCTAGAAGCTATTTAAAGTCAAGAATGAACTATCGAGTGATAGATATGATGAAGAATATAGAAGATTTACATTGATTCCACTCCGACGCAGCCTTGAGTTTCTTACGGCGTTTTTTCTCAAGTTAGTCGCTTCCGAAACGCTAGTAGATCACCGTTAGGTTAATTTTCACTGGCCGGACGTCCAAGTCGAGGTCCGTATTCACAGGGATGCCCTTGCGTTACCACCCAACCCATTAATCGCTGGCTGAGCACATTCAGTGTAGGCTTGTCGAATAAATATCGATACATCGATAGTTTCAATACAATATATCAATATTTTTGGGCGATATATTTTATAATGATATATCGATACAAAATATCCAGTATCGAAAACCATATTTTTTAAGTTTTATGATAGTGAAGTCGCTGAAATCTGAAACTGTAGAAGATAGGACCGAACGAAAAAAAAAACTATATTGTCTATGACTGTTGAGTATTATGCTTTGTTACGTTGCATGTATTGACTTCTGAATTTGTTGCATGTACATTATTTGACGCCATTTATTTATTTATTTTTGTATGATATCTTAAATAGGTCTTAAAGTTAGAAGATAGCCTTTTAGTTCTTGATATTTTTGTAATTTTGTCTAATAAAAATGAATACTGGTAAAATACTTTGGTGTTTATTGAGATTTAATCGATTTTTTTCGTTCGATAAATCGGCGCCAATATTGATATTTTAATAAATATCGATATAACAATTTTTTTTTCATTTTCGACATCCCTAATTCAGTGCTCTCCCACTCAAGCCCGGTGTAGTTGTAAAGGCCTTTCCCAGTCACAAACAAATAACATGTTGAAAAAAAAATGCATTAAAAACGGATATAATATGTTATGGATTTTATTTATAATCTAAGACATAATTTAATATGATTTATGAGATTTCTTGCTTAAACTTGGTTTTTGACGACAAAAATTACAAACTTTACATCTACAGCGAATAATACAATTGTATAAAACAACTTTAGTCTGTGCTTTAAATAATATTTTATGATTATAAAGGAAAGATAACCATCTTCCTTAAAAAGGTTGCTTTTGTGGCCAGAAGAACGGTCAATCAATATTTAAAAAAAATCTTAGTTAAATTGATATTTATTGATCAATTGAAACAATTATAATTCTACGCAAATTTAAATATCTTTAAGGGAACTCTATTACTTTGTTTCATATTTTTAAGTATTTTCTTTCACTAAACACTTGGGATTAAATATGCAAAATAAATTCATCAATGTGGTCTTTTGACTGTCGCCAAATTCTTGGCACTGCGAATTTCATATTCCATTTTAAACTTTAATACCAACCTGATATGAACTTACTGTAGAACTGTGTAAACGACAAAAAAAAATTGTTTAACAACTTAACTGTCCAATGAGTTACATATGCCTCACGAAGAACTTTTGAAATAAGTTTGAGAATAACAGGTGACTATTTGTTGATGTACCTTTGGGGTATATTTTTGTTATTACCGTATTATTCGTATATAAACGTAAATTCTTATATTAACGTAACGTATATATAATCCTAATGAAAACTACGTGAATGTATAGCAAAAACCCTGATCTCCAAGTTAATCAATTAAAATTTCGCAATTTTAAAATCAAATAAAATATATTTTTTTAAAAGTAATACATACTTAAATTACATGTGTATTTTGAGACAATGTGAGTGTTATTTAAGCTAACAGGGAAAAAAATGTGGGGTACTTGCAGAATTTGTTGTATGAGGCCAGTTGTTATAATGATTTTTAGGATTGATTAGGATGTACTTATTGCTTTTGTAAAGTGATCATATATGTAGGATGGATGTTATTGTGTGAAATATTATTATGTATGAAGTAGTAAATGTGTAGATTGAACGTATGGGAGTGAAAGACAGGAAAGAGAGAGAGGATAAACGGGTTTTTTTCGACGCGAGCGCTCTGCAATAGTAAGACGTAAGAAAAAGTGTTAAAAAGCGAAATTAGTATAAAAAGTGAAATAAAGTAGTTTTCAAGATTTATTTTGGTGAATATCTGATACAAAGATCCCCAAAACTACATATATTTATATTATAGATTTAAAAAAAATAGAAAATACAAATGTAAAATTGATTTCATTTTAGAATAATAAATTGTAAAAAGTATTATTTTCTTTACTATTTTGATACAAAATATTGCATTGCATATTTAAGATAAGATTACACATGTAATTATGAAAATATATAAACTTTACTGAGGACAAACACTTTAGAGAAAATTCTTTGATGTAATCACATCGTCAAATGGGCAAGTAACATCAATTGGCCATATTATGGTATTAAATTTGGAGCAAATAAGTCTACACAAATTATCACATACTAATCCTCCCAATTTTTTTAATGCACCACCCTAAACCTTTAACAATGAACAATAATTTGAATATTACAGCCAAGCTTATTTTGATTTAGATTAATTCTGGAATGATTATTTACATCACAACTGATACCATCTACAAGACAACTTATAGGAGATTTGTACTCTGACTTCAAATCTTTACGTAATAAAAAATTGATAAACCAAATTAATGTACAATTGTTACGTAAACTTCCAACACTTTTAATACAAATTAAATCTTTCCCACTTAATATAGCATTGTTAATTAATACTTGGTTTTCATCTTTGTGTTGTTTCTGGTATGCATCTTGTGAACTTTCATTTGTATAAAATGAAAGTACACTTGAATTATCATGTTTTTCAGACATGCTTACACATTCTAAAGCGTCATTTTCTGATTGAAGTTTATGAGAGGTAGTAAATGTTTCATTTGGGCTCATAAACTCATCAGATTCATAATCTGATTGTCCACTAGGAGGTCTTGCCATTGTTTGGAATGAATCTGTAAACTCTAAAGAATCATTATCTGATTGTAGACTAGGTAATCTTTCCACTGGTTGAAGTTGATCCAAAAACTCAATAGATTCACAATCCATTTGTTGATTACGTAGTTTTGCTGCTGGTTGTACTGAGTCCATAAATTCGATAGATTCACATTCTGATTTTCGACTAGCGAGTAGTTCTGCTTGTTGAATTGGATCCATAAACTCAATTGATCCACATTCTGATTTTTTATTAACAAGTATTGCTGCTTGTTGAATTGGATCCATAAATTCAATAGATTCACAATCCAATTGTTTGTTAGGAAGTTTTGATACTGGTTGAATTGGGTCCATAAACTCCATTGATTCACATTCCGATTTTTTATTAGGAAGTCTTACTGCTTCTTGAATTGGATTAATAAACACAATAGAATCATCATTTGATTGTTGTCTGGGCAAAATTAGTGCTGGTTGTAGTATGTTCATAAGCTGAAAAGATTTGCCTTCCGATTTATCACCAGGAACACTGGTGGATTGTTGATGTGACTTTATAAGGTGGGAGGATTTGTTACCTGATTGTCTCTTACGAGATTTTGTTTGTGGTTGAGTTTTTTTTATTTGTCTCTGCAATGGGTTATTGAACCTACTGTCATCTAAATATGCTGGAATATCAGCTACTTCATTGTAAGTGGCTGAAAAGTTAAAAATAATATACTACAGATACAAATGTATTTAAAATAGTCAAAATATTGAAATAAACAGTTTCAGTTTCATGATTATTAACTATTTTTTGCAGGATGTGATTAAACCCTAAAATGCAACTATTTAAACTCTCTAATGTTACACTGAAGGCAATGTGTGTATACATGTGGGTATGTCTGAAACTAGATAAAAAAAACAGTTAATAATATGAATAAATAATATGTTTATTGTTACACTAACTCTTCACTTTTTATTCAAACAAATAAAAAAAAGAATTGGCAATATTTATAAACAGGCTTGACAAAGTATGTACAGCGCAGCTGAAAAGCACAGTGTAGTCCAACAATGACAGGAACTACATGTGTATAATAGTTCATCAAGAAAGAATAACGAGCTGAATATATAAGGGCTAATCCTAAAACTCGATCAGCTGATGCAAATCACATAATGGTCCTTGCACTCAAGTACTGTGGGAGCGATCCACTGGGGCACCTAAATCCTACAACTGCAGATTTAATACCACACGCCTTAAAACTAAAGTTAAAGTTTTTGGTCTCTAGTGACCAAAAACTTTGTATACTATATAGATTTAACCGAACCTATGAATTAGGAACTTTCACTAAATTGAATCACGAAAATATATGACATAAACACAAAACACTTACTTGGTAGTTCATCGTCACTGTCTAAAATATCTTGCAGTTCTCTTTGAGTAATAAATGACTTTTTTACTACCATTTTAAGGACAAGACTGAATTTTACATAAAATAAGTTCGCAAAATAGACCAAAACTCTATATTATATATTTAAATTAGGTATACAATATGATAGAGTAATTCACAGAGCACGTAATATAGGCAGGTTATTATTATATAGGGATTAAATTAAAAAACACATCCACTTCACTCAAGATTAAACATAAAAACAACAAAGTTTTCTTTTTTAATATTAAGTTTTATGGCTCTGGGTACAAGCCCTTTTGAGCCCAAACAACAACATTTTTTCAGTATTTCTAGTCCCTACCAAAGTTTTCCAAAGAGTAGAGTGCATAAAACGATTGGTGTAACCAATATTTGACAAAATTTTCCATTATAATATTTTTTTAGATTAAAATTCTCCATATTTCTTTGAATTATATAATTTTATTTGAAATAATTTCATTTTACAACTTATATTTATTACGCAAAAACATTTACTTTCTCTCTTACGATAAAATCCATAGGAAATTATGAGTTTACTCTTTGCCACTTGCTTACTGTAAAACTGCAACGCACACGTTTTCGTACCCATAACGGTACCCTATTTTTAATTCACGGGGGTGCCCCTGCATCGCTACCAATTCAAAAAATTATTGAGCTGGCCGAGTGCTTAATTTATTGTAAGTCTATTACAAAATATAAGGAAATGTATACTTTTTACGAATTAGTAAATCATAATATAAAATGATAGATTGGATAATGAAATAGTAATCTTAAATAATAAATGAAACACGTCTTTCTAGTTCAGCACCACAATGGCATTAATTCTTTTTTTTTGCAGCTGTATATAGGTGTAGCATGTAGGTGTAACCGCTTATCAGATAAGGAAATCTGTTAACCAGTTTTCCTTTTAAATAAAGAGAATAAATTGGCGCAATGGCTAAGCGCAAAAGAATGAACAATATAACATTTTATTTCTAATTAATATGACATTTTCAATTAAATTCACATATCACGTACGAACAATGATAGAGAATCAGTATAAAATTCATGTTATTGACGCACGTAGTGTACCTACGACAAATGGAACGTAAACGTATAATTTAAATACTTTTCCCTATAATTTGTCACAATTTATAGCCATAAAAATATATTAATATTGTACATTAATGTTAAATAATAATTATAAATTAAATTAAGTTGAATAAAGAATATGTTTAGTCTTTTGTCCACAAAAGAAATCTGAAAGGCATGGGTGTGACCACATACACGATTTCTATGATACGGACTATGTAAAATTAACTATGCTTTCAGTAAACGCAACGCAGCTCTCATAATTAATTTGTTATTAAGCATTATTTGTCTTATGGGAGTGATAGATGGTGTGAAAATAGAATGTATTATAATGCATATATTAGGTCATTACATATGAAATTGGCGTTTTGTATGGGAGGAACAAAAAGTCGAATATTTTTAATATAATATATTTAATTAATCAAAGTATGAACCATTATTTTCTATGCACTTTTGCCATCTCATAGGTAGTTCATTGATCCCTTTACTAAAAAAACCAGTCGGACGGGAATCAATAAAATCTTTGAAGGCGATTAGGACTGCCCCATCGGAGTTGAATTTTTTCCCTCGCAAGAAGTTATCCAAATTTCGAAAAAAATGGTAATCTGTTGGAGCAAGGTCCGGGGAGTACGGAGGATGTCTTAGACTTTCCAATTGAAGCTCTTCTAATTTAGTAGCCGTCTGTTGCGCAGTGTGTGGTCTAGCGTTGTCGTGAAGCAGCAGTGGCGTGGAGCGATTGACCAGCCTAGGTTGTTTAGCCGCTAGCTTTTCCATCATGGTTTGCAATTGCTGACAATAGACATCAGCCGTAATAGTCTGGCCAGATTTGAGAAAACTGTAATGAACAATACCGGCACTAGTCCACCAAACGCTTACAAGTAACTTTTTTGGGGTTAATTTTCGCTTGGGGCAGGATTTGGCTGGCTGGCCAGGATCCAACCATTGCGCTGAGCGCTTCCGATTATCGTAAAGAACCCATTTTTCATCACAGGTAATGATTCGGTTTAAAATACCTTCATTATTGGGCCGGTTTAGTAATGTAACGCAGCAGTCGACGCGCGTTTGCCGGTTTGCTTCAGTCAATTCGTGAGGTACCCACCTTTCAAGCTTTTTAATCTTCCCAATTTGCTTCAAGTGAATTAAAACAGTTTTATCACTAACATCGCAGCCTGCAGCTAACTCGGACGTGGTTTGCGATGGATCCGCTTCCACAATAGCCTTCAACTCTTCATTATCAACTTGAGTCTCAGGCCGTCCACGGGGCTTGTTCTGCAGGTCGAAATTTCCAGAACGAAAACGTTGGAACCAAAAACGAACTGTGTTTTCTTTTGCAACACGACCGCCATACACATCATTCACCCTTCGAGTTGTTTCCGCAGCACTAGTGCCACGGCGGAACTCGTACTCGTAAATAATGCGATATTTTAAGTTTTCCATTTTGTAAAACGAGTGACGCAAACAGAAAAAAAACAGGAGAGAAAAACAAATGAATGACGATCATCGAAGCACAAATACATGAGTCTATAGCTGTACAAATTTGAATTTGGAATTCCTTACCAAAGAGGAGAAATTTGTGATTAAAGTGGCCAGTACGAAAAACGCCAATTTCATATGTAAGGACCTAATATATGCATGTTTTATTTTTTGTATTTCTTATTAATTTATCCAAGGCTTATTTATTATAAGGCATGCATTGCTTTTATGCATATATGGCATGAATGCTACTGGGCACACTGCTGGGTCTGTGTGTACTTATAAAGATTTGAATTTATAAACTCACTCAGAACAAATAATTAACCGTAGTACGGTGCTAAGTTTATAAAAATGAATAACACATTATTTTTAAATATTATTTATATTATGATAAAATACTTTTTCCAAGTTTCCTTCATCATTAAGCTTTAAAGTTTTTAGACGACGATTTTTGTAACGCATGCTTCTAGCTTGTTTTAAACCCAGTTCTATAACATCTTCTAGAGGAGCTTTTAAATAATCTTTATAATTGCGTACAGTATTTGCACAAACTCTATATAAAAACATATGAGTATACCCATCTGGAAAATGTTTTAATACTTCTTTCCATCTGATATCTGTCCATACTTTGTATGATGTGGTTTTAAGGCTGAAAAATAATGCAAAATTATTAAAAATAAAAAGAAAATGTTGGTCCAACAAAACCATTGGAACATGTTATATATATGTAACAATTGTATATACTTACTATTTCAGTATATTTTTCTTTAATTTTTTCATTTTTATGTTGTATTTCACAAATAGTTGAACATGTAAAGAGTCATACCAAAATTTTTGTAAGTAAACATATTGCTGCTCCATGTCATCTTGAAGTTTAAGCCACACTGACTTATCAAATTTTTGGTACTTCAACTCTTCTAAAGATAATTCAGAGTACTTCATAAGCAATGTCAAAAATTTCGTTGCTAATGGTATGGTCCACTTCAATCGTTTTTTCTCAGGTTTTCCTACAAGTATAATAACTGTAATGATTCTATGCTAAAATTAATTATAGTTTAATTAATACATATGCCTTGCAATTATTAATTGGCTTTAGAGATGGCAACCCTATCTACATTTAAACCAAAAGCTAAGTGGAGGATTGAAATATGTAAAATACTCATAGATCAGTAAAATTGAGAGAAAAAATATTAAATCAATGATAATAGATTTCAACTAAAGATACTCGCTCAGGACAGAAAAATCTATTATACTGTAAATCTTAAACCGACACAATGTTTTGTATTATAAAAATATTTTAGTCAAAATACCTTATCGCCATTACATTCAATTATAGACAAAACAATACTTTGTAATAAAATTATATTCTATAATAGCATACCATAAAACTTCATTTCATATCTTTTATATATTCCTCTAGGTTCTCTGCAGAGAATAGCTGTTAAATATGGGACAGATGTTACTGGACTATGATGAAAGCAAACTTCCATAACTTTTTCTTCTTCTTTTGAATAATGTCTTGGTGCTGACTCTTCTATGTGAGCCACAATGTATTTGAAAACTTGATAAATAGGTCTCTGCAGACCTCTAGCAAGATAGGCAACCACATACCTTCTGACACGTTCTTCTAGTGCATTTGGGTGTCTGCACCTATTCTTACTTCGCCACCTAGCAAAACTAACCAATTTGTCTGGTAAATCATATTGCTGAAAAATAATATTATTTACATCGTTTTTTTTTGGTAATTTGAATAAATTACTGTTGTTAGAAATCTAATACCAACAATACATAAACCAAATGGGCAAAATTTAATTAGATTAATGATTAACAAATACAAAATGTAGTCATAATATTAATTTTGTTATTCTATAATCATGATTAAAACCCTTGTAAACATTAAGGTGTCGTAAATTTGTATACAATTCAAGATTTTTTATTGTTTAAATAACATATTAATGATGCAAAACATAAAATGTAATTGTAAATGGAATAATATGTAATTGTTGTGTTGTTGTTAATATGTAGTTGTATGTAATTGTTGTAAATTTAGAACAGCGTGTAGAGAGTGACTGTATTTATTTTTTCTTTTTTTTGTGTTACTTTTTGTGTTACTTGGAATCAGTCACAGTTTCGTTTAAATTCGTTATTTATACATTCTACAATATTATCCTTTTGTGTTGTGTCTATGTATGTATGTATATGTTTTTTCTTTTTTTGGAATTTTATTATTATTCTTTAATGTAAACTAGCTTTATATATTAATCACTGTGCATGCTGTGGTGCCCTATAATTGTGGGGGCATTTATATGTTCTATTTAAGTACCATGATCCTTTTGTTTTCTTGTCTAATGTTACCCATGTTGGGCACCCTATTATCTAAAATAAAATAAAATAATTGTTTTTCATTAATCTCATTAAATTTTGCCCATCTTTGCCTACAACTAAGTGAGAGTATGCCGAGATGGTGATCAAGGCTCTTTGGTATCAGCTTATTAGTCAAAATGACTATTGTGACAATAATGGTTGAATTTTCATTTCACAGGCAGATGTGCAGAGTCCAAATAATTTATAATTTTTCTGCTTCAACCTGATTCTCATCATGAGGTATGAAGATATCAATGAGTATTAACTAGCAAGCTGATCAATTTATTATTATTACTAACTTTATTTAAGGATAAAATATTTATGTAACAAAATTGCTGTGAATAACTACTTAAGGACTATGCTACAGATCTTGATACATATCACATTATTTATAATTATTATGTTACCAAATTAGAAAGTATATTATCAATTTTCTATTATCATAAACCAAAAAATAAGTGAATAATAAACTACCTTAATAAATTTACGCCAGTTCTTTCTGATTTGTTTATCTTCATCTGTTGATATAGCGTCAGTGCGGTATTGCTCTGAAGAATCATTATGATTAGTATCGTTTAACTTACGAGTTAGGCTAGTAGACATTTGATACCACGGCTGTTCCCAAGTTACTACCTCATCTTGTAGCTTTACAAATAGCATCTGAAATATCATTTAAGTTAAATGGTGTTATATTGAGCGTAAACATTGTTTAAAGATAGTTTTTTGCAGCTTAATATTAGTTACAGTAGTTAAAAAAGGCTTTAAAATTTTCCAAAAAATTGGCCTGAGGTAGTTTGCTACATGGGTGAGAGGATTCCGGAAGAGTGGGTCTTTTACACTCACCCTCTCCCAGTGAAATAAGGCTGTTCGCTCCCTAAGCTTTTGGCCAAATTTAGATTGAGGCCCTGGTGGAACAATTAGAAAAGCACCTTAGGGGTTTTTAGTCAGTAGGAGTCTAACGCACCAGGATTGCTGCCCTTACAGCGAACCTGATGGTGTTATGCATGATTTTCAACCAGGTTATAAAAAAAAGTTTTAATATTTTTACTGAAATCAGTACAGTTCTTCCCGTAACACAGCATAACAAATCGATGCCTGCCTCTGTATTATTGAAATTTTATTTTATAATGTATAATCATAACATAACCTATTCTCTAGAACAGATTGGATTCTAAATCTAGCTAGCATTTCAAAATAATATTACAGTAAACAAAATTAATGAAAAATACCTCCATAAATTCATCATCTTCCTCTTGTATTTCTTGTAAATACAATAATACTTTTTCCATCGACGCAGGTTCAGCTACGTCTGTGATGTCATCTGCTAGTTCTTTTAAACCCATTTTTAGTCAAAAGCAAGATCAATACTGTTTATTCCTCTGAACTCAACTAAACAGGATAAAATGAAGTCGTTTTGTTTTTTTTTTCATTACTTAAAATATCGCATACCGAATACTCAAGTGTGTGGTTTATATCATAGTACACATAATTATCCTATGATATTATGAAAACGGTGATTAGCATCGAAGTCAATTCAAAATCCATACACATTGTATCTTTTAGATTAATTTTATAAATCATTTTTATTTCTTTAATTCTAACCTATATAATATTCAAATTTCGAAATATTATAAATGACGGTTTTCACTTACCAAGGTGTGTTCACAGAGTTAGACATTTTTACCAGTGCCAGTGCAGTAGTGGCGAAAGTTGTGCCAAATATCAGACTGTTCAGGAAGCTTCAACGACGTCAAAATTAATGCTGTTTTAGATTAACTTTACTTTAACGCTAATAGAGGTGTGAGGCGTAGGAGGGATTCGGTGTACTTATAGATAAAATAGTAAAACCTGCCTCTCAAGTTCCAGGCAAGGTTGTAAATCCCTCTTGAAAAAACATTGATTTTTCATCACAATCAAACGTATAGATTCATAGTTTTATTTTTAGTTTGTATATACAATAAAAAAATTAATTCATTTTATCGAAAAGAAGAAAGGCACAATAATAAATGATTTCTTATGATTAAAACAGATAATTTCTTAGTTTAGTAAACTCAATAATTATCGTTTTTTTACGACCATACTCTAGTATCATGTATAAACAAGACAATAAGTGAAAAATGATTATTTATTTTCATATGTTTGAATATATTCCATTCCCTGTGATTATTTTATGGTGCTTATCAAAACAAAAATCAAAAACCTATTTTCTAGAGAGGGTATCAATACACTATATATTTAATAATCATTATTGATTAAGACATCGTTTTTATTTGTCTATAAAATTAATTCTTTGAATTATAAATAAAAGATCGCATCCCTATTCCAGGTACGATAAATTATTGTCAAAGTACTAACATAAAATAAAGCATTATGGCTCGATCCTTTGCCTGCCTCTTAGCGAACATAATAAACAACAACAACGTGACTACTGTATGTTAGGGATGTAGAAAATGAAAAAAAAATCCTTATATCGATATTTATTAAAATATCAATATCTGCGTCGATATATCGAAGGAAAAATATCAATATATCGATTAAATCTAAATAAACACGAAAGCATTTTACCAGTATTCCTTTTTATTAGACAAAATTACAAAAATATAAACTAAAAGGATATCTTCTCACTTTAAGACCGACTTAAGATATCAAACAAAAATAAATAATACATAAATTAATGGCGGCAAATAATATACATGCAAAAATTCAGATATCAATGTATGCAACGTAACAAAACATAATACTCAACAGTCATAGACAATATAATTATTTTTTTCGTTCGGTCCTATCTTCTACAGTTTCAGATTTCAGCGACTTCACTGCCCTAAAAATTAGGAAAAAAAAATCGTTTTCAATACAAATTTGATACTGGATATTTTATTTATTTTTTTTATTTATTTTGTATCGATATATCGTTTCAAAATATATCAACCGAAAATATCGATATAATGAATTGAAAATATCGATATATCGATGTATCGATTTTTATTCAACTAGCCTTCTGTATGTAAGCAGGTATCTGATGTTCTATACGTTTGTCAAACTTAAATAATATTGCAATTCGTGAAGCGTAGTTTCAATCTAGTATGTTTTAGAATACAGATTTTCCGTTTTACACTATTTTACTTGTTAATATGTTTGGTAAATTACAATGTGACAAATTTTTTAGTAATTTAAAGTACAAATTGATTTGTGCTGGTTGTAAATTATTGATGTAATTAGCCTATCTAGTGTATTAATCTATGGTTATTAATGTTATGAACAATGCTAATTTTCTCATAACCTAGTATATTTGATCGTGTATTAATTTATGAAAATTCGAATAAAGAGATAGGTATGTTACATTTTAGTAACATTAACTGCTTTCATTTGCATTATTTGGTAATTGGTTGATTGATAGGAAAACCATTTTAATTGGTATGCGATAATTGCAACAGATGTACGCTATTAGTTTTCAGTTATAATGATTATTCAAAAGCTACTGCCACAAAAGACAATTGTAAGTACATAGTATTTTTACTTTATCTGAGCATTAGTATTTGGAAATTATTCCGGGGAGATAAAAAATAAATGCTCATACTCTTTGTGTAATTTTGCAACTAAATTATATATTTGTATTATATAATTATGTTGACATCAACCTGCTGAATAACATGCATACATAATTCCTGATTTGATTCAGCTTTTATTTCATAACAATGAATACATGTAAATAATAGAAAATAGAATGTAACAGATTGAGGACAGTAACTATTTATTATGTTGTTTTAATTATTTAGGTACAATATCAGAGTACATTTAAGTACATTTTATTTATGATAATATTAGTTAATGTTTTTTTAATTTGATTCCACTATTTAAATAGTGATTGTTGAATCGTTATTTTTATATCAATATATGATAATTTATATAAAGCATACAAATTTACATTCAAAGAGCTGTCAAGAAAGATTTTATATGTGTTGTATAAAGAGAGAGTAAGGATCAATACTTTTTCACTTATTACATCTGATAGTCTTGATAAGGTCTTTTCTCTAAACTAAAACCATATTTTATAGCACTATGTCTTCTTTAGTTTAGAAATATTTTTATATTTTTATTTTATAGTTCACCATCTCCAAATGAACTGAAACCATGAGAACTATGTTTGTCTCGCGAGAACTAAACCCTTGTAAAAAGAAATTTCAAAAACCAAATATTCTCAGAAGAAGATCAAAAGCGTCTGTCCAAAGACCAGATATATCTCATGTCAATGTTCCATCACAAGTAATAACTTCAGTGACACAGAGTGAAAATTTGACTGAAAATTCATTATTAAGGTTACAAGTAGAGATTTTGAGACCAGAAATAACCACTTCATTCCAAACTCTAAATGATAACGTACAAAAATATATTCTGCCTAATAACATTAAGGAAGAGACTGAAGTACCAGGACATAGTTTTGGAAACAATATTGATAACATAAGTTTTGATAATAATGTACAGGTTAATGGTAAGTGTCTAGTGATAATTTTTTTAAAAATAAATATGTATTTTTCTGGAATAAAATTAAGACCCATTCTTAAACTATTGCATGAGCTGTTATTTAGCTATTTTTACGATACATAACAATATTCAACAACATAATTTTAAAAATACTTATTTGACAATACTGTATGTTTTAAAAATGAAAAAAAACAAAGTTGAAGACATTCTGTGTTATATCTTCATGAATTTAGAATATCATGTATTTTGATATTTCCTTAACTGAATTTGAAGTTTAAATTTGATGTTAATAATCTCATGAAATACAGAGTAAAAACAAGTATTGTTTTCATATTCATAAGATTCATTATGTTTCCGGTATGATATTCCAAAAAAAAAATTTACTATTGTTTTGTTACAGGTGATGAGGATTTAGAACAAGACCCTTTAAATATAGAATCATTTTTGAATAGTACAATCCAGCTGGTAATTAATTATTCATAATATTATTATCATCATTTTAAAACAACTATTAGCACATAATGTTGTAATTATTACTTTTTTTATATTAAGTTATTGATAATTTTGATGGATATCATCAGCAAGGCCATAATTATCATTACTTGTAATGACTTGATGGCTTAGAAATGTTACAACTGATGATAATCAGTTGATAGATGCAGTTACTCTGATCATGCTGGTGCACATATACCATATATAGATGTATGAACAACTAAACATACACTTACTGGCTAGCTAACATGGATAAGGGTCTATATTTCATAAAATTTGATAAACTATAAGGCAAGTAGAAAATTGCAAAATTAATGCAATTTACATAAAGTAAAGAATTAATCATTCAAAAGCTTATGTCAATTCAATACATTTTGCAATTATCTACTAACATTTATTGAATGCAACTTCACCTGGGCTACTTGATATTGAAATATAACAGATTGTAGAGAGTCACTATTATAGTTTTTGCATTTGTTTATGTTGATCATGAAACTGAAATAAATAACATTTTCATAATCTGGAATTTATGTTGCAAATGTTTTTGTTAGAACTCACCAACAGGAATACAAAAGAATGAAAATGTTACAAAAAATTATTGGTGTCATGAATTAATTAATGAGTCTAAGGACATTATTTGGGACAAATGTAACTCATGTAAGTATTTTTTGTTTCTAATAAATTTTGTCAATTATTTATAGTTTTTTTATATAAGGATGATGTTTTGGAATAGTCTTTTTTTTATTTTTGCTTGCAAGAGTGTCTGATATAAAACTTCAGTTTCCACCGCCTTTGACCCAAAAAACCTTATTTGGTAATACTTTTAATGGACCGAAATTTTAACCTGATCAATTTATTTATGATTGTTAAATTACTTCTGATAAGGATCCGTTTATGGGCTAAACCCTAAGCCAATTAATCAGCTATTGTCACAAACATTGCCGAAAGGTGTTACAAAGGTTTTATAATCTTAAGAAAATCAGTTGTAGACTAAAAGCGAATAGTATAATGATTTTTTTAACCTTTTAAAATGAACATTTAACCCTTGACTAACTTCTAACTTCTTTTTAACTTGTTGTCCTTGACTGAAGTCAAGACACCAAAAAGTTGTGAACAACTTGTCAATAGAGCTAACAATGTGGATGCAGCTACTAATGTATTTATGCTCAACCCAAAAGGGATATAGTATGACGATTTATATTTTTTCGCTCTATTACTATTTATGTTTAGTTTTTGGTGTACTGGAATGTTTCTGGAACATAAGTTCTGTAAATAAATAAAGAATTAAGCAATCTTTTATTTATTGTAATTGCAATAAAGTTTAAGATTGTGAAAGGTTTTTATGTAATGAAAAGCCGTCTGCGACTTAATACAATAAATAAATTAATCTATAACTTATTGATTGATAGGATATATGTGTATTTAAGGTTTTTTTTGTTATTTTGGTTTCAGATGATGGATCTCAGATGGGTAATGTTGAGCATAATCCGATTCTCTCAGACCCAGTCCCTCCCACTGCTATGTTTCCTGTTCAAAACCTAACTACACAGAATAATATATCAACCACCACAGAGTCTCCATCACAAAATATGCCAAATAACGGCAGTATGAACGTGGCTGCTATGATAAAGGTATTTTTTTAGGTTCATACATCACAAAAAATGACAGTATTTAATGTTTTCAGTGTGCCTATATTACTGCATTAAATCAAAAAAGAGAATTAGGCTATCCCTATTTTTTATTTTTTAGAATTGTTTTGTTTTCATAGTATTTTCACATTAAAATTTGTTGCATTCTGAACAGATGTGAAAGACAAATGTAATTTGTATGGAAAGGTAGTTTTATTGTTTGGTTTTACTTTGTTCTATCTAGAAAAGGAAAAAAGCATGAAATGAATAAATACCAAAGAGTAATCTATGGTGAATTTAATATTGACAAATAAAATCAAGATGATGACAAAATTACTTCTGCGAAAGAGGTGAAATTGGAGGAGAGCCCCCTGTAATAATTTGTTCCGTGCTTAATTCTAACTCACTAAAAAGTAATTTATTCCAGTTGTCTCTTTGGTTGAGCTAAAGATATAACATTTACTTACGAGTTTACTTGATAAATAAGTGATTAATATTGTAGTGTTTAGGATTTTTTTTTTCCCCTTTGCTGGTTCTTTTCTGTGGTGAGTAACTTAAGATCACTAAAAGCATTCGCGGTAGGTATTAGAAGTTTAGCGAACTTTAAAAATTACTTAAAGATTGCGCGGTGCATGCGCATACGTAAGCGGTGCGTACTTGCGAAAGAATAACGCGCAATCGTTCGCCTGTTTCATCTCTCGATTTTTTATACCAACCTAAGATTGGTGACAAAAAGAAAGAACGATAGGTTAGTGTATGTGAGAGTAAGTATAATAAAATGTGATAGATAATAAATAAATATTTAAATAGCGCATGTAAATAGATTTTATTTATTAAGACAAAGTAAAAACCGTAGATATAGCGTCATTATTTGTTTTTAGTGTTTTTCAGCGAGGTAAAGCAGAAAAAATTTGAAAAGACAATTTTGAACTCTGACTACCAAAATAAAAATACGATTTTATTGTTTTAGTGGACTCATCACTTTGTGTTGTGTTTTTTTTAATGTTATTATTGTAAATAGACTAGTAAAAATCAGCATTCTTGTTATTTATTATTTTACAGTGTATCTTATCTCAATGATTTAATGACATATATAATAATATATGATATTATATGTGTGATGTAATGTATGTTACAGTGTAATAAAACCGCCTGTAAAAAAGGATTTTGGTGTGAGCTTACATTAAAGAAAAATAAAGATACACATAATAAGAAGAGCAATGCTAAAGTCTCACAGATAGCTATAGAGTGCCCTGTCAAGAAACCTAATGAGGAAGGTGAAGACGGACAATGCGGAAGGATACATTTCTCCACTGAGGACTTATTGAAGCATTTGAATGAAGATCATACTCCAGATGATGCTATCTTTAGGTAAGTAGGACACTTATCTTTTCGCTAACTTACAGCAGAAGTATCGTGTTTTAGCTCATAGTGGTTTTAATTAATGGGTTGTAGTTAGATAGATAGATGAATTGTGAAATTTTAAACATTCAATTTAATATTTATTACAAAAGATGTTCGTAATTACATCTAAGGATTACGGTATTTTTATATAATCTAATTTAAACAACTACTGATTAATTCTTATGATGAAGTAGTTACATAATTGCAGTGATAACGAGGATGAAAACCATTTACGAGGTTTTGTTTTTTTTTGTTTTTTTTTTTTTATTCTGACTCGACACAGTGACTGCACCATACGTGAGGGTAAGCATGTGGCAGCCAAAAAAAACGCTAACGAATATCAATAGGTAAGAAAAACCCAACGGTAGTCGCAGCGATCATGCCGGCCTGCACAAATATCTCTTCACGTTACGCTTAAAGGATCCCATATCATAGGATGGAGGGAACACGCACGCTGGAAGACCATTCCACACCCCAATGACACGGCAAAAGAAGGAGTTAGTATGTACTTCCGGAACACGCTTCCTGTATTGTTATTATAACATATTGGGTTTACCTGGCAATTGATTGTGGCTTAGTATAAGATAAATACTCCGTTAATTAGCGCTGTAGGTCCCAGGACCTTCTTTCCTTTCGAACCCAGGGTCGAGTCTTGGTACCGGCAAACATTTCTATGCTGAGCAGGTTAGTTTGTTGTGAGTCATGGATGTGTACATTTAAGTATGTATTATTTGTCTAGTACCCATAATACAAGCGCAAGCTTAGCTTAGGGCTTCGTCAGTGCATGTTATCTATAAAACATTTTTGTGATTGAAGTTAAAAACATGTTTTTTTTTACATTGCTGCCCCACGCAACGTTTGCTGATCCGCGGTCTCTACTCAAAAACCCACCTGCTCCAACGACCATCGGTTCTTCGGCATATATGGTCTGCCCACTGCCACTTCAGCTTGCTAATACGGACAGCTATGTCCACTACTTCGGTTCTCTGTTAGATAACCTCATTTCGGACTTTATACTTCAAAGAGATGCCGAACATAGCCCGCTCCGTCGCACGCTGAGCGACCTTAAACTTGTGGACTAGCCCAACTGTTTGTGTCTACGTCTTGGCTCCGTACGTCGTAACTGGTTGCATTGATTGAACACTGTGGTATCATGTTATATTACAACGTAAATTGTGGTCACAAAATGGCCGCTGACTCAATATAAACACAAAGAGTGGATTACTCTTGGCGCTGGACTTCCGTCAGCATCTCATGTGTATTTAATGTGCGTGATGTCGATGCGCGCGCAGGTGCTCTGCGTGCGGGGACGTGCCAGTACGCGGCGAGAAGCCGCCCGCAGCGGTAACGCGGCGGCGGGTGCGCGCGGCGCGCGGCCAGCTGAGGTGCCTGTGGCCGGGCTGCGGCCGCGAGTTCCGGTTGCCGTGCCGCCTGCGGGAACACGCGCGAGCCCACACCGGCGACAGGCCCTACCCTTGCCTCTTCCCCGTTAGTATCCGTTTCGTTACATTTTATTTTTTGACAAACTAGATGTCAGGGTTTTTAAATTAATATTGGGAGTATAAGTTGCAAACTCCTTAATTCAAGTAACATTGTCAGCAGTAAGTACAACTAATGTCATCGCCTAGAACGCCATAAAATGTTATCATTGCATTTTTAATTAAAAGAGCTGATTTTCTTAAATCAGCTGATCAGGGTTTTTCATCAATCATAGTTAAAACATTTTTTGATAAAATTAGCTTTCAAGTTAAATTAAAATCGTTTCATTCGTTCAGGAGCTCCGATGCCACAAACAGACATGCAAAGAAACAGATACACGCGCTGTATTTATAACACTTCTTTTTTTCCATCGAGGGCTAAATATTAGAAAGTATTGTTTTGTCAGTAACGTGTATCCCATAGAAATATGAAAAGAATCTTGTTTTATATTTAATACGTATATTGATGTAAAAACTGGTTCAATTTCGATTTTGAGACTCTTATTCTGCTAATTACAAGAATTTAAGACAATACATTTATGAAATATTCAAATGTGTGACAAGGCTATGTTTTTTATGGTGGTTTTATGGGCGCTGCTGTTTGCATTCAGAACTGCGGTTGGTCGTTCCGGTCGGCGAGCAAGCTGCTGCGGCACGGGCGCCGGCACACGGGCGAGCGGCGGCACGTGTGCGCGGCGTGCGGGCGCGCGTTCCACCGGCGCGAGCACTTGCGCGATCACTGCGCGCGCACGCACCCCGACTGCACGTTCGACGGAACGCTCGACGAGCGGACGGACACCGACATCCGCGCCTGCACCTACCCTGGTACCACATCTTAGTTTAATTCCTTTATTTTTAAAGAGATACGCAGCAATAAAAAATACACAGAAATGATACATAAGCCAGCAAACTAACTTTTAACTTTGTTGAGCATTATTTCTGAGCTGAGGTTAGAGGTGAAGGTTGTTTGTGTAAACGTTAGATTCGTTCGTTACGTTAGCCATGTGTCACGCCGTAATAATGCCATGGAACGCCTTGTTGTGCAGAGATGACTTCGCTCCTGTGCATATTTCTCCAAACTATCAATAATGTGTATTTGTTCAATCTCCATATAAAATAGAAAAATACACCCTAATTTATACCTTTCCATGAATAAATATTAAAATTTTTGAAACATAAGGCTTTTATTTACAGTAGCTGTTGAATTGATAGTGCGATGTAGTTGTTTATTTGTTCGAAAGATGGCGTTGGTAGAGAATTGACACACTTTATGGTTTTAAATAAAGCTTTGTATTTTAAACAAAGCAAAATACCCTCTGTTATTAAATTTACCGTTTGTGGATTGAACAAATAAGTACTAAGTTGACGAAGCCAAGATGGAGTTAGGTCATGTGGAACGTTTCCGCCGCGTTGGACCGACCAAATTAATCTAAACTAATTGATTAATGTATGCCTTTTTTATTTGATAAGTTTTACTTGTATGAAGCATAGGGTGTTGTCTGCGAATTTTGTTTTTTTAATTTAATAATATGTATTTAATCTTAATTTTTTAGAATGTGAAGAAACTTTCACTAGTGCCAATGCATTGCACGTGCACACGAGAAAAATGCACAAAAAAGCGGATTCAAGAAGAAAGGACGGCGCAGCGGCACCGAGAAAAGGTCGTGGTAATATGTTTGTGGTAAGATACATTGGTTATTGGTATTATTTGTTAAAAATTATTTTTGAGAAGTATATGAATAGACCAGCTTCATTCTTGTTTTGTTATTATCACGCTTTTATACACCTTTACAAAAAAAAAAAAAAACTACCACAGATGATCACCGCTACGGACTCAGAAATTGTAGAGGAAAATGACTTATCGATTTTGCACACGAGAACAACTTGGCAATTGTGAACATCTTTTTCAGAAAAAAATAATAAACAAAATTGGAGTTGGCGATCTCCTAACGATATATGTAATAAATCTCTGGAGGAGCCCTTTACCTCTCAGAGAGGGTTCTTGCTAAACACATATTTTAAATAATACTAAATGAAACTGTACTTAGAATTAAGCAAGAAATAAAAGGCTTTTTATTTTTATTTTATTTATTATTTATTTATACACCTTTACACAGTTTTCAAATGGTGAAATTGTTACGAAGTTTACAGTTACCACTCTTTCAAAATTGTAAATATTTATAACTTACGTTTTCACTCTTCAATTGTACATCATGCCAGTACTTAGTAAAATAATGATTATTAATTGTTTAATTAACTCCCAGATGAACTTAGCACCAAAGTCCCAGGATGAAGGCGCGACTAACACGTCCGTCTCGGAGACAGTATTAGCGGAGCGGAGCATTATCCAAGAAATGGAAATGGAGAATGCAGGTATATACTTTGTTTTTATAACCTGAGTGAAAATTCTGTATAGGACCAACAGGGTCGCTGTGAGGGCAGCAACCCCAGTGTGTCAGACTCCTACTGACTAAAAACCTTCGGGGTGTTCTAATCGCTCCACCTTGGCCTGGGAATCCGAATTCGTCCAGAAGCACGGGGAGCGAACAGCCTTCTTAAGGCTCCCTCGCTTGGAGGGGGTTAGTGTGAAGGACTTACCCCTCCGTAACCTCTCTCCGTCGTGCTGGCAGCGGATTCCCTCAAGTCTCCTGCCTAGACATGTACATACCAAGTTTGACTAACTATTATCTAGTTCAATTACATATAGATTGTAATTATAAAAGTTTACGTCAACATTGTAATCTTCCCAATTAATAGCAATTATTGCCGTTAAGCTGGTATGTCGATGAAAGCGGCAACAAGCAGCAACAATAAAAGTATTTCCGGCAGCAAAACAACCGTTTTATTTGGAACGTATTTCGACGAACCAGCAATGCTATCCGGTTGCGCGTATGGGAAACCTACTCCTGTATGTGCCCTTCGTTCAGTGTCGAAATCTGTTGGTATACCTACACGTTAAATGCGCGTGAATATTACTTCAGTTACTTCTTACTGGTGCCCTACTCGTGTAACATTCCCAAGTACATTATACACGTAGGTTCATTAGAAAACCTAATCCAATTCAGCTCTCAGTCGGCGACGAGCTCCGAGTACGTTTCAAGCGTTAGTATATAGTTTGGGTATATCCGTTTTGGGGTAAATAATTTGGGTGAATAATTTCAATTCTCAGGTTATGACGTATTCATGTAGAGTTTATTAGTTGTAAATAAAAAGTTGTGTTTTATTACAATGCAACACAGAAACCTTTTAATAAATTTGAGTGTTTTACGTGAAAATGTACGTAATTTATGAATAACTAAAAAATATTACTTTTAAAAAATGCGCATTAGTTGTTACATATCAGTATATCAACTATTTTATCTCTTTGGCATTCATAGTAGTGTACCTGTCTATGTCTGCATGATTTTCAGTTATTACTGTTATATCACTGGTAATTTCACGGGTTTTTTTTTCATGTGCTATGGTCTCGTAGTCGTGATCTGGTCAAGCAAAGCATCCTGTCACCTTACTATTGTCAACTGTTTGTTGGTTTGCAGAGGAAGCGTCCAGGGAGAGCGGCGGCTCAGTTGCGGCGGAGGAGTGGCACTCGGCGCGCACGCACTGCACGTGGCCGCTCGCCGACCGGCACCGCCCGCTCTACGAGCACGCTCTAGACTCCGCTTACGTGTTAGAGGAGGATGTTCCGGTATTTATTTACTTTTACTTTATTAGGAAAACATACAGCCAGGTACACGTATTACATGATCTTGAAATGCATAGATTGTCTCGGGGTGCTCTTTCTAATGGACTAACTCTCAAACAAATGATCTATGATGATTGAACTTCAAAAGTTTGATCTTACCCATACTGTGCATTTCGAAAAACGAGGCGCGCGTGTTCTCACTTTTAATTAGTTTGCTATACAGTGTCAGCCCTTTCATTCCCCATGGTTTAGTAATAGCGTACAGAGTAGACACTACATCAAGGTAGCGTTAAGACTTCGTTCCGGTCACTATCCATCGGCAAGTTTTGCATATCTTATGAGGAAAATAGAATCGCCTAATTGCAGTAGCTGTGGAAGACGGGAGGATTTGCATCACTTGCTGATGGAGTGTGACCGGAATAAAAGTGCAAGAGAGTCGCTGATGAGCCAATGCAGAGTCAGCTTATGTGATATAGGTGCCTTTCATGGCGTCCTAAGTGATCCGACAGGGAATACTATGAAATTGTTGGTGGACATGGTAGCACTAACTCATCAGCGACTCTCTCAGAACTTAGGTGTTTTTCACCGTATTGGGTACAATAGGGCTGATATGGCAAAATGACAAAAGCCCTTATAAATAATAAATTAAAAAAAAAATGTTTGCTGTTTATCAGAGGAATATCGACGCAAAATACTTATAAACGAATCTGCAACATCCGGGTTAATATATAACGTGCACAGAGCTTACTGGATCTTTCTCGAAAGTGCTAGAAGCTTGACCTGCTTATATAAATATCATCCTGATCTGACCGCGGGGCCGTTTTTTTGGTTGGAAACGACATAAGCGACCGAATACGACTTAAGCGAACATACTCATCAAAAGTATTTTTTATTTTTACAACACAGGCGGAGCAATCCGAAAACTCTGAGAACAACGTATATACAATCAGAAGTGATCTCTTCCTTCATGGGAATGTACTGATAAATGAAGATAGCGAGTGAGTTTTTTTTGTATGTATATAATAAGTATACGTCTTTCAAGGGCTTTAGCAGGAGGGCATCACTTCTGCATGTTTACAGGTGATGGTAATCACATGATGATGTCCTAGCTGGATTCGGCCACGGCGACTGTTTCAACACCGATTAAGAAAATCGAGGTACAGTTTTCGGAAACAGTCAATTGCGCAGGAGATATTTAAGTGCATAACTGGACGCGCAGCCAGACGAGCGCTCTCTCGTCCGAGCTCCCTCAGGCCCGATGGAAAGGAGAACCAGTACGATCGGGAGGGAGCAGGATGCAGGTTTGGTCGAGCTTTCCTTCTCTGAGCACCTGGTTGAATTGCGGTGTTAAAGAGACACCTTAGTCGCCTTTTACGACACCTCAGCAAGAAGAGGGGGGTGCTATTCTATTCTGCCGGCAGCCACCACGGCACAATAATCACATATAGTATTAACAGCTGACATTGAGCAGCTCTTGGCTAGTGACGTGACATATAAAAGTGTATTAAAGCACACTCTAACAGTTAATTACAGAACTACTTTCTTTCAATATTCTATATATCTAACGGCCTGATAGCGCAGTTTGTAGTGACCTTACTTACGATGCTAAGGTCCTGGGTTCGAGTCCCGGTAGTGGCAAACTCTTCTGTGATGAGCAGATGAGTTTGTCACGAGTCATGGTTGTATATCCACTCAACCGTCGACGGTTATTTACAGAACTAGGCGCATATGTCGCGCCCTTGTACAGGACTTTCATCAGATGGGGGTTTTTGAGAACTAGGTTTCGAAAAACCTGGATTTTTTATACCACAGAATTTCTAATTTCTATGGGAAAGGATAGCTTGTTCTTTCGTGAACAATTTATACGTGCGAAAAGGATAGAGCTTTGTGTCGCGATGTATTATGCTTGTAACAAACATCTGTTTGCACTTGTTTGCGCCGGCTGTCACAGGACGCCTATCAGATGCGGGATATTTTGATTTGTCCTGTAGCAGTACATTCATCACACGAGGGGTTATATGTATCTACGTATGTATATCTTTGTCTAGTACCCATAGTACAAGCGAAAACTTAATTTGGGACTAGGTTGTATTGTGTAATGTGTGTAATTGTTAGTAAATATTATTATTTAATAGTTAGTTTTATATTTAATAGTTTTTAGCAAACCATTTTTTTAAACCTGGTGGAACATCCTGGACAGTTGTTAGCGATGCAAAGATGGTGACCCCAGACTCTGACTAAAAACTACCGCAGTGTGCCTCTACTCGCTGCAAGCGAGCCTGGGAGTCCGAATTCCTCTTGCCAGCTGGCGACCGAATAGCCTTATGCAGGTGCCCGCCCTAGGAGGGGTGGATGTAAAAGGTCTGTAGGTGTATGAGTAACTGGATATACACAAGCTGATCCCGAAATGCGATAGGTCGAAGCGAGTCACTATGACGGTTTTTACATTTGTGTATTGTAGTCACGACCCAGTTCGGGCATCCCCTTACCACCTAAAACGATTTTGGAAGTACTTGCAAGCGTGAAATCGCTGGTTGTCTGCGCAAGCGACTTGTGATGTAAATATTGTATGTAGCGTAAACGGGAGAGCAAGAAATGAGGCTGTAAGTTCTTTCAAATCTAAACTGTAATGTAAGAAAAGAAATTGCGAGAAGAACTTGCTACTGTGAACCTGGCTTTACGTGTTTACACTGCATCTTAAAGCCAATTATTTTAGCTCTCCAAGATGAATTGCATAGATTTAATTTAAAAAAAAAAACAATGCACCTATTACGAAAGCAAACGTCATTTTTGTACATTCAAACTATATGCGCCCGCCTCCGTTCTGATAGAGGTCTAAACAGTAAAGCTGACGGAAGGTTGTTGGGTTCTGCAGGTTTATAGTGAGCAGGGAGGTCTTGGACCGTGTCGCAGATGGTCTGGCTGCGGAGGAGAGAGCTATGGCCGAGTCTGTGGGGGAGGGCGGGGAGGACGCTGGGGAACACTCGGCGGAGCACGTGCACACGCTCGACGCCGGCCTCGACCTCATCGACGCGCACCCCACTATCGATCTCATGCAGGTAACGTGACCGTACACCGCGTAGTTATGCCCGGCGGGCGTGGCGTGGCAGGGCTGTGGAGTATTGATTGATAATTCCACGGTTTGTGTTGGAAAGTAATTGTTTTGGGATTTGTGTGTTTGGCAATTGCCCAGTGTTGCAAAAAGTGAGGGCTGTTGTCATGTTTTGATAACGTGCAATTAACTGGGTTAGTGGTCACATTGGATACGACATATAAGAGCAAAATTGATAGTTAATGTATCCCTGCTCATCCACAAAGAGATGTAGCGTGTGATATATTATCGATATTTACTATTGACAATTTTATATTTTTTCTTAAGTAGACATGCCTGCTTAGTTTTGATCATTTAACTGAATACATACATACTAGCATGAGTAAATTCAACGGGGGATATATTCAGAGCAGCCATAGAGATTGGCGTAAGTTATACCTTAACCAAACTAACTAAAAACTATTAAAACTATCCGGATTTTAATTCCTATGCTGTTATTTTTTTACACTGGCTCGACAAAGTGACTACAATGCACCTGATAGTAAGTACAGTATAGTCCAAAAACGAAAGCGACCATCAAAGGATGAAAATCCGTTGATAGCCTCCGTCGTTGTGTCGGCCCACATATACCATGACTGAAGGTCTCTATGTATATGAGTTACTGGATAAACACAAGCTGATCCCGAAACACGACAAGCCAAAGCGAGTCACTATGACGGCTTTTAGAAATAAGTTGCATATAAATACAAAACGGCACTGTGTTCTGATACAGGAGGAACTGATGTATGCCGACACAGCTGTCGACGAGTCTTCCTTCAGAGTATTCTTTACCTAAATAATAATATACAGTGAGTTATTCCGGCCAATTTTAAGGGTAAAGTAATAATACAGTACAATTTAATTATTTTATAATAATTGCAGTTTATGAGATTGTAGGAATGTTTCTAATACAATATACACAAGGTGACTTTGTAGACGAGGGAGATATTTCAGGATACTATAATTTTTACCTTCTTTTAACTAATAAAAATGTTAATAACTATATTCCCTAACAAATCATAAAGAAATATTTATCAACAAATGAGAATCGATCCGTAAAAAGTTTGGACACCGTAGCGCGTGTGACATATAATTGAATAGTAAGTAGATAAAATTCCTTTTACGTGATTTTAGATAAACAGATAATTTACTCGCTTTCCTTTAGTACTTTATAATGGCTTAAGAGATACAAAATACCTGCTTAATAATTAATTTTTATTTATTCTATCACGTGTGTAATTGCCCCTTAATATGTTGACTATAAATTACTGTTTTAATGGAAATATGAAGATATCACTATTTCTATATATTTGGAATTAGAATCGAATGCTGAATATCCCCTTTTTATATATCCCTCGTCTATATAATCAGCCTGTATAACAGAGTCTTGTCTGAAAGAAGCAATATTGTAATAATTCCGAGTTAAAGTGTCTATAGCTTTTAGAATTGACCGTATTTATTTGTAAGCACATTTTGTAATATCTATGAGAGTTATAAGTGCGTCACATTTTTGATAAGGCTTTTACTGATGAATTACAATTTTATCTGACATTATTTTAAAAGATTCAAATAAGAACCCTCGCACTAATGACCGCTGTTTTTCAGAAAAAAAAATGTAAGAAATACTATAATTAGAGTAAAAAATCGAACAGTTCAACAATGAAACAATAACTGATTATTCGATAGTTGATTTATTAGTTAACACGAATAATTATTCGAATGAAATTGTTATTCGGGTAGACATCGAAATTAGGAATCGGGGGCGTCGTGCTGCAATCGATGACGATAGAATAACGTCGATTGCCGTTCGAATAAACATGATGTATGAATGATTCAATTATTTTTGTTAACAATAGGTCATCATTGGGGTGAGTTGTGGCAAGGGTGTACAATATTTTCGTTGGACCAACAATTTAATGAGCTCTGTTTGGTACAAATTAAGAAAATAATTAGTGCCTCGTTTTGTACTATTCTGTCCAACTAAGAGTAGGACAGCCCAGACGCCATCCTGTCCCCCATTGCTAACTTGAAAAGTTTATCTAGAGGACACAAAACGACGTAGATATTTAAAAGAAGTTTATGAATTTAGCAGTTACAATTTGTAATGAGGTAAAAATATATATATTTTTTGAATTCCGGGGGAAAATCCTACATAGGACCATCAGGGACGCTGTTAGGGCAGCGACCCCGGTGTGTCAGACTCCTACTGACTAAAAACCCCCGGAGTGTCCCTGTGATTGCTCCACCTGGGCCTGGGAAACCAAATTCGTCCAGACGCCCAGGGAGAGGTAAAAATATATAGCGCAAGTGGCTAATACTTTAATTCCGTTGATGAGAATTCATTATATAGTTACTACTAATTCCAAAAAGTGTAATTTATTCTTTTAAAATATTATTTGGAATAAACGATTTATTTAAAAAAATATACATTTTTTGCGCACAATATAAAATTGTTATAAAGAAAGTGAAGTTGTTCGCAATTTCGATTCCAATGTTAGTTGAGATATATAGTACATAATTGTGTTTCAATTTCATTCGATTCGAAAATATTTGTTTTAGAAAATAAATGTGTATCGGGTGCAATATTATTATATGTTAATAAAACATAACGTTTTTATGTAAATAATATTGCCAATCGTGTACTTATTTAATAAATAATACACGCAAATATAAAATTTTATGTCTTGGCCAATGTTAAAATTTTTACAGTTTAGTGTATTTTTGAGTTGGATTATAAAATATGTTTTTTTTTGTATTACATCACTGTCTAAAAGATGGAGGATGTTTTTTTTATTAGCAATTTTCAAAATTAAATTACTGTTTTATTTTTTAGATAAAAGGATATAGGAAGATAGATTTAACTTTTAAAGTAGGCATTGGCGATCCAAGTGCGAAATGTATGCTAAGGTTAAGTGACATACAGTGGGAAATCACTTACATCGAACCCACCTTTACGATTATTGATATTTTCATACATATCTAAGTCGAGTGAGTGTTAAGGCGGCCGGATTTTGAGTGCGAATTTGAATCGCACGCAAACGTGTGAATACTGGTCATATTTTCTCCGTCAAATAGACAGAGTACCGGTGGTCCATAAGGTGCGCGGGGAATAATCCGTATGTTTAAGATAATTCTGTGATAAGCGGTTGCTTTGATCCCACAAACATTCGTATCTATAAACAAAGTCATTGAACTTTTTCACTTCATTTTTTTCATGTTTAACGCACGAAAGTGTATTGAAAATTCTAACGTGTTCAGATTGTTCTCTGACATTACTTGTTCGTACGATCAATCCTCAGGCAGTCTCTGCGCTTCTCATCTCATCTCAGTATATTGTCACGAGCGCGGGGTAGTAATACACTGGTTTTGACGGACAATCGAATCGATTATTGAATCGATTTATTGATAGATGAGATTGGACAATTTCATAAGGCAGCCATAGAAATGTCTCGAAAAGCAACCGTCGAATGATCTTGTTGTCAAATCGTCGAATGTTCCAGAAACCAGTCAATGAATGCTCTCGAAGTCCAGTCGCAAAAACCAGTCTAAATGTTCGCACGTAGATCCACTCTGCTATCGTAGTAATCGTATGTTCACAAAAGTCCTTTATGTTCACTTGGGATATCGCTCTGTATCCGCTGTGCAAATTGAACGGTGTCTGTTGAAAGTTCTGGTTAGAAGTTACTTTATTCGAAGCAAGACAATCTATGCGTTTTGAAATTATAGTTGTGCAATGCCCGGAAGCCTAGAAATCTAGGGCTAACCTTTGACCTTAGTTCCGTCGTAACAATATGTTCGCAGAAATTTTTGAACGAAAACGCGTTCAAAGTCCGGGCGGCCTTAGATAATTTTGTTGTTAATATAGCGCTCATGCAAATAATAGTAAAAAATTAGTTATTTAACAACTGTGTACTCACAAATTCTTGACTGATGATATAAATATTAATGAAAAATATTTTTAGGAAGTGACATAGTACTTATTGCTTTCCAAGGCCCAATAAAGTAATATTTTTCTCAAATGGCAATGAAGTAAATAAAGATATAATCTTTTAAAACTTTTCAAAGAAATAATTGTCGTCATTTATAGTCAATATACATTACGTTTCTTTATTTATTTTCATGGAAATAACGACGGTTTATATGTTGAAGAATTTTTGATATTTACTCAACTTCCACTATAGAATTTGTATGTTTTATTTTAATATTTAAATTATACGAGATACAAATGTAAAGTTCTTGCATTTACAGAAAAATGGCAAAATCGTTGCGACATTAAATATATACTGCGAATCTCAAAACTGCCGTCTAAATAAATAAAAACGCTTTTTTTTTGTAATACAAATTACTGCATTTTCGTGAAACTAAATAATATTAACAGGAAATAATGTAATGATTACAAGAACATATAGTTTAACTATTATTTTATACAAGTGTTGGTAATATGTATTATAAATCCACGTTAAGGAATGATCTCTAGAAATGCCTTTTAGATATAAGAACAACATTATTTGCATAATTGTGAATGTTTGTGATATTGTTGGTAGTAATTCATGTGCGGTTACATGTCTCGTGTGAGCTATAGCTATATTATGGAATAATGTTTAGAAAGGTATAACAAAATTGATATATGATATCTCGGTAGAATTTACTCGAATCTAACTGTTAACAAACGTTAAATAAAAACGATAAAATTTGGAAATTAAAGGTTTGACCTTCTGACGATCTCCGCTTTACCATTGGAGATGGTTTTTAATCTATATTATTTTAATTTCAATTCTACCTTTTTCAATATTGAAGAAATTAGAATAATCTTTGAATGATATTTCTTTGTAGTTAGGTCATTGTATGATTTAATGTAATCGGTAAAAATTAAATTCTTACTTATGTAGAACGATGAACTTGTTATAAGTTCGCCATTTCGGTTAACACAATGAGATACAGCATCCATTTATCAAAAGCGGGATCACAAAATGTACTATATTTTGAAGACTCTTTGCTTTATGACGCTATGTAGTTGTGTTGTGTAAGATCATATCATTGCTTACGTGAATAAAAAAACAAGCTCGACAGGTTGATAGCAATTGATTTTTCTGTAGAAGGCTAAAGATGTAATCGCTTGTGGTTACTTTTTTAATATCTTATAGAGTAATAAAGATCGTTATAATAAAAAAGAAATAAAGAGCTATTACATCATTTCAAATGAACGATAGAAGTACAGGTGTAGATATGTTATAAAATCTTAAAAAGGTACCACAAGGACTTCGTGCCATGTTAGGAGATGTTCGGGTTTTATTTTCCCATGTGTTGATCAAAAAGACGACAGAAGACGTGTTTAACCCATTGACTGCCAGCTACGAGATATCTCGTATTAAGCGTGTGTATCAAAACTGCCAGCTACGAGATATCTCGATCTCGATAGATTGCAATCTCGTAGTGCTGCAATTTTAGATTAATTACAAATGGCCATTTCAGTTAAAAATATTGAATATTTTTTTCTATAAAAATTACTGTAAATGCTATTACAATATTATATCAATAACTTAATATAATTATATTTTGTAAACTTTCATATATTCATCAAAATAATACCTTGGCACCCAGGGCTAGACGCTCTAAATATGTTTGGCAGGCAATGGGTTAATGAAGGATAAATATATAAACCTTCTCAAATCGATCACTGACATACGTAAAAAAGGCTGATCATCTGCAAATACACTTGATTTATTAATGACCGGTTTCAATATTCTTTTTTATTTATCTTTCTCGCTCGTGCATGTGGCAAGGGCGGTTACCGTAGTAACAATCTTCAGTTAATGAATAGATAGGATATTAAAATCGGTCATTAGTGGTTTAGCCACGGTTCAGGTTGATAATGCATTTGTAGGGCGTAACAATGGATGAGAAAAGGGTTTCTTTTTAAATTTGACTGAAACATAGATTATATTGATTCGTGCCAAAGGTGGCGGGGAGATAGACAATAATTAATATTTAATGTTCTCAAAAAATTAAATTAAGTATTCGTATTAAGAAATGTATAATATACAATTGGACAATTATTGTAAATATGGATAGGAAAATTAATTTGAGAGTCGTAGAAGCGATGATGTGGAGAGTGGGGCGGGGAGGGGGAAGTGTGGGGGTGACGAATCACAACGCTGAGTGGATCAGATCGCTCAATTAATCTAAAATTGTTCCATTCTAAATGTAACATTCCGTTGCCTTATTTAGTTACAAACGACTCTTATAGATGCAAAGTCAGCAACGTCTAGTTTGTATTAAGTATTAATGAAGATCGTCTATGAAATCTTGACACGCCGTATCTATTTTTACAACCACAGTTCTCGCATTAAATAAGCGTAAAGCTCAAAGGGCATTGTTGTTGCCGTAGGCGGATAGGATGTGACGACCCACATATAAAAAAAATGTGCCTATGAGCATATATATCATATCGTATGTAATCGTATATTATTCGTGCTTTTTAAAGACTACTACTATTATTGGGAGTTTTATAACGGATATCAATATTGTCGCCATATTGCTAGGAATATTTTTTATTTCGTACTATAAAGTATTGTTTTCTATGGTAGGATCTGAGTAGTTAACTAATTTACGATACAGTAATACTAATAAATTCAAGAACCTATGTGTAAAGGTACAATTTAAAGAGCACGACTGAGACAAACCTCCGCGGTACGAGACATCCGCTTTATAAAAATTGTTTGAAGAAGAACAGTTAACGCGCAAGATATAGATGAGCAATCGCGACGGTTGAGAATTTTCACATAGTTGCTTACAAAGCAGATATATCGTGTGTTGTGCCCTTAGGTCTCGTGCGTTGCGACCTTCTGTCTCGCATGTCGTGGCCAATTGTCTCGTGTGGTGCGGCCAACAGTCTCGTGTGTTGCGATCTTCTATCTCGTGTGTCGTGGCCAACTGTCTCGTATGTTGCGACCTTCTGATTTGTGTGTATCGGCCAATTGTCTCGTGTATTGCGGCCTCTTGTCTCATGTGGCGCGGCCAATGTCTCGTGTGTTGCGACCTTCTGATTCGTGTGTCGCGGCCAATTGTCTCGTGTGTCGCGGCCTTCTGTCTTGTACCGCGAGCACCTGTCTCGGTCGTGTACTTAAATTAAACGTAAAAAAGGGAATGTTGCTACTTGTGCATTTGTACGACTCGAATGATTCGTAACCCTCTCGAACGAAGGATGTAGTTTAAGAGAAGTACCTATACTATACAATATGTAAATAAGAAGATATTATATTTTTGGATTTACATAGTAGACATAAGATGGCTTATTTTTTGAGACTGTTGTCCAAATTATAATCTTTATATAGTTTTGTTGATAATTGTATACTCTTAAATGATAGATGTATTTCAAAATTATTTTTATAGCTTTATTTTGGTTGTTGATGTTTTGTTGGTTTCGTTTGGTATGTATCGGAGAGTTAAAACCGCACAGTATAATCACCTAAGTCAGACTTAATAACATATCTTAGTACTTTAGCATGTTTTTAATCATAATTTTAATTGGTTGCTTTGTTTTTAATGCTAATGTTATATAATAGTACCTAATAAATGTTTTTCTCAAACACATAGTTTTATTTCCTCCTCAAAATTAATAATTTCCCGTAGGTAGTTTTAAAGGGAATTTAAATACAAAGTTATATTTTCAAAGAAATAAATAAAATATTTGAAACAATATATTTCTAAACGAATTAAACGATTGTTCGTAGTTTTTGCAGTGTTATGTCGAAGTTGGTCTCGCTCATACTGCATGGTAGCGCCGGGTGTCGTGGAGCATGTCATCGTCGTCTGCTGCTTTATGTCGAATGTTTGAACATTGTATAAAGGTAACACATACAAACAGGTGAAAAGGTAACTGGCCAAATAACAGGATTCTATTGGAAGAGTAAACTAAAATTTTGCAAAGATATAGAGTTGGCATTTTATTCTTTCTGCCTAATGGAATAATGAGTCGATTTGATTTTAAACTTTTATGAAGGGACATCAGAAAGATAATTCTCATTTCTTATTAATAATATATTGACACTCGGATCTAAAATATCTATAATTCCTTCACAGCATTCTTCAATGTTCTTCAACTCTTGCCGGCTCTTCTCAGTAGGTTCTGCTTTCCAAGCCAGTGGTAGATTTGCTTTATTTTTATTTGACGTTTCAAAAGTGCTTGGAAGTAGGCCTAACTATAATATAAAAATGAATCGCAAAATGTCTTGATAAGCGCGAAACTCGAGGACTGCTGAACCGATTTGGCTGATTTCTTTTTTGTTGTGTTTGTTGAAGACTGGGGATGGTTATTACGGAGAGAAAAATTAAAAAAAAATGTCTGAAAAAGTCAAAAAACACCACTTTTCTATATTCTCATACAAAATATTTGTTATAAGTCAATTTGAACTTTAACACCATACCATAAAGTTTAAATGTTAGTGGACGGGTTCCGGGAAGGCGAAACAATTATTGAGTGACGTATAAATATTAATGTCAATATTTGTCAATTTTTATACATACAGGCATTAAGGCAAGGTTCCTTCAAACAATTTTCAAAAAAATCTGACGGGGAAGCTATTAACATTAAAAAAAAATGTGACTTTGTTTTAGAGAAATAGGGCAGAACAAGGTCTGCCGGGACAGCTAGTTTGAATATAGTTATATTTCATTCATTTAATGTAACGAGAGAATTAGTTATTAAAATTATTCCTCTCAAATTAAGTATTCGTTTTAACTATGGATATAACATTTAAATAATTTAAAATAGCAATAACAATAAAATTATTGCATTGTTTTAGCAACGGGATGACTCAGTGCAAAGGTTAATATTAACGGATAGGTATCACACATATAATATATATAAATATACAAGGTTAATGTTACGAAGCTGTTATTATCATTTATCTCGATGTATTTTATTAGAGGAATTTAGTAATAAATATACGATAACACTAATTATATTTATTGTTTTATTATTTTGTCGATTCTATACACGAAACTGTTATGTATATTTAAGTAAATACATAAAGTTTCATAAAATACTACAAATCAACCAGTTTAACACTATAAGTTGTATTTTTTAAAGTAATAAAAAACTTTGTGACCGTTTTCAGAAACTGTCGACGTACGCTACGTAACGCTAGTGATGACGCAGTCCTAAAAGATAAAGATTCCTTTAAAGCAAACAGAAAAAAATAATTAAATTCCTAATTAAGTATACAAAATATGTTCCATTCTCATTAAAAATACAACTTTTAGTGTCATTATGATATTTTTCACTGACTTCCATTTCATATTAAACAATTTTTACAAATTGAATGAAAGTCAATAGATGTTTACATTTTTTAGCAAAATACGCAATTCTTATAAAATTACGTTTTAAAAATTCAGTATGAAATATAATTAATAAATATGTCCGTACTAAACTTAAAATATTACTTTGACAATAACACACATACGTATTAAGATCTAGTAGGTATACTTACACAATTTTTCTGCGTATAAGTTACAAAAGAATATCGTGTTAGTGTTGAAAACATGTAAGAGACCTAAGTAGGAGACTAACGTATTCGTATATATCTTACTTCAAATCTATTTTTTGGTCCACAATTTAAATCTTTATCTTTCCTTATATAAGAAAACAGTAAGTAGGTGTAAATGATATATTACAGTTTTGTAATAAAAAATTCACACCGCGGTGGACAGCTTAAAATTAACGCAAATGGATTAACACTATGGAAAGCTACTTATTTGTCTTAAAAATTCCTTGACTAAGTCCCAGTTGATTTGTTAGCCTACTTAATGCATAATCCCATGGTCACCGTAATAACTCATAATTTCATTCAATTCATCGTCTAAGCAATGTTTAGCCATTGGCTAAGCAACACTCAACCAATCAATTGAATGGCACCATTTATTGAACGGCTTAGCCAATCAATATTAAATAATTTAATCATTTAGCTACATTTACCCAAAAATATATGGACGTCGAATGTAAAAGATATTTTCCAAAAGAGACTATGTCGACGTTTAGAATCGTATTAATATTTTAAATTTTATTGCAATATAGTCACTGGTGAATTTTTCTTGTAATCAAGTGATTCCCGTTTTGTATTTTTTGTCTCTTTTAATAAGGAGTAGGCACACTTTTAAGCGTAAACTAATTATCCATGTAGACGTTGTTAGATCAATAGTTGGTTACGATTTACTCTAATAATAACACTAAAGTACGGTGGTTTTGGTCATACGCTGCCGTCAATCATATGTCGGTCTGGCGGCGCAGCAGCTAGGTCCTGGCTAGTCGTTCGGATTAGACTAGTGGAGATCTTGTCCCTGCAGAGCGCTAGGCCCCACAGAACTGTGTACACAAGCATGATTCCAACCATCGACAGAGCCACTAAGGTGCCCGCTCGTTGCGCTTGCCGCCAATCCAACACCTCGTAGATATATGGATGCCCGTTCCTGTAAAATGCAAATTATTATTTCGTTTTTTCCAAAACGTGACAAATTAATTTGAAAATATATCAGAAGCAGGCCCGGATCTAGGAGAGGGAAAGCTGGGGCCCGCGTCCCTGGTGCTAAATTCTAGGGGTGGCAGACGAGCACATTACCCAGCCAATCAACCGAATAATATACATATGTAAAAAAGTTGGCCAACCTCTTTATAAAAAATAGGCTGAAAATTTGTAAAAGCGTTTGTTTTGTCGCTTTAAACATAACTCAAAAGTCTCATAAAATATAGTTATCACGTTTAATGTATTACTATATACATGATCGGGGAAAAAGTCTTTTTGCGTATATTATGTATAAGCTTGTAATAAAATCTCATTGGCTGTATTATTTGTATCTGGCAGGTTTTGATGACTGTAAAATGGTCACATTAAAAAAAAAAGTAAAATGTTGATTCTGGCTATTTTTCATTTGTTTTTTCTGACGTTTTTCTTTCTACCAAAATGAGTGAATGATAATGAACATATTCGAAATATTCTGAAATGTTATTACAAAAAAAAGTAACGCATGCCGCGAAATTTTTTTTGACGTTTCTGGACCTAATGTCGTATCAGTAAGAGTAGCACAAAATTTATTTAAGTGTTTTAAATCCGGGAATTTTGATATCAAATGATGATATACATATATAATAGTTATAATTTATTATTTCTACTGATATATGTAGATTACAGTAAAACCTTACACAACGTATTGTCTTTCCGTGTTCGCTCTAAACACATTGTTGGTATCATAGATGGGCAAAATGTAATCAGAATAATGAAAAACTATTGCAATTACATTTTGCGTTTATCATCATTTATACAACTGCATTTTGCTCATGTATGTTTTTAACACTACGGAATCCCAGATTGCATGTATATTAATAATAATAATAATAATAATAAAACATTTATTTGGCACACAACACAACAAACAACACAGCAAAATAGGTTATTAAAGATAGAAAACAAAAACAGTAAACACCCTATGTTGTGACTTCTAAATATTTTAAATGGATTTAATCATGATTGCAGAACTAGAAAATTAAAAGTACGACTACATTTTGTAATCGTTAATCATTAATCAGATTACATTTTTGCCTATCTCTGGTTGGTGTGCACAGAGAGAGGCAACTGTGTCAGGCAAATGATGTTTTAATCTTAGGTTTTAATTTACTAGATACCGAAACTTATGCATAGGATATCTATTATTGACGGATGCGCTGACATTCCAACTCTTTCCTACTGTACAAACATTGTTTATTTATTATGTCAACATTGAATAAATTTAATATTATTGTTTCAAAGTGTTTATTTACGAAACCTCGAATTTGGGTTTTTGTAGAAGTCACGCTCTATTTGGTGCCCATACCTTAACATGTGAAAGTGGGCCTTAATATGATTAAACTAGACGAATTTATTTCTAAATGGCTAAATTAGTGACTGTAGTAATGAAGTATTTCCAAAAAAAAAAAAGAAATTGTGATTAACAACTTATGAAAGGAAAACAATAACAACCCACACGAATTTCTAATCTTAAATAATAAAACAGCAGGTTTGGTTTTGTTATCAAATCCACTTTAAGCTTATTAGGACCGACATAAGTGTTCCAGATAAAATGTATTATATATAATCTGTAAGATAAGTTTAACTAATAGATAAGTTTCTACTAGTATTATTAATTTTATAAATTGCATAACTAAACCATTAAATTCTGCTTTCTATAGATAGGTATAAATTAAACCGACATTCGGACCTTCGGATTCGATCAGATCCTATATTGGTTAATATGTAGCCCAGGAGGACTTAAAAAATGTCAAATGGTAGGTTGAGATTTATAGACGCTATTTCGACTTTGCTTAGCGAAGTTCCCAAAAAAACAAATTCGTTTTGACAAAAAACTGAATATATAATAGGAATTTGAGTATAGCCATAGTATTCATAGAGCCAAGTACATGTGGAAAAAATCGGTGCTTACAAAATTCTTTTACATTCATTGGGTAATATAAATTGTAGTGTTTTAGTAAAGTCTAAGCAAACTTAAACTTGCATCTATAAATCTCAGCCTAAGTGCCCTGAGAACGGCGATCAGTTGCGATACTGGTCACCTTAGGCACGACATATAAGCGCAAAGTGGATGCAAACACTAATATATCTCTGCTCACCCCGAAAGGGATATATATCATGACGATATATTATTATTATATGTTATGAAAAAATCATATGTTCAATTTCCTATGCATTATTAATCCTAAATTAGTTTTTTGTATCAGTTGGTTGTATAATAGCTACTCACCTAAATTGAATTAAAAATATGGAAAAATAATAAAATGCTATGCATATCCTATTAGATTTTATGTTAACACATATGCCATTTCAGAAATGCTTCTTAAATTTCAAAACGCTTTTAAGCACTAAGGAATCGTCAATTGTATACAAATTTACGGCTCCAGAAAGTTCAAAAGCGTTTTAAAATTTAAAAAGCATTTCTGAAACAAATCATATGATAATTGAATGTATACATTGTACATGTTGTTTGTTGTACATGATGATCCTCGTGTCACTTTATACGTGGGAATGTAGTATTTTATTTATATTATGAGCCAATGACAATGGACCATACGGCCACAGTTACGTCACGTAAAGATATATCTACTTTTTTTAAATACTTGGTAAAGTGACTACATTGTATCCGTTTAAAAGCATTGTTTAAAACCATCCGCAACTATCGAGAAACTGGTTTGTCTTGATCAAATCGACCCGCTTAAGAGTCAAATTTTAAATTATCAGAATGTCTGAAAAAGGCAACATTACATTAAGATTCTATTACAGTCTTTCTTACATACTCTCATACATGCATATATATATATATATATATATATATATATATATATATATATATATATATATATAGTATGCATTGGCGTATATCACACACAAACATAAATTGTATAATCTTGTTATATATGTACAATCTTGTGATTAACAGAATAAGAGTATCAGAATTCAATCTGGATCAATTTTTAAATCATTTAATGTCGAAGAATAACAGGATAATGCTTTTTTATGCTTCTGTGTTATGAACGCCATATGTGGTATGTAACTTTACACCTATGAAAGGCATCAGCTCAGTTTACCTTCTGTTTTTTTCTATTATTTTCATTATCACATTGTGAGCAAATAAAGAAATTTTCATTTTATTTAATTTTTTTTCCGACGATATATTGGTTGATGGCTGGGACAGACCTTTACAACTAATCCGGGCGAGAGTGCGAAAATTGAGGTGCTTAGCCGGAAAATTTATAGGTTGGGTGGCAACGCAAGGGCATCCCTGTGGGTACGGATCTCAACTTGGGCCGCCAGCCAAAATACGAAACATTACGGTCATCTACTAGCGTTTAGGAAGGGACTACCTTCAGAAGAAACGCCGAAAGAAACTCAAGGCTTCGTCGGAGTGGAATTTATTTTATTCCTAATGTCAAGTATGCAAAAGGTACTCACACTGTACCGCCGGCTGCGTAGAAGATCCCTGTAAAAGCTGCATACCAAAGCCCCATGCCTAGCGGTTGGTAAATGTGCAGGAAACGCAAAGGTGTTCGTGACGTAAGTAATTCCACAATCGCTATGCAGGAATTGATAGCATGCGTTGCCAAGTCTAGGAAGAACGTTTGTTTGTCTCTATCTTCCTCCTCAGGATCTGTTCATGATACAAAGAAAAAACAGAGTCTATAAAACAAGTAATTAAAAAATAAAGCTTAAAAGATTCCGGCTTCTTTCTTAAACTGGCTCGACAAAGTAATTCCAACGCACATAAACAGCTTGAGGATCACATAAAAAAAATCGCGGTCAGGAAAAAAAATCACGCTATATACCTTACGGGGTAAACAATAAATAAGTTAGTGGATAATCTTATGCAAAGTTTTAAAGCGTGATGTTCTTATTAATTTGTAGTTTTTCATAAATCTTTTCACAGTCTTTTATGACAAACGCATAAAATAACGTGTTATACTTTTGTAGTAAACAAATATTATTACATTCCGCAAAAGTATAAGTTATTTAACATTAACATAATGCAAAGATACCTAGCTATACGTTTTACTAGTAAATATTAAACTTACCTGGTTTATAAATTAATATCCAGTAGAGAGCCGTGATCACAATGGCTATAGTGATGGTTATATTGTACAGGAACCAATACAAGCCCACATACCAAGGCAGGTCACCGCTGTCTACAAATAAATTACAAAATAATAAAATAATAGAATTTGCCTGCATTAATTATCTGCAGATTGCACAGCATTAGAAAGAAGAGAAGCGCTTAATTAATTTCATGTGGAATTAATGTATAATATAAAATGAAGTCGCTTTCATAGTCTCTTAGTTTAGATCTTTTAAACTATATAACGGATTGTAATGCAGTTTTCAGCAATAGATAGAGTGATTTGTGAGGAAAGTTTGTATATTATGGTATAGAAAATATTCAGTAGAAATAATTTACATGGCAGAACAACGTTTGCCGGGTCAGCTAGTAGTACAATATTTTAAGAAACCGAATAGTAATTCCTTCAATATCTTACTTATTATCGTGTATCTCCTGATATTTATATCAGGGGACTTAAGTTGAATATTATACCAGAGTAATAAATTCGATAAAACAGACAGATGTCTGAATGTTATATAATAAATTTTATATAAGTGTTGTATTTGATAATTTGAGATGAGTCATTTAGTAAAAGGCTTTTTGTTAGCATATATTTTTGTATATTTATCGATCTTATATTTTTTATTTACAAACATAAGCATAAAATAAATATTTTCACAAGTACTTATATTCAGAGATGGGGAAAATGTTATCAGATTAATAATTAACGATTACTAAATGTAGTCGTCATTTTAATTTTGTTACTCTGTAATCATGATTAAATCCCTTCAAAATATTAATGAATCGTTAATATGTATGTCATTGAGGATTCCGTAGTTTTTAAAACATAGATGAGCAATATGCAGTCATATTAAATGATGGAAAACGCAAAATGTAATCGCAATAGTTTTTCATTATTCTGATTACATTTTGCCCATCTATGCTTATATAACATGCCCACATTTACGTAGGTATGATTTAGGTACAATATGTACATACAAAATATAATAACTATGGGGACACATTTCACTATGTGAATGTGTACGAGGAGTGTTGCGATACCGCATGTTGTAATATTGTACGCTGTTAGATTCAAGTACTCGTACTAAGGAAAAGTTCTGTCAAATCGGGCCAGTGGAACATATATTACCAACCTATTATTATTTCATTTGCAGTTACAAAACTAATTCCATTATTATAATGTAGATATGATGAGACATTAGTTTAAATGCAAATTAAAGTTTTAAAATAACATTAGCTAGTATTAACTTTTTTTTTGTATCCTGTGGGAAAATCCTGCAGAGGAGCATCAGGGGCGCTGTGAGGGCAGCGATCCCGGTGCGTCAAACTCTTGCTGACTAAAAGCCCACGGGGTGTCCTTCTGATTGCTCCATCCGGGCCTGGGAAACCAAATTCATCCAGACGCCAAGGGAACAAGAAGCCTTGTTGAGGCTACCTCTCTGGGAGGGGTGCCCACCCCTCCAAAACCTCCCTCCCAGCCTGTGCGCTGGACACGGTGCACCACCTCCCTCTCATCCGGGCAGCAGATTCCCTCAAGTCTACTGCCCGGCTAAGCACGTATTAAATATATTAACATAGCTGAACTATAATTCCGGCTTTGCCTAATCAATCGCATCGTTACAAATCCTGTGTTAATTGTAAAATAATTTTAGTAAATATGTGTATGCAATTATTATTTTTTTTACTATCTTTGTCTGTGCATGATGATAACAATGCTAGAGGAAGCAATACCACAGGAAAAACAAAACGTTTTAAAATTAAACAGGACCATAATTAAATTTTTGTGGTAGGTATTAGTTATCCTATTTTCCTGTTTTTTTTTTAATATACATATTTATTAAATCCATTTTAGCCTACTTTGTGCCATTTTTCATAGAAAACATTAACAGAGTTTAATGAAACTGAACCAAAGAGCGTACGATAAAAAAAAACGAATTCAATATGTGGTGACTTATAGCTTTGTTAGCTAGCGCCGCATTAATAGCTAGAACTTTGCAATTAAACAATATTTAGGTAACATACGATTAGATTATTTGATACGGCACGAGCCCTTGTACAGGTACTAATTTAGTATTTAGATAGATTAGTGATTTTTATTTATGTCTATACTGTAATTTCTTATTGATATTAAGGTTTTACTTACAAGTGACTATAATTATTTATTTCTCCCATTCAAATAAGGACAAAGAACTAACATTTACTCAATAATTTGGTATGATATAAATAAAAATGAAGCATTTATTATACCACATTTTACATTTGGCTAAATGCATTTCAAATATTCATTGACTATATTAAAACTGTACCGCGTAACATATCTGATAAGATCACGGAAATACCAGGTTCGATTTACGTCAAAATAAACTCGTATTGAAGTTGGTCAGTACTTGGCAATTTCTCTTTCACAAACAGCATAATCATTTAAGACGCTCGAATGGTAGATTATAAAGGATATTCATCTCAAAATGGGTAGGTTCAGTTCCAATAAAGAGATTCAAAAATATTATAGTTGAGAAAGAAAAGAATAATATGTTTCTTTTCTTTATTCTACCTATCCTATTCTACCCTAATCCTGGGATCGTAACTTATGTTTATAAACGTATGCTATATATTAAATTTATTATTAAGCGTGGTGTGGTCACTAAGCAGAGTTAGAATAAGCGATCATCTTAAATATACATTTTGTAAGAAAACTATCAAAACCACAACTGTGGCGATAAATTGAGTTTATGCGAATCTAAATATCGAAAACGAAATTAAATTCATCACTTCTCTATTGTATAAGGGGAACCTCAAAAAATACATACATGTACTCAGAAATTCTTAGTATTCAATATAAAACAAAACACACGTGCATCTCGATCGCATTGTTCAGTTATGTTATCACTACATATTTAAAACATTCGTATGCTGTTTTTATATCTTCTCCTAACGAATATCTACGAAGAGTCTTTTTTAAACTGTAGATGACAAAGCTGGGTTTGGCTGGAGTAACTAAATATTTTTATATATCTGGATAGAGTTAAATACCGACAAAAACCTTTAACTCAATAATGAGAAATTTTGTTTTTAAATTAATCTAATTCCCTGGTAATGGACTAAATATAATTATAACCTTTTCCTTCTTTTTACTCTGTATTTCTATTTTGGTGGACTCTAAGGTTTGACACTTATGAAATAGCATGACACAGGTAATAGTTAAAAAATAACTTGAGACTTGTCGTATACTCACGTATAGAAAGAAATAGAGATTCTATTAGATTCTGCGTATTCAATGTCTTTGGTGTGTAATACGTAAGTAATAGGCACTTAACATAAGACTAGGTTTTTAAACAAGTCATCGCATAAGAATGAAGTAAAAAAGTTGTTCCGTCATCATTATTCTACAAAATGCACGAAGAATTTTTATCGAGTTACACTTATTTATAGGTATCATTATTTTGTTACTAGGTATTGTTTTTATTTTCCTTGTAGATACTAACTAATACACTATAGAGTATAATCTTCTAATGTATTATAGTTATCCATACATGTAGGTATATTACAAAATACGGATAGTTTGGTTGCTTTTTGCGGAAAATCGCTATGAAGTCGGATTGAAAAGGATTATAATTCGGTAATATTACATTAATATTTTTTTTTTAATCAGTGGCTAGCCTAAGTTTCAGAAACGAATCCTATTACATTGTTTGAGTAACTTTTTTCTACTTTGTTTAAAGTATTGTAATTAATCAACAATCAAATATCACTGCATAGATATGTAATATGTGCATTAGGAATATAAAGCAAATTACATGAAAGATGTAAATTATACCTATATTTTTATGTATAATATTCTGGTAAATAATATTCTAGCTTCTTGTATTTACAGCTATGAGCAAATACTTTTTGTTTTGTTGGTCGATGTGCTAGTCATTTAAATATTCTTTATTACCTTTAAAACTTTGAGAACTCAGCGAAATAACACCTATTACATTTCGTATAAAGGTCAAGATTATTCGTTTATTTGGTCGGTTATTCGTTTCAATTGGCTTATTTTCGATTTCGTAAAAACGACAGAACGATGATAATAAGCTTTTAATTATTATCAACGTTTTCAACGCAGTATGGATTGATTATTATAAAATTGACTTGAATTTATTGAATAATAGGAAAGTTAAACCAAAATTAGTATTTCTCTGATCGATAGTTAATGATTGTAAATAATTTGAAATCAATAATATTTTCATCCGTTTTTATTTTCTTAAAATTTGTAGCGACTTTTGTATTCAATAGTTCTGTGAATAAAGAATACATACCGAATGCTTTTTTGGACATAGCGACACATGACACCATCAACCCGCTCAGCGTCATGAATACGATGAGTAGCAGGCCCCAGTTGGTGAGGAACACCAGCCAATAGGTGTTTGGGGATACCACAATCGACCATACCAGTATCCCAACAGCGACGATCGCCAGGATCAACCGTAGCACCAACAATGGCACAGGCGACTCTCCTCGTTGCCATGACGACGCGTAGAAATCACTCAATTTCTCATGAGACGACACCCAAAGATCCGACAGGGTTACACTATTCCTACAAGGTTTCACCATTTTGATCACATAACACGGGATCACTTATTCTAGATATGTCAGATGAGTCTGTGATAACGCTGTCACGGCTCTAAGAAGAGTGAAGCGTAGAGCACACCTTATCTATTGAATCATTATCAATGTCTAATACTGTAGCAGTTTTTATAGCACGGTTAGATTATTATATTGAAAGGGTGCGTAAAGAATTTAAATTGTTTAAAGTTTGAACAGTGGCGACGCGCGTGCGTTCGCTCGCAGCCTGCGATCGGCCGCGGTGTGTCCGATGGACCGCTCCGGCGTCCTCGACCGCGAAGACAACTCTGCAACACCTCGCCGCAAAATTGCGCAAACTCAGTCTCCCTTACATAACGACTAGTTTGCTAAACTGGAACTGGTTTTGGGACGTGATGCATCCTTTTTACGTCACTTTAATTGCACTTTATGACACCACCAAATTTGGTTTAAACTTGTGATAACATATCCGTACGTCTAATTATCTGCACGTTTGTCCATTTACTACGTATAAGCTACTGAACTGATTTTGACGGGACTTTCGCAGTTTAAACACATACTTTACAACTTAAAATCATATGTTTTGTCACGGTTTTTTGTGTAGAACTAGAGGTACATCCTGACCTTTCTATAGTATTACCTATCAGACTAGGGAGTTCCTACGAAAAGATTTCTCTCTAAATCATTATTATTGTTATAGTAACTAAAATTGTATGTTTCCATCTATGCCAGTGTATCATATACATTTAATGAATAATAACGAAGACGAAGTCGCGACCATTACTTGTAAATAAATTGTTTTGGGAAGTAATTATTATAAAGAGAAAATAATGCAATGAAAGTAAAAGTAAGGCTGTCGTGTGTGTGGAGAATTTCGCTGCTCCGTCGAATTTAGTTCGTAATAATGTTTATCGCAACCAGAAATTGCAGTTTGGAAATACCGTTTTTTTCATATACATAGGTCATGTTGTTTTGAAACGTGAAGTTTAAAATATTCATGGACTTTTTATTATTATAGATAAAGGATTTACGTTCATGCTTGGGTTTAGTGTAGGTTTTGTTATCAAGTTAGAACAATGCCAATGGTATAAAAACGTGTCTACTGGTTACATATAATTATCTACGTTAGAATATCCAGTTATAATCGGATGGAATTCTCACGTTTTTTCTCTAGATAAACAAAAAAAAGTAATAATCCCACATATTAATAACCTTGTTTTTTTATCTTAGGTTATGTCCTGACCGTACTAAGTCCTAAGTCCGTTGGATATTTTTGTTGAGACACAAAACCGTAAATTGACACCAAACTACGAGAATTTTATACTTTCGCAATTATTTAATAATTAATAGTTAGTCACATAATATAATACTATCCTTTTTCTGAGACGTGTGATGAAAATTGTCGTATAACACGCGTGTGCCTTGTGATCATTACATACTTGGTTTCTTTATGGCTCGCGCTTACAGTTGCTCCTAATTTCACTTTGTCTCTAATAAACAACTTAACTCACTATAACATGATATACTATTATTAAATGCAAGACTATAATATAAATATAATATAGAGGTGAATTTGTAACTTAGACAGCCATTGCTACTTTATTTAGGAAGACCTAAGTGAGTCCTAAATGCTAAGAAAGTAATAAGTTATAAACAGATATATAATAAGATATATCACAATTGCTACATTACATTAATAATACAAATTTAGACAAATCTTTTGTTTTATCTGCACGTAGGTATCTCCTTGAAAGAAAAAACGGTATACAAAGTTGTTAGATTTCTAATCTGATGAAGTTTCATACATGATTAATTAATTAGTCCAATACCAATGTTGCCTTCAAGTACACGAATAATCACACGAGTAACTAACTGCACATCTGGAGTTACAGGTTATTAAACACGCAAACTTGTTTTTCTTACGGTATACAATGATACAAAGCTTAAAAGTCCAGAATTAGTAAAATTTTACAAAGATATTGTTTAATATGAATCAAAGGGAATGAAGTTAGAGAGATACTGTGCGCTATTTTTACTTTTTTCTTTAATGCAACTATCACAAGTAGAAGTGAATCGTTATTTGCTGGGCGAGCGCGCTCCATCGTCGGCCTCACCATCACTTTCCAGCAGGTGAGATGGAGGTCAAGCGCAAGCCTGTATGTAATAAAAAAAAAAGTAGTTGTTTTGTTCTTATTCTTATGTTTCATTCATAGTATTCTGTCTGACTGTATCTTGTATGTTATTATTAACGCTTTATTACTATAACTTTTATTAATATTCATATAAAACAGATCACTTAGGCTGATATTTATAGACCCAACTGTAAGTTTGCTTAGACTTTACTAAAAGATTACAATTTATATTACTCAATGAAGTTCAAAGGATTTAATAAGTCACTGATTTTATCAACATGAACTTGGCTCTGTGAATACTATGGCTATACTCAAGTTCCTATTATATGTATATTCAGTTTTTTGTCAAAACTAATTTCTTTATTGAGAACTTTGCTAAGCAAAGTCGAAATAGCGTCTATAAATCTCAGCCCAAAGTATGTTGTGGATGCCTTAATAGGAACTGTACATTTTTTATTGTAATTATGAATGTATTATGTGAATAGAATAGTTTGAATTGCTTGATGATTACATGAATTTAATATTAAATAAAATGCATACGTGTGGAAATTGAGACTTAAATACATCTTGATTCTTGAATATTTATTAATTATTCATAATTAATTTAATTCTATAATAAAATTTTATATATTTATGTTACAGAACTATATCACTCTGTCAAAATGTCACATTTGCTTTCTATATAAACAAAATTCGTCAACGTTCATATATTGTGAAGGTTTAAAAATGAGGTGTTGCATTTTAGTATCCTAATCACTTATTTAATTAAGTTTCGAAAATATTACTAGCATCATTACTATAAATAAATGTAAATTATATTAATTTTAATTTATTTTAATTAATAAAATATGTTCTGTAGTGGGGTTTCCTTCTGTGTAATAGATGCGTTTCCAAACACGGATATCAACATATGCCAAGGATCCAGTAAGTCATATATCTAGAGACCTTCAGTCATGGTATATGTGGGTCGTCATGATGTCGGAGACTTTTAATGGATTTTCTTCCTTTGATAGTCGTTGACGTTTTTGGCCTACACTGTACTTACAATCAGGTGCACTGTAGTCACTTTGTCTAGCCAGTGTAAAAAAATCCAAACAAGTCTCTACATGCTATACAAATATCTGTTTCATATGGCAATCAAACCTAAGAATCTTAGCATGTATAAAACGATCACTCATTTACTGCATCATTCGAGGCGTATTATAAGTTAAATAAGGATAAAATACAATTATTTTAACAAATATTTTTTGAGACAGTTAAAAATAATTTACCAATATATCTAATAAGTAAATAACCAAACTTTGTTTTAAAACAATTATTTATTTATTACAATTTTGAACTACTACTTATTTTCTATTCTTAATCAATTAATATTTCGCTATTAAATCTAAAAATAAATACTTAAGAATAATGAATACCGAAGCTGGTAGTTCTTTGTCGTAAAGTAACATTAAAACTACAACATTATTAAGTCTTGAATTTTGTACATCTTCATCTAGGCTTTCCATTGCAAGCAAGGCGAGACTGGATACATTAAATTTTCTCTTGAAAAAGCCTACGTAAAGGTATTACCGGCGAGGTGACGTTACGTTTGAGCTTGAATTGGCCTACGCAATGGGACTTCTTCAGCACGAACACCGAGCGCAGCTCTCATGAAGCGTCTAGAAAGCGCATCACGGCCTTTAGCAATGCCTACTATAAATAAATGCAGTAAGATGAGTAAAAGCCCCGTGACCGCAACAACTCCAATTGTTGGACCAGGGTTAGCCCAGTTTACTACAGAATAGATCCAAGGATTACCTTTTCTGAAACAAAAAAAAAATTGACATGCTTAGGTTATTATTGCTTCGTTAAGATGCTCTTTTGTTAATATTTACAGATAATGGTCAAATTGAAGATATATCGAATAAAGCTGAGTTATAATGAACATTGTATATAATCAAATTGTCATATAGATTAATAACAATTTGAATTACGAGCCAGGATTTAATATCATAATTATCAAATTTTATCTGTTTTTTTACCGGATTATATTTCTAAAAACCATTTATTTTAATTGGTTTAGAGAAATAATATGTACCAAGACATCAAATTGTTTCAATTTTCTTCGAATTATATTTGAAACACCTCCTATTATATTTAGTATTATTGCATATGAATGTGCTTTTTGTTAAGAAAGAATTTATTCTTTGCCTCAGTTAAGCTTCGTTGAAAGTGAAGATGATTCTCACAATTGGTCACTGTTACCCAACAGATAACAATAAAGGTTTTGGCAAACATACTCAGAATGCTCCATTAGCGAAGCTTGGACGCTGAAAGCTGAGACACAGAAAAATCTCGAGGCCTTCGAGATGTGATGCTACCGTAGAATGCTGCGCATTAGTTGGGTACAGAAGGTTTCCAATGTTAGGGTACTCCAGCGCGTTGGCAAAAGCCGTGAATTATTGCAAACCGTCAAGAGGAGAAAGATCGCGTATCTAGGTCACGTCTTACGACATGAAAAATATCTACTCCTTCAGTTAATAATGATGGGCAAAATAGACGGAAAGCGACGCGCTGGAAGGAGAAAGAAGTCGTGGCTGCGCTACATCCGGGAGTGGACCAGTATTGTCAGCGTAGAACATCTGTTTCGTTTGGCTCTAGATAGAGGGAAGTTCGCTGAGCTGACGGCCAACCTCCGGTAGTGGAGAGGCACCCTAAGAAGAAGAAGAAGAAACATACCCAGTCTGAAATGATAGTGATGCTTAGAATTAGTGGTGTGAGACCTTAATGAGTTCTTTAATAGAGAAACCGAGCTTATGTATCCATAATTAAAAGTGATATTAAATTTGTAGGTCTAATCCTCCACATATATGTTAAAGACAAGTGATATTAATCCCCCACATATATGTTAAAGACAACGTATGTATAATTGGACATGTAGCTTAAAAATAAACTTACTTATCTACACCGCTTGCAAGGTAGTAGATCACTCCAAAAATGACGTAAACCACGGAGAACAAGAGCGGTTGGTAGACATGAAGTAAGCGACTTGGCTGTGTAGCACTTACTAGAAGCAGGAACATCACCAAGGAGTTGATGCCGTGAATGGCGACATCTAGGGCGTGATTAAACTCTTCCTCTACACCAGCTGTAAATTATTTATATTACAGATGTCTGGTCTATTAAAGCAAATAAAAATGGTATTACTGTAATACTAGTTAAGAAAATTTAAATGGTAAGTTCGAAGTAATTCATCGGCAGAGTCCATTTCTTCAAATACAAAAACAAACAATAAAAAATCATAATATTTTTACACAAATTAATTAATGACATAAATAGCAGAGTGGGTGAGACTTTTCAGCCAGAACTTGATGAAATGCCCATCCACTCTTTTAGCCAAATTGCTCAGGATGCCGTCGGAACTACCTCTCAACAGTTGCAGCATAGAGGCAAAAAATTGCATGAAAATCATGCAATCCTGTCTCGGAGAACATAGCCAAAGAATACGTCGATGGAAATACAAAGGTAGCTTTGTTATTATTCCACGGTTTAGTAAATTACTTTTACAAAGATCAAGCCCAAACTCTTCCAAGTCCGGATCAGTGCATCGCTACTTACGTAAAGTTTTATTTTGTCTACCACAGAGATAGGTAACATGTCTTCTAGTTTTTGAAATATTATTAATGTAACATAAAAAAATACAAACAACCGAACTTAGACCCTACTTCTTTTTCATGTCGAATAAAAAGAGGCTTAATAAATAACATAAGTACCTTCAAAAAGCAGCGTCCAATAGAAGATGGTAATGAGAAAGGCGAGAGGTACAGCAATGTTGTATAGAATCCAATACACTTTGACGTACCAAGGTAAAGTAAAATCAGCGCCTGCAACAAGTCACATAGTAAATAATGCTTTTTGAAAACTGCCATATGTTTACAGTTAGAAAGATCTATTCTTTGTTTAATCATATTTATTATAACATCATCAAGTAAATTACCAAATTTTTGTTACTTCTTTAGCCTATTTTTATAATAATTCATTTGAAATTACTATATTTTGTTTCTCCAAATACTAAATGATGTAAGAGAACCTTGTTTAGGTTTTTAATTCAAAATAATTATTCTTATGTTTTCATCGCTTAAAATTACCAATGTTTATTAATTAAAATTAGTATATCTTGCCTGCAATTAATATTCCAACAGTAAATTAGTTAATGTGTTTTGTATAAAAAAAAACAGTGTTTATCTCAATGTCGAGCGGGGTTGGAATTAAATTCTATTAAGTGACCCTTGGTATTCATGGGTTCTTATTTAAACGCAGTTAAAACCACGTGAAAATAAGTTTTATTAAAAAAAAAACATTCGGACAGGAAGGTCTGGTCCCATTAAGCTTGGCGCCCGTAGCAAATGCTATTCTTGTTACGTCGCTAATGTGAAACTGGTGTATCTACCTACTTTAACGGTACAGTAACACATAAATATATTTTCTTTTACGTACATGGCGTAATATCTTTACAAAATATAATTGTCGTTTCGCTCCTGTTTATAATAAATATATATCCCAACACACACATAGTGGTAGAGTGGATGCAGACATAAATGTACCTCTGCTTACCCTAAAACGATTATGGCGCGTCAAGATATTTTTTTACATATCCCTAAAGTGTTAGAAATTTAGAACATGAAGTTTGAACAAGTAAATAAACTAGGTATGTTTAGTAATTGTTAAAAATATGTAAAACTTACTTAATGGGCCGTAGAAGAAACACCGTGCCGATATTCCTGCAGCGAATCCAGTAGCCAGAGTGTTGACTGTGAGTCCCCAATGTGTTAGATATATGAACCAGAAACCAAACTTTCCGTTTATAATGTAGAAGGTTATAGATGAGATCACTATACCGATCGACGTCAAGAAGAGTAAAGTCCGCCATATAAAAAGTGGAACAGGTGACCGTGTCGTTTGCCAAGCGCTCAAATAAAATTCGGACGATTTGGGATGATCCAAACCCAACATAACAAGCTGCGTCTCTTCTTTGAAATACGTCTTTAGTCCACTCATCTTGATGATCGTTTTTGTAACTGTAAAACTGAGCACACCCGAAATTTGTTATCGATTACTACGAATTGATAGCAATATCACAGTGAACGATTTACTATCAGTGTAGTGACTCAATATTATTATCTACAAAGTGCTGCCAAAATATGTTGATATTGTAAACTATTCTGGTTTCATGTCAGCCCTGCATAAAAATATATATTTGATGCGACTGCTATTTTATTAATTCATCAATAAAGAGTTTTTATTCCCCATGCGTTCTAATATGTAAATAACTCAATGAAGTTTTGGCTTTACTCGAATGGGATTTATTTGCAACGTGTAACCCCCAACCTTTTTTGTAACCGGGAGGAAATCCTCATGGACTGTCAGGGCGCTGTGAGGTGGCGTACCAGTGTGACAGATTCTTACAGATTAAAACCCCCAGGGTCTTGCTGCTACTCGTCTGCCGAAGTCAAGAGTACGGCCACGCCAACTTCCTTGGTTCCGGCGATTGTAGCCCCCAACCTACCTTATACCTACTCAACTCAATATCTAAGTTTGAGTGTTAAATAACTACTCAATTTCTAACATCATAAATTGATTCCCTATTTAGAAGCCCAAACAACATATCAAAAAGACTAATTGTAATCAAATAACAATTTCTTAATTATATTAAATTAAATAATATATATTTATAAAAAAAATGGACAATTACATTCTGGGAGAAATATAAACATCGGTCATTTTGACCGATTCGGTATATCTAGTGTTAATTGAACTTATAAAATGTGGATACATACCATTTGTATATAATATAAAATACTTCGCACCACACAAGGGTAAAAACGATTGTTAATATTTTCTGAAGTGGTATAATTAAAGTAATCATTTTTAATAAAAAAGTTGGGATCCGGGATGTACTAGAAGCACAAAGATCAACCGTCTGGCTAATTATGTAGAATTTGTTGTCATAACTGGACATTAAATACTCTTGGATTTCGCTCTTAATAATAAAAACAAGAGGATTCGAGTCATAAGTGTGAGGTTCCGCAATTGGATAATCCAAGAAGAAAATAAACAATTAAAAATTGTACGTCATAGATATTGTTATTTTAAACACCAAAGTGGTTTTTTCTGCTTCCATTCTTAACTTCGTAATAATATTTTATTTGAAAAAATAATTAGGAATCTTGTTTTTGAGTTTTTCCTAAAACAGAGTCTACTTTGATTATTTAACATTTCAATAATCAAACTAATAATTGATTTTTGTTAGTATTAGATATTAAATATATTATAATCCCTATATTATCATAATTCAAAAAATAGGAAATATAATATTAGGTGTAGTAAAATGATACAGGATTTTTTTTTGTTTCATTCTTTATTTAATTATCTATACAAATAAATTAGTTCTATCTATATACACCTGATATCTTACATTTTAAATGAATTTATACTAAGGGTAAAATATTAATTATGGCAAATTATTTCACCTAGTGAAGGTTCATGGAAAATTATGGCTATTATGAAATTTCTACGTAGTTATAATTCTACAACTACATAGAAAACATTGACCTAGACTTGAAATGCCATCTCGAAATTGGTAAAAAATACCAAAAAGAAATGACACGTCTTTTAATATACAATACTATGTGAATATTCAAGAATTTCACGGCGAAGACACAGGCAATAAAAAAATTTAAGTTTATGATTAAGATATAATGAATTATCACTGTATATGTGTTTCTTGGTACATAACATATTAGCATATGTTTTTTTACAATTCTTTGAATTTTTTCACCCAGGATTTAAATTTTAACGTTTTTTTTTTAATTCATAGTAAGATAGCAAAGTGGCTACACAGAATTTGGTGACAAGTACAGTATAATCCTAGACGGTGGCAGGGGTTGATATTTAGTAACTGATGATGTCGTCATGCTGGCCTATATGTAGCAAAACCAAAGCTCTCTAGGTATTACGATAACTAGATTCATCATGAAACATCAGCTGATCACGAGACGCGACAAGTAGAAACTTGTCACTATTACAGGTGTACCCACGCGCTGTAGGTATGTTACATACTTTAAATCCTGTTTATAAGAGGATCTATTAATTGTAGGCATCATATGATATGTCCAGCTTGTTGTTGACGCCACAGTAACGTTTCGTGAGTGCGTCTCTCCCTACAGATATGGCCACAACTAACACATGCATGAAAATAAGCAACGCTGCGGACTGTATAACAGTGACCACTGCTTGCCCGGGATATGACCAGTCCAACATCGGATATATGTAGACGTCTCCAAATCTGTGGAAGATTTCAATGATATCAACAAATTACTTATTATTGTACTTATCTTATTTCTAATATCCTGGCTCATAAACCTCCGATTTCTTTAAATCAGGTATGGATTTGGGAAATATACGCTTACTGGTGAAAGAAAATACTGTTAGCTCAAATATTAGCTGACAAAAAAATAGTTTCTCGTAAACGACAATTGTAGTCTTGTTCTATTGTCCAGTTTGAGCAGTTAGGGCGGTTACGTAATGTGTCCGATCCGAATGTGTAAAAATACGTTCTGAAGTGCCCATGGAACAATTTGTAAAGTAGTTTATGCACTATATCCGTCATCAGGTATCCGATTTCTATCCGTCATCTGTAAATGACGAATAAATCTTCACTTCAGATCCGAATATCTTATGAATACTCGTGTGATGCGTCCGAATCGAGTCTTAACTATGTACAGTTTCTTGTCATGTTGACGTAATGGTGTATAGTGATAGTAATCAGCTCCAAAATTCATGTTTTCATGAATTGGAACATCCGATCTTGATTTAGATTTAATAGTCTCCTATTTTCACGAATTCGGAGCAGATGTCGTATAAACCCACCCTTAAATCCAAACTTTAATAACGCCAATTTCACATGAATCCACGCAACTCAGAACAACTATCTCTAAGCCAAACAAATATTTGTTCCTCAGCGCATGATCACATGTTCGCATGACCCTCAGCGCGAATAGGCTTGTGGCTCTCCCTTTACATTGACTTAGACCTCAAATTTTATTTTGTTAGATTTCCTTTATTTACTTTTGATGTAGTCGCCTAGTATTTATTTTTATAATTAAAGGAACCATCTTTGGAATTTATGCTTTGATGATGTGGTTTTAACAAGCCGCAATGTAATTCCTAGTTCTTGCAATAATTACATATTTTTAAAGTAATATTACAATAGCTGGAGAAAAATCAGTTTTCTTATTACGTCAAAAGTTAGGAAACTACGTTATATTATATAGATGTTATTTGTGTACAGTTGGATCACAGCTAGGATACTCATGGGCAGTTGCGTGTATTCCATAAAAGCATAAAAAGCATTATCTCGTTACACTTGCACATAAAATAAATAAATTGGCTTAAAATTTCGTCCAAATTGAATTATAAAACTCTTAATCTAGTAAATACCAGATCTGTAGTTCAATATATGTATGAATTTTTTTAATGTTCAAGTTCAAGTTTTAATTTAATGTTATAACACGATAATGCTTTTTAGACCTATAAAGGATACATAGTACAATTTAACTGCTAAATTCATAAAATATAATTGAGATCCAAATGATATAAAGAATATAATATTGGTATAATAGTGCTATAAGAAGATTTATATTATTGTGACTGATAAACCGCACGATTATATGAAATCAAGCTATCTTAGAATTACAAGGTATAAACATTCATATGAATAAAAATACCTCGACTGTACACTATCTTTAGGGGCTTTTCCCACAATAACCATTTTTGTATTAAACCACGATAAAAATACAATTGTTTTTAGATCTTTATTTAAAGAATACTCACGGATTGGTGCCGCCGGCGTAATAATATATAATGCTGAAAATGAGGTAGATGATGGTCAGCACGAGGGGCTGGTAGATATGAAGGAGTCGCGAAGGATGCCGCGAGCACAGTAGGAGCACGAGCATAAGTATTGCGTTGACGGCGTGGATAAACACGTCCAGTACTGGGTTGATTGAGAATTCATCCTCTGTAGATAAAATATTATTTATATTACTAAAAATTGGCGAGAACATTGTCAGCTTGCCTGATGGAAGGTGGTTATTGTCGCTTAAAGCTGAGTGAAATAAATAGCTTAAGTTAAACTGCGCTCCAGATTATCCCATTTGTAGGATCGGATCAGGTCTGGAAACTGCTCAGCAGCCACTTAAATAAGCTCAACGAATTAGAAACAATGGCATGCAATGAACAATGAATTCAAAAGGAAAGCCGCTACAGTTAAAGAGGTATACGTTCGTAAAGTACAGTTTTTACTACATTTTTAAAATTAATCCTACGTTTTAAATTATTGTAAGTTTTTGCTTATAAAATCCAATAAAGAACCTAAAATGTGCACATAACATGAGAATTTAAAATAAGTTAATTATCGAATTCATCTTATATGGGCAAAATCTGAATCGAATTATAAAAAATGTATTTAGTACCTTTGTTCTTACTACGTGTACGCCATTAACAAAGTCGCTAACCATAAATATTTGTTTATAGTAGGCCAATTTACATAATTTTTATTATTCAATGCTTTGGGAAAAGCCGTATTGTTTTTATTGTTATGCAACGTTTATTTACCTTGATGTTGACATGGACGTCACACATCACAATGACGATACACTTATGACGACATATTTTTAAATTAAGGTAAACTAGGTAGCATTATTGTTTCTGGAAACTAATATTATGATATAATACACCTGTCCTGGATGGCTTAAACAGTTAAATAGCTTACTGTAACACAGGGCAATACTCGTCACGGCGGGGCTGTGGAGCAATTGATTACAGGGCCCACAGTCCCGTCTTAGTGCAGATGAGGTCAACTTGGGGTTTTTAGTCGGTAAAAGTCCGGCACACCCCGGTTACCATCCCCCATGTGTAGCCGGGACGGTCCAATGAGGATTTTCGCCAAGTAAAAAAAAAAAAAGGGGCAATACTCGTACATATGCTATTGGAAAAGTTGTCCTACGTTGGAATTTATGCCGCAATTACATGAAGTTAGTTGATGAGCCATTCCACTGGCATAGCGAAAAAAATAAAAATAGTGCCTCAAAAAGTTAGAAATCTAATTCCAGTTACTATGCTATTTATTACTTTACTCATTAATTGCTATTAGTACTATCTATCTAGCAGTGGCGTGCATAGGGTTTTTGGACAGAGTAGGCAGATTCTCATAATGAATTTGAATACTATATAATGATAATAAATATCATATTTCTTTCATATGGAAAATAGATGGCATGAAAATCGAATAGATATGAATATAAAGGTTTCCTTTTTTTGTTTAAATTAATGGAATTTTTTCCAGAATTATTTATCGTAAGGGCATGCAATGCTTTCAGGCATTTATGGAATTAATGCTACTGCTATCTAGTATACCTAGAAAGGATCGTCTACCACGAAAATTGTATCCGCGCGAAGTTTGAAATTAAATATTGGCCACGATAAAGTTATTCGTCATGTTATTTAATTTTGAGACATTTTGTTTCATATATCAAAAATGTTAAAACCGTTTTTCACTTAGGTTAATGTTTTCAATTAGTAAAAATATAAAAATGCAGTGCTTCTGTTTACAAAACCAAAATACATATAATACGTAATCGTTGTTTTCTATAATATCATATGACGTAGTATTTTTTAAATTACGAAATTTGTGTCGAAAAATATTAATAATAATTAATATTATTATTTGATATTTTAGTATTTAACCAACTTAATTTGTAAAATATTTAAATAAAATGTGTTAATTTTAATTTATAAGTCTTATTTATTTAGGAGAAAAGTTGAGTATTTCAATCATCAGTGACAGTTAAATTTTATTACTGTTTAAGTACACAAATAAAATAGATTTTTGTTATCAAATTTATGGAGATATTGGGTCAATGGGATAAATGCTCTCACAGTACACAATAAATGATCACTTTATTTACTTAATATGTAATAACGTCATGGATTACTGATTCATTATTCACGGAAAAATATGATAAGTAAAATCTAGGAAACAAAATCATTATTTTTTGGACTTTTACGATTTTCCATAAATCGAGTTATATTATTGTTTCTGTGAGGTAAAGTGTGACATAAGATCTCCAAGACAAAAACAATCTAAGTCAAAATTAAATAAATTTCATGTTTGCTATTGCTATTGTTTGTAATGCCTTGAATTATTTTAAAGTCAATGTAGTTCTACATTTGTTTTTCCAATAATGTCATATGTTGCGTCATTCATCATTAGTAGAGCAAAGTATCCCATTTTTGACCCTCTGATAGCGTAGTGGTAATAACCCTTCATGCAACACTGAAGCTTTTGATTTTGAGACTTCGTAGCGGCAAATTGTTTTTTTTTATATTGCCTTGACAAAGTGACTACAATACACCTGATGGTAAATACAGTATAGACCAAAAACGAAAGCGACCATCAAAGGACGAAAATCCGTTGATAGTCTCCGTCGTTGTGTCGGCTCACATATACCATGACTGAAGGTCTCAAAATATTTTAATCTATTCTCAAGGTAATAAATTTAAATGTACATTTAGTTTTAAATTTGATAATTTTAATCTATTTTTTAATCTAAATTTTTAAAAATGTCTTCTACAGATTAAGTAGCACTGATTGTTTGATTAATTGATATTATGTTTCAACAACATATAAAATGAAATCAAATGAATTGACTACAATAGTGCTGGTGACCTCCGATGAATACCTCCGATTGAAAAGTTTCGGAACCGAAGTCGGAACCGGAGGTGTAATAACAATCGGAAGTTCCGACTTATCGGAGTCGGAGCCGAAGCTCCGTAACATCCCTGGTTTGGGTCATTATTATGGCAACAAATTTTAAGTAATTACATTTCTGGTAGCAAGATAAATGTGAAATAGTTTGCATGACGACTTACCCGTTTGAGTCAACAACGCCCAGTAGAAGGCACTGATGAAGAAAGATATAGGTACTGTTGTATTGTATAATATCCAGTACGCTTTCACGTTCCAGGGCAGTGCTATCGCAGTATCTGAAATAAAACCTCACATTAAACCAAGTACTGACATTATATAGAGAATTATTTATACCCTGACAGGTATTAAATATCATCTTTCACCTCGTAAAAATAATAAAGATTTTAAAAAAGTAGGCAGTCGCTTAGATTGAAATTCATAGACGCAAGTTGCACAAAACATGCGCCGTAAACTGCGCGCCGCCTTCCTCTCATTCGGGCAGCACACTCTCTCAACCCGGCTATTTTACCATCTGAACCAACCAATTACGTAATAATTTATCAATGTTATTTCACTATTATTCGCACATACAAAAATTTAGAGCCTTACTTTACAAAAACATTAACAGGATATGGTATAGGTTGAAATATATTCTTTCAAAATCTACTATTTACCAGTACAGGAATCCCAAAATCCAAATTGGACCAAATTTATATTAAAATCAATATTTGTATTAAATATTAAAGTATAACAATGTTGTTTTATGTTTCTATGGGATGCACCTGAGGATGTATGCACCTACTTAGCGAGGGAACGATCTATAGTAATATATAATTATATTAATGTGAGGTAATGCTGCTGATTGGATAACTATTTTCATTTTACCAAAGAGGACTGTTCGTGCTATTTATAATTTAAGGACTAGTTTTTCTTAGAGAACGGTTTTAAGACTTCAGTATTTTCTCAGTTCCATTCCAATATATTTATGCTTGTATTTTGTACATAAGACAAAATGTGTATTTGTTTATGGTGAGTAGTGTTAATACTAGTCTTAATATATATATAATAATATTATTTAATATTAGTCTTAATATATATATACAGGGTGAACGGTAATGCGATACATTCCTTGATAGAGGTTGTAGTACAGCTTATTTGGAGTCATTTAAGTCATATGACACCATGTCCGAATTTTTTTAATTTCTGAGATATTCAAGATTTAAGTATTTTTTAAAAAAACACCAGTTTTTATGTTAAAATGTGCCCTTGTAGTGACGAATACAAAATAATGTTATTGTTTATGCTGTATTCGTATAGCTAAATAATAACAATCTCATTTTAAATTAAAATTTGCAAGAAGGAATCGTAATTACTTAAGTAAAAGCTAAAAAACCAAGTACCATTTTGCAAAAAAATTATGTTTTTGGTAAATTAACGAAGAATTTCCAAGAAAATATGTATGGAATGATTCGTACAAATTACATAATTTTGTTCCTTGATTCATTGGCTATTCAAAAAAGTGCAAATGTCATAACAAAATACTAAGAGGTTGATTTGCAACCTTAATAATAGAAGAAGTGACCCGTTTCCTAGAAATCCTCTTCATTATGTTACCGCGCACGTGAGCAGGTTTTGTTCGTTTGATGACACCGCCTTGCACTTGACACTGCTACAACAATAGGACTTATTGATATGAAGGACAATTTGGTCGTAGAAATTTTAGTTATCTGTTTCAGTTAGTTACAACTATCTTCTGAGTATAAGGCTTTTTTTTCTTTGTAACTACTTCTCTCTTGATTAAAAACTTGAGAAATGGCTGCCTTCCGTAATGAAGAATACGCGGACATTCTGTACGTTTACGAATAATACGACGGCGACGCTGTAGCAGCGCAAAGAGAGTACATGCTGCGTTTTCCTGACCGACGTGTACCAAACGTAAGAGTGTTTTCGGGAACGTATCGACGCGTCCGTGAAACAGGGCGTTTCGCAGCGCGAACAAGCGATTCTGGTAGACCTCGAGTTCAACTTCCTGATAAAGAAGAAGAACAACTTGATTTATTTCGCAGAAATCCAACAATCTTCACAAGGATTGCAGCTAGAAGCCTTGGATTATCCCAGTGGATGGTTTGGTTTACCGTACATACAGCAAGATTACATCCTTATCACTACACACCGGTCCAAGCTCTAGAAGAAGGCGATCCCGCCCGACGAATAGAATTCTGTCGTTTCATGCTAAATGCCGATATGGAAGATCCTCATTTTCTCGAGAAAATTCTGTGGACTGATGAGTCCAAGTTTGACCGTGACGGAATCACTAATTATCACAATTCACATTATTGTGCAACGAAAAGAGAGAATCCAAGGATGAAAAAAGAAAGGGCACCTCAAAGAAGATTATCTGTGAACGTTTAGATGGGAATAATTAATGGCCAACTGATTGGGCTGTTCTTTTTTTCTCAAAATTAACTTATGAACTTTTCCTAAGAAACCAAGTGAATCTTTTATTGGGAGACGTCCCCTTAGCCACGAGAAGAAATCTTATCTACCAACATGATGGCTGTCCAGCTCACTTTCGGCTCAGTATACCCCATTGTATGAATCAACAACATCCACTTCGTTGGATAGGACGCGGTGGACCTATTCCTTGGCCAGCTAGAAGCCCGGATCTGACCCCTTGCGATTTTTATTTATGGGGTCACATGAAGGATCTCGTGTATGTAACCCCCTAAAACAACGAGCAAGAGCTTCGTGAGCGCATTCAGAGGGCAGCTCAAAATATCCGGCAAAGTTTGACAACAAGAGTCACTAAAACAGAAATGAGAAACAGACTTCGAGCTTGTATTGGAAGATGGGGCTCACATTTTGAGCAGGACTTGAAATAATGTACCCAGATAATTAGCCAATAAATGTATTATTAAAATACTAAGTTTTTCATTTATTAGAGCCCAAAAATACTAGTTGTTTGTGTGTCTTTTTATTTATTAATTTTTTTATTGAAGTATCTACAAGACATTTAAAATTCAAATAAAAAAATAAGTATGTAGTTTTTGTTGACACCTGTACCTTTTTGAATAGCCAATGAATCAAGGAATAGAATTATGTAATTTGTACGAAACATTCCATACATATTTTCTTGGAAATTCTTCGTTTATTTACCTAAAACATTTTTTTTTTTGCAAAATGATACTTGGTTTTTAGCTGTTACTTAAGTAATAACGATTCCATCTTGCAAATTTTAATTTAAAATGAGATTATTATTATTTAGCTATACGAATACAGCATAAACAATAACATTATTTTGTATTCGTCACTACAAGGGCACATTTTAACATAAAAACTGGAGTTTTTTTTAAAATACTTAAATCTTGAATATCTCAGAAATTATCAAGTTTCGGACATGGTGTCATATGACTTAAATGACTCCAAATAAGCTGTACTACAACGTCTATCAAGGAATGTATCGCATTACCGTTCACCCTGTATATATATATATATATATATAGTTTATATATTTAGTATATTTATAGTTTATATATATATATATATACAGGGTGAACGGTAATGCGATACATTCCTTGATAGACGTTGTATATATATATATATATAATAGTGTTAATACTAGAAATAAAAATAAGTGCTACCTAATTAACGGCTTAAAATAGTTTTTAATTTTTATAAAGGGCTCGGTACTTGCATATACGATAACATACCTAAAGACGTTTTATAATTATCTACATTCAAATTTAAAGTAATTATAAAAATAACATTGAGAAAGCGGGATAATATTACATCAATGATTACTTAATAGATAAGAATACATGGTCGTAATATATACAACATTTTTTCTCACAGGACATTCATCCCTTTGTGTATTACTTATTTGTCACTATGTTAACAAAAGCAACTACCAGAGTTTCTTGCCGGCTGACCTTGGTAGGTTCTGTCTTTCGAACCGGTGGTAGATCCATTTTCTTTTTTCGATTCATAAATGCTTGGAAGCAGGATGAATAAAGTTATGCTTTATTTCATCATGCCTCAAGATCCTAACACAGTTGCTGTTTTCGCACGGTATCGCTGCCACGTCATTACATATTGCAGAATTTGAATAAAAATAGAGATATTGAAACGTTGTAGGTGATTTTTTTTTCTATCGAGCTAATTCGATGGAAAGTAGCAATTACGTATCAATTAACAAATTTTTATTCTATCTTCAATTATTTATGTACATATTTACATGAACTACTACCGCTATATCGGGATTATTTTAGAATAGATGAAAATTATTCGTTTTTTTTTCGCTTTACCGGCTTTTGAATGAGTAATATCTGTTTTTAGAATATTAAGTTTTCTACATTTTAGAATAATCACATTTTCAGAAGTTTTCATTTATGAAAGCTATGTTAAGATAATAAAATTTGGTTCTACGTATACTTAAAATTGATTAATAAAATAAAGTTCACTTACCATTAGATCTAGTGAAAAACGAACTTATAGATACAACACAAGCCAATCCCGATGTCACCGTAATAAACACCAGGCCCCAGTGTGTTAAAAATATAGGCCAGTATGCAAAACTCATAGCATTCGCAGTCATGATAGTTGATGTAAGTAATATTGCGGCACATGATAGAAATACTGAAGTCCTTATGCACAAGAGAGGAATGGCAGAACGGTTCCTTTGCCACGAACATAAATTAAAATCCGATGCAACGTCATATTCTAAAAGAAACATCTCCTTCTGAAACTCTGATTTGAAATACTTTTTCACTTTGTCCATTTTTATTTCGTAAATAAATAGTTTTGATATAGACAGTGACGAGCGTTAACGGTCACCTGCTCGATCAATGTGCTCTGGCTTATCTCTGATTATATTCGTAGTTTCATGCCAGCGTGATTTGCAGACGTCCCTGTACTTTCACAGATAACACTCGAAATGAAAACAATTTCCTTATTTTTTTGTATAGGTTGCTCTCATAAGGGCAAAGATAATTTGTTCTTTGTTCCGAGTGAGTGCGTGCGTAAGCAATAATTAACGATTAAGTTTTTGAAGAATCTTGTATAATCGTGGTATTATTTATATGATTGTTTTATTGTATTTAAATGCACTGTACTATATAAAATCATATAAAACATATAATATAAAATAATTAATACATATAATAATTGAAATGACTCTGCTTATAAGAGATTCTATATTTACTGCTGAATGCTAGCAGTGTGTTTTTTTATTATTAATGGGTGCTGTGTACCTACTCATAAATAATTTATATTTTTAAGAGAATTTTGCATTGCCTTATAAGTAGTCTATAGTTTTATATTATTTGGGTTATAATGAGAATTATTTTCGAATTTTACAGTTAGGTGCAAAATTAAATAAATAGGCCAAGAAAAATTCTGATTTATTTTTATTTCTAATGATATTAATTAGATATGGAACACGTATACTATCATATCATATCGTATCGTATCATTGACATTATACACGTAAAGATATAAAACTGTATCACAATTATCACTAACTGCTGACTTATACAGATTAATACATTTGATAATAGATTATCTTCACGTCACTAACGAGACGGATGTAGTGACTAAGCAACCTATAGAATGTAGGGGTAAGTTACTCATTAGTTACGTGAAAAGATCTAGTACGAATGTGGTGATTTTAACTAATTATGTTTTCAGATCTGTTTAAGCTTTTGCTTCTATTCGATAAGCCTCTTATGAATCATTAAGGGTAAGAAAATATCTTTCTGCAATACTAGTAATAAATTTTTTCAACTAAATGTTGTAAATCTATATCATCTATTCTTAATATCTTTTAGCAACTAAATTCATATTTTAATTTGATTTTTTGCTACTTAGGTACAGTAAATTGTCTGTCAAAAAGAACATTTATATTTTAAATAGTTGCACACGGCTCCATAATAGCCATAGTGCCGTGGGACCCAGACCATTCAACGTGGATTTTTTGCTAATTCCAAATATGCTAAATAATTTCGACCTTCTGTTAAATATATCGTTCTCGCTTTTCTACATCGATGTATTTCTCCATATTAGTGTGTGTAAACTATCTTAATTGAAAGTCTTATGGAAGAGCAATGTTTAAAAAAATATTTAAAAAAATACACGAAACATTGTTGCTCCTGCCAATAAACTAGTTTAATATGTACACGTTTGCAATTTTTTGTAGACGGTGTTGCTGCGGGTGATAATCTGAAAACACTATATTTGTGTTTATCGTTAAAAATCGCAGCATATTGTTACCCACCTATTTGTTTCAATACAAAGCTACACTCTTATGAGTAAAATTTAGTCGGTATTAAAGATTTTAGATTAGCGGCCATATCGTAGACTCTTGTAGCAGTTTTCCTCCTATTATACATTCATATTTGACAGCTGTGTGACAATGCGTAAAAGTGAGAGCACTATATAAAAATTATACTGTATCTGTGTCATTCAAATAAATACGGTGAACATTATTGTTTCATTTAGCTTGTCGTACCGCTGCTAGATTTTTGTTTTGGAGAAACTTGTGAGATTGAAAGTTAATACAACAGGATATAACATATTTACAGGAATCTGGTGAAGCCGATCCATTATCTTGATGTGAAATTCTGTAGGACGCAGTTGTCTCGGTGTTGAAATGTGCCGCGACGGCAGACAGCACTACTGTTTAGTTCTAAGTCATATGCGGTAATTGTAGTCGTATGTTGAAGTTGATCTTATAACAAATGAAGACTGCATATTAGTGCCGTCTACCGTCTGCTACGTTCAACTAGGTAGCATCTTTATGCGACACTTGCATTATACCGAGATCTAGACCAGCGGCTGTAACCTCATTGGTCGTAGTTTGGTCAAAACTAAATGTCTAATGTATTGAAACGCTTAAAGTTTCTATATATACATCCTGTCGAGATATGTTGTGTAAATATAGTTTATCTAATCCGTTCCAGTGGATCGTAAAGGTAAACTGCAGGTGTTTTTTATAAAGTGGGCCTTGAAAAAATATTGTTATCTAACAGCGTATCTGGTTGGTATATGTATATTAAAAAGATATTTTGTTTATTATATTAAAAAACAAGTTTTATAATTTGTATTTAGCGTTTTGAGAATGCAAGTTGAATTCTTCTTTTGAAATAAATATTTTCAAAGAATAAAGAAAACATATTTTAGTTAATTTTATACCATTCATTATGTATGAATAAAAACGTTTTAGGTATGCACAAGAAATAGATATTTATATTTAATAGACAAGCTTAATTATTTCTGTGGTTGGAATCCATACATTAAAAATATAGATATAAATTTTAAGCATAGTACGGAGGTATAAAACTTGCTTGCATGATGATGACGTGTCACTTTATCTTTAATGAAGCTAATACAATGAATAGCTTTAAGAAACCACTTTAAATATCAAAGTAAATTTTTCTACTTATGTTATATATAAGAAATAACTATGTGAGTAGCTATCGTTTTTAACTAGGTGGTACATTTTTTTACTTAGTTACTTACCATCTTTACAATGTATGTTTAGATTTTCGACAGTCTTTTTTATTACATAATTTACATTCTTAGCCTAGACGAACACATCATTATAAAACCTATTTACTAACATCACATCACACGTTTTCACTAACAACTAGTACAGTGGAAACTTCATTAGCTGGACTAATTGATAATAAATCATAAATTATATTGTCATTTGTATTAACAAGTCATTTGGATAATTGAAAATCCAGTTAATTTAATGTATGAAGAGAAAATATTTTTTTATCACATATTAATTTTAGAGAGAGAACCTTTCTCTAAGATATTTTTTCACTGTATTTATAGTCTGTATAACCGAGTCTTACAATAATTAAAAAAAACTATTATATTCATGGTTCAAAGCTATCGTTATAAACACCCGTGACGTCTGTGGAGCATCTCTTGGCGATGACGTCACGTATCGTTGCCACAGCCACCGTGAAAACATGCAAGAGAGCAAGGAACAATGCCGTCATCGTAATGACAAACATAGTCTCTGCTGGCTTAGACCAGTCCACTACAGGGTAGACAAAATGATTGCCCCACCTGAAAAGACAACAGCAAACTTAAATGCGAACTATTTTTTAAGTAGAATTAATTGGAGACTTTTAAAATATCGTGTAAATAAACTTAACTAATATCTTTATGATTGTGTTATTATTAAGTATTAAATAAACATCTTTCTCTGCTGGACTAATACCCAATTGTAATTTGTATATTTTTTAGATATTACGCAATTCTTTACGCTGAATCTACCAATTTTGGCTGATTTATCTTCTATTAAGGTATTTCTTTAACTAATGTCTAGTGACACAACATATATTTCAATTATAAAGAACATTTTAAACAGTACTCGTAATTAGTAATTATTTTTGTTCTTTTTGTAAACAAAATGTAGAACCAATAAAATTAGTGTTTAAACATGTTTTTAAATTTAAAGAGCACTTTTGCAATGTAGCATTTATCCTAATTGTACTGAACCTTTTTTTATTATTAATATAAGGGAAGTCGTAGGCAGAATTAAGTAGTAATAAGCGGAATACGTATTAGTTAGAAATGCAAATATTTAGTCATAATGACGATATTTTTCAATTATGTAAATATCCTTCACTGATTTATGCGGGCGTAGACCAAAATATTCACCTTCTCCTTGAACAGTGTGTGAAGAGAGGTCATTTGATTTAAAGTATACTGTAGTATAGTATGTGTGTGTAGTATATTTAGTACTGCGTCAATATGTACAGCCTTTTTCGGATATCAAACATTTAAGGAAACAATAATAATAATAAACAAAAACAAAATTTAAAGAAATAATAATAATTTTTATCCACAATTACACACATTGGTCCACAATTGTCCACATTGGCACACACCTGGTCCCAAATTAAGCTTACACTTGTACTATGTACAAAAATATACATACTTAAATACATATATCTCTACTAACTAGGACTCGACTCGATGACAAACAAATCATCACAGAAATGTTTAGCAATACCGGTTAATTGAAGCCAGGACTGTAGCACAGTAATTAGGGTCACTACAAACTGTTCTCTCTGGCCGTCCAACTACTAACGAATAATTATAGAGTGGACCCCCGGTAATCCGGCCTCTGTCTTATCCAGCGCCCCCTGTTATCTGACTGGCTTATCACTGTTGATTATACATACACGTTATAGAGGTATCCATAATTATGTAGTATGATTCATAGTTTAAATAGTTTGTATAATTTACCGGATTATAAAGTACTGCTTAAAAAAAATTGAACTATACAAGATTTTAGGCCGTACTCCTTAACTGGACAAATTTGATAGTCCGAAATTATCCTGTAAAACATTTGTCGGATAACCGAGGTTCCACGATATTCTGTTCTGTTTATCTATTATTATGGCATATGCCTATAGTATGGGTAGAGGGAGTAGAAGTGGAACCTTATTTGTCGTTAAACTTCTCTCTATTTTCACCTCCTTTACGTTGATAATACCTTTCCTGCATTTCCATAGATTCCTAGTACTTTTGACTTTATTATTCTCGAGAACCTTAATCTACCAGATTTCTATGTTTTAACATTTAAAATTGCTTGTTCACCTAAGGATTCCATACCAAACTTTAATTAAACATATAATGCCAAGGACTTATAATCAATTTCGTCTTTCTTGTGAACGTCAACGAATACGACGATTCATTTATTTGTAGATACCTCGCGTTACAACATATAATGCGTCTGTAGTGATTGCCTATATTATATATTTTTTAACTTGTCTTTGCTGCAGTTTTATATTTGCATTCCTATTTAAGTCAATAAATTGATAGGCAATTTTTTAGGCATCACAACTAATTCTTAATATACACAATAAGAAGAATTAACACATTTATTCGGTAAAAAAAGAGGCCGAACACTAAATTATCAAGACGTTTTAGAGAACAAAATCCCATTTTAAAATGTAATGTCCTATTTAGTTTATTTTGAAGATACCATTTTGAGCTATTTTAATGGTTTATAGCGCATGAAATTTCCTATTGTGATTCGGATGATACATAGAAGGAAGTTAATAATTGTTATTTACTTTTATGATAAAAGTACTTATTGCGATATCTACCATTACTTTTTAATTTTCTTCCAGTTTGTGTTATTACCAATTAATTTAATTTTTGCAAAATGGGTGCTTCTTATAAATTATAATGATAATATTTAGGTACCATTGAAATATGTTATTTAATTTTATTAATCTGTTTAGGGACCAACATGAATTTCAAGTTGTTTGAACTTTATTTTATTTATTGTATTTATTATAAAAACTTACGGATCAACTCCACCAGCGAAGTAAAAGATGACAGAAAAAAGCATGTAGGCCCCCGCGAAGTACAAAGGCTGCATGATGTGTAGCAGACGGCTCGGATGCGCCGAGAATATCAATTCGATAAACATTACTATAGAGTTGACGCCGTGCAGCATCACATCCATCACGGGATTAGGAGCGTAGTTCACTGTGTTTGAAGCTGAAATACAAATATAATATTTATAATATTAATTCATGAAGAGAGACAGTTCTATCTTTCTTTTTTAAATATTTACTATTCTTATATTACGGCAATTCTGGGAGAGTTGGCCATAAGAGAGAGAGATTGTCTACGAAAAAAACATAGTTGAGACAGAATCTAGCTAGATTGCTATGTACAGTGTGCTTTACTGACGTTTCAACCTAAAATTGTCGAAATATTATGAAAAGAAAGTAAAATGCCCATTTTATTTTGCTTGTAGATAGAAAAATATAATGATTTATATTACGTTGTGAAATAATACCATTTTATGAAAATTCTCTACTTATTTTTGATTAATTGTAAATTATACTAAGCTTGACATTTATTTAAAAGATATTGATAGTTTCTGTATATTTTTTCAAATTATCTCTGATATGTAGCAATTTCCCCAAGCGTATAAATGAGACGGCCATAGTATGTAGCTGTTGTAAAAGTTTTTAATTTCGATATTTTTCTGATTCTTTTGTTTTATGCAGTTGCCTGACAAATACCCAAAAAGGAGTTGTCACTACAATAAGAAATTGATGCGAAGATAGACTTAAAATAATTGCTTAAAGTAGATATCAAATGTCAGTTTACAAACAAGATGGCATGATTTGACTTCACAGGAATATTTTACATAAAAAAAGGCAATGAAAATGAGGAGACTGTAAAACAACAAAGTCATGTATTTAAAAAAAATCTTGTATCATGGATGCAGTTACAAATAAATTCCACATACACAAACACCCAGACCCGGAACAACTATACTTAGGCTATTCAATGTTTGTACCGTAAGAGAATTGAACTGGTGACTCACTGTGCAAAAATGACCTCCTAGCCCTTGTGCTATAAATTCAGATTAATTTTATGTTTTCGAATCAGACAATAAGTTCTCTAGTTACTAACAAATGCAAACAAAGAAAAAATTATTTGTAACAACATACCTGTTCTTAAAATACCCCAGTAGAACACGGAGATGAGGAAGGCTACGGGGATAGATATGTTGTACAGAACCCAATACGTTTTCACGTACCACGGTAGACCAAATGTCGCATCTGAAATCAATAGATAATAATTAAGTTATGTATATTGCAAAAGCAATTCCATTAATTTTAGTATTTAAAAACGGATCATCTAAATAACGTTAGTTTTTTTATATCGTCACTTGTAATGAAACAAACATTAATGGTTAATAAAATATTTGTTCAGGAAGGTAAATATTTCTCCAAGTTAAGAACACTTCGACAGCCCTCAAAAATACGAGTAGTAAGGTAAACAGCGACTGTGTATGGTAACAATAATTCAGACGACTTAACAGTAAGGAGAGGAAATATAGTGAAATTTTAAACTTTTTGTTTTACATTAACTATTCTACCATGTTGATGGAATGTGTCCGATTTGAATCTGTAAGAGAGGCATTTGTGAGTGCCTTTAGTCTGAACAGACTTAACGTCGGGATGTTTAACTAAATCTTAACAGAACTATTATCTGATGAGGCGTCTGGCCTGTTCAGATCAATGGCTCCATATGTAATATGTTAGGTATTTCTGTATTAGGGTACAATGGGGCTGACATAAGTACACACTTAAAAGTCCCTTAATAAATAGAATTAAAAAGAAACTATTCTACCAAGTCCATACATCAATTTTATCATTTTAAATTAAGCTATGTATGTCGGGCACAGTTGCTGATTATAAAATTTGCGGGTATCATTACAATTTGGTATATCGACACACTAGATCCCTTTCGTGGTGAGCAGAGATAGATTAGTGGCTGTGCCCACTTTGCGCTTGAATGTCGTACCTACGCGACCAGTAGTACAGGTGAACGCTGTTCTCAGGGCATTTACACATGATACACTAGTCAATTATATGTTAAGTAATAAAAGTAAATTGCAATTCACAATCTAAATATAAAAAGTTAAGTTGACTTTGTGCAATAATTTATGATCATCATTGATAATGGTTTAGAGAGGTTTAGTTTCCTTGACTTTTTCGAACAAAAGAAAACAGCTATGTCAAAAGTACAGCCATATACGTAAAGATATTTATTCCTATCATGGAGGTGAAGGCCTTTTTCTAAGGCCACTAAAATGTCTGCGAAGGTACAGTCCTTGTTTCGCTTACGTGTGTTTGACAACTAACTGCCTCTTTATCAGTCACGCACGACTGAGCTATGTTCTCTAAATCCGAGCATAATATGACACACACATATGTACGCTTCTAAATTGTTTGTTTATTTACGCATTGTGCAACGTGTTAGGAAACTTGAATGTATATCTAATGTCGCGAATTGCTAATAAGGTTATAGTCGTTAGAAGGTGATGTGTTTAATACTAAAAAAAGGCGTACCAATAGGCTTTTTAAAATAGGCGTATGCGGAGACAAAAGTTGAGAAACACGTAGTTAAAACAATTAGCAGGAAGCCCCAATGTGTCAAATATATGAACCAATATCCGAAGTGGATGCCCAATGTCAAGGGCATAACGATCATGGAGGCAAAGAGCACGCACGTAGAATAAATAAAAAGGAAACTTCTTAGACAGAGCAGCGGTAGGGAGGAACGGTTACTTTGCCAACAGCTCACGTAAAAATTCACCGGCATTGAGTGTTCGAGCATGAACATGCGCCATCGAAACTCATTTTTTAAACACTCCACGCACTGCATTTCAGCTGGCACTAAACGATCCGAATCGTGCGACCTGTGTCGGAATGTTCAGTCACTCATAACATTCACTTCCTAATTTTTGTATGGCGCGCACTATCACATATCGACTGATCCAGTTAATGGCACTGATAACCTTTATTTTATCGAACATTTATCGAAGTGTTCAATATGAGCGATCGTCTGCATTGTTAGCAAAAGACTGAATTGCGAAAAGTACTTGTAATCAGTGAAGCATGAAAACGACTTGATCTGTAACAATAAACCGTTATACTTTGCTCCTTGTTCTATTCCTAAAGTGTTCTAAAATGTGGTTTTAGCAGACTAAAGCTATTTTATAATCATTGCTTAACAAATTATATCCGTATGATTTAAAAAATAATGTTAACTACAGTGTTAATTCTTGATAATATGGTCATTGATAATATCTAACGCAAGGTTTTCTCTGTTAAGCATTAAATTTGTCTATAATTTTTTGAAGTAATCTTTTTGTAATAATTTCAATGTTGCATTGTATTTTGTAAAATGCAAGCCGATCAGTGATTTCCTTGTTCATTTTTGCTGTGCATAGACAAACAGCAACCAAATTAACAATTTATTTTTTAATCAATTTATAAATAATAGTAATATATCTTCTTATTTTATCCCTTTACACATACATCTTAAATATATTTAAGTTGCAGATAAATGTCATACTTGATTATTCGTGTAAAATTTATTTATTTTGTAGACTCAACATGAAATAGTACAAATTAGATTTCATTGTATGCACGACTCATAACATTTTAATAGACAAACAGTCGAAGTTTGTGTGCATAGCCTTGACAAACATGCAAGTAAGGTTATTTTTTAAATGATTTTCTGTTAATGGATGCGAAATATTTACGCTAAATTAATCTATCATTTAAATTTTTAACCGCCGTTAGCGAGGGCAAATTTGCTATATTTACCCCGGTCTGTGGACGTAGTGTAAACCACAAATCCTCTAAGTCGGCATTCATATTATGTAAGGTCATTACATTACGATATAATTGGAGTATTGGGTCAAACCTACACATTTTTCCGGTTTGTTTGGTAGTATAAGGTAAGGATGATATGAATATAAGAGCCATGCAACTGTCAAACTCTATCAATAATTATAAATTATGTTTGACAAAATAGTGACTAGATCATTCCCTCTGCGAGTGCGGAATTGATGAGGGTTCACTTAAGCACATATTTTTTTCTTGCCCCAAACATTCTATTTCGTTATACGACATTCTCCCTAATTACATCCCCCGTTCTAACAACTTTTGTTCACTTCTCCAATTAATGGGCTCCCCTTTTGTTCATGTTTTGCTCCAGTACATAATCCGATTTAATATAAGGTTTTAAATTTACTAACTCCTCCTTGTTACGTCTTTGTGTGTTTCCTATATATATGTATATATTTGTGATGTTGTAGTTAGTTTGTGTTGTTTTGATTTAGGTACCGGACAATCTCCAGACAAATAGTACAATTTGACAACCGTCCAATATCTTAAGCACATTTGAAACAGCATTACCTCTCCTTGGAATAAAGCCATAAATAAATAAAAAATAGTGACTGATAAAATGATCCACAAACCAATAAGAATAGAATGAATACTATGTACCTGAACATCGGTCATCACTTTAGATGTAAAGGGTGTCTTTTAATCATAGCTGAGACGACTGACTGCAAAACCTAACGTCAATGTTGACTTTTAGCGCCATTCTATCGGACGCGATGCCCTGTTATAATCTAACCTTCATTCGTTTACTGTCATTTATAGAGTAATTCAGCGTACATGATGAAATCAATGTACGAAACAAATAATACAAAATTGTCCCATAATTTATTGTACAACTTCAGATGTTTATCTCGATAGTTCCCACATTCAGTTCAAAGCGAAAACATTGCTTCTTTTGTATTAATAATTAATGAAATATAATTATGCTGCTAATTATATTTTAGTAAAAATATTTTTAACATTTATGAAGACAATCTTTTAATTAGCATACATTAAAATATAGGGAGACATTATTAGAATGTCAAGGTATTTCTTAAATCATAATAATATTGTTATAAAATAAAAAAACTATTATATTCAAATCAAATATGTATGTATAGTTGAAGCAAGAGCAGACACCGACCAAACCGACTCTTCTTGTGTAGATCAAAAAAGAGTTTCGATTAAGAGAAAAGAAATCTGCCAATATGTACTCAGTTTAAAGATAGACAGATAATCCTTATCACAGAAAAGCGTGGTGTTTAGTTTTCTTTACCTATAATATTATCTTTAAGTTCTATAAATAAAATTAATTAAAAAATATTAGTAATAATAATATATCGTTACGCTATATCCCTTTCGGAGTGAACAGAGAAAAAAACCTACATTAATTAAACTATGTTTTGTGTTTATAATAAACATAAGCTACAAACAATTCCAAGGCTGACAGGATGCCATACGAAACGAACTCGTTAAGCAACTATTTGTGTCTAAAATTAGTTCCGCAATCAATTTACTCGGAAAATATACTTGGATAAAGAAAAATGATCATAAATGAGAGTAATACAAAATTTGAATTTAACCCACGCTTTAAAGCAATTGATTTATTATAGCTCGCAAATATTTAAGACACCATTTTCCGGAAAGAAGATCTCTCTGTAAGCTATTGGTGACAGAAATCTGTTACTTTTCATATCTGATTTGTCTAATGTTAGTTTAAGAATCTTCAGCTATTATGTATACGTAGCACAGCTATGCAGTATTGATTGCAGAGGCAAGAATCCTTTTTTTTTTGGGTAGCCCGTGTGAAAATCCTGCATAGCACCATCAGGGTTGCTGTGAGGGCAGTGCCCCCGGTGTGTCAGACTCCTACTAACTAAAAACCCCCGGGGTGTCCCTCTAATCACTCCACCCAGGCGTGGGAAACCCAATTCGTCTAGTTGTCCGGGGAGCGAACAGCTATATTCAGTCATCCTCTCTGGGATGGGTGAGTGTAAAGAGTCCACCCCTCCAATACCTCTCTCAGGCGGCGCGCCGTACACTGCGAACCGTCTCTCTCTTATCCGGGCAGCAGACTTTCTCAAGTCTACTGCCCGGGGAGCTCACAATCCTCATGAATGTACCATCAAATCTATATGTAACCGGAATGATCCTATGAGCATTTTCCCCCGCGTGTAAAAATAGATATAGCGTCTCGGATCATTTTTTTATAGTACATACAAACCCTTTACTTATAACCACTTTTCTTACCTTAAACATCTATACCAGTAAACATACGAAGAAATTAGTTAGTTATGAACAGAACTGAAGTTAGAGGTATAAGATTTTTTTAGAGAGGCTAAGTATCACTTCAATAGCTCCCTAAATCACTACTGATATATTTTAAGCTGGACTTTGAAGAGTTCTCTTCTGATTCCACGGGAATTGCAGGTGGAGTATATGTCTAAATTAACCTTCACCGAAAAGACACGAGTCTCTAAAAAAAAAAACTATGCTCGTGCTCTCTTTCTGTAATCCTTACAACAAGAGTGCCATGCATTACATTATAAAAGGGTTCACATTAAAACATATTATGCAGTTTTAATATTGGAAAACATACAATCTTACAAAATGCTGCGTGAAACAATAGAAATATGTATGAAAATAACAGACTTTATTTCGACTCTTTATTTATTTGTATTACCTTGAATATTTCTTCTCGGATTTTTCAAAGTGACGAACACACCGAAGATAGTTTCCGCGAAGATAAAGAGCAAGCCCCAGTGCGTCATATATAAGAAGTATTTCTCTGTGGTACTCCAGAAGTAGGTCATGGAGAAAATGGTAATTAGGGCGGCCCAAATAAATAGAGGTACCCTCCATAGCAACGGCGATATATTCCCAAATATTGATTGACTGAAGTCCTCGGTCTTTTCATCTCCGTTTCCGAGAAGACCCGTAATACAAAATAGACCATGTCTCCAGGTCAGTCGAGTCATTGTGATTTTTCTATCAAATCTATTGACTAATAACTGCGTCATAAATTCTCTAAGACTTTATCCAGTCAAATCTGTAAGTAAAAGCAAAATATAAGACGTAATTGATTAGTAATGACATAGTATTGTTAATATTCAGGTTTTTCTGTAGCGATGGGAATAATTTTTTTTATCCTGCCTCGATATAGTGATATCCGCATCACATCTGATGGTAAGCATGGTGCAGTCCAAAAAACGCCAACGACTATCGACATTTAAGTAAAACCCATCGGTAGCCGCAGTGATCATGCCGGCCTGCACAAATATCTCTTCACGCTACGCTTAAAAGGATCCCATATCATAGGATGGTGGGAATACGCTCGCCGGAAGACCATTCCTCAGCCCAACAACACGGCAAAAATAAGAGTTAGAGAATAAGAAGTCCTAGCCGGGATGTGAGACACCGTATAGCTGTGACTCCATAAACCCTATACACATGTATAATGATGGCTCATCTTATGTTGCAGTTATCTGTAAGTAACCACTCAACGTGAGGAGGGCGGTCATTCTGTTTATAAACATTTAGTATAAAACAATCATAGGAAGCAATAGGTTAATTGTTATAGAACAAAGAAAAACATTCTTCAAGGTCGACGTAACGATGTTAACTCTTCTATTCTTGTAGTTGTCTATAAGTGACAGTAGCTACTAACCAACGGAAATGTTTACTTATTGGTAAAAAATACTATAAGACAAATGTCAATTCGTGTAGACAGTTTTTAAGGTAAACATAGAAAATAGCTCCCAGACGTATTAGTAAGTTAGACAGAAACTACCATTGTATGTATGTCTTGTTGTTACGAGTAAAATTTAAAAACAATGTTCAATAACTAAGGGAAAATATATAACGATAACTACAGGAAATTCCCGCCTAAATAATGATTTATTATTGCTGCTTGTTATTTTTATGGGGACTGCGTAATAAGGCGCTAAATTTCGGATGGTCCGCAAAAATTATGACAATTGTTATCTCTAATAATAACCCTCATTAAACGAAAGAGCCTGAGTTAAAAAGCATTACTTTGTCAGTTGGACAGCAATTACTTTGAGGATGATTCATTATAGTCGAGACTTTGCTTGAGGTGTTGGATTTTGGTATCGGTATATATACAATGTTATTTATTAGATAACGCTTGTCGTTCGTGTCGTTGGTAAAATACTTGATATCAGAAGCAGATATATTGTGATGATTCATATAATTTATCACGTAATTAATGTTTATAAATTAAGTCAAGATCATGGAAACGTTATCAGGCCCTAACATGCCAAATTTTATTATTAGCATCACTTTTTTAACTTATCCATGCTTTCTGTTAGGTGCAAATATTATAATAGATTTATTAAAACGTTCATAATGAAATGTAGCTAGACTCTTGGCATTGCAAATATATCTTTAAAATGCATACAAGTGTAGTGCAAGAGAGTAAAAGCATGCATCTCTTAGAAGCATAAAAACCATTATCTTATACATGGATATTCAATAAATATATTGTTTTAAAATTAGGTCCAAATTGGACTCTGATTCTAGAATCATTGCTGATTATTTGTAATTAGCAGTTTTTAAGTCAATATATTTATTAAATGGATTAGTATTACAAGGCAATGCTTTTTTATGCTTTTGTAGACTGCACTTCAGTGAAGTAAGAGATTTACTTTTCAACATAGCGTTAGGATTTAAATGATAAATTTAAAAACTATTATTTATATGCATTTTATATTTTGTAAATGATCCAGTGGAGGCGCTGACTACGATATAACATTCGAAAAGTGAACCAATTCGAGAATTATACGTTGTAAAAACACACGTTGCGTTGTTGTAAATAATTAAAGCATTTGAAAAGATTCTCATCTCTTGGCGGTCATCGCTGTTCTTTGTTCGTGCAAGTACACTTACCGTCCGGTACAATGCACTCTTTTTTTCACTTCACTAATACAAAAAAATGTTGCACTGCCCGTGTTTAATAAGTATAAATTCAAAATTATATGTACTAATAACAATTGGATGTTAATAGTTAATATTTGAAATATGTAGATGTAACGAAAATATTCTACTGTTATAAAATTAGAACAAATTATGGATTATCAATTAATCTCAATTAAATTTATTGTAATTTTACTAAACACAACATTTCATATACATGTATATAGAATTTAATTTTACAAAACGCTTATAATTTGTGACATATATTCAGGTTTTAATTTCGTCTTTTTACTTAGGTACTATTGTTACATTGATTATATAAATATTTTAACCACTTTGAATGGTTAAAAATCGAATTAATCAAATTAATTTAAAACGACTATTATCTTATTTGTAGGTTGTATTGTATTATTGTGGCGAATATATTTCTCATAAGAATCATATGGATGATTGAATACATTTCCGTTCACACATGAACTATCAATATATTTAACTCCAAGGGTATTAGAAATCGAGGAAAATGCGTGCTTATTATCCAGCTTGCGCGTGCGTTAGCTCGTGTCCATGGTCGGTTTGTAATAAAAATTGAGGAAATGCTTCGATATACCCAGCGTTTCTACATCAAATGATAATAACGTTTAGTAATACTGAATAATATATAATTTGAATCAAAATTCACACATGCTGTTGTATTTTCGTAATTTTATTTTAATGTATACCGCACCGCACTGGTAGTAAGTGCCTTAATATGTATTTATATTAAAGGTATCATTTATTGCTTTCTTCTACTAGCAACTTCAAGTGAATAAAAGGATTTAACCTTGTTTTTGATAATTTTCTGTATTGATAATAAAAAACAATTAAGGAAGGCATAGAAAATGGCTTATAACGATCTAATGACCTAGAGTTAAATTATTTGTACAGTCCCTGACATTGGGCGGGCAAGGTTAGAATAACATTCGGTAATAAATATAATTTGCATAATTTGTTGTATGTATATAATATCGATGACTATGTACTCCTCGACTCGTACATATTGACTGCGACCCTCTATATGGGGAGTCTAATTTCAAAAACCACTATAACATATTTTTTCAAATCCCATAAATTTATAAAAAAACTTATATTTAATCTTTGACTTAACAATCACATTCTTATAAGGTATTTAAATTATTATTCTAGAGTGAAAAAGCAAAAAAGAAAAAAATCATATAAAATATTAGGTCCTTACATATGAAATTGGCGTTTTTCGTACTGGCCACTTTAATCACAAATTTCTCCTCTTTGGTAAGGAATTCCAAATTCAAATTTGTACAGCTATAGACTCATGTATTTGTGCTTCGATGATCGTCATTCATTTGTTTTTTTCTTCTGTTTTTTTCTGTTTGCGTCACTCATTTTACAAAATGGAAAACTTAAAATATCGCATTATTTACGAGTACGAGTTCCGCCGTGGCACTAGTACTGCGGAAACAACTCGAATCGAATTGAAGCGGATCCATCGCAAACCACGTCCGAGTTAGCTGCAGGCTGCGATGTCAGTGATAAAACTGTTTTAATTCACTTGAAGCAAATTGGGAAGATTAAAAAGCTTGAAAGGTGGGTATCTCACGAATTGACTGAAGCAAACCGGCAAACGCGCGTCGACTGCTGCGTTACATTACTAAACCGGCACAATAATGAAGGTATTTTAAACCGAATCATTACCTGTGATGAAAAATGGGTTCTTTACGATAATCGGAAGCGCTCAGCGCAATGGTTGGATGCTGGCCAGCCAGCCAAATCCTGCCCAAAGCGAAAATTAACCCCAAAAAAGTTACTTGTAAGCGTTTGGTGGACTAGTGCCGGTATTGTTCATTACAGTTTTCTCAAATCTGGCCATACTATTACGGCTGATGTCTATTGTCAGCAATTGCAAACCATGTTGGAAAAGCTAGCGGCTAAACAACCTAGGCTGGTCAATCGCTCCACGCCACTGCTGCTTCACGACAACGCTAGACCACACACTGCGCAACACACGGCTACTAAATTAGAAGAGCTTCAATTGGAAAGTCTAAGACATCCTCCGTACTCCCCGGACCTTGCTCCAACAGATTACCATTTTTTTCGAAATTTGGATAACTTCTTGCAAGGGAAAAAATTCAACTCCGATGGGGCAGTCCAAATCGCCTTCAAAGATTTTATTGATTCCCGTCCGACTGGTTTTTTTAGTAAAGGGATCAATGAACTACCTATGAGATGGCAAAAGTGCATAGAAAATAATGGTTCATACTTTGATTAATATATTATATTAAAAAATATTCGACTTTTTGTTCCTCCCATACAAAACGCCAATTTCATATGTAAGGACCTAATATTTGCTTTGATAAAAATATTTCAAATTACTATTAGGACCATTAAGTAATATTGTACGAAAAATCGTTTTAGCGGGTTTTAAAATTAGACGCCTCATATGTGTAGTGGGTGGTACATGGTACACCACAGGGAATCCGTATTGCTATTGTCGAAGACAATGATTGAGTTGATTCCCGTGTCCATTCGTGTCGTGTCAGAATTACCCATGAGATCTAGTCGAGTTAGCTCTCGTGTACTCTAGGCTTATCTATAGTGTAACGCATTGTAGTAAGTATCATGAGCGATAATAAGAGAATAGGTAAGGCAAACAAGTGAAAATTTAATGAATGGACCTTAAGGGCCGTTCTTATTGTTTCGTGTTCGGTTTATATTAGTGGAGAGAATTAAAATTTTAAGAAAGGCATGCAGATTTTCGGTTAATAGCTTTCTAATACAAAATTTTCATATTTTTAGATACATTATATCATTTACTATCACAAAATTTTGGTACTCTCTGAAAGCAAAGGAAAAATCATATTTAAGCAACAATTTTTTTTTAAATGCAAAGTGTTTATTCAAAATATAATTATTTAGGTTTTGACTTATATAAAAAAATAAAAATATTCCTAGATTTTCAGTCATTAAAGTTTTTTGATTAATTTAGGTGAAATGTGTATAAATAGAACTCTTTTCAGATTATATTCATAACTTAAAGCAAGCTTACGTTAATAATTGAAAAAATCCATCATATGTTAAATCATTGCAAACTGTGTTAGTGAATATGTATACCGCTTAAATTGGATATGGTAGTTTGGAGAAAAAAATGTACGTACACAAAAACTATATGTGCTAAATTTTTATGTAAAAAAAAAATTGTAAAGATAATCTTACCATTCTTTTAAATATCCATTGAAATATTTATATATTTATGAATGATAATTGTTGTTGCTTTATTTACACATTATTTACATACTTTATGCAAATATTTCTTTATAATCTGTACTGGTTAAAACGAATAAAGTTGTACACATTAATTTATCTGTGATATTTACGCACGTGTTTTATAAATGTGTTTGTTCTTAACACCAATCAAATGATAATAAAGAATAATAATAGTTTTTATTCCATTTTCTATTTTCGCGGCACAATTGAAAACGTATATAAGCGTAGGGTACGCGCATTATATCTTGCGACTATTGCGCGACTATACGCGCCGGATGCTGCGCTTGGCGTCTGCGCAGCGCCGCGACGGACCGCGTATTTATAAAGACTATGCCAGTCACGTACGAGACTAATAAGTTAACATTGTCATCTTTAAATATCTACAACTTCTGGCTTATTCCATGGTATACTAGGTTTATAAAAATTAATCATGATAATTTCACATCTTACGAAGCCTTACTTCATAATAAATACTTAAAGTAAATTAACTTGCGGAAATTAACAAAATGTTGTGCAAAAACTAATCGAATACGGTATATAAGATCAATAGGATTTACTTAGCTTCATTGATTTTTGCAACGTTGAGTGAATGTAGTACCTATTCGTTAGGCATGAGTGAAATATATTTATCATAAAATTATTACTCACAAAATAGATTTATCATAACATGATTTGTTTGGTTAATCTAAATTTCAAGATAATTTTAGATTTATATCTTGGCAAATAAATACTAGTCCTCAGTCTACGGGCAGTGTGAACTTCCGATCGTGACTGAAATAAGCTTTGTAAATATGCTGCCGGTATTCACTGTGTTAAGTCTTGGCACGTGCGTGCATTCAACCGCATCGAAACCGTACTCAAGGATGTTCTTTAAAAACATACCTTCATACATCAGCAGCGAAATGATTTAATCCCATTTCTTCTATAAGTTTCAGATTAAACGTTTTACGTGCTATTACAGCAGTATTATTGTACAGTTTACATGCGTGGTAATACCTAGTAAAAACAAAATGTTGAATCTATCTCAATTGGGCAAACAATTCTATTTTGACTTCACGTTATGAGTTTTCTCTCGCACATACTTAAGTAATAATGTTTTCTTGATAATTAGGCAGAAGATTCGGTCGCGCTTTGTATGCCACGTTTTTTTTGACAAGTTGGTGAAGTCATTATAAAAATTATTATAGTTATCTCTTTATTTATCTCATTTACAACATATTTACATTTTAATATAAATACATATAAAAAGATAACATATAAATATTAAAATATAAACATATGTCGATCTACGGGAATGAGGCGTAAGGCCTAAGCCACCGGTAGTTAGGAGTTCAGAGTGAGGAACCTTCTCACAATGGGTGCTGTATCAAGGGAGGCGGTGTGCAGTGTCCGATGCGCCGCCCGTGAGAAAAGTTCGGAGAAGTGGGCTCTTTAGACTCATCCTTTCCAGAGATGAAGCCTAAACAGGCTGTTCGTGCCCCGAGTGTAAGGAAGAATCTGGATCCTCAGGCCCGGGTGGAGTGATTGAAAGGGCGCCCCGTGGGTTTTTAGTCAGTAGGAGTCTGACACACCGAAGTCGCTAGCCTCACAGCGACTTTGATTGACCTATGCAGGATTTTTCACTGGGTCACAAAATAAGGGTTGTATATCAAGTAATATTGCCTTCTAGATTCAGCTTCCTATCCAACAACCTAGGGAAAGCTTCTTGAGATGGTAATGGAGGCTTTTTGCGATTAGTACATTAGGCGATACGGCTATCGGGACAATAATCGTTGAATCCACATCCCACATGCTGGTAATCTCGTGTGCGATTATTATTATTATAACCTTTATTGAAACTACAACAATAATTTTACATTTTAAAATTACTACATATAAAAAGATGACATATAATTTAAAATAAAGAAACATATTTAACATACTTTTTTCGAGTATAAAAATCTGTACATGCAGTTTATGTACATCAACATAAAACATTAAAAAGTGTTATAACCATTATGTTATTTACTTTTAGTCAACGTTGAAATGAATAATTTAGAATTTTAAGCCTTACGTCGAAAGTTTTTTTTTTGGTAACCCGGGGTTAATCGTCATATACCGTCAGGGCGCTGTGAGGGCGGCCTCCCGGTGTTTCAGGCTGTCACCGCCTGAAACCCCTGGAGTTTTCTTTCTTCCGTCTGCCGAGGTCAAAAGGATGGCTGGGCTGGTCTCCTTAGTACCCGGCAACGACTGGCCTTCCACATGCCACGCCTATTGTGCAGGGGGTGGTAAAACGACATCCCCGCTCACTCCTAATATAATTGCGGGGAGAGTTGTGTAAAATGCACCCTCAACTCCGGGAATTTTCACTTAAGCGGTATGCGGGAACAATAACAAGTATTCAGCTCTCGCCTGGATATTAGGCGACGCACTCTCTTAAGGTCGCAGTCCGGCGTATAATCCAGTTAGGCTAAAGGGCCTCTGGCGAAGGCCCCCCTCCGTCGTCCTGTCTTAGCGAGGCGGTGGTTAGGGTTGTCCCGATTCATCTCCATCGCCTCCTTCACCTTCAAAACATCCTCACAATAAGAGAGGGCTGTCTGCCATGCCTCGTCGCTACCTACCATCGTAAGAGCGAGTGCCGGCAGTGACAGGTGACAATCCACCACACTGTTTGTCGAAGGTTATGTCAATGGCCGTAATAACTAACTAAATTATATACACACATATAAAAAAGAATTAAAAATTAAATAAAAATTAGATTTTTTTTATTTAGGGACTTTTATTCAGGATATACATATATATTAGGTCCTTACATATGAAATTGGCGTTTTGTATGGGAGGAACAAAAAGTCGAATATTTTTTAATATAATATATTTAATTAATCAAAGTATGAACCATTATTTTCTATGCACTTTTGCCATCTCATAGGTAGTTCATTGATCCCTTTACTAAAAAAACCAGTCGGACGGGAATCAATAAAATCTTTGAAGGCGATTTGGACTGCCCCATTGGAGTTGAATTTTTTCCCTTGCAAGAAGTTATCCAAATTTCGAAAAAAATGGTAATCTGTTGGAGCAAGGTCCGGGGAGTACGGAGGATGTCTTAGACTTTCCAATTGAAGCTCTTCTAATTTAGTAGCCGTCTGTTGCGCAGTGTGTGGTCTAGCGTTGTCGTGAAGCAGCAGTGGCGTGGAGCGATTGACCAGCCTAGGTTGTTTAGCCGCTAGCTTTTCCATCATGGTTTGCAATTGCTGACAATAGACATCAGCCGTAATAGTCTGGCCAGATTTGAGAAAACTGTAATGAACAATACCGGCACTAGTCCACCAAACGCTTACAAGTAACTTTTTTGGGGTTAATTTTCGCTTGGGGCAGGATTTGGCTGGCTGGCCAGGATCCAACCATTGCGCTGAGCGCTTCCGATTATCGTAAAGAACCCATTTTTCATCACAGGTAATGATTCGGTTTAAAATACCTTCATTATTGTGCCGGTTTAGTAATGTAACGCAGCAGTCGACGCGCGTTTGCCGGTTTGCTTCAGTCAATTCGTGAGGTACCCACCTTTCAAGCTTTTTAATCTTCCCAATTTGCTTCAAGTGAATTAAAACAGTTTTATCACTAACATCGCAGCCTGCAGCTAACTCGGACGTGGTTTGCGATGGATCCGCTTCCACAATAGCCTTCAACTCTTCATTATCAACTTGAGTCTCAGGCCGTCCACGGGGTTTGTTCTGCAGGTCGAAATTTCCAGAACGAAAACGTTGGAACCAAAAACGAACTGTGTTTTCTTTTGCAACACGACCGCCATACACATCATTCACCCTTCGAGTTGTTTCCGCAGCACTAGTGCCACGGCGGAACTCGTACTCGTAAATAATGCGATATTTTAAGTTTTCCATTTTGTAAAATGAGTGACGCAAACAAAAAATAACAGAAGAAAAAAACAAATGAATGACGATCATCGAAGCACAAATACATGAGTCTATAGCTGTACAAATTTGAATTTGGAATTCCTTACCAAAGAGGAGAAATTTGTGATTAAAGTGGCCAGTACGAAAAACGCCAATTTCATATGTAAGGACCTAATATGTTATCTAAGTATAGAATAGACTTTGTATGATATTTAGCCTTAAATCAATTAAAAATGATAGATTATAAGATATCATAGTAAAATTGAATAAAATACATTTTGTATGGCATACATTTATTAATAATCACATCACAGATCAATGTAGTCTGAGAATACAAAACAAGGAACGTGGAGTCTCACTATAAAAAAAACCTTACAGAATTCGTCTAATGCATACCTAATATGTAAATTAGTCTAATTAATATTGAGTTGATTCTAAGTTTTGTATATATTGAGCTTATCCATAATCTATCCATATCAATTTTCCTACGACACGCAAATATCAATGACATTTAGAATAATAGTACCTATTATTATCTCGCATCCTAGGGCTGCAATATATATGTATATAGACGCTACTTTTAGTTGGCGTAGAACTTATTCAAAGATTACAATATATATGTTTTATGTTTTACAAGCGGAGGCTTGACTTCAATCACACCCAGTGCTAGATCAAGGAGTCCGACGATGGACTGCGTCCGTCCAGCAAATGCCTATTCACTCTTCTCTTAAGAGCCCCCAAGTCATAAGATCGTGGAAATGTGCTCGCTGGAAGCATATTCCACTTCTTAGCTGATCGCATGACGAATGTAGAAGCGAATCTTTTCCTGCAAATATAGGGAGTTCCGCCACATATGGATGGTATCCAACACGGTGTCTAATACTTCTATGATAAAATGGGGCTGGTGGATTTAGAGTGTAGCTCTGGCTTACTTAATAATATAAAAGTTTATGGAGAACCAAATGGCATTTTGCTCTGGTAATACTTGGGCCTATACTCATGTTCTTAATTTTTAATACTAATATATTTAGTTTTTCGTAAAAAACTAACTTATTTTCAGAACAAAGTCTAAGTAAAGTGAAAGTAGCATTTAAATCTTAGCCTTAGGTATTACGGAGCTTAAATAAAAGCTTCAATTTGTTAAAGTAAAACGATAATAAACGAAATAAAGAATGCTACAATGAAAAATATATTTCTTTCAAAAAGTTTACCGTAAAGCTGTTAGAAAACTAAATGCTGGATTTCCTTACATTTCTAGGAATTGTATAAAGTACATATCCACTGGCAGTACATTTATACTCAGACATAGTACTTACCACTTACACGAGTTTTTTTGTAGGTACTGACACAGGCATAAATCATTTACCTACTACATTCAATGTTATGTTTACTATTGTACAATAGTATTCATAGATATATTTATTATGCTTTTAGATAATATTTAGGTATTTATTTACCTATACATATTTCAAGTTAAAATGCTAGTTTTCACAATCTCTACACTTAGATAAGTTGCTAACTTTAATAAATATGTAAGTAAATATTTAAAAAATATATATCCAGTGTTTTTAACGAAATAAATACAGAATTATTCTAACTCTGAACTTAATAATGTCAATTTAAATAAATTACATAATACATAATATTATAATAGATTCCTTTTACATTACTGAAAATTCTTTTTTTTCAACATTCATCAACTCTATGGATATTTGTGTCTAGAACAAGATAAAAATGCGCCAGCTTTACTATAGCTTATTACTCTAGTATTATCAGTTACAATGATTTACATAATATTGAGGTATTTAGCTCTTTTCATTATAACACGTCTGTTATGACCATACATAAAAATTAAAAATAAAAGGTATTAGTGAATATTTCAGAAAGCTCTTGTCGTCATGACAAAAGTAGTCGGTGTGATAAAATCATAAAGTTTTTTTTTTATCAAATAAAACGGTTACTAATTTTGTTATTTATAGTAAATAGATACTTTAATTATTGCTAAAAAAATCTTTGGATTTTTAGGAATGTATTTAAAATACTTAAATAATAATTATAGTCATCTAAAAATTATCATAGATGATGATAGAAGGAACGTATTTCATCAATTACTTTCATGTTTTTATTAAAATCACAATTTCAAGTTAGTCCTACTTATTTGTTCATAATTTTATTTTTTTAATTTTACATATTATAGAGTAAATTAAAGGTTACGAGTTTTAGTGATAATAACAACGTAAGTAATAAATATTATGTTTAGTTTACTGGCGTTGTTGCTTCAACCTTTAAAAAGGTTAGATATTCCATTAACTTATACTTAAAAACATACATACGTAATACTTTAAAGTAATTGTAAAAGTTATTGCTTTTTAACGTTATACGTTACTATTTTATAAACTAAATACTTATAATAAAGAGCACTTTAACCTCCATATGGCAAAAATATATTGATATTTTAGACATAATGCTATCTTAATAAAAATAACTTTGGTACAATATTTAGGATTCGTGTTTATTTTTAACATTTCATCTGTAACCGGAGTCATCTATGTCTGAACAAAATCAATTTTTTGTTTATACCTGTTAAATAGTGGAACGCCTGGTGACCCTTCTGTCCCCAAAAGAAATATTTTTTTAAATGGTACTTTAAATGAACGTTTTGAGCAGTAGCATGGTATTTCAAAATGTTTTTATTGGATTAAAGGGGTCAAAAACAGCAGGATGCGGAAGACCCCCTTTTACAGACGGAAGGTGTGGAAAAATCTTTTACAGACGAAGTGTTAACTTATCAATTGAACATTTTAACACTATATATACTGGACTTTACAATTGTTTATGAGTTTATTTATTTATTTCCACTAAAAAAATAGCACGACTTTTACTAATACACGATAGTCCAGCCAGAAACAATGCGAGTGTAGAAAAATTTATATAAGGGATGTGCATCGATATCTGAACGTCGATGTCGCCAGGAAGCATACAATGTAATATCCGATAAACAATAGCTCTACGAGAAAGTGCAAAATGTTTGGAATTGACATATACTTTCAATATATCACGTTGTGATAATTCTACATATTTGCATTATTCTACTGGGGTTATCGGTAAATGATTGTTACTTTGTATAGAGGAATTGTATGCTCATAGATATAACATTTGTCACATTAAATTAATTTCTTTATATTTTTAATCATGCAAAGGCTTATAATAAAGTAAATTAAAAAAAAACCCTTATTTAGCTTATAAAAGTTTTACAAATATCATAAATTATCATATTCAAAAAAATATCACCGTGGTGCAACATGTATGTTTTGTTTAAAAAATCTATGATTGATTTTCAATCAAAATTAAATTAGCTCCCATAATATTTGAATACACCTAACACCGCTTACACGCTTAGTTACCAATGTGCACTTAAACCACCAATAAAATTAAAATATCACCGGTTACAAAATGCTATTCACTAGGCCACATGTTTAGGAGACCCTTTACAAACACTGTAAAAGTAGTATTTAAAGAATTTTAGAAGGAACGGTATGAACATTCGATATATTTTTTACATAAACATATCAGGCAACCAGAACCATAGAGTTCCAAAAGTTTCCGCCAAAAGTTTAAATGGTAACAATCTAATTGAAACGCATTTCTAATATTAATAGATTAATACTACAATAATATTGTTATATGCATAGATGGGCAAAAAGCAATCAGATTAATGAAAATGATTGACGATTACATTTTACGTTTTTTAGCATTAATATCAATGCATTTTGCTCATTTATGTTTTAAACACTACAAAATCACAGATCGTATTTATGATTTCTTAATGTTTTAAATGGATTTAATCATGATTTCAGAGCAAGAAAATTAAAATTACGACTAAATTTTGTAATCGTTGATCATTAATCAGATTACATTTTGCCCATCTTTGGTTATATGTTACATAACATTGCAACAGGAATTTCACTTGGAACTGATTGCTTCTTGTAGTGTCATATGTAGTTTTAATTTTCAACGTTCCCGCAAACGAAGTGAGAAACGGGTAATTCCTTCGACGCTACTGTAGATCCTCGACGATCAGTGAGTGGGCAGCGACATCCGGTCGCAACGTGCGCGCTTCGGTCCGAGGCGGAGCGCGACGCGTGTGCGTAGCGCGGCTAGGCAGGTTGCGAGTCCGTGGGCAAACACTAGCACCACCGCACACATGGCCACGAATCCCAGCGCTGGACCTAGTAACAGCAGTGTTAAATGAACGTTTAAAAGGCAGAAATTATGTCCCACAGCAAAACAAAAAATATATCTATCATAAAAGTCAGCAACGCAATGCAAAATAAACGCCACAACGCTTCTTGTGTTGCAGTTGTCCACAGAAAGCGGTAACCAGAGATGGGCAAAATGTGATATGATTAATTATTAACGATTACAAAATGTAGTCATCACATTAATTTTGTTGCTCTGTAATCACGATTAAATCCCTTCAAAATGTTAAGGAGTTATAAATGTGTATGCAAATGAGAATTCCGTAGTGGTTAAAACATAGATAAGCAAAATGCAGTCCAGTCATATTAATAATGTAAAACGCGAAATGTAATCATAATCGTTCTTTATTAATCTGATTACATTTTGCCCATCTATGGCGGTAACTGTTTATCCTTTAGGTTGACTGTGAGTTTGTTTGCTGACAAAGTTAAAAGAAATCTAAATTTCATATAAATTATCAATTAATTGTTGAATTTTTGGACGTGACAAATTGTTATTAGCCTGGAAGATAATTTAGAACTTCACCAGGCGACGTGAGCGAGTGCTATAGTTACTCAGCCATTGAGTATTGTGGCTTGACCCATGGACACCCTTGTGAGTACTAACATCGACTTCAGCGGCCAGCCACGGAAATAACCTAAACTAACCAATTTAAAACAAACTTAACGTCTTCTAAATTAAATGCGATAGATTTTACTAATTAAAACTGCTTTACTAATTGTACATTAAGGAATTCCATACAATATTAAATAAGATCGTCATCATACTTTCACCATATTAATCCTAAAACAACATTTGTTTGTTTATATCCTTTTTAACAAAAAGAATCATTCAGATCGGTCTACGTATGATGGAAATTTAGAGCGGAAAAAAGGATTTGCTATTGTTCCTGCTCATATGACTGAGGAATTTAATCAGACCCGCACTTTATTAAAATGGGACCAACTTTACGCTGCACAATAAATGCCGAAATTATGGGTAAATGTATATAAAAAAAAACATAAAAGAGAACGTCCTTTTTTATTAGATTAAGAAATTAAGATTTTGAAATAATCTTATTCCAGTTTGTTCAATTCCGATACGCTTAAAAAACCTGCGCCCTCAGCCAACATTTTCTAAAGCCGAAACCGAAGCTTCTGTCGGATAATATAATTTATAGGTATATATGAAAACAAACACAACATATTAAAGATAAATACTAATAAATATAGATATGTTTATGCCACGTGAGCTCTTACTACTTTACTGTTCCAGACAGTTTTTAAACAAAATGTTCTTATGTAAGTTTTTTTTTATTACACTGACTCGACATAGTGACTACAGAGTACCTGATGGTAAGTAGAGTGTAGTCCAACAATGAAAGCGACTATCAAAGGATGAAAATCTATTGATAGTCTACATCGTCATGTCGGCCCACATATACCACGAGTGAAGGTCTCTAGGTATATGAGCTACTGGATATACACAAGCTAATCCCGAAACGCGACAAGCCGAAACTGGTCACTATGACGGGCTTTACACCCATATACTGTGGTCGCGATCCAGACGGGCACCGACGCCCTACCACCTCGCTGCTGCTCGTTTAGCACCACCCAGGAGTCACGTGTAGGGAAACTAGGGTAAAGCCTACGGACGCGAGCAGCTTCGACTTCCAAAAGACTCCCAAGTGAGTTTTCTTTGAACTGAATTTAATTAAAAATGTTGCCATGAGTAAACTCGACAGGGCGTACATTCAGAGATGTCATAAAGATTACCAAGCGTTATACCTGGCTTATTCCAATCGAGAGCGGGGTATATGGCGTGCAGGCCGTATCGATCCGTGCCGCCGACGGCCCAGTAGAACGCACTGAAGATACCGTACACGAAGCCTGCACCGGCGCCGTACAGTGCGTGAGCCATGCGTATCGGATGTGACGTCAAAGCCAGTTCGCACAACATTATGACTGAATTCCCGCCGTGTACCAATACGTTGAGCGCGTTTATTTCGTGCATATCTGAAATAAGTGTCAGGTTTTAACTAGCCGCTAATTGTTGCCTGCTTAATTTTAAGTACATCTGAGGTGCTGTATGTACCTTTCAATGCATATCGAGGGGTGAAATGCTATTTAATTTGGTTAAGCGTCATTTTTTGGTGATATATATATATATTTGGAATCGGTAAAAAAACGCTGATTCCGAAAATATATGTTACTATATCATCAAAAATGTCGCTTATATTGATATGGTCTTTATTTAAAATAACTAGGCAATATACCAGGTTATAAAATTCCAAACTAATCACTGTACTAATTTGTCAATTTGTCCGGCATTATAATATTTAATCTCCCAAATAAACCACGAAAGTAGCCATCAGTTTTTGTATCTTCGCATTTTGCTTACATTTTAACAAACCGAATTTTGTTTCTCCCCAATTCAGCATAATTTTATTCAGCAATATTTGATTATTAGAAGTAATATACTTTTACGCGCGGTAAAGTAGAAAACCTTTATTAAAAGTAAATTATTCGTAGTATATTTAAATTACAAAATCGAAGAAGGCTGTATTTGCTATTTATTTTTGTAAGGAGTATTGAAAATTAGATTTATAGATCTGTTCCTGGTGGTAATGTTTTGTTAATTTTCTTGTTATTTTATTCAAATAAATAGTTAAATAGGAATACCTTTGGCTATGTTAATAGGTCGTCATGTTTTTTAAAGGGCTACTTCATACATTTGAAGCGTACGACAAAAATATAAATATTTAATGGCATTAAATTTTTTAAAAATAAATTATACTTTATTCGTAAAAAAGATATTCCGAATTTTAAGTTTTACCTGGGTCATAAACAAGAGTCCAATAAACCAATGATATGACGAAAGCAAGATCCGTCGCAACATTATGTGTCAGCCAATACACACGACATACCCATGGAGTGCGAGACCTTCGCGACAGCGACATCGGAGCTTCATCTTCATCACAAGCTGAAATTATATCCTATTAAAATTCTGTAGGACACGTCGCTGATAGTCAATTGATAGTTTATTTATTTTCTATGATTGGGCTTAGATTTACTAGTTGGAACTAAATGTTTAAAAGATTTTTCATATGACAATAAAATTAGTTATAAGTTTTAAATATGAACTAATCTCATGGCTGTATAAACTATCGTAGCAAGTTATGATGTAATATTCAGGTAATTTTGTACACTAGGTATCTTCAAATCCAGTATCCTGCATCTGTGAGGATTTAATTAAATTTTTCAATTAACTAAATATATAGTTTTTTTTTGTATTGGGTGACTTGTGCAGTAAAATTTTGGGAACTATAAAAAATAATAATTTTCTTATTTTACACAGCAGTGTTGTTAATACAATTAAACTTTATGGCGAGCAGTATCAAAACAATAAGGTTTGACTATGGTTCGCGAGTTTGATTTTCACATTAAAATAGTATGGCCTATAGGCTATTCATAGTTTTATAGATCAGAGTATTTCTCATGAGAAATCTGCATTTGTAAGCGCACTTACGATACTGGAAGAAATCCCAAATATTATTCAACGATTTAAAAAAAATCTTTCTACAACGAGTCAATTTAAGATGAAAAGGATATCAATTGTGAGGCAATTCGTAATATTCTTTGATAGCCACTTAAGTCAATGAACCGTGAATACGAACTCGGGTGAGCAACGTCAAAGGTGGAATGAGCAATCAATAAATACAAAATAAGGAATAACGGACATCGGAGTACCCAGCTGGGGCCTTAATTGACGCCAAATGGCAACCAATCAACTCTTTTGCTTGAGACGTGCCTCTCATGGCGGAACGCGGATATCTAGGTAGAGGTAATATTCATTTGTACTCATTAGGCTATTTTATTCTATGATTCAATTAAATTTTTTTTTTCCTTATTGGCAATTGACTACGCTTCCCTGATGTAGTACTCGTATAGCGCAGTTAAAAAATCAATTGGAACTTTTGAGAGTCTGTAATTCTTAAATTAGACTGGAGAAGATATGGATATCTCTATATGTCGCATTTTTTTGTTTTACTCTGGCTCGACATGACTACAATGACTACAAATGACTACAATGCACCTGATGGTATGTACAGTGTAATCCAAAAATAAAAGTGACCATCAAAGGATGAAAATCCATTGATAGTCTCCGTAAACTCTCTGTCCGTCCGTCTCGGACGGTACGGATGGGTATCTTTCAGATATGAGATACAGTTCCATATCCGTCAGTATCGTTGACAAGTTAAATTAATTTAATTTCATAGAATATTAACGATGTATGGGTTAAGTACAGAGTTTCATTACGATGTGCATGTAGTTAAATATAATATTTGATATGATTCCTAGAAAATGTAGTTTTATTCTTATTCTTAGAAGATAAAATTATTAAAATAACTATTAATAAAATAAAATAATCATTATCTGAATAGTAACACTAATACGTATAATTTTAAACGACTTTTAAATAGCCGGAAGAAGGTTAAATATTACTTTGTCTTTTAAAACGAAATGTTATATCATCTGGCTTGGGATATTAAGATGCGACTTTTGAAGTACTTTTTGTTACTTGTATTTTTTTTTCATTTTATTCCGTTTCTAACATAATGCAACGACCTTGATGTTTCCTAGATATTCTTTTCTAATTGTTCTTTTTAACTTCTCTTTTTCTTATTTACTATACATTTTCTTATTTAATATACATTTATTACTTTTATCTTTCATATTTGTTTCTTTTTACATATTTTCTCAACTTTTCTCTTAATCTATCTTAACTATCTAGTGACATTTAAGCTCTTTGCAATTACATCTTTTACATATTACATCTTAATTTCTATTTATCTATAAATTTTATTCTACTGTTGTATAATGTACTTTGGGTTATAAAATGCGAAAAACAATGTTAAATTCCTATTGTGTGTACCTTGGTCGTCAACCTACACTTGCTGTCATATTTTAATTTATGAAATAAATTATTTAAAAATGATGGCGTTGTGTAAATTATAGAGAATTATAGGGAAGAAACAATATACAAGACATCAATTATCTAAACAAAATGTTGATAGGCAATAATAAGGCATAACTAAGAGTCAAGACCATATTAAACTAAAAAAAAAACCATTGTACTAATGAGGTCCTATTAAAAAGAATAACAACACGAAATCTGATCATTATTCTCAATTGATGCATGGTCTAGGCATTTTAATAGCTATTATTGGAATAGACTAGCAAAAAAATTTGCAAGAACATTTTGTTCATTCTATCAACAGCTTGTATCGCATCTATGTAATGTCAACACGTGCTGATCTTCATCTAGTGGCAGAAGTATATAAGCATGATTCTAAGTCCTATAGTTATACTACAAGTTACAATTAAAGATACAATTCTGTCAGTCGAGAATACAGCAGCGGTTGTGAGTACCGAATGGCGCTTGATGTAGGTAACTGCGCAGCACTGTCAGGCAGCGTGTCAAGTTCTTTTTGCTTATACAATAATGTTGTAACTGCATAGTAGGCAGGCATACAGTAGGCTGCTGTACCCATTTTATGTACTATTAAAGAGATAAATATAATCTTAAAACTTTTTACAATTTATGGTTACCACACGCCATACAACAACCCTTTATATTTAGGTACTCCTTTGGCTCACTGAATCGGTGGAGACCTGTTCTGAATATTGTATCAAACCTTGGCCTCGTAAATATTTGTTATTCATTCATAGAATTTTATTATTTAATATCAAAATCTCTTCATAATATTTTTCTTAAAGCCCCGCCATTTAGAGCCTTCTGTCACCCTTCGGTATGCATTCAGTTACTTTATATTGTTGCCAACTCATAATATAATTATTACGAATAATAAATAAATTGTTAATAGGGTTCACAATAATATTAAGTATTTAATGATAGTTATTTATATTATATCCATCATAGCTTTTTAGTGATATTTGCTGTTGGGTTTTTCTATTATTGTAACAGTACATAATTTGATATCTTACTTGGGCAAGGCATCTAACCAAAATGCTAAACTTTTGGTAGACATTTTAATTGTGACTGATGACGATGAATTAAAAATATGTTTTGAAATATTTTGACATTTTTTAATATTTCACATTAATTTATCGCATATTACAATCGACATCGTATTGATGCCACAACTGCGTTTTACAATTGGTTCTTATAGTTTTATATTATATACTTTATTAACTGTACCCCGCGGGTTCACATATTATATAGCTTGAAGCTTTTAAATTCAAATCACACTGTGGTCCCAAAGATTAACGTGTTAAAAAAACAAGCTCTTCAGCAGTGTAAATATAGAAGATTGTTGCACAATTGTACTAAGCCATGTACCTCTGTTAATGGACATGTAGAATAAGAACATAAAAAAGACATGTCACGAACAAGCATCACGTAATAATACTCGCAGCCGTTTGACCGAACTATAGACAAGTATTTTACTTTCAGTATTACTCTAGTGAATAATATTAAACATTGGTGGTTATTGTAACACTGATAGAAACATGCTGTTCTAGTTACATCGTGATATCAGGTGTACCGTGTATGTCATCGATACCGAATATACCTAAACTACGTAACTAACGTGTCACTAGTCAACTAATATTAGCTTTTTGCAATAATTTGCTATGATAATATTGAGACTTACTTAATTCTTCCTTTCATCTAAGACCTACAAGAAATAAACAATAAATGTCATCCAAACATTTATTAAACATCAGTAAGTCAAATCACTCATTGAGTTTGATTTGGAAGTCCGTTGATCGCTACATAACTTCAATGTTAAGTTGTCTCATATATCTCAGTGCTCAGAGTGTTAATTAAGATGATTAATACTGCCAAATATCTACAAATTGTCAGTAATCCTTTATTAATATGCCCTTTTTCAAAATATACTAACCTCTTCTTGTTAACACTCGGGTCCAGAATTGTATTAAACACCGTTCCGTTTCTTTTACTATTATTTTTTGTTGATGCATTAAAACTCTTATTTTTGTCTTTATTTTTACAATGGAATTAAAAAAACAGAGAAAACGGCGGCAAAAATTATGAAATTACTATGATGACTTTTTTTCTTAAATTACAACTTGAAAACCTCATTGTTTCTATCTAAATAATTGTCCATGCTGCCAACATTAAAGACAGGTCTCACTTCCTGCATACATACAATCCTGCATTTGTCGTTAAAAATATTACTGTTTTTTTTAATTAGATATAATAACGTATACATTATGTCACAATATATTGTGATAAAATCATTTTTTTCTTGATTATTCTTCTATGACATAATGTACTGTCACAGTTTACAATATTTCAGTGTTACAAAATATTTTAATTATAGATATGCCCACCACTGTATGTTCAATAGAGCATGTTCTGTGCTTGATGTTTAGGATGATAATGACGAGTTTTTACTTGTCAAAACAAGAACTAATTTTCGAAATCATTCTAACATAATAACTGTATACCTATAGAGAAAATGAAAAAGTCGAGGAAGGCCCTGGATTAAGTTCTAGAAGATCGCGTATAGAAGTTAAATACATTTTATTTTCAGATATTGTGAATTAATAAATGATTTAACAATATTTCTTATAGAACTAATGTTTTATACATATGTGAAATCGTTTGTTTTTAAATTAAATTGTTTTAAGTATACTTTAATGGTCTCTACCTACTGAATAATAGAATTGTTCTAGCTTCAAAGTAATTGATTCGCGTGTTACGAAATTGTTTTGAGTACCTTGCACGTCCATACGACGCACTTGACATTGTGTTCATAAAATATCGTGTTCTCTAATTACGAGTGTCCAATTTGCTAATCTATGTACTACGTTATGATCTCATTTCCGATTGAAACTTTTAAGGAACGCTTCGGATTTTAGCAATCGTTGCATGGCAGTGGCTCTCAGTTGTGGTTGTCCAGCCGCAAAGTACCACTCTGCATATATTTAACAGTAGCGAGCGTAATAATCTTATCATTCGTCGCCCTCGCGACGTGCTAGGGGATTCGGATGATCCAATCACAGTGGCTGTTAAAAGAGCCACCGACCGATCTAACAGCGAGGTACACACACACACACACTACTTTCACTCCACGACACCGGCGTCGCCGGCGGCGCCGAGGAAGGATAGTTCAGTCAACTGCTGCTAACCGGTGTGTTTTCGCACCGAGGCGCAGTTCCACTCCGACGCAGCCTTGAGTTTCTTTCGGCGTTTCTTCTCAAGGTAGTCACTTCCGAAACGCTGGTAGATCACCCGTAGTCGAGCTGGCGGTCCAAGTCGAGGTTCGTTCCCACAGGGATGCCCTTGCATTGCCACCCAACCCAAAAACTCGCTGGCTGAGCACATCCTGTGCTCGCCCCTTAAGCTTAGTTGAACTGTAAATGCCTTTCCCGGCAATCAGTAGTTAGTCCGCTTCAAAAAAAAAAATCTTATCAGGTATGCAAACTTTCATTTAGGATTTCGCTAATACAACAATTTACGCAACACAAAAATTAAATACTTTTCAATTTGTTATAATTACAATTTATAACCAGGAAATTATATTAATATTGTTATTTTAATTTTAATATATGTGAAAATAGTAATTAATTTGAAAAAAACATTTTTACAAGTCCTATGTCGACACAAAGCACTGATTTTAATTGCGATAAAATTCGAGAGTTTTGTGCGCCACCGAACACTCCTGTTCGTATGGCATCAGGGTCTACAAAATTTACTCTGGTTTTCGTAAGTGCCGCTGCGGTCGCATAACTAATTTGTGTTAGCAAACGGTTTAAACAATATATGGCGTGAAAATGAAATATATAATCATATTAATGTTTCCTGTTTTGTATTTAACTTTAAGTAATTTATCCAAAACATTATTTATTGTAAGGTATGCATTGCTTTTAGGCATGTACGGCATGAACGCCACTGACATTTATACGAGAAGCCGTCCGATGTATGTATGTGACTGCGCTGCGCTATTAGACGGCTAGAAGCAATCCACTAGAAATCATAATGTTCAGTACTCGAATGTGACGTTTATAGGATTACCTCCACTAATTCGTTTATGTTACAAAAGATATTTTTAGTTAATACCACTGGATCGTGAAAATGCAAATGAATTTATGAAGTTGATATTGTAAAAAGTCGCGTTCAGTGTCTGTTACTTACGTATAACGAAGTTTTTGTCCGCTCTGTACAGGTGCAAGACGAGTAGAGCAAATCCGGCTTGAACTACAATCAGCATATAGCCCCAATTGGTTAAATAGATGAACCATTTGAAATAATTCAGTTCCACTTTAGGTCCTTTGTACTTCCGTGACAACTGTTGGCAGGCGAAACTTGTGACAGCTATCGTTAACACTGCGAGGAACACTAGCCATCTGTGAATTTTTAAATAAATAACATGTTATAGATTATGTACTGTAGTAGTAAAATTAGTAACTGTCGTATTATAATGTTATTAAGTTCGTTAAGTATTTTTAATTTATTTACTTATTACTCAAATTCTAGGGATACTGTTTTGCTTTCTTAATAAATATACATATATAGTTATGACTATAGGTGAGCAGTTTTAATCAAATTAATGAAAAACGATTACAACAAAATTTTGTGTTTTTCATCATTAATATGACTGCATTTTGCTCATTTATCTTTTAAACACTACAAAACCCCAGATTGTATACACATTGAAAATGAAAATTACAACTACATTTTGTAATCGTTAATCATTAATCAGATTACATTTTTTTTTTGATAGCCCGGGGGAAATCCCTAACGGACCTCAGGGGGCGGTGAGGGCTGCCCCCCGGTGTGTCGGACTTGCACCAACTAAAACCCCCGGGGTGTTCCTTCTTCCCGTCTGAGCGGGGCCAGACGAACAGCGTCATCCTCTTCTCCGTCCCTCGGCAACGTCTGGCCTTTTGTAAAGCCGCATCTATGCACTGCGAGGAGTGGTGTAAGGAGCCACCCCTCGCACACCTCAATATCTTGGAGCGGTGTGCGGAAACACGTCACACACCGCTCTCGCCTGGATAAGTTGGGCGGCACTCTCCCTCAAGCGCACCGCCCAGGTGTCTTATCCGGTTTTAAGGAGGAAGGCCTCTGGCGAAGGCCCTTCTCTTTTGTCCTGAACTGCGTGGGCGGCGGATCGGATTATCAGCGCCGGCTATTGCCTTCCTGTACCTCTCCGCCGCCTCCTTCCTCACCATGACTGCCTCACAGTACGTGAGGACCGCCTGCCATGCCCTGTCGCTGCCGACCATCGCGCGAACGAGCGCCGGCAGCGACAGGTCACCACCCACGACCCAGGCAAGGTCGGTCCTTTCGGAGGCCCAGGCTGGGCACTCCTCTACTACGTGTTGTGCGGACTCGTTGAGGCATCCGTTACAGTGGTGACATCTGGGGTCTGGCTCGCTACCGGTTATGCGATACAGGTACCACCCGAAGCTGCCATGCCCCGTTAACACCTGTGTCAACCGGTAGGTGATTGTGCCGTGATCCCTATTTAGCCATTCAGCCAACACTGGACGAATTGCCTCAATCGTCCGCTGACCATAGCCTTGACCTCCATGTCTCGATAGATTCAGCGTCCAGCAGACGCCTCTTTGCTCGCAACTCGGACGGGGCGGCTCGGTGGCCCCGGGCTCGCCACTCCTCGCGCCATGTAAAAAGTGACGCGAGGGCTCGAGCATCCAGGTTCCAGGGAACCGACCCGGCCATCGTGCAAGCCGCGTCGCATGATACTGTAGAGTAACCCCGAATGATCTTGATGGCCAACGCTCTCTGGGGTCGCCGTAATAGCATGGTGTTGCGGCTATTGAGAGCGTCGGCCCAAATCAGATTACATTTTCCCATCTCTGGTTATGACCCTAAAAAGGATGTATAGCAAAATTTATTAGTATTAAGTCAAAATAGCTCCTTAATCGAAAATACACCACCCGAAAACGGTACTCTACAGTGTGCGTCACCTGTAAATAAGGTAAAATGTTGGTGGTTGATGCCCTTTCTGCCACTGGCAACAGGCGAACTGATGTGGCGGAGAGTGTTCTAAATTAAGCGCTCTTCGGCTGGCTTGCCACACCCTCCCAAACATTGCAGACTTGCATGATTTCTTCATAGCTAAAACAAAAATAATGTTTATTTGTTTCCGAGATAGATTGTGCTCGTGTCTGTAAATTTAAACGATCTCCACATTTCCGTTTTAGGTCGAAAGATATATTTGAGATCCGAACGACTGATGTTTTAGTAGTTAATAAATAATAATAACCAATCTCATGCGGGCGAATACTACTCGTATAACTACTCAAAAGACAATTATTTGCGTAGCGTTATGGCGGACGGTTGGCGGAACGCGCTGTTTCTATTCAAATATTAATTACGATCATTTTCAAGCCTCGGAGCTTACTGCATTTTTTTTTTGTAGATGAAGTCAGGGTTATGATGAAGGAATGGGTTTCGCCGCAAAAAAAAATATATGTTATTTATATGTTATATATATATAAAAAAATGTACTACACACTACAAAATTATGATTAATTTTTATAATATATTCGCCTAAGTCAGGGCTATGTAATATATACTTTTAATGTAATGTAATATGTAATTTAATGTTATTTAGATAGAGTTACTAAAGAATAAAATAATATATGATAGGAATACCATACAATAAAAAAAAAACACTTAATGTGGCAACGTAATCTGTCCATCAAAGAACGACATAAGTAACAAGGAACAAAGACTGGTCATTAAATGTCAACTTTCAGTAAATTTTGCAAGCAACAGATCCAATTTGCAAAATTACGTAAGAAATAAATTATAACAGATAAATAGCTGTTAATTTATAAAGGTGTTTTTTTTTTTGAAGCGGACTAACTACTGATTGCCGGGAAAGGCATTTTCAGCTCAACCGGGAGATAAAGGTGTGAGTGTGGGATTGTTTTATACCCAGATGCAGTCAACAGCGTTTTTGTCCTTGACGGTAATAAATAAAAGCGATATGTCGAAGGAAGCAGCATCAGGCTGCCATCAGCGGTTGGCTGGTTTCGCTGTTTCACTGACATTTCATCTTCATTTTAAGAACTGCCTTACACATTATTCGTTTTGAAAGATCGGATTCGATCGAAATGTCTGATGACTGCATTAACCCGCATCGAGGTTCGTTATTTAGATGTTAAGAAAAAGGTAAAAAGTAATTTTAGCTAAAATCGTATATGCTTACTTCTTTTACTACACATTTAATATGTTTATCTTAAAAGAAGAGTGGAATGTTGACTTTTGGAAAATCGAGATCCATCATTGCTCTCATCCTCGCTCTACAAGGCTTGATTGATGTTAAGTTCGTACTCGTTTATAGTAAAAAAAAAAGAAAAATTACACGGGCATTATTCGGTTGTGATGTAATGTTGACAGGTGGATGCATTGTGGACATGACGAGATATCAACCCACACTGCCCGCACGCGATCAATAAAAGCAATTAATTGAAGTGAACATTACGTTTCCCGATGTAGCGATAGCAAGCCTGGCAACTGTCGACAATGGGCCTCAGTGCAAAATGTCTGAGTTAACGACATCTTCCTTATTAACTCAGTCGTTGATAAGGGTAATGACAGCAGGATTTATTCAATCATGTCTAAAACAAGTTACGGTAATGAGTTTTATATTAAACAACCTGTCTTTGTGAAAACTTTAAAATAATTTAATATTTGCCTCTGTCCTAGACTTTTTCTACTATAGTAATTAGGATGTTTTAAACCAAATTAGGTTAAACTACATTTAGTTAATAACGCTATATTATATATACCATAAAATAATTTATATGCCATAATTTAAACCAAGTTAGTTCTATTTCACTGTGCCTTTTAAAGTGTAAGTGTGTGTTTTTAAGTGTATTATAACTACGGAAATATCAACGGTATCTCTGTTTTATCCCTTCAGTAACATACATCCATTTAAAGCATAAAAAGCATTACTTTGTTAGATAAGTTACTTAATAAATATATTGACTTAAAATTTGATAATCACCAGAATAGGAGTCCCCAAATTCAACCTAATTTTAATTCTATATATTTATTAAATGTCCAAATATTAAAAAATAAAGTTTTAATGTGTTTCTATGCAATGCACGTCACTGTATCCCTGCCATTTTATAAATATGTTGCTACCATAATTATTCTTACTTAATATAAGCTATAAATATTAGTCAAGCTATATCATAGTGTTTGCTCAACTAACCATGAACAAACATATTTTGTATTTTACGTGGGAAATTATTCACTAAAACTGCGAAAGTTCAGCCAAAATCAGCTGTGATTGTTGGTTAAGCTTTTTTAATATAATCAAAAATCTTTGTCAATTGACCTCTCTAGTGTAGGATGGCAGTTGATTGAAAGATCAAGTTGTATCTCTATTTCTATCGGTACGATTTTAATATAACTTGAACTAATGAAGAGGCTATAAGGTTGACTTTATTTTGATGAGTGATGTTTTATTGATAACTAATTATTTAAACTTACAAAGAATATTTAGTAGCTTAAAAAACCCTGCTTTGATTCTCTGTCCGATCATTATTACCCAAGTAATCGATTGTCAAAGCCGAAAAGGACTTTTTTGCTTTGATCAACGATAACTCAGCATTAAATAATCGTAGAAAGCTTGTAGTTAGATCGAATGAAGAGGAATTAGATTATCAAAAGGAATTTTAAGATAAAACTGAAGAATAAAAAATTAAAGTCCATAGATCATTTGAAGACGCAGAAAATTTTGGAAATTTCTTCATCGGGTATTTTTCTTACGATTACTCAAAAACCTTGCGCGTGATATAATGTAAAACTAAAAACTAGACACTTGAAGCTATAACTCATTTTTTAAACTTCTGTACAGCGAATTCCTTCAAAATAACAACCCCTTGAAAAGCACCTAAAAATTTGGGACTTTAATTACTGCGTCTAGTATGTTTTACAATGGATTCAAAATATTTTAAGATTTCGATATTCTTCTGAACTAATTATCTTCTAATATAATTAGGAATAGCTATTCCATCAAATATGTTACTTACTTTTAGCATATAAGATAAAAGTTGTGTATTACACTATAGCATCGAAATTAATATACGAGAAGATTTACATGCTAAAATGGAATTACACAAATGCGATGAGTTTCGGGTCTGGATTGGATATTTAAAAATCCCAAACTAAAAGAATCTAATCGTGTATTTATATAATTTCGCTGCATATAATATTAATCTAATAATTCGCTTGTTATCTTTTATCGTAATTAAAAACTTTAAGTGAAGCGTTCAAAATAAATACTAAAGTTTTAGGTCGTCACTGGGTTCGCAAAAGAAATTTAGTTAATTTTTAACAACAATCGACTCGACTATGATACTAAATCATTCAACTCCAGATCAAGAAATCTCTAAGTGGAGATCGATGTTTCATTACAGTTTAATTGACACTATGATATGTTTGTCCGTTAGTTCATAACAATTGGACGTGACCTGCATAGTTTGGTAAAGAATATTATACATAGATGTTATGGATATCCCTGTACGTAACCAAAAATATAAACCTAAAATTCGAAATAATTTAAAATAAGTAACAGACTCGGATAATATTTAATGGTACTGTATTTTGTTCCTTGTAGTGAATACTCTAGAAATTAAAAAAATACTCCCCATTAAGGTTACTTTTTTTTACTTGTGGAAAACCCTCACGGGACCGTCTCGGCCACACAGGGGGGTTGCGCGACCGAGGTGTGTCGGACTTATACCGACTAAAAACCCCAAGATAACTACTTCTGCACATGGGCGGGGACTGTGGGTCCTGCTCCTGTAGTCAATTCGCCACAATCCCGTCGTGCCGCGCTCGCTAGGCACAAACTCTAGTCCCTAGTCTTTTCCTGTAACTTGTAATTTTGTTTTTTCTTATTTTAATTAGGATTAAAATAAATGTAACATCAACATATACCGTAAAAATTAGATAAGTAGCGATATGCATATAATATATAAAGCGAGGTCTAAGCGTCTGTAACGTGTCGTGTATTATTTATCGTGGAATGTAACGCGATTTCATTGTGTGAACGGATGTAGCGTGGTAATATGCACGCTGTGATTTCCCTTTCGTTATGTTTAAATGTAGTATTAATTTCTCATATAGTCTTCCAGTTACCCAAGTTACCTGCAAACTAACGAAGGCAACTTAAGCTTGGTATCATTGCACACTTCGTGAATGTCCGTTAAGTTGCATAGATTCGCTAAGCCACGCTCACCCCCCACGCGCCTTGTTATGTTTTTGTAAAGATCTATATAAACTCGCGGCGGCCAGAGATACGTAAGCTGTACAATTTAAAAAATAACCCGGATAACGGCTAAGTGTTTAATATTTACCTAGGGTATATAAACTCTTGACTATTATATTTGAAAGTCATAGGTATTGTTAAACGGTGTATCGTATCATAATCCTTTACTGCACCAAACCTAAAGTATCTACCTATATACGTAAATAAATTGCAACGCTGCTTGATTTGAACTCAGGACCCCAAAAGACTCAGCTCCTGAACAAGCCCCACTACCGGCAACCACCTTCATCAAGGCGGAGGACAGAAGGCGTCCCATAACAGCAGCAGAACACCATCGCTCCCCTGGACATGCCGATTCTCAGAGGTTCGTCCTTTTCTCCCTCTACATTCCTGGAGATGTATGAACTGTATAACATGTATAACAACGGCCCACCTACTCTTTATTCGATGCCTTATTAATTAGATTTATGTAATAAGAGCATGTACTTTGGGCGCCCAACCTGGGGGAAGAACTGTGGGATGTAACAAGGGGGTTCCCGGCCAGAGAATATAGGCACCCGAACGTATTACACGGGATATACAAGCGTCACCGAATTTAATTTAACGTTCGTAGTGACGTTTACAGACAGAAACCGCCATACATTTTCCAATACATTACATGACACGTTACACATGTTTGGACCTGTACTTACAATTGATCGTAACTTATTATAATAATGATTATTAGTGTAGTCGCGGTCTAGTGAATACAACCCGACGACGATAGTGATCTGGCCTCAGTTGTCCTATTCTATCGCTATTCTACACGCTGAATACTTCATGTGATCTGACATTGTATAATTTATTAATTCTATCTAGATAAATGAAAAAAAATCGTTGACAAAAACTGTGATAGAATAACATTATTTAATTATTAGTACAATCATCATTGAATTATCATCATTGCTACCAGTAAGTTTTGTGTGAAAAGTTTTTTTTATCGCATGTTAACATTTTAAAAGAGTTTTAGATCTATAGATAAAAGCTAGCAAGATTCTAAAAATCTTTTAAACTGTAATTTATAAACATCGAATATTTTGCTCTTGAACGTTTAAAGCTCTATGATTATTACTATTCTGAATTGTATTTATGTAAAACAGTGCTTACAGTCGTTAATGTCCCATATTTCTAAGAAAATTACACGTAACCTAGATTCTTAAATAGCAAAAAAAGTCGGACAAGTTCGTTTATATTGTGCACTGGCCTTTATAAATACTGCGTACGTACAATTCACATATTGATGTTCTCGTAAATATGTGATATTCTGTTAAATTTTTAATAAAGTAAACATCGATTTTATATTAAATTTTCGTCTGTGATTGGTCTACGATAATATTGAAATATTAGGTCCTTACATATGAAATTGGCGTTTTTCGTACTGGCCACTTTAATCACAAATTTCTCCTTTTTGGTAAGGAATTCCAAATTCAAGTTTGTACAGCTATAGACTCATGTATTTGTGCTTCGATGATCGTCATTCATTTGTTTTTTTCTTCTGTTTTTTTCTGTTTGCGTCACTCGTTTTACAAAATGGAAAACTTAAAATATCGCATTATTTACGAGTACGAGTTCCGCCGTGGCACTAGTGCTGCGGAAACAACTCGAAGGGTGAATGATGTGTATGGCGGTCGTGTTGCAAAAGAAAACACAGTTCGTTTTTGGTTCCAACGTTTTCGTTCTGGAAATTTCGACCTGCAGAACAAGCCCCGTGGACGGCCTGAGACTCAAGTTGATAATGTAGAGTTGAAGGCTATTGTGGAAGCTGATCCATCGCAAACCACGTCCGAGTTAGCTGCAGGCTGCGATGTTAGTGATAAAACTGTTTTAATTCACTTGAAGCAAATTGGGAAGATTAAAAAGCTAGAAAGGTGGGTACCTCACGAATTGACTGAAGCAAACCGGCAAACGCACGTCGACTGCTACGTTACATTACTAAACCGGCACAATAATGAAGGTATTTTAAACCGAATCATTACCTGTGATGAAAAATGGGTTCTTTACGATAATCGGAAGCGCTCAGCGCAATGGTTGGATCCTGGCCAGCCAGCCAAATCCTGCCCCAAGCGAAAATTAACCCCAAAAAAGTTACTTGTAAGCGTTTGGTGGACTAGTGCCGGTATTGTTCATTACAGTTTTCTCAAATCTGGCCAGACTATTACGGCTGATGTCTATTGTCAGCAATTGCAAACCATGATGGAAAAGCTAGCGGCTAAACAACCTAGGCTGGTCAATCGCTCCACGCCACTGCTGCTTCACGACAACGCTAGACCACACACTGCGCAACAGACGGCTACTAAATTAGAAGAGCTTCAATTGGAAAGTCTAAGACATCCTCCGTACTCCCCGGACCTTGCTCCAACAGATTACCATTTTTTTCGAAATTTGGATAACTTCTTGCAAGGGAAAAAATTCAACTCCGATGGGGCAGTCCAAATCGCCTTCAAAGATTTTATTGATTCTCGTCCGACTGGTTTTTTTAGTAAAGGGATCAATGAACTACCTATGAGATGGCAAAAGTGCATAGAAAATAATGGTTCATACTTTGATTAATTAAATATATTATATTAAAAAATATTCGACTTTTTGTTCCTCCCATACAAAACGCCAATTTCATATGTAAGGACCTAATATAATGGTATAAGTCGAATTAGATGCGTGCTTTTTAGTTTATAGTAAAGATATATTAATGTCGGGAGTAAGAATACTACACTCGACGTCTTTAGAGAATGAAAGCGTTTACGATGGAATGGCGAAGTTGTAACTCTATTGAACCGATTCTATTGTCAAATTTTGTACTAGGAATCGGATTCTAGAAGAAATAAAAAATCTGACAAATATTATTAAGAAAATAATTACAAACGTAAAATTTGTGACGTATAAAATACGAGTAGCATACTTTATTTGAAAAAGCTCGATATAATCGGACTGTTCCCACGGTATAAAGTTACATTTTACGGATTCAAGGTCTACACGGATGTCTGTTTTGGTTCACGGACAGGACTTATTCATAAATTGAGTTAAATTAATTATTCAACTCATATGGTAGTATGCGTTGAACTGTGTTTATTTGCATAGATTGTGCGTCACAGGTTATCTAACGTATACATCTAGTATATGCTATTAATGCATTACCTTGCACTTGTTGGACAATTTCCGTAGTACTTTAAGGAGGTTTTATCACCTTTGATTTATCAAGACCCTGTTATAAAATCAAAAGATGTCAGTTAATGTATACCACATCTGATGTCTGATTAAACAATGTATTTTTTTTTGCTATAAATAACTAGTGATGCCACGAATAGTGAATTGGCCGAATACCGAATATTCGGCAACGCTGTCGGCCGAAGCGCCGAATATTCGGCATGGAATACATGCTTGTCAGGGGCGCGTTAGCTGGATTAAGGCAAGTTGCAACCTGTTTTCCTCGTTGCGTTGGCGCGGCCAGCAAAGACAATACAATACCCAATACAAACGAAAAACAATACCCAAACCTTTCGAAATTTGCTAAAGTTTATCTTTCTTCTCCTGGAAGTAGCGTGTTTAGTGAGAGGTTATTTTCTGAGGCTAGTAACATTTACGATGAAAAGCGTAATCGTTTGCTACCTAAAAATGCTGAAAAGCTTATTTTCATCCATCACAACTTACCACTGATCAATTTTAATTACTAAAGTGTTGTAATTTGGAAATAAATAGATAATTTTGAGTAATATAACGTGCCTTTTTTACATGATTTGGTATTCGGTATTCGGCCGAATAGTTGGTACTATTCGGCCGAATACCGAATAGCAAAAAAGTGGCCTAATAGGCCGAATACCGAATAGTTGCCGAATATTCGTGGCATCTCTATAAATAACACTACATCGATTTATAATAAGCAATTGTTATAATATTGTTAAGTAATGTGTTACGAAACTCGCTGTAGAGGTGGATGTTCACCGCACAGGAATTGTAAATAGAAAAACTTGAGATGATAAAAATAATATATTAAAATTAAAACAGTTTTTTTATACATATGGACATTTATAAAAAGTAAAATTTAAAATATAAAAAGGTGCGAATAAAAAAGTAGCCTACACTCGTCATTCCAGAGGACTTTGATGAGAAAAGAATAATAATATAGGGACCCTCATCTAAGTAACCACTATTTAATTTTCATATTGGTATCAAAAACGAATTTAAAATATCAATATCAGTTATGTGATTTGCCAATGTTACTATGAGTAAATTTAAATAATATAATTTACAAATTAAAAGAAAACTACCGCCCAAATGAATGAAAATTTACATATATGTCTCTGGAAGTATAGTACATTTTTTTCTAACCGTGGACATTCTCAGTACTTACGGGTTTAATTCAAACCTAAAGTGCAATTTAATTACAATTTATTGAACAATAATACTAAATAAAATAAGGGTTTAAATGTAACTGGCTATAACTGTTTCGTTGTATTTAAAAACATATAAGAACTATATTAATATGAAAACTGCCACTAGTTTCTTCATTAATTTGTAGTTTCCAGCAAAGAAATCATAAAATATATTTTCTCATTAATATTTTCATACAAGTCATTAAAATAGAAATTATTACCTTGTTTAAACAATATATGTCTCGTATTATCTGAAATTACAGTAATATGCTATTGAAAATGGGAAACGTGAGTTTGATGTAACTACAATTTATTTTATTTTAGTCGTGGGTTGTCAATTTTACAGAAACTTATTTTAATAACTACAGTGTGCTCATTTATAATATCAATTTAATTATAATGTTGTTAAATATAACATATTTTAGTAATTCAAACTGTAGTAATGATTGATACAAATTATTAAAAATTTGTTAAAAAAGTATAATGTGTATACTTAGTATTTTATTACTTTAGCGATAACGTACATAAATGTTTTTTTGTGCTTATCTATAACACATAGTAACTTTTGAATCGAGTAAATTTCATACCCTCTCATTATATGTAATTAAATAATGTGTATACTTAGTATTTTATTACTTTAGCGATAACGTACATAAATGTTTTTTGTGCTTATCTATAACACATAGTAACTTTTGAATCGAGTAAATTTAATACCCTCTCATTATATGTAATTAAAACGTATTCATAAATTTTTGATATCAGTGCTACGTATCCATTTAAATATGAGCACTATAGTATGAACTAAAAATGAAACAGAATATGGTAATTAGACCATAGACACAAATATTATATTGCAGGTAGAATCGTATATTGACTTACATAGATCCAATTTCGGCAACTTCATGTTTTTAATAATCGCTTGATCTCACTTGCTAAAAGAGATGCTACGTGTAAGAAACAAAATACTCTTTATTACGAACGTTCGCAAAGTGTTTGCTTACAGATGTTTTCATATAACCGTTGAATGTGTACGATTCTTATATCGCAATGTTTTCAAAAGGGAAAGAATGCATTTGATGTGTGCGCTTTTGCGCATGTACGCGAAGTTACTGCGGTGCGGCCGTCAGTGATGTCAACTTAAGGAATTTACTCACATTTATGGGTTTTTAACAGGCATACATAGAATAAGTGGACGTGAAAACATTAAATTTAGGAAGACTGCTAGACAGATGGAACGATAATCTTTTTAAAGAGGGTTGGGTGGAAGTTGTTGATAAATGCATTCGACCACCGTGCATGGAAAATTATGGAATAGACCCCAGCGTTGGGTATTTTAGGTTAAAAAATATCAGGAACACGTATGTGGTTATTAGGGATAAGAACTTTTTAGGGATTTAAATATACCAATTTAAGAAAAACATCGAAGAAACGAGCTCTATTTAATAAAGATTATGTCAATTTATAACTTTGAAAGCTATGATGGTACGTTTTACTTTTTGTAATGATGAAGAAAACCATTGAATTTTAATAGTTTAGTTCATTGCGTCTTTCAAAATGTGCATTAAAATTGATAATTATCCTACAATTTTTTAATATGTGAATTGAAATCCTTATATTTATATATCAAATAGTTAAATTCAGTAGGTATTTGATTTTATTATTTATCATAAAGGCAATCAAAACATTGTGAGGTTTTTGGGGGGATTGTCTTATCGGAACCTAGCAACACTGACAGCTATGGCGGTAGGCAGCTACGCAAGCCATCAATATCTGTAATAATGCCGTCCTCGTATGATCTCTATTGGAATTAATAGTGCTACTTCCATGCCGCTTGTTCTTCCCGACAATCATGACGGATTGCTTGGCCCTGATTTGATACTCTGTACAGTTGGCATGACCTACTAAATATAAAAGATGTAAAGAACTATAATATTCCTTAAAATATTTCGCTCTATGTATCTCATGTACTGACAATACTGATATTATATAAATCAATCAATAAAAATCATGTTTTATTTAAGACATATTTTTTTAATATAAAACTGTATTTTGGTAGTAAGAATTTTGTTTTTGTTTAAATATATTTGAACAGTTTTTTTTCTATCTACTTCTTCTTCTACAAATAAACAAATTCCAGAATAATTTGTTGATGCTTATTTAAAAAAAGTATGTATTTTTTTTCAATTGGTAACTGAATTACGTTCTTATTTGAAAATACATGAATATTTCTTTTTACAATTAATTAATAAAATAAAACGTACTAGCAAACCAAATGTCATATTAATACATTTATTATTACAATTAAAATAAATACTACTCAAAATAATCCTAAGCAAATAGATTTATTTGTGTTAATATTACTTTAATTTGAAAACAATTAGTATTTGTTATTATTTACTCATTGATAAACTTCATACCTGGATCCACAGCCTCGTTCAAAGGAACTGATACCAAATTTTTACACATTTTTAATCTTAGCCATAAATTTTAATCAAAATAGGAACGTAAAATACTGCGTTGTATCAATTATACGAATGTTTACGATAATTATTTCTGTTATTATGTTTATTTATTATGCATTTTTCTCCCCGGCGTGGATGTAGTCGCGCGCGTGCTCGCGACTGTAGACTTACGAGCACCAGGAGGCATGCGCCGCAAACACCTCTATACTGTTAGGCCCACATTATACGTTCATGCTTCAGTCTATTTCTTTTTATACTAAAAGGTGCCAAATTAGCCGACAGACCCTCTGATCGCTAATGTCTACTACCGACTATAAACGAATGTAATCAAGTGTTGTTATCGTGTTTTAACGCCTGACTGGCGGTTTTTTATCGGCTGCACTCTGGAGAGTGTGATTAAGAGCTTTATTCTCTGACTCCGCCAACCTCTTGTCATCAAAAAACCACTAGACGCCGTGCTGAATACCTTCCTCGCGTGGTGGATATTCCCCAAATCCGTACTAAAAAGAGCGCATTATTCTTTATAATGCGAACAACTAAGTAGTAGAAAACGCTCTCTGCGTTTGTTTTCTCTCAATCATACTATCTAGGAGCCTTTAAAAGAAGAGTGAATAGGCATGTGTTGACAAAACGCGATTTAACATTGACCTCCTATTTACCTACCTCTAGGTGTGATTGACGTCAAGCGTTAATCAGTAAATAAAAAAAAAGAAGAAAAACGTTAGCACAGAAACGCAGCAGGTCGAAACGGGTCATTATGACGGCCCCGAAAACAATTATCTTAGAATAATAGTAGCTGATGGAGTGATATCGACATACAAATAAAAGTCAATTAATTTCATGACCACACCAGACTTTATAGTCGTAGGTTATTAGCCAATCACAGCTATGATCGTGATTAAAATGAAAGCAAAACCTATCGTTTATTGTAGGCCTTAGATGAATCTATATATTATTGGAATCAGCTCAGTGGCGTATGGGGTTTTAATTCATTTTTGGAAGATACATTCTCCATACCTAAGAGTAGGCACTCGACAGTATATGCAGTGAAGTTTGTCTTTTTGGATCGGAAATACAATAACAACGCCCCTTGTGTTGCTGTTGTCTACGGGCGACTGTAATCACATACCATTTAGTGAGCTGTCAGCCTGTTTGACGACGAACGTTTAAAATAATTATTTGCAGTTTTGCGCTCTCTAATGATCACTGGTTTTACAGCTTTCATGAAATTGATTGTTTCATATTCCGATTCTTCCTCATCATTGTCATCAACCACAGCCAGTTTCCGTTCACGGTTAGGCATAAACGTTCCTCATACTGTGCGTTCATCCTCAATCCCGTTTTTTTTTATTGTTACTTTTGGTTTTAAGTTATCGGGCAAACATTAATTCCGTTTTTCGAACAACAGTTGTTATCGTGTTTATAACTTAGAACACCTATTCTAAGATTTACAATTTTTTAAATTCATAATGTAGTTTTTTTTTTCGCAAATACCAATCTTGTCGCAGTTGATGGAAATATTTTTGCCTTTTCAGCATAATAGGTGGCTTATTTCAATTAATCCTGAGTATAAGCCAAGGTGTGAACTTATGGATCTGCGTTATTTTATGTACAGAAATAAAGGCACTGTTAAAAACGTCATAAAACCTACTTTGTTTTATTTATGTAAGTAGAAAATAAAGGGACTTATAGGTTGTTCTACTCGAATTTGCGTGAATAACGTCTTTTTTACGTACCTATACATAAAGTATATTTATTTAATGCGAGTTCACTGTCGTCTCTGTCATTACTTTCCATTAGCCTGATTGAGGTCAAATGTAAGGGCCGTCCATGATAAACAATTCTATGATCACGCTATACCACTCGCGAAGCAAGTAAAATAATAAATATGAAATTATTATTATTTTTAGCGTAAAATGTATACAGCAATTGCAATGTATCTTTAATCACGCATAAAGGGATGTAGCGTGGCGAAATAATATAATAATTTTTTATTAAACTTTACCCACGTTTTTAGATATAAGTTTGCGCTGACAATGGCTAACGATATATTAGTAATAAAGATGTAACACGAGCATTGCTCATAGCTTATATAATAGAACTCAAACGTCTGAACATCAATAACCATCGTTACTATTATTGTATTGTATTGAGTATTACATTTTTTTATTAAATTCACCTTCAAATGCCTCCTCTATTTTTTTAATCACGTGATTAGTAACTTTTTTTATTACTGACAGGCTCTAGGCGCTTGGCCTCTATCCCACCTGCTGGAAAGTGATGATGAGGCCGATGATGGAACGCGTTCACCCAGCAAATACCGATTCACTCGATGTTTTAAGATTTCCATGTTATAAGAGGTCGGATAAACAGATGCGGGAAGCTAATTCCACTCCTTGGCGGTTCGAAGCAAAAAAGAAGACTCGAATCGCATCGTGTGAGCAGCTGGGAAGTCCATCACATATAGGTGCAAAACCCCACGGCGTCTTATCAATTTGTGGTAGAAGGGGGAGGGGGGAACTAAACTATGCAACTAGGCCGCACACTCTCCTGAGTATAGCCTATAGAAAACCGAAATGTAAACCAGGAATTTTATATATGTTGTACATTAGTTGTAAGATTCAATGTTGGCATCTAAAACACAGGTTCATTTAGTTTACTTTTCTATTTTCATTTCTTAATTATTAATTTGCTCTTTTGTTTTTTTTTAAACTTATTATGTCCTTAAATCAGGATTGATAAAAAAATACTTTGTATACTTTTAGGTTAAATGAAAGACTCATTGGTCGTAGATCATTGGAAACAGTTCTATAATGGTTAAGAATGATTTTCTACACTGATCATCTGAGGGGTTGACCAATTAGGCTATATTGCAATGGTGTGTGCGTATTTCTGCAACTAAATGCAAATGCAATAAATGCAACTGCCGTCTAATGAAATATGTTTCGATTAACACATAATAATAATTGAACTCTTAATAACATTAAATTAACAATGTGACATTTCTATCAATTATTCTGATAGTAAAATTTAATTTTGTAAGTAATGTTTAAAATTTATATCACTTATATCGAAATCTCAAAATGAGTCTCGGCGAAAACAATTTTGTTAATACCATATATGTATGAATGATATTTCTAGAAATGGTTGTTAAATGAAACAGTAAAAGGATAGGGTAGTGATAGGAAAGATGACGACGGCGATTTCAAAAATATGAAATATACCGAATGCTGCGAATAAGACGAAAAAACGCGTGTGTTTAGCTCAAGTTAATATAATTTTAAAGGTTTTTTTTGTGTCATTTTTATTTGGTCTCGCAAGACTTTTCCCTATACATTTATGAAGTAAATAGATAGTTTACTTTATTTATATTTGAAAAATATATTAATAGTCTTATATCTATATTATTATAATGAACTATGTTTTACGCTCAGAAGCTCTATTTGTCACGATATAGAGGGTAGAGTCTACTAATTTAGTGGGGTCCCGCCATTGTGGCGCCCGCATAATCTGCCCGCCCTGTCGTCGCGTTCTCGCCTTGACCTTACGGAGGTTATATTGGAGAAAGCAATACACATACGAGCACGATATAGTGAGTACAGAACGAGTTTTAATATCTAGGCGGCCAGGACTCTAAATAGAGCTGTTAGAAGTATGGGACGTTGGATATGAATAACGATATGGATATTCGAATTATTTTGAATATTCGCATAATTCCGGTTATGGATATTTCAATATAGGAAGTATAATCATTCGAATATTATTTCCATTAAATATTTTTTATATTCTTTGCAAATGTTTCGGTAGTAAGACGAAATGAAAAGTAGTTAAAATATGTATGTTTCACTCTACTCTCAGTATCTAGTCACGATGTAAAATATTATAATGAATAGCATAGTATTCAAAATGTTTATTTTAATACCGATACGGAAATTAAATAATTTCGGATATATGGTATTTAAGGTAGGATATTCATAAAGCCGGGCCGTAGACTTGAGGGAGTCTGCTGCCCGGATGAGAGGGAGATGGTGCACGGTGTTCGGCGCACCGCCTGGGAGAGAGATTTTGGAGAGGTGGGCTTTACTCCTTCCTCTCTCAGAGAGGTAGCTTCAACAAGGCTTCTTGTTCCCTGGGTGTCTGGATGAATTTGGCTTCCTAGGCCTGGTAGAGCAACCAGAAAGACACCCCGGGGGTTTTCAGTCAGTAGGAGTCTGACGCACCGGGGTCGCTGTCCTCACAGCGTCCCTATGGTCCTATGCAGGATTTTCCCCGGGATACAAAAAAAAGGATATTCATAAAAACCCTGTTTCCAAGCTAAGTAGCTTCGGGGTTGATAACAAATTTATAATTGGTATATTTTTTATGAAGGTTTTTATGACGAACTTCATTGAATACACTGTCAATATTAAAAACGTTATTTTACAAAATAAGGCCTTCTGAATTAAACTAAAACAGCCTTGCTCTTGCCAAGATCTGTCCTTTATCACAAACTCTTAGTTATAGTGACGTCACAGAATTGTAATAACACTGCTTGCGTCCATAGTTTAAGCCCTTTGTCCGTTTCAGGCACAATTAGTTGAATAAGACGGCTTGGTTTAATAAAAAGCGGCTGGGATGGTTTTATGCGTTCGCATAATTTTCTTTACAATGTCAAAAAGTGTCTTTTGTTTTGTCAACAACGAGGTTGCTATGGTTTTTGGTTGCTAAACTAAACACCCTTGATATCTAACTCATGAGTAGGCTTGAGTCAAATTAAAAAAGAGGCATATCTGGTATTACTTTTATCTCTTTCAAACCCGTTGTTGGTTTTGTCTTGCTCTGGGTCCACGTGATTTTTATTTATCATTGTTAATTTACTAGTGATTTCTAGTTTATATCCTATCTCTGTATATGAGCAGATCAAACGAGTAGCAGTGATGTGGTTGGCTACACAAACATCCATTGTCCAACGTTTCCGTGACACTAATAATCGCAATATATGGTGACGCATGGCGAGTTCAGAATTATCTATATAACTATTAAATTAAAAATAAAAAAAAAAAACACCTGTACTCAACTATATACCTACTCGTATAACTTGTTCGTTAAAACCAGTAACGTATGCTTAAATATGATACTTCTTCTGTAAGCTAATGAAGAGTTGATTCCATATCATCCTACAGCACCAGGTCAAGCTTACAACCTTATTGTTATATCATTGAGACGTTGTTTATCCTTTGAACAATTAGAAAAGAGCTGATTACCTTCCAGCAGCTAATCATATTTTCTTCAATCATAGCTAAGAACACTCGCTTAAGTCGACTTTCAAACAAAAAAAAAACTAAATACAAATCGGTTCACCTGTTCCGGACATACAACGCCATAAACCGACATATAAATATACAGAGCCGCAAATTCACAGATCCACAAAACCACAGATACACCCGTAAAAATTATAACACACCTCTTTTTGAGTCAGGGGTTAAAAGTAAATGCGTCATCATGAGACCACGACCAGCCGATTAGAGTGTACGAGTGAGGAGGAGGGGGATGTGATGGGGCGTGTGTGTTCACGCCGCAAGCGCGTGATCAGTTTCACTGCCCCCCGCCCACCTCACCGAGGGGATGCTTCAAAAAAACATCGCGCCACCGGCGCAACGAAAACAGAAATAGACAAGACGGCTCGATAACAGGAACAAACAAATAATATTATATTTTGTAATAAAGACTGTTACAAAACAGTGTGTATCCGACTGTGCCATCATCATAGTCATCATCACAGAGTGCCATCTCCATAGTGAAATTTGGAGGTCAAAACTTCGGGCAAAATTTTTATTATGATCCTATGCTTTGCTATTCACAGCTCAGTAGGATCCACTTTTTGATATCGTCTAATCACTTCTATCTCTGACGGACTAAACTTCTCTTCTCTGGAATTTAGTCTTTGAGGATCGACCCAGAAAAAGTATATTTGAATCTTTCCTGCATATATCCTAAGAATTGCACATTCCGTCTCATGACTATTGTGGATATTAATCTCTCATTGGCAACAACAATACATGGGTGTAAATTTCGTCATACTGCCTCGTCTTGTATCGCTTTATTTTCAGATACCTTCTTTAAACCCAGCTCCTGTTTCTCTCCTTCTTTATTTCAGGCGGTGGCTCTTCTTGTGTTGTTCACAGTTGAAGGTGAGTTGAAGCATCGCATGTATGAACAATGCGTTCAACTGGCCATAACTTACGGAGCCGAAATTTGGAATCTCACTAGACAGACGATCTACTGTATAAAAGTCGCTCAGACAACCATGGAGCAGACTATGTTGGACATCTAGCTTCGCAACTGGGTGAGAACCACAGAGATTTGCGTGAGGACTAGAAGGAATGATAAAGCTGAAGTGATAGCAGTTAAAAAGTGGAAGTTGGCGAGCCACAAACGTCGTAGACAGTAGGTTAGGGCAGAGAGTGTTCGAGTGGAGACCACTAACCGATCGTAGGAATGTGGGTAGACAGCCGGCTGGTTGAATAGATGATCTGATGAAGGTCGCTGGGAGAAACTGGTAGGGCAAAGTTCAGTACCATCATGAGTAGAGAAGAACGGAAGAGACCAAATGAACTGAAGAGAGAGAGAAAGGCGACAGCAGTGAGTTCCCTTTAGGTAAGTTGTCAGCTGGTTGATCACCTTTCGAAATAACATATGAAGTTATTTTATTGAGAGACATTTTAACGCTAGAAATATTTGTAAAAGTAGACTTAAGATGGTGCAAAAAGGACTATTCGTATAGACGGCGCCAAGACGTCGTGTACTGTCGCCCGCCGTTACGTCGCCACCGTAGTGACGGAGCTTTCATTACTGCTTAATGCAAAAGCACCATTAACTTGATGGAAAACATTCGTAACGTAGGCCGAATGACTTAGCCTTTTTTTATATAAAGTTAGTACCATGCATGGTATTATTATTATTTTTTTATGAATAATTGGAAACATTGACCTAGCCTCAAACTATGCTTACGTTTGTACTAAGGGTTCTAGATAAACATAGATACACTCAAATATAGAACCATGACTGGCGAATAACTATTTAGCCTTTCATAGAAAAGTTTTCCGGTACCAAGACGAGGATCTAGGACCATTAGTGATGTGGGTAAAATCAATATAAACAGCGGTATAACTCGTAATACTCGTAAACAAAAAATGTATACAATAAACATGTATTTTCCTTTTTTAAATAATAAAAATGAAGCTAGTTAAGGCTGTAACCAAATATTCAATCATTATTTGTTTATTTTTCTTGTTTATTAAAGTTAATTTTAAGGATAAATCAATACATGGAGATCTAAACAGCCATCCATAAAGTAATTTCTATAATGGAAGATTTTATTTTATTGGCATATATTTATAAACTAGAGAAATACAGAATCAGAAAAGAATAGTTTTATTTAAGTAAACTCGTTTGTAAATAAACAGAAAATATAATTTTCCAACTCAAAGAGGTGAAGTAAATATTTGCTTTTTATATATTGAATATTCAACAATCAAATGCTGAATAAACAGTAAATAACGGCTGCGTGATCTCATCGAGGCTTCTAAAGCTCCCTTTAAATATTTATTAAGTTATAGCGAAGCAAGCGAAGTTGCGAAAGCCTGAATTAATCCATCCAAAGCGTTGGGCATGCCCAACGATTCGGTCGACTCTGGCTTCATGAAATTTTCATGGACGATGATGTACCATCAACGTTTCTCAACCTTATCGACTCTTAGGCCAGGTCAGACTGTCTTCTGAACCTGTGTGTATTATAATTATTAATAGACATATATATATTCGCGTTATATTACACGATATGTTTTTCGTGACCTGGCCTTAAGTGTTTATCATGATCTGCTAAATATAAAAAAAAGAATAAAAATTTTAATTAGATAATTAGCTATTGGTTAAGTTATTGCTTGGTAAGTCAAAGCGAAGTTTAAAAATACATGAAAGTGAAACGTCATCATATCAAAAAATGCATATATGTATATATATATACATATATATATATATATATACATACATACATATATATATACAATTTTATATATATATATACATATATATATAATTTTATTCCTTTTTTATATTACACGCAGGCCTATTTGGGACTCCCTGACTTACCTAATATTACGTGTTATAATAGGATATAGAGGCCGTTTAACATCGACTTTATTAAATTGTTCTCTTTATTAAAACATCTTCATGAGTCGTGATATGAAAATCATCTTTGAAATTATTATGGTATGCGAAAGTTAAACGGCATTCTTTGAATATCTTTAAAGCATCATAAAACACAGTGAATACTTATATTCCCGTTTTATAGACATCCAATGAATAAATAACTGTAGGAAACTATGAAAACCATATCAAGAGTCTTTTTTTACTCTGGGTTGATATTGTGACTACAATGCGCCTGATGGTAAATACAGTGTAGTCCAAAAACGAGAGCAACCATCAAATAATGAAAATCCGTTAATAGTCTCCGTCGTCATGTAGGCCCACATATACTACGACTGAAGGTCGCAAGGCCTGACCTGGGCGTTATATATACAATAGGTACAGTTGATCGGGCGTGAAAAACCGACGCATTCTGTTTAGGATACCTAGTCTACGTTTGCCCCAATGTGCTGAGGGGAAGTTCCTATTAGGGTTTTCCTCAAGTAAAACCAAAAAGCCAAACTAGCTCTCTAAAAGTCAAAAGCAAGTATAGAAATAAACATTATATCCATATATGATCATTATACGAAAGAAATAACGTCCAAAGTAAATATTGAAATAAACAGTGTTTTAAGTACTTGACCTAGTTAATAATACTAATTGTTAGCTACAAAAGTTGTCACACATGGAAAATATTAATATGAAAATACAACAACTCTTTAGTTTTGTAGCAGACAAAGGGTGGATAGTGACTTCATAGACATAGTGACTTCATTCAATATTTATGAAATTTTATGCTGTCTGCGGTTTCATACCCTTGGGAACGAGAATATGTGCGTTATTATAACATTAGTATATTTTTATAAGAACATTTATTCTTCAATGTTTTCATTGTTCGATTAAATAGCCCCGTAGTCAATGTAAATATTTTCGACATTCGATCAAAAAAAGTCGAAGATCGGTTTTAATGTTGCTTATTGGAAGAGGTCTGTGTTATATGTATATGAAGTCGTTGACTAAATTGAGCTAGTGATAATGATGAAACTTGAATACCTACTTGGCACATATACTATAACTTTTGTCCTCTTGATTAGTCTTACTGGGTTATGTGAAAATAATGGGCCGCAACTTTACATATGTTTATATACCATTTCGCCTCTTTAATGCTTACTCACAGTATCAGAATACTTTTGAAATTATCCTCCGTCAGAACCGAATCTTTTGCCTTTATAGGTTGCTCTTTGCTTTTACATACAATGACATTCTTAATTTTAATTTTTCAATATTCTTTCAACTTCACTATGTGGGCAAATCAACGATGTTTGCCGTTCTACCTGCTTTTGATGAAATTTTCGTCAAAGTGGCCATTAATCAGTCACATTAACGCCGTGAAATGAAAATAGTTAATTGAAAATTTGTACCTACTGCTATAAGCAGGAAATAAATCTCCAGTGAACTATGCAGCGTTTAGTTTTACTATTGGTCGATTTGGCTTGACATCAGGTGAGAGCGCATGCAGTAGTTTACTGCATTATACCTCGTAAAATTGAGTTCCAATGCTATAAAAAATATTTTAGGCACATTGTCGATTACAATATTTTTATTTTCTTTCTTTGATGTATAAGTATTCATAACAACGATACAAAAATCTTATTAAACGTAATACTTCGCCCGACGGAGGCTTATAGCTTCATTTCCCATCGGAAAAATATTGGACCTATGAATTTAATTAATACTTATTAGAACCGAGGTTTCGGAAATTAAATTATAGCAAATTCTATTTGAAAGCATCCAAAGCGTTTAGGTAGTAATTAAAACTTTAATCTGTGATAATAGTAACTATTATAGAAATAAATTAATTACTCATTTATATTACAAAAATTATGACGTGTAATTTTTTATATTTTTGTCTATTCTGCATTTTATTTTCACGAAATTGATATTACAGTCATGACCGTTTATGGCAACATCGTTTAGAACATCATACTAGTTTTTTCACCCAGAACAAAGGTCCCGGCTGAATAGCTATATGACCGACTGTATCTCGAATATATTACCGATTGTTACAACTAAATATGAGTACTACCTTACATATTTTACACTGGCTCAACAAAGTGACTACAATGCAGTTGATGGTAAGTACAGTGTAGTCCAAAAACGAAAGCGACCATCAAAGAATGAAAATCCATTGATAGTCTCCGTCGTCCGTCATGTCGGCCCACATATACCAAGACTGAAGGCCTCTAGTTATATGAGTTACTGGATATACACAAGCTGATCCTGTAACGTGACAGGTCAAGGACTATGACGGTTTTTACACTTGTATACTGTGGTCATGACCCAGTTCGGGCAATGGCCCTACCACCAAAAAACGTCGATGTCGATGTCGTTATAACAAATTTTTACTGTATTTTTAAAAGACTATCCAATATTTTATTAATTTACGACTTTGAATGGTTGGGATCTGGCGATAGACAGCACTTTAATACTCGATTAGGATTAAGTAAGCCAGAAAATATGTCACCAGTTTTAATAATTTTCATCAAATTCTTCAATTTATTTAATTTTTAAACGTTTTATTATAACTTACCAAAATTTAAGAAAAGATCTGATATTTAAGTAATATTTGAGGAATTCAAATTCATGCCGTGACGCAAGACATTTTACCTATTCGTTAGGAATGACTATTCATTGCTGAAAATGTCAAGGGAGCGGCAAGCACGAGTTGATTAATATTCACACCCTTAGAATACAGTATAACCTTGCTTGTGATACTGGGGACTGAAAATTACATCTACACATTATTTAGATTGCTGTTCACTTTTTAATTTGTCATGGAAACAAAAATGCTATAATATAATCTATAATACAAACAAACACATAATCAAATATTTAATCAGAGTAATTCAATAAACTTTATTTTAATAAAAAGTTTTGCAACGGAAAGCTCATTTGTGTTGTTTTTACGAGCTCTTGTAGTCATGTTAAGTATTGATATAACTACTGAAACGGCCGGAAAACTTCCAGTGCACGAGAACGTTCCCATCTCTTGGAGACTATTATACCCATGATCCAGTGGCTAAAGCAGATAAAACTGTATATTAATAGAATGCTAATCGCTAGTATTATAAAATCGTAATTTGGTAGAAATGTCATATAAACTACTGATTCAGATTTTATAGCATTTTCATCATCCTTGGTTAGTTAGTACTCGTTGTCACACACTAGTAAGAATCATTTACTAAGGAGGCCTAACAAGGCTCACTCTGCGCGCTGGTCGTGGAAGATTGTGAGTCTGCACCCACGGCCGGTGTACTAGCGGATGAAGAAGTACTCAGGAGTTTTTAGTCGGAGAGTGTCCGACACACCGGGGGGACGGCCCTCACCAACTCCCTGAAAGTCCATAATGGATTTTCTCCTGGATAAAAAAAAAACACTAGAAAGAATTATGTATTATTTTTTATCCCAAATGATTAATTAGTTATATTAATAAATAATACGTCATTCAGTTTACTATCTGAAGTCTAGGATTTACTCAGTAATTAAAATTATAGTTATTATTGTCAAAGATTTTTATTGATACTTTATTTATGCTATTTGTTTAAAATATGACTATTTGTGTGTATATATAAATGATGACATATAATTATAAGAAAAAAGGAAAAAGATAACTATGGTTAAACTTATTTTGGTAAATTACACAACGAGAACTTAATCGTGAGTCACAATACGAGAATTTCATCCTTGCTAACGCAGGCGAAGTCGTCGGCATGTGCTTGTGAAATATAAAGCTGATGAAGAAGTGCAATACGATTGGCAGGAGTAGTATCGCGAGTACATTCGCCGTCGGTCCGCCCGACCTAGATCGCGTCCGCTCGATGCCGGCCGGAGCGCGCGGCCGCCCGCCCAGAATAGACGTAGCACGTGCGTCCACCGCGACACACGCCGCCCGCCCTCGCGCGACACTCCGACCCGCCGGCAAACTATCCCGCCGAACCGCCGACACGAAAGTTACAGCTCAACGCGAAACGGTGTCGCGATCGCTTCAAAACCCAAACGACACTATTTATAAATTTAAAAGTGAATGTTCACTGTGCTTCTATCTCGCGACCTTGGTCGTTATCTGTCTAGTGAAAGCTTTACTTTGTGTCGTACGTAGAGATAACATTCCGTGATTAGCCTTATACGAATAACAAAATACAGTAACGATGTGCCTTATCCTCCTGTAATACATTTGACGTAGTGTCGTTAACGCAATAATTAGTTGTCAGTGTTAGGAAGTGTGACTCACCGGCCGAGATATGCATCGCTTCAAGATTGCGATGATCTTGGCTCTCATTCTGGCTCCAGAACCGACTCCCGCCTGGAGAGCTGATGTGTAAGGCCCCTTCATTTTTATTGTCACATAACTTTTTATACTTCTCTATTTCAAATCTGACTGACTAATATTGATCAGTTGTAAAATTATCACTTTGATCGAGTGTTAGGGTTCGAATACAAGCTAGGGCTAAAGTTTGTTGAAAGTCAAATTTTATTTTCTTGTCTGTTCCTAAATTGTTCTACTTTCAAATTAAAGTGTATACATATAAACAATAGATAAGATAATCTCAATATTCAGTAAATATATATATAAAAATACATAAACGGTATCAATAAGGCAGCTCCAGTAGATAAACAAAAATATTATCATAAAAAGCGGAAACCTATAAATCCAACATAATACCAAATGCTTTTAATTTTAAATTACCATATTATAACATAAAAAATAACACTAATAATTGCTAATATGCTAGAAATGCTAATATAATAAACATTATGGATATAAAAGCTTTTTGAAGTAGGCGAAGAAATAATAATAAAAAAATTAAACTGAATACTGATCACGAGCTTTCAAAGTTTCCGATAGGAATTACTTCGTCGCGGAAAACTTTTAACGATAACCATACTTTTGAAGTAATTACTTTTCCAATACAAACAGAAACAGTTATTTTTATTATTTTTTTAAGAGATTACATATTTAGCTATTTTCTATCTACAATCCGAAGGCGTTGATCCTGTAAAAAATATTTTAAAATATTGAAATAACTTTTTAATTATAGTATATCATTGAGATGTTTAATCGAGGTAAATTTCAAATTTATGGCCTTCCGGGTTTGGAGTCAAATGCTAGTTGCATATGAGCATACGTCGACAAGATCTTTCATAAATAAATTAGTGACGCACATAAATTATATGGGATAGCATTTATGTAATATTATAATATATTATTAGTTTCATAATGTGGAAAAAGGGTGTAGGTACACAACACGTATCTATTGTACTTTTATTTTAATGTGTTTGGATTTTCTACGTTTTAGAAATGCCTTCGTTAATTGCGTTCCTTTGTCAACAATTTCTAAAGCGGATAATAATCTATCTTTCACGGTGACCAATTGTTATATGTAAACAATTGCTATGTAGTTTTCCGCCAACACACCTGCATTCAGACCAGCTCAGTTAGACCCAAGCTTGTGTTCTCACAAGCAAGACAGTACGTTTCGGGCTAGCAATGGGTCTACACGGAACTTTATCAAGAGTACCATCGACAGCAACATCAATTCGGAACGATATAATCACTCCCTAAAGGGATATATTGTTAAAAAGGGATTTACTGTATTATGTATACTTTTCTATACTTAGTAACTTTGCTCTCCTATTTGAAGACATCTTAAAAAATAATGATATAGGCTTATATATATATATATATATATATGTATATATATATATTAGTTATATGAACTTATGAAATTCTATAAATTTATTTGTATCCGTACCTATTAAAAATATTTGAAATACATCTGAGTCATAAACTGTATTTATTACTAGGTATTCATTTGCGACATTCTTTCGTAAAAACAGACTTCAAACAACAGTTGTAAATTCAATTAATGGAATGTTAACCGCAATTTCCTAACAATAACAAAAGTAAGTAATTGTTGTTATTTCAAATGAGCCAAAACTCACGGTCTTCAAAATGAGTAAATAAACTCTGACGTATTACGTATAATAGATTATTTAATCCATTTTTTTTTAATAATTTATAGACGAACGCTTGACCTCAATCACACCTGGTGGAAGGTGAAGATGAGTTCGATGATGAAACGCGATCGCCTAGCAAATGCCTATTCACTCTTCTCTTAAAGACTTCCAGGTCATAAGATCGCGGAAATATGGCCGCTGGAAGCATATTCCACCTTATGACATTATTTAAGAACCACCTTATGACATTGTTTCTATACGCCATTGTCTCTTTGGGTCTAAATGAATAAGCGTTGGTTTACAAAGTCACAGCTACGAAAAGGTAACCGGCGCGTCCTAAAAAGTTCTATAACTTTTCTTATCTCTGCCTTGTTATTAAACTTTGGAATTACCGTGTTTAATTTCTTCTGTATCATTTTTCCACCTCTATTCCGGCTGGCAAGATCACATCGACTATAGATACACTGGATATCTCAATAGTAACAATGCTAGAATAAAACAAAGCAAGTTTATTCAATACATAATACAATCTTCAATCTTATCTTTATCTTTAATGCATCAGTCACGGAAACGATCTGGAGCATGCAAGGATATGAATAGGGGAATCTAAAGGCTTCCATTAGATTTTTTTCTGCATAATAACACTGCCTTTGAGAATACAACGACCACAAAGAACTTAAACATATATCAAAATAAGAACGCTATATCTGGACTTTCTTGAAGCGTCATCTGGAATCCAAGCCTTCACAAGCTCTAAAGACTTTGATCTAATGGCCGCTCAAAACTTCTGTAGCCTATTTTTGAAATGTCATCGAACCGTATAAGTAAGATTAATAGGTCTTTGAGAATGATTATAAAGATAATTTTGCTCAAAGAACTACTATCATGGATTCGTAAATGTCTGTAGAAGACTACACAAGCGGATTCTCAAGAATTTCGATCATTATTTTGATTGCACTTAAATGAACATCAAATTTAAGGTAGTCTCTTTGCCGGCCTAGAACAATAGACATGTTTTGTTGTGTATAAAAGATGTTTGGAGCAAGTTTAAAATAGGTTTATTGGTTACCCTATTCTCTGTGCCAAAATATTGACGACAATAGCTTTTGATATCTTTGTGTTTGTTATTTATTTACGTCTTGAATAAACAATAAATACCCTTCTGTTTATCCTTCGACAAAATAAAGTTTAATTTAATCAAAATTAATTATTTGTAGTCAAGTGATTATAAATGAAGATGTTATTACGAAAGTATCTATACTGCAGCGCCGCTATTAGAAGGGATAGATTTTTAAGAAAGCTATTCTTTATCAACGCTCCACTAAATCTCAAAAACTCATTCATCTGTTCATAGACTAACTACTTAAACAGCTATCACTCCTTTAATCTCGCTCAATAAATCTATCATCAACACCTCCAGATCTGTTTCTGTTCAAATCAAATAAATAGTATTTACTCAACACGTTTTTGTTTTTAATTCATACATATGTTTTAGACATTATTTTTTTGTGTTATGTATTTATCACGGATTCATCAAACATAGTTTCTTTCAAATTTTTGTTACGTAATTATTATTACTTTATTATAACTAAATGATTTTAAATTTAAATCTGAAAACTGGCATAGGATGTTGTACATAAATATTTGAATACATTTATCATGAAAAATTGGTAAAGGATATCCTTTATATATATAAAAAGCAGACAAAAATCAACCCAAATCCTTATATACCCATTGGCAGCATTAGGTTAGCAAAATCTATCGATAGGCCTTTGGTTTGCTATAGACATGCTATTAAGTTTAACGCAGTAAAAAAGTAAAGTAGGAGATAGTTAAGCGACACGTTTTTTCTAACATCAATCATAATATTACCTCGTTTAAAGAATTGACACTTCAGAAAAATACGCTCAAGCAGATGGCTGAGTGCGCTGGTCCCGTAGCATTTGCTAGTTTTGCCACGTGACAAGTTCAGTACTGGACATACCTAATATTCCAGATTAAAATAAATAATCCCCTTTATAAACAAGAATACGATTTGTCATGAGGCGTGGTAATAAAGAAATCATTTTCATTTCACGTAAGTAGTTTGTGAACAAAATAAACAAAGTAATGAAGCCTTACTTTTGTGAAATCACAATAGTTTATTAGAAGAACAGTTTAGTGAACATTAAGGCTGAGTTTTGTAGAAGTTTTTTTGACTTTGTTTAGGAAATATCTCAAAAAAATAATTCGTTTTGACAAAAAACTGAATACATGTATAATAGGTATCAAGGTAGTGTTAAGACTTCGTTCCGGTCACTATCCATCGGCAAGTTTTGCATATCTTATGCGGAAAATAGAATCGCCTAATTGCAGTAGCTGTGGAAAACGGGAGGATTTGCATCACTTGCTGCTGGAGTGTGACCGGAATAAAAGTGCAAGAGAGTCGCTGATGAGCCAATGCAGAGTCAGCTTATGTGATATAGGTGCCTTTCATGGCGTCCTATGTGATCCGACAGGGAGTACTATGAAATTGTTGGTGGACATGGTAGCACTGATTCATCAGCGACTCTCTCAGAACTGAGGTGTATTTCATTGTATTGGGTACAATAGGGCTAATATGCCAAAATGCCAAAAGCCCTTATAAACAATAAATAAAAAAAAAATGTGTAATAGGAACTTGAGTACAGCCATATTTGCAGAGCCAGGTCCATGTTGACGAAATCCATGACTTACCAATTCCTTTAACTTTCATAGAGTAATATAAATTGTATTTTTTTTACACTGGCTTGACAAAGTGACCACAGTTCACCTAATGGTAAGTACAGTGTAGTCTAAAAACGAAAGCAGCCATCAAAGGACGAAAATCCGTTGACAGTCTCCGTTGTCATGTCCGCCTACATATACCACGACTGAAGGTCTCTAGATATATGAGTAACTGGATATCAAAAGCTGATCCCGATACACAACAGGCCAAAGCGAGTTACTATGACGGTCTTTGCACTTGTTTACTGTGGTCACGACCCATTTCGGGTAATCGCTTTACCACTATAAAACAATGTAACGGTTTAGTAAAGTCTAAGCAAACTTAAAGTTACGTCTATAAATCTCAGACTTAGGGTGGCTTGCACTAATAAGTTAAACATAGTTTTACTTTGTATAAATCGCTAATTAATTGAAGCGGTTTAATTCAATCTTAATGATGATTTCAGGTTAAGAGTTGTTACAACTGAATTTTGATTTGGTGTAAGCGAAATTTTTTGGTGATATAGTAATATATATATATTTGGAATCGGAAAAAACGATGATTCCGAAAAACTATATAACACTATATCACCAAAAAATGTCGCTTAAACCAAATAGCCTTTCAGCCCTCGATATAATAAAGCAATTTTGCAACATTGAATTGATTTTGACATATGATCGACGTGCATTAACGTATCTCTGCCTACTTCAAAGGAGAGAAAGCGAAACGATATAATGATTGTACACAATGAAAGTTATAAGATTTTTGTTACAGAGTAAGAAAATGGGCGCGGACGCTTGGTGACGAATTATGGAGGCTGAGTGAAGCTCTCACCAAATCGGATCAAATAAGAATAGTAAGTACCAGCCCGATTCTATCACAAAACCACTAGACTAGGCTTGTCGAATAAATATCTATACATCGATATATCGATATTTTCAATTCAATATATCGATATTTTTGGGAGATATATTCTGTAATGATATATCAATACAAAATATCCAGTATCGAAAATTGTATCGAAAACGATATTTTTAAAATTTTTATGATAGTGAAGTCGCTGAAATCTGAAACTGTAGAAGATAGGACCGAACGAAAAAAAAAACCACTGTATTGTCTATGACTGTAGAGAATTATGTTTTGTTACGTTGCATACATTGTCATCTGAATTTGTTGCATGTACATATATTATTTTCCGCCATTTATTTATTTATTATTTATTTTTGTTTGATATCTTAAATAGGTCTTAAAGTTAGAAGATAGCCTTTTAGTTCTTGATATTTTTGTAATTTTGTCTACTAAAAAGGAATACTGATAAAATACTTTCGTGTTTATTGAGATTTAATCGATATATCGATACAACGATGTTTTTTTAATTTCCAACATCCCTACACTAGACATCGTGTCGGATACCACCCGTATGTGGTGGATGTTCCTTGTATACGCACGAAAAGATTCGCTTCTACATTCATCATGTGAACGGCTAAGGAGTCGAATATGCTTCCAGCGGCCATATTTCCGCGATCTTATGACCTGGGAGTCTTTAAGAGAAGAGTGAATAGGCATTTTTGTTAGGCGGACGCAGTTCATCATCGGACTCATCTTCACCTTCCACTAGGTGTGATTGAGGTCAAGCGTTCGCCTATAAATTAATAAAAAAAAAGTACATATGTACATATTGAGTAGATTTGTCCAGAATGTCTTAATTATTTAACATGCCAAATTACCCGAAATAAAATTCTTGGAGAAATTAAGTTATGAATATTCGACATATTTTGAAATATAAATTGGTAATATGTAATTTTAAAATAATAGCTTTTTTTGTAGCGTTTCAATTCCTGTGTGAAATATTATCTACATACGCTAAAACTCGAGAACAGCTGAACCGATTTGGCTAATTTTGGTTTTGAATTAATTGTTGAAGTCAAGGGAAGGTTTAAAACGTGAGTAAATTTGAAAAAAAAATGCTAGGAATATAGTAAAAACAACAATTTCGTTTTCCCATACAAACCACTCTGCCTCAGCTGTCAAACATATAGTGTCAATCAAAACAAAACAAAGGTATGCCTTCAAGTTGATAAGAGGTTGCATGTCATTAATGAAAATTATAATTTATACGCCAAGTAATCAAACAAGAAATAACCCATTAAAATGTCTATAACGCATTATAGTAAAAATATCACTACCTTAGATATGACTTAAGTATTTCAATGGAATGTTATTTCTATTAGACTGCGACAGGCCAATAACTTTTGGCAGAATTAAATCTGACGGGGCAGCTATTAACATAAAAAAACAATGTAACTTTATTTTAGAGAAATAGGGCAGAACAAGGCGTGCCGGGATAGCTAGTTAGTTTATAATTTCATCGGCAAACGTGTAGTTTGCGTGCGTAAAGTAGATATTTTTACTATCCTTTAGCAAACTTGTTTCTGTTTTTTATTTTAAAACTGCGCCATTAAAAACTAAAGCTTATGTCTATTTGAGATAAGGTAGATGTATTATGGTGAAATTATTACTAATGCTGGTCTTTAGTTTCACAGTTTACTGATTAAAACAAATCTTTCTTCTTTATAATGATGATGTCCTAGCCGGATTCGGCCACGGCGACTGTTTCAACGCCGATTAAGAAAATCAAGGCCCAGTTTTCGGATACAGTCAATTGCGCAAGAGATATTTAAGTGCATAACTGGACGCGCTGCCAGAAAAGCACTCTCTCGTCCGAGCTCCCTCGGGCCCGATGGAATAGAGAACCAGTACGATCGAGAGGGAGCGGGATGCAGGTTTGGTCGAGTTGTCCTTCTCTGAACACCTGGTTGAATTACGGTGTTAAAGAGATACCTTAGTCGCCTTTTACGATACCCCAGCAAGAAGAGGGGGGTGCTATTCTATTCTGCCGGCAGCCACCACGGCTAATAAATTTATAATATAATATTTTACTAACTATGCACGCGGCTTCATGTGCGTGGTAATCACGTTTCGTGTTGGAAAAGGATAGTGTACATTGTTTTAAATATACTGATATATATATACATATAGCCTGTATCTAATCCGAATGTTCATTTTATATTTTCTGATGGCGGGCGGATGAACGAACTGGGTTATGACCACAGTATACAAGTGGAATGACCATTATAGTGACTCACTTTTTACCATATACCTTCAGTCGTGGTATATGTTGGCCGACATGATGACGGAGACTATCAATGGATTTTCATCCTTTGATGGTCGCTTTCGTTTTTAGACTACACTGTACTTACCATCAGGTACACTGTAGTTGCTATGTCGAGACAGTGTAAAAAAAAATAGATTTTTTTTTCATATCGGATTGATAGTTTTGTAGGTTAACCTCATACGTCTAAACTTACAAACTTTACCTCTTTGCAATATTTGTATAAATTGGTATAAACCAAAGTAATAATTATTATATTAGTCAACGTAGAATAGTACTTAGCGGAGCTACTGGTCACGTTGGTCATGAAATATAAGCGCCAAGTACAGCTACTAGTGCCGTGGTGGCTGCCGGCAGAATAGAATAGCACCCCCCTCTTCTTGCTGAGGTGTCGTAAAAGGCGACTAAGGTATCTCTTTAACACCGCAATTCAACCAGGTGTTTAGAGAAGGGAAAACTCGACCAAACCTGCATCCCGCTCACTACCGATCGTACTGGTTCTCCATTCCATCGGGCCTGAGGGAGCTCGGACGAGAGAGTGCTTTTCTGGCAGCGCGTCCAGTTATGCACTTAAATATCTCCTGCGCAATTGACTGTTTCTGAAAACTGCACCTCAAATTTCTTAACCGGTGTTGAAACAGTCGCCGTGGCCGAAACCGGCTAGGACATCATCATCACAGCTACTAGTCTATCATCCCGAAAAGGATTTTTGTAATTCTTGAAAAGAAGTTAATAACGTGGTCATATATTATTATTATTTATTATAATAGTATATAATAATTATATTATACTTTCTCTGCCTAGACCGATAGGAAAATGACGTGATATTAATTGAATTCCAGAGTTATTACAGTTTAGTACAGAGTAGGTTCCGGTGAGGCGACGCAGGGTTGTAATAATGGCCTTTAGTTATTTATAGCAGTAGTTGTTAACACTGATGAGGGTTGTAATTGGAACTTGGTGAAATCATGGCTCCAGAGTATCAACCATAAATACGAACATTAATTTTAACGAAGCCTTTTCATTATATACTTTAACGCAAATATGATATAAAAAAGAAATATGTTTATTTTTATTTGTTATTATAAATATAAATATTAAAATTGCCTGTCGTAGAAATTCGACACAGAAACTGGATATTTTTTTTTTTAATTTCAGTGATGTAATGTCAATTACATGAAGTCATACGTTTAAAAAAAAGCATTCACACACGCACACAGGCTAATACTAATGTGATTTCTTTACAAGCGGCCTATATTTTAAGTTTGAACAATTTTATAATATACTGTACCGGCAGACCTTGTTCTGCCATATTTCTCTAAAACAAAGTCACATTGTTTTTTTTTTAATGTTAATAGCTATTGGCCTGTCGGCTGTTTTTTGAAAATTGTTTGAATGAACCTGGCCTTAATGTAATATGTATAAAAATTGACAAATATTGACATTAAAATTTAAAGGTCACTCAATTGTTTTGCCTTCCCGGAACCCGTCCACTGACATTAACTTTATGGTATGGTATTAAAGTTCAAAATGACTTATAACGAATTTTTTGTATGAGAATACAGAAAAGTGTTATTTTTAGATAGTTGTTTTAAAATTTTTCTCTCCGTAATAACCATCCTCAGACTTCATCAAAACAACAAAAAAAAAAACAGCCAAATCGGTTCAGCCGTTCTCGAGTTTCGCGCTTATCAAGACATTTTGCGATTCATTTTTATATTATAGATAATACATAATATGGATATAAGAAGAGCTGATGTATTGCCGCGAGTTATGTTAATCTTTCGTCAGTAACGCTTCCCATTACAAGACACGGTAAAAAGTACTTATCTTATTAGGTAGCTCATAATATTTCTCATAGAACAGTTGCAATGCAATTCAAAGTCAAATGCAATGTAAGAAATTACGTAAAGAAATATATTTTATTGATAAAATTACTTGGAGTTTTACAAAATTCCAATTAGATTTAGAGAAATTCACAATCAGAGATGGGCAAAATGTAATCAGATTAATGATTAATGATTACGATTACATTCTGTAATCATTAATCATGATTAATGATTAACGAAATTAATCAAAAAATGTAATCATTATTCGCTGATTAAGGATTATTAATCTTTAATCAGATTACAATTAATCATGATTACTTTTATGATTACTTTTCTGTTTAATACGTAAAATGTGCTGCCGACAGCAGAGCGGCGCTCGCCTTTTTTTTATTTATAGTGTACGACTACTACTAGCTAAACTGGCGAACTGAGTACCACCACATAGGTGTTAGGGCGATTACCCGAACTGGGTCGTGACCTCAGTACAATAGTGCAAATACCGGCATAGTGACTCGCTTCGACCTGACTACTTTCAGGATCAGTTAGTGCTCGGTGGACATTAAGTAAATCCAACGAAATCTAGCTAATCATTGATGCTTTTACCATTGTTCTGGATGATTCCTGGATTATTAGAACTGATTATCAATCTACCGCCCATATTTTACTGAAATACCGTCTCCAACCCGATAATCCACGCCCGCCTTCGGGATGGAGGTAGAGAGACAGAGCAAGATAGCGCAAAATTTTAATTGATCAGAACAAGACATCATTTTCTCAAATTTACACAAGCTTCTATAGTGCAGAGCGCAACATCACCTTTCTTGGTCATCCGTCTCTCTCTACTGACTCGGTTTCGTCTTTGATGTAAACCGAGCCGCCGCGCCGCACACGTTCGTATCGTATTTTGAATTTTAATTCATAACTAAAGTTGAGATATCGATCTGTTTTTATTTCCGGATAACTGACGTTCTACCTAATAACTTTGATTCTTACAATAAATCAGCGGGACACATACATAGTTTTTTTTTCAATTCGCTTAGTTTTTTTTTCACGTTTGACTTCTAGTTTTTTAAAGACTAAAGAATATAGTACTCAGAAAATAAGAAGCAAATCGACATACTGGCACGCGCCATTTTTATCTCACTAACAACGCTTTTTTGTTTACCAAATTATATATATATATTGTTTAATGAGTAATAAAAGTAAAAAAATTGTAATTACATTTTTCTGTTTTGAAAATTTAACTTTAACTTAAAGCATTGCACACAAAGTCTTTGGCCATTATTAGAAGTATTCTCCATCTCGAAGGTGGGCGTGGATTATCGGGTAGGCGCCGGTATTTCAGTAAAATATGGGCGGTACTTTGATAATAACTTCTAATAGTCCAGGAATCACTCAGAACAATAGTAAAAACATCTATGATTAGCTAGATTTCGTTGGATTTACTTAATGGCCACCGAGCACGAACTGATCCTGAAAGTAGTCAGGTCGAAGCAAGTCACTATGCCAGTTTTTTCACTAGTATACTATGGTCACGACCCAATTCCGGCAATTAACCTACCAACTCAAACGGCTGAAAGCACAAAAAATTGTCCTGAACGTAGTCAGGTCGAAGCGAGTTACTACACAGTACACAATTGCAAAGACCCTTATAGTGATTATGATTCGCTCAACGAGACGGATATTCGGGGTCGGACTTGCACCGGCTAAAACCACCGGGTGCCAGCACTGCCTAATCTTCACCTTTGCCGGGCCTTGGAATCCAGATACTTCCTAGGGGCCCAGCGAGCGATTGGTCTTAGACAGGCCTCCTCCCTGGGAGAGGGTCGTAAAACTACCCAAACAATACCTCCCATTGGGCCGCGTGTGAGCATACACACGACGACACCACCCCACCCTCCGCTGGACGTCACCCCCCCTCTCTGCTGGACGCCACCCCCCCACTCTCCGCTGGATCCCCCCAATCTCCACTGGACGCCAACCCCCACTCTCAGCTAGACGCCACCCCACTGTCCACTGGACGCCACCCCCCCCCTCTCCACTGGACGCCACCCCCCACTCTCCGCTGGAAGCCACCCCCCTCTCCCCTGGACGCCACCGCCCCTCTCTCCGCTGGACACCACCCTCTATTAGACGGAAGTTTGGGGTCATATATAATTCGAAATAAAATAACTTGAAAAATTAAATAAACGAGTATTTAAATCGGTCTCTCTCTCAGCCAGAACTCAAAAGTAATCAATAAAATAATCATGATTAATTGAATGATTACTGTAATCAAGATTAATGATTACCCATGTAATCATGATTAAAAGTAATCAGATTACAAGTAATCATGATTACATTCGTCATGATTACTTGTAATCTGATTATTAATCTGATTAAAAGTAATCATGATTACGCCCATCTATGATTCACATCCAGGTTCAGGGTCCAGTAATGGATTCCACGGACGAGAGGTTAATGATAACAGAAAAACGATAGTATTACTATATGGGTGAACCAGGAGCGCGTAGCTGTTCTTTTGTTATCCGTCTCTTTTACCAAACGTCAAGTTCGTAGTCGTCGTCCATATGTTCTAAAGATGATACCTTTTAATTGTATCATGTCTAGGTCTTAAATGATTATTAAAAAAATACTATCATACGTTTATTGGTAGCCTATGCCTTATTAACATCATAGTCTTGATCGATCCAGAGTCGCTGAAAGGGGGGTACCACCCACTTCGGGGGCGAAGTTTTATAGTAACAGTTATAGTCATAGATGTGCAAAATGTAACCACATTAATGAAAAACAATTAAATTACTAATAAGTGTTTAATTAAATGATTACATTTTGTAATCGTTGTATATTACGTATTAGAATGTGATAAGCAGATAAAGATGTGCAGTTAAATAGTAAAACGAAGCTTTTCTGTTTTTTTTTTATTGTCTCCGGTTTTTTTTTTTTTGGGGACTTTGGATCAGGCTGACCATGTCAGTCCCATAATTACACTATACTTTTGTAACTACATTACACTATACTATTTCAATAATTAGTATGTGAGTCTACAGAGCATCTCAGCTGCGCAAGATGTTTGCTCAGCTAAGATGCTCTAAGCTTTTCTGTTGGAAGTCAAACATCGACTTGTATATGACTGCATTTTTATAATTGGTAAAAAAATAATTTATAGTATATTGATTGCTATATTGACATAATAACAATTATAATTACTAAGTACGTAAGTGGGGGAAGATTTAACGCTAAATTTCCTTCTTTATAGCTAGGTTTTTTTATATTTTCTTTCTGTTGGTTGTGTTTATGTCAAAGAGATTATATGGTATAATTTAAGTAAAAAAATAAGTAAATAAACTTCTACTTAACCTTTCTAGTATTATTATGGAGAAGTTTCCAGTTCTGTCATGTCTATTACTCGATAGGTTAGGCACTCATGATTGGGCTAGTCAATCAGTTTAAGGTCGCTCAGCGTGCTATAGAATGAGCTATGTAGGGAATCTCTCTGAAGGGTGAATAAAGGCGGAATAATAAAATGAAGAGAGTGAAAGGCTGTGCTCAATGGCGCATTATAGGAGAGGCTTTTATTCAGCAAAGGACTAATGTTGGTTGATATGTATTAGAATTGTGAAATTTCAGTCAAAAAAAATACTGTTCGGTTCAGTATAAGGTCAGAATAAAACTTTCAAATTACGACATAAGTTTTAAGAATACAATATAACATAGATTATTTTTAAACTATGATTCATTTAAGTAGATCTTGATTTTGGATAAATGTTTGAAAATTTCACATCATGCTCATCGTTAGTAAAAGTTGATTAGACATCAATGTTCTACCGTGGGTGTTATACGAATACACATTCTGTCTGCCACGGTTATAGGCACCCGGAATCACTGGCTGATGCATACTCGAGTTGATAGTTAAGAAGCTACTAATAATAGCAATGAATTAATAGAAAAGCACTTATTTCTAAATAGTTATAGACGCAGGCCCCTAAAATTTATTGATAAGAATATGCATAATACAACAATTTCAAACCTACGAGAGTCGTTTATGTACCATCACACCTAGTAAACTAATGGCAGTATTATGTTTTTTTTTTTAAATCTATTTATAGAAAGGACGTTTACGCATGTATGTATGTCAGCCCCATCTTACTCTTATACAAAAATACCTAACATATGGGATATGGTGCTATTGATCTGAACAGACCAGATGCCTCATCAGATAATCGTTTTGCTAAGATTTTGTTAATTATCCCGACGTCTAGCCTGTTAAGACCAAAAGCACTCACAAACACCTCTCTCACAGATTCATATTGGACACATTCCATCAACACACTTCTATTGGCTCAAGTGAAGCACTTTCGTACTTTCCACATTAATATGTGCTTTGAGGGCAACTCACCAGTTTACAATATATTTTTTTTAAGCTTTTTACCCTCACCATTTTATATAAGAATTATTTTTAACTGACAAATGTTTTTGAATTATATTTTTATAGCTTTTTTTAGCGTACATTAGTCACTGTAGAGCTTGAATTTATACTAATATTATAAAGCTGAAGAGTTTGTTTGTTTGTTTGTTTGTTTGTTTGAACGCGCTAATCTCAGGAACTACTTACTGGTTCGAATTGAAAAATTCTTTCTGACTGGAATAGACCATTTATCGAGGAAGGCTTTAGGCTATATAACATCAAGATGCAATTATTAGGAGCGAAGAAATAATGGAAAATGTGAAAAAAACGGGCAAAATTATTCATCCTTGAGGGCTTCCATTGCGTGCGCTGCAAAAACGGTTCAAGATACCAAAAATATATGTATGAAAGAATTATTCCTCTTGAAATGATCTAAAAAATGTCCGCGACAGTATATGTCTATCTTTTAAGATTAAGTCACTAGAACCGTTTTTATGGTAAACAAATTTGATCGAAATTAATGCATTATTTGTTAAGAGTTGTATCAACGTAATAATATTAATCTTTATCCAAATAAATGTGTTGTTGATTAAGAGTGAACAAAATTGTCTTTGACATCACTTAATTTCAATGAACAACTTATAAGATATTACAAAACCTTACATAGCAAAACAACGTTTGCCGGATCAGCTATAGTGTCTTGATAACCGCGAAACTCGAGAACGGCTGAACCGATTTGACTGATTTCTTTTTTGTTGTGTTTGTTGAAGTCTGGGGAAGGTTATAACAGAGAGAAGATTTTAAAAAATTATCTGAAAAAGTCTAAAAACATCACTTTTCTATATTCTCATACAAAAGTTTTGTTATAAGTCAATTTGTACTTTAACACCATAGCATAAAGTTTAAATGTTAGTGGACGGGTTCCGGGAAGGCAAAACAATTATTGAGTGACGTATAAATATTAATGTCAATATTTGTCAATTTTTATGCATATAGCATTAAGGCCAGGTTCCTTCAAACAATTTTCAAAAAACAGCCGACAGGCCAATATCTATTAACATTAAAAAAAACAATGTGACTTTGTTTTAGAGAAATAGGGCAGAACAAGGTCTGCCGGGACAGCTAGTAGTTTATAAAAAGAAATATTTTACAATGTCAATAGTTTATTCATAATGTACAGAAGTCAATATTTTACGTATATCGTAATTAGGCACTGTATATGGACATTTAATTATTTTTGTACATGTAAAATAAAAACGGGGTTTAATTATTAAAATAAACAAATTTCTTTAAAAACGATAAAGATTTCTTTACAATCTTTTTAGTTGTCACTTTAAATTAAATTAAATTATAATTATGTAATCAGCTTATTTGTTAGATAGGTAGGATTTATACCCATATAATTTAATAATTACTAACTTCAGAGTTTCTACGTATAAAAATAATTACAATCTCAAGTTTTAATCTTTAATGTTATTTATTAGTTTATTTACGAACATAAATATTTCTCAATATCACCAGGTGCATTGTAACGCGGTTTTACGATTATTTATAATAAATTACGTTTCTGCAACGGTCTTCGTATTGTTGATAATGATATAATTTACATCTACTGACATGGATATTTATAAGATGTTTTTATTTAAAGTAAAGTAAATATGATAAAACCTTCACTGGCGTATTTATATAGGCACTGTCTAATTTCATGATATCATGTTTATTTGTAATTCAAATCTAATCACGTCCATTTCTTTTTATAGGAACTTATGTCCACGTTTATAATATTTTCACTCTCTTTGTTTACGTTTTAGAAATACAAACAAATGAATGCAAGTGTGAAGAAAAAGGATGGAAAACAAATATTAGAATCTTCGTTGGTTTCTGTCAGTACGATGCTTACTAGAAAAATCAATGCTGTTAAGGTAAATGTTGTATTTTCATTTTATATTGCCACGATCTGCCATTTTTTTTTTGTATCCCGGGGAATAATCCTGCATAGGACCATCAGGGACGCTGCGAGGGCAGCGATTCCGGTGTGTCAGACTCCTACTGACTAAAAACCCTCGGAGTGTCTCTCTGAATGTCTCCACCCGGGCTTAGGAAGCCAAATTCATCCAGACGCCCAAGGAACAAGAAGCCTTTTTATGGCTACCTCTCTGGGAGGGGAAGGAGTAAAACCCAACCCTCCAAAACCTCTCTCCCAGGCGGTGCGCCGGACACCGTGCACCGCCTCTCTCTCATCCGGTCAGCAGACTCCCTCAATTCTACTGCCCGGTGCCATTTATTAAATTATTTTATACCCATATAACCTATAATGCTAGTATTGACTGTTTATTGGTTTATCACACTATACTATATGAGATAGTTTAAATTTTCATTATTTAATATATTAAAAACAGTATTTATATACTGTTTATTTTCTCGTCTTACGGAGAATACCCAACAACTACCACATAAAACAACGTATATAGCTCCAAGCGAATAAAGTTATGGATTCGTGTGGTCTATAAAATATAATAAGTACAAATAGTTCCCGTGTTTTCCCTTTCAGTGTATCCACGCCACAGCCGAGTATCTAGCGGAAAATTTCAATTACACCACAAACCCAAAAGAGCTGCATGATTTCGATTACTGTTCAGCTAAATATTCGCATTTTTTTTATGAGAACGAGGGAGACAAACCTTCTGCGAAAATAAAACGGCCCAAATTCGCCACCAACAATAAAAACTACGTAAATGTTTCGCTTGAAAAAGATTCTCATTTTTATAATATCAACGTAAATACGAACATAAGCTGCGTGCATGTTCCAACTAACATTTTTTATAAAGGTAAGGAAATTGTATTTGCTAAAAATATGGTAAAACGCAAAGGGCGGGGCGAATTGTACTGTGATCCAATTCCGCCGCGATATTTTGTTTTGTGTACAAAACTTTTTTATTTTTATGCTGAGTTCCTTTTGAGGTGGATAAAAAGCTTGGAACGACACTTCAATCTTTGCAAATCTCCATTCTTCACCACTATTTCTTCTTACATTCTCGTCGATTGTAAGTATTTCTCGCCATAACCTCCTTCAGATTTCTGCTTATTTGAACTACAAAGATAAGTACAAAATTTAGTTTTTTCAAAAAATTCCAATTCGTTTTTATACCACACCGCTATCACTCCGCTATTTGTTTCCAGTTTTAGTGTTTTATGACTGACTTTTTACTCATTGTTCTAGAGAAATGGTGTAACATTTTATCGCTTTTATATTGCAGAGAAGGCCGCTTTGAACGCGATTTTATGGTCGAAGAGTCTAAACGAAATTTTCAAAAAGAACTATCAATCGGACCCGTCGCTTTCGTGGCAGTACTTTGGCAGTTCGTCTGGAATACTGCGTTTCTATCCCGGCATGCCGTGGAACTTTAACGGTGTAGATATTTACGATTGCAGAGTTAAATCCTGGTACATAGAAGCAGCAACTTGTTCTAAGGACGTCATTATTCTTTTCGATGTATCTGGCTCCATGACTGGGTTCAAAAATTACGTGGCTAGAAGAACATTGCGGTCTCTTCTGGACACCCTTTCTAACAATGACTATGTTAATGTTTACACTTTTAAAAACGAGACGGCCGGAGTGGTGGAATGTTTCAAAGGTTTAGTGCAGGCTACTATTGAGAATTTAAACACCATCGTTGAAACTTTGGAGCCTAAGGATGAAGGCAAAAAACACAGGGTACCTCTTGAAGGGAATGCTAATCTTTCGGCAGCTTATATTGAAGCTTTCACAACTCTCAAAGAGGTAAGTAATACAAAGAAAAAAATATTTACTCAGTATTTACATGAAAATATGTGACATTTCTTGATGGCTGACATGTACATATTGGTTTTCCCATATCGCAGTATACGAGATGAAAACTGAAATTTACTTTTCTGAGCATTATCAAAATACTTTGTACCATCATTATTGATATTGCTTCATGACGTTGTAAGTGTTATATTTTATATTTATGGGTATTGGCGTAAATTTTATAGGCCTGTTTATAGAAAAGTTATTTTAGCGCATGATTTACAAGTCGACGGTATCCCATACGGAACAATCATAATATAAAATTCATCAATAAGAATACTAAAAGATCTCTTTACTATTTCTAAATCAGTTATGATGATTTTGTATTTTATGATATCTAAATATTTGTCCTACCGTTCTAACTCTTGGATAGTACCCGGATTTACTTTTATGAAGATTACGTAAACCCAAATATTTTTCTGAACTGATTGGATTTGGGATATCGCTATATATGTTGTATATAGACATGTAAAGAGGATCGATGTAAATTCAAACAAGGATTCCGACCTGAAGAGTTACGATTCTCCAACTTTTTGTAATAATATTTTGTAAGATTTTGTATCCTCTCAAATCGATTGATTTCTACGGAATTCCTACACGTAGACCACAGTCGGAATTAGTAAAGGACCTTTATACTTTTTTATTTTTTCTAAATATATTATTCAACTCTTTTTTAATTGGAATATAATTTTGTTTTATAAAAATAAATAAACGCTTTTTACTTAGTAGAGTAAGTATAATTACAACCATAGATGGGCAAAATGTAATCAGATTAATAAAAATGATTGCGATTACGTTTTACGTTTTTACGTTTACCATACCATACGTTACCATTAATATGAATGCATTTTGCTCATTTATGTTTTAAACACTACAAAATCCCAGATTGTATACACATTTATCATTTCTTAATGTTTTAAATGGATTTAATCATGATCACAGAGCAAGAAAATTAAAATGACGACTACATTTTGTAATCGTTCATCATTAATCAGATTACATTTTGCCCATCTCTGATTACAACACACCACGCAACACATTGACGTACTTTACTCTTCGACTGTTTTTTTATTGTTATTTAGTGTGTTGGTCACTGGCCGCCCTTAATATTATAAAAATAAAATAATGTTTAAAAAATAGCAAAGAGGCTCATAAACAAAGAAGACAAGAAAGATTTATTTTCTACTGTAATTCCGTGTATTTCTAAGCTACGTTGAAAATTGCAAGCTTGTAGATCATTGCCAAATCGACCTAAAGTAACTAACAAACGATCATACTGATAAGTTTAAAGAATATATTAGGAAAAGAGGCAGAGCCGCAAGTAAAAGTTAGTATCAAATAAATAAAAGTACAATCAATTTCGTTGCAGAGAAGACAAGATTGTAACGTGAGTAGCACCCAAGGCTGTAATCAGTTGGTAATGGTTATCACGGACTACGTGCCTGGAAACCTGACAGAGGTGTTTGAGGAATACAATAGAGAGGTGGTTGGAAATAAGACGTATATACCTGTGAGAGTTTTCACCTACCTCATCGGGAAAGAGGTCACAAACGTACGTGAAATACAGTGGATGGCGTGTTTGAACAGAGGTGAGTTTGCAAGCGAAATTGTGTATATACTCGTACATATTTTATATTATTTAGGGAATGTTTTTATAGTTTCTCTATAAAGTTACTATACTAAATGTAATTTTAGTAATACTTCTTTGTTATTGTATAAGGAAAGGAAAACTGATACTTATCTATATATTAATTCGTGAAGCAAAAACTTTGCACCCCTTTTTAAGAAAATTGTGTGTACAGAGTATGAAATTTGGCATACTTACAGATATAGAGAAGGAGTGCAGAATGCTAATATTTTTTTAAATAATGCATTAAAATATATTAAATCAATAAAAAAAACATTACACACTCTACCATGCATTTGATACATACACACGCATATTTACTCTTTTGTTTCTGATTAAAGTCTGTGGTCAAATTGAGAATAGATTAATATTGTTTGCCTTTAATATTATTTCTCTATAGTCTTAGTTCATGTCAAATATAACCATAATGATTATATAATGCATATTTCTGCTACATATTGTAACAAAAAACATGTATTACAATAAATATATTAGTTATTAGTGAAATATCGCTCGCTCAAAAATCGAATATTTAATCTTCTTATATATAAAAATAAATCGCTAAATGTGTTGATAAGCGCGAAACTCGAGAACGGCTGAACCGATTTGGCTGATTTCTTTTTTGTTGTGTTTGTTGAAGTCTGGGGAAGGTTATTACGGAGAAAACAATTAAAAAAATTCTCTGAAAAAGTCTAAAAACAACACTTTTCTATATTATCATACAAAAAATTCGTAATAATATTTAAAAGTCAATTTGAACTTTAACACCATAACATAAAGTTTAAATGTTAGTGGACGGGTTCCGGGTAGGCAAAACAATTGATTGACGTATAAATATTAATGTCAATATTTGTCAATTTTTATACATATAGCATTAAGGCCAGGTTGCTTCACACAATTTTCAAAAAACAGCCGACAGGCCAATATGTTTTGGCAGAATAAAATCAGACGGGGAAGCTATTAACATAAAAATAAAACAATGTAACTTTGTTTTAGAGAAATAGGGCAGAACAAGGTCTGCCGGGACAGCTAGTCTCAATATAAAAATAAAGTTGTATAGCAGTAATGTGAATTAATAATATCATATACATATGTAGGTAAAAAATATCCATTTCTTTCAGAACTTTCATAATGTTCAAATTCATAATTCAAATTATTTATGGTCGAGTTTCGACTACCGGGCGACCACTGGGTGACCACTAGTAAAATTGATTACCTAATTACGGGCTGTGGTGGCTTGGTGAATAAGGGACTGATATAGATCTGGGGCGACACGAATGATCATAGGTTCGAATCCCATCTCGTACTTCTAGGTTTTTAGATTAAGTGCGGATTTAGGCGCCACATCTTCACCGGTGAGGGAAAACACCGTGAGGAGACCCACATGACATGTAATATTAGGTCCTTACATATGAAATTGGCGTTTTGTATGGGAGGAACAAAAAGTCGAATATTTTTTAATATAATATATTTAATTAATCAAAGTATGAACCATTATTTTCTATGCACTTTTGCCATCTCATAGGTAGTTCATTGATCCCTTTACTAAAAAAACCAGTCGGACGGGAATCAATAAAATCTTTGAAGGCGATTTGGACTGCCCCATCGGAGTTGAATTTTTTCCCTTGCAAGAAGTTATCCAAATTTCGAAAAAAATGGTAATCTGTTGGAGCAAGGTCCGGGGAGTACGGAGGATGTCTTAGACTTTCCAATTGAAGCTCTTCTAATTTAGTAGCCGTCTGTTGCGCAGTGTGTGGTCTAGCGTTGTCGTGAAGCAGCAGTGGCATGGAGCGATTGACCAGCCTAGGTTGTTTAGCCGCTAGCTTTTCCATCATGGTTTGCAATTGCTGACAATAGACATCAGCCGTAATAGTCTGGCCAGATTTGAGAAAACTGTAATGAACAATACCGGCACTAGTCCACCAAAGGCATACAAGTAACTTTTTTGGGGTTAATTTTCGCTTGGGGCAGGATTTGGCTGGCTGGCCAGGATCCAACCATTGCGCTGAGCGCTTCCGATTATCGTAAAGAACCCATTTTTCATCACAGGTAATGATTCGGTTTAAAATACCTTCATTATTGTGCCGGTTTAGTAATGTAACGCAGCAGTCGACGCGCGTTTGCCGGTTTGCTTCAGTCAATTCGTGAGGTACCCACCTTTCAAGCTTTTTAATCTTCCCAATTTGCTTCAAGTGAATTAAAACAGTTTTATCACTAACATCGCAGCCTGCAGCTAACTCGGACGTGGTTTGCGATGGATCTGCTTCCACAATAGCCTTCAACTCTTCATTATCAACTTGAGTCTCAGGCCGTCCACGGGGCTTGTTGTGCAGGTCGAAATTTCCAGAACGAAAACGTTGGAACCAAAAACGAACTGTGTTTTCTTTTGCAACACGACCGCCATACACATCATTCACCCTTCGAGTTGTTTCCGCAGCACTAGTGCCACGGCGGAACTCGTACTCGTAAATAATGCGATATTTTAAGTTTTCCATTTTGTAAAATGAGTGACGCAAACAGAAAAAAACAGAAGAAAAAAACAAATGAATGACGATCATCGAAGCACAAATACATGAGTCTATAGCTGTACAAATTTGAATTTGGAATTCCTTACCAAAGAGGAGAAATTTGTGATTAAAGTGGCCAGTACGAAAAACGCCAATTTCATATGTAAGGACCTAATAGAAATGTCACATGTACGTTCGACACGACATATTAGCGCAAAGATACAACCACTAATGTACCCCTGCTCACACCGAAAGAGATATAGCGTGACGATATCTTATTATTGTTGTTAGGACCTAATTACAAAAACTATAAATTTAAGCTTTATTTATTTTTATTATTATGCTATTTTTTCATCTTGAAGATTACCCTACTACTTCACTCATACACTAATGGGTCAAATTTATTGACCTTATCCATATTAAAATGTATTAATTTAGGTATATAGCAAAGGTGTATTAGAAAACTAGGACAATTTAACCAGTTAACTGTTGCCAGAATCGAGCCATGACGAGTATATTCGTCAATCACAGAGTAAGTTGCACTGGCAAGATATAGGATGAAAAAGATGGATTTATTTTATAAAATTGTAAATGTTATTACTAGTATTTACTTCTTTGGTTAACATAAGCATATATTACATACATATTATACTAAAAATGCAATAAATTAAATAAAATATTTTACACATAAAAGTAAGAATTCAAATTCTTGCTGTAGAGTGATATTCAGCGAAGCAGGTTATTATACACATTGGGACATTGTAAATTAAACACCAGTAAGGCGATTACTTCCTCATCTTACAAAATAAATAAAAATAAATATCTATAATATAAAAATGAATCGCAAAATGTCTTGATAAGCGCGAAACTCGAGAACGGCTGAACCGATTTGGCTGATTTTTTTTTTGTTGTGTTTGATGAAGTCTGGGGAAGGTTATTACGGAGAGAAAAATTTTAAAAATTGTCTGAAAAAGTCTAAAAACAACACTTTTCTATATTCTCATACAAAAATTCGTAATAATATTTAAAAGTCAATTTGAACTTTAATATCATACCATAAAGTTTAAATATTAGTGGACGGGTTTCAGGAAGGCAAAACAATTGAGTGACGTTAGTATCGTATAAATATTATCAATATATTATATATTTGTCAAATATAGAAGATATTCTCTAGAAATAATTTATATGGCAGGACAACGTTTGCCGGGTCAGCTAGTTATAAATAAATTCATTATTCGAACTAGTAAACTTTTCCAACCAGTACATACGGGGACATCATCTGAAACTGCTTATATTTTCTATTTGTTTGTTTTATTCCGGCATAGCCTCAAAATATTCTAAACAACTTGATATTTGAGTGTACGTTTTGTTTTTTTTTTTTAATTGCAATTTAAAAACCTAGTGGTCGCTGATTTAAACGCATGACGAGTATACTCGCCAATTACAGTTAACTGGTTAAATAATCAACTAAACGATATAAATACTCTGCAATATATATTTGCGTCTGCAGGTTACTTCGTGCACATTCATTCAGTGGAAGAAGTTCAACAACAAGTGCTCAAGTACATTAATGTGATCGCTCGCCCTATGATACTGGAGGGAGAGGATCCTCCGCCGACGTGGACGCATGCCAATATCGACGATACAGTGTGTTTACTTCGAATTATTTTTCACAACATACAATTCGCACACACTCGCACAAGCATAAAGGTGCGATTTTGCAAGACGCGACAGACGGCAGCGGTCGCTTGCATTCGTCTCATACAAATCAATGCAGTCTACCGCGTCTTGCAAAATTGCACCTTAACTAAGCTTACCTTTATCACAGTAAAATAACTTAAAAGTCTATTAATATGATCACTTTCAAGAGACAATAACATTGCCGGAAGATGAAATTTTTTGCATGGGTGCTATGACAGAGCAGTGTAAATGCTACAGATTTTTAATGCTAAAAGGCAAAGTAAGGTCGGTATAAACTGATAATCCAGCTAATGGGAAATAGTAGTGCTACCGGCTGTGAATAAGAAGAGAAAAAGCAGAAGGACGAACATACATCACAGATTCCGGATTGCGACATGTCGAGGCGAGTTACTATAACGGTCTTCGCACCTATGGGATCCAGCCTAGCCTTGACACCATAAAGTCAATGTAGCGCGTTAAGAAATGAGATTTTAGACGAAATTTCATGAGTACTTTAGTGAATAAATATTTGAATAATAATTATGTTTTTTGTAAACAAAATTATAGAGAAAATATTCGGTTCAGGTGGGTTCGAGACTTTAAATCTATGCTTTATTTTACAGAGAACAACTAAATGGGGCGTGAGTGGAGATGTCGATAAGGTGTGTGCGGTTATTATTGATATTTTTTTAGTATTTCTGAAACCTTATTTCTGTCATTGATATATTATTAGCGGCATAAAGTTAAAAATGAAAACTGTTGGCAAATCTTTAGTTTAAAGATCAGTTAAAAGTGTATATAGATTTCTCAAAATTTAAAATTAAAACATTTCTTAATGTAAGCAAAACTAATCACGTCATATAAAAATTTTGCTCGAGACGAAATTATTATAAACAGTTGTTAACTTAATTTTTCAGCCTGATGAAGACAAACTGGTAACGTCAGTGGCGATACCGGCGTTTGACTACAAATATAACAGAGAAAACAATGATGCTTTGCTTCTTGGCGTGGCCGGTACTGATGTGCCTATTGACAGCATAGCAAAGCTTGCGCAGCCTCACCAAGTATGTATAGAAGCCGGAACAAAAGCTTGTTTAAGTATTTGGTTTCCTGAATACTAAAGTGATTTAAAAACAATTAGTTTATTTATTATTTGAAGATGTAATTTAAAGTGTTTAAAAAAATAGCATATTACAATAAATGTTAATATTATTGACGTATCGTATTGTGTTTGTTTGTTTATGAAAAATGTATTAATCAACTTTTGAGATAAAAAGTATATACATATTATTAAATAGAAACAAAACAAACTGTTTCTATATACCCAATATAGAAACCGTTTATAAGCCGATGCAGATTCGTCGGCCGGGGAGATTATATTATTGTGTCGAATCTCTGATAGTTGTTGTTTTGGTTATCTCAGTAAATGTTAAATCGTGTTTAGTTTAAGTCACCACGTATAAATTTTTATTTGTTTATTTTTAGTAAAATGGCTTTTGATCCTGACATTTATTTATTTTTTTGGGTAAAATAACTTCTGATCCTAACAATATATATAGATATATATATATATTTAAAATATATTTCAGCTCGGCGTGAATGGATATTCCTTTATTGTCAGTAATAATGGATATTTACTCTTACATCCTCTACTTACAACAACAGTAAGTATTCGTTTCTTTGTTAAATTTGCGTTTAATTTGATTTGAGTTTTCACAAGTGAAAACACATCTAATTTAGATAACTTACTGCCAAAATTATTAATAATGATATTCTGTTACCATAATTTTGCTGTAATAAAGTCTTAATGTAGTGAAATCCTTATTTCCCTCTGAATTTTTACAAGTTTTTTTTTACAAAAACGTTAGTACGTACTATCATTTATTCCTGCGTCGTGAATGCATTCACAAACATGAATTTCGTACACACTAACAGGCAGACTTGTAGTACCTAGTTATAGACTTTATGCCTTAATATTTGTTCCATTTGGGGATCGAAACCACAACCGCTGCGCAAAAGCCGTTTAATTGGCCATTGTTCCTAATGGGCAAATGAAATTACATTTTTTTTAAGATAAATAGTGTTATGCAAGAGAACTATAACAGCGTAGACTTCGTAGAGGTTGAGCAAGTTGACGACGGGAAAGGGTCTCGGGAGCTCGGCAAACAGATCAAGGATTTGAGAGAGAGCCTAGTAAACGGGGTCGATGGAAATATGACTCACGTGAAAGTTCTGTACCACTACGATAATATGAGGTAAGAGACAACGACCCCTGTTTTTAATAGTTTCCTTACTGCTGAAAGTCGTAGCTCCATTTTATTTCGAAATCCAATTAAATCCCCCATTGTTTTCATTCTGCTTCCTATTGTAGAATGGCTTTCATGAGAAGCTCAAAATTTTTAAAAAACGAATCTGAACATCATGTAAAGGCTCTTTTCAATTCAGCCGGGTTAACTTTATACAGCCATACTATTAACATATTACATTTGTTATTTAAAATGCATTATTGTCAATTTGTTAATACAGCATCAAGTTAATTGTAGAGATCTGAAATACCGTTATGTAATAGAAAAATAAATCCTTTTGTATTTTCACAGGAGAATAGCCCGAGTGCAACATGATTATTTCTTTAATAAATTGGAGGGGACTCCTTTTTCTATGGGAATATCACTACCTAAAAGATACGGAGACACGGAACTTTTGCTCAAAGACAATCCCCTGGAGGCAAAACAAGGAAAAGATTTAACTGGAATCAATGTTACTGACTACTTTAGATTCAGTTACAGAGTACATCCGGATTGGTATGAGTTGATTATAAAAATTACGTATATTGTAAAATATTTATTAAAAATAAAATAATAAATAAAAATTTCTCAATATATTTAAGATATTTAAAATCAAATTTGTCGCCTTTTTTTTTGTAAAAAGTCATTGAGGCAGAGATTATTTATCAAGCTTGATTATTCTTATAAATATAAGTTCATAATACTTTTCCAAAAGAAATGATTTTCTAAAAATTCATGTTCTTACTAAGAAAAAGGAATTCTTTTGAATTTCCTTAAGATACTTCTCAAAATTAAATAGTAATTAATATTCTATCTACAGGGTATATTGCAAATATCATTATTTAGAAGGGCATGAATCGGAAAACTCTGAAATCGAAATCTGGAAATTTTTAGTTCGACTTTCTCAAAACGATTTAAATATAACTGTGAAACAATATATGGAAGAAACTAAAACAGACGGTAACTGGAGCATTGAAAGTAAGTTTGTTTACGGTGCAAAATATCGATACATGTACACTTTGTTTATGATTTATTTAAATAAAAAAATAGCTGAAAATGATGAGTAAAATTAACACATTATGCTTTCACATTTTAAATAAATCATTTTATACATTCTGTTGTTATTTTGGTTACCATTTACGATCAGGGTGGTGGGTGGTGACTCAGGGTGGTGGGTGGTGACTCAGGGTGGTGGGTGGTGACCCAGGGTGGTGGGTGGTGACCTGTGACTGCCAGCGCTCGCTTGCGCGATGGTCGGCAGTGACAGAGCATGGTAGGCAGTCGTTACATATTGTGAGAGTGTTATGGAGGCGAAAGAGGCGGTGGAGAGGCTCAGGGAGGCAATAGCCGGCCCCGACAACCCGATCCGTCGCCCACGTAGAATAGGACGAAGGAGGAGGGCCTTTGCCGCAGGCCTTCCTTCGTAACTGGAAAGACGCCTGGGCGGCGCGCTTGAGGGAGCGCGTCGCCTAACTTATCCAGGCGAGAGCGATGTGTGACGTGTTCCCGCACACCACTCCAAGACTACTTATGAGGAAAGCGACGGGTGGCCCTTTACTTAGCCCCTCGTAAACACAGAGGTGAGGCCTACCGAATAGGCCAGACGTCGTCGCGGGCCGGAGAAGTGGACGCTGCTGTACCTCCGGTCCCGGCTAGACGGAGAGAAGGAACACCCCGGGGGTTTTAGTCGGTGCAAGTCCGACACACCGGGGGGCGACCCTCATCGCCCTCTGAGGTCCGTCAGGGATTTCCCCCGGGTTACAAAAAAAAAATGGTTATCATTTACGCTAGGAATAAAGAATTCTTAGGAATTTCCAATTTACGTATTAATTTAGAGCATGTGCAATTTGAAAACATTTCATAAAGTAATTGAAATACCTAGCTCACTGTGGTAACGCGACAAGAGAATTGGGCAAGGATGACTACTACTGTAATGAAGATCTAGTGAAACAATTAGTGTTTGACGCAAAACTATCCAATCCTTACTTCGAAGTTTGGAATGCTACACCTGAAGAGTGGGAGCTTGCAAAGAAATATAATGTTAGCGTCAGATTCATAGCGACCTCGAGCGGTTTAACGAGGTGGGATTATATTTTTGATACTACAAAAAATGAAAAAGTCGATGACACTGGTCATAGGCACAAGGAATACCCTGGCAAGTAAGTAATACAACTGATTTTTGTTAATATAATTAAAAAGCTTCATATTTATTTAAAAAAAAAACAGAGATTTATTCATGTTATAGATATATAGATATAGTTCATGGAAATACCCTTAAAAATTTTGGTCGTGACCACAGTACACAAGTGTAAAGACCATCATAGTGAATCTCTTTTGCCTGTCGCGTTTCGGGATCAGCTTGTGTATATCCAATTAATCATATACCTTGAGACCTTCAGTCGTGGTATATGAAGGCCGACATAACGACGGAGACTATCAACGGATTTTCTTCCTTTGAGGGTCGCTTTTGTTTTTGGACTGCATTGTATTTAGAATCAGGTGAACTCTAGTCACTTTCTCAAGCCAGTTTTAAAAAAAGGAAAAATTGTTTTCGCACATAATAATTTAAATGTTAATGCAGTTTAAATATATATATATATATATATATATTAAAACAAATAAAATGATTATAACCTGATAGAAATTAAATTAACCACTAAAACCAAAAATAAATTAGATTGTTGTTTAAAATTCATAGTTTAAAGTATTTCTGGTCCAGGATGAACATATTTGTACTATTTTTTTATTTTATAAACTATGAGAAGAGATTTTTATAATTAACAACCTTTTTCGGGGATATATATGAAATGGTAGGTATCTCGAAACTCGAAAATAATTATCATAGAATCACAGAATCCAGATCCTTCTTCTCCTGACGTCGTATTCCTCAAAGCTAAATGCCTGGGGATATTTTCCGATATGTATACCATACGTTCCTGTTCTTGGTGTCATAGCATATATGATTGCATTTTGGACCTTATCTTGACAAAATGACCCAGATTTGAACTGATTGAAAAGTTGTTAACAATCGTGTTGATTGAAACTGTCATTTATGACCTTTTTGTTTTCTGCCGCTGAATCATTTTGTTTTACTTTTAGGGTATTTGGAGACGTTCACGTAAATACTATTGAAGAAACATGGTACAAGGCAGCTGTGCTTCAGCATATGATTAGCAAGGATTCTTTAGTAATCGCTACTCCTCTCCCAGTACTAGACGAAATAATTGAAAAACCACCACAAGTACAGAATGAAGATGGCGATATAACGATTACAGCCAGCTATGCTATATTTTACAAGGATGGTAAATTTGAAACGCCTGCTTCAGTTGTTGGTTTCGAATATTCATACCTTCAATTTTATGAGAGATTCCAGGAGATCACTAGCATGAAATGGAGTGGTACGAAGGTAAATTTTGAGTAAAATATTTTTTTTATTGTAACATTTATAAGATTAAAAATAAAGTTCTGTTTGACAGGAATTAACATGCAACGGAGAAGAATATGACTGTTATGTAATAGATAGCTCTGGGTATATAGTGTTATCGAGGAATAAAAATCAAGTCGGGAATTTTTTTGGCACAGTCGAGCAATACGTGCTGCAATCATTTTTGGAGAAGAAGATATTTGAGCACGTTGAAGTGTTTAACTATCAAGCGTTATGTCCTATTGACATCATACTAGATAAGGGGAATTCAGCTTGGTCTATGGAAACGGTGTGTAAAAGCTGAAATTTGATTCAAAACTATTTAAACAAATAAGTAGGAAACGAAATATATCGTAGATTGTTCTATTATGTTTTAAATACACTGTATGTAAGGAACAGAGATGGGCAAAATGAAATCTGATTAATAAATAGCGATTATAAAATGTTGTTGTAATTTTAATTTTGTTGCTCTGTAATCATGATTAATTCCCTTCAAAACATTAAGAAGTCATAAATGTGTATCTAATTGAAGATTCCGTAGTGTTTACAACATAGATGAACAAAATACAATCATATTAATGATGAAAAACAGAAAATGTAATCGTAATCGTTTTTCATTAATATCATTACATTTTGCCCATTTATTATATGATTAGGAATACAATAATATTTTCAATAATTTATTTAAATTATGAGGAAATACCTATTTTTCTGGAATTGCATCATTTTATTTCACTTTCAGCCTTTTAACATAATCGGGTCTTTATTGCGATGGTTGTTTACCGAGTTGCTATTAATTGCCTCCAATTTATATAATGTAAACTTTGACGCCTACACGTCTGCTTTAGAAGAAGATAATGGTAAGTTAATTTCGACATAAACTATATTTATAACAATCTTTAACATAAGGTAACACTAGTAAGTTCTTCAATAACAGCTCTAGTACATAAAATGGAGCCACATTGTTGATATTTGCACAATTTGTAACATATATAATAAACAAAATTAAACACAATTGAAATAATATTTGATTAATTAATAATAACTATTTAAAACCAGTCTCAGTTATTTAATTAAAGAACTCCAACAAAGTGCATTAATTTAAATGCATATACGTTATACCGTTTTTAATACGAACTGCGTAGATTTACGAGATTCAGTTTCAGTAAAAAGAATTTGAAATTTCGTTAAAAAAAATGGCCGGTGTTAAGTATGCACACGAACGTATTATTTTGAAACCATAGATATTATTTAAAATAAAAAAGGAACAAAGTGACAAAAACTCTTGTAAATAAAACAAGATGTCATATTTACCTATCTAATATAACCTAACGCGTAATATTTCTTTTCTATCATCCCGAAAGAACTTCACTACAAAAATAAAAAATAATTTATAAATAGCGTGTGTTTATCGATTCATTATTGTTACACGTAACGAAGTGATTTTTAAACAATTGATAAAATAGTAAACTTTTTTAGTTAAGATACTCACTGTACTCAAAAAAGTAAAATAAAATTTATTATTTATTTATCAATTATATATTTAATTATAAATAACTCTTTGACTATCTGCAGTAATAAGACATTCTTCTAGCCTACCATCTCTCAATCTAAGCGGCTGGCTAATTGACTTTCAAGGCAATGCAGCGGTATTTGTAAAACAAAATGTATTCATTTATAATTTGTTTCATTCATGATTTGGTTAAATATTACGCGAAATGCATGTATCAAAAGCAAATGTTAAAATGACAATGATTTGATGCACCCTAATGTGACCTACTTAGATGATATTTATTATTTTATTTGAGGAATAACATAGAAAAATTGTTCTCATAACTAAAAGATTAAAAAAAGTTTAAAAAAAAGTTTGAAAAAGTTTAGTATATTTTCGTTTTTTTTTTTAATTTTTAGAGAAGTATTTATTGATTTATTATTTATTTATTTATTTACTAATATATATTATTTATTTATTGATCTAATTATGACAAGGTAACTCAGTTTCATTTCCTTTACAATTGGTATAAGTATTAAAACTTCCCATAGACATTTTCAATATTTTTACATCTTAATTGTCATTTGTTTTAACTTCTATGGACTGAAGCATGTTACCTTTACGCTCCTCAATAAGTGGGTAGCAAATATCTGTCTATACACAATCTTTCCTATAAGCACATGTAATATTTCTGCTTTATCTAACTGCACGTCGTCACGCGCACAGATTATAACGAACCTTTAAACCAAGGGTACACGGAAGAGCCAACCACGATACCGACGCCAGCCGATACCAATGAGACTGCAGATCCGAAAGAGCCTAAAACCGAGAAGCCATTTTCTTGCGACCACCGCATTAAGTTGTTCATACTTAATCAAACATATTTCCTGGAGACGATGGGCGCATTGCCCATAGTTTATGAAGATGAACCAGGCGAATGTCATCCTGCATATTGGGCATCATATGTCACAAATACAAATTTATTACTTGTCGTGGTAAAGAAAGATGGCAGGGTGTACAGTGATACATGTAAGAAGCCTCCGGACACGAAGCCAGTGCCAACGCGAGATTCAATAACAAAACGAGAGCCATGCCATAAGCTGGATTTGGGTGGATTGCCCCGTCGCCGTTTGGCAGGCTGTTATACCTATCATGAAAAGGTAAGCAATTAAATAAAAATCACTGTTGATTTACTATCACATATTTATAATAAAATAGTTTATTTTTTCTTCTTTTTCTTGAGTTATTTATAGGCGGGCGCTTGAACTCAATCACACCTGGTGGAAGGTGAAGATGAGTCCGATGTTGAACCGCGTCCGCATAATAAATGCATATTCACTCTTTTTTTAAAGACTCCCAGGTCATAATATCGCGGATATATGGCCGCTAGAAGCATATTCCGCTCCTTAGCCGTTCGCATGATGAAGAAGCGAATCTTTTCGTGCGGATATAAGGAACATCCACCATGTACGGATAGTATCCTATTCTTTTTTTTTTTTTACACTGGCTCGACATAGTGACTACAGAGTACCTGATGGTAAGTACAGTGTAGTCCAAAAACGAAAGCAACTATCAAAGGATGAAAATCCATTGATAGTCTCCATCGCCATGTCGGCCCACATATACCACGACTGAAGGTCTCTAGGTATATGAGCTACTGGATATACACAAGCTGATCCCGAAACGCGACAAGCCGAAACTGGTCACTATGACGGCCTTTACACCCATGTACTGTGGTCGCGATCCAGACGGGCACCGACGCCCAACCACCTCGCTGCTGCTCGTTTAGCACCACCCAGGAGTCACGTGTAGGGAAACTAGGGTAAAGCCTACGGACGCGAGCAGCTTCGACTCCCAAAAATATTATATTAAATATTATATTCGATGTTTAGTGGTTTTGTGATGGAATGGGACTGGTGGAATCAAAGAATGTGGTTCCGGAGAACACTCTCCACTGTGCAATCGGTAAAAAACTACGAGGCAGGCGACTCTACGTCGATATTCGATGCTCTACATTTTAATCTTAGTCAAAGAGTTTTTATTCTTACAAACAATAGCATGTAATTTAGAATAATTATTTTTAAAGGGTCTACGTACATGAAATAGATTTATGATCTAAAATAAGGAGCTTCAGGCGCACACCTATTTTATATTTAGACCTAATTTAAGAACAAAGTATATTATCATAATAACATTAGGTAAATCACTTCAGAAAAAGAATCAATGCAAAACGAGCTGTGTAGACAGCATTAGTTTCCTGCAAAAAACCCTAGATTTTTCAAAAATCCGATGATACTATTTCTGGTTTCATTTTTTTCTAGGTTCTCTAAAAGGCTACAGTATCCTTTTTACCCTACATTACAGTTATTTTGGAAAGTATTAGGAGAGATCTATGTTTAACAGTAGACTATATAACGTGGTAATGATGAAATCTCCCATTTTTCTGGATAAAACTGATTAATTATCAAGATGTGATCCATAGAAGAGATTAGAGTTAATTGCCACTCGCTCATTCGCTCTGTAGAATCGAAGTTATAGTGTTATTATATCTTTTTTACAGGAAAGAAACATAACAGCGTGCGGCTTAGGGTACGTGACGCAGTGTTCGCCGATTGTCTTCTTAATAGCAATCTTGTTGACATTATCGAGTGGCTGTTAGTTGTTCTGATGTGATTTGTTTGTTAAGTGATAATAGTAATATGTTTGTACATTTGTTATTTTTGGCAATAAAACTTGTTGCAGCCTTCAATTTTTAATTTTTATTTCAATAAATACTTTTAATATCTAATGTTTTGAGCACCACAAGCTCTGGTGATGGAAAACATTGTGAGGACCCTTGCATGGCATCTAATGGAAATGTAACGGATGAGTGCCCCGAGAACGGCAATCAGCTACGCTACTGGTCATGTTTGGCACGACATATAAACGCAAAGTGGATAGAACCCATAACTCATATACCTAAGAGACCTTTAGTCGTGGTATCTGTGGGCCGACATGACGACGGAGACTGTCACTGGATTTTCATCTTTTGATAGTCGCATTCGTTTTTGGACAGCACTGTACTTACCATCAGGTGCATTGTAGTCATTATGTCGAGCCAGTGTAAAAAAATACTAATGTATCTCTACTCACCCGTAATATAGCATGACGATATATTTATTAATTTATTTATCTAATGTTTTGTCTTCATATTGGTTCCATAAATTGACAACAAAGCATCTGATGGAAAGTACTGTGTAGTCTAAGAGCGACAGCGACTATCAAAGGACGGGAATTCATTGACAGTCGTCGTTGTAACGTAGATCCATTTTTTTTTTCGTGGGGAAAATCCTCATAGGACCGTCTCGGCCGCACTGGGAGGTTGCGCGAGAGCGAGGTGTGTCGGTCTTGTACCGACTAAAAACCCCAAGGTGACTTCTTCTGCGCATTGGCGAGGACTGCGGGACCTGTATTCAATTCGCCACAGCCCCGTCGCGCCGCGCCCGCTGGGCACAAACTCGGAGCTCATTGCATTGAAATGCTCATTGTATTTAGGCAGAGTACGTCACAATGCTCTGCCTACTTCTCGAGGGTCGCAAACCAGTCGCTCAGGGCCCCCACCCTGAGTGGCCGCGACCCCAAAGGCATCAGCCAACCGGTCGTGGATCGACCGATCGGTCGGCACATCAGTCCCAGCCGATCGGCTGGGACTGATGTGCCGGGGCGGTTGTTGGCACCTCGGTGTCTTTTTCGAGCGGCTTTCTGCCGCTCTCGCTCTGCGGCCTCCTGGGACATGACGTCCTCACAGAAGGAGACCACAGCCCTCCAGTTGTCATACCCTGCCAACATGGAACGTAGATCCACATATACCATGACAGTCATATGAACAACTGGAAGTCCACAAGCTGATCCCGAAACGTGACGGGCCGAAGTAAGCTATTAGCGACGATTTTTATTTAATAGTTTAAAAAAAGCATATAAACTTAGGATCAAAGAGCCCTGAGATACAAAATTAAGCCGCAAAATATAAAAATATGTATGTGTTTAAAATTATACAACTTTTACTAGTACACCTATCCCTCGATTTACACGGTACTTGTTTTACACGTTTTCACTTTTACACGGTTTTCCAAATAAGTATTTTTTATCGCACTCTACTAAATGCTACTGTGTTTGAACACGTGCGCTGTGTACACATCTCACGGGGAATCCCGAGCTTATGTGCTGACTTGCTGCACATGATGAAGGATAATAAAACACCTTTGGTTTTATTTTTTGTTCTTCTGTTTAATGTATTGTAATTAAATAAAAAAACAGTGTTTCCGTAATATATTACATATTTTAACCTGCCAATGCATTTTATTTTTATTTCTGCGTACACCTAAAAATATTGAAAAAAAAATCACAACTGTTAAATAGCAAAATTATGCATTTTCTGCAAGCTTTTCGATTTACACATTTTTTGACTTGAAAATTTTTAATTTTCGATTTACACGTTTTTCTCAGGAACGTATCTACTGTGTAAATCGGGGGATAGGTGTATAATATAAACATATTACGAATAAAGACGGGTTTCTTTTGTAAAAAAAAACAACAAAAATTGCAGTGCTTAACAGCTTCATTAATAGATTATTCTATTAGTGACTAAAATTTTTTTTTTCATCTAACAAGAATAATGTTTTATAATAAAATCTTTGTATCGCAACATAATGAAATATTGATATAATAACATCAATTTCTTCTAAGAAAATTTATAAAAATACATCGTTACATTGTGTTATAAACATTAAATAATCTGTTGACCGACTGATTTATATTTAATCGTAAAACAAAACACAACGAGCAATGCTCTCTGTAAACATAATAAATAATCAGTGATTGATGCGAAAAGGTAATTCAATGTTAAATTTAAATCCAGGATACTAAAACAAGTTCCATAAAATTGGGATGAAAACATTCCAATATATGCAGCTGCTGATTACCCTGAAAACATCGTGACCTAGTCCCGCGATGCGAACACAGATCGATGACTCGCACAGGTTGGAACCCGGCGATTCCACAAGTTATGTTAACACGCACATCGTACACGCTATTAATGTCCAAATCTAATTAACATGCTATAGGCTTCAACAGAACCTATTAACATGCTTTTTATTCTAAGTCATATCGAAACCAAGGGATCTTCGCCGTGGTATTTGTGGGCCGATATGGCGATGGCTATCTGTCGATGAGTTAGTCTTTTGACTGTCGCTGTCGTTTGTAGACTATAATATGCTTTACATAAGGCGCTGAATAGCCACTTGGTCGAACCAAAAAAAGCAATCGTGTGGGTAGCTTGCCACATGTTTACTTCGACTCAGATTTGTCCGACTTTTATTTATCCTTTGTAGTAAATATTTTTAAAATATCATAATAATGTTCAGATTTTATTAAGAATACGTGTAATAAAGTAATAATTAGGATTTTATTATAATGAAAGATTTATACATTTCCATTGTAGTACAAATTTCTGTTGGTACTGACCACAAGAATCCAATTAATATTATAAATGCGAAAGTTTGTGAATATATTTGTTACTCTTTCATGATAAAACTACTGAACGGATTTGCATGAAACTTTTCCAGTAATATAGATTATACATCGGAATAACGTATAGGCTATAATTTGTAATGATTTTATGTAATTTTGGTCGTAATATAACGTATATACATGTCAATTAAATCGGAAAAAAATCTGGCCTCTGAGAACTATCTTGGCGTACACTGCCTAAACCATTGCAGTTACACAAAGATGATGTACTGTAGGCTTGTTTGTCTTAAATAGTTCTAAATAAAAGTCCGCGACAGCATATATCCACCTTTTATGTGGAAGCCACTATGACAAAAATTGTATATTATAAGAAGATATTCACTAGAAATAATTTATATGCTAGAACAACGTTTGCCGGATCAGCTAGTAATGTTATAAAAGCAAAACTGTTTTACTCAACTCAACGATGTAACTTGCGTAGCCACGCTTATATTCGCTTAGCGTAAATTGAGAGTAGATTTAACAAGTTCAATACGTTATATTTTACGTGCTACGTTATAACGCTAGATGCTAGTTATAAACGATATCTATTCTCTAGTCCATCACATGCCGGCGAACTCGAAGGTAGAGGTCATCAGTAGAAACGCGCAAGTCGATAAGTGCGCATGTCCGAGTCGAACTCCAGTACGCTTGCGTTCACCTATTCCCTACTACATTTATCAATTCTCACCTGAATAAAATTAAATATCCAAGACTTCGTCGAAAAGCGAAGAATAGTTTGATTGAAATTCTTTTTTACAGCTGAACCGCGTGTTATGCTATAAAATCTAGTGTTTCTGATGTGCAAGTGTGTTTATACATCGGTGTTGGTGCTTTTGTTCTTGTCCCTTGATTCTCGAGACTGCTCTGCCAGTGCACAATATGATGCCGTTGGCAGGATATCGCTTAAAACGTGAGTCTATTCATATTTCAGTTTGTATGTTTACATTCATTCAAATTCAGAAGTATTCAGGAATTACATTTTCATGGCGTTTAGATCGGTAATAAATTACAAGTAGTATAAAAACGTATTTGGGAAAGTCCTTTATATATTATAAGGTCCTATTAAATTTTAATTATAATATTATAGAGTCCAAGGCTGGGCAGTCAAACTTGGAACAGAACTATATCATTTTGGAGAATTCATCACAAGAAAAAAAGAAGTGCAAGATGTAAGTTCCAAATTCATTTAATATTAAAGTTACTTCATTATAATATTATTATATATAATTAGGAAATATAAAGTAACCACATACATATGCAAGCAATAGGTAAATCCAAAAATATGTTCTTAAATATAACAACATATTTAATCGATCTGTAACGAGTTGACCCGTCGTGATCTCTAGGCTTTAATTAGATTATGCTGTTTCTATGTCGTCGATCAAGAAATGCTACAATGCAAAATAAAAGATAAAAAACATGATAGAACACAATGAGCACGAATGAGCTTAAGAAAACATAGAAAATATATTGCTTCAGTTTTATCTACGCGATTTGTACTAGAACTTCGGTCCATGTATTTATTTATTAACTCCATGTACTATTAGATCTACGGTAATTTCAGTTTAAGAAAACACGTGCTTAATAACATGCCTATAATACAGTGTTATACAATGTAACAGGTGGTTTTCCGTGTAAATTTCATCTAGTATAAAATAATGCAATTTATTACAATAATAATGCTAAACATACATATTTACATTTATTATTCAATTAGAGTTTTAATTCTGCGCAAATTGAAACGCGCGATGGCGAGAAACTCGTCCAAAGTATGGCAGATGATATCCGTGCAATGATGGAACTTAAAATAAGCGCCGTTAAAAGAATTGTGGAAGCAGCGGAGAACATGGCTTTTGATAAACAAAACGAACAAGTTCCAGAGGATTTTCAATTTTACAATAGTAAGGAAATGGATGAGCCGTATGAAGAAGCAGCTATCAGAACAACTGCAGAGCCAGAGTTTAATTTAGATAATTGGATTGCAAGACCTCCCACAAAAAGCGCTCACGTGCAAATAAACCCCCATTTTTCCAATATACCAGTTAACGCTAATTTCAGCAGTGTTCATGTTCCGACTAACGTTTACGCTTGGGGTGAGTATTAAGAACAAAATTGCTTTGAGTATTGCTTCATACGCCTTTTACAATATTTTATTGTCAATAAATCCTTTTAGCCACTGAAGTGATTAAAGGAATACATTGGTCAGAAGGCTTGGATACACACTTTATAAATAATTATCAAAGTGATCCGACATTATCTTGGCAGTATTTTGGAAGCTCCACAGGTTTTATGAGACATTATCCAGGTAAATGACTTTTGGGCCATTTTACAAAATAATCATTATCCAAACCTTGCTCTCGAAAATTCAATCGAACCACTTTCAGCTATGAAATGGAGAGCTGATCCTGTGGATATTTACGATTGTCGAACTCGTGCTTGGTATATGGAAGCAGCAGCCAGTCCAAAAGATGTAGTGATTTTGGTTGATCGCAGTGGTTCAATGACTGGACAGCGAAGAGATATTGCCAAACATGTTGTTACAAACATATTAGATACTCTGGGAAATAATGACTTTGTTAATGTGATGACATTTGCTGATACTGTAGAAGAAATTGTACCATGCTTTGAAGATTCTCTTGTACAGGTACATGCATACATTTAAAAATGATGTTACTGTTAGAAAAATCAAATACTTACGATTTGTTTTTTAAACAGGCAACTTTGGGCAATATTCGGGAATTAAAACTGGCGTTAGACAACTTTGAAACAATGGAAATTGCAAACTTTTCTGCTGCTCTAACACGTGCATTTGAACTTCTAGAAATGTATAGAAATAACAGCGGTGGCGCTAATTGCAATCAAGTAAGATTCAAACAAATATGATTAAGTAAAATGTAACAGAAATATTGTTTATTTTATTTTATAATTTTCAGGCAATAATGCTAGTGACGGATGGAGTTCCATACAATTATAAAGAGATATTCGAGAAATACAATTGGAAATATGAGACCCCAGTGAGAGTGTTCACGTATCTCATAGGTCGAGAGGTAAAGGTAGTACCACTTCAGGTATTACTGTGTGTCGTAGTCATTGTGCAACCTGCATAATGCCTTCCCTTCGTTTCTGTATACCAGTACACCTAGAATGTGGTACTCTCTCGTCTATACTTATGTCTGTAACATTTGCATGACTGATGCATGTGTTCTTTCCATAATCATGATGCTTAAGCTAAATAGTAATGTCTTGTCCTAAGTTAAGTATTTCTGAGATATTTGCAAAAGTGGTAAATCCTAAGAGTTAATATGACTGTGGTAAGTACTCATCCCAAACCGTATTTATTACGTTGTTCAGTTTAACTATGGACTTACAAGCTTGGCGGAGAAGAAAAACATTTAGGCACATCGCACATATTATTAAACAAAAACATATATGAAGTCCCCTGAGAATAGCTTTCAGTTGCGTAAGTACTGTAGTTAGGTACGATATACAAGTGCAAATTGAAAACAACCATTGATGTTTTCATGATCTAAAGGGATAGAGTATGATATTTATTATAATTATTTGTATATATATGCATATCTGCTGATGAGAATAATTATTAATGGAATAACATCTTAATACGGTAATGAATCATTTAACTTTTTAAATATAACTATTACGCATTGTATAATAAAATATTTAATCATTGTATCAAAATATTGTAATGTTCTATAATTTTATAAAACTTTAAGTTTATGCAAATCACGAAATTTATCACGAATCATTCAACTGAAATGCACAATTTACATTGAAGGAATTATCATCTGTGCCGATATTAATAGGTTGCGGATGTTCGTGAGGTAAAATGGATGGCGTGCGCAAATAGAGGATACTACGTACATCTCAGTACCTTAGCAGAGGTACGGGAAAGAGTGCTCGAGCACGTCAATGTCCTGGCAAGGCCACTCGTATTACAGAGGGAGAAACATCCTGTGGTGTGGACTCCGGTATACGCAAATGTAACAGTAAGTTTATTTAACTTTTGCTAAATATTGGAAATATCTACATTATGAATATTTCACTCAAACCAAAACCTGATCATGGCTCTCTTTAGATCAAGGTCTTGATGAATATACCGCAAAATCTTCCCGAGGCTTTTGTGATAAATAAACTCCTAATGTGCTAACGGTAGCAGAATTTATTTAAACTAGGGATGTAACGGAGGCAGTTTTATCGGAACCGAAGTCGGAGTCGGAGTTTTTAAATTTGATTTATCGGAGTCGGATTCGGAGTCGGAGGCAATGTCAGTCACAAGTGACGGCAGAATAAAATAGTTTTATTAAGAGACAAATAAAAACATTATTCAGTGAACCTTTTTAATTAGAAAGTGATGAATTTATAAATACACAGACAATAAAAATTGCTGTTTCTTATTAACATTTTCATAGTACTGTGAGAAAGCGATGACCTGGTCGCGTAGTCCACGACATTTAAGCGCAAATTGGATAAAACAACTATTGTATGTCTGCTCACATAGCGTGATAGCGTGAAGATATGTTATTTATTATATCTTAAATTTGATCCCATTTTAATACGGTGCAGGATTGATACATGTCTTCGAAAGTATAAGCCAGAACTTTTAAATTGACAACAGCATAATCCATTTCCCTCTACATCTCCCTCGTGTTTAGACAGATGTTGAGAATTGAGACTGTTTCCAAGCGTATATCAGGTTTTTTTTTTTGATAGCCCGGGGGATACTTTTACCTCAGGGAGCTTTATATCAGCCTTTATAGCCGGCGTACATCAAGTTGGGTCAACACAACACAACACAACACAACACAACCGAACACAACCGAACACAACCGAACACAACCGAACACAACCGAACACAACCGAACACAACCGAACACAACCGAACAGAACCGAACACAACCGAACAGAACCGAACAGAACCGAACACAACCGAACACAACCGAACACAACCGAACACAACCGAACACAACCGAACACAACCGAACACAACCGAACACAACCGAACACAACCGAACACAACCGATCACAACCGATCACAACCAAACATAACCGAATACAACCGAACACAACCGAACACAACCGAACACAACCGAACATAACCCAACACAACCGAACACAACCCAACTTGGGCAAATAAAAGCTGTTGTTCACAAAGTGTTGGATATATCAGAAACCGTTATCCTCCAGTGAACATTGTCCAGTGAACAAATTAAATCAAATTTGCTGCAGGGTTGTTTTTGTGTTAATTTCTATTTTACTTAATTTAATGTAAATGTAAAATAAAAAAACCTTTTAGTAATAAATTTAAATGTACATTTAGTTTTAAATTTAATAATTTAATCATATTTTTTTAATCTAAATTTTAAAAAATGTCTTCTACAAATTAAGTAGCACTGATTGTTTGATTAATTGATATTAAGTTTCAACAACATATAAAGTAAAATCAAATGAATTGACTGCAACAGTGGTGGTGACCTCCGATGAATACCTCCGATTAAAAAGTTTCGGAACCGAAGTCGGAACCGAAGGTGTAATAACGATCGGAAGTTCCGACTTATCGGAGTCGGAGTCGAAGCTCCGTAACATCCCTGATTTAAACCATAAAAACTTGCGAGATTTTTTTATGTATCTCGGTAGAAAATCCTGCATAGTACTATCAGGGCCGACCCGGAGTGCACAGCGACCCGATGTGTCAGAATCCTACTGACTAAAATCCCCCAGGGTGTTCCTCTAATCGCTCCACGCGGGTCTGGGAAACCAAATTAATCTAGATGCCCGTAGAGCGAAAAGGGTGGACTCTTCCAAACCTCCCTCTCATCCGGGCAGCAGACTCCCTCAAGTCTACTGCCCGGCAAGATTACAGATTTATCTTATAGTATTCCAGCTGGATCTTTTTTTATCATAGCTTGCACCAGACCTGTAATGGTTTTATTAAACCAAATTTAAAATCGTAATAACATGTCATGTATTATGTAATAGTAAAATCACACGTAAATATTTATAATAAAACATGTTCTCTGTTTGTTTGAATACATTATGATTCGTTTTTATCAGGATCCAAAAGTAGCTGATTACTTGTGGGAGCAACGTGAAAGAGCAGAACAAAAGGAGCGTTTTATGAGTCAGCGTCGAGATAAAGTGCTTTTCAATTCGGATAAGGAACAAGATCGTCGATGGAAGATAACTCAAGTAGGATAAATACATTTCATCTGTACACTTCAAAAGTAAAAATACATTCAATTTGAACTCACATTGAATTCTTTTATAGATGAAACAGGGCCAATATAGTGAACTGGGGAACTCTCAATATCAGCTGATGACTTCGGTGTCTATGCCAGTTTACGATTTACGACATAATGAGGTAAGTTCGCGTTGGATGGTTAAATGTTTAGTAATATGTAACAGGATTCCCCAAATTGACAAAAAACATGTAATATTTTTAAATGCATTCCAATCGGTGAGATGTGAAACGAAAGAAATTATTATAAGGAATAATGCGTCAAGTTTTTATTTAAAATTCTACTATGCATGATAAAGCATAGTTTTAGAGATTTGTTTTACAGTTTCTATTGATGTAAGCTCTCTCTTTTATTTATTTTTGTATTTTCTAATTTCTTTCTTCTCTGACTATTGAGGACTGCTACTAATAACTCCATTTTGTTTGATGGTTTCCCCTCAGAACATCACAGAGAATGTACTGATAAATGAAGCTTACTGGGTATCAGTTACAAAAGAGGTACTACACTTAGAGTTTTGATGATTTAAAGTTTTTGCAAGATACAAAAGAGTTTTTATAATTTAGTTTTTGGATTACAGTAACGGTAAAGTCTTGTTTGGCCCCGTTAGCGATGCATCTGTCCTCGATAGATGTCGAATGCGCCTGCAGCGGCGCTGTGTCAATCTTTGATTGACCAATGTGTTGACCCCTTTGGCTTACTGTAGTATAGTAGTTTTCTACTAGATCGTAGGCGTAGACCACTAGGGTGTTATGATCGACTTTTCTATCAATAATAAAATTAATTTTTCTCTGCAAGAGTTATGATCTTTAATAATTACACTACACACACTGTTTAATAAAAATAAATGTACTGCCTGAATCTAGCGATGTCTTCGTAGAGACATTTTTTAACAATTGACTCATTTATAAAAAGTAAATGTAAATATCTTTTTAAATTAAAGTTTCGTGCCACCCGAAATATGACTTGTAAGGGGCTTTTGTTACTTGAGTTATTTATTCAGTTTTAATTATCTTCTTAAGTCTGACTGAATTTTTAATTTTATGATTGTTATCTTTGAGAAAGGAGATTTCGATTAATCGAAGAAATTGTTATAATGTTGTTTATCTGTATGTTGTTATATTTTATTGCATTCGTGCGTCAACAACCAATCGCAGTCCGTAGAAGAGAACGGCCAGAAAGAGGTAGGCTACATTCCCACACAGTTTTATACATACATTTTCATATGATTGACGTATGCCTGGAGAAGAATGACGCACTTATTATTAACAATTTATCATCAAACCACTTACTCTTCGACTGCAGAGTATCAGAGCTGTCCAATTTAACTGTCATACTTCTGTCAATAACTAAGTTACCTTCAACAATCGGTATTCTTCATAATTTATTACATTTACATTATCGATGTGATTAATTTGAAAATGTTGACAGATTCGTTCAAGGATTTCTTACAATGGGTATACGTCTACCCGCCTACATAAAAACGGTAGTAGGTTTCTAGAATACCACAGTAAAATGTAGAACTTCAATTTTTACATTTAATGAGTATTTGATGTAGTTTTGCTAGATCCTGTAACAATGAATATTAATATCTTAGCATCCTTAACAGTTCTATGCAAACATATAGAACTCACTAACGGGGCTTAGATGCTAAAAATTAAGTAATGATGCTAGCATATAACGGATAAATGATTTTGTGTAACATTGTAGATCGCTGGGGCAGTGACAGCCAAGCGAAATAGTAGCTAGATGATTGTTGACTGTTTACGAAATAACAAATACAATAATATTTTTATATTTTTTATATGGTCATGGTATTGTTTTGAGTAAAAGTAGAATATAATTCGTAGATTTATATAAAATGTTGAATAGTATTAACTAAAATAATTTTTAATAGTTTCCTGAGATTCCTAATAATACTATTAATAGATTTACTTGATAATATATATCAAGACATGTATGTATCAATTTTAAAATGATTTTAGATGCGTATAGCCAGATTATTGGGAGTAGCCGGAACAGATGTGCCTCTTTCCGAGATCCAAGCACTAATGACGCCTTATAAGGTATGTTTATATGTACATTAACTTTTTACATTTTATTCTTACTCGGTTAATAGGCTTCGTTACATGGTGGTAAATGCAAGACATTCCAAAAACGGTAAAATTTCCTTCACAGACTTTTTTTTTACACTGGCTCGACATAGTGATTACAGAGTACCTGATGGTAAGTGCAATGTAGTCCAAAAACGAAAGCGACTATCGAAGGAAGAAAATCCATTGATAGTCTACATCGTCATGTCGGCCTACATATACCACGACTTAAGGTCTCTAGGTATATGAGCTACTGGATATACGCAAGCTGATCCCGAAACGCGACAAGCCGAATCTGGTCACTATGACGGGCTTTACCCCCGTGCACTGTGGTCGCGATCCAGACGGGCACCGACACCCTACCACCTCGCTGCTGCTCATTTAGCACCACCCAGGGGTCACGTGTAGGGAAACTAGGGTAAAGCCTACGGACGCGAGCAACTTCGACTCCCAAACACACTACAGTACTAGTAGTACTACTTCGACTACAGTCTACGCCCAATCACTGTTATGACGCCGAACCAAATATATCATAAGGGTTCTAAATATCTATCTGGATGTACACGTTTTGATGTTTAATGGCAACAAACCCTCTATAGTAAAAAAATAGAAGTTGTGGTTGAGATCCAGTCAAAGACATATTATATCAATTTTAGTCTAACATATCTTTGCAAGTATTTTTCAAAGTTACGTTATTTGCTTAATACTTTTTACTGTTTTATCCTATAGGCTATAATCTATATACATATATATATATATATATATATATATATATATATATATATATATATATATTAAATGTTTCTTACAGATTGGAGTAAACGGTTACGCATTTATGGTAACTAATAACGGCTATATACTCATACATCCTGATTTACGTCCTGTGGTAAGAATTACATTCATATATATTTTTTTAAGTTAATACATTTAATAAAAGCCCAATGGCCTCAAAATAATATTTTGATATATATTAGGTCCTTACATATGAAATTGGCGTTTTGTATGGGAGGAACAAAAAGTCGAATATTTTTTAATATAATATATTTAATTAATCAAAGTATGAACCATTATTTTCTATACACTTTTGCCATCACATAGGTAGTTCATTGATCCCTTTACTAAAAAAACCAGTCGGACGGGAATCAATAAAATCTTTGAAGGCGATTTGGACTGCCCCATCGGAGTTGAATTTTTTCCCTTGCAAGAAGTTATCCAAATTTCGAAAAAAATGGTAATCTGTTGGAGCAAGGGCCGGGGAGTACGGAGGATGTCTTAGACTTTCCAATTGAAGCTCTTCTAATTTAGTAGCCGTCTGTTGCGCAGTGTGTGGTCTAGCGTTGTCGTGAAGCAGCAGTGGCGTGGAGCGATTGACCAGCCTAGGTTGTTTAGCCCCTAGCTTTTCCATCATGGTTTGCAATTGCTGACAATAGACATCAGCCGTAATAGTCTGGCCAGATTTGAGAAAACTGTAATGAACAATACCGGCACTAGTCCACCAAACGCTTACAAGTAACTTTTTTGGGGTTAATTTTCGCTTGGGGCAGGATTTGGCTGGCTGGCCAAGATCCAACCATTGCGCTGAGCGCTTCCGATTATCGTAAAGAACCCATTTTTCATCACAGGTAATGATTCGGTTTAAAATACCTTCATTATTGTGCCGGTTTAGTAATGTAACGCAGCAGTCGACGCGCGTTTGCCGGTTTGCTTAAGTCAATTCGTGAGGTACCCACCTTTCAAGCTTTTTAATCTTCCCGATTTGCTTCAATTGAATTAAAACAGTTTTATCACTAACATCGCAGCCTGCAGCTAACTCGGACGTGGTTTGCGATGGATCCGCTTCCACAATAGCCTTCAACTCTTCATTATCAACTTGAGTCTCAGGCCGTCCACGGGGCTTGTTCTGCAGGTCGAAATTTCCAGAACGAAAACGTTGGAACCAAAAACGAACTGTGTTTTCTTTTGCAACACGACCGCCATACACATCATTCACCCTTCGAGTTGTTTCCGCAGCACTAGTGCCACGGCGGAACTCGTACTCGTAAATAATGCGATATTTTATGTTTTCCATTTTGTAAAATGAGTGACGCAAACAGAAAAAAACAGAAGAAAAAAACAAATGAATGACGATCATCGAAGCACAAATACATGAGTCTATAGCTGTACAAATTTGAATTTGGAATTCCTTACCAAAGAGGAGAAATTTGTGATTAAAGTGGCCAGTACGAAAAACGCCAATTTCATATGTAAGGACCTAATATATATATATTTTTTTTTTATTTGATTAACATTATCTGTAACTATAATAACAATTGACAATTATTTAAATTTAAGTAAAATCATATTTCATATAGAATTTCAGACATAATGTGAGGTCACCAGAAGGCAAAAAAGTAAAAAAAAAGTAAACGAAGATAGTGACCACAGTACACAAGTGTAAAGACCGTCATGGTGGCTCGCTTTAGCCAGTCGCGTTTCGGCATCGGCTTGTGTATATTCAGTACCTCATATACCTAGAGACCTTCAGTCGTGGTATAAGTTTGCCGACATGACGGCGGAGAATATCAAAGGATTTTCATCCTTTGATGGTCGCTTTCATTTTTGGTCTACACTGTACTTACCATCAGGTGCACTGTAGTCACTTGTAGAGCCATCGAAAAAAGAACAAAAGCAGCACAATTAAAAATTTTATTAACTTTAATCTTACTGCGGTATATTGCATATTCGTAATATTAATTTAGGTTTCTAGCAATATTATGAGAACAGTTCTTAAACTGAAATTTATAGATGCAAAAGACATTACTAAAACATTACAATTTATATTACTTAATATCAAAGGATTTGATAAGTCACCGTTTTTGTCAACATGGACTTGGTTCTGCGAATAATAACATTATACTCAAGTTACCGTTATATTTTCTTTTCTTTTCTCAAAACGAATTTATTTTTTGGGATCTTTGCTAAGCAAAGTCAAAACAGTGTCTATAAATCTCAGCCTTATTTTCATGGCATTAGTACTAGAACATACTAGACCATCTTTCTATGTGTTATTATTATTTCGATGGCATCTTTTAAGCCTCTTTGGTTCTGGTGATCTATCCTTAATATAATCAAATTATATAAAGCTTTTCTTTTTTTTACTTGTGGATAATCCTCATAGGAGCGTCTCAGCCACACAGGGGGGTTTCATGACCGAGGTGAGTCGGACTTGTACCGACTAAAAACCCCAAGGTGACCACTTCTGCGCATTGGCGGGGACTGCGGGTCCTGTAATCAATTCGCCACAGAAATTGTATAAAGCTAAAACCTGGTTTAATTAATACATATTTAATTTGCAGTTTCAACAAATTCTTAAGCCAAGCTACAACAGCGTCGACATGATTGAGGTGGAGCTATTTGACGACGATCGTGGTCCAAGAAACTTTAGCAAAGAATTAACTGCAGTAAGTAAAATATTTTTGTTATCTAATAGTTAGAGTATCCCTGTAAAGGAAATTATTCATAGCCGAGCCAGTGCTATATTACCGAGCACAGTCAAATAAATATGCTCAAACATATATTTTGCTTTAATCTTAAATGATAACAATATTTCGTAATTCGTAAAACTTGTTCTTATAGGCAGATATATATTCAGGGTGGTGGGCGGTGACCTGTCACTGCCGGCGCTCGCTTGCGCGATGGTCGGCAGTGACAGAGCATGGCAGGCGGTCGTTACATATTGTGAGAGTGTTATGGAGGCGAAAGAGGCGGCGGAGAGGGTCAGGGAGGCTATAGCCGGCCCCGACAACCCGATCCGTCGCCCACGTAGAATAGGACGAAGGAGGAGGGCCTTTGCCGCAGGCCTTCCTCCGTAACTGGAAAGACGCCTGGGCGGCGCGCTTGAGGGAGCGCGTCGCCTAACTTATCCAGGCGAGAGCGGTGTGTGACGTGTTCCCGCACACCGCTCCAAGACTACTTATGAGGAGAGCGATGGGTGGCCCTTTACTTAGCCCCTTGTAAACACAGAGGTGAGGCCTACCGAATAGGCCAGACGTCGTCGCGGGCCGGAGAAGTGGACGCTGCTGTACCTCCGGTCCCGGTGAACATGTGGTGCCTAAATTCGTATTTAGTATGGAAAAACTCAGAGGTAGGTGCTGGGATACGTACCTACGACCACTTAGGTTGCCGCGTATGGTTACCAGTCCATTATCCGCCGGGACACCACAGCGACAGTGTTTAAATAATTAAAAAATACGTATAAAAATGTTCCTGCAACCAGATGTTAGGTTAACTAATATACTTATCTTTACTTTATAGCTGCGGAAAGAAATAATCGATCAGAAAACTGGAAATAAGTTGATGAATGTTAAATATCATATGGACGATATGGTAAGTGTTCACGCACTGACAAATCAATTGTGGCAGAACTGCAATCTGTGTCTTTTTATGTTTACGGAATTTTAAGCGCAAACCGTCCTTTGTAATAAATTCTTTCAAATTCAATTATACGTAAGACAAACAACAAAATCTTTTATTTAAACACAATTCTCAAACATACCAATTTGACTCAAATGCGATCAATTAATTTGTTAAATATAAAAAAATATCACAAGATAATGCAAGCCTCCAAATAGTGACATACTAAAAATTATATCTTTTATGTACCTATAATGGCTTTGAGAACGCTAATCATCTTCGTTGTTGCTTACATTTAGCATAACGCACAGACGCTAAGTGGATACTGGCTTAATGTGCCCTGCTGTTCTTGAAAAAGCCATAGCGTGATATTTATTCCAACAGTTTTTTTTTAATAACACACTTAATTTTAAATAGAGACATGTTTAATAAAGCACCTTTCAAAAGAAAAGATATAAAGTGTGGGTTCCGCGCGGACGACATTTTCCAATTAAATTTTCGCGGAGTATTGCATTACTTTTGTCGTTAACGTAGTTGTGAATTTATCTTTTTTTATGTAAAACAAAGGCACTCAGCAAACAACCCGCTTGATTGTATGTACTTTACTTGTATGTACTTACTGTCGTATGTAGACAATTGCAACACGAGAAGTGTCATTATTGCGTTGCAGACCTAAAAGAGCGTCTTTCACTTGTTTTCTCGCATTTTTACAGAAAAGAGTATCTCGCGCCAAGAAGCATTACTATTGGACTGGAATCAGCGATTCGCCATTCACGTTGGTGGTTACCATCCCCGAAGGGTATGGCCGGCACCGCATCACGCCACCTCCGACTGATGACATACATCGTTTGTCCCTCACCTCCAAGAATATATCTGCGCGACAGTACTTGTCTGACAAATGGAGCGTGCATCCAGATTGGTTAGTAATGAAAAACAAAAAAGTTTTGAAACTATGTTGAAAATAATATCCAAAAATTATAATAAAAGAAAAAAGAAGGAATAAAACAGAAGGAGAAATGTTTCGTGCGCCTATCGAGTGGAAAAGTATGGTATCTAGAACTCTGGTAGCATTGCTATAGCAGGCTGCAGCCTGCATGTATCCCAAGCCTAGTGACATATTGCTTAGTATTCAATTTTGGGCCTTGCAACGTCTATTTTGACGTACGTCAACTGTTCACCACTATTTTACATACAGCTTAACTTATATACCTCGAATTGTACGTTGAATGGTAATGCTTATTTTTTGGTCATAAAACATACCAGCATTTCAATATTCTGACTGTTGCACCAAGTGCTTGGAAAAGCCATTTTAGGTTGAATTAACAAGGTCGGTCCCAGAGAGATATCTGTATGTTGGTACTACTAAGATACTTTGATTTTGTATATTTGAGGTCTGTTTTTTTTTAGTTTAAGAAAAAATCGAAGAACATGCAAAATCAAATGCATTTTTTCAATTTTAACGAAATTTAGACATATTACAGAGGGTATATATAACGCGATGTATTAAAAAAAAAACCAGCTCATAATTTTAATAATCGTTCGAAACGGGCGATTTTATTGAATGTTAACGTTTTGATATATTTTTTTAAGTATGGCTCACTATACCCTCTACAATATGGTCATTTTTCTTTGATTGTTTTGTTGATCGAGCACACTATCGGTATAAATATTTATATAGGTTTATCGTATTAAATATAGGTATTATCTTTGCGTGTTAACAGGTGAAATTCAAACGAAGCATAGGCTATTAAAAAAATGCCATAGTCTCTGATGTATCCATGCTCACCCCTAAAGGGATTTAGGGTTACCATATATCATACTATTATTATTCTTGTAACAGGCTATACTGCCGTCATTATGAACGTACATTCTCATCTCCTGAAGAGGAACTGCTGTATTTCCTGGAACGAGTCGCTAAGCCTGGCTGGAGGTGGCCGGCTAAGCCACGGCCCCCAGAACATCATAAGAACAAGCCTCCACATGAACGTCATAACAACGGTAACTTACAAAATCCATTGAAATTATAATTCGATGACAAATTCACCGCTTTAAAACTGATTTAAATGAGAATTTGCCTATGTTTATATACTTATTTCAAAACGAGAAATCAACTAATTTTTTTTTATTTTTGAAAAAAGTTCTGGTTTTTTTTAATATTGTCTTTCTTTAATAAATAACATTCTAAATAACTAAATAGACAACTTAAATCTTTTGGCGATCCCAGTATTATCATTCCTATATATAACTGCGTCGTTCGGAGCATATTGGAATATAGTAGTCAAGTATGGAACCCCGGTTATGCTACCCACTCCAATAGAATAGAACGTGTACAGAAGCGATTTGTTTATCAGCTATCTTATGTCAGTAACAAATGTAAATCTTTAACATCATATGAGTCCAGACTCCTTTACTTTAAAATGTCTCCATTGATTGTCAGGCGAAAAGTGGCGGATATTGTCTTTTTGTACAAATTAATACATAATCTAATTGACTGTCCTGAACTGTTAAGCAAGGTAAATTTTGCAGTCCCTCGTCAAGGTTACTACCTTGTTAGGTCGGTAGACTTTCTATACGTAGACCTTTTTCTGTACCATTTTATAAAACTAATATTGGCAAGCACTCCCCTTTCAGTAGAATGTTCTCTGGTTATAATGGTATCTGTAAATCTTTCGATATCTTTCACTCTTCCTTCCCCTTGGCTAAACGTAAGATTTTGCAGTGCGTGCAGGTGTAGCGCGTTTTTTCGTTTTCTGATGATTCTATGGGTCTGATTTATTTATTATTCCATTATTTACTTTGCTTGTTGTGTTCACTTGTTAAGGACACACCTTTTGTATTATTTTAGTAAGATTCGTTTATGTTTTGTATGTTTTTGTGTGTTGTCCGGCATGTGAACCAAATAAAAAAAAAAATAAGCTAAACTTTTCGCAAGTCTTACGTAGTAAATATTAAACCTTTTTAGAAAAATAAATGTAATGTTAGTAGGCACTAAGCCTGAAATTAAAAATACTATTTTTTCTTTAAATATTATTTTTTCTTGATGCAAGAGACAAATACACCTTTATTTCTGAACAGTTATTTCCATACTGCAACTTGATGATGTACAACTTTAGCTAACTTTTCCAGTTTAAAGTATATTGTGATTGTTTTTAGTATAATAATATATTTCCAGGGACTCCAGAGATCAAAGAACGAAAAATAACAAACAGCACTCCTAGAAATGAGTACTACTGTAAGTAAGGCTTTTCTTTTTCTAATGCAGAAGGGATAATATTAAAAACAATTCTAAATATTTACAATAGGCGATCACGGGTTAATGCAGGCTCTGGTTTACGATGCGCGGAATACAGCTTGGTTTAACAAAAGCATATCAGACTCCGCTTCAGACGACAAAGCGTAAGTATCAAATCTAACTTTCAAGCATTTCGTTTATTCTTATATGTAAAGCAGTCTGCAGGTAATCTTTTAAATTTGAAAAGTAGGCTTAAGGTTAATTTGGATGGAGAGAAATTTTTGACATTTACACTTCGAGAAAATTGTATACCTATTATTGTTGTACCCTGTGCTATTATCGAACAAAAATTTGGATTTGAAAATCGTTCACAAGTCTATCGACTTTAGAGAGCGAGCAAGTCCCTAAAATCACCATAAGATCAAGATAGCGTTTTCGATAATTTCGGTAAAAAGAAATAAGACAACATTGATCTCTGCGATAAATGTAAGTAAGCGGGAAAACGCCAACTGTCCTAAGATTGCTTCTGTTAGTTGCCTCTTGCACTGTCTAAAATTAACGTCAGCATTCAATCTGCAAGGCGTGGGTTATAACTTTTAAGTACATAAATATTGGCTGTTTAGACATGTGTTGAGTTTCTTATCTTTTTTAAGGATAGGTTAGGATGCTTTGACAACTTCAGAAGTGAAGAAATACATTATGAGAAAATTAATTATTATATTGATAAGAAACATATTATATTTTATTGAGTATTTAGAAACTGGATATAAACATAAGATTAATAATTATAGTTGCCAGAGAAAATGCCATATTAGTCATATATGAAATTCATAAAAAATAATTTAAAATTTTTAAATTAATTTTGTGATTGTCGCCTGGATAGCCCCTTGACAAAAGTGATTGGATTATTGCCGAGGTAAAGTAATATGAACGCAGGCTTTACGTTACTGCATGTTCTCTGACGTAATAGTACAATATGGCATCATATGCTATTTTTACATACCAATGGGCTACATACCTTGCCTGTTACTTGAAAAAAATACGAAAATATATTGCATAGATTCAAAGAATGAATGCAAAAACACTTGAAGAATATTTAAATAATTATATGTTTAAATGTCATTTACGAAATGAATTTTAGTGATGTTCACTGGGACGGAGAATTAAGAGTTTACACGAGTGCTAATAAGTAATCAGCAAATATAAAAAAATAGTTATATTTCATTTCCTATTTTTTTACAAAAGCTTTCTTTTTATTTGGTATTTATACGATATAATTTTATAAAGCTGTCAAGGATGGGTTTGTATTTATTGCTAGATTGATTGTTTACCCTTAGCAAGCAAATGGATTATAGTAAGTACAATTAGGAAGGTACAAAACTGACGGTTATCCTGAGTTGTAAATTTATTATTTTTAACTTTATTTCTACATTTTACTTAATACTAAGATCAACATTGATCAAGAATAAAATAAACCTTCGCAAGAAAATTGTTTTTCTAAGTACTGCCTTTATAGAAAGCTTGCTTCATATTGTAAATAAAAGAGATTGAAAAAAATTAAGTTAGGCATTTATTCCTTTAATAATAATAATCATATATCATCACGCTATATTCCTTAAAGCGTGAGCAGAGATACATTAGTGGCTGTATGCACTTTGCGATTATATGTCATGCCCAACGTGACCTAGCCCAGCTGATCACTGTTCTCAGAACCCTTACAAATGACATTTCTATATTAGATGCCATGCGGATTTCCTCACGATGTTTTCCTTTATTGGTGTGCACGTGGTGACTAAATCTGTACGTAATCTGGACAAAACCCAAAGGTACGTGCCGAGATTCGAGCCTACGACCATTTATTACATTACATTTTTATAGTAGCTAGTTTCTTCTATGTTGGGAGTTATTCTTATGTATTTTCTCTGCGGCTAGTTCTTTCCCAACCCAGTAGCTACATCACTGTATAACTAGGATAGCCTCTTTGTTACTAGGTATACGTTAAGAACGATAATATGGTACTTTATAAGTATAAATGGATATACTGTAGATATATATTATGTGAAAACTAAAACAACATTTTTATTTGTAGATTTTTAATGATTGGAATAAAATGTAATTATTTGATGGCAGGTCGGAATTCATTCAGCGCTTCGGGTACATAGCTGCTTTTCTGTCTACCCACAGTGGCTTAACGCGGTGGCAGACACACCCGCTGAAGGACCATGATACCGACAAGTAATCGCTTGTTTAAATTATCCCAGGTTTAGATTGAAACACACGAACATCTAGAACCGAAGTGCATTTTAAGAAGTTTATCTACGTCTCAGATAGGGCGTTGGGTTGGCAAGATCGCGAGTACTGTACATTGATTTAAATCTCGTCATAGTGACTGATTTCACTTTGTGACGTTTCGGAGTTAGCTTCAATAACATAGAGGAGGCGGGGGCTGGTTGTAACACTTGTTTATAAAAAGTGTCTTAATTTAATAATTGCTTGATTTGTTCACCTGATTATAAGTTTATTTGGTAAAGCGAGTACTTAGCATCTAAATTTAAAAATAACTTTATGTATTGTCATGTTAAAAATTAATAAATTCTGGGGGAAATGGCGTGTCACTTATAACCCCGTGCCAGGGGTTGATTGTTCCACCGTATGGGATAAAATGCTACAATAAATATTAAACACAACCTTCATTTTTTTAAGTATAATATAATCCATGTTTGGTTTCTTAATTTAAATAAAATATAATTATCACAAAGTAGTATTTTTCCTCAATGAAATATAAAAAAGGTAATTTCTAACTTTAAACAAAATTGTGTACGAACAAAAACTCAGAAAACTTATGCATACAAACATTTTTAGGCTCTTGCCCCAAAATAAAGATATTGATATCTTCCTACTCAAAAAGAAATGATTAATTCTTGATTAGACTAAAACTTATTTACTATAACTGACGTAAGCTTGTTTCTTTATAACGTCAATACAGCATTCTCCATTTAGCTCTCGTTACTGCTGAAACTATCTACCGCTGCTACAATCAGCCCCGATCTCCCTTACCTGGAGGCTATTTAACTTGTGCGCTTAGGCTAGCATGACGATATTAACAATCAATGGACGCTTGTCCCTTGGCGTGTGCTGTATTTACCATCTAATGCGATGTAGTCACTTTAAACGTATCATTGCATAAACGTAAATGATCTGTCTAAATGTATGGATGTTTATGGAAGTAATCCTGCTAAACGGTTTAAGAAAATATTAATAAAATTTAATATTTTATGATGTAAATGAATTCGAAAAGTAACTAATAAAAATTCCTACACTAGCTTACTATATAAACAGAATACAAAAAACTAGCACTTGCTAAAACATAGACTTAGATATTATGAATATCTATTTTCAGGCTAGAGTTTGGAAAACAGTGGCCCCGTGCTATAGACGAAGTGTGGTATCGACGAGCTGTAGAACAACATTACTTGGACCCCTTCAGCTACGTGTACAGTGTAAATTTAAATACAGAGAAGTTTCCGCTCAATGTTAGCACGGCTATGGTGACCGCCTCCCACGCGGTATTTCATGGTGACGGGCATAGGAAAACTCCTGCGGCAGTGGTTGGCTTCCAGTTCAAACACGAACGACTCAGCGAATGGTTCGAGAATATTACATCTTCGGTAGTTTCTTTTACTATATTACTAATTATTTATGAAATAACGCAACTTCGAATATATTTTCAAATATCACTTAGGTCTTAATCCATTTTACTTTATTAACTTATAAGGGCAAATTTCTACAATTTTTATGGATAAACGAGTTAGTTAATATGTGCCAATATTTCGTAGGATATAACGTAAAAAAAACCATAGGTATAGCCATTATTACAATTTATTATAAGCTGTTGAAATTTTAATTACGTACTGGTTTTGGAACTTTATGTAGGTGCATATTTTGAACTAATGTAATAACTTCGTATGTTTTTGTATGGAATTGTATACGAATTTTGCGTCTTAGTAAAGAAATCGATCAAAACGTGGTCCATTATAAGAACGCACTACCAACAGTCCGTAAGTACATAAATAATTCAATGATTTCCCGTAAAATAAAATTCTCGCTTTATTGGCAGTTGACTCATATAAAAAAATTGAGTATTTAGTTTGCAGGTAAGTGTTTAATAGTTCCTATATTAACCAATTCATGTCAAGTATTCAGTAATAAAATCATAAAGCCATTTTTTGTTTTCAGTGTGAACATAATAAAGAATGTGTCACTTGCCTTTCCGATAACTGGGATTGCTATCTAGTGGACAATAATGGCTGGATTGTCGTCAGTGAAGATCCAAATCAGACGGGACAGTTCTTTGGAAAAGTAAAACATAATCTTTGATTTCTATACACTATATAATAATAAATAACCCGACAAATCCAGTTAGGAAATATGTCTATAGCAAACTATTTACTGGTTGTATTGCACTGTAGACTCATTAAATGCTCCAAAAGCAAAACCTTTAATGTGTCTTGCTTATGGTTTTCGAACAGAATCGTTTTTAAAGGGTAATTAAATCATATAAATAAAATTATATAGGAACAATCTAGAAAAACACGAAAATACATTCTACACTTATTTAAATTTTCAAACAAAAGTTCTTAAGGAACATAATTCACAAATTGAATTAACCGGTTCACATTACTCGTATTCGTTTCTAAGAAGTCATATCTAGTTTCTCTTTTTTTATTCTGCCTGGGCACAATGACTCCACTGTAACTAATGAAAAGTACAGCGCAACCCAGAAACTGAGTACGAAAATCGAGATACAACTGTCTGCCGATAGTTGCCGCGACCTTGTCGGCCTACACAAATATCTCCTCACACTTCGCTTAAAGAACCCTACATCATGAGACGAAGGCGACACGTTCGCCAGAAGACTGTTCCGCAATCCATTGTCCCAGAAAAGGTAAGATGTTTTTATCAAACTTTTAACATTATTGTAGATACGACCAGACATTATGACAAGGTTGGTGGAAGATGGCGTTTATAAAACTGTCCACGTTGTGGATTACCAAGCGGTGTGTTTTAGAGAAAAGAAGACCACAAACCCTGCTTCAACAATGCATACCGTAACTATCTGCTGGTTTTACATTTATTGTAATCAATATCCATTGAGTATTATACAATATTATGATGCCTACGTATTCGATTTTACTGGACACTTAAAATATTTCTTGTATTTTAAATTGATACGAAACAAACGAAAAAATATTGAACGTATTGTACATGTTTAAAGATATAATACATACCCACGCAATATCCCTTTCGGCCTTTTAGCCGGGCAGTAGACTTGAGGGAGTCTGCTGCCCGGATGAGAGGGAGGCGGTGCACGGTGTCCGGCGCACCACCTGGGATAGAGGTTTTGGAGGGGTGGGCTTTACTCCTTCCCCTTTTTTTTTTGTTAACCCGGTGGAAATCCCTACGGACCGTCAGGGGAAGTGGTGAGGGCCACTTCCCCCGGTGTGTCGGACCTGCCCCGACTAAAACCACCGGGGTGCCAGCACTGCCCTCTCTTCGCCTTCGCCGAGCCTGGGAATCCGAATACTTCCGACGGCTCGGCGGGCGTTGGCCTTTGGGGAGGCCTCCTCTCGTGGAGGGGGATTTAAACCCCTCGCCTCCTCTTTACTCCTTCCCCTCCCAAAGAGGTAGCCTCAACAAGGCTTCTTGTTCCCTGGGTGTCTGGATGAATTTGGCTTCCCAAGCCCGGGTGGAGCAATCGGAGGGACATCCCGGGGGTTTTTATTCAGTAGGAGTCTGACACACCGGGGTCGTTGCCCTCAGAGCGTCCCTGATGGTTCTATGCAGAATTTTCCCCCGGGATACAAACAAAAATATCCCTTTCGGGCTGAGCAGATACATTATACATTAGTGGTTGGTTTTAAAACTTCAAGAACCTATATATTTAAATTTCAAGAAATTCCATCACTTTTAGCATTTGAAAAGTACAATTGATACTAAATATATATATTGTATAATAAAATTAATGGCAATTTACAGCCTTTGGAGAATTTAAAGCTCATCGTGGCTTGGTTTTTGACGACCACTGTTTGGATATACAACTCAGTAGCTGAAGGATTAACACAGGCTTCGAGCTACTCTTTCGATGACGGTATGTCTTAAGAATTGATAATTGAAGCTATGATTGGTGTATATCTTTATAGAACAAAACTATACCTTAATATTTATTATGTAAGGTGCCTAAATGTTGTGACTTTACAATCGTTTGATGTAGCTACGTTGTCGCGCATGCTCTGTGAAAATTTGCATGACAACGTGCAACTACAATATGTATTACTTTACCGTTTAGAAAAAAATATTGGAATTGTTCTATGTATTATGTTTGAGCTTGAATTTAATTATGAATTTTTGTTCGAGAGGGAAACTTCTAGATGCATGATTACAATTCAGATTAACCAAAACAAGTGAACTTATATCGTACACAATAAAATTATTAACAAGTGCAGTTTGTGTTTTAGGCGCATACTTATTTAAAATACATGTTACTACATTGGATACACGGTGTTTCAAAAGTTATTTACACATTGCACTTTCAATTTAGTATTTAATTAGAATTCTCACATAAAAGTAGCAAAATTTAAAGCAATTCATGGAGTCGATGATCGGTGTTAGTGTTTCCATTAATGTAGTAACGGCTCCATTTGGTTTCAGAATATGTTACACCCACTGGTGAGTTATAGCTCGAGCACAGTAGATCTACATCCTATAGGCACCGAAATATTTCGATTGTGCGAAATTTTTATCACATATTTTAAATCTTATACTGTGATGTGCATGTTCTAGAAACTAATTGTCGAAAATATAGATAATATGTTAAGAAATTAACATTTATTTTCTGTAAACTCAAAGATGAAAACCATTTCAGTCAATTGCATCAACGTGCATGGTCCTGTAGATTAATTTTTATTAAAGTTATGGCCTCGAAATTACTATACAATAATTTTGAATATATGTATTTTAATCATCGTTTTGAATTTATTCCCTTATTTGCTAATACTAAACAAATGAATAATGACAAGTACCAAACTTTAAAATCTAGCATGTCAAAACGGAGGAAAGCTTACGTTAGACGACAAAAGATTTCAAGTCTTATGTACTTTAAAACACCTGTTTGCTTATTTTAATTCCAAATCATTAGATTATAATTTCATACATATACATGTATATATATATATATTCTACATCTAACACAACAATTGTTTATTATAGATAGGCGTATTATAATGTTTTTAGCATGAGTGTATATTTTGAGAATATCTTTATTTTTCTTTTATTCCAATGTATGCCTCTTTATATTTCCACTTTAACTATCTCTGCTGTTGCAATTTGCATGTTCATAAACCTGCCTTATATCTTACTTCTACGTGCTAACACAGCTTTTAATTTCAGTTGCGTACCAGAGTTACGAAAATGACGAAGAAACTGACGACCCTTACATGTCTAGACCGCCAAACATGAGAACCCTCGAAAGGGACTTTGAAAAGTTAGTACTTATAAACCGCACAAGACCAACGCCGTGCGATAGAGAAATGTATCTCTATCAACTGGATTATAACAATTTGCAGCAAAAATTAAATAAACAACTTAGAGATTGTGACCGGCCTTTCTATGCTCAATTGGTTAACTATACAAACATGCTTATGATTGTCATAGACGCCACATGTGCGAAGGATGAAGTACCGATATTGTCCATAGACGCCACAGAAGTGCAATACAATGAGACCTTGCCATGTCTTAAGCATATGCATCCTTTGTATAGAAAACAGCCAATATCATGCATCCGAAATCACACTGAGGTAAGCATTGTTAACGTTTCAATTACTTCTTATAAGTTTTTTTTTACGCAGCAATGGCCCTGTTAAATCTGAATGTAATATCAGGAATAAATCTACCACACAAAAATTTGGAATAATCAACAAACTAAATAAAAATTCATCTCTATTTTAACACTAGGTGTGCGGACGTTTCTTATATATGTATACGTATTTCTACGAACACGTGTCACGCTTTAATATAGGTTGGGAGTCGAAGCTGCTCGCGTCCGTAGGCTTTACCCTAGTTTCCCTACACGTGACTCCTGGGTGGTGCTAAACGAGCAGCAGCGAGGTGGTAAGGCGTCGGTGTCCGTCTGGATCGCAACCACAGTACATGGGTGTAAAGCCGGTCATAGTGACCAGTTTCGGCTTGTCGCGTTTCGGGATCAGCTTATGTATATCCAGTAGCTCATATACCAAGAGACCTTTAGTCGTGGTATTTGTGTGCCGACATGACGATGTAGACTATCAATGGATTTTCATCCTTTGATAGTCGCTTTCGTTTTTGGACTACACTGTACTTACCATCAGGTACTCTGTAGTCACTATGTCGAGCCAGTGTAAAAATAAGGTAGGTATATCATATAGAAAACTTTAATATTGCAACAGGTATGAAGAAAATAAATAACAATATATTTGCTTCGTTAAATGAATAAAATAGTCAATAGAAAAGACAAAATTAAAATGCAAACAGTTTTTGTAATTTCCCTTTTAAGATTAAGATCCGTAAACCTAATGTTAAGAATACTAATCTAATTTATATAAAAATGATTTTATACCATTCAGATACTTATTATAAAATAACATATGATACAATCTTTCTCATATACTAATAAAATTATAGATTATAAACGTTTCTTTTTTAAAGAAAAACAATTTAAATTTGTGATTTAAGCTTTTAGTACATTAAAAACAAAGAATCTATTTTTATATTACATATTCATCGAATGTCTATATTATTTAGGTAGGTAGATAGTTGGTACTTACCACTTAACGAATAACTTTAATAGGATATGAATATAATTAAAGTTAGAAGTGACATGTTTAGAAAAGCATAATACATTTAAAAACTTTAACAATAAGGCAATTACAATCATTAAGATATCATTGTATAATTACTTATTTTGCAGGAAAGCAATATAGATATGTGTGGACGTGGCAATCATCTCGATGGAAAAATGACGTGGTTTATTCTGAGTATATTTTTAATTATTCGAATCTAACAAAATTCAGGCTTTATAAAACCAATTGACAATCATTATTAATTCAAAACGCTTAAATATCAGCTGTAAAACAGCTGCTAATAAAATGAAGATTTGTTTGTATTCCGGGTCGTCTCGTTGTTAAAGATATAGTATGAAATTTATAGCATTTTATGAAGGTTTTCCAAAGATAAAAGATACAAATTAGAAGATAGTATTTTCGTATAAAATACATTTATTATATCTATTTGAGCTTACAGTAAACATGGCAGTAATATTTTTTCTTTTAAGATACCTATTTTTAAGTTAATAATTTAGATAGGCTTACCTTAAGTCTCTGAGTATGTAATAAAAAAATATCATTATGCTATATCCCTTTTGAGCTGGGCAGAGATACATTAGTGTCTGTATCCACATCGCCCTTATGACTAGAACAGTTTATCTCAATTTTAAGCACTATTTCTAGCCCGTGTCTCTAAGTAGATTTTTTTATATTACCCTAATCTTTTTTTCTTCTCCTTATTGTCTCCAACACATGTCTTAATTTAAATTTCATAATCACGGTGAACCTAAATCTGGATACTATACATAACTATATTTTTGGCACTAATACCGCGTTATATCAAATTACTTCTTAATTAGTATACAATTAAATAATCTATAGACCTTTATCATTTATCCATAAAGTAAAATTGTAAGTAAGCCTAGCATTCCATACGAATATTTTTTAAAGAAAAATTAATTTGTTTTATTTTTGTTTACGGTGTATTCTCACTCCGTATCTCAAAACGTGCAAAAGCGCCATATTGACCTCACCCACTGTCCACTGTGGCAACTGGTAAGAGGGCAAAATCACATTGGTCATACACCAGTGGAAAAGCCACAAGAAAGGAATAACTGGTAAGAGCGTGTTTCAAGGTAGCAGGTGTCTACACGGTTTCCTTTTTGAAAGGGTACCACGTTACCACTTACCTTAAACTAGTGCGTAAATTAACTCAATTCGTGATGAGAATGAGACATAACGTGGAAAGACACCATTATATAATAAGGAAAATAAAATTCTTTCATCATTATAAACAAGAAATACATGTCATTCCCACATATCACAAAAGATATAATTTATCATTAAATTCTATGTCCCTGTGGAACATTTAAGAACCAGGATTGACTTTATTAGTCAGTCGTATAGTTATATTTTAAGGAATAGTATTGTAATAATAAAATGACAATGTATTAAATAAAATTGTAAAATGTGCTTTTGGAAGAGGCAGGCTTTTTGCATGATTCTTGACTCCTATAACGTCACTAAGTATAATGAATTTACTAGAAATATAATATTAAATAATTCAAATCTAGGTGGATGTGTTTAGATCTTTTTTGAATTAATAAAATGTCTTAAATATGTGTTTTTTAGATTTAAATGTTAATATTACAGTGCCAACTGCACAGGATTGCATATATTTTAACTTTATTAGCCAAATTTTTTATTATTGGGTTTAATTAAAATGAAGTAATTGGTATACCTTTCTTTTTTTTTCTTTATCTTTATAATCTATATACTTTTAGTCACTGTATGTAATTGATCTATACTTATTTCACCTATTACTATGAAAAGTTTTGTTTTTTTTCTATATATATTTGTTGGCCACAAATCTAAATATTTTTTAACAATGTTGATTAATTGAAAGTGTATATCATTCTAGTCATATCTTATAATAATTATATTAGATTTAAATATTTGTCTTTATGTCGTAGATGGAAAATATTTACTTGTTGAAATGTGATTTCTTTGGTACAAATAAATACTTCTAATGATTTTTATTGAGTTTTATTTTTTGACTAAATATTTTTTAACCATTTAAGTATATTTATTTACAGATTAAATTATTCAAAAGGTATTAATACATTTCAAGGACTTTGAGATGTTTCCATTTTGTATTTTTTAATAAAGTCATTAATTTCCTCCATTATTTCTTTATGGCGTAGATACCTGAAAAACACAATTTTGAGTTTTTAATAGGTATATTATTTACTTCTAAACAGCGAAATAAACGTGGAAACATTTTTAGTAGCCTTTTAATAGGAAATAAAACAGATCAATATATAATACATACTATATTTTTTAATAAATAATATATCATGATGTTATATCTGTTTCTGGGTAAGCAGAGACACATGAGTGTCTGATCGTCTTTGTGCTTGGGCACTTTGTGCATGGGCAATGTTATCAGTAGAACAGCCAATTGCTATTCTGAAGACACTTAGAGTTTTCCATTGAGCATGGGAGCTTATGCAGGATGTTTTTCTTCACGAATCTGCATTTCTTACCTATATCTGTATATAATCTAATAAAATACAGATGTAATTTTAATTAATATTTTTATAATATAAATATAAATAAATATTTATGATACCTAACAAGTGACTCTTGCATGTGCTCCAACTGTTCTCCACCCAACATAAAATTCTTCAAGTTGTGAGAAGTACCACCACCTTCTCTGTGCTCTGTCACTCTGTCTTGAGGATAATTGTACGTCCTTATTTTTTCATTTCTGTTTTTCGAACCAATCTGAAAGCAGTGTGAATAGGAACATTATTTAATCAAGAAAAATCCAGACATTATTTAATTTAGGGAAACATTTATAGGCTGACTTTGCTTCATCTTCACTTAAACATTTCAAATTATATAATTTCATTAATGTCAAAGTATATGGTAAATTACTGATTTCATAAGCTTTGACTTGTGTATGTGTTCATATTATATAATCAATCTTTACATTGAATACAAATCAATTTTTTGAGCAAAGTCTAAGCAAAATTAAAGTAGCATCTTTAAATCTTAACCTTAGTCAATGTCTTTATTAAATATCCAAGTAGGCAAACTTTTTAGGCTTCTATGTGATACATAACCACTGATATTCTATTGTTTTTAATTATAATACATCAACAAGCTGTATTTCTTTAGGGGTGAATAGAGATACATCGGTATCTGTATCCACTAAGCACTTATATGTTGTGCCTAATGTGACAGTAGCACAGTTGATAGCTGTTCTTAGGGCTCATACAAGACATTTCTATTAGATACCATGCGGGTTTCTTCACGATGTTTTCTTCAACTAGTGAGCTTGCCGTGTCTAAATCCGTACTTAATCTAGAAAGACCCAGATGTATGTGCTGGGATTCGAACTTACAAAGATTTGCATCACCATGCATGGATGCAGGTCCCTTATCAACTGGCCACAACAGCCATTTTAAGCTTTATTAAGCTATAATTGTTTTTTTAAATTTAATTACCTGTTTATAGATGTTTTTAATATGTTTACAAATGGTACATGAAGTAAACGCCTTAATAGGATAGTTAATTTATTTTGCCACTTATTGTTTAGATTTGTTTTTGTCAAAGCTACTGGCCACTGGTTATCCAGTCTTGTGGAATAAAATGAAATAAACTAACCTGTGATTTCCTTTCACTATTAATCTTTGATGTTTGTTCTTCCAACTGCTTCTCAAGTAGTAAAGTTCTTAACTTTTGCATTGCAATCTGTTTATTTTTAATCTGCGACCTGCCTTCCTGGCACTCAACTGTTGTGCCTGTCGGTGTATGCACAATGCGAACCGCACTGTCTGTGGTATTCACGTGTTGGCCTCCTGCACCACTGGCTCTTTTTGTCTCAATAACTATATCTTTCTCTGGAATATCTAGATCTATTTCAGTAGGCTGGGGTAACACGGCCACTGACACTGTACTTGTATGGATTCGGCCTCCTTTCTCCGTTGTAGGGATCCTCTGCACTCTATGGACACCAGCTTCAACCTTCATCATCTCTGGTACACCAAATCCTTGTATCAACATTGACCCTTTTCTAATACCACCCAAGTCTGTCTTCTCATAAGAAGCAATATCTACTTGCCAATCTTTATATTGAGCGTAAGATTCGTACAGTTTAAACAATTCCATTGCAAATAGCATCGCTTCCTGACCGCCCGCTCCAGCACTAACCTCTAGCAATACCCCACCGTCTGATAATTGGGGTTCCATTAAAATGGATTGTAACTCCCCATCAATCTCATGAATACGTTTTAGGTATATCTCGGCCTCTGCTTTTATCATGTCCTTCATTTCACTGTCCTTCCCTTCTCGCCTATTAAGTTCCTTAAGCGATTCAATACTGTCGTATAAAGCGATTCTCTGCTCCAATACCCCGACGATGGGTTTAATTTCCTGTAAACGCCGGATCTCATGGGCGGTTCGGCGCAATTTTGTGTGTAATTGATCATGTTCCAGTAACAAATGCTTAAGATACGTTTGTATAGCAGGATCTGATAAATTAATATTGTGCGTGTTGCGGCTTTTAATTAGCTGCATATTTTTTTCTATTCTTAATAGAGAGCGATAAAAAAGTAATCTTGCTAGAGACATTTTTCTTTATTATTTTAACATAAATAATACTTTAAAATTTCGAATTTGTTAATTTTTACCAGCGACATATACTACGGCTTTCGTAATTTCAACCAAATTACTTATTGTCTAGTGATTGTCATAGCTGTCACTGACGTGAATGGTTTTTTCCTTTCTTGTGGCTTTTATATTGGTGTATAACCAATATGATTTTGCCAGTGAAGTAATATTTTTTATTACATAAATCGTGATTCTTTAAATCAAACGCATATTGAATTAATATTTTATTAGGAACAATGTATGAATTATCAAAGATTCATTAAATTATTTATCACGTATAATAAAACGGAATAAAAAATATACCTATGAACAATACGTGTACCATCATAAATTGTAATAATTTGGAAGAAAAAATTCACATTTCTCCTTAATTAGGAGATAAAAATACCTATAAATTTTTTTCAAAAATCTCATTTCACAATTTGAATACCTTCGCATAGGGTCAATCTCTTAAGCTAGCATTACTATCATATGTGGAGGAGACCACTGGGCTGATCGCGCACCAGTCCTTTTGGAAGTCCTCGTTGTACCCGGGGACTGGTGCACACGCGACTTAAGGAGCACCCCAGGGGTTTTAGTCGGTAGGAGTCCGGCATACCGGGGGGCGGCCCTTACTGCCCCCTCCCGATCAATGAGGTAGGCTTGTTGGATAAATATCGATACATCGATATTTTCAATTAAATATATCGATATTTTTGGTCGATATATTTTGTATTAATATATCGATACAAAATATCCAGTATCGAAAATTGTATCGAAAACGATATTTTTTTTATTTTTATGATAGTGAAGTCGCTGAAATCTGAAACTGCAGAAGATAGGACCGAACGAAAAAAAAACTATATTGTCTATGACTATTGAGTATTATATTTTGTTACGTTGCATGCATTGACATCTGAATTTGTTACATGTATATTATTTGCCGCCATTTATTTATTTTTGTTTAAAATCTTAAATAGGTCTTACAGTTAGAAGACAGCCTTTTAGTTCTTGATATTTTTGTAATTTTGTCTAATAAAAAGGATAACTGGAAAAATATTTTCGTGTTTATTGAGATTTTATCGCTATATCGATATTTTTCCTTCGATATAACGAGCCGATATTGATATTTTAATAAATATCGATATATCGATATAACGATATTTTTTTTCATTTTCGACATCCCTACCATCAGTATTTCCTCTGTGTTACCAAAAAAAAAGCATTACTATCATACATGTCAATTTAAAAGTATTATAATATACGTCGATTTAAGAAGCGAAGACATCGAGTCATACAGCCAAATGTTTGATATATTTGTACTTCTATAAAAAAATAAATAATTTATTTGTGCTAGATCGACTATAATTACTCTGCATGTTGTAATAGTAAGTATAACACAGTCAAACCACTGTCGCAAATACTGAGATACGAATCGTTCGACAGTCACACTCATCAAGTCGACTTGTATATACCGCCTTGAAAAGACAATATGAACAAATAAGTACATAATTAGTACTTGTTGATCAAGTTCGCTTGTGCACGAACTAGTTATAAAAAACAGAATATCAGTTTTGAAAGACCACAACTCTACAACACGTTAGTCTCCTAAATAAGAATCGTGACCTCATTTGAACAGAATTACAGAATTTTTACAGAATTAAGTTTTATAATAAAGAGCAATTCCAACAAATATAGTTTTGTTTATGCCAAATGAGCTCTTACTACTATACTAATCGATTTATATTTTAAAACGAAATATTCTCATGTAAGTGATTTCTATCTTTATGAGAATACTCTTTAAATTGTGCTGAATTTAACTCAAGCTGGTCTCGTATTGTGACAAGGTAAGGCAATTAATAATAATATAATTAGGTCATTATATAAATTAAAATATTATTGAGGTAAAGTGATTTTTTTTTGACGAACGTTCCTTCCTATAATGAGTTAGATACTATCTAAGCATAACACAATATTTTATTATGTGTTCATTTTAAACCAAACTTAAAGAATGTTATTTTATAAATTTTCACATAACTATAGATCAAATATTGCAGTATATGCAATAGTTACAAAGTAAACCCTTTCCTTAATTAAATTCTATTTTAGTGCCCTAAATTAAAGAATTGCAAAATACAAAAAGGGTTTTTTAATATGACATGAGTATATAATTTTGCATTCATTTCCAATTAGAAGTTGTAAATTACACAAATTGACAATTTGCAAGCATTCAAAACACATCGGAACGACTTAATAAATGGCACATAATAATAACAGCTTGGGTAAAAATGATGAAACATTTGCAGATAGCACTCCGACCACATGGAAACTGTTGCTGACTTCCTGTGTCAATTGTTATACGAACCGATTCGCCGCATTCCAAGCATTTTCTAGACGCGCGATTACCACACCGACCGCAATTGTGCACCTATTGATAGAATTATTAGACTTCCACAGTTTAATTCATTGATTCCCAAACTGGTATATATCAACCTCCAGGTGTTGAAAACGACCTGAAAGGGATCTACGTGAGCAAAAAGAAAAATTCAAACGGAGATACAAACTGGAGTTCACGATAGTGAATCTTATTTAAGTGCGTCATGACTTTCATTTCAGCATTCCATGATTGGAATAATCACACAGATTTTAGCTATTTTGGCTTCAAAAAGATAAACCTACCACTTATCCCATACTGTGGAACCCCTCGTGAAAGTTTTTAATTGCTTTTTCGTCTTCATACCTAGTAGAAAGGGATTTCTGTGTGGTTACCAATCTTCTTACAAGAAAAAAAAACAAACTGAATATCACTATCTAAGGAGATTTCAGAATAAACCTAAATAAATTGATACGAAAAATTAAAAATTTGTTATCAAAGTATCTGGTTCATTTTTCCCACTAAAAGACAATTTTAATAATAGGTTTATAAAAAAATTATTTGCTTTTGTTATTTTGAATTACAATAATATTAATAAATGTAGAAAACTTAACTTGTATTTTTTATTGTTTTTCTACTGCACACTAGAGTAGTAGTAGAAATCGGTCTAAAACACATTTTAATGTGTCGAATTTGCAGAATACAATATTAGCTTAGCAGGGGTACAGCCAAAACTAAAAAACACCATCAGGGGGGTTCTACGAGACAAAAAAGTTTGGGGACCTATGGTCTAGGTCCATAAAAAGTTTCCTCTCCAAAACCGCAAGGATGTCATTCATGTTACTCTAAGTTTTTGTATCGTATGGAGTTCGTGCTAATGGCAAACGGACAGACGGTCCGGCTGTTAAGACGCCGGCAGACCGCATTACTATTGCCTCAATTGTTTTTTTTTTAAGTTTGGGTGATATTACAAGCGAAATTTTGAATACACGTACTTAGGTGATTATACTAATTAGGAAAGAAAATACGCTTTGTATTGAAATGCTAACATTTTCCCTTACCTATCTAGTAAAACGGATAATGTGGCGTTGAATAGGTACATACTTACTTAGATTATCTACCCATTTTTTAATTTACTTCAAAATTCACGTAAATTATTGTGATATCTTAAAATATGGATGTTAATTGCAGTATTTAGAGTAAGCTGTTTGAAAAATATTTTACATACGTACACTTGGTATGGCTTCCTATAAATATATACAAATGTTGTTAGTTAATCTTAATCAACAAATGTATTATGACGACAAAATACAAATACCAGCGTGTTGTAAACAGAATAAAAAATATAGTTTCTTAACGATATGTGGATCTTTATTTTACAAATCGTATATTTGGAGCAATGTGTAATTAAAGCTGAAATACGATATGAGAAATAGCACTTATAACATTATTCTGGTTTGTTGTGTATATTTCGTAAGATATACTTAAATTAGGGATGTAACGGAGGCAGTTTTATCGGAACCGAAGTCGGAATCGGAGTTTTTAAATTTGATTTATCGGAGTCGGATTCGGAGTCGGAGGCAATGTCAGTCACAAGTGACAGCAGAATAAAATAGTTTTATTAAGGGACAAATAAAAACATTATTCAGTGAACCTTTTTAATTAGAAAGTGATAAATTTATAAATACACAGACAATAAAAATTGCTGTTTCTTATTAACATTTTCATAGTACTGTGAGAAAGCGATTACCTGAGCTACGCGCTGGTCGCGTAGTCCACGATATTTAAGCGCAAAGTGGATAAAACCACTATTGTATGTCTGCTCACATAGCGTGATAGCGTGAAGATATGTTATTTATTATATCTTAAATTTGATCCTATTTTAATATGGTGCAGGATTGATACATGTCTTCGAAAGTATAAGCCAGAACTTTTGAATTGACAACAGCATAATCCATTTCCCTCTACATCTCCCTCGTGTGTAGACAGATGTTGAGAATCAAGACTGTTTCCAAGCGTATATCAGGTTTTTTTTTTGATAGCCCGGGGGATATTGTTGACGGTCCTCAGGGAGCTTTTTGGTTGTCGGACTTGCACCGACTAAAACCCCCGGGGTCACACAGCGCTCTCGCCTGGATAAGTTGGGCGGCACGCTCCCTCAAGCGCATCGCCGGCGTATATCAAGTTGGGTCAACACAACCCATCACAACCCAACACAACACGACACGACACGACACGACACGACACGACACGACACAACACAACACAACACAACACAACCTAACTTGGGCAAATAATAGCTGTTGTTCACAAAGTGTTGGATATATCAGAAACCGTTATCCTCCAGTGAACATTGTCCAGTGAACAAATTAAATCAAATTTGCTGCAGGGATGTTTTTGTGTTAATTTCTATTTTACTTAATTTAATGTAAATTTAAAATAAAAAAACCTTTTAGTAATAAATTTAAATGTACATCTAGTTTTAAATTTAATAATTTAATCATATTTTTTTAATCTAAATTTTAAAAAATGTCTTCTACAAATTAAAAAAGGAATCGAGAAGATCTGGTTATTGATCTCAATCGGTCCTTAAGCCTAATTTCTTTTTGGGGCGACAGGAATTTGGTTGAGTTCAATGCCTTAAAAACCCAGGTGTGTGTTTTTTCCACCAAAAAATCCCCATTTTCTCTTCTTTCTACTCTCCAGAATGTGCCGCTTGCTATGCGTGACGGCCTTAGTATATTAGGCATGGATATTCGCTGTGATCTCAATCTCAGGGATCATATAGGAACGGTCATCTCCTCGACTCCACGTAGACTTGGTATCCTGAATAGAGTGCGTCGGTTTTTCACACCTGATCTTTTGTATCTATTGTATAAGGCCCAAGTCAGACCTTGTATGGAATACTGTTCGCATCTCTGGGATGGGTCTGCCCAGTACTTGCTTGATGCCCTGGATAGGTTGCAGCGTAGGGCTGTCCGCATAGTGAGCGATCCAGGCGTTTCTGAACATCTTGAATCGCTCCAATTGCGTAGAGATGATGCCTCATTAAGTGTTTTCTACCGTCTGTATTATGGCGAGTGTTCTGAAGAGTTGTTTAACCTTGTTCCACCCTCTCCTTTCCTGAATAGAACCACGCGCGCGGGTTTGCGGTGTCACAGCTATACGGTATCTCACATCCCGGCTAGGACTAAGAGGTTCTCTAACTCCTTCTTTTGCCGTGTCGTTGGGCTGTGGAATGGTCTTCCGGCGAGCGTGTTCCAACCATTCTAGGATTTGGGATCCTTTAAGCGTAACGTGAAGAGATATTTGTGCAGGCCGGCATGATCGCTGCGACTACCGATAGGTTTTTTCTTACCTTTCGATAGTCGTTGGCGTTTTTTGGACTGCACCATGCTTACCATCAGGTTTGGTGCAGTCACTGTGCCGCGTCAGTGTAAAAAAAAAGTAGCACTGATTGTTTGATTAATTGATATTATGTTTCAACAACATATAAAGTAAAATCAAATGAATTGACTGCAACAGTGGTGGTGACCTCCGATGAATACCTCCGATTAAAAAGTTTCGGAACCGAAGTCGGAACCGAAGGTGTAATAACGATCGGAAGTTCCGACTTATCGGAGTCGGAGTCGAAGCTCCGTAACATCCCTGACTTAAATATACAGCTCAATAAAAGTGTAGCAGACAAAACGACAATTTAAATTATTTGTAATAATTTATTGGTTATAATTTTAAGGTTTTTTTTATCCTGACACGGCACATTGGTCATACTATGCCTAATGGTAAGTATGGGTCTTAAAAAGGCTTGTACCCAGAGCCGTAAAACATAAAATCGAAAAAAAAAATGGTAAGTATGGTGGAAAAAATTAAATGCATTCAAACGTAGACATTTTGTGTAAAAATATTAAACTTTTGTTCTAAATTATTAATCGTTTTATTATTGTGCATTATTAATTATACATAAGCAAAACGCTATAACGTTTAATTTAGGCCACAGGATATAACATTAGTAGCCACTTCTGACGCTGACCGCGTGCCTATTGTGCTGTTCTAAAAATAACCTATATTTATAAAAGTATTTTGTTCATTTGTATAGAATGTCATTTTTCTACTATCAATAATTATTTATCCAAATAATATATTAATTCATATTCCGGCGCGCAATACTCGTATGTACGACTTCTCCGCTACGAGTGGTAAGTTCGATTCTTAATGGGAATATCAAAATATTTTTAAATGCCTAAATGTAAAAGGGTACGCAATAGTAATTAATTGTAGTTACTTGTAACAAGACTGTAAATAAGTAGACAAATACGGAAGCTCCCATATGACTAGCAGATTGCACAAACGACATTGAATTAAATTGATAGCGCACCGTGAGCGATAATGGTGGCTAATGCAACATAATTGCAGACCGACGAGTTCGCCGTATCTACTGCTTGTAAAAGTCATTCATTAACTTAATGAATAAATACATCGAAGCGTACAAAGTAGCTGAGCCGATTAAAATTTGCTCCGTAACTTTAATGCGTAGGTAAGTACGATTTGCAATTGCGCTTCTGGTTTTTATTGCTTACCTAAACACGATAATTTTCAAGCTAAGTGTTGTGTTAAGATGTTGTTTTGTTTATTAAAAACTAGTAACTATTTGTGTTAATTATATTTGTAGATAGAACTTCCATGAGCTGCCCTGTTTCGATGACTTTATAAACGCTTCATTCCGTTTAATACATGAAGTGTATTCATAAATGATTTCAAGAGGGTCCCGATGTCTACATCAAGGGCTGTAGGGACCAGGAAATCCTAGACCCGATTTCCCCTGTCAAATATAAGAGAGAGAGTTGTTAAATTTTTTATCTTTTTAATTCGAAATTTACTTAATTGTTTTTATTTTTAATTACATAAAAAATACATAAGCGCAAAGTGTATACAGCCACTAATATGCTTGCTTACTCCGTAAGGGATATCCCTTCGATCCTTATATATAGCGCGTCGATATATTATTATTTATTTATTTTTAATTAAACATTTTAACTTTTCATTTGACTTCCAAAAAGAAGGCAACAAGTGAATCTTGAATCGTGTTATTGAGTTGTGTCTGCTCTTGTTTGTCCTTCTAATCCAAGTTCATCGCAAACAGCATCTCTATGTTATCTATAGGTATAATACAACATAATAAACAGCTTTCTTACACTCACCTTGCCAAACAAACAACAAACACACACACACACACACACACATATCAATATCTTATTGTTGCTTGTTTACTGTTATTTTATTTTCCTTTTCTTTAAAGTTTTTTTTAAATATTATCATTGTTTAATTGGCACAGATTGTAAACAGTACCGTATGTAAAATGTTTGTATGTGCTGTTCAATGATACTGAATAAATAAATAAATAAAAATCTGCGTTAGTAGGTTCCTTGCGTCAATTGTTAAAAAAATAGATTATGATTTTTCGGTAAGTTAATTTTTCATCGAAGATATAACTTTAGTTCGGCGTCATTCTACATAAGTTTACATCTAGATTTAAAATTTGATTTATTTATTTGAACCGATTATTAACAAAAAAAAACACTATTATTTGTAATTTGCACTAAACATCATACAACACACAACATCAACACTCGGTCTCTTACTTACACTCTTGTACACGTAAACACACACATATATACAACCCGTTTGTATGTTGTACCGGTGGGCGTTGACGCCTGCGACACTGTCAAACGACCAGTGCTGCCACCAATGTAGGTTAAAGTGTGTAAATTATTTTGAACCTATAAAATTATTATTAACTTATAAATTACGAGCAAGACTATTCAAACTGCAAACGTCAAACAGATTTCAAGTAAGATTCGTTAAAATTAAGCACTTACAATTTTTACCTTAATATAATGTATCTTTTGTAGTTAGGGACATAGTAATTTTTTTTTTACACTAGTTCGGCATAGTGACTACAGAGTACCTGGTGGTAAGTACAGTGTAGTCCAAAAACGAAAGCGACTATCAAAGGATGAAAATCCATTGATAGTCTACATCGTCATGTCGGCCCACATATGCCACGACTGAAGGTCTCTAGGTATATGAGCTACTGGATATACACAAGCTGATCCCGAAACGCGACAAGCCGAAACTGGTCACTATGACGGGCTTTACACCCATGTACTGTGGTCGCGATCCAGACGGGCACCGACGCCCTACCACCTCGCTGCTGCTCGTTTAGCACCACCCAGGAGTCACGTGTAGGGAAACTAGGGTAAAGCCTACGGACGCGAGCAGCTTCGACTCCCTAAAAATTCTCCTTAATTATGTGAACACAAAAAATATGTTTTTAAATACTTGCGTATTCAAACCTGGAGCCGTAACCAGCTACCTTATATTCTCCTTTTGGTTTGTAGTAACATAAGTGGAGAACAAAGTTAAAATAACATATTAAGGGTAACATTTTTCATCTAAAGCAATCGCACAAATTGCCTCATTCAATTTATTCCCTACTCGAGGGTTTCGGCCCATTTGCTCGGATTGAGTGAAACACTCAGGCCCAGTAAATATTAGTTCACTAAAATTCACACAGAGGTTACGGGCCTAAATAATACTTCAAGGTTTTACGTTTACAGTAGTTTTGTATTAAACATATAGAGTGCTTTTACTAATTATAGTTTTATGAGGTAGTCAATCGTGTTCCATAATAAAAACCAAAATTATAATCTCACTTATAAAAGAAAATAATATAGCTGTAGGTACGTCAATTGGGTCTTGAATTTTAGTGACCTTGTGTTCTAGTTTACATGGGCTAGTATGGCGACAACAAATTATCTACGAATTATTTTATCTGAGCATTTTTTTTTTTATTTTATTATTTAATAGGGCTATTGCAATTTTGGCATATCAGCCCTATTTTGCCCAATACGTTGGAATATATAACTCAGTTCTGAGAGAGTCGCTGATGAGTCAGTGCTACTATGTCCACCAACAATTTCATGGCATTCCCTGTCGGATCACATAGGATGCCGTGAAAGGCACCTATATCAAACAAGCTGACTCTGCATTGGCTCATCAGCGACTCTCTTGCACTTTTATTTCGGTCACATTGCATCAGCAAGTGATGCATCTGAGCATTATAAGGCCTGGTGTTTTATACCTTGCAAATATTAATTAAGAAACGTAAAATACAAACAAGTTACGGTATTTTAACCCCTTTGAAAAGAGTATACACATATGACACAAGATGTAATTTTTGTTAAGAAACAAATAGACACAAAATTAATTAAACAGCAATCAGTTTCAAGCAAATTAGCGGATTTATGTGACGAGAGGTCACTGGTCACTGACGAGAAGTACTGTGCCCGTACGGCTAAGTTACCAGTAATGCCAACTTTAGGATTTTACCCCAAAATTTAGGGAAACCAGGTGTGACTTGAGAGACTTAGGATCAGAAATCGTTTGGAGGTTTTATACTGAAAATTCACTAAGCAATTTCTATTTCTGCCCGTCGCGTAACAGCAAGGCTCATAAACTTAAGGGGAAATGGTCGCAAATTGCGTAACGTTCTTTCTACTAGTATTCCCATGGAGCTGCCAGCGCCTCGAATAACTACGCTTGTGTAAAAAGGCTTCATGACATACGTATTGGCATTCAAGAAAGCCATTCGCGCTAAAACGACAACGTAAGTTCTTAATCCTAGAGAGTTTATAGCAACATTAGAAGAAAAATAAGTCGGAGTAGTGTCAATAACTGTAATTGTTTACGTGGCAAAGTAATACGTCGACGTAAGTATATGAACACCTCATCTATATGTATATAAATATCTAAATATATATATAACTCAAAGGTGACTGACTGACTGACATAGTGAACTATCAACGCAGAGCCCAAACCACTGGAAGGATCGGGCTGAGACTTTGCATGCATAAAGCTACTATGACGTAGGCATCCGTTAAGAAAGGATTTTGATAATACTTTATTATCAAAATCAAAAGAAAAAAAATATTATTTTGATTTTGCCTAATGACAGATTGGTTAAGAATATTGTGTACAAAGAAGTTTTGTAGGCCCTAATTTTTACATACGCTAAACAAAAGTAAAGCCGCAAAAACTATACCTAATTAATAATAATACTTCTTAACGCGAGTGAAGCCGCGGGTAAAAGCTAGTTATTTCATATTGCCTTTCTGATAACGATGGTTTAAAATTGATTTAAAGAAAGTAAATATTGTGTTCATACAGCTTAATCAAATTGGATGTAAGTACAAATCAACTTGATAACTCATGGTTTTTTAACAAAATACTATCTCTATAATCCTTTGACTTTATGGTTGAAGTAGTGAAAAGTTGAACTTTAGAACTCATGATATATTCTCAAGGAGGACCGTAAAGAGTAGGTATTTACAATTATTTTTAAGGAAAAATTGAGACAGAGGTTGGTAACGCTGAGTTCTACACATTAGTCTTGGCCCATTTCCTCCCGGAGTGCACAGTTTACGTAGCCGCACACGACCGCACTTATAGCCTCTTAAATAAATATCGCACGTTTGCGCTATAGCCGTTAACAACACTTCACACTTACTCTTACCAAGTAAGACATTTATTGCGGCACATAAATCTCAAAGAGTTATGTTTTATACCAAAAATATTTGCTCTTTTTGTTTGCCATTTCAGAGGATAATATGTTTAAATCACTAATGTGGGTTGGTATGAATGTTGCATACTTCATCTGTTTGGATGTTAGTACAGGATGCATATAAATGTAATAAAATTACAAAAATTTAATTACATTGTCTCGTACACAACAGACCATAAATTCAAAATGAATTTCTGCTCATAACAATTTATTACATGGTTAAGATTAGCTTTGCAAATGTTACAAACGGTATGCAGTTTTGTATCCCAAACAATCCACTAGGGGGCGCTGATCACTATTCCTTTTTTTATGTAACAAGAAAGTAAACCTTCGTGAAAACTCACACTAGGACCTTTATTCATGATATTGAATATTTGCAGATAACGTGTAATACTGATAAAAATTATACAAGTAGGTCATGGTACAAATTAACTATACTTACTTATATTATTAGGTAATATAAAAAAATTGTTTCATGATCAATTGTATGATCATACCTGCTATCGAATCCTGCGCGAAATATTAATTCCATACAATTTCTTCAATTTATTTGATAAATGTATTTTGAAGAAACACGCACTTGGGCCTCTAGTTTAAATCTAAATAAATGCGCCTAGCGATGCTCATGTCACGTTCAATCTTACCTAAGGCGTAGGTAATCGTTCGCGTGTCTGTAAGCGTGTTAGTATAGTAACCGGCAGACTAATGGGCCATTAGGCCGGCCGAGCAAACAGCCGGATTGTTTTGTGCCGTGCTCATGCTGCGAGCTCGTGCCAACACCAGCAGTTTGACTGACATGCGCAAATTAATTAATTATTATTTGAGTTAATTCCGTTGTTGCTGATAGACGTAGCAGGCTTCAGCGATATCTAGGCCTATTTAAAAGGTAGATAATGTCTACACAGCATATTACCGTCTTAAAAGGTCCGCTACAATGTTGTCTTACAAGGTTTACAGACTGTTAAGTTATAGAGTCGACAATAGCGTTTTAAAAAGTCAACAATCTTGTCGTACCTACGTGTTGAGTTCACAAGTCTGTCCACAGGCATATCTAATACAGTCGGTAATCCCATATTACAAGGTCTACAGTCTCATAGGATCAACAGTACCGTCTTACAAGGTCGACAATTTTATTATTTACATATTAGTGCCTACTTTCTTCTTCTTAGTCGTACTCTCCTGGCAGAGTGGACGAAGTTATAGATTGTCTACTTGGTTGGTTGTGATTTTTGCAAAACGCCTCCATCTTTCTCTATTAGCGACACTGTGTATGCATTCTATAAGATAATATCTCATAAAATACCTGTTTACGTCTGTCTATTTTATGGATGATCGGCTGCAAGAACGTCGATCCTTCACTTCTCCTTGCACCATCAAACGTTCAAAATAGCTATCGTTACGGATGATATGTCTAAGTCGCCTTTTACGACACCTCAGCAAGAAGAGGGGGGGTGCTATTCTATTCTGCCGGCAGCCACCACGGCTAAGGTATCTCTTTAACACCGCAATTCAACCAGGTGTTCAGAGAAGGAAAACTCGACCAAACCTGCATCCTGCTCCCTCCCGATCGTACTGGTTCTCCATTCCATCGGGCCCGAGGGAGTTCGGACGAGAGAGTGCTTCTCTGGCTGCGCGTCCAGTTATGCACTTAAATATATCCTGCGCAATTGACTGTTTCCGAAAAGTGGCCCTCAATTTTCTTAATCGGCATTGAAACAGTCGCCGTGGCCGAAACCGGCTAGGATATCATCATCATCATGTTTAAGTATCTTTAGGATTTATACTTCCACAATTGACGAAAGTCTTTGTTTGATACGAAGTTCATACCGCCCAAATAAGTTCAAAAAGCTCCGTAGACTCATGTTTAACAGTCCAATTTAAAACATTAGGTGCCAAAATTATCCGAGTGAAAAATACATTGAAAGTACAAATATCCCATTAAATGCATGAAGCTTAACAAAATGTTATATAATTTCCACTAATTTTGTCTTCGCTCAGCGGGATATAATTCCACTTATTTATGGGCTACCAAAACATTTACCCTATTATTGTTACGTTGTTATGGCTGTATTAAAAGGCTATAAAATTTATGACGCTTGCAAATTTTGCAACAAACTTATTTAAACTCTATGTTTAAAAATGCAACGTTCAGATTTGCTTATCACTTTCAATATAGCGGGCTTGGATGACAAACGCGATTCGGCCTCGTCCCCCTCGATTATTGTCGCAAGGAAGCAAGAAGTCTCCACAACACAGACTCAGCATATTGTTCGAGTTGCATTAGCAGGGAATATACGGACAAATAATGATAAAGGGGTATATTAGGGACATGAATAGATGCAACGTGGCAAATTGATTGTGATTCGGTTTCATCCAACATTGTTAATATTAATGTAATTTGATATTATTAAAAAGGGTTATTGTTTGTAGTCATACTACTCGCTAACAGATGGCGTTAGCAGTATTTTAAAATTTAAATGTTTAATACGTTTTGCTTGCAATACCCGGCGCGACGAGGGTCTTAGAAAATATCATGTAAGAAGTAGCGGACTACGCTATCCAGTGCATAAAAACATTATGAAGTCTATAGGGATCTATAATGAAGGCTGCATATATGATATGACGCAACATACATATTTAGGTAGGTTGTTAGACAATCTTAGTAAAAATATGTGTGGATATAAAAACTGCATTCAACAGAGATATACAAACAAACAAATGGGATTCTGTTTTTTTTTATTATTTTCAAAAGTCACTTTTTTACTAAGTTGAGTAAGAACATAGAACTTTTTAAACAATTAATTTTGTTTCTATGATATTATGAATTTATCAAATAATGGACAAAATACAATTGTGCTATTTTACGATTAACAATATAAATAACTTTTTTCATGATTTATAGGCGGACGCAGCCCGAAGATGGACCGCGTCCGCCCAACAAATATCTATTCACTCTTCTCTTAACACAGTGGAAATACAGTCGCTGAAAGTATATTCCACTTCTTAGCTGTTCCCATGGTGAATGTAGAAGGGAATTTTTTCGTGCGGCTAAAGGAACGTCCACTGCATACAGATGGTATCCGACACAACACGACATGATTTTATTTTGGTATCCCGGGTGCAAAATCCTACATAGGGCCATCAGGGACGCTGTGAGGGCAGCTTACATGCAGCCCTGTATAAGATTAGATGTATTGCTACATCGAACCCTTGCAATAGTTTCAATATATTTATTCAAAAAGTTTTCTTTTTTTTTCGTCGCCTTACATCGTATTTGTTTAATTCAACAATGTTACATTTTATATTAAATATTGTTTTTTCTATATTTACAATACAAAGCTTTTGTTATGACTTATACCTATATCAATATGTTAAGTTTCGTCAATTTTAATATTTATTAATGGATGGATGGAGTAGAATATATTTTTCTAATTTTATAGGGATATTGAATATTCGTATAAATTGGTCGTTCAGATAAATAAACACTAGTGTGGTATTTTGGATTGACTAGCTAGTGCATAAGATTGAGATAACAATAATACATCGTCACCCTAAATACTGGGAGAGCAGAGATATATTAATGGTTGTAGCCACTTTGCGCTTATATATACTGCCCAACGTTGCCAGTAATGCAGCTGATTGCTGTTCTCAGGGCTCTTGCACATAACATTTCTTTTAGATGCCATGCGAGTTTTCTTTCAACGGTAAACATGTGGTGCAAGATTGAGGCGAAGCGTAAATGTATTGGTAATTTTAATAAATATATTTAGAAGACATTACCGTATTTATAAAATGAATAATAAAAGCTGTAATCAAACTACTGTAGCTTTGTATCATCTAATTAGAGGTTAGATAAAGCGAACAATAAATTACAGTAATTACGTAACGAAACAAAATTGAAAAGGCTTTTATGTTCCATATAGTTCAAAGCGAGTGGTAAAACCCGCTGTTAATCAAACAAATTTTCGGCTACCATCCATCATGTCACAGCGTTAATTTGAGAACTCATTAGTGAACGGTCAAATTTTGATCGGCTATCAAAAACTTTGCCCGTGTGTGTGATTTTAAAGTGATTATGTGTTTTGTGTGCGTATCTTCACTTGAGGTCACATCAATGCTTATTACTTTCAAAAGCCCCCTTTTAAACTGAACGTTCAATAATATGTATTTGTACCTATACCCAGTGAGCATAGACTTAATTCCAAATTTTAGTTTGATTTACATTTACATTCGTTGTGGTCAAGACACTGTTTTTATTAAAGGAAAAGTATTTTCATATATACCTATTATAGATAAATAATTGGGTGAGGTCATTCTGACTAGCCGTGTTAATTTTAATACACATTCTTTTCTAAAGGAGCACCTGTATATAGTGCATTTAGAGAACAAAAAAAAAATCATAGAATTTTAATAATGTATTAATTAGTTAATAATAAAACCGAATGCAGTTAATTGAAATTACTCTTCAAGCAAAATGATTTGCCTCATTAGACCTAGTTGGTATTAATATGAATGCAGATTTCAATTTATTTTTGACTTGAAAATCTTCAATGTTTATATGTTTCACTCCCATTGTATTTGTATCTCATTCTGCTCATCCGATTATTCCTTTCAAGCTGCGCCTTGCCGTCTACGACGGAACGAAGAAAAAATATGCTTATCTCTCGGCGGACGTTGCCGTTTTGCGCCTACATTGTTCTTACTATCAGGTGCGGTGTAGTCACTTTACAGCGCTATTATATAAAAGGAAAAAGTAAATTTAGGCACACGAGCGCAAACCTATTATAACCTTATAAAAATCCTTTTCAAGTATTTTTCTGATGTAAATAAATAAACATATGTATGTCCTAAATGTGTCTTAATATGTATATAGAATTACAATTATCCACACAACTAAAAAAAGCTTTATTTATTAAAATGTAACAATTTTGTATAAACGGTCTGAAAATTATACTTTCCTTACTGTTATTGTACAAATTTGCATTCGAATGTTTATTAATATTCTAAGAGGTCCAAAGGAAATTAATGAAAAGATTCCATGCGAGCCATTTTATTTACAAACGACTAAACAAGAAAATTATTTTGATATATTAGAAGATAATTAAAATTCATGCATTTCTATTCGGACATTAAGAGCCTTCACAACAAACGATGATTTGCATGCAATGTTTACGACGGCGCTTAAGTGAAACTAATAAATCTTTGGCTCACTTGTACAGAGCTTAGGGCGCGTATAGAATACAGAAAATCAGGATTAAATCACATTAGAAAATCGGCATAGCAGAAAATATTAAATTTGATTATATCCTGGTAGCAACGTGAAATGCAAATTAAATGGGCTCGCATACATTTTGTAGTCGATTTGTTTATTGTATCTAATAGAGTATTTTAGTATCACTCGTATTTATTTTGTATTTTATATTTAAGCTATATCTTATTCTATTTTTAATGTTTATTGACAATTCTTATAAGATGTAACACGAGCGGGGCCCTTCACGAAAACCAGCGCTGCAGACTTCCTTTGTGGCTTTAAGCTGATGGAGGGCCCATTTTCGCCATGTTGGTATGTTTTTGTATTTTCTTTTGTATCTGTATACATTTTTTGTTACTGTATTTAAATTATTAGTTTTTTGTAAGGTAAGGCGAAATAAATACATTTCATTTCATTTTTCATTTCATACCGGTATACAACCTAGGGGCCTTTCATCTTGCAAGAAGTTTGGCATCTCGACGGCCACGGGTATTGGATTCTTGTCTCTTAGCAGCCGCCGACTTTCTTGACTGCATTATTTTTACAATCAGATAATCAGGTCCAGTATATTCATAATGCTCTGTTAGTATAATATAGAAAAAAGTAGCCACTATTTTCTAGTTATCTTTTTTTATATCAGGCATGAATGAACCTCGTATCTATTCTCTTATTTGAAATGTAGATCACAAAATATTAACTTTACAGGCTAAATTGACCATAAAGAATTTATTATCTATTTTTTACCACCCATCTACAAACAAGTTATGGCGTGATGTGTGGAGCATATGTTTCAACTTACAAAAGTTTTTTGTAGCTTGTACTTAGGTAGTTGGAGTATACATCTAATATATTGCCACTTATAAAACTTTCTATTTAATTCATTATATCTAGTTTGATTCAGCTGAATCTAACTATCGATTCGGCTTTACCCCAGTATACAAATGATAGATATTCTGTGTAAAAGCTGAATCAAGCTGGATAAATGGAATTATAATCTAAAATATGCAATTTTTAATCTACATTATTTTCATATTACGTTGCTGCTATCTGTATATGCCTTTAGGCGAGTCTTGAAGCAGTGGGTAATTTTTAAAGTATCCTTTCTTTGACATTCTTGATGTACAATCACATGTAACCATACTCTAAAGTAGGTTTTCATAATGCTTTGTTGATGACTGTTACTCTAGAGAAAGGAATGGTGCGAATTATTATTTTTGATTCATTGCTTTAGTTGAGTGCAGCAGTAGATTATTTAACGAGGGCAATGACACTTTTTTTGTTTTCTTTAGAAGTCCCATTGGAATGTAAAGCTACCAGTCAAATTGTTTAATAAACTACAATTAGTATACGTACAAAGATAAATTATTGTAGATTGATAGGTAGAAAATACAACGTGTATCTACGTAAGTACTAAGTAGATGGTAATTTTACGCGTCGAAGTGTGATTTTTCACGTTTTCTCTCAAGATGGTAACGTGACCCGAAGCTGGCTCCATTTATGATCGGTGCACCGAAATGGCCGACAAATGGCGGCCAAATGAGAGGCTTCGTTCGCCGATGCCGGCCGCCGCTATATTCGACCGACCAATAAAAAAATTAAAATTATACAACGTCTTACATAGACGGCGTTGTTACAGGAGTTGTATTGGAGACTGTAAAACGTGTAGCAATGGATGAATAGCTTTGGAAATGTAGCCGTGTTTTGTAGCGGTCTGAGAGGCCCGAGGCACATTTGATTATACGTTGAGAGAGGGCTAATCGCGCTCGACGGGCGAACACCTCGAGATCAAACACGAGGTGCGCCGCCAGATATTTTTGTTTCTATTAAACAACACCCAACGTAATAATGTTTAACAATCGTGCATCGATAATTTGGATAGTGGAATATGTAGAGTAGACATTCAGGTATCAGTTTTAATTATATATTTATATAATTTACTAACTACATCACTTGATGCGTATTATGGGTCTAACTACCCTTATGCGGCTCCGATTTGTTTTTAGTTTAAATAAACAATAGTTTTGCATGATCAAAAGCTAAGTTGAGGTTTATTGGTGGAGTTAGTCCCTAAAGCTCAAGATCAACCATTTTGTATGTGAATTTTGAGCTCTTTTGTACGACAGCGACTCTATATACATCTTATTATCGATTGTGTTGTGTCTAGTAATGAAAATGCCCGGTAATTTTCCCAAAGTGCCCAAAACTTGCTTGGGAATATTCCCGGGAATTTACGAAATGTTCGCGGAAGTGCTGGGAACTTTGGGAAAATTCCCGGGTATTTTCATCACTAGTCGTGTCATATATTTAATGACATTTCTTATTGTTGCTAAAATATAATTTATTATTATTACTTCAAAAGCATAAAATTAATAGTTACCTAATGTACCTATAATAGTATTCCATACTTACATAAGTATAAATTGAGACAAAAACTGTAAGCAGAAGAAGAATATTGGGTTAAAGAAATTTTATTTTCTCAATAGAAACATTTCATTTCACTTACATGAATAAATATAGGTATATATCAGCATATATAGGTATACATATAGAATATATAGGTAGGTATACTTAATTTATGGTCTTCATTGTTAGAATCTATTATTGAAGACAATTGCAACAATAAAATAATGTACATGAATAGCGACTCCACTTCATTCCTAGCCTCTTTGAACAGATAAGTGGTGATCTGAGAGGATCTCGGATTGTTATTAAATATTTGTGTTGTTGTACAATTAGCGAGAAACAACTCGCCGGTTAATATATCAGCTGGATGCACTTTTTGCTAGGGAATGCACAAAGCGGACGCTGATATGACTTGCGAAATCCGTGACTTCTATCGGCTAATGACCCCGACTTGTTTGCGTGTTATAACAATATTTGTTCTTCGTTACCTCCAAAAAAAGGTAAAACAATCTTGCTTCAATCAAGCTTAATTGCTTAAATTATATCATCATCAAAATATCAAATCCGTCAATTATATCCTGACATTAAATTGAGATTTGTTTATTTTTTTCTGTTTTATATTCAAAATTTTATAGGCTTAGCAATACTAAACAATGTCATATAATTTGTGTGCATTTGCTGAATTCTAAATACTCTCCCTGTTAAGTATCTAAGCTAATATCTCAAAACAAAACTTTACAAAGATTAAAAATAATTAATGACAATAGACAATTGTCTATTTCATATACCTAATACTTACTTACTAATCTTATATGAAATAACATGAGTATAACATCATACTGAAGTTATTTATATTACAATGTAACCTTAATATAACGATCCTTAATATAACGATTACCGCGATTTAACGAATTCTTTGAAATCCCCTAGAACTGCATGTAAGAGTTAATGCAAAATATACCTTTATATTACGAATACATTTGTCAAAAACCATTTTATAACAAATTTTCAATCATTACAAAATATAAACAGAAACTTTTATTTACCCGTATTTAACGAATTTCGTCAAATTATAACTTCAACATACAATATTCTATCAGTTATTTATATTCAAATTCACAATAATTCATGTCTTGTTAGGTTCAAACTTGTTCATTATTTCGTAAGACAATCATTATTGTTTGTCGTTTAGTAATGTAGATATTGAAACTGGTTTTAGTTTTAAAGTTTACAATGGCTTATAAAAGAAAAAGTTAAAAAATATTTAAAAACCTTGTTATAACGAATCGTCTACCAACCTAACATCTGTATAATAACCTCATTGTAACTAATTACTTGATATAATGAATTATTTTCTAAGTCCCTTCAGTATCGTTATACCAAGGTGGCGCTGTATTTCGTTGAGGTTATTTGAATTGATGAGTAAATATTCATAATTCATATAATTTATAGCTTTTAAAATCCTAAGAATATTGTTTAGCTATCGAAATATCTCGGTAGCTATGGCACTTTAAAAAAGAAGTATTAAAACTGAAGAATTAAGTTCATAAGTAAGCGCAATTTACTCCGCCCGTCTAATATTTTACTGCCGTAAAGTCAGGTAAAGAAAGGTAATATAACTAAAAGGTAATACTCTTGGGAACATCGATTTTTTAATAAGATTATTGTCAAAAATAAAGATTATTAAGTGGTTCATTGCGCCCGGAACGCCTCGATCCATATATCTCGCGCAAACCCGAAGCATTGTGTTACATAAATAAAAGCGCTAAACACCGATCTTATTGTCTATTAAGAATTACTTTTCTCGCGAGCGGCGCGGCACAATAGGCCGGCCTAACACAAAGAGACGGTGATTCTTATCGTCTGGCCACATTAATACGCAACGGGCACGCCCCGATCACGAAATACTAGATCCGTTTATATTATGATACTTGTGCCTGTATAATGTGCTCTTTATTTTCACGGTGCATTAGTGTAACATTGGGCGACTTTTAAATTTGATTATGGCGCTGAAATGTGTACGTCCTATCATCGGAATTATCAAGTCATGGAATAAATAGTGCCCGCAATGGTGGGACCACACAAAATATATTGGATATATTAAAAGAAAAACTGTTAAATACTTATATTCTTAGTTTAGTAATATGATACTTAGTTACCGTTGAAGAGGTCGAAGTCTTTAGGTTTATAAGTATTTTATACAAATTAGAGAAGTAATAACATGTATGAATTTGTCATCGAAGTATTATAAGTAATAGAAATTATGGTGTCTTAAAGATATAAAATACAAAAGTGCTATCTTTAATATCGCTTTTATTCATTTCTCTGCGCCTGCTTCAAAAGTTACTTTAGGTGTGCAGTGACTATCCAAAAAAGAAGGCTGAAAATTAAAGTAGTATATGTTCATAAACTGGTTATTTACAGCTTATACTTTACAGTACAGCCGTTCCCAAACTTTTTCAAAAGTGGAAATTACGCGTTATCTTATCATGAATTGCGGACCCCTAAAAAATGATGTCTTGTAAATATAGCTAAAAAAGCGGATGAGAAAAAGACAGTCTACCAACTAACCATGCTTTTACACATTGCATATATATTGAGTGATTAAACATATATTTACACATGGTTGGCATGATTATGAAAGCTGTTATAAGAAAAATATATTTTACCGGTCACAGTAGGTGCTATTTTAAAATGTGTCCCAATCAAATTACATGAATAATGCTCGCCGTTCGGAAATCTGTTTTCACCCGTGCAGTGCAATATTAACTTTCCGTTTATTTTCGCAATCAATGAATAATCAATATGTCAATTTAGAAAGTTCCCGTTTTAACGGTTATTTAACACGATACAATTTTAATTATATTTAACCACGAACAAAGATCAGTTATTTTCTATATCCGCTTCTTTCATGTACTGCTGTTTAATATTTATTCACATATCTGCAGAATACGTGCCGACTTGTAAATAGTTGCCGTAAATAACTAGATGAGCAAAGTCAAAGACCAGTTTCAATTGCGATTATTAGACGAGGCCTATGTAAAGTCACTACTTATGGTCTAATTTGAGCTGATGATGAAGCAATAGAAATGTAAAAGTTGTAAAAAAAATATCACAGATGAATTAGGTATCTATGGCATAGCTTAGAAATGGAGTAAAAATCGAAACGAGAAATGAGGAAAAAAATTACTTGCCACAATATGACGTAGGTACATGAAAATACAGTGTACAAATAAAAAAAGAAACAAATTCAGTTCAGTAAGTCAATAATGAATCAAGCGTAAATGGAGTAGCAGTGGGTACTTAATAGATAATAATATAAGATAAAGGTAAGATAAGGGTATTAGATAGATAAATCATAATAATACATACATAGGTACATCCAGGCAGTAGACCTGAGGGAGTCTGCCGCCTGGATGAGAAGGAGTTGGTGTATGGTGTTCGGCGCACCGCCTGAGAGAGGGGTTTTGGAGGGATGGACTTTTACCCCACCACTGCCAAAGAGGTAGCCTCAACAAGGCTTTTTGTTCTCTGGGCGTCTGGATGAATTTGGTTACCCAGGCCCAGGTGGAGCAATCAGAGGGAAACCCCTGGGGTTTTTAGTCAGTAGTAGTCCGACACACCGGGATCGCTGCCCTTACAGAGTTTCTGATGGTCATATGCAGAGTTTTCCCTCGGAATACAAAAAAAATACATAGGTACATACCTTAGCCACTAGCACTTTCATATGGTCTTGTGGACAATGAGGTAATGTTACAAGTATGTACTTCAGCCAGTTCTTAAAAATGGTCGTGCAATGTTGTACTGGGATCGATCTATTATCTCTGATAGGACTTTTTTTGCTAATAGAGCTGTTATGGTAGAGTAGTAGATCGGTCGGTGCGCCGGGAAATACTCATCGATATCACTATACCACTTGATGAGAATCTGGTGAAAGCGGGAAAATAAAAATCTTCAAAATATTTGAACTCGCACATGGAATTACCGGCATGTCAGATGTCGATTCAACGATTGTTATCCAGATAGTTGTATCGACTAATGGGCTGATCGCAAATATTCTCGATTAGGATGTTAATAGATTCTCTTAACATTCTAATCTCTAAGAGATTCTCTCTAAGAACACAGAGGGCAGTATTACTTGATACGGTACGTATTGTTATGAGGTTCCTCACTCCTAGTTATAGAAGGCTTTTATACACCTTAGGCCTCACCCCTGTAGGTCAACATGTATTATATTTTAAAATTTTAATTCATATAAAATCTTTTTCTATGTATTGATTTTTAAGTATAAAAATATTGTTTTAATTTGAATACAGGTTTTAATAACAGTAATTTTATATCGTCACGCTATATACCTTTCGGAGTAAGCAGAGATACGTTAATAATTGTGCCTAAGGTGGCCAGTAAGTAGCAGAGCATCGCCGTTTTCAAGGTATTTACACATGATATTTCTATAAGATGACATGAAGGTTTCCTCACGATGTTTTCTTTCATCGGTAAGCCTAAATCCGTACCTTATCTGGAAATACCCATATACTCGTATACGTGGCAAATTTTGAACCTGCGACCATCCGCATCGCCGCAAATGTGTACCGCACCTAATCCACTGTGTCATCACAGATAGACACATCAATAAAGATACTTACCTTACATCGTGACCAAGTCCAAAGGCCGCCATAGTGTCTCACTCTGGCCTGTTTCAAGTTCAGCTAATTTAGTTCCAGTGACTGAACGTATATGTGCAAATATAGGTAATATATCTAGAGACCTTGTATATTGATATATGTGGGATGACAAGATGACAGCTGCTGTCAATGAATTACCATACCTTAATAGTCGCTGTCGTTGTTGAGCTATACTGCACTTTCCATCAACTGCGATGTAGTCACTTTGTCAACCTACTATAAAGGAAATAATGTTTTAGTGATTTTTTTGAAAATCTTTTAATAGCGGCGGATCAAATCAATAGCCAAGTAGAAATGTTAATTATCTTAAAGTGAGAATATGAAGCTAAGAAAAGGCTCATCGATCATATTTTGCCTTCGATCACTCATTCAGACTAATTTTATTACAAAAACGTTTACAATATAATTACTTTGAATAAAAAAAACCTCAATGAACGAGCTCGACAGAGTGTTCCCAGAATTTAGTGTAATAAATTTGTAAACGATACAACAAAACTTCTGTGCGGGGAAAAAACAGAGAGCCATAAATTGAGATCTTCGTGGTAAACGCTTAACAGCATACATTGCGATATTTTAACAAGTTAGGAACACACGTGATATTACAAAAGTAGTAATGGTGTTCGGGGTAAGAAAAATTTTATAGTTATAAACTGCTCTATGTAATAAAGTGAAGTTACACCTGTGCACGGGTCGGCAGTTTATAGTTTTATAGCATTACACCTCTCGGCTTAGCAGAGCCCCTGCTGGTAATTGCTCCATGAAAGCCTCATAAAAGAATGGAAAAAATACTATTCGTCTATAATGACATACAAATAGAGCCGTTCCGATTTTGATAACCGCATTTGTAATTAGATATTCGAAAGTAAAAAATTACTTTCCAGAAAAAATACTTCACATATTGACAAAATTAGACCTATTGCATTATATATTTATCTATAAAAAGATATATCAAAATATCTTTAACTTGTGGAATTCTTTACTGGAATTTTCCGGGCGCTCACTCGTGTGCAAACGCATCTGGAGTGTGTAAAACTTGTACCAGGTAATAATCAATTTCAGAAGTACTCCTCAAAATATTAAACGCTTTTAAACACTAATGAATCGTCAATTGCGTACAAATCTGTGCAGGCCCGGATATAGGGGGACAGGGTGTTCAAGTCGGGGCCCACGGTCTGAGCCCTAAGTTCCGGGGGCGGCTGATGAGCCCACCATCAGGCATACCTACTAAATAATATATCTAAAGGAAAGTTTGCCCACCTCTCCATAAAAGACTGGCTGTAAAGTACAAGCCTTTAGTTTTGACGTTTTAAGAGCTATCTCAAAAGTCTCATAAGTTAACACGTTTTAAGTTATACAAGGTCAATGATCGTTTTTAGTGGATATTAACGTCCTGTAAGATAGATTATATTTAAACTTGCGAAAAAGTTATAGAGCACAAGATTCTCTATAAATTGTGCTATAAATACTTTCATAAAATTGAAAAACACAGTTAAAAAAACTATTGGGGGGCTACAGTCAGTAGTTTTTGCGCCGCCGATCCTGGACACAATACTAATACACAATGCTTTATACTAATAAAATGCTTATAAGATCTAAGCACTAGCTTAAGATCATCCTAAAGTACCATTTCTGAAACTGACCGTAAAAATACAAAATTGACTACATTTACAATTTACTGAGGACTGTGGCTCTTTTCATCAATTCTCAACAACAACGCCGTGCTGCGTCCTCTAGTTACTAGAAGGGAGACAAGAATCTCTCCCGAATCTTTACTTTTTCGGCAGAGTCACTCAGCTGGCGTTATCCGCCTGTCATGTCCTGTGGAATGCCACTTCGAAAATAACTAGATATTTTGGGTACTTTGCGATAATACAAACTTCAAAATGGTATTAAAAGGCAAAGCAAACGACATTTGTTTATTTGTTGTCATTGAAAATAGAAATGTTGTTAACAATTTACACAATAATATTTTCAAACTGCTAAGCAAAAGTATGAAGTCTTTTGGCCGTTATCAGAAGTATTCTCCATCTCGTAGGCGGGCGTGGATTATCGGGTTGGAAACGGTATTTCAATAAAATATGGGCGGCAGAAAGATATTCACTTCTAATATTCTAGCAATCACTCAGAACAATAGTAAAATAGTCAATGATCAGCTAGATTTACTTTAACGTCCACCGAGCACGTGGTCGCGTGCGCACTTCGCTACGTTCGTCGGTAGACTGCCGGTTCTTGCAATATGGCCGCCCCTCCAGTGCTCGGTGTTCGTTATGAAAGGTCTATTTTACAAGTTGGCAACACAGACGTTAAAATCCAGGCGCGCCGACACGGCCAATCCTGACAATCGCACGACCTCGTGCGAGTGTAGGACAGTCATGAAGTTAGACGCTACTGCTCTCAATCGTTCGGCTGTTACTGACAGAAATCTAATTCGTGATTTCGTAACTTAGGATCGGGCGTGCTAGGCCCCTTCAACCTTCGTAGCGTGGCCCGGGCGTGCGGGGCCCTTCCGACCGATTTTCTGTGCGGCCCGGGCGTACTAGGCCCTTTCAACCGATACACAAGCATGGCCCGGGCGTACGAGGCCCCTTCGACCGATCAACAAGCATGGCCCGGGCGTACTAGGCCCCTTCAACCAGCTAGTAGCTTTGGCCCGGGCGTGCGGGGCCCTTTCGACCAATTATCTGTGCGGCCCGGGCGTACTAGGCCCCTTCAACCGATAAACAAGCATGGCCCGGGCGTACGAGGCCCCTTCGACCGATCAACAAGCATGGCCCGGGCGTACTAGGCTCCTTCAACCAGCTAGTAGCTTTGGCCCGGGCGTGCGGGGCCCTTTCGACCAATTATCTGTGCGGCCCGGGCGTACTAGGCCCCTTCAACCGATAAACAAGCATGGCCCGGGCGTACGAGGCCCCTTCGACCAATCAACAAGCATGGCCCGGGCGTACTAGGCCCCTTCAACCAGCTTATTACCATAACACTGCAATTTTAGGTCAGGAACATCAGGCTCTTAATTGAAGATTGCTTATTTCAATGTGTGGATATACGGACGTCGTCTTCTGAAGCCGAAAGAGTGCCAAAACTAGGAGTCCAGGTCTCTTCGCTAGCTACAGAGGCTGTCTCTACTCGGTATCTGCGTCTGAAGATTTTATTTGGTCAACTTCATTTCCATCGATCGCCGGCACACCATCCTCATCATTGATCAGGGTTCTCGAGATATCTATCAGTCTTTCAAATCCCCTCCGTACCGCACGCAAATTTTCGTGAGAGTAGCGTATCACTGTAACCACACCATATCTGACAGAAAGCCTGGCGCAATTTAGAACGACAATAACCACCAACAGCGATCATGCCGGTCTGCACAAATACCTCTTCACGCCTCGCTCAAAAGAGCCAATATCATAGGACGATGCAAACACGCTCGCCGGAAGACCGTTCTACAGGCCAACAATTCTGCAAAAGTAAGAGTTAGAGAACTTCCTGGTCCTAGCCAAGATGTTAGTGACTGAAAAGCTATGACTCCATAGACCAGCGCACGTGGTTTAGCTATGGAAGTGAGAGAGGGGAACAAGGTTAAACAGCTCTTCAGAGCGCTCGCCATGATACAGCCGGTAGAAAACGTTTAATGATGCAACATCTCTCCGCAATTGGATATCAGGTTCTACTTCATCTATTGTGGGAGATGGTAAGGGAGTCCTCGATAAAATATCTGCATGTGCCATGTTACCCTCTTCCTTGTAAATTATGTCAAAGTCGTATGCTCAGAGGAACGCCTACCAACTGTGGACGGGCAGCGGCAAATCAGTCTTGACTTTAGATGTTTTGAGCGAATTGCAATCAGTGTATACTGGAAAGTGTTGGCCATAAAGACACTGCCGAAAGTGTTCGACTGCACGTACCACCAAGGTTTGTAACTCATATGAGTTGTACATAGATTCTACTTCGATTGTACGACGGCTAAAATATGCTACTTGCACCATAACCATCCGAACAGACATCGGTATAGAGTTCGACAAATTTATCAGGATCAAAAAATTGTGAATACCGGTTCGGGTGATAAAATTCGAACAATATTTCTATGTACCTCTGAATACTCTTGTGTCCTTGCTATGCGATCTTTAAGTTTGGTCAAAGAATATAAGGGTCAGGCAATGCTAGCGAAGTTATGTATAAAACGTTGGACGTACGAAGCTAATCCTAAAAATTGTCTCACTTGTCTTGCTGTTTTGGAAAAAGGAACTTCAAGAAAGCTTTTACTTATCCCGGATTGGGTCTTACTTCACCTGATCGTATAATGTATCCAAAACAATTAATTTCAGATTTTCATGACCTTCCTTTTTGTTATTTTAAAAGAAAAGCCCGCTTCAGTAATAGCTTCTAAACACAGTGTCGAGACGCTGTGGTCCTTCGTCTACACTTGTTGAATAAAACAGAACGTTATCCATGTATGTTAATGCTATAGTGTCTTTCAGAGATTTGAGAGCCTTATTGATGCAAAGTTGATACACAGATGCAGCATTTATTTCGTAAGCCGAATGGCATGGCCAGATATTCCAACTACCCTTCTAGTGTTGCGGAGGCTATCCGCTCAATTGACCTTGGACTGACCTTTCGCGTGGACATACCTTCTATAAAGCACTCACTATACCTGCCTTATATTTTTAACAGCCGTTCTTTTTCCTACTAAATCGGTGTCAATCGAGCCAAGCTCTAAAATACTAGCGGCCCTACAAGCATTGATGCCCTATTTGGTAATTTAATAGACTCACTATTAGCTTCTACATGAATTCCCATATCTAAAATGTATCTACCTATAAGCACCGACTCTGCCAACCTATGGTCTGATATCGCGTGGAATAGTATGCTCACGGAAAACCCTAAGTTAAGATAAGACTTCATATTTGAGTCGAGCACTTTATGTCTTCACCACTTACCTGTCAAATATACCGTGTCGTTGCTTACGGGACCGGGGAGCTGTTCCACTAAGCTGTATTTGATCAATGAGTATACGGACCCACTGTCGAATAAAATGAAGTTGACTTACCAGTCATTGTAGACAGTGTACCTTTAACTGGCATGCGTTCTCAAATGTTAACGCCTTTCTTAATCGATCGATCCCTGTTCAATTTATTATTCGGGCGTGCGTTGCTAAAGTGACCTGATCTTTGACACGTGAAACATGTGACCGCCTTCTCTTTTCGGGCACTCTTGTTACCGTAACAGCCTCTCGTCGCTTGCGACATTCTTCTATTTTGTGCCCTCGATGACCGCAGTAGTGACAAGAATCTACTTTTGAATCGGCAACCGTGCGTGGTTTCTTTGAGCTGGACAAATACACGTCATAGTCGCTTGGGTGTCTTTTTAGGGATATTCCGCCAAGCGCACGACACAGTTGAGCTATCGTTGTAATAGTGTACGAATTCAGTTCCCTATGAATCGTCGGGTTCCGCTAACTGAAGACCGATATGACAAATCCGGTGATAGCTTCCTCAGTCATCTCTACATTCGGTATGCGTTCAATTATACTCCACAAACGCATCGCCGCCTCAGAAGCTGCCCCTTGTGGTCTGATTTCGAACCTCATGACGTTGTCAAAGTAGTCTTGCATTAACATGGCCTTTCCAAATCTTGCCAGTAGCAATTCTCTAATCTTAGGCCATTCTATTTCCGTGCTCTTCAATTTAGTCAGGCAAGATGTAACCCGGCCCCTTCAGCTAGTTTATTAAAGCGAGTAACAGCTTACTTCCGCATAAATTCCGGCTGGTAATTATAGTAAACGTGATTCTGCACCAACCTTTTTGTCTGCTTCTGCATCATCATCATCAAATTTGACCAACTGCGTAGAGTTATTTTGTGGCAGCGGTGTGTGGGTGTTGCTGGAATTCGCGGCTAGCAATTTTGTCAGAATTGTTTCCATTCCTGTGAGTAAATCTTGGGTACTTGTGCTGGCATTTTGGTTTTCACGATTGGGTACTCTCTCCGATGTATTTGACCCTTCAAATCCCACTTCTGATGAAGTCTTTTGGCCGTTATCAGAAGTATTCTCCATCTCGTAGGCGGGCGTGGATTATCGGGTTGGAAACGGTATTTCAATAAAATATGGGCGGTAGAAAGATATTCACTTCTAATATTCTAGCAATCACTCAGAACAATAGTAAAATAGTCAATGATCAGCTAGATTTACTTTAACGTCCACCGAGCACGTGGTCGCGTGCGCACTTCGCTACGTTCGTCGGTAGACTGCCGGTTCTTGCAATATGGCCGCCCCTCCAGTGCTCGGTGTTCGTTATGACAGGTCTATTTTACAAGTTGGCAACACAGACGTTAAAATCCAGGCGCGCCGACAAGTATAAAAAAGAGAACAAATGCAAAATCACAAATAACTAAACTAAACAACTTAAGACACTTATTGTTTCCTACAATTACCTATCCGTCGGTAAACATGCTTACCGATATTACATTCATAAACAAACTTAAAAACATCCATAAATCCTATTTCACTTGAATGGTATAAAAGCAAACAAAAGAGTCAGCCCGGCGCGACCACACCGCGCGGCATGGCCTACAATGGCAATAAAGCATCGACAGCTTTACCCGAAGTAATCCGTTCGTCATTAATATGGGCCTCTTCACACGTTCTGTGTTAACTTGACAAATGCTAGCGGTCGCATAAAGGCGCGGCTCGCTGCAGGGCGTCCGACCTCACTCCTGCCCAGGGTTGCCAGCTAATCTGTTGAAATAAAAACTGGATTATCTATCGCGACCAGCCAGAGAGAAATCCTATAGGGAAAATCTTAGTATTCCGGATACAACTGAAAAATAATGCCTGAATATAATTGAAAAAAAAAGAAAACATTATTTATGATAATTAATTAATTGGCACTGATTTAATGTATGTTCTAGTTACGTCACTTCTGTAACTTTATCGTTGATTTATAAATCACTGGACCAACAACCTTTGCATAATTTTCAACAAAAATAAGCATTTTAATCTATGGAAAATACATGAGTTATGAGTCCAAATCGTTTGACACAATCATTACTTTGTTTCACTATACTTTTAACGTGGGCTGTGTATTCTATATGCCTAGGGATTTATTTTACAGATACTAACTCAGCAAAGTAACTACACACTGCACCTGATATTAAGCACAGTACAGTCCAAAAATCAACTGCAACTCTAGAAACAAGAGACTATTCGCTGACAATCATCATAATCGTGTCGGGCTGCTCAAGACCCTCTTAAATTTTTTTAAACGGACACGATTCCACAGGATTATGAAAATACATCGGCTGCAATATCATACTTCGGCCCCATAACACAGCTAGGTAACAATTGAAAATTTGGAATAAAGATTGTTTTAAATTGTTGATATAAAGATTGTGGAAAGTTAACTGTGCGTATTTGTTCTGTATTACGTCTACTTACCTGTATACCTGTATGTGTAGGTCTAGGACTACCTGTATAAGTTACAGGTAGTACTAGTTTGGGTGTCGGCTAACTTTAATGTGCTGCTTTGTAATAAATCATTTATTTATTTATTTTATTACATCTGCTTATTATACCTACTACAATGATAGACCGGCGTTACTTCAAAACGATAGTGTGACTTTTAGAAAGAATTTAATGGGTGGCAACAGGATGGTTATAAGTTAGTACAAAAGACAATTTATTCCTTATATAAAATATGTACTATTTTGGTAATAACAAAGATTCATATATTCTGCATATTTACTATATTTTGTAAATGCGATATCTATGTAAATATTTTCTAAGTATTATTTTTTATTAAAACTGTGAATCTTTGTTACGAGCAAATTACAAATTAATATGTGCCTATATTCGAAAAGTAGAATGAATCAGCTATTATGTATCATTTAGCAAATTCGATCCTTTATTTTCATGTAAAAATAGTTTAAAAAATGTTTGATTTATTTTCTCACTAAATTGGCAACCCTCCTGCCACTTTATTACAGAGGTGTTATTAAAACAACATTTTGGCATTTGTATTTAATTTATTTGCACATTTTAAATCTTTTACGAAGCCAAAGTCTATTATAAAATAATTTTAATTCAGTATCTATGCCTACCTGTTCAAAATAATATTGACCCTTAAAGTAAAATTGCTACGGAATTACAATTTATAGAATAAAGTACAGACACAATCTAGATACTTTTATTACTCAAGAATTGGTGTACTTTAGAGTTATTTTTTATTGGTATGATAAATCCTGAAGTAAGAAAATATTTTTAGCAAAAAACCCTAAGCCTACTACAATCTATACACAGAAGCTCGGTTTCCTCTAACAAAAAAGTTAAATAAGATTAAAGCTATTGAGCCTCGTATTGACAGTCAATTAGTACGAGTATTAGCTGCCGTCCACTTTGATGACTAAAAAGTGTAAATTAAATTAATAAACGCGCGCAAAGCTGTTTGAGGGATGATGATGTCCAAGCAACTCTGACCTGCCTTTCTTTTTAACTGCCCGTTTTTATGTATGCTCAATAAACAGGAAAAGGAGGCGAGGAAGTTTAAATTATATTGGGGCTTGTCAGCCATTTTGCCACGTCTAATGAGTACAGGCTTATTTAATTGCTGCCTACATACTACGTCTTTGTAAATGTGCCTGCGGTTTGTAGTTTTCAAATTATCACTTCAATGGTTTTTGTTGTTTCCCGTGCTCTGTTATCGAGCTTATTATTGAACATTATAGACCACATGTCGGACCTAACGACCACTTAGGCGTGACCTTTCTTATTGTTATCATGAAAACTTAAGCGATAATTATCGGTAATTTCACTAGAAGTTATTGATATTTATGCCATATGCGTTCTAAGTTTTACTTTACATATTTTTTAATATAAAACAGTTTTATAATTATTTGTATTAAAAAGTACTATGTTCTTCAGTTTTTACAAATGTATTTCTGGTCACCCTTGAAGAGATATGGTATGGCCATATATTATTATTTTATAACCTCAAAGAGAAATTTGCGAATGAATAGACTGAAAGAAATAAAAAAAATAAGATCTTGGTTTAAACCGGCATATAAAAAATTGCTACTTCTTCTTAAAATCACACGAAAAAAAACCTACATAATCATTTAGGTACGTGTTATTTTTATATGTTTACGTATCTAAATTAGAGAATAAAAAAAAAACAGGAAAAAATGTAAAGTGTTGCCCAAAATTGACCGTAGCAATCAATAAAATGTTAATTCGACTCAGAAACTTGGATGTATTTTTTAATCGAAACCAAGCTTGATTGGAACCAATCAAACGATATAATTTATAACCAGAGTTTATAGGTATCGGGTCCTGGATAGTTTTACGCCGTCCTTGACCTCCTCTGGATGCTCAGGTGACTTTATAATCTACTGTGACTGATCATGTATCTGACACGGTGTATATCGACAGAACACCCTAATGAAAGCACGGTGAACTTAATCAAAATGTACCGTGCATTTTGTATTTAATATCGGGCGTTTTTCGGAAGAACATTGAAAGCTACAATTCGTATATATATAAAGGCTGTTTTTGGACTGCACGAAAATCAAATCGTCGTTATGTCGGCCCACATATAACACGAAATAATGTCTAGATATCTGAACAACTGGAAGTACATAAGCTTATTCCGAAACGTGACGCCACCAAAGCGAGTCACTATGACGGGTCTCTTGCTTGCAAATTTCTTTTTATGAAATCGTATTCATTTTTAAGATTTAAGTAGTCACATGCATGGTTAAGATTACGTCGAAAAACGAATTTTCCAGATTTTGTGTTTTTAATTTGTTTCCAAAACACGTCAGTCATTTAAAATGTTATTCACTATTGTACTAACTATAACATGTGATTTATTAATCTTTTTTTTTTGTTGACGATAATAACTGTTCGCATGAGGAGGCCCTTACAGCTTCACCGGACACGAGGTAAGTGATTTTATGGAGTTGAAAGCAACGCAAAACACTTCTAGCACGAGCTGTCTTTATCCACTTTGCGCTTATACCGGATGTCCTGTATGTTGTGATCTAAATCTAAATGGGTGGTACAGGTTTGGGAAGAACATAGCTTGTTTAAATGTTATTTAGAATAATTTACTTTTTTCTAAGAATTCCAAATTGCTTTATTTTTAAGGTTTCTCAAAATTCAAGAACCTTTAAGGTATAAATTATCCATATTAGGAAATTATTTCCATTACTGGATAATACGTCATGCATAACGTGGTAGGTAAATACAAAAGCAGATGAAAAATGCTTTTCCATCAAAACCTCTTTCTCCAAACGTCATTTTCGTAAGTGAAATGTATTCTAATTCATTCTTATAATATTTAAGCCGTTTTAAGTCACAACAATTTAATTTTTCTCTGATTCTAAGTAAGTCTCGTATCTACCAGATTAGATATACACATTTGTGTATTTTGAAATTGCCGATCTCAATTACCGTAAATATGGGGAATATAATATTGTGCTCCACATACATATAAGTTATATGAGTACTTATGAATCTAATTAGATGAATGTAGATTGCAGCGATTCTGTTTGTGTTGCGTAAATTTAATATCAGTTATCAGAGCATAATGATCGCGACCATACTCATTATTGCCTATATAGAAACATGATTACCGCAAATTAAGAAGTAATTTATTATTATTGGTTCAAACTAATTTGGTGCATATACTAGAGCAATGTCTGTCTATCTGATCATTAAAAGTAGATACACATTGTAATATATGTATTAGTGGGTACTCTTAAATCAGTGTGTACCGAGCGTCAGCTGTTTCATTACATGGTGACAGCGGTGGTATAAAATTAAACCTAGAATTCAATGGTTTTTAATTGTACCTAGATGAACGCGAACTCGGCAGTTTTTGTGTAAAACCAAGAAATGCTCTAAATGGGACTAAGTCTATATTTTTAAAGGGTCATTCATATAAAGCTAGAAAAATTACAAATTTCATCTTCGCGTCCTAACGTTTTCCAACCGTCATCGAAAAACGAACGAAACGTCAACGAAAAATGTTATTGCTATATATTAACTCAACAATACATATTTTTTTAATGTGTTTTTAATTTTTAATTTATTTTGTGCAAATTTAAACCTACATTGTATATAGGATGTTTTCAATGTTTTATTTTATAAAAATTAAACAATATTAATATTCTAATTTCTCGCTTATCTATGAAAAATTTTGCTAAGCTGGACAGGTAGTAGTATTAAAATAAAAGCCCTTTTTTGGTCTAGGAGCACGTTATTTATTGAAAACTTTTTCGAGGCTAGTTTTAGAGAAATGGAATTATGTAGACCCGTAGCTATGAAGATACGATGTGGCCTTATAAGCAGTGAATAAAGCCGTATGAGGAAGCTAGATAGTTAATAATTTAGTCAAAGTACCTCTTATCAAGGTATTATAGGTATACAGAGCAAAACAAGTTGCATGCCCAGAGGCCCAGTAGCCTAATACTTCAATATTGATTGGAACATGATTTTAAAATTTTATTAGGATGATGTAATGTTTTTTATAGATGTTTTTAATAATATTTATGACCCGATTCGTTCGTCCTTGCGAGAGATCTCGGCAAGTTTTATTTGTATTTGTGCAATTAAACTACTCGTGCTGTATTTATTCTTTTTAATTAGAAGAAGGTTAGAACAATTTTTTACAAGGTACAAAGTTTACCATTTTTAATTATTGTTAGGTATAGATTCTATGTACATTATAAAGAATAGATACAGTGTTCAGCCTATTAATGTCAATCAATGGCTGTATAGTTTCATTTCAGTGCCTACCTGTGAACCAATAATAAAAAGGATACATAAGTATAGGAAAAAGTAAGGCAAACATGTTGTAATGTGTTTGTACAATATTTTAAAAGTTAATAAAGAAGGTGAGTCAACAAGAGTGTTTATTTTCTGGCATCACACAGTTTTTATGGGTGTAAATAGTCCTCATTTTATTATCAGCAAATGATGCCTTTCAAGCCGGCGGTAAATTAAATTTACACACATATTATACTTATTTAAATAGTGTTATTTTGAAATTAATTTTGAGGACCCAATTCTATAAATCTTTATATTTTATTCTAAGACAGTAAAGCTATAAAAAATCACGAACGTAATTGTCGTTGGCCACTGTTGATCTGCTACAGACGCTGCTTAAATCAATCATTAGATAACTTATTTATCCTTAGACTGAACAAGCCTTTTTTTGGAAACCCGTGGGAAAACCCTAACGGACCTCGGGGAGCAGTGAGCCCCCCCCCCACCCCCGGTGTGTCGGGCTTGCACCGACTAAAACCCCCGGGGTGTTCCACCTTACATCTACCGGCATCGAGGGCACGACTGGGGTCTCATCCCAATGACCAGCTGGGCGTGCGGCCTTAAGTAGGCCTCTACTCATTTGGGGAGGGGTGGTGTATAGAGCCAACCCTCTCATGCCTCTAAGTTCTAAGACTGAACAAGCTTAGTTAATCAATATTTACACGGCAATGTACTTTACTTAAGGGCGAGCAAATTAGTATTAAAACACAAGTTTTAATGCATTGAGTGTTAAACACATACAATATATCTGCAATCAATTATGCTTCAATATGCACAAACATTATAAAAAGTGATAACAAAAACTGAGCGCGGTTGTTGATTAACCCGATAATACCGCGAGATTGCGCGGGCGGCGGAGTTGTTTTATACATAATCAGCTGTTGCGGTGTCAGAGAAACCATAAACCTGCGGACCGGCCGCGGCCGAGACGCGACCAAAATGTGATAGAATTAATTCTCAAATTGCCGGTTCTTCTCTCACAAACCCGGCCCGTGTTTTTTATTATTATTTGAGTCCGCCGTACTCTGTTATTTGGGCATCGATTTGAGGTATATTGCACCTGCTAACCTCTTTAAATATTTATTATTGCGCGGACACAGTGCGGCAGCGCCGACGAATTTGTGTGGATAATTTGGTAACTATTTTCGTTCAATATTAGGCAATTACGGACGAAGTTTTTCAATTACGTACCATTCGGAACAAAAACAAAGATGGAGTTTGTTTTCTTTTTTGTTTTGTAATAAACGATCGTAAGGCTGGTTCTCAATAACTCATATTTAATGTAATTAAAATTATATTATATATTCTCTTGAATTCATCAAACGTTGTATATATTCAAAATAAATATACTGTGATAAACGTAATAAGTAAGTAGGTACCCAAGTCGAATAAAATAGTACATTTTCTTTCATTGTTTTCTGGGCGAGCGCGCTCCGTCATCGGCCTCATCATCACTTTTCAACAGTTGAGAATAAGGTAACTTGTGAGTCTCTCGGTAATAAAAAAACCTCGTTTGATAAGGGCAAAGTGGAAACAAGAATTTATGTAACATATTACGTGTCGTGTAGCTTAACATCAAAAATAAATATGTAATGTTACGATCCTTTTTTGGTATTTGGGGGTAAAATCCTGCATAGGACCATTATGGCCGCTGTGAGGGCAGCGAGCCCTGTGTCTCAGACTCCTACTGACTAAAAACCCCCAGGGTATCCCTCTAATCGCTCCACCCGGGCCTGGGAAACCAAATACATCCAGACGCCCGGGGAGCGAGAAACCTTGTTGAGGTTGCCTCTCTGCGAAAAATAGGAGTAAAGAGCCCAACCCTCCCAAACCTCTCTCTCAGGCAGCGCGCCGGACACCGTGCACCGCCTCCCTCTCATCCGGGCAGCAGGCTCCCTCAAGTCTACTGCCTGGCAATATTACCATCCTAATTCAAGCTTTGTTTATTAGATATGTAATTGTATCGCGCCAATTAATATCTTTAATAGACAATATTGAAGTATGTATTATGTAAAACATGGGTATACCTAAATGAACAAAAAATGATTATCTTTATTATTATTCATTTCATTATTTCAAAGTAAGTAAGTGATTGAAGTGTTCACTTTCAAAGACGTCATAAAAATCACAAGAAAATGTAACATTTGAATACCATATCCAGTTATATAAATAAAACAATTTACATTAAATTCGTTACCATAATAATATCATTACTGTGGCGCACATCGTATCCGCCCATACGTTTTGTAACATTTTGTGGGTCCCTTACATCCGGTCGCATTTTGTACGTACCTATGAGGGAGCTTCGCACTAGGGGCAGGACGTAAAACTGCTTCGATTACAGTAGTTTTTTCAGCAAATCATGTGACGATATCACAATTGTCATTTGTTAATAAATAAAAAATTAAATAATTTTCACAATCTATGTAAATTAATTTCACGAGATAGACAACTAAATCAAACAATAAACTTAATTCTAGCTCTATTTTATTAATTTCTTAATGTTTTGTTTCAGAGTACGTCATATACTAACGTTGTTTTTATGAATATATATGATTTGAGTCCATTATTAATTAATGAAATATTTAATTTGATAAACAGTAGGTAGGTCAATAACAGTAGCATTCATTCCATAGATGCATGAATGATATATAGAAATAATATTCGTCTTCGTCATTTACGAACAACTAGCCATATATAAAGGTACAAGACGATCCTTAAACGCGTTAGGTCACTCTAGCGGTCTTTGCATCTATGCACTGCATACAATGCATAATTGTCTTACAAGGGTTATCAATAAAGGAATGTTATTTTTGTAGTAGATAAGAAACTGGCATTCATGCGCGGTGTCGCGAATGGTTGTTGGTTCGAATCTCCTCACGTATATCTGGGTTTTTTCAGATTCGTAAATACGCAATTAGTAACTACATGCTCACCAGTGGAGAAAAACATCATGAGAAAACCCGCATGTCATTTAATGGAAATGTCATATGTAAGTGCCCTGATAACGGTGATCTGATGCACGACATATACCTAAGCGCAAAGTGCACACAACCATTAATGCATTTCTGCTCACCCGGAAAGGGATATAGCGTGAGATATTATTATTTCTATAGGTACAGGTCGTCAATTTCCAAAGCTTTTAGAGACACCGAATTTAATACAGTTGAAATCAATTAAAATAATAAAAACTATCTAAACGGAACACGCTGATGAAAAATATTGTAAGAGGCATGTAATTTCAATATAGAATATGAACGTATGCGCGGTGTCTAACGAATCGTTGATTGCGGAGGACCCGCGACTGTGTCAGCACGCGATACAGAATCGAATTGAGATCGTGCCGAATTGTAAACACGACCGTCCAAATCTGTCCGGAACAATTAACAATACAGCTACAATGTTTTCGACGCAGCACGTGTCCAACTAACTATTAGAGCTGTTAATATTTTGAAGATTTAGAAGAGGGAAGAAGATAACGGGTAAGAAATATATATATATAGATAAATCCGTATCAAGTAGAAAACGCGCGGATGTTGATTGTTGTCTTGATTGATTTTAGTGAATTAATATATTTTCTGTTTTTATAAATTCATTCCTCCTCATGTTGTTTTAACGTGTTTGGAGCACATCTTGACACAAATATGACATAGAGACGTCATAATTTAATCAAAATTAGAAGATCACGATGCGTCAACTCGGAACAGGTCATTGAAATATCATGTTATTTTATTTAAGAATATAATTATAGCTTTTATTGCGTAGTTGCAATTTCTTTATTCTTATTCTGTGATATAGAACAGAAAATTCAAATTTCTGTTAAGCTTAGTGCTGGAACAGCCACGTACCATGAGTAGCAATTGCTACGAGGGCCGAGCACCAGGCCCCTTTTGCCTGAGTGTGCTGTTGACTTGACAGTGAAACTTTTTTGACTTGACAGAATAATTTTGCTTGATATCATTAATAATAATACATATGGTAAAAGTCCGTATTATGAGACACATTTTCAGGTTGGTCGTACATTACCGCTATTATATAATCTGTTTAAGTCAAAAATACTATTTAAATCGTATCATACAATTGTCTTATGATTATTTAATTAATATAGCTAGTTTTTATTGAATGTTAATTTGTAAAAATAATATTAATAGCCTTTTATGAGAGGAACCTCTATGTCCCTATTTATGAGACACTTAAAAAGTAGATGTCCCCAATGTCTCATGATGTATGTCCCTATTTTTGAGACAGTTTAGAAATCAATAAGACTGATTTTAAAATAACTATTTATTAATTTTAAATCACAATACTTATAAAATAGATAATAAACTTGAATCTGAAATAACAAATAATTAGTCTTTACTAAATTAAATGAGAAATAAATGAAAATTATAAAAATATTTAATTCACTTTTATTCTTTAATTTTCTTCTGCAGTTCTTTTACTTTGTCCATCAGTTTTTTCTTTTCTTCTTGTAACTTTTTTTTTATTACTTATAGGCGAACGCTTGACCTCAATCACACCTGGTGGAAGGTGAAGATAAGTCCGACGATGAAACGTGTTCACTTATTACCTATTCACTCTTCTCTTAAAGACTCCCAGGTCATAACATCGCGAAAATACTGCCTCTGGAAGCGTATTCCATTCTTTAGCCGTTCGCATGATGAATGTAGAAGCGAATCTTTTCGTGCTGATATAAGGAACATCCACCACATACGGATGTTATCCCACACGATGTCTAGTGGTTTCGCGGTGGAATGGTGATCCTTTTTATGCCAACACGCTCTCTGCTTCAGGACAGAGGAGTAAACATCTTTCATCACAGTTAAAAAAAATTGTAGGAGAAATATTACATACATTTTTACTTTCGAAATATACTCCAGACTTTTTAAACCACTCTTGCAATTCTACACAAGTGACAGCTGCTCTTGTAACACTCAAATGTTGGGGTTTCCTTATAGCTAATTCTGAATGACGTTTTCTAAACCCTTCATACCAGTGGCGACTAGGACGACTCTGTAAACGGAGTTTTTACAGCTAATTTTTGGACATATTTTTGAACACAATCCAATAACTCAGTTTTTGTTACAGGTGCACCTATTGCAGCCCTGTCTAGCACCTATTTGACAATATCATCTTCTTCCTGAGACGATAAGACTGTTTCTGGTTTAGATTTTTTTTAACTCATCTAGCCCAATACTTTTTTTCTGCCTAGAGTAGCCACAGATACTTCGAAGGCAACAGCTACTCTCCGTAATGATGACCCGGTATCTTTTATTGCTTTTAAAGCATTTTCTACATATATTGGGTCATATTTAAGTCTTTCATCAAGCACTTTTGAACACAACACTTTCTTTTTTGCTGATTGAGACGGCTGTTGTCCCCATTACTCCGATTTTCAATAATTTGTTTTTTGTTGTTCACTGTTGACACGTAACCTAAAATATCGAGAGATATGTCGATGGGGGGAGTCGAAGCTGCTCGCGTCCGTAGGCTTTACCCTAGTTTCCCTACACGTGACTCCTGGGTGGTGCTAAACGAGCAGCAGCGAGGTGGTAGGGCGTCGGTGCCCGCCTGGATCGCGACCACATTACATGGGTGTAAAGCCCGTCATAATGACCAGTTTCGGCTTGTCGCGTTTCGGGATCAGCTTGTGTATATCCAGTAGCTCATATACCTAGAGACCTTCAGTCGTGGTATATATGGGCTGACATGACGTTGGAGACTATCAATGGATTTTCATCCTTTGATAGTCGCTTTCGTTTTTGGATTACACTGTACTTACCATCAGGTACTCTGTAGTCACTATGTCGAGCCAGAGTAAAAAAAAAAATTTCACTAATTAATAAAAGTATAAAAAAACATATTTTAAATATTTCAATAATATCAAATAAAAAATTAAGAAAAAAAAACTTGCAAAATTAATGTTTTGATTTTAGGTTCAGTTTTGAAATTAACGTAATTAAATTGAAAATACTTACTCAGAAATAACTATTTGAAGTTATGCTGATAAATAATTTGTTATATTTAATCATTTTACTTTTTTAATACTAAAAATTATTGATATTTTAATTAAAAACGCATAACAGTACACTGTCTCATTAATGGGGACAATCATAAGACTTGATGTCCGTATTGAGTGATACGCGGTGTAAAGTGTTCCATATACCGGTACGTCTACGTTAACAAGTGTCGGTATTGTGAGACACTCAAAAATAAAATAATATTGCTATAAATTAACATAAATGCAAATAACATACAATATCTATAATTAATAAGCTTTTAGATTACACTTACATTATGTATATAAATATAATAAAATATATAATTTCATACAAGTAAAAAACTGTACAGTAGTTTTTCGTTCAACTCTTTTAAGCCACGGTTTTGAATACCAACAATAAACCTCATGCTTTTATAATTTTTTTTCAAAACATACAAGTAATAATTAACAATTAGACTTGTTAATTTCATTCAAAAATGATAAAATTATGTGTTTATTATATTTTTTAAAAGTATAATTTGGTATTCTTTTTATAAATGATTATATTCACATTGTGTATCATAAATAGGGACAGTGTCCCATAATATGGACTTCTACCATACTTTCTCTGAACTTACATATTTTTACTTTAAATTTAAGAAATGAGATCTATAGCTAAGAAGTATGTGTAATGGAAGTACATTTACAGATATTTGTATAATAAAGGTATTTATTGTGAACAGAGATAGAGAGAGAGAGATATATACATACAAAAATATTTCCAATTCAATTTTATCATGTATCTACTGTTATGAATATCTTTTATAATTATTTTGAATATCTAATTACTCCACTCGGGCCTAGGAAACCCAATTCATCTAGACGCCTGGGGAGCGAAAAACCTTGTTGAGGCTACCTCTCCGAATGGTCATGACCCAGTTCGGACAATCCCTACCACCTCAAAATATTAGGTTTATTTACCTTGTTTTATTGTATATTATACATTGTGATTTTATAGACGAGGGAGATATTTCAGAATACAATAATTTCTACCTCATTATAACTAATAAAAATGTAAATAACAATATTCCCTCACAAATCATAAAGAAACATTGACGAACAAATGAAAATTGATCCGTAAAAAGTTTGGACACCGCAGCGCGTGTGGTGCACGATTGAATGGCATGTAGATAAAATTCCCTTTACGTAATTTTAGGCTAACAGGTAATTGACTCGCTACCCTTTCGGAGTTATCCTTTGTTTATCCTAGCTTAGGAGAGACAAAATACCTACTTAATAATTAATTGTTATTTATTCTATCATGTGTGTAATTACCCCTTAAAATGGTATCTATAAATTACTTTGTTTTAATGGAAATATTGAGATATCACTATTCCTATATATTTGGAATTAGAATCGAATGCTAAATATTCTCCTTGATCCCTCGTCTATAAAATCAGCCTGTATACTTTAAGAATATAATATGTATGTATATTTAATTACAACGTATTGTCCATATAAGAAGACATACCTTACAAAGTACCTATCTGAAACTACGCAAATTAAGAACATGATCCTGCCAGACAAAGTCGCGATCAAAACTGAAGTTCATTAAAAATTGCCCACACCCGTGCCGCAAGCATTCCACTATTAAATAGAACGTTTTCTTTTAAATCCGTATCGAATTGTAAATTGGAATACTGTTGTTATTCGGGTCCGTCTTATTTATGATTTTTATTAAACTTTGTCATGCGACGGGAGTGCGGAATGTGTTTATTGATTCACGCTGTCTTAAAAAATAACACAATTTCACACTTAAATAACAAAATCGAATGAATCGCATTGAAAACTCCATTGGATATTAATACACTGAATATGTAAATTAAAACTTTAGATACTCTTTATTATATTTTGTAATTACTTTATTTGAAACTAGCTTTCATCACTACTAACGACTTGTGATATGTTTTAATGTAACACATTCTCTGATTTTATCTTCTGCTTATTTGATTACGCCAACCACGGTGGCTGAACAAATTAAATAAATAATTAACTTATACTGAGATAAAGAAATAGGATAATAAATGCTCGCTTAGTACGTGGTGAAGGTCTGGGATTGCTTACAAGGTATCTTAGAGTTGCGCTCGATGATCTTCGTCATCACGCCGGCGCTGGTCTCGATTCCGAGGGACAGTGGAGCCACGTCAACTAACAAGACTTCTTGGATCTTCGTGTCTTGCTCTCCGCTTAAGATGGCAGCCTGGACAGCGGCGCTATAAGCCACAGCTTCGTCTGGATTGATGGATAGGTTCAGCTTCTTGCCGCAGAAGAAGTTCTGAAGAAGGTTCTGGAATTTTGGAATACGGGTGGAGCCGCCTACCAGTACAACGTCATATATCTGACTCTTATCAAGTTTTATTTTTTTTAGTGCCTTCTCCACAGATTCCAGGGTCCCTCTGAAGAGATTTAGTACTACCAGACTGATATCCATACGCGGCAACGTAAGTGGTTGTAGGTTTGAATCTCAGTACGTATCTCTGGGTTTTTCCAGATTAACTGCGCATTTATACACCATATGCTTACCGGTGAAGAATAATAATATCCTGAGGAAACCCGCATAGCATGTAATAGAAATGTCATTTGCGCTCGATTTTACAACAAACTAAATGTAATTCTCAATATCTATCCCCTTTCCCTTTATGAACTTAAAATCAAAGTCAAGGATTACTTGTTGCAGCTCGATTATTTACAAACTGAAAATCTTTTAAATGCTTATATATAATTTGCACTCACACACAACACTCTTTACTCACCCTTTTCTACACATAACACACCTATACACAACACGTCTGTATATTTTTATACATTTTTGTAATTATTTGTATTCTCTGTAATGGTGGGCGCTGACGTCTGCGATACAGTCTCACGACTAGTGCAGGCGTCAACGTAAATTAAATTATATAATGTAAAATTTTTGATCCAAGAAAATTATTATTATTATTATTATAGTATTAACCTTGCGAAAGAAAAAGAGAAAATAGAACTAGACATACCTACATGAATTAATCTCGAAATGGAACCAGTTTATTTATTTAAGGATTATCAACACTTCGATATAAATATACAAACATAAATTAAGTATTACGAGTATAAAAGCACGCAAATAGTAAAGAAACTAATTGCAGCTCCGTATATAAGTATGTCACAGCTTTAGTAGGTATAGAAAACAAGAACAAAGAAAATATTTTTTTGCAAACTAATAATAGAACAAACAAACAACAAAAATTACACTAACCCCCAACACTAAACCACTACTAAACTAAGGAACATAATTAATAAAGGAAACAAAAAAAATCTAATTAAACAATTTCAGTAAGGTTATTTATGAAAAAGGTATCGAATTGGAAAGTGTTTCATAGTTTATATTCTTTTTGCATGATTCTTGAAAGCATGGTTTTTATCAAAAAATGTCCTAGATTGGAACAGAAGCGATTTACACCAAATAATGCCTCTGGATATGAATGGTCTAGATGAAGTGATCGACTGATTGTAAAATATACGAACTCAGACGCCCTAGCACCTCACCACTCCTCGTTTACCTCAACCTGTGTCTCTTGTTTTTTTTTTATTTACACTGGCTCGAGATAGTGACTACAGAGTACCTGATGGTAAGTACAGTGTAGTCCAAATACGAAAGCGACTATCAAAGGATGAAAATCCATTGATAGTCTACATCGTCATGTCGGCCCACATATACCACGACTGAAGGTCTCTAGGTATACGAGCTACTGGATATGCACAAGCTGATCCCTAAACGCGAAAAGCCGAAACTGGTCACTATGACGGGCTTTACACCCATGTACTGTGGTCGCGATCCAGACGGGCACCGACGCCCTACCACCTCGCTGCTGCTCGTTTAGCACCACCCAGGAGTCACGTGTAAGGAAACTAGGGTAAAGCCTACGGACGCGAGCAGCTTCGACAAAAGGTAAAGGTATAAGGTAGGTAAGGTTCTTGTGTAAGGTATGAAGGGTTAATATTGCGGATGCGCACAAGATAGACCCACAAAGTTAGAAGGCAAATCGGCTTCTAGAGATCTACATTTGAATGATTACAATTTACCTGTTTTGTAGTGACTTTTTCCGAATTCTCTGTGCGACATGCGAAATAAATTAACAACAGAACATTAGATCACAATGCAGTTACGTACGCAGTACCGCACGCCTTTGTACTTTTTTGTCACGGCGAAATCGCTTAACCAAAACGCGAGTTGCTTCACGGCGCATTACAAAATCATAAAATAAAATGAAATAATGTTTGTTGTGACAGAGCTTCCCGCATCACCGAATACAATCATTTATTTCAGACAACAATGTTGTAAACACCGATTTAATGACCGTGTCGTATAGTCGAAATTACCCTTTAAAATTCAACTGTAACTTTGTCATCTATCTTTTATATTTAGATCGAATTATTTATTGTAAATACCATAAAAAAAATTCGGAAAATTCTAAATGTTTCAAAAATTATCTTTAGGCTAGCTTTGATGTCAGCTTCAATTGGTATTAACTTTGTGTAATTTTATGAATGTTTAATTTTAAAATTCCATATTTCTTTAAACTAGCTCGACATAGTGACTAGACTGCACCTCATGATAAGTACAGTGTAGTCCAAAAAGGAAAGCGATCATCATCGTCATGTCGGCCGACATATACTGCGACTGAAGGTCTTTAGGTATATCAGTTACTGGATATACACAAGCTGATCTCAAAACACGACAGGCCAAAGCGAGTCACTATGACGGTCTTTACACTTGTGTACTGTAGTCATGATCCAGTTCGGGCAATCGACCTAGCACAAAATTAAATATTACCTATCGATTATATTATCATATGTTATTGCTCATGAGTATTAATACTAATAGCCGAGACAACTTGCACATCACTGATTGGCTTATTGGTTGTCGCTTCTAGTCGCTCCTTCTAACCTAATTCTCAAATCTTTATGTCTGAATGCAAACGGCTAAGACTAGAAAGCCATTTTCTTTGAAGCAACGAATCAGAAAGCTAGTCTTTTTGCATAAATGTTTTCAAATTAAGTAGCATAAATAATTAAAATTGTCTTTATATTAACCGAGAATTATTTCTAAAGTACAACTACAGTAAATTCTTTTAAATAAAAGAATTGTCACGTTCCTTATGTATTCTTATCTTTGTTTAACTAAAAACAATCATTAAAATTATAAATTATATGTAAAAATCAAATCGCTGTTCACGGTTTAAAGCTACGCGGAGTGAGACGTTACCCGCATAATAGTTACGACTCAGGCCACCCCTAAATTTGTCACGGTGTGAAATACCGACCAAGAACTCTGTGGAATTGAATTCATTTTTACCCCGTAGCAGGGTAACGATCTAATAAATCGAGAGGATGCGGCTTTAAGTCAGGGTTCACCACAGGGACCGTAACTCACGGGCGCAATGTGCCGCGAAATCAATAGAGCTGACAATTCCCGCTACGACCACTGCGTTCACAGCCTTACGGTTTTATGCGACCAAAGACCAACTTTGCTACTAAACGAAAATTGTTTCCGTAAACAATTTGAATCTCTTATGTCTTCATAGACTAATAGACACGGGATAAATAGAGTCTTAATGTTCTTTACTTAATTAAAAAAAAAAGCTATTTACGTTAGTTCATTAATGCCTTTCCTATCCTTTATTTCCCGTCTGCAACTATAGCATCTACAAGATGAAGGAAAGAGAGAAATGTCCATATATTTTCACACACATGTGTCTTCAGAGTTAAGAGGGATGGATATAGCTATATTATAACCAGGAATTAAAGATACATGCTACTTATTAAAAGTTTAATAAAAATAAGTCGGCCGTAAGTTGTAGAAAATATAATTGTTAGAAACGATTAATTCACTTACCGGATTAAGGATGAGTGGTTGATATTGATTGACGTTACATAATATGCGATGTTGGATTACAATTATGATTTATATTAATGCAGTTACATTAAAGAACTGATTTATACAAGTGATTTTTTGCCGGGGAAATCTCTTGTATGAAGTAATCGTCTTGTTTTTCTAATTCGTGACTATATGCTACCTTTACCAAGCGGCTAAATAACGTCTTTTGGTTTTACGCTATTTTATTCTCAAGCGATATTACAATCAGTGGCGTGCACGGCATGGAAGCATAAAATATATTCCCTTATTATTACTTAGACATATAATTAATAGATTGATTTAAAATCTGGTAGTAACTAGGTTCAGAGTTTTTGAAGCTAAATTGGACCAAATTTTAAGTCAAAATATTTATTAAATATCTAAGTATAACTAGATAATGTTTTTTATGTTTCTGTGGGTTGCACGCCACTGATTATAATCATAATTTGCTGCAAACTTTGGAGTGTGTAATTTTATCTTTCAAGCAATGCCATATGATTGTGATATAAGAAATAGATTACTGGAAATTGTAGTGATTTGGGTTTATACGGTGAAAACGTATTTTGAAAATAAACCGACAATACATTCGTTAGTGATATCAATCAAGATTTAATTACATATTTTTAATAATATCCACAAAGTAAACGAACTAATGTTAAAACAATTCAGTGGTAGGTACCCACACACAACAATTACAACCTGTGGAAGCAACGAATTATTTAATTAATACAAGCAACAAATTAGAGGAAACCAATACGCATAGGCAATAAAATAACGAATCGTTCGGTAGCATCTGTCGGATGTAGTTATAATATCAACTTCATAAAGCATTTTGACTTACTAAAATCGGTGTCAATACAAGCCGACATAAGGAGGGCCGCCAAGCGATGCCGGCTACAATCACAGAGTAAGAACAAGCATAAATTTATTAACTATGCTGAAATATCACCACATAAATCGCTATCTCGCCTGTCACTTTATCGGCAATTATTCCTAATTGGATTATGAAGGCAATGCTCTCTATGACTTGCGCCTCGGTACAATTTGTAAACGCTTTACGTATCTTTACACATCGTACAGTATTTAATCGAGTACGGCTTTCAAATCGTTAATAACCTTTATAATTGGATTTGAGGTAACTCCTAGAACAGAGAACTAGAGAGATTATGCCTCTGAAAGGAATTTAAAATGCATAAAAGGGCATTTCGGGGATAAGTTTGAAAGTGAACTAAGTAAAAGTTTTTAGCCTGTTTATCAAACATAAGAATATTGATAAGATTCTGGGAAAAGGTTTCAGAGACTGAAATGGCTAGACGAAATCAAAAAGTGAACCGGGTGGAGTTTTTCTGTTTTGAAGAGCACAGCATGGGATCACAAAAAGTTTTGTCTATTAAACTCGTAATTTCATTATGAAAATGGCAACTTACGATGATGATGATCATACACAAAAAAAAAAGAAATGGATAAATATACTATTTCATTTATAAGGAAAAAAAAATACATAGGATGTTATAGAATTATAAAATAATACTTAAAAATATGAGTGAGCACCAGGAGGCGAATTGATTGTGAAAATATTAATGCTCAAAACAATAATTTATGACCGGTGGTCGTGGGTGTGGTTGTAGAAAGACACGGATTTTGGCGTTTTACTGTTTATTTGCACTTTACGGCACTCCGAACTGCGACGTACACGCACGTACTCTCGCCTTGCGTCTCCGTAGTCGACTGACTTGCAAGCATCCCGTGCGCGCGCGCATGCTCTTACCCCGCACGTCTCGTAACATCCTAACGACCCTTAGGGCGACAATTACGTATCGGGCGGCGTCTACATGCTATAAATTTTATGTTATAAAAATCTATTGTAATTTGTGTTGGTGTTGGTAAATGAGTGATTTTAAAACAAAACCAACGCATTTAGCACTAATGCTTCACAATTAGTTTGTCTTATGACGTATATCAATAGCCTTAAGTTTTATTTCATATTTCTGTAATACCCAGTATTTAGGAAATATTGAATTCTCGATACTACACGTGACGTCAGGGTAGTGCTAAACAAGCAATAGTTACGTGGTAGTGAGTCTGCCTGATAGGGTTACAGCCACAATACACGAGTGCCGAGTCCGCCACAAAGACTGGCGTCGGTCTGACGCGTCTCGAAACTAGCTGGTGTGTGCATAGTTTATCCAATTTTTTTTTACTTGAAGAAAATCCTCATAGGACCGTCTCAGCTGCACAGGGTGGTTGCGCAGCTGAGGTGTGTCGGACTTGTACTGACTAAAAACTCCAAGGTGACAACTTCTGCGCATTGGCGGGGACTGTGGGTCCTGTAATCAATTCGCCACAGCCCCGTCGCGCCGCGCCCGGTGTGTATGAACTCGGGAGAAGATGTTTTCCCCGACACTGCTCATTATATTTAGGCAGAGCACGTCACAATACTCTGCTTACTTCTCGAGGGTTGCTAACCAGTCGCTCAGGGCCCCCAGCATAGTTTATCCACTTACAATAATCTTCCGTCTGGATATATTTCGGTCGGCATGATGAGCTAGATGTTTATCATTATTTTAGGTAATTTGTAAAAAAAATAGCACCTATAAAAAATATAAATAGGTAGGTATTAGATTCTTTTCCCAACACTTGATGTCAATAGTTCACTTCTTGTTAAAAGAATATACTTCAAGCCTGGATGCCAACCTTCTGGAGTCTATCAATGAACTCTCGTCCCTTAACGACTGTCACTGTCTGGCATTGCAGATTTTGTAAAAATGTCCGTAAAAAATCTAGTAAAAACGCTCAGCGCTTGTCACTTGGTAGTGTCATCTCATGCTGATCTCGAGGAGACATGCTGGAGGCGTCTGATTGGCGCAGTGGAAAGGGGCGGCCCTCACGCACCCGCCTTCATCCTTAACTTTAATCAACTCGATAATAAAGTTAATATTGTCAACACAGGCCCGCTGCGGTGCTATCTTAGTTTATCATTACGCCACTTCAACTTTATATTTATTTCTTTAAAATATTGTCAATTGTAATTGTAACAATCAGAATTTGTTAAAAGTTTCCGATTATACAGCCGCATGGAAATTAAAAATGGAAATTTAATTAATGTTATCTACATTTGATAGTATCAAAAATTAATTGCGCAATTAATTATAATTGCGACTCTCATACCTTGAAGGCAGTTGTTGCCTATTGTCATGGTCGAAGGAGCTAATAAAATCATAACACGTTGTACTTTTGCTTCGTTTGATACATGGTTTTTGGGGCTGCTGACAACTGTGATGTTTTAACTAAATGCAAGCATCAATGCATTAAGTGAAGACTTAGTGTGAAAGGAAATTAAATAAGAAAGGTTTTTATTTAGTATTCAATACTTTTATTTCAAATATAATAGACTGTTTCCCAACCTAAGTATTACTATAAAAAACAATGATCAAATAAAATTATTTTTCAACTTTATAGGAGTGTAATAAATTAAATTGTAGCATTATGGATGACATAATTTTTATACTAAGTTTAGTAAATGAACGAGTAATATGTAAATTCTAATATTTTCGTTTGTAATAATTATTTTTAGTTTAAATTGTACTTTTGAACATTACGTTCCTAACAATAAGCACTATTTTTGTATATTTATGCAGAATGAAATAAAGAATTTAAACAAAAATAATTTAACAAAATATCTAATACACTTTGATAAGGATCTTTGCTAAGTTGAAATACCTAAGTTTACAGAATAATATCTTAAAACCTTTAAATTTCGTAAAAATAACACTACGCGTTAAACAAAACAAATCTGGTAGTTCCCGGACGATTCAATTAATTACAGAATTAACTAGATAACATCTCTAAGCTCTTAATATCTCAGTCACATACAAATCGTCTGTTTAACTGAATTGTATGTAATTATACATCCCAAATAGTTATTTAAGCTAGGAAGTTATTTAACAAATGCGTGTAATTATTTATTTATGCGCAGATATATTCTTAATAAGCTCGTTTAATCCGATGTAATTGCGGAAATCGTCTTAAACAAATAACTACTGTTTCTTTGATGTGAGCACTGGTTTATGCAATTCAATTTGATCGTAGGTACTTGATAAAGTACCACTAACTCATTCGTACGGACAGATATAAAAAATATTACGAGCGTATTTCTTTAAGCTTTACAACAAAAACGGATGTAGGTAGTTACAGTCATATTAATATGTATGGGAACGTTTTGAAATTGGTAATGCAAAAACTTTTACATTAGTGGTCGTTTTAGAATAATTATGTGCTTAGACTATCGTTTCAGGTCACTTAGTTGAGAGTCTCTCAGAAGGATATATTAGATTATTCATTAGAAAACCAAGGTTACCGATATAGTTCATTAGATTTGCAATTTCAAGTAACATGGAGTTGTCCACATACACCAAAGAACCGATGATTACTAGAGCAGGCATCTTCTGGAGTGGCGACCGCGAATCGGCAAGCGTGGAGCGAGGATGTGGTTGATGAGGATCGCCTTATCATGGTTATTTTTGGACTTCCCATAACACTAAAAAACAGTTCTTTACTAGCATTTGAATTTTGGACATTTATAATATACGCTAATAACAAAAAAATTATAATGGTCTTATTGTTTTCTGTCTGTGAGCCGTGAATATCGAAATCACCCGCTATGGATATTCTTTGGAATAACTACTTTTATAATTGTATTCTTAGTACAAGATTATTTAGTAAAAAAATTGGTACTACTTTGCAAATCAATTGTAGAAAATAAACAAATCCTATGTAAAAGGTTATCTTAATTTCTAGTATCCGGTTTAGTCACAGTTTAAGATTGTACTAAAGTTAAGCTTCCTTTTATAATAATATGCATAAAGCCTAAATTTAATCTAACCATTTATATGAAATTCTTGAGAGGATTGTTCTCAATTAATAGTGTTGTAATAAAACACGAGTCAAAGGCAGCCGGCAGGGACATAACATTAACCGACTAATGGGTTACGATTATGATATTTACTGCTACATGCGAGTGGGTTAGGCTGCGGTTTCACTGTTGCACAAAGCAACATTAAAAACATAATCATTATTTATAGTGAGGACAACGTAACTTGTTAATTTCTATGATAATGTTTATGAGTGTAATTTGTTATTCTTATCGCGGATATCTCAAAAACATATTCTAATCATATTTCTTTATATTTTAGGGCTTATAGTATATTCAGGATAAAAATATTTTTTAAACATTTTACGCTAAAATTTTTCACTCATTTAAAAAAGCCTGTTTCTAACTGACCTTAATAATTTATTATTTAAAATTTAATTATCTTTTCAACCTTACAGAAATTAAAAAGCTTGGTCTCGTAACAATAATTATTATTCAAAACTCAACTCCTTATATTGTACTGTGTAATTTTAATACTCGATCAACCGGCACCCAATTTATATCTATTTTAAAAATAGGTATATATGGTTTATTTTGCTTTGTTATAAATAAAATTAATTCTGTTATATCTATCAATAGCGTGTATTAGTACATGTTATTTTTCAGAATGAAAAAATATTAGCGAAGAAAACATTCTAAGCCAATTATAAAGACCAGTGATTTTGACTGGTTTTGGTAAATCTAGTGTTAAAATCATTGATTTTCGGAGTCAGAAATATGTAATGTTACTTGTCTACAACAAAAAACTGTTAGTAATTTTCTCTTACATTACCTATTAGTTTCCATCTATTTTTTTCTAGTTACAGTAAAGTGTATCAAACTATTATGAAATGAGACCGCACCTTATGTAAATGAGGCGGCTCGAGGCAAAGCGTTGCCTAAATATTAGTTTAATATTTGGGAGATTGTATCAGGACCTTAGAGTAAAAGTATTGTAGCTTGAAAATGTTTACTGACTAGTAGGTACTAGTCAGGTTGTCAGGTGACAATGACCGTGCAAACGAAAATAATAAAAATAATTGTGACAAAATTTAAACTCTACTTTTTCGTAAATATTGGTACGTTAGTTTTTTTTATTCGTTGTAACGATTTTGATACTTAACTGAACAAAAAAAAATTTCCCCATATGTATTTACACAATGAATCAGCAAATATTGAATCTGAATCAGAATTTTTAGCAATAGCTGTGTTTTATTGAATCCAAATTATCTGTAATTACTATCAGATGAAATATTTGTTAATTGCTATATCTAATTGTCACCCATTTTTTGAAAATTCATTGAGATAATTTTATTTATTTTGAAAAGAAACAAACATCAAATTTAATGTTTTGGAGCTACAACGCTTGGGCAGCGCAATGAATAAATTATGTAAATATCGTGAACCGGGGTCTCGCTTTCTTGTAAATGATTTGGCGTTTTGCGTCTAATGGTCGGTTTGATTCACGCACCAGAATCTACATATTAGTGCCACAAATAATTTAATTGCTGTTTAGCTTTGCCCTGTTTACACGTAAACTCAGAGCCTTGTATTAACTTTACTAATATCTGAAAAATCGTATGTTTATCCCGGGCAGCAGTGTCGTGCACAGAGTATTTGAACAAGGTAGGCAGTGTTCGCGTAATTAATTTGAATTTTATATTATTATAGTAAAGATTGTATTGTACTCGTAGGAAAGAAAAATGGCGTAAAATAGCATAGGTATCAATATACTTATTTTTCTTTTTTTGTTCAACTTTAAGTAATTTATTCCGGACTTATTTATTGAAGGGCATGCAACGCTTTCATGCATCTATGGAAAGAACGCTATTGCCGTGGAGTACCTTTTTTTTGCTGGTGGTAAGCACAGTGCAGTCAAATAACGACAACATCTACCAACAACATAAAATACCATTGATAGCCGTAGCGACCATGTCTGCACAAACATGTCTTCACGCTTCGCTTAAAAGACTCAATATCATAGGACGATGGGAACACGCTCCCTAGAAGACCATTCCACAGCCCAACGACTCGGCAAAAGGAAGAGTTTGAGAACTTCTATTTCTTGTTAAGTTTAAATTTAATTTAGCTCCAGTGTACGACAAACAAAGTATTAACTACTTATAAGATATTTCACGTTCTGATACAAAAACTGTACATTGGGTTTTTAAGTTTCAACGTATACCAGTCGGTAGCAAAGTATGGTGCAGTCCAAAAACAGACTGATACTTCTTCGACCCATGGCCATTGCTATATATTAGGTCCTTACATATGAAATTGGCGTTTTGTATGGGAGGAACAAAAAGTCGAATATTTTTTAATATAATATATTAAAAAATAATAAATAATATTTAATCAAAGTATGAACCATTATTTTCTATGCACTTTTGCCATCTCATAGGTAGTTCATTGATCCCTTTACTAAAAAAACCAGTCGGACGGGAATCAATAAAATCTTTGAAGGCGATTTGGACTGCCTCATCGGAGTTGAATTTTTTCCCTTGCAAGAAGTTATCCAAATTTCGAAAAAAAATGTAATCTGTTGGAGCAAGGTCCGGGGAGTACGGAGGGTGTCTTAGACTTTCCAATTGAAGCTCATCTAATTTAGTAGCCGTCTGTTGCGCAGTGTGTGGTCTAGCGTTGTCGTGAAGCAGCAGTGGCGTGGAGCGATTGACCAGCCTAGGTTGTTTAGCCGCTAGCTTTTCCATCATGGTTTGCAATTGCTGACAATAGACATCAGCCGTAATAGTCTGGCCAGATTTGAGAAAACTGTAATGAACAATACCGGCACTAGTCCACCAAACGCTTACAAGTAACTTTTTTGGGGTTAATTTTCGCTTGGGGCAGGATTTGGCTGGCTGGCCAGGATCCAACCATTGCGCTGAGCGCTTCCGATTATCGTAAAGAACCCATTTTTCATCACAAGTAATGATTCGGTTTAAAATACCTTCATTATTGTGCCGGTTTAGTAATGTAACGCAGCAGTCGACGCGCGTTTGCCGGTTTGCTTCAGTCAATTCGTGAGGTACACACCTTTCAAGCTTTTTAATCTTCCCAATTTGCTTCAAGTGAATTAAAACAGTTTTATCACTAACATCGCAGTCTGCAGCTAACTCGGACTTGGTTTGCGATGGATCCGCTTCCACAATAGCCTTCAACTCTTCATTATCAACTTGAGTCTCAGGCCGTCCTCTGGGCTTGTTCTGCAGGTCGAAATTTCCAGAACGAAAACGTTGGAACCAAAAACGAACTGTGTTTTCTTTTGCAACACGACCGCCATACACATCATTCACCCTTCGAGTTGTTTCCGCAGCACTAGTGCCACGGCGGAACTCGTTCTCGTAAATAATGCGATATTTTAAGTTTTCCATTTTGTAAAATGAGTGACGCAAACAGAAAAATAACAGAAGAAAAAAACAAATGAATGACGATCATCGAAGCACAAATACATGAGTCTATAGCTGTACAAATTTGAATTTAGAATTCCTTACCAAAGAGGAGAAATTTGTGATTAAAGTGGCCAGTACGAAAAACGCCAATTTCATATGTAAGGACCTAATATATCGACGACTTTACAACCCATGTCAATATACTTCTGGTTACACTACTCCATAAACCATTTATCACTGTGTTGTACTTTCTTTACAAGTTCTTAGATTCAATTTTATATTATTATTGGTTTGCTTTCTATTTGATGATATAAATCATTTTTATACACTACAATATTATAACTAAAAAAATATCCGAAAGATAACCGATTAATTAATTAACAATGCAAACCAGAATGATTTGTTTTAATAGCATGTGACCGCTCTGTGTTCTTTTAACTTTGCTCACGAAACGTGAATTATTCAGACTTTCTCGTAAACTGAAACCATTAACTTCGCATTCATGAGAGAAATTTACGTAAAAGGCTCGGTGTTACTCCGTCACTTCACATATCCAATGTGACAAATGATGGCGGTATCTTTCATCTCAATACACGCAGTTAACATTCGAGTTTAAATCGCCCTGGACAACTTTAAGGTCGCAATTTGTGCATTTGCCAGTATTCCGATGGATGAAGTGATGATGCAGTAATTAAATTTCAAAATATTGCAATTGACCTTTGATATAATTATAGCCTATTACTAATAATTATAATATAAATATCGTGAATGCAAATAAAAGATGTTAATTCAATTTGTAAGTTTTAATTTTTATAATGACAAACAGAAATGTCACACGCATGCGCGGAGTTGCCGGCGCTATTCCGCGCATGTTCCTTGAGCCATCTACACGGCGCTCCGTAACATATACATCACCTTACAAAGCCTTGAAAGGTTTTGCGTCCGGATATGTAATCGTTGATTGGCTATTTATTGTACTTAACTATTATACCTATAGCAATTTGGCAGTTAAACAAAGTGTGTAATTTTTTTAACAAACGCTTAGTGTTTGTTTGTCTGTTTTTGGGAGTCGAATCTGCTCGCGTTCGTAGTCTTTACCCTAGTTTCCCTAGGTGGTTCCTGTGTTCCGTGTTCCCATGTGATTCCTAGGTGGTGCTAAACGAGCAGCAGCGTGGTGGTAGGGCGCCGGTGCCCGTCTGGATCGCGACCACAGTGCATGGGTGTGAAGCCCATCAGAGTGACCAGTTTCGGCTTGTCGCGTTTCGGGATCAGCTTGTGCATATCCAGTAGCTCATATACCTAGAGACCTTCAGTCGTGGCATATGTGGGCCGACATGACGATGTAGACTATCAATGGATTTTCATCCTTTGATAGTCGCTTTCGTTTTGGACTACACTATACTTACCATCAGGTACTCTGTAGTCACTATGTCGAGCCAGTGTAAAAAAAAGTGTTTTAGTAGCTATGCATGACAATTTTAAGTAAATTTTAAATATATTTTAGTTTCATTTACTGTGTAAGATAATTTGATTAAATTACACATCTTATAGATTAACTTTGTCAGCTTTGCGCTAACTCACACCCGGCTAGGACTAAGAAGTTCTCTAACTCTTACTCTTGCCGCGTCGTTGGGTTGTAAAATGGTCTTTCTATGAGCGTGTTCCCACCGTACTAATACTAAGTAATCCATTAAATTTCCATCTGTTTCACCAATTGAACACCTTAATTTTATATTTAACACTTACGGGTAAAATTCTAATAAAATGTAGATATATATGCGATCGGTCACTGTCTAATGCGTATTATTGCAACGAAATGCATTAAATTGATCGCACATCATACCTAGTCATCGGGTCTAATACTTAGTAATTACAGAGTAACATCACTCACGTTAGCCAATGAAGACATAATTCTTCATTAAATTAATGACAACCTTGTACTGGGTGAATCGGTATGTGTTAGTACTATCTCAGACATAACTGCTACAGTTTCAATTCACAAAAATCAAAGCATTGAAAAGCATTTATCTTATGCCATAAAACTCATTAACAAATAAAACATCAGATTTTGGAGTTAAGCCCGATCATACGAACCATGTTTCAGTTGAGGAATTCGATGTCTTAACATATACTTTGACATTAATTAAATTATATAATTTGTTAATTTTTAGTTAAGTCTTAGCAAAGTCAAAGTAGCGTCCTTAAATCCCAGCCTTACAGCCATCCCTACATTTTATTGCATTTTATATTGTAATAATAGACAACACTAAAAAGTAGTACAAAGAAACGGCTTCCTATTCTGTTGTACTGGACACATTTGCTATTAACACTAGATTGCCCAGAACAGTCATTTTGACTGTTTTTAAGTTAAGTTATATTAAAAAATATATATTTATAAGGAACTATTTTTTTTAATATTATGACTTTTTATATATTATCTTATAGCATTTATTAATAGTTGTACTTACTCCCCCCCCCCTCTTTCTTCCCTATATACGTATGTGCTATACCTATATTCAGTCTTTCCAGTGTTAGGAAGGCCTTTAGCCTATAAATAATTACGAATAAAATAAGAATTCGAATAAATAAAAGCTATAAAAAACTGTCACGGACTGTACATTAAAAAAAGTACAGAGTAGAACGTTTCAATAGCTAGTCTTTTCAATTTGCGACATGCAATACAATCAAGATAATTGAACAAAATGTTCCTATCATTTATTACTTTGTTCACTTATGTTGATTTCTTTCGTTGTTACTCACTGTATAAATTATAAAGTAATTTTACTTATACGCAGTTCATAATGACTTTAGTCCGTCGCGTTTCAATATAACACTATGTTTATATACCTAAAGGAAACTATGATGATAGCAGGCGGAACTTAACTAATCTCGTGGGAGTCGAAGCTGCTCGCGTCCGTAGGCTTTACCCTAGTTTCCCTACACATGACTCAGGGGTGGTGCTAAACGAGCAGCAGCGAGGTGGTAGGGCGCCTGTGCCCGTCTGGATCGCGACCACAGTGCATGGGTGTATAGCCCGTCATAGTGACCAGTTTCGGCTTGTCGCGTTTCGGGATCAGCTTGTGCATATCCAGTAGCTCATATACCTAGAGACCTTCAGTCATGGTATATGTGGGCCGACATGACGATGTAGACTATCAATGGATTTTCATCCTTTGCTAGTCGCTTTCGTTTTTAGACTACACTGTACTTACCATCAGGTACTCTGTAGTCACTATGTCGAGCCAGTGTAAAAAAAAAATCTATGTTTGAGGACGTCTAGGTGTAGAAATGTCATCTACATTGACGGGTCTGTGGCGAATTGATTACAGGACTCGCAGTCCCCCCCCAATGCGCAGAAGTAGTCACCTTGGGGTTTTTAGTCAGTACAAGTCGGAGACAACCCCCCTGTGCAGCTAAGACGGTCCTATGAGGATTTTCTACAAGTAAAAAAAAAGTGGATAAACTATGCATGTACCAGCTAGTTTCGAGACGCGTCAGACCGACGCCAGTCTGTATGACGGACTCGGCACTCGTGTATTGTGGCTGTAACCCTATCAGGCAGACTCACTACCACGTAACTATTGCTTGTTTAGCACTACCCTGACGTCACGTGTAGTAGTATCGAGAATTAAATATTTCCTATATACTGGGTACTACAGAAGTATGAAATAAAATGTCGTCTACATAAATGACGTAAAAAAGGCTATTTGATATGATAGCCTTTCTTATACCTACATTTTTTTTGTAACCCGGGGGAAATTCTTGCATGGAAACATCAAAGACCAAGTAAGGGTAGCGACCGCGGTGTGTCAGACTCCTACTGACTAAAAACCTCCAGGGTGTCCCTCTGATTGCTCCACCTGGGCCTGGGAAACTAAATTCATCCAGACACCCAGGGAACAAGAAGCCTTGTTGAGGCTACCTCTCTGGGAGGGGTAGGAATAAGCCCACTCCATCAAAACTTCTCTCCCAAGCGTGCACCACCTCCCTCTCATCCAGGCAGGAGACTCCCTCAAGTCTACTGCCCGGCTTTTTTATACCTACTGATTGATACAATTCTAACACCAGTTTGGCAGTGACATGAATAGGATATTTGGATAGGTTAAGCAGAATTCATTTAATCAATTTGAATAATATATTATGATAGTGATGATGATGATGTCCTAGCCGGTTTCGGCTACGGCGACTGTTTCAACACCGGTTAAGAAATTCGAGGTCCAGTTTTCGGAAACAGTCAATTGCGCAGGAGATATTTAAGTGCATAACTGGACGCGCAGCCAGAAAAGCACTCTCTCGTCCGAGCTCCCTCAGGCCCGATGGAAAGGAGAACCAGTACGATCGGGAGGGAGCAGGATGCAGGTTTGGTCGAGTTTTCCTTCTCTGAACACCTGGTTGAATTGCGGTGTTAAAGAGATACTTTAGTCGCCTTTTACGACACCTCGGCAAGAAGAGGGGGGTGCTCTTCTATTCTGCCGGCAGCCACCACGGCTTATGATAGTAAATATTGTATTGATCTCATAGGAAAGATAGATGGTGTGTTATTTGAGAGGATTGTTCCATAGATTATTGCTGTTTTTTTTATTTCTGTTATAAAATTTTCTAATTAGAATAGTTTATTTCTTTTTGTGTTACTCGTATTTTTATTTTTCTTTTCTTCTGTGCATATAGTCTACACTTGTAAATATAGTCGCATTTATAATGTATTCTCTTCATATCTTATATAGTTTTATGTGTTAATGTAGTCTATGTAAGTGTACTTATAAATAAATATAGAATAAATATAAATGGTTTCTTTTTTCTTTAACTCTAAGCAATTTATTCCAGACTTTATCATCAAGGCATGCAATACTTTCATGCATCAATGGAATGAACGCTACTGCAGTTTGGAAATAAAATAGTAATCAAATTAATCTTAGCAAATTACTATATGAATACGTGCTTAATTCGTCATTGTGACTACATCACGTCTAATGGTAAGCTCTGTGTACTCCAGAACTCTACTACGATAATAGAGAGGCAAAAATCTTGTTCATTATGATACAATCAACAAGCTTAAATCAACAGGATTAAAAAAAGCTTCCCAAAAATATGTTTTTTTTTTTAAATTGATGTTATCATTGTCATTTTGTAGGTACATTATTTCTTACTTAGTCGCCTAACTGTGCTAAGTATATTAATAGTAATATTTATTTGACGATTAGGTAAATCTTTAATCGCTCTAAAAACATCAAAGTCGAAAACATCCGTATACTTTGTTATTATGCGCCGCGAAATTAAACGAAACAAACAAAATAGGAATCATTCGTAAAGCCATTACGCGGAGATTCGAGTTGTTTAATAAGGCGATATAAAACCCAATCAAGTTTTATTGACTATCAACAATTACGTACGTATATAACTAATTATAAATAAACATCATTTCGTAATATAATCAATGTAACACGAGCGATTTAATTATTTTTCGATAATTGTTTACAATGTCATTTGAACTTTGAAATCGATGTGAAATAACGAAATCATTAAAATCGATTTTGATTGATATGTTAATTCGATTATAAAAGTGTATCTTAATCCTTTAACATTTACATAGATATTGAAATATTGACATTTAGTCGATTCCGTTAAAAGTTTTATGTAAATTCTATGCGATTAGCATTAATCATAATTAATATTTGGCGGTCGGCAATGATGGATCATCTCGCTACGTAATAATTTGTATATTAGCACTTTTATTATTCAACTTTTGAGTATTCATTATTATATTACAGTAGGTAGGTTTATCTCAACTAACACCGAGTTACGTATCTATTTTACATTCTTTTGAAAGTTCATCGACACAATTACAAAACCTGTGTTGCAGTAGTTATAAGCGACTACGGTCGCTTACCAACAGGAAGTGTCAGGCTGTCACTTTTTGTTAAAAAAAAAACGGTGCGTCGTGTGTTCTAGGGAGACACAATGTTGATGCCTCCACCCGCTATCATTCGCAATACGTTATATATAGCAGGGATATTACGGAGCTTCGACTCCGATAAGTCGGAACTTCACATTGTTATTACACCTCCGGTTCCGACTTCGGTTCCGAAACTTTTTAATCGGAGGTATCTATCGGAGGTCACCACCACTGTTGTAGTCAATTCATTTTATTTCATTTTATGTTGTTGAAACATAGTATCAATTAATCAAACAATCAGTGCTACTTAATTTGTAGAAGACATTATTAAAAATTTAGATTTAAAAATATGAACAAAATTATTAAATTTAAAACTAAATGTACATTTAAATTTATTACTAAAAGGTTTTTTTATTTTACATGTACATTAAATAAAATAAAATACAAATTAACGAAAAAACAATCCTGGAGCAAATTTGATTTAATTTGTTCATTGTTAATGGAAAAATGTTAATAAGAAACAGCAATTTTTATTGTCTGTGTATTTGTAAATTTATTACTTTCTAATTAAAAAGGTTCACTGAATAATGTTTTTATTTGTCCTTAATAAAACTATCTTATTCTGCCGTCACTTGTGACTGACATTGCCTCCGACTCCGATTCCGACTTCGGTTCCAACTCCGATAAATCATATTTAAAAACTCCGACTCCGACTTCGGCTGCGATAAAACTGGCTCCGTTACATCCCTAATATATAGCGACGCTTGTGAGTGGAGATTAAACATTGTCCCAACAGTCCTGGAGATTTTTTTTACCAATTTATAGGCGAACGCTTGACCTCAGTCACACCTGGTGGAAGGTGAAGATAAGTCCGATGATGAACCGCGTCCTCCTAACAAATGCCTATTCGCTGTTCTCTTAAAGACTCCCAGGTCATAAGATCGTGGGAATATGTACGATGGAATCATATTCCACTCCTTAGCTGCTCGCATGATGAATGTAGAAGCTAATCTTCTCGTGCGGATATAAGGAACATCCACCATATACGGATGGTATGCGACACGATGTGTAGTGGTTTTGTGATGGAATGGGGCTGGTGGCATTTATTGATTACTAGTTGATAACCTAGAATACAACATAACAACGACGACTTCGCAAAAACAACCAGTGAAGACGGTCCCTAATTGTGTAACTTGCATACCAGGCAATTTAACAGTCATATTAGAGTAGTTATAATAAATAATTCATTTAATTTAATCAATATTCATGTATGTATTTCATTAATAAAAATCATTAACTAGCGCCGTTTTATTATATTAATCGTTGGCAAGACGCCTTTGTTAATCGCAGCGAGCGCTGGGTGATTTCGATCCATTAATCTCGCCATCAAAACAATGCTTTTGAATAATTACAACGAAACGAATCGTGACCGCGTGCCGCCGGTAAAAACTCCAACAGCCACTCGCGCTTGCTCGATTACATGCCTAACACATTATAACAAGCTAATACAAGAGAAAGTCACGTATGTATATCGAATATTCGACAATATTGTCTCTGTGTTAAGAGATGTGTGTATCAAAAATATCGATATTCTTTAAAATATCGATGATTTTTCAGAACGGAGTTATCTAATCAAAACTTGTACATAAATGTATCTACCTAGTAGGGTTTCCAGTATCGACTACATTTTTGGACCGGATTTCATTAATTGCTATCAATTAAAATGACAGAAAAAGAATTATCAAGACACAAGAGCTCTGTAGAATAACTATTTAAAGGTTTTTTTTAAATATTCTAAGGCTGTCGATTCCAATCGAGACTGGATTTTCTAATACATACAATGTCGTAATGTACTTTGTTAATTTTCACAAAACCTTAAAAATATTGACGTTCAGTAATAATGGAGTCACTCATAGTGATGTGAAGCGTCTATAGAAACGTTGACTTTGAGTTCATATATTTATCTGTTTTTAATTAACGTCTGTTGATAATTCTGAAGCTCAGTACACAATACGCAAATAATATTTTAGATCTATAGCTTATACGACATAGTTTTACTTTAAAGATATTGTTTGAAATTTCAAATTACTCTGCAACATATACATAGGTTACCACATCCTCCTTACCTGCATAAAATATACTCTCTTTTTAGTGATGTATTAATAAATCTATCGATAAGTATCCGCAATAGAAAGTACAGCTGCAGCACTATTCCGGGTAATTGGCAAACGATCGGTCGAGCACGGGTCCGGAATGTGCCGGTATCACGGCATCCAATGTCATATCATTGCACACGATTCAACTAAACGTTATTGTCGACTTGCACGAGTCTAGTGTAATTTGTTTGAGCGTAAAGGCGTTCGTTTACCGTCCGTACCACGAACAAAAGCGCTTAGGCCTCGTCTTAATTAATATGATTAATGGCGCGGAGCAGCGGCGCGTTTTTGAACTTCTATTACCGTTGTAATCGAGAAATAAATTAATTTCATTAGTAGTCCTCGTAATAGAATAGGAGAGACAGGGGCCGGCGGACTATCGGTCTCTCCCAAACGACGATGTTAGTGAGCTCCCCGGTTCGTTACGTTTCTCTAATTTAAAAATTGGGCGTTAAAACTCACCGATTATAATTTAAATTTATGATATTATGCATATATAAATGAGTATAAAAGAGAAATGTTGACCGTTTATAGGGTTTCACTAACAAGGTTCTAGTCTCGATGCGTCTTAATGAGTTTTAAGGCAATTTTAGTTTTATTAAAGTTACTGACACGACGTCCGCTCTTAATTCCAGCTCGTGACCCCGCGTGGAGCTTGTTATCGAGATGGAAGTATCTTCAAGATAACACGTTATTCTGGTAAATAGGCGAATAGTTGAAAGTATAAAACAAACAGCGTTCGCAGTTATAGTTGCCTTTTTCAAAAATAGGACATATTTATTTTCCCATGTTTCTAATTTTATGTTAACGGCAGTCAGCCAGTTTAATTTTAAACCTTAAACAGTGGGGTTAAGATATATTTTCGCGGTTGCGGTTCTGTGTTCAAGATAGAGCCTCGGGCCGAGATCGTGGCAGAGATAATTAGAAGCCACGGCTTGGTGGGAGCCATAAAAACGGCAAATTGACCGGCGGGATAACCAGAAAGGCACAATGTGTTAGATAATAATTTCCAAATTACAGGTTACGTCGGTTCGCGAACGATACTCGACGAGCTCTTTTTTCTGGAACGCCGACTGAGGTGCTAAGGGCAGACTAATTATTATTTGGGTATCAGAACGGAAAGTTAAAAGCAGCTGCTACCTGTATAAATATTTTGATGGAATTCAAATTTTATCAGCCAATTAATATTTGTTCTTTGAATAATAAAACATTGATTCCTCTGATCAAGTTTATTATCAACATATGTTGTTAAAGTATCTCTCACCAATAAAATTTAAACATATACATATAAATATATCCTACTTGTAGTACAGGCGAACACTTTGCTAGATTTGTATATATTGACCATTCCATATAATTTCTTTAATTTTGATTAAAAGTAAATAGTAGATGGAACTAGTACTTTTTATAGAAACTGCTGGCATATGTATCATTTTCTGTGTTCTGTGTGTTTACCTACATATATATTATTGTATATTTCCCTGAAAATGTGAAAAATAAAATAAATACCTACTTAAAATAAAACTGCTAAGCCCTAATGTGAAATTAACAAATAGTCGAATAGTTTCAATTTTTTTACAATCAAATATAGATAAATAAACCTTTTATATATTTTTTTTCATTATCGACTTATTTTTTTTACTCTTTTTTTCATACATACCTACGTTTGTTTGTTCATCCACTGAAAAAGTCGTGAAACGCCATAATAATTACCTACAATTCAACAATTAGGCTCGTATAGCCTTTTTATTACTTAAATATTTTATTCTAATATTCACCACAAATATCTCATAGCAAATGAAAATAGCCTCTTAACAGAAAATCACATTATTATATGGGGATTGTTAAGCGACATCTTATAAATTAGTCATTTATTTATTTTATACATCTCATTGTTTTCACTACAAAGATTTACATCCACCCTTATTCCGATAGCCAGTAACATGGGGGCGTAGTTAGTACAATGTGTCTAGCTACGGAATTCGTCCTCCCACCCCAATTTGACAACGGCAAAGACAATCGATGAGCGACGGTGACCCGCTGCGAGGGCCACGACACAGCGCATCTTGGTCACCTTTTGTTACTGTCGAGCACCGTGAGGTATCAACGGCCGTCACCATTGGCCCGGACCCCGGAGGCGGGGCTAGCACGCCTCCGCACAACCCGACATCGGAACTGAGTCGCGGCGATGTCTAAGGGCGTTTACGCACTGTATCCGATCCGAATCCGATAAATCCTTTCAATGGTAGCCTTAAAAAAATTTGTATCCGTCATACTTTATTTCCTGATTCATATTTTTTTGTAATATATTGTTTTATTTAGGGGGCCTTTGTTCTAAAAATATAACAGCCGCATTGTGCCCTAAACTACGTCCTTATATTCTAGGGGAGTCGTCGATGAGTGAGCGTCACCATCTGGCATAGCATTCTGGATTCACTGAACAAAAGATTTGCCATAATGCTGTGCCTTACTTCAATACTTTGTGTGCTAATTTTTAACTTGTTCATCATCGACTTACTTTGTGTCTCGTTCCGGACACACTCCATCAGCAAGTGATCCACATCTTCAGCCTTTCTACACATGTCACGATTCGAGATCAAATTATTTACTAACCGAAGTAGCTACCTATTTGTATGAAATAGGTGATGCGTCGAATCAAATCGAAGTTGTACTTGCCTATACAAGAAGTGAAGTGGACGGTGAGATAAGCGGAATAATACCTAATAATGTCATTTGGCGCGTCGTCTCATTATATTAAGGTAACCTTTTTTTTAATTATTAAAATAATATATTTAAGAACATTAATTTACACATATATTTTTTGACGGATTCGGATCGTATGTTGTGTCTAAAACAATACAATAATCGACTTTGATCCGAGTTATTTAGTTCCGGATTTACATGGATGCATATTGAACGCAGTATCGCGTTGACATTCTAACGGCACATTTGACGTTTGCATGGTCATGAAGATTCACAAATATTGATAATAGCTTTGTGATCCCTCACAATGACAAACGTTTTTTTACTCTACCACTGCAATATCTTACCGAAGGAATTGTAATTTATTAAAATAATTATTAACTAAACGAGTAAAACAAATGCAAGCATGAACATTTTAAAAACAGAATTTTAAAGAAATGCTATTATATAAATAAGTAATTATTTTTAAAAAGGTCTTATTAAATGTTATTCGTCTATCTGTCTGTGGTTAAAACCTTGTAAATATACAATTATATATAAAAAGCTTGAGTTGAGACATAAAAATATTTTATTGGAATAATCAATAGATGTAATAAATCTCGTATAAATAAACGATTTATTTATATATAAATTCTTAGATTTCTTCAACTGAAATTCATCTGTAATTTTATAAATTAAATTTTTTTATGATATGTTACATTACTTAAATGTCACAGATCCTATTAAACGATGCTCTTATTATAAAATATGGATCTCTCTTACTTCAAGTTACAACTTACATAAGTGATTAGTTTATTCTCCAAGCATCTGACATATCCATATACTTTTACACGTAAGACATTGAATTAAATTTATTTTTTTCTTGTTTTCTACGGCAAATTAAATTTAGTTAGCTATTAAAAATAATTTACGTACCTATGTCTGAAAAAAAATTTAATTATACTGCCACTGAGTTCTACCTAAAACCTTGAAAAATATAGGTGGGTTTTTATAAAGTTAAAGAATTTTTTTTTACCGACCAATTTCATAATAAAATTATGAAGCACACAATAGGTACCCAATCTACTCGGGGTTCGTAAATTGCGAGTTCCTAAAATGATACACAATCAAAATTTGAATTCTTTGATTGTTTATCCACCAATTTCTCGAGCCGTGTCTCAATACGATTGTGTTTGTCAATGATAAATGGTCGCGAGCGGTTTCTTTCATCTCACCTGGTCAAAGGCACCGATCTCAGGTCAGAACAAGCTATTTTTGACCCTAATTGATAGTTAATTCGATTCAAATTCAAATATGTATCTATAATTAGAATACAGGACTAAATGATACGGTACTAATCAAGGCTGGGTATAAACGCACATAATGCGGCTTAATATCGTTTGAAAGGACCCTTTCGGCGGGCAGTCGTATTCAAGCATAATGAGTTTATTCAGGACTTTAATCGAATGAATCAAAGTAAGCAAATAGTCTAGTGTAGGAGAACGTTCCCCACATGGGGCATCAAAATAATTATTGTTGCTTTAAACTATCTATCTATATATATAAAAATGAATCGCAAAATGCGTTTCTAAGCGCATAACTCGAGAACGGCTGAATCGATTTGGCTGATTTCTTTTTTGTTGTGTTTGATGAAGTCTGGGGAAGGTTCTCATAGAGTGAAAAAACGTAAAAAAATACAAGGAAAATAGTAAGCAAAAAACAACCATTTCCTTTTCTCATACAAACCACTCTGTCACCAGCTGTCAAACATATGATGTTAATGATAACAAAAGAAAGTTGCGTTAGGATTATCTTTGTTATGCCTTCAAGTTAATTAGAAGTTGCATGTCATTAATGAAAATTATAATTTATACGCCAGTTAATCAAACAAAAAATAGCGTGTCCCATAAGGTATTATAATAAAAATATCATTACCTTAGATATGACTTCAGTCTTTCAATGCAATTTTATTTCTATTAGACTGCGACAGGCCAATAACTTTTGGCAGAATGAAATCTGACGGGGTAGCTATTAACATAAATAAAACTGGTCACATTGGACACGACGTGACTTACGAGCATCAAGTGCATAGATACTGACGCTTATACACGCAACTTTAAGTTTGCTTAGATATTATTAAAACACTAAAAATTATAACTCAATGAATATCGAAGGATTTGGTTAGTCACCGATTTTGCTAACATGGTCTTGGCTCTGCAAGCACTATGGCTATACTCAAGTTCCTATTATATATTTAGTTTTTTGTTACAACGAATTTATTTTTTGAGAACTTTGCTAAGCAAAGTCGAAATAACGTCTATAAATTTCAGCCTGAGACTGATAGATTTTTGATCACACAGAAAGTAATATAGTACGATGACATATTTAGATATTTGTGTTACTATTAAAGCTTATTATAATTTTTTACTTTATTCTTCTTTTTAATAGGTATAACATATGCGATGATTAGATAATTTCAGTTCAGTATTCAAATTGATTACCAACCTGCCAACATTCCATCAATCCTTTGTTCGTTGAACATCCATTGAAAGGTAAATAGGAGTCAGAATGACCATGGAAACTTCAATAAAAATGATATGCAAACGCAAAGTTGAAGTAAAATTTATAGCAGCGGTCACACACGATAGGGGAGGGTGGCCTGTGGTGTCGCCGATGCGGGCTCAGCTCTCGCCAATTATTTATTGTTTACTGTATTTTATTGTACACAATACTTCGCAAATATGATCTCGTACTGACTTATACTTAAGCAATATTTCACTCATAGATAAATTTAGAAAAATATTGAGTAGGCATAGAGAAATAATGACTTTCTAGAGAAATATTGAATGTCCTCTAAAAAATATAAGTAATTATACTTTCTATAAATTGTAGTCACACATCCTTATCAAGCAAACGAGGGTAATTTAATGACAATTTAAAATTTTAATCTGTATTTAGAAAAATATAAAACAACGTTAACCCTTGTAATTAGAGGTTGATTCCACTCAGCCTCGCCGCCAAATGGTCTGCCAGCAATCAATTAAAACAATATTTGAAATAGTGCTCCCAAAAAAATCAAAAGGGAAGTTAAGGCTATAAACATTCCGTGTTATGTCCGAAGGGATGTTTCTTTCTCTCTTTCGCTTATAGCGGCGTCCTGTTCTCTCTGCGTCATTGCGTCTACGCGTTTCGTCTTGTCGAGATGATGCGTTGCTCGATGATATATGAGTCGGCCGCTACACCGCCAAAGCCTTGTTCGGGAGAAGAGCCAAAAGCAATTAACTTCGACTTAGTTAAGATTATGAAATTGAAATTATCTTCATTCTCGACAATAACTTTAAAATATATTTGACGTAGCGCGTTTCCTTAATACGCCGCGCTGCGCCCCAAACGTTTTGTAGTGTTCGAGATGTGATTTTACACAATTTTACTTATGGACTTTAAGTGAGTAGCGAGTGATTGTGGGGCTCATGTACTCAATGCGGATCGATGAGACAACAGCAATTTAATGTGGGTCACAATTATAAGAGATGGCGAGTAATGTAGTTTTTTTTAAATTACTAGCATTTAAAATATAGTTTTATGAACATGGAATTTTGGAGTGTATTAATTATTGTAATGGGGTTATCAAAAAACAGCTTAATTAAACAATGCTGTAGGAAAAAGTTATGCTTTATAGTATTGTTTAAGCAATAGCTAGAAATATATAGTTTTTAAAATAAAAGTGCGAATGTAACGGGTTTCTCATAAATAATGCTGTCCGTTTACCTAACGAAAAAGTTTTTTACATAACTTATTCCCTCTGTATTAGTTTTTTTTGTATACAAGATGCTATATGATACTGTGGTAGCGCTGGCTAAAAAGTCTACATAATTTGTCTATTTCAAAGTATACAAATAAAAAATTTTAATCTTGTAAAATCTAGCACTCGGGACACAGATCTCTTGTATTAAACAAAGACAAAACTTGTACCTAATCATGATATTTAAAAACGCAATGATTAAATAAATATCGCTTCCGGTTATCGTTTATACTGCAACCCGATGTAACCACCAGAGCCGCTAATCGAGTTTGTCGGTCGATGTTATCTCCAAACTGTACGTTAATAGTTCGGACGCCTCTACCGACACCTCCCCACGCACTGCATAACTCTCCACGCTGACAATGAGAAATGGATTATGTTTTATAACCGATAATAAATTGATTTCCGATTGATCATAACATCAGAAGTGAATATGAATAAAACTAACTAAATTTATAATTGGTTGTATCATCCGGACTACGGATTGCTGTTTTGCATATTCTGTGCGCTATTTTCCTACTTTTATATATTACTAGCTGACCCGGAAAACGTTGTTTTGCCATATAAGTTATTTCTAGTTGATAATTGATCAGTTATCGAGCCCGATGAAAAATTATTAAATTACTAAAATGGCTATTAAAAAATAGGGGTTGGTGATAAAAGGGTAAAAATTTAGGGTTGTATGTATTTTTAATGCCACATTATAGAAAAATAAAAATAAAATTTTTTGTTCAAAAATAAAAAAAATGTTAAGAGTGAACCACCCTTATCACTTAAGGGTATGAAAAATGGATAGTAGCCGATTCTCAGACCTACTGAATATGCATATAAAATTTGGTAAAAACCGTTTCGGAGGAGTATGGTAAAAAAATTATGACACGAGAATTTTATATAAAGATCTAGAATAATGACTGCGGATTAGTAGAAAAGGGACCGGTATTCACGTGCGGCAACGCGAATGATCGTAAGTTCGAAACCCGGACTTACCTCTGAGTTTTTCCCGACAAAGTACAGACTTAGGCACTACATGCTCACCGGTGAAGGAAAAGTGAGAGTGAGAGAGTGAGAACGGCGATCAGCTGCGCTCACGTGGAACACGACATATAGGTAAGCGAAACGTGGATACAGCCGCTAATGTATCTCTGCTTACCCTGAAAGGGATATACCGTGATGGTATATAATTACTTATTGTTATTAGTATTATAGCAGGTATAGTATAATAATTAGGTATCTATACATATGGCTAGAGAACATAGTTCATAGTAATTAATACCTTGATACAATCTATAAACCTATCGATTTTGTGATGGCGAATATCTTTGAATAATTGCAATCTTTTGGTAATAACTAGCTTTCTTTACCCGCTTTGTACTTACCGTCTGGTGTGGCGTGCTCAAAAAGTATTGTTAGACACTCACAATCGCAATTCTATTAGAACTAGATTATGGTCAACTATGTTCTCTACTTGACAAAGGATAAGTTTTGTAATTATATGAAAAAAGGTTTTTAAGAGTTTAACAAATAATATTTTTAAAATTATTGGTATTAAAATGAGTTATTTTAACTCAAAACGTAGGACCGTGGGAGTTTAGTTTAGAGTTAGTTAACTCCGAGGGTTAGTTAGTTATAATAAAGGGATTTCCTAAACAAAGACTGATTTAAACAGAAAATAAATATAAAATTAGGTTACCATGTCGGGGAAATATCGAATAACCTTGATTGGCCGGAAGCAATGCTTTACTGTTATGGCACAAGAGAGTCCGTTTGCTTTGAATATAATGGCTATTGTTCTAACAGCCCCAAAATATAATCGCGGGAAGTTACCTTGATTTATGATAGGTAACTATTAAATAATACAACTACCGGCATATGGACATGTCTAAGGCAAACAAGCAAGCTAAATTTAAAATCTAATTCCGATCTAATATTATGCTACTTGCTTATATTAAAGTTATATGCAAAGAAAGTCGAATATGATGTAAGGTTGAAATCCAATTTTCACAATAATATACAGGGTGTCAAATAATCAATGAACAACATTGAAACGTCTTATAGCCGATCTTATGATCGTTCTGAAAAAATACGTAATAAAAAACCTATAATAAAGTAGTAGTTGAGATATGTATTTAAAAAACAAAATTATTATTTTTTGTTTTATTTTACTTTCTGATATAGGTACTACGATCAGAAATGAAGAAAATCCATTGTTTTATTTTATATTATAAATACATGAACTATTTTAATAGATAGATAGTCAATAGTATGACTAGGTATTGCACTCAAAAAAAAACATTTTTTTTTAAATAATATTTTTTTAAACGAAGTTTTAACCTCTTGGGTAAATAAAATGGGTACATGAATGACCTATGTTTTTAAAATAATGTCGGTTTTGAGTAGATTTTATAGTGGTACAATGTATACTTCTATCTACTTTAAATAACGATTTATTGCTATTGATGTAAGAAAAGAGCAAATATGGCTAAATAACAAAAAAAAATTTGAAATTATTTTTTAAATATATAATATTTAAATCTAGTTATTAATCTATTCAGGATTTTAATTTTTCCCTGCTTTGTACGGAAATGGAAATTTAAGTTTCTTCTCACGTAACAAAGTCTGAAGAGCTCACTCCTCACAATTCAACTCGCATCGTTCAATATTTTCCCTCAAAGAAAAGTGTTTTTCTTGAATTATTTAAATTTTGATTGATTCCATTCTTTTAACGTCCCCATCATTGTTGGGGTGAAAAGGAAAATGGATGGATGATGTTACTGCTTATTATTCATTGTTCGGAATGCGGCACGGCGAGGGGAGGGTGCTTTCTTGCCTCCGTGATTTGGCTCATTTTTTAAGTAACAAAACAAGTACCTTGCTCTGTTCGGAAGATTGTGCTTTGAAAAGAAAGTTGTTGAGAGTGACATTTATTTTTATTATTATGCTTGGGGAACTTATGAACAATGATATTGCCAAAATATATGTATTTCTCACGACGGACTCGTTTGGCTATTTTTCCTTTTAGATTTAATGTTGGTATATTTTCTTGTGTGTTACACACATTTTCCTCACTTCTAAATAAGTTTATTCTTGTACTATGGATAATAAACAAATATAAATGTATACATATGTATATATAAAAATACATCTTTGACTAAAAACAAACTAGTGTGTTTATCAAAGAAAAGTTTGCCGTTACCGGAACTCCAACCCTACCTTCGTTATCAAAGTAAAATTCGATAAACGGATTGTGCAAGTAGAGTTAAAAATGTTGTCGAAATAGCACGTTATAATTATTTATTTATTTTAATTACAATTGTAGCGTGCAGTCTGCCGGCCCACTCTCGCGGACGCCGTAATGTTGGTACGGATCGCTTGCACACCGTCCGCGGTGGACGGTAGGAGGGAGATTGATGTGACCATAGATGGGCAAAATGTAATCAGATTACTAAAAATGATTACGATTACATTTTGCATTTTTTACCATTAATATGACTGCATCTTGCTCATCTATGTTTTAAATACTATAGAATTCCAGATTGTATACACATTTACAGAAATGAGTTTCGTCTATGTCCTTAGAACATTTAGCGTCGTATGTTCGTAGCGTCGTGAGTCATTGGATCTTGTAATCTTATTGTAAGAAAAAACACTATTAAGGTAGTAATCGTCCTGGTAATGAGAATCTATGTGTGTCCGTACCTCAATTTCTTTGAATGAACCGGTTAGAATGAAGTTGAACAAACAAGAATGCATTGTAGTCCTTCGAGCCGGATACGAGAGAATACTCCCGAAGGCGGCCGCTGCGGGACTATATCTCGATCTTAAGTCAAATAAGGTATGATTTAGAGCAGTGCGGCTTGCGACTTGCGACATGCGTTACACTTCAACCGTGTTTTAAGAGACTAATGCTCAACGGTAATGAACGTACAACTTGTATATAGTATAAATTGTAACTAATCTCATACACTGTCCAGAACTACTCAAATTCAAAATCCCTTTCGATATCCCAGTAAGCCGGTGAATCTTTTCAGCTCAACCTTCAGAAGAACAGTTCAAGGCTCTAGACCAACAGTTCTAGATCAGTTCTTCCATAGATAAAATATTCAATTTAAATAATAAGTACCATACACTGGATTAATTCATATTATAATTATCCATAATAAATAAATCATGTGTTGGTCTCTGTCCATAACTTCTGCATTTTTCATTTTTCTTTGTTCGGCTTTTTACCTTTTCTATATTAATTCTTTTTTTAACTTAGTATTAACACATTGACAGTAGTATTTTATGCACAGTGCACTAAGTTATTAGTTTATTAAGACTGATGTCTATGTTTTTATTAGTGCAATTTATTGCAGTGGAAATAAATAGGCAAATAACGTATAGCGTGGAAAGGTCTAAGGATGATATTTAGGTGCATACGCAACTTTAAGTTTGCTTAGAGCTTATGAAAACATTACAATTTATATTACACAATGAATGTTAAAGAATTTGGTTAGTCACCAATTTTGTCAACATGGATTTTGCTCTGCGAATACTATGGCTATACTCAAGTTCCTATTATATATTCAGTTTTGGTCAAACGAATTTATTTTTTGAGACCTTGCTATGCAAAATTCGAAACAGCATCTATGAATTTCAGCCTATGTAAGATAGGATAGGTAAGTCTTCCTATGGGGTAAAGTAAAGCCGATATAAGCCGAATGAGTTGCAGTTGCAGCCTGCTAGTCGCATTGCGTCGAAGCACACCATTACATTACGCTACACAAAAGTGCGATAATCTCATAAAAGGTGTTCGTTGTGTTGTAGATAATTAATATTTAGGTCCGGCGCTGCGCCCCGCGGCGTTCGCGCACCGGCGAGCTTTGTCGTGGCCGCCGACGCCGCATTTGTCATGTTAGCGCGCGGCAAAGGTGTGAATGACTTTTTTCTAACCATTATTAATGACAATGATAGAAAATATTGTTTTTTGTTGCAACATTGTTGATTGTTGTCAATTAGTTTTTTGTTGCATCACGGTGTTTCGATTATGAGCGTGGCTGATCGATTCTGTTGAATTTGAACCGAATGTTTGATTTAAAATATAGTCAGCTTCATTAGTGATTTGATTTGATTGAAAATCAAAGCTTTCGTTCAGAATTAATGAAGCATTGAAGTAATTGGGACAAGAATTCATTTCCGAGAGTTCATATAAATTCTTTGTACTTTCCAAAATACGATCGAACTAATATTGAATATTTTCATTCCATACTATTCTCTATAGACTCACAAATAAATTGTTGAAATTGTATTTATTTATTTACAAATCTACATTATAGAATTTTATTAATACAGGAAAATAAGCAAAAAATCAGATTAAACAAAATGATTTGTATAACAAGGTTATATGAGAGCATTAAATGCGATTCAAATAATTGCTGTGAAATAACAAATCTATTTAAATAGTATAGTGTAATTATGGGATTGACATGGTCAGTTTAACGCAGAAGAACCCAGAGAAAATGGAAGAAAGACTTAAAGATATTAGAAACAATAAATCCTACGTTGTGACTAATATTGTTAAATACTAAATTGTTGATATACCGGAATAAAATACCGAACGAAAAACACGTATTATTTAAGTAAAAGTTATTTACATCCTTAAAAACGAAAGTCGTCACGAAATACGTGTAGGTACCTTCAATAATAAAATGCTCGAGCTCACAATAAAATTTTTAATACAAAATTAGAATGATGGAGAATTAAATTAATTTTGTGGTATATTTAAGAATGCCACGGCGCAGGGGCCAGCGCCATGTGTTGCGGCTCGGTCAGTAGGAAGACCGTTTGCATACAAGGGCGGACGATATTCAACAACCATTTATATCGAAAGCTTACATTAAAAACGTCGTATACGACACAATATTTAGCCAAATGACTAAACGCTTTTTGGCATATTAAAATAATGTTATTCTCGTTGCAGGATTCCAGATTTGCGGGTTGTGTGAGCTCTGACTTCACAATAAAAATATTTATATAGAAAAATATGAAAATTCTAATTAAATATTATGATTACACACATAAGGTATTATTAAACTTAATTGCGCTGAAAATTTTATATTTATCTACGCAGACATAATTCTTTTATTTATTTATTTCATGGTAACTACACAGCATATTATAAGAAAATTATATACAAAAATAGGATATAAAATAAAAATCTAAAATGCCAATAACGTAGTTACACATACATATTAAATTTTGTTAAATGTTGGGTCGCTACCCGTATCGTATAGTGAGTGTTGAGTGTGTGAGTGCATTTGTGTGCGCGTGTGTGCTCATATCGGTTTTGTATGAGATTCATCTAACTGCAATCCAGAAATAATTGTCTTAATGACCTGATTACGGCTCAAGTGAAACATATCGATATCTTTAAAATATTTATTGTAGTGAGCGCAATATCTATAGATGACCGAGTTTTGAGCATAACCGTGCTTTGCAAGAGGTAAGGCGAATAAATAGACTAATAAAATATAAATGGACTTCTAATAAACAGTAAGAGAAAGACGAATTGGAATCAACGACATTGCTTAAGAGATTCATGAGTATAAAAAAACACAAGAGAATTTTATAAAAATGGGAAAAATGAAGAACGTGAATTGTTATTCCAATTCTTATGCCTACCTCTATTTGAAATTTGCGTAATGATAGATAGACTATAGATAGATCAATTCAAAGTGCCGAGCGTACTGTAATGTGAAATAATAAAGCTGGCCCCGGGCTGATTGCGGCGATTACCAGCTTGTTCCATTGTGCTGGTCCGCGCACCGATTAACGACACCATTGTACAAATGACTCGACTAATACAATATTTATCGTGCACCCAGAGTTCAACAGGACTATTGTTGAAAATTACATTATTAATGTTTAGTTAATTTACATTATCGGCAGCGCCTTTGCAATTATACACAGCACTTAATTATACATATATATTTTGTGTCGTGTATAACATAGCATTATAGCGTGTATCAGACATGACACAGTGGTGCTCTGGTCAGTATATTAAAAAACCGAAATTTTACTTTTCTAATCGAAATGTTGCAAAAAAATACCGTTACGCTATACCTATTACTTTCGATGAAAGAAGAGATACATTACATTAGTGGGTGTATCCACTTTGCTCTTATATATCTTGCCCATCGTGACCAGTAGCGCAACTGAAAGTCGTTCTCGTAGCACTTACACAATATATTGGTTTCTTTACATGATTTTCTTCACCGGTGAACACGTGGCACTCAAATCTGTAATAACTCTGAAAAATCCCCAAAGCCATGTGTCAGGATTAGAACCTACGACCATTTGCGCTTCCGCACATGGATATTGGTCCTTTATCCACTAGGTAAGCGCATAGCTAAAAATAATAATGAAATTTAAACAAGAGTATTCTTATCCTTGGTTAGGACGCCATTGCTTTAGAATCTATCAACATCATTTATTTTCAAGTGATAAGAGATTTATCAATAAACTAAATAATTATTTGATTTATCTGTATCAATTATAATTCTGAGCACTGATAATTTACGTGACCCAAAAGTAATGAGTCACTGGCATATCAACTCTAATGGTAGCTCCTAGCAGACTACTTGACGCTCATAATCACTCTAGGAACACGCGTATTACAAAAACAAAAAAATATATATAACTGCTTGACCACATAATAATAAAATTGTACAAAATTACTTAGACTTTAATCAGAAGTTAGTAAACTAAAAGATATTGAGATGCATAGTGAAAAAGACAACGGAGTAAATATAGCAATTCCCGCTATTTCAACAATAATTCCATAAAAAGGGAGACTTACAAATACCAAGTTAAAAAAACAATAGATAAAACTAAAGATGATATAAACATACTTGTTATGATTTTTCTAAAAAAAAAAAACGGTTTTTAAATTATATGAATCTAAAAAGAAAAGTGGCGAATTCCATATTTACGTACGCACTAAAGAGCTGAAGACTGGTTGTTAACTTTATGTAATTATGCAAAGCAATAAAATATTATACGCCTATGCTAAGACTGTAAAATATTTCTATATGTCACCTATAAAGACAACACAAAGACGAAAAAATAAATACGAACGTCATATCGTAATTTAGAGCGCGAGATTATCTGCATTATTCGACAGAGATTTACAATTTCAATTTGATGGCAGAGATCAATGCCACCGTGCCGAGATGACTCGGAGCCGACGACGCTGGCCGCGGGGACTACTCAAATAAATAACGTTCAACAACAAATATTGTAATAGCTAGAGTCACCACACGCCTCGGTTTGGTTGGTATTGTTCCAGTTTTAGGCGCTTATGACACATATGGGGCGCCATGTGACTCTGGATAGAGCTAAACGAGCTTTTTATGGGCAAGTACAAGCTTGGCAAAGTGTCTATACCACATTTAATGTTATTAAGCACAGCGCAATCATCGATTGCAACTGTTAAAAAACAGGAGATCCGATAGAAAATTGTTATTCATCGCGATCATGCCGATGTGAAAGACACAAAACGTTTATTTAGTAAAAGAAAACCACACACATACACATTTAGATAAAACAATGGAAAAAATAATAGATAAAATGACATCTGTGTATCCTGTCTGCTCTCACGAATGGAAAGAAGCACTTGGCTCAGGATATGCTGATTGACGCTGCTACACAGCCCAGTAGACTTGAGGGAGTCTGCTGCCCGGATAAGAGAAAGGCGGTCGACGGAGTCCGGCGCGCCGCCTGAAAGAGAGGTTTTGGACGGGAGGGCTTTTACTCCTACCCCTCCCAGAGAGGTATCCTCAACAAGGCTTTTTGTTCCCAGGGCGTGTAGATGAATTTTGTTTCCCAGGCCCGGGTGGAGCATTACAGGATTTTCACCCGTGATAAACATTTATATCTATAAACGGGATATATTTAATTAAATAGGTACTAGACTAGACTTATTGACGGTACATTGAGTATCGGTAAAAGAAAGGAATACCTTAGAACTTGTTATCGTAAAATAAAATAAATTTAACTTTTGCCTTACTACGCTTTCTATAAAATGATCTTCAAATATTAGGTCCTTACATATGAAATTGGCGTTTTTCGTACTGGCCACTTTAATCACAAATTTCTCCTCTTTGGTAAGGAATTCCAAATTAAAATTTGTACAGCTATAGACTCATGTATTTGTGCTTCGATGATCGTCATTCATTTGTTTTTTTCTTCTGTTTTTTTCTGTTTGCGTCACTCATTTTACAAAATGGAATACTTAAAATATCGCATTATTTACGACTACGAGTTCCGCCGTGGCACTAGTGCTGCGGAAACAACTCGAAGGGTGAATGATGTGTATGGCGGTCGTGTTGCAAAAGAAAACACAGTTCGTTTTTGGTTCCAACGTTTTCGTTCTGGAAATTTCGACCTGCAGAACAAGCCCCGTGGACGGCCTGAGACTCAAGTTGATAATGAAGAGTTGAAGGCTATTGTGGAAGCGGATCCATCGCAAACCACGTCCGAGTTAGCTGCAGGCTGCGATGTTAGTGATAAAACTGTTTTAATTCACTTGAAGCAAATTGGAAAGATTAAAAAGCTTGAAAGGTGGGTACCTCACGAATTGACTGAAGCAAACCGGCAAACGCGCGTCGACTGCTGCGTTACATTACTAAACCGGCACAATAATGAAGGTATTTTAAACCGAATCATTACCTGTGATGAAAAATGGGTTCTTTACGATAATCGGAAGCGCTCAGCGCAATGGTTGGATCCTGGCCAGCCAGCCAAATCCTGCCCCAAGCGAAAATTAACCCCAAAAAAGTTACTTGTAAGCGTTTGGTGGACTAGTGCCGGTATTGTTCATTACAGTTTTCTCAAATCTGGCCAGACTATTACGGCTGATGTCTATTGTCAGCAATTGCAAACCATGATGGAAAAGCTAGCGGCTAAACAACCTAGGTTGGTCAATCGCTCCACGCCACTGCTGCTTCACGACAACGCTAAACCACACACTGCGCAACAGACGGCTACTAAATTAGAAGAGCTTCAATTGGAAAGTCTAAGACATCCTCCGTACTCCCCGGACCTTGCTCCAACAGATTACCATTTTTTTCGAAATTTGGATAACTTCTTGCAAGGGAAAAAATTCAACTCCGATGGGGCAGTCCAAATCGCCTTCAAAGATTTTATTGATTCCCGTCCGACTGGTTTTTTTAGTAAAGGGATCAATGAACTACCTATGAGATGGAAAAAGTGCATAGAAAATAATGGTTCATACTTTGATTAATTAAATATATTATATTAAAAAATATTCGACTTTTTGTTCCTCCCATACAAAACGCCAATTTCATATGTAAGGACCTAATATAAGTCATAGCTGTATTGAGTATTTATAGTGAATATATTTTAATAGTTAATGTTATATTTTTTATAATTTTCACTCCTATCCATGTTGCTTGTTTCGAGATTATGGCAAACCTAGTAATAAACGAACTAACAGTGCAATACTCGGATAATACAGCGACAAAACAAATAAAAATGTATCCAACCGGTTAAGTATTTAAGGACGAATGTCGTTTTACACTAACTAGTAACCAGTATAAAGTTTCTTTTAATCCCGACGCGGTGATACATAATTTTTGTACAAATACATTTTAAATTCTATAGTTAGGTAATAAGAAATAATTTCGTGAATCATCATGAAAAACGTTAAATTTTATGAGACTATTAAAGTTAAGTGGAAAATACGAAAAGGAGTGTTAAAACTCAAGCGAGCAGATGTCGGCGTCGCATTGATACAAACTCAATTATTTACACTCAATAAAAAGGACATTATACGAGTATTAGGAAATAACCTGCTAAACAGTAAGATAAGCGCTTGAGTCGAGTCTATAAGGGCTGAAACTCATTAACGCGATGTCGCGTAACAACTTCAAAATACGGGAATGATGCGCCGCTAAATGTTGCGATGTGAATTCTTGTAACGTCTTTTTACGTTGTCCCGTCATACTTTTGACTAATAATCCAAAGAAACAATTAACACCCACATTCAAAAACTATACTGAGCATAATAAAATAGAACATTTGCTTGTGTGGTTTTTTGTGATAAGTCTTAGGCTGAGATTTATAGACGCAACTTTAAGTTTGCTTAAACTTTACTAAAACATTACAATTTATATTTTCAATGAATGTCAAAGGATTTGGTAAGTCATCGATGTTGTCAACATGGATTTGACTCTACGAATACTATGACCGTACTCAAGTTTCTATTATATGTATATTAATTTAAGTTAAGCTAAGTAAAGTTGAAATAGCGTCTATATAAATCTTAGCCTTAGTAATTATGACACTGATAAAATTAAATAATAACATTAAGAGTACATATTTATTAGATTAGACCAAATTATATAATTGCGCTAATAACGATTGAAATGACGCAAGCAGTAAATTGAATATAAATAGTTTTGATCTAATGATTAAGATGCTTAAGAACGTTGAATCCCTTGTTGCTGAGATGAATTGTGGTCTCAAAACATGGTCTAGACATATGTAAAATAATATATCATGTAAATAATAGATACGTTACGTTTAACACTTAGCAAGATTCGTAGTGCCGTCCACGCAGACTATTCGCGTAACATCACACGATACCATGTTACACTTTACTCGTTACATATGTGTGGACCTTAAGCCGTGGTGGCTGCCGGTAGAATAGAATAACACCCCTCTCTTCTTGCTGAGGTGTCGTAAAAGGCGACTAAGGTATCTCTTGAACACCGCAATTCAACCAGGTGTTTAGAGAAGGGAAAACTCGACCAAACCTGCATCCTGCTCCCTCCCGATCGTACTGGTTCTCCTTTCCATCGGGCCTGAGGGAGCTCGGACGAGAGAGTGCTTTTCTAGCTGCGCGTCCAGTTATGCACTTAAATATCTCCTGCGCAATTGACTGTTTTCGAAAACTGGACCTCGTGTTTCTTAACCGGTGTTGAAACAGTCGCCTTGGCCGAAATCGGCTAGGACATCATCATGTGTGGACCTAGCTTAAGAAATACGACATTAACGCAACTCGTACGACGTAAACTTCTTGTACTTATATCAAGTATTTCTAATGCTTACACGATCATTAACTAATGGGGAAACTATTAAATGGTAATTAATTATTATTTTGTAAGTAAAGCTTAACACATGTCCTATTTAATTTTACATTTATGTCCATATTTATTACATATACCAATACATTATTAAGCCTTTGAGAATTCTAATAGTTCAGTATTTCATGTGACACTGTACCAAAATAGAATCCAATTTTGGTCAATAAATGGGCAGCGTTAGTGCTTTGCGCACTGCATACTTCGAAATCCGTGAAAATACGTTTCAAAGTAGCTGTAGAATGATTTATATAGGCTTAGGCACTTCATTCAACATCCGTCCTCTTTCCGTCATCTATTAATCCCTGATTCAAATCATAATATTGACGGACCGAAGCATCCAAAGTAAACACATCACCAAAATATTCAGACAGACTTTTTATGCCTATCAAATAAATTGCATGTTTTTATGTAAGCCCCTAAAGTGTGCCTAAGTCTTAGATTTTGTTGCAGTGTTTCCTATTTGTATGAAACTTTGTACACTGCCACCGAAACGTATTCAAGTTTTATTCGCAAAACGGGATGTCTAGTGGTGTAGAAGAAATAATTACATTCTCTGATTCCGCCAGGCCCATTTCATTATAAAACAACTAAACATTGTGTCAGATATCATCCGTATTATGGTGGATGTTCCTTATATCCGCACTAAAATATTCGCTTCTACATTCAAATATGCTTCCAGCGAGCATATTTCCACGATCTTATGATGTGAGAGTCTTTAATAGAAGAGTGAATAGGTATTTGTTGAGCGGACGCGTTCCATCGTCGGACTTATCTTCCCCTTCTGTCAGGTGTAATAATATAAATAGTAATGTAATTTGGCGCGGCGTCCACACCATAATGAAGATTTTATCGAAATTGTTTTTATAATATATATTTATTTATTTATTTTTATTTATTTTATTTTTGATTGTTCTACGAATTGCGTGGTTTTCTAGATCTGCACTATGACGAATTATAATCGGCAACCGTGCGTAAATACTTTAATGGGTGAACATATGTACATAAAAAATTAACAGCGGAACATAGAACCTCTTTCTTATTGAAGTTGCTTAAAAAGTTGCCATCAGTTTTATAAGCAGTAGTAACTATATATTATTGAGTAGATTGTTAGCTTATTTGTGAACTTTTTTCTATAAAAATCATATCTTCAAGTCTTCGCTGTATCAAAACGGATAATGCTCCGTGCTTAATCAACATTTACGACATCCTTGACTCGGACACGGCAAATATAACAAATGATAATAAAAAGCACAGGTAGGCGCAAATATTTGGGAACGATCTACAAAATTCACACTTAATAACGATGTTCAGTCGTTTTTTCTTACGTCCACAGTTCACGGCGGCATCTCAAAGCCAATCATTAGGATCATAGAACAAGGTGCTATTATTATAGATACCTATTACTATTAAGTTCTTGTCTTGACACATGCGGCAGACGTTTTTTCGTAGCAAAATCGACATATAATATTTACAAATGCTACCTGTTGAAATAACACAAATGGCTTGCATTTCAGGCCACCAAATCTGGACTAGCTAAAACTTTGCGATTAAAACTATAATAAGTATTAAGTTTACTGGACTATTATAGACTTATATAGTGCATAAAAAATACAGCACTTCAACAACGTGAATGGAATATCTTTTATATTGATGGGCATACATTGTTTGATCTTTGGGAGTGATTATAGCGTTCGGTATTGATGTCGCATTCGATGGAATTTCTGATGGAGTTCAGTGTGGACACGTTGCTAGCCCGGAACGTACTTTCTTGCAGTTTCTCTTTTCACTGGCTTTGGTCTGACTCCGCAGGTGTGCACGTAGGTGCATTGGCGGCAACAACTCATTGCAATTGTTTTGCATTTAACAATTAGGTACCGTGAAAGATTGACTATTGCGTTCTTGCTAAAAAGTTCTTACGTTTTATAAATCGTTGACAAAGGAACACAATTAACAACGGCAATTCCTAAGCGTAGTAAGCCCAAACACATTAAAATAAAAGAACAATAGACAAGTTTTGTTTAACTACGGATCAAACAGGTTATAAGATATTTTTAAGATCATTTGTCTGCAGCACTGTAATCATAAAATTTTCACTTGGACCATTCTGGCTCTGGCGGTCTCAGTAGTTCATAGTACTTTATAATTATTCTTAAAAAATGAACCAATATGTGTATCTAGGCAACACTGGCGTAATTATCTCAAAGATGCATGAGACACACCTTTACATATTGCCATACAGAGTAGTAGGTAGTTATGCCGTGGTGGCTGCCGGCAGAATAGAATAGCACCCCCCTCTTCTTGCTGAGGTGTCGTAAAAGGCGACTAAGGTATCTTTTGAACACCGCAATTCAACCAGGTGTTTAGAGAAGGGAAAACTCGACCAAACCTGCATCCTGCTCCCTCCCGATCGTACTGGTTCTCCTTTCCATCGGGCCTGAGGGAGCTCGGACGAGAGAGTGCTTTTCTGGCTGCGCGTCCAGTTATGCACTTAAATATCTCCTGCGCAATTGACTGTTTCCGAAAACTGGACCTCGAATTTCTTAACCGGTGTTGAAACAGTCGCCGTGGCCGAAACCGGCTAGGACATCATCATCATCAGTAGGTAGTTATATCGCTCAGAGGCAGCCTTGGTTTCTTTCAGCGTTTATTCTCAAAGTAGTCGCTTCTGAAACGCTAGTAGATCACCTCACCACATCAGAGAGTTTCGTACTTTGGCGGCCGGCCCAAGTCGAGGTTCGTATCCACAAGGGTGTCTTTGCGCTTCCAACCCAATAAATTTGCCAGCTGAGCACCTCTGTATTCGCCCTCTCACCCGATTTAGTTGTGAAGGTCTATCCCGGCCATCAACCAATATCCAGTCGAAAAAAAGCAGTACATCGTGACCTGACAGCCACTGCCTTGTCGCTACTGTCAGAATTCGATGGCTTCCTTTAGTTTCTAGTCAATATTTTTGGCTTAGAATTTAGGGCTGGAGGAGAACAAATAGTAAGGCCGTTATAAATCTGCCCGATTGTATAGTGCTTCCAAGACAGCGCGGTTAAAAAAAATAGTCATAATTGCAAAACTACAATAAAAAATATAGGTGTCAACTTTAAAAATCTAGCCTACGTGTATGATTGTGACGGCTTCCTGTTTGAATGGTCACCACACACCGCTTCCAGAAATTATAATTCCAAAACCTAATGGCGATAGTTCGTACTATGAAATATATTTAACATTCAGCCCTGTTGTCTTTTATTTCGTTACAAATATTTAAAGTTTACATTTTTTATCATACGTTATGCGTATAATTTCTTTGAAACCATATCACTCGTGACTAAATAGATTCACAATACAATCGTAATTGAATAACACGACCCTCTTTATAATAATTTATTTTGTTGCAATTTAAAATGTCAAATGATTGTTGCAAGGCATAAACGTTGTCTACATCTGTCTACTAAAAAAATAAATAAAACCATAACATATTTGTAAATATATATTGTAACATGTCCTTAAAAAATTTGTAGGTATAAGTATGGTTTATAGCCACAGTATAATTGTAATAAATATTGGATATTAATTTTATTAACCCCTCTTATCATGAAGTAAATCCTCTCACCTATTTCACAGTTAATTTTTAAGAAAATAATTTAATTTTAAATTAAAACTACATTCATATAGATCTTTGGATTTAAATTCTTACTTGGGTCACTTATAAAACAATGCATTTTAAAGTAGCGCTGATTTGGAAAGCAATTTCCAAAAACAGAAAGAAAATACAGTAAAACACGAATTTACTTATTTTTGCGTTATCGAAAACAGCGTTAGCACAAATACTAGATAAGTATGTGTACCATTTATAAATATTATGTACAGTAAAAAGTAAAAAATAATTTTGATAGTTATGTATCTACCTACTATCGATTTTTCACTAAGGGCAAGAGGTTGCAGAAATATTTTTAAACAAGACAATATTTAGTGCGCCCGCAAATTACATACCGTTGCCCGTCACCTTAATTGAATACATGGACATCCTTTGAGCCATCTTTATGGCCGAGCACGTCGCGTCTCCTCCCTTTGTTTTAACGGTTCCATAGACAGGACAAATTCAGAATACAAAGGCGAGTGTACCGCGATCCTGTAAGGTAATACCTTTAAATTATATAGGAGATGGTTAAGTGGAACTTCTGTCGTCTTGTAGTGGGGCCGATTGAATTTAATGGAGCTATTTGACCAGAGGCCGACAATTTAGCGAAACGTGGACGGCTTACAGAGCGATGATGCTCCATACCCTTCAAGTCTATTGCCGGTGCCTTGAAAGGTAAACCCTGATTACCACAAAATGAAGCATTTATTATTATATTTATAGCGAATTTATTTTTATTTTTAGAAATAAATATCGTCTTTTTCAAGCAAGTTCATCGACACTTTGGTATAATAGCAGAGAAACCATATCTCCATGTAAATTAAGATCGTTATCTTGATGAAGTTTATCTAGTTTTTACTTTTTAGTGCCTTTGCGAATTAGTTTAGCTACCTAGCCAGTCAATGTCTATAATATTGCCTTTTATCTATACTAATATTATAAAGCTGAAGAGTTTGTTTGTTTGTTTGTTTGAACGCGCTAATCTCAGGAACTACTGGTTCGAAAAATTCTTTTTGTGTTGAATAGACCATTTACCGAGGAAGGTTTTAGGCTATATAACATCACGATGCAACTATTAGGAGCGAAGAAATAATGGAAAATGTGAAAAAAACGGGGAAAATTATTCATCCTTGAGGGCTTCCATTGCGTGCGCTGCGAAAACAGTTCAAGATACCAAAAATATATGTATGAAAGAATTATTCCTCTTGAAATGATCTAAAAAAATGTTCGCGACAGTATATGTCTATCTTTTAAGATTAACTCACTAGAACCGTTTTTATGGTAATCAAATTTGGTCGAATCATGCATTATTTGTTAAGAGTTGTATCAACGTAATAATATTAACCTTTATCCAAATAAATGTGTTGTTGATTAAGAGTATTTAAATTGTCTTTGACATTACTTAATTTCAATGAACATCTTAGAAGATATTACAATTTTAAAATAAATAACTAACTAAAATGCCCAAAATAACTATTCCACGCGGACGAAGTCGCAGACACAGCTAGTATAAGTATAAAAAAAACACGAAGAACTGAATTACGATTACCCAAGTTGAGTTCGGCTATAGCACCTTGAATGTTGCTCTAGCAGTTTAGTGTGTACCATAGATGGGCAAAATGTAATCAGATTAATAAAAACGATTACGAATAGATTTTACGTTTTTTACCATTAATATGACTGCATATTGCTCAACTATGTTTTAAACACTACAGAATCCCAGATTGGATACACATTTATGATTTCATAATGTTTTAAACGTTGTTTTCATGTTAATCATGATTAGAGAGCAAGAAAATTAAAATTACGACTACATTTTGTAATCGTTAATCATTAATCAGATTATATTTTGCCCATCTCTGGCGTGTACCAAGGTTTGTACAACCTCTGTGAGCTTTGAGGATATACGCCCTTATAGTACATATCAACACAGCAATTGCAAAATTATAAGCAAAAAATATTAGAAGGCGATATCATCTTTAGATGGTAACTTTTTTTAGCGAGTTGCACGCTTCCACTCTATTTGCGCTAAATTAAAATGGGACAAATAGCACTATTCAGTAGGCTGGGCTTATAATTATCTTTTTCTATCTTCTAACTATAAACTGCAAACCAAAAATAACAAGGTTACGGACGTAAGTTACTAACATATTTTTTTTAACTGTATCGGTTTTCCTAAGGAAAGAATGGACACTGCAACCCTACATCTCTAAAACAGAGGATTAAAAATAGAGGTGTAGTTGTTACCTAGAGAATACTGACATAGGTGCCTACTACCTATCAAGTATTTTATTTATTTTCCACAGCACAACTCGCTGTCTAATTTGTAAGTACTTAACTAACTGCTTACTAGGAACACGTCGTTATTTTCATCCTGGCGGCTCATTTCGCGCCCTTCAGCATTGTCTGAGTTGTTTTAGACAGAAACCTGATATTTTCTCGAACCCTGAAGCAATATTGCGTGTTCTCAGTACATGATAGATGCTAACGCCTCCACACTTGATTTAGCCTTGTTGGTAAATTATATAGATACCTACTTACCTATAATTACCTACAGGTACACTATATTGATACATATTTAGGTAATTAATTTCGATACTATGATTTTGATGAGGTTTTAAATATGATATCTAATATATCTCCATACCTATAGGTATTCGTATCTTACTTAATAAGCCAAAGATATGATTATACCAAAATAATTATAATCGTCGTTATCAAATTAATTAATATTAATAATAATCAATAACGAACAACAGACTACCTATCTCCCTACTTGCTAATTACAAATAAATCGTGGTTTAGGTAGGCGTTCTTTAAATCTTTCTCTCGCGGCGCATCAATAAATATATACCTATTTCTTTAATCATTGCAATTTCGAAACAAGCTCAAGTGTTGTCGGTGTCGAATAAATTTTGTATAATGTAAACGTGATAACAATTTAAATTCCTCTGTAACGGGTCCGCGCCGACAAAAACAACAAACAAACTTACCGAGTCGCGATTGGCTGAGAGTCAACAGGGCGTCTCCGGCGGCACTGCCCCTCCGCCTCGCTCACACAATCTCGCTCGCTCACCCAGTCCTTATCTTCCACTCTTCGCTGTGAGACGTGTCGCCTGAGATTTCAAAGGTGACACTCATATAGAGAACGAGAGTACCATGCCTCGGCCGACGCGCGAATCCTACGGTGACCAGAAGCCGCCCTTTTCGTACATAGCTCTGACGGCGATGGCGATCTGGAGCTCACCGGAGCGCATGCTGCCGCTGTCAGAGATCTATCGGTTCATCACAGACAGGTTCCCGTACTACCGGCGCAACACGCAGCGCTGGCAGAACTCGCTGCGACACAACCTCTCCTTCAACGACTGTTTCGTGAAGGTGCCCCGGCGGCCGGACCGGCCTGGAAAGGGCGCCTACTGGACGCTACACCCGCAGGCCTTCGATATGTTCGAGAACGGATCACTGCTGCGCAGGCGGAAGAGGTTCAAGCTGCACAAGGGTGAAAAAGACAGTCTAAACGCCGAATTGGCCGCATTAGCTAGCTTCAACAGAGCGTTCTTAGCGCGACAGGCAAATGTACCTTCAGCTCCGACTAATTTACATAATGGTTTATACACATCGCCTGCTTATATGTCAAGGCCAAGTCCTGAGCCGCCTGAAGCCCCAGATACGGCATCTCTACTGCCAGCATGTCCTCGACCAAGACGAGCGTTTACTATAGATGCTTTGTTGGAACCCGAGCCTCGACGGTCATCACCGTCACCGCCATCGCTGCCGCCCATGCAGCCGCACTGCCCGCTGCCGCTACCACCGCCGTACCTGTTAGCAGCTCAGAGATACCATGCCGAACTGCTGGCGAGCTTGCAGCAGTCCTGCTTGCCGCCGTTGTGGACGTGGCGGGATACAAGTCAATTTTCACATTATACGCTTAATTCATGAATGGTGAGTTTTTGAACCCATTTTTTTTTTATTTACGACATTTTCTTAATAACCTAACTAATAATTGCATTACTATTTTATTTTGCTATCTTATGTTTTAAAAATTATGTATTTTTTGGATCTACTATACATTAACATAGGTTAAATATTTTGGCAATTAGCCATAAGGCACATACTACCGAACATTGTAATAGGTTGGAGATATCACAAATAGGCCCATTCCTAGGCACAAGCTATACTGGATTCAGTATCTATACCTTATAGTCTTCTAAAAAAATTCTTCCTACAACATATTACTTGGGTTCCTTGTAATATTTTGTTGCGTTACGTTGCAAACTTTTAGTTTCTTAATTTTTCTAATTTATTTCCTTCCGTTAAATTTTCGTCATTTTTGTTTTTTTGTATTTTTTTGCGTCTGCCAATTTTGTGTATGTACGTGCCAAGGCGTAATCTTGATGTGCATCGTACAACTTAATTTATTATAATAGATACACCTCGTTCTGGTTAAAAAAAAATCTATTCTTATATTCGTAAATTATCTAACTGGTCCTCTCGTGACAGCCGCGTGCCAGTTTGGTCAATTGTACGTACCTACCTTCTGTACGACGAATAGTCTTACATCAACTAAAGATATTCGGCGCAAGACAGCCTATTAGAATTAAATTAAGAAAGAAGAGTTTAAGAGAAATTGAGAAAATCCAGAAAGTAATAGTTAGCAGCAAACGAGCAACATAGCATATTATCCATTAGCAAAAGAAATCATTCGTCAATAGAAAAAGCTATTATACCATAGATGACAAATTTAAATATAAACAAGAATAAAATATGTGCGCGAAAGAAAACAAATTATGAATGGATAGATATAAGATATAGAACATAACATATAGTACTATTACATGTTATGCTTTATATTTTCTTAATAATGTTGCTCTCTTCTACCTATATACATAAACGTCATGCCCAACAGGGTCCTTAATTATAACAAATAAACCTGTACATTATAAAGTGCAAAAAAAAATTAATGGAAATTATTCATATAAAGAATATAGACAACTGCCTATAGACCCCAACCCAACTGGTAAACCTCCCGGCATATGAGCCATGTACGTAGAAGTACCCACGAGCGATTCAAAAATTCCCAATAATCAATGTTTAATATGTTTTCCAGTTTAGTCTATTTTAATTTTAACGATATAGCGTCTTTAGGTCATTAATTATCCCAGATAAGGTAACTTACAACTAATTAACCTTACCTAAGATGCCGTCGGGGATCGAGGTCAGCTAAAATGAGAATGGACCTAGAAATTTCTCGGCCTCTACAATCTACACGGCCTCAATCCAGCCCTGTGTAATGACAGTACATATTTATTCAAACAACACGACATAGACCTATGTAAACAAAAAAGCCGTTTAACTAACACTCAGCTTTGTTATTGTTACGAGTGACATTCAAAGGAATTGTGAACATACGAGTAGCAGATATTTACTGTCAACTATACATCAAACAAACAATAAAACACACACGTAAAGACCTGTTTATTTGCGCTTGACAAATATTACACATTATGCTAATTAGCACAGGTCGGTAGAGATTTATACATTTTCTATGAACGTGATTTATAACTCGCAATGTATCTAACGTCAACTTGTATGCAAAACCTCGCTATTGCTCGTAACTTTTTATACAAGGTTTTCTTATTCACAAAAGACTATTTTCCCTATAAAAATAGTATATCTATATCTTCAAGGGAATGTAATTTTATCATACATAGTAGCAGTATAATGCTTTTATTTTATAATCATGATGATTTGTTGTTTGTAGATTTTTATATTATAGTTGTCAATTAGTCTATTCATTCTAACTTAAGGTTAGGTGAGGATCAGTAGTTAGTAGTGGATTCGCATGTTCGGCAGCGAGAGTGCATTGAAAAGCTAAACATCCTTCTGCCAAGCATTCATGAAGCAGAAGGAGGCCGCCGAAAGGGTCTGGGAAAAATCAACTAACCTGGACATCGGCGGCCAAGAGACCGTCGCCGGAGGGACGCATTCACTCGCAATGAGCACGACATCCCTCCGTGATAATAGCCGGGAAGTAGACTTGAGGAAGTCTGCTGCCCGGATGAGAAAGAGGCAGCGCGCTGTGTCTGGTATGCTGCCTGATAGAGGTCCGGAAGGGGGGCGCTTTACACCCACCTTTCCCAGAAGAGGTATCTTAATTGACTGTTCGCACTCCGGGCGCCTGGAAGAATAAGGATTTCCAGGCCCGGGTAGAGTGACTTAAGGGATACCCCGAGGGTTTTTAGTCCGTAGGAGTATGACACACCGGGTATCGCTGCCCTCATAGCGACCCTGACGGTCCCATGTAGGATTATCCCCCGGGGTAAAGGATCAGTAGTTTCAACATGTTGCCCGAACTAAAACATAATATTTCTAAAAAAATATTAGTTCGTGTTCTGAATTCATTAAATAGTAGATACCACTTTTTCTTTGTATCTTAAAATAATAGAAATTAATTCCAATCAATGTTATACTTTCAAACTACTGGATCGATCTTGGCGAAGATTTTACAGTATTAATATATATGTACTAGCTGATCCGGCAAACGTTGTTTTGCTATATAAGGTTTTGTAATATCTTCTAAGATGTTCATTGAAATTAAGTGATGTCAAAGACAACTTTGTTCACAATTAAAATTCAAATTAAATACTCTTAATCAACAACACATTTATTTGGATAAGGATTAATATTATTACGTTGATACAACTCTTAACAAATAATGCATTAATTTCGACCAAATTTGTTTACCATAAAAACGGTTCTAGTGACTTAATCTTAAAAGATAGACATATACTGTCGGAGACATTTTTTTAGATCATTTCAAGAGGAATAATTCTTTCTTACATATATTTTTGGTATCTTGAACCGTTTTTGCAGCGCACGCAATGGAAGCCCTCAAGAATGAATAATTTTCCCCGTTTTTTTTCACATTTTCCATTATTTCTTCGCTCCTAATAATTGCATCGTGATGTTATATAGCCTAAAGCCTTCCTCGATAAATGGTCTATTCAACTCAAAAAGAATTTTTCAATTCGAACCAGTAGTTCCTGAGATTAGCGCGTTCAAACAAACAAACAAACAAACTCTTCAGCTTTATAATATTATATTAAGTATAGATTATATAGCTTTCAACTTAAATTATACGATGGGGCTAGGCTTGGTCATGATTGGTTGGGCAAAATCCTCTGAATCTGTATCTCTATATAGCTTGACCAATGTATAATTCGAATTACTATTAATTTCAGGAGTCAACTTAAAATAGGGTGTATTATGCATTAGTCTTAACATAATTATAGTAACGTTGTATTAAAATCGGTTGGATAAAAAATGAGATACAGCTTGATTACTCAGCACTAAGAAACACCGCATGAAAATATATGTCAAGTGAAAAGTTTTTTGCAATTTTATGTAAAAATCTATACTAACTTTAAAACTACTGCACCAAGTGTAACGGAATTTTCGAAGTTTTTGTATCTATTATTAAATTTATAAAATAACATATTATGTTTGATCACTATTAGCTAGAGCTGTTATATTATTCTACAGTATTTGTTATAAAATCTCATTCTATGGCGATTGCAAACCGCACTAATATTTATTATTAAGCTGATTTTTATTCATCCCGTAGAATTAAATAAAATGTAAAGTCCATTTTCCCAATATATAGCTAGATTTTCTAAATGAATAATAAGTAAATAATTATAATAAAACTAAAGTTTTATTATATTTGTCCACAGGTAATCCAAAACAACTTAGCTTCAACTACAAAACAGATCTCAAATGTAGCTCTAGTTGTTAAAAAAACTAGAGACAATAAATATTATACAAGTTAATTAAATTAAATTATTAGTTATGTGATGTGGATCCTAGTGTAGACGAGAAACTGCAGTACGCCTTTGCACTTAAAAGGCCAAAAGAAAAAAAATGTTTAAGGTGAGTAGGTACTAGATGCTTACTTAATCCATCTGCATCTTTTTTTAATTGTTTCCGTAGTTTTGTGGAGTTTGATAACATTGATAAAATCAGAGAATCGGAATAGATCACCCCACCTCTACCAGCCAAATTTTGCGCAGCGAACCCTATCAATATTCAGTTGACAATTTGAAAAAATGCCATTTGAAGTTTAGTGAGAATACTGAAGCGCCGTATACACGTATTAACTAGCGAAGTAAATAACTAAATTGTTAGCGTCTAAACAACTACTTAGTAGCTTTTAACTAAATATTGGTTAAGTGAATAAGTAAAATAACATCAATCTTATTTTTGACGAAGTAACCAACCCCATAACCCGCACATTCTCCGGAAGGCGTGGCTTTACTAAATTGCTTTCTAATAGTAAGTATGAACTTCATAACAAATTGATAAAGTACGTAAGTCGGATGGTGTTTATAACTTTATAACTTCACTAAAACACGTGTAAACGTTAGACCAGTTAAAATTTAGCGATTTACTTTGCTACTTAATACGTGTGTGTATACAGGCTCTAAGACTCAGCTTCTAAGAAGAAATTTAACGCTAAATCTGAATGTCTCTCTCTATTTCTCATTTACTTTCTTCGAATACGTGTCCAATAATATAGGAATAACCTTAAAAATAAATGTAATAGGAGTATGTATTTTTATAAGTAACAAAAATTATTAAAGCATCCCAACTAACTCACTTACATACATAAGCATACTTTTAACATACTCATATACATTATCTACATAATTCAATAATAAGATCTAAACGTTTCCGAATTAAAGTTATGAAAGAATACCAGAAATATTTTTTTTAGATTTTTTATATCGTCTACCTTATTTACTTACAATCAACACCGCTTAATTAGCAAGCACGGACAACATATCCAGTAAAGGCTAGCAAATATAATTAATGTTTTTTGTTAATATATTAAAAATTCAGTTTTATCATCCAACCAGTTTCTGTTCCGGTGCTAAGCAAACCATTTTAAGTACTTCCTCAAACGAATTTCGCTTTAAATATTTACTAGAAGTGTTTATTACTAGATATATTTTAAAAATGGTGGCGGCTGTCTTGCGGGAGTCTATTTAAAGCTGCGATCACCGTACCTATCGATGTAATCATTATGAGCCACCACGGAAGGCATCATGGTTTTTGGTTTTTGGTTTGTTTTAGACATGACTATGAACTGAATAGGGTAATTCCGGTAGAGTTGGCAGCAAGGGCGAAATAGCTAATTAAAAACGAACAGTTTTGTACAGAGTGCCTGGCAGATATTTAACTCTAAAATTGTAGAAAAAACTAACTGAATATTCAAAAAATCTACATGCTGTCCATACTTCTATACTCATCAACTTCCACAATCATGAAGGAAAGTTCTTTTGAAGCAGGCGCAGAGAAATGAATAAAAACGAATTTAAAGATCGCAGTTTTATATTCTAAGACACCATAATTTCTATTACATTTTTTTTTTACTTGGGGAAATCCTCATAGGACCGTCTCAGCTGCACAGGGGGGTTGCGCGACCGAGGTGCGTCCGACTTGTACCGACTAAAAACCCCAAGGTGACTACTTCTGCGCATTGGGGGGGACTGCGGGTCCTGTAATCAATTCGCTGCAGCCCCGTCGCGCCACGCCCGATGGGCACAAACTCGAGGGAAGATGATACCCAACCCGATACTGCTCGTTGTATTTAGGCAGAGCACGCCACAATGCCCTGCCAATAATTTCTATTACATAGCTTAAGATGACATGTTCTAAATTCATACATAATTACCCTGGCCATTCGGCGCCGGAGAAGGGGTCGCCGACGGGGTGTGTTCGCGCGTTATTTTCTTCGCAACCCCCCGCCGTGACTTTGAAGCGGGCAGTGGTACTTGAGGGAGTCCACTGCCCGTACATGAGGGTGGCAGTGTGCGTGTACTTCCGCACACTGTCTATTCTGAGGAAAAGAGGGACGGAAATACTCTTCCCGTCCCGTACTGAGGAGGCCTAACAAGGCTCACTCTGCGCGCTGGTCGTGGAAGATTGCAAGTCCGCACCCACGGCCGGTGTAATAGCGGATGAAGGAGTACCCAGGAGTTTTTAGTCGGAGAGTGTCCGACACACCGGTGGGACGGCCCTCACCAACTCCCTGAAGGTCCATAATGGATTTTCTCCTGGATAAAAAAAAATCATACATAATATTACTTTTCTAATTTGTATAAAAACCTTTTAAACCTAAAGACTTCGACCTCTTCAACAAGTTCCACAGGCTCAAGCTAAGAAAAAATAAAAATAAACCGTTTCACACCCTACAATGAAGAACACAATAGGTAGGTGCTGTAGAAATAGGAAGTCAGTTACTTGTCAGCTCTTAGCTGACCGGTGAATGTTCATGTCAAAGAGATACAAAGGTATAGCGAGCTACAGGCACAGTAGTAGATAATATACCGCAGGGAACCCGAGCTTTGTAATGTAATGCACAGTTGCCAATTTTTGGTCAGCTTTATCTACTTAGTTGGAATTCTTGATCAGGGCTAAGGTACGTCTATTTTTTATTAGTCTATTTTCATAGGTATTTATGTCTTAAATAGATTTTAGGTATCGGTATCAAAGGTCTTGCACAAAGATTTCTAGTAACGTATTTGTAAGACGCCATATTCTGAGGGATTCGGAAATCGGCACTACATTCAAAGTTATTTAGAAAAACATCAATCATGTGTAATTTATTTCCTACTTCTACCGCAACATCTCATTGATATAAGAGTAAGAGATTGAATAAGAGATGTCGCAGTAAAAAATAATTGATAGAGCAAAGCGAAGTTTGAGTCAAGTTGGGGGCTTCGCCACTTCGTCTGTCTGTCCGCCTGTCAGAGGCCTATTACTTCAAAACAAAATGAGTTAATGTTTTGAAATTAAGCCATAATATGTAAACCTTCGACATAAATCCGAAAATGACATCAAAAATCATAAGATATAAAATTAACAGAGGGCTTCTAAATATGCAAAAGGAGACATTTTTAATTTTCGCTTTAATATTACATACATTATAAAATATTGTTTATTGTGGAGCATTGTTGCAAAGAACTTTTAAGCCGAGAATAAAACTATTTTTAAAAAAATTCTACAATTATTCACAATTTGATAAGCTGACAAATTGGTCGTTTTTGACCTAATTTGTCTATTATAAAAACTATTTCATGTACTCAGTTGATACGTATGTTGAGTTTTAGGTAACATCCTATAATTTAACAACAAATACTAAAAATTGTCAAATGTATGTAAGAAAAATGTTACATCCAATACAGACAAAACGATTTTTCTCAATTACTAATATTTTGTGATACGTTTCAAACATTGCTTAAATAGAGCGTCGTTGCTTTTATATGCGATTACTCTGATATTTCATGTTAAGTTATAAAATGATAAACATAAATCATAAAAATTATAAATAATAATAATTGTAATATAATAATTGTATTATTGTAGATATTAATAAATGCACTGGGGCTATCGCTGGAGTTCCATTTTTTTTTTACAGTAGTTACTTTCGTAGGGTGAGCACTATATAACTAAAGAATGATTTTTAGAAAGATCCATCCCGTATGATTTTTAAATTCTTAAAAATGTAAAGACCACAAATATATGTTAAATTTACCACAAAATCGATACTTGCCGGAATATTTTCATTCAGGTGCAAATTAACAAAAGAGAGTAGCTAAGATTATTTTTTCGCAATATTGATGGACGTTAACAAATTTCCTGTAATATTTGAAAGTGCTCAGCTATGTTTATTAAACTAAACATTTTGTTTCAGAAACACCGAATGGCGGACTCCGATAGACTCATTCGTTTATGTGTCGGCTGCTTAGATTAATCAGTGTAACTGTGATATTTAATTTTAAATAAAAAATATAATATAAATTCAGTGATTTGTATATAAATGTAAATATAATAAGACTATAAAAGAAACAATTAAAGTAGATAATAGTAATTTATTGAAGTAGATATTAGAGGAATTTCATAAATTAAAAATAGAACTCTATATTAAAGACATTATATTTTATTTGGAGAAGGTTGTTTTATTTGTCTCTTGACAAAATTGTTATTTCGCCTGTATTAGGTAGGCTTGCGTTTCAGATTTTGTAGAATAATAAAATAACATAAGATATGATGGTTTTGAAAAACTATAAGTACCTAGCTACAAAACTAGGCACCTCAAAAGGTTTTATTAAAAGATCTAACGCAAAATTTATGTTAACTCTTCGAGTAAACATCAATTAACGCTCTATATTTTCTTTAAATATCCTACCTTATTCTAAAATGTTCCAGATTTTTATTCAAAGTTGCTTCTAACTTGTCATGCAGCTTATTGGGTAGCTGGAAACGAAAGTAGCTAATTTATTTATTCTAGTACTATCTTAGATCATTTTTATTTAATATCTTTGTCGCTGCTTATATATATTGCATAGTTATCTATAATAAATAATAATTAATTTGCGGTATTTTTTAAATTATTTTATATATTTTTCAGAAATATTTAACCGGATCGAAACACTTTTCCAAATCAACAATTGAAATCTTTCAAAATTATGAGAATTAATTTGTGTGCCTAATATTAACTCAGTATTAAATAAACCGGCGCCTCTATACAAACGTTGTCCGCTCCATGGCACTGTACGGTGCCCCGGTGTGGGCTGATGCCCTCAACGTCGCCAACGTCCGGCTATTGCGCCGCCCCCAGAGGGCGATGGCGGTGGCGATGATACGGGGCTACAGTACAGTGTCATGTGAGGCGGCATGTGTCATTTCAGGGTCGGTCCCCTGGGACCTAGAGGCTCGCGCGCTCGCGTCACTTTATACATGGCGCGTGGAGCAGCGGGCCCGGGGCCAGTGGCCGGCCCTGTCCGAAATAAAAAGGAAACGGTGCCTATTGGATGCCGAATCCGTTGCAGCATGGGAGACCAGGCTGGAGCACCCCAGTGCCGGCCTGCGGACTGTAGAAGCCATCCGTCCAGTGTTACGGGAATGGCTCAACAGGCGCCATGGAATCGTCTCCTACCGGTTGACGCAGGCACTGACCGGACATGGTTGTTTCGGTTGGTACCTTTGCCGAATAACCGGTAGTGAGCCGACCCAACGCTGCCACCACTGCGACGGATGTGCTGAAGAGTCCGCTCAGCACATGTTTGACGGGTGCCCAGCCTGGGCCCCGGAAAGGGATGCTTTAACGCAACAGGTAGGAAATGACCTGTCGCTGCCCACACTTATTCGGACTATGCTCGACAGCGACAGGTCATGGAAGGCGGTCCTCCTTTTCACAGAGGAGGTCCTTAGAGTGAAAGAGGAGGCGGAGCGTGAGCGAAAGAGGCAGGCTTCATCTTCCCTGTCCTTTCCGCCCCTCCGTCGCCCTCGCCGTACTGGACGCAGGAGGGAAGCCTACTCAAGGCACTTCCCTCCTTAACGGATTAACACCTGGGCGGCGCACTTGAGGGAGTGCGTCGCCCAACATTTCCAAGGCGAGAGCGGTGCGCGATGTGTTCCCGCTCACCGCTCGAAGAAACTGAAGGAGAGCGGAATGGTGCCTAGGGGCCTTCCATCAATAGGCCAGACGTCGCCGGGCGCTGAGGAAGCTGGCACAGCCTTGCCCTTGGCCCCGGCAAACGGGAGAAGGAATACCCCGGGGGTTTTAGTCGGTGCGACTCCGACACACCGGGGGGTGACCCTCATCATCCCCTGACGGCCCATAACGGGTTTCCCCCGAGTTAAAAAAAAAAAAAAAAAAAAAAATATTAAATAAACCTAATACGCTGACTAAAATATATCAGTACCTATGTATTTAAAAATATCTAATTATTTTACTTTTTTTCTTGACTCTGCATAAAGATTACACTGTACCTAATTTTAAAAAATGGTTAAAAATGCGTTTACTTGTATAAGTATCCTCGAATAGATACATAATAAATAGGTACCTATATATACATATTGTACAACAACAATTTAGTTTTTCCGTAGCCTGAAAGAGCTAGACTAGGATATGGCAATTAGCTGCCTAATTACTTTGAACGGCAAGAAACTCTTATCCTATTGTTAAATTTCTACAGGCCTCCGCATTTCCTCTACTTCACCTTGGTTAGGTATATTAGTAATGGCTAATGTGATTTTAATTGCTTCGGTGATTACGTGAATTATGAAAGTTCGTACATTATGGGATTGGTCACACTCGGTCTTTACTGATTTTATTATAATATCGCATGCCGAATACATTTAACATACTTTATTCTACCTATATATCGTCGGGTGAAAGGCTATTTGGTTTAAGCGACATTGTTTGGTGATATAGTAATATATATGTATATATATATATATATATTTATTTAGAATCAGCGTTTTTTACCGATTCCAAATATATTAGTTTCCAAATAAATTCCAAGTAAATATATAAGATTCCAAATATATATATATATATTAGGTCCTTACATATGAAATTGGCGTTTTTCGTACTGGCCACTTTAATCACAAATTTCTCCTCTTTGGTAAGGAATCCCAAATTCAAATTTGTACAGCTATAGACTCATGTATTTGTGCTTCGATGATCGTCATTCATTTGTTTTTTTCTTCTGTTTTTTTCTGTTTGCGTCACTCATTTTACAAAATGGAAAACTTAAAATATCGCATTATTTACGAGTACGAGTTCCGCCGTGGCACTAGTGCTGCGGAAACAACTCGAAGGGTGAATGATGTGTATGGCGGTCGTGTTGCAAAAGAAAACACAGTTCGTTTTTGGTTCCAACGTTTTCGTTCTGGAAATTTCGACCTGCAGAACAAGCCCCGTGGACGGCCTGAGACTCAAGTTGATAATGAAGAGTTGAAGGCTATTGTGGAAGCGGATCCATCGCAAACCACGTCCGAGTTAGCTGCAGGCTGCGATGTTAGTGATAAAACTGTTTTAATTCACTTGAAGTAAATTGGGAAGATTAAAACGCTTGAAAGGTGGGTACCTCACGAATTGACTGAATCAAACCGGCAAACGCGCGTCGACTGCTGCGTTACATTACTAAACCGGCACAATAATGAAGGTATTTTAAACCAAATCATTACCTGTGATGAAAAATGGGTTATTTACGATAATCGGAAGCGCTCAGCGCAATGGTTGAATCCTGGCCAGCCAACCAAATCCTGCCCCAAGCGAAAATTAACCCCAAAAAAGTTACTTGTAAGCGTTTGGTGGACTAGTGCCGGTATTGTTCATTACAGTTTTCTCAAATCTGGCCAGACTATTACGGCTGATGTCTATTGTCAGCAATTGCAAACCATGATGGAAAAGCTAGCGGCTAAACAACCTAGGCTGGTCAATCGCTCCACGCCACTGCTGCTTCACGACAACGCTAGACCACACACTGCGCAAAAGACGGCTACTAAATTAGAAGAGCTTCAATTGGAAAGTCTAAGACATCCTCCGAACTCCCCGGACCTTGCTCCAACAGATTACCATTTTTTTCGAAATTTGGATAACTTCTTGCAAGGGAAAAAATTCAACTCCGATGGGGCAGTCCAAATCGCCTTCAAAGATTTTATTGATTCCCGTCCGACTGGTTTTTTTAGTAAAGGGATCAATGAACTACCTATGAGATGGCAAAAGTGCATAGAAAATAATGGTTCATACTTTGATTAATTAAATATATTATATTAAAAAATATTCGACTTTTTGTTCCTCCCATACAAAACGCCAATTTCATATGTAAGGACCTAATATATTACTATATCACCAAAAAATGTCGCTTAAACCAAATAGCCTTTCACCTGACGATATAGTTCTTTATAAAATCTCTGAACCAAAGAGTTAAAAAGCATTTAAATTATAACCTCATAAGTATTGTAGTAGGTATATGCGAAAGGAGGCTTTCAAATAACTTCGTTTTACCTGTTGTGCGAATGAATGATGATCATGAAGAAAAAATATATTTTATGAAAATGACATAGAACAAACATTACAAAATCTGGGATATTTATTTAATAGAAGAATCAGGGCTAGATGGAGTATTGAAAGGAAAGCAAACAAGATTGATATAATATAGTCTTATAAATAAATATAAAAATTGTATGACAATACGCCCCCAGTATATGTATGTTATATGCTGAAGATATAATGTTGGTTTTATTCTAATTGAAAATTTTAATTCTTATCCAATAACACAATATTGTATAAATATATTTCAATCTTAATTATTACATTATACTAAGCTTTTCGGACCAGTGTCAATGAATATAAGAAATTATACCTCTCATTTAAAATTCCCTGATTTTTCGCTTGACTGTTCTATATCAACCGTAAATGTTTTTTTCTGATAGGCTATCATTTCTCGCACTACAGATAAACCAAAGTTATTTGATAGCCTCCTTCTGCCTGTACCTGTTACAGTACATACATAAGAGACTATAGTGTGCGATATTTATTTGGATAGGTAAAATAAGGTTGCATAATAACTCGCTTCAGACTTTTGCGTTTCGACATCGCGTTCGGAATAGTGTATCCCCAGTTGTTATTAATATACCTAGCATAGATGGGCAACATGTAATCAGATTAATGAAAAACGATTACGATTTTATTTTGCGTTTTTCATCATTAATATGACTGCATTTTGCTCATCTATGTTTTAAACACTACGGAATCCTCAATCGCATCCAAATTTATGACTCTCTAATGCTTTGAAGGCATTTAATCATGATTACAGAGCAACAAAATTAAAATTACCGCTACATTTTGTAATCGTTAATCGTTAATCATTAATCAGATTACATTTTACCCATCTCTGATACCTAGAGACCTATAATCATGGTATATGTATATGAGATCGCAAGACGACGGAGAATATTAACGGATTCTCGTCCTTTTGTAGTCGCTATCGTTCTTGGTCTACAATGTACTTATATGTAGTTTACATCAAGAGGAGTTTAGTCACTTTATAGAGCTAGCATAAAAAATATGTAAAAAAATATCAGGGCAAATTTATAATTTATTCACCCATTGGGTTGGTTACGTTTATAGTAGTAAAGTTTAAATGTGCCGAGTGTTTGGTTTTCATTTGGTGTATGTTGTCATTTATATCATCATTTCTAATTAAAAAAATACGTGGTTTCCTTATAATTAATACAGTATCCCTCTAATATGAAATTTAATATAGTATATGTCACTACTTAAATATAGAAATAAATTTTGAACAAGTCCATAAGCTAATTAACTTGTAAACTTGATCTCAACTTAGTCGAATAATCATTACGCGTTTCCGTAACTTAAATGACTACGTGAGAATATGTGTGGGAAGTGCTAGCTATGTATAATCTGGCTTTATGTCCATAATCCCTTGCGGCTATGTATAGAAAAGGTTAGTCAATAACCAAGTTAGTTTCATTGTAATTATTTTTTTCAGTTATCTTTTATAGCATCTCATTGTGTAATGCAACAACGGGCACCATTAGCACCACAATATACATAAAAACCAATTATACTGTATTACGAAACACGGAAGTATAAACTATTAATAAAAGTTGAATAATAAAGAACATAAAAAGGTATATCCTACTGAAACTCAAACAGTCCCTTAACACTTAACGGACGGGCCACACATATCCACATCCCTCATACTATCATAAAAACAATTTATCGTATTTGGTTAATACGTGTATTGAATTTTATTTAGCTCATATTGAGTAATTTAACAAAAATACTGAAAACATTAAAAAAAACTTATAAGAAAAGTTATAAGCAATAAAAGTTAACGAATTTTCCAACTAAGCCGTATATTATGACATATTTCAAACAAGGCTTAGGGTAAAAATTTTTTTTTCCATAAAATAAAAAACAGTAATATGATAGGTATATTTAAAATAATAAACATAGAACCATCAAAGTTATATTTGTAAAAGATTTTAATCAAAGCATAGAGGCTATCGTTGTAGTTAAAAATTCAATATTTTTACAATCATTGCATAGGAGATATTTACTAATAAATGATTTTTGGAATAATAGTCCCTCATGGAATTTGAACATTTATCAAGTCTCATCTTAAACGTAAAAACGTTATAAAACGAAAATTTTCAAGAATATAGATATTGCTTTAAACAATATATAGATACTAATACGAAATAAATATATTTGTTACGCTTTCCTAAAAATGCTACACCTAAAATATAGCTTGAAGTACCATGAGATTGCAAATTGTATTAAAGAAACTGTATTGATTTCGGAATTTAAAGTAAAAAAGGAATACTCATAGAACCACTTCATTGTCTATCCTTCAAGATCCTTTTTCTCAGGAAAGTATGGAAGTATTGGGTTGAAATTAATATCAAATATTAATTACTTTGTAGAGGTCTGTTTGTACGGAACACTCTGTGCACGAATCCGTTAAGTGCCTGGCCGGTTTTTTAAATTTCATTCTTCTATAAAATTTGTTTTTCGTTTAATAACGGCTATAACTTGAAAGTGCTAAGTGAAAAGTGTTAAGAACAAGATTCCGAAAAATCTTTTTTGCGTGTACAATCTAGTAATGCCGCGAGTTCTCCATTTGCCAGAAACGATTATTTACTAAGCTTTTCAGCCGCAACGAAAGAAATTATTAAAGATCGGGATCCTTTGACAAATGATAGCCAGAACTAGTACAGTTGTCTATATTTTTTGCTTTCATTGACGTAGTAAACCTTGGAGAAAATCCTTAAATCCTAAGATGTTTTGACTATATATATATATGTATATACCTGTTAAAAAATCTAGAATGACTACATCCACGCATTGACATGGACTGTATGGTCCTTGGTTCTATATTATATTTTATTTTGTATATTACTTAACATTATTCTATGTATTTGTTATAATACTTGTTTATTATAGTGAACGCATCTAATACTCTACCAGCACCGCGACGTCCGCGTAATCAGTTTGAGTGTCGGCTGAAAATCAGCGCTGTATGGCGTGTACAGCGTCGCCCAGCACACGCTGAGCAGAATGCTCTTTGAAATTGGTAACAGCACATAGGATGATGAGATGTTATGTATTATTCTTTCATTGTTGCTTTTTATATAAATGTGTTCGTTGTATGATATTTCTTTTGTCTCAATAAACTTTTCTTTCTTTGTAATCAAAGCTCCACAGATATTAGAAGCCAACACAACGTATCAGTCTGCGTCCTTTTACTAAGTCCGACATAAGAAGTACACACACAATACAATTTAACAAAGAGCGCTTACGATGCCTAGGTCTCGTCTAATCGTTAGCCCGGGTTCCTTTCACGTAGCCTATTCAAGAGCAACAAAGCCCGGTACCATAAAACACCGCACATAAGCAGTGGCGGATTTAGTGAAATCGTGAATTTAGTGAATTCCTTAGTGAATTCTATAGCGATATCCAAGCTTCTTAAATTTAAAATATTGAAAAATGCAGATAGATAATATTAATCGTTTATTTCTTTGCGATTTCAAACAAAATTCTAATTAATTCTTACCTTAATTTAGTAGTTCTCTAATTTTAATCTTTGTCGAGGCATTGGATTGTAGAATGGTTTTTGCGGCAAATCAGTTCATTTCGTGCTATAACTGTTCTGTCTCTCGTTTCCTGTTTTTTCATTGCATTATACTTTCCATCAAATACGAATCAATCACTGTGCCGAGTGATGTAAACAAAATATTCTATTATCTTTAAATAAGATTCAATTCAAGACATTATCCTCTGGAAGAGAATCTGTGGGCTGTGAGGCTGAAATTTATAGATGCAACTTTAAGGTTGCTTAAACTTTACTAAAACATTACAATTTATATTACTCAATGAATGTCAAAGAATTTGTTAAGTCACCGATTTTGTCAACATGGACCCAAGTCCATCAGTAGAGCCAACTCTACGAACACTATGGTTACACTAAGGTTCCTATTATAGATGCAGTTTTTTGTCAAAACTAATTAATTTCTTGAGAACTTTGCGAGGCAAAGTCGAAATAGCGTCTACAAATTTCAGCCTAAGAATTGCTACTCTTGGTACGTAACTAATCCGGCACTGGTCATGAGTGGCTTCGTCGGCGGCCGGCACACAAACGATATGTCACGGCACGTAGCACAATGCAAACAGTCGGAGTCTATGGCGGCGCCTCTGATGCTCTATGCTGATGTCACAACACTGGCCTGGACAAACGCGACCGCACTGCGCCGCGACGAATCGCGCGACAATGGCCCACTGCACCATCTTGGCACTGCACTGCGTCTCGTCCACTACGCGAATAGCCAAACTGACAAATGAGGAATCTAATTCCAAAACCCACTAAAACATATTTTTTTCAAATCTCATAAATTAATAAAAACTTATAATTAATCTTTGACTTCACAATCACATTCTTATAAGGTATTTAAAATATTATTCTAGAGTGAAAAAGCAAAAAAGAATAAATGCATATACAATATTTCCTTTGATAAAAACATTTCAAATCACTATTTGAACTATTAAGTAATTTTGTACGAAAAATCGTTTTAGCGGGTTTTGAAATTAAACGCCTCAAATGTGTTTCGTTCGTAATACATTAAAAATGTACCGACAACCTCTGATAATATTTTACAAGTATATATTTAGGATATCGATGTTACTTTATCCCTTTGAGTGAAAATGACGGGCCTTATCAAGATTTTCTGTACTAAATTCGAAGAATTTGACAGGCGTCGCCCGCAGTATATATTTTTTTCATTTAAATTTCTTTCTTTTTTATAAATATATTAAATAAAAACAAAAATATTTAAGTTTCATTTTATGATAGTTCCACTCATAGAATTGCCCTAAATTTAATTGTCTGCACGTGTACTATTCTTCGAGATTTAATCGTAAGGCAAGGGGTTAAACGAAAAATATAAAATTAAAAGTATAGGTACATTGAATTAGTAGTATATACATAGATATGAGAAAAAGTAAGAATCGAGGCCGGTCAATACTTACCTACACAAACCAAATAAAGAGAATTCTAATGGAGAGTAAGTTGTAATCAGCGAGATTTATAAATCTAATTTTCCAGAGAATCAATTTTTGATTCATGAATTTACAACAAAGTTAACCATAAATTAAATATCTTGAATTTATCTAATTACAATTGTAATATGAAGCTGAGGGATTGGTTGTTGAATCTGGGATATAATAATACTGAAGAACTGTTGCTGGAATAAATATACTTAAGGTTTAACATTATTGTGAAATTATTGTATACTTAGATTGTATATTGTATGTTATATTATTATATTGTTTCGAGTTAAGATTGGAGCTATGCAGCGGATATAAACTGTATGTAACAAATTGTGTAAAATGTGCTGACATCCAAGATACAGTAGTAAGCAGTCCTTGTTTGGGTGTCAGCTGACTTTAATGTGCTGCTTTGTAATTATCTTTCTAATAAATCGTTTATATATTTATTTTATTATTTAATAAAGGCATTGATGAATGTTGAGGCTCCGGAAAAGATTTGCAAAAATAAAGAGAATTGGTGTTCCATTATTATTATTCTCTCTGCCTATAGTGTGATGTGTTGGCGTGAAGATAGATAGATAGATAAATTAATATTTTTATAAGAAAAAGTTTACAATTAGAATATGTACGAAATCTTACTTATTTCGATTTTCTTCCAATTCAAAAGATTCTTAATTCTCTGTTTTTTTTTTGCGTTTGCTTAATCATATTATAAAGTAACTTTCAAATTAATAAATGTGTTTTTTGTCGTCACTCTCTTAATGGTTCCGCTTAAAGTATGACTCAGATTAACATCAGCCATCGTAAGTTCGTAACACGAGTAGTGTGCCGGTACAGCAGCACATATCTAAGAGATGCATCAGAGATACGGTTGCAAATCGTAGTCAATCAACTGTCAATGTTTTTATGAATCTATTCTTCATTAGACGCCACCGACTGATCTGCCGCTTTCAATTGAAACAATATTAAACGCTATGCCGGCAAAGAGTAAAATAAAACGGTAGAACCATAAACATTCCACGTTTGTATTCGACCTCTGGCGGTCGTCCGCACACTGTCTGCTTCACCACTCGAACTTATAATTTCGTCTCGTTTCTACTGCGCCGAAGCGTCTACGGGATCCGTACTCCTCTGTTCACAGATCCTGTAGGAAGATAAAAATTAAATGGCTCATAATACTTTAACTAGTGACCGACAGAGATTAGATATTTGGCTGAAACCGAAACCGAATATTCGGTTTTATCTAACTCTAAGATTATAGACGCAACTTCAAGTTGACTAAAACATTATAATTGATATTACTCAATGAATGTCAATGGATTTGGTAAGTCACCAATTTAAGCAACATGGACTTGGCTCTGCGAATACTATCGCTATACTGAAGTTTCTATTATATATTCAGTTGTTTGTCAGAATAAATTAATTTTGTGAGAACTTTGTTAAGCAAACTCGATATAGCGTTTATAAATCTCAGCCTTAATCTCGGTTGAAACTGAAACCGGTATTTATTCAATATTTGGTATTTATATATGTTCAACGTACAAATATTAAATAATATGTTAGAGTCAAGTCAAATGAATAAACTATGTTAACAAAACTTAGACAATAACCATAATACGGCTAAATAGAACCCAACAAAATTATATTGTGGATTAGTAAATAATAGGATGTAGAACCGTACGTGCCTGAGTTTCTATTGCCCATAAGTTTCAGCAGAAATGTTGGATTTTCGTTTGTATTTTTGATAAAAACGAACCTGAAGCGTCTGCTTTGGCTGTATATGGCCGAAACCGAAACTTCGATCAGTCACTAGTTTTTATGTTTTAACAGTCTTTTAGTTTTGGGTTTGGCCGTTTCAAACTGGGGTCCAATTTAATTTTTCTCGCTCGGGTCAGTAATAATTGTCTCGATTCGTTCTATGCGATGAGAAGTTATGCAGAAGCCGCCCGCACCAAATATACGAGTATAACCATGTTAGGATAAATTGATTGCTTTTAATTTACTCCTGCGTGTGACTTTGAACTATCATTAGGTTATTTGCTATTAAGCTTGATTATTTACCAGGATTTTACGGATAAATTAAACGGATAAATAATTTTGAAATTTTAGTCGCTTATTGACGACATTGGCCATTTCTTATCAGGAGCGTTGTCAAATTGTTTGTCATCTTTTGGGTATATAAACTAATTTGTTATTTCATCGAAATAAAAGCTTTTTTTAAAAATAATTCTATAACATTTTAATTATAACAATTTTGTGTGTATATACCAATGTGATCGTTACATCATTAATTTATTATTTATTTATTTGTAGAATTATGCACTAAATATTTATAAAAATTAAATTATTTCAAACATTAGTCATATTTCTTTACCTTTTATCATTCTTCAAAAATAATAAAATGAGTTTTGCGATGCCATTATCTCACACACAAGGATTGGTCACAGTCTCACAGAGCTCACAATGGCATCAATGCACTGGATCGTAACACACACCTACATCACAGAAAGCGTCTGTCGGCACGCCGCAAAGCCTCAACAAATAAATAACTTCTGAATAACAAATATTTTAATAAGTAACAAAGCATCAATGAATTATAGACAAGGTGAACGTATGCATTCGTATCACATATTTGCTCTTTTTTCGTCCTGAGTCAAGAAACTCAAGGTCACATCGGAGTGACCTCTAGACATATCACAGACCTAATATCAGTTTACTCGTAATAGCAAAATACCCTTTTCCAGATCAAAAATTGACGAACTCATTATGTAAAGTAGCTATTATTCTCTCAAGTGTTACTCTAACAGTGTTAGTAGTAATCCATCTTAACCAAGAAAAGAATTTTCCAAGTTACGGGCTTTTTTTTACACTGGCTCGACATAGTTACTACAGAGTCCCTGATGGTAAGTACAGTGTAGTCCAAAAACAAAAGTGACTATCAAAGGATAAAAATTCATTGATAGTCTCCATCGCCATGTCGGCCCACATTAACCACGACTGAAGGTCTCTAGGTATATGAGCTACTGGATATACACAAGCTGATCCCAAAACGCGACAAGCCGAAACTGGTCACTATGACGGCCTTTACACCCATGTACTGTGGTCGCGATCCAGACGGGCACCGACGCCCTACCACCTCGCTGCTGCTCGCTTAGCACCACCCAGGAGTCACGTGTAGGGAAACTAGGGTAAAGCCTACGGACGCGAGCAGCTTCGACTCCCAAAACGAGATTGACGTTTTCTGATTTCGAAACGCGACAGGTAGTGGCAACACACTATGGCGGTCTTTGCGCCCTGGACATACCAGGACAGGCCAGGTTTTGCTCTGTGATCACGCTACTTATCACGTTCGGATCGACTTTTTTTTGGAACGGACTATCTACTGATTGCCAGGACAGGCATATACAGCTTAACTGAGCTTAGGGGGCGAGCACAGAAGGTGCTTAGCCAGCGAGTTTATGGGTTGGATGCCAATGCAAGAACGCCCCTGTGGGTATTAACCTCGACTTGGACCGCCAGCCAAAAAATACGTACTCTACGGGTGATGTAATACCGTTTCGGAAGGAACTACCTTGATAAGAAACGCTGAAAGAAATAAAAGGCTGCGTCCGAGTTGAGTTCGGATCGACGTACAAACGCAATCTAACAAGAAAGTAAAGAAGTGAATACACACTTGTAAGGTGGATGCGGTAAATTCTCTGACTCATCTTCCCCTTCCAGCAGGTGTGTTAAAATTTAAAAGTCAAACGAAAAAAAAAAAAACAATTGAAGCGCTTGTCTGCCTGGATATACATCTTTTTTTTTACACTGGCTCGACATAGTGACTGCAGCGTACCTGATGATAAGTACAAGTGCTGTCCAAAAACGAAAGCGACCATCAAAGGATGTAAATCCATTGATAGTCTCCGTTGTCATGTCGGCCCACATATACCTCGACTGAAGGTCTCTAGGCATATGAGTTACTGGATATACACACGCTGATCCCGAAACGCGACAGGCCAAAGCGAGTCACTATGACGGTCTTTTGAATCTGCTCACCCTTAACGAAATATAACGCAAAGATGCTTTATATTTACCTATGTATTGTTATGGTATAAAACATGACATAGGTATTAAATTATCGCATATGAGCGCACGCAGCCGCATGACTAATTTCGATGTATCGTCAAAGAGAACTCCTTTTGAAGACATAAAGTTTTATAGCAACTTAAGAAAGAGCCGATGGAAAATTGGAAAGGTAAGCGTGAAATGCGGCAGATGCAACACTAAATATAAAGGCGGTATTTATTGTCCGGTCTCATTTCTCAAAGCAAGCAAAATTTTATGATCCAATGCAAGAAATCACTAACCCCATATTTCACTTTTACAAAACTCGCAAAAGTAAATAAACGAAAATTATTAACTGACAAGGAAATTATACAGAATGAAGAACAAATATTTAATAGGAGCAGGAAAGAAGAATGAATTCTAAAAACATTTTATCATTGAAATATTTCTTCTGGTTTCTCCCTATTTTACTTAGCCAGGTTGTTCAGTTGGTTGCTTTAACCTTTGTGAAAGTATATAAAAGCCCTAGTATATCTGTAAATTTCGATAAATTCTATATAAGTATTATATTGTAGTAATGATTATCTATGTCTATCTTATACCAATTAGTGTGTTAAAAATAAAATAATAAATTATTAATTTTAATAAAAACTTTACACAGTCATTATTCATTAATTTATGATTACTTTTGCTTCAGTTTTGTTGCTTAACATACATAAATTGATTAACTACAATATTCAATATTAAGTGTCAATTAAATTTCGCATTCGTCGAGAATCATACACCGCAATAAAATTCGAATGTATCGATATTAGTTAACAATTAATATACACGTTTCATTGATTTATTGCAGTTAATTAATTATTACATTTTCAGATTTAAACAAAATGTTTATATGTTACATTTTAGTTTTGAACTTTTCTACTCCATTATATATTTCTTCATGTCAAATGTTATAAAATGATTAAAAAAATAAAATTGGAAGCAAAAAATATGTTTTAAGCAATTTAATATATTAATTACTATATATCTAACATCTCTACTATTCAAAGTTACCTTCAATGATTCTTCCAGGTATCGTGTTTATCCTCCAACCAAGCAATAAAACCGTCCACTTTGTCATGATCCGTTAAGTAAAAATCATATCTTCGTACTCAAAATCTCTATCCTTTATATATAGTATTCTATAAGCGAATACTAAGGCCCACGTGAGAAGCATGAACTCTTAACCGAGAATTTGTAACACTAATTTGTTGTTATTTCCAGTATTAACACCAGGAACATCACTCACTACTCACCAAAAACAGATGGAGATTTTCTCGTAACTACATAATATATTGCGATGAAACTGTGAAAATACCGACGCGTTTAAAGCGTTCTCCAAGTAAAACTCTAATCCTTAAATATAAATAGCACGAACAGCCCTGTTTTGTAAAATAAAAATAGTTGTTAATACAGCAGAATTATTCCACAGTAATATACCATTAGACATAATGCTGTGAAAATAATTGAAGTAAACTAGTCGAGGTGTTTGAATATCGGTTAGTTGCCTGGTTTTACTGACTGAGTAAGCAGCCAAACTAAGTTTCCGTATCAGACGTGTAAAGTGTGCCCCTCACCGTAATTTTGAATCCAATATTACACGCTCATGTGACCCATTAACAATGTAAATTGTACTAAGTCAACGTTTTTCTATTATGTGTTAGGTTTATGTGAAGCCGCCGTAATTAGGCAATACAAATTTTATATATTTAGTTTTGTTAGAATTAATCAATAAACTGTTTACTGTAAACTAGTTCAACATCTGAATTGCCTCATTCACATTGTCATAATTGCTTGTATTACCCAATTATTCGACCTTAAAAATAACTGATGTATCATCAGCAAATAGAACTAGGTCACAGATATTCTTAACAAAAAATGTGAGTTCATTAAAGTATACTAAGAATAAGAATGGGCCCAAAATAGAGCCTTGGAGCACACCCATCGGAACCAGTTAGTCTAGAATGGGCCTTTAATCTTTCGGTGATTAAAACTATTGTTATATTTTTTATCAAAATTATATATTATCGATTCAAACTGGAAAATTTTATTATTATTACATTAAGCAAAACCAGAGACAGTAACTATCTAGTCAAAATATATTATGAAAATGGCAGACATATCGGCGCGACACGATCCGACGGGCAGGAATGTCGAAGGCGAGACGCGCAGGCAACAAACGGTCTCTGCACCGCTTATAACTTCTTGAAACAATGACGATAAAAGGATTTTTCATGCCAACGAAACTCGGAGTAAGCAACAATAGATTTTTTAACTTATTTTTTTAAACAACCAATTATTACTGTACAAGGTGTACAATGTATATAAATACGTCTCCGTTTGCATTAGCCTTGATAAATTAAATTGTTCGTGGTCACTTAATCATGACCAAATACATGTTATATTGTCAGTTATATATATTATATTATACTATAAGATATTATTTACAATAGCTAAAATTATGTCAAGATCAGTAAATAGTTTTTACATGACACGCGAACAATCAGGTAAGAATTCGAAAAGTAATTGTCTTTGACTTAGGAGCAAAGCGACCAGGAGTATTGTATTGGACATATTCGGCTCTGTTACCCATTTGTAATAGAATTGTACATTAATTATTATAAGTCTCTTATTATAAAGCCAATTCTGTGCCTGTGACCATACTCTCCGATATCGTTAATTATTTAAACTCTTCAAAAATATATTAATGTCCAAGCTATTCCATCTATTGAGAAAGACGTATGTCCAGCAGTGGACTAGGGTGGGCTGATAATGATGATGAAATCTATACCGGCTGGGATAGACTTTCACAACTAAACTGGGCGAGAGGGATAAACTGAGGTGCTCAGCCGGTAATTTATGGGTTGGGTGGCAACGCAAGGATTCCCTTGTGGACACGGACCTCGACTTAGGTCGCCAGCCAAAATACCTAACCTAACGGTGATCTGCTAGCGTTTCGGAAACGACTATCTTGAGAGAAACGCCCAAAGAAACTCAAGGCTGCGTCGAAGTGGAACTTACTACTATTTAGTATTTGTAGTTTGTTTTAATGATGATATAATAATATGCATTCCCAAAAAATATGCAATAGATGTCAATAAAAGATTCGAAAGAAATAAATTATGCAAGTATCTCGCGTGGTTGATTTATACATAGTTATTTACAAGGAAAGAAGTATCGGACACATTTTGGTTTCTATGTAAAAAGGGTTAAAAATCCATCTTAATAGCATCGCTTACCGATATAGCCCAGCGAAATGGGTCCCTTTCATCCGGCAAATTTTATCGCATCTTTTTGGACCTGAATCCATCAATTCTGCTGATGGATGGACCATTGGACCGGCTTGAGCAATCGAAATTCAAATTCGCTAAATCTTCCCACACCGCATCGAAAACGGGTCGGGTCGTTAACAGTGCACAGAGTTTCTTTTTGTTGTACCGGAGATATTCGCCCTGCAGCATCGTCTTGGTGCTGTATAAAGTTACCAGCTTTATCGACCTGTAAATATGCAATTTTGTCAGCATTTTACTTATTACAGTTCTTGCGTACGCGTTGCTGACCCCATCGCCAATTTTATAGAATAAGCATCGCTATATTTTGTATTATTTATAGAGCATAAATAACAAATACCTATTTTATGCGGTTTATTACAGCTACATATTATAGAACACATAGCTATATATCGAATATGTGGTCGAATATATACTAACTTCCTATGTACAGGATCTTTCAACTAAAACTATAAAATTTTATAAAAAATATAAGGTACAACCCCAGCTTAGTGCTAACTTTAACTTAGAGTATATTTAATAATCTAAGAATCTTATTATCTTTATGTTAACTACTCAGACAAATTTATTATTCCAAATTTCACTGTTCACCAGAAATATTTTTTTATGAATATACAACACAATATCTTATCATTATTTATTTTAAGATTATAAAATTGTAGTTTTTTTTTCCCAGATCTAGTTGGCAACACCAATAGTTGATGGCGAAGTAGGAGGGGGACGAGGTTCTGCGTCGCAGGACGCAGACGCACGGGCAACAGGCGTGATTACAGGGCTGTACGCAGCTAATCACTCCCGCTACACAACCGCGCTGCAGTGTGAAGTGGTACGGACGGTGACAAGTACGCAGTATATATTATACATTATCTTTCACTTAAAAAAAAAAAAAGTAGTGATATGTATGAATATTTGTGCAATATGCAAAAAGGGGTGCTTCTAGTCATTGTGAACTCCTTAAAAACTGTAAAAACGTATGTGTTGTAAAATAATCAGAAAACTAAAAATCCGAGTAACATCTAAAATGTCGCAAAACTGAAATCTTAGAATAATGTTCGTTGTGACTACCACTATAGAATAAATAATAGTTTACACACTTTTGTAATCTTATGTAATCTAATCTTGAGACTCCAACACATGGAATGGTTAGGTATTAAAAAAGCTTTTCTCATAATATGACAGAATAACTATTCAAGCATTATATTCATATATAAGTACTATAAGCTGCAAAATGTGTTTTGTATTTTGGAATAATGAACATATTTTAAAAAAATTATCTCCTTTTTGTATTTCAATTGCACTGACCATAATAAAATTATTATACCATGCAAAGCTAACCAATTAGCTGCCTATTTTTAATTATTATTAATTTACTCAATTAATTAAAAAAAGAGACTCACTTGTTACAATAAAAAAATCAAAAGCACAAATAACATTATAAATTAAGTATACCAAGCAATATAAGTTATAACCAACATTAGTACTTTCATCTTGCCGTTCAATCCCGCGTCGGCTCATTGCTATTAATAACAAACAAGACAAAAGTCCCTTTCTCAATATCCAATGTTTTTAACAACGCCGCTAACCTCAGAACACGTGGATGCATGATGATACTTGACTCTTTGACACGTAAATTGCTTTTAAAATGTACATCGACCCTTTCATGCTTTGGTGGGAGCCCAACTCAACGTTTGGCAATACAAAAGTATGAAGAAAAGTTATAAATCCGAGCACCTATTACGTAATACTATACATAAGTAAATATAGGTACCACATTTTGAGATTTTTCAAAGTGGCAAAATTCTTGTATAATTATTAAAATGTAAACATTTATTTGAGAAAATTATAATTTATTTAAGGACTTGAAACATTATAATTACTATTGGCAATCGATTTACCATCGTATTTCATAGTTGTAATTCTAGCAATTCCTAAATCTATTTGATAATACGTAGAAGTAAAGCTATAGCACTGTCTATGTATAACTATACGAGTAGAAACATTTTCTCCACGTCGAAATTATGATATGCATTTGTATATATATCCAATACTACCTAACCGATTATAACCTTATACATCTATGTGTCCAAGTACATATTTAACACCTCGAAAAGAATTGTGTAAAAGTCTCGTACAAATAAATTTAGTACTTTCTGTTGCAATATCGACTTAGAGTTAATATGGAATAATCGTATAAAATCTTATTTTTCGCCTTTTTTTTAAATTAGCATGCATTTAGATAGCCAAACAATTTGTTTATGATTTTCAAATAGTAAAACACAAACAAATTATATATTTTTGAAACAAAAGTTAATGTAATTAGTTGAAATTACTCTTTAATCAACTGCCCTAGACTACTATAATCCCTAAATCTTTAATACAAGCAAAAAGTCCTGGTATTGAAATTCCTAGCAGCGAAACCCCTCGTATAGTGTCGGTACGTCAAGACGACATGCGTCAGCAACGCTTGTCAAATGTCAACGTTTTAAAACCGCAATATTGAAACAATTTTAATTCAATCGAGTTTAATTTCGTTCACAATCTGCTCGCGGCCGACTGTAGCGACTCATTACGACTTCATTTTATTATAACAACAATGAGGGCCCACGTTTCGCGTTTTATTCACTGAACTTGACGTGCGCATTGTGAGGAAATCAATCTTAGTTGTTTGTGATGATGCAAAATCAGTTACAGTCCACGACAAAGAAGCTGTCACTAATGTTTATTCCTTTTTGGATGACAAAGAAATTGAATTAATCTCACTTCTTATATGTAATAACGTAATAGTTCAATACGTACGCGTAGTTACTTACATTCTTGAAGACTTTTAAATTTAGTTTTAAGTCGTCTTTTCGACTGAAATGAATGATAATTAATATTAGAATGGTTGAAATGTGATATTAAGCTTTTTGGCAAAGTATTGGCAGTTGATTGTGGTTGCACTTTAATGCCAAAATCAATTATTGGCTAGCAGAGATTTTCACACCTGGCTTGAAATAAAGTCTTCTACGATTCTCGCAACGAAGATTTTCATTCGCTCATCGTAGTTACATTATTTACATTTAGAGCTAACATTGTTTTCTTGGTAGATACACTTTCTGGAAAATTAGATATATGGTGGACATTTTTTGTTAATAATATTTACTTTTTAAAATGTACCAGACTTGTCAGAGTAATTTATTCTACTGGCCGAATTTATAATGTGTCTCCTGTCCTCTAACGTGTAGCTCTATTTTACAGAAATAAAAGTCACAGATCAAAATACATATCGTGGGGTGAAAGTCTATTTGGTTGAGGCGACATTTTTTGGTGATATAGTAATATATATTTTCTGAATCAGCGTATTTTTACCGATTTCAAATATATATATATATATATATATATATATTACTATATCACCAAAAAATGTCGCTTAAATCAAATAGACTTTCATCCCTCAATATGATAAGTCGGCATTGTTGGTATAGACCAAAATATCGGCATTACGAACGCTTATTATGTCAACCTGCAGCGCCTTCCATGTAGTGCTTAAAAAGAAAATTATACATATTATTTGCTTCAATTATTACACGGTCTTTGTTTAAAAGTTAATTTGTCACCAAATAAACGTGCGCAGACGCCGCTGAGTGCGTAATGTGTAAATAACCACAGGGTCGGAACTAACACTTCCTCCTCGCCTCACGACATTTGTCAACCTGTTTTCTACTTCATTTGTATGTGATTATATTGTAGGTATCTGTGTGGACAATGTGATAAAAAACTTTACATAATAATATGCGCCTGTTTTGTGAGGCTAATGATCACAATTTTTTCAAGGTAAATCAAAATTTATTTCGAATATTTAGATGGTATTTTCTTTACATATTATAAATTTTCTGTCTCTATGTTTCCTTATATCTTCTAAACTACCCAACAAATCTTAATGCGATACTCCCCATTATTCCATCACGTGAACGGCTAAGGAGTGGAATATGCTTCCAGCGACCACATTTTCGCGATCTTATGACTTGGGAGACTTTATGAGAAAATTGAATTCGTTGGGGGAACTCGGTACATCGTTGGGCTCATCTTCACCTTCCATCAGGTGATTGAAGATAAACGTTTGTCTGTAAATTATAAAAAATAAATAGCAAGTTTATTCCATATATTTTATATGGTCTAGGTCTAGGACCTGGTCTAGGTCATTCAATGAGTGTGTACCTAATATAATCGTAGTATATAAACGATCGTATAAAATACTTTTAGTAATGTTCCAACTACCACATTAAAACACACACACACACATACATATACCGTAAAAACCGTTGATGAAATTATTGTTGCATAATTCATTCATTCCATTAAACTAAAAATCTATTGCCATTTAAATAAAAGTCGCACTTAAAATTCCGCAAAATCGAAAAAACTTACACAATTACAAGTAATTTATCAAATTAATAAGCTATTTTTATACAAATGTTTCTCTTTATTAATTGATACACAGAATAAATTTATTACTTTGCGTGCAAACGCGTAATTAGTCGTTCATGAACGAGTAACTCAAAGCTATCAACAATTTGTCTAATGGCTATCGATACCTGACTTCCTTACATGAAACGTTAGACGTTATAAGAACTTCTTATCACGAAACAATGATAGTTAATAAACTGCACTAAATGCTGCAGCAAACGATTATTACCAGTATAGACTAACTTATATTTATTCCGTGCTGTTGATGTTTATAATTACATAATAATTAGTAAAATAAAAAGATTCATGGGCTGTAGTGGGAACTCGGCGTCTATTTCTATCAGCCGGCCTCTACTTAGAGGCAGAGATGGGCAAAATGTAATCTGATTAACGATTACAAATGTAGTCGTTATTTTAATTTTCTTGCTCTGTATTTCTTTCTTCTTCTTCTTTCTTGTCGATTTATTTGATTTAGACGACACAGATCTATCTTTAATAATTGTTATCCATTATTGGAATAAATTTCATAAAATTATATTTTACAGTAGCTAATAGCCATTAGAATAATTTATGTACTAATATATATAATAATAATAATTTATGTAATATTTATATACTCGCGAAATCACAAAGAAACTTAATTATGTAATGAACAATTTATATCAGATGTGAGTAAGAGAAACATAAACCAAATAACGTCGTGCCGCCGACATAAAATAGGTTATTACAAAACAAGAATGCAAGTATAACAAACAGGAACGATCCAACAATGGTTACCTACGTGTCAAGTCCCACACACTCGGCATTACAAACATCTAACAAAAAAGAGGTCGCATCCTAAACGCACGGCACAAAAAGCTCGTGGCACAAATGGTACAAGTCGGTGAGATCAAAAGAGATTGCGGCCACTTCACACTATCAACCGAGAGCCTGCCATCCATCCGCTGACGCATAGACATCCACGATAGACTGCTCATGTCACCATGGCAAAATGTAATCTGATTAATGATTAACAATTACAAAATGTAGTCGGAATTTTAATTTTCTTGCTGTGTAATCATGATCAAGTCCATTTAAAACATTAAGAAACCATAAATGTGTACGCAATCTGTAATTCTGTAGTGTTTAAAACATAGATAAGCAAAATGCAGTCATATTAATGGTAACAAACGTAAAATGTTATCGTTATCATTTTTATTAATCTGATTACATTTTGTCTATCTATACATATAGGTAATCAAACACATTTTTTTTTACTTATAGAAAATCCTCACGGAACATACCCAGTCGCATCTAATAGAGAGATGGTAGCCGAAGAGAGCCATACTTACACCGGTTGAAAACCTCAAGGTGACTAAGACTACGCGTTGGCGCAACTTAAGGATCTGTATTCAATTCTCTACCTCCTCGCTGTATAAATCAAACAGGGCTTGTCAAATAACAAGGCAATGGAGGTAAAGATCACAATACATGAGTACAGTTGTCTGTCGCTGCATTCGGACTGTTGCGTTTTCGGATTAGCTTGTATACATCCAGTTTTCATATACCTAGAGGTTTTCTGTCATGTTGAGTGTGATTCGGTATGATGACGATGACTGTTAACATATTATCGCTCTTTACTGATCACGATCGTTCTTAGACTACATTATACTTTCCATTAATTTGCAAGTAATCACTGTTGATCCGATAAAAAATTATAAATAAAATAAATAGGATGCTCGGTACAATCGTACCAGTTAATTTAATAACTTCGTTATTCATTGCTTAATGTACCGCTTAGGGTAATTTTTACTTTTTATTGACTTAATTAAGCCAGTAAACAATGATAACTACTGAAACAGCACGTGTAGACATGATATCACATTAATGTTATTTTACTGCTCTGTTGCCAGAATGGCTTATGTGATACTCGACGTCTGTCTTTAGAGTCTATGCTAGAAAACCGTGCGTACCTACTTTAATTGATCCAATTATCTACAGATCAACAATAAGCGGACTACTAAAGTGACAGAATAAACATGACATAACACTAGTGCTTTTCCATTAATGTGGTATTAGAAAGATTTGTGTTATATTCGACGACTTGTTTCGAGTAGTCTGTGGCCATATGCGAACTAATGACAGTCATAGTGTTACATTTTACGCAAACCACCAGAAAACATAATTTCAACTTTAATATTAATAGCAGGAGGTTCTCAAATCAAATGTCCATATAGAAAAATACACTGTTACATCTAACAATGATGATAAAAGTTTATATAAAAAAAGTGTTATTAGTAAGCAATTGTAACGAATGGTTTTAATGTGAATCTGCAGCATTTAATAATCTCGTGCTAACTATTCATTGGGTTATTTGTCTAAATTTCACATTAAAATAGATTGTATTGGATTGACTATTATACTATTTATTTATTTTGTAAATGTGTACTTTTTTTATTATCATTCTCGTTTATCTCAAACAGTTATAAGATTTGAAAGAAATACAAGTAACTATGATTGTTATTATTAAGGTAATGAAGAATTATTGTTTGAAAGATTTTGCTGAAATTATGTTATTAAATAAAGTACTAAAATCAAAAATTGATATGTTTTATATTTAAGTAAGTACGTAAGTATTAGGAAGAATAATATTTTTTTGATATCAATATAGAATTTCTATAAGAGTTTTTAGTACAGTTAAACAAAAATTTGTTTTGAAAGATATTCAATTAGAAAAAATATTTTACTCTTCTAAACAAATAAAAATATTTTAAATTTTAGTTTAAAAATTTTTAAGAGTTTATAAAAACGTATTTACAGTACTTACGTTTATAAGCAGACCATACATCATTTCTCCTAGCTCACTAATTTGACTATTGGAATATTTTAATAGATTTCAAAATACTCTTTGTATCACTAAGCGAAACTCTTATTCCGTTACATATTACGCTGTCAGAACTAGGGTGGCTCAAGGGATATCGTCTAAATTATATGTTCCAAACTAAAAGTATTCTTTTAATCTAGTAGTAACGCATAAATACTGCAACACTAGATAATCTAACTTGTAAATTTTATTATGAATATCGGTAGAAAAATATTTTTCTGCAAAATACTGCCCACGTACATTTTTAACTTTTTTATTTAGATATGGTACATTGACCTACATCACATCTGATGGTAAGAATGTAGAAGTCTAAATATCGACTATGACATTCAATAGCAAAGAAAAACCTATCGATAGCCGCAGTGAACATGCGGGCCTGCAAAAATATCTTTTCATGGTTCATTTAAAGGTCTACTTACTACTAGATAGGTTACTGGGATTGGTAACGCCACAGATAATAAGTCCTTGCTTTGTCTGGCTCTTGTTGCGTTTGCTTGCCACCCAGTCCGAGAGGGGGGTAGTTTGCCTAACTACTGTTGAACCGTTCGTCTTGCAACGTACATACGCGTCGACGGTGCACCTCAATAATTTATATATTTTGGTTTCATACATTTACTGTGTTGTGGAAGTGATATCACATATCGTCAGGACTGCTGGACAGCCTAACAGGTGGGTGGCAACAGTTATATCGCATGAGCCAAGACCTAGAAAAATTACAGTCCACTTTTAAATTCCACGGAACCCTGCAAATTCACGGTGGTTCCAGGGATACTTTGGCTCAAGTGACCTAATATTATTAACTTTCTTACAATATGTTTCTTTTTTTGGTTATATTTTTCCTTTTATGGGGAAGGCAAAGGCATTTACTACCTACAGCCATGTCTGAAGTCTTTTCTTTTTGTCTTATTAAATTTCTCCAATATATTCTGCCGTAGTTTCAATTAAATCTAATCCATCTTCATTTGCTTTATATTGCACTATTTCCATACACACACAATATAAGCGGTGAAGAAAACTATGTAGTTTGGGGGAAAAACTCAGCAACCCAAGGGACGCATCACTAGAGTCTTGCCAAAAAACCATTAATTCGCCATCGCACATGGTCAGTCGAGCATTCCATTGCTGCCCAATCCCATAACATAGGCCCAGACAACACTTAAACACCCAAACGACCGCCAGAACAAGAAAACAACAATTATTCAGCGAGAGTGCAGAAGAGATGCAACCATTCGGGCTTGAAGCTTTGCCGCCAAACCATGTTTCCTTTTAAATTACATAGATATTGTATACACACGTGGCAAAGACAATGTGGCGTTCAGGCTGTATGCCATCAGGAAAGTAAGGCTTTGCAAGGAGTATCTATACCGTGAAATTATATTTATTTTTAAAACAAGAATATTATCTGTAAATGAAGCTGAGCGCAGTGAAGTGTACGCAGTGAGAGGCGGAGCCGATGATACAATCGCCGGAACCACTCCGCGGGAGACTGCGCACCTTCTAAAACCAGGGTTGTCCTATAAAATATACATATTTAAATCTGTAACTGAGAGAAGATGTTACACATAATATTAGTATATAAGATTTGAGTAACGCATATTTATATAAGGAATATTTGCATAATAAAAAGAATGCTGAGTAAACTTACGAGAGCGTACAAGAGCCTGTTGCGTTTCTAGACCAGCTTACAGACTTCTAGAAGTAACATACATTCCATAGCAGCATAAAAAAGCATTATCTTGTTAAACTTGGATGTTTAAAATATGATCTAATTTACATTTTGAGACTTCTATTCTGGTATTTAGCAGATTAAACGTCCTACTTGGACATTGAATAACTCGTAATAATAATAGTATATCAGCACGCCATATCCCTTTTGGGGTGAGAAGAGATTCATTAGTGTCTGTATCTACTTTAACGTGACCAGTAGCGCAGTTGATTGCCGTACTCAAGGCACTTACACAAGACATTACTATTAGATGACATGTGCGTTTCCACATGATGTTTTCTTTTACCAGGGAGCATGTGGTGCCTAAATCTATACATTGTACATATACAATATATCTAGAATATATCTAAAGATACCAATTAATGAACCTCTGCTCACACTGGAGCGCGTATGGTATAACAAATGATATATTTATATCATTCAGTTAAATATTAAACAATTTATAAGCAACTGTTTACTTAACAAAAATATCTGCGGTCATATCTTGGATATTATGAAACCAGTGTGTAGCGGTCACAATGACGGCCGCTACATAATGATTTGTGCTCCGTCCCTCACAGTTCTTGAGCATTCAAGAATTTGCGTAGGATTTTGGAGGTCACTTGAAGACATTATACGATTAATGTCGTCCGTATTATAAAAAAACAGTTTTTATAAAATTGTTTTTTTTTTACATAAGCTCGACAAAGTAGCTCCAGTGTAACTGATGGTAAGTACAGTGAAGTCCAATAACGAAAGCGACTATCAAAGGACGAAAATCTTTCGAGTCGCCGTTATATCGGCCCATATATACCACGACTGAAGATTTCTAGATACAAGAGTTACCGGACATACACAAGCTGTTCCCGAAACGCGACAAGTCAAAATGAGTCACTATGACGGTCTTTACACTTGTGTACTGTGGTTCTGGCCCAGTTCGGGCAATCGCCCTACTACTACAAAAACCTTTTAATTTGTTTGTTGATCCTTTAACAATCTGATGTAAATTACTGCTATATTAGTAAGAAAATAATCTTTACCCTATTGTTTATATTTAATGCTGTGCATTTGAAGCATCAAATGCCATTAGGAAAACAGTAATCATGCCGGCCTGCACAAACATCTCTTCATGCTTCGTATTCAATCCATATATGTATTTTTAATTTTGTACCAGTATTGTCGTCTATCGCATGTTATTTTGTGAGGGCAGGCCGTAAGTTTTAAAGATGAAAAAATTTGTTTTCCCAAATTGAGAAGTATGAAACAAAACATCAACGAATGTAATAAAAACTGGTTTCTAGAAGCTATATCAAGAAATCTAAATTAGTATAACAAACTAACTACAATTAACTGTTTGGGCTTTCCGGTGTGTGCCAGCATGCTAATGAATCTTGGATTTAATTATTTATTGTTTTATTTTTATACAGCTACCTGTTTTCGATTTTTTTTAACCAGGAGAAAATCCATTATGGTCCGTCAGAGGAGCGGTGAGGCCCCACCCCCCGGTGTATCGGATTCTCACCGACTAAAAACTCCTGGCTACTCCTTCATCCCCTTTATACGCCGACCGTGAGTACGGACTCGCAATCCGCCACGAACTTGTTTTTGCTTGATACATCGGCATCTAACAACTGCTCTCTATAATATCTATTTACGTGTATTACATTTTAAACCAGCTTATGCAGGTGTTAAATGAAATAGTATGTATGTAGCTATTATAATTAACCAGTTTCGTGCTTCTGCAGGGCATAAGGTTCCTTCCCGTTTTCCACTATATTTGTTGAATCCATGTTTAGGAGTTTTGGGATATTTAACCCACCACACTTGTTAATGTGGGTTGGCGAGTGTGCACTGTGTGTGTGTGTGTAGCAATGCAACATGCTGTATACTTTAGTCGACTCTTGTCACACCTCAGCATGATGAAGAGGAAGCGCACTATTCTATTCTGCCAGTAAATCCCATTGCTAATAAGACGTGGGGTAGAGCTCAATACATACAAAATAGTATTCATAAATGGTTACCTACTATTAATTGAAAAGTAAAGAAAGTTTTAGGTATCTACATCTTACAGAACTATGAATGCTTATACCAAAAACTACATAGCCAAATTAAAGTAATTATTTTATTAAAAGTATTTTTTAATCAATCAGGACGGACACATTTCGAAAACCCTCAGGCAATATAATACACAACACAAATAGGCAGTTATAGTGTCAGGATAGCTATAAAAACGGCAAATCGAGGGACGAACGGATAGACACAATGTGTTAGATATTAATTTCGAAATTATAGGCTTGAGCGACCGTGCAAAGGTGTTCTGGCTAAAAACACGCACAGAAGTGCTAAGAGAGACCGATTATTATTTGAACCTCGTCTAATAATCAACAAACAGCTGCCTCTACAAATATTTATTGTTAGTTATAAGATTATTGTTAGTGTTTGCTCAACAAAGTTTGTATACCAACCAACTCTGTGAGGAACACTTTGAATAAAACCAGTTATGTATTATGAAAGATTCAAAACGCGCCTTCCTTAATATGGAACAAAATCTGAAATAAAATCGTAGTCTGGCCTTTGAAGACTTATAGCCAAAATTAATATCCTATATTTTAATTTTTTTTTACACTGGCTCAACATAGTGACTACAGTGTACCTGATGGTAAGTACAGTGTAGTCCAAAAACGATAGCGACTATCAAAGGATGAAAATCCATTGATAGCCTACATCGTCATGTCGGCCCACATATACCACGACTGAAGGTCTCTAGGTAGGAGTTACTGGATATACACAAGCTGATCCCGAAACGCGACATGCCGAAACTGGTCACTATGACGGGCTTTACACCCATGCACTGTGGTCGCGATCCAGACGGGCACCGGCGCCCTACCACCTCACTGCTGCTCGTTTAGCACCATCCAGGAGTCACGTGTAGGGAAACTAGGGTAAAGCCTACGGACGCGAGCAGCTTTGACTCCCAAAAATAAAAATAAAAAATTCGTAAATAGAAATCTATATCTTTTCCTCTCAGATATATATGAATAAAATGAGACTCCTATACAAAGTAACATTCGATAACACTTGTATAAAGTTCAAAATGTATGGAATTGCCATAAGCTTTCAAAATATCACGTTGTCACGTTATGTCAATTACGTGGTAGGACTATTGCCAGAATTGGGTCATGACCACAGTACACAAGTGTAAAGACTATCACTGTGACTCGCTGTGGCCTGTCGCGTTTCGGGATCAGCTTGTGCATATCCAGTAACTCCTACCTAGAGACCTTCAGTCGTGGTATATATGGGCCGACATGACGACGGAGACCATCAATGGATTTTAATCCTTTGGATTTTTCCTTTGAGTACTTACCATCAAGTGCACTGTAGAAACTATGTCGTATTTTTTTTTTAAATATATTTGCACTCTTCTACTAAAGTTAGCGATAAACGCATTACTTTGTCTAGGAGCCAGAATAAGTCCTTAATTTCAGCTGCTAATGACCTACCAACATAAAAAAATAATCTGTTAGCTCTAGCTAAAAGGTTTTTTGTTCGGCCTTTTGGTCAAACAATCCAATTGTTTGAATTATTTACACATTATTAAGTCAGAAACCCCATTTTTTAAATTTGCTTGTTATTTTACATTGTCAATTTTTTAATTCCTTTGGGTTGAGGTTTTTCAAAAATTTAGTATAGGCCAATATTTGAAGAATGTGATATTGTCAACTACACGCATCATCAAAGTCTAGCCAAGGCACAATTCTGATGCCTACTAAAAAAAAATGCATTTTATTAAATAAAATTGTTATACGCAATTTTATGCTTGTTTGAAATTTAAAGTAAAATTTTATTACTGAAGATCAAAATTGAGGAACGCTTATGAAAAAAATCAAGAATAAAAAACAGAAAAAAAAAGTTGTGAGATACAAATAAACGTTAAAAATGGATATATTAGGTTTCAGTAAATAGGAACTTTTAATACACTATCTAAAGCTCTGCATCGTGTTAGCATTCTTAAAATCAGGCTGTTTAGAGTAACTTGGGGCATCCATATCCAAGTTCGCGAGAGATGCAAAAAAATATGTCGTTCTTTATGAATCTACCTACACTACCTACGACTTCAAGTTACGGACTTCGCAAATTAATTCCCTGGTTGTCCCTATAGCAAATTCAAAACGACTATAAACTGGTCTTACTTAACTCTGTCATATTATAAATGTCATTTCATAGCATAAGTATGATAAGTACATACTTCTGCAAATAGTTGAACAGGTATATACCAGTTTACAGGTTGATAAATATAGTGTTGCTCAAAGCAAGACCAAGACGAGAACATAATTAGTCATAGTCTAAACAAAGAATACTGTGCAGTCTTCATTATGGGATCACGATAGGCGTGATTAACGTGCAGTTCTTTTTTTCGAGTTGATGAAGTATTGTCGACCGGGAAAGGCCTTCACAACTAAACCGGGCGAGAGAGCGAACACTTATGGTGCTCAGCCAGTCTTAGGCTGCTCAGTCGGGAATAATGTGTAGGATGTGACTCCAGCTGTATTGTCACCAACTGTGAAGGAGGAACGAGGCTCGCCGCCTGCCGTAAGAGGATTAGTCATAACTTTTTTTTTACACTGGCTCGTTATATTGACTTCAGTGCACCTGATGGTAAGTACAGTATAGTCCAAAAACGAAAGCGACCATCAAAGGATGAAAATCCATTGATAGTCTCTGCCGTCATGTCGACTCAGATATACCAGGACTGAAGGTATCTAGGTGTATGAGTTACTGGATAAACACAAGCTGATCCCGAAACGCGACAGGCCAAAACGAGTCACTATGACGGTCTTTACATGTGTGTACTGTGGTTATGACCCAGTTCGGGAAATTGCCCTGCCACCAAAGTGGCCCGCTTGTGGTGGAATCCTTTAACGCTTGTGAGGAGCTTGTCTCCATCCCATATATTATTTATTTGTCGCGCAATATATATAATGCGCTCGACCTAGATATCGTGCAATGAAATGTAAATATTACGTTGCATTAGATGCATAAAACTTCCTTACTTCTTATTCTGCGTAATACTATTTTTGGTCACCGACAATACTATTTTTGGTTTTGAAAACCAAACATATTACCTAGCTTAATTGATTGCTTGCCATATATGGGTATATAATGTATGGAGGTATAATTTAGAGTTACTCAAGACCAAGCTCGTTTGGCTTGACTTTAGTCTAGGCCACAGTTACTAATCTTGGTTTAGTCGAAAACAAGCACAAGTTTTATGTAATATAGAATTTTGCTCGAAATCAAGCTTTTTTATTTTGACTTTTGTCGAGGCCGTATTAGTTAATCTTGGATTCAGATGACATAAGACATTATAGTTTTGATTTGCATCGAGACAAAACAAGCTAGTATTTGTTTTAGTTTTATATAAATCATTTAAAAAAAATTCAAACTTGTGAAATCTGTGTAGGTGAACCGGAAAGAATTATTTAATCAGCGACGACGACATCCATTAAACGAATAACAAATATATATAAAAAAGAGAGACAAACTAAAATGAAAAACACAATACACTAATTTTATATTCTATTTAAATATGAGATAATCTGACAGTCTATGTCTTATTTTCGATACCTTGGTTTCAGTATTCCGCAAGACCAGCATAATTAAATACTTATAAGCAGCACTATTTACATGGCATATAAAATTTGAATAATAGGTATATCAAGAATAATCCAAAAATATCGTCCTCTAAGTACACAAAACCCCTTTTTTTATTCAGAACTACATAAAAGTGCGAGAAACCTGTTACTTGGCCGTGTTCAGTCGTAAATAATTTAAATTTACAACCCAGTCTGGCGACTTCTTGAACTGTCTTATTAATTCCAAAATACATTTGAAAGTTAGTTTAATTAAACAAGTAGTTACTAGTTAACGACTACAGTTACGGCGAACTGAGGGAATGAAACAGCGTCCCTCTGAGAGGGATGTTATTAGATAGAAAACCATGCGAAGTTGCTTGGAACAAACAAAGAACAAAGATTCAGAAATGTCACGGAATTCTTCAGCGAGCTACATTTAAAGTCTAAGGCTGAAATTTACAAACGCTATTTCCACTTTGTTTAGCAAAGTTGTCAAAAATATAATTCGTTTTGACAAAGATCTGAATATATAATAGAAACTTGAGTATTGCCATTGTATTCGCAGAACCAAGTTCATGTTGACGAAATCGGTGACTTACCAAATAAAAAAATAAATTTGGGTCTATAAATCTCAGCGTAACAACTAAACTCATCAACTAATCGTCTACTTCTTACTTTTGCCAAGTCATTGGGCTCTGGAATGGTCTTCCGGCAAGTGTTTTGCCGTTTTCTTACTATATTGGGTCCTTTAAACGAAGCACGAAGAAATGATCGTGATCGCTAAGACTATCGATAGATTTTTTTTAACTGTTGATAGTTATGATGATTATGTCCTAGCCGGATTCGGCCACGGCGACTGTTTCAATAAGAACGCTTGTTGTTGATTAAGAAAATCGAGGTCCAGTTTTCGGAAACAGTCAATTGCGCCGGAGATATTTAAGTGCATAACTGGACGCGCTGTCAGAAAAGCACTCTCTCGTCCGAGCTCCCTCAGGCCCGATGGAAAGGAGAACCAGTACGATCGGAAGGGAGCAGGATGCTGGTTTGGTCGAGTTTTCCTTCTCTGAACACCTGGTTGAATTGCGGTGTTAAAGAGATACCTTAGTCGCCTTTTACGACACCTCAGCAAGAAGAGGGGGGTGCTATTCTATTCTGCCGGCAGCCACCACGGCTTACACGGCTTTGTTGATAGTTATTGTCGTTTTGGAACCGCACTATGCTTACCATCAAGTGTGGCCAATACGCCATGTCAGAATTAAGACAAAATCGATGGATTCCATGGATGAGTGACTTAGACAAATTATATTCCACCATCAATAAAGCGAGTTAGAAAAATCTAATATGCAATTGACATAACGTGGCATTCGAAAACTTATTTCATTCTCATATATTATGTACTCTTCTATTAGAGTTGTCGATTATCGAATGTTACTTTGTACAGGCCCTATACATCGAATTTGCGAAGTAATCAGTTTAGGGCCTATTAAGAGACCTTAATAGGCCCTAAACACACAACACACAACAACAACAGACGTTTGACGTGCATAAAATCGATTCCCAATATTTCAAACGGAGTTCAACTTATAAGCATTGAAGTCTCCTCATTATTATTTTCAGCGCGATATTGCCCACTACTGGGTCTAGACCTCCTTCACTTTATGCCATTATCTTCAATCCCGCGTCAAGCTCTTCCAGTTGCAGCCCACAAATTCGACCATACCGTCTACCCTTTTTTTTCGACACACAACAATTTTGTACTCTTGAGAGACATTTACAACTTCACCGGGAAAAGGGATAAATACTTAAGGTGTTCAACCAGCGAGTTATGGGTTGGGTGACAATGCAAAGGCATCCCATCGGTAAGAAACTAGTGTTAAGCAACCAGCCCCGCCCGGTTAAGTTGTGGAGACCTTTCCCGGTCAACAAACACGCGTAAATTCGAAAAAAAAAAAGAAGCAGCCAGCCAAGGAAAGAGTCTAACAGTGATCGACTAGTGTTTCGGAAGTGACTACCTTGAGAAGAAACGCAAAAAGAATTCCGTCTTTTTTTATACTGACTCGACAAAGTGACTACAGTGTACCTGATGGTAAATGCAATGTAGTCCAATAGCAAAATCGACTATCAAAGGATGAAAATTTATTGATAGTCTCCGTCCGTCTACCCGTCTTGCTGTAGATTGTACTTCGCATCGTGTTTGTAATCTGGGCCGCCACATACAAATTTCAAATCTCCAGCTGCTTTTATTGAAGTGAACAACAAGTTTATTCTGAATATTTTCGTATAGTTATATGCAAAGAAATCAGTAGTGTTCATTCCATAGATACATGAAAGCTTTGCATGCCCTTACGATAAATAAGTCTGGAATAAATTGCTTAAAGTTAAACAAAAAAAGGAACCGTTTATATTAATATCAATTCTATATTCACGCCATCTATTTTTCCTAAGAAAGCAATATAATAGTTACTACTATAATATAATATACAAATTCATAACGCGAGTTTTTCCTACCCTGTCCAAGTACTCTATGCACGTCACTGAAAGTAATTATAAATTGTTTACAATTAAAATATCACTAAAAGGTAAAAAATACTATATTATGTAGGAAACACTTTTTTATGTTACAAATCAATGTCAACTTTTAAATTAATTGCACGGATATATTATGTGGTGAGACATAATTTATTTAGAAAGATAAAGCTAAATAGGATTTATTATTAAAAATAAATAACTGCTTATTTATGAATTTAAAAAACTTATGATGTATTGTTTCCGTATTAGCGATATATTTTTCAGAAAACCAAGACGCATGTCCAGTACTTTTAAATTTTGGCCTTGGTCTATAAAACCATGATGTGAATCGATATAGGTACCTGTAGAACGAAATTATAACGTTCAAGATATTTTTATTTGCCTATACGAACTTTGCATCTATAATTGTGTTATTATAAAGCTATTATAACACAAAATAACTTGCATTACTATAAATTAAAGATGAAGATACAATTTTCCGTTAATTATTCCTTATTGTAGCCGTGGTGGCCTAGCGGATAATAGACAGAGTTCCATTCCCGACAACGCAAATGATCGTAGGTTCGAATCCGGGCACGTTCCTCTGGGTTTTTCCAAATTACGTACGGATATAGGCATCACATACTCACGGCTGAAGAAAAGCATCTTGAGGAAACCCGCATGGCATCTAATAGAAATGTCAAGTGTTAGTGCCCTGAGAACGGCGATCAGCTGCGCTACTGGTCACGTTAGGCACGACATATAAGTGCAAAGTGGATACAACCATTGATGTATCTCTGCTCACTGCGTAAGAGATTTTTTTTTTATACTGGCTCGACATAGTGACTACAGACTACCTGATGGTAAGTACAGTGTAGTCCAAAAACGAAAGCGACTATCAAAGGATGAAAATCCACTGATAGTCTACATCGTCATGTCGGCCCATATATACCACGACTGAAGGTCTCTAGGTATATGAGCTACTGGATATACATAAGCTGATCCCGAAACGCGACAAGCCGAAACTGGTCACTATGACGGGCTTTACACCCATGTACTGTGGTCGCGATCCAGACGGGCACCGACGCCCTACCACCTCGCTGCTGCTCGTTTAGCACCACCCAGGAGTCACATGTAGGGAAACTAGAGTAAAGCCTACGGACGCGAGCAGCTTCGACTCCCAAAAATATAGGTGACGACATATTATTATTATTTTATAATTTCTTACTACTAAAAGATAGTTATTTCTGCTCATATACGGTAAACGGTAATTTATAAATATTTCGCGCGCCGGTCGTGGCAGATTGCGAATCCGCACCCACGGCCGCCGTACAGGCGGATGAAGGAGTACCCAGGAGTTTTTAGTCCCTGAGAGTCCGACACACCGGGGAGACGGCCCTCACCAACTCCTTGAAAGTCCATAATTGATTTTCTTCTGGATAAAAAAAAAACTTTGCTTATTATTTGCAATAGCTACAGGCTTTTTTATACAGTAGCCCTGTTGTTTACAAAAAAAAACGAAATTTCCTTTAGATGAGGTCAAGTTGAAGTTCACATCGTTTTTATGTGCACTTTACAAAGAATCACACTGTACAGGTACGTGCCATTATCGGAATCCATACTTTACATAGTTTTAAACATTAAAAAATCTTAGTTCCTAGGTTTATATAATACCTAGATTAGTAATACAAAGAGTGCAACGTAAATGGGTAAAGTAAACGTAAGTTGTTAAGCTTATTTAATTCTAACAGAGTTTGAAAGATTAATTTTCACATTTTATTTATTCCCATTTTCAAAATATTTTTTATTCACATCTATAACAAGTACTAGCGTATTCCATATATGCTAGTATTATCCATAGTTTCCCTATAATCTTGGAAATAAAAATATTTCATTATATCTTATATTACAAGGACATCGTAAAGAACTGAGTATTAATTAATTTAATGTTTGAAACCCTTATAAACAATTCCAAAGGCAAAAAGATTTATATTCTGGAAAATATATTAAAATTAAAAATAGCGATAAAATCTTCAAATTTATTTCCCTTTAAAATGATTAATTACTTACATTTTAAAGTTATTTATTTGAATGTTAATCTCCTGGACGTTTACTTAATTGTTAAGTGTCAGTTCATTGTCATGTACGAGTATATTAATGTCTTAGACATTTCACATCGTATTTTGAATCACAAATAAAAGCTCACTTTAATATAAATCTCCGCAAATTAAATATATCATATTATTTATTGTTACTGTACAATTTTGTTACTAAAAATAGTATTCCGAAGATGGTGATAAAATTTTGATTGTTTTTTTTTTGTATAGGTACAGTAGCTCTACATTTTCAGCTATACATTTTGTAACAGTTCTGTGCATGTAGTTAATATAATTTAGATCAAATACACAATTATAATTTTCTTTATTTTGTGATTGTAAATTTATACATACTAGCTTCTACGGAACCCTCAGTGCAAGATTCCGACACTTACTTGGTCGGTTCTTATAATATAAATTTTCTTTGATAATTTATTATTACAAACATAATTTATACGTATCAAAAAGATTTATACGAAAATTATTACCACGTCATATCAAAAATAACTCCTCAAATATTTAATGTGAAAATATATAGGTGATATCGAATCGAGTCAAATGGCATTTTTTTGGTTATACCTAACTTGCTTCAAAATAGTTGTACTACTTATGTTCGGTTTGGCCGAGAACCCATTTGGCCATGGTTATATGTTTTATCTTATCATTTTTTTCCGTTTTTTTTTATGTTTCTGATTTTTTAAATTGTTGTTTGAGGCAAAATAAATATATTTCATTTTATTTATTTTTATTAAATCTAGTGCCGAATTAGCCACACAATAAGAATTACATTTGCTGCGAGGCCCGTGTAAAACGGAGTCTCGCGCACTCAGGCCTACTGACTGTACATAGTTCTTTAAAGTGAAACTTTCCTTGATGTGGTAGAATATTTTCCTCGATGTCATAGAAAACTTAAACACTTAATCATATCCAAAGTCACTTAAACCACCTTAAACTTAAACTCTACAAATCAAAGGCCTCGCGATATTTGCTAGGAGCCCAGCGCTGTCTTATGCTGAGATTTATAAACGCAATTTTAAGTTTGCTTTAGGCTTTGCTAAAACATTTCAATTTACATTACTCAATGAAACTTATTTAAGTAAGTCACGATTTTGTCAACATGGACTTGGTTCGCCAAATATTATAACTATACTCAAGTTCCTATTATACATATATTATTAAGCCGTGGTGGCTGCCGGCAGAATAGAATAGCACTCCCCTCTTCTTGCTGAAGTGTCGTAAAAGGCGACTAAGGTATCTCTTTAACCCCGCAATTCAACCAGGTGTTCATAGAAGGAAAATTCGACCAAACCTGCATCCTGCTCCCTCCCGATCGTACTGGTTCTCCTTTCCATCGGGCCTGAGGGAGCTCGGACGAGAGAGTGCTTTTCTGGCTGTGCCTCCAGTTATGCACTTAAATATCTCCTGCGCAATTGACTGTTTCCGGAAACTGGACCTCGAATTTCTTAACCGGTGTTGAAACAGTCGCCGTAGCCGAAACCGGCTAGGACATCATCATACATATAATCAGTTTTTTGTCAAAACGAATTAATTTTTTGAGAACTTTACTGCGTAAACCATACAGCTCGACTTCTTCATGGGATTCCCTTCATACAGTAACAGAGGTCAAATAAAATAATTATACATTTTAACGATTATCATTCTATTCACCTACTGCTTGGAAGACGTCCCAAAGATCCCAAATATACTGCTTTTCCTATCTTTTTCTTTCATTTACCAAAAAGATGATTATCTAGTATCTACCTGACATTAAGACGTTCTTAGTACCTACTAAGAAGTACGTCAACACTTAGTTGCAGAAATGCTCTTTAAGTTTAAATTATAAACACTAATGACTGATAAATTAGTTTCATTAACCACAAAATTAATTATTATTTAGCGTTTAAAATCGTCTTTATTTGTAAACAAGAAAATTGTAAAAAATGTAGAGTGTAAATTAACTAAAGTTTGCCTACGTAGCTGAAATCACGGGTAAAAGCTAGTTATCTAATAAAATTTGTAGTTTATTGTCATCTTCTAATGAGGGGGTCGGTGAGTCAGCAAATGCCCAAAGAGGCAATATCACGAGCCATTAGCGCACAAACGCGGCCGATTCACCGCGTTACACCGTGAAAGAGACCACCTCCGACTAAATTTTTTACACTTTGCCATTCCACCTTTAGATTGACATCAGCCCGCCCCCCACGTGGAATTATAAAAAAACACCTCTATATGTATCTAGCTAGACATTTGAACTTAATATACAAAAAAATTTGTTATGATGAAATTCACAAGAAACAGTTAAAGAACTTTTTTCCTGTAAAAAATATTTCCAACTCTACCAATTAAGTATAGGAATACTCGAATACTATTGGATTCTACGTGAGTAAAACATGTATCAATGTCACATTTTAAATCAAAGCTTAAATACCTAGACCATATCGAAGGGTAAAAGGCTATTTGCTTTAAGTGACATTTTTTGCCGAAATTCTACTCCTAATACACATTTTCGGAATCAGAGTTTTTTCAGCGATTCCGAAAATATACATATATCGAGGGGTGAAAGGCTATTTGGTTTAAGCGACATTTTTTGGTGATATAGTAATATATATATATATATATTTGGAATCGGTAAAAAAACGCTGATTACGAAAATATATATTACTGTATCAACAAAAAATGTCGTTTAAACCAAATAGCCTTTCTTCCCTCGATATATATTTCTAAATCATCAAAAAATGTCGCTTACGCCAAACAGTCTTTTATCTTTCGATATGTAGCTGTAGGCGATATGAATATTTGTTGGCACAGAGTTGTCAAATGTAATTGATTATATAAGTAATGGTAACGCCACAGATAACAAATTATTGCTTTGTCTGGCTCTTGTTGCGTTTTGATTGCCACCCAGTCCGAAGGGGGCTAGTTTTGCCAAGGTTCTTGTTAAGCCGTTCGTCTTGCAATCAATACGTATGCGTCGACGGTGCACCTTAATAATTTATATTTGGTGTCATACAATTACTGTGCTGTGGAAGTGATATCACATATCGTCAGGAATGCTGAACAGCCTAGTAGGTGGGAGGCAATAGTTATATCGCATGAGCCAAAGACCTAGAAAAATTACAGTCCACTGTTTAAATTCCACGGAACCCTCCAAACTCAAGGCGGTTCCAAGTAGGTATAGCAATACAAATATATGACAGTTATTACTTATGATGTACAATATTTTATGACGTTACCCAACAGGTTAATTTTAATGATTTACATGTGGCCCTCAAACACAGGTGAAGATGAGTTCGACGATGGACTAAGTCCGCCCAAGAAATATTTATTCACTCTTCTCGCTCCTAAGCTATAAGATCGTGGAAATGTGCTCGCTGGAAGCATATTCTACTCCTTAGCTGTTCGCAGGACGCACGTCCACCACATGCGGATTGACTTCGATACGGTGCCTAGTGGTTTTATGATGAAATAGGGCTGGTAGAATTGGAGAATATAGCTCCTGAGAGCACTCTTCATTGTGCAACCGGTAAAAGACTGCGAAGCAAGAAACTTTACGTCGTCTAATTTAATTTCATTAGTATTTTTTTATTGTATCTATCTGTGCGTAAACTGTAACTTTTGTCGGCATAAAAACGAATGCCACAAAGAATTTATTACGATTATACACGTTTATTTTTTTCACACATAGTTACGTAAGCATTAGAGATTAATTTTTTTTATAAATTAAATATTGCTTTTCACAATTTTCGACTTATGGAATAAAACAAAATAAATTAATTATGAGTACCATTTAATAATGCTACCAATTTATAACAATATTTACAAGGATATATCTATTTCAGTGTACCTACTTACAAAATTAAACTAGGAAATGAAGTTTATTTCTCTTTGAATTTAAATTAAATAACAATTCTTATAACTTATACACAACAACGAATTTAAACATATAGGTAGTTGTTCATATTGAAATATCGCATTTATAACAATTAAATATCTTGAAATTAATGTAACAGGAAACCATTTTAATAATTGTAATCATTTGTTGAAGATAACAGTACAATAAAATTTAATTACTTACAATTACATCAGAAATCCTTCAGTAGATATTACTTAGGTATACCTACCATTACCTATAGTTTAGAACACTACGATTTATATATATTTTATAACACATTCAATTATCGAATTAAATATATTAACTAATTTTATTATTACACACAACACCTATGAAGTGAGATCACTGTATTATGAGTCATTTACCGATGTTGGTAGAAATGCCGCACCGAATACATTTAGGCCTCAACATGAAACTACGGGATAAAATACTTTAATATTAAATGCATATAACCACTTGCTGCTGGGTATTTCATTCCATTATTATCTATATAAACAAGATATTAACTTGTACCTATGTAATATATATATATATATATCATATGATATTAACTAAGTTATAAATTAATAGACTTGTTTATGAATGAGGTACTAAATTCACACTTCGCACATAAAATGGATTGTATTAAGCAGAAAAGATCCAACCAGCATTTTAACACTTTAAAATAAGTAAGTAAAGGATACAGTAAAATTTTACATAAAGAGAAGAAAGAAAGTATTGTGTATATGTCAAATAGGATGTGGTACAATATCTATGTAAGGTAGGTAGATATTAAAAATTTGATAGAGTAAATATTTATCTTACGGTTGCCCGAATATTCTATCATTCATGTATTATATAGTTTATTACATGTGTCAGAATTATTTAATATTTGATTAATAAAAGTATTTTTGTTACGGAAATGGTACGATTTCATGCAATTTGTTGGCTGGATCTGTTCTATTTAATAGAGCACAAGTATCAACCACTGAATTCATTAAATTAGTTCAGTACTTACAATCTAACATTGCACGTAAGGTCGGAACAGGTCGCGCGAGAGAGCTGGTGTCACGCGACGGGTAGCGCCGTCGGCGGCAGATAGCATGGGCGCAACGCGTGTGCCGCCACCTGCAGTAGCTCCGCGTGGTACCTCTGCGCTGCCAGGATGTACGGTGACGGCAGCGACACCTCCAACCTCGGCAAAGGCTGCAACGTCACTTCTGTCCTGGGCAAAGACTGCATCGGCACTTCCATCCTTGGGAAAGGCTGCACCGTTAGCACGTGCTGCGGCGGCGACGGAGACAGTCGCGGAGAGTCCGGCTCCAGCAGGGCTTCAATAGTGAAGGCTCTGCGTGGCCTTTCGCGCGTCAACATAGTCATCGTTGCTACTTCTGGCAATTCAGCGGGCTCCGGGCTCAACTGGGGACACAGGGGCGGTGTGTATAACGACGCGGGTGGCATTGCTTGCGGCGGCGGAGGTGCGCCCGCCTGTCTCGCTAGGAATGCTCTGTTAAAGCTCGCTAAAGCTGCCAGCTCTGCATTAAGATTGTCTTTCTCGCCTTTCTGCAGCTTGAACCTCTTCCGCCTGCGCAGCAGTGATCCGTTCTCGAACATATCGAAGGCCTGCGGGTGTAGCGTCCAGTAGGCGCCCTTACCCGGCCGGTCTGGCCGCCGGGGCACCTTCACGAAACAGTCGTTGAAGGAGAGGTTGTGTCGCAGCGAGTTCTGCCAGCGCTGCGTGTTGCGCCGGTAGTACGGGAACCTGTCTGTGATGAACCGATAGATCTCTGACAGTGGCAGCATGCGCTCCGGTGAGCTCCAGATCGCCATCGCCGTGAGTGAAATGTACGAGTAAGGTGGCTTTTGATCGCCATAGGAATCGCGCGAAGGTCGCGGCATTATCACTATCCCGGCAAAGGGTTTTGATGAAGTGTGGACTGTAAGCACGGTATTACGAATCACGTCACTTCGATGCGAGGTGCGGAGAGAAACTGAGGTGCGGCAAGTGCGGGCTGCAGCGGATCCGCCCGCCAGCAACGGGTTGCGGACCGGCCGCGCCCCACCAGCGCCGGATTGGCTCAGCTCATTGGCCCAGCCACTAGCCAATAGCAAGCAATGACTTTCAGGTATGATGTCGGCTTTCGCTTCACTAACAAGGAATTTAAATTGATATTATGTTTATATTGCCTCCAAATATCTTTTGTGATGACACCGCTTTTTATTTAGCGTATGTAAATTACGATGATACAGAAAAAGAGATTTGAATTATTCACCAATGCGACGATGAATGAGTATTATTAAAATTCTGAGCATAATAATTTTAACGGCGAGATGAAAGCTGCAAATGCTATGTTGTTATGTATGGTAGATATGTTTTGTAGGTAACTATTTAAAAAATAATAACGAAGCTTATTGGTATATCTATCTACCTATTAATTAATAGGTATACATACCTACTCATCTCATATTTTTATTTTATTGAGTGAATGTATTTCTTACAATTAATTTGGAGTATTTATACCCTGTGCCCCCTACTTATTTATCTGTTTATTACTTATACTTAATTACATACTTATTTTCTATAAAAAATAAGTAATTATGGTGATTTAATAGTATTCATATAAAACAAACAACTTTATTTCATCTCAATTGCTAAACATAGTTACCAAAACAATAATACAGCAGCGTTTTTTTATAATTTTGCTTCAATAATGACTTCCTGCCTTTTATACCTAACGTAACTATGAGATGGAGTCTTATAAGCGAAACGTGAAGCGATATTTGTGCAGACCGGCACAATAGCTACGGCTGTCTTGGTTTTTTTGTTATTGGCAATAGTTGTTGTTGACTGCACCATGATTACCATCAGGGGTGTGGTGGTCACTGTGTCGCGTCAGGAAAAAATAAAACAACAATACATATATACCGTACCTTCGTATTATAAGCCGTGGTGGCTGCCGGCAGAATAGAATAGCACCCCCCTCTTCTTGCTGAGGTGTCGTAAAAGGCGACTAAGGTATCTCCTTAACACCGCAATTCAACCAGGTGTTCAGAGAAGGACAACTCGACCAAACCTGCATCCCGCTCCCTCCCGATCGTACTGGTTCTCCTTTCCATCGGGCCTGAGGGAGCTCGGACGAGAGAGTGCTTTTCTGGCTGCGCGTCCAGTTATGCACTTAAATATCTCCTGCGCAATTGACTGTTTCCGTAAACTGGACCTCGAATTTCTTAACCGGTGTTGAAACAGTCGCCGTGGCTGAAACCGGCTAGGACATCATCATCATTATAAATAGTTGATAAATTGACATTTTCCAATCATTTAAATATTATATATATATATATATCAACTACACTTTTATATATCACTTACAACATTTTTAAATTTTAAAATAAATACATATAAAAGATAACATATAAATTTTAAAATACAAAAACATATAGAAGTAGGTACTGGGGCGAGCCCTAAGGCCCAAGTCACCAGTAGTTAGGAGCTCAGAGTGAGGAACCGCCTAACAATGCGTGCCGTATCGAGTAATACTACCTTCTCTATCCGGCATCTGATCCAAAAACAAAGCGAGAGTCTCTTAAGTTGGTAATCGAGGCTCTTTGTGACCAGCCCATTCGTCGATAAGACTGTCGGGACAATAATCGTAGAATCTACATCCCACATGCTGGTAATCTCGTGTGCCAGGTCTAAATATTTTGATGATTTTTCTTATTATTATCTATTATTTTTATTGTGCGATGGAGCGAGTTATGTTGGGCATCACTTTGAAGGATAAAGTCCGTAATGAGGTTATCCGACAGAGAACCAAAGTTGTCAACATAGCTCTCTGTATTGGCATGCTGAAGTGGCAGTGGGCAGGCCAGATATGCCGAAGAACCGGTGGTCTTTGGAGCAGACGGGTTCTTGAGTGGGGACCGTGGAACGGCAGACGTAGCGTGGGGCGCCCTCCGGCGAGGGGGAGCAACGACCTGTGAAAGGTGGCCGGAAAGGATTGGATGGGAAAAGCCGAAGACCAGGCTCAATGACACTTGTTAAGAGAGGACTGTGTCCAACAGTGCACTAGGGTGGGTTGATGATGATTATAGTAATTTCAGTAATTTATACTTTTAATTTTATTATATCCCAAGAAAACTTCAACCAACTATCACGTAGTTAGCCTGTTTCAAATATTGTGAAAATATATTAGATAATTACGCACTTTTTTAAAAGAGGTTGGTATTTCTGTGGAAGCATATCGAGGGGTGAATGGCTGTTTGGTTTAAATGCCATTTTATGGTCATATAGTAATATATATAATTTCGGAATCAGCGTTTTTTACCGATTCCAAATATATATATATATATATATATATATATATATATTATCTAGTATATCTCCAAAAAATGGCGCTTAAACCAAATAGCCTTTCACCCCTCGATATGCTGGACTTTTTGTATTAATATTAGTGATGCCACGAATAGTGAATTGGCCGAATACCGAATACCGAATATTCGGCAACGGTCTCGGCCGAAGCGCCGAAGTAGCGTGCTTAGTAATAATAATAATCTTTATTTCAACACAAAACTTATGCATATACACAGAGTGATAAGTCTCACCAATTAAGTAAATCTTCTCTCTGGTGAGACTCGCACTTCCGTTCGGGTTATTCAAGGGTGTTTTGTGTTTTTATATGAATATTCACGGTACAAGTTTATTAGTATGTGTGTGAGAGAGAGAGAGAGTTAGTGTGTGAGAGGTTATTTTCTGAGGCTGGTAACATTTACGATGAAAAGCGTAATCGTTTGCTACCAAAAAATGCTGAAAAGCTTGTTTTTATCCATCACAACTTACCACTGATCAATTTTAATTACTAAAGTGTTGTAATTTGGAAATAAATACATAACTTTGAGTAATATAACGTGTCTTTTTTACATGATTTGGTATTCGGTATTCGGCCGAATAGTACGTATTATTCGGCCGAATACCGAATAGCCAAAAAGTGGCCGAATAGGCCGAATACCGAATAGTTGCCGAATATTCGTGGCATCTCTAATTAATATGCCCGAGAAAAATTAGGATTTTTCTTCATAAATTCAAATATTTTGTATAAACTTGTACTACTTAAGTTTTTTTTTATTCTGACTTGGCACAGTCATTGCACCGAACCGTCTCTCAAACAAACGATAAAAGTTAACACTTTCATGCGTTATTGTTATCTATAATAGAAAATTATAAAACTGGGAATATTCGAAAATAAACCTACGTTACTATACAATAATATGCTTTTTAAATTTGTCACATCATTCTTGGTTATTGTTGAAAAACTTTTTGCCGCAGTTCGACAACCTTTTCTATTTCCTGCTACCAGTGATTTAAGAACGGAATTCGTGTAAAAAACTAAAAGATAGATATTTCCTGATTGATACAGCTGTTAACTTTTTGCTTTACAGTTATCAAGAGGTAAAAATTATTTCATAATCATCTGACTATCCTTGTCCACTGCTGGAAATAGGCATCTCCTAACAAGTGCCATTTAGCCCAGTCTTCGGCTTTTCTCATTCAATCCTTTCCGGCTACCTTTCACAGGTCGTCGCTCCACCTTGCCAAGGCGCGCCCCACGCTACGTCTGCCGATCCACGGTCTCCACTCAAGAACCCGCCTGCTCCAACGACCACCGGTTCTTCAGCATATATGGCCTGCCCACTGCCACTTCAGCTTGCTAATACGGACAGCTATGTCGACAACTTTGATTCTTTGTTGGATAACCTCATTTCGGACTTTATTCTTCAAAGAAATGCCCAACATAGCCCGCTCCATAGCACGCAGTATTATTTATTTATTTATTCACTACCATTGAACAGCACATACAAATATTTTACATACGGTACAATTATCAAGCTGTGCCAATTACACAATGGTAATATTTAAAAACTAACAAAGAAAATGAATAAAACAGTAAACTCTTAACTATTAGAAATAGATGTAGATGTGATTATAATAAGTACAATTTAACAATCCAAGCGCAGGATGTTAATAGAAAAATAAGACTGAGTTTAGATAAGGTTTTATGGAAGCTGCTTTGAATTTGCTTAGTAGCAAGAGCCGAGGCCAATTGAGACTCAGTTACACAGACCAAATAAAAAGATATCTGATGCAGGATATTGTCAAAAGTACGTGGAATGGACGAGAGTGTATGAAGGGGTTAATTAATGTCAAGGAAGCAAAAGAGGTTTGGAAGAGTACTGAGAAAAGACGTTTAATTCTTTCTTCCCACCCCAATAGGGATTAGGCGTGATGATAACTAGATAGATATTAAGATTAAATAAGTACCTAGCTATACCTATACATACACTCCATACCTCCACTAGCTATACTTCCACTAGCTATCTACTATTATAATTTAAAATTATATCAATGTATTTACTCAAAATTTTTACACTGTAGGCATGTAAATTGAACTGATAAGCTCAAGAATATTATAATTGTAATTTACATCAACCTGGAATATCTCGATCATTTTTACTTTACTCTACATAAAAGGGACTAACTGATAACCAAGGAGAACAAACGATTTAAGACTCTATGTCTTAGATGTAAAGTCGATCATACTTTAACATATACTTCAGAAGTATAAGGGTGTGTTTAGCTTAGTGGTGTGAATTCGTCACGGATGGTTATCGAGAAGGCAGTCGATAAAGGCGGCGTGTCGATATTTATTACAGGGCTCGTGGTAATCATTAATGGACGTTCGGCTTTCGACGAGATCTCATACGCACATTAAGGTACCATTTCATATAAAATAAATTGCGAAAAAAGCGAATCAGCATCAAATTAAATACAAAGGGGACTTTTGCAAAAGTTATACCTAATATCAACATAGTAGCATAGCATAGTTATACATATATCTTAAGTATATAGCAAGGCAATCACAAATTTTAGCATCCTGTGAGAAAACGTGATGAATCTTAAAATCCATAAACATTATTTTCCTTAGCATATCGTTTATGGTAGGAGGGAAAACAAATAGTAATACCTATTTCGACTAACTTAAATTCAGTTTTATAATAGTCTTCTTATGTATGCTCTAGCTCAAAACAGTAGACCATCAAGCTGATTTTACAATGGTAAACTTATTTTTAACAAGAGACAATTTTTACATCGATCCTTTAGAGCAGCGGTGAGGGTCGCTACCCGGTGTGTCAGACTCCTACAAAAACTCCTCGGTACTCCTTCATCCGCGTGTACGCGGCTCGTTGGCGCGTACTGGCACTCGTACACGACCGGAGCGGCGTGCGGTGGACATCCTCCGTAGTGGGAGACGGGAGTAATATTCCCGTCCCTCTCTTCCTTAAAATAGGAAGAGTACGGGAGTACGCGCACACCGTCGCCCTTGCGTACAGGCAGTGGACTCATTGTCCACTGCCCGTTACAATGGTAAACTATATAAACATGTAGTTAGCGCTGGTATGGTAATATCGGCATCTCTTTTATATTTTCACACAAAGCCTTTGCCACCGATTAATACTTCGAGCAGTCAATCTTTTATTACCAACAAAATTTGCAATATAATGAATTCTAAGGACGCTGTTGAAGCAAACTTAAAAATGCTCTTAGGGTGTATTACTTGCAGATTTTTTGTTCTAAGTAGACGAGGAGTAGAACGAAAATTTTCGCGCGCCCACACAACCCAGCGCGGCCAGTGATTTATGAAAATATAGGTACAAGCAGCATTTTTAATATCAACGAACATTTTAAACTGGCCCTTTGATGATACCGGCGTCGAGATAACCTAATTAACAAACGTTGTATATCATTTAGAGTGGTTGGAAATATGGGATTTCGAATATACCTGTATACGAATGTTCGAAACAGAGAACTACTGTTTCTTTTTCGGATACAGTTTTTTTTTTCAGTTATCTGGATGTTATTTAATCATTCTCTTATGAATAAATTTTAGGAAACGTTTGTATTTAATTTATTTAACTCGAATGGAGCAGAGAACTTTTCTCATTGGTAATAACACCTTATTTTTTATTTATTATTTAAATTGCTGCTTCTGATATCATTTATTTTAAATAATAAGATAGTTATGTAAGTGATTGCGTAGGGGGTGCTAAGTGAACTTAAAAAGAGAAGACAGGGTTTTTTAAGTTTCGTTTAGATTTTTTATTAGACTATTAATATAATTATCAGTTGTATAATATCTAATTGCATTGTATCTATATACAATGTGAAAGTTTTGGATGCGATAACCAGTTTCAGATTTATCTAGAGTACCTCTACCTATATTTTTTATAGTAAATAGAAAACACAATACTGTATCCGATCTGTTTTTATCGGATAGCAATGCAAAGACAAAGCCATGGATATTAAAATAATTATGGATATCCGATAGTCTCGGTTACAGGGATGATAATAATAATCCTTGACATCCCTAATATGCAATCATGCATCCCTAATACCCAGTGTGCAAGCGCAAACATATTTATTAAAATATCCTTGGAAAGCGAGACTGAATATATATTTATGAACGATTCGTTTCATCTTATCTTGTATCTGCGAATCGATGAGCTTGCAATTTCAATGTAATAAAAATACTTTATTTATAAAAATGAGTTATCAACCATTCGTTTTACAAATTGATTCGATTAATCGAATCTTTATTTTATAATAAGTTATTGATGAATTTACAAACTGTTCATAAGTGAGAATTATTATTTATTCACTGTACTTATAGTAAATTAGTAAATTTTTCTGTCTGAAATAATATAAAATATATAGATAAAATTTACTATTTTTATTTCAAAAGGTAAACAAGTAAACTTAAGGCATTCTAAGCACATTGTTTGGGTGAGATATAAAATACAGATACTTAGGTTATCTACATTTACACTGACTATAACTTAACTATATAAAAAAATCAATTCTATCAAACTTAAAATCTTGTCGGTATTAAAAATTCTAAACAAGTTATCTATTTCGAAATTAATTAAATTTTAATATTTATTTATTATGTCTCTCCACCATTTGATGCTTAATTTTAATTAAAAACCACACTACGTTCGTATACGAATATGTACCTACTTACAGTTGCTTTTTTACGTTTGTTAAGATAGATTTCCAATATTATAATTTTATACGAAAATTTGTTTTCTGGATGCAAATTATATAATAAATAATTACAACAACAGATATAGGTAATGAATATAGGCAGGTACTTTTCTACTAGAACTTATAAAAATTTGCAGCAACAACTCGATCAACTCAAGAAAGCCTTAATAAAGCCATAACATATGTACTTATTAAAATGATGTTTCCCTGAGTACTTGTGCAGGTTTGGATTAGAAGTAACGACCCAGTGCTACCACTGCAGTTCGGACCTGGATTCCGCCCAACATACGCTCGCACATTGCCCGGCGTGGGGCAACGAGCGGTGGGACCTGGTCCGTAGGATCGGAAACGACGTCTCCCTGCCAGCAGTGGTGTCGGCAATGCTGGCAGGGTATGACAACTGGAGGGCCGTGGTCTCCTTCTGTGAGGACGTCATGTCCCAGAAGGAGGCCCCAGAGCGAGAACGGCAGAAGGCCGCACGAAGGAGACACCGGGGTGCCGGCAACCGCCCTGGTACATCAGTCCTGGCCGATCGGTCGATCCACGACCGGTTGGCTGATGTCTTTGGGGTCGTGGCTGCTCAAGGTGGGGGCCCTGAGCAACTGGTTTAGCGGCCCTCGAGAAGTCCTCGGGCGCGGCGCGACGGGGCTGTGGCGAATTGATTACAGGTCCCACAGTCCCCGCAAATGCGCAGAAGTAGTCACCTTGGGGTTTTTAGTCGGTATAAGTCCGACACACCTCGGTCGCGCAACCCCCCTGTCCGGCTGAGACGGTCCTATGAGGATTTTCCCCAAGTAAAAAAAAAATGTACTTATTAAAATAGAATAAAATGAGATGCCCTCAAAATGAATTGAATTCAATATATGTATATTGTTTTTGTTTTAAAAACTATATTAACACTAGATTTACCAAACCAGTCAAAATAACTGGTCTTTATATTTGTCTTTGGTTTTTGTTCTTCTTTAATATTTTCTCATTCCGAAAAAAAAAAAAACCTGTGTTTTACTGATACAAGTTATTGATAGATGTAATGGAATTAATTTTCTTTGTAGTTAATCACTTTGACATGCCAGAATTTAAAATACATAAATAGTGAAACTTTAGAAAATAGGTACACGAGGCACTGATGAGGTACACGTAGGTACACTCATTTTATCATAAAATCAATAATTTCAGGACAAAAGACTCGACTTGGGATAGTTTGCTTGCGAAACAATGAAAGTAGTTCGCACGTTTCTGGGCCTAAAGAGAAAGTCTGTGCCAACTGACGAGCAGAATGCAAAAACACCCTAAAAGAAAAAATGAAGCGTGAAATATCCATCTCAAAATATCACAACTTAAATGTTTCAGAAAGTATAGATCTATTTAGAGCAAATGATTTATATTGTATGGGCTTCGTGCTTAACTGTACTGCTATCTCACGATAATCAGTCAAGAGAAATGAACTTTATTCCAATGATTTAAGGTTGTATTCACTATATCTCTGATACATCTAAGGAGGCTTTGTATTGAGCATCGCCGCGAGTTGCCGTTAAAGAGAATCCGATTATTGTTATTGAATTACATATCAGAGCATACGAGTGGTACAACCATAGTACAAATTGTTCATAATGATTTAAATTATCGATAGTAATTTTTGTTAGGTACTTACTCGATGTTTTAAATGAGATTTGTTTATAATAACAAATTATAATAGATATAATTATTTTACATTTATAGTATAAATATTAAAAAACTTTTTTCTTGTAACCTGGAGGAAAAACCTTGTGAGGGCAGCGACCCCGTTGTGTCAGTGTTCTACAGACTAAAAACCCCTGGTGTAAAATAGTCGTAAATAGCGAGTAAAACACGAGACAAAATCAAACGATGCACACATTTCGGCGGTCAATTTAATAGAGAATCATAGACAATATTATAAACAATGACATAAACAATGACACAGACAAAACCACAGACACAATCAAAACTCAGTTATAATAGATATATTTATCTATCATAAAAGAAAATTAAAATATAAATTAATGTGTTTAACACCTAGGGTGCCCCTCTAATTGCTCCACCCAAGCCTGAGAACCCAAATTCATCTAGACACTCGGGAAGCAAAATGTCTTATTGAGAGTACCTCTCTGGGAAGGATAGTTATAAAAAGCCCTCTCCTCCAAAACCTCTACCTCAGGTGGCGCACCGTACACAGCGCACCGCCTCCCTCTCATCCGGGAAGCAGACTCCTTTAAGTCTACTGCCCGTAAATAGTTTTTTTCGTTTTTTATATAATTTCCTAAAACGATTTTAATATTTACCTATTTATTTCTTAAACAGTTTAAATTGCATTGTCTACTTTATTTGAATGTTTAAAACATAATAGATGAATGAATACATTATAGTGTACTAAATGGCAAAAAGAAGATAATTTCGCATCATTTTACACGGAAATGCTGATCATAACTCGAATTAAAGCAACATTTGCAACATATATCTAATTTTAGTTTTTCTATTTTTCTACAAATCTCTATTTATTAGGTTATAATAACATTTTACACAAACACATTTATTTACCTTTATAATGATGTATCGTATTTATAAATTGTAAATTACACTTAGTTATTTTCCCACAGAGGTACTGGTATTCATAACTGACTCTATCGCACTTTTGTACTTTATTTTATGCCCGTAGTAAATTATTTTTTATTTTCTGAAATTAGGCTTAGTGTGTGTTTTTAAATGTATTAGATTGTATGCTCGCCTGAAATAAAAAATATTACCTATGTAGCGTGCACTCTGCCAGCATACTCTCGCAGACGCCGTAATGGTTGGACGGGTCGCGTGCACATCGTCCGCGGTGGACGGTAGGAGGAGAATCCTGTGACGTTTCATGATCGACCGCTCGTTGTGATATATAACTCTCTGATTATTACTTATTTTTTGTAGTTTTGATGATTTATTCTACGTGAAAGTGCAATAAATAGATTTAGTGTTGGATTTAAAGTGTTTTATTGCCTTTAAACGTTAAGCCTACTTGTATTTATTTGTTTAAATGAAAAATTGACCTACTAGAAAACTTTGTACTATGTTACAGAGAGTTGAGTGTGGGCGAGTATGTCGTGCCACGATGAGCTTTGTTCCACCTGCGCCAATGTAACACAACAGCTTGTTACTCGTACACGCAGACAACCAGTGCATAATTCAGGCGCCCTTTGTAACAATATCGAAGCCTCTATTCACTCACATGGATGGCATAATAATAGAAATTATACTTTACATTTATTATGACGTCAATGCTTCAGAGAGTGATTTTGATTGAACTAAATGATGAGTTTATACTCGCGTACGTTGGCTATGTTTTTGACAACCTGCACGTGTGATGTGTCCTCTGGGTAGTGCGCTGATGATGTCCGATGGGCATAGAATAAGCACAGATGTGCTTTACTCAATCATGAAAAGATTAACATAAATGGCCACTTTATGGCATATAAATGTCTGACCCGAAAGAGGCAAGTTGGAGTCACGTTAATATCACTAAGATACATAAAGAAATCTGAAAATCGTCATATAAAATATAAGTAAATGAATTATTTTACATGTGATCTTAATCCGGATTAAGTAATTGCAAATACCTGTATAAAAACTAATCAAACGATTTAATACATAAGTGGTCCTTGAGACCTACGGAGGTCGTAACCCTTATATGTTAACGTCTAAATTACTAGCATGATCCTTTGCTTTCTTTGTTTACTTTGTTCACGAGAGAAGCACTCTCCTAGTGTTGACATGTGTCCCATTTTTTTTCACTTTAACTAAAGCTGATAACAAATAGAATCTAATATCGGTTCCGAATAACGCCTCTACCGGTTGGACACTGTTTTCAATACATTCTGTATTTCGCCACGATGATGATACGTATATTTCGATATGTTAAGGTGGTAGGGCGGTTGCCTATGTACCTCTAGTAGTTCGTATACCTAGAAACCTTATGACGTGGTATATGTGGGCCTAAATGATGACGGTGACTGTCAGTGGATGCCCATTACTTGATAATCGCTGTTGTTCTTGGAATACACAATACTTCCCATCAGGTGCGGTATAGTCAGTTTTTCGACCAAGCTTAAAAAGGAATAGTGACTAAAAATAGTTCCTTTTCTATATATATATATATATGAAATGAAAATCATGCTAATCTTAAATAAATTTATAACCTAATAATAATAAGGTATTTTTTTTACCATTTTATATATGTATTAACAAGAAACTTTACTACTCCTATAAGATTGTATCTAAATATAACCTATATTACCTATAATAAATGATAAGTAGGCGGGGCCTGCAGAAGGCTAGACGTCGCCAGGTGGCTAGGAAGATGGCTCAGCCATGCCCTTGGCACTCGGCAGGCGGGAGAAGGAACACCCCGTGGGTTTTAGTCGGTGCAAGTCCGACACACCAGGGGGCAACCCTCATCGCCCCCTGAGATCCGTTAGGAATTTCCCCGGGTTAAAAAAAAAGGATATAATAAATGATTTATAATTAATATGCAATGTCAAACAAAACTGAACTAAACAAAACGATGAAGTTTATGTTAGTTTTCCTTAAACATCGCCTGTGCATACGGAATCACGTTAAAGCACTGCAATCACGCAACACTGTTGGACTTTCAATATAGTTATAGAATTTACTACGATCATTTTCAACAAGTAAACCATACATTGAATTAGCATTTTCCATACCTCCTTAAATATACCAAACAAAAGCAGCAATGTATAATTCGCAAATGAAACGCATGCGTGTATTAGTAGAAGGCATCGGAAACGGAAGCGTCAGGTTGTGCTAGTAATGAATTTGCGAGGGCGGGCTGCGCCCTAGGAAAACAAATTGCAGCGTATTTCCCTAGCTTTGTTTTTAAGTGCTTTAATTGACTTCAAAAACGATTAAAATCTATTTTAAAAACAAAACTTTAATATTTATTTTTAAAAGTAATTAATTATAATGAGAATTGAGTATTTATAACGGAAAGAACCGAACGGACGTCTTTTTTTGTAACGGAACTATACGGATTAAAGTTCCTATAATTTTTTTAGTCACCCTCTAAGCATACTTCAAGATAATAGTTAAATGACTGAGGTTTTGTTTATAACAGCCTCTGAAACGTCAAATAATATGTTATCCCAGATAACAATTTCTTAGGTAAAGCAATTGATGTAGATACACTACTAAATGTAGATAAATATGTTGTAAGTTCTGTACGTTGTCTATTTAAAGTATGATTTATAGTAAGACAGAAAGTCAGTCTAAAGGAACAGATGTTATAAGGCTGCCAAGGAATAGCATAGATACGGTCAATAAAAGAGAAAACAACTCAGCATAATTTTTGATAAAATAATATTTGAACACTCCCGCTCAATTATCTCACGGAGCGCGTTCGTTTTTGTTCATCTAAACAAAAACACGGGATGCACATATAAAGGCAACAAAGCGGCAACCGTTACATGGCAATTGTGGAAAATTCAATTTGTTGCCGACATAGAGCAGCTTGCAGTGTTGCCTTTTGCATACAAAAAAACTCCCGAAAAGTCTTTAAAATTCCTCTTGCAACACTTGAAATTGTTTTAAAAAAACTGGAGTATTATTATTATGCTACCGCTACCATAAATCTTATGTCAAACACCTTATAAATACTAATTTACTACTACTTTTTAATTATCACTTTACTACTTAGGTATTATAATACTAATAGTATTTCCTTAAAAATATATGAAATAATAGGAGATTTACTGAGTTATTCATAGAAATATTAATTCAAATTATTAGTTTTAAATAAATAAAATAAATTAGTGTTAAATATTAATCTTAATATTTAAAATGCATTTATCATCAAAATCTTGAATATTATTAATGTACATAGTATATATGAAAACGTGTATCTTTCTTTTAATTATATCTTAAATAGCATTTGAAATACATATACTTTGTCCTAATTAAAAGTTCTAAATTTAGGTCTAATATTCTTAAGTTGATATCACTGATAGGCTCGCGGTGCGTCGGTGCTCCACAAAAACCTTCACCAAACACTAGCGCCATGAATAACAATTATTGTGTTGATTACGGCACCACACCGACTCTAATAATTCACTCTATGGCCTAAACTCTGTAATTACGCGGATGGAAACGTCGGCTTACCGTTTGAGATAAAAATCTGACCAAAGCCACAAACGGTATGCGAGACTCGCGTTTGTGTTACTCTATCTAAAGGGTTGTTAGCTTTAGTGTTATGGGATTTTGAATACAAATTTAAACAGAGAAATATGGCTTCCGTTACGGATATCGGAATTTTTATAGTTTTACAATCACATTTATTAACCTAGCTTCAAATGAAGGCTGCCCTTGTACATTGAATACCTGACAAAGGTATACATAATTATACACATATATAACGTGGTATAAACTAATCTGCACATCACAAAAAAAAAGGCGGTATCGGTAGCATCATAATAAATTGTGTTATAAGGCCATTGATCATTGGGATAATTTAGAAAAACTCTTTTTTTACGCATTATATTGTAAATTTGTTTTGATTTATTGGCAATAATGATTTACTTTTTTATATAAAACATACCTCCAAATATATAGCAAAATTTTTAATACATTTTACTATGTTAACTTGATAAGGGGTATAATTAGATTGTTATAAAGAAATTATAACCAATAGAAAAACCCGGAACCAAAGGATTCCCTTATATCGAGTTCGGTTACTGATATTAAATTATTTTGAATATCCGATAGTTTTAGTGACAGATAAATACGAATATCCAACACATCCCTAAACCTTCGGTTTGCTTTCCGTAATTGCGGACTTTTCTAAAACAACATAAACATTCATTTCTTAAAGTAATCACACCGTTTCTTATTCATGTAAATATAATTATAGGTACTTACTCTACTCAAAGATTAACGTAGTTTTAAAATCGGTTTAAAAGAGATACAAATGATAATAAAAATGAACTGAAGTAATTTTATAAATGAATATGGGCGGATATACTAAATAGATAATTCAGAAGGCTAATTCTCGTAATAAAAAATGTTCTATTTATAATTTGAATATATTTTTAGTATTATAACATCTAACATCACAATTGAAATTCTCGTAGCCCTTCAAAATATACGTATATTGTAGATACATCGAAAATAAACTGAAAGAGACAGTATATGTAGTACCTGTGACCACTTCCAATAACTTGTACCATATCTCGCTCTATTATTAAGAATTACCATTATTCTTTTCCCTAAAATTGTGTTAAAAATATTCTTTAAAATATATTTACTTGATATAATTATAAACAAAATATAATCATTTATGAAAATGCAGACATTTGTAAATATAAAAAAGAAAATAAAGTAGATATATTAGTTATCAATTCACATAGAAAACCATTTAAATTCGATTTCTATATGAATTTATCTCGTTTATAGAGTATAAAATAAAATCGATATACTTTCTATATTAAGGGTTTGCTTATATTTTCTAAAATTTAAACAAAAATGTTTAATAGCAGAGCATTTCGTTGATTATTTATCTATTCTCATATATCTGCCATGAACAAATAACTTTCAGTTATACTCACATTGTATTATTGTATTGTCATACGGTGTTCATTGTCGTAAATTTATAATAATAATAATATATCGTCACGCTATATCCCCTTCGGGGTATGCAGAGATATATAGTAGCTGTATCTATATTGCGCTTATATGTCGTGCCCATCGTGACCAGCAGCGCAGCTTATCGCTATTCTCAGGGCACATACATACATATTTATTTGGGAAATCTTAATTGACTTGTGTCACACGCCATATAAGCACAGAATTTATATAGCACAGCCGACATTTTCTAATAATTTTCAAAATATGTAATTAAATAATATAAACCTTTATTTGTACTACATTTCTTAATATCTTTTTCATATTTATGTTGTTTTTATTTTGTGACAATAATTCCACGACTTCCCCCATCACGTAGGTACTATTGGTCTCTAATTTTGGCTATTATCATCCATTGAGGATCCACTTTCTCTACAAAAATATCAACGCACCTTCTTTTATATATATATCCGATTTATTTATATCGGCAACCGATATAGGTGCTTGGTAGTTAATTATTTTAGATATCCACAATGTGCCTATTACATTCTAAAAATAAAGATCGAGCACCAAGTCAATTGGCATTGATTTGTCTCCTATTCTTATAGGTGCAAACAGTACATAACAGTACTAAAGAAGATATCATCGATTCAAGTAATGTAAATAAAATAAAATAAACACTAACTCCGTAAGGAATGGTTTCCGAGAAACATACGAACACCCCTCGCGATTTTTAAATACAAAATATTAATCTGTTTGATAATTATTGGAATGCTATACACCATGAGTCGACAACCTTTTCTTATGTAAGGGCCACAAATATTATGAGTATATTGCTGCGAGCCACATATCATCTAATAAACACATTATTTTTAGATAAAACGAATTTTTGCATTTTTAACCATATTTATTGTTACTCTAATTTTAGTGACTGTGATCGCTTGAACTGAATTTCCGGCTTCCGCGTACACAAAACAATGAAATAGAAACTTATTTTTAACTTATTGCTTGCGGCGCGGCGTTCTGTGGAACGGCTCTTACTTGCGCGGGCCGCACCGTAGGGGCTTAGGGGCCGCATTCGGCCCGCGGGCCACTGGTTGCCAACCCCTGCTATAAACCATTGAATTTGACCCTTTAAGATATCCAAACATTATTTTACCATCTGCTAATCGGCACCATATACCAAGGTATCATAGGCAGGTATATATTTAAGTGTAGGTTTATATAAATGCCAACAAATATAAATCTTATATGTAAGTACCCAGTTACATTCATATACCTGTTATATAGCAACTGACTGTTACTTAGGTACTTGTTAGGTACAACACTGAAAGGCCAATTCTAATGTAGTATTTTTATAAAGAGATACTTGGTAAGTACACATATATAAAAAAAAATTGTACAGTCAAAATCTAATATAACAATATCGAAAGGACTGCTCATTTTTATTTAGTCGTAAAAACCGATAGTCGTAGTAAACGGAGATGTTTTCAAGATGTGAAGTCCCATTTTTTTTCCGGGACCTTTGTTCTGGAATAATTTAAGCGGTATGTTGTTCTAAACGATGTCACCATAAACGATTTTGACTGTATTTGTACAAATACGTACAGTACAAGCAGCAAAACATATTAAATAATACTTCAGTAAAGGTACTCCTATTCACCATATCTAACCAAATCTTATCTATAATGAGTTGTCTTATAATAAAGCGATATAAATGATATATCCCTACGTAACGTAGAAACATATTACAATTGTATTAACAACACTATTGCTGTCTAAATAATAACGTGATATATTAAGTTTATTTAGAATACGTTTCATTTAGCCTGTATGCCCAATCTTGGTGATTAATGTCCGAATAGCTGGCGAACTAAAAGTTAAATTAACGACATTTTAATATGACTTCTATACAGACGCGATACCTTTTCGTATAAAAAATCCTATTAGTCAGTCGAATGAATCCAAACATTAGACAAAAACGGATCTATAGCAAGCTATAGATATGTCGAGCTCACACGATCGCTACCAATAATTACCGCTTATTATAAAGGGTGAAATAAAGCGCATTCCAAACAAACGGAGAGCGATGCGAGCGCTATAAGCGCTACATTCGGTAGTGCGTGTCACAGGTCGTGTCTAAACTCATCAATCTTGGCTCCATTTAATTTTCGAATAGAATACGTGCGCGGCCGTAAAGCGTAAAGTTGCCAGATGTCAAGTTTTAGACCGAATGGCCAGGTTCTTCTTATATCATCTAGTCAACAAAAATTAGACAAACTAGACAAACAATTTTCTAAATCTAGATATTATTGAAAATAAACTTCATATATCAAATACCGAGCAAATTATTCCTGTGAAAATTAATAAATGTTTTATTTTATTTTTAATATGCACCATATTATACGACATTTAAACATTATATCTAAAACTGAAAATCTTTTATAATATTTATAATTTGTGTATTTCATGTGAATATCCTATTCTTCCAATTGCGAAATATAATCGATGTGTGTATAATCACTTTCTGATAGAGTATGTCTGGAATATGATTAAATTTTCAGGCTATTTAAATAAATACAGCTGCCGGTTTTTATTTCACGATGGCAACCCTGATGGCGCTTCGAACGGCGTGAAACTGTTCACGGCAAAACAAAACGCTCGCGTGCACAATGAACGAATGAACAAGAACGATACCGCGCAAATGGAATACGGCCCTGAGACGGCATTGTCGATTCACAAAAGAAAGGTAATCATTCGACATGAATAAATATCTTTGAATAATGGGGGTTCTCGCTGTCGGTAATAATGAAATGTTTTATGTATTAACATTATTGCGTATAAACTGCTTTTATACGATATTACGCTTCTATGTAAACCAGCTCGTATGCTTTTACATCCGCATAATCGTGATATGATAAATGTTAAAATATTAATATAGTATCAATCAATTATGTTCCCCTAAAACGAAAATCTGCTGCCCTACTGTTCAAGATCTGCATGACGTTACGTACAAGCACAAAGGAGATACAGACATTAATATAATCACTCAGAAATTCCAAATGGGATAGCTAAATATTTAGTTCATATTATAAAATATAGCATTAATATAGTAAATAATAATTGTTTATGGAAAACAGAAATAAACTATACTACGACATTATCGTTTTTAATTAACATGTGGTAGCGCTCTGTTTGAACTTTCTGTATGCTTGTAAAAGTATAGACAACAACCGCTGTCGTTATGCCAAACAAACATGACGGTGGAAGGCCTCTAGGCAGGTTAATCACCATAATTACATTACAAAGATTCATTAAAATTAAATGAACACGCAATTATTTTGTTTCCGCAGTTGCAATTTCTCTTAACTGACAGGTTACATCACAAAGAAGTATTATCATAATCAAATGTAGCTATAGTGTGTACTTACACAACGATTAATTAATTTTTAAATGTTACAAACAAATTTGTAATTGTTACCGCGCATTGATGAAGCCGTATCACCAAACAATGAGTAATTACTTCTTCACAGTCAACAATGACATTCGGTTGTTTCCCAGGAAACTTCAAACGCTCGTTTGTAAAATATGATCATTAAAACGTCAGATTACAAGAATTAGTATAGTAAAAAAATACAGTAAACTGTAATTAGGGATTATTTTTGAATTAAAAAAAATTAATATTAAAATTTTTTGACCTTGTTAAATAACCCATATGAGTGGAATAGGACTTTATTTCACAGTAGAAAGAGTGTCAGGTGATAGTCAAAGTTCTGAGTTCATAAAATATTTGTACACTAAAAATAATAAAGCACAATTTATTTAGGTGCTGAAGATAATATTTCGTGTATCTGTTGGATGAGAAGATGTCCAAAAAACAAATGTTAATGTCACATATGTTGACAGTGCTTAAGTAATTTTGTTCCAGATAATAACTAATATTAGATAGACATAAATATGTAGGTAAAGATCTTTGGATAAATATAAAAATAGTTTATATTTAAAAAAAACATATCGAATTATTTTTTTCCACAAAAGAGTACAAAATGTTTGACGCTAATCAACTATACAAAAGAAGAAATAATTGTATTATTTATTCACGTCAAAGGTCTAATGAATATTCCAAACACATGTCTGTATCAGGGATGTTACGGAGCTTCAACTCCGACTCCGATAAGTCGGAACTTCGGATCGTTATTACACCTTCGGTTCCGACTTCGGTTCCGAAACTTTTTAATCGGAGGTATTCATCGGAGGCTACCAACACTGTTGCAGTCATTTCATTTGATTTTACTTTATATGATGTTGAAACATAATATCAATTAATCAAACAATCCAACACTTTGTGAACAACAGCTTTTATTTGCCCAAGTTAGGTTGTGTTGTGTTGTGTTGTGTTGTGTTGTGTTGTGTTGTGTTGTGTTGTGTTGTGTTGGGTTGTATTGGGTTGTGTTGGGTTGTGTTGTGTTGGGTTGTGTTGGGTTGTGTTGTGTTGGGTTGTGCCGGGTTTTGTTGTGTTCGGCGTCGGGACGTGACGACCCCATCGCCCATCGGTTCGCCGGTGCAGTCAGTCAGCCCTCTCCTCACTCCCACCTTACCTTTTCCTTGTATTCCCTTTCATAACCCCATCCTTCCCACGATTTATCCTCCTTATGCCCTCTGTTGTATTCCCCCCTTCTTCTTCTTTTATCTTTCTTCTTCGCTTTTCTCCCCCTTCTATCTCTTCTTCTTTGTTTTTCGTTTTCAACCCCTGCGAGATGTATGGAAATTAGGATGTATGCAAAAAAAAGAAAAATGGCAGTGCAACAAACAATAGGACTACCCCAGGAGGGTACTGGTCGCTCCGCGGCCGGAGAATCCCTCCCCGGGCTGGAGCCTCTCTCCAGCCCGGGCTGCCCCGCGTTCTCTGGGGGGGGCAACGTTGCACTCGGCGGTAGGGCGGACCCCCCTACCACACCAACGACAAAGGCTATGCAGATGGATTTCGATTTTGCTTCACCCGCAAGGGTGCCAATGGTGATGTGTGAGAGGCTCGAGGACTCCGACTCCGGTCGGAGTCTTATGTCGGTGACCTCCACAAACTCAGAGCGCAAGAGGCGCTATGCGAGCGCGCTCTCCTCGAGCGGCTCGGACAGGGATGCATCGCCGCTCAAAACCTCGGCGATCCCTAAGAAAGGACGTCGCCGCCCGCCCACAACAGGCGAACATGTGGGGCTGTGGCAGGCCAAGAAAGAGCTGATGGAAAAGGAGAAGGAGGACAAGGCTCTGCAGGAGCAGAAGGAGCTCATCTTGTCCTCACGGAATGTCCGTCCGCGCGAAACATCGCGGCTCTCCGTAGCATCATCCGAAGATGAGGACAAGCGAGAAGCCTCGGCCGCTGCCTTATTGAAGCGAGCCGAGAGGGACTACGGGATTATCAGGGACAACATAAAAAAGTCTAAGAACATGAAGGGGACCACGATGAAGGAGATGAAGGAGGCCGCCGATGACATGAGAGAGGTGGTCGACGAACTCCATCGTCGGACGGCCAACGACGAGAACCGTCGGCTCCTTAGGGAGAACGAGCGCCTTCGTTCTCAGCTCAAGGAGCTGATGGAGGATATGGCCGCCGACCGAGCGGAAGCCAGAGCGCGGACGGCACAGGGACTGGCTCCAAGAGCTCCGCCAGCCCCTGCTGCTCCGACGACACCGGACTTGACACAGCTCAGCAGTTGGTTCGACGAAAGGGATCGATCGCTCGTCCAACAGCTGAGCTTCATGATGGACGCAAAGATCGAGGGGCTGCAGGTGGACGGACGTCTTCTTCCTCCCAAGCGCCATCGCCCCCCGCTAGCGGCAGACAGCGCGCGGGACGCCCCTCAGGTGGAGGAGGCCCCGCAGGCCGCGACCGGGGCGGCGAAAAAGAAGAAAAAGAAGAAGAAGAAGAAACCTGCGGCGAACTCGCGGCCCGATCCGACGTCCGGCAGTACCCAACCTCAGGCGAGGGGGAGGGGGAACAGGGACACGGAAAGGGCACAACCGGATTTGACGGTGAGGGAGGCGCCTCGTCAGCCTCCCCCACCAACCACCGAACAAGAAAACACTCCCTGGACTGAGGTTGGCAGAAAGGGAACCAAGCGCCAAGCCCAAAGAGCGCAGAGGGCCGCGCAACGGGACCCTCCTCCGGCTCCCCACCAGCCTCAGCCTCAGCGGACTCAGAGGAGACAGCAACAGCCCACCACTGTACGGCTGCGCGCACCTAAAACGGCTGCAGTAATGATTAAGCTGCAGCCGGGGTCGGAGGCGTCGGGCCTGACCTACAAGGAGGTCATGACCAAGGCCAAACAAGGCCTGGACCTACCGAGCCTGGGGATAGAGAGCGGCCTTAGAGTCAAGATTGCGGCCACGGGAGCCCGGATCTTTCAACTCCCGGGCTCCGATAGTGGCGACAAGGCGGACTCTTTGGCCGCCAAACTGAAGGAGCTCCTCCCGCAGGACGGGATCTACGTCTCCAGGCCGGAGAAGAAGGCGGACTTCCGAGTGTCAGGCTTCGACGACTCCACGACCCCGGAAGAGATCCAGGCTGCCGTCGCAAGGCTTGGCGACTGCCCACTGGATCAGATCAAGGTCGGGGTGATCCGTGAGGACAGATCTGGACTATGCTCCGTCATAGTGAACTGTCCTGTGGCAGTCGCCAAGAAGGTGGAGAGCGGGGGCAGACTCATCGTCGGCTTCCTGTCGACACAGGTGAAGATGCTGCCGGCGCGTACAATGCGCTGTTTCCGATGCTTGCAGCCGGGGCACGTACGGGACAAGTGCAAAGCGGAGGTCGACCGCAGCAGACAATGTTACCGCTGCGGTCAGATAGACCACATCGCGCGTCAGTGCACCGCAGCAGTCCCGTACTGCTCCATATGCGCGATGGCCGGAAAGCCGGCACAGCACAGCGTCGGCAGCAGGGCCTGCGCCGTCGCCTTCAAGCCGCTCAAGCCCAAGCGAAGTCAGCCTGCAGCTCGGACAGAGCAAGAGCAGCAGGCCCAGGTCCCAGCTCCCGAGAGCGCCCAAGGCGCTGATAGGGCAGCGGACAATCACGTGGAGACCCAGATGACCGTTCCTTAATGGACCACACCCCGCTAAAGTTTCTCCAGGGAAACATCAACCACTGTGCCAGGGCTCAGAACCTTCTCTTTCAGAGCCTGACACAGTGGGGGGTGCATTTGGCGGTGGTGTCGGAGCCCTATTATGTTCCCCCAGATGGCGACTGCTGGGTGGGGGACCTCACGAGCACGGCAGCCATTGTGAGACGGCCGAGCGCTGGTGCCCCTCCTTTTGGTACCATCTTCAGAGGGACGGGGTACGTTGCAGCAGTGGTGGGGGAGATAGTAGTCATCTCTGTATACTTCTCCCCCAACAAGTCGCTAGCCGAGTTCGAGGGGTTCCTCGCCCAGCTTGGAGCCCTGGTGGAACAACTCCGCCCTCGCCCCGTGCTAGTCGCCGGGGATCTCAATGCCAAATCCATGGCATGGGGATGTCCGGGGACGGATGCGCGGGGCGAGGCGGTAGAGGAATGGTTGCTGGGTGCGGGGTTGTCCGTAGCCAATGTGGGCCAGGAGCTGACCTGCGTCCGGGCACAGGGCGGATCCATCGTGGATGTCACATTCGCATGCCCCGCCCTGGCCAGTAGGCTTGAGGGATGGAGGGTGCTCGTCGCGGAGGAGACTCTGTCCGACCACCGGTACATCCGGTACTGCATCAAGCCGAGACGGGGGGCCCAGCCCAACCCGGGCCCCAGGGACACACGGGGGGACCCTCCTAGGTGGAGCTTAAAGTCCCTCGACGTGGAGCTCCTCAAGGAAGCGGCGGTCGTCCAGACTTGGCTCTCGGAGTCGGGAGGCGACGCTAGCGTGGACGAACAGGCAGACCGGCTCCGGAGAGCCATGACTATAGTCTGCGACGCCTCCATGTCGCGCTTGAGGGGCAGTCCCAACCGTCGCCGGCGCCAGGTGTACTGGTGGTCGGCCGAAATCGCGGAACTCCGCCGCGCCTGCGTTGCGGCCAGACGGGCCTACACCCGAAGCCGCCGCAGGGGGCGTAGAGATGTCGCGAGAGAGGAGTCTCTCTACGCGACGTATAGGCAGAAGTGCGCGGCCCTCAAGGTCGCCATTGCCCGGGCCGTGGATGAGGCCCGAAAGGAGTTGCTGGAGCTCTTAGACCGAGATCCGTGGGGGAGGCCTTATCACATGGTGCGGAACAAGCTCCGCCCATGGTCCCCCCCGCTGACGGAGACGCTCCAACCAGATCTATTACGGTCTATAGTTTCCTCCCTGTTCCCTGCTAGGGCAGACCACCAGCCCCCACCGATGGTACCTGCTTGGTTCGTAGACAACCAAGACCCACAGGTGCCACCGGTGACCAGGGAGGAGCTAGAGTCCGTAATGGACAAACTGAAGGGCAAGTCCACGGCCCCGGGCCTGGACGGAATCCACGCCAAAGCCTGGGTCCTCTCCTTTGGGGACTTCGAAGAATGGCTGAGGAGGATATTCAACGCCTGCCTGTCCCAAGCTACGATTCCACGGACGTGGAAGACGGGCAGGCTGGTCCTCCTCCAAAAAGGCGGACGTCCGGCCGACTCCCCCTCTGCGTACCGGCCCATCGTTTTAATCGATGAGGTCGCGAAGCTGTTCGAGAGGGTGGTAGCCGACCGGATCACCAAGCATCTCGAGGGAGAGGGTCCAGACCTGGCCAACAACCAGTTTGGGTTCCGCAAGGAAAGGTCGACGATGCATGCGATCCGTCAGCTCAAGTTCCTTGCGCAGGAAGCCGTCTCCAGCGGCGGGGTGCTCATGGCGGTGTCCCTTGACATCGCCAACGCATTTAACACCCTGCCCTGGAACTGCATTAAAGAGGCGTTGCGGTTTCACAGCGTTCCGCTGTACCTGCGCCGCATCATAGGGGCTTACCTGACGGATCGCAGCGTCAGGTACCCGACCCGTAGGGGATGGGAGTCACGGGAAATGACATGTGGGGTTCCACAGGGGTCGGTCCTCGGGCCGCTCCTGTGGAACATAGGTTACGACTGGGTCCTGCGCGGCCAGAATCTACCCGGCGTGAGCGTCATATGTTACGCTGATGACACGCTAGTGGCCGCGCGGGGCAACACCTATCGCCGAGCCGCAATGCTCGCCACTGCGAGCACGGCGCATGTGGTGCGACGAATCAAGGCGCTGGGCCTGGAGGTGGCGCTTAATAAGTCCGAGGCGTTGTGTTTTCGCGGCCCTCGGACCTCGCTGCCCCCAGACGCTCACATCATTGTCGGAGGTGCTCGCATCGCCGTCGGGGAGACCATGCGTTACCTAGGCCTGGTCCTCGACGGCAGATGGGACTTCGGAGAGCACTTCCGGCAAATGATGCCCAAGGTGTTGGCCACAACAAAGGCCCTTGGGCGGCTTATGCCCAACTTAGGCGGGCCAGGGGTGTCTAGCAGACGCCTCTATTGCAACGTGGTCCGCTCCATGATGCTGTATGGAGCCCCGATATGGGCCGACGCTCTGAACAGCCGCAACCTTCCACTATTGCGGCGGCCTCAAAGAGCGTTGGCCATCAAGATCATTCGGGGCTACTCTACGGTATCATGCGACGCGGCCTGCATGATAGCGGGGTCGGTTCCCTGGGACCTGGATGCTCGAGCCCTCGCGTCCCTCTTTACATGGCGCGAGGAGCGAAGAGCCCGGGGCCAGCGAACCGCCCCGACCGAATTACGAGCAAAGAGGCGTCTGCTGGACGCCGACTCAATTGTGACGTGGAGGTCGAGGCTGGAGAACCCTCGATACGGCCGGCGGACGATCGAGGCTATCCGTCCGGTGTTGGCTGAATGGCTTAATAGGGGTCACGGCAGTATCTCCTACCGGCTGACGCAGGTACTCTCGGGGCATGGCAGCTTCGGGTGGTACCTGTGTCGCATAACCGGTAGCGAGCCGGACCCTAAATGCCATCACTGCGGCGGATGCCTTGAAGAGTCCGCCCAGCACGCGCTAGAGGAGTGCCCAGCCTGGGCCTCTGAAAGGACCGACCTGACCAGGGTGGTGGGTGGTGACCTGTCGCTGCCGACGCTCGTTCGTACGATGCTCGGCAGCGAAGGTGCATGGCAGGCGGTCCTCAAATTCTGCGAGGACATTATGGAGAAGAAAGAGGCGGCGGAGAGGGTACGGGAGGCACTCTCTACCCCCGACAACCCCATCCGTCGCCCACGCAGGACTGGACAAAGGAGGAGGGCCTTCGCCAATGGCCTTCCTACCTGAACCGGATTTACGCCCGGGCGGCCGCTTGGGGGAGCGTGCCGTCCACTATTCCAAGGCGAGAGCGGTGTTGTGATGTGTTCCCGCACACCACTCCAAGACACAACTCGAGGTGAGCGAGGGGTGGCTCTTTACACCACCCCTTGCAAATGTGCAAGAGATAGAGGCCTATCTTCTAAGGCCGGACGTCGCTGCGGGTCGGTGAGGCTGATCTCACTGTACCACCGACCCCAGCACATGACGGGAAGAGGAACACCCCGGTGGTTTTAGTCGGGGCAGGTCCGACACACCGGGGGAGCGGCCCCCACTGCTCCCCTGACGGTCCGTAGGGATTTCCACCGGGTTAACAAAAAAAAAAAAAAAAAAAAAAAAAAGGGTTTTGTTGTGTTGTGTTGTGTTGTGTTGTGTTGTGTTGCGTTGTGTTTGGTTGGGTTGTGTTGACCCAACTTGATATACGCTGGCGATGCGCTTGAGGGAGCGTGCCGCCCAACTTATCCAGGCGAGAGCGCTGTGTGACTCCGGGGGTTTTAGTCGGTACAAGTCCGACAACCAAAAAGCTCCCTGAGGTCCGTCAACAATATCCCCCGGGCTATCAAAAAAAAGCCTGATATACGCTTGGAAACAGTCTCGATTCTCAACATCTGTCTACACCCGAGGGAGATGTAGAGGGAAATGGACTATGCTGTTGTCAATTCAAAAGTTCTGGCTTATACTTTCGAAGACATGTATCAATCCTGCACCATATTAAAATGAGATCAAATTTAAGATATAATAAATAACATATCTTCACGCTATCACGCTATGTGAGCAGACATACAATAGTGGTTTTATCCACTTTGCGCTTAAATGTCGTGGACTACGCGACCAGTAGCTCAGGTAATCGCTTTCTCACAGTACTATGAAAATGTTAATAAGAAACAGCAATTTTTATTGTCTGTGTATTTATAAATTTATCACTTTCTAATTAAAAAGGTTCATTGAATAATGTTTTTATTTGTCCCTTAATAAAACTATTTTATTCTGCCGTCACTTGTGACTGACATTGCCTCCGACTCCGATTCCAACTCCGATAAATCAAATTTAAAAACTCCGACTCCGACTTCGGTTCCGATAAAACTACCTCCGTTACATCCCTAGTCTGTATATATCACATTAATGCCCTAATTAATGAATGTCTTTTTATTAAGCCATTGGCTAGTGACGGAGGGAGTGAGCAACGTACAGCTGTAGTATAAACTGGAGGAAGCCGGTTTTTTATTTTCAATTTGTATGTAAACAGTTTTTATCTTTACCGGTCACATTTTTTTTCACGTTATATATTATTTAATCTAAGTTTAATATAAACTATGATAGCAACTGACTTGGATCGGTCAATATCTTAGTTAGCGTTCCTGGTTGCAGCACCGCACGTCCTGGGTTCGGATCCTGATTCCAACAAATGGTTCTAGATAAAGGAATTGTTTATCACGAGTCACATATTATGTACCTACACATGTCTAATGTATTTTTGACTAGTATTCTTAATATCTACAAATGCAAAACTATTTTAGGACTAGGGTTTATGTCAGTAAGTTATATTTTATTTTTGCATTTCATTGCTGACATTTGTTAATTTCATGTATAAATAAGAATTAATAATGGCTTACAATGTATTTATTGGCTTAATGAAACGATAATAAGTAATTTATCTGCTATATTTCCGTAACTAAAGCAATAATGGAGTGGACGCCGAAGTACGGCCGCGGTGGTACGAACTGCTCGCCCCAGAGGAGCGGACTCGGTCCTCCTCTAATAAATCAGCTTAATCTAATTTAAACCAAGCTTCCTTCGAAACGATTTTTTTGTTGAGTCACGCAAGCCCTATGTTTTTAAACTATTATTTAAAGTTATTTGTCGAGATCCTTTATTTTTAACAAACAAATTTGATAGGCAATGAGACTAAGATTTATAGACGCTACTTTGAATTTGAATTAGACTTTCCTCAGGAAATAAATTCATCTTTGACAAAAGAAAATAGGAACCTGAGTAAAGCCTAAGTATTTATAGTGCAAAGAACAAGTTAAGAAAATCGGTAACTTACCATATTCTTTGATATTAAATTATATAATTTGTAATGTTTGAATAAAATCTAAGCAAATTCAAAAAGGCGTTTATAAATCTCAGCCTAAGCGATCGGTTCCTGAACGTTTAAATATTTTGTCAGGTCATAATTCTTTGTCTATCTTACAAGACTCTGAAATTATGTACCTATCTCGTATTGCGCTCGCTGAGGACAATTTTTTAAAATCAATACGTATTTTAGTTTGAAACTGTGTCACAGTTTACATTATTCAGTCTTTCTTTAATTTGCTATCTGCTTTACAATTAAACCTTTCTAAAATGGAATCCAAGATATACAATGCATTTCAAAGGATTCGACATTGCGTGTCATTCTAAGAAATTTAAATCTGTAAAACGATTATAAATCACCTGAAAATAAACCTTATACCTTTATAACAAGGTTCTCTTATTTATGAATTCTTATTTTTCCAACAATTCTCTTTAACAACTCCTTGACGCACGCTGTGGACAAATTTGAGCTACAAATGGTTCGATGTTCTTCAAATAGACAATATTTAATCTTATTTAATCTTCTCCCTTCCATCACATTTTTTTTTAGATTTTATGTTTTTCGGCGTACTTGTTACATTGAAGTACCTACACTGGAACTTTCGGCCTAGCGTAAGCCAATTAATTATAATTGAACAAAAAAATGTGAAAAAATTTATCACGTCAGCACAATTAACAACAGATCACGCTTCACGACAGACAATCGACAGTTTCCGTCGGTTTTTGAATTGCGCCACGCCTTAACATCACGTACTGTGTAATTCTAGTCACTTTTTAAGATAAAAAATAATTACATTAAGCAACAATATTGAGTTAGCTCTAAGCAACACAAAGAGTGCAACAACAATAAAAGGGCTAAATACCAACAGCGGCTACCGTACTGGCTGCGGTAATATTCTATGAGGTACATAGACGTGTAAAATAGACTACCCGTGACCGAGCTAACTATCCTGATTATATCTATAAGAGCGATGTTGCTAGCAAATAATTTGACGGGTTTGGCTGATTATTTTATTAGAAGACTATATTCTAATTGACTTATTGAGAGTGATTATGTAGTTTTGAATTAATGCCGTGCGTTATTGAGGAATACTGAGACATGATTCTTTTAAGGTTCGCTGAAAACTGTCTCAAGACTCCGTCAATCGGCCGTCTGCGAGGCGAATATCTGGCCTCCAAATATAGATTATTTGTGTCTTCAAACCTCACAATTATTTTTTAGAAACAACCATGTATCACTGTGAAAGTTCGTAGGTAACAAATTCTTAAAGATAATTACAGGTCATTACTTAAAGTACCCTTAGAATATAACGAAGAATTTACAAATATATTTCTAAAATTTTATAAAAATAAACACATAACAATTAAAATAAGAAACACCTTTTGTGTGACTACAAATCAATTTTTTATAAACCATCTATAAGTTATCGCTGTTCATTAGACCTGATTATTAAGTAGTCTGAAGTAGTGCTATTCCTTTGACGAGTTGCCAGAAAAATCTGCGTTATATATTACGTCTTGTTCTGAACAATCTGTGAAGAATTCTGACCACACAGCTAGCTCCGTCACGTTTCCAATGAGATCGGTGCCGCGATGACACCCTTGAAATGTTTTTAATAGCATGATTTATAGAGCAAATTAAACATTTGACTTGGCGTGAATTCGACTCTGAGTGGATCCGACACGCACGGACTAGCGACGACGTGGTCGGTCGGCCTCCATCTCCAGGTGGACTCTCGAGCACAGCTTCCGTACCTACCACGTGCTCAGCCAAAGTAGACCTTAAGTATTCAAACTTGAAATATTTAGTTAAGCCCCGTCCGGTTAAGTTGTGAAGACCTTTCCCGGGTAACAAACTCGCGTAAATTCGAAAAAAAAAAAATTTGTTAAGTCCCGCCCGGTTAAGTTGTGAAGACCTTTCCCGGTCAACAAACACGCGTAAATTTGAAAAAAAGGAAAAAAAAATAGTTAGGTACTATAAATACATGATTAAATTAAAATTTAATGGGTCCATACGTTTTATAATCGTAAGAGATGACACCTGGATGCTGCTATACGAGCAACATTGAGATGATAAAGTGTTTATGTTTGAATGGGTCGCGACAATTATTTATTCCTGGGCGCAAAGTCCGTAATAGTAACTTATTACAGCTTATCCCGTTTTACGATCTACAGTCCTCTTTGTCTAGAGACTTTCGTTCATGAAATATTTAAAGCAACTTGACAACTGTATCCCACCAATAGACTCGTCTCCTATTGGTCGTGACCGTATTTGGTATACACTATATCCACCCACAGTACATCTGTAGTATTCAATTTTCTGTGCCACGATAAAAAAAAAGCCTTTTTTATTTTAAAGTTTACCTTTTTTCAATCACCCATGACAAGTACTCACGCAAAAATAATAACATGAAACAAACATCGATATCCCCAGTTTTTAAGTGTCACTTTTGCACTATTAATTTAATACCGAGCGCCCTTATTAGATTTTCTCATTGACTGTCCACAGTGAGTTTGTGAACTGTCGCCACAGTAGCCCCTCGCTACCGTCTTCGAATACCTAGTTTTTGTGGTGACATCGCGCGTGTCCGTGAGAACCCAGTTCTACCTAATTCGAAAATAGCTGGACAGTAACGGCATATCAGCTTCACGCCTTCACTTCATCATCGTATCTAATAAATATACAGATATTTATCGTTTTTCCACTCCAGCGCAATAAATTATTGGGGTTTTTAAGAATATGATTGTAAATATTTTCTATTACCTAGGTACAATGTAATACGGTAAAAGTGGGATGGTTCACCCACTTATAGTTAAACGTGATGAGATGTGTTACAAATAGTTTCATAGAAAAACATTAATTATTTACCTGTTTTAATTACTTCTACGACTTTTTTTAACATATGTGACGTACTGTAAGTCAGATTTCTCTATGATTAAAGCCTTTACCAAATAGTTTATACAAATACTAAATCATAATATGAAAAACATCTAAGTTTATCATATTTAAAGTCTTCAGAAAATATTTAATTTTACTTTAAACAATAATATATTTATAATTATGATTTTAAATCTCTTTAGGGAAAAAAAGGTAAATCATAACTAATAACAGTTAACAAATAGATTTTCCTAGAATTGGATAAATTAAAGTGCCTTACAAAAAAAAGAAAACACAATCACGTAAACTAAATAAAAGAGTAAATATAAATAGAATCTTACGTAACTGTATTTCAACAAAACCATCAAATAATATCCAAAATTTCCTAAATTCGGCTATTTGCCATTCGAACAAAAAAATTAACGTTTCAACAACCACCAGTCGAGCACGGACAGCCGACGTTAATTCTCAGAGAAGTTTTAATTCATTTAGAAATATAAATAGAAAAAATTAACCGTTCCATGAACGTGACAGAAATATAAAGTGTCTAGCGAACAAGAACCTTTTCTTCGCTCTTGTAATGACGTTGTTGACAAGGAAATTCACTAAGGCTCTGTTTCATAAAAGAATACGTTTAAAATTTATGAAATACTAGCTTTTGCCCGCGGCTTCGCTCGCGTTAAGAAGTATTATGATTAATTAGATATAGTTTTTGTGGCTTTACTTTTGTTTAGCGTGTGTAAAAAATAGAGCCTAATTTGTCATTAGGCGCTAAAACTATCAAGCTATTATATTATTAGCTATTGTATTATATTTATACATACTTTCATCCCCTATTTTATCTCCTTGGGAGTGGAATTCATCAAAATCCTTTCTTAGCGGATGCCTACGTCATAACATCTACCTGCATGCCAAATTTCAGCCCGATCCGTCCAGTGGTTTGGGCTGAGCGTTGATAGATCACTATGTCAGTCAGTCAGTCAGTCAGCCAGTCAGTCACCTTTGACTTATATATTTTTAGATTATATTATGTTATTCTGTGCTACTACAGTAATTTATCGATGCATTTTTTTTACGTAATCTAATCTTTTATAAATCTAAGTTATAATAAACTATGTTCATCACCAAAAATACTTTGTTATTTGAAAAGAAGTAGGTACTCTATTTTGAATAGAACCTCAGTACCTATTTATTTTTCAACTAAACTATTTTAATAATTTTTCGTTGTAAAATACATAATTACTTTATAAGTAAAAGGTACTAAATACCTATTTCAATGAAATGCTTGGTTTTGTTGGATTTTCTGTTGTAAAATTAAACATAGGTACTACCTTCTCTACTCAGTGGCGGATTACAACTACTCATACAAAGCTATTTGTCTCTTTTTTTGGGAGTCGAAGCTGCTCGCGTCCGTAGGCTTTACCCCAGTTTCCCTACACGTGGCTCCTGGGTGGTGCTTAACGAGCAGCAGCGAGGTGGTAGGGCGTCGGTGCCCGTCTGGATCGCGACCACAGTACGTGGGTGTAAAGCCCGTCATAGTGACCAGTTTCGGCTTGTCGCGTTTCGGGATCAGCTTGTGCATATTCAGTAGCTCATATACCTAGAGACCTTCAGTCGTGGTATATGTGGGCCGACATGACGATGTAGACTATCAATGGATTTTCATCCTTTGATAGTCGCTTTCGTTTTTGGACTACACTGTACTTACCATCAGGTACTATGTAGTCACTATGTCGTGCCAGTGTAAAAAAAAAATTTTTTACTGAGTACCACCGAGTAGTGCAGTTCACTTCCCGCAGAGATGGGCAAAATGCAATCAAATAAATGATTAACGATTACAAAATGTAGATTAAATTTTAATTTTGTTACTCTGGTATTCTTGATTAAATCCCTGCAAAACACTAAGCAGGCATAACTTAATATGCGATTGAGGATTCCTTAGTGTTTAAACATAGATGGGCAAACTGTAATCATACAATATTAATGATACAAAATGTAATCATAATCGTTTTTCATTAATCTGATTAGATTTTGCCCATCTATGGCTTCCTGCGCCTGTTTATACAGCATTGTTTAACATTAGAATCTCCGAACAAACGGAATGAAAAGTGAATTATTATGTTTTAGGCCAATGCACTGCCTTAAAATCACTTTCATCGGATAAGTTTGAGGTCTAGAGTAAGCCTGTTTATAATTTTGACACGGTAATACTGTTATGGAACTGGTCCTAATAATAAATACTAATACATGCCCCTTTAAATAATACCTAGTGAGTCAGTCCAATCATGGGCAGACATCTAATATTTGTTATTGGTGTCCGCACCGCAACTACTCATTGTGCACCGAGGCGATCGCTCAGGCAGCCTTACTCGTTACATACGCTGCCTACTGAGTTAGCACGTACAGCCTGATACTTATAATATTACGATGGAAATGTTTAATAATTCTATTGAAAACGTCATCCTTATATATATTTATTTATTTATTTAATACCAACTTCACGGCACATCACAAAGTCAATTATATACAGAATAGGAAATAAAAATCTACAGTGCCAGTAACGAAGTTACGCTACATATAAAATTTTGTTAACATGTTTTGAGTCGCTCTTCATATTCGAATATAAGAGTGAGAGTTGTGTGAGTGTATTTATACATATATATATATATATATATATATATATATATATATTAGGGCGTTTTAAAAAAAAAACTTTTCCTCGGAACCACGCTCAAAAGTTTCGTTTTAATGCCAAAATAGGCCTCTGAAAATATGAGCCCTTAATATTAATATTTAGGTTGTCCGCATCGCACTTTTCGATTTCCCATACAAATAACACAGGACAAAAGTTTTTTTTACTTTTATAACTAATGAACGATATATCGTATTGCAATACCCATTCATTATTTTTGTAGAGAATTTAGCGCTCTACAAAAAACATAAATAAATATATATATATATATATATATATATATATATATATATATATATATATATATATTTATCTCTTCCGGGCTAAGCGGAGATACTCTAGTATAAAAAGAATCTGGGCGGTAAACTTGAGGGAGTACAGTAGTCTGCTGCCTCGATGAGAAGGATGTGGCGCGCTGCCCGTGAGAAAGGTTAGGAGGGATGGCCTCTTTGCACTCACTCCTACCAGAGATGAAGTCTAAGCAGAATGTTCGCTCCCAGGGGTTTTTAGTCAGTAGGAGTCTGACACACCGGGGTCGCTGCCCTCACAGTGGCCCTGATGATACAATGCAGGATTTTGCCCCGGATTAAAAAAAAAGTATAAAAAGAATACCGTTCAGTGTGGGATCAGTTTCCTTAGATTTGTTTGTCAATAAACAATGAATAAATAACATTAAACATTAATAAACACAATTAATGTTTGTGTTTATATCCACAATAAATAAAACAAGTACTACTCAGAAACACATTACAAGATCCAATGTTTTTTATCAGTTTGAGTCTATTTCCGGTGCCTTAGGTCAACGTCCTGCTTTCGTACCTAAAAAGCATAATTGTATTGAAAGCTAACAAATAAGTAGATAATTACATAAAAACCAATCAAACGGTTGACCAGTTAACTGATTTTATGGTTTTAAAAATAAAACCAGTTGTTTTTTTATTTATTACTAAACCAGCTAAGGAAACGCCCATTGTGTTTTTAAAAATATGAAAGTATTTAATACAATTGAAAAATCAGAATGCTGAATTTTTTTTTTTTTTTTGTAAATACTCGTTATTCCATAAAATATCTGTTTAGTGACAGATAGTTTCTTTTTCTTTATTTTATTTACAATTTGGTCAGTTTGACCATGCCACCTCGATGAATTATTACTAGTGTCCGACCGAAAGTTCGGTTTCGGTTTCGGTTTCGGCCGAGTTTCGGCCAAAAATCAAGTTTTGGCGGCAGTTTCGGTTTCGGCCAAAATTGGCCGAAACTTTTGCCGAAACCGAAACTGATTTCGGTAGTTGTCGTACATGCTTGCCTAGCTTCGTTTCTCGCGGCAACGCTTTGACGGACGCTGGCGGCCCTGTTCGGGATTCGTGCGCCGTTCGCATTGCTTTTTTTTTCGAATTTACGCGTATTTGTTGACCGGGAAAGGTCTTCACAACTTAACCGGGCGGGTGGGCGAACACTGAGGGTACTCAGCCGGCAATTTATCGGTTGGGTGGCAATGCAAGGGCAGCCCTGTGGGTACGAACCTCGACTTGGACCGCCAGCCAGAAATACGAAAACTAACGGTGATCTACTAGCGTTTCAGAAGCGACTACATTGAGAAGAAACGCCGAAAGAAACTCAAGGCTGCGTCGGAGTGTAACTGCGTCGTTTAGACGACAGTTGAAGGATCTAATTCGCATTGCTCTATAGCAACACAACTTAGTCAGTGCGTTATCACCCGACGTAAACATTCTTTAGAGGTTATGCTTTGATGGAACTGGAACCACGTTGACTTTTATACTTGACTACGTTGACTTTTATACTTGACCACGTGAGTTTCGGTTTCGGCCGAAACTGAAGTCACGGCCGAAATTTCGGTTTCGGTTTCGGCCGGAAAACCAGTTTTGGTCGGACTCTAATTATTACTATAGTGTTTAATCATCGTACATTATACTTTCCGTTTTCTAATACCTATTTGTACTAACAGATAGTTAAAATGCTTTAGCAAAAGCTCGCGTTTGTTTTTATGACTCTGTAAATAATAAGTTTAAAAATAAAATATTTAGTGTGATAATAAGTTACAATAGATTTTAATATTAAGGGATATACGAGGACTTTTTTTAAGCTATTGTCTTTAGAAATTTCATATTTTTTTAAGACGAATAATAATGGCTTCTCACAATTCTAAGATCAGGTACATCAATCTTTACTCAGCAAGTCCAATGACAGTATTGTTTTTAATATTGTCAATTTATTTATTAATAAACTAATAAATAATCAGAATAAACTTCAGTTTTTGGTATATTTTGCTAAACATATGTAAATAATATACATTTAAATTTACATTTTTTTTTGCATTGTTAGTCGGTATGAGTCGACAGACGTATTGGTTCCGCGACGTTGCTATTTTTCATTTTCCACAACAGGCAATGATTGAACTCTGCGTTTTTTCGACGTCAATGTTGCAGGATGATCATAGCTCATTGTGTTTCAACATCGTGGTCGTCTTTTCTTGGAAGTATTACGTTCATTTGGTTCAAATATATATGAATATATCTGACTATTATATTATCACGCCGAATTCCTATTAGGGCAATCTCTTTGTTGCTTTTTTTGTTTCTGTTAAAAGTCATACTTACCCATATTCATCCATAATTTACTTAAGTCATAGCTGTAAATTGTAGTACGACTTTTGGGCTATTTATAGAGCTTAGATTATATTATAGAGATAAAATAGTATATGAAAGTATCACCCATCCAAATATTATTTAATGTAATTAACTTAAGTTTTTTTTTTTTCATAATTTAGATATATGTGTCAATTTGGGCATTCAAACAAAAAAGTATTAAAATATCTCGAAAAGTATTTATGCATTTTTAGTGTACTATCACACGCGCCTAATAATAAGGCGAGATTCCAACAACCTTGCATATCTTCAATTATACTGATTCCTTATTTAGGTAAATAAAAAAAAATGAAACTACTCTCTAGTAGCAAGTTAAATCAGCTTGGGATCCGTAGCAAACGCCACTGGCTGGTCTTTTATTTAAAGGTTCTTAAATTTAATTCTTCCTGAATAGAACCACGCGCACAGGTTCGCGGTGTCACGGCTATACGGTATCTCACATCCCGGCTAGGACTAACAAGTTCTCTAACTCCTTCTTTTGCCGCGTCGTTCGGCTGTGGAATGGACTTCCGGCGAGTGTGTTCCCACCATCCTATGATATGGAATCCTTTAAGCGTAGCGTGAAGAGATATTTGTGTAGGCCGGCATGATCGCTGTAACTACCGATGGCTTTTTTCTTACCTTTCGATAGTCGTTGGCGTTTTTTTGACCATCAGGTATGGTGCAGTCACTGTGTCGAATCAGTTTAAAAAAAATATTAAAGTTATACAAAAGTGAATTCAGATCACCTTAAGCATTTCCCTTCTTTGGTGACATCAAGCAAAATCATTTTTTACTGTACCACTAATAAAAATGTTTCGGTTCAAACAATTGACGCTTAGAGAGGAATCTGTGAGCGAGGCGCGATCACTACTCTCCCTACATGCCCAATTCATAAACACTCCTGCGTATCTTTGCCTTATCTTGTCTCTTTCGGCCTGATAGCGCAACGGTAGTAACCCTGCCTACAAGCTTGAAGGTCCTGGGATCGAGTCCCGGTAGCGGCAAACATTTCTATGATGAATAGATTAGTTTGTCACGAGTAATGGATGCACATATGTACTTAAGTACGTATCTTTGTCTAGTACTTATAAAATAAACGCAAGTTGTCTTTGAAACTAGGTCAATGTGTGTATTCAAAAATATATAAATAAAATATATAATAAATATATAAAATATATAATGTATATAATATATATTTTTATTATAACAATAGTTTTAACTTAAGTAAATAATGAAACCGTGGCAAAAGCATGTTCTTGCAATAATTTGCTTTTTTCTTATATAAAAATATTCGTACTATATCAAATGCCAGTAACTTTTTTTTATATTAGCAATAAGATATTTTTATAATAACTGGGTTTTGTCACTGTTTAAATATTTGCTCAAGTTTAAATCTGTCTTCCAATAAAGCTGCTTAAGTTTTATTGATCTCTTCATTTACATACATTCTTGGCAATTCCGAGTTCTTATAATGGATGATAAATATTCCAATTGTCTAGATAGGTTTAGTATCTATGTAATAAATATCTAGGTTCTCACGGAAAAGTTATAATTTTAGGGATGAGCAGAGAAACATGAATGTCTGCATCCACTTTTGAGGTTTAATTAAGGATAGAAACAATAATAACAACGCCTCCATATCACAAAGTGAAGCCCTCAATTAATTTATTTCACAAAACGTTAAATAATCTATGAGCCGTGACAAAGGCAATCTGATATCCCCAAAAGGTGTCCGCGCCTACATCGGCCCGCCCCGGGGTAAACGGCACTCAATCCAACCATTCCTCTATATTAATTACGAAAACAGCCCCTACCTACCGCCATAAACAACACGAGTGACGCTCCGGGTCTGCCCGACACTGCGTCACGGGTTTTTGATTCGAATGATCATACGTACCAGCTCAATGTGATAGGACTTTCCGATTTGAATATAATTTTTATATAGATCGATTTTTTAATCGATTGTTACCAATCATTTGGTACATCTAAATTAGTGCTGTTAGGTTTCTTATTTCGATATTCAAAAGTAATAACAGAATTATGATTTCTTTTTTCGACTTCGCTCGGATGTGATTTACAAATTAATTAATTTATAAATCAATATAAAATATAATTAATTTTCAAATAAACACTCAATCCATAATTCACTCTTTTCCAGATCAAATATAAAAAAATACCTTTAGTGAGCGCTTACGGCATAAAAAGAATCCAGTGTAAAAATATCATGTTTATAACTTCGCTAATTTAATTTCTATGATGATATCAGCCATGATAAGTGCTTTTATAAAGGTATTTATGTAGATAGATTACAGCAAAGTACTAAAACAGTAAAAATATGGTCTTTAAACATATATAATTATAAATCGATTTCCCTTTCGGACTAATACTGCCATATAGTTATGTAGCTTGTAACTAAATAATACTCAAATATCGATACAATTAAATGCCGAGACATCTCTACGTTCCCCCATTCTAATGTAGAAACGAGTTCAAAGGAAGCGATTCATCACACAATTTATAAAAATTTAATATCGTAACTTGTGTGAAATCTATAAAATCGTTCACATTATCACCTGCCCGCGCTCGGTTTAATTTATAACTAGCCGCGGCCGGCGACTCTGCTCACGCTAGTACCTTCATTTATAACTTCATTTTAATTAAAATATCTGTTTAATTATCTAACTTGATTTTTTTAATAAATAGAAATCATCAACTCTAAAAAAGCATAGCGGCATTCCTAGTGCTAAAAAAAGATATAACTTTATGATGATGAGCTGGAAATCTCCTACCCTTGTAGGCACGTACTAGCCTACTAGTCGACAAGCCAGATTTGTAATGATTCTATTATCTGTTATCTTGCTATGTATCGACTTTACGAATGTAGACTACAAGTTTCACTTCCCCGGTCTCCCTTTTACTGTTCACCGCACGTCATGGATTCAGTTTATTCAAAAGAAACACACATTTTATATAGATTTTAATTGATAAGAGTAGATACATAGAGTGAATTAAGGTTTCCATTAATTTAAACGAAAGGAAAAAGAACAAGGCTGAGATTTATAGACGCTATTTCGACTTTGCTTAGCAAAGTTTAAAAAAAAAAAAATTGTTTTGATAAAAACCGAATATATAATAGGATGAGTATAGTATATGAGTAATGTCAAAGGATTTGGCAAGTCACCGATTTTTTCAACATAGACGATCAAAACGAATTTATTTTTTCAGAGCTTTGCTAAACAAAGTCGAAATAGCTACTATAAATCTCAGCCTACCATGATATATCAGTAAGGATAAGTCTATATATGAGTATACTGCGTGCAATTCTTTACTCATACCTCCAATCGAAACACGGCGTGATGATCCAAGTTTAATACAATTCTCTGCCCAAGTCTTCAAACGCAGTGGCAGATTTAATAAACACCGAATAATTAATGGCACTTATAACGCAGTGCGTGGGGCGTGTGCACGGGCGGAGCCACCGAGGGATACGCCCCTGACACCCCTTCCCTCCCCATCCCGCTAACGAGGTCTGATAACAAGAATGCCAAACCGCATCTGCAGTACTATCATTACTAGAATGATTGACTACACCAGACTTGTTGGTTTACTAATGTAGGTACACTATATTTCAGTAAATATATTTAAGTAATCTCTATAAATAGGCTATTTTATTTTTGTTATTATATCAAATAAAATAAAGCATAATTAGGTATAAATATCTATTATATAACAAGACTACATCACCGTGAATTTTTAGGAAATGTTTGGATAAATAAATCGGTACCTAATTAAACAGGCATTGCAACTATATGCCCAGTTTAAATCTTTTTAATAATAAAATCATAATTTATAAAGTATGTACTGCGTTATGCAGAAACTATAGAAGTATTAGATAACATAAGTATTTTTCAATTTAAAATCAACGATATTTAGTTATAACAAAGACATTACCTGACCTCTCCGTAGGTCAAATACAAAAAAGAACATTAAATATTCTGTATATCAATTTAATTCATTTTTTTAGATATTAAATTGACTGCCACGGGAAAGGCTGTATAATAATCGGTAGTGCAGACAAAATCGTGGACAAAAGCTAGTTTGTTAGTGAAATGAATGCCTCATAACGCCATCTAGTGATAAGGCGCAATATCAAAGTGGCAAAATGTGATTAAATTAATGATTAAGAATAAAAAAATGTAGTAATTCTTTAAATTTAGTTGCTGTGCTCATGATAAAATCCTTTCAAAACACTAAGGAGTCATAAATGTGTATGCAATTGAGGATTCCGTAGTAGTTAAAAAATTGATGAGCAAAATGAGTCATATTAATAATGAAAAACGCAAAATGTAATCGTAATCGTTTTTCTTTAATCTGATTACATTTTCCCTATCTATGTCCGAGAAGGCGTAATTGCTGTATAACAATCGAAATACATTTTGGTAATATAAAAGATGAGTAATCTACAAAATAAAAAAGTGGAAAGTATTTGAATATATGATTACTGAATTAATTAAATTTCATTTAGTTACATTGAACTAGATACTGTAATAGGTATGTGCGAAAGGAGACTCGCAAATTAGTTTATTTTTTGTGCGAAAGAGTAGCGACTGTTAGGAATAATAATATTTTGCAGTAATGACATTAAACGTAAAATACAAAATGTGGGATTTGAAATTGAGAGCTTGTCTAGAAAAATATAGGAACGGCAAGCAAACATGAATGTTATATTTTTATAGATAAGTACAAGAACTGCGTAACAATACGCCCTGAAATGTACTAGGGAAATATGAGTAGATTTTTATTTAATTGAAGAATTCAATTGTTATAATACTATAATTAATATGGTAATACTAAGAGTCCATTGATAGATGAAATATCAAATTCTAAAACCGCAATAATAGGAATATATACATAAAGGTTAATTAAAGTTACAGATATACATTTTTATCTATAGTTAATATAATTGATATGAAGCTACTTGATAGTATAGATGAACCTATTTAGAAGAGTAAATAAAAAACAATTTTATAACAAACTTTATTTACATATATTACAACTTCCCATTACAGAAGATTGTTATTACGATGTAAATATTAGGGAATATTTAATTAATTTCTATAAACCTGGATAAAAATGAACTACAATAATGTTTGTTTACAACTTGGACGTAAGTTCTGGAACTGCCTTGAACAGGTCAGCCACCAAGCCGTGATCAGACACCTGGAACAAAAATCGTACATGTTAAACAACTTTGTTCGTCAGCCAAATATTATTTAAAAGATGCCAAAAGATATATTACAATAATCTAAAGTAACTATGTCGACAAGATTTTTTATTACATTTGGGTCAATAATAGATTCTTAAAAGAAAGAAACAGGTAAGCTGTTTAAAATAAAATAATGTTCCAAAACTGTTTTTCTCTAGAAATAGAAGTGTAATTAAAAAAAAACCTTCAATGGTTTCAATTAAACCTTTTTCTACAAATTTGTCCCGAATCATTTAATCCAATTATAACATCAATTATATTTAAATGATGAAACTATATAAACGCGATTTATTACTGTCCTTTTGATACTTCGATAAAAATGTTTAACATTATGACTCTTAATAACATGATAACAAGAATTTTCTTAGATTTGCTTTATATAAAAAGATTAAACACCAATAAAATAATCAGTTAATAATCAGTGAATAGGCTAATAAAATAACAATCACATTAATTCGGCTTTATTTATTACATTACTTTCATTTCCAAATTAAACTTTTCTAACAATCGATCATTTACGGACAACAAAATTTTAATGAAATGTTATCTCCAAATAACATCGGTGATTTAATCTCTTTATAAGAAACAAAAGATGACTAAAACCAGTCAGATTATTTTGATAAAAATACGAAAAATAGCAAGAGACGGACAGTTTACCTAATAATAAATCAAAGAGTTAAAGGTTATTTGGTTTAAGCGACATTTTTTGGTGATATAGTAATATTCGGAATCAGCGTTTTTTACCGATTCCAAATCACTACTACATCACCAAAAAATGTCGCTTAAACCAAATAACCTTTCACCCCTCGATATGGTTACTGTCGGCCACGGAAAACTGCAATAGCAGAAGTGTTGCTATCATAATGTCGATTTTTTTTTAAATAGAAAAAGGATAATACATATAACTGGTTGATCTCGGAACACGGCTGGCCGATAAGTTAATATTACGGGTTTTTTACCCATGATCTGCATACAGTACATAACCGCAAAGCAGTGACGTGCATAAGGCATTTGGACAGGGTAGGCAGAATTCGCGTAATTAATTTAAATATTATATTGTGATAGCAAATATTATATTGTTTTTATAGGATAGATAGACGGTGTGAATATAAAATAGATATGAATACGAATGGTTTCGTTTTTTGTTTAACTTTAAGCAATTTATTCCAGACATATTTATCATAAGGGCATGCAGTGCTTGCATGCATCTATGGAATGAACGCTACTGCCGCAAAGGCCCTTATAGTTATTTGCCTTGTCCAATCACATATCGCAATGAACCAGTGCAAGTTCAGCTCTTTGTTCATCTTCAAGAACAACATAGATGGCAGCACTCCTGATGGTGCACTCGATAGCCTTTAACTTTCCATTAAGTGGGTTGCCGCTTGCATGTTTTGATATAAAAAAAATGCATTTTAGCCTAAATTACCTGGAAAATAGGCGCCTCCGGATCCTTGTTGATCGCGACAATAGTCTTGGAGTCCTTCATGCCGGCCAAGTGCTGGATAGCGCCGCTGATGCCCACCGCAATGTATAGATCCTGACCATATCAATATGTTTTAGAGAGTTGCAATTAAGTTGAGCTTGGTGGCATATTACGCGATAGTCAATTTTAGGCCTGTTAATATCTGCTTTGACCTGCTCAAAACTGATTCCCATTCGCTTGCACAGAGCTCAACTTATATGTTTTGAATTATACAATTTTAAATAATCATTGAACCTATCTTTACTAATACTTAGATGGTACAGTATAAGCAATCACTTAACCTATTTTTCACTTTTACAAAATAAGCCGAACCTAAAAATTCACGAAAATATTATATTAATAATACATAAAACAACTTATATAATTATGTGTTTAATAAATGTTAAAAAAATTAATTAAATATCCTAAATGATATCAAATGCTGGTCTAAATGCACTCGTGTTTTTTACAAGTTCACTACTTTAATTACGTTAATTAAATTATAATTTAATGTCAGCATCAGTTAACCACCTTAATAACGAAAATAAAAAACCTAAATATACCAACCTCATTAGGACATTGAAAAGTAGTTCTATAATAAACTGATAGAGTATGTTTTAGTATACTGTTACATTAGACCTTAATATGAGCATGGGCTGATGCATCACTGGGCAAGAACAAATAAAGCAAATGATCTAATACTCTTTTTTTGTTTTTAGCTTTTGACGGAATCCAGGCTGACGGCCCACCTGATAGCAAGCAGTTACCATCTCATCTGGGCAACTGCAACACAAAGAGCGTTGTATTGTGTTGCCCACCAAGAAGGACGTTGTTCACAGTTCTCTTGAAGAACCCTATATCATGATCTGGATAAACACTGTACCCGGCAGTCCATTCCGCAACTTCAAAATTCAAATAATTGTATTTATACTAACAGGTGCAACAATCTTGCCAGTCTGGCCGATCTGCAGGTCGTTTGGTACGAATCCAGCGTCAACGGCTGCTCGGGACGCGCCGACGGCCGCGTTCAGCTTGTCCGCAAGATCGTACAACAGCTTGAAGTTGTCGCCGGACTTTAGACCACGACCTGACTCATAACAAACATTCTCACTTATTTCAATGTAGGTACCTGAAATCTCCACCAATTTCTCGGGCAGTATATAAATTTGTTTTGTTATGTGAAACTTCCTACAGCAAGACTCAGTTTTCACGATAAGACTATGATGTTGTAAAGGGCTCCCCAAAACAACAGTCACAATCAGGCTTAAAAAAGGTTTCTACAAAGTTACATAGTAGGTTTAGAAGGATTTTCAAATTTAGTTGAAGAAATTAAACCAATTGATTGATACCAATTACACCATATGATTGGTAGATGTAATAATAAATATTATTCAGAGGCACAGAGTTCAACCAAAAGTGCTTAGAATCTATGCATGTGTAAAGAGATTAATGAATTTCAAGGGAACAAAAAAGGTTTGTAAAGAAAACTAAAATTGGTAGAGGACAGATAAAATAGCTTATTAGTGTTAAAAATAAAGCACTAGTATAGTTTTACATACCACCAGAAACAATGTTCTTAGCACTGGTCAGTTCAGGTCTATCTGATTTTGTGAGTTCCTGTGAGACAAACTCGGTAAGATCTGTCTTGAAATCTCCCTCAGGAGCCTTCTCTATTGCCCCAGAACCACCTTCTAAAGGCTCAGGAGGAAAGGCTGTGCTACGAACTGTTATCACTTTCACAGGATCCTTTGCTTCTAAAGTAAGTATAGCATTTCCTGAAACACAGAATAAACTCAACCTGACATCTATAACTTATTGTTTTCAAATGTCATGTGCCTATTGTCTTATTGTTTTTATTATTTAGGATATTCAATACAACTGTAAATAGGCATTTTCAGTTAAAGCCGTTAACAGCATTTCTTATAAATATTTGATTTATAAAATTACTGTAAATATGTTTAAAGCAATTACAAGATTATGCTCAAGTGTATTCTCAAGTTGATATTCCCAAAGGACTTAAAATTTTCTGAAGGTATGAGAATATTCACGAAGGGCTGAATTATTCCAAAAAAACCACAAACATTTCTAATGGGCCCAATAACTTCTCCATAGAGCTGAGAATATTTGTAAAGGGCCAAGATCAGATTATCAAGAGGAGTGGATAATACTAACCCCCAATAGATTTACAATACCAAAATCTATACCTGATATTGTTATCTATTGATAAGTATATCACTGTTACCAATCAAATTAATTGAATATAGTTAATTTATTGATAAGAAATAATTATTCATATATTTTTTTATTAAAATCATATTTTAACAATCTTTTAAATTTAAAGAATAAGATACATGATAGCAATAGCATATTTATTAAATTCTGCATAATCTATTCCTTACAATGTATGTAGTTTCTTTCTATATTCAATTGGTATACTGATTAAGCAATTGATTTTTGTACCATGAGTTGAGTTTTTTTTATTATTTACCTTATATAAATTTTACAAACCTGCATATATAGTTCTAACAAAAGTATTAGCATCTTTTACACCAATAATATCAGTTATTGGTGAAACATCAAGTTTGGCAGCCACTCGTGGCAAAACAGCTTTGCCAAAAGCAGTAGCAGGTGCCAAAATGTGTGTGAAATTAAATTGTTTCTGAGTAGCCAATATAAGAGGAGTCAAACTTTCAGCTGTAAAGCCCTTGAACACATCACTCTCAGCAACCAGAACTTTTGACACTCCATTAGCTTTTGCAATCTTTTCTGCAGCCTTGAAAAACAAAGAAAAGATTTAACATACTGCATCCTTTTCAGACCTAGTGGTAACAAATGAGGGCATTTAACAAAATCAGAAAATATAATTTATTTATTTATGTATTGGGCTAAATTACCTCACATGTGTACTATTTTTCTTTGTGTATACTTTTTTATTTTATTTAGAACACATACATAAATGAACATAAAACATTGCAAATGTATAATTAAATATGTGGACTACTTGCACACAAGAAAAGAAAAATGAAAATACAAACAATTTAAGGGCAGTAATAGCAACAAAAACTTAACTATTTATTAAGATCCCAGTTACATGACTCCAATTGGAGTTAAACATTTATTTAAATTATACATCCATAATAAACTATTGGTTTTCTAAGTTTCATAGAAACTCTATGGCATTTTTATTTATTTAAATGTATCAGTGTTTGTGTTAAAACTGTATCAATAGTAACATTCATTTCTTTATTCAGTCATTTTAAATATTTTACCTATAAATAAAATCAAATCTGCACAAGAAAAATTCAAATCAGGTCTGAAAGACATACATAGAATGTACCGTTAGAAAATTATTAATATACTTACTGGACCACACTTTGTTCCAGCCACAAGGACAGAAATGTTACCACCAATCTTCTTAGCTGCACTTAAAGCATTTTGTGTGGCTGGTGACAGAACCTCGTTATTGTGTTCGGCTAAAACCAAAGTGCTCTGCAGTCGACGTAGCTAAAACGTATTAATCACATAATTCGTAAAGGAATCAAGAATTTATTGTTTTCAAAATTAACATTTAGAATTGTCAATTGTTTTTATGTATCAATTTTACTCTAATTCATTACGTTTTTGTTTTCTTGACCCTGATCTTATACAACAGTATAAGATGTTACTTTATTTAGTAAAATAATAATGAAGTAGCCAGAAAATAAAGTTACAGTACTTCTTTGATCAAACTATAGTGACAAAAACAGTCAGTCCGCTTTTAGTAATTGGATTATTAGTTGAACTTACCTGTGTCGAAAAAAATACATGCCTACTACTTGGTGAAAACATATTGGCCTATTTCTTTTCCCTATAATTAAATAATTATTTGCAAATTAAAATTAAGAGGTTACAAAGTCCAATGTACGACCGAAGGCAAGTGTTACCAGATTCAATATTGATATCATAAGTCCCAAAGTATTAATTTAAAATATATGTAACGGAACTAAGATTACAAAAAAACGGAGCAAGATCAAGATGGAGATTTGACTTGTGCGATTGACTGCTTTATAAAAACAAAGTCAATCAAAGTCTTGACAAAGTGATGACTAGAGAAAGTTAAACATAAAATAGTAATAAAAAGTTATAAAACGAACCGATTTAGGACGATATGGCACCACTGAATTATCAAAGTTGTGCAGCTGGTCTATATTTTTTATAGCAGCGCCCAATCAAACTAACAAATGCCAAAATACATACCTACTCGCCTAACTTTTGATAGATAGCTTATAAAAAAGCACATCACTATCATTCCCTGTTACTAATTATTGGTCTTGCCCCTAACGTTTTAAACTGATTCACATTCAGATTTATTTAATTAAATCTTACATAGTTGATAAAAAAAATTATGTTCATTTAATTGATGTATGATTATAATATCATTCGCAAATTAGATATTTTGAAATTATACGAAATTATTACAAGGCTTGGTAGCACTGATAATTATATCGTCTGGCTTGTACCCAGGGCCATAACACTTAATATTAAAAACAGTCGTCTGACGTCTTCCATTGAAGTGTGTTTATTAGTCTGTGTCTGTGGTGTGTTACACGAACTTAAGAAACCTTAAACCAACATAAGAAAAATTACCTTCTTTTTATACTAACTGTAAATAATATTTGCTATCTTACTTGAAATGATTTGTGATTTTAAATGTATAAAATTTCAATGTTAACGAAAGTTTTTGAAAGTTGTGCGTAAAGTTATTTAAAATCACTGCGAAGTTCATTTGTTTTATTCAAGCTACATTTCATTAACCGTTGAATAGCGAATAATAATTATCTATTGCTAATTTATTCGTTTTTATATCACTGTACAAAAATGTCTTCTCAACCTATTGTATCAATAACACGTCGTGAAACTTTTAGTTCCTGCCACAGGCTGCACAGGTATAAAATTATGTAAATTAATATAATTTAATATCTCGGTATCTTAGATAATCTTTTCGAGAGAATGTCATAGAGGAAGTGAAGGCTATGTCCCTGATCTATAAGGTTATCAAGACAGTGAATAAATTAAAATCTACTATTAAATATATTTATAGCCTTAGTGAAATGTTTAATAAAGTTGTTAATGGCCTTTTATAAAAAATGAAGCTTTTCATTCAAAAAATTTTCAACCAGCCAGCAGCTATAATACCTTATTGTAAATTAATTTGATGAAATGATGGATTTTTTTTATTTCCTTAATTCATTGGTTAAAATTTAAAAAAGGCCACCTCAAAACTATCTTAGCTTAGGGCTGTTAGCCCTATGTTATAGTATTATAATTATCGGAAGAGGGTAGATAATTTATAATAAGAATAAATGCAATTCTTTTGTTTTTATGTTAACAAGACATAAATGTCAATGCCTACCTCCATACTCTAATATTTTTTGTGTATTAAAATACATGGAATCTTTCAATAAATTTAACTTGGCCTTTCTAATTAATATTACTATAGGGTCTAACTATTAGTAATGGGTCTTTCATGTGGAACTTCCTGAATATGATCTTAGCTACAAAATATTCTGTTAACATCTGTAGATTTTAAGACTGATATTTGTTGAATATGGAAATCACACAATATTTTAGAGATATATTATTAATATAGACATTTTTTTGAAATATATAAAGAGCTTAATAATTTGTTTTAAAATTATATTAAAAATGATTTATTTTTAGCCCATTCTTAAATGATGAAGAAAATAAAAATTTGTATGGGAAATGTAATAATCCAAATGGACATGGACATAACTATGTTGGTAAGATAATATACTATATCAATTTATGTAGGTAACTTATTAATTGAATAGTTAAGATTTTGCATAGTAAATCTTAACTTACATAGAGACAGTATAGAACAAAGCTGTGTGCACTAAGGTTAAACCACTATATGCAGTGGAACTAAATGGTGTATTATGCAGCTAAGGCTTAACAAAATTAAGCAGTTGTCATCTTAATGTTAGTTTCATTACTCTTTAGTGTAGCATGCACTATACATTACAATATAAACAATGTGTTGCTATAAAATTGAAGGCCGGCTCATTTTGCTATATTCTTATTTTGATTCTTTTATTTTCTTTGTTTTATATTTTGGCTGTCTCTTTGCTTATTTTTTGTTTAATTTAATTTTTCTGTGTGTGAACAAATAAACTTTTTTTATTGCATGTGTGTGCTATGTAATGTATTTCTATATGGTCTTACTATTAATTAATAAGGTCCTTTAATTTTACCTTTCCTCTATAACTGAATTAAACACTGAATCCTGATGAAATCAGCGTGGCATTCACCAAGAACTGAGTGCTCAAAGTGAAAACTATAATCAGCTGCACTACGGATCACATCAAGCACAACATACTAGTGCTAAGTAGACAGTCTTTAACATTTATCTGCAAAGCTAAAAGGGATATTTGCATATTATTGTTATCTATACTTAGCACCTGTGGAAAATGTATAATGGAACATATAACAAGGATGAAATATTCTGCCACATTCTGCATTTACCCTCATGCCTATTGTAATCCAGTCTGCACTCATTCATTGCAATTAAAGCTAAGCTCCAACAGAGTGGCATCTTTAAAATTATATAGTAACTATCAATCACATTTTAATTATTTTTATATTACAGTGTTGGTGACAGTAAAAGGTCCAGTAGACTCACATACAGGGATGGTCATGAATGTACATGATTTGAAACAATACATGCAGCTAGCCATCATGGACCCCTTAGATCACAAGAACTTGGATCGAGATGTGCCCTACTTTGAAACAGTGGTATGCTATTTATTACTTTAAGATTAGCTTAAGTTCAATCTTTTTCTTTACTGTATTTCATATATGTACTGTTTATATGTAACATATATATAAGTATATTTGATTGACTTTCTCTTATTGTTATTTTATAGCTTGATTTAAATTTTTGTGGAAACTTTGCTAGCTTATGTAACATTTTTTGTGTATTTTTGTTTTTATTTTTATATTGCGTTATGTTTCCCTTTAAAATAATAATAATATATAGCATAATACCAATTATGGTTTAAGTTGCTTATTGACAAACATAATTTTAAAATCTCATAGTAGTCACCTATGTCATTAATTCTATAATAGAAAAAATATAACTAGGACCATTAATTCAAAATAATTTTGCTCTCTAAAATAGGTGAGTACTACAGAGAACTTAGCCATATTTATATGGGATCAGTTACAAAAGATTATGAAGAAGCCAGAATTATTGTATGAAGTAAAAATTTTGGAAACTGAGAAGAACCATGTAGTTTATCGTGGCGACACAACATATTCAAGAAATAACTACAATTCTTCAACATTATATTCCCATCCTACTCACCATGATGTTTCTTCTGATTCTGATTAATTTAAATAACGATAATGAATAAATAATTTTATAAATAATAATCATGAGTTATATAAATCATGAAAAAATTGATTGTACTAAAATATAATTACTGCCTATGAAACATTCCACTTGTTACACATTTGCAATGTTTATCTATGGCATAATGCAAAAATGTTAAATAAAGGAATTTTAGTGCAAGTTATATTTCTTTATAAAAATTGTTATAATGTATATTTCAGAATTAATAAATAATTTGCATTATAGATAGTGTATTATTATTATATTTGCAATTGTATAGAAACTATGTTTAAGCTCCCAACACTATATTTTTTACTCCATATAGCCAGTGCACAACAGAAATAATAATAAGGGTAGTTTAAAAAAAATCAAGTATAAGGGTGTAGTGACAATGCATCGAAACAAAAATATATTGTTAAAATAAATATAATATCAATTTTTCATGTCATTTTTACCCCAAGTATATAGTATTAGTCACTTATGATAAAATGTTTTTGTACTAAACACAGAATATACCCAAGTAATCAAACATCTAATCTTAACCTTAAAAGTACAAAAAGATCCAATAATCACTTCACAACAACTTATTTTCTTTCAAACTAAGCTTCATCATGCTAAAGTGCAACAATTCACTTTGCCTAATCAAACATATTTAAGAGATAATTATGTTTTTGTGACTAAGTGAAATAGTTATTTGTGAAATTAAATGTAACTTTAATCATATAGACCTACTTCCAAGCCCGTTTATATAATAAAAAAATAAATAAAGTATGTACAAAACAATTTTTACAATTACACAATAAACATTAAAAAATTAATATTCCAATATAAAAAAATATATAAACTGATCATAAGATTGCCTTATATTAGTATTATTTTTTAAATATATGCTATATCACAAAATAAAGCTGATATATACCTATTATTAGATATCACATCACAGATTAATTACTTAAACAATACATCCCAAATAACCTAATATCTAGTTCTACTGAAATATTTTAATATGACCAATAGCCAATTCATAATGTCAATACATTAATGTAATAATTAAACATAACACATATTTTAAATTATTGGTCAAAGTAACTTTCACAGCCATAACAATTATATTGCTAAGTTTTTGTCTCTTTTGCATGGATGTTTGATTGTAATGTAAGGTACACCCAGTTCAAAATCATTCCGTGGCCAATATTTCAGTTGTGGTTTCTGTTCAGGCCTCTCTTCGGAAACATTGAAATATGCAAATAGTACAAGAGCTGTATAGCTAGCGATAAATATTAGAACGTGCCATACTCCATGCATGTATGGAAAGTTGATGGACAGCCATGCGTCACAGAACAACCGGTCCATGATCCAGCAAAACATTGCCATAAACCAAATGCTAATACATCGCAGACCTAAGCGGTACACGCGAGCACATTTTACTCTGAAATAGAAAAGAAATTACAGATAGTAATAAAAAGATATATCCATATACCTTCAATAGCAATCTATAAATAGGAAAAGGTTTTAACAAAAGTAGCAGGGTATATTGACAGCATGTGGCATGTAGTAACACCATATCTAATGGTAAATGCAACGCATTCTAAGAACATCTTCAAACTAAACGCCGAGAGTCCCAATAATGGACGCCCTTTTATCAGCTTGACATAAATATATACCTACTCAGGTTTTCGGGGTATGCCTAACTGAATGTGCATTAGTGGATACTAAAACAACAGGCCAAACTGAATGTAGATAAAGGATTCTTTTATAGAACATGTGCCCAGACCTCAATATTTTATATGCAGACATAAAAGGCAATTCTGTGATAACTTATCAGCTAATGTTAGAAAAAAATATGTATTTCTGAGTAATAAAATAACTGTAACAATATTTTATTAAATAAAAATAGTATAATGTAGTGATTGATATTTTTTATGGTTTACTATCTTAAACGCCAATATAATGAACAAGTCCTTAATAGCTTTATATTATTATCACTTTACAGTAAAGGATCATCCAAGATCAAATTCTGTGCCATAAGTTGCATTTATTGTCTTAAGTTGAGAAGTTGTCTTTACCTATTTAGTTCTTTGTATAAAAATCCAATAGCAGGTACAGCCAAGGTCATTAGCGCGAATGCGTTAGCTGCTGGGTGCATCACAAGGAAACCCGTTGATATGATTGAAAAAATAATTGAATACAGTGCAAGTATTCTCCTGAAAATATACACAATATTATTATAGTTGAAGACAGTGCTAGATTATTCATAGCGACATAGTGGGTGGCTATCTATAGCCCTAGTGGCTGCCTTCTAAGAGAACCCCCTGTGAAAAACATATAAACATAGGTTCTATCTCTTGCACTGCAGAAATCTAGCCATAGGAGAGAACCATGCAAGCGATTGCAGTGCTATTTACCGCAGTTCTAAATTAACTTTTTATATTTATACAATGTATCAATTTTATTTTTGAAGGATGAATTTAGATTGGCCAGGATAGACCTTTACAACTCGACTGGGCTTAGAGAGGCGAGCACAAATCAAATAGAAATGAAAAATTATGAGTTGAGAAGGTTATCAAGCTCATATTTCCAAGAAAAAAAAGATCTTATTTTTTGTTTGTATTAGAGTTAGTATTTATTTGTTACAATTTAAGGTTCATAAATGAATCAAAACTCATTACCTAATTTATAGCCTTGGATGTTCATTATTACAATACTAAACATACAAAGTAATTAAGTATGTGTTAATTTTGTTATTGGTGTAAATTGATGTGGAACTATATACACGGTTAGTCGGAAAGGGTATATCAAGCCAAGGCTATTGGTATAGGTATCGTATATACTTAAAAAGGAATATAGTAATTTTCCTGAAAGATGTAATTTATTTTTACATACTCAAAATAAATTAAGTCATTTATTCTTAAACTTTGACAACCATAGCGACAAGCCACGCCCACTAGGGATGTCGAAAATGAAAAAAATATCGATGTAAAGATATTTATTCAAATATCAATATCGGCCTCGATATATCAATAGAAAAATGTCGATATATCGATTAAATCTTAATAAACTCGAAAGTATTCCAGTTTTCCTTTTTATTAGACAAAATTACAAAAATATCAAGAACTAAAAGGTTATCTTCATACTTTAAGATCTATTTAAGATATCAAACAAAAATAAATCAGACAAACCAGTATTTGTCCGGCAGTGAAAGTAGATAAACTCTGCTTTTTACATGCTACGCTGTCAGCCAGCTTCTATTGTTAGACCGCCAGATTTACGGCAGAAGCTACTCTCCCTGAAGGTACAAAGAAAGCCGTAGGTATCAAGTATTTAAGTGCTAAATTTGAAAGAACTGGGGTAAAATGTATTGTTTCAATCCAAAATTTTATAGGGTTTTCTTTACGGGATAGATTTGGAGCATCGAGGAACTGTTTCAACTCGTTCGGCATTCCGTTGCTTCGAGAGGCCAAATTAGCAGTTAGCTGCATTGTTGCTGGCTACAGCAACTAGAAGCTTTTCGTGGCGAGACCACAGTGACTTTAATTCTGACGTTAAAAAACTGACGAAAAAAAGTAAACAATTCACGAGATAATAAGCAGGGACTTAAATACCGGTATAAAAGCGGTAACGTTATAAGCCAAGAAGGGCGATAACGTTATTTTTTAGAGTAACGTTACTCAGTATTTGGTTATTTTTTATGTTACTTTTCGTTAACGTTATCTTTTTCGTTCTGTTATTTTCTTTAGCGTTCCGATATCTCGATAACGTTATAACAAAAAGTAACGTTATTTATTTTCGTTATTGTTTGTCTCATTCGCTCAGTTCAATTCTCTTTTCTTTTTGTATGTATCGTACGCGACATTTTTTGGTTGCTATGCGCTGCACATTAAGTGAGTCGATTTACTTAAATCTTATCAAGACCAATTAAAGGTATGATTATGTATTTATTAAATCTTTATTATATATATATATATATAATATTATTGAGTATATTATATACTTAATATTAAAATGTTATCTTATATTTTAATTATAAAAAAAATATATATAAATAAATAAAAAAATATATATATATAAAAAAGGGGGAATTTACTAGACCATGCATGTACTGTTCCTCCAGTTATTCATATACCTAGATACCGTGGTTCCATTCGTGGTATACGTGAGCCGGCATAACGATGACGACTGTCCATGAATTCTCGTTCCTTGGCGGTCGTTACCGTTCTTGGACTGTCTATGTAGAAGATACGGCTTAATCACATTGTTGAGCCATTTGCCATTGTGTCAAACTGAGAACATGCTGTACTATTATTTTTTAATACAGATTGGAGCCAATACATAAAAGTAATGTAAATTAAGTGGTAGACTGATTGCAACTTGAGCTCTTTTATGTAAACGAGAGGAGGGCAAGATGGAATTAATTCATTAGCTCAATTTTGAGATATATCAAAATTTAAAATTGGAATTACATAAATTGATTAAAATTGCGTAATTATCTATTGCATTCTATGTTAAAAAGAGTACATGGATTTAAAAACATCGTACCTCTTCTAGTCAAGGGTTTTTATATACTGTGCAAGAAAAACAGTAATTAATAAGTATATATAGTAATAATAAGTATTTAAAGATAGAATTAATTATCATTTCTATTGTGTTTAAAGAATGAAGCGAGTAAATTCTCGTGACTTCATGGATTTAAAAACTTTTAATAGCCCTTTGATGTTTGAAATAAGTTCTAAAATTGTAAAATTGGGAGACAAAAAAATTGTATATGCACAACAAAAACTTCTAAGAATGAATGTTGCGCATCTCACAACAGCAAGACAAAAGAAATGATCAATTTACACAGTTGTTACTAGAAGAACTGAACCATGTCAACCTGTATAAGAACAAGATACTACGTAAATTTTTTTAGCTTTATGAAAAATGTGAAAAATCATCCCAATCATGAAAATGAGGCGACAGACAAAGAAAAAGTATAAAATAATGTAGTTGCTAATTATTCTTAAAATGTTAACTAAGAAATTAATTGCATCTTAGTCGCATTGGTAATGCATCTTCTTCATATTTTATGTGTTAATGTAGATGATGTTAGTATTCCTATAAAAAAACAAATCTTTTAATCAGGAAATTTTGGAGACTTGTTTACGCAATCTAAAAAATAAACTTTTTGAAGTGAAACTTCTATAGAATAGTTGTGATTTAAAACCGGATGCAACGGGAAAAGGACAGGTAAGAGATACAAATACAAAAATTAGTGAGCCAGAGCGAGAGAGTAAATATGTCGGTGTGTATGTGCGTATAACAGCTTTTTAGTAAGAAGTCAGCGTGGTGTTTTATTATTTAACAGTGTTTGTACTTTTATATCTTGTGCTAATTAATACATTTTATAAGATGCCGAAAACTAATGCCGAAATGTGTTGTGAATATCGACGCAAAAGAATGAAATTAAAAATACAAAAAAAAACAGGAAAAGTTTTACAGAACGTAGTCGTAAGGTTCGCGCGAGTAAAAGACAATTATTGAACAATCAAGATAGATGTTCAAATATAAGGGTTAATAATCACCAATATATTATGAAACATATGTTAAATAAAATATCTTTTAAAATTAATCAAAATACTTTCATTTTTAAACAAATAAAGTTTGTAACTATCCTACCCTTGTTATATATATTCATCTTATTCTTATGTCGATTTACTGAAGTTTCACTTCTATCGTGTGTGATTGGCACACACCCCTTTTTTAATCTATTATATAATCTTATAAGGGCTTTAATCACGTATGTCATTAGCCAGCCCCGTTAGTCAAAGTTAGAGTTGGCACATGTGTCCTCATATAACCTAAAATTTGATTATATATTGAAATACAGAATAGTACCTACTAAACAATTGTCAAATATACTATTTTTCCGCTTGACTTTTCTTGAAGAGTATTAACAATAATTGATGTAAATAATAAATCCACCACAAAAAGAAATAACTAATAAAAAAGTTAAATATAGACACTTTCAATATAAAACATACATATATATAAATATATATATATATATATATATATATATATATGTTACGAAACTTAATAAAAATGTTATTCGAGAGGATTGCAGAAAGGGTTCTTAACATCTACACTATTAATATAATAATACATACTTTTTATTATAATAATACATGTATATGTATTATTATAATATTTAGATACTATGTATATTTTCTACAAAGTGCAGATAACATGATAAAGTAATTACTTCGTCCAGGTATTATTCATGATAGTTTTTTGGAATGGATGAAATAATAAACAAAATACCACAGCTTTCATACATCCTTATAACTTATAAGTATGTGTGGAAATCTACTTATATATTAGGTCCTTACATATGAAATTGGCGTTTTGTATGGGAGGAACAAAAAGTCGAATATTTTTTAATATAATATATTTAATTAATCAAAGTATGAACCATTATTTTCTATGCACTTTTGCCATCTCATAGGTAGTTCATTGATTCCTTTACTAAAAAAACCAGTCGGACGGCAATCAATAAAATCTTTGAAGGCGATTTGGACTGCCCCATCGGAGTTGAATTTTTTCCCTTGCAAGAAGTTATCCAAATTCCGAAAAAAATGGTAATCTGTTGGAGCAAGGTCCGGGGAGTACGGAGGATGTCTTAGACTTTCCAATTGAAGCTCTTCTAATTTAGTAGCCGTCTGTTGCGCAGTGTGTGGTCTAGCGTTGTCGTGAAGCAGCAGTGGCGTGGAGCGATTGACCAGCCTAGGTTGTTTAGCCGCTAGCTTTTCCATCATGGTTTGCAATTGCTGACAATAGATATCAGCCGTAATAGTCTGGCCAGATTTGAGAAAACTTTAATGAACAATACCGGCACTAGTCCACCAAATGCTTACAAGTAACTTTTTTGGGGTTAATTTTCGCTTGGGGCAGGATTTGGCTGGCTGGCCAGGATCCAACCATTGCACTGAGCGCTTCTGATTATCGTAATGAACCCATTTTTCATCACAGGTAATGATTCGGTTTAAAATAGCTTCATTATTGTGCCGGTTTAGTAATGTAACGCAGCAGTCGACGCGCGTTTGCCGGTTTGCTTCAGTCAATTCGTGAGGTACCCACCTTTCAAGCTTTTTAATCTTCCCAATTTGCTTCAAGTGAATTAAAACAGTTTTATCACTAACATCGCAGCCTGCAGCTAACTCGGACGTGGTTTGCGATGGATCCGCTTCCACAATAGCCTTCAACTCTTCATTATCAACTTGAGTCTCAGGCCGTCCACGGGGCTTGTTCTGCAGGTCGAAATTTCCAGAACGAAAACGTTGGAACCAAAAACGAACTGTGTTTTCTTTTGCAACACGACCGCCATTCACATCATTTACCCTTCGAGTTGTTTCCGCAGCACTAGTGCCACGGCGGAACTCGTACTCGTAAATAATGCGATATTTTAAGTTTTCTATTTTGTAAAATGAGTGACGAAAACAGAAAAAAACAGAAGAAAAAAACAAATGAATGATGATCATCGAAGCACAAATACATGAGTCTATAGCTGTACAAATTTGAATTTGGAATTCCTTACCAAAGAGGAGAAATTTGTGATTAAAGTGGCCAGTACGAAAAACGCCAATTTCATATGTAAGGACCTAATATATATATAACAAAGTCGGGTTTGTGTGAACACTTATAACTGGAGAAATTGACCGATTTTCATAGTATTTGAATTGTTGTATTGGTCTCTGTCTCGAGTAGAATAATAACTACTAAAAAGATTAGAAAATAGACGAAAAATAATACCATTGCGAAAAATATTTTCCTACAGGAAATGTTAATGAGTTTCGTAGCTGTCAAACATTTAATATACATCCCGTCGATACGGTAAGCTCTCGCCTCAAATTAAAGAACGTATTTAAATGAAAGTTTCGAATCGACGAGATATATGCACAAATTCGGATATTGACATGTTTTGAATTTTAAGTGTAGAATAATGTCAGTACTGAAAAAGGATTTGTTTTAACTTTTTATGAGTGTGTTCAAGAACTTATTTTATGTAAACTAAGGAAAATATATGAAAATAAATCTTTTGTATTCATTCGCTCTATAATCGGCCTCATCGTCACTTTCCATCGGGTGAGATTGGAGTCGAGCGCAAGCTTATCTGTAATAAAAAGAATCGATGGCATTTATATCGTTTACACAAAAATTTTAATTTGAAATAATTATTATCATAGAAACAGTATTTTTTCCACACAAACAAAGTCCCGGGTACAGCTAGTATATTATAAATTAGTTTAAAAAGTAGACAATATTCGGTATTTACTGGGTGAGCGCGCTCCATCTTCCACCTCATCTTCACTTTCCATCAAGTGACTTTGAGGCCAAGCGCTATCTGTAATAAATACTAAAAAATAAAATTTTAAAATATTAAAATTCCACCATTAATTAATAGACAACCATTAAAATTTTTCGTCGACTAAATATTTAGCACGCTTCTTTGTTTCATCTATATCAACATATCTGTACACTTTGCTAACTTTTTTCCTCCCCGTATTGTAAAACAAGCCAAAAGTCGAAAATACGTCACGTCAGCTTGCTATGCATGAGTCCTAAACATCGACACGTATTGAAAGTATTGAAACAGAAGCCGCCGCAACGTCGCTATATTTCTATCAATTATAGCGCAGAATTTGGTGACGCGTGTTTAAAAAGTATAAGAGTGGCAGCGTCGCATTTATAACGTTATAATAACGTTAATTTTTTTGTTATAAATTTCGTTCTGTTACCTGAGTAACGTTACTGATACCATTATGACGTCATTTTGTTATTGCGGTAACGATACAAAAATAACGTTATGTATCATTACTATAACGTTATTTTTAGTAACGTTACAAGTCCCTGATAATAAGGACACTGACAATACTCGCAAAATGGAGGCAAATAATATACATGCATCAAATTCAGATGTCAATGCACACAACGTAACAAAACATAATACTCAACAATCTTAGACAACAGCGTTCTTTTTTTCGTTCGTTCCTATCTTCTACAATTCAGATTTTCGCGACTTCAGTGCCTTTTTTGTTTTTTTTTTTTTCGAATTTACGCGTTTTGTTGACCGGGAAAGGTCTTCACAAACTAACCGGACAGGGCGACTTCAGTGCCATAAGAATTTAAAAAATATCGTTTTCGATACAATTTTCGATACTGGATATTTTCTATGGATATATCATTTCAAAATATATCGCCCAAAAATATCGATATTATGAATTGAAAATATCGAAATATCATCTGACATCTGAATTTGTTGCATGTGTATTATTTGCCGCCATCTATTTATTTGTTATTTATTTTTGTTTGATATCTTAAATAGGTCTTAAAGTTAGAAGATAGCCTTTTAGTTCTTGATATTTTTGTAATGTTGTCTAATAAAAATGAATACCGGTAAAATACTTTCGTACGTACTGAGATTTAATCGATACATCGATATTTTTCCTTCGATATATCGACTCTGATATTGATTTTTTCATAAATATCGATATAACGATACTTTTTTTCATTTTCGACATCCCTAATATTATTACCTAAAACTTCACCAACCAATAGAAAGATCCATAAGATTTTATAGGTCAAGTATGGTGGGTCCTTGACACAGGAAGAAACATATGATTTCTAGGGCTGCCTCTTTATACTTTTAGTATGTAAATCTATAGGTAACTGTATCTCATTAGTTATTCATTTTTGCGAAAGTTATAGTACACAAGAGGTTTGTTTTAATGGCCCCCTTCCTAGGTTTTTCGCTTTATATACCATTTCCGACTAACCATGTATATTATGTATACTTTTGGGTATATAGGATTATATGCACTGGAAATCTCTTAACTACCACATGTCATTAATAGGCCTTCATTCATTCATTTTACTATAAAATTCATAAGATTTAAAATATATTGTCTTTAATGATATAAAGTTTATGAATTATAAAATATAGTAAAAATGTAAATAAAAAGAATCTGTGCATATATTTTTGTAAAACACTAGGCTAAAAGTTTAAAATTATAAAGAATTTACCTAAAATTACATTTCAAACCAAAGCAAACCATGCAAGCAAAAGTCATGATAAATTAGCCAGTAAAACCAATTTTTCATGAAATCATTGGTAGAATTAAAGTTATGAAATAATATATTCAAAATATATATATTTAACTCACCGATTACCACCTAGAAATTTTGGAAAATATCGCTTTGGCAAGAACATAGCAAAAGCTGCCATGAATACCCATAGTATTGCAAGTTCGTCTAACAGCTGTCCTGAAATATATTACATTTTATTTAAATTAACACATGTTATTGTAATTATTCATTCTAGCAAATCAAAGATTACCTAATCTGATTATTGTGATTGCCCAATCAAATTTAATATTATAAAGATAAAATCAAGTAATAATATTTCTGATAAAATATAATTTTGAATTATTTATTTTCTATAAAAATATATTAATAGATTTATGAAATTTAGGAAGTAAAGGTGAAAATTGAAACAAATATTTACTCTCCAATATATATTCTCTTTTTTCAAAGATGTTATTTTTAAATGATACTAAGTTACAAGAAGAATTAAAGCTAAGTAATGTATTCTTTACTTACCAACTAAACTCAGTGTGGCATGAAAGTAAGCTGAACTAACTCCTACTATCATCAACAATACCCATAAAATATTTATTGCTGGATTAAAGAATTTTGAATATTCTTGAAACAAATGTATTAATACTGGTGGAAATAAAAAAAATAGAATATTGCTGACCTGAAAAATATAAAAGTTTACTAATTTAAAAATTAAACAGATTTGGATAATAAGTATTCATTATCACATAAGTGTTACTGTTACATTCAGCAAAGCACACTTTTAAATCATATTATTGCGTAGCGATTATTAACTCAGACCAATAAGAATTATGTCGTAAGCATGTGAACAATAACAAAAATACTTACCGTATTAACAAATTCTGCTATTACTGGTGAAATTGAATAATTAGATTCACACCAATCTACAGGTGAACTACCTCTTTCTAAATGTGACCACATTATTTTGTTTGCCTACTTTTCTTTGTTTTGGCTCGAGAAAATAGCACGATTGAAATAAGTTAAATTGTCAAGATAATTGGATTTCATAAATTAATCAAATGATTTACATATCCATACCATTAAATTATATGGCTATTAATACATTGTTTTCTTCATACTTAGATGATTATTAGTTTTTATAGTCACGAAAATTTTGCAATGGTAAACGACTGACAACACGGCAATCAACAAAACACATCTGACAAAAGTAAAAGCATCACAGACTAATAAATAATATAAAAGCATGAGTTTGATTAGACAATGTTGCCAATCCTGGTTGAGAAATACGCCTAAAATTATTTTACAATCTCATTTCCTTGTTACTTACACGATTACATATTAAATACTAATTTTATTTTTATAAAACTTATAGATTTGTTTGGTTAATCATAGTACCTAATAATTCGGAATTTCAAGCACTTATTATTTCTATCATCTAATATTTTCCTAATAATCTTATTGTAAATAGCATATTGTGAACATAATTGTCTGTTATACATTTACGCCTAAATTTGCCTTAAAGTACAAATTCGTCGAATAACCTTTAAACAAGACTTACCTCTAACGACCCTCCTATCATATAAAATCCCTAAATTGAAACGTATAACCACAAAGTAGGCAGCACTGTCTCTTATCTATATCACGCCGATTCTCTATTGCGGTACGCAGGGATAACGGAACACCAGTTTTCTCTGTTTAAGCAAACATCTGTTGGTTTCTTATCGAAGCGAACTCGGTTTTAAAATATTATAATTGGAATGTCTAATTTCCAACTATTTTTTTATGCTAAATCGGAAGGTTTAGTAGCTGCTTTAATATTATATCTACACAACTTCTATATTTGCATATTAAATATATATCAGTGATGTTCGGTAGCTAATGACAATCGAAATCAACATCAATAAAACCAGTACAGTCATGACCAGGTAGTAGTCTGAATATTATTTGACCTTACGATTCAGAGTATAAATAGGATGGTACCTATATCTATAACGACTTGAACATATTTAGAATATATCAACATTGTTTTAAGATCGTGATTAACTAGACTCGTAGATATAGCTTAACCTCTGCGTAAAGGTATGAGGTCAATGATAATTACGCGATAGCACATATTATCATTTACTAAATACGACAATACATTTACATATATACGTAATGTAGATTCAAAGTAGGGTGTTTTTACCTTTGCTAAAGTGAATAATGTTACTAACAAAAGTTAAAGCGCAATTTAGATTTTGGCAATAGCTGCAAGAATCGAATCGTACCTTTAGACACAATAAAATATCTTTGTTACGTCCTAAGATGTTACGTCATACCAAGAGTAGTTACATTAACTACTTACTCGGCATAACTATCGTAGCCCCATAGATTAAAATGAAAATTACATGTTTTAGGTTTTTGGAAGTACATATGTTAACATTAACAAATTATTTGTAAATACTGTAGATTTCGAAATATGACTTCCTCGTTTTGTGTGGAATGTGGTAAATATCAAGATTAAGCTTAATTATTTAAGTATGGTTAAAGAGTAGGTATATCAGAAACCTAGTTACAAATTATAGCCCCTTACCTAATAACCCAGTTATTATGCTATCTCGAATTATGATAACACAAGTACCTACCGACTGCTATTGATGTAGCTAGTTTATGTATACTTACGTAATAAAACCAGGAACCTTTTGTAGAATTTCTCGAGAATATATTTTCGCGTATCGACTATCAAGATCTAGATTAACTAAATATCTAGGTGCAATATATACCCATATGTTTTGTGTTAATATTAAAATATGTTTATTATATAAATATTGCCTTAATAGCTTAACAACATTGTGAAGCACATCGTATACCACTGGAGTGGGTTGAAATCTATGTACTTGTTCTTTATTTACGAATATGAGTTTTATCATAATAATAATTCAATTTTGTCTGATTTTTTTGCCAGAATCTGCTAGTTTCTTGTTCACCGATAACGCTAAACTATCCAACCCCAACGCAAACATTAATACCTTAAACAACTGGGTACATAGTATCATTGGGAAAGAAATAATACGAGGATCAAAGATCAATAAAGAAAAATATCATCACAACTCTAGAGAGACAAATTATGGAGTCTTTGATACAGAAACTAACCCGTATAAAAAAAGCAGGAAACGAAAGAATGGGTAAGTAAGTATAATATAAAACCAAAAAATAAGAATATGCGAAATGTAAAATACTAAAAGTATTGAATCGACCTTGACAGAGCTTTTGCAGTGTTAATAAATAACTATATTGAATTTAAACATGATACATAATAAAATTCTCTTTGCATAGAACGCGTGCGGAAAAATCATATTACTCGCGAATTAAAACGGCCCGAACTCGTAACTGTCCTTTGAGAATAGCAGAGTTAGCAAGACCAAGTAAAAGACGATGCCTTGAAACGTGGAGGGAGAAATGCAGTGTGCTTCCTGTTTTTATTGTAAGAGAAACATTATACATTTATTTTTAAATGGCATATTATTAATCAACTATTGTACAGGTAGAGAGATTAAAACAACACGTGCTAGACCAAAAACCGGTAGTGGAAATACCAGAAGCAATTTATTATTTCAAGAAGCGATCTCGTCTATCTAAAAGGTAATGAATGCATAGAAATCTAGAACTACATAGCCCAAGATTCCATGTAGGCGAAACCTAATTTAACTATAAGCTATGACCTATGGCATGAGACCTGTCCACGCAGGGAGATCACACTGTGTTTATAGCTGACAAGAGTTCATCACCACTCTTTTAACTTTTATTGTAGACAAGACTGTCAATAAGAATTTATCCTAAATAATTTACCCAGGTACTCTTTTTCTGTAGACTATTCATAGAAGCATTACTAATTGTGTCCATTCTGTTGTACTTCAGGCACATCGTGATCGTGACCTTATACGCAGTTATTCATTATTTTCAGGACGCTATACGTCATCATATTTTTTTAAATAACGTGTGGGTTTTCTAGCATTGTTATACACCAATAATCATGTAATAAGTTTGAAAAAACTATCTTAATACTATAATATATATAAATATATATATATATATATAAACTATATTATATATAACTTACGAACAGTCACAAACCTGGTTCCGAAACAATATTACCTCTGTTTAAATTACAATATTTGTAAGATTCTTTGTTATTTGATTATTAATAATTAATCTTATATAATTATTAATAATACTTATAACATTATATTTATTTAAAGAAATGATCAAAAAAAGAAAATATCTAAGAAACATCCACAATACATGGAAACAAAAACCATGAGTATTATTTTTGCACTTAAAATAGCTCATCAACTGGACAAGCCAGTGGTTGTAAAACAGAATCAATTGTAAGTTGTATTACTTCTTACTTATATTTTACGTGATTGGCTTTTAAATCTTCTTGCTTAGAATTTTTGTTTTAGAGAGCAAGGATTATCCAAATCTAAATTGTAAATGCTGTGCTGTGATAATAGCAAACATTTTACGTCTGTTTAAGCTTAACAAAATTATCGACTGTCATTGCTAATGACTTGACACGATTAATGGAAGGGCGCATCAATTTTAAAGCGACTAACAAGAAGATATTCCTTGAAATGGCAAATAAAGTATGAGTGTAACTGTACATTGGCTTGGCACGCGTAATATCTTCGTTTACGTATATATATAGAAGTATATTATATTTTCAGATATCTCTTTGGGTAAAAATGATTCTCGAAAAATCTTCCTTTAAACTGATGGAAGATCTCTTAGAAGGTTTGAAAAGATATAATAATATTTTATCTTTATAAATTAAAAAACTACATTCTACATAAGAAATTACGTAGAAACCTAATACACTTTTATTACTTTAATATGATTTTTAGGGTTCCGAAAGGACAAAGGAACCCTTATAAAATCTGTTCGTTGCCAATCTATTCGTTTGAACTTTCTCTCAGTTGTTTAATATCAAATAGTCTGAACTCAATTCACTGTATCAGAAAAAAAAATTTTTTTTTTTTTGCCAACGCCATCTAAAGTTAAGGTTGATTAAGCCGCCTTTTTTAATTTATTTTTTATTTAGGGGCTTTTATTTCAACGAATATATCAGCCCCGATTAAGCCTCTTATTACATTTACAGTGGAAACGAAACTTATAGGGTACCTACTTCTCGGTTACTAACAATTATGAAATTTTACAAAACTTGTCTTGTACTACTAGTAAAGGAAAAAATCTGAAATGCATAACTTTTGTAGTTACATTACAAAAATAGATTTTTGTAATAATAAATTTATACTTACAAGCTTGTACGGAAACCTCGGAAAGCGAGTCCGACTCGCAATTGGTCCTTTTTATTGTAGTATATGTTTTTATAACCAAATATAGATACACACTTGATAATTTCAGATTTGGAAGATGAAGAGGGGCCAGTCCTTGATTTTATTGACGATTTAATTTATAATGTTCTGGTAAAATGTAGATATTTAATACAAAAAAAAAATCAAAATAAATGAATGTACTCATAAGTAATACAATAAAATAAAATACAACTTTGCAGGATAATTGTGTGCCAACTTTAGAAAATTTCGAGAGTTATGGCAGCATATCTGAATTGTCATCTCAAAGTGAAAAGTTCTATGAGGATGATTCGACTCAAGATTCTGATGACAAAAGCGATATTACACATGCATCTGATACTCAGGAAAGTGAATATAATTACAAAAACGACAAAGAAACAACAAGCACTTTGTATCACTTTATTTTAAATCAATTGATTGATATAATTTATTCTATGGAACAAAGTGGAATAGCAATGAAATACGATGCACACGTATATGGTAAAGGTCAAAATATGCTTCAGTTACATAATTCACAAGATGAATTTCAAAATTCTAAACAAAGCGTTTTAACAAATGATATCGGTACGATAGTCAACCAACCTGAAGAGGACATAATAAAAGAACAAAATGAAATTCAAGATGTAAACATAAATAGTCTAGATATAGTACATAACACAGAAGAAAATGAGTATGACATGCAAAGGGTAGATTTAGATATTTCAAATCCAAATTTAAATTCTGTTGAAAGCTTTTCCGAAAGAAACAACTCTGACGATCGAAATGATTCAAAAATAATGCTCCCTATTAATAGTGATATCGCTGCTGAAGAAAGTATAAGTATAGGAAATAACGAAGATTCGCTTGCCGTAAACACGACAAATCCAAAAGAACTCGTAACAGGGCAGAATATAGATCCAGTAGTTTCCAATGAGGATTCAAACGTTACTGTACAACTTTATGAACATGGAACTTTAGTAGATGCTAGTTCAAAAACCATGATGATCGTCGCTGAAAACGATGAAACTCCGAAAGAAAATATTCAAGATATTTTACAAAACACCGAACAAAATGATGATATAAGCAAACAATTGGATTTAGTTACTATGACAGATTTAAATGTTGCTGAAATATTTGAAATACTTTTTGAGAACTTAAGTGACGAAAAGATTAAAAAAGTTAAGTTTTCCTATAAAGATTTAGGTAATTTTTAATGTATAATTTTATTAATCATAATCAGTATAATTATGTTGTTGTTAAATATAAACTCTATTGGATAAGTACAAATTAACAGTAACATTAAATTTTGTTACAGTAACTCAAAAAACTTCCCAACCAAGTAAAAACAGGTACTAAAATACAGTACTGTTGTGCTATTAGATTTTCCGTAAAGAAAATTTCAAAGACTTAAAACGACTGTTTGTTGTTACAGTGATACCCAATTACAAGAAAATATCAGTACTTATGATAAAGATGAAGTGGTAACATTGCAGACCATAATTGATCCAATAAAATCTAACATCAGTTTTTCAGCACCGAATGAAGATTTACTAAGTTAGTAAGAAAATCTATGTTTCTATTTCCAGGAATTATTATGAATATAAGTAATGTGTGGGTGAGAGCATGGCGACGCATGTTAAAAAAATACGTTGACTATTTCTTTTCAAATAAAATAGGAAAACAATTTAGAAATAGCAACATAGATCTTATCTTAATCTTAACTTATGGTGGTTGATGTGTAGATAGCAAGACGGCATGCGCTCGTAGGTGCTTAAAAAATGTAATAAATTATTGCGAACACATATACTATTTATATAAGTATCCGATTCGTACATTATTTCACATAAGAATAAAAATATGGAAAAAAATGTTTATCAAATTGATTAAACATTGAATTACATTCAGGTGATGCAGATGAAATTTGGCCAAAAGATATACCCATGATAAAACCAAGTGAAAGTGTTAGCAGGTCAATAACTTCTTTAGGAAGAATTTTAGAGAGTGATGAGAACACATTAACTGACTCTATCATTGAAATTAATAAGGAAAGTAGTGTTGAAATTCTATCTCAAACCGAAAACACACAGTTACAAGATTTATATATTTCTGAAGAAAAAAATATTAAAACTGATGAAACTTTAAAACAGATTTCCTCTTCACAAACTCACCCAATAATTAAAAAGAAAAATATAAATGTACAATCTACAACTGTAAAACCCCGGCCTCCTCCTTCGAAACTTGTTGATAAAGCCAAAACGGAAGCGCAAGAATCAAAGAACAGAAAAGTACAAAAAGAAAAAAGAAACCAAAAGCTGTGGAAAAAATTAACAACAGATATAAGTAAAACAAAAGTAAATGGCACTACCAACAAAAATAATTTGCTTGACTCGAACAGGAATAGGCTACCAAACAAACTTGAAAAAACTTTGTTGATTGCAAATTCTGATTCGATAGAAGCTAATAAACAAAGGAAAACATTGGTTACTGCTAAAGATACGAAAAAAAGTAACAAGTTAAAAACAGATAAAATAATTAACAAAATACCTGTTACCGAACTTCTGCAAAAACACGATCTCGGAAAAGAAAGAATAGATAAAAATATATCTACCGTTTCCCTACATTCAAAACCAGATTACAGTAAGTTTAGTTTCATTTAATTTTATTTAAAGAATTTGAATTTCAGATCATTATAAGATTTCATTTACACGGACTATTACAATACACCAAGCTATCTGAATAGAAAAAATAAATGGTGGTTACAATAAAAGTAAAAAAGCTTTTTCGTTCTATGATTACCAGAAGTGAACACAAAAACTGCACCATCATGGATAAATCGCCGGGATCCTAGAGAACACGCTAGAATATATTATCCAAGAAATTGGTATAAAGAAATAAATGAAGAATTTGAACAAATAGAATTATGGAATGAATGGATAAAAACTATTCGTAAAATTTTAGCCCAGAAACGAGGTATATATGGATATATATATATATATATATATATATATATATATATATATATATAGAGGTATATATATAACTAGAATAATATTGAGTACCCACACACTACATTCACATACAATTTCGTGAACTCTAAAATGACAAACAAATACTTACACAACAAGATAAATCATTATTTCTTTTAGGCAGAATAACCAATCTTGACACTAAGAGAAGCAGACAATACTATGTGAATTTAAAGAAGACTATTGATAGAGAAGCATATTTGTGGAGGAAACTACATGAACGCTCTAAGAAACTGCAGCATGTTTTATATATTTGTAGAAAAGAATCAAAAGCAAGTAACAATTTAAATAACTTTTTAATGGGCCATTTCACATGTGAAGCGGATAGCGAAAAAAGTGAGTTTCTGGAATTTGTTCATATTTATTTGACTTGCACTTTTAGGGTGTACGAATGTGATCGGTCGTTCAATTTTATGAGAGAACAAATTATAAATTATAAACCTTGAAAAATTTATGTAATCAAATTACGGATATTTGAAAGCAATTTATCGTCCTAAAAAATTTTGGACAGAAAATTAGCTGTTCTTTTTTATAATGGAAGAGTGTGGAAAAAAATCCTGTACTAACTTTTCAAATTTCGTCTAACCTAACCTAATTTGTCGATATGTTTAATATTTTGTTTTTTAATTAGATAAACGATTCAAGAAATATCAGAAATAGATTACATCACTTCTTTTTACGGTCATAAATACTAAACTTAAAATAAATAAAAAAAAATACATGAATACATTCGTATACCGTAGAAGTATAAATAAGTTATGAACGGATTCCAAAACCTCGCTCTTTTTTCGTTCTCCGTTTCATATAAAATATACCCCAAGTACTAATTACTAAAGCAAATAAATTATTCTAGGTTATATCAAAACCTTGTTGCTCGAAATGCTGTTGGTAAAAAAAATGCAAAAAAAAAATACAGCCATTTGAATAGGAACATTTACTTTTCAAAGATGCATGCAGAATTTGGATTACAGGTTAAAATACATTCAAATGTTAAAGATCTTTGAATATACTGACTAAAATATAATTAAATAAAACTTATAACTAGCACCTTATTCTTATTATCGTGATTGACTCTTATAGTGAACATTAATTTGATTAAAGTCATATTTCCTCACTTTTGAATCACGACAGCCAGTCATTAACCACTTCCCATTGAAAGTTATATCTCTTATACCATCACAATCAGATCCAGTAAGTTGAACTCGAATAGAACTGTGTGCTTCATTTAGTGACATAACTGTGCATGTACCATCCTGCCGGCCGATCGCAAATATACTATTTGGCAGGGTCATCAAACTAATCACTGGGCTGGCAGACTCGTAGCATTCTTTAATAAATGAACCGTCTTCCAGATTTAAATGTACAATCTGAAAGTAAAGCTATTTTTCAATAATTTTTTTATTATAATTTTATTTAACAAAATCAACATATTACAAAAACAAAAGTGATCCATAAATACAATAATAGCAAGAACTAAAGAAAACAAAATCTGAATAGAGAGATTGAAAGGTTATGTTCAACAGAAATATCTTAAATAACATCATCTTATTTAAAATTGCTATATTCCTAGATAGAGTTCATCAATTAGTGATTTCTAGTAAAGAGAATTAACTTAAGAATTGCGAGATGATACAATACATTTGATAATGGACCAAATCTAATATCAGTTAATTTGTAAATGGTGCATTCTATTTGGACATTCTAGTTGTAAATAATCACTTCGTTGTGAGTATTACGATGGCGGGTATTATTAATAAGATGAACTATTATTTACATGTTTGTTACAAAATGTAATTTAAATTCCACTAAAAATAAATTCAATTTTGTTAAAAGTATGTATTCATACTTTTAACATGAAGTTTTGAATAATGAAATATTACCCCATTATGGAATAGTTAAGAACATGTTTTATAAAGAAAAAAATCAATAATAAACCTTTTAGTACTAAAATAAATTATGATCATACCTTTCCATTACTACAGCCAACTATAATACTTTGGTCAACCACAATGCATGAGTTGCATGGTGACTCCAACTGTACACAAAATAATTCTTCTCTTTTAGCAATATGGGTGCATATAACCCAGCCACTCTCACAGCCCACTATAAGAACTTTATTACCAGTCCCAATCTAAAAGGTATATAAGTTTATTATTCTTATCGTAAGAAGAATTATTATGCTATTAAAGAAAGAAGAAGAATTATTATTTCAACATTGCTAATGTAAAGTTGCAGACAGGCACCCAAATTAAAATTAATGTAATTATAAACTACTTTATTGTGACAATAGGAGATTTTATCCTTATTTGAAAAAAAAATGCATCACTGTATGATTTACTCTTGTTTTTTGGATACATTTACAAACACTAATTACACATGCTCATATACCTAGAGACAGAACTATTATTTTGAGCTTATAGAAATACTGACATAATAAGTTGGATGGAAATGCATGGCATTATATATAGCATATTTTAATATACATTTAAAGCTATGAAAGTGTTTACAATATGTTATAAATTGATATTCTTAAAAATTAAAAAAAACAGAAAAGCTTCTGTGCCTCCACTTACCTCTCTTTCATTTTTGACTTCAACTTCATCTGTTGTTGTTGCAACAGCACAACAATTGATAGGTCCATGCCCCTCTAGGATATTATCCAAACATTTTGATTCACCAACATCCCATAGCTTAGCTGATCCATCCCTGAATTTATAGATACCATTAAAATATTAAAGCAACATTTATTAAAATTTTGGATCTGGTTAAGAAACAATACACATAATTTTAATAAGATTTATAAATAACCAAAATTGTATAAACTATTTATATGTAATCTAAGTAGGTGTGTTAAGGTTAACCAGCTAACTTAGTTAGTTATTAGTTATACCTACACAACATATTAAAATGCATGCAGATTGCTATCATCTAAACTTCTACGTGGTCCTTCTCTGCACATAGGGCATTTGCCAACACAAATTGGACAAGCGTGTTGGTTTAAATGTCCAAATCCCTTCCCATGGATCCACAAATATAATGGAAAAAAAGGAGGCATTTGCCCTACAATACAATTATATATAATATATATGCATAATATTGAAGTCCATATGTATTTCTAAAAATATTCATCTGATAGTGATGAAAATCTGGTGAGTTGCTGTTTCTACACCCACTATTGTTTTGAATTTAGTTTTGTTAAAATAGACAACATGTAAACTCACAGATATTATTATTTATTTTAATTATTAATAACTAGTTTAAAAACTAGTTATTAATAATTCAAAAGAAAAGACCTGTTACATTTTCCTAAGAAAGCAATAATTCTTTTAAAAATACTTAAGTATAGTTTGGAATATACTGAAATGATGATGAATGTATATTTTAAAAAAGAAAGGATTTTTTTGGTATTTCTAGTGGTTTAATTGACAGTTCTTCATGGCAATACACAATGTTTTTCTAAGTTGTGTGGTACACCATATACAACACACTTATAAAACCACATATTGATTATCTTATAGAACTTTGGAGAGCTACTGGGAAGACTAACCTTGATTTAATAGAAAAAGTTTGAAATAAGATTATTTAAGTGTTGTTTAATTTCAATTTCTTAACTCTAACTAAAAAAATATATACTGAAACTAAGTTAATGAACATAAAGCAAACATATGTCCACAATACATGTAACCTTATTCAGAAAATACTTAATAAAAATATACTTACACAAATCTATTTTACTATGAAATATCAATAACATAAAATATGACTAAGAAATAATAATAATTTAGTTTTAGGTCTACCAAGAACTGATTACCGGAAAAAAGTATTGTTTATGAAGGTGTAAATATGTACAAAAAGCTTTACAAAAACACAAAAAAGACACAATCATAGTATAGTTTTAAGAAAACGTTAAAGTTGTATTTGTTTGGTAAATATATAGACCAAAAATAAACTTTAATTAAATATGCACATTGAAGTCACATTTAACTGTTATTAGTCAGTGTGTGACTAAGGGTGCCTTTACAGTTGTTCATTTTTGTATGTTTGCATAAAATTTATTTATACCAACTTTTGTCATCAATTGTATTATAATAATATTGTGTACATTCAAATATTTATATATATTATAAAGTTCTCATGTAAGTGAATTGTGTAATTCTTAATGAGAATAAAGTTCTTTAGGCCTAAATGAAAAAGACAAACCTGCTGACAGATACAACATTTCTTCCTTTTTCTATAATGCTAATATCAAATATGGACATAGTATGACCTTTTAGTGTAACCGGATTTATCCCAGACTCTGCAGACCATATTCTACAAGATCCATCGGCTCCAGCAGATAATACCACAACTCCAGATGGAAAGAATCTGCATTTGTATACTGGGCCTCCATGACCTTTTAAATCAAACTGTGTTTTACCTGTGAAGTAAATGTTATTTAAATCATAAATTTTATTATTTCATTATAGGCTTATTAAATTTGATAATTTTGATCTTTTACTCTAATGTATTTAGGAAACATAAACAACATGAAGTTCATATTTTAATGTATGCAGTGACATTTAAAACTACAAGTAAATCTCATGTAAACTTGTACTCCGGCCTAACAAATAACAGTTCTAAATTGTGATATTATTCATTGTAAGCAATATGTTCTTATTACCTGTTCTTGAGTCCCAAAGCAAAAGCTTGTCTTCTTCACATGATGAGACCGCCAATGCAGTTTCAGACATAGATACTGAGAGAATAGCTGTAGTATGTACAATATAAACTTTTGAAGGAGCTATAAAAGCCACTTTAAGACCAGAACTAATATGTTTTACAACAAGACTTAATATGCTATGAGATATATAATGGTAGCTGTCAGGAACATTGATTTGTATTTTACCGTCGGTATCATTTATTGATGATGTTATTTTATGATCAACACTGGTTTCATTTAACTTCTTTGAGGATATCCAGACACTTCCATTTGGTACTCTGTAATTAGCAATTTAAAATAAAACATTTTTTTTTTTTACTTAAAGCATAAATTAATAAGGTAGGTACATGAATATGTTTATGAAACAACTAGATTACTCGATATGGGTTTATATATTATTTGGAGAAAAAATACAATGGTAATTTACTGGAAAAGTGAATAATAAATGGGTTTTAAAGTACTTGATCGTTTCGAAATAAATATTTAACATAAAATAAAAGATTTCTTTAAAATTGGAAAAAGCAATTGCTTACCTCAAAACATCATTCCAATCACATTGAATGTTTACTACTGGTAGCGAGATAGACATTTTAAATCAATAATTACTTTCGCAATTACTTTAAGAAAGAAAATGTAAAATAAAAATAAGATAAAAATCTACAACGATTATGTATTTAAAAACAGCAAGCAAATGATTTGATTTTTATTTTATTTTTCCCTTTACAGTATAGAAAAAGGCTTTGATGCCATACAGCCTTATTTGGGATGTTTTCTTCTTCATACATTTTCATAGCCTTGTTTGATTTTATAAGTTAGAACTTAAAAAAACCATATCTATGTTGGCCGTGTCTCCCGCCATAATTTGATCAAATATTACTGACGTAATTTTATTTCCTTGGTTTATATATAATGTAAAAAGATCTCTGAATTGCCTGTAAATTAAAAAAAAGTATGTTTTATACCATGTGGATATTGTGCTAATTATATTGAGGTAAAAGAATTTGAAACCCATATACCGTGCTTAGAATCCAGTTGCAAATAAATGGTCTTAATTATTGCTCTTTCAGCACCACTTAGATAGTATAAAACTACGGTGCGGCCCGCACAAGTAAGAGCCGTTCCAGAGAACGCCGCATCGCAGGCAATAAATTAAAAACATTTATAAAAATAAGTTTTCTTTTATGCGCGGATGCCGGAAATTCTGTTCAAGCGATCACAGTTAACAAAATGACATTAACAATAAATATGGTTAAAAATGCAAAACTTAGTTTTATCTAAAAACTAGTCTTTATTCGATGAAATGTGGCCCGCGCTAATATACTCATAATATTTGTAGCCCTTATATAAGAAAAGGTTGCCGACCCATGGTATAAAATGTTGAAGATAAAGCCTTCGGACCGTCGAGTCACTTTGACCTATCTCATTACGAAATTAATTTGTCTACGGTTGGATGTTTATATACCCAGAGCAGTGACGTGCATAGGATATTTGGACAGGTTAGGCAGATTGACATAATGAATTTGAATATTATGTAGTGATAATAAATTTTATATTACTTTCTATAGGGAAGATTTTATATATTTTATAGGGAAGTTAGATGGCGGGAAAATAGGAAAGATATGAATATAAAGGGTTCCTTTTTTTATTTAAATTAAAGGAATAATTCCAGACTTATTTATCGTAAGGGTATGCAATGCTTTTATGCATTTATGGAATGAACGCTACTGACTCAGAGCCTTTGATTTATGGTATATATCAGAGATGAGCAAAATGTAATCTGATTAATGATTACAAAATGTAGTCGTAATTTTAATTTTGTTACTCTGTAATCATCATTAAATCCCCTCAAAACATTAAAGGAATAATAAATATGTGTGCAATTGAGGATTCCGTAGTTTTTAAAATATAACTGAGCAAAATGCAATCTTATAAATGATGGAAAACGCTAATTGTAATCGTAATCGTTAATCATTAATCTGATTATATTTTGCCCATCTATGGTATATGTGGGCACTGTGAGATAGCATGAAGGCAGTGGCTGTCAAAGTTTTCTCGTCCTTTGACAATCTATATTATAGAAACAGCATAACCGGCGAACTTTCCTCGTCTTTAAGCCAGCACACTGACATTGGCGACATCTAGTTCAGTGTATTCACATTTATGAAACAGTTAAAAAAAAAACATCAAATATAGTAATATTTAATAACTAGCTGTCCCGGCAGACCTTGTTCTGCCCTATTTCTCTAAAACAAAGTCATATTGTTTTTTTTAATGTTAATAGCCTCCCCGTCAGATTTTTTTGAAAATTGTTTGAAAGAACCTGGCCTTAATGCTATATGTATAAAAATTGACAAATATTGACATTAATATTTATCCGTCACTCAATTGTTTTGCCTTCCCGGAACCCGTCCACTGACATTTAAACTTTATGGTATGGTGTTAAAGTTCAAATTGACTTTTAAATATTATTACGAATTTTTTGTATGAGAATATAGAAAAGTGTTGTTTTTAGACTTTTTCAGACAATTTTTTTAATTTTTCTCTCCGTAATAACCTTCCCCAGACTTCAACAAACACAACAAAAAAACAACCAGTCAAATCGCTTTAGTCGTTCTCGAGTTTCGCGCTTATCAAGACAGCTGATCCGGCAAACGTAGTTTTGCTATATAAGTTATTGTAATATCTTCTATGATGTTCATTGAAATTAAGTGATGTCAAAGACAATATTGTTCACAATTAAATACTCTTAATCAATAACACATTTATTTGGATAAAGATTAATATTATTACGTTGATACAACTCTTAACAAATAATGCATTAATTTCGACCAAATTTGTTTACCATAAAAACGGTTCTAGTGACTTAATCTTAAAAGATAAACATATACTGTCGCGGACATTTTTTTAGATCATCTCAAGAGGAATAATTCTTTCTTACATATATTTTTGGTATCTTGAACCGTTTTTGCAGCGCACGCAATGGAAGCCCTCAAGGATGAAAAATTTTGCCCGTTTTTTTCACATTGTCCATTATTTCTTCGCTTCTAATAATTGCATCGTGATGTTATATAGCCTATAGCCTTCCTCGATAAATGGTCTATTCAACCCAAAAAGAATTTTTCAATTCGAACCAGTAGTTCCAGAGATTAGCGCGTTCAAACAAACAAACAAACAAACAAACAAACAAACAAACAAACAAACTCTTCAGCTTTATAATATTAGTATAGATTGTAACATCAAAGGACCGAATACGATTTTGTTTTTCTTTATTGTCCAGGTAATAATCTAAACCTAAGTGTTTAGATACTCGAATTTAGATATCCTCTATTTAAAACTAATTTAACTATCATTTAATTCAGAACAGAATTTAATCGTGTTTTATAAAAATATGCGGATTGTTTAAATCTATACTAATATTATAAAGCTGAAGAGTTTGTTTGTTTGTTTGTTTGTTTGTTTGTTTGAACGCGCTAATCTCTGGAACTACTGGTTCGAATTGAAAAATTCTTTTTGAGTTGAATAGACCATTTATCGAGGAAGGCTATAGGCTATATAACATCACGATGCAATTATTAGAAGCGAAGAAATAATGGACAATGTGAAAAAAACGGGCAAAATTTTTCATCTTTGAGGGCTTCCATTGCGTGCGCTGCAAAAACGGTTCAAGATACCAAAAATATATGTAAGAAAGAATTATTCCTCTTGGGATGATCTAAAAAAATGTCCGCGACAGTATATGTTTATCTGTTAAGATTAAGTCACTAGAACCGTTTTTATGGTAAACAAATTTGGTCGAAATTAATGCATTATTTGTTAAGAGTTGTATCAACGTAATAATATTAATCTTTATCCAAATAAATGCTTTGTTGATTAAGAGTATTTAATTATGAACAAAATTGTCTTTGACATCACTTAATTTCAATGAACATCATAGAAGATATTACAATAACTTATATAGCAAAACTACGTTTGCCGGATCAGCTATGTCTTGATAAGCGCGAAACTCGAGAACGACTAAACCGATTTGACTGATTTCTTTTTTGTTGTGTTTGATGAAGTCTGGGGAAGGTTATTACGGAGAGAAAAATTAAAAAATTGTCTGAAAAAGTCTAAAAACAACACTTTTCTACATTCTCATACAAAAAATTCGTAATAATATTTAAAAGTCAATTTGAACTTTAACACCATACCATAAAGTTTAAATGTCAGTGGACGGGTTCCGGGAAGGCAAAACAATTGAGTGACGGATAAATATTAATGTCAATATTTGTCAATTTTTATACATATAGCATTAAGGCCAGGTTCTTTCAAACAATTTTCAAAAAAATCTGACGGGGAGGCTATTAACATTAAAAAAAACAATATGACTTTGTTTTAGAGAAATAGGGCAGAACAAGGTCTGCCGGGACAGCTAGTATTTTATAAAAGTATCATAAAAAATATATAATTTATTTAATTTCATTCAATTTATTAATGTCCTCCACACTGTACAAGTTAAACGTTCACAACCATAGATGGACAAAATGTAATCAGATTAATAAAAATGATTACGATTACATTTTATGTTTCTTACCATTAATATGACTGCATTTTGCTTATGTATGTTTTAAATACTACAGAATCACAGATCGCATACACATTTATGATTTCTTAATATTTTAAAAGGATTTAAGTATGATTACAGAGCAAGAAACTTAAAATTTTACGCATTAATTTGCTCATCTTTGTTCACAACAACATAATATGTTTTTTTTTTCACAATTATGGACTCTTTTAGGCGATAATGCAAATATCACAAAATACAGAGTGAGTATTGAAAATAAATAAATAATAATAAAATGCGCTGGTTTCTAATGTTAGTATATTTCTATGGAAAATTAGTGAGTGACAATATCTATCAAAATTAAATATAATTCTAAGTAAAAAAGAAATCAATGATAAAAGAGGATTTATAACACTCTCCCCGCACGTGAAAGAAAAAGATATTTACAATAATAAGAACTAAATAATAAGAAACCTAAATTACAAAAAAGTAAATAAATTAATTTATAGGTAACCTAATTAATTTCTTTGCTGGTCTTCGTAAGGTTCCAGCTTCGGTGGTTACATCGGCTACCCTTACTGAACCATCTTTTCCTGGGAATACTGCCGAGATACGACCTTTAGGCCAGGAACCCCGAGGAAGATTAGCATCAACTATAATGACTATATCACCAACGGATAAATTTCGGTGATCTGTCGAAGCTGATTGTCTTGGTACTAAAGTTGGCAAATACTCTTTAATCCAACGTTGCCAAAAATGGTCTGATAATCGGATAGCCTTTTTCCAATCTGATCGGCCACAGAGATCTCGATCAGTTAGAGACACCGGAACTTGTGCTCCTGAAGAAGTTCCCAGGAGAAAATGATTCGGTGTGAGAGCCTCCTCTGTTGCATCGGTTGGTATATATGTCAGTGGACGGCTATTAACAATATTTTCTGCTTCTGTCAGCAACGTTCATAATATCTGCTCCTGAGGGTGCTTCTGGAGTAAGGTGATTTTTAATGCTTGCTTTACAGATCGGACAAGCCTCTCCCAAGCTCCTCCCATGAATGGGGCTGCGGGTGGAATAAAGCGCCATTCTATATTTAAATTTGCTGCCGTATTTGATATAGCGTTTCCATAGAAGGCTTTCAATTCTTTATTAGCTCCAACAAATGATGTGCCATTATCGGACCAAATTTCTTGAGGTGTTCCTCTTCTCGCAATAAATCGCCACAGTGCCAGAATTGCTATATCAGCGGAAAGACTGTTTACAACTTCCAAATGAATAGCTCTTGTGGAGAGGCAAGTAAACAGTGCCACGTACCTCTTCTCCGTTCGTCTTCCTACGCAAACAAGGATAGGGCCGAAGTAATCCAAACCAGTAAAGGTAAACGGACGGTAGTTGTGTGCCAGCCGAGCAGCAGGTAGATTCCCAAAAGATGGACAGCTTACTGAAGCTTTGCGATTTTTACACAGTTGACAAGAATGGCAGATCTTCTTTATTATGGATCGCAAACGAAAAATTAAAAATTGTTGTCTCATCTCGTTCAGAACAGTTTCATTATTGGCATGAGCAAATTTTATGTGATAGGGAAGGATCAGTAGGTGTACAGTTCTATGATCTCCATCCAACACTACTGGTTTATTGAGATTTTCTATTTGAAAGGTACTAGATCCAATTCGTCCCGACAAGCGCATGAGACCATCTTCAGTCAAAATTACTTCTAATTTGCGCAATTTACTGTCATGAGGCAAAGGCGCTCCGGTCTGTAAGCATCTAAGCTCTCTATTAAAGGAGTCAGCTTGACAGCTCTGCAGCACTTGTAGACGGGCGAACTTCAAGTCCTCTGCCGTGACATTCACCGAAGCTGGAATATCAGGACCTTTAATATTATATGGCTGCGAAGTTAGTGTTAACCCTTTTTTTTTAAGAGCCAACTGTTTTAGTTTTTTTTATATATTTGTGTACATAAGCAGTTGTCCGCAAAAACCGTAACCAAGAACTAAATCTTCCAGGATCAGCTACTAATGGGTTCTTGGTGACGATTTCGTTTATTAAATTAACGTCAGCGAGCTTTACAGACGATTTAAGCTCGGTTAATGGAGTTAAATGTGCATTAGCATCATCTGGCCATGCGTTTGTTTCTAGAAAGAGAAATTTTGGGCCAGAAAACCACCGATCAGCTAGCGTTAGTCGCGTAGATTGGAAGCGAGTGGCACCATCAGCCACATTAGATATAGTCGGTACCCAGCGCCATTCGCTAGCAGCGGTGATTTCTAATATCTCTCCAACTCTATGGGCTATAAAAGGTTTAAAATTACAGGCGTCATTTCGAAGCCAAGCTAAAACATTTTTAGAATCACACCAAAAGAATCTCTTAGTAGGCTTATGAACTACTGCCAAACAAATTGTAGCCGCAAGGCGAGCTGCAATTAAAGCTCCTTGCAACTCCAATCTGGGAATCGATATTGGTTTTAAAGGAGATACACGAGCTCTACTACAAATCAAAGATGTGCGAATAGATTGATCACGAAAAACGAATCGCCAATAAGCAACGGCTGCATACGCACTTTGACTTGCATCAGAAAATACATGTAGCTCTCTATTGACTACGTTATCATTATTAATAATAATACTGTCCTCGTTAGTGATATACCAACGTGGAATTTTAATGAATTGAACTGCTTCTACGTCTGAAAACCAATCTTTCCATTTGATTTGGTCATCTGAAGACAGTTCTTGATCCCAATCTAAACCTTTTCGCCAAGCTCTTTGAAACAATATTCTACCTTTAATTGTTAAAGGAGTTAATAAACCTAGTGGATCGAATATACGCATTAACTGCGATAGCAAGTTTCTTTTTGTAAAAGTATATGAAAAGTTATTAGATTTATTAATATTAAAACCAATAGAATCCGTGGTGTGGTGCCAAATCAGTCCTAAGTTACGAACAGTTTGAGGAAAATTTCCTAAATCTATACCAGTACTATTATTAAGTCGAAAATCTGGTGGTATAAATTTCAAAGCCTCAGGATGATTTGTAATACCTATCGAATCTAATTTATAATAATTTTGGATAATAAATTCTAAATCACTGGAGCTTTCACTCGTACATTGATTAACGAAATCTACGCAATCCGTTCTACTATTATTAAAACCGAAAAGAACCCATCCCAAAGCGGTATTACTAGCAACAGGTTCTGAGTTTAGGCCTCTACGAGTTTCTTTAGAGATTATTAAGTGCCAATTGTCTATTCCTATTAAAAGCATTGGCTTAACATTTTCATGGTATGGTAAGTTTTCCGCTAAACTAGCTAAATGAGAGTAGGATTTAAGTTCTTCAGTACTGATGGATTGTTGTGTAGCTAGATTAAGGTCCTTAATAGACCGGGCATTACGTACTCGATGTGTTTCGCTACAATTTTTACCTTTAATATTAAAATTTACCATCTGTACAGGTGCTTGTTTTGATAATCCACTAATACAATTCATTTGTAGCAATGTAGATGGTCCCTTGGCACCTATGACTTTAGCAATATCAGCGTCAATGAAGGTACCTGTAGAACCATCATCTAAAAGTGCAAAGGTGTCAATCTTACCTAAAGGACCGCACAATGTCACTGCAATAACTTTAAGTAAAGGTTTAGGAAAACCAGACGGAGGGCTCAGAATAGAAGAATGGGTAACAATATCACTGTTATGATTGTTTTCTGCTGGTTGTGATATGATATGGAGAAGCTCGTGATGTTTCCTGGTACATCCTTCTACACCACAACGTTTCTTCGGGTTACAAGATATATATTTATGTCCACCTTTGATTAAACAATGATAGCATACCTTTTGATCTTTGACCCAAATCCATCTATCTTCCACAGTTAAATTCAGGAATTCTTTACAATCTACGGTATTGTGCTGTGAAGATTTACAGAAACAACAAAGTATATTATTAACATTCGATCTGGACTTTTTGTTATGCTGAGGATCTACATTTCTAAAAGAGGTTGAATAACAATCCGATTTACTTCCTTTAATATTCGTATTGACGTGGGGTACATCATTAGTTGTTATGTAACCAAATCAATTCCGAATATCAGCCTCATGATCTAAGAAATTAGATAAAAGCTCTAGCTTACTAAAATGTTCGTTGTTCATTTTGAAGGCGAAATGCGCCCATTGAACTTGCATGGATGTAGGTAATTTGCCAATAATTGTATTAGAAAGCTCTGGAGAAAATAAATATTCTCTTTGTTTTAAAAGCTTAATAGTTTCTACACAATTACGAACCTTGCAAGCAAAATCTGATACCTGCTTACCAGATTCAGATAAATTTATTTTTGGTAAGGCCTTGATTTTAGCCACTTCCTGTATAACAATTACCTCACTCTGACCAAATCTTCTATTTAAGGCTTCGAGAACTTGATCTGGGTCATTGGCGGCGATTAAAAGCGTGGATACGGATTCTCGTGCCGGTCCACGCAAAGCACCGCTTAGCCTGACCAAGTTTTCAGCAGGAGTATAACCAGGCTTGGTATCTTCAAATATACGTCTAAAAATCAACCAGTTAGTTGAGACACCATCAAAATGTGGCAGCTGAATATGACTCACTTTTATCGGAGCTGCAGCACAATGGCAAAATGGCCGTGAAGCCGTAGGTGGTTGCACCGAGCCAAGAGCCTCTGTCGGCTGCATCGGAGTGACCTTCTGAGTTGTGCCAATAATAGGGTTCTGAGCAGTAGTAAGAACATTATTTTTATCCAACCATAAATCTACAATGGAACGGCTACGACGGCTGCTACCAGCACCCGCTTCTTCAACAGCTGCAAGCTGAGCTTGCAGCTCTAATTCAGCCACAGCTCTTTCGCGTTCTGCAGCAGCACGCTCACGTTCTGCCTCTAAAGTAGCCTGTTTACGGGCATGCTCTGCAATGATTGCTAGTTTTTGAACTGTTTTTGATGATGATGTTGAAGAGTGGTGTGATTTTTTATCGGATGAGTATTTTGGAGAATGACTACCCAACTCACCTGCTGCTTGTGAGGATTCTTGAGAGGGTTCCTGAGCCATAAAATCTCCAACATTCTTACTCTCACGAAGTTGCTGTCTTGTTTTTACCATTTTTTTGTGAAATATACTAACAATAATTGTTTAAATGCTATAAATATGTTCGAAGGACCAAAATATTGAAAATAAATAAATAATAATAAAATGCGCTGGTTTCTAATGTTAGTATATTTCTATGGAAAATTAGTGAGTGACAATATCTATCAAAATTAAATATAATTCTAAGTAAAAAAGAAATCAATGATAAAAGAGGATTTATAACAGTGAGTTTAAATGATATCAGTGTGATGTTGATATCATTTAATTCATCAAAATTAGAATATATCAATTCTACTATTTGGAAAATCGATATATATATATATATATATATATTGCCATGTTTTTGACAGCTGACAAGTTTCAACCACCGATTCCATTCCCTATTTCAAAACGCAAAGCGAATGATACGGGTTAATTGTATTTGTGATTTGAGGAATGTAGTGTTTTGTGTTTTTATTTTATTTCTTAAATAAAAAAGAGTATTGTGAAGTATTGGATTGTTTAATTAAGTTTAAAATGTAAAAAGATTACGTTCTGGATGCCTTAGAACAATATAACATTCGCTGACACCAAAAATGCATTTCTCAATACCTGATTTACAACAATTTCATGATGATAATGGAATTTCTTATACGGTATTTATTATATATCCTGAAGTAACTTATGTAAATGCAATCAAAATTGCCTTATTGATAATATTACGAATATTTTTCGTTTTGGGGTAAATGCTGTTTTAAAATTGTTTGGATTTACTATATGTTGTCAGTTTTGCACCCCAATACACACACTTAAATTTAAAAAGTTTTTTTTTTATGTTATATCGTTAGTTTTTTATCATTTTAGTGTCTTAATGTATCAACAACTTGTTTTTTTTTAATAATATTTATTTTGACACTAATGTGTATTGTATTAAGTGTACTACTAATCTAAGGTACCTAAGCAACTAAACTTTTTTAAAGCAAAATTAAATTTCTAAGCACAACTAATACATTGTACAAAAAATTGTATAATTTAATACAAAGTTAATAATTTAATTTAATTCCTCTGCGGTTCAAAACTTGTCAGCACTGATTGTTCATAGAGTATATGAGTTTATTAATATTATACTGTGACAATCGCTCCCAATAGAATTTTAGAAAATCCTTCAGCTGTAGGGTTGTTATCACTATCAAAATCTTCTAATACATATCTCTGGCATATTCTGTGTATGCTCGCTGTGGTTGAGGTTTGAAGATTGTACAGACCAGAACAATACTAAGATATTTTCTGTTGCCAAGTATTCACTTGTTCACAAATCTCTACGCAAACATACTTAAATGACTTGAAATCATAGCCAAGCATTTGTGCAAATGGATGGAAATAAGGCCTTAGAATATCCTCTACATCATTTTCTGCATTTATATTTCCATTTACAAAAATATGCTAAGTTTGTCTCTTCTTCATAATACCTGTTCATAACATAATTTTTTACCCACTTTTTGGATAAACTTCCTATAGAAAACTAAGACTTTCAGTAATGCTGGCACAACAGTTCATTTAAATTAGAACAAATCTGTTCACTTTTAATTTTATGGAACACCAAAACGTTGAAAAGATTTCTTTACAACAGCCAGTAAATAATTTGGAACAAAAAAGATGACATGCTAACTACCTTTAATAAGGAAATATAGAATTATTGATCAATATTGTTTAAATAAATAAAATTAGTATATGTTGCACACTTTACTACACTAAACTACTCTCACACTAAAGTCTAAACTTTTTTGATGTGTTAATTTCTTTTGTAGGGATATAATATATATATTGATGGATTTTTCCACTGCTCAGCACGTTATAAACAGTTGCTTAGTCTTCATGAACAACTTCAAGCGCAAAATCCCTATTTTAAACTGCCACAGTTTCCACCAAAAAAGTTATTTCTAACAAGTTCTCAGTTAGAAGAAAGAAGAATCTTGTTAGAAAAGTATATACAGACAGGTAATTTATTTTTATTTGCAATGGAATATATATAAGTATATACCTATGCCCCGATTTACATGGTACTTGTTTTACACGTTTTCGCTTTTACACGGTTTTCCAAATAAGTTTTTTTTTTTTGTTTTATCACACTTTACTAAATGCTACTGTGTTTGAACACGTGCGCTGTGTACACATCTCACGGGGAATCCTGAGCTTATGTGCTGACTTGCTGCACATGATGAAGGATAATAAAACACCTTTGGTTTTATTTTTTGTTCTTCTGTTTAATGTGTTGTAATTAAATAAAAAAACAGTGTTTCCGTAATATATTACATATTTTAACCTGTCAATGCATTTTATTTTTATTTCTGTGTACACCTAAAAATATTGAAAAAAATCACAACTGTTAAATAGCAAAATTATGCATTTTCTGCAAGCTTTTCGATTTACACGGTTTTGACTTGAAAATTTTTAATTTTCGATTTACACGTTTTTCTCAGGAACATATCTACCGTGTAAATCGGGGGATAGGTGTATATGATTTTTTTTAAATAGCCAATTTTTGTAATATAATTTAATAATATATACACATTAAAAATATGAGTTGTTGTCTTCTGTGTATTTCCTTATTTAGTTGTGGTTTTGATGTGTTGATTTCATAAAATCTGAATTAATTGAGGAAAATTTGTCAACAAATGTTACAATAAATATTTAAGATTCCTAGAAAAATGTTGAAATAGGTATAATGTTAAAACACCAACTTTTTCCACTATAACCAAGTTAAGTGAAATTTTATTTTACAGTGGGACAAACCCCTGTCTTTGCAAATTCAGAACTTCTTATAACATTTCTATTTTCGGCCCAACAAGAAACACATGGTGTCAGAATGCACAAAGTTGATATAGAAATATCTTTAATGAATGGCTACAGAATACCTCTATCAGTTTGCTCAACTGATTCATCAAGTACAATTCTAGATATTGCATGTAATCATATCAATTTGCCTAAAGAGTTGACAAAATATTTTTCATTGTACTTATTCAACTGGAGCTGTGCTAAAGATGGTCAACCGTCCTTCAAGAAGTTAGAAGACTATGAATCTCCATACATATCTCAGAAGTATGTTAGGCCTGAAGATAAAATTGTTTTAAGAAAAAGGTATTAATTATGGAATATTTGTATTATGTAATTTACACATTAATAAGCAATGTTTATGTTATTTTTATCATAGACCTTAAAATATTTAAAATATTGCCAGTTATAACAAAAATGTTAGCAGATAAACATCTATGGACTTTTAAAATCTGAACAACTTCATATTAGGATTTATGAGTAAACAATTATTAGATATAATTTCTTGGAAGAGCTCATTATGCAGTTATGGTATTTTTCTTATAAAAGAATAAATATATTATTATTCTTTAAGTTATTTAAATTTTTATAATCTTTGAAATTCAATAAAAAAAAAAAATTAAGAAAATACATATAATTTTTGTTTCAGTTATTGGGATCCATGTTATGATGTGGATTTAATGATAGATAAGGTATCTTTGGATTTATTATATTTACAAACTATTGAAGAATTGGATTTGGGATGGATAGTGGCTGATTCAGAAAGTAAAGAAATTCTAGCATCTTATGAAGCCAGAAAACAAAAACGAGAGGTAAATCCTACTATGTTTTGGTTTCAATATTTTTATTTGTTAAAGTTATACTCTGGCAGTTTATTTTCATATAATTTGAAGTTGCTTGTATTAAATCTTATTGTAAGTTTATTTTGCCAAGTCTTGAGAAGCCACAAAGAAATTGGCTTACAAATTGACAATTTACTTATTACACATGAAAGCTTAATAGTAGCCTTCATTTATAGAGTTAATTCATTAAATATTTGATGTTTTTAAAATAATCCTAGCATCCTTTGTTTAATTTTACTACCTGCTGATGATAAAATTATTGAATCAATATTACTTTAAATCTGTTAAAATATATATGTTTTTTTCTAATAATATTTTTGATTTGATTACATTGATGTAATTAATACATAAGAACATTAAGGACACTATCTATAAAGTCTAAAGGTGACAGAGTTCATTAGGTTTTATAGCTTCCTATATATGCGTATATATTTATCTCGAAATACAATAAACATAGTTGATCTAATTACAATTGTTCTTGTGGTGATTGGTCTCCTAAATAAAATCAATTATATTTATTATTGATACCAAAATATTAAGTTTATATTGAGCTAGTTATGCTTTTAATAATATGTAAACTTTGGTGTAATGGAAAAATCTAAACAAATATTAAATAAACTGAGACAGATTTTAATTGTAACAGGTATAAGCTTAACCTTAAAAGAGAAGGTGAGAGTGTAAATAAATCAAGGACTGACTATTCCTTTATAGGAATCCATATTACATAATATTGGGTAAATGGACTCCTAGAGTGATTTCTATTCTTTAGAATTAAACATTGGAATGAAGAAACATATTATTTATAAATAGGTGGGATACAAGTGATATAACACAAATATACACTCATGTACACATGAGTGATGATATTGCACACACATGCTGACTCGGATGTATAATGGACGTTCCCAGACCTTATTTCTGACCTACAACGGTACAACATGATTTATGGAGAACTAATTAGCTTATTTGCCCATAGCCATCAAGTAGGCTTACATTCTTCAGTAATTAAATATTGAATGAGTGACGTAAATATCAGTTTAGTTCATCAAATTTAAATTACCTATCTATATATATATAGTTAGATATATATAAAAACGCTTGTCCTGACTGACATATCATGATAGGGCCAAAACTACTGAAGCTAAAAACAAAAAGATAGACATTGTGTTTCTTTATTTTGACTAAAGACTGATTTGTTGTAGTGTTTCACTGAATACTTTGTTACTTATGCTTTATTGTACAATTTGTGTGTGCACCTTCTTATGATAGTTTTTATATCCCATCTACATCACTCTTTACAATATTAGGGCTGATACATCCTCAATATAGTCACCTTGGAGCCTTTAGCTGGTAAAATAAGTATTTGCCAGACACTGCCAAGAATAATGATAGTTTCTCTTAGCAATCGGTTTACAAAGTATAACATGGAAACAATGTGATTAAACTAATCAATATAAAAGCAGGTGACAATAAAATTACGTCATCGGTGACTGATTTTATGACAGACATTTATGACTCATGTATTTATCATATCGTTATGAGTTATTTTGCTATTGATGTTTATATAATTAACATACGAACTTTTGTATGGTAATCTCTTAATTATAGGACGCCTAAGGACTTTTCGGTACTCAAAGATCCTCAACGTAAACAAAATATATCGAGTGAAAAAGGGCTGAAATTTCCAAAATCCAGTTTTCTCCTTAGTTGGAAAACAAATTAGTTGCAAGTATAAACCAACAAACGTTTGTTTTGTAAAAATGTTTTGCACCGGTGTTTTCTGTACCCGGCGAGTATACGAAACAAATGTACTGAACACAACATTATAGTCATTGGCCATTTTACCAAGCGAGATACCCAAACTATAATAATTATTTATGTTGCGGTCATCTCATTTTAATTACTCATTTTAAAATATTACATTCTTTCTGACTGATTTGGTAACTAAAAGCTTACAAATCCAACAAGGTATTCTAGTGCAAAAAGCAAGGTGTAGAAGTAGTCACCTTAGGGCTTATAGACGCCACTATTCAAGCACATATTTGTGGTGCCACCCTTACCTGTGGCGGGACAGTTCGAATAGGATTTTCTCCAAGTAAAGAAAATACAATAAGTGTGAGAAGATACCAAGTCATAATGATATTTTCATATAATTTTATTGTGACAATGTTCTAACAGTGTGATTGACAAGTGAAGTGAAATGGGAGCCGTTCAAAGCCATATTTATTACGACAATAATGAATTGTATTAATCGTAATAGTACAAGCGTAGATACGATGCTGACAACCGTTTAATAACTATAGAGACGCTGCTAGTCAGAGCCATCTTTAACGAAATGAGAATCATTGTAGTTCGCGTGTCTGGAGTTTTCCAACTAAATCTATATTTAAGTATCAAATGCTTGTCATTGAAGAAAACAATGTGAGGTTATCTGCATGTCATTTAACAAATGGCAAACATGTTTTGAAAACAGATTAGCTGCGATGCCTTGGTGACATTGAGCACAATCTTGAATATATCTCTAATTACCTAAAAGGAGAAATAATTATTTTATTATAATAACGTGATCGAATATCCCGAAGTGGATGAATACAAAATACACGCTATTTTATTAATTACAGTATATGGAACTGGCAAAGACATTGCGTCATTACGGCCGCATTCCATCAGGGGAGGCGGTCACGGACTCTGGGAACATTGCAGGGGGCGTTGCCGACACTACGTGTAGGGTGCGCGTGTCACTGGCATCCAAAGAACTGACGCTGACGAGCGTTACACAACCCGACAGAGAACAACGGTTTAAGGTGACGCGCATGAGATGTTGGAGGATCACCACATTGCACTGCGTGAGTCATTTCATCGACTATGATAACACATATATGTATTGTTTACTTTTATCGGTGAGATTATCAGCGTGATATACCTAAAATAACATTCCGTTTAATTCAGGACGCTGTACTATAAAATAGTGATATAAAATAACGATCCTTCTTCTGAATCATAGATGGGCAAAATGTAATCAGATTAATAAAAATGATTACGATTACATTTTGCGTTTTTTACCATTAGTATGACTGCATTTTGCTCATCTATGTTTTAAACACTACAGAATCCCAGATTGCGTACACAGTTATGACTTCTTAACGTTTTAAATGGATTTAATTATGATTTGAGAGCAAGAAAATTAAAATGACGATTACATTTTGTAATCGTTAATCATTAATCAGATTACATTTTGCCCAACTCTGTTCTGAATAAACATTCGAAAATGTTAGGATTTATATAGTATATTAAGTTGTCTCTTAAGTTGTTGACTTAAGGGAGTTTGTTGATGTGAGGGAGGCTGCGTGTCCATCGCGTTGCCCGTGAGAAAGGTTTGGAGAGGTGAGATCTTTACACTCACCTCCCAAATTTCCATTCGTTCCCCGGGCGTCTGGAAGAATCTGGATTCCCAGGCCCGAGTGGAGTGATTGGAAGGACACCTCGGGAGTTTTTAGTCAGTAGGAGTCTGTCACTAGGGTCGTTGCCCTCACAGTGGCCCTCATGTTCCTATGCCGAATATTGCCTCGGGTAAAAAAAAAATCATTTTTTCATTATCAAAACAATATATTTTTGGATGAACTTGATTATTATATTTAAAAAGAGACTTATTTACCAGCCATGAGTCTAGGGATTAAGCCAATTCCCGTGACACGGGCGCTAAGTTATAAGGGTGGCAGACGAGTACATCATAAATTTCATTACAATAACTCGTTTAGAAAATTTTAACAATAATAATGATCTTCAATTTGTATGAATCTATTTAAATGGAATGTCTTTAGATGGAGAGACAACAAACAAACGGACACGACTCTCTGCCAGAGGATGCGAACAAAAACTTTGAATTGTCATTTGAGTATCTCATTGGTAAGGACCATTTAAAATGGATAACCTTGAAGACGGAACATGCTACTTTTATAAGTGTCTGTTTGCAGGTAAGTTTTGCTGATCTGTGCTAAAATTTTGATCGAGTCAAGTGTTTATATTAAATTACACATTGTCTGCGACTTGGTTCTATAAAATCTAAATCGCTTCCAAATAGTACTAGTTAATTTATCATTTTAGGTATAATTTTAAACCAAATAACATTTTAATTACAGTTTGACTATAATTTATATTAGGTGCGCAACCATGCTCGCGCTGTTTTTTTTTTCTACAAAAATGCAACTTGATCTGGATAAATCCTTACAGTTATACTATTCTTGTCCATCGTTAGCTACAACTTTTTCCCCTATTTCTGGCAGAGTTTGAATACTGTTACAATAAAAATGTTCTACAATTTAACCCATTTTTCGATGTCTCAATTTTTTTTAAACTTACTTGACACAGTGACTGCACCATACCTGATGGTAAGCATGGTGCAGTCCAAAAAATATGAGCAAAACTGCTAATCAGCCAGATTATGTGCTATCGAACGAAACAAGTAATATCTGGGGAATATGGCGGATGGTGTTAGACTTCCCATTTCAGTGTTTCCATACAAGTTTTACCGGATTTACCGAGCAAACCCCGTGACTTTCTTTTCTTTGAATTGCTGTAACGAATCCACTTTTCATCACCCGTTACGATGCTATGAAGGAAACCTTTTCTTGCTGCTGGAGCAGCCAAAAAAACGTCACTCAACGTCATTTGGTTTCAAATCCTAAGGAACCCAAGTTCCTTGCTTTTGAATCAGTCCCAACGCATGTAATCGCTTAGAAATGGCTTGGCGCGTATCTCTTAATACTGAAGCCAGCTGTTCATGCGTTTAACATGGATCATCATCGAACAATTCCTTTAAATCAGCGTCTTCGAATGTTTTTGGCTTTCTTTCTCGTGCACAGTCGTCAACGTCGAAGTCACCGTCTTTAAAGCGACGTTGTTTCACTTAGAGCAGCATATCCGTAAACTTTTTTTTAATACGTAATGCGCTTTTGCCGCCATTTTCTTTGAATGAAATAAGAAAAGTAAGACAATTTTGGCACATAACCAGAGTAGAGCTGTCGCGCTCCTTAGCACTCAAACAGTTAAACTGGACAAAAAAACCAATTGTTTAATACCCGCCTAATGAATGAACAGAGTCTTATATTAGACTCAGTGGCAAATCATAAGAGAATATTTCCATTAACCTACACGGATATTTACCTATGTAGGTGTAAAATTAATTAAGGAAAACCATAACTTTTTTGTTAGTCGAAATTCCATCTATAACGATGAATAAATGTATGCATTTATCCTTTACAAGGTTACCTGTGTTGAAGTATCACTCATGAGATAGATACATTCATATCTATATATAAATTGTATAACACAGGCAGCTGAGTTCAAACATGTCTTATCTGTAACACATTGCAGGCGAGTTCCAACTCAATAACTAGATCGAGCAGACTCAATTAATTTTATGTACATATATAATTTATTTTACGATATGTTCAGTTGGTATTTAGATGATTTAATTTGATCACATTGATTCTAATTTAATATTAGTTATATCAACCTATTCATTCGGTCTCTCGGGTGATATCTTTTAGTGAAATGAATGTGTTTTTAATTTTAAAATCGATAAAATGAACTTTTTTATAAACACGTAGCGCTAAACTTTACACTAAAACAGCATTTCAAAAATTATTTCCAAGGGCTATTCTCCTAATTAATCATTAACTTTTATTTAAAACTGATATAGGTCTATTATTCTTTAACCGCGGATGTTCTGAGATAGAGCGACAGAACCAATGTTCGGAAACACTGCTCTAGAAATCTTGTTAATAACATTAAATTATAAAATCAATAACGCTTGATATCTATAAAGTATTTGCCCGTTCAATTTACCTGTTTCATATCTTTTCTTCATATGTTCAATTTTATTATTATGCCTATTCAAATTGATAAAAAGTAATAAAACAAAATATATATCCCTTTCGGGGTGAGCAAAGATATATTAATGACTGTGTCGACTTTGCGACTATATATAGTGCCCGACGTGACCCGTAGCGCTGCTGATCGCCGTTCTCAGGGCACTTTACACACGGTTTTTCTATCAGATTCCATGTGGGTGTACGCACGTTGATTTCCTTCACCGGGGTGCATGTGGTGCCTTAATCCTTACTTAATCTGGAAAAACCCAGGGGTGTGTGCCGGGTTACGAACCTACGACCACCCACGTAGGCGCGTATGGATACCGTTAAGAAAAGTGTTACCACATAAGTTTTGTTATAGTCAAAGGTCGATATGTATGACTGCTTTTTCCTAGGTTTGAAAAACTTCTTTTGATACATTCCGTAATAGATTCAAATTTTGGCCTTTAACTAATATATTTTTAGTCAAACGTCGAATCCAATATATTCTGTTTCGGACATAGCATAATCTATACTAGAAGCGGCTTAAGAAAACTTTAAATGTCGACTAGTACTGCACTTACCTAAATCTAACAAATTGCCACGATCTTGTACATAATTTCAATCTGACTAATAAAATCCCGTTTTGATAGTTTTATGGTTTGGGGTTTGACTGTTCAAAATGATCTAGGATTAGCCATAGATTCGTTAGTCAAAGGCCGAAACAATCTATATAGGCTTGGACTTTGACAAAGGCTTTTTGTCAGATTTGAGATTTGACTACACAAACCATAGATGGGAAAATGTAATCAGAATAATGAAAGATGATTACGATTACATTTTGCGTTTTTCATCATTAATATGTCTGCATTTTGCTCATCTATGATTCAAAAACTGTTGAATCTTCAATGGCATACACATTTATGACTCTTATGTTTTGAAGGGATTTAATCATGATAACAGAGCAACAACATTCAAATTACGACTACGTTTTGTAATCGTTAATCATTAATCAGAGTACATTTTGCCCATCTCTGACACAAACATAAGATAGCCGATGTTTCGTCGTTTGACCATATCATCTACGCGATCAAATATAATTAGAAAATGTCTTTCAAACTGCCAATGACTCGATGCATCTCTGCTTGACATGAAGAGGACGTCTCATGATTAAATTTATTTATATTACAGTCTATTGTTGACGAGCTGATGCGACAGAAAGGCGGAACGGGTCCACCTACACCGAAATGTGGCAAGCGCGGAAGTCTCACGTACTTACGTCGTGACGGTTCCAGCCAACTTATAACTCCTTCATCATCGAGTGACACTCTTAGTTCTACTGTGAGTTTTTAAATAATCAATATTAGTTTCGTTTCTCCTCTGCGGCCGGAAGCTTAACACGGATATTCGAAGTATTTTATTTAGATACTAGCTTTTGCCCGCGGCTTCGCTCGCGCTAAGAAGTATTATAATTAATTAGATATAGTTTTTGTGGCTTTACTTTTGTTTAGCGTGTGTAAAATATTGGGGTCTAATCTGTCATTAGGCGCTAAAATTATCAAGCTATTATATTATATTATAGTCGAAAATCTGAGAAGATTTATACAAACTTTCATCCCCTACTACTTTTATCCCCTTGGGGGTGGAATTTATCAAAATCCTTTCTTAGCGGATGCCTACGTCATAACATCTACCTGCATACCAAATTTCAGCCCGATCCGTCCAGTGGTTTGGGCTGTGCGTTGATAGATCACTATGTCAGTCAGTCAGCCAGTCAGTCACCTTTGAGTTATATATATTTAGATTACCTTTCGAACTTGTATAGATTTTTGGGTCGAGTCATATATATATGTATATTATTATTCCCAATTTTTTTATTATAACTTTACTAATTCAGCGATTTAGTAATGAAAATAAATTTTGTAATATTGGCAATTTTTTACCGAACATATGTATATACAAATAACACTTTAATTTTTGGAAATATAAAGATTACGCGTGTTCGTAGAAAAAAAAAACGATGTTTTCCAAATGTCTCTTAAACTAGCTATAAATTGAAGACAGTGATGGATAATTAAGTGTATATAACTTCCTTGTACCATGATATACAGGATACCCTGTAGACATAAGTAATGTGATCTTCTTGTTCTTTCTGTAGAAGTCTTCTGCCATACTTATCTATTGTAGGAACATGAAATTTTTAAAAACTGACCTATTTTTAAAAGATTTTTGAGTTATATATTTGTAATAGCTTTTGTAGTTAAGGAAAATATCACGAGGAAACCCGCAAACTATACAGAAAATCTAAAAATATGTTTATTAATTTTTCATGTTTGAACTGTATTTATTTCTTTATTAAAAAACTACCGTTATATAATATTTGTATACCAATAATATTATAAGTTTACATTAATGTTAAAATTATAAGAATGTTTAATAAAATATTTACAAAAAAAAACGAATCAGTCTTCTTATTGCTGAATATCGGATATTTGTTTTATTAGCATTTTTTTTTTGTATATAAAAAGTACTTTTTCATTATTCTAATAATAATTTTATGCAGCGTAAAAACACAAATACCTACATTGACACATGAGTTCTTTAATAGCACGGAGATATCCAATGTTTTGTTCAAATAAAGCTTCTAAGTAATAAAATTACATTTTCAGAATGGAGATTCGTATAATTCGAGCAGTTCAAGGGAAATATTTTCAGTGCAAAAACTAACCGAGAAATTCGCCTCAGTCGCCTTCATAACAGGTAAAGATTGCGTCGAAAATAATGCTTTTGAGTCCATAGGAGATGAGGAGCTGTAATTTTTGTAAGAATTTTTTTTACTCGAATTTTTCCAAAGAATTTGACTTGTGGAAAGAACAATGTTGCCAATTATGTATAAGTGTAAAAAATATTATTATTTCCTATTTGTAAATTATATAGTACCTTTTTACCTTTACATATTTTAATATATAAGAGAAATTATAAGTAAGCTTAAATAATTAGGGGTTATGAGTTATTTATAATTATATTAGTGACCAACCGAAATTTCCGTTTCGGCCTAACATTTTGAAAATCATGGAACCTGGATTCCTGTAGCCTACAGACTTCTCATTGTTAACTATCCATGCGTTTTGACATTATTCTTATTTTCGGTAGTCGGTTGAGGTCGTTCACACTATATTACACTGTTATTTTAATTATTAAACAAATAAATTGTGTTATAGAATACTTATAGTTTTTATGGCCAGTCTCAGTATCTTATAGATTGCCAATTTGACGTTAATTGCTAATAGCAACCATAATTTGTACCCTTTTAAACATAAATCTCTTAGAGACAAGTACATAGCTATTTATTTTCCAATAAAAGACATTGAATCCGTCAGTTAATTAGATTAAATGAAAGTGAATATGTTGCAAGAGGCCGAGAAAAAAAAACAGAGATAAGTCACTTATCCCTATCAACACAATTTTTTTTATTTGAATATAAAAACTTTTTTTAGACTTTTTTATGATATGTCAAAGGTATATTTTATATCAGAAAATTACAAAATAAAATAAGTTTTTTTTAAAGCACGATAGAGTATGTAGTTGCAAAAAAGGATTTAATCTTGTAAAACATTTATTGGTATCTATGGGGTTCCAGGAGCCTCGAAAGGGTTAAGTTAAAAAGGCATGTCTCCTGATTTTTATCGTATAAAGTTTCGTCTTTAGCAAAACATCTATGGATCTTTTTCTATCTCATACATTTGCAATTATTTTCCTCTTGCTCGCGCGCCATAGACCAATTTTTTGTTTGTGTACGCAAAACATTACGAGAAAGAAAAATACAAGCGGACGCAGTATTGTGGGTACATCGTTTAGGTGCCATAATTTTGTTATTGAATACACTGGCAATTCTATTACAATTATATTATTTTCAACCCGTTACAATGTGCAAAGAAGCATTACAATTATAAATTGGTTGCGTGTGTCGTAAGATATGATGACAATTTCAACATCGAAATATAATCTTGGACATTACTAAAGCAGAAGCCGAAATTCGGTTTCTGCTAAAATTAGTTTTCACTCAGCTTTAATACATATTTTATTCCATTTAGAACTATTAATATTGAAACTTACAGGTTTTTTTTTTAATTCTAGTATATTATGACTGCATTTTTTATCTAGGGGTAAAAGAATAACATTAATAAAAATTATAAAGGTCACAAATTATAAGCCGGTATCAATTATAAAAAAGTTAAATATTTCAAAATTATCATCATAATTGTTCTGTGTAAGTTCGTTTAGTTTAGGCACATCTCATACTGAGTACATTGAAAAAACAATTTTTAACAGTTGATTCACGTTCGTGATCTCTTAAGCCTGCGTGACCCGAGTTAGAAATCTCGTTTAAGAAGTGCCTAAAATACAGTGCAAACTCTATATAATGACCCTCAAGGGACTGTGCATATTTTGACGTTATAGAGAGTTGTCGTTAAATGGAGAGAAGAAAAATCTGTGTTAGAAAAAGAAAAAGATTTTTCAGACTACTGTTAGTAATTTTTAAAAAAGCAATTCTTATTTGATCGCTAATGAGTATAGTTTGTTATTTTTGTTTGACGTCTTTTGCTGCACCAGTAACTAAGAATATGATAACGTTTAGATGATCCATGACTCCTACTAACAACAGTCAACACGTGCAAGTAATCCCAATTTGTAAACAAAAGAACGGATTTCTTAGAAAGTTCGGTATGTGTAATGCCGACAGTCGAGTTTATTACGGGCTAGGATAATAAAGCGACAAAAGAACGTACACAGCTGCGCGGTTTTTACTAATTTTGGCAACTTAAAAAGTCATCTTAGCTTAAAAAGTAGGTACTTCATATTATTAAATTGATGTCTTTATTGAGAGTGGGTGTAATGCTATATAGAGTGTAGCATTGTATGGGAAACAAGTTTTTTTTTTTTTTACTTGGGGAAAATCCTCATAGGACCGTCCCGGCCGCGAAGGGGTAGGCAGCCGGGGTGTGCGGACTTTTACCAGCTAAAAACCCCAAGGTGACTACTTCTGCGAATTAGTGGGGACTGCGGGTCCTGTAATCAAATCGCCGCAGGAAACAAGCTAAACCAACCAAAGCCGAGTGATATCGACGCTTTAGGGAGTTTGTCGTTAAATCGAGTGACGTTACATGGAGTTTACACTGTATTTATAAAGCTGTGATTTCAACTTACTATTAAATAATGGTTCCATATCATGGGTATAGGTTATGGTCTACGTTTTTCAGTATGAGATAAATACTATTAAAGCTCTAAATTGGGATTAGTAAAGTTTATTTTTAGAAATAGAAATAAATCTAATTTTTTTAAAAAATATTGAATCATTTTGTTTTAACTTAACTATTTTTAAGCTTTCTTGAAATTAAATTATTAACCAAATACAATTCTAAGTGATGATTTTTGGATCTTTCAAATGAATTTTACCCGAATTATTTAATAATTATTTTATTTTAGTAATCACAGTAATTGTTTTTGGAGATTATGATTTGCTCATTACTTATACGTATGTTTCATTTTTATTAACAAAGACGATTTTTTAAATATATTATTTCATGTAAAATATGTTAATTATTTATATTATAAGTGAGGGTTTTATTAATTGTTTGGCCCTATTTTGTAGACGTTGGCGGAACATTTGATTTAGTTCTTATTGTGTCCATTAATACGTCTTGTAATTTAATAGATTTTAAAGCAAATTCCATGTAAATTTACTTTGTTAAAATACTGTTTTAGGAAAATAATGAACACTATATTTAAATTTTATTTTTAAATTCAGAGTTTATATGGACTGAAATTTATTTAGGACAATAATCTACAAAGCTAAAAATGTCCTGGCATTCAAAAGGACATTACGTTTGTCAAAATATTTTAACTTTCAAGTGTTTAAAATAAATATTGTTGTTAGACGTAAAAATACCTTATACGTACATTCCCCTAGTTTATTCCTAAGTAGGTACTTACCACATTTATTTCAGGTTTCATAACTATACCTCATCTGAATCATTATTATTTTTAAAGATAACTTTTAGGCCGCTTTAATTTTGGTCACCTAAATCTATATTTATTTACAAAATATCCTTCTGTTGCTATTAAAAATCAAGCAAAGTATGTTTGTTTCCTTGTTTTATAACAAAACAATGTAATCTTATTCAATTACAGCAAGTTATAACAGGGTAACTAAACACACCTTGTATGTAACATCTCTTGAAAAAGAAATATGTTATCATCCAATATATAACTGTGCACAGATAAATTAGGTTTTACCATTATAAATAATCTCTTAATTCTAAAAACCTCAATTATTTACTTTACCTTCTCTAAGTCTTGTTAAACTGTGTTCATTGCCAAAATATTTATGGGTCTTTTTCTTTGTCGAGCATTTAAAATTATTCTTCTCTTTCATAAAAATATTTTTCTTTACGTTACGCAAAATGCATGACATGTACAAGTGTTTTACGTATATATGTTTTGCAAGAGAAAATTTATTATAAATAGATGAGAAAGAAAAAGATCTATGATGTATTAGTGATTTTTGTTCACTTTAAACATGAAATGTATACAATGGGCACATTTAAAAACGGAATTACATAACACGTATTTGAAAGAAAAACTAATCTCCTATCTTATGATTAATCCTGTTTTATAAAAATTAAAAGTTTTTTTTATTAAATAAATATTTTTTTCTCATTTAAAATGAAATTGTAAGTTATGTAAAAAACTGTCCACTGTCATGAAAAATATTAATCTATTTTACTTTTAGTAAAGGTAATCTTTCTTTCATTGGGACCATTTCTTAGACCTTATTAAAGTGAAATTGTTAGAATTGCCCATCTTTAGAGGCCATATTACAATGAGTTCTTATGCCATATTTTCAATGAATTTATATTTCATGGTTTTTATATACTTATTTAAGTAGAATAAATTTTTATCTACTATATTTTGTGCTTTTATTTACTGTTGATTCTTCACACTTATTTACAGGTTTTTGACGTAAAAAAGAAGTTTAATGTGGAACAACTAGATTTATTTAAATAAGGTATGCATTAAATTGTAATCAAATAAATTATGTCTAATACTCTTTTTCCCAATTTTCCCTCTCCAGCCTTTCCTTCTTGACCTGTTCTACGATCGGGGTGAGATAGAGTTTATCTTCTTCATATTTTGTCCACTCTTCCTTAGGCAAGATAGTCTTTTGCAGAGAGAGCTGGATGGCACGTACTATGCGAAAGTTACGCTCATCGACAATGTGATCAGGTAGTCTACGAAGTGCTTCTGTTACATCAGGGGTCTCATGAAGGCAGTCATCACGAAGAAGCCCTATTGGAAACAATAATTATTCAGAAACAATGTGATTACACCATTCTTAAAAACATTAAGCTAAAACAGCAACCCACAACATAAAATAATCATTAAAATGTTGGTTCACCTCAAAATGGATATAATGTGATGACATATTATTACTACATTAAAAATGTGTAATAGGCTAGTAACTAATAGAATAGATTCATTAAGATTTTGTACTGTCAAACCTAGTATGAAATGTACCACCTACAAGATGGATAGGCAACCTAATCCAGATTGCAGAATGACACTGGCTGCTTCAGACCAGTTGTTCTGGAAAACATTAGGAGAAGACACATGTCCAACAGTGGAAATCCTACAACTGATATGATGATGACAAAGTTTTAAAAGGTGAAAAAATATCCATTCAAGTCCAAAGATATTTAAATTGTAAGCCAGAAATTAGTAACCACTTAAGCTGAGATTTATAGACGCAACTTGAAGTTTGCTTAGACTTTACTAAAACCTTACAATTTATACTACTCTACTACTAATTTGGTAAGTCCCCAATTTTGTCAACATGGACTTGGCTCTTCGAATACTATGGCTGTACTCAAGTTCCTATTACATATTAAGTTCTTTGTCAAAATGAATTTATTTTTTGAGAACTTTGCTAAGCAATGTCAAAATAGCGTTTATAAATCCACCCTTAGGATCATCAGGGTTATTCACACATTGTACACCAATTACTGACGGGTTGCATGTGAATATCTTCCATTGAAAAATTTGTATTGTAGCATTTAAATTTTTTTATGATTTAAGTTGGTTTCGACAAATGCAGCAGTTTGATCTTTATTTCAAATGTATTTATATTTGAACAAACAAGAGAGCAATTTAAGAATTACTAAAGTATTAAAAAGATATATTTTATTCATTTTCAATAAATTTAATTTGAATTTGTTAATAAACCCCTGATTTATATATTCATTTCCCTCTATATGTATATTCAATTAAAAAGTCCAGTGTACAGAAGCAAGTAATCAACCAAGAAAATACTTCGAGAGTAGATAAACCACACTGGTACAAGTTATGACAGAGAACCTTTAAAAATTTCAACCAATTATTTATCTTTTACTTAATCCTCTGGATAGGTTGCAGTGATGGGCTGTCCGTATTGTGAATGATCCTGACATTATTAAGCATCTTGAAATGCTCCAGTTGTGCAGATATATTGTCTCACTAAGCGATTTCTACTATATGCATTCTAAAGTGTGTAGTGATGATATGCATCACTATGCATGATGATGTTATGCTGAAATAATACTGGCATAATATAAATGTTGTTGCAATGTTCATTTGGTATGCTTAGTGAAAAAAATAAGATTTTATCAATATGTGTTTATTACTTATTAAAATATTTATAAAGTTTTAATAAATTCTATTTGGTTATCTTTGACTTTAAATTCCACATAAAACTGTAAAACATAATAACTATGCCAAGTCCGAAAGAAAAAGAAGCATATTCTAATTTCATGTACAGAAAATATATTTACATATTCAGACTTTTTTACGAATTGATTAAGTATATGTATTAAAGCTATTGTGTGTATTCCTAAAATTAATTGATATGTGAAGCGTGTAATATGGACAGTAAATAAAAATAATGGTCTCGAAAATCAGAGTTTTATGCTTAGATTATTGTAAAATCATACCGTATTTATTAAATCCTGAGAGATTATATGCCCATTTGCCCATGCTATCTGCAAAAAAAGGTTACATAACGTAAAACAAATCTCACAGAAATATCTAATATTATTTATTCACGTATACTTACTGCAAGCCACTACCGTAGATTTAAAAGCCCTTACAGCTGTAGATCGAAATGCCATTTTTTATACAAATTTGTGCTTTTATTCGCTCAGTTTGTGGAAAATATTAAAAACTTTTGTGATTTTACCATGTCAATGTCAGTATTTACGTCAGTGTCAATTTTTCTTCTATAACGATCCAGAGACACACACACAGACAGAGAGAGAGGGATATAACGGAGGCAGTTTTATCGGAACCGAAGTCGGAGTCGGAGATTTTAAATTTGATTTATCGGATTCGGAGTCGGAGGCAATGTCAGTCACAAGTGACGGCAGAATAAAATAGTTTTATTAAGGGACAAATAAAAACATTATTCAGTGAACCTTTTTAATTAGAAAGTGATAAATTTATAAATACACAGACAATAAAAATTGCTGTTTCTTATTAACATTTTCATAGTACTGTGAGAAAGCGATTACCTTATTATATCTTAAATTTGATCCCATTTTAATATGGTGCAGGATTGATACATGTCTTCGAAAGTATAAGCCAGAACTTTTGAATTGACAACAGCATAATCCATTTCCCTCTACATCTCCCTCGTGTGTAGACAGATGTTGAGGATCGAGACTTTCCAAGCGTATATCAGGTTTTTTTTTGATAGCTCGGGGGATATTGTTAACGGACCTCAGGGAGCTTTTTGGTTGTCGGACTTGCACCGACTAAAACCCCCGGGGTCACACAGCGCTCTCGCCTGGATAAGTTGGGCGGCACGCACCCTCAAGCGCATCGCCGGCGTATATCAATTTGGGTCAACAGAACCCAACACAACACAACACAACCTAACTTGGGCAAATAAAAGCTGTTGTTCACAAAGTGTTGGATATATCAGAAACCGTTATCCTCCAGTGAACATTGTCCAGTGAACAAATTAAATCAGAAAAAAATTAAATTAAATTAATTATTATTAATTAATTAATATTTAATTATGTACATTTCGTTTTAAATTTAATAATTTAATCATATTTTTTTAATCTAAATTTTAAAAAATGTCTTCTACAAATTATGTAGCACTGATTGTTTGATTGATTGATATTATGTTTCAACAACATATAAAGTAAAATCAAATGAATTGACTACAACAGTGGTGGTGACCTCCGATGAATACCTCCGATTAAAAAGTTTCGGAACCGAAGTCGGAACCGAAGGTGTAATAACGATCGGAAGTTCCGACTTTTCGGAGTCGGAGTCGAAGCTCCGTAACATCCCTGATCCAGACACAATTTGTAGGGATGCCTAGGTATAATAATCGACTTATTACTGTCTAGTAAATCGAACAAAGTTATACGGCAGTATTATAGATATTCACAAGGCCCAAGGCGAAATTAATAAAACAACAAAAAAAAAAAAATGTAATTTAATAGAGATTTTGATTGTTCAACTTGCAAATATAATTATTATAAATTAATACCATGTCGAGAATTCAATTATTACGGTACGTTCGAAATACACGTTTCGTGATTCACTAGCTTGTCTTTTTCGCGATCATATATTTGCAATTATTGTTTTCGGTCTTATAAAGTTTTTCAAACAAACGGAAAACATTTTTCAATGTCGTTCGAGAAAGAGAGATATCACCGAATTCAACTAATGTCAAAAATACACAAGAAAAAAAGGGAAGCAGAAGAACGCAGCATTATTATTTATTTATTTATTTATTTGATAAGTCTATGTACTCAAAGTTGCTATAAAAATATGGGTACTATATATTTATATTTATTTATTTTTTGTCAAGTGCAAATTTTTTAATATTATTAACTTACTGTATTTTTGTAGAAAACATATTCTATGGATCTTTAAAATGCTTAATACATACTTTTCAGTTCTTATTATTTCACGAGAAATAAATAGGCCCATTGATTTATGGTGTACGCGAGATATATTGTATAGGCCAGCTATTACGTAGCATACAGAGGTGAATAATAATAGTTCGACTTAACTGCAAAGTATGTATGCAGCAAGCAAATTTTGCATTATACCTACACATTCAATTTAATCGTGTACTAGCTTTCATATTAACTAATTGGTTGGCCATCGACTTTTTGTTTTCTCTAACTATAAGTAATTGGACCGATGAAGATTTCTTTTACGATTATTTATTATCGTCATGTTTATCAAATACATTTTATACAAAGCATTAATTTAAAATCATAGGTCAACGGCCTCTTTTATTATTTTTTGATAAGTATTCACCAACTAGCCAAACAACCTTTATGGGATCCCAGAACTTGTGACAAAGAAAATAAATTTAAATGATTTAATAGTTTTTGAAAGAGTTTCTGTGGTTTTATGAGGGATAAATAAAACATATTTCTACAAAACATCTATCAGTCAAGTTGTTTCAATCAGTGGGCTCAGAAAAGTAATCTCAGAACTTTTTAATCCGTCGTAGAAAAGAGGGTTTCCCAAACTCTGCTGTATTTCATACATTTTTTTTTAAATTTAAATCTTACTAATATTTAGATTAAAATCTTATTATTGTTAGCCAGTTTCGTCCCAATGAAATGTAAAGGTTTTTCTTATATTTTTTCACTATGTTTGTGGAATCCATGAAAAGCAGTTTGGGATGAATACTTTATAATAATCTAAATATTCTATGTATAATTACTTTAAGTATTTTATGATTGAAGTGTTGACCAAAAAATAAATTCGAAAAATGGGGAATGGAGAACTATATTATGCCTAGGGCCTTGTCCTTGCCTTATGCCGACCCTGTGTTCATGTGACATTTCCGGTTTCATATTATTATTTTTTATATTTTTGTCTTCTTTTGCACGATTCTATAGGGTTAACTTTTAAGTAAAACTTTAAATCCTATCAGTTATTGTATAATACATAAACCACATTAATTTATTTTACGAAAAAAAAAAATAGTTTACTACTTTTGTTTCGATTTTTCTTTTCAATCCTTCGTTTCAAATGATTTTTCATTGAGTTTTGGGTTTCTATACCAGCTTTGGTAAATTCATGTAACAAGTGGCTTATTGTAAGAACTATTATAGTCATGATGTAGCGAAAGGTACGTATGTAAAATACGATTAGACATTATCATATAAATCTAAAAAATTATATGAAGTATGATAAGGTAGCTAGGCGCGTGGCTACTTCGTGCTTGTTATCGCGTATTTGTTTTCTCGTCATGGACTGTTGTACTTCGAATGCCCTCGCTCGACCTCCTGGCTCCTCGGACTGCTTATCAATACCGATGCGAATAAAATGAGACCACGCACGGCGTTCTGTTTTAATTCGTGTCTGACTTCACTGCGAGTGGTCGACTTTGCTTTTAAATTGAAACTCGTTTGAACGTGTATATATAATTAAAATAATATATCCTGTCAAATTTATTTTACTAGTATTTTAATTGTTTAGTGATTTTCTCCTTAACTCTGCATCCAAGAGGAGGAATGCCAAGTGACTGCGGTGACTGTTTGGGAATTCGTTTTCGAATTAACACCCTGCACCAAACCTGGAAGTGGCTGCATCAGACCATAGCTCTCCACGAGTATCTGATCTCCCTCTCTTCGGCTGACACTGACGCCTGTGGAGCCAAGCATTGAAGACTATTTGAACACTCATTAGTTGTAAAATTTCGTGAATATTACATAATTTACACTTAGAAACTGTTATCTTAAGGTTCATACAGAAAAGTATCCGTTTTTATCATTTGTTTTATCAAAACTAGTGCAAAACATGGCCCAGGCAATCATGAAGAGATTCACCACTAGCAGCATTAGCTATGTGGTTGGCATTACACGAAGAGCTGGTGCTCAAAACTTTACTACAGCCAGTAAAGCTGTAAAGACACGTGAATTACCACCAGAGGAAGAGGTTACAAAATCCGTATTCATGTCACAGTCCACTGATATTTATTCTAACCTGGCGTTAGAGGATTGGATGTACCGTAACATGGACTTCACCAATCACCATGTCATGATGGTGTGGCGCAATGAGCCATGCGTTGTTATTGGAAAACATCAAAATCCATGGTTGGAGGCAAACATTCCTCTGCTCTCTGAGAAGGAAATATCTTTAGCTCGGCGCAACAGTGGAGGTGGTACTGTTTACCATGACAGAGGAAATCTAAATGTCACATTCTTCACTCCAAAAGAGAGATATGATAGGAAATACAACTTGGAACTGGTCAAGAGAGCACTCTTCAGGGAATTTGGCGTCAAATCCTCAATCAATGAGCGTCATGATATAGTTGTCAGGGATAAATATAAAGTATCCTTTTTTAATAGTAAAGATATAATCTTAAAAGCACCATTATCATAATGGAATACCTATACATTCTCAGAATAACATTTGATAGCAATAGCTTGTAAATAGTTTTTGCATATAAAAAAATAGTAATATTTTACACTGGCTTTACAAAGTGCCTTCAGTGCACCTGCTGATAAGTGCCATGTAGTTCAAAAATGACAGCCATTATTAAAGTATGAAAATCCATTAACAGTTTCTGCCATCCTGTTGACCCACATATACCGCTACTGATGTTTTCTAGGTATGAGTTGCTAAATGTACACAAGCTGATGCCGAAATGGGACAGGCCAAAGAGAGTCACTATGACGGTCTTTGCACTTGTGTGTTTTGGTCATGACCCACACACTGTCATGGTTAGGGAACCTCATTAATAATGGTAATAGTAATATAATCTATGGTGACAATGTTATAAAGGTGTTTTGGCTTTTTCATGAGTTTTAATCTTAAATATAAATAATGGGTATTGTAGTGCTTGTGTTTCTAGGTTTAACCCTAATACCCTATATGTGACCTCTGGATAGTGCTGAATAGGCTGCAGTGAGAATTTAGGCACCTTTGCCTAATTAGATAGTTACTTTGTATATAAGTGCAAAGCTTATAGTAACCCTTTAGTCACTCTTAATTCATGATCACCTTATGTAAATCCAGTTAAGCATATATCTTGAGGATGTCTGTTGTAGAGTATTTAGGCTGGCATGGCAACCATGACTTGATGAATTACCCTTTTCCTTGGTTCAACCCTTGGTAGTTCCCACTATAATGGGAACTAGTGCTCATTGTTTAGTGCCTGTAGTTACATTCTTAAACCAGTTTAAAAAATAAAGAAAATACTAAAATTCTTATAGTTTAAAAAACATTTAGATTAAATTATTGTCAAACATGATATTAAAATGAGACTAAAAAGACCAAAACCAAAAGAATTGGCTTTCAAATGTGTTTTATAAATATGTATAATATAAGTTAGTTAAATAGTTGCTGTATTATAAATTATTTCCTTAATAACAAAATAATCAGGTCTCTGGGACAGCTGCAAAGCTGGGTCGCTTGACAGGTTATCACCATTGCACACTTCTAGTCAACGCCAATAAGGCAGATCTCAGCAAAGCGCTTGCAAAACGTGAGGTGAGTCTATTTTAAAACAATGATTAAGTTTTATTGTAACAGGTGTCATTTACCTTTATTCATAAAAGTATGTAACACTTGTTGACATATTTTAAAAGTATGTAGTATGTACGTCTTTGCATGTTTGTTTACAAAGAATTCGGCAAAATGACTTTTGTATAATGTACATACATTGTTACAAAAATATTGTTAAATTAATTATTTCATATTAGTGAATTATTTAATGATTTCTTTATTTTTTAAACAGGGAAGTCTATCAATTTTATGATTATGATTTATTATTTATTTTATTTGTATAAGTTACATATTTTTGTTTGAAATGTATGCACTAAGCGTCTGGAATGCACTAAATATTTACATATTCAGCAGTGTCAGGGAGCATTTCATAGATATTGTGTTTCTTTACATAATTGAATTCATAAACAGGAATCTGGATGTTTATTGGATACATTACTTTATGTTTTTTGAATAACTATTACTTACTCTTCTTTGTGGTTGGTCTTTGAGTGTCTATAACTATGAACATACTTTTTCTAACTTGTATCTTTATGCTTATATATTTTTCTAACTTGTATCTTTATGCTTATATTTATGAAGTCTTCTCTTGTTTGTAAATGAGTTTGTGAATATTATAACAGTAATAACAGACCATCCACATAATTATAAGTTAAGGACATTTGTAATTCTATTTAGCATGGCATACAGACTAACGCAACGGCGTCCACACGCTCCACCGTGGCGAATCTGTCTGAAGTCGACAACCGGGTCACCGTGGACAGTCTTCAAATAGCACTCGGCTACGAGTACCTGCGCACTCCCGCCCTCCATCTGGAAGACGGAGGTCAAAGCCTGATCTCGAAACAACGTGGCTTCCAATATGTCAACCCTACTGAAGACTGGTTCCCAGGTAACGTTTGAAAAACTAACATTAACTGCCCTATTTTAAGACCGCTATTGTTTTTAGTACAGTAGATATACTTTTTTTTTGTCAGTGTCTCTACCGGGTCATTTGAGAGATATAAAATTATGCAAACGTAAAATTTCACGTAAACCTTGAAAAACAAAATTGAATACTGTTTCAGATTGCACTTTGTTGTGAATCTGTCTAGTTAAACAAATAAATTGCGTTTAGATATAAAAAGACAACATTCTGTCATAACAAAGTTATTAAGCCTTTTGGTCTTTACAGATTTTGTTTTCTTATAGTTTCATCTCGTTTGTAATGACCAACTTGGCACACTTGTATCATAATATACTATTATTTAGTGCTAGTTACATGCAAAATACATATTATTTGGATACGTTGTTCAAATAAATAAATACTATTCGTTCAATTACTCTATCAGCAATGACCCAATTTCGAAAGCCTTTGTTTTACAGGCAATGAATCATTTTATTGCAAAATAACGATTGAATTTTGTTTTTAGTCTCATATTTATTTAGTTAATTACGTTTTTAACTTGAAACATATGTCAGCTGTGTAAACGATTGATGTTTTCGTCAGGTCTTGCTGAATTAAGGAGTGAACTGCAAAGTTGGGACTGGTGTTATGGAAAAACACCAATGTTTACAGTGAGTCGTACATTCCCTGTTCCCGCGGAGCTGCTCGCACCTTCCAAAGTCTATTCCTCGACTCAAGAGCTTGCCATCAACATGACCGTCGAGCATGGCCTAATTAACGACGTGACCCTTCAAATACCCCCGGGGCTTGTCGAATCCGGCTTTCATGGCGAAGCATCAGTTATCACACATTTGAAAGGCAAGCGGTTCACTTCGGAAGCGCTGAACGCTTTACAAGAAGCGATGTTGACACGTCACGTTTCTGGTGACATGAAAAAATTGGACGAAAAAGAACAATTTGTGGCAAAATGCTTCGATCAAGTCGTAAATACGATGTAGTATGTATGTGGATGTTCGCTACGTGATAATTGCCTTGTAGTAGTATAAATAATCTAAAAAAAAAAACATTAATAAATACTGTTTATCAAATAGCTGTAAATATTATTTCAAAGTCAGCACCGAGGCTGACTTGCTGATAGCAATTATCAATTTGTAAATATTGCTCAAATAACATTTTTGTGTAGTTGAATGTTTTTATTTATTTGCTAAACAACTGTCACGATATTCGTTTGCCTTCTAACACATTTACAATTTAGATTCTAAATGGTTTCTTGGGATATGTGTCGTTATTAATTTTTTTCATTCTGCTTTTTTATTATCTATGTTTTAGTTTAATTTCAGATTCGTGCCATGTAGTGAAACTTTAATGGCTTAAATAAGATTAAAAATCTTTGAATAATGTTTTTTTACATCATACGGTTACGCTACATGATACGGAATCAACCTCGCGTTTCGCACCTCAGTGACGAACGCAACAAGAATGCATCATATCATTTGTTTTAATTAAGTTTAATTTTTGTAACAGGTTAAACTTACCCGCTTAATTTTATCTCACGTTATATTAACACTAAGAAAACTACCTAAGACGCTAACTATATTTAAAAAAAAGGTGCTAACTTCGAAAGTGGCTCTAAGTTATAACTACAAATACATCCGTTGTAGTTTGATGTCAACAAAAACCTATAAAGTTGTTTCTCACGTGTTAGAACTGTGGGGAGCGACATTTGCCAATTTTCGTAGAATTTATTTATATTACAAGCGACTGGATGAGAACTTTAACATCCATTACTTTAGATTTATAGGGTTTATAATCAGGTTATTGTGAATATAAAGTTAACATAATTCTTAAAATTTGTGTCATACTAAACTTTGTAAGGTAAAAACTCAAAACGGGTCTTATGCGCGAATTCATTTTTGATTATGTCTCGAAGGATGACTGGGCTTTTATTAGTCGTCTGCTCGTGACCATGGCCTTTATAAGCAGGTAGAAATGTTGAACTATAATAGAATTCACGCCTAAGATCCGTTAAAGTATTTATAAGGATTAATATGTAACATTTTTACATTTTGTAGGCAGAGGAGTATAATTTTGTGATATTGTAGTAAATTAACCACATTGAATGTGCTATTGCTTAATATTTTACTGTATAATATTTCTGAAACCATGTTAGATCCCGTTCGTCCTTAGATTTATCGAGACCTCAGGCGGGAACTTTTTTGTATGAAATAGATAATTATAGGCATTTTAGGTTAAATAGGTATTATTTAGCTATGTTTATTGATTTATGTTAGTAACTTGCCATCATTATTTGTATGACTATATGATTATTTCCTAGCGTAAACAATATTAACGTTACAAGATTATGATAGATCTATGTAATTTTTATTGTAATAAAATTTTAGATGGCAACAGTTTGTTTTATTATTCTCCATTTATCAATTGTGTAATAAAGATATCGTTGAGTTATTAAGTAATCCGTATCTAATATCATGCTCTTTTTCGTAAAACATCGTCAGTAACATTTTTTTTTCAATAAGTATAAAATCAACTAGTTGACTCGAAATGAACCCAATGGCTGAGCGATAGGATTGTACATATCGGGTCGTGGATTCAACTCTATGGATAAATGTATTTTGGTATATTGATCTGGATCCCGACAATACCATTATCGTGGCTTTGGCAACCGTAGCTCCGAAAAACAGTGAAGTACATACATGCACTAGATTAATTTCACCGATTAATCCAATGGTGGCTCCGAAGGTGCGTTTACGCTCCAAGTCGTAGTGTCTCACAGACGTAGCTTTCGAGTTTCTTTTGGCGTTTCTTCTCAAGGTAGTCATTTCCGAAACTCTAGTAGATTACCATTAGGTTATTTACCTGGCTGGCCGTCCAAGTTCAGATTCGTACCCACAGAGATGCTCTTGCGATGTACCCATATATTGCAACTTTTTTTTTATTAAAACAGCAAAATAAGCTTTATTTAATCATTTATTTTTATTATAGATTTTTATTTTAGTCTGCCTAAAGCTATAGAAACTTACATTAAATTCAAAGGTGTATGGTAGAGCGACAAATAAAATTATAAATTTATTACTGTTTAAAATAGTCCTTAAAGTTTAAAGAACGTTCCGACAACTGGATGTTATGATACAAATAATTCTTACTTTAGAGTTTAGTTAACTAATCAATGAAGCACAAGTGTTGCGTTTACGATAAAAATCTAATCGTTATTGACGTGACGTGTGTCTACTGACTTGATGTTGTATTCACAAATAATTATAATGAAAGACTGTATTAATGGAAATTATTAGCTATTAAGGAGCCTGAGGCGTTTTGGTTTACCGATAAATAATCAGTGACGCATGTACTGAATCGATGCTATATCCCTAAATAATAAATTATTGGAAATATGCAGTTTTAAAATTTGAATATTAATTCGTTAATCAGTGCCGGAGGCTTTGCTCTTAATCGATAAATAATCGTGAGCGCACATACTGTATCGATGCTATATTCTTGATTAATCAAATCCTGTATTATTGGAAATAGGCGTTCTTGTCCTCGCATAACAAAAACTGGCTTTGAGGCTTCCTCTCGCTTTCGGAAGAATCGCGGTGGTGGTTTACAACGATTGCCACCGCAGCCAGTCTGCGTTTGCTCAAAGGCGCGTGCGCACCGGACGCCATATTGGTACGCGCGTTACCATGACAACCGCGTAAACAAACTGTTCCGCATCGGTTGAACTTTTTCAATATAATAAATGAAAAACACGAAACATATCATTGGTCTGTTGCACTAGTGTTCATGTGACTTGAAACTGTAAGTTCGCATAGTTTTATGGTTCATTTTGTTTGAATAAAGTAAGTATTCTTAAAAATCACAAACGTCTTTGCTTTTACAATTTTTTTATTTACATGTACAAACCGATACTCTTATATGTACATATATATAAATAAATATTTATAAGAATTAATCACTAAGTAAAAACTTCGTACCGATCGAAAAATCTAGAATACCGGGAGTCTGATACGCTATCATCAAGTCGATAAAATAAAAATACTACTTAATTTCAAAACTGATAAGGATAATCATTAGTGGTATTGCAGACGATAAGATATTGCATATATTGTAATGTAATCATATAATTGCAATATTTTGATTGGTATATAAAAATATTAATATATCATCACGATATGTCTGTTTCGGGATAATGAAGGATAATATAGTTGCTCTAAAAATAAGTGGGTTACTATGTGGGTTATTAATAATTCCAAATAAGTGAAAAATGTATGGTAGTAAATAATTACCAATTTATTAATTATAATTACTTAGTAGGTACATATATCGCCGTAGAAATCAGGTACTGCATCCGTATAATAACGCATTAATTTCACGGTAAAGCAAACAGACTTGTATAGTACGTGGTTGGAATTATTGTGTTTATTAAAATTATACTAAAACAAATACATAAAACCCTAAAATAGCTTTACAAAAATCGCTGTGTACCTTATAATGTTTGTACTTTTAATCCTAAGTTTTAATCATGGTACAGTTGAATTGGTTTATAGGTACAAGGTATTTTTGAAAACCCCTTTTCGTTGTTAAGGACATGTTCTTTGTGGTAAAAAAATCATTATATTTTTCTTCTTCTTTCAGAGAGCACCTTTATGCTAATTACTCTATTCTAAGAATAGATACAAAAAATATTAATCAAGTAAATTATCTACCAATTCATGTAAATATCATACAGTTGTATTTTCCGTGTCATGATATTCCAGTCACTACAAATTTCAAGTGCTTATATATCCAGATTGTTTTTTTGGTATCCTGGGGGTAATCCCGCATTGAACCATGAGGGCAGCGACCCCGGTGTGTCAAATTCCTACTTACTACCTGGGGTGTTTTCCCAATGACTCCACCCAGGCCTGGGATACCAAATTCGTCCAATTGTCCTGGGATCTACATATCCAGACTGGCAACAACTTCGTTCAACATGCATATTTATTTCGTATGGAAATGGAACCCATTATCACAGAAGTTGTTATTAAGTTTAAAGTTTACAAATTATTGCAATTAGCTGCCTTTTTTATTTTACGCCTAAGATTGCAGATTTGTGTATAAATAGGGCAAGACATAAGAGGTTGAACAAAAAAAAGGTTAATACAAACTGGTCGTGAACAAACTTATACATAGTCGTTTAGTTATACCGTCGTGATGAGTACTTAGAATCTTGCACAATTATTGTAGCATCGTTTTAATTACGTAACTGGACATGCAAGCCGCTTCGCAAGCCAGAGCTACTAACAAAGTTACGACAAACGTAGGTATCTAGTTTTAACTAGCTAAGTCTGTGTAATACAGTATCACAGTTAAAATATATACTATAATCACGTGTTATACTCAAACTAGACACAATTGTTGACAAACAATTCTGTCCAATGATACGATGGATTAGATTTTCGATTTGTTATGTTGGTACAACAATGTTCGCTGATTTGGTCCATTCTTTACAAGTTAGAAATAAGTGTTCGACTACTGAAAAACCACGAGTAGTCATGACATTGCATTAGTTTTATTCGATTGATGTCTTTCCAATTTTTTTTTTTTTATATTTAATGTCTTCGTTATGTAAAGGATACCATGTTAAGGTGAGAATTTTTTTTTTAATTTATTCTTTATTAGGGGCTTTTAACTTACGTCATATCAGCCCCATCGTAGCCTAACATATAGAAATAAAACCTTTCATACCTCACCTTTCATACAGTTTCCATAGCATTTCGGCAGTTGCTTTAGTGGGCACCGCCAAAATGCTATGGAACATACCAACATCCAATCTATTTAATTTCAATTCACATATAACATCCTTTCTTACATTAGCGTTCTGGACACACTCAATCAGGACATGCTGAATATCGTCTATAATTCCGCACTCAGGACACATTGAAGGTGAGAAGTTAGAATGGTAGTTTAGTTTGCAAAATCAGACCTAGAAATCTTTGAATAAATATAGCGCTCAAAATATTATATTAATGATAAAAAATGTGAACGACTCGATCCAGAAAACGAAGTTAATCAAACTGAAAAATGTTATATTGTAAATCTGTCCCTTTGACCGCTAGTACTTACTCAGCGTTTTATGGATCATGACCTACCGAAAAGTCAAAAGTTAAATTAAAAACCTTGTGCCCCCTCACTACAATATTTTTTATAACTGTTTACATGTGGTGAAGGTTGTTCCGTGAACTGATCTCGTCATTTAGACAAATTTTATGCCAAAAACGATAAATAGTCTGTCAGCCCACCTTATCGTAAGTGGGTAAGTATTACCATCGCGATGTTAGCCTTAAATGTGGCCAGCCTAGACGAATCACTATGTCATGCGTGCACCCGTTTACTGTGATCACGACGAAGCACCATCAGGAGATCTTATATGTATAGATTAACGAGAGTAACGCATAATGGCACTGACATTGACTCTCAAATTGTACCTCTTTTTTACCTAAACGTGACCTCCTAATGACCGTGGCTCCATGGATGAGGTAATCCGAAATCAACAAAGTATTTTTAATATAACCGATAGTAAAAAATACAAAAATACTTGGTCGAATATCCTTTACCAAATATGGAAGTTAACGGGAGACGTCTAATGGGTCAAATCCCATTAAAATAGACGGATCAAATACGCGACCTTAAGGAAAATTTACACTATGCTCTTTAGTGTAGACCATTGCGGAGAGTCTCCGCGAGAACAAGAATAGATATGACGTGCGTACCGTTATACGTAGCCACGTACGTGCGTTTAGCCGTGGTGGCTGCCGGCAGAGTAGAATAGCACCCCCCTCTTCTTGCTGAGGTGTCGTAAAAGGCGACTAAAGTATCTCTTTAACACCGCAATTCAACTAGGTTTTCAGAGTAGGATAACTCGCCCAAACGTGTATCCCGCTCCCTCCCGATCGTACTGGTTTTCCATTCCATCGGGCCTGAGAGAGCTCGGACGAGAGAGTGCTTTTCTGGCAGCGCGTCCGGTTATGCACTTAAATATCTCCTGCGCAATTGACTGCTTCCGAAAAATTTACCTCGATTTTCTTAATCGACGTTGAAACAGCCGCCGTGGCCGAATCCGGCTAGGACATCATCATCATACGTCAAACAATATCTTGGAGGGATTCACTACCCTCAGCATTGTGGGAATCGACGTGAGGAGAAAGACTTTATCCAATACAAAAATTATAATTCATTCATCTAATATAAACACTTAGTATAGAATCTAGATAATAAGTATATCTACTTATGCGAAGTAGGTACCAATAAAAAAGAGATGGTTTAATAACTAACGTTATTACTTAAATATTTTTGTAAGATTATTAATAGACGCGAGAAGATTTTTCTTTTCGAAACATAACGATAGTAAGCAGTTGCCTTAAATATAAGGCAATTATCAGAATTATGTAGGTGATGTAAATATAATATTTAACTAATTATTTACTATTTATTATATTATATTAATATGAAACCAGCACTCACCAAGTTTTCGTATCTATTAAATAAAAAAAAAAGATGGCTATGTAGTATAAATAACATTGTAGGTATAACCCTAGGTAAACACCAAGATGAGCAAAAAATAAGTTCCTGGTAAATTAGCTACTATAAAAAAAAATCATCGACATTTGATGGACTAGATAGTTGCTTTATTAATTCACCTTGAAGGATTTATTAACTGCAATGAACGTAAAGGTTTTTATAGATTTACGTATAGAAAGAAAAATAATTATTACGGTATCGTAGCGATTTCACTATGTACCTACCTAAGCAAAAAAATAACTGTATTATTACAAATTTGAGGTGAATTTGTTTTAATATTATTTCTAATAAAGGTAATTTTTACTTATTTATTTAGCAGTTATTTTTATATTATCTTAGCAAAGCTATTACCCTGTACCTGACGTTAAGTTCAGTGTAATCTAAAAACGATCGCATCTAGCAAAAGGAGTTAAACACTGTTGGTCGGTAATCACCGGGATCATGTCGGTTCGATCAAAAATCTCTTCATACTTCTTTTGTTGACCTAATATAATAAGAACAAGGCATTAAATACGGTGCCTGAAAAAAATTTACACTGCAGAGGTAAGAACTGGAAAACGTAATTATTGATTATTAGTGATTATAAAAAAGGGTAGTAACGCGACCGCTCCCTCCCAGAGAGGAGGTCTGTGAAGGCCAGTCGCTCACCGGGTCATACCCAGGCCCGGTGAAGGCGAAGAGAGGATAGAGTTGGCACCCCGGCGGCTTTAGTCGGTGCAAGTCCGACACACAGAGGGAGTGGCGCTCACCACTCCCCTGACGGTCTGAAAAGATATACACGGGGATAACAAAAAAAAAAGTAGTAACGCTACTATAGAAAAGTATAAAAAATAGGTTTTCTTAAACTCTTTTAAATAACTAAATAAGCATCGGAAAAATATTCTTGGCAACGGTTGAATTCTTTTTATTTAAACCAAGTAATAACATATAATTTTTGGTGCATATATAAAATGATATGGTCCAACCAACTGAGATCTGTAGTTACCGTATGAATTCCATGTTGCAACGCACGTACAACTGTTCATACGAAATCGTAAAAATCTCTATAACAATCGCCCGTGCTGCTGCTGCTTTTGCTAGTTTAAACCAAACAATTGGAGCTAAAATGACCTGAAGTTGAAAACCAAGCTATCTGTGTATTATGCGATCATTCTGTGAACAATTTTGTATGTTTCAGAGACGCGGGAAAAAATTGTGGGTAATAAGGTCAAACTGTTTAAAGACTAGTGTCTGGAAAACCAGGATTATCAGCTCAAGAAAACTCAGTCAAAGCGTATATTTAGCTATACCTACAATGGCACAGGGTTAGCTGGTCTGTTTTGAATGTAACCGAATTTTTCAGACCAAATTTGGCTATGCCACATGTATCCGGGAGTCACCGTTGATGGATACGTCAAGGATCACATTATCGCTACAACTATAAATTTAGTAGATAACAAATATACTTATATTACAATAAGTAATTATATTATAGGTAAAAAACAAAGTCATAGAGTTAAATCAGATTATTTTATTTATTTTTTTGCGGAAAAGGAAGAAGTTATGAATGAAGCATATGGCAGGAGGAGATTGGCCGATCTTTTCATCAAAAACTTAAACATGAACTCACTTTAATACGACGTGCTTTTTTTTTGTATCCCGGTGGAAAATCCTGCTTAGGACCATCAGGGACGTTGTTAGGGTAGCAACCCCGGTGTGTCAGATTCCTATTAACTAAAAACTGCCGCGGTGTCTCTCTGATTGCTCCACTCGAGCCTGAGAAACTAAGTTCATCCAGACGCCCAAGAAACAAAAGGCCTTTTTGAGGCTACCTCTCTGGGAGGGGTAGGAGTTTTAACTCACCTCAGTGGGCTTTTACCCACCCCTCCAAAACCTCTCTCTCCGGCGGCGCGTCGGACACGGTGCACTGCCTCCCTGTCATCCCTCTCCCTCTCATCACTCCCTCAAGTCTACTGCCCGGATGACGAAGTGGTTGCGGTATCCATAACAAACTGTGTATTATAGATTACAATTAAATAACAGATCTTAAAGTGCCTTTCAATATAGCCGTGACAAATTGCATATAAAAAAAAAAACGTTACTAAGTAATCGTAAGCAATAATATTACGTATTATTTGCCACCACTACTAACGACTACATAATCACTTTGTTACTAAAAATAAAGGCAATTCACCTAGAACAAAAGTAAAGATAACTTGGTTTTATTTCGTAGCGCATAATAATGAAGTATGTAGATAAATCAACATTACAGGTACATAAAATACATTTTAATAGCTTTAAATAAAAAAAGGTGCTGCCGGGATATGAATAATGGTTGATCTAAAAGATTTAATGCTTTTTTTGTAGTACAATAGTGTTAACAATTTATCTGTTTCGTTTTTCGTAATTATGTTGCTCCAGTAATCGGTAGATTTACTCTAATCAATTGCACACAACACGCGGGGTATTATTAATTACGTAATTATTAATAATATTATAACCATAGCTAACCATGATTTGAGTTTTGCTGGAGATATCAGAGGTTCGACTATTGACCAGTCAGATAAATGAATTAATTAATAATATGTTTTTAAATATTTTAAAATGTATTTATTTATTTATTTTATATGTTTTAAATGTTTGAAATACCATGCTACGTAATGGGCAAGTCTTTGTCATAACAATCAAAGCTAGCTCACGTGGAAGTGACAGAATCAAGACATATATTTGGTGCGCGAGAGACTGTGAATTGTCCCAACCAATTTTTCGTATATTTGTTAGTGCTAAGCATGATTGATGGGACGATTTGTTTTGTACTAATTTTTAAAACCAACAAGTATGCGTTATTTTAAAATTGAAAAATACCTGTATTAATTTTCATCTTTTTTGCTCATTTCTCTTGCCCGTATTCTAGACAGAATCATTGTACAGATTTCCCTTTACTGGGTCATGAGCGGGGAGATTGAATTGAAACCACTAGATACAGGTCACCACTGATTTAATAATTAAACAGATATAGCACGTTAAACCAATACTTGATATCTCTTAGGTATCTCTGTCGTTTCGTCACAATCTACTATATGGTACCTTTGCCTTATATGCAGCTGCTGTGAACGAAACTATAACGCGATGCAATTTCGCACAACGCCATCTACCGAACCGACATGCATCACGCCATAGTCTGCTCACAGCAGCTGACTCATGTTCTTTTACTCGAACAATCATAATTGTTATGGATGGGTCTTATGCTCAACGGTTAAGGATAGATATAGAAAGGTTATCCATATTACGTAAAATAAATAAAAATCATGCCCACAAATGGTAATATGAAAAAGTGACGTTTGTGCATAGATCTACTACTGGATTTTTGATACTGTACCTTCCTATCATTTTATGCTACTGATTACATATTAGTCAAGTGCAAAGTCGTTGCTCTGGTTGCTATTTTATATCTTTACTTAACTGGCAACAGATATAAAATGATGTTATATAAAACGTGAATATTTATTACGATCTATAATATATTTAAAATTCATTCGACAATTCACTTAATTCGGTTTTCTTTAAATAAGTGTTTCTAATTATAGTAATAAGATGTTAAGGAGCAACTAACAGAAAGCTTTGAATAATGAAATAAACGATTGCCATTGTTACAGATTACATCATAAAATGGAGAAGGATAAAATTGTCTTTAAGGTAAGTCCCTAGACTACTATAAAAAGAAACCTTTAAAGTAAATCGTAATAATATAATAATATTGTGTCACGCTATATCCTTTACGGGGTGCGCAGAGATACGTTCGTGACTGTATCCCCTTTGCGCTTATATATCGTCCCAAGGTGGTCAGAAGCGCAGCCAACTCTTCCTAAGCTGGTCGAAGCCAGCAAAGTTTCCACAAAAAAATTATACAAAAACAAAAATTAAGCTAAGAGACACAAAACAATAAAAGAAAATCAATCAAATACAGATACATACTAATGTATATATATATGTTGATATTTTTAAAAAATTAATTAAATAATAACTAGGAATTGAATGAACCAACTAGGGTCGTTGCTTGGTTCGTTCTTTGGTTGTTTTCATGCTTCGTTTTTGTAACAGCCTGGAACAACATTTACAATAATGTGTTAATTAAAATATATTAAGTATCTTTATCTCAACAAAGTATCCGTCAGATAGTGCAGTAATTCCCAGTACTTATCTATTCAAATCCCAGATAAAAGTGAACTATCAGGAATTATAATCATTTAATGTTTAAAAAGGATGTCATTACCGACCAAGAAATTTATGAAATAATTAGTCTGCATGTACCCTGATTGATTCTGAGCCAGGTTTTCTCGATTGTTTTTCGGTGCATACATTTTAAAGTTATGGAGGTTGACACTGTTGACACTATTGGTTCAACCCTCGATCAGTGACGTGCATCCTATAGAAGCATAAAAATCATTATCTCGCTTTACTTGGACATTTAATACATATATTAAGTTAATTTTCAGATTCTAGTCTGATATTTTGGTAATTATCAGATTTTAAGTCAATATATTTTTTAAATGTCCCAGTAAAACAAGACTATCCTTTTTTATGCTTCTATGGGATGCGCACAACTGTCCTCGATACACTATGAGCGGACTCAAACTACACATGAGCCGTTCATTTTGAAAGTGGCTTAAGTCCATTTTCATATTTTATCAAGTTGGCACTTGTGACATTTATAATTTATGCTGAACTGTCAAGAAAATATTATAAATTGGTATTGAAATATACTTAGTACATTTGAAAATTTTATATCACGTACATTTTCAAAATAATATAAAAAACGCATAAAACTCGTTTCGTTTTATTGTCAGTATTTTGAAAACCCTGTCCGACCTGGAAGAGGTTGCTCATGCTAATGGGTGGTGACACAATTGTAGAGGCTGCACGCCTAGCCATACCCTTGATCCCGGTATGTGGAAAATGATAAAGTTAATAGCATTTAATATCGAGTAACGCCTTTAATCGAACACATTCGAACATCTCGGTTTTGTTCGAACAGGGTATTTTATAACATATACTAGGTCGTGATAGGTGCCGTGACAGTATAGTCTTTAATGCCGATACAAAAAAAAAACACGGTTCTTGTTTTTTATTAGAAGACATATATCGATTTTTATAAAAAAAAATTACACTGGCACGACATAGTGACTACAGAGTACCTGATGGTAAGTACAGTGTAGTCCAAAAACGAAAGCGACTATCAAAGGATGAAAATCCATTGATAGTCTACATCGTCATGTCGGCCCACATATACCACGAATGAAGGTCTCTAGGTATGTGAGCTACTGGATATACATAAGCTGACCCCGAAACGCGACAAGCCGAAACTGGTCACAATGACGGGCTTTACACCCATGTACTGTGGTCGCGATCCAGACGGGCACCGACGCCCTACCACCTCACTGCTGCTCGTTTAGCACCACCCAGGAGTCACGTGTAGGGGAACTAGGGTAAAGCCTACGGACGCGAGCAGCTTCGACTCCCTCCCTCCTCCTTTAAAATAAAAACTTCCTTTCGATAAATAAGATAATCTGAGTCAATATCACAGTAAAGGTGCTGTTATTGGCGTAGATATGCTTTTAAATAATCATACATATAACATGAAAACATTGAGACATAAAAGCTTTTATAAATTATGAGCTATAATAGTAAATAAGTTATAGTATGGAATATATTAATGGAGCAATTATTATGCAAATTTGACATGCCGTAGGTTGTCTTGCAGGACAAACATTAATACATACTAGTACGCTGTAACATAATTACATGCATGGATACTTGTAAGCTAATTGTATATGTATATATTTTCGTGAATGGCGTATTATCTCGTATCGAATGTGTTTATTTATAGAAATGTACAAATAGTAGCGAACAGTTGATAATCATTAGCAATGTCGACAGTTGCAAAATAAGCTCAAGTGACTTCGGAATGCCAAAGGCCACGGCTTAGCATAATGATGACGAATTCATATTCGTATCATGGCCGATTTAACTTTTATGGTAACTTTTTTAAAACGTGTGTCGGCAATCAGGCTGACTGCACATTTGTTGGTAAATGGCTACCACCGCCTGTCGGAAACTCTTGACAAGTATGGTTGATATAACATTGCCAATCTCAAAGAACTTTACTCACTGACTTTGTAAAGTACTACATGCTATAACCCTGGGGTAAACTGTGCCTGGTCATCGCTTCTACAATTCCGAAGTGCGTGATAAGTATTTTCTCGAGACCCGTTACGTTGATGCGGGTTAGTAAGGCCCGTAGAATATAGTATACCAACAGTACAGCCAACAATAAAATATTTCATAGAAAATTATTTAAAACACACCTTTAGAAACAATATAACGTTTTCTTGAAAAAAAAAGTCAATTTCTAATGAACTAATTTTGCTTATATTCGTTTTGTTAAATAACAACATTGTAATATTTTGACGAGCTCAGTATATCCCTAGAATGGTGGAGACCACTAAAAGATGAGATTCTATTTACATTCTTTGTAGTAATGTGTGAATATTCCCCGACTAAAAGCCTTTGGGTTTATTATTTAGGTATTAAAAGATATTTAGTACTTAGGTTTTTGAATGCATATATTCTCTATTCGTAAAGTTATTGAACTAAGTAAAACATGAAATGTAGGTCACTATTTTTGTTTTTGTACTCATTATCCACATATTCAACTATATATATATATAATTAATGTTATCTTTGTAGAAATCTAAATTAATTGAGTGTGATTATTACTCATAAGTATGTGCATGTTTTTTATATTATTCATCACTTAAACATATGACATGTACTTTTGTAAAGACAATGAGATATAAGCAGTAATGATAAATTTCAGTTTCCAAGTTAGCGGATTTCTATTTTAACCTGACCAGGCCACGTTTTACTGACTATTGGGAATCTTTGAAAATAATTTCCGTTACAGTTTAACAGTTTTTTACTTATATCATGCAGGCCATATGACTCAGCTTTTTAAGACAAGTGTCTTGATCCGTTATTGCAAACAGATTTCTGCGCGCTGTGCAGGTTTCGTCTATTTTTGAGGTTATATGAGTGACTAGCTGTCTCGGCAGACCTTGTTCTGCCCTATTTCTCTAAAACAAAGTCACATTGTTTTTTTAATGTTAATAGATTCCCCGTCAGATTTCATTCTGCCAAAACTTATTGGCCTGTCGGTTGTTTTTTGAAAATAGTTTGAAGGAACCTGGCCTTAATGCTATATGTATAAAAATTGACAAATATTGACATTCATATTTATACGTCACTCAATTGTTTTGCCTTCCCGGGACCCGTCCACTAACATTTAAGCTTTATGGTGTTAAAGTTCAAATTGACTTTTAAATATTATTAAAAAAAATTTGTATGAGAATATAGAAAAGTGTTGTTTTTAGACTTTTTCAGACATTTTTTTTAATTTTTCTCTCCGTAATAACCTTCCCTAGACTTCAACAAACACAACAAAAAAGAAATCAGCCAAATCGGTTCAGCCGTTCTCGAGTTTCGCGCTTATCAACACATAGCTGATCCGGCAAACGTTGTTTTGCTATATAAGGTTTTGTAATATCTTCTAAGATGTTCATTGAAATTAAGTGATGTCAAAGACAGTTTTGTTCACAATTAATACTCTTAATCAACAACACATTTATTTGGATAAAGATTAATATTATTACGTTGATACAACTCTTAACAAATAATGCATTAATTTCGACCAAATTTGTTTACCATAAAAACGGTTCTAGTGACTTAATCTTAAAAGATAGACATATACTGTCGCGGACATTTTTTTAGATCATTTCAAGAGGAATAATTCTTTCTTACATATATTTTTGGTATCTTGAACCGTTTTTGCAGCGCACGCAATGGAAGCCCTCAAGGATGAATAATTTTGCCCGTTTTTTTCACATTTTCCATGATTTCTTCGCTCCTAATAATTGCATCGTGATATTATATAGCCTAAAGCCTTCCTCGATAAATGGTCTATTCAACTCAAAAATAATTTTTCAATTCGAACCAGTAGTTCCTGAGATTAGCGCGTTCAAACAAACAAACAAACAAACAAACAAACTCTTCAGCTTTATAATATTAGTATAGATAAGACGATTAAAAGTTTATGAATAAATCAGTAATGTGCATATCCTTGCTCATGATGTAATACCATCATGATAATTTCTCTACTTTTATTTAGTTCACTATCCAAAGTACATCTCCCCTAATAAGCTCTGTTAAGTTCGATCTTCAGGACTCCTTACCCAGTTATAGCCGATTGCTTTCGCAACTCATTACTCCACCCTGCCGAGAGGTATCTCGCACATAGTTCTCCGGATGATCAAGTTGAAGCGGCAATGGGCCGGCCACATCCCAAAAGAGCGATGATCTTTGAGGCTTATGGGTTCTTGACCCGCCCGGTTTTGTTATGAAGGTCTTCCCCGGTCGCCAACTTAACGACTATTCGAAAAAAAGAAAAAAGAATAAGGTTTCTTGAGTGAAGACTATTAATCGATAAACGTATCGTGGGAATTGATATATTTTGATCCAATAACATTATAAATGAGTTCTCAGAAAAGTTTCAGGCTTAGAACGATGTTTTTGGAAACGCAATCATAACGAGCTAATCTATTGTGCGTCATCAGTTATAATAGGGCAGGCAGGTCGTGAGTCTGTGACATTCCTCTCGTGCCATACCTACTCATTCAGCCATCAAGGCTTCGCGTTCACTATTGTTGCCGTGTTGCCCCTAACGTAGCTCCTTCACACATGTTCACTCTAATCATTAAAGTCATTTACCTCAATCATTTGCACTGACGCGGTGCGGTGACCATCTGAAATATTAGCAGGTACAGCCACACATATAATACGTCAGTTTACGTTCGTGACATCGATGTATTGAGCTTACATTTAAAGCTCTTGTTAAACAGACAGTGAATCGAAGGCGTAACGAAGACAATTCATTTTTTAATGTTCGGTATTCGGTAAAACATGTCACATACAAATGCGAAAGTGTAGTTTAAATTATTTTATTTACATTATAAAAATACCTTCCTTTGCTTTGCCGCCTATTCGGTTTACTCTTTGATTGACATTGTTATATAAACATTTTCTTTTGGTACTTTAACAAATTAAATACATACTATATTGTCGATATACCTTACGAGGTGAGTGGATCTGTATTAACTTTTCGCTTACATATCGTGACCAGCAGCGCAGTTGATCGCCGTTCTCGGGGCACTTACACGTGAGATTTCTTTTAGATGCCATGCAGATTTCCCCACGATATTTTCCTTCACCGGTGAGCATGTGGTGCCTAAATCCGTACATAATCTGGAAAAACTCATAGGTAGATCCCGAGATTCGAACCTACGTTTATTCGCGTCGCCGCGAATAGGCCCCGGGCTATTATTCCTTAGGCCGCCACAGTCACTTTAACAAATTAATGAAACAATAAAAGTGTATTAAAATAGTTTAAATTATCCCACTCGACTATATTATTTAAATAAGACAATTGAGTAATATGCAACATCCACATCTTTTTTATATCGACCTTATATTTTAATAGGTTCTCCAAAATGAAAGGATTAAATGCTACAAGACCATAACTGATGCATTGTAGATTAGTATCGAACAAAGTAATCAGATATATTCCACAAAATAAATCCGTGTGATGTGAATATATTTTTTCTCACATTCTTGTTTCACCAATTGGGATGATTGCTAAATAAGATACCTGACCTTATTAAATATTTTTTAGTAGTATAGCTAGAATTTTATTAGGATATATACTACGACTTATATATTTATACAAAGCTCAACATATACTAAGTTTTTCAAATAACTCTATCCATATAGGTTTATAAAAAAGGAGCAGTATTTTATTATTAAAATAGGAGCAGTATTTTTTAGTTTTTTTTAAGGCTGACATTTATAGACGCTATTTCGACTTTGCTTAGCAAAGTATTTAAAAAATAAATTCGTTTTGACAAAAAAACTGAATAATTATTATAGGAATTGGAGTATAGCCATAGTATTCGCAGAGCCAAGTCCATGTTGACAAAATGAGTGATTTCCCAAATCTTTTGACATTTATTGAATAATATTAATTGTATTTTTTAGTAAAGTCTAAGCAAATTGAAAGTTGTGTCTATAAATCTCAGCCTAAAAACCCATTGAAATATCTCACAAACTCGTTTGCTTTGAAAATAAACCTAAATAGATAAAGTAATAAAATGAAATGTAAAGCCCATTACCTCATAAAAGTGTCGCAATTTGTATATTAGCTTGGTAGATAATTTATTTTAATGCAATATTTTGAGTCTAATCACTTCTGACAATCTTCTTCATGCAAATAATAACTAGCGACTGAATTTTATATTAAAAAAGTGGTCTTAACTAATGTAATCATTTTTCTTAATCTAATAAGTCCATTTTAAAACAGGGAAATAATAAAATTAAACAATTATAAAATGCAAAATATATTTCGTCCAAAATCTTATACATTTAATTATTTATTTAAATTAGGCACATATACTACAAACGTTAATAAATAAATGTAAATAGTTACTTATAACTATTTTATATTGATTTAAAACGAATCATTTTTAATTTACAATTATATATCGTAGGTAGGTATTATTTATTTATCTTAAAAATGTATGCAGTAGGCAGATCTAAAATTTCATCAGCTCATTTGCACCCACGGCTAATTATGTTCCTTCCTTATGCTACAAGGACTTAATTTTTGCCGCTTGTGGCCAAGTTTTACCTATGAACTTATAAATCTAAACAAAAATGTCTAAAATTTCTTATATCAATTATTTATCTCAAAATATTTAATTTGCAAATATAATCGGCTATTGCATAACTAAAACAGTTCAAACTCTTTACTCTATTAACTTCAATTATTGTACATTGGCTAAATGGTACTTGGTAACTCTTTGTTTTGCTTAAATAGTTTTTTTTTGCATCCCGGGGGAAAATCCTACATAGGACCATCAGGGACGCTGTTAGGGCAGCGACCCCGGAGACTCTTACTAACTAAAAACCCCCGGGGTGACCCTCTGATTGCTCCACCCGGGCCTGGGAAACCAAATTTGTCTAGACGTGCAGGAAACAAAAGGCTTTATTGAGGCTACCTCTCTGGGAGGGGTAGGAGTAAAAGCCCACCCCTCCAAAACCTCTCTCTCAGGCGGCGCACCGGACACCTTGCATCGCCTCCCTCTTATCCGGGCAGGAGACTCCCTCAAGTCTACTGCCCGGCTATTGTCTATGGGGGATGTCACACTCGTTCTGGGCGAACGCGTCCCTCCGGCTTTGCTCAAATAGTGCCCTAACCTTCCTTACAGAATATCTTCTAATTTGATACAATAGAAGATTTATGGTAGAAATACTATATGAATAAATTAAAAATAAAATATTATTTATATTACCTTGCACGAATGATTGAATCATATATAGTGACACAGCTTATACTAGTGTATTCAGTACATCCAAGTCCAAACGGGTTCGATGTCACGGCTGGCGACGCGGGTCAAGGTTGTAGATGTCTGTGAATTAAGTTTTAATTCTTTTATTGAAAGCTTTTATTGATTTTAAGCCTGTATATAATATATGTTTAATCTAAAGTATTTATGTTAATTGCTTATGTATCTACAAGTTTTACACAGTTGTACGCAGCCTTTTATAGTAAGTTTTACTCTCTTAGTCACGCCAAAATAAAATGCATTTGAAAAAAAATCTGGCAAAAATGTTGATTCTTTTCACAATAAAGTTTTTTTTTTTAACGGGGTTTATAAATGATAGTATATCTCAAACTTGAAAAAATTCGAATTCGTTATTCAAAAGATTGTACTTTCATCGTTAATAGATGGTTATGCAACACCACTTAAAAATATAAAGCCATTATTAGAATGGATTTCCTTTTCATTCAACTGTATCTAATGTATTTATTATAATACTTTTTTTTGAAAAAGTATATTCCACGGAGTTATAAATAAACAACAGTTTTTTTTTTAATTATAGATTATAATAAATTACGTAGTACCTACTACAGCACGTAATTTATTGTTACCTTTGCTCAAACGATGTAAACGATAAAAATGACTTTCCGTAGAAGAAACAAATGTTAAAGAAAAAGTTATTGAATGGTTATTTATTTAAAGTATTATACTTAAAAAAATCAGTTAATAAAAGTAACATGTTTTACATTTGAACACTTTTTATAGTCTATATTGACATTTATTTACATTTCCGCCACGATATATTTATAGTCTTATTTTGTTCTATATAGTATGTTTAACAAATCAAATATATCTTATAAATAATGTTTTCTGCGAATTTACCTCCTTAGATTATTTCGAAAAAAAAAACATGAGCAGAAATGGTTATAAAAGAAAGTTTTCCCCAAAATTTCTTTGTGTCTTTTGATCCCTAAAGTATCAACTGCTTAAAGAAGCATGTATGAGTGTTTCTATAACTGTAACATGTAATAATTATGATCTTATGGAACATATAACAGGATTGTTCGTCTACGTTACATAATATGAACCGGCAATACGGTTTCTTAATGACCGTTTTCCGTTGTTTATGGTGCAAAAGATCATCTCATGTCATTATTTTAGTTCGTAATAAGGCATGATTCTGCCGGTTAACTTAGAGTTGATACTTTAATTAGATCTGTTGTAAGGAATGAATATTTTGAAACTTATTCGTTATTAAAATTATATAGTCGTTACTAAAATAAGGGAAAGTTTAGAAGAAAGCACATTTATTCACACAATTTGTTACATACAGTTAATAATCGCTGCGTAGCTCCAATCTTAAGTTAAAAAAAAATACAATAATAATATTACATACACAATACAATCAAAGTAAATAATAACTTCACAAAAATGTTAAACCCCAAGTACATCTATTCCCGCAACAGTTCCTCAGTATCATCATATTTCAGATTTGACAACCAGTCCCTCAGCTTCAAATTACATTCGTAATTAAACATCGACCAGTACAGAGATACGGTTAAATTCGTGTTCGCTTTTGCAAACTTGCTTAATATCTAGTACATGAATATATATAATTATTATAACAAATATTTAGTTATAATTTTATAATTATTTGTTATAATTAGTTGTTTAAGTGTATAAGGCTAGATAAAGCAAATTAATTTTAAATTCAATATATTGTATCTGCTATTGGAATCAATTTAATTTCAAGGAATACCACTTAACTTGATCTTTAATAATTTATGCTGAATTTCATAATGATTAATTAACATTTATAACAATTTTGTGATAAAAATACCAATGATATTTAGAACAAATCATTATTATTACAAACTCATCTAAATCGAAGTTAACCAGTCATGATTAACATTATTATATTGATCCTTGATTTTTATCGTAAGGTAGATATGTTTTACTAGTAATTTCAACAACCTATTTGCTTCTAAAAGAGTGGCAGACATGATAGTCATTTTCTATCTACTCATATGTTCAGAAAATGATCGACCCTTGAAGTGATCTCTTTTTTGATATGTCTGTGTTTAAATGTCTAACGAGGCTCAAGGTAATTTTGCTTAATATTTTAATAGCTTATTTGTAAATACAGTTTTCTTAACTTTAAATATCAATGAATAAATTATGAAAAATGGTTTTATATACTTAAAAACAAATAGTATGAGTGCTATTTGCCTATTTAATTTTTATAAATTTAGAAGTACAAAACAGAGAAGAAACAAAATATACAAATGTGTTGTTGATTTAAAATGATTTATGATTAAAGAAAAGAAAAAAAGAAATAAGAAATATTTGTTCACCTTCAAAGCCTCTGTTTCTCTCCAATGTGGCAAATTATGAGAAGGCCCCTAAAAGATGCGTTGAATGCGTGACGTTGCAAGGAATACATTACACGGTCCAGTGCTATTTTTCTTAATTATTATCACCGTTTATTACTGAAGTTATATAATTGCCCGTTATAACATTTTTTTATAAAGCTTAACCATAACTTGTGTAAGTATTAGCCTTTTCTGTTATCTTATTCATCAAAATATTCCAGATCGTAAATTTTGCAGTTAAAAATATACCGAATCAATAATTATATCATTTATTACAACACTTAGTTTGAGTAAATATTAATTATTCGTCATACATCTATATTATTAGCTATTGTATTCTAATTTATTCAACTTGTTTTAGTGCATGAAGGTTGTTATTGTCACGATGAAATCAGCGACAATAAAAATTGTTAATTATTCATTGTATTACCAAAAAAAAAACATTTTTCTGTACATACATATATTTAAAAATACATTCTAATTAATAACTATTATGTAATGATTTGTGTGCAATAAACCAAGTTTTAATTAATATTATTAATCACCCAGGGACCTAATTCTGTATGACATTTTAGATTTCACACTCAAATCTTACTATTTGAAAACCACGTTAACATCGTGTCTTGTCTACATCATGTCACGGTAACGAATCTGATTCATTTCAACAAAGTATCATAGAGAATACGATTTTTGCAAATGTCGTATTTTTTTACAAAATTGACGTCATATCAAAGCAAGGAATCGCTAAATTGTCTTAGAGAATTAGGCCCCTGGTCGGTCTCTTCATTAGTCAATGATTAAAGACAACATTTTGCCTGAAACATTTTACCTTTTTTAACTTAGCGAAGATCCCTAAAGGACCGTCCTGGCAGTACATGGGCTAGGCAGTAATGATGCCACGAATAGTGAATTGGCCAAATACCGAATATTCGGCAACGCTGTCGGCCGAAGCGCCGATTATTCCTGGAAGTAGCGTGTTTAGTAATAATAATAATCTTTATTTCAACACAAAACTTATGCATATACATAGGGTGATAAGTCTCACCAATTAAGTAAATCTTGTCTCTGGTGAGACTCGCACTTCCGTTCTGGTTATTCAAGGGTGTTTTGTGTTTTTATATGGATATTCACGGTATAAGTTTATTAGTATGTGTGTGAGCGAGAGAGAGAGAGTGTGTGTGTGAGAGCTTATTTTCTGAGGCTGGTAACATTTACGATGAAAAGCATAATCGTGTGCTACCAAAAAATGCTGAAAAGCTTGTTTTTATCCAACACAACTTACCACTGATGAATTTTAATTACTAAAGTGTTGTAATTTGGAAATAAATACATAACTTTGAGTAATATAACGTCTCTTTTTTACATGATGTGGTATTCGGTATTCGGCCGAATAGTAGGTGATATTCGGCCGAATACCGAATAGCAAAAAAAGTTGCCGAATAGGCCGAATACCGAATAGTTGCCGAATATTCGTGGCATCTCTACTAGGCAGCTGATGTGTGGGGACTAGTACCAGGTAATCAACCTCAAGGTGACTACTTCTGCGTATTAGCGGGGACTGCGGTTCTTGTAGTCAATTCGCTGCAGCAACGAAACATTTTACCTAGTTTAACGAGTACAACAATGATTTTTTAATGGCGAGTAATGAAATATAATAAATGTAAATTTAATCTTATTCTCAATTTGTTTTTAATTTTGATATAAAATATAATACAATTATAAATATTTCTACTAAGGTTTACACCTTGAATTCTTAATTGTCTTGTGTAGGTACCACTTGAGATGTAAGCGTTCACAATTACAATATGTTCAATGAGTTAGTGTAAAATATATACATTTGTCGTCATTATGTAATGTGTTACGTATAAGAAAATTACACATATACCAATTGACATATTGTACTACCTTTTCATTGCGAGGCTTTAATAATATATCTTCGTTACATTAGGAACATGACGCATTAGAAATAAACATGACTAGAGATACTGTTTTATTATCTGTCTCTTTAATGAAAAGGATAATGCTATACAATCGTTTATTTATTGTTAAAGAAAACAATTTTGGAACTACTATCATAACAATATTACTCAAAACAATATAATTAACTGTCACGATAGCAAAAGTAATCTAGTTTGTAAATTGTGCTTTCAGCCTTTTTTGGGTAATAATAAAACATTAATGCTTAGTTTCAGATATGCTCCTCAACCTTTAAAACCCTTTTAAACACCAATGATTCATCAATATAACGAGGGGTGAAAGGCTATTTGGTTTAAGCGACATTTTTGGTGATATAGTAATATATGTATATATTTTCGAAATTAGCGTTTTTTACCGATTCCAAAAAAAAAATATATATATATATATTAGGTCCTTACATATGAAATTGGCGTTTTTCGTACTGGCCACTTTAATCACAAATTTCTCCTCTTTGGTAAGGAATTCCAAATTCAAATTTGTATAGCTATAGACTCATGTATTTGTGCTTCGATGATCGTCATTCATTTGTTTTTTTCTTCTGTTTTTTTCTGTTTGCGTCACTCATTTTACAAAATGGAAAACTTAAAATATCGCATTATTTACGAGTACGAGTTCCGCCGTGGCACTAGTGCTGCGGAAACAACTCGAAGGGTGAATGATGTGTATGGCGGTCGTGTTGCAAAAGAAAACACAGTTCGCTTTTGGTTCCAACGTTTTCGTTCTGGAAATTTCGACCTGCAGAACAAGCCCCGTGGACGGCCTGAGACTCAAGTTGATAATTTTATTTTATTTATTTTATTTTATTTTATTTTACATATTTGGGTGTCCAACATGGGTAACATTAGACAAGAAAACAAAAGGATCATGGTACTTAAATTGAACATATAAATGCCCCCACAATTATAGGGCACCACAGCATGCACAGTGATTAATATATAAAGCTAGTTTACATTAAAGAATAATAATAAAATTCAAAAAAGAAAAAACAAATACATACATACATAGACACAACACAAAAGGATAATATTGTAGAATGTATAAATAACAACTTTAAACGAAACCGTGACTGATCCAAGTAACACAAAAAAAAAGAAAAAATAAATACAGTCACTCTCTACACGCTGTTCTAAATTTTGAAAGAGAAACAGTCAGGTCCAAGTCACCGAGTCGCGAGAGTGCGTTGTACTGCCTGCAGATCCTTGGCATGGTAGAAAACTGTCCAAGATTAGTTTTAAAGAAGGGTATAGAAAAAAAATGGAAAGCTGTTTTGCGGGGCAAACGAGATGGAGCATTAATTTTTAGATTATTGATAAGTTCTGCACAATCTAGATATCCATTGAATATTTTAAATAAAAATATTAGGTCAGATATTTTCCTGCGACTAGCTAAAGAAAAGCTAGCTAGCTAGCTAGCTAGATAATGAAGAGTTGAAGGCTATTGTGGAAGCTGATCCATCGCAAACCACGTCCGAGTTAGCTGCAGGCTGCGATGTTAGTGATAAAACTGTTTTAATTCACTTGAAGCAAATTGGGAAGATTAAAAAGCTTGAAAGGTGGGTACCTCACGAATTGACTGAAGCAAACAGGCAAAAGCGCGTCGACTGCTGCGTTACATTACTAAACCGGCACAATAATGAAGGTATTTTAAACCGAATCATTACCTGTGATGAAAAATGGGTTCTTTACGATAATCGGAAGCGCTCAGCGCAATGGTTGGATCCTGGCCAGCCAGCCAAATCCTGCCCCAAGCGAAAATTAACCCCAAAAAAGTTACTTGTAAGCGTTTGGTGGACTAGTGCCGGTATTGTTCATTACAGTTTTCTCAAATCTGGCCAGACTATTACGGCTGATGTCTATTGTCAGCAATTGCAAACCATGATGGAAAAGCTAGCGGCTAAACAACCTAGGCTGGTTAATCGCTCCACGCCACTGCTGCTTCACGACAACGCTAGACCACACACTGCGCAACAGACGGCTACTAAATTAGAAGAGCTTCAATTGGAAAGTCTAAGACATCCTCCGTACTCCCCGGACCTTGCTCCAACAGATTACCATTTTTTTCGAAATTTGGATAACTTCTTGCAAGGGAAAAAATTTAACTCCGATGGGGCAGTCCAAATCGCCTTCAAAGATTTTATTGATTCCCGTCCGACTGGTTTTTTTAGTAAAGGGATCAATGAACTACCTATGACATGGCAAAAGTGCATAGAAAATAATGGTTCATACTTTGATTAATTAAATATATTATATTAAAAAATATTCGACTTTTTGTTCCTCCCATACAAAACGCCAATCTCATATGTAAGGACCTAATATATTACTGTATCACCAAAAAATGTCGTTTAAACCAAATAGCCTTTCACTCCTCGATAATGTAAAATTATACATTAGTGTTTAAAGGCGTATTAAAATTTAAAGACCATTTTTTAATGCAGGTATATTAGGTATGGCATACCGGCTATTAATGCTCTGTTTGCTACTGAACGCCCGTTTGTCTCATAAAATAGCTATAATCATATAAAATATGTAAATAGATATAAATAAAGATTTCTCTAAGTTAATTATTATAATTCAATTTGAAAGTATACAGTTAACATTTAAAGAAATTAATTATTTAAATATTGAATTAGATTTACGTTTTAATTACAAACTTGAATTTCTTTTTACGCGCGTAAGAGTCACTTAACGAATAATAAACAACTCGTATAAAATATCCAATTCCAGTTCCTTCGTGTGGTATTTTATTAGAAATAATTGATAAAATTTAAAGAATGCAATTAAAATTATGTTTTAATAGATGTAGAACGTATTCTTGATAAATGATCTAAAATGTGTTTCAGTTTCGGTTTAAACCAGACGTTTTAGTAATTTAACGTATCCAAATTAGTTTCATTTCTTATTCTATGTAATATCAAACTAATTTTATATGTACCTTTATCCTAATGGATTATAGCACCACGCTTGCTGGTTTGAATAGCTACAATTTTACGATGAGAACAACCGAGATCTTAAACTCCATCTACTATGTGAAGTTCGGATTATGTTTTGACGAGAAGACCAACTTTGAAATATCTATGTTAAGTTCTGCAATGTCGGAGTTCAATTCCATAACGTACCCAAAAGTCTAAAACTGTTAGTATATGTACTTAAACACGAATGTTCTTAAAACTTTTTAATACATAGTTTCTATAAGCATCGTATGTTCGTTAAGTTCAGAAGAACAAGTTCACTTGTATATTTTTTATTCTGACTTATCATAGTAAAGTTTTCCAATTCTTACCTCTACTGTGCTATCAGGTTGTAAAATTATCCTGACACCGGTGTATTGGTCTTCCTATGATATAATCCTTTAAAAGAACTTTAACAGCAGTTCCAGATCTTTCGAGACGGGTAAAACTGTCTGCCGCCATCATTATGTCATTACGCCAGTCCTTTTACCTTTATAAATTTGCCAGTTTTTTTTTCTCAATTATATGGATTAATCCAATAAAAAATATTAAGGCGTAAGAAGCGAAATATTCCCGAAAAACAATCATTGACTTTACATAACTTAAAACGTTAACTTTTGAACTAAAAACTTGTACTTTTCAGCCATTTTTCATCGAGAGGTTAACCTACCTTTTTAGATATATTATTCAGTGGGTACGCTGGGTGATGTGTTCGTCTGCCGCCCCTAGAATTTGGCACCAGCGTCATGGACCTTAGCTTGCTCCTCCCCTAATTCTGGTCCCGCTTTAGAGTAAGTCAGTAGACTCACGGCGAATGTCAATATTTATGGATATTCATATCCATATTTATGGAGTTATCTGATTCATGACAATGCAATTTGCAATGTAGTTAGTTTGCCGAGTTAGTATAAGTAGAAATTGCATGCTACTACTACTGATTCAGCCGGTCAACAGAAATATCTTCTCATAGGACACAATATTAGTTAAACAGCTCAGTAAAAGTAAGAGAAAACTTTAAATTTCTGTGAAGATGTCAGTTTTATTTGATTGGGATAAATCTACCGGATCAGGTAATGTTTTTATAACACAAGGTATTTAACTACCGTAACAACATCTACCGGCTATGATTTGTCATAACTCGTAACCATTAGTGTATGCGCCATTAGGTAATAATAATGACTACGTACGGATATAATGGCTATCTATCACGTACATGTAGTATTTCACTGTAATGATATCTCTGAGCAATATTCACTTTATTTTAAGCGACGTAGCTTCCACTGACGCAACAATATGGTTTTTATTTAAGGCCTTGACATTTCCGAGTTAGATTTCGAGTCTGCTCAGTGCTCGTCTTGTCGTTTGCGAGTTGGTTGCCCTTTTCTCGAAAGATGTGGAAATAATATGAACTCGTACTCACTTAAGTGCCATTCTTTGATTAAATATAAAGATAAGAATTTAAGTGGTTTATTAAAGAAATAAATCAAATATGCAGATATGCATAGTTGTGATTTCTATAGTTTTAAAGATCATGCCTATGCCATAGAGGGCCAAAATGTAATCAGATTAATGAAAATTATTACGATTACATTTTGCGTTTTTTATCATTGATATGACTGCATTTTGCTCATCTATGTTTTAAACACTATGGAATCCCAGATTGCATACACATTTAGGACCTTTTTATGTTTTAAATGGCTTTAATTATGATTACAGAGCAAGAAAATTAAAATTACTACTACATTTATGCGTCATATTTATTTTTTTGTAATTTGAAATTCAAGTAGTGTCTGAATGAAATTCTTAAACTAACTTTCTTACTTACTTGAAGATATTAAAAACTTATCGATATCGACTTAGTTATATTTTACGTATTTAGCGAGATATTTCGAGTTATTTATATGTTGCTGAAACTGAAACCCTAGTTTGTATGGAAATACACAGGAGGTACTTAACTCATCTTGAAGGAATTTTCACATTATAATAAACGTTTCTAACTTAAAACATGGTCAATGTTTGTTCCTCATTACTTGCTAAGAACTAGAGGAATAACTCGACCATTTTATAAATCATCCATCAAGCAGACCAATAAAAACCCTGGTCATATTTATAGTTTGTACGTTATTTAAATTTAGATTAAAATTGGTTCGACACCAACAGAGATGATATGAAATAGTAAAGCTTCGTAATACATACAACTTTATTTAACTACGTAAATTATGATTCATATTAACCTGATATACAGTATCACATAGTAAACTGATTGTGTTTCATATTAACTATTAATGTGAACGAAGTCAAAGGTAAAACTTATTGTTTATTATATAAAATAGTCAATGTACCAATATACACTCATTGTAATTAATTCAATAACTAAATAACATCTTCCTACACTTCACATGTAATTAATAATCTAATCTTTATAAATATGAATAGAATACTCCTTTACATTGTTGTTAAATGTATATGACGGGTACAGGAAGTTTTCATATTAATTCGTGTTGGAAAACCTATTGGCTTGTGAATTGTAATTATCAACTTCCATATATGTTTGTGTTTATATTTATTGAATAACAGTAACCGGTTATTATAAACAAAGAAATATTGTAAATTACTCATAAAATACTACAGCAAAGTACCTATCATTATTTTTATTAACTTAAATATAAGTTCATTAAAATTGTATTGGTATTTAGACGGCCTGACAGCGAAGCGCAGTGGCCCTTACCTTCAACGCGGAAGGTTCTTGGTTAAGTCCCGGTAGCGGAGAACTTTTTTATGATGAATAGGTTAATTTTTTGTAAGTCATTAATGTATATATATATATATACATATGTTATGTATATACCACCACCACCCTCTCCCTTCCCGAATAGAGACACGCGCGCGGGTTTGCGGTGTCACAGCTATACGGTGTCTCACATCCCAGCTAGGACTAAGAAGTTCTCTAACTCGTTCTTTTGCCGTGTCGTTGGGCTGTGGAATGGCCTTCCGGCAAGCGTGTTCACACCATCCTATGATATGGGTTCCTTTAAGCGTAGCGTGAAGAGATACAGTGACGAACTAAAGTATTGGCACAGCGAGGTAAACAAAATTATTATAGTGCTAGCAATAATGGGAATACAAATAATATCTGGATTAATTATTATAACAACACTTACATGCTTGATAGTTCATTATATTTTAAAAAAATCAATTCAAAACTATTTCATAGTTCAGGGAAAAAAATAATATAAATGTCATCATCTATTTTGACCTGAACATAAGTATTGGCACAGTATAAAACATAAGTTGGCAAGGCGTTCTATGTTGCTATATTCTGTCGGTAGGTGAGTGTAACTAACTAGAGGGGAATCCCAGTGTTATAGCTATAGGAATTACCTATGTGGTATAGTAAAAAGAAGTAAAAAAATGTAATAATAGAACGTAAAGGTAAAGAAACGACATTGTCCGAAAGAACAATTATATTGAATTTGCACAATCAAACTAACCCTTATGCAGGAATTGCAAAACTATTTATAAAAGCCGTTATAATGTGCGAAGCGTTATTAAAAATATAAAGGTAAAGAAAACGTCGAACATCGTTCGCAAAGCGGCCGCCCACCCAAGCACAACGAGAGAGAGAAGAAGAAAGTGGTCAATAAAGTCAAACAAAATCTGGAAATTTCATCAATGGTAATAGCAGCAACATTAAGAGAAGACCTTGGCACAGTTTTTCATCCCATAACAGTTCGCAGAGTCCTCAGGACTGCCGGGTACAATGCGAGAGTCGCAAGAAGGGAGCCCCACATAAGCAAAAAATAAATAAAAAAGAGGATCGAATTCGCAAAATATTTTTTGTATGAGAAATTAGATTTTTGGGACACAGTACTTTTCTCGGATGAAAGAAAATTTAATATCTTTCGATCCGATGGGTGAATTTTAGTATGGAGAAAATTCAACAATAAGCTTGAGGCGAAAAATCATCTATCTACGGTTAAACACGGCGGTGGTAGGATAATGGTGTGGGATTGTATGAGTTCATCTGAAGCTTGAAATCTCATATTCATTGAAGGAACAATGGACCAGTATGTATATATGTTTTTTTTAAGAGAACTTAAATAAAAGCGTTAATGATCTGAATCTTGGACGTAATTTTTACTTTCAACATGACAACGATCAAAAGCAGACGCTTACAACATCCGTCAATGGATAGTTTTCAACACCCCACACACGCTACCATATCCACCACAAGCCCTAGACCCCAATCTGATTGAACATCTTTGGCACGAACTGGAAATAAGGATAAGGAAACATTATATTTCCAGTAAAGCTGATCTCAAGAGAATCATCGTGGAAGAATGGTATGCTATCGAGCCCTCATTCGTGGCTAAATTAGTGCATTCGTTGCCTGATAGGTTGAGGGAGCTACTGAAAGGAAAAGGGCTGCCAACTAAATATTGGTTAATTTTTTTTTCGTTATTTTTGTGTCCTGTGCCAATACTTTTGTTCCGGCCAAAATAGATGATGCCATTTGTATTATTTTTTTCCTGAACTACGAAATTGTTTTCAATCGATTTTTTTAATATAATGAAGTATCAAGGATGGAAGTATTGTTATAATAAATAAAACAGATCTTATTTGTTTTTTTATAATTGCTAGCATTATAATAATTTTGTTTACCTCACTGTGCCAATACTTATGTTCGTCACTGTATATGTGGTGGCCGGTATAATCGCTGCGACTACTGATGGGTTTTTTACCTGTCCATAATCGTTGGCGTTTTTTGGACTGCACCATGCTTACCATTGGGTATGGTGCAGTCACTGAATATAGTCAGCTTAAAAAATATATATATATATATCTTTGTCTAGTACCCATTTTCCTTTTTTTTTATCCCGGGGTAAAATCCTACATAGGACCATCAAGCTCATTGTAAGGGCAGCGACCCCGGTATGTCAGAACTCTAGTGACTAAAAAGCCCCGGGTGTCCCTCTAATCGCTCCAGCCGGGCTTGGGAACCCAAATTCATCCAGACGCCCGGGGAGCGAAAAGCGTTGTTAAGGCTGCCTCTCTGGGATTGCTTAGTACCCATTTTTTTTTTTTTTTTTGGTTTCTCGGGGGAAAATCCTGCATAGGACCATCAGGGCCGCTGTGAGGGCAGCAACCCCGCTGTGTCAGACTCGTACTGACTAAAAACCCCCGGGGTGTCCCTCTAATCGCTCCACCCGAGCCTGGGAAACCAAATTCATCCAGACGCCCGGAGAGCGAAATGCCTTGTCGAGGCTGCCTCTCTGGGAGGGGTGGGGGTAAAGAGCCCACCCTTCCAATACCTATCTCACAGGCGGCGCGCCGGACACTGCACACCGCCACCCTCTCATCCGGACAGCAGACTCCCTCAAGTCTATTCCCCGGCTTGCTTAGTACCCATAACCCAAGTGCAACCTTACCTTGGTACTAGGTTAATGTGTGTAATTGTCCACAAATATTATATTATAATTTATTTAGAAATTTCATATGTATTTTTTATAAAGCTGGCCATGTTTTCTATTCTAATAGATCTATAACTTCGTAGTTCGTGATACGAAACACGTGGGCCATGTCTGTTATGTATGTTCGTAATATTATGACGCTATATTATCAACCCGCCCTAGACAGGTCAGACGTATTTATCAATATCAGATACAATATTATTTACATGGAATTTTGAATACATGACATATACTTTCATTATCTTGATATAAGAACACTTTTTTCAATAAACGCTTATGAATATAGGAATGTGTCATAGTATTTGTATTAATTTCAATTGGTTTTATTAGTACACGAGTATTAACATAGGCAAAGGTTGAAACGGTAGCAAAAGTAAGTTATAGTAATTGATATTTTATTTCTATTATAATTTATATTTCCAATTGATATACTACTAAGATTTTATTTAAGAAACAATATCTTTTTTTTTGTATTAACGGACTTCTGCCACTGTTTAAATCTTTCCCATACATAAGCCGCCCAATAAGGTTGCAGAAGTTTAAATACTAATCAGAACTTATTACGGTTTCGAATGTGCATGTTTATCTAGTTAGGACGGATTATCTCCACGTAAAATTAAATAAAAAAAGGAAAAATAATTTAAAAAACTCAATCTTTTTCGCTTTCAAACGGTAATCACTTATTGATAAGGTGTCCCTAGTTTTACTATCAAGAAGTTACACGTCATTCTGCCTTTTATAGGATAGAAAACATAGTATACACAGGAAAACACAAAATACCTTTTTTTGTAATAATTATATTTAAATTCATACTATTTTAAAACATGAATATATTTCAAAAAGATTATCGATTATTGTTGGCGATACAAAATCCATTATCATCCGTTTCGCACTATAAATACGATTGTTATATGTGAATATAATATTTAATGGGATAATAAATAAACATTGCAGTTGCACACCGACCGGTACCACGTTGCGTCTGTAGCAAGAGTTGATATGTTTGTGAACATGTTATATTAAACGGGAAGGCACTTCGTTTATTGAGAAACGCATTATTTTGTTTCCTAACACTTTACCGTTGTGTTTACTGGCTATATACGATTTGATAAAATAAAATTCAATTCTAAAATGTCATAAGTGCAAGTAAATTTATTAGATCATGTGATCTACGTAGATGAATCGCCTACATGTATAAATTTGTGTATTATTTACTAAGTTGTGTGCTGTTATAGGTACATGGGTATTGTCTAAACTGACTTTAGAGTTTGTCTAATAATGATATATTTGTTTAAGATATAGAATATATTATGTACTGAAAGATATAATGTAAATAGTCCACTATAAGTATTTACGAATTGTCCGTTGGAGATATAGAAATATATTATTCTTAGGAACCAAAAAGGTCAAATTACTTGACCTTGACCCGGTCTATAAGATCAATTTTAGTGCCGGTGGCATTTGATTCGAAATCTGTTGCCTTTAGTTTTTAACGTATTAGGTAAATAAAATTAGTATTTATTTTCTTAACATTATATAATTTTTTTTTCTGGCTTACAGAAAAAAATAGGTTTAGAAAATCAAGAGACTTTTTTGTGTGTATTTAATTACGTTTGATATGATATTTTGTTGTATGCGATTTTATGGCATTACATTATTTTGCGTTTGCCATAATACGGTTAATTATTGTTATAAAGCCAAAAGAAATATGAGATCTTAGAGTAATCACTCATCTTAAAATCCACCCATCATGTATGTTAAAAACCTTGCATCTTCGTGTCAAAACTTTCTGATTTATTCGTTGTGTGTGTACATAACACACAGAATTTTAACAAATAGCACTTCCTTTTAGCCCTTTGTAGCTTAAGGAGCAACTTTTATCACGTGACGGAACAAGTTCTAAGAAGCAATCAAAACTTTCTTCGGATCATACACGTATGTATGTATCTTTGATTGACATGACCAGTTCCGCCGCTTACCTGTTTACAGCTTACTAAAATACAGTGGTGAATTTAAGGATTAGCGTTATTTAATCTGACGTTCCTTTTGTCTTTAATATAATGTTTGCCGCTATGGAGAAGAGATTATATGAATGAAGCCATCATATCAAAGTAGTTCCACTGACAACGTTGAATTTTATAAAATTGTTATAAATAATATAATAGTATGTATATTTAAAAATGGTTATAATAATTTTTGGATATATTTGCTCGAAAAGTCATTAGAATATATAGGGAACACATGAGGTTAGAACAGTTTCAAATTTATAAAATGTTTAGTTTGTAAACGACGAGAAATGTGTTTTTGAAGTATATTTGATTTATTGCATTTTCTAATATTATAGGAGTCTTTTTACAAGTTTTAATTAGTTTTTTTTGTCGACGGAACGAAATGCTGTTGGCCGGGAAAGGTCTTTACAACTTCACGGAGCGAGAGGGGCGAGCACTTAGGCTGAGATTTATAGACACTACTTTATGTTTGTTTAGACTTTACTTAAACATTACAATTTATCAATTTATATTACTCAATGAATGTCAAAGGATTTGGTAACTCACCGAATTTGTCAACATGGACTTGACTTTGCGAAGCTATGGCTATACTCAAGTTTCTATTATATATTCAATTTTTTGTCAACATGAATTTATTTTTTAAGATCTTTGCTAAGCAAATTCGAAATAGAGTTTATAAATCTCAGCCTTAAAGTTCTCGGACAGAAAGTTATAGATTGGGTGATAAAGTAGCAACACAAGGACCCTGTGGGTACGAATCTCGACTTCAGCGACCAATCAGGGAAAGAAACTAAGGGAATCTACCAACGTTTTGAAAGATACTACCCTGAGAAGAAATTCCGAAAGAAACTCAAGGCTGCGTCAGAGTGCAACTTTTGGCTAGTCCTTATAAAAAATAATTGTAAAAATAAGAAAACACAAATAATTTTATAACAATTTAGTTAAACTACATTACACGTCATAATTTCACCTTTTTAACACTACATTAATTAAGTTAAATATAATAACAATTATACATCAATGTGTTTTATGTATTTCACTTTTGTAGCTATCCTGATTCGTCCCCATCTTACCGTTTTCATTATACGTATCTGTCACCATTTCTACAAATAATCATATAATTTATGAGACTCGAATGTTACGAGTACGCGAGTTCAACAATCTATCTCGTTAATGAAGCCAAATGACTCCTAGTTTTGTGGAATTAATTTAAACCACTCGCGGAAGTTTTGCACGAATTACGTAAGTTGTTGGCAATTATTACTCGATTTTTATAACACAGAAATCTCATTATTTATTTATTTACTTTGGATATATAATAATTATGTGCAATGTTTTAAAAGCAAGTGATAATACTTTTCTTTTTTTATAAATAACAGAGCTTAAATTTGATCTTTATTCACATATAAAAATATGTAGTTTAAAATATACAATATATTATATTAGTATTTTAATAGGTAGATTAAATAAATATTGTAAGAGCTTGAACTACTTCGTTTCGATCGCTAGTTCTAACTTTGTCAAAACAAACCCCATATCTCACAAAAATTATCTGTTTCTTGTGCTACCGCTTTGACATGATATAATCACAAGCGATAACAATTCACCAAATTAATTTAAAGCCGACTAATTTATCAACATGATTGATATTTACGCGCAAGATTTTTCATTATATAATATCTAACCTAATTACGCATTTAATAAAGCAATAGGGTCGAAGGTTAGCCATTCGGTAGTGGAATATTTTATTAATGCTCACAGACCACTCAGAAAAGGACGTCGAATATAAAACATATTTTTGGTAACACGTAAATGTAATAGCACTTATATAAAGTCCTTTTTATTGATTTCACTTTACTTAATTATCGATAAGTTCATTAGTTCAATGATTCATTTGTTACTGTAATGGCGCAATCGATTCGTTACAGAGAAGGCGACAGACAGAGCCACAGCGTTGTCAGTATATGAAACGCATGTACGCTCGATAGAATTTTTGCAGCCTAATGCGTTACAATTAACCACAGCATACGTTCGTATATATTTATTTATTTATTATTAGGCAAGAAGTTGAAATAACCGATAAATGCCTGTATCCCGCCATTTCACTTTTTCTTGCCAAACAAATTGCCAGGTCACCCGATGGAAAGTGGTTGCTGTGCCTAATAGAGAACTGCAATACAAGAAGTGTCACCATCATATGCATTGCTTTATTAAGCGTTTTTATCCACTTTTATAAAAACCTTGTCATAATTCCGAGATAAAAAGTCACAGGAAGCCTAACCATAGATTTGACTTGCGCAATAAGAACGTTCCAATTAAATTATACAATTTCTTTTATCATTAAAAATAGCCATGTCTTGGCAATATTTTACTTCAAGATGTTTTGCCGCCTTAATTACTTGTTGGCATATGCAAAAAAGTGTCACACGTTGGGATGCTAGGGAAATTGTTATTTCTCACTTTTACTCAGATCATTATGTATAGCTCTATATTTTTCTGCCATACTATGATATCAGAATTGTCCACCTACTAATCTGATGTTCGAATAGTTCTCTACTAACACAACCAATCTAACCCATAGAATTGCTTGACAGGATCACAGTCTTATTTGATTTTATTTTGTTATGACAATGCTCTGACCTCGATAATTGGCAATGCTTCACTTCAAATTAGTTTAATCGTTATTTGTCAATACTTATTGGTGCATGGTGCATTACGGCTTGCATTTTTTCAGTGTTCGAAGGCCAACAAGTATTTTTATTACAATTATCACGCTTTATCCTGTTTGAGCCAGAGATAAATCTATACTAATATTATAAAGCTGAAGAGTTTGTTTGTTTGTTTGTTTTTTTGTTTGAACGCGCTAATCTCAGGAACTACTGGTTCGAATTGAAAAATTCTTTTTGATTTGAATAGACCATTTATCGAGGAAGGCTTTAGGCTATATAACATCACGATACAATTATTAGGAGCGAAGAAATCATGGAAAATGTGAAAAAAACGGGGAAAATTATTCATCCTTGAGGGCTTCCATTGCGTGCGCTGCAAAAACGGTTCAAGATACCAAAAATATATGTATGAAAGAATTATTTCTCTTGAAATGATCTAAAAAAATGTCCGCGACAGTATATGTCTATCTTTTAAGATTAAGTCACTAGAACCGTTTTTATGGTAAACAAATTTGGTCGAAATTAATGCATTATTTGTTAAGAGTTGTATCAACGTAATAATATTAATCTTTATCCAAATAAATGTGTTGTTGATTAAGAGTATTTAATTGTGAACATAATTGTCTTTGACATCACTTAATTTCAATGAACATCTTAGAAGATATAACAAAACCTTATATAGCAAAACAACGTTTGCCGGATCAGCTAGTAATCAATATATCTAATTAACCAAGTATTGTAGGAATTTTTCTTTACTATAGTGAGCTATGCCACATTATTCATAAATAGGTCAGATTTTTATTAGGATATTATAATTTTTATTTATAGGTCATGTAAATTTTTGCATTTTACTTACTATGATTATGTGTATTTTAAAGTTTATAAGAAGTAGTACTAGTTAATTTATTCCAAATTTAAGTAATTTTGTTAATATATGTACGTATATTTAAGCTAGCTTTAATTTATTCAAAATTAATAAAATATTGTGATATTTCCGATTTTTGAGTAAACTTTATCATAGATATTGATTTCAAATAAAAGAAATAAAAATTCTGATATTATTATGACAATTTTAATAATATCTCTATAGTATTTAGAGTATTTTTTTTGTATGAAATAATTTAAGAATATGTAATTTATTCATACAAAATATGTACAATTTAATATGTTACTATTTATTGAGAGCAGATTCATAGTGAACAAGACCTAACAACCTTTCCGACAATGTTATCAAAGAGTGATAGCGCTGGCCCCCACTCAATAAATATATGTAAGTATGTAAGTACTTATGTAGTTACATCCGCCCTACATAGACATATCTTCATATAGCTTATTTGAGTATCAAGCGATAGGAACATGTTAAGTAGATGTGCCTTATATCTTAAAGCTTATAGCTTTTACTACCTATAGATAAATGCAAGCTAGAACAAAATTAAAACTCAGGGCACTCGATGCGGAAGGTAGATTAAGTAATTTTGTCTTAAGTAATCGAATAAAATATTTCATAAATTTTTTGATTATAAAACTATTGTCCCTCACCAAAACCGTAAGTTGAATAAGTGGAGATGCGTCGAGCGACGGTTTCTTTGCGCAACATATATTTATTTTCGGTAATATCCACATTGCGTGTAGATGAAGTTATTGTTCATCGAGTTTTGTTATACACCCGCGTCTAGTGTCGGCGATTTTTGCCTTAATTTCCCAAAAAAATATTTAAATATCACCAAAAAAGAAAATTCATAGGTATCTAAATTATTTTATTATTTTCTAAATAGTAAATCTTAGAATTAAACACCTGTCGGGTTTAAATTCTATTGCATGTTTGAGTTATGAAATAAAAAAATCCGTGTATTCTTAAAAAAATATATATTTTCACCTTTTCTGTCTAAAGTGCTCTTTTCGTGCTAAGAACTATGGCCCCATTTTATTCTTAAGATCAACTATATCCATTATTTCCGTTTATAGGCTTGATGAAGTGTGATGCTGATCGGCTGTTCCGATATCCTGGAGACCTAATCAAACTATAGTTTAGGACTATTTTTCACATTAAAATCTCCCAATTTTAGGGGTAAGGTCTCGAAACATGTAGCACTACTTCGTAAACTAGCCTTTAATAGGCACATGTCAACATGTCTGAGGGAATAGCTTAGTGCGATGTTGACTGATGCATTTGTCTTCATCCGTATTTTTACAACCTCTATAATTATATTACGAAATCAGACATGAAAGAGAGATGGACACATCAGTAGACCGCATTCGTACTTAAGGCTTTTTTTAACTTGAGTAACTAAAAAACCTTATCATTACTGTATTCTAATGTTTTATTTTTATGTTGGAAGTTAGAGACGTAATATAATTTATTATTTATTTATTTAGGTCTACTAGACCTAAATAAATAAGACTTTAGGCTATTATTTCTGGACTGCAGTTAGATGAATCTCATAATAAACCGATATGAGCACACACATACACGCACACAAATGGACTCACATACTCAAAACTCAACAACACTCACTATACGATGCGGGGAGCGACCCAAACATTTAACAAAATTTAACATGTTGTGTAACTACGTTATTGGCATTTTAGATTTTTTATTTTATTTCCTATTTTTGTATATCGTTTTCTTATAATGTGCTGTGTAGTTACCATTAAATAAATAAATAAAATAAATAAATATAATGATTATAAAGCTATAAGTTTCACGTTACATGTATGTATTGTTCGTCGTAACGATTCTCATTGGTCTGCCGTGTTTCGGGATCAGGTCGTGTATATCTAGTTAAGGAGTATACTAAGAGGCTTGCCGACTAGCTATATTTAGGCCGGCACGGCGACGATGAATATTAACGAACTATGGTCTTTTGGTTGTCGCCACAGTTCTTTGACCACATTTAAGTAAGAATCAAGTGTGATCTTCAGCATGGGATGAAAAACTATAACCCGTAAGCTACATGTGGAGCATGATGATGCTGCATGATGATGTATGACCTGGGAATCGTTAAGAGAAGAGTGAATAGGCATTTGCTGGGAGAACGCGTTTCATTATCGAACTCATCTTCACCTTCCACCAGATGTGATTAAGGTCAAGCGTTCGTCTATAAATAATAATAAAAAATAGCTCTTTGGTCATTCAAGTAGGCTGATTCATAAATAATAATGTCTATTATACTAGAAACCTTAAGGAATTATTATTTAACGAAGGTATTTTACATAATCAAGTGCACGCTACCTTCATCCTACTTTAGTCCACTGTTGGATATAGAGCTTCCGTAATTCGGCTCTTCTCATCTAGATATTACCGGTCATCTCTCGCAAAAGCTCGCTCTCCACACACACAGCTAAACTATCCAGTATTGATATTCATATTTTTAAGACACTCCTGCATCGAATTTTCTCTATACCTATTTCTGTTATAATTGCTTTTCTTGCTCACATTTTTTGCTTTTAGAACAAATAAGTTGCCGAAATCTGGTCTAGAGTATTACTTAAGCATTCCAACAATCACTAATATAAAATGTAATGCATGAATACATGCGCAGAGGTTCTGTAATGAAACGCTTGCCAAATTACGAGTACATCTTGCTTAACAATTGTACACAAAACAACATGCTATTGACCATTGGATTCGCTTCAAATATTATGTCACGTTCAATACTTCAACTACGAAACGGGCAGTGTCATCATTTGCTTTCAAAAATGCATCCCAAATGTATGACACAATCCGGCAAATTCCAATTAATTTCTATTCAAACGATACTACTATTCAAATTACAGGATGCTGTAAAAAGTTGATTGTGTAAATATAAATGTGTTTTGAAACAAACGATGTCGGATATTGCCGAACATTATGAAGATAAACTTTAATTTTATACCTATATTTTAATGAGATAGTTGCTCATTTTAGACCGGCTGATAATTTTGTTTTCGATTCGAATATTCACGATCCAAATATTTCTGATAAAATATCGATTCATTAAGGTCACCAGTCACAAAGAAAACTATAATTAATTTTTGTTAATGTTTTATTTATGAATCGTAGAAGAATATTTTATTGTTTTTTGTGAATAAGAGATTTCATGTCAGGCTGCATAATACAATTAGAATTAAAAGAATGAATTTGTGATAAGTTAAATATCAACCTTCACAAATTTGACTACTTCGTCGACATACCATCTTTAAAGAAGCGTTGCCGGAAACAGTATCATGCTGCCACGGCTTCCTTCGACGGACCGCCTTTAATAAGTTGCCAAGACAACTTTGAATGTTTTATAAGTATGTATCTATTACTACGCGAATATGGCTTATCACTTTTATATGCCTAAATAAAATATCTTTATGTAACGTAAAAAACCAGTTACAATCTCTATTACCCTACATTTTTATCAGTATTGTAGCGTAAATAACAGCTATACAGATAAACTGTATATTAAAAAACATATATACATACTATGTAAATTTAGGATTTTGTATGCATGAATACTGTTTTTATATTGTACTGTTGTTATTAGTTTATAAATTAAAATTTTCTTTTTATTTTAGTATAAAACCTGATAAAGTATTTATCATGAGAACTATAAGATAGGATTTTTATGTGTATCTCAAATAAATTAATTATATTATTTATTCTATTAACAATTTATTCATGGTTTTCCTCTTTTATTATTATATCTTTTTATCTTATAGCCCTTAACACATCTTCAGTTCTTCAAAAAATAATATAGTAATCAAAAATATAAGCATCTACTGTCGATAATACAATTTTTCTGTAGGATACGAGCCAATATATAAATTAAACGTATTCTTCAATTATCCTCATGAAAATAATAAGAATCATCGTTATCGTATAATTATCATCGTGTAAAGCTTTATATTTAATGCATTATAAGTAACTAAGAAAGTAAATAATATAATAAATGTTTTTAAAAATATAATTAGGCTTATAAATGAATGTCATAAGATCTAGGCGAGCTTAGAAGGCAAGGCGGTGTCGTCCTAGTCGCTCTGAACTTTGACTGACCTCATGTCTGAAGCCTGCTTTTAATGTAGGCTGTGCTTGAATTAATTCAATTGGCGATAATATTGCCATTGGCAGAGTAAATAAAACATATTATTACTTTATTTCATGTTACAGGCTTAAAAGCGACTATACTTTATAGTATATATACTATATCGAGGTTATAAATATAACCGACAGTTGTATAAAAATAAACCAGGTTGTATTGTCCCAGGTAACTTGGAAATTATATCAGAGTCTATTAAAGATATTGTTTATATAAAGCATGTTTTTGGTGTAACATAAAGTAAGAGAATTTATTTTTAAAATAAGTTTCTAGCTCATTCTGTATGTTCTATAAGTTTAATAACTTTCTCACGAATTCATTTTTTTATGAGTAAAATATGCAGGGCAGTATTTATGGATACTATAAATGTATACACTAAGACGGCTTACAAAACGCGTCAGGCTGATGCAAGTCACTATGATGTGTTTTGCATCCACATACAAAAGTACCACGTTGGAAAGTTGCAAAGATGTACCTGTGATATTTCGAGTTATAACAATCAACATATTTCCCGCTTAAAAAATCAAAGATACCGGCTCAAGCCAAGGACAAATAAAATTAAATCAGTTTAAGTATTATGGATTCAAACACTTTCAAAGTCCTTTCTCGTCTAAAATCGATTTTATTTGAGAAACTTCTTCTTTTTCATAAACAGCCATGTAATATTTTAGGTATGGTCATACTTCAACTGTGATTGGCATCCATTTAGGCCTAGAAGCCCTATTATCGCAAAAACCAATCATTTTATTTACTTAAATAATTTTGGCCTTTATTTCCTATTATTTCCTTAAATATTGAGAGCAATCTACAAATGCGCATGATCTACCCAAACTTTAGAGTTCCTTAAAAACTGCTATGATTCGTCACAAGAATAATAAAACTGTACCAAGTCATCCGAGGCCACCTTGTTAATTATTCTCAGTATGTTAATTATTTTTTAAATAAATGTAAAGAAACATATCCGTATATTTTTTATATAATAATAGTCTTTTACTTTGTGTTGTTTAAGTAATTTAAACGTTGGACGTATTGGTATCGAAATAATTGTGATAATAGAAGATAATTACTTTCTGTATATATCTGTAGATATTAAATGCAAATAAAAAATTAAACAACTGTTTTGAAATTACAACGTGTTATTGTTGAAATACAACGATTAAATTGTTTAGGACAATTAAAAAAGTAAATTATTTTTTTTCTAGTCTCTTGCCTTACTCGCGCTTTATTTCCGCAAATAAAAATAACCTGTCTTTTAAGTTTTACATTGCTATACTTGTTATAGAATAAAACAATATTAGAATTCTATTAAAATGCTACTAATACTGCCAAAATGTTTACACACGTGAACCAATTGATTAGTGGTAATATTTCATACATGCATAAATAAACTTTTTTTTTTATTATAACTGTTTTTAGCATTGTAAATAGCTTTTCGTCACTAGCTCATCTTTGAGTAAGAAACTTATTAATTATATTTAAAATTCTCGTTCTTTCAAGTCATGACTAGTTATTATTCTATGATTCGAATCTATAAAACGGGTTTTTAGATGACCATAATTCAAGCTGCTATGCACAAATCACTCCGAATCATTCACCACGCAACCGTAGCTCACAATAATCATTATGTGAAATGGATCCTTGACGATACCATCTCAAATAATTGTAAACGATATACAGACCGGTTCTAAAATATGTTATTAATGTTTACGCATAGTTCGTGTGGCGAAATTGCGTAAATATAGCGGCTTAGATAGGAATCCTCCTTGACGAATTTCAAATATTGCATAGATGTATTGAGAAAAGTTACCATTAACCGATATTATAATAGATTCCAGAATTCGACATTACTGATTTTTATAGTATGTCGTTTATGTATCCTATGTTTTAATATTCTTCATAAATGTATGATGAATGGATTATAAGATTTGTGTGTGATTTTTTTTTATTCTGACCGTGACTGCACCATACCTGATGGTAAGCGTGATGCAGTCCAAAAACGCCATCGACTATCGACAGGTAAGAAAAACCCATCGGTAATCACGGCGATTATGTCGGCCTGCACAAATATCTCTTCACACTACGCTTAAAGGATCCCATTTGATAGGATGGTGGGAACACGCTCGCCGGAAGACCATTCCACAGCCCAACGACACAGCAAGAGAAGGAGTTAGAACTTTTTAGTCCTAGCCGGGATGTGAGATACTGTATAGCTAAATAATAATATTAATATAAAAATAGCATGACCACAAATATTCTTACCGTGCCTATAAAAGTGTCTTGTAAATTAAGTTTATTTGTCTTCTAAGTATTCTCATAACTAAACGATTAACGAACGAAAAACATCACATTCTAAGATATTAATGAAAGATGACATTAAAATGAGATATTCCATATACGGCCGTATGATATTTTAGATACAGAATAATCTCATAGCCTATTGGAAGTACTTAATAATACAATGTTGCTAATGTTTATTGCGCATTATTTCAAACACCAAGTGCTAGGCTTAAACTTAGCTTCTTATAGAACAATATACCAGTGTCTGGAAAGTATTTTATCGTAATTTCTTTTAGGAATGAAATCCTTTATGCTCGTTTCACAGCGCTATTGGGAGGAGTAGAGCCAACAAAAGAAAGTTTCGATAAAAGGCTAGCATCAAGATTGTAATTATAGTATGTTACTGAGCTATTCTTCCTCTCTACCTGTATTGTGATTTTTTTTAACCCGTAAGCGCCTCGTTGTGTGTTCCTTTTTTCAAGATATAAATCTAAGTAACGTTTACATTGACAAATTTCGCAACAGCAGTGTTTTCGACGAGCCCCGGCATCTCCATTCAGCGCTACACTTTCCGTTGTAACCATTAAGCAGAACGCACTTACGATATAATGTTGGCAAAGAGTGCGATTAAATGTTTCGTCACAGCAGGGGCATCTTAAATCGATTGTCACCGGATCTAACAGCAAAACATTTCGGACACTACAATGATTCGTAATTTATTATGTGTTCTTTTGTATTCTAAATAGTTTTTTTTATATTTACTTCCGAAAAATTATGTCACTTATTGAACGTTTTTAGCTCTATTTTCTTCGTTTTATTACGCCGTGATGTAAAAAATCTTTATTGTATCATTACTTCCTGAAGTAAATGAGTTGATATTTCCATTTTCTTGTCTATGTAATCAGCAAACACTACATATTATGGTTTCCTTGCAGGTAGGTGTTATATTGTAACGTAATAAAGGACCATATTAGAATTAAATAACTTTAAACTGCATCTACTCACTTGTTTATTAAGTGAACATATTCATTAATTATTATATATCTACTCCACGAATAATATTTAGAACAACATATAAACACTTAGATATATCTTATAATGTTACTTTACATATATATAATGTATGCAATGATTATTTTCGTGCTATAAATACACTTTATGTGACCTAAATATTTCTAATCACCTTTGCCTCTATACTTTGTAATTACAAACTGCGTTTTGCTAGTATATCTATAGCGGCTACGCCCTTCTCTACGTTAATGTCGTGACATTTTTGATAGAACAAGAACAGGTGTGAGTTGCATTAAACTTAAGTATTAAGTTATTTTAGCATTGTAATAAATATTAAAGTGGCTTGTTAATAACAATTACCTATGTATCCAAGTAAGTAGAGATCTGTAACAAAATATTATTACTTCAGCCCAGCCGCTTCTTTCGTCGAGGTATTTTAATACTTTACAATAAAAGTGCGAAGGTCGTAAGTTTCATTTCTGCTTGGATCAACTAAATAAACATTTTGAAACCCACAACGCTGACAAAGTCTATGCAATCTATAGATTGTACACTTTGTAAATCTGGCGAAAGTCCTCATGGTTGAATTAATAATGTCCTTCATGGTAAATGTTTGAAGGAGGAAAATATATTTGTTCTATTAATTTATTTTCCAATTAAAAGTACAAAACTGAGGTTAAACAATAGCTGTTAGTAATTAATGTAAGAAATTTACGGTTGTACGAGTATACTGTACTTTTTTAACACATTACTGTACCTTTTTTGGGAAATTACGTTTTGTCTTTTAGTCTTCTATTCAACAATGCCTAAAAACTAAAGTTTTCAGCCAATGTGTCCTACTAGTTATGACGCACGGAGCGGAGACGTGACCACTAACGATTGGGCTTGTCCACCAGTTTAATGTCGCTCAGCGTGCGATGGAGCGAGCTATGTTGGACATTTCTCTGAAGGATAGAGGCAGAAATGAGGTTATCCGAAAAAGAACCAAAGATGGCGGCATGATTAATTGGAAGTTAAAGTGGAAGTAGGCAGACCATACATGCCGAAGAACCGACGATCATTGGAGCAGGTAGATTTTTGAACGACAACTGCGAATATGCAGGTAAAGCGTGGGGTGCCCCATGGTAATGTAGAGCGATGACCTGCGAAAGGTGGCTGTAAAGGATTGGATGAGAAGGGCCGATGACCGGGTTCAAGGGCGCTTGTTAGGAGAGGCCTATATCCAGCAATGGATTAGGAAGGGCTGATGGTGACGATGATTATAAACACTTTATCATTGATTGAATGTAAGTGTGAATTTTATTATAATGTTTTCTTTACTATCGAGCCCATTATCAATTTGTAGTATCGACAGTGATTGTCTTATTTCTAATGTCGTAAAATTTTGTTTAATTTTTGTTTGCGGACTCCATGCCGAGATTCAGGAGAAAGGTCTTCGGGCTATTGAGAGATGCACAAACGAATAATCTTGACATTAATTACCGTTAATATAATATAATATAGTATAAATAAACAGGCCACTCTGACGTATGTTGTGGATGCCTTAATAGGAACTGTACATTTTTTATTGTAATTGTATATGTGTTGTGTAAATAAATTATTGTACCGGGCCACTGGCAACCCTATAAAGCGTAAATAAATAAATAAAATCATTATTCACCGAAAATATAGACCATCATGATGCAGCATGCTACTGTAATAATGTTTAATGCCGGACAACAACAAAGTTGTTAAGATGAAATCTTATCACAACGATTTCATTAATGTTGTATTTTCAATAAAATACAATCATAATGGAAAACTACAGAGATGTAGATAATGTTGATTAAACATAGTTATCAGTAATAATTATTATCACTACAGAAACACGAGGCTGCTTCGTGAATTCATCACGGATTGCTGTTACTGTTGATTTTTGTATACCCATCTCATATGTTAGCCATTAACGAAGCCCTAAACATTTTTACTTGGCTTACTGATATATATTTTGATTAGTTATTGAATAATCGTCAATTCGTCAGAGAGAATTGTAAGTGACTATTATCCATTTACGTATATGTAAGACTAACTTTTGCCCGGGGCTTCGCTCACGTTAAGAAGTATTATTAATTAGGTATAGTTTTTGAGGCTTTACTTTTGTTTAGCGTGTGTAAAAGTTAGAGCCTACAAAACTTCTTTTTACACAATATTCTTAACTAATCTGTCATTAGGCGCTAAAACTATCAAGCTATAATATTATATTATATTATAGTCGAAAATCTGAGAAGATTTATACAAACTTTCATCCCCTATTTTATCTCCTTAGGGTGGAATTTATCAAAATCCTTTCTTAACGGATGCCTACGTCATAGTAGCTTTATACATGCAATGTCTCAGCCCGATCAGTTTAAATTGACTAAGTTTCATACAAACTTTCACCCTTCATTTTAGCCCCTTGGGGGTGGAATTGATCAAAATTCTGCCTACCGGATGCCTACGTCATAACATCTACCTGCATGTCAAATTTCAGCCCGATCCGCCCAGTGGTTTGGGCTGTGCGTTGATAGATCACTATGTCAGTCAGTCAGTCAGTCACCTTTGAGTTATATATATTTAGATAATAATATTTTAATAAATTGTAATTTTACGCAAGCACGCTTTCTGGGCTCTAATCCTATCGATAAAATCTTTAAATTTAATTATAAAGAAATCTTTAGAAAACCAACGCTATCTTAGACTGGTAATGTAGGAATTTTAGATACTAGGCCTGCATAGATAACTTAATACGGCGTTTTACGCATCACTTTCTCTAATACCTAATCCAGTTACGTCTAACGCCGCTAAAGCATATCTTCTCAGAATATCTCTTTATAAGGCGAACTATTAAAAAGAAGTCGTTCATTAAAAGTGGATTCGTGTTGAATTGAAATGGATCTCGTTGAAATGTTACCCGTATTACGTAGTTTATTAGGCGTTTGTGAGTGCCTTTGGTCTGAACAGACTTGACATCGGGATGTTTAACAAAATCTTAACAGAACTATTATCTGATGAGGCGTCTGGCTTTTTCAGATCAATGTCACCATATGTAATATGTTAGGTATTTCTGTATTAGGGTACGATGGGGCTGACATACGTACACACGTAAAAGTCCCTTAAATAAATAGAATAAAAAAAAAAACGTAGCTTATTGGTTAAATATTAAAAAGCTCTGTTCGTGCTTGAGCAAAAATGAAAACAATAAAAGAAGACTTTCATTTAACTTAATAAAGTAATAGCTAAGAGCGAATAATTCAGTGCTAGCAGTAGCAAGCGCGTAGCTACATATTTGGATATCTGATTACGTTAAAGCTGGATACCAAGAAACAATTTCAATCACAGGACATAAATATGGAGTAATTTTTAGTTTATAAAATAGGCCAATAATTTTAGATTTACGAAAAAAACAAACGGCTTATTTTTTTATCAGATACAAAATTATTGATCATTGTTTTTCTAATCTAAAGAAATGCATTTATTTTTTTATATAAAAATCATTATCGGTCGTTACCCCAATTAAACATATGTATGTACCTATAATAATATATGACGTATGACTGCATTGATATTGCGCAGTGAAATTTATTTTTTGGCATTAAACTAATAAATAATTTTACATGTCTGAATCAATCTTTATGAGTAATTGCACATTTATAATAATTTACAAATTAGGTATATACCCAGTTCGTTTTCATAGAAAATAAGCTAGCCTGTTATTTTTTTTATTTCATTTAAAACTTTTTAGATGGTCAATTTGGGAGCGAATTTTAGTGGGTAATGGTGTTAATTATTTCTAAGAATATATTAATTCAAATAGAGATGTCCCTTGTTGGCATTTCGCATGGGTGTCAATTAGTTGCATATAGCAAGTTTCTGACTCACGACAGTGTAGCTCCACTATAATGACATGAAATTCTATGTTTATCTAGTATTATTTTAATCAATAAAGCTAATTTATGGGAAATTAAAAAAGGTTACACATAGGGTAGGGTTGGGGGTTAATACATTTCTTATACACATTAGCTAGAGAGTAATAATAATATAGATCATACAGTCTGTATTCTCATTATTATATTATAATTCATTAACTATCAAGTTTATTGAATTTATTAATAACACTAAACCTTATATTACATAATGTTATTAATTTGCGATAGGTTTGTTATTCTAAACATAAAATAATTTAAAATAGGTAACATATTACAAAATAATTCGATTTATTGGGATATATGTCGCTAAACGTAAAAGATTTTTATAATTTTTGATTTTTCGTATAAAAATTGACCTACATGTAATATTTACTTTATTTTATTGATGAATATTTAAAGAAATATATCGCACCCAAGAATGATATTTTCTTAACTTTAAAAGAATTAAATATTTATTGTTCACTCCAAAAACATACACATAAAAAATGTGTATGGTCATAAGTTTGTGTAGTTGCACAATTTTCAACCCGTAGATGACACAATAATCTGATTTTGGTCAAAGATAACTTGCACAAACTCGGAAAGATACGTGCATGATGTTTTGAAATATCTGAATTGTTATAAATATCTACTTAATCCAATGTGATATCATTGACTTAATCATAATATGTAAGAAAGATCTGTATTACTTATAAGGTCTATGTAATTGGGTTCTTGAATTTTGAACCATCGAGCTGATTTATTTTAAAAATCCCATCTACCTAGTAGTCTAACAAAAAATAGAGATTATCGCTATATTTTACAAGAAATTATATTAAATGTATATATGAAGCATAATAAGTTATATTGCTGTTTTGTGAATTGCTGATAAAGTTAAAAATTGTTACTGCTTGGAAAAACTTTTCCACTATAATGTATTGGTATAACGGTTAGACATAATTACAAGACGCGCTTCTATTTAAAATTATACCAACAAAGGAATGGAATATGCTTTCATGGACAATATTTCCTCGCTCTTATTATATGGATGCCTTTAAGAGAATACCAAATAGGAATTTTTTGGTAAGCTCGTTCTATTATCAGCTTTGTCTTCATTTTGCATCGGGTATTGTTGGTCAAACGTTTACTTGTAGATAATTAGAAAAAAAACGTTATGTCTCAGATGTGTGAGATAGGAAAGGGATGTATCACTGTTACTATCTCCTGTCGTAATCCGATACACTATATCTAGTAATGTGATTTGCAGATTTAGGTACTATATAAGAGGGAGGCGGTGTGCAGTGTCCGGCGCGCCACCTGTGAGATAGGTGTTGGAAGGGTGTGCTCTTTACCTCTACCCCTCCCAGAGAGGCAGCCTCGACAAGGCATTTCGCTCTCCAGGCGTCTGGATGAATTTGGTTTCCTAGGCCCGGGTGGAGCGATTAGAGGGACACCCCCGGGGATTTTAGTCAGTAGGACTTTGACACACCGGGGTCGCTGCCCACACAGCGATCCTGATGGTCCTATGCAGGATTTTGGAGGACCCGAGACACAAAAAAAAAAGATTTAGGTACTATTATCGGCCCAAGAAATACGGCCTCAGCGTTAGTATATACTGAGTATTACTATACTACGTTAGCATCATTGTCTATTGAAATGTCAAAACATAAAACAAATAAGTAAATTCACACATGAGTAGTTGCCCATGACCACGGGCAGTGAGCAGTGTAAGCCGTTTCGCAATGCAGACGGTCACCCGCCACAGTGCACGCTGGACCGAGCTGCATGTCTCGCGATGGGTAAAGTTTCAAACATTCTCACGCTTACTTCCTAAATCGAAGTAGGTTAATAATTTATACTTTAAGTACTGTTACAACTACACTTCTATAACATCGTATAGATATGTAGTTAATAAGTGTCTGTATAATTACCTCCTGCATCAAAGTTATACATTCGACAAACAAAATAAATCATGTATAAAGTTACTATTTATTTTGGATGGTAACTTTAAGTGTATAATTTTTGTTGTAAATACAACCTATGAAGTTTTCTATATATATATATATATATTTATAACTTATAGGCGAACGCTTGACCTCAATCACACCTGGTGGAAGGTGAAGATGAGTCCGATGATGAACCTCGTCCGCCTAACAAATGCCAGTTCACTCTTCTTTTAAAGACTCCCAGGTCATAAGATATAGATATTATCACGCTATATCCCTTTTAGGGCAGATGTATCCACTTTGCCATTGATATATTGTGTTAAAATATCTGATCACTATTCTAAAATCAATACAAAAGAAAATACGATTCAATGATATAGTTTAATAAAACCATTGCTATAAATGCTATTTTTATTAATAACATGTGGTTTTCATTTCGTCTTCCTTCATCGACAAAAATGTTGTAAGCTCGTATTTAAGTTAAAATAACTCAAAGGCCTGTACGTGTCAGTTTGGCCCTGTGATCATTGGAATATCGCATTGTTGCTGGCTTTTAACCAGTTCAGATACTATGGTTCATTTACTGTATATCGAATGTGTTCCGGAATAACATTTACAGCCACTCGAAAATACTTTTTATTATCCTTATCACTATTTATCGACATAATTATTTAATATTGAGTGGTTGAGTTAGTAAATTAATCGACTACTAGTAGTAAAAATTATATTTAATAAAAATATCACAAAGATACCGTAAATATTTTAAAAGCAATAAAGAAATGTTTCTCATGTAAAAAATTAAATTGTCGCTTAAGATATTATTCCGGAACACATTCGATATAATATCCTGTAGTAGGATTATTTGTATTTAAATCTCTGTGGCAAATTTTTACTTATAATTTCAACGACTACGATATTTATGATGGAATAATATAAATATGTCCTTAGAAGTAATGTTATTGTATTAATTGTTGTTCAATTAACATCGTTTAAGTCACGTTCCTATGACCTAGTCGAAGCGGTTATCAAGGTTAATAAATAATGATTTTTCAATGATGTACCTAACAGGATCTTGCGTCGCAATGGTGTTCAGAACGAAGATGCAGCCACGACTAGACCTGTTTATGTCAAGAAAGGCTCGTGTCGTTTTTCCAGTGTGTTTATAGTTTTACAAATAGACGATAATTAACTTAAAAGGCTTCGTGTTTTACATAATGACTTTTTAATAAAACCATAATGATAAGATGTGTCTTTTTATCAAATTGTGTAATAAACCTTGGTATTTTAAGTTTTATTAACATTTTTGGTGGAAATGGCAAATATTGATGGATAACAGCCTTCCGAATAACCTCCATTACATCTGATAGAAGTGATGAGAGTTGAGAGTCGAATTTTGAGCACGGTTACTCAACTTTAATAAAAATAATATATTATAGTAGAGATATAGTTAATCACAAACAACGACAATTCCTGTTTCCTTTGCCAAAAAATAGACGTCTTTTAACAAATAATTTAGATGCAATAGAAATCGATTCATATAAAGTAGTTAGCAGGGTTTTTCTAAGCTGACGAAACGATCGGTTTAGCCTTTCAATGACAGTTATTTTTTTTTTTATTTATTGTTTATAAGGGCTTTTGCCATTTTGGCATATCAGCCCTATTGTACCCAATACGGCCACTTATTTATAAATCAATAATTTTTTACGGCTTTAATCGCACATGTGACTATCTCATATCGGTATTATGTATTAAATCTTATCACCAATAATAAAAAGTAAGGTAAATTATTTTAAAGGACTTTCGACAACGCCAGCAAGAAGTACATCACAAATAGATGTAGAAGGATTCCGTGGAACATACTAACGTAGAAAAGATTAATCTCCTATTTACATATCAAGTACGCTCTCACAGACTTTTCGAGTACTTTCGCCTAAAAAATGAAAGATATGTTCAAAAGTTTCGCAAGCTGAAAAAGAAAGGGATTTAACTCTCCGCATAAGATGGTTAAGGTTATTAAGTGGCATGTAATCGGAGAGTGGCATATGCGCCATCACTATGAAACATCTCTTCAAATTATAGTTTACACACCGTCTTATTTGAAGAGTACGAGGTTCCAACGTTCTATACCGTATACTTTTTACAGGATTACTATTATTATAGTTTTCCATTTTACATCATTTTTTATATCTTTATTTCGTCCAAACGTCAGTCCTCTCGGATGTGATATGTCTCCAAATCATCCTTAATTGTTTCTTTCGCAAGTTTATTAGCAACCTCATTCTTCTTAATATCACATCATGATGGAACTCATTGCAGTCCAAGATTTATGCCTTTCTACAAAAAAAATCTTAATAATTCTACGGAAATAATGTATTTGCCTTTTTTATCAATGACTTGATTCGCTTACGCTACTTTTCCCTTGAACGAAGATGCAAATACCTTTAGCCTATTGATTGAATGTGCGATAAACCGGGACCTTAGAATTTGTTCTAAATATAATATGACGCATTAATAATATCCTATATTATAACCACACAGTCACAACTGAGTTCCTATTCAATAATTACACAATGGTATATCTATTTGGTACCAAAAGATAATAATGTAGGTAATCGTTTTATTGTGGAAATTTTCCACCCTGCTATCGGTCAGCAGGAGTCTAGACGAGGTAACTGTTCATCATGAAGTAGTTCGTCCTTATCGCGAGTGTTTCGGACTCGTAGTACATTCAACTTTACACTTTGAACATTGTGCAGATAAGACAGAAATGAGAATACGTCAAATGTAAATTGCGAAAATATGAATTACTGGTAAGTATTGATAAATATTTTAAAATATGCGAAAATCAACATAACGATCATTTCTGTATATTTTTATAGTTCTACTTTTTTTCTAGGTTCCTTACTGACATACTATATGTTTTATAGAAACAAGAGTTTGTTTTTTATTTCTTGCAACTCTTTCTTAATCCTAGACTTTTATTTACTTCCCTATTTGTTTATCCATTTCATCCGTAATTCGTTAATATTATCAGTAATTTAAACCAAAATTGATTTTTAACTATTTTAACATATACTTCTTTATTTATTTCAACCAACGCTATTCAGGGCCTTTATTTGATATCGTTGTTTGTCATTGGGAAGGTCTCCCAAATTTTGTATACTACGATATTATGACAACTGGTCTATTTATTTCTTTGTTGCTTTGATTATAAATATATTAATAGCAATTTTATGTATAATATTTGTAAAGCGGAAGTGTATTCGCTAAATAATCAGATAAAACAATAATTTTATCATTCACGCATGGACCATGTGCAAATGATAATAGAGTGTTTGTAATTGTAAATTACTTTTCGGATTAGCCCCACACAATTACGATAAAACCAAGCCGGCTAATAAGTTCGTTTACAGATCTTAATCTTTTTATTTCTGTCAAAATTGCAAACAGATATTCCCTTTTTATATTGATAATTAAAACAATCTACTTGTGGTCTATCTAAAATCTTTTTTATATTTGTGACAAACATGTTACCTTTAGTTTGATAAAAAAAATCTCATCTATTGAAAGGTGAAGATGATAATAGACCGTGTCTGCTTAATAAATGCCTATTTACTCTTCTCTTAAAGGCTTACAAATTAATTTTGCTTTTAGTTTTGCATCCCTGGTTCTAGACTCTAAGAAAAAAATAAACTTAAATAAGAAATAATTCTTAAGTATTTTACTGCCGTGAATTTTTAATGTGCTGTTCAAGTTTTAGGTTCTGTATTAGGCCTCACATGTCCAAATGTCGTTTGATTAGAAACAGGGTGCTATATATTGCGAAATCTATTGTTTGTTGGCGCCAGGCGATGACGGTGACTCCGCCCCAGCGTTGTTTGCATAGCGCTACATACCCGTTTACCATTTGAATAGCAAAACGGAAGCCTTGATATGTCTATCATTGTATCGAGATATTCAGCGTTATAAATGTAGCATTGTATTCTTTGCACAAGTATAACTCTGACAGTCGAACTTGTGGAACAAGTCCGTTCAAATAATACTTTTAACAGCTATGATTAAAGGGTGACCCTTGAATTGATTTCGAGTATTGACACATTGACACGTGTGTTATGATTGAACGTTCTTTTATTAATGGTTATCAGAAAATATTTCAGAGAAATTTAATAGCTAAGTCTGGTTTGTGTGACATACAAGTCCACACGCATGTTAAAGCACGCGTTGGATTTTAGCAGGCTCGGCTCGGCAGTGGTGAATTAGCAGTGGCTGACAAGCATAGGCACAGTATAAATATTATAGACAGTACGAAAACTACCCGCAAAGGCTCGGAACGGCACACTTACTCAATCATGCGTATCGACGAGATCCTTAAACGGTTTTCGCGGTGCTGTCAGTAGTGAGTGCCGCGTCAAGACGATTGGTCACGTGTAACTTTATCTCCGCGATCTATTTATTTAAAAATATTACGAACGTATTGCGTAGTATACGGCTGTTCGAACTCGGTTTCTTTAAAACTGGAGCTATCTTTTTTTAAACTTCCAGCTGATTTGGAAAGGTAAGAAAGATGGACTGAATAAAGACAAAACATTAAAAGGTACAGACCTATTGCTTCTGAAGCATAGGTATTTATTTAATAATTAGGCTTAGTTTCCGTACTGTCTACTATATTTATACTGTGGTAAAGGTCAGCAGGGCGCACAGCCGCAAACTTGACACGCCGCCGAACAGTGCTGCGCAATAGTCTACATCAGATGAGTTTGTATATAAATGCGTACATCGTAACCTGGCAGACCACTCCGACGCATCCTTAACTTTCTTTCGACGTTTCTTCTCAAGGTATTCGCTTGCCAAAACGGCAGTAGACCACCGTTAGGTTCACTAAGTAGCTGGCCACAAGTCGCGACTCGTACCCACAATGGCGCTCTTGCTGTTGCCACCCAACCTCAGTGCTCGCACTCTCGCCAGGTTTATTGTGAAGGTCTATTCCGGTCATCAACATATTGCCCTATGGAACAAAAATCAGGCAGTCGCTGCTGAGTTACCGCCGTTCAGGCGCGACTGACAAAATCTGACTGCTACCTTTATTAGCATTTAAAAATTATAAAATTAAGGAATGACACAAGTTTCTTTGACCTGTTTGATTAAAAATAACTGTTTCTAAATTAGCTAACCTCCGATTCTATCTTTTAAAGTTGGAGTCACTTTTGCCCTAGCGCTTCGAGAAACATACAATATTTATCAATAGCAACAGTAGATATTACAGAAAGAGCAGACTAACGTGAATCTATTTTTATGTAAAAAATAGCGTCATTGAAACTGAAAACACGGATAAGAGATATTTTTAGAATATATTTTTAGGTAGTATTTAAGTACCTGAAAAACGAGGTATGTATATCCTAATTTCAAATTACTATTTTACACACACATATTATTGTGCGAATAAAAAAAATAAAATAAAAAAGGCGGCCAATGAATCATGAAATAAATTGAATAATATTTGTCAGCTTAATAATAGAACTTCATAAGATTATTTAGATCACTAGCACATCGACATCCTTTAGAAGTATATGTGTTAATAAGAGCGATAGGCCTTTCAATGCATTGTACAGTGATTAATTATAAAAATAAATTGTCTGTCACAGATAATGCAGTTATAGTGTACTAATTAAAATTGTTTATATTATTTCTTTTAAACTGTAAAAAATTGTAAATTGTGCGATATGATTTTATCATTCGGACGGACCAGTGGGGTCTTTAAATAGTAAAACAGTTATTAATGTCTTGTTATTTTACCTGTAGTATAATATTTTAAATATACTACATATATATATTTTTTTAGATACTTACGAACGAGCTATAACAAACACGTTAAATATAAAACTTAACAAGCACTACTAAATTAAAAAAAAAACTTATTTAAAAAAGTAGAGTCAAGAATTTGAAGATATAGTTATTGTACGTGTGACTTAAAATTATAGTGGATATTAGAAATTGGGACTCCCAACAGAAGTAAAACTTAACACAAATTTTCCCGTTTTTAACGAATAAGGTAGGCACTTGAGAGTTTTCTTTCCAATTATGTGTTACTTATTTATTTCGATGCCACATAACAAAATTTACAGGGATATTTTTGCCAAGCGTTGGGAATCCTTAACAAGTAAATTACTTTTTCTATTAAAAAACTAAAATTAATTATAATAACTGATAAATGTTTGTTTTTTGCTTTAATAAATATAAAACGCGAATATGTAATTTGTGTTAATTATATTGCGTCACTGAATGTTTTCCGGAATGTATTGCAGTCAAACTTGGAAACGGACAAAATTTATAAAAAAATATAACAATGACTTATGTGACGATATGTGTTTACCATATACCTAACTCTTGCGTATATATTGTTTGTAATTTACTATAGTGTATGTAAAAAAAAATCTATGTGTTTTTAACGAAAACACCATTAAACATCCGAAACAAATGAAGGAATCGTTGCCGATTCTTTCTAGTCGACCTTAGTCCGCAACATTTTCAAAGTAGTGTCCACGCTTGACATTTTAATTCGACAATTCTGCATGCTGGCCGCGTGTGAGGTAAACAGAGTTATTTAAGCAATAAACATAGCAGGTTGTTGATAGGCGTTTCGCAATTGCGGTGTTCGTGAGAAGGTAGACTAGTCTACTGATGATATCAAAATGGCGAATTGTAATTTCCGTTGGTTGGGTAAACCGGAACCACTAACTCTTCAAACTGATTATCAATTAGGTTATTTAGTTTGATTTATGTCTTAATTCAATCATGTACCTAACATTTGTAGCAATCGATTGAATGAGAACCTTCTTTGTGAGTTATTAAAATATGGATGAAAGTGGGAATTATTATGTATTATTTTATTAATGCCATTTTTCATTTGTGGCATGGTACTTAGTAACTTACTGGATAATTGTCCGATTTCCATGCGCGGCAACGCGGATGTACATGCGAATCTGGGTTTTTCCAGATCAAGTAAGATTTTAGACACTACATGCTCACCGGTAAAGGAAAGCATCCTGAGAAATTCCACGAGGCATATAATAGAAATGTCATGTGTAAATGCGCTAAGAATGGCGATCAACTGCGCTACTTATCACGTTGGGCATGAATATAAGCGCAAATTGTATACAGCCGCTAATGTATCTCTGCTCACCCCGAAAGGAATAAAGCGTGACGATATGTTATTATTAGTTATTAATTTATCACACTATACTATCAATAATAAACATTGAATAAGTGACTTCTTTGGTCCGGTGATATGCTTGTCTTCATATCCGCTTTGTTACTCAATATTTTTACTTGACCATTTTATATAAACATTTTTAATATTTTTTATTACTTATATTAGTATATCAGGCATATTTAGTAGTGCTGATGTTCTTTCCTTTGTTGCTGTTATTTTGTTCGTTTCTTACACGAATAAGTTTTGTGGTCGTGCAAAGCTATTAATCTGAAGAAAACAAGAAAAACTACTTGAGATTCAAATGAATAATTAAGAGTTATACCATAACATAATGGATAATTATCGATCGAATCTATCTATGACTACTTATAATTCTTTGATATATACATATATTCATATTTCAAAATATATTTAAATAAATATAATAAATTTCTTCTAATTGACATTGCGTAGTACACAAAAACGTTACTTCAACGTCCTATGACAGTAATGCTTTTTAAATTTTAAGCCACTTTTAATGATTTATGGGTCTTAAATTTGTAGTAAACAATTATTATTTAAAAGAGCTTTTTAAATTTAACAAGAGTTTCTACAAATAAGCATAATCGTTAATAATATAATATAACAAACGTTATATTTTTCGAAATATACATTGAGTGACCTGGATTAAGTTTTCGAGTAGACGGAAAATAATTATAATAGGACGCATGTTAGATATTCCATGATTGGATATTCGTGTCACACATCTATCCCAGATTTGTTTATATGTACAAGTAAACGCACTTACGTTCGTGAGTATTAATACGATTCTATGATAAATCAAGTGTGCCAAGGCAAGGACGTTAATCTTAGCGACGCCATTGACTCATCTCACATTGTGGGCTAACGAGTAACAATGCCTCATATTGTACAATTGATTTTGGCAGGTGCAATTACAGCGTACGTCCCACACATGTTATACCTACACTATTCATTTATTACCGGAAAAAAACGTATGCACAAATTTAAAAAATTATAAGAATGATTTTTTTAATTTTGAAACAATAACAAATGATAATAAAATTATATTCTGTTTCGAAAATTATCTAAAAGTCTATAATATCTATGGAGTATTTCAGATATTTTGTAGAAAAAATAACTGAGATATTATTTAGTACTTTGTACCATTTTTAAGTATTTCCTTATGACGTATCTAATTTATTATTTTTAATAATCTATTAATGCCAGTAATTTAGAAAGTCCAGTTTTTTTTTTAATTGGTCTATACTTTGGTGGCCTATATAGACCTTCACAACCAAACCGAGCGAGATGAAACCCAGTAGTTTTTATCGATGAAGCACAGTGATTGATGTTTTAAATAAAGTAATATTTATTCATTCAATAATGTTATTATCATAAAAAACATGGCTTCGTTTTATTTACACTGGCTTGACAGTGACTTGAGTGCACCTGATGGTAAGTACAGTGTAGTCCAAAGACGAAAGCTACCATCAAAGGCTGAGATTCCGTTGATAGTCTCCATCGTTATGTCGGCCCACATATACCACGACTGAAGGCATTTAGGTAACTATGATGATCTTTACACTTGTGTACTGTGGTCATGACCCAGTTCGGGCAATCCCTCTTCCACCCAACCAGTACCAGAACTAGGGATATAAAACTAAAAGAAAAATTAATTTGTAAGCCTATAAGAAAAGAGTAAATAGGCATTTATTGGGCAGGCACGCTCTATTATCATCTTCAACTTCCAATATATGAGATTGAAGTCAAACGTCCCTATGTATATCATTAAAAATCCTTAAAATTAATCAAACTTAAGATCATATATTTGTCATGATATATTCATGATTTTAGGATAAATGACCAAAAACTCGTATGAGTATGGCTATTTAAAAAATGAAATAATAAATAATACAATTATTTTTATAGCTCAAGTAACTTATATCAGATATTTATTAACTAATTAACACATTATGTTCTCATACAATGGAGAAACGAATGTAGCAAATTATATGAGATCAACAAAAACGGATGAACACGCAGCATCGGAACTAAAATCCAGGTTTTAAGTAGGAGATAGTTGCTTTTTGTACACTGTCAGTCATGACAATAGCTTACATATTTTAATTATGTCTGCTCCAGATTTAAAATATTTACATAATGTTACTCAATTCCAATTCATTCAAGGATAAATTCTGTTTTTTACGGCTGATTAACAAATGGTTATCAAAGGGTCGGAACTCTGAGCACAGTTAACGTTATTATGTGACTAAAAATAATTCTAAGAAACATGTCTTTATCTATATTGTATAAAAATAAATTATATTATATATATATAAATACACCTACATTAAATATGAGTATATATATTACTGAGACGTGTATCTCTGTGTCTTATATGTAAATAACTTATTTTCTTATTTATTTGTTTGTATTATTTTATACAAAATTTTAATTTACTTTCATATAAATTATAATATTATATGAAATCTGTAGTGGTGGTGCGTGTGAGTTGGCGAGGAAAATAGAAGGAATCCGGGAACGAACTTACTTGTATATTGTCCCGGTCCACGGCGCTGGTTCAGGCGTCCACACCACAATTTCACGCGTTGTTAGGGTAAGCAGAGCGCTCGAGTTGATACCAATTGTATTACACAGCGTTGTAGCGTTTTATATACTTTTAAAGGAGTTTATTACAGCGAGCGCGTTGTACCTTTCGATGCGTTCGAACCCAGAGAGGAAAACGGATGAGGAAGGTAGGGGGATAAAAAATGTCGAGTGAGTGTTGCTAGTGTAAGGATAGATTATATAAGAGAATATATATTAAAAATATTATAAATAAAGAATAGAAAATAAAATAAATGTAAATTAATAATAAACGGCGTAAACATATCCCCCGGCCTGAGGGTATCCCTCAGAGAAAAAGAAGAGCGCAATTAAACAAACATAAAGCGGAAAAGCGTAGCGTTACAAACAAAATAATTAATTTAATTGAAAAGCGTTTACAAAAAAAAAGCGAGTGCAAATGAGTTTATTAAAGAAGTAGCAGACAAAGGCGTATCACTGGACGAACGTAACCACTCCGTCCTTGTCAGGATATAGATCCTCAACAATATCAAGCGGACAGTTTATAAGAAGCGATTTGTCTACTCGTATTATAACAGTACAACCATTATTAATATTAACAGATGGAGTATTCCATTTTTGTCTGTTTTACATTAATGTCAATTGATCGAGACTCCACCTGCGCGAGTACGATTGTAGGAGTTTATTGACTAACTGATAGCGATTGAGCTTTCTCTTTGGAGACTCACTGACATCCTTGGCGGGTAAATAAAGTAGCAGCGTTAAAATTAAAAAATGCATAAGAGGTAATGCTCTAGGTTTAGATGGATCTGTGCTCAAACTACACAGAAGGTGGCTGTTCATTAATGTGCTTAAGTAACGAAGTGCTATGCTATATGGTTTGTTATTTTGTAGTAAAAAGAGTTCGGAATTGAAGTAATTATTTTTAATAAAGCCATAGATTAATTTTTGCGCGTTTTCCAAGTCTGGAGCCGATGTTATTCTGCGTGTAGATACTAATTCAAACAAACGTAATATACAAACATAAGTGCGTAAATATTTTTATCCATTTGGATAAGCGTTCGGGTAATTCATAAAAAAAAAATATTTTGAGTTTAAATAGTTTGTGGGGTTACAAGATAATAAGATAGAGAATGTATCCACGAAAGAGCAACAGTTGAGTTAGATTTTAATAGCGTAGTAACAGGGTACAATAAAGAAAGCGGATATTCGGAAATATTCGAGTGGTTACAGAGATAATGGTTTGTTTAGTGCATTTGACATTATTTGCGTTTATTTGGAAAAATAAAATATCTTCCTTAGTTTCCACTGTAATTCAATTATTTTAGTAGGCGTTTTGATATAAAAATTAATAATGTTTTAAATTTTATGTTGCGTTGAAATGCGTTCCATTAATCAAGTGCTATTATTAGATAAGCATTTTAAAAGTTTTACCCCCGGCCATGAGCAACTGCGTTAGCTGGCAATATAGTCCTTCAGCCACCTCGACCGATGGTACTGAGGACACGTAGTCATCCATATAGAAATGGCGTTCGAGTGCCCATGCCGCGGCAGGGTAGCGCTCAAGTTCGTCATCAGCAAGTTGCTTGAAAACGCGCATCGCTAAGAAAGGTGAAACTGACACAGAGAATGAAACGCGATTAAAGTTATATGAGCGAATAGGATTATTTTTATGAAATCTAAAAAGTATACGTTGAAAGCGTTGATGATCAGGCGATAATTTTAATTGAAAATATATTTTTTAATGTCTGCGGAGAGAACTAGCGAAAATAATCTAAGGTTTAACAGTAAATTATATAGATTGGTTTGTAAATTTGGTGTATCGTGTAAAATATCATTAAGAGATTTATTTGAAGTGGTTTTAGCGTCAAAAACTATGCGAATATTTGAGGTCGCTTTGTCGGGTCTGGTCGACCTGGTGCGAGCTGTTCCACTAATGATAGACTTCCAGTATCTATATTTTCGCTTTTAGTGGCGTTGTATCCGTCGCGTAGCATTGGGTTTGAAATAAGCTTGTTCTCTAAGTGTAATAAACGCAATTTTGCCTTAGATTCTGAGTTATCTAATTTAGTAGGATCTAATTTTAATGGAAGATTAACTGTGTAACGTCCAGTCGCGTCGCGTGAATAATTATTTAAAAAGTCGCGTTCACATTCTAAGTTATCTGGGTTAAAATGTTTTTTATTTGGTGTGCTATCTAACTTCCAGAAGGGTTGAGTTAAATTTTCTAGACCAGGTTTAACGAATGCATGAAATGATTTTATTTTAGAGCGTTCTATGCATTCCGTTCTTCCCATAATAATATAACCTAGAGTAGTCTGCATAGCAATAACAGACGAATGCGGGATTCTCACTTTGTGATTTCCTAAGAGGAACGGAAAGAGTTCACTGCTTATTAAACAGTCAATATCAGACGGCGAGTAAAATTCATCATCGGCTAAAGGCAAGTCGCGAATATATTGTAACATATCAGTACTTACCGTAGAGTTTGGAATTCTGTCCGATATTGAGTCTATGACGCGTGCTTTAATTGAATATCTACAGCGAGTATCAAACCGAGAATGAATCATGAACTGCGTATGTCCGATAATAGATTTTTCTGTATGCCCTAGTCCCTGCACTAGGGAAGGTGCATACAAAATATTTAAATTCAAGCGCTGACAACATGATTTTGTTATGAAGTGACTCATCGAACCACTGTCTAAAAGTACTCTTATTTTAAAACATTCACCATCACTATTATACATGTAAACAATTGCAGTGGGCAATAGTACGGTAGATACGTTAGAGTCAACTTTAACGTCGCGGGTATTTAATAAAGTAACATCATTACTACGTTGAAAAGAGTGAGCGTTAGGTACGGAGTTTGTGTTTGAATCAAGCTGCGCGGCTGCAGTCTGTGATGACTCATATATACGCGGCTGCGTTGCGGTAGCGTGGTAGGCAGAACTGTTTAGCGAGGAGGGCGGAGCGCGTTCGAGTACAGGTGTCGAACGATCTATATGCAATTTTGTATGATGCATGCGATTACAAATAGCACATCTGTTATGTGATTTACAAAATTTTGTGTTATGAAATCCTAAACAGTTAATACAAAAGTTATTTTGTTTTGCATAGTTATACCTTGATGAGGTATCTAACTTTAAAAAGGCGTCACATTTATAAAGAGGATGGATATTTTCAATTTTGCAGCATATACATTTAGGTGCGGCATTGTTATTAACAATAAAAGTTTGTACGGAATTTTTATTTTTTATTTGTGGAGAGAATTTTGTATTGTTTTGAAATTTTTTAATAGCGTGTTTATAAAAAGGGATCGAGTTCGATATTGTTGGTAAATTGAGAATTTTACTTTGGCTTTTAATAAATTCTGTTAAAGAACTGAATGTAGGTATTTTAATACCTCGTTGAGTTTGTTCGAATAATGTGACAGTTTCGCGGTCGAGTTTTGTAGTAGCGATATATGTAATAATAAAATCAGCCAAATCTTCTATTTTTAATTGTTTTAATGCGGCGTGTGCGGTACAAAATTGTTCGATAAATGTTTCTAAAGAGTTATGCGATGGGTGCTGACTGCCCTTGTAATTTAACATTTGTTCTAAGTACATAGAACCTAAACCACGAGTATCTTCATACTTTTCTTTGAGCATGTTCCAGAGTATTTCATAATTGTCAGCTACGGGTTGAATAGATCCACAAGCTGTCAATGCTTGACCAGAGAGTTTGCCTATTAAATATATTATTTTTTCAGCGTTAGATAAATGTGGGTTGTTGTGAATTAATGAACTAAAGTTCTCGTAAAACATGACCCATTTATTAGGTGATCCATCAAATGACATCAAATCCAAGCCAGGCAATTTTTTGTTCAACCTTTCGTATTTAAAATTCGATTGAACTTGTTCTGCAGCGTTATTCATGAATGTTTGCGTTTGAGACAATACGGGAGTAATTTCGCTCTCGACTGACTTGATATGGCAGTATAACTCGTCAAATGATAATAAGGCGGCAAAATCGGGTTTGGTTTTAGGATTATGAGTAATTATTGCTATATTTAATTGATCTAAAACCTCATTAAAGTCTGTGCGTAATTTTTCTAATGATTTCAAGCGAATGAGGAACATTTTTTTTGCATTTTCATCAGAAATATTCAAGCTTAAATCATATATGTTTTGTAAAATGCCAAATAGACTTTCTTTTTTGGCTTGTAACATAACTACGGTAGTATCCATGTTTGACTGCGTTTTCAATTTAATCGAAGCGTTTATTTAACAGAATTATGTTCTGTATGTTTTCACTAACGTGAGATATGCGTACTACCGTAATGAAAAAAATGTAGGTACAATATTGAAGAAGAATAAACTATATTTAAATAATAATAAGCGTTATAAGAGTATTATATATGTGTTTATAAGCGTTTAATATAATAAATAAATACGAAATATGAGTATAAACGTATAAAATAACACGTAAATATTTAAATATGAGTAAAAATAACTGACAGCGGTGGGTATGTATAACGTGTTAAAATGAGTTTTTGGCGAGGAATAAAGGCGTAGCGAGGAAGGAAGCGTGAGGAATCCAGTGAAGAAGGACCAGAGAAATTATGGTGCGTGTGAGTTGGCGAGGAAAATAGAAGGAATCCGGGAACGAACTTACTTGTATATTGTCCCGGTCCACGGCGCTGGTTCAGGCGTCCACACCACAATTTCACGCGTTGTTAGGGTAAGCAGAGCGCTCGAGTTGATACCAATTGTATTACACAGCGTTGTAGCGTTTTATATACTTTTAAAGGAGTTTATTACAGCGAGCGCGTTGTACCTTTCGATGCGTTCGAACCCAGAGAGGAAAACGGATGAGGAAGGTAGGGGGATAAAAAATGTCGAGTGAGTGTTGCTAGTGTAAGGATAGATTATATAAGAGAATATATATTAAAAATATTATAAATAAAGAATAGAAAATAAAATAAATGTAAATTAATAATAAACGGCGTAAACAAGTGGTTTAGTGGGTAATGGAACGGATTCAATGCGTGGTAACGCGAATAATTGTAGGTGCGAATCCCGGCATGAACCCCTGTGTTTTTCCAGATTACGTATGGATTTAGGCCCCGCATGCTCACCGCTGAAGGAAAACGTCGTAACGAAACCTGCATGGCATCTAATAGAAATGTCATGTGTAAAGCTTGAGAACGGTGATCGGCTGCGCTACTAGTCACTTTGGGCACGCTTGTAAGCACAAATTGGATACAGCCACTAATGTATCTCTACTCACCCCATAAGGGATATACTTTGACTATATGATGATGACCTAGCCGGTTTCGGCCACGGCGACTGTTTCAACATCGATTAAGAAATTCGAGGTCCAGTTTACGGAAACAGTCAATTGCGCAGGAGATATTTAAGTGCATAACTGGACGCGCAGCCAGAAAAGCACTCTCTCGTCCGAGCTCCCTCAGGCCTGATGGAAAGGAGAACCAGTACGATCAGGAGGGAGCGGGATGCAGGTTTGGTCGAGTTTTCCTTCTCTGAACACCTGGTTGAATTGCGGTGTTAAAGAGATACTTTAGTCGCCTTTTACGACACCTCAGCAAGAAGAGGGGGGTGCTATTCTATTCTGCCGGCAGCCACCACGGCTTGACTATATATTATTATTATATCACGCAAGGACACCCCGAACCATCTTGAAGCATTAAATTACATATGTACATGGTAATGCAGCTACCGGTCGATTTGCCGGAATATGAGATTACATTAAGTTCTGATATTACTTATTTACTATCTGTTAGTTTTTACAGATGTTAAAATAGGTCAATGTTAAAAAACCACGTGTAATAAGATTCCTGCGTAATTTATATATAAATTTATGCGGTGGCGTCACATGACTTCCTATTTTGGCGGCTTCAAAACAACGAGCATTATCTCGAGTAAATATTGAATTATATATTTACCGTCTATTTTATTTTATTTCAATGCAGTTTACTACCGTTTTGTGTAAATAGCTTCGTTCGGCCTCCGATTTCAATTCATCTGTGTCACGCTTGTTTACGAACGCAGCGAAAGTATTATTTCGGACAAAGACTTGCTGCGAACTATCTGGGTCGGTATTTGCGAAATTATGTAAAACAAAAATGTATGATCAATAATAATCGACTTTGTTATAAAGTATAATAACTAAATTTAAAAACTTAAATTAACTCGATAATGCCATTAAGCTGCGGTGCAATCTATCTGATTTTGTTAAAAGGACTAAATACAGAAGTAACTGTAAATGTAAAATATGGTCTTGGTCTTCAAAAATTATTTCAATATATACTTTACACCGTGTAAAATATTTGGACTTTGCTATTCTCTTTCTGCGTTCGATATACGTCAGACATTACAAAATAAATAAATAATATCAGGTCAGACTGTGTAGTAGGTACTGCTTTTGTGTTGTATACTGGCTCGACAAAGTGACAATATCGCTCTTGATGGAATTAGTGTAGTTCAAGAAAGATAGCGACTACGGAGGAAATATAATTCATTAACAATCTCAGTTATCAGGTCTACCCATATATATCACGACTGATGGTATGTAGATATATTTTTACCTAAATACACATGCTTTACGAACGTATTGTAGTGCCATTGCTGAATAGAGTGATACAGAATATGTATGCCCTATAATTTATAAATTGCCAAAAAGGGCTAAATTAGATGAACTAGATTAGATGGATGAGGCGAACTTCGCCCGGTTTAATTGTGAAGGTCTATCCCGGCCATCAACATATTGTCCTGTCAATAAAAAAATGGATGAGATGGAGATCGTGCATATATGTTTGTCTTACGGACTGCCTAATAGAGAGATTCTTTGGGTTGGGATCTTTACGTCCACATCTCCAAGAAATATAGCCTGAGAAAGTCTATTCGTTCGCCAGGTCGTTAGAGAAATTTGAACTTCCAGACCACCATTTGCCACCCAACCCATAAATTGTCGGCTGAACATCTTCAGTGTTTGTCCACCCGGCCGGTTTAGTTGTGAAGACCTTTCTTTCCCGATCAACCAACACGCGCCATTTCGAAAAAAGAAAAAAACCATTGAGTTTTAAGGTTATCTGTTTCATCGCACGCCCGTCATACTTCGCGTAGGTTAGATTGTGCTAAAATTAACGAAGTGTATAACTGTCTATGTTATTAATGATCAAGAATTTCTTGTACGTATGCCCGTGAGTCGACACAAACATTCTGTAGGTGTCTTGGGGCGTATTACTCACGATTCTGTTACAGGCAATTTGCATTCAAAATGTGCATTGTTCTGTAGTTTCGCAATATTTGGAGAACGACGGTGTCGATCAATAAGAGTAAACTGCGAAGATATCAATAGTGAATGAAGTAAAAACCAGTATTTATTGACTCTACTTTTTCGTGTATTTATTTATAAGTAGATCAATGTAATGAACTTTGTCTAATGAACACAAGTACTATATGTTATGTGGGATGCTTATATTTGTGTATGATTCTCTGTTTTTCCAAATTTTGAGTCCTATCATAGTAAGTTCCAGTCTTAAACCATATTGTATAATGCTTTATTCTTTGCTGTAATAGAAAATACTATCAATAATATTTTTTTCTAAAATGGTTCTTTTGACTTTAGAGATGCAATCTAAACAATGCAGTAGATAGTTAATAGTTAATAATTTTATAAACAGATTTGATAAAATTAATGGTCTACAAAATTCTGCACACTGCCAAATCGAGTAACTCCGGGTACTCCATTGTCCACCGCATCAGGCTAAAAACCATTTAGATTATCATAGCGTGCTTATTTTCAACTACTTCTTACGTTTCTACAAAATTTTAAGTACCTACGTGCTGAGACCAACTATTACAAATACAAAAAGAACGGGAAAGAATAAGTTTTCGTTTTTAGTTTTATTTTACTAACTCATAGGGATGATCTTGGTTTTTACATGTTTTAGTATGAAATAATATAATATGCCGATCGGTCGACTGTTCCTAAAATATTCTTTTATTTTGTTCAATTTAAATAACGATTTAGATATATTATTAAATATATGTATACCTTAGGTAAAGGCTAAAAGTTAATAAATATTGCAAATAAGTATGCGATCCATGAGATAACTAATAATATGTAGATAATTTTTAATTTATTATAGTAAATTTTTTATTCTGACATTAAGTAGATACTGTAAAGAATACGGCAGCTAAAGATGAATTGCCAAATTAATATTCTTACAAATTCAAGGATCCTTTAAAGATTGTTATTTAGACTTTTCCACAAAGATTTGTAAAGACATACGAATGTAACTGTGGCAAGATATATACAATTATTTAAATGATTATTATTAGCTTCAGAATGAGTGGTAATTTTAATATCAATTCATGCTATTGATTATTTTATATTTTGAAGGGTATCGTCAATTATTTCCATTGCACCTCGTACAGACGTTTCAAGGTCAATTTGCCTATTTGACAAAGAGCCTCGAAAAAGTCAATTATATTAATACATAGTTTGATATTATATAATACTTGATATTTACGAATAAGTATTAGAACTACAATTATTATAATTTATGCGCATCATAGCTGAAGTTCAAAAACAAAAGGTTTTATGCTCAATATAATGTGAGACCAGTATGACATCATTCTCTATATTATGTATATATTTTATTAACTAACCCTGATGAGCGAAGACAGCCTTACAGTAAATAAATGCATCGTTAGAGCACAACCACACTACCAAGAGTGAACGACTACGGAAGAAGATCTAAGCTGATGTTTAAATAATATTTATTATTAAACTTCTCGCAACTAACAAAAAAAAGATGTAAAAACATAGTACTTAGCTAATGATATTAATATAAATATATTACGAAGAATCAAGACGAGTAAACGCTTTATAGCCGATTATGTACAATTTAGAATGTAAATACCATTAAAAATGTAATACAACAAGTATGCAATAAAAAGATAGATTAACCTCCAGCCGGATGCTGGAACAAGTCGACCTCAGGAGCCATCGCTGTTACATTTATCTCACTAATCACGACGCGACGACCTGCCCGTGCGTTTCATGCAAATTGTTTATTTAATATATCGTGACTACAACTTAGTTGCATAAAGTGTTTTCAAATATTTCCTGATATCGTTGATCGTGGGCTTTTTAGTTTTCTTTTGACTCTACAAGATGATTATGCCGCGTTCTGTGTGCTAAGTATTAACAAAGTGTAGTCCAAAAATTTCTGAGATAGCCAAGGGATGTAAATCTGCCGACAGTCGCTATAATCATGCGAGCGTAAACATAGTACGGTGGAAAACAGCTGTAGAAGTACACGAGCTGATTCCAAACCTGATTTTAGGAATCGAGTGACTACGATAGTCTTTGTAGCTAATGTGGTCTGAGTTCATTTAGACATAGAAGCCTTACCACAGTGTCACGGCTACTCATTTAGCATCGACATGGAGTCGTAAAAATTAGAATCAGTTATTATGTTACTAAAATTATTTATATTTTAAAATGGTAATGAGATCTAATATTGTGTATTAAAAATGATATATTCTATGACTCAGATAAAATAAAAATATAGTTAGGATCATAACAACGACAACAAAAGGCAAATGTATTGATTGTCGAGCAAAAAGTAAAGAAGTCGTGATCAGGAAATAATGCGTTTAAATGTATGATATATTCTAAGCTATGTACCTCACCAAGGTACATAATATGCTAAAACTAGAATAAATTGTATTACATTTGTATATTTCGATATAAAAATTATCTAGTGGCCTTCATATCATTACACTAGACAACATATGTTTTTATATATCTTTAAAGAATCTTTATTCTTAGACGTAAATAAATATGTAAGTGTTGAGGAAATCCTGGATTACTAGATAGTGGAGAAGGTGCATTCCAGAGGCTTTTAATCGATAAAAGTCCGTCATTACACCGCACACTTAGAGGCATAGGTAACCTTAACCATGAAGATGTTCACACATGTATGGCAAGAAAAGTGCTTTTAACTACACAATTCTATCTATTAATCCTTCTAACTGGAATTGTATCATTACAATTTCAGTACATACATACATCAAAAAGATAGTTGTAACCATAGATGGGCAAAATGTAATCAGATTAATAAAAATGATTAACGATTACATTTTACGTTTTTTACCATTAATATGACTGCATTTTGCTCGTTTATATTTTTAAGACTACAAAATCCCAGATTGTATACACATTTATCATTTCTTAATGTTTTATATGGATTTAATCATGATTACAGAGTAAGAAAATTAAAATGACGACTACATTTTGTAATCGTTCATCATTAATCAGATTACATTTTGCCCATCTCTGGTTGTAATTATAACTTTTTTAATGTTATTTAAATGGGAATGGTGTCATTACAAATATCTTTTCAGTGAGAACAAAATCCAATAACCTCTACATTTATAGATTATTGTATTGTCTATGAAACACAGATTATTAACAAAAACCTCTACGTCCATTTATGCATAAAAGCGTCCAAGGTGCAATGAATGGTTTTATCAACGAACTAATATTAGTAGCTTTAACAATGGCAAAGGCCACTTGAGCACTTTGTTCAAGTTATTTTTATACATCTTCGCGTCCTTAGGTGTCAAAATTTGACCTGGTAGGTATGCGGACGCCTGGTTTTGTTTAAATTCAACCTTAGCCATAGATTCAACAGTTGAAACAAATGTCAGTCAAAGTTCAATTGTATATTGGGAATTTGAAGCTTTTCTTGTAACAATAAGGTGTCAAATTAAGTATCGAATCTGAAATGTTATGTAAATACATAAATATGTTGGAATCCAATAACCTTGCCTGCATCCGAATCGGGATGCGCTACTATTGCGATGTGATCAAATGCGGTGTTCACTAAACCGAGCCTCAATTAAATAAATTTAATCAAAGTATTTATTTGTTTTTCGAAGATGGTATGCAAAGAAACTTACAAGTTTTACTATTCTAAGATGAGGTTCTATACTCCTAAATGGATTGTAATTAATACTATGATATCATAACTATTAATTTTGTTTTGACAAGTGATATAGCGGCCTGCAAGGTATTTATTTACCATTTCGAAATATTAAAAATATAAGTTATTTTTATGACAAATTATAAACATTTTTACATCACATATCTTTGCATCTCTTATACAAAATGTAGATACAATTAATTAAATTACAAATATTTTTATTAAACCTGTTTTCCTAGATATCGTTATTATACATTACCTCATAGAATATTTATGTATAATAATTCGTAGTAAGTATTACTATTGATTTCAATGCCAAAGTAACGACTGGTGCTACATGTATGTTGTCGCTGACAACCTAAGTTACTAAAGTTGCGACGTATTACAATTATTTTTCCCGTTTGAATAGGACAGACATCTTTAACTATATTTCAAGCGTATATATATTTGTATATACATAGTAGCGACCCTGTTATGTTTGCAATAGTTTGGAATTAACGTCAAAGCTTAAAACACGAGCAGTTGTGTTCATTGGTAGTTGCTGATTTGTCATTGATGTATTCTTCTGGACTTTATGTTGTTATTTTTGGGTTGGTGTTAGGTCTGGGCAGCAACAAGGTACCCGGATGGTAAAATTATGTGGGAAATTGCTGATTTTCCTAATGGCGTGGGCAAGAGTGCGCGTCGCTTGGATCGTTGGTTTTGACGTCAATCATAGACAATGGAATGTTGAAAATACTAACGTCAGGTTCAAAAGGACTTATATCCAGAGCCGCAAAACTTAATATTAACTGACTACAATAGTTTGTTATTGTATAAATACTGTAATATTGTAAGTCTTTGTTTACTTTAATGTGTGACTTTTGACATTGTGGTCTGTACTAATGACCATATTGTGTACTCGTATTTATATCTCTTGATATTTTTTTAAGTATTACAAAACACTTTTAATATTGACCTATATATGTTTGTTTTATTCGACTTTGTCCTTTTACCTTGAATAACAATTGAATAGATCAACTTTGATACTATGTACGACTTCTGCGTAAAAATACAATATATAGTTTGTTACTTAATTAACAACAGCGGTAACAGTGATTTTACTGAGCTATTATAGTTCCTTTATACACCCAAAGCTAATTATTATGGCGTACAAATTCTGTTGTGTTAAAATTAAAACATTACTGCTTACAGTATCGAAAAGTATTGATTATAGGACTAAAAAGTATCAAATGTTAACGTAATGAACCGATGAGTGGCACTGACATAAGTAATTAAGTGTCACAAAGCGAGCGCTGGAGGCGTCTTATGCTCTATGGGTGTTTAGATGATAAATGACGCGTTAACGAATTAAAGTGATCAGAAACACTTTTATAAGCCATTATTGCTTTCAACCAATTAACCGTTTTTACATAACTGGCTTCTGCTTGTTATAAATTGTTCATTTATTCAAAAATGATGGAACCAGGTTAATTGAGGGAAGACCTTAATAGCCTAATAAAAGATTAATTTGCAATAAAACAAAAACGAAACTAAATTTTACATAAAACACAGTTTTACAATACCGTTAATTTTGATAAATTATTAATATTTAATAGATAAAATTATTCTATTACTTTTCTATTTTATTACATGTAAAATAAAGTTATAAAAAATATTCGCTAATTTTAAATAAACCTTTTTTTAGTTTTCTTTTTTTCTATAGTTAACAATTAATCTATATTTTATTAATATATTTCTAATAATTAATATATTTCTTAATTTACTTAAAATATCTAACACCTTTATTAATTAAATTTGAATATCTAGAAAATATATATAAATAAATAGAAATCTTGATGTAGATCATATAATGTACTGAAAATTCTAATTTATTTAAATAAGTAGATTAATCAAAATATATAAATATTGTTTATAGTTAAGTAGAGAATAAGTAAATACTAACTAAAAAGAAAATTAACCTGAATATATTTTTGAACCTAAACCTAAAAGTTGAGCAAATTCTTTTAAAGCATCGAATTAGTTCGTTGAAGTTTTTTCCATAGGAAGTTTTTACCTGCCTCATATCAGACAGAATCTACTGATAAATTTTTGTCGTAATGTTTTTTCAGTGGGTTGCTTCCTTAATTATTTTATTTGCTTTCGAGCATTAATATTTAAATAGTTTCAATATATAAAAATGTATATTTACCCATTTCAGACGCACATATTTTATTTTTTCAGATATTTTATCATTAGGGTACATGAAATCACGAAAAAAGATCTAACAAAGTTGTTGTTTTAATAATATTATGCTTGTTGAACTGTTAGACCGTGTGTGATAAGAATTATTCTGGTTGCACAAGCATCAGCACGGCGCGCCCCTTGTTTTATTCACCTTACAATGAGTGCAACGTCACACGAACAGGCCGATTATCTATTCACACGAGTTTCCATTCCAACACGACATACGTCAATTTTACGCAATTTTTGTGTGAATAAATAAATTACAGCTTTAAGTGTTCAAATTCAAATTTGTTTCGTGTTTGTAATATTTTTTACTAGACCAATTATATTATGTTTTGGATCATTTAGTTTTACTAAACAACGCAGTAGTAGGTTGTTATTTCCATATTATATCAGTTTTGAAATTTGTGAGAAATGTGTGATTTCTGTGTCACCTTATTATTATTTTTACTTATTATAACAGTTGTACATTTATATGAAGACGGGATTTGGATTTTGGAAGTCGCTGCTCGGCGTCTCAGCAATGACTGACAGAATCCGGAATTATTGAACCTTGTTCCACCCTCTGCCTTCTTTAATAAAACCACGCGCGCGAGTTTACGGAGTCATAGCTTTATGGTTTTTCATATCCCGGCTAGAACTAATAAATTCTCTAACTCTTACTTTTCCCCTGTCGTTAGGTTGTGGAATGGTCTTCCGGTGAATGTGTTCCCACTGTCCTATGATATGGGGTCTTTTAACCATGTCCATTACTGATGGGGTTTTCTTTAGTGTTAATAGTTTTCGTCATTTTTTAACCACACCATGCTTACCATCAGGTGTGGTGTAGTCACTATGTTGAGTCACGATAAAAAAAACGAGTGAGAATTATTATATTTTCATTTTTATTCTTAGTAGTAAAATTTTACATCTTACAAATAGCAAAAATACAATATATAATATATCAAAAATAGCAAAAACATATCGAGGGGTGAAAGGCTATTTGGTTTAAGCGACATTTTTTGGTGATATAGTAATATATATAATTTCAGAATCAGCGTTTTTTACCGATTCCAAATATATATATATTACTATATCACCAAAAAATATCGCTTAAACCGAATAGCCTTTCACCCCTCGATATAATACATTTAGAATTTAAGGACATTTAGAACTGGATCCCCTCACGTTTACTCCTTATTTACTACTTCGTGCAATGCCTTTGTCGCTATCGATATACTTATGCAAAGAAAACGTGTCGATAATAAGTTTCAAAATACATATATTGTGCAAATGTGGGCTTTTATTTCGAAACCTTCGAGATATCTCATGATCTGGAGGAAAACAAATTAGTTTGGGAAAATGTCATATCCGTTATTTGAATACAGTATGTTGGAAATCGGAATGCAATGGAAAATTTTTTAGTCTCTTTATGAGAACTGGAACATGTCTTCCGAGAAATACCTGTTCATTAATTGTTATAGAATTAATAACTTATTATTGCTGGGTAAATTGCTTTTGGTTACAATTCTTACGTCTCTTGTAAACTGGATTTGTGTGATCTTGTTCTACTTTGTCTTAGCGCTTTGATTTGGTTGTTCCGTAATTATTAACATTTCCTTCATCACATGCTACACAAGATATTTTATTACGAATGCGTTCTCTTACATTGTATTTGTAGCTTTTGGAATAGTAAGAGAATTCTTAAAGTCTGTTTCATAGTTTTTGTTTAGTGTCAAGTTCATTTATTTTATTTTTATGAATATTGTATACAAATTACCAAATGATTTTGGATAATTTCACTACAAATATTATTTCTAAGAAAAATAAAAAAAAACTATAGACTTATAATTATTCTGCCTGTGGATGTTATCGGAGAGCTTAGATTCTCTGATTATATATCCGATTCGCTTAGGAAACTACTGAAGTTGAAATCAAGAAATTCTTAAATCGTTTTTTTTATGATGTTTGTTTGAAAATCCTCCAGCTCTGAGTGCAGGCCGCACCTGGATGAAGGCAGGCCAGGTCCGCTAGTAATTGCATACAATCATCTTTAAACTATGTTAAAAAAACTACAGTAAAGCAACCGTGCTAATCTTATTATAAATTCTCTGAAGTTACGTTGTAATTACCACTTACCAGTTGTGATTATCAATTTTAATATCTAAGAAAACAAACAATATGAATCGAGATCAAAAATTATCTAGTGTCTTCTGTATAATGGGTTGCGTAAATGTATAGAAGGCAGGTTTCCACGGTTATTTCTCGACAATGTGTGGTGGTGCAACGGTGGTGAGTATCTGGTGGAAGCAATTCAGTCGCACGCGCATTCTAGTACTGTCAACTCCTGCTGATAATTTTTCATTACCCTTTCGCACTAATCGTAGACCTTACGCTCTGTGTTCGATTGTACGTCATTGAGAAATTGTACTTTGGAATAGTTGCAAATAGTGTATTGTCTTAGTTCGCTAATTGTCTGTGAATGATGTGATTGACTCTAAAATAAATTAAATGTATGTGTTGTTCTTCTAAAGGATGGTGTAAAGGAATCTGATGAATATTTGATTGTTTTGTTTCTATAAACTTGTGTACCTTAGTGAATTGTGGCTTATTGTTTGATGATATGAGCATAGAACAAATAGGGCTCATTCTATACAAAGGATCCTAATCCCATTGATTAGGAACTGGATTGATGTAATCACTGGGTGATAGTCTTCAGCTCTATAGTTCAGCGGCTTGATTCACAAGCGGAACAAATATTTGTACGGTAGTTACTTTGTGACCTATAAGTAATTGTACCGTGTCTATGTTTATGTACAAACACACCTAAGAAACGAATAAATTATAGACTAAGGAAACTTTTATATATATATATCTATATCTCCCGTTACAGTTACAGAAGATAACAAAACTATTACGTCGTAAGCTCACGCATAGAGCTTACGACGCCCATAGCATACACATACTGTTACTTTAATTTTTTTAGATTTCGTCTGTATATAGCATTATATTCAAAAATCTAGCCATTTAGATAATCAAGGGCTCATTTTTGTTATATATTGATAAAGTAATCATTTAAATATTGCATTTCATTGTTATTTTTGTTCTATTTAATTAAATCTAGAAAAAGATAGTTTATAGTATACCAGCTATAGAGAGCGACAATGTTCTATAAAAAAAAAAAACACATAATTTTACGTTTTTGCTAATTGATTTTCAGAAACGTTAAAACATGTATTTTTTAATTCCAACTAAAAATCTAAATACCAGTTTTTATAGTGGTCAATCCAAAATAAATTGATTATGAAATAGACGTTCACCCCCTATTTTAGTCTCCTGTTGGTTGACTTCCTAAAAACCTTGAAACACTTATCTTATTATTTCTATAAAAAAAGTAAAAGACCATTTTTCATTGGATTTACTTCAAAATTGATGAATTTTCAAATAAATTTTCGAATCCTATTTCACTCCCTTAGGAGTAGAATATAATAAAAATTATCCCTGGCTTAACCTGGCTTACGTCATAAAAAACTCAATGTCTAAATTTAATGTTTCTAGCTTCAGTCATTTAAGCTCTACGATGATATATTAGTGAGGTACAGGTAATTTGATTGATATTGGAAAATATTGCTTCCATGACTTCCTTAGGCCCATAGTGACCATAGATTTCTCCTGTGATTTCTCAAGCATATCACTAACGGTCTACCGTATTACTAATTGAAAGATGTCACAGTTCAATGCTCTGATAACTCGGTGAATATCAATTATAGTGAATGCTAATTATATCCGTTGCGACTTACGACCCTTTGGCTGTCTGAACTTGTAGTCCAGTCCGCCTCAAATGGCGTTAAGTTCTTCGTCCCCGATCAATTACATTTTTTACGGCGGGATGTGTCAGATCTCTGCCTGTAACATATCTAGTCGTTATTCCTTAATTAAATCATTTAGCCTAAAAACCTGAGAAAGGAATGTTTTGCAAGATTTCTTTTTCGTTTGTCAACTTAAGTGGAACTGTATAAGAGAGCTGTTCAAAGCGATGACCCTTAAGCTATGGGTTACTTTTATTTTCGGTTTTATTGTAACTTGCAAGGGGGTTAGAGCGTCTAAGTCCAACAGGATCGCGATCATCAAAGTCCGCCTTCTATAAACTTTTCGTTGTGTTATATTTAATTCAGTACAACAACGGCGACTGTTAATGAATTCTCGTCTTCTGACACTTTTCTTGGACTTGAATTTTACTCACAATCAGTTGCAATCTTGTTTCAGAACAAGTGTAATTAAATATACTTGTAAAAATTGCACGTTAAGCATAATACGGTAAAAGAAGACTAATATTATACCGTAATTTAGTACACTATACCATAGTAAGTAATATCTATTGTCCTTTGGCAACACTTCTGCTCATGCCCACGACTATAGCCGATAGAGTTCACTTTCCACCAAGTAGCTTGTCTGTTTGACACCTTATGTTATGGAATAAAATAATAACATGTTAATATTACATCCCGACGCAGCCAGCAGAGGCTGACGGTCCAAGTCGAGGTTTTACCCACAGGGGTGCCCTGGCATTGCTTCCCAACCCATAAATTGCGGCTAAGCACCTTCAGTGTTCGCCCACGCGCTCGGTTTAGTTGTGGAGGCCTTTCCCGGTCATCAACATATCTTCGTTTCGAAAAAAAAATGTTAATATATTAAGGTCGTGATTATATTTAAAACTTATGATACCACGGTGTTCACTCACACGAATCCAACTGTATACGAACCGCTATACTATATATGTATACGCTTACTACTCAACGCATCGGGCATTCACAATATTGAATCCGTTAATCGTTACTCAAGTAGTTGAGCAAATAATTATGCGTTTATACCATTAGGGAATATCAAACGGTACCTACGTTTGCAAATTATTTCTCCTATTTTTATAATCTAAAAATACCAATGCTGTCATTTTAAATTGGAGCTTGAGCATTTCTATATAATTTATCATTGGTACCACTGATATCATTTAGTCATTAATCGAAACACCTGTCTTGTGTGTCCTTGCCTTATACGTTAGTTTAGAATAATTATAAAAAAATTTGCTCTCTCCTATCTTTTATAAGTAATCTCTTGATTTGATTGATCTTATTGAAGTAGCCACACAGTAATAATAACTTAATATAACATCTTTACATGATTTTACTAACTTTCATTTCCAAATCAGTTTGATATTACGATTTAGGGTGTCGGTATCTTTACTTACCCTTAACTCCTAAATATATTACTTTCAGAATCGTTTTGAATCATCACAAATTGAAACATTGAACTTTAGATAACAGTTATAACTCACATAGCAGATGAAATGATACAACTTCAATCGTTCCGACGAACTTTAGATTTGAGTTTGAGGCGCAGTACCTATTGTAATGGTGGCTTACGAAATACTTGCTTGCCTATAGGCACATAGATCAAGGACTAGGTTTGTTATTATTCGTTGATGATTCCATACGAGCGATTACATGAATTATATTGTAGTGTCTCCGTAATTGCACAAGCAATTTTGTGTCCGTTGAAATCTATCAAATACTTCAGTATGATTGTCATAATTAAATCTTATCTAAATGTAATTCAATCGTAAAATCTAATTAAATATAAATTTTTGAATACTATTTAGGCCTTGGGTCCTAATTGTTTTTCTTTAAATCCCAAAATTGAAATCTAAGATTAGGTTCCTGTCAAGTATCTACTGTACTCAACAGGATTATAAAATACTAGACCTCCATGATTTATTTTTTATTTAACTGTTGCATTATATACTAGGATATTTCCAATGTTGTAGAGCTTATAACAAGTACAAATTATGAAATGCACTTCCAAACTTTTTTTGTAACCCGGGGGAAAATTGTGCTCAGGACCGTTAGGGCCGCAGTGAGGGCAGTGGCTCCGCTGTTTCAGACTCCTAATGGCCTAAAAACCCTTCAACTCCCTCCACTCACTACCAGTCAGATGGAGAACCATGGAGAAACCCATCCATGGAGGTTCCATCTCTGGGAGATAATGTTCTTCTTAAACTCTTAATCAGGCGGCATACAGGATACATACGCATCACTTCTGCGTCGTCCGTAAAGGAGAGTCCTTCAGCGCTACTTTTCGAGCACATCCAAACCTGAAACAGCTACTTATAAAACATACAAATGTTTGCTTAGCCTGCGAATCGAACACACGATTCAGAGTGATTACCTGCACGAATCGAGCAGTCGATCTTATGTTTAATAGAAAGAGGAAATATTAGTACCTTAGTTATTACTGTTACACAATAGTAAGAAATTCACTCTCTTTGTGTCTAGTCGGGCGCCATACTCGCGCTCAAGTTATTGCGATCGTTCCCGCGTAAATGTATAAAACCGCGGGAACAACAATCGAAACAATAGCGGCCGACATAACGCTACGAATGTTATCTATCTCTAGAGTGTCTTTTGCAACATTGTATGTTCTCATTGCTTGTTTGTAAATTTCGTTTGCGGTTAGGGTTTGAACGTAAAGTAATTTATAATTTTTGTAACATAAAAAACAAATAATTTATACAGGTTTCGTCATTAATATATTCTCAAAATTTCTTAGTTCGAAGTTGTTGTACTACGAGCAGAGGTATTCCAATTCGTTTTAATTTTTATAAATTGTTGATTTTCATTTTCCTACTATAACTGCGTGAATGCCTCCATAATCTTAATTTAACTAAATCTTAACAATCACCAATTATTCATTAGATTTCATATCTGAAATATGTTATTATAGTCAATAGTTATATTTAGTCATCTTAAATATATAGAAATAGGTATTTTATCTCATAAACTCTTCAACTTTGTTAACAAAAATATACTATATTCTAATCACTCATATTTTTTCTCTGAGCCTTAAAATATTACTTAATATTATACAACAAAAAAATACGCTACGTACTATGTATCGTAGTATTATAACAAAAGGGATGTATTATCTATTATTTTTCTAAAAAAAATCTTTATTAATTTTCTCTCAGCATAAAATACTGATAATGTTTACTTATGTTAGGAAACTCTTTCATATTCAAACAATCAGCCACTTGTCGTTTGTTTTCCGATTCTGTTTAATAAACGCGCATTTTACGGCTAAAGAATGTCGTTGCATCATCAATTTGTATCAACACAATAAGCCAACAAACAAACACACTGCATTCAAAATATTTGCCTTCATTCACATTCGGTAACAAGTTTGGAATTGATACAATCGATAACTTTACACCATAGGTTACCGTCTCTTACATACGTGTGTTAAATGAACTTAATATTAAAGTGATGTCCATGGAAATGGTTCTATTTAAAAATTTCTTCTGAAAAGGCATATGTTCAAATGCACATATAAAAATGGTGAACGGCAACTACGTTTTGTATGGAGATAGACCCTCATCGGAATCTGAGATTGTCGACGACCACGTACACCCGCGCATTTCCGAACGCAAGGCAAAACGAAAAGCCAACAGAACAGCTAATGAACTACAACACTCCCTAAACCAAGCACAGCTGGACAATGAAACTGATTCGGTAAAGTACGAAAAGAAAATCAAAGAGCCCAGACTACTTCGATATGTTCCGACGACTGAAGTTGAGGAGAATTTTGTTACGGAGAAATTCGAGACTTATGATTTGAAACCAGCTGGAGAGAGACCTAAGAGATATGCGTTTACGAAGAAAGCAAGAAACCCAGCTGATGGGTCCATCAATTACGCATACTCTCGATCAAGCAGTAGTTGTAGTTCGCCGAATGGGAACTTGCCAACTATATCGGAGCACTGCGAACAATATGACACTTACCGCGTCCATTCGGTGCCGAGGCCGGTCACAAGCGATATTATGAGCGGGTACGAGACAAAACTGGATAAATACTTCGCAAAGCCAAGGGAAGTGAAGAAGTTTGCCATTAAGGTGAGATACGATGTAAGTTGAATTTCTCCCATGTCTACGATATCTATTTTACCCAATGTTAGATCTGTTTAATAGGTATATATGAACACATTCGAAGTAACCATGTAGGTTTATTTAGTTTTAGTGTAAGTGTTTACATTAAATTGGCAAAATATAGCCTTGTTTTGGTATGTTTGGCTCAACATACAGTTGCAAATTATAATGCCAGATAAACAGCACGCGTAAATAATTTACATGTATAAACCTTGTTGAGTTCATTAAACAGATCGTATCTTGGCGTCGTATCACGAAGTATAGTAATATCAAAACTTATTCTTATATATTTTTTTTTTTTATAACTTATAGGCGAACGCTTGACCTCAATCACACCTGGTGGAAGGTGAAGATGAGTCCGATGATGAACCACGTCCGCCTAACAAATGCCTATTCACTCTTCTTTTAAAGACTCCCAGGTCATAAGATCGCGGAAATATGACACATTAGACTTATATTCATGTGAGGCATTACGGCTGAGCACCTTCAGTGTTTGGCCACCCTACCGGTGTAGTTGTGGAGGCCTTTCCCGGTCATCAGCACTCGTCCTACAAAAAAAAAAGGTGAGGCGTGTGCCTAACCGCCCTGTTGCAAATTTTAAGATAATAATCTATTAAATTCAATGAACGTTTCTACAACAGAGTGCAAATACAGGCCCATAACCAAGCGAAAAGTGGAAAATGACAGACACCCATTAATGATTACCCTTGTGTGTCATGTATAAAAAACTTATGATGTCAAGAATTTTAATAATCATTTTAATATCAGTTTACTTGTTTGTAATCCTTACAATTATATAAAAGTTATAAGTATTTCTAAATTTTGTTCTAAAATAATTACGACATTAAAATGGGTGTGCGAATCAGCACGTGTATGTAGGTACAAGTGCTGCGGTTAGTCAATACTCATGTGGTCATTAACTGAGGGTTCGTTCAGTAAATCAACGTCTGTTCCGACTTGCTATTACAGATTCTGTTGGACATTAACTTTAGTACACAGGTTTAGATTTATCACACAGGATAACAAACTTGTATTCGAAATTATAACCTGTAGTCTGTGTAATATTAAAAATTAAAAAACTTAAATTACATTCAGCTCTGATTTTATAAATCTTATGCCTTTATATATATTTGACTTTAAAACGTATCAAGGGTATTTCATAGAAGATATTTAACAAAAATCAGGAACTTGATTACATCATTTATTTAATAGGTGTTTGTATTTTTATTAATATCTTCCAGCCTCGCGTTAAAACCATACAGATTAAGTTGATTTGGAACTTTACGTCGCTCTGAGTCCCTTGGAGGATAAACTACAAAGTAATATATTGATAATTAAATAACTTGACATGTTCAGTTTAGATATCGTAGAATAATTTTAACTACATTTTGCGATAAACTTCCTTAAATAAAATACAAGTTACACGAGGAAGAAGTTGCGGGCAACGCCATTTAGTTTTTAAATAAAATCGTTAAAAATATGCAAGTTATAAGTTTAAGGAAGACATTAAATAAATTTACTTATTTAATAAAATGTAATAACCGTACATCTTTAAACGATTTTATTCCTACATTGAATAAAATTTGGCTGTTATTACCTAATAGTTCTATTTTAAAAAGACGTAATAAAGGTTATGGTAAATAAAAATTATTTTATGTTTATTAATTAAATTAGTATATGAGTATGTAATTTAAACTTATTTAATAAAGTCAAAACATTTTTTTTTTTTCAAAAACAAAAATAAAATAGTTAATGCAAAATTCGTGTTATACGTGAGAAGGCCACAGATTTACCTCTTTAATAAATTAAGCACATGCGAACTGAGATTATATACTTTTTCTTGTATTTCAATTCCCACGAAAATGTAGTTAATATTGAACTGGTTAGGGCGTGTAAGTAGAACATTGTCGTATTTGGACTTTGGAGACAAAGTTTTACGAAAACAGATTCCAACAATAATTTCCTGCCTGCTGCAATATTTTACACATACTGATTTCATTCCAACATAATTTTTAATGAATGTGTAAAGTTAATAAGTGTTTATTTAGTGTGTGAAGTAATTCTGACAATTTTTCGAAAACTTGCCACATTTTGTATTTTACTTTAAATTAATTAGTAAATGTACTGTGATTTTAAGTACATATATTAGGTCCTTACATATGAAATTGGCGTTTTGTATGAGAGGAACAAAAAGTCGAATATTTTTTAATATTAGGTTCTTACATATGAAATTGGCGTTTTGTATGGGAGGAACAAAAAGTCGAATATTTTTTAATATAATATATTTAATTAATCAAAGTATGAACTATTATTTTCTATGCACTTTTGCCATCTCATAGGTAGTTCATTGATCCCTTTACTAAAAAAACCAGTCGGACGGGAATCAATAAAATCTTTGAAGGCGATTTGGACTGCCCCATCGGAGTTGAATTTTTCCCCTGCAAGAAGTTATCCAAATTTCGAAAAAAAATGGTAATCTGTTGGAGCAAGGTCCGGGGAGTACGGAGGATGTCTTAGACTTTCCAATTGAAGCTCTTCTAATTTAGTAGCCGTCTGTTGCGCAGTGTGTGGTCTAGCGTTGTCGTGAAGCAGCAGTGGCGTGGAGCGATTGACCAGCCTAGGTTGTTTAGCCGCTAGCTTTTCCATCATGGTTTGCAATTGCTGACAATAGACATCAGCCGTAATAGTCTGGCCAGATTTGAGAAAACTGTAACGAACAATACCGGCACTAGTCCACCAAACGCTTACAAGTAACTTTTTTGGGGTTAATTTTCGCTTGGGGCAGGATTTGGCTGGCTGGCCAGGATCCAATCATTGCGCTGAGCGCTTCCGATTATCGTAAAGAACCCATTTTTCATCACAGGTAATGATTCGGTTTAAAATACCTTCATTATTGTGCCGGTTTAGTAATGTAACGCAGCAGTCGACGCGCGTTTGCCGGTTTGCTTCAGTCAATTCGTGAGGTACCCACCTTTCAAGCTTTTTAATCTTCCCAATTTGCTTCAAGTGAATTAAAACAGTTTTATCACTAACATCGCAGCCTGCAGGTAACTCGGACGTGGTTTGCGATGGATCCGCTTCCACAATAGCCTTCAACTCTTCATTATCAACTTGAGTCTCAGGCCGTCCACGGGGCTTGTTCTGCAGGTCGAAATTTCCAGAACGAAAACGTTGGAACCAAAAACGAACTGTGTTTTCTTTTGCAACACGACCGCCATACACATCATTCACCCTTCGAGTTGTTTCCGCAGCACTAGTGCCACGGCGGAACTCGTTCTCGTAAATAATGCGATAATTTAAGTTTTCCATTTTGTAAAAAGAGTGACGCAAACAGAAAAAAACAGAAGAAAAAAACAAGTGAATGACGATTATCGAAGCACAAATACATGAGTCTATAGCTGTACAAATTTGAATTTGGAATTCCTTACCAAAGAGGAGAAATTTGTGATTAAAGTGGCCAGTACGAAAAACGCCAATTTCATATGTAAGGACCTAATATTTTATTATAACATTGTCAAATGTCGTTAAAAATATCACCTTGTAATATAAATTTACTGGATATCAAAATAAGTATTTTGATATCTAGTCTAAATGACTTTACTAGCGTCAGAGTTTATATCTGATATCAGTTAGTAAAAAATAAGCAGCTTTAGTGTCGATTGAGTACTTCATAAAGCTCTATATATTTTTTTTATTATTAAAAACGATTTATTTTTGAGTAAATAACTAATAAAATATATAATACAATAAAACAAACATGGAATTATGAAAATAATGCTTATTTCTTTGTAACTCAGTATTCTAGACTCGAATTTGGCTTTTACTTTTACACTTTTGTATTTCTTTTATACATCAACTTTCTTCTAGATATTATAAATTATAATAAAATATTTATAATCTCTATCACGTAACACGAGAATGCATTGATCAAAATATATTATGTTTTCCAATGAATAAATATTACAAATCATAATATATGTTATATAATAGTTATGTTAAATATTTAAAAAATCCATTAAAATTCTAATTTCACTAATATAACGACTTGTTCGTTTTCAATGAATTAATTTCGCACTACATAATTTCTGAAAACATAATTTTGGAAGCCAGGTATGGATGTAATAATTTAGTTTTATTATATATCGATTGTGCCAAAACGATTACTAGTTGCGAATTTCCAATTCTATTATTTAATTTATTTGAATTTTTAATTGCATTTAAATTTTTCGTCAAATAAATTTTATATGAACGAAACATCGAAAATATTTGGAAAAATAAAATCATATGTTTATTTATTAAATATACGAGGCTGGGATTAGGTTTTTGTTTTTTGATAACCCGGTGGAAATTCCTGATGGACCTCAGGGAGCGGTGAGGGCCGCCCTCCGGTGTGTCGGACTTGTACCGACTAAAACTTCCGGGGTGTTCCTTCTTCCCATCTGAACAGGGGCGGAGGAACAGTGTTATCCTCTTCTCCGATCCTCGGCGATGTACGACCTTTTGTTAGGTCGCTCTGCACTGTGAGGAGTGGTGTAAGGAGCCACCCTTCGCTCACCTCATTGTTTTGGAGCGGTGTGCGGGAACACGTCACACACTGCTCTCGCCTGGATAAGAAAGCAGCACGCTTCCTCAAACGCACTGCCCCGGCGTCTTGTCCGGTTTTAAGTCGGAAGATCTCTGGTGAAGGCCTCCTTTGTCCTGTCCTACGTGGGCGGCGGATCGGATTGTCAGGGCTGGCTGTTGCCTCCCTATTCCTCTCCGCCGCCTCTTTCTCCACCATGATTTCCTCATAGTAGATGAGGACTGCCCTTTCGCTGCCGAGCATCGCACGAACGAACGCCAGCAACGACAGGTCACCACCAGGTTAGAACTAGATTTAGAAAATTATTTATTTACGAGAATTACCCTTAGGTGCAATACGGCTTACTTGTCAAGTTGGTTTAAAAAATCGATTACTTAAATTCTAAAAGCAGATTTCTCTTGTTTCCAGGGCTCGCATCCAGATAACTTATACAGAGTTCCAACGGGTTCTGGTGTCGGGGTTGGCAAATTGTCACGGTTTCTGCGTATTATGAGATGGCCTGTTGCCCTCATCGTGGTGTGCATCGCTCTGGCTGTGTTTGTTTACTTCCTTATGCCAAGTAAGTGGAATTGTTTGACTTTCTAATGCATCCGTATTTATACTGCTCACATTTTAGGATAGCCTAATAAATCGTGTCATATATGGAGAGATGATATCATTAGCTTCTCTTAAATAATCACTTAGGTATTCAGTTTTTATAAAAATAAATATGATACATAACAACTTGAATATTATTTTAATAAATAGACATCTTTATTAGAGTTAACAAATTTTGCAAAAACAAATTAATGTGAACACACACACACATCAGAACACATCTTATGTCATGGCAATCAGCGTTTTTTACCGATTTCAAATATATATATATATATATATTACTATATCACTAAAAAAATGTCACTTAAAGCAAATAGCCTTTCACCCCTCAATATTATTACTTGATAGAAGCATATTCTGTATTCAGTTTGTAGTTGCAATTTAAAAAACTCATTATTGCTTTCTTATGATTATTTATTTCAATATTATTGCATGAAAACAAATACAGTAATAACCAATTCGGTACATAGGTAATTATAAAATTGATAAAAAAAACTTTTTACACACGTAATATACAAAGTTACATTCATATCGTCACGTTTCAAACTTTCAATTTCCATGGTAGACAAAGCGTGTTCCGATTTCTGAACCATTCGCAGCAAATTGAATGTAAATGTAATAAGGGTTACACGTGAAAACTATGATTACTGTTATTAGATGTTTTTATTGAATAATTTCAATACAGAACGCAATTATATCGATATTTTTTGCACTATGTAGTAAGAACCAGCTTGTATTTCTCCCCTGTCCGTTATTTTAAAACTTATTGAATTTGTCACAAATGTTTTTGTGTTTCTCAGTAATTTTTGGTTATTCTAACGATGATTTGGAGTTCGGAGATACAAAAGATCCTGTTTTTGATTAAACGATGCAGTTTATTTAATATAAAAAAAGCATTATTGTGTGGTATATGTATTTTATAATGCTTTCTATATATTAAAATACATCGTATGTCTGTGAATGTTCTCAAAATTGTAAAATTATTTATTTCATACAATTAATATAGACATCATATATACCTTAAGTTAAGACCGTATTGTATTGGATGGAGCATATTTTTTTAGTTTTAACTCTAATACACTCAGTGGCTCTTTGGTCTAGATGTAAAATAAACAGCAGAAGTTCCGACATGGCAACCCATTTTGCTCTCTTTTAATTTAGATTAGCCAGTTAAAATTAAACCTTCCACCATAGTATATTTAGATAGGTATAAATACGGTCACTGTTGATAAATTATTTTTTCTTGTTCGTCGCGTCGTGGCTATTCTTGTAGCTTATTGTACTTTCCATTAAAACTATCTTTTTGCGGAATCAGTATGAAAAGATACAAATTATATTAAGTTTTGTTATGTCCAACACTTTCTAATGATCAATTCAGAAAATGATGTTGAAAGCAGTTGCCATAATGTTTAAATATTATGTCCGCATTTGTATATAGGTGGTGAATATCAATGGCAAGCGGAGTCAGAGGTTAAGACCCACGTAACAAATAAAGTGGAGCTCCAGAGTTACTTTTAATCAACACCTATTACAAAATACGAGCTTTTTTAAATATCTGAGTAATAAAAAGCGATATTTATGCATTTCAACACTACCTAGTATTTTATTTATACTCAGTTAGATTTATTGATTGGAAGATATCCGAACGTGTTGATTTGTTTTAATTTTAACATCAGTCATAGGTATTATTTAAGAACCAATTTCGTTTCTTTTGTTTTATCACTCGTAATCTTGCATCATCATTTAGATCATTGAGGTTAATTTCTTTTAAATGTTCATATGGCTTTTCGGAAACTATTGTCATTAAAAAACTTACAGTATAGACTACGACAGAGAACTTTCTGAATCACTCCTGTAACACAAAGTGCTTACCCTTAACTCACCCTAAGAGAAGTTAATTAAATGTATTTCTTAGATATTTCATTATAGATTATTTTTAGTACAATTACTTAAAATTTAATTAATTATTGGTCCTTTAGGGTTTGATTATAACATAAATAGAGTCTCTGAACGATTTATTTCAAAAACTTTTGTAACATATTTGGCTGTCTTAGTATGTACAAGATAAACATTCTAAAATGTTCTTATTTCTAACCCTCTTAATTAATGTTGTGGTTCACTAGCTTATGGGCTTAAGCAATCTTTCGTTTGACAGAGGTAATATTCAGTGACGTGCATAGGATATTTGGACAGGGTATGCAGAATTCACATAATTAATTTGAAATTATATTATGATAGTAAATATTATATTACTTTCATAGGAGAGATATATTGCGTGAATATGGAATAGATATGAATATAAATGGCTCCTTTTTTTTAACTTTAAGCAGTTTATTCTAGACTTATTTATCTTAAGGGCATGCAATGCTTTCATGCATCTATGGAATGCACGCTACTAGTATTATTATATGGACATCTTGGAGATTTCTTTAAAAATTGCATGTTCATAAAAGGATGGATTTAAATTTCAATTAATCCAAGCTTATCGTACGTAGAAAGTGCGTCGAGCTTACATCATAAACTGAATAATTAAAATGCAAGCGGATACTGAAAAAGGTTGTAAAATAAATATGATTATAATCCCTCAGACCTAAATTACATTTTAAAGCAAACCTTTTAAGTATATAGTTTTCATTTCCCAAAATTTGCAAAGAATGACTACTTTCACACGATTACCTTTTGTTATCAGAAAATAATGTGCAGCCATAATAATTTTATACTCTCCAGATTCGAACAATACAGATATAGGCATGATCTTTTGTTCGTTCATGGTCGTATTTATTTGCAAAGGATTCGTGAAAGTTGACCTCTAGACGGCTATTGCATTCCTCCTGAGGATATTTCTACTTACAAAACAGCTATATTTATTTTCCTCTGATTTTTAATTTTCATGTACCTATACACGAGAAAGCCATATAACTCGTAACAATTAAGTTGTGTATATAAAGCACTTTTAATTTATTCTTATTAAAGTTTTTTTAACTTAAAAACGGTTTTTTCAGAATAATAATTATGACAAAAAAATACGTAGTAATGGTGTGAAAATGATGACACGGATATTAAAATTTGACACTACGCATATAATATTGAAGGCAGGAAATGTTTGCTAATATTTTATGTTTATATACATACACTATGCCCACATCACTTTCTTTGTATTCAACTCCAATTAGCACATATTAATGTCTTCATGTTTCGACATATTACGATATCTATGTACATAAAGATGTAACATTGTAAATCATTGTTACATAAGAAAAAATCTGGCTTGAATATATCTAAGTAAAGACCAAAATTCACATTTTATTTGTTGATATTATTATTAGGTACATACCTTCTACGCGTATAGTTCCATACATATAAATAAGTTGACAAAATTATATTTTCAAAAGAGAATCTTGAAATTTTACATCTTCTTTAGTAATAGGTAATTGAAAAGAATGAAATGCTGCCGGGAAATATGATTCCTGAAAAGATTCCTCTAGAAACCTTTAGCTTACGGTATACCTATTTTAGTCCATTTTTACGCGTTCAAACATAATTTAAGATTCATTGTTCTATAAGAAAAATATCAAGTAATTTAAGGACATCAGAGCTATTATTTTCAAAAACATGTTTTGTCAGGTTCAAGTTCCGTGAGGCAGACTCTATTTATTATAAAATATATCACATATTGATCAATTACGGTAGAGTATTACAAAACCAACGGTTCAGTTTCTTTTTAAGGCAGTTGCATTTAAATACTATATTTCATATTTCATTGCTGAATTTAAGTAATGTGGCGTCAAAATACGCAATTTCATCTAGATACGGACTTTATTGTACCGCATTTATTTTAAATACATACCCGGTGGTTAAATGCTTAATGAGTCATCAATTAACAGACCACAGTTGGGAAAAAAAAAGTTCAGTTTAAAGTGTCGTTCATTTGCCGTGAGACATTAAAAAAAAACATATTTATTTTTGTTACATATGAAATATCACTTAATTTTCTTTTATATTCACGATATTCATTTAGTTCTGAGCTTTAGCACTAGAATAAACACTAGAATTAATGCTAAATAGTAAAAAATTTGATACCATTTTTTTTTATTCAATCGTAATTCTTGACATGTGTTTAGTGAAAACCCTAAACAAATGACAGTGAAATGTTGCTTTAGTAATTATAATTATGAATGTTTATTATAATTGAATTTAGTATATTATAATACAAGTGTGCTAAGTTGATCCTTACAGACGAGGTGAAATAATACGCGAGCGGCAAGGTGAGTGCTATAAAAAACCAAGTTCAAAATGGCCATATGGCGCATGCGTGGTGTACGACGTTATTCATCACACTTGCTTGAATAAAGACAGTTTTTAATTATGTTGTTAACTTTTAATTATTGAAAGAAATAGTGAAATTACAATCCTCAGAGTTTGGTGGCAACTCGCTTTTCATGCCTCAAATAGAATTTCCGATGGTGTCACAAATATGTCTTGTTCTTCTGCACTACTTTATGTCCACATATTTTAGTAATAACCACGACGAATACTTACACGTAAATACAACAACACACATGTGCTTTAACAAAATATTAGCTATTTATAATATTATTATGTAATTAAGAAATACTTTAAAGAACAGTCTAGAACAAAACGCGCGGGTGAAAGAGAAGCATCATATTTTCTATGATTTCCTAAGCTCATTTATGCTCATATTGTTCTACCTTGTACTATTTCTTGACAGAAGTACGACACAATGCAATTAAAATCAAGAGATCACAGTGCGTCAACTCGCTACAGATCACTGAATTTTCATTGTTTTCTATTTTAGAGCATATTTTAGCTTCAGTTTTGGCGCCAGTATGTGGTTTCCTTATACTTTGTAATGCTATTAATATTACCTACTTGTTTTTGGAATAAAACGTTATCTTTTTTGTCACGCGTCATGTCAATAATACGTGGCGCAGATAGCCAGTATTAAAAATAGCTTTCTTCGAATTAAAACATATAAGTCGTAATTAAGAATGTTATTTATACATATATTATAATTAGCAGTGAGCTTACAAACTTAACTTCATCGGGACATCACTGTAGCGACTACCGCATTATTACCGATTACCGCACTCCAGTGCGTCCATCTTATTATAGCTCTAGTGCATAATTAAACAGTAACGAGCCTAAAAGCGATATAAGAATAAGAATTTTATACAAGCAAAGAAAGATTTTAAATTCCTTGGGTATTTTGATAAAAATTATATGCTCAGTGTTCATATTTTATTACGGTTTTATGTGATGCAAAACAACGAATCATAATTAAAACACAATTATTTAAAAGCTTGAAAGTCGAAGCAGAACGTTTTTTCAACAACGTCATAAAGTAAATGCAATAAAATTGCTAACAGCCTCAATAAATTATTAATCAACTTGTTAATCACGAACACTAAGAAATTATTTCATAAAATATAAGTAATACATTTAAATCCGAAATATTTCACAAGAACCGTTGAAAACCAAAATGAGACCGATGATTTCTTGATGCAAGCGTACTATTCACCTATGACACTCAGGTTAAAAGATCGCGATCATGCCATAACTAGATCATTAGTTACATTATCTAAGATTGTATAAATCTACATCTGAGTTGTGATATTGACCTCTATATAAAACAGAGATGGGCAAAATGTAATCTGATTAATGATTAAAGATTACAAAATGTTGTCATAATTTTAATTTTGTTGCTTTATAATCATGATTAATCTCAGATATCCTATTACTTTTTTTTAAATTTTAAATGGTAAAAATAGTGTAATTTAAAACTCAAATACGTGTGTCGAGAGACTAATGATCAATTTTAGAAACGCCCCTTTAAATTTAAAAATTCTTTTAAACTCTAAACACACAATCAGTTGCTTACTTTTTGATTAAAAGTGATTTTTAATTAATTTTGAATAAAAGAACATTAAAATTCAAAAAGCGGTTCTGATATTATTCGTATATATATCTGCTAACATTTGCCGCTATAGTCGCGTTAATAGCTCATCACGCTCCCTTTAAAGGACCCAATCTTTGGAAGATTGGGATACATAACATGACACCACACCATAGTACACAGGTGTAAAGACCGTCATAGTGACCGTCGCTTTGGCCTGTCGCGTTTCAGGATTATATCGTGTATATGCAGTAACTCATACACCTAAAGACCTTCAGTCGTGGTATATGTAGGCCGACATGAAGACGGAGACTATCAATGGATTATATCATCCTTTGATCTTCGCTTTCGTTTTTGGACTATACTGTACTTACCATCAAGTGCAATGTAGTAAGTATGTCAAGACAGTGTAAAAAAAAAATACACTCCCGGAAGATTGTTCCATAAGTCAAACCCACGGTAAAAGTAAGAGTGGGTGAATCTTTTGGTAAGAAGAATTAATTGCCTATTTAAAGAAGAACAATATGTGTTTGTTGCGTTATTAGAGTTACGTAAGATAAGGATTAATGGCGGATGACCGGCTCGCATCCGCCGAGGAGTGCCGTTCGTGACATCTTGAACCCGGCTTTCACATTCTCGCGACTTCACTATCAAAAACACTCGTTCTAAAAGTATTCATGAAGGTATTATTGTCGATGTTATTCAAATTTTATTTTTAACAAATTAATGCAAATAAATATTACGAAAATATGCAATTTCAATTAATAGACACACATGTCAAAATATATTATATAACTTATATTATCATCTGTCGTTTAAAATTTAGAAATTAATGCTTAAAGAAGAATATACTTAAGTGTAAAAAATAATTTTTAGATGCGCCGACAGTTCAATATTCTTTTTTAATCAAGCAATATGTAAACGTCTTTAATGAGCATCGTAAGATATAATAATGAAGACATTTGTATAGAATTCAATCGTCAGTATAATTTGAAACTTTGTTGAATAATTCCTAATATTGTCACATTATAATGTTCTTTAAAGAATTTATATATACTTGATAGTTTTCCTTTAATTTTTAATATTTCTACTAATGTAAACGATATAATTACTTAAATATTTAATTAAGATGTTATATTGGTTCCACATAATAATATAAAAAACGCTCTTTAGCGAAGTCAGATGAGAGGTATGGTTAGGTTATTTTGGTGGTAGGGCGAAAGACCGTCATAGTAATATGTGTGGGCCGACATGACGACGCAGACTATCTATGGATGTTCAACCTTTCATAGTCGCTTTCGTTTTTGGACTGCACTGTACTTACCATCAGGTGCACTGTAGTCCCTTTGACGAGCTAGTGTAAAAAAAGATATAACAGTTTAAAAAAATATTTATTACGAGTTATAGTTTATGAGTTAACTTTGATTTTCTTATTTATAGATAGTCTTTTCATTTTTTATCATACATGCAGATATTCATAACCGAGATATCTCTATAAAATCAAGTACAAAAGGCAGTTTGGCATTTGAATATCAAATGTCTGTTTATGCTGTTATTAAGGTAATTAAATTAAACTTTTTATTATTATTTTCAGATAGCTATGAAGCTGAAATAGAAACGTTGAATGCAACTTATTGGGAGCCAGCAGCAGCAAGCGCCAATTCACAAAATCAAGAGAAACAAACCGACAAGTCAACAGAACGAAACAGAAGCAAACCTGACGTGGCGGTTGCTCAGGCAAAAGGTATACACAATACTTTTCATTTATTTCAATTAAATTTATCAATCAACTTTATCGTATTATCTTTCTCTGTGTGAAACACCAACACATTTAATAACACTTGCCAAATCAAACAATTAGATGAAATCTGCAATTGCAAAAATTCAAATTACTGTGTGTTAATAATATTTACAAACTTATTATTCAACATTTATTCACATGGGCACAGTTTATTCACTTTTAAAACCAACTTATAAATCATTTGCACAATTAGATGTCTTAATTTCAATTTTTACTAACATACACCAAAAATTTCTGTAATCGAACATTTCAGGTAAAATACCATCAGAAATAGATTTCTACGCAGATAAGAATGTCGATTTATCTTCTGTTGTAGACCCAATAACAAATACAATTCCGAAAAGGGTAATTACTGTTGAACCTGTTTTTCCAAGTCACGTAACACCTGAAGTTCAATACGGCAACGAAAAAGCTGACATTGGTAAATTACGATCTGCTAAGTTGTTTGAAGCAGTAGATGTTTTACCGGAAGATTCAACTCTTAAGCCACATATAACTCAAAAACCTGAAAAGCCATTAGAGATCTATTTTAAGGATACTACTACAATGAGTGCTGAAGCTATAGCTCGAGCTGAAACTGTAAATGATCTCGCAAGCTTTGAAGACAAGCACACAACGAAAAAAGCTTCAGAAGTCCCAATTAAATCTTATCCTTCAATATATAAAGATCACATAGTTCCAGAAAGTAAACAGAGACCAATCATCATTAAAGAAAACGTGGATCTACATCATGAGTTACCTACGGCAGAAGAAGAGCTCTTTGATCATCCGGCTTTGAGTACCAATGTAAAGTTTACCTCAGGTCATTCTAAGCTTTTCGGTATATCAATAGAAGACGCTGCAAAAATGAAATCAACTACTCAAAGTTCTTTATATAATACGAGAGTGTCACCTACTCTGCCAACTTGGCGTGATGGTGATGATACAACTACAAAAAACTATCCAAATAATGTTAACTTGGAGGGTAAGTTTTGTAATTATTCGGTGATACAAGGGTGGTGGTTTATTAATAATATTTCAGTCAAAGATTTCGATAAAACTGTTAACAAAGCACATAAGTATCTAAATTTTAATCAAAACACTAACCATGTATTCACGTCTTAACACGCTCGTTCTAAAAGTAACAAGTATATAACTTCAAATTTAATATTAAATATTTTACCTCGATGATATTTGATCGTAACTATTGAAGAATGAATAATCAAGGTTATACTTAAAAACATTTCAGTTCCACAATGTCGATCGACCAGGTTGCCGTTATGTCGCGGAGTTTTGCCATATGATCTGGCTAGTTCTCCTACCAGCATCGGAGGAATTGAAATCACAAGTTTAATGCCCCAGATAGAGTATCTCGTGGCCACCAACTGTAGTGCTCGCGTCAGGCATTTCTTCTGTGCCTTGCTTGAACCTGAATGCAATCCACCACCGTATCCTACGAAGATGCCTTGTTTCAATTTATGTAAAGGTATAAATCATTTTTGACTATTTTAATAGTGTAAAGCTAATAATGCTGACTTTAGATAAATTTTTTTTTTTTTTTATTCTATTTGTTTAAGGGACTTTTACGTGTGTACGTATGTCAGCCCCATCGTACCCTAATACAGAAATACCTAACATATTACATATGGTGCCATTGATCTGAAAAAGCCAGACGCCTCATCAGATAATAGTTCTGTTAAGATTTTGTTAAACATCCCGATGTCAAGTCTGTTCAGAGCAAAGGCACTCACAAACGCCTCCCTCACAGGTTCAGATCGGACACATTCCATCAACAAATGGTGGATATCATCTATGTGGATAAAATTGTTATTTGGTTTATTTGTTGAGTACTACCAATTCTAAATCTGTTTCTAGCAATTGTTGATAGTTGCGATGGACTGATCCCTCAAGAATTAACTCCAGCTTTTAAATGTAACCATTACTTGAAAAACAATTGCGTGGCAGCCAAGACACCGTGCTATCCACGTGAATTGTCTTGTGGTGATGGTTCGTGCGTGCCTAGAGACTGGATCTGTGATGGCACAGAAGATTGTCCTGGGGGAGAAGATGAAGCTGTCTGTGCAACATGTGATAAGCATGAATTCCGGTATTTGCTTTAATTTATTAGTTTTCTGTAATTTTAATGGATTAAAGAAATTATAAAATAAACATATGAGCTCGAATATAATTGCGTAGATGGATTGTACCATAAGAAAGATGATTGATTGAGAAAAATATTTTAAAAGTACTTAATTAAAGTCTTTTTTTCGGGAACTCGGTCGAAATCCTCTTTAGACCTTCAGGGCAGCGGTGAGGGCCGCAGCCATGGTGTATCGGACTCTTACGGACTAAAACCACCGAGGTGTTTTTTTGCCGTCTGCTGGGGCCAATGGTACAATCTTGCCAACTTCATCGGTTCCCGGATGCTTAATTAGAGCCAAAACAGCCCATTTTCATTTAACAACCTTCAGAATGTACAGAATTCTGACTTACTAGAATAACACATTTAATTATACTTATTAATACTTTAAAAACCTAAGAACAAACTATAATCTAGAGAATAAACTTTAAAAACACAAAAAAACCGGATTCAAACCATAGACTTATGCTTTTTTAAATTGACTAACTTCCAAAAATTGTTAAGTTTTCAAGTTATATTTAATTTGTTCCTAGTTGCCAATCAGGAGGATGTATCCAGAAACGATGGGTCTGTGATGGCTATGCTGATTGCACTAACAGTGAAGACGAAGATGAGTATATTTGTGGAGCTCACGATGGCAACATCTCTGTGGGTGAGAGACAAAATGAACCCGGAGAAGAGTTGGCTGGATCTGCACCTGCACCGGCCATTCACAAGCCAAATAGAGGACCTGTTGCTCAATTAAGACGTGGAAGTAAGTATTTAATATTATATGTAAAATTTTCTCTTATTAGCTCTATGAAACTTATTTTAATATTGCCATAATAATCTTTATAGGTTAGGTTATTAACATCATATTTGATCCAATTTTAACTTCTTTGTTTAGTGTATTCTAGAGTTTGCATAAAAATCTGACTTTATTTTAAACTAATTTATGTTGACTTGTTTTCCACAGCAGAGAACGATAGTAGCAAGGAATTGCTAGTTACAAGTGACAGCAGCAATCCCTATAAAAGAAATTTCACTCGAAGACCTTCTCCATCGCGACTGACTCCTTACACCCGCTACGTTCCTCCACCAAGCGAAGTTAAACAACTTTTTAGTGATATAACAAAAAGTCCTCAAGTAAAGAAACAATCTGAAGAAGAAAATACACAGACACCTGATATGGAATCAGTGGAAGATGTGAACGTAGGAGATTTGGGCTTCTTTGAAGATTTGAAGAAAGAAATGCCAGATAAAATGAACAAAACTATTTCAGAGAAAATTCCAAACACTCCATTTGCAAAATCGGCCATAAAGACAATTATACCAACTACCACGAGATCGCCACCCACTCGACTTGATAAGTCCATAAATAAACTAGAAAGAGTAATTGATGGAGCTGCTTTGTTAAGGGTAAGACATATATTTTGTTTTAAAATATTTTAATATTTCATCGCCGAAGTATTAACGTACAAAGCACGTTGTGTGTATAGACCTCTTAGCCGTAAATAAATTTATTTTGGTATCAATGTAACATGTCATATGTAAGTGCCTTGAGAACGGCGATCAGCTGCGCTTCTGGTCACATTGAGCACGACATGTAAGCGCCAAGTAGATACAGTCACTAATGTAACTTTGCCCACCTCGTAAGGTATATAGCGTGACGATATATTATTATAATTTCTCTGTATTTATTTTATTAACAATAATTTTCATTTTAAAATATGTATATGCATATAAAAAATGTAGACTTACGGGGGCGAGGCCTAAGGCCCAAGCCACCGGTAGTTAGAAGCTCAAAGTGAGGAACCTCCTAACAATGCGTGCTGTATCCAGTAAAACTACCTTCTGTATCCGGCCCTTGATCTAACAACCAAGCGAGAGCCTCTTAGGATGGTCATCGAGGCTCTTTGCGATCAGCCCATTCGTCAATACAACTATCGGGACAATAATCGTAGAATCCTCACCCTACATGCTGGTAACCTATTAATTAATATTTAATAATTATTGTTATTTATTATAATTAATATATCAGTGGACATTAAATAGGCTGATGGCCCATTTTACTTTTCCTCTCATACTTCCAACTAGTGATAACAATAAATATTGGAAGTTAATAATGTTAACACTAATATTCCGGTTACAGAAAGCAGAGGCTGAAGCAAAAGCCGAAGCTGCGACGTATGAAGACTCTCCTGAAACGAATGTTAAAACTGTAACTAAGGGCGACATGCCAGCTGACCCGAGAGGTGGGTCCAGCAGTGCCCATGCATCGCCATGCCCAAGCGGGGAACTACGTTGTGTAGACGGCAGGTGCATTACTCTAGCGCAGCTCTGTGACGGAACTATCGACTGTTCAGACCACGCCGATGAGGACAATTGTTATACGTGACTTGTGCACCTGTGCACCTGTGTTAGCATTAGTTGTAGATAGCTATTATAAATGGTGCTAAAGCAGCCCCTACACGATAGGTTAAATCTATTTTGTCTTATTACTAAACTAAGGTATCTAGGCTTGATGCGTCACTTGAGGTCGTTATGCCGAATGCTATTTTATTTCGTAATAAATTGTTCTCGGCCATACGTTGCTATGATTATAATAGAAGGCACTTAGATTGGATATATATTAAAAAACCGCGAATAGTTCTATGCAACATTGCATAAAAATTAAAAGAACATTGCTTATATCTTTATAGATATGATTGCGAACAAATGAGTACTCAAGTTTTTATTTATACGTATAAAGAGATATAATAAGATTAAAAGAACTATTTAAACTTGTACTAATAAACTTCATTTTATATTAACGTATGCTTGTTTAAGCTGCTGTAAATGAGAGAAATTATAGGTGAGAATCTATAAAAAAAATACTTGTATCTTCAGGCAAAAATGATTGCAAAAGTTTTCTTGAAGAAGCAATACTCTACAGGTTTAACTTATAGTGTAAGTTAGCTTAATTCAGTTTAAAAAATTGTTATTAGCATTGATGGGTTCCATGTTGGAAACAAATATTGGGATATTTTTAATCTTTAAATAAGTACCTGGAACATAGCCTAGGAAGACCATCGTTCTTAATAGTACTTGAAATAACTGAGGCCATAAAATTATGAAATTTTTAAAAACAATTGTTTAAAAATTAAATATTTTGCTTTAATAAGTACTTTATGATTACAAGTAGTTAGCATAAGAACAATAAAATATAACATAAATCGAAAATATTTGATTAGGTTAGAGTTTACTTTCAGCTAGGTTCTTCTGGATACGGGCATGAGCATTAAATATCGAGATGTGAAAGGCTATTTGGTTTAAGCGTCATTTTTTCGTTATATAGTAATATATATATATATATATATATATATATATATTCGGAATCAGCGTCTTTTACCGATTCTAAAAATATATACATTACTATATCACCAAAAAATGTCGCTTAAACCAAATAGCCTTTCACACCTCGATATGTATTTTTTAAATCCTTTTTTTTATAATAGTCTATTAAACGTAACATATATATTTAATATTATATTCTTTTAAAAATAGATAATTTTACTTACTATAATAGAATAATATTTTGTATGGAGGAAAAACTAATCAATGGTTATTTGAAACAGAATTATTAACATAGAAGTTCTTTATTGAAGAAAAATAATATAGCTCAGTGTATCTAGTGTTGTTATGTTATATATTATATTTAATGATACCCTTAATGTAGGCCAAGGCATTCTATTTTCTTTGAGCTGGTGTAATATAAAATAATCACTATATAATTAGTTAATATAAAAAGTTTTTATAACTAATTGATTTAATACTCAAACGACAATGCTAATATTACTTAATTTGTTCTAAAATATCTCAATTGGTAATATTATTTACAAATAAGGAACTCTGGTGTTTATAAAATTTAAAGTATTAACATATTCCGTCCAATTAGACTTAATGACTTTAGTTTTATAGTTAAATTCTTAAATTTTTTTAAAATAATAAATTGAAATGAATATGCCTGGATAGAACAAAAAAGAAATTATTATTTACCAAAATATATCTTGAAAAGTATTTAAATGTACTTACCTAATATCTCAAAATTCTCTCGTAGGTATCATAAAACAGATATATTAATACATGTGTAATTAAATACGCACCTAATGGAAAAACTTTAATTAATAATCTAAGCTGGAAAACATTATAATTGAGATCTTATTAAAACAATTATCTATCAGTTTCTCAAAATGAATTCTACGCTGTGTTATTTTAAAATTTTCACAAATATTTTAGACTAGCTGATCCAGTAAACGTTGTTTTGCTATATAAGGTTTTGTAATGTCTTCTAAGATGTTCATTGAAATTAAGTGATGTCAAAGACAATTTTGTTCACAATTAAATACTCTTAATCAACAACACATTTATTTGGATAAAGATTAATATTATTACGTTGATACAACTCTTAACAAATAATGCATTAATTTCGACCAAATTTGTTTACCATAAAAACGGTTCTAGTGACTTAATCATAAAAGATAGACATATACTATCGCGGACATTTTTTTAGATCATTTCAAGAGAAATAATTCTTTCATACATATATTTTTGGTATCTTGAACCGTTTTTGCAGCGCACGCAATGGAAGCCCTCAAGGATGAATAATTTTGCCCGTTTTTTTCACATTTTCCATTATTTCTTCGCTCCTAATAATTGCATCGTGATATTATATAGCCTAAAGCCTTCCTCGATAAATGGTCTATTCCACTCAAAAAGAATTTTTCAATTCGAACCAGTAGTTCCTGAGATTAGCGCGTTCAAACAAACAAACAAACAAACAAACTCTTCAGCTTTATAATATTAGTATAGATTTGAAACGTTTCTGCTATACCTATATCGTATATTTTCAAGAAATTTTGTGTAGGCTTGCCACGATATTTACGTCAATTAGATACTATAGTTAATTATTGTGATTCGTGTAAATGTTGAATAATAGACGAAAGGTAGTTATAATTTTATAATAAGCATTTGTAAATAGCCTTAATTTAACTTAGTTTATAAGTATTTTAATTAACATCCTGTTATTATATAAGCTAATAATGCTTCAAATAGTGGGCTATACTGTAACTTCATCCTATTTGTAATTACAAGACGTATCATACCATTAGATTGTACAATAAATGTAAATGAATATTCCTAAATTGTATAAAAACTCTAAGATAACATATGACTTCTATATTTTTTACTTTGACAGATATCTTTTCGCCTCTTTCGAACACTTTGGTGATTTAAGTTAATTATTAATTTGGCAAAAATCGAAAAAAGATTTTCTAATAATTTCTAAAATAAAATGGTCAAAATATAGGAATACGTGCCGCCATCTGTGTTAACTATCACGAAATCTGAATAATTATAAAATTGCTTCAACGCTGATTCGTGCTTGGTGCATGATTAACGTAATAAATTATAATTAATCAACAAGTTTCACATGCGATTATAACACATATTTCAGTTGGTATTTTTTTTTAATAGCCATTAATTATTTTATTTTTTCTGCTTACATTTTTTTATTTATTTCGCATCATATTAAAGCTTCTTTAAAATGTGCAGTTACACTAAATTTAATATTCTAAATAAAAAATACAATATTATAAATAACTATTATATTATGTAAACAATAATTTTATTTACCTATTTTAGGTAAAATGTCGTATCTGATTAAATTCCAAAGTAATGTCATAATAATATCCTATTAGTAATTTATATTTTGGCAATTAAATTAATACTTTTAATTATATACAATACTTTATAATTTAGGTAGATCTTATCATTATATAAAATTTCGCATTGAATTATTGTATAAGAAATTCTGTTATAATATGTCTATTATTTTGTATAATTATAATTCTTTCATATTTAAAACACGTTTTTTGTAATTGTATAATAATAAAAATTATGCCATGTTTATTTTTTACTCTTTTTCTGCAAAATGCACCTAACATTTTCGATAATTTGATTACTCGCTGTTTATATCAATGTATATTGATTTAATAATTTCTTTTTAATTTATTTCAAGGTATCAACTAACGACAAATTCGACAGATGGCGTTATGCCTGTATAATATCGCGCGAATTTGAAGGGAACGCTGGGTCAACATTGTTCTGTACAAAACTTCGTAAGATTTAAAAACTTTCAACAAACGAACACTAATTATTGTATTTATATAGACAAATTTAAGGAAATCATTAGTAACATTTACCTAAAACCACATACGAATTGTAACTACTACTAGGTACTAGTTAGCTCACTAGGTGTGAAAAATACTTTACTTCTCATTTCCTCGTAACGCCTGTATTACCTTTTAGGCTCATCATTACCTAAATTATGCACTAGAGTTATAAATACGTTACCACAATCGAAGTGCAGTAATGTGATATGCCTAGTGAGTTACGCATGTGTCTCACTGAAAATTATAATTAATATAGAAAAAAAAAATCTTACTTCTACTCGCAGGTATGATGAAAATTGTCGTATAGTACATGTGTGCCTGGTCATTACAGTTTTGCCTTTCTTATGGAGCTCGCCTTACGGCTCGCGTATAATTTTACCTTGTCGTAATGACTAACTTAGTACATAATATTCAATTATAATACTACAATAATCCATACTTCCTTATTATTTAATAGAAAACATTTATGAAGATTTTACGTATTACGTAGTATAGATAACATAATAATATTACATAGAAATACGTAATTCTTGATATGGGATATTAAAATTTAATAAATCAACAATTACATTAGAAGTGAAAACTGTTAGACTTCAATTAATTCCTATTAAAGCAATTTAATTCAAGATCTAATTTCATGCAGACCGTAATGAAGATTTAAGTAATGAATTGATAATGGTCTGTACTTAAGACTGCATAAACCGGTAATACTACTTCTGGATCCATTAATAATACATATGCTTTAGGATTGAAAAGTTGCAACTTGTTTTGCCTGCAGATGAGACCTGTGTTTTGGGACGAATAATCTTACGTTTTTTTATAGCTGTTTCCTTTTTTCCCTTATTCTAGCCACTCTAGGCACTAAATACTCCGAGTTGAGAATATAATCTTGTTGCGTGCTAAACAAAAATTTGAAGGTTTTACGCATAGATATGCTAGTTTCTGTTATAGGTAAGCAAATAAACTCAACGATTGTACTAAAATTCTAATAGATTAGTATGAAGGAAAGCAACTTGCGTTAAAAGAATGTATGAACGTTTTTTCAGATAATTTAATCATTGGAGAGAAAACATCGAAATGTTATAAACGCACTCTATTTATTGCCCTACGCACAATACAAACGGGTCGGTACCCTAGGTATCATATCACCTAAAGTTTACGCTTCATGCTCATCTATAATAGACGAGATGACTCATTCCTTACTCTCCGTCTGTCTATTGAATGACGTTGTTTCTAATATAGACATATTTTTAAATACTCTTGAAATATACACTGTAACGTTACAACAAAAGGTACATTTTCAAAAAATTTACCGTCACCAAGACGACCTTACAGTTACTTTGAAAGTTATTTTTATTTTTCATTCATAGAATTTGTGATTACCTCACCGCTACCGTTCGGTTTTGGCTATCGAACCTCGATGTCGTTTTGTTTCGGTTATTTCTCAATGTTTTAGAGGTCGTCCAGAGCAAGAGTCGCATTTCCTCATTTGTCTTTACATAATTAGGGCTGCCTCAGGCAGATACGCTTTTATTAATATTAATTAAACTTCCTGTTGGTATGAATTAACTCGTTAACGTAGCATCAACCCTGCCTTCTCATTGGAAAGTTGAACGTGCTCTGTTACAAGCAGCAAGTAAAACATGAAATGACTTGGCCAGAGTATGAGTCAGTAATTCAGCTATTATAAAAAACTGTACAAAGAAACTGCTCCAGTTCCGCTACTGGTATTAAGTTACGTAATTAAATATTTATGTGCTGTTTGATATATCTTGGAATTTGAATAGAAAATAAAACAATCGCTTAGTCATATCAAAGCACTAGCCATCGTCGAAACTACTAAAGGAAGATCCACAAAAGATATTCTAACAGGAATTTATTTATTAGAATAATGATAATAGTATTATATGTATGTACCAAGTGCCTACTATAAGTAGATTTGAAATTTTGGATTACTACATCTTTTAATACATTGTAGTCAGGCAAAGTAGTGCATGTATTCTTTACTTATAGTCGCTAGTTTGTATACATCAGCCAAACAATTTTTTTAAATTAAATTTATATACACAATTAAAATTCCAATATAAGTTTTATAGACATAATGTTGTAATATATTTATTATATTGTAGATAGGGAGTTAATAGGCTCAGTGTCATCGACCGAGGCGTCCACTTGGCTGTGGTAGAAAGCGCCATGAGTCACCCACCGCTTTACGAGACGATCGGCAATCCACGCTGCTGTGTCGCTATCAATATACATATAAATATAGCTTCTATTGGCATCTATCACATAGTAAAACTATAGTCAGATATATAGAAACTTAATTGTTTTTTTTTTTTTAGATAACATACCAACTTACTCCTAACTGGTCTCAGTAGTCACCAAGCAAGACGGTCACAGTGTGGCTTTAGCATTAGTGTTGATTCATTTATAGTGATGAAATTGCCCGGAAATTTTCTCAAAGTGCCCAAAACTTTCTTGGGAATATTCCCGGGAATTCACGAAATGTTCGCGGAAGTGTTGGGCACTTTGGGAAAATTCCCGGGCAATTTCATCACTATTCATTTACCAATGCTACTAAAGCCAATAATTTTTAAGTTGTTCTCACTCATAATAAATGTGCAAAAGAATAATACTGTTTGCCACGTGCATAATAGCCTTAACATATTATTAAATGGCCTCACTGTATCCAATACTAGGGCTAATCTTCCAAACGAGGTATTCTATGCGATTCAGACAGGTTACGAAGAAACGAGCGACAAATGAAAGTAAATAAACATCGCATTCGTGAGGTAAACAAACTGCGGGACTGGTTTGCCTACATCCTCATATATAACAAATTCCTTCGGTGGGTATTTAAATGCTTTCTAATGGAGTTAGATATAATAATTTATAGAACCTCGCCACCGAGTATTCTAATCCTAATTACATCACCTAATGATGCAATTAAACACCACTTTCTGTATGTTGTATTGACCAGTCAACTAAATGTAAGACAAAATTTATTAATGCTAATAAAGTAAATAAATGCTAAAGTAAATTAATGTAAGTAAATGCTTACTTTTTCATTTCAATCTTTCTTAGATGTACTAAATTATCATGTTTCATTAATGATAAAAAAACAATAATAATTAGTCCTTATATGCTTACGTGAAATTATTTGTGGTTAAAAGATTTTTCATGTTTTTTTTTGTATTAGAACATTAGTTAAATGAAATACGGACTGTATCGAGAGATTTGGTTATATAGCGAATTAGTAGTAACGTGTTGTCATCATTCAAAAAGGAAGCTGATGCAGCTAAACATATACTTTAAAGGCATTTAAATTGGATAATGAGTTAATTATTTTAACTTTTTAATGAGGTGCCTATTTTAGTCGAAAATATTAATTGCTGCTTCTAAATATGTAGGTACACATGCTTTCTGGAGATCAAAAACATCGTGAGAAAACGGACCTGAAGCAGGAAACTCATATAGTCGTAAGGTGGATATGGCAACTAAAATATAAAGATGTACAAATTCGGAGTTACCAGAGGGTAACCACGGCTTCGAATGAGGCGGAGGCCGTGCATCGCCTAATAAAAAGATCCTAAGTGGTAGGTTCTACAACCACTCTCCAAGAGATGGAGTTTAAAAGGTAATTCGTTTGAGGGATCGTTAGAGGAATAAAAATCCCCAGGACGTGTCAGTACCTATTTATGGGGCACCGTGGGGTTTATTAGACAACAACATTTATACACGGTAATTTGATTTTCCTTTAGCCTTTAATCAAATAATAGAAGATTAATTAATGTCATAGTATTTGGTAAGAATGCGATTTCGTCAACTTGGATTTGCCTATGCGAATACTTAGCCTATACTCAAGTTCGTATTATATATTCAGTTTTTTTAAGACAAATCAATTTTTGAGTAAAGTTTAAGCAAAGTCAAAGTGGTGTCTATAAATCTCAGCCTGCCACACCAGGGTCGCTGCCCTCACGCTCGCCCTGATACTCTTATACACGCTTTTTCACCGGGTTACAAAAAAAAGGGTAACTGCAGCAGAGATCCACACTTATTATTATAAATGAATATGTTAATTTGTTTGTTACGCAGTCACGCTTTAACAATTCAACTAATTCTCATAAAATTTTAAAGACATGTTGTTAAATGTACAGGAAAAGATATAGAATGATTTTCATCCCGAAAAATGACTAAATCCGAGTACTGGACTAACAATTTCACGCGGCGTGTACACTACGCATCTAAAGCCGCGTGAACATATTTTATTGTTTGACAATCATTATTTAACTATAATTTATCATCATAGCGCTGTATTGTATTATCAATAAGACAGGTAAATATTTAATTGCTTGTATTCATTTTGTTGATCATTGTTATAATGAACTGAGTCCAGAGAACACTCAGAATAAGAAGGCGTATAGCACACATCTTTCTGATTTTACATCAGTGTTATAACACTAACGCTAAGATGACTAAAGCAATGTTACGTCTACTCGTGTCACTTCATTAATTGGTCACTTATTGGTATCTAATATATAACCGAACCTATCAACGTAATAAATATTATTGTATTCTACCAATATAAACTTAACCCATAGAATCGTATGATGGAATCTTCACTTGCTTTGATTATACGACGTACGCAGTCTATTGTATATCTATGACTGAGTCGATAGGTATTAAAAATATTGAATCACTCCGCACCAGATACTTAGGTATCATTGGTAATATTTGCAGATCAAGTGAGTCATCTGCATCTTGTGAAGGTTTTTATAGATAGGGTTGTCCCAAGTATTTACGGTACTTACAAACAACAATCTTCCATAAAGATCGCAAAATCAATTTGGCTATTATTAATCTCAGAATTTAAATGACATTATAAAACGAGCAATTCGATGGTTCAGAGTTTTTTAGGGCATTATCATTCTTATCAGAGGACTAAACCAAGCAAAAAATAAAGTTGTATAGATTCTCGTCACCTGACGGTCGCTGTTATTCTTAGACTGCAATATAGGCACTACCATTAAGTATCGATCCACTATAATAAAAATTATACTAATACGGCTAATTTTTATAGCATAGTGGCCAGATATTGTCAGTTAAGAAATTTATACAAAATCCATTAGAGTAGCATTTCTCAAGACAATATAAACGTCCTAAAAAAATCCTTATTACAAAGTTAGTTCAAAGAGCTTATTTTCATTATGATGTTGTAAATACAAATCACTTAAATTGGAACATTTTGTTTAAATACTTAACTGGATTAGTAAAGTAGTATGTAAGTAAATAGGGTTTACAATATACTTGTTCGTACTCGTTTTAGGGAGTAAGTACATTTGTAAAAAATGTTATTGGTTAGACGTTTGTAGGTAGAAAAGATTTCAAAAGATGAGAACCTCTCTACAGGCTCTACTAATTTGCATTGAAACTGGATTATTTCAGTTCCTGGATTTCATGATACTTTTCATAGAAATCGTCCAAGTGATATAGATATCATCATAGATATCTATTTTTATTTTACTCAGAATTTCATTGCAATATTTATGCTACAGTATAGTATAGAATCGCTTTGAGGGAATGCGTACTACATATAGCATTATAAAAATGAGTAGGTACGTTGGTGATTCATTTCTCGGAATTGACCTTGCTATGAGTCATTCGCTGGAAGGCAGAGTCGGGGATACCGCGCCTGTCAGCTCGCCGCTGGCTGCTTCGTACGCACAACTCAGTTCACTGTAAACAGCTTTTGCAAAATTCTGTGTTAAACAAAAATAATCGTAAATATGTGTAGTTTTAAGAAACGTAGGAAAAATTATCATTAAATCTTTTCATCATTGAATATTTGTAAATATTTTTGTGTTACCGAAGTGGGATATCATGATAACAACCATGACGTCATTTATATTGCTGAAGGTAAGTGAAAAATCATATAAGATTTATTATTTAAAGCATTGTGTAATTTATAGGAGACTTAATTGATATTTATATAAAGATGAATCATCCTAAAAATTCTTATCAGTTTCATATTTGACCACCGTACTTGTGTGACGTATACAATATTATCCGGTTAAAAATAGAAGATATATACAAATTTTGCCATCTCTTTCTAGCTAGCTAAACTGATGATATGATAAACAAGAAAAATGTCATAACGTGGCATCAGTTTTGTAGTGTTTGTTTATTGTGGACAGAATCGCAATAAGTTAGAAAGAAATAGAAACAAAAATGGCGTTGTATTGAAAAAGTTTTATTTATCTCCTGAGTTTTAAACTTTAAACTAAGCCCAAAACATAACAAACTTTGATATGAACGACAAAATTTTTAGTTGCAAAATAGTTGAGTGATATTAGATCTCGCTACCCAGTGTGTTTTATTTTGAATTATTACATGAGAAATGTTTAAAAAAGTTGAGGTCATTCGATCATACTACTTGTTGAATAAGTTTAAAATTTAACTTTTCAGACGAACTCTTTTTTGTTGAGGATGAACAGAGAAGATAATGTTAATTGGTTTCATGGTAAAATATCAAGGGAAGCCGCAGAAAAACTCTTAAAAGAAGGTAAGTTTCAAGTGTTTTTGAATTACTCCTATATATATTATATATGTAAGGGAATTAATTAATCAATATTTTTGTAGAGGGTGAGGATGGTGTATTTCTGGTACGCGAAAGCAACACTTCCCATGGAGACTATGTTCTTTCTGTGTTACATCAAGTATGTTATTACATTTTATAACCTCATTAGTACTTGACAATTTTAAAATTATTGTTTTGACCTTTGCTATTGTGATTATGTGGTCACATTCTCTATGGTCTAGAGAAGTAGAAATCTTACTTAGTCAAAATAACTATGGATTTAAATTTAAGAGAAAAACATCTGAGATGATTGCAAAGGGAGTAAGGGTGCTACCATACCTTTTGTTATTTATATTTTGCTAAAAGTAGACATGCCCAAAATTGTCACCTTTGGTGTAAAATAATGTATCTACATAATAAACCAATACCTAATCTATTGGAGGATGCTTTAATAAATATCAAAATGATAAAAAAACACTAAAAATACTTTTATAAATTACAATATATTTTTAAATATGTTATATGGTTGTCTTATAAAATCGTAATTCTCATTACATTGGGAACTAAATTCCTCAATCAAATATACGATTTTATCATATGTTCTATATTTGTATGTATCGAATTAAATTTTTTACTCATAATACTTATTATTCACAGGGTGAAGTTGTACACTATCAAATAAGGAGACATGGAGAGGATGCATTCTTTTCTATTGAAGAGCATACAACTGTCCATGGGTTGGACACTCTGATTCAGCACTACCGAGGTGATTCCAATGGCCTCGTCACTAGACTTTCAGTTGTGTGCAAGGGTTTGCCTCCACCTCATGAGTCAAGAACTCAAGGGACAACTAATTTATTGCACAGGTTAGTAATATGTTGTACTCCTTTATTATCCTCCACTGCAGGGCAAAGGCCTGACTTTTCTTTTTCCACTATATTTGTGGAATCCACGGGAAGGAGTTTAGACATTTAACCCACCACACTTGTCTAATATGGGTTGACAAGTGTATACTATGTGCCGACAAGGTGCAATCAGAATCTTAGATAGTTCTCCTTTAATTGTCTATTATTTTACAATAGACTATATTTTACAATGCTCTAAAAGATATAATAATATGGTATATTCCTGCTATAAAAATTTAAATGTAGTGAATAATATAGTATTAAAAAAATTAATTGTATAAATGGATAATGCTACACATAAGCATTTTATGGATACCATATAAATATTTTTGCCTCGACACAACAAGCTTATAAAATATTCATTTTTCAACAAAACTCATGAACTACTAGTTTGAAAAGTTCATCTACTTTCCTAATTCTATTAGAATTCTCTGAGTTTTTTTTTTTCAATAGCTATACTTTAAATATACAAATAATTAAACTGGGGTAATCACCTCAGGCTGTTGTAATGATCAGCCCATTGAGTGCCTAATATTGTAAATATCATATTTCTCTCTAAGGAAATATTCTTTTATATTTTAAAATAATAATAATAACCAAATTATTATTTTTTCAAAAAAGCTTGCATATGAGTCTGGAATATAAACTAGAAATGCAAAAAAAAATGACAGTATTTATTTGATGCAACAGTATGATGTGCTTTAACAATGTAAATCCTATGGAGATCACTGGACACTCGAATATTTTAATATCTAATCTTTAAAATAAATTTGATAGACACATTGGTTGAGCAACCAATAACTTGCTGACTTATAAGCTGTGAATTGAGGGTTGGATAGCCATAATGTTCACATATTTATATGCCCAATAAATTGTTATTTATGGGCCTGAATGTAAATGTATATTAAATTTATGTTTATAAACATAGTTCACAACATAACAATACAAGTTACTGATAGAGAAATCAAAAAACTTTTGTACTTACAACAAAAAACTTATGAGATATGCATAATATTTTTTATATGTTTAGACATAGAATGTCGTGACCATAATGGGTTTTTAAAATACAATTAGAGATAACGTGTCTATTTCAAGAAGGAAGTTCTATTAAGATGAGAACCATACAAAGTGCCCTTAATTTTCTTGTTGTGTTTTATTGTTTGATTGGGGGCTTTGCTTACATTGCAGTGGAGAGATTCCGAATACAATTGAATGATAATTGAGTTATTCTAGAATCTAGATAAATCAAAATACATTTGTAAAATGATTACTACTTATATATAAATAAAATTCCATTCTTTTTTGCATTTTGTGGTAAAAAATAGGATAAAATAAAACTGATTTCGTATCTCATTCTTGGTAAACAGTTTCTATTTTAACAATAATACTAATTTTATAGTTTAAAATGACAAATTATACAAAAAAAGTAATTAATTTTTAAACTAGCACAAGATTACTCTTTCATTCTAAATTTAGTATTCTATCAGTATAGTATTTTTTGTATTAAATATCGATTTTTGAAGACATGGCAATATTTACGGAGGTCAGTGCTCTCATTTTTTTCCACTTACAAAGTGATGTGAGCTGTATATAATGCAATAAAACGCTGCAAAGTGTCTACATCAGCGATTTCCTGTTGGACCCATTGTTCGATATGTTTATTCAATAAAAATCAACAGAAGGACAACACGTCCACGGCACGTATTTATTTAAGTACTTGTATGTACACTAGTGGTTTTCGATAAAGACAGGATCGCACCCAACCGGTTATCGTAAGTGGCTACCCGAATATCTTTTTCCGAGTGAGTACGGAACACAATTTAAATACAAGTTCGCGGAAGTACTGCAAGTGCATATTTAGTGTTTTTACCGTCAATTTATGGCCAAGGTTTTATTTATTTGTGAATATGAAACAAAATCTTCAACAATATTTTCTGGTATGATTAAATTATATTAAATCAAGTATTCTGAAAACAAAAATATTAGACCTTCATTAAAACATTTTGATGACTAAAATACAAAAATTACGTTATAAGTAATATCCTCAAAATGTATCATCCATTGGAATAAGTAATAAGCATTTTTATAATTATAATACAATCTTGAATATTTTCTATATACTTTAATAAATGTAAAAAAATTATAAAAAAAAATATCAATAAGTTTTCTAAAACTTTTAAAAAGGAATCCGTATCTTATAGATGTAGAAATCACTTGTTTTCTTAACTATGCTTGTCAGTACTAAGTTGCTACTCGCCTGTTGTCTGCGAAGATTCTAAATAAAAATTCTTGTCATGCTTTATGATGTGATGGCTTAGCAATTTGAACCGATTGGAATACCAAATGCGGGTCGAAATGTGTTAATTAGATAGCCACATGTGCCGTTGTGGCTTACTATGGAATTTTTATGTGAACGTAATCTTTTGTGAGTTCCATTCTGATATTAAAATGTAGGACATTAAAGTATGCTAATGGCTAGTGTGTATATTGTACTTACATATGTTTTTTTGTAATTAGTCTCGTCTGCTTTTTCTGGGAGCTAGCATAAGATTTATTAGGATGAAAAAAAAATTGGATATGGAATAAATTCAAATAGCACATTAGGTATTTTTTTTTATAATAATGTCCGTCTTTATTATATTATATTTATAGTCAGTTATATACATTGACCTAGTCCTAAACTAAGCTAGTGCTTGTATTATGGGTAATTGACAAATATATATATACTTAAATACTTATATACAACCATGACTCACGACAAACTAATTTGCACATCGCAGAAAAGTTTGCCGCTACCGGGACTCGAACCCAAGACTTTAGCATCGTAAGGTATTTAACCGGGTAGGGTTTATATTTCATTAAAATTTACACTACATATAAAATAAATTTGAAAATAATGTTTTCCACAAAATGAGTCATATATCGGCTTTACAATCTTTCTAAGTTAAACATAATATTGCTTGTGTAAATACATTAATGTGTGTTTAATCGATAGCTAATTAATATTGATACAAGTGTTTCGATGGCATTTACTAGGGGGTAAATATTACTCATATATGGCGAATAGCTCGATGGTGACAATATATCGGCCATGCAGACGCATCTGTGTTTGGCAATGTTCTGAATCATTGTTTATGCTAATGATTCATTGTAACATTGTCTATGCTCATTAGACGTACGACGACGGGCCATATACAAATTCATTGTATCGTAATTGCTTAGTGATTACTTATGCTAATTAAACATGTTGCATCACATAAGTTTATTGCGTATTATATTAACGTACGCAATGTTGTGGACTCTCAAAATTACAAAAAAAAATATAATTATATAATATAAAAAATGATCAGTAGTTAGTCTTGGCTGTCACGCTGCTTAAAATAATAATACTACGAACGAATGTTTTAGGTCTAAGAGTAACTGGATATACACGAGCTGATCCCATAACGCGTCAAGCTCCGAACACTGTTGTGTCTGTCATTATCCTGTCTGTTTTCAATCAATGGTATCATGATTGCTATTCAGCAGGTATGAGTAGACAAACCACACGACAATACAAAAGTAATATCATGAAAATTTTGTTTTAATTTAATATGTCGCTAGACAGAAGACGTTATAAATTTATCATTACTAAGATTACGGAACTCTTTCTTATAATTATCATTTTGAATATAACATTATTAATGTTCTACGGCTCTAGTCTGGGGCAGAGGATGTCCACAACATTTCTCTACTTCAACCTGTCCTGTACGCATCTTGCTTCAGTTTGTATAGCATTCTACCAGTGTCATTCACCCCACCAGAACTGTACTTGTCCGGGACGGCCTAATTTTTTATACCCTGAACACTCTAATGTAGAGTGTTTGAATGGATGAACGACGTCCCTACCGAGCGTGTGTCCAATCTAGGTTCATTTTCGACGTTTGATCGATAGTCGATTGAGACACCTCCTGCAGCATTCCACCAGATCTGTCAGTACCTTATTGCGATGTTTTTTATAAGTGATATAATAAGAAACAAGAAAAGCATTTATTTGGGCACAACATAACATACAACATAGAAAGTATAGGTTTAATGAAAACAGAAAACAACAAAGCCGAATACCCTGTGTTGTGATGATGTACCAAAGGGAAGTCAGCTCAGCAAATGCTAAGTGACTAGCTGAGCCACCCACCACTTATTTTCAGCTGACACCCATTTATTGCGTCAACACGCAGAAAACAGCGAAGAAGGGATCAACGTATTATCTAAATATTACACAGAAATCTGTGTCGTTATTCAATTTCAGTGTTAACATAAACAGCCAGTTATTTATCGTATGTTTAACGTTTTCAGGGCGACAGAAGCCGGTGATTTCAACGTGGTGTCGAAGATGCTGGCGTGTGGCTACCGGAACCGAGATGCTAAGAACCAAGACGGTCAAACGGCAGTGCATATCGCCGCGCGAGCCGGCCGGGACAGCATCTTGGCCAAACTCATCGAGAGCGGAGCCACCATTAACGTGCGAGACTCCTTTGGATATACGCCTTTGCATGTAAGAATTTACATTAAGCTGTTTGACCCGTGCATTATCCCGCCCACATAAATATGATACTCAGCATGTATAAATACCCTCGGCTCTAAACGATATGATGGTATAGGCCTCATATGATGTAAATATAAGTTCTAAAGGTGAATTGAGGAATGTGCTCCTTCTGGCTGTGTCTAATTTCACTTCTAAATAAAAACACTACTGATCTGATAGTGAATTTATAACTACTTTTACTACCGCTACCGCACTCTCCTCCTTTATTACTACTGCTGCTTCTACCCACTACTGAGTACTATTACTTATTATTACAATTACTTATTATTATTAGTTATTACATTTATTTCCTAAATACGTACCATACTTTTATCATACCATACAATTTTTACTATATTTTATTTTGAAAACAAAACTGTCTGTTAGGATGAAAACTGTTTTACTATTACAATTTTCACATTCAAGTCTAGTGGCTGTTGAAAAAATAAAAAACGTAATTTCATCCAATATTTTATTAATCTTAGTTAAAATAGGTATACTAATTGTTGGGTAGTAAGACTTGAGGCTGTCTGCTGCCGGGATAAGGAGGCGGTTCGTATGTGTCCTGCGCACCACCTGATACAGGACGTGAGGAGTGCATTCTTTACACTAACCTCTCCAAGTGTTAGAGACTAAAAGACTTTCGTTGACCGGCTTGTCGGAAGAGTACAGATCTCCAGGTCCAGCTAACACCGATTTGAGGGACACCCTTGTGGGTTTAGTCAATTGGAGTCTGACGGTCCTGAGCAGGATTTCCTCCAGGCTATAAAAAAGGAATATAAACGTAATAATATATATATCTAAATTCTTTATATTACTCGTTCGCGTGCGTACGCTATCATTGAGTGACGGAATTGATGTAGTTTTTGTACCTTGTTACTATGTTGGTCAGTTATTCGCTGATTAACGCCATAGGAATTGACATTTCTTAAGCGTCGCATCTAGTTTATTATAAGTAGGAAATAGTGAAACAGGTTCGCAGCTTTGATTTAATAGTATATTACTGTTTTCAATATTACATACATTAATTAATTATTATTCAATGATACTGACATAGTTTCAAACTACTTTTATTGATGTATCATAATAGGTAATAGGAAACAGGTGTATTCATAATTATACCTAGCTGTATTTTTCTTGTAATATGCAGTAGTCTATCCATTTATTAGAATTCAAGATTGTTTACTACACTTCAAAATGTTCTAGGAATGTAATAATTATTGGAAACATTTATTGGTTAATAAATTTGTTTTTCCAATATTTTGTTCTCAGAATATAATTACATATTTGTGTTAAAAATACACAGTTAAATTTTATGTCCCTATTTACTTTTTTAATACTTGTTATATAGAACGACAGTTATCAAGTTAATGAATCCTTGAAATCATTGTAATTTATTGATAGTTTTTTTTTACCCGCGGGAAATCTTACATAGTACTATCAGGGTCGTTGTGAGGGCAGCTACCTCGGTGGGTCAGACGAGCTTGCGAGCCAAGCGAATAGCCTGTTTAGGCTTCATCTCTGGGAGGGGTGGATGTAATTAGCTAACCCCTCCAAACCCTTTTTGGGGCTAATTTTATTTGCATACAGAATAGCTAAAGCTTTCTAAGACAATATTGTTTATTTGTTATAGCTTAGGATTTCTCAATACTGTCGTGCTTAACAAAAAAAAAACACTCTGTATACTTCATGTAAACAAAATTGTTCTACATATAAATTACAGTACACGTGTCAAAACAATCTGCCGAGCACAACAGAACTACTGGTCACAAAAGGAAATGCAAACTATCAGATGCGACACGCGCCCACCGGGAAAGTGCCTCTACATGACGCAGCGCAGAGAGGACACATCGAATGCATCAAGGTTACAAAATCTTATCATTTTTATACATACTTGGTACTAACACATGTTTACTGTGCAAATAAATTGTACAAGCCAATTTTATTTAATGCGACGTCATTTTCGGTTATGTAAATATAAAAACATCTTGCGTCTTGAACCGCCCCAGTTGAGATATTGCCTCACTATGTTGTTTGTACCGTATGTCTTACGGCGAGTGTTCTGAAAAGTTATTTAATCTTGTTCCACCCTCTCTCTTCCATAAAAGTAATACACGCGCAGATTTGCGGAGTCACAGCTATGCGGTAACCTTTATCCCGGCTAGGACTAAAAAGTAGAGATGCCACGAATATTCGGCAACTATTCGGTATTCGGCTACTTTTTATGCTATTCGGTATTCGGCCGAATAGTACGTACTATTCGGCCGAATACCAAATCATGTAAAAAAAGGCACGTTATATTACTCAAAATTATCTATTTATTTCCAAATTACAACACTTTAGTAATTAAAATTGATCAGTGGTAAGTTGTGATGGATGAAAATAAGCTTTTCAGCATTTTTTGGTAGCAAACGATTATACGCTTTTCATCGTAAATGTTACTAGTCTTAGAAAATAACCTCTCACTAAACACGCTACTTCCAGGAGAAGAAAGATAAACTTTAGCAAATTTCGAAAGGTTTGGGTATTGTTTTTCGTTTGTATTGGGTATTGTATTGTCTTTGCTGGCCGCGCCAACGCAACGAGGAAAACAGGTTGCAACTTGCCTTAATCCAGCTAACGCGCCCCCGACAAGCATATATTCCATGCCGAATATTCGGCGCTTCGGCCGACAGCGTTGCCGAATATTCGGTATTCGGCCAATTCACTATTCGTGGCATCACTACTAAAAAGTTCTTTAACTCTTACTTTTGCCGTGTCGTGGGGCTGTCGAATGGTGTTACGGCGAACGTGTTCCCACCGTCTTATGATATGGGGTTCTTTAACCGTAGTATGAAGAGATATTTGTGCAGGCCGGCATGATCCCTGTGACTACCGATGGGTTTTTCTTACCGATAGTTCGATAGTCGTTGGCGTGCATGGGGTTTTGGACAGGATAGGCAGATTCACATAATGAACTCGAATATTATATAATGATAATAAATATTATATTACTTTCTTAGGGAAGATAGATGGCGTGAAAATATAATAGATATAAATATAAATGGTTGTAGCGTGCACTCTGCCGATCCACTCTCGCGGACGCCGTAATGGTTGTACGGATCACTTGCGCATCGTCCGCGGTGGACGGTAGGAGGGAAATTGTGTGACGTCTCTCGATCGGCCGCGCGCCTTACAGACGGACGCTCGCATTATTATTGCTGTTATATGTAATTTTATGTTTAATTAGTATCTGTGCAATAAAGGTATTTGAGTGATGGTCTTCTTGTGTGTTTACTGCCTTTAAACGTTATAGGGTGACTTTTTTTGTTTAAATCAAAGTCATTTATTCCACACTTATTTATCGTAAAGGCACGCAATGTTTTCATGCATTTATGGAATGTACGCTACTGGTTGATAGTCGTTGTTCTTTTTTGGACTGCACCATGCTTACTATCAGGCGTGGCGTGGTCACTGCCGGGTCAGGATAAAAAAAGTATTGGATTATTTTGCGTTTGTTTTTCCTTAAACCCACACCCTCATTTTAGCAAAGTTATCATGATGGAAAGCAATACATTAGAGAGCCCTCTGTTAGATAAAGTGTTATTATTACGGAACTTAATCATTTTATTTAGTCTAGTGACATCAAGTATACAAAAAATATTGACCAGAAACAATACGTTGTTTACAGGTGCTTTTAAAACTAAAGGCACCGGCTAACCCAAGGACACTGGCACAGGACACTCCAGCAGATCTAGCTAACCATTATGGACATAACGAATGCTACCAGCTTCTAAGTAAGTATTTGATATATTTTGGCACCATGCAGGCGAACAAAATGCATACTTTTTAATCAAACAATAGTCAAAAGAAATTTGTTGAGCGGACGCGGTGGTTCATTGGACTCATGTTCACCTTCCACCAGGTGTTTGCTTATAATTCATAAAAAAAAATAGAAATGATTGCATGGTGATGAGTATTTTTTCTGTGGATGTTGTGACATACTGGATAAGAAACCAATATTCATGTGTTGAGTCGCAAATGATCATAGGTTCAAATCTAGACATGTACATCTGTGTTTTTCCAGATGCACTCATCAACAAGACTAAGGTTTCACATAGTCACCATTGAAGAAAAACATCGTAAGCAAATCCACACGCTTTTTTTTTCGACAGGATAATTACATCGCCCGGGAAATTACTTTAATAACTACACCAATCGCATCTATCGGAAATGTTGTGTCGTACCATATGAAAAGCTGTCGGCTGCGCTACTGTTCCCCTTGGCCCTCACTTATAAGCTCAAAGATATTGCAGACATTATTGTATCTCTACTCACCTTGAAAGATATATAATGTCATGATATTATTCGGTTTGAATCCCTGGTCGTATTTTTTTCACGATTTTCCCAGATTAAGTACGAGTTTGGGCATCGTTCACCCGTGAAGCAAAACATTGTGAGAGAACCGCATGACACCTAATAGAAATGTCATCTGTAAGTGCCCTGAGAGCGGTGATCAGTTGCGCTATTGGTCACGTTAGACACGACTTATAAGCACAAAGTTGATACAGCCACTATCGTATCTCTGCACACCCAGAAAGGGATATAGCGCGATGATGCATTCTTATTTCCTGTGGACATTCCAGAAAACCACCAGCCGGAATTAGCGAAAACGTCAAAGAATGAGTGGTATCACGGCACGTTAAATCGAGACGAGGCCGTGAATACGTTGGAGGAGTTTTGCAAGCAGAACGGTCTGCAGGACAAGGCGTCTGACGGCGTGTTTTTAGTGCGCTACAGCGAGAGGCACACCGGGGCCTACGTGCTCACGATGCTCAGTGAAAACACACCGTATAACTTCATTATTAGGAAAGAGGTAGGTGCAATTTATTGGACACTTAAGAACTTGCGCCTTAATTTTTAACGCAAATACTCGCTACAGGTTTCGGTGGACCCTGTATAATTGATACAGGTATTGATTGATTGTTAATTGGCCGTGGTGGCTGCCGGCAGAATAGAATAGCACCCCCCTCTTCTTGCTGAGGTGTCGTAAAAGGCGACTAAGGTATCTCTTTAACACCGCAATTCAACCAGGTGTTCAGAGAAGGAAAACTCGACCAAACCTGCATCCCGCTCCCTCCCGATCGTACTGGTTCTCCATTCCATCGGGCCTGAGGGAGCTCGGACGAGAGAGTGCTTTTCTGGCAGCGCGTCCAGTTATGCGCTTAAATATCTCCTGCGCAATTGACTGTTTCCGAAAACTGGGCCTTGATTTTCTTAATCGGCGTTGAAACAGTCGCCGTGGCCGAATCCGGCTAGGACATTATCATAATTGATACTCTGTATACCAAGATTATTCCAAATCTGCTCAATCAAAATAAACATTTTTATATGGATATTACATGAATAAATAAAGCTATGTAATCAAATATTAATATTTATTGTTTTTACTTAGGCACTACATAAATAAAAGGATTTTTTTCAACAATACAGAACGACGCAGAACGGGGTCCGTTAGATTCTTCAACAATTCTTTAAGTGGTTATAGGAAAATTCGCAGTGTACACGTAAAAAGTGCGCAGAACCGTAGCGAAACTTGATTTAAGATATTTTTTATAATTCAACATTGCATAAAGGAGGAATCTAAACGACCGAATTTAAAGGTTTACACTCCGACGCAGCCTTGAGATTCTTTCGGCGTATCTACTCAAGGTAGTCTCTTCCGAACCGCTAGTAGTTCACCGTTAGGTTTCGTATATTTTGGCTGGCGGCCCAAGTCGAGGTTCTTACCCACAGGGTGCCCTTGCATTGCCACCCAACCCATAAATTGCCGGCTGAGCACCTTCAGTGTTCGGCCACCCGCCCGGTTTAGTTGTGACGACCTTTCCCGGTCAATCTACGCGCATCATTTCGAAAAAATAACCAAATTAAAAAAATAATTAAATATGAGAAAATTAAAGAATTTTTACGGAAAACTAAAAAAAAGTTAATTGATTACATTTTCTCACTAGCCATTCAACTTTACTAAAGAGTTAACAAGTTCTTGCGGCATTTTTGTACCCATTAACTCATATAAAGATTTTAACTAAAATATTTTATTTGTCTCTAAACTTGAAGAACTTGAACTTTGAACTTAATTGGCTTTTAACACAATCATCTTATCAGTTCGTGTGATAACTTGATATTCAAGAAATAACTATAAGAAAAAAACATGTGACGATAAATAACTGACTTATGAAATTAATTCATTTTTTCTTTTTTGTTTATACAATTCCAGTTCTCAAATCCATACTTAATATTTCAGACAAATTGGCTGTTCATAGACGATGGCCCGTATTTGGAATCGCTGGAGAGGTTGATAGAACACTACAGCACAGTTCCTGATGGTTTGCCCACTAGACTCACTACCCCAGTTCCGCCTAAACCAAAACCACCTCTCCCAGAAGTAAGTACAATAATTACCTCTTTGTATTATCTAAAAGAAAGGCATTAATTTGTTATAATAAATGTTTGTTATAGTCACTTATTTTTAAATAAATAATTTTTATTGTTTATATTTTAATAGTGTCCGACCGAAAGTTCGGTTTCGGTTTCGGCCGAGTTTCGGCCAAAAATCAAGTTTCGGCGGCAGTTTCGGTTTCGGCCAAAATTGGCCGAAACTTTTGCCGAAACCGAAACAGATTTCGGTAATTGTCGTACATGCTTGCCTAGCTTCGTTTTTCGCGGCAACGCTTTGACGGACGCTGGCGGCCCTGTTCGGGATTCGTGCGCCGTTCGCATTGCTTTTTTTTTTCGAATTTACGCGTGTTTGTTGACCGGGAAAGGCCTTCACAACTTAACCGGGCGGGTGGGCGAACACTGAGGGTGCTCAGCCGGCAATTTATGGGTTGGGTGGCAATGCAAGGGCACCCCTGTGGGTACGAACCTCGACTTGGACCGCCAGCCAGAAATACGAAACCTAACGGTGATCTACTAGCGTTTCGGAAGCGACTACCTTGAGAAGAAACGCCGAAAAAACTCAAGGCTGCGTCGGAGTGTAACTGCGTCGTTTAGACGACAGTTGACGGATCTAATTCGCATTGCTCTATAGCAACACAACTTAGTCAGTGCGTTATCACCCGACGTAAACATTCTTTAGAGGTTATGCTTTGATGGAACTGATTACATGTAAGTTTTTGTTTCATTTTTTTACTTGACCACGTTGGCTTTGATACTTGACCACGTGAGTTTCGGTTTCGGTTTCGGCCGAAACTGAAGTCACGGCCGAAATTTCGGTTTCGGTTTCGGCCGGAAAACCAGTTTCGGTCGGACTCTATATTTTAATAAGCGATTTTATTTATATTTTGAAAAAATCTTTGGTTAAATTTCACAAAAAAAAAAAAAAACATAAAACAATATGAGATGCCTGAAAACAAATGATTTATGACGAGATTTACATGGTAAATTTTAAAAGTAAAGTTAAAGCTTCATTTTTGTGCTTAGATAAGGTTTTTCTATAAGAATATCAAAATAATATTTTTTTCATATAAAATTTCCGATTAGATAAATTTTATGTTTTATTTTTTGAGATTTCAATGTTAATTCTTTTGAAAAAGTTATTATATTTAACCCTGTACTTGGTAGGTTTTTTTTTTAATATCAAAATAATATTCATACCAATTAATCCTTATGATCCTAGGATGTCTAGGAAAAACTAAACATGCATTCAAAAATTACGAAATGACCTAAACATTGATATAAAAGTATTTAGTATATGCTAAAAAATAATGGCACTTGATTTTTTTAAATTCTGGTGAATCTCCACAGATACATTATCAAGAAAAGGGTTAAATAACAAAATAACACCAAATTTTCGGAAAATTAAAATTTTACTATGCTTTTAAACGCTATTTTATCAACCATTTGTATTCAATATATGATCCATTACAGTTTAAAAGTGTTTAAATTAAAGCTTCTTAGTAAGCGCTTCTATAAACTAAACTAAACTTAGCATAAGAGAACAAACTTTTAAATTTAAATCTAAAACATGATTTTTATACCATTTTACAGTTTTCAACAATGCCCCGAACCAAGAAACCGGCACCCAGTCGGGCGGCCATGAATCAAACTCTATCACTAGTCAAACATGACATTTTGAATGACAAGCAGATGACTCAGACCTCCCCACCAGCATCACAAATCACAAACATGTTTGAACTTCTCACGAGGAACATATCATTCTCATCAGACTTTAGTAACGACAGCATTAACAACAACGAAGGCGAGGACAATGAAACTTACAAAGTTCCCGTTAACAATAATGCAGTGGTGCTCACAGAAAATTACAATGAAATCTCCATAAATGCCGATGGTCAACTATCCACTCTTCAAGGTAATGTAAAAAAATATTAGAAGTTTAGTGTAAGCAAATAAGAGTGTATGTTCTGTTGTCTCACAATACTGCTGAACACTAGTGTAGTTGAGGACATAAGCAAGTGCCTGAACTGGGTCATGACCATTGCACACAAGTGCAAAGGTTGTCATAAATCCACTAGACACCATATTGTATACCATTCAATATGGTGGACGTTTCTTATACCCCGCATGAGGAGATTCGCTTTTAAATTAATCATGCAAACAGCTATGGAGTGGAATGCATGAGTCCATAGATGGGCAAAATGTAATCAGATTAATAAAAATGATTAACGATTACATTTTACGTTTTTTACCATTGACTGGATTTTGCTCATTTATGTTTTAAACACTACAGAATCCCAGATTGTATACGCATTTATCATTTCTTATTGTTTTAAATGGATTTAATCATGATTACAGAGCAAGTAAATTAAAATTACGAATACATTTTGTTATCATTCATCATTAATCAGATTACATTTTGCCCATCTCTGCATGAGCCTAATTGGACAGTACGATGTCTCGAGTCGCCCTGACCTTGATACTTCTATTGTAACTTGTGTACTTGGTAAAGTAGTAATGAACACTACCACTAGTGTCCTTGTTATCTGAACACCCTAAAAAAATAATATTGCGTGAAATATTTTATTCATACAAGGGTTTTCAATACCTACATGTATGTATGTGTGTGTTTGTGTGTGTGTTATTACGTACATTATTATAATTTATAAATGTACAGTGCCTTATAAGACAGCCACAACATGTATTAGAGTAGCCTGTTTAAAGCAAATTTTTAACGAACTTCAATATTGTTATTCACGAAAAAAAAAATGCGAATAACAGTAAGAAAATGTCAAACAGAACACTAAGGCTATAAAAATAAAGAGTAACGTAATAATTGATAATTGTTGACGCGACGCAGAGTGCATACCGATGATGGAGCTGACGCTGGGCGCGGTGCTCGGCGAGGGCGAGTTCGGGTCAGTGCTGCGCGCGACGTACAGCCCGCCGGAGCGGCCGCCGCAGCCGGTCGCCGTGAAGACGCTCCACGTCCAGCACACGGACACCAACAAGAAGGAGTTCCTGGCGGAGGCCAGGGTCATGATGTCGCTGCGGCACCCCTGCATAGTGCAACTCATCGGCGTCTCACTGGTAACTCCGCCGTGTGTTATTTATTGCTTCTACGGCATATCTGATTGCACCGCTTAAGGCACATCGCTAAGTATTCTAACTTTCAAGGAAAAAATTATCATTTACATCAATTAACATTCTAGAAGTGTAACTGATGATGATGTCCTAGCCGGTTTCGGCCACGGCGACTGTTTCAACACCGTTTAAGAAAATCTAGGTCCAATTGTTTTCGGAAACAGTCAATTGCGCATGAGATATTTAAGTACATAGCTGGACGCGCAGCCAGAAAAGCACTCTCTCGTCCGAACTCCCTCAGGCCCGATGGAAAGGAGAACCAGTACGATCGGGAGGGAGCGGGATGCAGGTTTGGTCGAGTTTTCCTTCTCTGAACACCTGGTTGAATTGCGGTGTTCAAGAGATACCTTAGTCGCCTTTTACGACACCTCGGCAAGAAGAGGGGGCTGCTATTCTATTCTGCCGGCAGCCACCACGGCTTAAGAAGTGTAACTATTAGACACATATTTCACAATGTATATTTTTAGCGTAAGACTAGGCAACGCAGCAAAAGAACATTTTCATTAATTCTGTAAAAAATTTGCCCCTGATGTTCCTTTATTAGCAATGGTTTTGAATGTTGACACTGACTGTTTCTACAATTAGCAGTGGTATAGAATATTGTCATTTGATAAGTCCTCCATTAGCAATGGTACAGATTGTGATTATTGGGTCCTATGTTAGCAATAGTAGATATTTTTTGTGTTTACAGGGTCCTCCGTTAGCAATGGTTCAGGAGCTGGTACCCCTCGGATCACTCCTCGAATACCTCATCCGCAACCGGGATAAAATTTCTCCAGGCTACGAGTTGAGGCTGTGGGCGTGTCAAGTCGCAGCGGGCATGCGGTACCTAGAGGAAAGACGTTTTGTACACAGAGATCTGGCCGCCAGGAATATTCTGCTTGCAAACAGGTATTTCTACTTACAGTTTTCTTAAACATTCAAAGTTCAGTGAAGTCGTAAGAACAGCAGAAATAGTCAAAATAAGAGATTTCATTGGCAAACGTCATCGATATGCCAAACCACGTATATCATAACAGGTCTCTAGGTCTAAGAACGACTAGAAGTACAAAAGTTGATCCCAAAACATGACAGGCTAGAGTGAGTCACTAAAGCAATTGTTGCACCCAAGTGCTGTGATCACGATCCAGCTAGACATAGATGTACTAACATCTCATTACTGTTCGAAAACTGCACCTTTTTATTCTTAATCAGTATATTGACCACACCATAATGACAGTCGGTGCAGTCTAAAAACAAACTACAAATATCGAAAGCAAAGCTATCTAGTTTTGCATATCTTATGAGGAAAATAGAATCGCCTAATTGCAGTACCTGTGGAAAACGGTAGGATTTGCATCACTTGCTGATGGAGTGTGACCGGAATAAAAGTGCAAGAGAGTCGCTGATGAACCAATGCAGAGTCAGCTTATGTGATATAGGTGCCTTTCACGGCGTCCTATGTGATCCGACAGGGAGTACTATGAAATTGTTGGTGGACATGGTAGCACTGACTCATCAGCGACTCTCTCAGAGCTGAGGTGTATTTCACCGTATTGGGTACAATAGGGCTGATATGCCAAAATGGCAAAAGCCCTTATAAACAATAAATAAAAAAAAGCTATCTATAGTAGAGATGCCACGAATATTCGGCAACTATTCGGTATTCGGCCTATTCGGCCACTTTTTTGGCTATTCGGTATTCGGCCGAATAATACCTACTATTCGGCCGAATACCGAATACCAAATCATGTAAAAAAGACACGTTATATTACTCAAAGTTATGTATTTATTTCCAAATTACAACACTTTAGTAATTAAAATTGACCAGTGGTAAGTTGTGATGGATAAAAACAAGCTTTTCAGCATTTTTTGGTAGCAAATGATTACGCTTTTCATCGTAAATGTTACCAGCCTCACAAAATATCCTCTCACACACACACTCTCTCTCTCTCGCTCACACACATACTAATAAACTTATACCGTGAATATCCATATAAAAACACAAAACACCCTTGAATAACCCGAACGGAAGTGCGAGTCTCACCAGAGACAAGATTTACTTAATTGGTGAGACTTATCACTCTGTGTATATGCATAAGTTTTGTGTTGAAATAAAGATTATTACTATTACTAAACACGCTACTTCCAGGAATATTCGGCGGCCGAATATTCGGCGCTTCGGCCGAGACCGTTGCCGAATATTCGGTATTCGGCCAATTCACTATTCGTGGCATCACTAATCTATAGTCTTAGAAATGATGCTGCCATCAGCGAAAGATGCTAAAATAATTATTATATTTTGTCCAGGCATCAAGCGAAGATTAGTGATTTCGGCCTCTCCCGCGCCCTCACGACGGACAGTTCGTACTACAAGGCGAGTAGGGGTGGCAAGTGGCCTATCAAGTGGTACGCCCCCGAGTCGTACAACTACGGCACGTTCAGCCACGCCAGCGACGTCTGGAGCTACGGGGTCACGCTTTGGGAGATGTTCTCACTAGGCAAACAGCCCTATGGAGATATGAGGGGAATTGAGGTGAGAGCTTTTAAACTGGCTTTTATAATCAATATTTTTTTAGTCATAATTACATAATAAATGGCTGTAAGGCACCTGGTGCCATTGCTCGGGTAGATAGGTTTGATCTAAGTCATAGACATTTTGAGATTAGCTTCCATCTGTATTGTTAAAGAATTAATCTTATAAGACTAAAAAAAAAACGCTGTCGTTTGATTGAATTTTAAAGGGGAAAAAAAGGTTTTGCAAGATGACTGAATTTGATGGTAGATGGAATAGAATTAATTTATAATATTTATTCAATTATAAGAAAACTGAGGTAAATAAAATTGATTGACATTAGATTCTCAGCGTCAGTGTTTCACATTAACGCTAAATTTACCGAACCGTCAAATGAACGGTCTTAACATGTCTTAAAAAAATTTCTTTTCAATTATTTATAATTTTGACAAAAAACAGTTTCTTTACTAGTACAAGATAGTGATAACTATTATGGATTTCATTTTATTTATAACGAAGCAAAATGAACCATATTATACCTGTTTTTAAAATAAATATAAATTGTTCGCCGTTAGCTTTATTGTTAAATACATAAACAGTAGATATGAATTGTACCGAGCAGTAGACTTGAGGGAGTCTGCTGCGCGGATGAGAGGGAGGCGGTGCGCAGTGTCCGGCGCGCCGCCTGTCAGAGGTTTTGGAGGAATGGGCTCTTTGCTCGCACTCCACCTAGAGAGGTAGCCACAACAAGGCTTTTCGCTTCCCAGTCGTCTGGATGAATTTGGTTTCCCAGGCCCAGGGGTAAGCAGGGATATATGCTGTATGCACATAAAATATCCTGTACGTAGTGTTTGCGTTATAAGTTGTTTCACAATACTGCCATATACTCTAGTGCAGGAGTCGGCAACCAGGGGCCCGCGGGCCGCATGTGGCCCGTAGATGAAATGTGACCCGCACCAATATTTGTGGCCCTTACATAAGAAAAGGTTGCCGACCCATGCTCTAGTGCAGTGAAGAGAATGGGGTTCATGATCTTAACTTCTCGGGAAACTATACTATCTGCGTATAAAAAAGGAGAGTAAAACATGAAATAAAAACTAGTCTTTTTTCTCTCAAATCTGAGTTTATTTTTATATTACGTTTGACAGGCTATACAAATGGTTGAAAGCGGCAAACGTCTCGATAGGCCCGAAGATTGTCCGGACGAGATATACAAAGTGATGCTCGACTGCTGGAAATACAATCCCGATCTCAGACCAACGTTCAGCCAACTCGTCGATGTATTCTCACAGCATCCTGATTACGTGAATATAAGTCAAATAGTTTTAGAAAATGACGAAGTTAACGTATGAAACGTGATATGAATGTGAGCCAATGAAGTACTACGCATTATGTACTATGCATTTCAACTAAGAAAGGGTACAGACAAAGTTCCATCTGTGTCTAACTTTAATAAATTTAAATAGCGTAGCCTGACCACTACGTATATATTTATAGTCCTAAACACATATTCTTTGACCTTCGCTTACTCTCTAACTTATACAAGAAACTAACAAAAAGTTCAACTTAATATTAAAAATCAATTATTATCATAATAATAATTATCTATGACTTGAATTATTTTTTCTGAGAAAAATACACTTTTTCTGCTTACGGTACAAAGATTTCTCTGAGTGAATTTGGAGATGCCATCCTATTCTTAGTTGTAAAACATAGTACATGATTTCAGATCAAAACGTTTGTTTATTAAATATTGGCGTTGTGTGGCTTTTTGTATTCTTATATAAAAATTTAATGTATAATTCGTTTATGAATGGTTTGGACGCAATTATTTTATAAAAAGGACAGATGAATAATACCGGATATAGCTGATTTATCTCTAATATTAAGAGATTGTACCTAATGCGGGGTGCATTAAAATAAACCGGCGTTTAAACATTTAGGTCAAACTGCACTATATAGCAATGAAACTACGGGATGTATTTAATAAGTTATCAATTTTAACACACCAGGAACGCTTTCTAAGGCGATTTAAAATGAAAGTACCACCTCCCTTGAAATTAATCATTTTAAAACGTCTTTGAAATTTAAAGAGCATTCTTGTGATTTCGTGTTTTTATGCCTTGTTAATTTTACGAAGTCCTTTATGATAATTCTTTGAACGTAAATTTCCATATTCAGTATAAATAGTGATAATAAATATTTATCAATGGAGATACTTTTACACTATTTAAATAAACTAGAATTTAAATGAAATATTAAATATTTTTTTGTTATAAAACCAATCTATTCTTTGTCTGTCATGGGAGACTTCATAAAATGAACGAGATATAGTATTTTCTTCACCGTTATTACACGGCGTGTCTCTACATTTTGATATGAATGTTAGACCGTTTTAACTACTTAATATATATTCAATAAAGAAATGTTCTGTCTTACCCTCGTCATTTAGCGTAAAATTTTTAACTACTTAATATATATTCAATAAAGAAATGTTCTGTCTTACCCTCGACATTTAGCGTAAAATTGAACGAGATCAAAATATTTAAAACTTTCTTGAAGAAACTAAATGTGGTCTCTGTTATTATTTCCTAGTAAATGTTATGCTGCATTTACACGTAGCCATTGGATGAGACAGTCCACTAAGCTAAACTATTATTGACACTGTATAAATAGATAATCAATCATTTAATCATTATAATACATTAAAATTAGAAGGAATTTCAACTTCTTGAGCTAATTGACTTAGTAAAATGTCTTATGAAGTAACCATGTGTAAACGCGGTCTTAGTTTTAGTAACGGATGGTTAGCCAAACGTCGGATTGTTCTCGATCCACCCAAGGGATTAGAGCTCTAGTGGTAAGGGTATATGGTTGAATATACAGTGATGTTTATGCCATGATGTGCCTGATTACGTATTATTATTTTAAGTGTAGAATATAAGTGGTAATAAATGGAGTTATATTTGGTAAGGAAAGTTCCACTCAAAGCCGCAACTGTGAGTAGATATAATGTAAATAAAATATGTATGTTTTAACAGTTTTGATTGTGTTGACGCTAGCTTTCAGTTATATGTTCCTCTATATGAATAATCAAATGAATTTCTAAAATATGGTACAATAAGTACATTCCAACTTGTAATTGTTATATTTATTTATCGAGTGTTTTAATATGTGTATATTAAACTAGAATGAAATGTATTTGATTTCGTAAATCATATAAAGATGTGTCAATATTATTAAAATAATGTTGGATCGGGCGCCTGGAATAGTTCAATACTTCAAAAATTAATATCGGATGTAGCAATTGGGAAAGCCATAGTTTGCGTTTTATCCTTTTGTTTATTGCCATGTGGTTGTGTTATTAGTGTACAAAACTCTATGTAGTTACCCAAATTATCATTTTATGTTATAGTAGATTTTACCTTAAATTTTATGGAGTCTGATTTAGCCTGTAAACTTTAACAGATCATTTATAATTATGTTGATAAATCAAAATGTGATAAATGTATTTATAAAATAAATAAAACATATATGAAGTTATTTATAGTTTTATTATAAATGCTTATCAATCTTACAAAAAAAATGAATCAATATCGCTTTGTAATTTTCACTAGAAATATACACACACAAACGCACTCTCATTCAATTTGATAAGAAACAGCAATTTCCTAGATTATAAAACTGAATGTTCGAAATTTTATTATCATTTTAGTCTGAAACAGATAAGTCTATATACATTTCCGACTGTCCTGTATTCGACAATAACATCCAAAAATCGTTGAAATTTTACTCTTAAATCTTTGAAACACAATCTCATATGCTGTAATCTATGACGATCTTTTTGAATTCATGTATCAAAGTGTATAAAAATTCACTCCTAACTTCCTATTGAGCTTATAAATTGCTCACCAGTCATGAGTATTCATTAGACCCAAGTAGAGTTGAACGGATTAAAAGTCTTTTGGGTGAGACAAAGTTTATCGAGTGCCGATTTTTTTTTTAGATATAACTTATATGTTTATACGACACTCGTTATAGGGAGGCGGAGGCGTTTCCGCTCTATCTGGTAGACGAATAGCGTCTGCTTGCAATGCCGATCCCGTGGCACTGGGCACTCCATACACAAAAGGGGAACTTCTATCAGGCAGAGAGTGTTGGCGTCTGAACGACGGTGGTGTCTCCAGATCAGGATTCATCACAGTACTCCACAGCAAATTGGCTCTCATATCGCCATCGGTCCGGTGCACCCTATGCCGTCCCCGTCTCCGAGTGTCTGGCCGTGTACAGTTCAGTCGAGTGCATCCGCAAAACTTACGCAGCCAGACGTATGTGCCAACTATCCCCATCGCCAAACCTATTTCTAAACCTATTATAAAAGACTGGAGTGCAGAGAAATCTTTGTCGAACTTCTCAAGAGGAGTGAGAGGTTTTGTGGGCTCTTCTAATGCCTTGGTGTCATTTTGTATAATTGTTATATTCCATACTTTTTCTATATCAACTTCCTCCTTTTCTAAATCAACTGGATATATTATCATTTTTTCAGACATTTTTGGGGTTTTCTTCATACACTGTTTGGCGTATATTATACCACGCGATGCGATCCATGCTTCCAGGGCCATTAACTCTGGATTGCACTGCAAATAGTCACTATGTAATTCTATCCGTTCTAATTTTTGTAAAGGAAGGAGGACTTCTGCACTTAGCGTTACTACATAGTTTTCGCTCAAATCTAGTTTCTTCAAGTTTGGCAATCGACTGAACAGTCTGTCGGGCAAAGATCTGATTCTGCAACTGTTTAAATTTAATACCTGTAATAAAATACATAACTATAAATTTATTTAAACGTTATGTAGAAATTATATCTTTCTTCTTCTTATATATAAAAATGAATCGCTAAATGTCTTGATAAGCGCGAAACTCGAGAACAGCTGAACCGATTTGGCTGATTTCTTTTTTGTTGTGTTTGTTGAAGTCTGGGGATGGTTATTACGGAGAGAAAAATTAAAAAAATTGTCTGGAAAAGTCTAAAAACAACACTTTTCTATATTCTCATACAAAAAATTCGTAATAATATTTAAAAGTCAATTTGAACTTTAACACCATACCACAAAGTTTAAAGTCAGTGAACGGGTTCCGGGAAGGCAAAACAATTATTGAGTGACGTATAAATATTAATGTCAATATTTGTCAATTTTTATACATATAGCATTAAGGCCAGGTTCCTTCAAACAATTTTCAAAAAAATCTGACGGGGAAGCTATTAACATTAAAAAAAAACAATGTGACTTTGTTTTAGAGAAATAGGGCAGAACAAGGTCTGCCGGGACAGCTAGTTGTTAATAGATTTAAACAAACAATATTGAAGGAGCGAAAAAATGTTTACAAGGTCAGCAACGCAATTACGTTTTTTCTTGTGTTAAATGTACCTTAGACTAATAGATGACAATAATTACTTGTGATCAGATGGGATAACTGTCTACCACGTTTTAAAATAAAAGAAAAATACAATCAAAACATTCATACCCGTAATTTAGGATGCATAATAAATGGCTCATTTTTAAGCTTCTCAAAAACATTGGACGATATATCCAATGTGTCCAATTGTGGCGTGTCCCAGAAGAGGTCTGACGGTATGGACCGCAACCGGTTGTTACTGAGATTTAAATTTACAAGGTCGTTCAGTCCAGAGAACGCGTGTAAGCCTATCCAGAAAATTGAGTTGTATGACATATCCAAGAGTTGTAATGATGTGTAACCGAAATCCTGAAATCAAAATATATAGATAGACATTTCGTCGTCGGAAGTGTGCCTACTCCTACAGGCTAAACTCTGTAAAGGGTACTCCGTGAAGAAAATGCTTCCATATTTATTTACTGGGTTCAACAATATTAAAACGTACCATCACGCTATATCGCTTTGTTGTTGCGATGTTGTAACTTTGTACCCATGCATTTAAATTATATTACTGTTGTTAATAACTCACTGTTGTTATTTAATTTAAAATAAATATCTTTAGGAGAGTTGAGTAAATTATTTTAATTAAAAACAAAAACTAGGCTCTTTTGCACCAGTACCTATTATATACAATATTGGTGGTATTTTAAATAGGATTTTAGCAGTAGTAAACAAAGAGAGTAATATGAAATTGCTCAACAGTAGCAGAACTGGTGTAAAGATATAGATTCTTCCAATAAAACATACTGTATTACTATTTAATTCCCGCATTTGCGTAATTAGAAAAAATAATACTGCTCATTTTTTTAAACACCAGTCATCTAATATACAGTCAAAAGTGAGATGGTGTGTATTCGTGTATGTTCAGTATGAAAAAACATTGTTAAATATGTATAATAGGACATTATATAATTTTACTGTTATAGTACGTCTGTAGCAAATGTTTCTTATTTGACAAAACACCCGTTTGTATTTTTCTTTCTCATGTATTTGCAACTATTTTTCTTTTTATCATAATGTTTGACGTAAACATGAAAACATTTGTCTATGGCATGCGAGAAAGACAAAAATATTAGGAAATATATGAGAAATGAAAATATTTTTTGCGAAACATGAAACATTTACATCACCGGAATTAATTTGCTGGTGCAAGCCGCCCTTAGTTATTGTTTGTCTTAAATAATAGCTAGACAGATAAGAAACTTGAAGTACAAACCTTGAAACAGAAGTTTTCCAGTTCACTAATAATATTATGGCTTAGACTGTACACTTGCACAGCTTTGGGCACTCCAATATCGATGCTGATAATGTTTTGGTCAACACACGTCGCTCTATTCAAACCATCGATTGAATCACAATCACATTCCTTTGGGCAAAACTCGGAAAGCACATTCGCAACACACACCAACATTACACAAGCCCTTAACGCCATTTTTCGTAGTTAAAAGCTTTAATTTCAAGCAAAAAACCAGCTTTCATTATGCTACGAATTAATTTTCTCTCACTTGTAACTGCATTAAACGATTCCAAATAAAAAATGGAGCAATGATGCACGATTTGATAAAACAAACCGTTATCAACTTCACTTAATGATAAGATAGGTATTAATCTCAGTATATAGCTATATTCACGTAGATGTATAAATGTTTATTATAAACCGCCAGCGTAACAAAACACTGGTCAAGAACTAGTTGGTTTCGCATACTGAGAGTTCCGTGCAAAATTCTTAACAGAATTTATGATCGCAAGAAATTGTTTTTTTTTTGGGATGTAACTACAAAACGGTTTTAGATATTTTCCTATACTTGTAATATGAGATAGTGCTTTGCTAAATTTCATGATTATAATTCAACGAAAAATACTCTGCAGGTATTGATTCCCTTGCCAAAAAGTAAATTTTGTTACATAAACGCTCCTATCTTTTGATTACGTTAACATAGAAGTTTGACTTTCAAAGTTTAAAGATTTGCGGACTTGATATTAATAATTTTAACTTAATACGGAACTCTAAAAACGAAAACAATAGTCAATAAGAATAACAAAATGATGCTATAGCTTTTACTATACGCAAATTGTTTTTTTTTTTTTATAAATTTTACAAATTTCGTAATATATTGTTTACTAAATATTTTATCATTAGAATTCACATTTGAACGTAAATATTCACTTGCGTAATATTACAAAATGAAACGATTACACAAGCAGACCTTTATTGCTTACATATTAGATTTCGCTGACTTAAGATATTTTTAGTTGAATATATTTGAATTTTGTCTTTGCTGCGTAGTTAACACAGGATAACACCTTTTCATTGTGTAGTCTATACCGAGAATTGCGTTTCTAACATCATGAACTGAAGCGCACATTGATTCAAACGTGCCCGCTAATCTGTCCACTGCAAGGGCCTAGAGAAAAACATAATAATTAATTGGAGAACACAGTATTTATTCATAATAACGAGTACTGACTGAGCGACATGCCTTAAGAGGCTTTTTTCAGGTTCGGTAACTCAAAAGGAATATCGAAACTTATAGGTTCACTTTGCTGTCCTTCTGTATGTCTGTCAAGACCCTTTTTTTCGGGAAAGCTAAGGGATCAAGTTAAAACTAATATCAAATACTTAAGTCTGCGTTATCTCGTAGTCCTGAAAAATCATACTTCTTAGGCAACACAATTAAAACATTTGACTGTTTACGTAGTTTATTTTGTAGTTTCTGCAAGGTAATCAAAAACTATATGGATGTACCATGGGTGTAGAATTATGAAATTTGGCAAGAAGCAAGGTCTTCATCACAAGTACAGAAAGTCTGAAAATCCTCAATTTGTATTTACATCACAAAAAAATAGGTTTTTTGCGATTATAAAAAGTATTTTCATTTTGTAAAAGGCGCGACCTATATTGATGTTTGGGGACAGCCATTTACCAACAACAAAGTTGAGATTGCCACTAAATCTGGTTTATCTTTTCATTATAGCACTGTATACTTTCATTGTTTATTTGTACGAAACCCTATGTGCGCGAGTCCAATTCGCACTGGGTCGGATTAATTTTTTTACTTGGGCGCAATATCGTATGTCCGTCCCGCTCACACATAGCGTTGGTGGCCGAAGTTTACGACTGGTACCAGCTAAAAACCCAAGATGACTACTTTTGCGCATTGGCGGGTACGGCGGGTCCTGAAATTAATTCACCATAGTTCTGCCGCGCCGCGCCTGGTAGGCACAATCTCGGGTAGAGACGCTTTCTCCTTGACACTCTTTGGTGTACTTCGGCAGAGCGTGTGATGATGCTCCACTGACTTCTCAAGAGTTGATAAGTTCCCCACCCTGGGCAGTGACAATCCCATGTCTTCGAAGCTATCTCAGTTTATTGCTTAACGATTTGCCCCCAGAGCTACTTTATTACAAAACCAATGTCAGGAGACTGACATATTAGGTAAACATTAATCATGAAATGTCAAAATATCTAAGTTTTTGCCATAAACGCTTATCCATACTGCAAAGTACTTCTACAGGTTAAACTTCATTAGTAAATCTGGCAAATGCATTGAATCATCTTTGGTACTGACAAAACTGTACGACAATTTTACCCCTGTCAGTGTTACCCAATGCTGACTATAACCTGTGCTCTATTGTCAACATATGTTCCTCATGAGGTTATTCATTCAGTTAATATGTGGTGAATATGTTCAAAATCAGAAAAACATACTTGTATATGTGTTGCTTCAGCTATTCGATCTATAGCTTTAGAATTATTCAGTGATGCTTGGGCCATGTCTAGCATTGCAGTCGCCTGCTGACCCATTGTTTCCACCTACAAAAACATACTATTATTAAAGTCATTTTTAATAAAATCACAATTTAACCGTTTGTCATGTAAATACTAGTGTACAGATAATGATATGACTTTCATAGTACAAAAATATAGATACAACTTCACTTCCCCATAATACATATCATTATACATTAGGTATGACAGGGAAAATGGAATCACAATATATTAATAGTATGTAATTAATTACAAGTCTATTTTTAAATAAAATCAAATATATTTTTTATATTAATAAATAACATGGTTAGGATAGCTTTTGAATAGAAAGACAATATCATATTTTTTTTTATAGCAAAATGTGGCAATCATGCTAACAGGCGGCCTGAAAGAAAGTAGCATCTATTGCTTATAACCAAATATAACATAAGTGATGTAGCCAACATTGTAACTACATTGAAGAATAAAGGTGCTGGATATACATTAGCATATAAAAAAAGTCACTAGTAATTAAAATTTATGAACTTACCAATTTCTCCATCATAGTTAATTGTCTTTCATCTATCTCTGTAGGATACAATCTATTATCTAACACATTAAAATCATCATCCTTTGATAGAACATCATCCAATGAATCTTCATCCTCACCATTGTGAGGTTCCTGTTTCACAGCCTTTCTTTTTCCTGAAATAAGTTAAAAAAAGAAAGGGAAGTCAACAATAATAATTATTTCTCGTTTTAAGTGATTCATTAATCCTGTAACAGCATCCATATCTTATTTAGGATAAAAATTTGATATACAATTTTTAGTAACAATATTAAACTTAACTGTAGACATCTGATTTCAGTGGAGTGCATCAGACAGTGGGGTTCAGCCCATAAAAGCATAAAAATCATCACCTTGTTAATCTTGGATATGTAATAAATACATAATAACAAATATCATCATGCTATATCCCTTGCAGGGTGAACAGAGATGCATTAGTGGCTGTATCCACTTTTTGCTTACATGTTGTGCCCAAAGTGACGAGAAGCACAGCTGATAGCGATTCGCTAGACATTTACACAAGGAATTTCTACTAGATGCCATGCAGATTTCCTCACAATGTTTTTCATCATTGATGAGCACTTGGTGCCTTAATCTGTATGTAATCGGGAAAAACCCAAAGGAATGTACCAGGATTCAAACCTATGACCATTCATGTTACTGTGTATAAAAACTGGTCCCTTATCCACCAGAGGCCGCTACTGCCACTAAAAAATGAATATATTGACTTTAAAATTTCGTAAATATTAGATCAAGAGTTTAAGAATCCAAATTAAGTTAAATTTCAAGGCATTATATTAATTAATATCCAAATATAAGCAATTCTTTTTTTATGCTGTTATCTGCTGTACACCACTGTTTGGTTTGTAAGATTGGAAAGGAATTCAAGGAAGATAACGATTTTGCCTTGCATATTTATTTTTGACTTCTGATCAAACTGTAAATCAAAACAATCAATTGAACCTTATTGTATAAATTGTAGTCATATTTTAAACATAAATTTGATGATACAGACACTCTAATAATGATTCATTCCTTAATTATATTTACTTACTTGGTGAACATGTTTTATCATCACAGAGCCCTAAAATTCTCTGTTCCAAAGGTGATATTCTACCTTGTAATTGGCCATTCTCTATTTGTCTTTGTTTCATTAATATGCTTCTTCTTTTGTCAGACCAAAACTAAAACATGTTATGTGTATTTTTAAACAAACTCACAAAGAACTGTTAAAATATGAACTGTACTCTTAACTTCACAATTTTGTTAATAAGCTAATAAAGTTACTATGATAAACATTGATAATGTTAAATTTATCTCTACAGTGGCATCTTGATTAAAATATAAGTAACAAGACTAACTTTTATCCATCCTTTAGTTGATTTAACAGCACCTTCAATGGAATTTGCATTATTAGCGAGTTGAACCCATAACTTCTTAAACTTTGCATGCCCCATTCCAACTCTTAATTTTCTGTGAGCTAAATCAGGGTGCTTTTCCATAAACTCTACTACTGCTCTCACTTGTGCTAATGACGGTCTTGATACCTGTACACATAACATTAATATTTATTTTTTACTTAATAAGTTATTTATTTTAAAAATTGACGTGTACTTTTAACATAAAATAAGAAGTAATTCAATACAATTTGCAAAATATCAGGATATATTATTTGCATCTAAATTTTCAAAAGTATAATATTGTTACTTACGCGACCAGTTCCTTCGAATTCCATTTCAGTATCAGACATCGTGAGTTACTATACTAAGTGACAATATTAATAAAGAAATTTATTTTTATACAATAATAACCGTATTCTAAGCCAAAAAGTATAAAGCAAAAATTCCTAATGTATTTTATACATTCAATTATAAAATTAATCTTCATATGAAACTAGCTCCATTTAAAAACATAAATATGTCAATTTGAAAAATGACTTGGACATAGAATATATACATATTAGATTAGGTACATGAAAAAGGCATTTATGAATATATTAGATTACGTACATCTTAACTAGATAATACCTGAGTCCTGATATTTAAAATTAAATTCAAATACCTTAAAAAGGATGGAACTTCTTTGTGCCCGCGAGATGGGGTTTAATGTAAAAGAGAATCATCTAGTATTTATAAAATAGTGGTCTGTCGTTTTCTGCACACGAAATGACACTCATTGAGTACAATTATATAGATGACGAAACTTAATGTAAAATACAAGTACTTAAAATTAATAAAATATTACATTTTTATCAAGTATTTTGCAATGCGATTAAGTACCTATTATGCCATTTAATGAGATGAATGGTTTTGTTTCGCACAGCATTATTTCACAAGTATTTTAAAAAAATATATACCCTAAATTTTAATATGACTTAAGTCTATGTGAAGGCAAATAAATCGATGTTTTATTTTTTTTCTAATCATTGCTTACCACTAATTTAAACAGTTACATTTCAGTGATAGTTACATAACGTTATTAGTTATGTGACGGTGATTGTAACATAATGGTGATAGTTAATAGCGGTGATAGCTATGTAACCACATAGCTATACATACATACATAGCTATATAGCCAAATAAGGCGTCTCGAGCAGAGATGGACAAAATGTAATCTGATAAATAATTATTAACAATTACGAAATATAGTCATAAAATAGTTAACTTAGGTAATAGTGACTTTAATATAAATTTATGCTATACCTAAACATAGCGTTAGGGATATCGCAGCATGCATGTTACCACACACCACAAGTTTGATCAAATCGGTATATATCGGTTATAGATGATTCTACAAATAATATTTTTTAAACTTTCGCGTTTGGTACTCATTATACATAATTTAATTAATCATAACTAAAAATAAGTTAACTTGCGCATAGGAGCCGTTAAAGTATTCACAATGATTCTGCAAATGTTTTTCTTATTTCAATTTAAATTAATTCAAAACTTTTGATAATTATTTATTTATAAATATAGTGTGATAATATTGATTTCAAATAAATATCTTTATTAATAATTCATTTATTTCAAATAATTCAAAGGTGTCGTTATACTACTATTTTCTATACTGTGCTGTTATTCTGAGCGGCGGCTTCTAAGCCCACGGTAAATGAATCATCGGGATCCGACAGGACATAAGGATTGTGCGGGCAGCGAATATCTGGCGCGTATTATTAAAATAACATGTTGATTTCTGTTTTGAATTTTGTAGGGTAATTTTTCAGGAGTTGGTAACTCTGTCGCCTAGATTATAAAAAATTGTAATGCTTGCTTTGCATTTTGCGAAAAAAAAAAAATCGAAAAATTGTTTGTTGGAATAGAAAGTGTTTTGTTTCTTATTTTGAGTGATTTCTATAAAAATCGCTTTGTGATTCTTTATGTGTATGACACTGCATGAATTTTTGTAAAATATCAAATCAACTACGTATTTTAAGTTTTATTCAGCTGATTAGTGTTTACAAAATTATATTGGATACAGTCATAGCCAGCAACATTCAAGATGTATTCGTTCGAAGGTGATTTCAAGCGAAAACCGCAACAAAATCTTTCTGGGGCCAGTTCTCAACGAAAGACAGACAGAGATTCTCTGCTCTTACAATTACAACAACAGAGACAGAAAAGAGAGGTTACTTTTCTTATAGCTATAATTTTGATTAAAAAAAATCTTATAATCCATTACCTATTATTATTTTATGTTGCATTTAGAAAAGGCTGACTGGTGATATTAAGTTTTAATAAATATACCATTAATAAAGCCTTTGTTAACAGTAAATGATGAGAACCTATGAACAATCATATGTGCCTATGATGTGTTAATGCAAGACCAAAAACTCACTAAACTTTAACCTTTACATTAAACAAGAAAAACTTAAATAGAAATTCTTTATTTGTTTTCATGTTCATACTTTAAATTATAAAAAAAAAAAGTCTTTTGTAATTAGACATTAATGTGTTATAGAGATTTACAATTTTTTTAGGAACACAGAAAACGATTGAACAGTACTATAAAACTACAAGCATATGTACGAAGCTATCTGATCAGAAAACATTGTAAACAAAATGAAAGGGACCAATTTGATAGTGCATTTCCAAAGCTTAATGCAGAGGATCAAGCTATGGTTGCTAATCTTGTTGCCAAACTGTTGTTTTTTTATGATGTCAGGAAGGATTTATCAAGGCTTGTAAGTGTACTCATAGATAAACAATTTTAAAGTAAAATTTGAATGAAGCTTTAGAAGTAGTAATTAATCTATATCAGAAAGAAGCTTTGCTAAACTGCAATTGTTTGTATGCCCTTCTTTTTCTTTGTTTGTGGATAAAATTAATACAGTGAATTGAATATAAAATTTGTATGTTTTCAGGTTTCCATATCACAATTATTATTAAAACAATATAAGAAGGTGTTCTATGACATTGATTCATATATTCAAATTCGTAGATTGTTGGCCTTGCATTTACGATTATTGAAGGATGACTTAGAGGTATGCTTTCAATGTGTCCAATGGATACTATCCACACAGTAATTGTCGTATAGAAACAGCTCTTGCTATTTATCATAGATGAGCAAAAAGAAATCAGATTTATGAAAAATGATTACAATTACATTTTGCATCATTAATATGATTACAATTTGGCTATGTATGTTTTAAACACTAATGAATCCTTATTTGCATACAAATTTATGATTCTATAATGCTTAGAAGAGTTTTAATCATGATAACAGATTAGCAACATTAAAATTACAATTATATTTTGTAATCATTAATCTGGTTACATTATGCCTATCTCTGCTATTTACATATAGATACAAAAGCATGGATTACAGGTTTCGTCAAAAATAAATATGTTATATCTTCTAATTATGGCTACCTTTTCAGTTTGTATTTTTATCTAGCCTAGGGGCTGCAGCTTTAGAAGCATTTGTTTGTTGAATAAATTGATATGGAAGGGGATTAAATAATTAAGCAATTTCATTTGCTATTTCTGTATAGAAAAGAATAGATAGATTATTGTCACTGAATTGATTAATTTTTTTTATTAATATGCATTTTCATTAGGTACCTTTGGCTGTCCCTTTGAGAATGTTTGAGGTGTTCACAGCAATCAATGCTGCTGAAATGTGTATGACCTGTGATGGTAAACTTGTTCATGTAACAAACACATTTTTATATCTTGTTAAACGAGGTAAGTTCCATTGTATCTTATTTTATTCTACAATTATATAAACATTAATCTTATTTTTGCAGTAGTAGTAAGTAAATTACAGCAAAATTGCATTATATTTAACATTTATTTGTACTTAACACAGGCTTGGGTGGCTTGATAAGTAATTGAGAGTGCCCTGCCTTCAGTACCGTTGGGCCAAATTTTGATTCCCAGTATTGACAAATTTTTCTATGAAAACCAGATTAGATTGTTCTGATTATCTTTAACTGTTTCTAGTAACCATATTTTTTTGCATAGTTCGGGTTTTTGTCAATCTGTATAATGGCCCATAACTAAGAATTTGTTTTATATTTCAGGCTATTTTAAGCATATATGTAATTTAATGTGCGAAAAAACTCCACCTCTTTACGGCCCTTCACCAAATCCACCAACACCTTTATGTGGAGTATTGTTAGACCTTATACAGAGACCTCTCAATCTAATAGAGCGAGTAAATCAACAACACTATGAGTAAGTTCAAATATTCTAGAATTATATTATATTATAGAATTATATATTAGTATTAGACAAACTATTTATGTAATCTACTTTTTTAGAAAACCTTTATTTTTTTTTATATTAAGAACATTTAATATCTTTAGATAAAAAAATTGAATAAGTTTATTCATATTAATTAAAAGTAAATGATATAAACACAGACTAAAGTAAAATAAACTATTTTTTTAGAGATGAAGTAATGACTGAATTTGTATCAGCGTTTTTATGCAACTTGTATCCTGAGCCAGTGGAGATGTATGTAATACCTGCCTTGAGTCAGGATTCAAAAAATCAGTTTCCATTCCTTTCTCTTATACACTGTCTGCAGGATGATAACAAATTCAATAAAAAAAGATTAATAAACAACTCCTGGTTATTGCACTCTGTGCTAGCCTTAGAACCAGCTAGGTTTGGTAAGTAATATACTATATATATATATATATACATATACATATATATATTTTACTATTGAGTAAAAATCAAAATAATAATATTTCACGTTTTCCTAGTGATTTTTTTGCTCTCACTGTCTTACCTAGAAAATTTTATTGCATTTTTTATTAGTTACTTTTATCCCAATAGAAAGAATTGATATTTTGCTCATCTTTTCTTTTCTTTATAATTTTACACTTTCTTTTTTTACAACCTTGTGTAGAATTTTTTACACAGTAAGTAATATATTTCAAGTTTGTAGTATATTTCTGTAATCTAAAGTAGAATAGAAATTAGTAGTTCATATTTAGTTTAACAGTTTCTTTCATCATATTGTACCTAATTAATCTAGGTGTCAGTGTTTATGCATGTAAAATTTGTATTTGTAAGCACATTTATTTTATAGGAATTAAATTAATCAAATTTATATATAAAGTAGTAATTTTGTAAATCACAATTTTAACATTTATTTCAGTGAATGAAATCAGTATTGTGGACGACAAAAAACTTCCAAACAGCCCCTTAATATTATTGTATTTAAGGGTTATAGCGAAACTAACTGTAAACGTTTGTAACAAACAAATAAGTTATGAGTTTGAAGATTCATTATACAGTCAAGAGACGGCGGCAGACAAGGATGGAGATAGCGATTCTGAAATGGAACCGAACACGACATCTATAAGAGAACAGACCTTACTCACTCATTGCATCGAAATGTTGAATGACTCGGAACGTTGTGTCATGACCATAATTAGTCAGATTGGTGATTATGATTTGAGTGAAGAATTCCTTGATTGCATGTCAGAGATATGTCACAATCTTTTGTTGAGTCATCGGATGGCTTTGCACAAATACAGGTAATTTTAAATATAGATGGGTATGTAAATGACATTAGGAGAGATAGGTGGTAGACTTACAACCTACGAAATTGGATTTCCTGGGAAATAATAGTATTATTGATTTTCGTTCACCGATTCCTTAATCCCAATCTTACAAATGCTCACACATTTACATGCAAATTTTTTAGTATGTGGTTAGATTAGACCAGTGTATACATACACAATATTAATGATTCCATTCAATATAGCTAAATATTTAATTTAGGTATTCTCCTGGGATCTCGATACTTTTTTTAAGATATTGTATAGAGTTGTTACACTATTCCTTTTTTTACAGCAGCTACATGGTCCAAGTTATTTTCAGGCCAGGAAAACCTTGTCCTGCCAAGTTGGATTCAAAGATAAACATTTACAGTATCACTCTCATTTATACAATAATATTATTACAGGTTACTGTATACACTTGCATTCAAGCCGATTTTCCTAAGAGACTTGTGGTACTGGCTCGGTATCATGAGCCACGAGTCGTCGTTCGGCGGCTCCTCGACGCCGCTACTGGCGGCGCTGTGCCGCGGCATGGGCGCCGACTCTGACATTCCTGTGTACCGTCTGCTAGCACCACTTGACGTCTTCTGTGCCCTGTTCTCACTCTTCATCGGTACACTACACGACACGGAGTTCGTTCGCGATGACGACGCTGATCGGATATCTTGTAAGTATTTATACTGGGTGGGCAAGTTTTTTGGTCCCAATAATAATAATAATGTATCGTCACGCTATATCCCTTTCGAGGTGAACAGAGGTACATTAGTGGATGTTCCACTATGCGCTTATATGTCGTGCCCAACGTGACCAGTAGCGCAGCTGATCGCCGTTCTCACGGCACTTACACATAATATTTCTATTAGAAGCTATGCGGGCTTCCACATGATGTTTTCTTAATTGGTGAGCATGTTGTACCTAAATCCATACTTAATCTATAAAAACCCAGAGGTAGGTGTCAAGATTCGAACCTACGACCATTAACGCTTGGATACCGGCCTCTCATCCACTAAGCCATTACAGTCAGTTATTTGATAAGAATGACTCTTTTGCGGAAACTTCTCATAGGACTATCCGTGCCGCACAATAAGGTAACGTGGTCCAGACTATTAACCCTTTGACATACTATGACGTTTGGGAAACGTCATTTGTGACATTACTTTTGCGTTTAAAGATATGTCAAGGGGTTAAAGAAAAACCCAAAGATGATTACTCCTCACGGGGACTGTGGTTCTTTTTGACTGTTTAATTACACTACCGCTATTTAGTACATTGATTTAAGATAAAAATATCCACGACAATAGCTGTGGTGGGGGTAGATGAGGGAGGTGTGCCGCCCTGCCCTGCCCTTTATCTTATAATAAAATAATTGTGAAAAGCAGATGATAGATTATGTTTTGGAAAACAGTACAGTGTTCTGAAGGATTATTGTTCTTTGCAGCTCCGACCACGTCAAGTACAGGGCGTACTCACCCCTTCAACTTGATGGAGTTGGGTTTATTGTGTCAAGCTCTGCGACAAGTCTGCCTAGGATTAGTTGAGCTTGCATACCCAGAGACGCGTCCTTCGATTTATTTGCAAAATCAAAATGCGATCGGCCACAGCGACGGATCTGAGAAAAGCAACAGGACTCCGGCTTGGTCGCATCTCTTTAAGGTACGATAATAATATTCCGGGAATTTGGGAATTTTTTTAAACTATTGTCGGCAAACAGATTGACAGCACACCTTACGGTAAGTAGTTGCCGTTAGCTATGGACAACTGCATCACAAAAAACAATGTGGAATTTATTAATTCCTTTTTTTGGTAACCCAGGGGCTATCGTACATTGAACTATCACGGCCGCTGTGAGGGCAGCAACCCCCGGTGTGTTAGACTCCTACTAACTAAAGTCGCCGTGGTGTCCTTCCAATCACTCCGCACCCGGGCCTGGGAAACCAGATTCATCCATTTGCCCGGGAAGCGAATAGCCTATTCAGGCTTCTTGTCTGGGTGGGGTGGATGTAAAGAGCCCACCCTCCAAACTTTTCTCACGGGCTTTGCGCTGCCTCCCTCTCATCCAGGCAGCAGACTCCCTCAAGTCTATTGTCCGGCTAATGTCACCGGGGGATATCGCGCTCGTTTTTGGCGAACGCATCCTTCCGGCCACAATACCTTGGCCGTCGAATGCTCAGGGTAAAGGTTCTTTCCCTGTCTCTTTCGGCGGTCTCCTTCTGCCTCATAAACGCCTCGCAGAAGGCTGCGACCTCGTTTCATCCCTCTTCACTGCTGACCATGGCTTGCACCACCGGCGAAGTGAGAGCTCATCATCAATTTGTTTCGTGAGGACCTCACGTTCTTTAGCCTAAGCTGAACACTCCTCTAGATTAATTAAACCCTGGATGAACTCGCATTAATTTTTTCTTTAATTTAAAGCTAATTTAAACAAAAATGAGAACGAATTTATAGAATTCATATTATTTATAATACATGTTTTATCAAAAGAGATTGAATAGAAATAGATATAGAGCTGAATATCAAAATAATAATTAATAATAATAATTTTATTGGATCAAAAATTTTACATTGTATAATTAAATTTACGTTGACGCCTGCACTAGTCGTGAGACTGTATCGCAGACGTCAGCGCCCACCATTACAGAGAATACAAATGATTACAAAAATATATAAAAATATACAGACGTGTTGTGTATAGGTGTGTTATGTGTAGAAAAGGGTGAGTAAAGAGTGTTGTGTGTAAGTGCAGATTATATATAAACATTTAAAAGATTTTCAGTTTTTAAATAATCGAGCTGCAACAAGTAATCCTTGACTTTGATTTTAAGTTCATAAAGGGAAAGGGGATAGATATTGAGAATTACATTTAGTTTATTGTAAAATCGAGCGCTTAAAATTTTTTTTTTTTTTTAAATGTCTTAGATTTATGATAAATTATAGGTTAGCACGCATTTGCTGCGTGCTCTATATGTGCGTGACGCTCGATTAGAGTTTTGCGGCATCGAGTCCTGGTCAATGGAAGGAGTTTTTTCAAAAGGACTCTCAGCCACACTTGTATTCTCCGGTATGAACAGTCGTTTGGGCCCGAGAATTCTGCGTCGACCACCAAATATTTCCGCCGCGTTAAATCAAGGTTCGTGAATTGCTGTGTAAATATGATTAAATTATTTTCAAAGTATTAGACATTTTTTCGCTGAGATTTATTGTTGAATCAACTGAATCCCCAATCTGAATCTTTTCAGGTGGTAGGGCGATTGCCCGACCTAGGTCGTGACTAGTGATGAAAATGCCCGGGAATTTTCCCAAAGTGCCCAGCACTTCCACGAACATTTCGTAAATTCCCGGGATAATTCCCAAGCAAGTTTTGGGCACTTTGGGAAAATTCCCGGGAATTTTCATCACTAGTCGTGACCATAGTACAACAATGTAAGGACCATAATAGTGACTTGCATTGACCTGTCGCGTTTCGGGATCAGTTTGTGTATATCATAGGTTGTTCGTATACCTAGAGACGTCCGTCGTAGTATACCCCCCCAGGGCTGGAAGGCAATCAAACGCAACAATAGCCAGATAATATAATAATTTGTTATCTGTGGCGTTACCACTCGTCTAATTGCTTTTATTCAATACACTAATGCATATTTTTATAGTAGGTATTAAATATTTGGTTCATTTTCTATTTTACAGAGGATGGTCCTCCGTTAACAGTCAAAGAGTTGAGGACAGTCACCATTTTAAAAGAGATACCTTTCGTAGTTCCATTTTCAACAAGAGTACATTTATTTCAAGCTTTGCTTAACACGTAAGTATTTTTTTTTATATTTCAGGCATTGTAGGTTCATAACAATCTTCAGGTTTATTCGAATCAGTTAATGATGACTAAGATATTATAAATGCGAAAGTAATTCTGTCTGCCTACATTTACATTTTAGCCGTTGACTCCTGTCATCGTCGTGAGCGTTGGGTCGCGGGTGTGGGTGGGATTGATCATTTGACTGGGCAGGGGACAAATTATTGCTCAGGGCGTGGCTGCTGTTAGTTTCATCTTTTTCTTACGCGTAGCATTGTCATAGTGCTGTCTCGATCTTGGTCAGTGTGATTTTCATTTATCACTGTTAAATCACAATTTATTTCTATTTTCTTTCCATCTCAATTTTTATGGTTTTTATTTGTGTTTCAGTGAGAAACATGATCATTGGTATGAAATGAGCAATTTCAACGAAGGCCCTTCAATCAACATCAGCGTGAGGAGAACGCATTTGTATGAAGACGCTTTTGACAAACTCAGCCCTGATAATGGTAATCATTTATTCAATTTCTTATTTTTATTATAGAGACTTTCACCGCGGCTGCACACTTGCATTCATCCCCTCTCCCAAGCACACACTTACACACCTACGCGAACGCACACACCTTCCCTCAAACAAACGCGAGCGCGCGTGCGCTTGTACACACACACCGAGAGTTCAATATCATATTTTATAAATTCGAAAGTCAGTGTTCCGTTTTTACGTCAGAACGGCTTGACCGAATTTGATAAAATTTAGCCTATAGATTAGTACTTAAAAGGAAGGTTACTTTTCATTGCAAAAATTAAACAGGGATGATTTGAAATATGGGATAAAAAATAGTATGTTGAAATTATTATTTTTTTAATAAGGATAGAGTAGGAAAGAGAGTCAGCTTGTATGAAATATTTTCAGAGCCCGATATGAAGTTGAAACTGCGCGTGCAGCTCATAAACCAGGCGGGCGCGGAGGAGGCCGGCGTCGATGGAGGCGGTCTCTTCAGGGAATTCTTATCGGAACTACTCAAGTGGGTCTCATCAGACTGCTAATACATCTAATTGCAGAAACACTAATAAATCATTAATTCCTTCTCAAAAGTTTAAAGACTATCATAGTGACTCGCTTTGGCCTGTCGCGTTTTAGAACCGACTTGTGTCTATCCAGCAACTCATATAATACATAGAGGCCTTCAGTCGTGGTATATGTGGGTCGACATGACGATGGAAACTCAATAGATTTTCAACCTTTGATGGTCGCTTTCGTTTTTGGACCACACCGTACTTACCAGCAGGTGTACTGTAGTCACTTTGTCGAGCCAGTGTAAACAGAAATTAAATATTCGCTATTGTTGAGAATTGTGTTTAAAAAAAAATATCGTTACGCTAAATCCCTTTCGGGAGAAGCGGAGGAATTAGTGGTTGTATCCACTTAGCGCTTATATGTCGTGCCCAACGTGACCAGTAGTGCAACTGATCGCCTTTCCGAGGGGACTTACGTATGACGTTTTTAAAATCATACATGTATTTTAAATGTTAAAAATATTTTTACAATTGGCTGATAGTGACTCACTTTAGCCTATCGCGCTTTAGTTTTAATGTATTTATTGTTTGTTTCTGTACAAGTAAATTATTTATTTTTTGAATGCCTTATTAATGATAGTTCTGACATTTTTTTCGTTATTAGAATAATACAAATCGAGGCTAAGTACGAAAGGCTATTTGCTTAAAGCGACATTTTCTGGCGATATAGTAATATATATTTGAAATCGGTAAAAAACGCTAAATCCGAAAATATATTACTATATCACCAAAAAATGTCGCTTAAACCAAATAGCCTTTCACCCTTCGAAATTATTGTGCTGAAATAAGTCCTTCATTCAAATATTTTCTATACAGCCAAATCGTTTATTTTTTTTTATTTGATGTGTGGTTTTTCTTTCATTGCATGCAGGTCCGCATTCGATCCCAACAGGGGGTTGTTCCGTTTGACCAAAGACAACATGCTATACCCGAACCCGGGCGTGCATCTCCTGTATGACGACTTCCCGATGCATTATTATTTCGTCGGGAGGATGTTGGGAAAGGTAATCTTTTTTCATTAGACTATTTTTTATATCATTGTTTGTGGTACGGGGAACAGTGCCAAAGTTGTAACATATCACTAAATAAGACTTTTTTTATAATTAACTTTAATTAATAAAACAAGTTTTTTTATATAATTTCCACTTCACTCGTCAACATACTCATTCAACAGTGATACATTCATTCCAACGCTTGTCTAACGAATTTTATAAAAAAAATGTATAAAACATTTTTATTGAATTTGGGTAACTTTTGCTGTTCTGGTTTGTTTGTGTCATACTAGATAATGATCTTCGCATGAAACTAAATAGTTCATTTTTGTAAAAATAAATATTGCAGATTTTTTTCCTAATTTTATTTTTTAAACAATAAGAACTGAAGATTCCTAAAACCGTGCTTCGGATTCATATGATGATGATAATGATGTCCTAGCCGGTTTCGGCCACGGCGACTGTTTCAACACCGGTTAAGAAATTCGAGGTCCAGCTTTCGGAAACAGTCAATTGCGCAGGAGATATTTAAGTGCATAACTGGACGCGCAGCCAGAAAAGCACTCTCTCGTCCGAGCTCCCTCAGGCCCGATGGAAAGGAGAACCAGTACGATCGGGAGGGAGCGGGATGCAAGTTTGGTCGAGTTTTCCCTTCTCTAAACACCTGGTTGAATTGCGGTGTTCCAGAGATACCTTAGTCGCCTTTTACGATACCTCAGCAAGAAGAGGGGGGTGCTATTCTATTCTGCCGGCAGCCACCACGGCTCATTCGGATTCATATAATGGTTGTATTACTTTGCAAGTGTAATTGTCAGGCAATGTACGAGAACCTGTTGGTGGAGCTGCCGCTGGCGGAGTTCTTCCTGGGCAAGCTGTGCTCGGCGCGCGAGGCTGACGTGCACGCGCTCGCCTCGCTGGACCCGGCGCTCTACCGTGGCCTGCTGCAGCTGAAGGGCACCACCCGCTCCGACCTGCCCGACCTCGGCTTGGACTTCACCGTGCTTAGCGACGAGCTCGGCGAACAGAGGGTACCATTGCCAGTCTGAATTCTCTAAATTTTGAAAATCTCGACGATTTTTCTTTCTATTTTTTAGAGATGTGGGAAAAACACTGGTAACTAGACAGTGAAAAATAAAAATCACACGGACCACGACCGAGATATCGCTATTATAAAACTGTGCGTGCGAAAGAGGTGCACACACGCCCACTGTTATAATTTGTCCAAGACTCGAGACTCGGGAAGAAAGCTATATAATTTTCTGTCCTATCGCAATAATATATTATTGAGGGGTAACTGGCCATTTGCATAAAGCGATATTTTCTTTTAAAACATGACAATATATTGGTGACCGGAAAGGGTCATACAACTACACCGGGCAAAGAGGGCGAGCACTCAGGGTGCTCAGCTAGGAATTTATGGGTTTGGGTGGCAACGCAAAAGCACCCTTGTGGATTCGGACCTCGACTTGAGCGGCCAGCCAGAGAAATGAACCTAACGGTGATCTGCTGGCTTTATGGAAGCGACTACCTTGAGAAGGAACGCCGATAGAAATTCAAGGCTGCGTCTGAGTGGAAATGTGTCTGGCAGTGTAAACGCACCGGTTAGCGATATGTTTGTCGATATTGATTTATATCGAGGGGTGAAAGGCTATTTGGTTTAAGCGACATTTTTTGATGATATGTATATATATATGTATATATTTGGAATCGGGAAAAAAACGCTGAAGTGAGGGTAAGTTAAACTTCGATCTTGAATAACTTTTGACTAAGTTGATTTATAAAAATTGACTTCGGACCTTTTTTGTAAAGCGTTAAATTCTCTACAAAAATAATGAATGGGTATTGCAATACGATATATCGTATAAAAGTCAAAACATATACAAAATTTTTGTCCTGTGTTATTTGTATGGGAAATCGAAAAGTGCGATGCGGACAACCTAAATATTAATATTAAGGGCTCATATTTTCAGAGGCCTATTTTGGCATTAAAACGAAACTTTTGAGCGTGGTTCCGAGGAAAAATAATGCTTTTTTTTAAACGCCCTAATATATATATATATATATTACTATATAATAAAAAAAATGTCGCTTAAACCAAATAGCCTTTCGCCCCTCGATATTTATTTTCAGTATCAACTTTTCCAATCACTAGATATGTCAATGTCGCCAAAAAATGTAGTGTAAAACAAATAGTCCTTGACCCCTCGATATATTATTGCAAAAGAAATTGTTTTCTTGTTATCGACTCCAGATTGATACTCCTAAAACAGAGCGACTGGAGTGTGAAGATATACAAAATTCGCATTTGTAATATGTATTTTGTTGATGTTTAGATAGAAGAACTGAAGCCGGGTGGCACCAACATACCAGTGACGGCGGACAACAGAATAGAATACATTCATCTTGTAGCGGACTATAAACTCAACAAGTATGCTACAATATATTGCTATGGTAGTAGGACGATTCCCCGAACTGTGTCATGACCACAGTACACAAGAGTAAAACCTTCATAGTGACTCGCTTAGGCTTGTCGCGTTTCGGGATCAGCTTGTGTATATCCAGTAACTCATATACCTAGAGACTTTCATTCGGATGGATTAACGGATTTTTATACTTTGATGGTCGCTTTTGTTTTTGGACTACACTGTACTTACCATCAGATACTCTGTAACTACTTTGACGAGTCAGTGTAATAATATTCACATTTATTAGAATTGTTTCTTGAAGTCTCTATTTCCTTTACGGGATATTCTGTGTCTACAAGGCTGTCATTTATAGACACAACTTTAAGTTTACTTAGACTTAATTAAAACATTACAATTCATTTTACTCAATGAATATCAAAAGATTTGGTAGGTCACCATTTGACTAACGTGGGTATGGTTCTGCGAATGCTATGGTTATACCCAAGATCCTACTATACATATATTCGTTTTTTTTTGTCAAAACTAATTTATTTTTGAGAACTTTGCTAAGCTAAGTCAAAATAGCTAATATAAATCTCAGCATTAGTTTGTCCTCAATTTGTGAGCAACTATCTATTGACGTTCATGATAAATTTTAGACATCTATTTGTTCAACATATAATGTACTTGTTTCTTATGCCTTTTGTCGTTGTAATTATTATAAAATTTTTATATCTTATGAATAATGAGAACAGTGATGTCTATTGATATCTATTGTTAAATATAGTCTACAAAGAAAAATATAGGAAAAAGAAAAAGAAGAATACAGTGTAAGTTGACATTAGAGCTACGCAGAGGATATAAACTCCTTGTAACCGGAGATGAACAAAATGTAATCTGATTAACGATTATAAAATGTGGTCATAATTTTAATTTTGTTGCTCTGTAATCATGATTAAATCACTTTAAAACATTAAGGGATCATAAATGCGTACGCAATTGAGGATTCCGTAGTGTTTAAAACACAGATAAGCAAAATGCAGTCTTGTTAATGATGAACAACGTAAAATGTAATCGTTTTTCGTTAATCTGATTACATTTTGCCCATCAATGCTAGTAAAATTAGGTGACATGTAATGACACTGACACCCAAGATATAGGTAGGCCTAGTTTGGGTGTCAGTTGACTATAATGCACGACTTACTGTTTTTCTAATAATTAATATTAATATATCGTCACGCTATATCCCTTTCGGGGTGAGCAGAGATACATTAGTGGTTGTATCCTGGGGTCGCGGCCGCTCAGGGTGGGGGCCCTGAGCGACTGGTTAGCGACCCTCGAGAAGTAGGCAGAGCATTGTGACGTGCTCCGCCTAAATACAATGAGCAGTGTCGGGGAAGATATCTTCCTCCGAGTTTGTGCCCAGCGGGCTCGGCGCGACGGGGCTGTGGCGAATTGATTACAGGTCCCGTAGTCCCCGTCAATGCGCAGAAGAAGTCACCTTGGGGTTTTTAGTCGGTATATGTCCGACACACCTCGGATTCGCTCAACCCCCCAGTGCGACCGAGACTCCCATGAGGATTTTCCCCAAATAAAAAAAAAGTGGTGTATCTACTATGCGGTTGTATGTCGTGCCCAACGTGACTAGTAGCGCTGCTGATCGCTGTTCTCAGGTCACTTACACAATATAATAAATAATTTATTATTTATTTCATTTATTAATGTAGGGAATCTAAGGATGGGATCTTATGTAGCGAAATTTGCTATTAATTTCTAGGCAATTGGTTAAAGTTTATGATTAATTCTTGTGTACGCATTTAACGTCAGTTTGTACCATTTTTAGACAAATAAGACTACAGTGCAACGCGTTCAAACGAGGCGTAACGTCCGTTGTGAACGCGGAGTGGCTGCGAATGTTCTCGTGCCGCGAACTCCAGTTGATGATATCTGGTGCCGAAGTGCCCGTGGACTTGGAAGACCTCCGGAAACATACACATTATGCTGGTGAGTAAAAGGAAATATGTCGAGGGGTGAAAGGCTATTTGGTTTGAGCGACATTTTTTGGTGATATAGTAATTTATATATTTTTGGAATCAGCGTTTTTTTACCTGATCCAAATATATTACTTATCAAATCTATCAATTAATATCTTATAGAAATTGCTATATCACCAAAAATGTCGCTTAAACCAAATATTATAGTTTTTCACCCCTCGATATGATAATGCTACCTTATTCCGAGGGATTCTGAAATTAGCCCTATATTTCGAGATATTAAAAAAACCTCAATTACATACAATTTTTTTTTTGAATGGCCTCGAGATCCATTGTATGCACAAAAGCATGCTTCGATATTCGAGGACGTGGAGAGGATGAATGTTTGAAGGATTACAAAAAAGATATTATAGCATGTAGACGTAACCCGATACGCAGTTGTCGCCCTAAGGGTCGTTAAGGTGTTACGAGACGTGCGGGGCAAGAGGATGCGCGCTTGGAAGTTAGTCGACTGCCGAGACCCAAGGCGGGAGTACGTGCGTGTACGTCGCAGTTCGGTGTGCCTTAAAGTGCAAATAAACTGTAAAACGCCAAATTCGTGTCTTCCTAAAACCACACTCACGACCACCGGTCATATCTGGCGCCCAACGTGGGGCGCCAGATAACAACTCACTTCCAACTAACGACACTCCAACTAACTACCACAACTCTCGACTAACTTCCAAGCGTTCCGTGCGCGCGCGCATCCTCTTGCCCCGCACGTCTCGTAACACCCTAACGACCCTTAGGGCGACAACTGCGTATCGGGTTACGTCTACATGCTATAATATATAATATGAATGTGAGTGAAAGAAAGAGCCGAGGCCGACCTAGACTTATTAACTACGCGGATCAAATAAGCAGAATTCTGATGAAGGATGATGTCAAAGGTACGCGGAATCGACAAGAATGCGCGAAGAGGCTAATTAATGTTAAGGAAGCCAACGAAGTTTGTAAGAATAGAAAGAAATGGCGTTCCATTCTCTCTGCCTACCCAAATAGGGGTTCGGCGTTATGATAGATAGAGACCCGGAGTCCTACAGGATCCTCAGTTCCCACCAATGTACAGAAGAAGTTACCTTTAAGTCTTTAGCTGGTACATTTCCGATACGCCTCAGCAACCATCAAAAAAGATCCCAGAGTCCTGAAGACCTGTCACGGTGTTTCTAGGCCGACACGACGACGGTCACTGTCAATGGATTTTCGTACCTTAATACTCGCTGACGTTCTAGGATCATACTCTATACTTGCCATCAGATGTGATATAGTCACTTTGCCAAGCCAGTGTAAAAGAAATGAGGGAAAAAGGGATGAGGAAGCAGACATGTGCAAAATGTAATCTGATTAATGATTACCGATTACAAAATGTAGTCGTAATTATTATTTTGTTGCTCTTAATTTGGATTAAATCCATTTAAAATATTAAGAAATCATAAATGTGTATGTAATCTGGAATTTCGTAGCGTTTAAAACATAGATGAGCAAAACGCAGTCATGTTAATAATAAAAAACGTAAAATGTAATCGTAATCATTTTTATTAATCTGATTACATTTGCCCATCTATGTGTGAGGAACTGTGTTAGAATAGAAGAGGAAAAATATTTTTCGTTACCAAACTTATGATAACAATATTTTATAACTAGAACTAACACTACTTTATCAACTAAAGTGTGTCATGATAGCAAAATAACAGCTGACTCAGCATAAACGCCGAGAGTCGAACACCCTCTGCGGTGGTCTTCTGTCAGCACCCCGTGTATTTAATCAGCGTGTTGAGACATACATGTATGTTTATATGTGTGAAAAGTCCACGTAGAATGGTATTAATTATTATAATATTTTGCAGGAGGCTTCTCAGACACGCACCCGACGGTGCAGTGTTTCTGGAAGGTCGCAGAAAACTTCGCAAACGATCAGAGGCGGCAGCTGTTGAAATTCGTCACCAGCTGTTCGAGACCACCACTGTTAGGTTTCAAGGTAAGACCTCATTAATAAACACTTTAGTCGTTATAAAATTTAAAAAAAAATTCGTGTGATATCCTGGATATCTGTAAGCAGTAGCGTTCATTCCATAGATGCATAAAAGTGTTGCATGCCCTAATAATAAACAAGTCTTGAATGTTTTGCTACAATGGCTTAAAATTAATCAGTTAAAATGTGTAATAATTGATATTCATACATATTCTATTATCACGCCATCTATCTTCCCGATAAGTACAGTATAATATTTAATAATGTATAATATTCAAATTAATTAAGTTAAGTCTGCCTGTCTTGTCCAAATACTCTATGTACGTCACTACCTATAAGGTACTAAAAAAGGCCCTCCGGGGTTAGAATGATAAAACGACATTGGGTTGGCTGCTAGTTTTTTTTTATAATTTATAGACGCACGCTTGACCTTGCTTTGCTTGGCTTTTCCTTGTGGAAGGTGAAGATGAGTTCGACGATGAGACGCGATCGCCTAGCAAATGCCTATTCACTCTTCTCTTAAAGACTCCCAGGTCATAAGATCACGGAAATATGGCCCCTGGAAGCATATTCCACTGCCTACCAGTTCGCATGATAAATGTAGAAGCGAATCTTTTTGTGTGAATATAAGGAACATCCACCACATACGGATGGTATTCGACACGATGTCTAGTGGTTTAGTGGTGGAATGGGGCTGGTGGAATCAAAGAATGTAGTTTCTGGGAACACTCCACCGTGCAACCGGTAAAAGACCTAGGCAGGCAGCTCTACCGAATAACTGATGATTGCTGAAGCAGATATGCTATTTAGTTGAGACTGCGAGTCAACTGTAATTCTTTGTTTATGAAGCAGTCCAAAAACGACTATAACCATCTTGAAACAATGAAATACCAATAAAAGGAAAATAATGTTAATATGTTAGGACTTGCATCCGCCGTTCTGCATACAGTCGGCGGGCGCGTCGGACCGGCTGCCCTCGTCGTCGACCTGCATGAATCTTCTGAAGCTGCCAGAGTTCCACTCGGAGGAGGCGATGGCTGAGAGGCTGCTCTACGCCATACAGGCGGGCGCAGGCTTCGAGCTCAGTTAGGGTAAGTTCATTGTCTATACCAGAGATGGGCAAAATGTAATCTGATTAATGTTGAACGATTACAAAATGTAATCGTTATTTTAATTTTCTCGCTCTGTAATAATAATTAAATCCATTTAAAACATTAAGGAATGATAAATGTGTATACAATCTGGGATTTTGTAGGGTTTAAAACACAAATGAGCAATATGCAGTCATATTAATGGTAAATAACGTAAAATGTAATCAATAATCATTTTTACTAATCTGATTACATTTTGCCCATCTATGGTCTATACCAAGGTTGTTATGGTATGGACAGTTTGGCCTAGAAAGTTATTTGTGATTGGCTGTTTTTTTTTTTCAAATACTATATACAACATTTCAAATACTATATATAACAAATACAAATCTAACCGATTACAATGTAGGGACGAAATGAAATAGATTTTGAAATACAGTCAAAATCTGTTATAACGAAGGGAGTACTCATATTTAGTCGTAAAAACCGATAGTCGTAACAACAGGTGATGTTTTCGCGATACGAAGACATATTTTTTTGCCGAGACCTTTGTTCTGGGTCAATATAACCGCGATGTTGTTTTAAACGATGTCGCCATAAACTGTTTTGGCTGTATTCCGATTTAAAATATTTTAGAGTCGATCATATACATATAATATAATGTTTGTAGACAAGACATATTGGCATATTTTCAAAGCAAGTTTGCGCTTGTACTATAGGTATTAGACAAAGATATACTTATATAAATATATTCATCCATGACTCGCGACAAACCAATCTATTCATCATAAAAAAAGTTCGTCGCTACTAGAACTCGAACCTAGGACCTTCAGCTGTGCAAGCAGGGTCACTAGCATTGCGCTATAAGGTCGACAGTTATAATTTAATTATCATAAAAAATCTCTCCTTTTTTAAATCGATTAAAAATAGTTTTACCAAACTCATATACTCATCTCAGTAAAAATATTTTATTTCATCACTTCTAAAACGCAGACATAGTCGCGGGCAGATGCTAATTTTGATGTAAATTTAATATATTGCCTTATATTTTCAGGTCGGTGTAAGAAGATATTTATATTATACTTAATTTGTGAATATATTAGTGTTACGTCATTGTTTAATTATTGTAGGTTAGTATTTCCGTTTGTCGTAAATATCAACCTCATGTATTGCTGTAAATTGCTTTAAAAAAATGATGATAATACGAGTATTATATATAGCATGAAACTGGAAACATTTTTTTTTATGAATTATTCAGGATGCAATATAGAACAAAAAAAAAATCCCTGATTGAGAATGTACAGTCGCAGACATTATATTTATAACAAACTTAACATAATATTATTTAATATTTGGCCGAAGTTTCGTCCGCGGTTTAAGTTTTAGCCACCTTTTCATCAATTGTAAGGACATTATACTAATCTCTAGACGTTGTTTATATTAATATAAACCTTCCATTTAAAATCATTATATCGAAGGGTGAAAGGCTATTTGGTTTAAGCGACATTCTTTGGTGATATAGTAATATATGTATTTTCGGAATCAGCGCTTTTTACCGATTCCAAAAATATATGTATATATATATATATATAACTATATCACCAAAAAATGTCGCATTTACCAAATAGCTGTTCACCCATCGATATTATTAATTTTTAATCAATATTGTACAAAAATATTTAAGATTTTAAAAGCTACTGCTTTGGCCGGATGCCATTGTTTTTATCCACACCCCAGTGGCATAAACCTTGTTTGCTATTTTATTTCATGCATTAAAAATATGCAACATATTAAATAATCTACTGAAATACTTACATACACATCATAAATTTATAATATTTTTATTCTAAGCTCGGTTATCGATTTTCTGATCTCCAAGAAGCTGTCCCTATTACTATTGTGTCCATACCACAGTGCTGTCATTCTCCTTGCAAACGGATGCCATCACGTTCTTAATGTATTTCTCAAAGTTGTCCTTATATTTTTTATCTCTAAGCAGTAATTAGAGATAATCCATCCATTTCAAACTTCGTCTGTAGCCGAAGGGCAGCAAAGTTGGAACACTTGAGTAGGAAATGGAAAAGCTCCTCCACGGTATCAGGCCCTCACGGATCCAATTGATCGGACCTTAGTTTGAAACGGTGCCGGCAGATACCTACACCTCCATATCTTGTCAGAACTTGTGTAATCGGGCTATGCGCTCATAACTTCCTAGCATAATTGTACGCGAGGGGAGCATCAGGCAGGAGCGACTGTATTATATTACCATTTGTTAATTTCTTTAATTCACCATCCCAAGTTTGTATCGTTTCCTGTTTGATGAAACCCCCCTTGCGTACCACATAACCACCTTTACGTAAGCAGCGCTCGTTTTCTTATTCATGGCCGTCTTCTTGAACCCGCATAAGTCCTGACCCACGTAAAACTGATATTCACACTGGCTGAAGTCAGTTCGATGAGTCTAGCTCGAACCCCAGAGGCGAGGGGGTGGAAGGAGGTGTAATCTCGTATAAGTTGCAATAATGATTTGCTATCGGTTAAAATTTTAAGTTTATTTTAAAACCTCCCTCCAACCCCACCGCCTTCAGGATTGCTAGAATATCTGCCTCGAAGACGGAACAGTATGACTCCAGACCATACGTTCTATGAACCGGTATCGCTCCGCTCCCATTTTACCCTTAACCTTGCTTCCGTCGGAGTAAACCTTCACTTAACCCTCCCGCTCCTGTTTCCTCGACTAATTCCTGCTCGTCGAAGTCCAATTCGGTCCAATTTTCCGGATGGGCTGCCTCAGTGGGCGGGTCTCTAGTATCCGGACACCTGTCCAGGTAGACGGGAGCTGTTGTTTTGATCTTATAAAGCTCACCACTCCTACTTTAAGGTCCAGGGGTAGGCGTCCGGCTAACTCGATCACCGGTGCAAATAGTGATGTCGTGTAGGCTCTGGCAGTTCTGAGGGCAGCAAGACATAAAGATTACGATAACGCGATTCATGTTTCTTACGTTTAAAATTAAAATCGGTATGTTACGTAAAGTTTTCATGTTTTGTATGATTTTGTGATATGTATTTTGTGTATTCGAATAAAAAAGATTACTATTTTGAGTAATCTTAGGTTAGTTGATGTATGAACATAAAACATAATTGTAAAAAAGAGCTATTTCCTTACATTGTTTCTAGAAATTCACTTTATTTCGGCTTTGTGACATTAAAACTGGATTTTATAGTCTCTAATTGAAGTCATTTATTAAATTAGTTTGCTTAATTTACATTAATTATTAGATAAAGACGATTTTAAACACTAATAAATCATTCTTTAATTTCAACATGAAAAGCTTTTCTAGAATGTGATGAGCTCATTATTATACCTTTATAATATTGATGGCTGTATTGAATGACTTTTATATCACGAATATAATAATAATCAATAATGTCTTCAATAATGTCATTACATGTAAATGGATAAAACGGCTTCATTTTGTCACTCCAGTGGTTATTTATCCAAACAACCATTTTGTGTGTTTGCTCAATCTCAAATAGTCAATAGATGTCATAGGTGATTTCTCTATCTCCTAAGCAAGCCACTTTATGCTATCTACTAGCGTTATCGCTGTTGGAATGTAACTGTCTTGGCCCTTTGACCAATTATTTGTTTATTTAGGATTGTTGTTCCATTGTGTGGCTTTACGCAAGGTCGTTTTAACCCTTAGTAGCCTGATTTACGAAAGTGATTTTTTTAAATATTACTGTGTTTGCTTAGTTATTATTAGTGTCTAGATGAAGGGAAAAATAGCTAAAAAAATCACAATATTTGTTTTACATATTTATTAAATAAAAAAAAATCCAGGTATCAATTTTGATACTTCAGGCATAAAAACGAATAGTATTGTGAACATTCGGTTTAAATGATTGGTATCAAAATTGAAACTTTAGGTTATTAAGGGTTAACAGTAAAGGCGAGAGCGAATGCTTGCCCGGGTGCATCTAGAATATATCATAGATGGGCAAAATGTAATCAGAATAATAAAAAACGATTAAAATTTTGCGTTTTTCATCATTAACCGCATTTTGGTCAATTTGTTTTAAACACTACGGAACCCTCAATTGCATACACATTTATGACTCCTTAATGTTTTGAAGGGATTTAATCATGATTACAGAGCAACAAAATTAAAATAACGACTACATTATATAATCGTTAATCAGATTACATTTTGCCCACCTCTGGAAGAAATGTACTTGCACGCCGCTCGTTTTCACGGTTGTCGCGCAAGGAAACCTGGCGTGTGCGAGCAGATTTCCTATGGATGGTTCCATTTGTACTGTTCACTGCTAAGTGTCTTTAAGTAGATTTTTGTTCCACTCGTTGTTTTTAATCTCTTCAGGGCTGTGCACGTGAAATATCCAGACCGGTGTGCGTACATTCGTTTTAGGACCCGATTATACCCTCTTCATGAACTGTAAGAAGTATAATCTATATACTCAACGTTCGATCAAAGGTTCGTTCACGTGTATTTATAGAAAACGAAGTGTGTTTATTAAAATATCTATTTCATATTGTTCTTAGTAGAAATGTTATTGCAATTTATTTAAAGTGTAAATATAAATTATCGAATTTAAAACTAGCTTTAGTTGTTAGGCTAATGGTATGTAAAAAAAATTGGTTACTTATAAAATCTGTATGATATTTCGGTGTTTTTGGTGTTCCTTAATAAAGAGATCTTGTACAATGACAATCTGTAACAGTGTAGAAACTATATTTTAATAAAAACAATATACTTATTAAATGTATTTCATTTGTTTTATTTTATTTACTAACCAGCATTCTCGATTTACTGATATGGCACTGATATAAGAAGTTCTAACAGGCGATTTTTTTTATGAAAACATCCTCTCTTTCTATCCGTATTTTTCTTTTACTAGTGAGCTAACCCATGCAACTGCATATATAAATGCATAGCATACCTCTTTTTTCACTTGGGGAAAATCCTCATAGGACAGTTTAGATAGCACATGGGACTGGCGTCTATAGGTGAGACGGACTAGTACCCGCTAAAGACCCCAAGGTGACTTATGCGAATTAGTGCAATGTGAATTTAGCATACCATAAGCTAGCGTATATAACCGGTGTTCGTCTGGAAGTATCTAAAGGTACATAACCTGGTTTCGAACATATAACCTTCGCATTTAGCTCAGTTATTGGCTTTTTAACCGCCATAGGTCACATTTCAGCGCAGATATATTTTGGGGAAATCTTACATTTGATGTAGGATATGATTTCCTCTGCCTAATATTTTGCATTATAAACAGTGTAGTAGGGTTATCACTCACAGAAATTTCTGTCAATGGGTTTATAAGCTTTTGATGCTATCAAAAGTATTACTAAATGCGTTTGTTGTACCATACGGAATCAGTACGTTGTGCTTTCTTTGGAACACGATAAGTACACAACGTTGTTGCGGCGCAACGTCACGTAGAATTTGTGATAAGTAACAGTCAGGGCACATGATGCGTTGCGACGGTGTCGGTGGGGTGCCGCTCCATCATATTCCATACAATTATCTATGTTGCTAACACGATGCCTTCCAGAGCTGCGCAGTACGTGCACCGGACTAGCGCTACGCGAGACGAGATGGAGGAGGGTGCTTGCGTTGCGATCGTCTTTGTCAATACATCTATACTTATATTATAAAGCTGAAGAGTTTGTTTGTTTGTTTGAACGCGCTAATCTCGGGAACTACTGGTTTGAATTGAAAAATTCATTTTGAGTTGAATAGACCGTTTATCGAGGAAGGCTTTAGGCTATATAACATCACGATGCAATTATTAGGAGCGAAGAAATAATAGAAAATGTGAAAAAAACGGGGAAAATTATTCATCCTTGAGGGCTTCCATTGCGTGCGCTGCAAAAACGGTTCAAGATACCAAAAATATATGTAAGAAAGAATTATTTCTCTTGAAATGATCTAAAAAAATGTCCCCGACAGTATATGTCTATCTTTTAAGATTAAGTCACTAGAACCGTTTTTATGGTAAACAAATTTGGTCGAAATTAATGCATTATTTGTTAAGAGTTGTATCAACGTAATAATATTAATATTTATCCAAATAAATGTGTTGTTGATTAAGAGTATTTAATTGTGAACAAAATTGTCTTTGACATCACTTAATTTCAATGAACATCTTAGAAGATATTATAAAACCTTATATAGCAAAACAACGTTTGCCGGATCAGCTAGTGTTTAATAAACTGCGTCTGAACAACGCACTGCCTCCGCAACGCATCACGTGCATAGGTTCTAAATCAAACTCTGTGAAAGAGTGGGAATAAGTTTCGCGTTCATCGAAATAGAAAAACGACAAAAGTTAGTCAATTAGATCTCAATTTAGCTGCTGCCCACTATGCCTTCACTTGACAGCTTGATGCGGTGCGGTCCGGAAATATAATAATGTATAAACAAATGTAAACTATGTATTTAAATGTAACGCCATCTTGTTTTGCAGCACTATAACGATTTTCAACCATGATAACGGTTTGATCAACGTGACATAAAAATTATAAATAGTAATTTACACCTTATTTGATGTTTATTAACTTTGCATTTTTTTACTAAAAGTTCTGTTAGTTCGAAGCATTATCATAAGTGAAATTTCTATGGAATAGGGTATACAAGGCGCGAACTCGTAGTAATATATATAAATTATTATTTCTTTGGGTGAATAGGCACTGTAAATTATAGTATGGTCCGTTGTAGTGGGTCGAGACCATAGATGAGCAAAATGTAATGTGATTAATTATTAACGATTACAAAATGTAGTTGTAATTATAATTTTCGTGCTCCGTAATCATAATTAAACCCGTTTAAAACATTAAGAAATTATAAATGTGTATGCAATCTGGGATTCTGTATTGTTTAAAAACATAGATGAGCAAAATGCAGTCATATTAATAGTAATAAACGTAAAATGTAATCGAAATCATTTTTATTAATCTGATTACATTTTGCCCGTCTATGGTCGAGACCATTAGTGACATGCTGACGTCTCGCACAGAGAATAGCGTAAAGATAATCGAGATAAGTGAGACAAGCTGTAAATGACGGTGCTCTGCGCACACACGATACCACGCTACGACGCAGGGGCTATACTCGACCACCAAGCGAGTCCGTGCTTATATGTACCTGCTTATACATGTTTTTAATAAGAGTTTTTAAGCAAATAAATATGATTTGTGTCAACTTATTATGAATGCTAATATAAAAGAACTTTTAACTCTATCCGGAGAAGTGTGTGTCAGAAGTACATCTCTTATTTTCCTTACTTCGTTTTGTGCTATGCGCTTAATCTGCACTTAGCTTCAGTCTTGCTTGTTGTTAATTAATAATTATTTGTGATGTATTTTGATTTTATTATGTCCAGCGTACATTATTAAATCTGGTGCCACAGTATATTAAAAATATATTTTATATTAGACTGGTGGTTGCTTATTTTGTAACGATTGCTCTTATTTCCGATTAAATTAAGTAATAGTAATATATCGGCATGCTAACCCTTTTCGGGGTGAGTAGAGATACAATAATAGCTGAATCTACTTTGCCTATATATTATGTGCCAAACGTAACCCGTAGTGAATTTAGAGCCGTTTTCATTGTACTTGCACATGACATTTCTATAACATACCATACGGTCTTTCTCACGATGTTTTCATTTGCTGGTGAGCAAATAAAAATAAACATATCAATAAAAATATTATATTTTTAATTCTTTGTCAAGTAAAATAACCACACTAGTGTATAATAATTATTGTTATTGGTACACCTACTAATGTTCTGACAAAATATTGATGCCCTTATTTTAACTTGACACAAAATTAATATACACATTTAATATGCAACAATTGTGACGTGCTACCAAACGAATTTCTATTCATAAATTTATTCATCAATTGAATTATGCGAGGAGATTGAATACAATTAAAGATTTATTACTGCTATCATTTTTATATCCCGCCTAGCAGCAATGTTCAAGTACAATCAAAATGAAAACACATCAAAGTATTCTTTACAATTTAAATAATATAAAAGTCTTCATAGTTATCTAAATGCATATTTTGTAGCTATAACAATTTATCACCTCATAACATTTCCAGTTACCTACATACATCCATTGAATGTATATAATAATAATAATAATAGCTCTTTATTCCATTAAAAATAATACATACAAAAAATACATTTTTTTTTGAATGTATATACAAAGTAGTAAATAAAAGTATATTAACGCGTGGAGAGTACAACCAGAGATGGGCAAAATGTAATCTGATTAATGATGAACGATTACAAAATGTAGTTGTAATTTTAATTTTCTTGCTCTGTAATCATAATTAAATCCATTTAAAACATTAAGAAATGATAAATGTGTATACAATCTGGGATTTTATAGTGTTTAAAACATAAATGAGTAAAATGCAGTTATATTAATGGTAAAAAAAGTAAAATGTAATCGTTAATCATTTTCATTAATCTGATTACATTTTGCCCATCTATGAGTACAACGAACATAAGTGGTTCTTAGTTCTCATTGAATGCCTATACCTATAGGAAGTTGTAAATACCTATTATATTTAGTAATGAACCGATGTAGATAAAGCAATTGACAATGCTCTGAGGTTGTTGTAATAATATTAATAATACTTTCGCATGTTAAAGCATCTCAAGTTAAACCTATCAATACTGGTTTATGTCCAATTTTAAATATAGCGTGTTTTCTGCCAAACTGTTAAAAATAACTGACTTAATCGTAACTTCTAATAATAATGAACGAATTAATTGAACATTTTAGAGTTATAAAACTTTTGGTCACGATTGTACAACTTCGTCGACAAGCGTTAGTATTTGGTTCATTTAATTCTTCCTAAACTCGCATAAATGGTTTAATAAATAATACGTTTATTATGTTACTGTGAAGTTGTTCTTCGCCATCAATAACGCACATTAATATTGGCTTAGTTGCATTCATCGGTAGGTCTACAGCCAACACTCGAGTCATTACCGTTTTGACAGTTGCAATCAATCAGCCCTGATGAACGCAGTTCGCGGGGAGATACTCTTCGTGTGCGGTAGCATGCTCCACCTAAGCCCATACTCAAATAAGTTTAACCTATACAAAATACGTATCGGCCATATTTTAAAACATATTTATTATCTTAATACGAATTTAAGTGCTCATTTCAAAATGTAGTTTATCGAAGGTATTATTATTCTTTATTTGATATATATGAAATAACTGTATTTTTGAGAAAATAATAATATATCGTCATGCTATATCCCTTACAGGGTGAGCAGAGATAAATTAGTGGTTGTAACCACTGTACACTTATATGTCGTACGTAATCTAACCAGTAGCGTAGCTAATCACCGTTCTCAGGGCATTTACACATTACATTTCTATCAGATGACATTCAGGTTTCCTCACGACGTTTTCCTTCCCCATTGAGCATGTGGTGTCTAAATCCGTACGTTATTTGGAAAAACCTAGACGTACGTACCGGGATTTGAACCCGCAACTATTCGCGTTGCCGCGTCTGGAACCCAGTCCCTTATCTAGTAGACCACCACAGCTACTTTTGAGAAAATATGTATTATTAGATAGATTGAAAAATAGGAACAAAATAAACCGTTTCTATACACCCAATATAGAAACCGTTTATAAGCTCATGCAGGCTCGTCGGCCGGGGGATTCTTGTTTGAGGCTCTGTGCGGAGTGGAGCTCTTGTTAGTTTACGTGAGGATTGTATTATTGTGTCGAATCTCTGATAGTTGTTGTTTTGGTTATCTCAGTAAATGTTAAATCGTATTAAGTTTAAGTCACCACGTATATTTGTTATTTGTTTATTTGTTTATTTTTAGTAAAATGTCTTTTGATCCTGACATTTATTTATTTTTTTTAGTAAAATAACTTCTGATCCTAACATCAGCAGCGGGATAAGTAACTTATAGCTCACAGAAAGGAGAAACAAGTCGTGTCTCAAGGGTGAAGCAAACATTTGGATAAATAAGTGGATTGTACACTGTACCCACATTGGACGTTCATTTTGATATACTTAAAATATTCTGGCTATTATCAGAAGAGATTCTCTATCTCGAAGGCGGGCGTGGATTGTTGGGTTGAAGACGGTATTTCAATAAATTATGGTCGGTGGTTTGTTAATCACTTCTAATGTTGCAGGAATTACTCAGAACAATGGTGAAAGAGTCAATGATTAGGCAATAAATAAAATGCAACCGTGCAGACATATTTAAAAGTTAAATATTCCTTTTTGGTTTGTTTACTTTTTGTGTAGGTATCCGTGAAGTATACAAGGTTACGATTAATTATTCCTGGTAAGGTAGTTTTGTGTTACATTGGTGTTACGTTGCATTTACTTGTTTAGTCTCGTAAAACTAGTAAGAAATGGATCGAACCAGGCGACGTGAGTGGCGTCATACAGTTCACGCAGTTCATCTAAAAACACTATGTATTCGCTGGAAAACATTACACTAGACGTTGATTTCTTGGTTGTTCCTAACAAGCGTATGAATGCTCCTGTCATAATTGGTACCGACGCATTGGATGAAGAGGGCGTGACTTACGTACGAACAAACGACTTGCAGGGAGTCACACGAGCTCCGAAACTTACTCTTTCTTGTGTGACCATTAACCACCAACAACGTACTTGTAACATCTATAAAGGTCCACACTAGGCTGTCCTCAATAAGATTTTGGACGATTTCTCTACACATATGATTTCAGGTACAGCTACTTCCTCTGCCACATTGGGCATCATGTGTGAATTTGCCTGAAGGACGATACTACAGTTCATTACAGGCCGTGCAAGCTGTCGCAAGGCGAAAAACAAAAATTACTCGTTGCAGAAAGTCATTACTGAAGGCTTTGGTATACACCAACGACTGTTTAATCCTGTTCTTTTTCATTTAAGGAGTACAAACCCTACGACAAACCTTACAAATGCTAACGGAAGGTTCCAACAGCACCACAGAAGGTCAAACAGGTTAGGCAGTTATTTGGATTGACGGGATATTTTCTAAAATACATCCCAGATTACTCCATCAGGACTACATACGTAGAGCGTTTTGACTTGCAAAAATGTGCAGTTTTCAGTGGACTACGAAACATGAGACTGTGCTTAAAGAAATTATTAAAATTTTAAGGAGGGTATATGTGAATGTGCTTATCAATAGTACTACATCGAATATTTTAATTGTATTTTTGTCATATATCTTGTCAGCCCAAACCCAGGTACAGTACTCTCAAGAGAATTAAAATAAAATAGTGTTGAAGTCTGTTTAAACCAACATAGTTGGATAGTCTATTTAACGACTACCGTGTTCTTAATCAAATCACTGTAAAGAATGAATTTTATTACGTCATTATCTTTGTATTGCTGGGCAATTCTAAACCACTACTGTGTTCTTTTGTTGCATGGAACGCTATCTACATTTGCAGCTGGAGCGTGTTGCCACGAGCAGCAGAGTCATCATGGTCAGTGCTGAGTCATATACACGACGTGGCATTTGGTGACCGACGCTGCCGTCATCGCGCGGTTCCTGTTACTACTCTGCGCGACGACGCCGCGCACTGCCTATGCGCGCCTGGGCGTGTCGTGCACGTAGCGATAGCTATGAGACGCCACGGTGGAGGCACATGCACCCTTTTGAGTGTCTGTGAGCTGCGGGCTTACGTGTGAGCTACTGACATCGTGCTGACTACATTAACATCACAGGGACATGATTGAGTCATGTTGGCGGTAAAACTAGTACACTAAATTCCTGTCGAGATTGTTTCCGAGCAAAATCCGGTTGACTATGCGTCAATCTAACCTACACACAACTTCTGTTTTGAAAGGCATAGTATGAAATAAAACTTTCAACTCCATATTTCACTACGAATGTGGCAGTGTATGATGGTAGCACTAAGTCATTTTACTTTCATAAAAACTATTCTTAAGTGTAGGTCAGAATGACCGAGCGGTAATAAAGTGTTCGTTAAGTTTGTTCAGATTCTGCTAAATCTGATTTGACTGGTTGGAAATCATTTCGACAGACGTACTTGTGACGCGTGTGTGTGTACAATTGTGACTTGAGGACTAGTATTATAGACTTCGAAAGAAGTCTGCTTATGTTTTTAATTAGCTCGATTCTAATGTTTCATATGGTGACTACTAGTGAGCCAGATTAAAGAATTTCCCTACATTGCATTGGAGATATCAACGTGAGAGCTGAATCAAAGAGTACGTGGCGCCTACTAGGTGGCCAGCGTGCTGCTGAGCGGCCGTTGCGAGCTGTCACCGTCGAGCGGGTAGAGCCAGTGCGTTGCGGACGGCGGCACTGTGAATGGCGCTCCGGGGTGGCAAATGATGCCTGGAGGCACGTGCTGCGCGGTCTTTGACAGCAAGTATTTGACAACCCTCATGTTAGCTCTACAAGCGTTGCTTACATTATTGTTGACTGCTATCCTTACATATTAGGTTTCAGCAAATTAACTTTGAGCTTCACACTTCCTTTTATGCATACATAAGCAAACGTTACATCTTGCATTTCTTAGGGCTTATTGAAACTTTAGAGTAGGGAGTTAGTGGATAGCTTCCAACAGTTCTGTATGTGATGTCGGAGTTGGGATGATGCGTTGATTGACACTGATATCAAACTTCTGATTAATTTTGTGATACCTGAATTGCTACGTAATTCGGAAGCCGTGTATTAATTTTGTGATACCTGTATTATTTATGTAATTCGGAAGCCGTGTATTAATTTTAATACTTGAATTACTATGCAATTCGGAAGACGTGTATTTATTTTGTGATATCCGGGTTACTTACGTAACTCTGAAGACACGTATGTACTACAATTTAGATCCCTGAGTTACTACGTAACTCGGAAGACACGTATGCACTACAATTTTGATACCTAGGTCAATATATGACTCTGATGACATGTACTTACTCGTATTAACCTTGTTCAATATTTAGCTAAGACTGTAACTCGAATGATATGTTTGTTTTGATTCTCGAGTTAACATAAGTTTTATGTGATGAAAGTAGGCAATAATTAGAGTATTACCCATCACTGCAAGGCCATAATTCAGGATTGTTTGTGTACTTGTACAGTCGTGGCACTCGTGTAGCATATAATGGCGTCAAATTATCTGAACTGCAGGTGTCAAGCCTTGGCGTTCGTTGAACTACAGACCATACGTGGTCTTGGCGTTCGTTGAACTACAGACCTCTAACGTAGTTTTGGCGTTCCATTATCTAAACTACAGGCTTATTTAGCCTTGGCGTTCACTATCAAGACTTCAGGCCTAAAGCCTTGGCGTTATATTATCGTACTTCGGTCTACTTGCCCTGGCGTTCGATGAACTACATGACCTTACATGGTCTTGGTGTTCATTAAACTTCAGGCGTATCTGCCTTGGCGTTTTACTTTCATACACAGATGGTGACCAAGATCTTGGAGCTACCGGCTTTGCTGGTCAGGCAGCAGGCAAGCAGCAGGGACTCCAGGCATAGGAATCGGACTGTCGATGCTCCTACTGGATGCAGACATGGACATCGGTGAAGACTACTCCGGACCAAGCGGCTTCAGCCACGGAGCTCGTGTCGGGGACGACACTTAGTCAGGAGAGGCCGTATTAGATAGATTGAAAAATAGGAACAAAATAAACCGTTTCTATACACCCAATATAGAAACCGTTTATAAGCTCATGCAGGCTCGTCGGCCGGGGGATTCTTGTTTGAGGCTCTGTGCGGAGCGGAGCTCTTGTTAGTTTACGTGAGGATTGTATTATTGTGTCGAATCTCTGATAGTTGTTGTTTTGGTTATCTCAGTAAATGTTAAATCGTCTTAAGTTTAAGTCACCACGTATATTTGTTATTTGTTTATTTTTAGTAAAATGGCTTTTGATCCTGACATTTATTTATTTTTTTTAGTAAAATAACTTCTGATCCTAACAGTATTATAAAAATATGAACCTATGAGCGTGTGGCCTGACGCTCAACCCAACGGTAGTTAGCAGTCCAGAGTGAAAAATTTCCTCAAGATGAGTGCCATATCGAGTAATACCGCCTTCAAATCATCCTTGTAATCAAATCTTGATCCAATACCAAGTAAGACCCTCTTCAAGTGGTCATTGAGTTTCTTTATTATCGGTATATTAGTGGATAGAACTGCCGGGACAGTTTTGTATATTTTATTATTAATTAGGTTAAGTTTTATTTGTAAATAAAAAAAATAGCCTCTGGTGTTGTTGCTTATTTACCTTTTAAAGCTTAACTTAATTATTTCATTTGTAGGTTAGTTAAGGATGTTTGTGTGCTGTTAGTATTGTAAAAATATATGTAACATAGGCTTAAAATTAGGTTTAAGTATATGTTTATAAATTTTTATTCAATAAACGGCCCACTCAGCCCTTTTCAGCGGACGGATGAAAGAATGAAGTATGAAAGGTAGTGGAATGGGAGTGGTGCAAAATTCGTAATTCGTATTCGCCGGGACAGTGATCATTGAGTCCATGTCCCACATGATGGTATTATAACGTGTGCAAAGTTCAAATGTTTTTTTTTTCTTTTTCCACTTTTAAGAGATTCACATCATATGGTATAGTGTTAACCAGGGATGTTACGGAGCTTCGACTCCGGCTCCGATAAGTCGGAACTTCCGATCGTTATTACACCTTCGGTTCCGAAACTTTTTAATCGGATGTATTCATCGGAGGTCACCACCACTGTTGCAGTCAATTCATTTGATTTTACTTTATATATTGTTGAAACATAATATCAATTAATCAAACAATCAGTGCTACTTAATTTGTAGAAGACATTTTTTTAAATTTAGATAAAAAAATATGATTAAATCATTAAATTTAAAACTAAATGTACATTTAAATTTATTACTAAAAGGTTTTTTATTTTACATTTACATTAAATTAAGTAAAATAGAAATTAACACAAAAACAACCCTGCAGCAAATTTGATTTAATTTGTTCACTGGACAATGTTCACTGGAGGATAACGGTTTCTGATATATCCAACACTTTGTGAACAACAGCTTTTATTTGCCCAAGTTAGGTGCTGTTTCCACGGGCGAGTAAATCGCGACGATATTATCGTCGTGCCACGTATTTCTATATAATCTCTATGAACGCGTCTCCACACGGCGATGTTATCGCGGCGATACGACGAGTGGCAATGTGCGTGCGTAACGTCGTCGTATCGCTGCGGTACCGTCGCTACTGGCGGCGTTCTCACAGCGACCTTGCGGCGGGGTCGCTTTCAAACGCAGCGTCATTTCAGCGTTTTCTCTCGGCAAATAAGGACGTTACGTATCGACAAGCTTTTACACAATAACAATATAAGCACAATGTTTGACATTGAAAAGTTTATATTTGAAGTAAGAGAGAGACCTGCCCTTTACGATGTTCAGTTGCCCGAGTATCGGAACAGAGAAATTAAAGCAAAGTATTGGTATGATGTGGGAAGTGCTATGTTCACGGAATGGGATGACCTAACCTCTAAAGAAAAAGGTAAGCGTCCAATATTATTTATTTAGGTAATTTTAGTTAAGTTATAATTATAAGAAAGATAGTTTTATTTAAACGATGTAGTCATTTTGCCGAGGAACCGCACCCGCTGTGTTAAAATAATCTTTAAATAAGTTTCGAATACGCAACCCCGAATTCCTCGTCCTTTGAAGTACGGGTGTCATATTTTGAAGATTGGATATATCTTCATTGTTGCTATCAGTAGCATTATGTTCATTTTCCCCGTTATTAGCATTTAATGCTCGACGCTTTATGAAGTTGTGCAAAACACAAGTTGCTTTTATTACAAGAATTGCAGTGTCCGGTTGAAGATTTATTGTATTATGGAATATGCGAAATTTTGCTATGAGTTGTCCAAAGACACATTCCACGTAACGTCTCGCATGAGCCAGTCTGTAGTTGAAATTTTTTTTATCTCAACGGCTACAATTACGTATGGCATTTTAGGTCCGTCAAATATCAGTTCTTCTTCTTCCGGCAAATCAAGAGCTTCTTTAAGCAGTTTTTGACCTAGAATTGAAGACTGAAAAATAGTAGAATCATTTTCACTAAACATTTTCACTTTCTAATAACAGTAAACAAATAATTTGAATCCACCAAAGCCAATAAAACGATAGAGTTGTACTTTTTATAATTAAAGTATAGAGAGCCGGAATTTCGTGGGCACTGAATTCGAATGTGTTTGCCGTCTAGCGCTCCCAAGCAATGTGGGAAATTTGCATTGTCTTTAAATCCCTCTGAGATTTTTTCCATGATTCTTTGTTTGGGACTGCCATTTCTGTAGGTGATAGCACTTTCCATATAATTCCACATGTTTCTTTTATTACTTTAGCTAACGTTTTTTTTCGAAATTTTATACTTAATCTGAAGGCGTTTATAACTTGTTCCAGTAGCGAGATATCTAAAAATGATATTATCATTAAAAAAAAATACTTTTATCATATTCTGCTTTTTTAAATCGTTTAAAAATTAAGACTCTACCAAAGCATTCGGTTTTTATTAATCTGTGTTGTTTTTTTTTATTAATAAGCATAATAATATATACTTGCGTAATAAATAAATATACATACATATTATATATACGTTACATAATATACATAAACAATGCATACATTTAATATAGACACTAAAAGTATATGAGAATGACTGTGTATGTAAGGGTGTGAGGGAATGTATGTGTAATCTGTATTATATTACGAAAAACAAATAAATAATCAATTTTGGTTCTCTTGTATCTAGCCAGGTTGTAAAAGTGCTTCAGTACTATTCTAAATAAATATAATTTAATTTAAAAATTCTTTATTTCAGGACTTGAGTTAATGACAAAATGGAAATCTTTAAGGGATCAATTTTATAAGGAGTTAAAGTTGCAGCAATGTTCAAAATCCGGTCAAGCTGCCTCAAAACGACGAAAGTATATACATTTTTTTTTAAAGAAACACACAGAACACGCTTCGACATCGTCAAACATGCTTTATGTGGACAGTCAAGATGTTTTTGATGATGACGACAGTTCGGTTAATACCACCCCCAGTGTTACTGAACCATCCACGTCTCATAAAAAGAAAACATTAGTCCAAATGTTTCTGGAATCGAATAAAGAGATATCGAATGTTATGCGCGAGAGTATAGATATACAAAGAAATAATGTTCAACGACAATATAACGACGAGCGTGGGAATGAGGCATTTTTCCGTTCGATGCTACCACTTATGGACAAAATAAAAGAAGATTATTTAATTGATGCCAGAACTGAGATTATGGCTATAATTAAAAAATACATACCACCATCACATACATTGGAAGAATCATATTCTCGTATATCCACACCAACAAGTGATGACGATATTGCTCAAATGTTACAACACTTTGATGGAATGTAAACTTTACATATTATTATAATTAATGTAGCATTTAACTAAAATAAAACTGCTTAAAACTTACTGTAGTGTTACTGCTAATCTTTCACATGGCCCGATACTTTTCCTCATATTAGTATCTCGCTTTGATAAGTTACTTAACAGTTCATCGAAAACAGGAATTGGCATTAAATATTCATCTTCAAACCAATCTGGATGGTTTCTATATTCTTCATAATTCACGTGGAAATGGCAATGACTTTCACGACGTAGTAACATAGGATGTGTCCACCAACAGCGCTTTTTTCCTTTCTTAATAACAATAATTGCATATTCACTAGCGTACTTGCACAAGCACCCCAGAACACTACATACATAATAAATGTTTTATTGACCGAGACACTACTTAGTCCACTCTCGTCTGGCACCTAACTGAACTCTTTCAATAAATAAACGCATCGTCAAGGAAATGCGGCGATTCCGTTACGAGTCGTCGCGGACACGCTGTGATTCCGTCACGAGTCGTGACGATACGCTGGCGGAATAATCGCTCGTTCGTGGAGATTGTCCGACGATAGAAGCGCGGACTCGTCGCGATTCTCTCGTTCGTGGAGACAGCGCCTTAGGTTGTGTTCCGTTGTGTTCAGTTGTGTTCGGTTGTATTCGGTTGTACTTGCTTCGGCAGTACATATACTAAAATTGGAACGATACAGAGAAGATTAGCATGGCCCCTGCGCAAGGATGACACACAAAATCGTGAAGCGTTCCACATTTTTTTTTCGCTGCCGACATTGGTTTCACTAATGGCATCAACATCTTTGGCAGCGCCGTCCCCACTTGCCCGCCGGCCTAAAAGAACAGGGCGCCGCAGAGCGGCGTTTATCAGGAACGTCCGACTCTAGCGGCGACACCGGGTGGCACGCTTGAGGGAGTGTGTCGTCCAACAAGGGTGCGAGCGGCGCGCGATGTGTTCCCGCGTGCCGCTCTACAACACAGAGGCACGAGAGGGGTAGCTGTATACACTACCCCTCCCTAAACGAGTAGAGGCCTACTCACGGCTGCACACCCAGCCGGTCATTGAGGATGAGACCCCAGTCGTGCCCTCGATGCCGGTAGGCGGAAGGTGGAACACCCTGGGGGTTTTAGTCGGTGCAAGCCCGACACACCGGGGGGTGGCCCTCACCTTTCCCCGAGGTCCGTTAGGGATTTCCCCCGGGTTACAAAAAAAAAAAAAAGGGTTGTGTTCCGTTGTGTTCCGTTGTGTTCGGTTGTGTTCGGTCGTGTTCCGTTGTGTTCGGTTGTGTTCGGTCGTGTTCGGTTGTGTTCGGTTCTGTTCGGTTGCGTCCGTTGTGTTCGGTTGTGTTCGGTTGTGTTGGGTTCTGTTCGGTTGTGTTCCGTTGTGTTCGGTTGTGTTGTGTTCGGTTGCGTCCGTTGTGTTCGGTTGTGTTCCGTTGTGTTCGGTTGTGTTCCGTTGTGTTCGGTTCTGTTCGGTTGTGTTCGGTTATGTTCCGTTGTGTTCGGTTGTGTTCGGTTGTGTTCGGTCCTGTTCCGTTGTGTTCGGTTGTGTTCGGTTATGTTCCGTTGTGTTCGGTTGTGTTGGGTTCTGTTCGGTTCTGTTCGGTTGTGTTCGGTTGTGTTCGGTCGTGTTCGGTTGTGTTGTGTTCGGTTGCGTCCGTTGTGTTCGGTTGTGTTCGGTTGTATTCGGTTGTGTTCGGTTGTATTCGGTTGTGTTCGGTTCTGTTCGGTTGTGTTGTGTTCCGTTGTGTTGGGTTGTGTTCGGTTCTGTTCGGTTGTGTTCCGTTGTGTTCCGTTGTGTTCGGTTCTGTTCGGTTGTGTTCGGTTGTGTTGTGTTCGGTTGTGTTGTGTTCGGTCGTGTTCGGTTGTGTTCCGTTGTGTTCGGTTGTGTTCGGTTGTGTTCGGTTTTGTTCGGTTGTGTTGGGTTCTGTTCGGTTCTGTTCGGTTGTGTTCCGTTGTGTTCGGTTGTGTTCCGTCGTGTTCGGTTGTGTTGTGTTCGGTTGCGTCCGTTGTGTTCGGTTGTGTTCGGTTGTATTCGGTTGTGTTCGGTTCTGTTCGGTTGTGTTCGGTTGTGTTGTGTTCCGTTGTGTTGGGTTGTGTTCGGTTCTGTTCGGTTGTGTTCCGTTGTGTTGTGTTCGGTTGTGTTCGGTTGTGTTGGGTTGTGTTCGGTTCTGTTCGGTTGTGTTCGGTTGTGTTGTGTTCGGTTGTGTTGTGTTCGGTTGTGTTCGGTTGTATTCGGTTGTGTTCGGTTTTATTCGGTTGTGTTCGGTTGTGTTCGGTTCTGTTCGGTTGTGTTCGGTTGTGTTGTGTTCCGTTGTGTTGGGTTGTGTTCGGTTCTGTTCGGTTGTGTTCGGTTGTGTTGGGTTGTGTTCGGTTCTGTTCGGTTGTGTTCGGTTGTGTTGTGTTCGGTCGTGTTCGGTTGTGTTCGGTTGCGTCCGTTGTGTTCCGTTGTGTTCGGTTGTGTTCCGTTGTGTTCGGTTGTATTCCGTTGTGTTCCGTTGTGTTCGGTTGTGTTCGGTTCTGTTCGGTTGTGTTCGGTTGTGTTGTGTTCGGTTGTGTTCGGTTGTGTTCGGTTGTGTTGGGTTGTGTTCGGTTCTGTTCGGTTGTGTTCGGTTGTGTTGTGTTCGGTCGTGTTCGGTTGTGTTCCGTTGTGTTCGGTTGTGTTCGGTTGTGTTCGGTTGTGTTGGGTTGTGTTCGGTTCTGTTCGGTTGTGTTCGGTTGTGTTGTGTTCGGTCGTGTTCGGTTGTGTTCCGTTGTGTTCGGTTGTGTTGTGTTCGGTTGCGTCCGTTGTGTTCGGTTGTGTTCGGTTGTGTTGGGTTGTGTTCGGTTCTGTTCGGTTGTGTTCGGTTGTGTTGTGTTCGGTTGTGTTCCGTTGTGTTCGGTTGTGTTCGGTTGTGTTCGGTTGTGTTCCGTTGTGTTCCGTTGTGTTATGTTGTGTTCGGTCGTGTTCCGTTGTGTTCGGTTGTGTTCGGTCGTGTTCGGTTCTGTTCGGTTGTGTTCCGTTGTGTTCGGTTGTGTTCGGTTGTGTTCGGTTGTGTTTTTGTTGTGTTCGGTTGTGTTCGGTTCTGTTCGGTTGCGTCCGTTGTGTTCGGTTGTGTTCGGTTGTGTTGGGTTCTGTTCGGTTCTGTTCGGTTGTGTTCCGTTGTGTTCGGTTGTGTTCGGTCGTGTTCGGTTGTGTTGTGTTCGGTTGCGTCCGTTGTGTTCGGTTGTGTTCCGTTGTGTTCGGTTGTGTTCCGTTGTGTTCGGTTCTGTTCGGCTGTGTTCCGTTGTGTTCCATTGTGTTCTGTTGTGTTCGGTTGTGTTCGGTTGTGTTGTGTTGTGTTCGGTTCTGTTCGGTTGTGTTCGGTTGCGTCTGTTGTGTTCGGTTGTCTTCGGTTGTGTTGGGTTGTGTTCGGTTCTGTTCGGTTGTGTTCGGTTGTGTTGTGTTCGGTCGTGTTCGGTTGCGTCTGTTGTGTTCGGTTGTCTTCGGTTGTGTTGGGTTGTGTTCGGTTCTGTTCGGTTGTGTTCGGTTGTGTTGTGTTCGGTCGTGTTCGGTTGTGTTCCGTTGTGTTCGGTTGTGTTCGGTTGTGTTCGGTTGTGTTCGGTTGTGTTGTGTTCGGTCATGTTCGGTTGTGTTCGGTTGTGTTGTGTTCGGTTGTGTTCGGTTGTATTCGGTTGTGTTCGGTTGTATTCGGTTGTGTTCCGTTGTGTTCGGTTCTGTTCGGTTGTGTTCGGTTGTGTTCGGTTGTGTTCGGTTGTGTTGGGTTGTGTTCGGTTCTGTTCGGTTGTGTTCGGTTGTGTTCGGTTGTGTTCGGTTGTGTTGGGTTGTGTTCGGTTCTGTTCGGTTGTGTTCGGTTGTGTTGTGTTCGGTTGTGTTCGGTTGTGTTGTGTTCGGTCGTGTTCGGTCGTGTTCGGTCGTGTTCGGTTGTGTTCGGTTATGTTCCGTTGTGTTCGGTTGTGTTCGGTTGTGTTCGGTTGTGTTCCGTTGTGTTCGGTTGTGTTCGGTTGTGTTCGGTTGTGTTTTTGTTGTGTTCGGTTGTGTTCGGTTCTGTTCGGTTGCGTCCGTTGTGTTCGGTTGTGTTCGGTTGTGTTGGGTTCTGTTCGGTTCTGTTCGGTTCTGTTCGGTTCTGTTCGATTGTGTTCGGTTGTGTTCGGTCGTGTTCGGTTGTGTTGTGTTCGGTTGCGTCCGTTGTGTTCGGTTGTGTTCGGTTGTATTCGGTTGTGTTCGGTTGTATTCGGTTGTGTTCGGTTGTATTCGGTTGTGTTCGGTTCTGTTCGGTTCTGTACGGTTGTGTTGTGTTCCGTTGTGTTGGGTTGTGTTCGGTTCTGTTCGGTTGTGTTCCGTTGTGTTCCGTTGTGTTCGGTTCTGTTCGGTTGTGTTCGGTTGTGTTGTGTTCGGTTGTGTTGTGTTCGGTTGTGTTGTGTTCGGTCGTGTTCGGTTGTGTTCCGTTGTGTTCGGTTGTGTTCGGTTGTGTTCGGTTGTGTTCGGTTTTGTTCGGTTGTGTTGGGTTCTGTTCGGTTCTGTTCGGTTCTGTTCGGTTGTGTTCCGTTGTGTTCGGTTGTGTTCCGTCGTGTTCGGTTGTGTTGTGTTCGGTTGCGTCCGTTGTGTTCGGTTGTGTTCGGTTGTATTCGGTTGTGTTCGGTTCTGTTCGGTTGTGTTCGGTTGTGTTGTGTTCCGTTGTGTTGGGTTGTGTTCGGTTCTGTTCGGTTGTGTTCCGTTGTGTTGTGTTCGGTTGTGTTCGGTTGTGTTGTGTTCGGTTGTGTTGTGTTCGGTTGTGTTCGGTTGTGTTGTGTTCGGTTGTGTTGTGTTCGGTTGTGTTCGGTTGTATTCGGTTGTGTTCGGTTTTATTCGGTTGTGTTCGGTTGTGTTCGGTTCTGTTCGGTTGTGTTCGGTTGTGTTGTGTTCCGTTGTGTTGGGTTGTGTTCGGTTCTGTTCGGTTGTGTTCGGTTGTGTTGGGTTGTGTTCGGTTCTGTTCGGTTGTGTTCGGTTGTGTTGTGTTCGGTCGTGTTCGGTTGTGTTCGGTTGCGTCCGTTGTGTTCCGTTGTGTTCGGTTGTGTTCCGTTGTGTTCGGTTGTATTCCGTTGTGTTCCGTTGTGTTCGGTTGTGTTCGGTTCTGTTCGGTTGTGTTCGGTTGTGTTGTGTTCGGTTGTGTTCGGTTGTGTTCGGTTGTGTTCGGTTGTGTTGGGTTGTGTTCGGTTCTGTTCGGTTGTGTTCGGTTGTGTTGTGTTCGGTCGTGTTCGGTTGTGTTCCGTTGTGTTCGGTTGTGTTCGGTTGTGTTGGGTTGTGTTCGGTTCTGTTCGGTTGTGTTCGGTTGTGTTGTGTTCGGTCGTGTTCGGTTGTGTTCCGTTGTGTTCGGTTGTGTTGTGTTCGGTTGCGTCCGTTGTGTTCGGTTGTGTTCGGTTGTGTTCGGTTGTGTTGGGTTGTGTTCGGTTCTGTTCGGTTGTGTTCGGTTGTGTTGTGTTCGGTTGTGTTCCGTTGTGTTCGGTTGTGTTCGGTTGTGTTCGGTTGTGTTCCGTTGTGTTCCGTTGTGTTCCGTTGTGTTATGTTGTGTTCGGTCGTGTTCCGTTGTGTTCGGTTGTGTTCGGTCGTGTTCGGTTCTGTTCGGTTGTGTTCCGTTGTGTTCGGTTGTGTTCGGTTGTGTTCGGTTGTGTTCGGTTGTGATTTTGTTGTGTTCGGTTGTGTTCGGTTCTGTTCGGTTGCGTCCGTTGTGTTCGGTTGTGTTCGGTTGTGTTGGGTTCTGTTCGGTTCTGTTCGGTTGTGTTCCGTTGTGTTCGGTTGTGTTCGGTCGTGTTCGGTTGTGTTGTGTTCGGTTGCGTCCGTTGTGTTCGGTTGTGTTCCGTTGTGTTCGGTTGTGTTCCGTTGTGTTCGGTTCTGTTCGGCTGTGTTCCGTTGTGTTCCATTGTGTTCGGTTGTGTTCGGTTGTGTTCGGTTGTGTTGTGTTGTGTTCGGTTCTGTTCGGTTGTGTTCCGTTGTGTTCCGTTGTGTTCCATTGTGTTCGGTTGTGTTCGGTTGTGTTCGGTTGTGTTGTGTTGTGTTCGGTTCTGTTCGGTTCTGTTCGGTTCTGTTCGGTTCTGTTCGGTTGTGTTCCGTTGTGTTCGGTTGTGTTGTGTTCGGTTGCGTCTGTTGTGTTCGGTTGTCTTCGGTTGTGTTGGGTTGTGTTCGGTTCTGTTCGGTTGTGTTCGGTTGTGTTGTGTTCGGTTGCGTCCGTTGTGTTCGGTTGTGTTCGGTTGTGTTGGGTTGTGTTCGGTTCTGTTCGGTTGTGTTCGGTTGTGTTGTGTTCGGTTGTGTTCCGTTGTGTTCGGTTGTGTTCGGTTGTGTTCGGTTGTGTTCCGTTGTGTTCCGTTGTGTTATGTTGTGTTCGGTCGTGTTCCGTTGTGTTCGGTTGTGTTCGGTTGTGTTCGGTTGTGTTCGGTTGTGTTCGGTTCTGTTCGGTTGTGTTCGGTTGTGTTCGGTTGTGTTCGGTTGTGTTCGGTTGTGTTCGGTTGTGTTGGGTTGTGTTCGGTTCTGTTCGGTTGTGTTCGGTTGTGTTGTGTTCGGTTGTGTTCGGTTGTGTTGTGTTCGGTCGTGTTCGGTCGTGTTCGGTTGTGTTCGGTTATGTTCCGTTGTGTTCGGTTGTGTTCGGTTGTGTTCGGTTGTGTTGGGTTCTGTTCGGTTCTGTTCGGTTGTGTTCCGTTGTGTTCCGTTCTGTTCGGTTGTGTTCGGTCCTGTTCCGTTGTGTTCGGTTGTGTTCGGTTGTGTTGTGTTCGGTCGTGTTCGGTTGTGTTCGTTTGTGTTGTGTTCGGTTGTGTTCCGTTGTGTTCTGTTGTGTTCGGTTGTGTTCGGTTGTGTTGGGTTCTGTTCGGTTGTGTTCCGTTGTGTTCGGTTCTGTTCGGTTGTGTTCGGTTGTGTTCGGTTGTGTTCGGTTGTGTTGTGTTCGGTTCTGTTCGGTTGTGTTGTGTTCGGTCGTGTTCGGTTGTGTTCCGTTGTGTTCGGTTGTGTTGTGTTCGGTTGTGTTCGGTCGTGTTTGGTTGTGTTCGGTTGTGTTCGGTTGTGTTCGGTTGTGTTGTGTTCGGTCGTGTTCGGTCGTGTTCGGTCGTGTTCGGTTGTGTTCGGTTGTGTTCCGTTGTGTTCCGTTGTGTTCCGTTGTGTTCCGTTGTGTTCCGTTGTGTTCGGTTGTGTTCGGTCGTGTTCCGTTGTGTTCGGTTGTGTTTTTGTTGTGTTCGGTTGTGTTCGGTTCTGTTCGGTTGCGTCCGTTGTGTTCGGTTGTATTGGGTTCTGTTCGGTTCTGTTCGGTTGTGTTCCGTTGTGTTCGATTGTGTTCGGTCGTGTTCGGTTGTGTTGTGTTCGGTTGTGTTGTGTTCGGTTGTGTTGGGTTGTGTTCGGTTCTGTTCGGTTGTGTTCGGTTGTGTTGTGTTCGGTCGTGTTCGGTTGTGTTCCGTTGTGTTCGGTTGTGTTGTGTTCGGTTGCGTCCGTTGTGTTCGGTTGTGTTCGGTTGTGTTGGGTTGTGTTCGGTTCTGTTCGGTTGTGTTCGGTTGTGTTGTGTTCGGTTGTGTTGTGTTCGGTTGTGTTCCGTTGTGTTCGGTTGTGTTCGGTTGTGTTCGGTTGTGTTCGGTTGTGTTCGGTTGTGTTCGGTTGTGTTCGGTTCTGTTCGGTTGTGTTGGGTTCTGTTCGGTTCTGTTCGGTTGTGTTCCGTTGTGTTCGGTTGTGTTCGGTCGTGTTCGGTTGTGTTGTGTTCGGTTGCGTCCGTTGTGTTCGGTTGTGTTCGGTTGTGTTCGGTTGTGTTGGGTTGTGATCGGTTCTGTTCGGTTGTGTTGTGTTCGGTCGTGTTCGGTTGTGTTCGGTTGTGTTCCGTTGTGTTCGGTTGTGTTCGGTTGTGTTCGGTTGTGTTCGGTTGTGTTGTGTTCGGTTGTGTTCGGTTGTGTTGGGTTGTGTTCCGTTGTGTTCGGTTCTGTTCGGTTGTGTTCGGTCCTGTTCCGTTGTGTTTGGTTGTGTTCGGTTGTGTTGTGTTCGGTCGTGTTCGGTTGTGTTCGGTTGTGTTCGGTTGTGTTCGGTTGTGTTCGGTTGTGTTGGGTTGTGTTCGGTTGTGTTGGGTTGTGTTCGGTTGTGTTCGGTTGTGTTCGGTTGTGTTGTGTTCGGTCGTGTTCGGTTGTGTTCGGTTGTGTTCGGTTGTGTTGGGTTGTGTTCGGTTCTGTTCGGTTGTGTTCGGTTGTGTTGTATTCGGTCGTGTTCGGTTGTGTTCGGTTGTGTTCGGTTGTGTTCGGTTGTGTTCGGTTGTGTTGTGTTCGGTCGTGTTGTGTTCTGTCGTGTTCGGTTGTGTTGTGTTCGGTCGTGTTCGGTTGTGTTCGGTTGTGTTCGGTTGTGTTGGGTTGTGTTCGGTTCTGTTCGGTTGTGTTCGGTTGTGTTGTGTTCGGTCGTGTTCGGTTGTGTTCGGTTGTGTTCGGTTGTGTTCGGTAGTGTTGTGTTCGGTCGTGTTCGGTTGTGTTCGGTCGTGTTCGGTTGTGTTCGGTTGTGTTGTGTTCGGTTGCGTCCGTTGTGTTCGGTTGTATTGTGTTCGGTTGTGTTCGGTTGTGTTAGGTTGTGTTCGGTTGTGTTGTGTTCGGTCGTGTTCGGTTGTGTTCGGTTGTGTTCCGTTGTGTTCCGTTGTGTTTGGTTGTGTTCGGTTGTGTTCGGTTGTGTTCGGTTGTGTTCGGTTGTGTTGGGTTCTGTTCGCTTCTGTTCGGTTGTGTTCCGTTGTGTTCCGTTGTGTTCGGTTCTGTTCGGTTGTGTTCGGTCCTGTTCGGTCCTGTTCGGTCCTGTTCGGTTGTGTTCGGTTGTGTACGGTTGTGTTGGGTTGTGTTCGGTTGTGTTCGGTTCTGTTCGGTTGTGTTCGGTTGTGTTCGGTTGTGTTCGGTTGTGTTGTGTTCCGTTGTGTTGGGTTGTGTTCGGTTGTGTTCAGTTGTGTTCGGTTGTGTTCGGTTCTGTTCGGTTGTGTTCCGTTGTGTTCGGTCCTGTTCGGTTGTGTTCGGTTGTGTTCGGTTGTGTTCGGTTATGTTCGGTTGTGTTCGGTTCTGTTCGGTTGTGTTCGGTTGTGTTGTGTTCCGTTGTGTTGGGTTGTGTTCGGTTCTGTTCGGTTGTGTTCGGTTGTGTTCGGTTGTGTTGTGTTCCGTTGTGTTTGGTTGTGTTCGGTTGTGTTCGGTTGTGTTGGGTTGTGTTCGGTTCTGTTCGGTTGTGTTCGGTTATGTTCGGTTGTGTTGTGTTCAGTCGTGTTCGGTTGTGTTCGGTCGTGTTCGGTTGTGTTCGGTTGTGTTGTGTTCGGTTGTGTTCGGTTGCGTCCGTTGTGTTCGGTTGTGTTGTGTTCGGTTGTGTTCGGTTGTGTTCGGTTGTGTTCGGTTGTGTTCGGTTGTGTTCGGTTCTGTTCGGTTGTGTTCGGTTGTATTGTGTTCGGTTGTGTTGTGTTCGGTTGTGTTGTGTTCGGTTGTGTTCGGTTGTATTCGGTTGTGTTCGGTTGTATTCGGTTGTGTTCGGTTCTGTTCGGTTGTGTTCGGTTGTGTTGTGTTCCGTTGTGTTGGGTTGTGTTCGGTTCTGTTTGGTTGTGTTCGGTTGTGTTCGGTTCTGTTCGGTTGTGTTCGGTTGTGTTGTGTTCGGTTGTGTTCGGTTGCGTCCGTTGTGTTCGGTTGTGTTCCGTTGTGTTCGGTTGTATTCCGTTGTGTTCCGTTGTGTTCGGTTGTGTTCGGTTGTGTTGGGTTGTGTTGGGTTGTGTTCGGTTGTGTTCGGTTGTGTTCGGTTGTGTTCTATCCTGCACCATATTAAAATGGGATCAAATTTAAGATATAATAAATAACATATATTCTCGCTATCACGCTATGTGAGCAGACATACAATAGTGGTTTTATCCACTTTGCGCTTAAATGTCGTGGACTACGCGACCAGTAGCTCAGGTAATAGCTTTCTCACAATACTATGAAAATGTTAATAAGAAACAGCAATTTTTATTGTCTGTGTATTTGTAAATTTATCACTTTCTAATTAAAAAGGTTCACTGAATAATGTTTTTATTTGTCCCTTAATAAAACTATTTTATTCTGCCGTCACTTGTGACTAACGTTGCCTCCGACTCCGACTCCGATTCCGACTCGGAATCCAACTCCGATAAAACAAATTTAAAAACTCCGACTCCGACTTCAGTTCCGACAAAACTGCCTCCGTTACATCCCTAACAGTGACAGCCCTAACATTGAAAACTCAAAGCGAACATCAGTCTTAGTCAGAAGTCCTCGAAGTTGAAGGATGTAATGGACAGCAAACGTGCGTCATGGCAGGCCACCATGATGGCGCCGATCGCATTACAATAGCAACGAATAAATAAAACGATTAGGGTAAGATCGCACCATGCAGCAATGAAATTAGTTACATGACACAGCGTTGCACAGTACAGTCCTGTATTATTTACGTTTTACACAACTTCATGTTAATTATTATTACATATTATGCTATCACACCCTATGAGTAACAGGGACGGTCTACTCAGGACTTTCTCCAAAGAAAAAAATTATTTATATTTGTCCCTTTCAATTATACCTAAATAAATAATAATCTATACTAATATTATAAAGCTGAAGAGTTTGTTTGTTTGTTTGTTTGAACGCGCTAATCTCTGGAACTACTGGTTCGAATTGAAAAATTCTTTTTGTCTTGAATAGACTGTTTATCGAGGAAGGCTTTAGGCTATATAACATCACGATGCAACTATTAGGAGCAAAGAAATAATGGAAAATGTGAAAAAAAACGGGGAAAATTATTCATCCTTGAGTGCTTCCATTGCGTGCGCTGCGGAAACAGTTCAAGATACCAAAAATATATGTATGACAGAGATATTCCTCTTAAAATGATCTAAAAAAATTTCCGCGACAGTATATGTCTATCTTTTAAGATTAACTCACTAGAACCGTTTTTATGGTAATCAAATTTGGTCGAAATTAATGCATTATTTGTTAAGAGTTGTATCAACGTAATAATATTAATCTTTATCCAAATAAATGTGTTGCTGATTAAGAGTATTTGATTGTGAACAAAATTGTCTTTGACATCACTTAATTTCAATGAACATCTTAGAAGATATTACAATAACTTATATACCAAAACAACGTTTGCCGGATCAGCTAGTATATCATAATGCCACATCCCATTCGGCTATATACGCTTTGCGCATATCTGTCGTGCTCGGCATGACCAGTAGTGCAGCTGATCACCGTATTCAAGACTCTTACACATGATCATTTTATGTAATTTGGGTTTCCTCACGGTGTTTTCCTTCTCCGTTGAGCATGTGAGGCTTGAGTCCGTACTTAATACTTTGAAAATCCAGAGGTACCTACAGGATTCGAACCTATGTCCATTCACGTTTCCGCGCATGGATACTGTGTCCTTATCCACTAGGACACTACGACTACAATAATATATCCGGTATATGTAATTATATATAATACTAGCGGACCCGACAAACGTTGTTTTGCCATACCTATAATTTATTTCTAGGTAATTTCTAGTGTAGACAAAAATTAACTAACTTATTGTAAGTGTGTAAGGAGAAAATAAAAAAAAATGCTAAGGGTGAAAAACACTTATCACTTAGGGGTATGAAAAATAGATAGTAGCCGATTCTCAGACCTGCTGAATATAATATAAAATTCGGTAAAAATCGGTAAAACCGTTTCGGAGGAGTAAGGTAACTAACATTTTGACACGAGAATTTTATATATATAGATATATAAAGACGTTTTTATATAAAAATTTGGCACACAGCGCATTGGTCATGAATGGCTATTATTGCCTAAAAACGAGTACAATACTAAAAATTTAACCATTGTCGATTTAATAGAAGAAAAGAACATATACGGACATAGGCTAATCCTGAAACATAACTACCCGAAGTGAGTCACTATCCCTGTCTTTGCACCCATATTGTACCTACTGTAGTTGCTAATCAGTCCAATCTACTGTATGTAGATTGTAGGTATTGTCATGGTACAATAAGCATGTAATGACGTATAAGCTTGGTACAATAATATCGCATTCACGGAACGTCGCAGCGGTTTAGGCTTAACATTGTTACTGTTCGATGCAGGGATTAACCACAACGACATTCAAAGATGGATTGCAGTCGTAAACGCTTGACGTGAGCGTTTGGCATGCGGCGCACGCGCTAGCACGCGTCCGTGCCGATTGTCGCGCGAATTCAGACACATATATTTTAATTTTTAACACACAACAATGTTCGCAACAACATCAAGGTGGAAAATTTCAGCATCAGATAAGGACGTCTTTTAGGTCTGTTTGTTTGCGTACAACCAACGTCATCGGATAACCGAAATAATTGCATACATTCGGAATTCAAACTCGGTATCTGTATGCGGCATCGATTATTTTTGGATTTCTTTAATAATAATAAACAATATATGGCTACTCTATATACCTTTCGTTTTAATTACATTTGAAATTAAAAACAAAAAAGGTTAGAAACGTTTTAAAAATTACGTTTAGTAACTCCATACAAATAGGACGAATTAAATGAGAACACTTTCTAAGAAAATACCATAACCACAATTAATCGGATTTAAGAAAAAATTGATATCGGTAACCGAAATCTAATCCAAAATATCAAGCGCCTAACTAAATTCATATTGGTTATTAACAGAATAAACATATGATTTGCACGTTCAATCAATCAGTGTATCTTTTATTGGGCTTGGCATTTGGTTATAGTTATAACAAATACCTAAAAGCATTTGGGAGTCACGATCATAACTAAATTTTATATTTATCGATTGTTTGGTGGTTAAAAGATGCGTGATTATAATATCTAGTGTTCTCACATAACGTTTAATTATTTTTTAAATTATCGAAAAATATTAGGAAAAACGTGACTACCAGAGGCATCTTGCCGGGTATTTGAATACTTTCTGCTTTGTCGGTAAATTTTTTAAAGGGTTTATTAATGTAACATAAGTAAGAATGTTACACTACATAGAAATACTCGAGAAAATTCTTTAGGCTATTCTCGCCAATTACAGAAAAACTTATTAAAATAATAGCAAAGCCGGTCGTCAAAGCCTTTTATAATACAACAATGAGCTTCCTCGGTGGTCGGGAACATTGTTGGAACTAATCCATTTCTCGGAAGGTCACAGTGTGTTTCAGTATTGTAAAACCTTTGCCTAGGAACTCATAAACTCTAGAGCCTATAATTATAGGAATCGGCGGTATTCGCATATTGCAAGCAACTCTCGAGGAAGTTAGTTATTACAGAATTGTAGATTATTATAATTATACCCATTTTCATTCTGGGTACACTTTAATTTTAAAGGCTTTTTACGCAAATGGATATTAGTAAAGAGTTGTAGAAAATAGATATGCAATATTATCTTCGTAAAAAAGAAACTAAATTTTGAGCTTAATTTTTTTTTTCAAATACAAAGCTTTTTCTATGTTTCATTGAACACAGCTACGTTCCTGCGGCAGTATTTTAGATGAAGTACTAATTAAGTAGACAGTTTTAAGTTCATAGTCCAAATATATGTTATCGGTATATACTTGCTTTTTAGGTAAATTTCAAATTGAAAGAAGACCAGTTGTACAACAATAGTGAGAAGTGGCTCTCAATTCTTTCTGCCTACCTCAATAGGGAAACGGCCTTATTATTGGTAGATATATAGGTAAAGAAATACGCATTTTAAATAAATTATAGAAGAGATTCCTAATTAACAAATACAACATCATTTATCATACTTCGTTTCAAGACATGCATAATAATTACATACATACGTAAAAATATCTTACAAAAAATGTTATCTCTTAACTCTATTTATGTAAAATATATTTGTATGCTAAATAAGCATTTCATTCAAAAGTCGGCGGCATCTTTTAGCACTAATTTTAGAATGTATTTGTAGTTGTGTGTGGGCTGAACTGATGTAAATTAATAATTCTTGAGCTGAATTGGTCTGTTTATTTGTTAATTATGAAAATAACAGATTTAAATACAGTTTTTAATACGTCGTTGTGAAAAGAAATATTATATACCTACGTATCTCAGTTTTATCCAATTGTATGAAAACATGGTATTTGATATGTATTTGAAGATTTGTTTAACAACTTAAGCAGTTTATTAAAAATTTAAATAAGTATAATAATACAGTAGATAAGTAAGTTTTAAATGGCAAGAGGATAGAATCTTTTAGAGTCTTTACGAGTGAAATGCTCAAACAGGTAATCAAAAAACTAAAAATGAAAATAAATTTTCGTTGGAGCCGGTATTAATTTGATGAAATAGAAATGATCAAAGGTTTGAATTACGGTAGGTATCTCGGGGTTTTCCAGAATACGTACGGCCCTGCACAACATATGCTCACAGATAAAAGAAGAATTCGTGTTCTGAAAACGGCACTAAGCTGAATTACTGTCCACGTTGGATACTATATGTAAAGGCAAAATGAACACATTTATTATATTATATCGCTGCTTATTCCGGACTAGCTGTGTCCGAGACTTCGTCCGCGTGGAATAGTTATTTTGGGCATAATTGGTAATATCTTCTAAGATGTTCATTGAAATTAAATGATGTCAAAGACATTTTTGTTCACAATTAAATACTCTTAATCAACAATACATTTATTTGGATAAAGATTAATATTATTACGTTGATACAACTCTTAACAAATAATGCATTAATTGCGACCAAATTTGATTGCCATAAAAACGGTTCTAGTGAGCTAATCTTAAAAGATAGACATATATTGTAACGGACATTTTTTTAAATCATTTTAAGAGGAATAATTCTTTCATACATATATTTTTGGTATCTTGAACCGTTTTCGCAGCGCATGGAATGGAAGCCCTCAAGGATGAATAATTTTCCCCGTTTTGGTCACATTTTCGATTATTTCTTTGCTCCTAATAGTTGCACCGTGATGATATATAGCCTAAAGCCTTTCTCGATAAATAATCTATTCAACACAAAAATAATTTTTCAATTCTATCCAGTAGTTCCTGAGATTAGCGCGTTCAAACAAACAAACAAACAAACAAACTCTTCAGATTTATAATATTAGTATAGATATAGGGTAATGATTTACTTTCGTAATTTAATGAAACTATTTTGGTATTTTCATAACTATTATTATAACTATTTCGAAGGTAGGGTTCAAGTATAGTGGCATATTCAGATCTAGGCGCATCGGTGCACTAGATTTGATTTGACTCGAGATAAATTCGGTCTTGCTATCTATTTCATTTACAATGGAGCGAGCTTTATCGTACAAATCTCGACCTTATTATGTCTGCCAATGTAAACGGCTCAGACGGACCACCCAAGTCGAACCACAGGCACATCTAAACGCGGAGATCAATGCAACGTCAACACAAAATGATACAAAATAACGAAATCTGAACGCGGTGAAGCGATTGCTTATAAATTCATTTTAAATAAAACATGTTTGAATTCTTATCACTCTATTTACAAACATAATTATACCAACTACTCAAACAAAGCTGTTTCGATATACCTAATTAATGAAAACTATTGAAAGAAAAATATAATAACTTCTTATGACCACAGTACATAAGTGTAAAGACCGTCATAGTGACTCGGTTTGGCGTGTCGCGTTAACCTAGAGAACTTCAGTCGTGGTGTATGTGGACCGACATGAGGACGGCGACTATCAATCGATTTTCATCCTTTGATGGCCGCTATCGTTTTTGGACTACACTCTACTTACCATCAGGTACTCTGTAATCACTTTGTCTAGCTAGTGTAAAAAAAACTTCTCTAATTATTAATTCATGGAGAAAGTAGTTGTCTATTGTATGTAGTGCATCTTTACTAATTAATTCAGATTTATGCTGTGTTCCACACAAGTAAATAAATCTAGATTATATCTAGTAACAGTTATGGAAGCAGTAGTACCTAATAACAGTTGCTAGCACTAGCAGATCTTAAGTAGTCAAAGTGACAAATAATTAGGTACAATTGATTAATATTTATATACGGGTTATCTAATTAACATTTTACAAACATATACTTCTATCAAAATTTTTTTTTACACTGGCTCGACAAAGCGATTAATAGTGATGCCACGAATAGTGAATTGGCCGAATACCGAATATTCGGCAACGCTGTCGGCCGAAGCGCCGAATATTTGGCCGCCGAATATGATTAATGAGAGGTTATTTTCTGAGGCTGGTAACATTTGCGATGAAAAACGAAATCGTTTGCTACCAAAAAATGCTGAAAAGCTTGTTTTTATCCATCGCAACTTACCACTGATCAATTTTAATTACTAAAGTGTTGTAATTTGGATATAAATACATAACTTTGAGTAATATAACGTGTCTTTTTTACATGATTTGGTATTCGGTATTCGGCCGAATAATACGTACTATTAATAGCAAAAAAAGTGGCAGAATAGGCCGAATACCAAATGTTGCCGAATATTCGTGACATCTCTAGTGACTACAGTGCACCGAAGGGTAAGTACAGTGTTGTTCAAAAACGAAAGCGACCATCAAAGGATGAAAACCCGCTGATAGTCTAAGTCCTCATGTCGGCCAACATATACCGCGACTAAAGGTCTCTAGGTGTATGAGCTACTGGATATACACAAGCTAATCCCGAAACACTACAGGCCAAAGTGAGTCACTATGACGGTCTTTACTCTTGTGTACTGTGGTCACGACCCAGTTTGGGCAATATATTATGAGTTATTACGCAATGTCAGGAATAGTCGTAACTTTTGTACACGCACACGTAGTAAAACATGAAAATAATTTGATTCGAAATACGAATATGTAATAATTAAAATGTCAGCTTAGTACTTTTAATTTTAATGTCTGTATAATTTTCCTTTTTGTATTTAATTACTGGGATATAAAATTCTATAATAATTACATCATAATACCCGCGATGGGGGAGGTCAATAATATACAACGTGTCGTAAATAATACCCGCATAAATCGTTAGGCACTTAATTCTTATGACGTCGTAAGAACTTAATTTAGTCGAATAATAAAATGAGGCATGCCCGAGTCACCAGCTCTCGGTAGGTATCTTAAGTTCGAATGTTAATAAACGCTTGTGTTTTTATTATTCGCGGTGTTGCGAAGCGACCCTCATATTTCACGTTGTCTGGTCAAAGAGAATTGCTTATCGCGGTTGTTGTACGCTCAAACCGCTGGAATGTCCGACAGCGGACCATAGCCTAAATAACAAAGCATTCCTATGTTTAGCGATTTATTGGACGTCATAAATGTATTTGTAAATTCGAGATATCATGGTTACTGGAAGATATTCCAGTCAAAATAGTTTACGTAGTCATCAATAAAATTTTATGTAACTTAATTCGACGTACTTTTCTTGTGTAATCGCATTGCGCCGCGTGTATTTGTGAAGTTCAATGAAATTGAGTGAGGATAGTTTTCATTATCAGGAAGTATACTTGAGGGTGTCTTCTGCTCGGATGACGCGGGCCCGTTGCGTATGGGTCCAGCGCACCACCTGCTGGAGAAGTGATGAGAAATGGGCTTATACATCAACCTCTCCCAGAGATGGGGTCTAAAAAGGCAACACGCTTGCTTTGTCACAGGAAGAATACTAATCCCCAGGCTCGGCGAACTGTGATTTGAGGGACAAGTCGGAATTCTTTGGTCAGTAGGAGTCTAACAAACTACCGTCGCCCCTCTCAGGGTAGACCTGATGTGCTATGCAGGATATTCCTCCAGGTTACAAAAAAAGGACGATTTTCACCACTGTTTATAATATTCACGCCTACTTACGCGTTAGTACCCTCTTGAACCAACATTAAATAATTCAATTTTCAAACAAATACATAATTAAAAAGGTACTTTAACTATAATTTCCTAGGTACTAAAAAGAGACATTTATAGAAATAAATGTATTTAATTTGTAGATAAAAAAATTAATGTATTTATTTAGTCCATCGGGTTCTTTGATATTATTAGAGCGTTAAGATAGTTGCTATGCGTGTATAAAGACACGGAGTGTGTTCCGAATCAAGATCGTGAGCAACAAATTTCGAAAATGGTTTTATCATCGTAATGACTACGTAGCTTTTTTTGTTAATCCGGTGGAAATCCCTTCAGACCGTTAGGGGAGTGGTGAGGGCCACTCCCCCGGTATGTTGGACTTGCACCGACTAAAACCACCGGGGTGCCAACTCTATCCTCTCTTCGCCTTCGCCGGGCATGGGTATCTGTATACTTCTTACGGACCCGGTGAGCAATGACTATGTAGCTATGTTATAACGAATTGTATGTACGAGTAGTTAATAGTTACCAAACTAATCGATGGAATCATTACATAGAAAGAAAAAGTTTTTTTATGTATTTAAACGACATTCTTTTGGAAAATACTTTGTATAAGAAATTATTTCATAGTATAATTAGTACACAATTAGAAGTTGTTGTATTAAAAAATGGATAAATTTTAAAGTATTGGATAGAAATGGAAATAAGTACTAAAAATTGTTCATTTATATTCTTTGGCCCGTGCGAGCGTGCTCAGTGTTGTTATGGGCTCATACATAACGTAAACATATTCCACATCGTGTCCGTCCATTGAGGAACAACGGGTTTAACACTAATGTTCTTATTTGACTATATCACATTGTATAAATCCGTTCGCGCGATCGTCGTGGGTGGCATCCTACTCTTGTTTTCATACAAAAAAAGGAAAAAATATTAATCCCCAAAGGAAATTAGTCCCTCTAAAACACGGCTTGGACATGTGTTACTTTTTTCGCTTTAAACATGTCCAAAGCAAGATTTATGGTTCGTTTCTTTTCCGATACATACTTGCGGTCACGTAAACTTAAAATTTTGAGAATATTTAATTGTAATAATATTTTGAAGTTGAAATTTAAGTAACGCGTTGAAATGTTTCGTGGGATGTATTATTTTGCTTTCTGTTTATTTGATCAAAATCCTTCGCGGAATATTTACCTTAGGATATTGTAGTATTTCATATGGAATGATAAGGATTGTGTGCATTGGAGCGGTGAGCGCAGGTAGAGCGTAGCACAGGTAGCGTAAATAGCTACTGTGCACAGTCCTAAGTACACAGCTTAGGCTTACATAAACGTAGGGTGACCATGGGATCTTATGTATTTATACCTGTTTAATCATAATATCAGAATTTAGATATCTAATAAATATTCATAAACGTATTATAAATCGAAGTTTATTGCGGTAAACAACTATGCTTTACATTCATTATTACAAAATATATAATATGTAAGAAATAAACTCTTTGTTTTAACCCTTACAGGACCATAAGATGTTCAAGACTAAATATGCCAATACAACACAATATTTTAGCTTTTGTGGGTGTAAAGCAAGAGCATGTCACCAGAAAAACATAGCAGGATGTATCAGTTTCCTATAATTTCATGGGAAATATTTTTCCCCAATGGACCATAAAAGTAAATAAACGAAGAGTTAGGTTTAATATGTGGGTATTTTATTTATTGCTTTGCAATACAAAAAACAATAAAAATTATCAGAAAAGTAAAATAAATAGTTAGTTATGGTATTCTACGAAACAATTTTATTTTCTCAAGTCCAAAACACTTTCAAGATATTATTAGTTCAGCCCGCGAATGTTTTGGTTTTGGCGCAATAAAGTTTGAAAGTTCTTTTTTTTTATCCGTTCAGAAATACTTTTGCCGCCTTGGACATACGGTTAGATTCTCTGTAGTATGTAATAACAGACCGCTCCTAAATCTTGTATTAATATTAAACTTCTTTTAAAAAATGTGGGATCTACCAAAGTAACCAAGTCCATGAATAGTACACTGAGATATATAAGAGTTTCTTTTATAAAAATTTGAATGTAAAATGTAAATAAATGGTTTTAGAATACAATATTGTATAATACGAAAAGTTTAAAATAACGAGAGAGCTATAATCTATACTGATATTATAAAGCTGAAGAGTTTGTTTGTTTGTTTGTTTGTTTGTTTGTTTGTTTGAACGCGCAATCTCAGCAACTACTGGTTCGAATTGAAAAAAATCTTTTTGAGTTGAATAGACCATTTATCGAGGAAGGCTTTAGGCTATATAACATCACGATGCAATTATTAGGAGCGAAGAAATAATGGAAAATGTGAAAAACACGGGGACAATTATTCATCCTTGAGGGCTTCCATTGCGTGCGCTGCAAAAACGGTTCAAGATACCAAAAATATATGTAAGAAAGAATTATTCTCCTTGAAATGATCCAAAAAAATGTCCGCGACAGTATATGTCTATCTTTTAAGATTAAGTCACTAGAACCGTTTTTATGGTAAATAAATTTGGTCGAAATTAATGCATTATTTGTTAAGAGTTGTATCAACGTAATAATATTAATCTTTATCCAAATAAATATGTTGTTGATTAAGAGTATTTAATAGTGAACAAAATTGTCTTTGACATCACTTAATTTCAATGAACATCTTAGAAGATATTACAAAACCTTATATAGCAAAACAACGTTTGCCGGATCAGATAGTAATTAAATAATCATGATAACCTCTAATATAATAATATATCGTGACGCTATATCTCTTACGGACTGAGCAGGGATACGTTAGTAGTTGTATCCACTTTGCGCTTATATGTCGTGCCCAACGTGATTAGTAGCGCAGCTGATCGCCGTTTCCAGGGCACTTATATATTTCTATTAGATGCCATGCGAGTTTCGTCACGATATTTTCCTTCACTGGTTGGCATGTGTTGCCTAAATTCATACATAATCTGGAAAATCACACCTCTTCCTCTAATATGAAGAATAATAAATGATGATAATTAGGAATAAATTAATTTTGAAAATAATAATATGTCCTAATAAAACCAGCCAGTATTGTGGTCAATATAGCACGTGACAATGCGAAACGCAACAGAACGTTAAGCAATTCGACCGACAAGAAATTATCCTTGTTGTTTATCCGGTGGCACTCGAAATAACAAGAGCCTGCTAAATGTCTACGCAAACATACCGCTGTGTCCAACGACGCCTTGGGCCAACATTTTTTAACCATCGTATTGATACAGGAGCTGTGCTTTACAACCACAGACAGATTGCATAGCCGCATCGATATGATTTATGAAAATGTACAAGCTTTTATTTAATTTTGTAGTTAATAATATGGCACTCTTGTTATTCTGCTTCTTTTAGTAATATTAAGTTAATGGTTAACTATTCCATGAGTAAGTAAATGTTAAATAGAGGCGTATCGAGCTTAAAGTAGATACTTACTTTTCCTTTATTATCAAAATATAATAGTACAATAGATTAAATCTGTAATTTATTATATTTAAAAACTGAGTAAGACCGATTATTTTGAAGCTTATGAACTCCATTCAATCCCTTTTAAAGCGTGTGGCTGTTTTTATGTTTATGCAAAAACTACTAAACAAACAAATAATCTAAAGGAAATTAAATTACATCTCAATTACATAAGGTACATCTTACAACTTGTTTTTTGAATTTTTGTAAATTTCACTAACACATAAATATCTATAAGAAGAAGCTTTATACAGTGATTATCTATTTATTATAGTTACCATATAGATAGGAAAGTTTAAATTTATTAGTTTTTGACAGAATTGTCTATGTTAATAAACAAAATCAAAGGTTTTGGATGAAGTTGTTTCTGTTTTAATTGAAATCAAATAATTTCTCAATTTGTTATAGTCATAGACCATGGACTGATTTCCATTCTGGCGGCATCTGGGAGAATAATTTTGTTTCAAACTGTTCACATGAAGGAGAGGTACCGGAGCAGATGAGATGTAAATAATCGCGGTGATAGTCCGGCTTTTCGACGGTTAGTGTTATACCAACTCAGGAAGCACGGTTATCGCCGTGACCGACTGCTGTGGTCGACGGTGTGTTTCCATTTACATAAATTATATCATCCGAACATCCATACATATTGGCATGTCTCTCATAACTCGTATATTAATGTTCATTTGTATAAATTTAATTAATTTTACAGCGTTATTGACCTATTATGTAAATTAAACGTGTATTGATATCCAGTGATATTTTTATTCAAGAAGATTTCTTATATAGGTATAGATGATTAAACAAAATGATTAAAAACTGCATGTTGAATTCGAGATACCATAATGGTTTATTTATTTTAATTTTGTTTATCTAAACGTAAAAAAATATTCCACAATATTTAATATTTCAACTACTTATTGATATCTATAATATAATAGATAGCCGAGATGAAAAAGTAGTCCCAATTTACATAAAACATTATCATAATGTTGTGATGTAAAAGTTAAAACTTTATTATGTTTAAATGTATGTAATAGTGGAAACAAACTCAAAAGATAAAACATAGATTGAAAAGTGAATTATCGACGTTTTGCTCGAGGCAAAGTTTGTTCAGCCGAATAAAAATTCAACTAAAGAAGATCAAAATAAAAAACATATATCTGAGCAACGCGGCAACGACGACATCCTGTCCTTTCTTAGTTTTGAGTTTTTCTCAGAGTCGAACCCGTAGCGTCCGAATTATGCGTTTATGATCGATTAAATTGTTTACCTTCTGTATTGCATTGTCATTATTTGGTTATATAGGGTTTTTTAGGATTTTTTAAAATAAATTGAACTGCCTTGAAAAAGGAAAACTCTAAACAGACAATTGATTTCTACTAACCAAGTAAGTGTTTAAATATGTAAAATTGTTATTTATTAAGCAAGTATTTTTGCCAAAAGTGTATCTAAACTATAACAGATATTATTTTTCCGTAGCTCAATTTGCATGCTGGCTTAATAATGATAAATGTCAACATATTCCCGAATAACTCTGGATAGTAAAAGTTATTACCTAGGTATATTATGGAAAGAAATTTTGTTCGCTGTAGGTAGGCTTGACGAATAAATATCGATACATCGATATATCGATATTTTTGCTTCGATATATCGACGCCGATATTGATGTTCTAATAAATATCGTTATATCGATATTATTTTTCATTTTCGACATCCATAGCTGTAGGTGCCTAGTGGATAAGGGAGCTGAATCCAAGCGCGGCAACGCGAGTGGACGTAGGTTCGAATCTCGACTCGTACATCTGGGTTTTTTCAGATTAAGTACTAATGCTAGCACCACATGCATACTGGGGAAGGAAAGTATTATGGGAAAACCCACCTAGCATCTAGTAGAACTGTCATATGTGAGTACCCTGAGAACGGCGATCAGCTGCGCTGCTGTATTTTTTTTACACTGGCTTAACATAGTGACTGCAGTACATCAGATGGTAACTACATTCTACTCTAAAAAACGAAAGCGACCATCAAAGGACGAAAATCCATTGAAAGTCTCCGTCGTCATGTCGGCCTACATATACCACGATTGACAGTCTCTAGGTATATGAGTTACTGGATATAAACAAGCTGATCCCGAAATGCGACAGGACAAAGCGAGTCACTATGACGGTCTTTATACTTGTGTACTAATCACGTTGCTTACGACATAATCTAAGTGCTAAGTTGATATAGCCACTAATGTATCTCTGCTCAACGCGAAAATGATATAGCGTAACGAAATATTATTATTATAACTGATACAAAGAAATAGTAAGTCAAACCATTTTATAAAATTGAACAAAAAATAACGGAACTCAGATTTCGATAAATGTCTTAACTGGTATTTATATAGTAAGTAATACTGATGCGGTTGCCTATTGCGAAATCATTTTGAACACCACAAATATTAAGTTGAAATCTCTATCGGTCTCGGTTGTCTCTCAGTTATTTACATCCCATTGTATTCCTCTAGCTCATCTCCGGTGTTCTACTAATTGAGTCATCCTACACCAAAGATGGCATTGTTTGCAAAACTTAACCATAACTTAGCATCGGAGCGCATCGTGTGGGTGGTCTCGTCACAATTTCGCCTACATTAACTTTGTATGAAGATCGTACATTCTATTTTTATATACTTTAACTTTCATGCTCTATATTAATGGTCAGGGAATAGTAGGTGTGGTCCTTCATAGAAAAAATCTTAATTTAAGCTAAACTGTGTAACTGTACTCTATCTAAACTCGTCTTATATGCAATAATGTAGGTACGTATTATATACGGTAAAAGTTACAGGACCCTCATTATACAATTACTATCAATATCATCCCTTCTCAAAGCTATATTCCGATTTCCATTTGAAAGAAATACTATAGTAATTACAAGTAACAATTATGGACATGGTTATTATACAGACATTACTACTAATATCTGTCTACACTCATGAGTAGGAAGGACAGCGTCCGTGACGAAATCTGTGCATGGTGCAAGCCGGCAGGGTGCGTGGGGGGTGAACGAAACGTCAGAAGGGCGTACAAATTGATTAGGGCGCAGTGACGAACTGACGACGAGACCACCCATGACAGTTACATAATTAATGCCCAACAACTATGATATAGCAATAGAGCGTAGGGCATGTAATAATAATTATATTAACGAACACATACCAAGCACATGATAGTCTAGTTCCAATAGGCTTGCACCTTTACTACGAGGAATAAAAGATATAAATTATAGTTACTTAAATATTTATTACTTCGATGACTAATGCCAGACTATTATGTTCATCACAGGGTTTACCGCTGCCGAGACTTAAACCCAGAATTTTCAGAGGCAGAGTAAAGTTAGAGAATGTATCATCACCTTTAAAAAAAAAGTTTAAAATAATCTTACTCAACGCGACACGTACGCGTAAAACGAAATTGTTTTATTCAGGCTTAATGATGCTATTTTTTTTTCTATACTTAAATTTTAATGTAGAATTAAGTATTATATTTTCTTTTTGTGTAGATTGAATTGTAGTTTGCAAATAAAATTATATATAGTTTGCAAGTGCATACAAAATAGGTGAGTACAAGAAATTTTTTATGAGTTTTTCCAAATAAAATATTGTATGTCGATGTGCATTCTTAGCCACAATAATTACAGCCTAGACTTGTAAATATAGTAAAAACACTTATAAAACAATGTAATTACACCATGAAGTTGTAAATAATGTCTGTCTGAGTACATTAAATACCTATTTCATATTTGACATTCAGACACAGCGCATGTGGAGCCAAACGTAAACGCGATACCAAAGTTTTAAAGTACGTGTCAGATTCTAGCATTCGCGGATCCGCTGCAGCACTGTTAAGTTACTTATTAAACGCAATGCTGTGCTTTTTTTTTTCGAACAAGATATATATTGATGGCCGAGATAGACCTTCACAATGAAACTGGACGAGAGGGCGAACACTGAGGTGCTCAGCGGTCAAAGTTATGGGTAGGGTGGCAACACAGGCAAGCACAGGGCACTCCTGTGGGTACGAACCTCAACTTGGGCCGCCAGCAAAAATACGAAACCTAACGGTGATCTACTAGCGTTTCGAAAACGACTACCTTGAGAAGAAACGCGAAACGCGTCCTACATCGGACGTCTTTATATGTAAATGTATACAAACGGTACATTGCGAACTTATAGCCGCCGCTGACTCACCGCTGCTGAGTTGCAACGGCCATAATCTGACGGTTACCTTAAATGTTATTAAAATATATTGTAAATATTTTCTTTTAGTGATATTAAAGTCGATGGCAGAGACGCACGGACCAGTCGTCCTGCTATTAGAATCCTTAATTGCTCTCAGATTGGTTATGTTACTCTCTTTTTATGGCAATGCGGTCAAACTTAATTGTTTTTATGAGCGCCTGTTTTTTTAACTCGGCGTTATGAATGCTGATGCCGGTGTGGTCTATCATTAGAGAGGCATCGCGCTCTTCGGCATGCTAATAGTCTAATCGCTAATTAATTGTTAAAAAGTATTCTATTGGTTTTGTGTTAACATTCCGCTAGATTTATGATGTAGATTACATACTTTGGTTATCTTTAAAATATTTATTGGTTCGCTCTGTTTACATTTTTAAACAGTTTTGTTTTTCTAATTTTCTTCAAAAGTGTCTTTAAATATTACAAAACACACCAGCTATATTTGCTTAACTATGTAGTAATAAATTAAAAATTTAAGATAATTTTGATTAAATGTTTTGTAAAACTTTCTTACATTATTGAATTTACTTTTTTTTATTTCAAGCAAAATTTTTATGAAAAATTGAAAAAGTAATTTAAAATGGACTTCTGAAGTATATGGAGACTATTTTCATATTACTAGTAGGGTTCATTATTCGTGAATAAAAATAATCATTCCACAATAAAGCAGAATGAATCAACACTTTATTTACCATGTGTGTTTAATCTGGGACTCCTTATGCCACTTTACGACATTACAAGTGCCTTATATTATGCTCGCAAACCTTACTTCGCTTATTGCATTTAATGGACCCTGACGAAATGGGCAATAAGGGTCGAAGCACGAAACTTACACTCAATACAGTAGCAGTAAGGGCCTTCGTGCACTACGCTACGCAAATATCCGACACTAATCGTGGCGTCGTTTCGTTAAGCTAACATTTATAGCGTAGGGTCTACACTCTACACCAAGTCGCGAGATGTAAGTTCTTATATTCAGCGATACTAGGCGTAGCGTCCTGAACTTGCCCCGATTGTTAATTCAAGAGATTATGACACTTTCGTTTTTGCTTACTATCTTTATTAAAAAACAAAGTAAAAGAAAATATTGAATCCATGTATGTATATGTAGAAAGAACTATAATATGTAGTCTCCTTTGTTTCAGCAAAGTCTAATAAGAAATGGATGCAACATTCCTATGTATTTACATGTTAAGGATGTCTAAAGTTAGTTATAAATATTTAATTGTTTCAGTTTATACAAACAAGTATTTATCTTCACGGTAATCTTGTATATTTCAACAACATAAGTAGCCACTAACTTGTTCTATGGGCATGAAGGGACTGTCAGCGACGCATACCAGTGTACGAACCTCTGTGAATTTGTATTTCCACACCGTAATCGCTTGGATATGAATGTCATCGTATGTCAGAGTTTGCATAGCATAGTGTACGAGGGGCTTTAACGATTTGGAAAGTCTGAATATCACGCTTAGCAGTGTTTTCTTTGTTTTAGCTCCCTCCCTGGGAGGCTACCGGGTAATAAAATAGTCCGTTTCGAACAATGGCGGTATAAAGCTTCGGTTATGACTTATGGCGGTGAGACGACCTCGCGGTCTTTGCTCAAGTCAAGTTTTTATATTGAATGGGCAAGCTGACTTTTTTCCACCTGATAATAATTAGGTAAGTGTAATAAGACATGAATTGTACGAACGCCATAGGTATAAAGACCAATAGTCTTCGTTGTTATCAAAGCCTTCACTCTGGATTCTATAAATATATAGGAAACCGATCGTACATATATAATTTATACAGTAACTTGGCAGACTGAAGTTATTCAGAAATTTACTAGTTAGTTCATGGTTTTAGTTAGGACAGTGCATGGGTGCAAAAACACTTATAAAAACTCTCTACAGTTTTTCGGGTTTTAGGTCCTCCTTGTGTTGCTCCAGTTCTTTTTTCTTCTCTTCATCTTCAAGGCCAGCAGAATGACCGCAACACTTCCGGTTTATAGTCGATTATAGGCGACATTAATCATTTTCCATCAAACGGGCTGTCAGCTGGCTTACCACCTTGTTATATATAAAGATACCTTACTATATCCTGCCCATCTTAAATTCATATACAGTGTGTACATTGTACATAGGTATATATGTATACTCCTATAGTGTCTCCGACAATCCAAGGTAGGTAGAGTTTTATTTAAATCTTTTTATTGACAATGCGAGAGAGTATATTTAAATAAACTTAATAGTTAATTAATTTTAAGATTTATCATGTCATCTAAATTATTTCAATAGCAGTAAAATTACCAAGTATTTCACGATGTGTATATAACTGGTATATACAAAGTTTCCAACAGCTGTGACGTGACTTACAACTTTCACCGCAAGCTCAAACATATATTATACTTTCTTTTTACAGTAACACGACAAAACAACTATATCGAACCTAGTCCAAGAGTGGTAACGACCACCAAAGGAAAAGAATTCATTGATGAACAATTGATGAACAATTGAAGATGTCTAGACATGATTAGCTAAAATTTCACGAACAGATTCCGAAACGCGATAGGCCTAAGCATGTAACTATGATGATACCATATTTATAGTCGAGTACAATGGCTACGACCCAGCTCAATCAATCCCTCTACCGCCCTACCATAATACTGAAATAAGATATATAAAATTAATCTCAATATTCGTAATAGACGGTGGTTTCGTAATGTTTAAGCGTAATACATATTTATGTGAAACTTTTAACAGAACATTTGTAGATAATAAGCTGTTATTGTAACTTTATGGTTGTATAATATAAATTATACACTAAGTACCTATTTGAACGTTAATCTTATCGTGTGCTGACATTAATTCTAAATTTACATATACTGAGTTTGGAACACTTTCGTTGTTCTTTAAACTTTATGTGGTCGTTTGTTATTTTATCGGCCCTTGTAGATGCGTCTAGACTTCCATCAGATTTACGATTGAAAATAAATCGATGCACGTACTCCTACGAATAATAAAGAGTTTAACTCGACCTGACATAAATGTCTTCAAATAAAAGTAAAACGAAATAATTAACTTAGTAAAATCCAAGAAATCGTTTTCTATGCGTCTTCAATCTCAATTGTTAAAAAAAAATTGCATTAACTTTACCAATCTTGTTTACGAGTAATATAATTTTATTAATCTGAATTAAAGCCTACAATGAAGTTAACATAGATGGAAGAAAAAGTAACAATTATGCTAATGTTATAGGAAGATTCGTCATTAAAGAAACTAAGTTCACCGTAAAGTAGGTAGTTGCGTCCACCTACACGTAGTCTTCGGACGTACAACGAACATAATAAAACGTTTAAAAAGATGTCAGTGTAATCAAACAACTACGACATAAATGTAATCACAAATACATGTGATTTTTTTTGGCGGAACAATTTGTAGTATCCCGGCACTTACCATTGGGTAAAGATTTAGGCACCACATAACAGTAGGGAAAACATCGCGAGGAAGCCCTCATGGTATTTAATAAAAGTAGCATGTGTAAGTGCTTTGAGAACGGTGATCAGTTGCGCTAGTGGTCACGTTAGGCACGAAATATAAGCGCAAAGTGTATACAGCCACAAATGTGTATCTGCTCATACCGAAAGGAACATAGTGTGAAAATATATTTTTATTAGTTACTAGTATTAGATGGTCCGTACTTAAAATTACTTTCTTATTTCTCTAGCACAGGAATGTAGGCCAAGAAAATTGAATTGCGAACATAGATTAGATGCAGTGACGTGCATAGGATATTTGGTCAAGGTAGGCAGAATTCGCATAATTAATTTGAATATTATATTACGATAGTAAATATTTTATTGTTTTATTGGAAAGATAGATGGCGTGAATATAGAATAAATATGATTATAAACTGTTCCGTTTTTGTTTAACTTTAAGCAATTTATACCAGACTTATTTAGCGTCGGGACATGCAATGCTTTCATGCATCTATGGAATGAACGCTGCTGATTAGATGGTTTATTAATTAATTAACCTGTTGAACATGTCTTGTGGAATGTTTTAACTGAGTTTTTCTCTAGGGAATATAGTCTTTATTAATACGGATTTTTTAATAATGTTATAATGGAGGACATAGCTAAGGTTTGCTGCATATATACTGGCGCAGGTAAAGATTATTCGGTATTCATTGTGTATCTTTCCCTGTGTAGGTAAACCTATCTGGCAAACCTTAACGAGTATAAGGCAATATAACAACAGTGTTATATTGCCGTTGTACACGGCTTAATATTTTCAAAATGGAGTGTTAATGTAGGACGGTGCAGACCTCTTTTTAAAGTTATTGCAAGAAAATACATACAGGTAAGAGCACAAGTGGCACGTGTCACTCGGCGCAACTCTTGCGATAATCTTCAGCGGACGATTGCTCTATCCGGTAACTGTGTATCGCTAGCTCATTATTGCAGTTAAAGCTTTGTGCTCACTAGAGACAAAGTTGTGAGAGTGGCACGATACATTTGTATTCTCTACAAGGAATGTTTGTACGACTATGATCACAAATAGTATTCATTAGTTGTCATTAAATTAAAAAGGGAAATGTTTTGAAAAATTGGTTTATAAACAAATGTTTTATTTGGTTTTTTATTCTTAAGCCTTGAATGCGCTACTTTTTAATCGGTTTGTCTATCTTCTTCCAACAACAATGTACAATTTAGCAATACTAAATTATAAGAAGACATCTTTGCGGCCATTGATTGACAATGTAATATACCTGTGTTTTCTATGGATAGTTTTGGTAGAAATAATAACTGGTTGCAGACGGTAGGGTAGTAAAAAAGGGATACCTTTCAGTATTATTGGGCGACTTTGTTTGAAAGAACTGACTTTTTTATAGAAAAGTTCTGATAACGACCTATACAAACCAATAGTCGCAGTAAACGAACTTCCAGCGAAGATGTGAAATAAGGCGGAAAATGAGCCTCGTTAGGCGATCCAGCAAGCCTGCTTGTTGCGTGGCTGCGCATTGAGGCTGATCTGAATCCTTGATAATAAAAGCCTAGAAAACTTGGACCGAGTTTGCATATTGCATTGCGCATTGCTTATGACCCGAATCCGTGAAAATATAAATCTAGAAGCTCGTTACAATTGCCACAAAGTATTACGTCAACACGATAGCTAATTCTACATAGTTCAGGCTCTATCCGGACGCAGTACCCGAGTATTACTAAAAATAATAGTATAGCTATTTCAGTTTGACAATATTCAGATACAAATAACGGATGACGGATGTAGTATTACAATTTAAATAGTTCTATGGCTACATCCGAAATTATTTTCACAGCTTCGGAACGGATGTAGTGCGTAGCCGTTTTTAATGCGTAGGAATGCATTGCTTGTCACCATTTCTTGTCGCTGGATGTGAATATCATGGTAGTTATCCCTCGACATTGCCGCCTAGTGAAGACAGAGCTTTAGGATGTATCGCTAGGTGATTATTGTGCTTATTTGCGCGTCGGAAGCGTGTGTTGGTGCGGCGTGGCTGTGTGCGCCGGCGTGCGCGCAGTAGTGGGCCACCCAGCGCGAGGCCACACGCGGAGCCCACCCACGTGGCAACTCGCGGCCCGTCATCCACTGTCGCACTCTCCTTCGCGGGAATCTCGCTACCGGCCGCTGCTGGGCGCCCGAATGCCGCTCTGATTGACACTTGACAGCTGATATCATCAAAATCTGATTAATCTGGGCCAGAGGCGGCTAAAGCCCGGTACAAGTTTATAGAAAACCAGAGAAACATAGGCTTTTACCGTGAATCGTATCAAAATTAAAATGTATTTTACCAAATGTTATTTCTATAAGGTTTATGTAATTCGCAAAAACTTGATTTTTCATCTCATATTCATCATATCGCATATTGAAATAAATGTTATAATTTATGGCCTGTCAAAATTGGTATAGTTTTATCGTATTTCAGATTGGTCGGTATATATATAAGGATGTTGAAGATTTGCGTATTCAGAAACTCATTATTTGCTGAAGGATATCTGGTTTTAATGTTCTCTGAATAGCAGCAAAAAGAATGCAAGAGTAAACATTGATGAATAACCGATCGGGCGTGATCGTAAACCAGCTACATATATATATGTAGATGAATTTATAAGAACTCTCAACAGTGGATGACACTGCATATAGTTTATAACTTATTGATTCTTTTTTTTAATAGACAATATGTTGATGGCTGACCACTCAACCGGGCGGAGAAGGCGAGCACAGAGGGTGGTCAGTCAGCAATTTACGGGTAAGGTGGCAATGCAAGAGTACTCCTGTGTTCGACTTAATTAATTCTGTAAATTTATTCGTAATAAGTAGAAAAAACCTCTAATTACCAATAGTAGTAGGTAGCCATAATCTCGAAGGTATAAGCTATATATAATATATCAGTAATCACAAACAAGAACTTTATTATTTCATAATCAATATTCTTCGTAAAGAACAAAGTTAATTCTGAATATAAAATTAATTTGGTATGGATCGCATATTTCCATGTTAAAAACTACTGATTTTTAAACAGTAGGTAAGGTATAGCAAGAAAAAGAAGAAAAAACTTGCATCAAAAGTATTAACCTGTTTCAAAATGGGGCGAAAATTATACGCTTATTATTAACGGGTCGGAAGAGCACATCCGTAATTTTCGATGCTATCATCACCTTGTTTCAGTTTTTGTTAATATTGCCCTTAAGTGCAAAATGCTTATGAAATCAGCAATGATCACATCAAGGCTGTTATTTAGCTGCATTTAGGGCTTTTTACATGGATGAGATTGACTAAAAACCAATAACTAACCAACTTTTTGCCGTGTATTCTCGGTGGATTCTGTTTTCTGAACCCATATCTAATTTTGTTTCACAATTTTCATTTGATATTTTCTTTTATTATATTCACACATTCATTCATCAACAAGTATTTCATTTTAAATATTTAAAATAAATTAAGTCTAGAACATATAAAACAGGCCAAAGGTAGCATTGATGCGAGTAGATATAGGTAAAGTTTAAAGTTTGAGGCATATAAGTTCAGTTCTATGGGAATGAGTGGGAATCAATTTCGCGTATTTGCACTCAGTTCAATTGACCACTGCGCAATATGTCACAGTTCTCAACTTACCTGCACCCCGCTATAATACTTAGTAAGTAAATCCGATTAGGTCTTGCACGCAGTTGACGCTTCGCTTCCGCAAGCCAGACAAATAGTCAAACACACAGAATTTTTTGCGACAGTGTCGACAAAGGTTTTAGTTTAACAGTGTAGTATTATCGTTATCAGCCCACTTTAGCCCACAGCTGGACACAGGCCTTCCCAATTATGCTTATCATTGAGGCCCATTCGTAGTCATCACTTAAGAACCTGGCTGGTCTAATGATCCTCGGTTCCCCAGAATATGTGGCTAGCTCAGGGGTCGGCAACCTACGGCTCGCAAGCCACATGCGGCTTTTAGATGTGAATCTGCGGCTCTTTAGTTCCATACGCAAATATTATATATTCAATAAAAAAAAAGAAAAACTTAAAAGTTGTTTTCGATCGATGAATAAATAGATTGTTTTTTTGTTATCAATAAACTTTTTATGCAAGTACTAAAGTAAGTAGTAGTATTGTTACCAACAAATGTTATTGTGGCTCTTTAAAAACTTTGAAATTTTGTTAATTGCAATTTTTGACTCTTCCGACTCAAAAGGTTGCCGACCCCTGGGCTAACTCACTACCACTCGAGCTTGCAAATCTAATAGTTCCGCTCGAACAGTGTAATATAACACAATTTGTCTTTAATTTGTTAAAGGAATAAAAATATTTATCGCCGCCACAACGCTTTCAATAAATAAAGCTTAGGGCATGCCCAATCTTAGCGTCATCAATCTGCGGCATCCTTATATCTTATTTTTCAATTGACGACGGTTTGCTCACATCATATTAGTCAAGTTTCTTCTAAGCAAACCGTATGCATGTTTTTTTAATGTAATTTGTTACAAAAGCACTGATGGTTGATATCTGTTGTTAATTAAGTTATAGTGATGGAAAAAAAAATACATTTTAATTTATTTATTACAATAAATTAAAGTTTATCAAGGAAAATTGTGAAAATACCTGTTTTGGATTGCAATAATATCAACATATTAAGTAGATATGTATTTATAAGTGTACTGAGTTACTTTAAAAACACGGTAGATATAATTAACAAATCACAAAGATGAAAATTAATATTATACCGTTAAATCCTTTCGAGACAATTTCTTACAAACATGAGCTACAGAAATGTGAGAAAATACTTGTATCAAGAGACGAATTAATTGAGATAATATTATTTTACCAAAGCCATGATTTTATCTTATATACGTCTATTATAATATTATTTGCTGTATTGTTATTGATTATCCTATGTGAAATAAAAATGAAATCAACACTTTTGCGCAACACTAACGAATATACAAATATGTTACAATAAAATAGAAGAAAAAAATTGTATTTTATTATTATTGTCGCATCCACGTTTCTTTAAATTATTTTGTAAAATTGTAAAGATGTTCTCATCGAATTAATAATTCATTGTAAAAATTGCAGCTTTTATTGTTACCGCCAGCTACCGAGAATTGGATAGGTAGGGCGTGTTCAATCTCATAGCCATCAATCAGTGCCGGTCTTCAGTCCTATAGAGACATTATGGTGAACATTTTCGATGTGTGATTAGTCAGGAACGTGTTTCCGGTTGTTTTTAACTGTCCTTATTTTATCTCATTCCTGTTTTTGTATACTATAAATTAGTTTGTTTTTTCAAGTTATTTTCGAGTTTGTTTTTTTCTTCTTCATATACTGTTCAACTATTAATTAAAAATTCAAAAAATGCATATAGATGGCAAATATTGACTGTAGTTTTCTAGTAGTTGATAAAAAGTAATATAGTTAAATTATAATTGGAATCACGACGCTATATCTAAATATTATAATAAAATATTACATATTGTTTTCTCAGAAAACTGCTAAGCAGTTACAACAATAGCAGGCGTATTGACGAATACATAATACATTTCGAATCTCTGCAACAGGTTTGGAAATTAAGTCATTATCTGAAACGAGTAATTTAATTAAATTCAAGGAAGGAAAAACAATGACTCGATTGTTCTTTAGAATTCTTCGTTCGCAAGAGAAATAACGAAACAAAACGTATCTACTCTTCACATACTTGTAAGTAGGTCTAGGTACGCTTAATATATTATAAATACACTATAATTTGCACCCAGTTATAAAATAAATCTGTTGCTTACATTTGTAATTTAATATTTATAATCACCTTTACGGCCATTCTATAAGTGAGGGCGTGTATAACTTATTGTTAACACATATTCATTTATGTTATTTACACTAGGTCTACAACGCATTAGCGCAATTCGGCCTAGTTCCCTAGAAAAAGTAAAATCCCTTTATCGATAACGCTAGTAGAAATGAACAAATATATGGAATTGACATAACGTCTAAACGTTATATTTTGAAAGGTTACTCGTATATCAATCCTATACATTTTTTACTTTTCTAGAAGTGATAGAAAAAGGAATATTATTTTGGCTAGTGCCCCTTTGAACGCAGTAGCTATTGACAAATACCCTTCGCTCGATAGTAGTTCTCAGTTTTTAGTATGCATCGAACTATTAAATTCAAATGTTTCCGGTGCTATACTATAAAAAAAAGGTAAAAAAGAAAGTGTGAGGGTTTGCAGAGATTTACTTAAAGCTCGTTGTCATTCAGCAGCTTAAATGTGAATTTCTGTTTTAAATAAAAGTCAAAATGTATGGAGCCTATTTTTCAAATGATCCGATAGAGGTGCTGATCAGAAATTTAATGCAATTTGACATTTATGAACGTAACGTCAATTTAAAATAATATCTCATAAAAATTCACTCTGACTGCATTACACTCATAGTAAAAAAACTTAAGGTTTTTAAGAAAATTGTTACTTCAACTAATGACTATTCATTTATTAGCGGCAATGTTGGTTCTAAGGCGAATATATTTATTGGCTATTATTTAAAGTGTAGGACTTTACATACCCGTCAAGTATAAATGAAACATCAACTAAAATTATTTTATGAACTTTAAATGTTATTTTCCAGATCGTAAAGGTGTTAGTAATAGCATATAACACACGAGATCGCGTCTCGTTTCTATGGCAACGAGTTGTCCCGCCATCTTGCTCGGCTTTTTGTTCCGTGGACCACCCAACACGATCTTGCTACATTATTTTATTGTACTATAAACAAATTTATTGCTGCATATGACTATTTATGTTTTTATTTATAAGGGTTTTTGTTACATACCCAAAAGAGTTGTTAGTAATCTTTTACTGAATTATAGTGTTTAAAATCTCACAGATGTGACTAATCATTTTTTATTGTTATCTCTGATATTTCAACTATTATAAATCGAAAGTTATTTATAATATACGATAACACAGTTGTTATAGCTCCTTATTATATAGGCTCTATTTTAATATCATATTGAGGAATGATTTTATGTAATGGGTAAACTTTTAAAGTAATAAGCTGATTTTAATCAGTCTTTCTCCATTATAATGGTACATAATATACAATTGACACAGGCTAAATTTTATTTCAGCAATCAATTCCACGCGAAAGAAGTCGCGAGCATATATAATTTGTTAAACAAGAAAATTATTATCATTTGAATGATTGATCTTTTCTCATGAAAAGGCAACTAGTTACCTACAGTAATAACGAATTAAAAGTTCAGTTCAATAATAAAGTATTACATCTAAAATACATTTTGTAATAAAACTGTAGTGTGTAAATATTTATGTACCCTGAAAACTGCACCATGCAAATTTACTAGTTACGTTGACACGTAACGTTTTTGTTACGTTGTTGGCATAAAATTTAAAAAGGTTACTATTATATCTTTGAAAGTTATATAGCGCAATGAGTTTCTTTTCGTAACTAATCTGGCTTTCACTTAACCTTAATCACTCTCTATTACCTAATGGACCCTAATCAACACCATTGACAAACACGATTACCTAACAAATACATTTTTTTTACATTAACTTGATAAGTGACTACAGTGCATATGATGGTATGAACAATGCAGTCCAATAACAACAGCGAAAACCCAATAATAGTCTCCGTCATCCCAAATACACCTCGACTGTAGGGCTCTAGGTATCTGGACAATTGGATATAGACAAACTGATTCCGAAACGCGACTGACCGAAGCGAGTCACTAAGATGGTCTTTACACTTGTGTAGTTTGGTCACGACCCAGTTCGGGCATTCGCCCCACCGCTTCAAAAATACACATTTACTGTAAACTTAAATATAACTATATTCCTACAAAGTAGAAAAATACGATAGAAATTAAAACTAGTAATACAAGAATTCAATTCACTATAAAAACCTGGTTCCACCAGCCCTACTCACAATAAATCGCGTGGGAATGTATTACAATAATAAAACCATCAGTGAATACACGTTAAAGCCCCACATAAACAAGCATTAAATATTAATTAAATTCTTTGCAAAAAATGGTTTTTGTATCATTAATGGAAAACATCAGTTTGCTTGCATTATGGATGTTGTGTAGGGTATCCATCCATACTGATTTTTATGGACAAAACAAAATATGTGGCAGTGGTAGCCTAGCGGATAATGGACCGGTTTCCATGCGCGGCAGCGCGAATGTTCATAGGTTCGAATCCCACCACTTACGTCTCGGTTTTCCAGATTACGTATGGATTTCGGCACCACATGCTCGCCGGTGAAGAAAAACATTGTGAGGAAGCCCGAAATAGAAATGTCATGTGTAAATATCCTGAAAACGGCGATAGCGAAAACGCTATGGTCACGTTTGGCACGACATATAAGAAAGTGGACACATCCACTAATGTATCTCTACTCATTCCGAAAGGGATATAGCGTGACGATATTTTATTTTTTACAAAATATATTTATTCGTTCTCGGCCAATATTGAACCGTAAAATATTTAAATGAAGCTTAATTTTAGATTAGACTTAATATACATACATAAATTATAAATTTAATATATCTATATATGTACCTATATTTTATTCTGACTCGACATAGTAACTATACCTGATGCAATGTACAGTGCAATCCAAAAACCGATTGCGACTGTCGAGAGACAAACGCCTATCAACAGTCACCGCGTTTAAGCCGGCCTATCCGGAAAACACTTCCACAATCCAATGATGAATTTAGTATGAATTTAAATTAGTATGAATTCAGTTTCATGTAAGCACACCCTTATTTAAAAAAAAAACAAAGGGATGTTGTTGTTGATATTAAAAAAGGTGAGGAAACTTTAAAAATATTGAAAACTATTTAAATTAATTATTCTTGTGTAAATTAATTGCTGGAATATTAATTTGTAATTTCCGAAACGTATTAAATGATTAAAGTTTACTTTTTAAGAAAAATATTATTTATTAATTTTTGCTGACTACTTTTATTTATTTTTATCGAATCATAAAGATAGTTCAAATACAGGAATGAAATTTAAAAATCAAAAAAAAATTGTATTATAGAAAAAATGGTAGTCTCCTGTGTAGAATAGCAATCATGATTACCCTACATTGGTGCAAAGTGGCAGATGTAGTGAATTATAAGGACATTTAGATGCATGACCCAGCACATAGAGACGTCAGACGGACCACCCACGAAGGCAGTTGCTACCAACCAATAATACTTGGAAATCAACTTATCGCGTGCACATACTAAACGAATATAACACATTTAACGCGTTATTATGATTTGTTTGACTCATACATGTTATCGCTTAATGTTCTCATTATTTAACATTAAAAAAATAGAAGTAAACATTTAATTTACCGCCACTTAAACGGGTACGTGATATAAGCTTTAGTGACACTTGATTACTTAATTCACGCTTGGAATTCACATTCCACTTTGTAATTTACAGCTGCCAGGTAGCTATTAAGCAATTTATTTATTTGCTATAGCATTGAAATCAGTGTAGGTGGTCATTTATAGTTTAAGTAATTTCCCAAATCTGTTCTCCATCGCTTTGAATGCATTATTAACAGTTAGAACTTAGAATAACTTTTATATAATTTCTTAATGAAATTGCGCAAATAATTTATCATATGAGTTTTTCTTAACAAGATAGTTGTCGTTTTTGCTCTGCACCACGCTTACTATCAGGTTTGGTGCGGTCACTTGGTCGAGTATGGATAACAAAAAAATATATAAGCACAGAATTATTAATGATAGTATCATACAAGCTTAATTTTGAAAATAAACAAGAAGATAATTTTTATGTTTTTCTAAATATCATTAAACAAGCAAATATTGTCTTTAGTAAAAAATATCTTGTCTAATTTGTCTTGTGTTCTTAGTCCATTGAATTTATAGAAATATAATATATAGAACCTATTTTAATATTTACAAATAGGAACATAAACATATAAGTAAATACTTTTTATGAATCCTCATTAAAATTTCATTTATTTTATACTTAGAATTATATTTGATTTTTTATATACATATGTAAGTTGTCAGTCGCAAAACTTCATTAGAAATATACTAAGATTGAAACCAGTGTATTTTATAATTATTTATTAATATTCAATAATACTAATTAATTAAAAATATCCAATTTTAGATTAAATTATCTCTATGTATTGATAAATACAAATATTATAATAACGAAATGCTACTTCAGCAAAACTGCAGACACGATTGATTTGCGATATCGGTTACATAACACGATAGATGTACTTGTTATGAGTAACGTATTTATCCCGCGCCTAAGTAGAGCCACTCATCCAATTAGCTTTCCTCCAGCTACGGACCACCCACGGCTCACGACTATTAGACATAAATTATAAATAATTTGGTGTAGTTTATTTTGGCCCACAAAACAGTTTGATTGCGGTCAGTTGGGTAAGCTAGTGAGTGGTATCGCAGCATTAGTAATTACTTTGAAATGGCCATATTTATTTCTGTTTGTAAATATCTGTTCTTTATTTATAAGGTATTTATGTAGTATAATAATTTATTATGCTACACGATCATATTTTTTATTAATTATTATTTTAAAACGTATCTGTTTTAATAGTGTTTAGGTTCCTAATTTGTGGTTGTTACATGTTTAAATACTTAACTTTGTAATCAATATAAACAATATTTTGTATAAATCGTATAAATGTACCTAATACATAATTTTTTTTAGGAAACCTATTGTTCCGTATTCGAATTTGTGTCCTGGTAACATCGATACGGTTCTGGCAACACCGTACGGGTTGTTAATTGAGTTTTACACTCTCTTGACCAATCCCCCTAGTAACAACATAAAATCAAACAAATATTCATTTACATTGAACATCCGATTCCAAAGTGTACAAGTGTTCCAAGGAGAGGTCCTTGAAGACACCAGTTTCCTGAAGGAGAAGCGGGGGCCCCTGAGGAGTTTGCGAACTGGTGGTCGCGCTAAGTGAAACTCTTTAGACAGCCTGTGCCATTGTTGCGGAGCTATCGACGTACCGTACATCTAAGTTAATATAAAACAATGAATATTGGCATAAAAAGATTATAGTTTTTTATGTAAAAGTTTGATTGATATTTGGATGAACTGGCGTAAGCAAACGAGCCTAGCTAGGCATAAATACTAACCCATTCCTATTTATGTCCGCAATCGATGTATTTTAATTTCTTGTGGAGTTTAATAAAAAATGCGTGCAAATGTAAAAAATGCAGGCGCCTTGGTTTTATGTTGTAAATGTTTTGTAATGTTAAAGTACATTTTGTGCCAACATCATCGAAGTAGACCCCACATCTAACAAATCGTTTATAGGCTGGTGACATTTAAAGGCACTGGCGCCTGCCTGGTATCATAGACCTGATGTAAATTAAGCAACCAAAGCCATTAAATCATATAATTTATGTACAAAACTACACATTATTTTAACAAGGTCCGTGACTTGGTATCTAGATAAAGGGACAGGCGCGAAACAAGGACGGAATTAAAATACTTGGCAATTTGACTTACGAAACATGCTTAGTATACTATCATTTGAAATTCATATTTTATTTTAAAATACAGCTGTTATATAATTTGTATGGTACCTTTTTTGTACAGTTTCCATTGATAAACAATGAATGTAGAAACTGACGGATTTCTGGCCCTTTTCTATACGATAAATTTCATGGTATATACATATAAATAAGTCAAGGTATTATATAAAATTGGGCAAAATGTATACCTTAGTTTTTTTCGTAGTTTCTGTTCTTATTGCTGGTAGACAAAAAAACCTTTTTCAACAACTAATAGTTTATTATTTTAAGTGGATATTTTCCTTATATTTCATCGTAATTTCGAAAAGCTCATATATCTTTTTATTTTATTTATAAAATTAAAAAATATTTATATAATTGGCACAATCGTCTACTATTTCATTAATATCAATTGCAACTGTGGTTGTGACCACATTATATTATTCCACAAAAAAAAGTGGACATTTACAGTTTAGCAAAGTTCGATTTCGCAAAGGACATTATTGCAGAATTAATTAAATTTTGTACATAAGGCAATGCCGCTTCTCTCTATCTAAATTCATCTCGCGACGCGTTTCTCGTTTTACGAGGACAATAAAACAGTCCGACGACAAGCGAGCCAGTTGCGTGCGCACAATCACCACATGCCAATGAGACAATCCACTTGTAGCCATAAAATTTTTAGCTAGAAGTGTCTATTATATGTATTTCATTCCAATTAATGTATGTAGTATTTTCATGGAAACGGTACACCTGATAGAAACGGTATAAGTTTGGTCGTAGAATGTCAATTCCAGTGTAATTATCTCTATGTTACTATACATTGGTTAATAGAATTGTAAGTTCGGTGCCATAACGTCGTAAATTCGTCAATGTCATGCCTATCACCGAATCGACTTGCAACTAATTTTTATTAGACGGTAGAATACCGACTAGAATGCCAAAATTGTTTTCGGGTTATAATGCACACCGCATACGCTTCTTGTCTGCTAAATAAATTGAATGGTTGTTGCTTTTTAAATGGTCGTTTATGTTTTTATAAATAAGATGCACTTTTATTACTAGGGCATATTGACTAATCTATTATAAAAGCACTCAATTAATTGATATGGTCATAACGTATTTAATCAAGTACAAATTATTTTGTCTAATTCTAAGATGCTTATGAAATTTTAATGCAATGCCAAATTAAAAAGATCACTGTTATATTTTTTGGTATCTTGGGAATTTGCAATAGGGTGTTTAGGACCACAACAATGATAATGAAAATGTTAAAGAATCTCAATTTCGTACCTCACGCAAGGTTCTACGAAGTTGTACAGCGAAATACCCCGCTGTGCTTTAAACCGAAGTGTCAAAATGTTCAAAATGAAACCCTTACGCCCATTTTAAAGCTTAGAATTTAATGTTATAATCAACTTTATGTCAAGGAAAATAAAGTCATTGTTAGTTTCAACATTGAAATGTAGTAAGATGTATCAAAAGATCAATCAGTTAACTGTATTCACATTTTGTACCCAAATCGGTTGAATAGGTGCGTTTGCACCTCTCAGTTCTTGGAAGGCTGTGTTCGCCGTGAAATCGAGATGTCGTCAGGTGTGGTTCGATAAGTTGAGATGTTAAGCCGATTGTTCCTACTTTATTGCAACTTTAACGGATTTTATAGTTTACTGTCACTATTCGCTTTACTGCCATCAATCATTATTTCCTAAGCCGATGCGCATCTTGACAATGAACCCTGGGAATTAGAATGGACGAACTGATTGTTTTTTTTTTTTAAATTTAATATATATAAAACGTAATCTCAGCTCAATATGTAAACGAGTTTAAAAATCGACGGGACAAATACTACATCAATCAAAAGACAAATAATTAAAAAAAAAACGTAATAGCAGGATACAGGCAATTATCAGTTGTTTCAACTGTTTGCTTAGTAATAAAGAAATAAATTAAAAAATAAATTACAATACGATACTATATATAAATGATATATACTAACGAATCCAACCTGGGCTTGCCCAAGCCTGGATGGAGCGATTAAAAGGACACCCCGGGGGTTTTTAGTCAGTGGAAGCTGTCACAACGGGGTCGCTGCCCTCACAGTGGTCCTGATACTCCAATGCAGGAAACACCATCAGGCCACCAAAACAAAAAAAAAACGGTTTATCAATACACCACAATAAAATACCTAATTAGAAATCTTTAGGTTTCCAGCTTTCATAAAAAGGAAACTCTCCTATAAGTTTTCAAACAGCATACCCGCAAGACTTGCTTACTTTCTCTGAAGGAGAAGTAAGAAGAGCCGACCTCAATAAGAATTTTCAAATAGTATTTAATAGTAACCCTTTCGCTACTGCTGGCCTCGCTGCAAAGTGTTTCGCAGGAAACAGAGCTCCGTGCTGAAAGTGCGCACATCAAACACTCGGAGTCTTCAGCATTCAGGATCAAACTTTGGGCTCAAAACTTTTAATTCGTTTTTAGAAGAAAAATAATACCAGTGAATAAAATATAGTCACCCATTGTGTACAAGCATAGATGAGCAAAATGTAATCAGATTAATGAAAAACGATTACGATTACATTTTGCGTTTATCATCATTAATATGATTGCATTTTGCTCATCTGTATTAACCACTACGGAATCCTTAATTGGATACACATTTACATACATTGTATATACATTCCTTAACGTTTGGAGGGATTTAATCATGATTACTGTTACGCTCGTTGTTAAAATGGCAACACTAATCGTTGTCTTGACGTCAAAGAGAACTATTGAGATGGCCACCCTATTTCTTTGCCCTTATATATCGCTACCGCGAACTTGAATAGTCTAAGCCCGGTTGAGCTGAAAATGCCTTTCCAGGCAATCAGTAGTTAGTCCGCTTCAAAAAAAAAAAAAGCTTGAATAGTCAGTCGTCGGTCAGCTCCCAAGCGAGGAACAAGTCTAAAAAGAGTATCAAAGTGAGCCAACTAAAAGTGGAATTGATTATCAGGATTCATTTTAATATATTATGGAGCGAGTTCTTACATCCCAGAGCAACAAAATTAAAATTACAACTACATTTTGTAATCGTTAATCATTTAATCTGATTACATTGTGCTCATCTCTGTGTACAGGCCGTGTTTTTCAGCTGGTGCCTATAGTCACCCATCGTGTACAAGCGGTGTTTTTTTGCTGGTGACTATAGTCACCAATAGCAGCGAAAGGGTTAATATACAGACATTTCCTGTGACAACTTTTATATTATTTTTTAGACTGGCTCGACATAGTGACTACAGAATACCTGATGGTAAGTACAGTGTAGTCCAAAAACGAAAGCTACTATCAAAGGATGAAAATTCATTGATAGTCTACATCGTCATGTCGGCCGACATATACCACGACTGAAGGTCTCTAGGTATATGAGCTACTGGATATACATAAGCTGATCCCGAAACGCGACAAGCCAAAACTGGTCACTATGACGGGCTTTACACCCATGCACTGTGATCGCGATCCAGACAGGCACCGACGCCCTACCACCTCGCTACTGCTCGTTTAGCACCACCCAGGAGTCACGTGTAGGGAACCTAGGGTAAATATAGAATAGAAAGATAGAGTTTAGAGAAAGAAAAGTAGTTTTTTTTTGCATTTAAAATATATTATAGATCTGTTGTCCACGAACTTCGTCAAAATAAATTAGTTACGAACTGTCAACATAGATTATTACAATATCACACTTATGGTCTGTCAGTGACGATTCATACTTAACGCAACTTACTCAAGCATTAAAAATCAATCATTACCTTTTTTTTATTTCTAACTAAAATGCTAAATATTGGATTTATTGGTACTTGTATCAAAATTGGTGGATTTAAAAAATCCACTTCTTCCAATCTTTGATTCCTTAATTTACCCACTCTACGGTTGATTTTTCCTAAAACGCCGATATATGTATTTTTTATGTCTACCGAATCTAAATACCAGTTTCCAAAGAGTCTACTTAATATTTATAGTTTTGTAAAAAATATCTGGACTCCAAATTCCATCCTCTTAGGAGTGATTAATCAAAAAATTAACTTTCGTGTGTACCTATGTCATAAAAAGAATTAAATGTAAAAAAATTATGTTTTCAGCTTCAGTAATTCAGGCTCTGCGCTGATATCACAGTAAGGATGAGGTCTTTTTATACATATATAGAAGAATGATCACTTCGTGCGGTTCCAATAACAGGGTAAATAAGTTTTATATTACGTTTATATATTGATATTTTAGCTATTTAAGTGGTTTAGTTTGTAACAAGTTTCTTTTGAGTAGCATCGTATTTCCTTGAACAGAATCTTGATTTTAGAGTCCCATAGTGTATTAGTGATGAGGTCTGAATTTCTGATGGCAAGACGAACTAGCCGCAGCACATAGCCGCAATTGGCAAGGCGAGAACTCTGACATAAATAACAATATTTGCAATTATAATTCACACAAACTTAGTCATGTTATTTATAATTGTAAGCACATACATTCCTGCTGCAACTGCTCCTTAAAATTGAAACTGAGATTTGCATACTGATAATGAGAAATTGATGCGTTTTATGGTTAGATATTCAAATCCGTAGGTGCTGCTAAAATGTTAATAATATTGTATCATTACGCATTATCCGTCTGGGGGTGGGGTACAATAGTCACCAAGTTCACTTTGACTGACTGTAATATTGAATTGTTAATTTTGTCTGAATATTTCTTAAAGATTGTGTCAATATACGAGTAAATAAGGTAACTTGTTGCGTGTTGCGATTTTTTGAAGGGGTAATATAAAAGGTAATTTTCTATAGATTGATCGCAATATACATATGTTCGCCGAAAATGTGTTTTTTTTTGTTTTTCTTATGGAAAGTCTTCAAGAAATTTCAATAAATAATAATCGACAATAAAATTATAATACATGAAAATATATTCGTTTGAAAGTTTAAAAACTATGATACTCTCTTTCCGCTTTTGTTGAGCCCTGTGATCAGTTCAATGATTGTCGTTCTCAAGTTATTACATGATATTGTCTTCATAGGTAAATTCCTATATCTTCACGAAAATCATCATCATGGTCATTTCGTAATGTTATTTAGAAGAATTGTCTTCTAATGGGTAACAGTTCCTGCAACCTCATTCTTTGCTGGTATAAAAGATTATCTCAGTCCAGTTTACTTTTTGACATCACCCAGCGGCTTTTGATGGCTTGAGTATATTTTCTCCGGAATTTCGCCTTTGAGGATCAGCCTGGGAAACTAATATACGAAATCTCCAAGCATATGTCCGATATAGGGTACTTTTCGTCTCATCGACAATCTATCGACTGTCGACACAGTTCAGTGTTTGTGAATACAGTGGCTTAGTTCATATAAAAGCTAGAAATCTTTATAATAATTATTTTTTTATTTTAATATTATTAAGTAATAATCGAAAGTGGTTTTATTTAATATAATCTTTAATCAGTGATCAGGACAATGACGCAGATGGTTCGCGATTATTTCAAACATAAATATCGCTAATTTCATTAATAAAAGACTCATAGATGTAGAGGGATCGAAAATATTTACGATGCTCTCGTTTTCTTTTTATAGCAGTGAGATATTTTTAGCACCTGTTTATTTCCATTTATCAAAATTATTTTAAACGATTGTTAAGTTTTACATATTTTTGCATTTGAATATCTCGTGTTACGTGAAAGTTGGCTCAATTAGACATGGTCTAATATACATTACTTTTTCGTTAGTTCTACATCTCTCAGGTGATGAGGGCTGAAAGGGCAGGCGGCAATCACTCAATGCGGCCGTTAAATAAATTCATTAGTTAAATCACCGCCGGCGGCGTTTTATGTCGGTAACATCAAAGGGGCAACCCGCCGCCCTGCGGGGGCGCTCGTACGACTTTTTACTCAGAAAACTCTGTAAACAAAATGATATGGTGCGTCCGAATGTTTGATCCGCCTTTATTATCTGTATACATAGTGAATGTTTAGCTAGCAAACGCCCTCTCTTTGTGGTAATTGTGGGCATGTTATAACTTTCATGAATGTGCCATGTATAAAGACTCCTTTGAAATATTTCTAGGCTTATTGTTATTTTTCATTATATCAATATCAAACTATTTGACATTGTTCATATTTTAATGTACAAATATAAATTAAATATAAATAATATATTTAAACTAGCCTCCGCCTGTGAGTTCGTCTGCGTTGGTAATATGGCGACACCCGTGCAAGTCGAAATAGATGAGTAAACTTAGTTGTAAGAATAGAATCAATCATAATTACTCAGTTTTATTTATACGAATAATTCAGTGTATTATTAATATTGCCTTTATTATGCAAAGTTATATTTTAAAAGAGAATTACAAATACTTTTTATCAAATATATGTTATATAAAATATGGGTTTATAATTTTATTCTGAAAACAACGATGATCTTAATAAAATGTTGATATATCTTAAATCGCACATTTGGAATTTATAGAGTATTGTGTTACCTACGTTTCCTGTAATTCAAGAGAATACTGCTTTGTGTGTAATCATAGATGGGCAAAATGTAATCAGATAAATGAAAAACGATTACGATTATATTTTGCGTTATTCTTCATTATTATGACTGCATTTTGCTCATCTATGTTTTAAGCACTACGGAATGCCCAATTGCATACACATTTATGACTCCTTAATGTGTTGAAGGGTTTTAAAAATTACAGAGGTACAAAATTAAAATTACGACTAGATTTTGTAATCGTTAATCTTTAATCAGATTACATTTTGCCCATCTCTGTATGTAACTACTGTACTATGTCTATGTACTATGTAACGATATTAATAATAGTTAGATGATTGAACCTCAAATATTACAAAATTATATTGTTTTGGTAATGTATGGCTACATTTAGGTGATCTCCTTTTCATATAGTGATATAACTAATCAGGTAAAACAGCAATACAGTTTTAACGTTCATTCAATGTTTTTATTTCGCTGATCTCTATACCTTGTTCACCTCCTCTGAGTAAGTGAGATAGAAGTCTCACGTGTGTGGTCCTTGAAAGACGAGCTTCGGTTTTTCTCGTAAAGCTTCGTGCCCCATCGTCCCCCAGACCGGCAACCTAATGGTCCCAATCATCATGGCGGCTCAACAAACATCCAATCTTGGCGTTCGCTGCTCACTACACGGGTCAGTGTGGTTCGGAACGCGCTGTCGTAAACACGTTGTTGTGTTGTGACATAAATGAACTGTAGTGTAGTTTCGTGTATCGAATGATAGAGTGATTAAAAAGTGACGAATTCGAGTGTACAAGTGCGTGGTTATGTGGCGGCGAGTGATATGACAGCGTTTGCCGCTAGACGGACTCCGGCCGTCTTCATGAGGACATTGGTGACAAGTCTGGCCCCGAGATCATGGTGGCTCCCGATTCCGAGGCTCCTTCGAATCCTCGGATAGCAGTCGCCGACCAAGAGTGCCGTAACGCTGCTGAAGCGCGGCATAGCGCCGATCTTTACATTCGCACGAGCTGGGTGGATGCAGCTCTAGCTCTCTCCGAACTTGAAAAGGTGCTTTATCACGATATTGAAATACACAATATTTTAGCGTTCTCTTACAAAATTACTATTGACAAAATACACGTGTGATTGTTTTTCTGCGATCACCGAGTTACCAATCGTATTCAGGAACGCGGCAACAGCATTTGGAATTCGTGGTGCCGTCTAGTGAGAAATTAAAGTACTAACAAAACGCGCGCACTTTTAAAATTATACGTTAATTGATATCGGAAAGTTTAATAATCATATATAATAAGATAATTCAATAATTATTCAAAGCGAATTGCTACCGTGTCTCATACTCATTATCCAAAACCAATAAACATTCAAATTAAATATTACGGTTTATTGATTTAATCTTAAAAAACATCCTTTAATTGATTTTTTAATTTCGTATCTTATCAGATTAATGTAGTAATTTTATCACTTGACTAGGATAACATCGTAATAATATTCTTAGTAGTAGGATATAATTAAATCATTTTTTTTTTGGAATAAGATTATTCTTGTGGATATATCTGATACATCCAACATACAAAATATAGCAATAAAATTTTGGTTAGGTCAAAATTGCATATTTTTGATAACGTAAAAAAACCAAATCATATTTTATAAATCCCCTTAAGCAGATAATAACGGCATTAATTTATATGAAACATATTCTGTAGGCACAATACATATCCATATTTTATATTTTCCTAGTTGAAAAAAAAATTAAATCAAATATAAACTTAGGTGGATTTTATTAGAAAACATTTTAGGGTTACATTTGAAAAAAAAAAACAAAATACTTAGTGCGACCAATGTCTCAGAAGACCAGTTCGAAGAAGGTAGCTCTTTCCTAGAAGGCCGCACGTACACCCTCGGTGGTCTACACCCCGAACAGTGGCATTTGCGGAACCGGCTCAAAACTTACTTCAAACTTTAAGGTTTAGTTCACACACTGATATTGGCGAAATCACAAAAGACTTGTTCTTGGAATAAAGCCATAAATAAAAAAAGGCTTAGTTCAAAATATTTTATTTATTTATTCACTATCATTGAATAGCACATACAATTGTATTTATTACATACGATACAGTTTTAAAGCTGTGTCAATTACACAATGATAATATTTAAAAAAACTACAAAGGTAAGAAAAATAGAATAACATAAACAAACAAGAAAATTGTAAATACTGTATTTGATCTTAAAATCAAAAAATTTTGGTGCACGTTTCAACTGTTTTGTTTTATTGAGACACGAACTAGACCCGATTTTTTTTTGCGTATATGACCCGACTGATTATTTACAAAGTAAATTAAAAAAAAATTGTTAAATCTGTTTTTCCTTACATTACAAATAATGAATACATTTATTATATGATACTTTATTACTTTTGAATAATATAATATCATCATGATATATATCTTTCAACGAACACAGAGGTTCATTAAAAAAATCTTTGTAAAAATGATTTCTCTATCCATTGTTCACCGTACTAGCCTACTTGCAGTCCAGTACTTCTTATCATCGTCCTCAATCTTAGGATACTGCATGCCATTTTTGGATAGTTTGTATACCGCATACCATACTAGGAACCATAAACCGAGATGTACTAACAACAAAAGGAAGCGGAGACATTTGCATAATAGAATAAAATAAAAATTACAGTTAGAATAGAGAAGCAAATGCTAGTTCAATCTGTGTTAAGGTTAATGAGACTCGTCTATAGTTAAAGCTGATAGCGTTTTAATGTAGGAACTCGACGGGTCTCGTATGAGATGAAACAATTAATGGGCAGCCGCCAGCGGTCCGAGTGCAGGGCCGCGCACGCGAGCTCATCGGCGCCAATAGAGACATCAACATAAACCGCTCCACGAGCATAGAGAAGGAAAGGATACACCATACCTGTAATATTATTAATAAAAATTACTGAAGGATGTCAAAGATATTGACAAACTGCTTTCTTATACAGGCACTCAAGAGACTATAATTATAGAAGCATAGAGTAAAAAACTAAAAAACTTATTAGTAATGCATTGTTTTGTCCAACCCAATCCAGTAGTCCTTGGAAAAATATAAAAAAAACTACACAACTATTTTGCTAAGAATGTAATTATAATTTGATTTCTCTGCCAATAGCTACATACAAATAAATATAAAAATATTAAAAAAATATCTTAGTCGTCTCTGTTTTATGACATATAATCTAAAAAAATAACTCAAACACCAATAACCCAGAATCGTGATTAAACATTGGCCTTACATAACTGCTTGTTCAAAATAAAAATAAAGAACACTATTCTACGAAGTTTTATGTCTGACAAGACCGCACAGAACTTGCCTCATGGAATTGAGACATCTTGTGGTTTCCGATCTCATATCCCTTTCTTTCGCGGTCCCAGGATGAGATTCTATCCTTTTCTTTAATATTTATACTGCATCTCTTTTTTTCTTGCTTTTCCCATATATCGTTTGTCTTCGTCCAAACATTACTTTCCGCAGCAGTTGGCAGCTGCGCTGAGACTTTGTGAAATATTATTGAACAGTCAGAAATTAAAGGTGCCGCTTTAAATTTGTTGGCTTAGTTTCCAATGTATGTGTCTATAACATGTTAAATTATACATTAGAGATGACCTTATTTTATTATAACACGAACTCTTATTCGAAATTTCATCTGCGAACAATTTTTAGATATCACGGCTTTAGTCGATGAAATAATTTTTATAGTACGAAGTTTAAAAAAAAAACTTAAATGCTTTGGAATATGACAACGAGTACTTCGAAGAGCTCAAGCTGTAAATGTGATTGTACCGAACCAATAATCATATTGATAGCAAGAAGTTGCAAGATACACTGCGAAAGTTTAGTGAAAATCGATTCAGTTGTTTCTGCGGGATATCTGGACAAACATCGAAACTGCAAATTTTGTAGTAGTCGGTATTTTAGGACGTTTCTTTATTTATTTGATGATCTTAATATTATTTTTGTTAGTGGTAAAAAAATATGACTCAGGTAACATGGCGCATGCCAATGTTCATAATATCTTAATCAAATAGGAGTTAATAGAGGATGCTTTGGTTAACCGCAAAAAATGTTGCTGCTCCTGGTATCAAGTTACGTTAATGTATCATTTAACCAGCATGTGGGACACTGCATGCACTAACACGTGGCTGTGTGTACGCTTCGTCGCACATAAATACCAATTTTACACATCATTAGCCTTATTCTTGGCCTCGCTTTGCATTACATTGTGCACAAAAGGTTTTAAAATGCTATATATGTATTTTAGAATTTAGATCTGGTATGCTGTCTATACATTTTTTTCATTTATTTTGTGCCAATCGAAATTACTTTCTAGACGAAATCTTTCATATGATAGCTAAAATCGGGTGTGATCCTAACTCATTAACTTTCTCTAAATTATTGAATTATTTGAAAGACTATTGCGTAATACTTATAATACAAAATGTTACTGAGTGATTGTATTCTGAATATATAAATTATAAAGGATAAATATTTTTATTGTAGAGGTCAGTGATTAGAAAAGTTATACAAAAATGAAAACATATATTACTATAGAATGACACAAGTTAAACTACTTACGGACTGTAGACTTGTGGGATTGTGCTGCCCGGATGAGAGGGAGGTAGTACACAGTGTCCGACGCGCCACCTTAGAGAGAGGTTTTGGGGAGGCACTTTACACATACCTCTCCCAGAGAGATAGAATCAACAAGGCTTTTTGCTACCCGAGCGTCTGGATTAGTTTGTTGCCCAGGCCCGGGTGGAGCAATTATAGGGGCTCTCGGAAATTTTTAGGCAGTAGGAGTCTGAAACTCTGGGGTCGCCGCCCTCACTACAGCTCAGATGTTCCTATGCAGGATTTTCTCCTGGGTTACAAAAAAAGTTAATTACTTAAAACACAATAATTATGATACAAATCAAGCAAAAGTAATGTAAACCAGAAAAGCTTACAAAGTATTTATAAAACCTATATTTATTGTTGTGGTATTTGAGAGTATATGCGTGATCGTTAATACAAGTACCACTGGTATAAATAAAAGATACGGTGATGGCATTTATAACGAATGATTTAAGTTAGTCATCAATGATTTTTACAATGCAGATATTGCCTTTTTTATTTTGGCTAACTGAATGAATAGCTTATCAAAAATTCCAACAAAAATGAATAGTAATATGTTTTAGCAAATATAATGAATCTTAACTATAATGGAAAATATTAAGTGTGAACATAAATTGATAGTAAAATGCATTTTGAACTGTACTCAAGCAATCTTTACAAAATGTAAACCGTCTTACATTAAAAAATACGAGTAAGTATGTATTAGGATTCCGTATGACCTAATAATAGCGGTTGATCCATCTCATCTATCAAACATTTCATTAATTTTGCTAAACCGCTCTAGTATTTTCACTACTAATTACATATTTGGCTCTTCTGCTAAATGGGTATTATTAGACATCCACACGATAATAAATTATAATTTAGAAATATCTATCTTTATCTTCTACTTCTTCAAGATTGGCCACAGTTATAATCTTAAAATCGTCTATAGACGACAGCTGTAGCTACTTTCTAGGTGGCCATTCCGCTTTTTTACTACATAAATAAAATTTATACGCGATACCTGGATATCTATACAATTTATAAATTTACATGAGCAAGAAACCCACACGAAACAAGAAGTATCCGCTCTCGTTTCACAATCGTGTAAACCGCGCACTGCTTTATGCATTTTAATAGAATAATAGGGAGGGCTACACCCACGTCCTTTTATATGCAATCTCCGGAACACTGTAAGTTGATGTCTGGAGATAGATTTCGATGGATGCGGCGGATGTCAGAGATCGCGCCAATCAAATATCAAGATACTTGAAACATTAACCGTTGGACATGACAGGAGTGATGTATCATCTGGCTTCAACGCTGTATTTACGAGAGAATATTTAAATGAAATTATATTTCGGTGTTTATTGATTTTAACATAGATTGTTTAGTAATTGTTATGGAGTAGGGCCATGTTAATTTTCTTGAAACACGATAAAGTATTATATTTTAGGGTTAGGTTTCTTACAGCAATAATTTTCTTGAGAAACTTTGGAATTGGTTTAGTTTAATTTTAGTTTGATATTATTCCAATCCTGGTACGCAGCCTCTACTTGGCAAATACGGATGTGAAAGATTTAGAATATAAATGTACCAGATGACAATACGATTCCTATGGGATATGTTAGCGAAAGTGTTAAGATTTTATAGGAATATCATGGGCCTGACATACGTGGTAGCATAAAAGCCCGTTAAAATCGAATTTTATAAAATTAATTACTTTACATAACCTATTAGCAACGATTATTAGCCGTCTTCTATATGACGTGTCTATAAGAATAATATTTACATTATATTTTATTAAAAATCTATTTAATATATAAAAGCTTTCGTAAATGTTTACATTAGTAACTTTATCATACGCGTCTATGAGAATAACTGGTAGTAGCCAAGTCTTATCAACGGAAGCATGGTCGCCGGCGCCAACTCCTCTGCGGATTATGACTTAATCCAGTAACATGATGTCAGTGTGTGTATCCAGTCTTTTAAAAACCCTTTCGCTTCCGCTTTCCCTTGCGGACATTATAAAATCTTAAAGAAATTTAATAGAGGCTGTAGACTCTGACATATGTATGATCCGTTTATATAAATATCTAAATGCCTTTCGATATAATTATAGCATCTGTCTATGCGACTGCAGATAAAAGCGAATAGTTTCTTGTTTTGAATTTTGGGCAAGTTGCAAATACAAGCTTGGTATACTGCATTTATAAGTTTATGCAAGAGTCAAGGTTTTCGCTTTTTTTATCATCTCAAGCTGTGATATGAAAATAAATTTTAATTTCTTTGGCACGTCGCCACTGCACTTCTATTATAAATTTACAACCAGATATTCTTAAGTTCGTTATGCGCTCTGCCTAATCAATGTGAAATCAGCTGATTCACGGCGGTCGATGTGTTGTTGGTTCCGTATCTGAATGGATGATGTTGTTGCGTCTTTATGCAGCGTGGTGTCGTATTGTTGCGTACGCTCCACGTGGGACGAGAGGGGCGCGGGGGCGGCGGCGCAGTGCATTCCGGCCGTGACGTCACGCCCACCCAGAGCGAACGACATTCACCTCCGCTCGGCCGCGCCGGTCGTTCCTGCAACGTTCCACGACTCGATCTGCTATTATTGTTGCTACGATTATTTATTTACGCTCGGTAGCTAAACAACTGTGATTTGGCTGAGGGGCAAATGGTTCACCGAACTTGCGCGTATTATGGCGTAATTCAGTACGGCCATATAATCTGATTGAAATAAATACCGCGGAATTCGCTGAAACACCAACGATTCTTAATTGTAATCCGTTCCGGCGCATAGTTTATGGCTTGATCAACAATCCGCTCGTATGGCAAAATCATTTAATAAGATTGTGGTATTTATTCAAGTATATATTTAAAACATTGAGTAATTTAATTTGATTGATTTATTATTTATCTGCTAATTGGAATTGAATATATAAAAAGTAATTCAAAACCTTGGTATATACCTTGGTAGGAACTGAAATTTTATTTATTTTTAAGAAGGACTTAATAATGTATTCTCATAATACTTTTATTACCTCAGCGGAACAAAGGTAACAAAAAAAAACTAAAATCAGAGTAATCTCAAAACAGCTTGCTCTATGTAGCGTAATATTATTGATAATAGCTTGAAGTATATATTAAAATTAGGATTTTTAAAGATTGTCAAAACCATTATTACTTATTAGGAACTTGTAATTAGAGAGATTAACATAATTGTAATAACAAAAAGTTTGAACTAAACGCGGCGAGATCCGACTATCATCAAAGCACGGTAAATTACAAACTAAATCAGATTACACTTTTCAATAAATTAGTAATTCAAATCAGGTAATGAGTAGTCGGATATCATTTTGAATTTAGGGAGATATCTTCTTAAAGATACTTATTATTAATAAAATTTAGCGTAAACGTTGTTGTTATGAACTTACAAAATGCCAAGTAATTTTGTCGAACAAAAATGACACTGAATATATAACTAATTATATATAATTAGTTATTGTTTCTTTTAAAAGTGTTTTGTAATTATAAATAGACATTTAAACAAAATTCCGGTTGTTACAGTAATCGCAAATGTTACGTAATAACGGTTACGTGAATAACGTTGCTATGCGAGCGTGCGTATCGCTTAAGGTCGCGTTCAGCACGAGACGGCGATTGAGTTATTATTATGCAATTAGCAAGCGGCACACGAGATTAGACCCGCGTTGGTTCATCTCCGGGACTATACAACAAGAGAATAAGGAACAGTATTGAAAGTTCACAGCAGCATCGCAGAGCGCACACACACACCGTACGCTGACACAGAATCTCACCTATATTCAAGCTGTTTAATTTTAAGTGATACAAATCGCAAAGTTCGAGGCAACATATATTTAATTTCTTTCGTATTCAAAATACAATTTTACAATTCAATTTAAATAATTTTTCAGTAATAAATGAATGTATTAATTAATATTTTGTACCACAGTTTTTACCATTTAAATTAAAATAAAGAAGTCAGAGATCGCTATTACTTGAATTTTTTGATTAAATAGTAAAATTCTAAGTGTGAAAATATTTTTACTTGCTCCATTTTGTATTACTTTAATTATTATAATAATAAAAACAGTAATCCCCAATTTACCCAATTACAAGGCACTGACAGGCATTTTAGGTTCGTCTTTTCAAGAACGACACAGAGTTTCAATACTGTAACTATATATTCTGGCGCTGGGCCGATATTAATCATTATCAAATCTGAAAATTATTTAGACATTTCAAGACCTGCATGTTTTGCCGCATCTTTGACGATCCTGAATTAAGACAACGCATTCATGATAAGAGTTAGGCCAATTCGCCAAGACGATGTAATGCAGTGACAGCAAATAAAAAAAAATGAACTAGTGCTGCCTACACATTTGTATGTCAGCATATAAGAGTTTTTAAGTATCCCGCCTAAGATATACGATATTTTTCTTATTTATTAATATGTATTTTAAATATAATTTATGAATGTTATAAAAGCGATAGTGATTTACAAAGATAGCAAATACCGGCGTGCCATTTTTTATGCCTATCTTCGTTGGTAAGCCGCGTGATGACAATTTGAAACATATCTATGTACTAAATATTCTCCACCCACTAAACCATTTTGTCGTAATAATTAATACTGAATCGTAGCACAGAATACAGTGCATCTTAAACTGTGACCTAAGTGTAGTAATATCTGGCTCCATTGATGTGTTTTCCACATGCTCGGGTCCTTAGTTGTTTTATTCAATTCAATTTCAAAAAGGTTTACATTGGCGTAATTTCAGTTGTTAATGTGAATAACAGTAATGTGAAGGCTTAACGATGTTAATTTCTACTTTAAAGTCTTGATTAACTTTTATTTCAATTAATTAAGCTCGATTTATTTAAATTACATCAGATTTATTATTTCCGACGCGATTTCAAAGTTCAACTTGAAATTCATGATTTATTTATGACTTTTAAAATATAATTGACTTTTTCTTTTTAATACTAATATAACGTCATGCTATATGCCTTTTGGGGTAAGCAGGAATACATTCGTGGCTGTATTCACTATGCGCTTGTATGACGTGCCCAAGATGACTAGATATGACTAGTAGTCCAGCTGGTCACTGTTCTCAGAGAACTAATATGTGACATTTCTATTAGATTCTACGCGGATTTCCACACCATGTTTTTCTTCATATAAATGGCAACAACCAGCAAGAGTTCATAAGGCTATTAACAGTTGCCATCATCAGGTCGCTTTGTATAAAGGGCTAGTTTTTTTTTTACACTGACATGGCATAGTGACTACACCATACCTGATGGAAAGCATAGTGAAGTCCAAAAACGACAACGACCACCAAAAGCTCAAAAAACCATCGATAGCCGCAGCAATCATGCCGGCCTGCACGAATATCTCTTCACGCTTCGCTTAAAAGACCCAATATCATAAGATGATAGAAACACGCTCGCGGGAAGACCATTCCGCAGCCCGACAACTCGGCAAAAGTAAGAGTTAGAGAACATCATGTCCTAGCCGGGATGTGAGTCACTGAAAAGCTATGACTCCATAGACCAGCGCGCGCGTTACTTTACTCAATGTAAGCTAATAATGTAATGTAAGCAATGTTGTTTTGGGAGTCCAAGCTGCTCGCGTCCGTAGGCTTTACCCTAGTTTCCCTACACGTGACTCTTGACTCTTGGGTGGTGCTAAACGAGCAGCAGCGAGGTGGTAGGGCGTCGGGGCCCGTCTGGGTCGCGACCACAGTGCACGGGTGTAAAGCCCGTCATAGTGAACAGTTTCGGCTTGTCGCGTTTCGGGATCAGCTTGTGTATATCCAGTAACTCATATACCTAGAGACCTTCAGTCGTGGTCTATGTGGGCCGACATGACGATCTAGACTATCAATGGATTTTCATCCTTTGATAGTCGCTTTCGTTTTTGGACTACACTGTACTTACCATCAGGTACTCTGTAGTCACTATGTCGTGCCAGTGTAATAATAAAAAAGCTCAAGGAAAACGCTATATCAATATTATCGTTTACTTTGGAATTTTTTAAATTCACCTGAATTTGCTAATTTTAAAAACAAGGACAGTTAACAAGGTCTACAACGGTTTTCACATTGCAATAATGATCAAGGTAGATATACTTATCCTTGACTTATCTCGAATAACCATTTCGAACGTATCTTCCATCGATTGATACTAAAAGAAATTATTATGAGTTTGCATCACTATCAGGCACAGACAGCCTACCACTTAATAGTGCCAGTATATTTATATTTCTTTATAGCCTTATAAAATAAACTCATATAGTCTGTGACTTCGCCCGGTAAACCAAATCAGTCTCTAAGATAGATGACCTATACTTCGTTCATTTTCTTTCTTTGTACATTATAAAGTCTCATATAATAATTATTTGAATATAAGTTCCAAAATTTAATATAAATAGTGAAAATAAATATTTATCGATTGTGGTACTAATATATTATTAAATTAAACTAGAATCAAAATAAAACATTAAATAGTTATTTCTCAAAACAAAACCAACCTATTTTTATCTATCAAGAAGGACTTTGTAAAATTAACAAAATAAAATTCATATACTCCATTGGTGTTGACCAGTATACATTTAAAAAAAGTTTGGTATATTACAGAAATTGGATTTTGTTTATATTCTTAAAGTCGATGTTTTATTTTATTTTTGCCTTACATTTTTTTACTAAAGTGAACCGGAGATCTGATGATCCTCTTATATATTCTCTACGTTTAGATTGTAGGCTACACTATAATAGCTATACAAGTATAAGAGAGGTTATTGTGTGAGAGCATAACAAGATTTATTTCACAAAGTTTTCTTTAAAATAATTTGTTTCGCAGTTTGCAGTAGAACAAACTTAAAACTCCATAAAATGGGCACTCTTATTATAAACTAATTCGGAAAGTAAATCCTGTGAATACTCACTCGAGTTTCCTTTTAATTTTAACGATTAAATAATGCACTGAGTGATATGTATTATAGACCATTACACAATAGATTTTGCTTTCAATTTGATCGAAATCATTACTGTGACTACCGAAAGTGGCGTATAAGCTACCGTCTAAAATGATGTCTGATGTCTAAAATGATGATCTCTATCATTCAAACATAGTATAAGGTTGTTGGAGATGATTGCTGTGTACATGAGCTGTAATGTGGGTCATAGGAATTTAAAGGAAGTATTATTTTCAGGGTCACATCGAGGGAGGAAGAACGTCGCTGTGGATTCGCGCATGGCTGCAGGAACAGCTCTTTATATTAGGTTGTTTCCTTCAAGGTGACGCTGGAAAAGTATTATTCGTCGCTATCCTCGTGCTCTCCACATTCTGCGTCGGCTTAAAATCGGCGCAAATCCATTCTCGTGTCGACCAACTTTGGGTGCAAGGTATGTACATAAAGGCTTAATTTTATATACGTTAGTTTGACTTTTCATAGGCTTTGCTCAGAAAATAGACTTGCCATTAAGAAAAATCTGAATAAGAACATGAAAATACCCTAAATATATTCGCAGAGCCAAGTCAAAGTTGACGAAATCAGTGACATACGATGCACTTTGATATTAATTGGATAATATAATATTATAACGTTTAAAGGCAGTAAAAACACCTAAGAATTCACCACAAATCCCTTTAATGCACAGATACTTAGCATTAAACATAAAATTTACAAAAACAAGCAATAATAGTAAACGTCCGTATCTAAGGCGCGCGGCCGATCGAGAGACGTCACGTGAATCTCCCTCCTACCGTCCACCGCGGACGATGCGTAAGCGATCCGTATAAACATTACGGCGTCTGCGAGAGTGGATCGGCAGAGTGCACGCTACATACTCCCCCTTTTGATCAGGAGAGAACACTCCGACTGAGCAAACTGACAATAAAGAACAAAAAAACCGTAAGGCCTATTCCACATACGAATAACGACCGTAACGTGATACGTACGTGATTAGTACGTAGGTCTGCAAAAGACGAGGTTTCCTTCATCAAAGAGAATTCAAACGCAATGAGCAGCGTCAGCTGGGATTAAAAGGAAGCCTGTCCCAGACATACGCGCTAAAATACAAGACTCAAGGCTAAAGGCCGGTCCTCAAAATAGTTATGATATCTTACGACTAGATGTTTGACTCCCCCTGGAGTATAACATCCATATTGGTTACAAATATTGTATAGGTACAAAAGATAAGCTCTAAACACAGTCCCTAAGCACCCATCTATGCTACTGCGTGATATAGGCCAATTTTACCGACAATATAAACCAAGGTCGATATACCTGCCATACATATAAACAAATTAACAAAACAAATTTCAACAAAATAATCAATAACAACCAATAAAAATCACTAAAAATCAATATCAACAAAATAATCAATAAAAATCAATATACGGGATCTCTTAATACTATTATTGCACAAATTGGTGTCAATGCCAACGCTATGTGTATCTTTGACCGAAGATAATGAGCGAGAAAACTGCGGGGCGGCTGTACTAGTCTATATAAGACCTAAGCAAACTGCGCTTGGAACTGGACTCTGGTGATGCATCTTGCGTCGGTGAGAACGGCGCGTTGCGGTGCGACGTACTGACGCAGCGCAGAGCGCACGCCCGGCGGAGACCACCGCGACGTGAGGAGCTCGTCCGGAGGCAACGACAAAGATTGCTCGTCCGGTAGCGACCACGTAAAGTACTCGCCCAGGAGCAACGCGTTAAATACTCATCCAGGAAAGACGACACCATGCCTCCATACACCACAGTATTTCCTATGAAAGATTCTTCCATATCTCTTGCTCGTTTCCAGGTGCGATGCAAGAAGGGACTCCATCAGTTGACGATCTGCTTCCGCCTGCGTTTCCATAAAGGCGTTCCAAAAGCGTCGATAACTGATCCCTGAACATGAGCATTGGTGATGGTGTTGACCCTCATAAACGGGGGGTTACCCTCGTACACTGAACACGGTTCTTTCGTGAACTTTCCGTGGTAGCATTTTTTTTTTATTTATGCGGTCGGTGCACAAAACTATTACAGTTTTAATCACGTAGACACTCCTACGGTATAAAGTTCACGGCCTAAACGTTGAGCGCCAATATAACGTTTAAAGGCAGTAAAAACACCTAAGAATTCACCACAAATCCCTTTAATGCACAGATACTTAGCATTAAACATAAAATTTACAAAAACAAGCAATAATAGTAAACGTCCGTATCTAAGGCGCGCGGCCGATCGAGAGACGTCACGTGAATCTCCCTCCTACCGTCCACCGCGGACGATGCGTAAGCGATCCGTATAAACATTACGGCGTCTGCGAGAGTGGATCGGCAGAGTGCACGCTACAATATGTAATATTAGAGTAAAAGCTAAGTAAATTCAAAGTAGAATCTATAAATTTCATCTCTCTCAAAAATTGATAAGACGTGTTTTTCAATATATCAATCCGACATTAAATTTGAGCTTTTTGGTATTTTTTTAAGGCAGTCGCTTTCCATACGCCTGTAAAACACTTTTAAGTTTTTGCTCTATTGTCTACTAAGCTTAGGTCTGCATCCACAGAGGTGCGACTTTGTATTTCCATGAAAATTCAAGGAACACGTTGTCTGACTGCTTCAAGAAATCACCCTTTTAGAACTCAAATGGCTTTAATGTCCTCACAGAGCAACAATATTAGTAAGAAAAAAAAATCAAATTGTTATTGTCTTCATTTGTAAGTATATCTTCACAGATTAGCGAAGTGGATTTAAAGGTTCTGTAATAGATGCAATTAATTGTAGAAATAGATATCAAAAATGTCAATATAAGGCTTATAGGTTTTTGTTCCAGCATTTCTCGATTAAGAAATAGCTTTGAAATGTATACTTTTTTCTTATATTCATATTCATGCGTTTTGGAGATGAACTACTGACTTGATTATCTTTACTGTTTCATATTAGAATCAAATAGGCCATTTATAATAAATATTATTTATTAATTTCTCGATAATGAAAACCAATTAGTTATTCCATTCACAGATAGTAAATTGGTACAGTAAGTGAAGATATCAGTTGGCTTACTCCCGGTCAAAACAAATTTATAATAATGTGTTTGATAATATGCATTTTTGTGTCCAATTATGATAATTATCGAAATCATTTATATAATATTTTAATGTTTTCGAACTTTAAATCATTGTCTTGCAATGTAAAATTTATATTTGTAAAATAATTATATCGTTATGTAACAGGAAACGTACCTATGCATCAGCAATTGATTGATAGATTGAAGGTTGAAGTAAAACTTAAATTTTAATTACAGCATAAGTACTTGTCGCGTGTAAATGGGGCTTAAGGCGGGTAAACCTTCCCCGATACTGGCGCAGTGTGCATCAAACGGAATACCAATGCAACAGTGTCAGAACGCCGCTTCCGTCTCTATGTACGTGAGGCGAATGTCCCGCGACTACATAGCAAGCCGCTCTATGTTCCTGCCCCTTATAAGCACCATAAATTGAATATAAATTCGTCAATCAATAGTCCGTAAGGGCCTGCGCGTCCGGTGCATTACTCGTTTAACTTTAATTGTATTTCAATGTCTTTACCCTTTTTGTCGAATCAATTATTATCATATAAACACTAGTAATGAATATTTATCGCAGATGCTGTCTTATGACTTTGTAATTAAAGATAATTCATAACAAATATGTTAAATCCGTGATGGAACTTAAACATCTACTGTAGTTCCTTTGGATTTCCGTACGAGTATACTATTAAATATGCTAATGCTGAAGATTACAGTTACAGTATTGTATGTAATATTTTACTCAATGTTATGTAATTTACAAAGAAGTTTGATTCGTTGCATTACAATGACCTAAACATAAAGAACAAAATCTCGGGGGCCAATATGCTATTAAAGAATAAAAACACTAAACCCTTTTCGTTTTATCGTTTCGTCCACAAATGTGGGAGGTCTCTAAATAACAATTTATTGACTGGGCGTATTATCATTAAATATTATTAATTGTGTATTGTCATAGATATGATATCATTAGCGGAAGCAACAAAGGAAGTTGATAAGTGCTTTCGTCCGCTAGATTCTTTTAGGTTACAATATTGAGCACTAGGTACGTCACTTTTATTACGACCACGTTTTGGTACCTATCGTTTGTTTAGCTTCTATAGTGACTAGAAGTATACCTACAAGAGCTGTACAATATTAAAGTGCGTAACTTCCGTTAAAATAATTTGTGGAAACATTTAATAAAGGGGAGTGCAAAAATATATAGAAGTACTTTCTCAAACCGCCAAAGGGCAAATATTGTGTATTCGATACATTCGGATAATAATATTTATGTTGCAATAAAACATAATACTATTTTTATAGTAAACTTAAGAACTGTTCTAATCTAAAAATGCTCGTATTCTAAGATTAGTTAATTGATTCAACACATATTGCCCAATTACTATTAATTACTTTGAAGTTTAGAAAACACTTAGGAAATAATTCAGTATTTTGTATTGTTTGTAAAAAGAAAAGTTGGTTTTCACGGTTGTAACAAAATGGAAGGGAGCGATTTTATCAAAACACCTGTCAATGTTTCGCGCCGAGACGCATCTTCCAAAGTTCTAAACGACCTTTCGGTGAGCACGAAACATTTCACAATATACTTTTAACATTTTTAAAAATACATGTCAGTTTTATTTTTGTTTCTTCATCATTCTAATTTGTCTCCCATACTCCATGTGTCATTAAACAATACTAGAATCGCAATGTGTAAAATTTTAAAGATTATTCTCCAATAAAAGCTATCATTATTTAAAATTAGATACGTAAGTGTGTATAAACTGATGTGTTTTTATTTGTTATCAGACCAGTTATCAGTAATCCAACTTTAGTAGTTATTTTATTAGCTGAAACCCGAAGTTCATAAAACTAACAATTGATTATAATATTGCTTTTGGCTACTGTTTAAAATAACAAACATTTGTAAAGAAAACAATCTAGAATCTTATCACAGAACAGAGGCTGTTCAACCAAACAATGCAGAAGGACTCGTGGCCTAACAACTTAATTAGGAGGCCCACGGTCGGCCGTAAATATCACTACGTGAAATTACGACTAATAAAAAACATTTCTATTGACTCCACAAAAAACGAGGGATCTGATTGTTCGCCTCGCCTTTGTATTGAGACATCTCGCTGCGAGTAGATTTGGGCTTTGGAGATTGAACAGTCGCCATGAGAGACATTCTGTCCTTCATAATTAAGGTCTAAATTCGTAAAATTACAAACATTTATTGTGTAAAATGTAAAATTAAGCGTAGAAAGTTCTACAGAGTTATTAGTCAAACGCGATATGTACACTGTTTACTTTCTCTTGTTATTAGTAACCTTTATAAAAGATTAATATTCGCGCGTACAAATCTTGTGGTCATTACTAATTATTTAAACACTTTATTAATAAATAAAGAATTGTGGCTGCTTTTGCAATTATTAAATTGTCGTTCACAAATACTCAGACTCCGAAATTACCTGTACGCTTGCAAATATTGATTTTGTGTGCGGAACGAATCCACAGCGTGACGCAAAAGTCGTACTCTTTGCCACTGCATCAACCGCACCGTTTATATTTTACATTAAAAAAATAGATTTCATTGTTAAAATAGGCGCAAAATAAATAAAATATGTATTCTCGTATAATAATCTCAGTATTTGTTGTAGTTTTGCGTAAATAAATGCAAGATATGTTTTATTAATATGCTTAAGATATCGTTTTATCAACAGAAAAGTTTTTTGTTATAAGTATATGTACACAAAAGTATTGCGATTTATTTAACCAGATAAGTAACGTAACAGTAACCTTGAACCCAGAAATCATATACAGTTACATAGCGGATAGCTACGAGTGGCGAACGAGATGCTATACAAGTTGTTTGTAATTAGGGTTGTAACAAACCCGTGTCTCCGCATCCGTAACATTTCATGCGGAGGTTGTAAGTCGCAAATTACGACAGCATACTACGCCAGTGTTAGAAAATATTATCGTAACATTATTATAGCAAGCAAAAAAAAAGAATATTTTTAAAAAGAAACCTTTCGGAAAAAAGGTGTAGCCTTTTTTGGTTTTAGTGTAAATACAAAACCAAAAAGATGAAGTAATCGGTGAAAAAATTTGATTAATTAATACTATTTTCCTTTAGTTTACGTTGCTTATTGCTTTGCTGTATTGTTATAATAATGTTAAGGTTTTTTACTAACTATTATTGATATTTGCTATTTTGCAAGATGTTAGAAAAAAATGTTGATATGGTTTTTAACTTAAGAACTGGTTTATTTATGATAAAATTATTATTCTTTTGCTGTTTTTTTTGTTGAAATAATTGATAAAAGGTTTACTTATTTTACATAAATATAATATTTGACATGCATATTGTATTATTCTATTTCTACTTGTGCATTCATTAAACCGCCGATTCGATAGGGGTGAAGTACCAAAACTACGCAAACGCTTCCGCGGACGTCTCCCTATTGTAACAGCCCTATTTGTAAACCACACGTTAACGAAGTTTTAACATTTTAATCTTTCCCGATGTCAATTCGCGACTTGTTTACTTGTGAATCGTTTTACCAAACACTAAATAAAACAAATTTCGGTACTTCTTTTTTGTATCGAAAAACGTTTTAATTGAAAAATCTAATGGGATGTCGCTGTGTTTATGAAAAACTTAAGTTCTTTCAATGTTTTATTTTAATGAAACTTTATACAGATATGATGATGCATATTAATATACTCGTACATGGTTAGTGTATGTATATCACTCGTCAGACTATTTAATTTGGTTATTTTCAAAGTTTTTTTTAATCTAACTCGACGCAGTGCCCGCACCACACCTGATGAGCACGGTGCAGTCCAAAAAACGCCAACGACGATTGACAGATGAGAAAATCGCACCAGTAGCCACAGTGTTCATGACCGCCTCCACAAATATCTCTTCACGCTATGCTTAAAGGATCACGCTCGCCAGAAGACCATTCCATAGCCTAACGACACGGCAAAAGTTAGAGTTAGAAAATTTCTTAGTTCTAGCCGTAACGAAGTTTACGCAAAAAAGTACTATCTACACAAGAGTTTTTAACACGACGTTTCGGACGGTTTTTGTTGATGACATCGCCATATTTCATAAAGCTAGGTACTAAGTTGATGATTCCCAAGAATGACCAGTATATGTCAGTGGGAGGCTGTCGGACGAGTCAATGCTTATATATCACTCTCAAGACACCATTTTAGCTCCTATAATTAACTTCAAGAGTGGAAGTAGGGTAAACGAAAACAATCAAAATTTTATGAAATTGAATTAATATAAGTGCATATAGCCAGTAGCGCAACTTACATATTACACAATAAACTGCGTGTTGTGGTTTCAGTCTTTTGGTGATTTACATATAGTAACCACTACTCATTGTTTTGTCTAGATCTATGTTCTGGCCTTACATACGATTAAAATTAACAATTAATCCATTTTTTAAATTATCACTTTGTGCTGATTTAATAATATTTAGTATAATAATATATTTTTCTTCTGTAGACAGTACTAAATGGTAGACGAGTGAAGTTATCTGCAAGTGCGATCCTAGTCGGAACTCTAGTACAAACGTGATCTCAATGTTGTAAGGCGACATCCCGCGCCGCCCGCTAAAGACGCCGTTTGTTTATTCCGCCATCCATCTGTTGTCTACGCGCTGCCTAATTTGCATAGAGGCTCTGCGGGGCGCGGGGCGCAGCGGCGGACCACACGGGCGACCACGACGCGCGCGGGTGGCCACAACCACATGCGCGAGCGCACGTATCGCCCCGTCCCCCGGCCCGCTGGACCCCTTCACGTCATTCATTGCGATTGTCCGCGCCGATCGGCCGCTACCATCGAGTAGAAATATCGTCATTATCGGTAGTCACGCATCGTGAATGCAATAAAACTCTCAGTCGTCTGCGACGTACATTTAAATATATCCATATCAGAAGTTATCGAACTATTATTATAGTGGTCTTGAAAGCGATTTATGCATTAAATAAAATATTCGATAAGAATGGCCAGTGAGACAGTGATAAGAGGCGGTGAAGTGTGAAAACACCGCTCGCAAACGCTCTCGATAACCCAAAGACTAAAGAGTAAAGTAATAAAGAGGAAACGATAACCTCGCGTGACCTTGCGACGCTCTGTGCGCGCCGCGGTCGCCCTGTTTGTGGCATGAGGCATCGCGGCATCGTTTGATTAAGACCGCATGCGTATCCGCCGTAACGTAACGTATACTCAACTGTTTCTTGTTTTTAAACCAAACAAGCGACCCCTGGTCGTCAAATACGACATTTAAATCCATCTTCACGCGGTTCGATACGCCGTCAGCGGCGTGGTGCTTGCTGCTCGTCGTAAATCGCGCCCACGACTCTGGTAGGTGTTAAAATAGAGGCGCCCTGTGCGGGCCCGATTCCATTCCACTTTATGATAATCCCTAATATCCGGCACGAGGGACGGCTATGTTTAGTCTATACGGTTACGAAATATTCCCCTCTTGATCCTCGGTTAAACAACGTAGATTCTACTTTATGTCACTCGAAATCTTCGATTGACGACGCGAGTTTAGACAAACAATCTAACGCTGACAAATTTATAGACACTATTTTAATTTTGCTTGCACTTTGCTCAGAAAATAAATTCGTCGAGATTAAAAAACCAGAATATATACCTAATAGGAACTTAAGTACAACATAAGTACCGAATTCTTAAAGCCAAGTCCAAGTTGACGAAATCGGTGACTTACCATATACTTCGACATTAATTAAATAATATAATTTGTAATGTTTGAGTAAAGTGCAAGCAAAGTCAAAGTAGCGTCGATAAATATTAGCCAGATTTACATTTCGCGTTGTTGCAACCGCTGATCAATATCGTCAGTCATGAATTAAGTTTTAATTTTAGTAAATGATAGAATTATGTCTATATACAAATAATCGTCAATCGATTTTATGTAAACGGCAATCCTCACTTTTACAGTAGGTTATCCGTAAGGCATAGCAGTGATTCGTTAAACTGTCACACAACTTGCTGTTTAGTGTGCACCATAAAATACAGCACACTTTAGATTTAGTAAGCAACAATATCCAACGTCGCGAATCAGTTGTGGCCGTGTACATTTTTACCCTAAGCCTCATATTTTCGCTATTGTTACTTTATTTATCTAAAAAGTAAGTCAACCGACCCTTTTGGTCAACCGTTTGATTAAAAAATTAATAATTTCGTATTCTTTACGTGCACGTTGTATTTGTGCCATTTTTGCCAAGTTTTTAGTGTGCCAAGTTTAAGTAGCCATCCAATGTTAAACGTTGGCAATAATGTATGTAATACAATCTTGCATAATTCTTGGAATGTTCTTATTTAAATCACGTAACTACTTTGTACTTATGCCTTAAAATAATCTTAACTAATAATTACTAAATATAATTTTGAGTGAGTTACAATATGTTGCTATTGTAACTGATACTTCATTTTTAATCGACTCAAAAAGGAGAATGTTCTGCTTTAGAATGTGTTTATTCTTTTAGAGAGCAGACTTTAAAAAAAATCCAGTACTTTGGATCTGGGTATCAGTAAAATTCATAATCAAGATTAAATAAGTGTTATTCAGATAATTATAATACAGTCAAAACCATTTATAGCAACATCGTTTAGATCAAATAATATACCGGTTATATTGACCCAGAACAAAGACCCGGCTGTTTTGGAAAGCTGGGTCTTTATTCCGACCCCTCTCTGAGAGGTAACCTGGACAAGGCTTTTCGCTCCCCGGTCGTCTGGATGAATTTGGTTGCTAGGCCCCGGTGGAGCGGTTAGAGGGACACTCCGGAGGTTTTTAGTCAGTAGGAATCTGACACACCGAGGTCGCTGCCCTCACAGCGGCCCTGATGGTTCTATGCAAGATTTTCCTCCGGGATACCAAAAAACAAAAAAAAAGGGTTCCCGGCTGAATGCAATATGATCGGTTGTATCTCGAATACATCACCGGTTGTTACGACTATCGGTTTTTACGACTTAATATGAGTATTCTCTTCGATGTCGTTATAACAGATTTTGACTGTAGTTATCGTTCTGTGATGGTAAAGTTTACAGCAATTTATGTATCTACACGTCGGTATGTTGTCACCTAGCCTTTTTTTATTTGTGTGCTAATTATTGGATAAAATTCTGATGATATTAGGTTGCTTTGCAGTCGGACTGACAAATGAATTTCTTGCTACATTAGCATGATTATCATTCCACTTTGTGATATCGTGCTGTCAGCCCCCGAGATGTAAAAAACCGATTTAGGCCCTGGTTTTTTGGTTATACCGTCGTTTTTCTCTTGTTTCTTTCTTTTTGTGTAAGCTTCACTGCTTTGTAAAGATACGTTTTTCAAGATTCCGCTTCAATCAAAGTGGGACACTTAAAACGGCTATCGACCAAAAATTATAAAAACTGATTTAATATAATTTTCCTGCACTGTTGTATTACAAAACTTAAAGGGTAATTTGTTTATACATTAAATGGTCTTTCATTTTTTTTATTGAGGTCACCTGACTATCGATGTAGGGGCAAAAATATTTTTTCTAATTTCTTAACTGTTTGTGTGTGCATTCTGACAAAACAATTTAATACAGTCTTGTGTTGGTACTTCCACATAACTGGTCTACTGAAAGATTTTCAATATTGGTCTCAGATCGTTCTTGCCCGAAGTTTAGACTATTGTCTAAATTAGTTATATCTAATAGGATTGCTGGTATTTGCTATATATTCAGAAATAGTCAGAATGTACATATGTATACCTAAAGCTATTGAATAGATAATGCTCGTAAAGATTAATTTCTTTCTACTCCATCAGGGATGCCGCGTGATGATATTAATTAAGCCAGTTTAACTCGGAAGTGTGTCACAAACATGGCTCAACGATAAATCAGAGTCGGGACGTGTTAACTGCCGCAGATCGAGCCGTCTCCAGTCGCCCCATAACAAATAAGTCGACACATTCAATTTCGGGTGCATCGTGCATCGATCCGATGGGGTGGGCTGGCTAAATTTAGATAATTAAGTTTTTGTGGGTTCCACCCATCTCCGCTTGTCAGATATGTAAATCTGTGAATGTTCAATTTTGTCCTCACTCTCATTTATCCTTAAAGGGTACGCCCACTTTCAACGTTTGGATTACAATTAATCATTGGGTTAAAATTTTAGTAAGTTCTTTTATATTTACGTATTTGGAAGACCTTACGATAAAACTTATTACATTACTTAGAGTTTTACAATTCAATTAAAAATTTGCAATATTTTTGGCTATGACAGTTTTTTTAATAAAAAAAGGAATGTAGCTGATACATGACACTCTAAGGACCAACAATTGATAGGAGAAACTATAACTATAGCTAAGGCGAAACGGATCACGTAAGATGCGTTATTACAACGCATAGTGGATATTATAGTTTCACATACGCATTTCAAGATGCGTACTCTGTAAAAATATATGTAAGTATTTTATTGATATGGACCAACTTTGATATCAAGTTTAACCCTTCCCTATGGAACAAGTACTCGTATATCGCTCGCGATAATTCAATGTCAACATGAAGACGACGTTTTATCTTACTATCATGCTTTGTGTGTGTTAATAGATATAGTACGTTTTTTTTATAAAATACATTTCTTTGATAATAAATCAGTGCTCTGAGCGCCTACTTAATAAGCCACGATCATTTATCATAATATTTTATAAAGAAAATTCTATCGCAGATTAGATTATGTACATAGTTATTGAAAGCACTTCTATTAATCTACGTGTCGTGTCCACTTCTGACGTCTGGAATAGTTAAAGAATAGTATAAATGAAACTTTTTTTCCGAACACAGGTACGAACTGCAGTTATAGTTCTAGGTAATTGCTTCTCGTCCAAATCGGTACAGATATTCACAACAGGGTGAACCTGTGAGCTCTGCTAGTATATTATAATAAATCTAAAATAATATTTACTATGTATTTATCGGAAAATTTTGCTTTAGTAAATCCGGGAATAAAAGATCTGGAGTTGTTAAAATTAAGTTTTAAGCTGAAGATTCTTTTTCATTTACGATATCTTCGCTATAAAGGAAACTCATATGACGTCTTGATTGCATTTTTATTGCAAACGGAATGCAGGTTTTTTGTTTTCGAGCGCAAATTGCTCTCAATTTGACATCACTGTTAATGCGGTGTGACATTTTATTGTTAATGACTTAATTTAGTCGTTCCTGACATGTGCTGAGTAAAATACCAAGCAAATTAACGTTGAGTCATACCTACAGTTCCTTTATTTTGCTATTTAAAGTTCTCGTGGAACGTTATGTGCATTTGACTATGTCTCCATGAATATATGTATATATTTTTAAACTGTATTACCTAATAATAATTTGACGGCCTGACAGCGCAATGGTAGTGACCCATCTTGTACCGATGAAGGTCCTGGGCTAGAGCCCCGCGTGATGCGAACTTTTCTATGATGAACTGGTTTGTTTGTAGCAGTCATGCATGTGTGTATATTTAAATATGTATATAAAAGATAATAATAATATTTAAAAAACCTGTATTTGGCACACAACACAACATACAACACATAAGAATAGATTAAAAAAACAGAAAACAACAAAAGCAAATACCCTGTGTTGTGATGATGCGCCAAAGGGAAGTCAGCTCAGCAAATGCTAAGTTACCAGTCGAGCCACCCAGCGCTGATTTTCAGCTGACACCCATTTATTGCGTAGACGCGCAGAAAACAGCAAAGAAGGAATCAATAGAGTACAGATACACAGAATTAGAGACTAAATTCAAAGTATATGTATCATAGATGGAAATACACAAATAGAAGAACACAAATATATAAGTATATTATATACACATACCATAAACATTATTATCATTAATATACAGATACACACAAAATAATATCTCAGTCTAATACCTATAAAAGTAGCGCAAGCTTACTTTGAGACTATGTCAATGTGTGTGTAATAATGTTCCTAAATATTATTATTATTATTATTATAATTCTGATTGTTCCATATTATCTGCCAAGTTCTGCACTTTTTAAAATAATTATTTATTTTATAATATAATGATTATAATATATATAGATGTAAGCTTTCTTTCATTAAAAAAATCCACGTTTTGTGGATAGGCATCATAAAAATATCCCAATTAAAAAAAAAATAGACTCACTAGTTTAAGCTCCAAGATGATATGTCAGTCAGGACAAATCTTTTTTATATATACATAATACTTTTGAGTCATGTATTGTTTCTATTAAATAAAAGTCTTCGTAAGAAAGCATTCTTAAAAAGAAAAATAAAACAAGGATAAGGGCGCCTTAATTTGGAACCCAAAGATAACATTGTTGTGAAATGTCGAGTAGATTTACTGGAGCAATAAAGAGAACCAAATTGTCCTCATTAAAAATAAATCATGTGTACATACCGCTAATAACTCAAACAGTAGATTTATTTCCATCGTGTTTACTTTTCACGGGTTCGCGGCTCGGTACGGTGCGGCGCACGGCGAAGCGGCTCTGCGTGCATCGTAGGGCCGTCATCGAGCCGCCGTAAATTAGCGACCAAAATAAAATAGCATTCCTTAGGTGTGAACTGGGGCCGTTAACTGTCTCCTTTGGGGCTCTCTGCACATGTGAAAGATAACTTACATTCATTTCGTAGCAAATGTATTTTATAATAAAGTTAAACAAACGTTTTTTTAATTTTTACCTACTTATATCTTAAGTTAAATTAAATACACAAGATTCAACTGAAATTTCAATTTTTTGAGAGCTGATAATTCTCCTGAGAGTCGAATTAATTATTACTGTCAAAAAATTGAGTGTTGAATTCACCGTCCTGGCATTCGAATAGATAATTCAATAAATTAACTATGAGCTAGTCGTTGCTACAGGAGTTGCTATTGAATAAATTTGAGAGGTAAGCAGGAATGAAGTTGAACCGTGAGTAATATCAACGACATCAAATTGAATGTAAACTTAAATCTTGTGTAGCGCGCTTTTTTTTTCACTAACAAGTTCCTTTTAAAACAATCATTACAGTATTCTTTATTTTAGGATATTTCTTCATATCACTAGTTTGCATCAAATTATTTGGCTTCAGTAGTTAATTAATATACTTGCAAATATATTCGGCTAAATAAACTGTGATAGACGATTTTTATTATCTGATATTTTTTAACATGGGTTTATTTCTCTTGACTATTTACGTCACTGCAAGGAGATAAAGTCGCGCCTCATGTCTTATTTACACCTTGCTTTAACGATATACGTTTTTTCTAACAAGTCGTGTACCTAATTCTGCGCAAAAAAGGTGACAAACCGGCTTACATAAATCAGCCAGTTGGGTGTTAATTGGAACGAATTCTCGGGCCGTGCTCCGACACGTACGGACTGACGCCGTCGACAGAGGTTGCTAAAAAGGGCATTTTGGAAGACGACAAAAAAAGAATTACATTTAATATCCACTTGTGTAACGAGTTACGAAATACAAAAAAGCTATTTCGATAATTAAAACATGTTACTTTGGGCTTCAGTTATTTTAATAATTACATTTATCCAACTTAAATACCAACGCCCTGTTTCAAAAAGGTCGTTTAAATTTTGAAACAATAATTTGTACACAGTAATTATTCTCCAACTGCATTCATATTATGTTGGCCATTAGTATTTTTTTCAAAGTCAGTTTCTGAATTTAATATTTGTACTATAACAAGTAAGATAACATTGTTTATTTATTTTATTTATTAATATATCAACGATACACACGTTTTTTTAAAACATACATGTAGAATCTAAGGCGTCGTGCTATAGCCTTCTAGGCACAATTAGCTTTTCAAAATATAAGTATTAAAAAATTATCAGTTAATTTTATAACAATCAAAAATATCAACATTATAATTTATTCTATCTATACATTAGGATATATGCCTTTGATAGAACCAATATCATCAATAAAATTTGATAGAATCAATATCATCATAACCAAGGTCGTCAATAGCGCCAGTAGCACGTTTAAATACTGCTTGATATTTCGAAAACGTTTGTCAACCCCATATATTTTATACTTTTCTAGTACCGATATCGCTATTCAAATACTACCTTGTCTGTTTTCTAGTCATATTGAGTATTTTCCAAAAGAATATAAGTGAAAAAATATTAAAAATTGACGTCTTATCATAATCAATAACTAGCTATTTAACTACTTGATCTTAAGTTTTTAACAGTTACTAAACTAATCAATCACTAGTTATTTAGGGTAGATTTTATAAAAATATCAAAAATAGTTTAGAAGTAGTAATAAAAAATCTTTCTCCTGTAAAAATACAGATTATCACTTACGACCTTCTTCTCAGACAGGGTTGTTATACAACATATGTTTTTGGATAGTTTTCAACTTCCAAGTCACCGATTTTGTCAACATGGACTTGGCTTTGCGAATACTATGGCTATACCAAAGGTCTAATTATATATTCAGTTTTTTGTCAAAACGAATTTATTTTTTGAGAACTTTGCTAAGCAAAGTCGAAATAGCGTCTATAAATCTCAGCTTAAGAGTAGTAGAACAGATGAAAGTATTCCAATAATATTTTTTATTTACAGAGGGCGGTAGATTAGAAGCAGAGTTGAAATACACGGCTCAAGCACTAGGCGAGGCGGACTCCTCAACGCATCAGCTAATCATACAGACAGCTAAGGATCCAGACGTTTCCTTGCTGCACGCGGGAGCACTACTAGAACATCTAAAGGTACTCCTTCAATCCTTCAGTTCAATTTACCAATTGTTCTAGTATCTTCTAGTAATAATTTCAGTCCAGCACATTAATTTATATGTCGCTTTTACAGCGTGAACGTGTACTGAATTAACTCATACAGTTTGCCAAAGCAGACTGCCTTCAATCTTCGGATGTATTCACTTAAATGTTTTGTATCTTGTATGGATGTATGTTTCGGAAACGTCTCATTTTTGAGAGGTATGTCCTATGTAAACCTATATTATACTGGTGTGAACTTAAATATTAAAAAAGAGCACAAATTAACCCCAAACACAATAAATAATAAACGTTAGACCTTAATGGAAAAATAGTTGATGAAGAATGAAATCATTATGAATTTAAGCTTTAAAAAATTATACATATTATAAACTCAGCAAATCGATGTTTTCATAAACTCACCCTCTCGAGTATTATTAAATAACAGTCTTGTATATTCATTGAACAAGATTACAAATTCCTTATGGTTCACACGCGAGAGTTGCCATCGTCGAGTTAAATAGAAAAGCAAACAGCCTCTCACTTGCAAGAAATAATAACATAATAGCTATAATTAAACCCGGTGTTTGTTCGTAAATTAGTAAGATAACAAGACCTACTTAATGCAGATATCTACATAATAATACTTGATGTTTTTATTTATTTATTCATGCTACACTTTTTTCATAAAAGTAGGCGGTATAAACTTAATAAAAATGTTTGAATTTATTGGAAAAAAATTCTGTCGTGGTTTGGTTTCCAGCTGTGTTGGAAATTGCAAGGACAGAGAAGTAATAATTTTTACTTAGAACTTTTTAAAATCATATCACATCGTGCTATGCGTCTATAAGCGGATGATACATATTGGAAACTGTTTATCATCTTTGGCTCAAGAATTCCTAAGTGCTATTATTTGCGTAGTAATCTAGTAGTCCTAAATTGGAATTCCCTGGTTAAAACTTGTGACATTTAGGTCGAATTACAAATTGTCGTAAAGATAAATGATCTCTTAGAGGATTAGAAACGTTTTTACAAAATTTATCTTAATGCCAACATAGCGCAAAAAGTTATGAATTATTACATTCCATATGATTTTTTGCAATGATATAGGTACGCGCAAAAACGTATAAATTACGTCGCCGTTTTATTTTATGTTTATATGCAGCCAACGCTTTTGTTTTCCATTGAAAGATCTTACAGCTATAAATAAGGCCATCAGAGCTACAGTGGTCCAAGTGAATATCGTTGCTTGAATGGTTTAATGCAGAAAATTGTTCTTTTAAATTTGCTTTGAACCTTGATTGATGTAGCATAATGTGTTACGAATATACTAGATTTGACTATCCATATTATTATAACTTTAGAATTGTTATATATTATTACTAGACCAGATTAGCATTTGTAATTTTGACCAGTCTTTTTGACATCACTCGGGTCATTGTGTTTTGTGATCTGATGACGCAGGTACTTTCTGAATTGTTAGTTTCTCACGGTTTGTGGAGTGACAAAACAGGTGTACAACAAATTTGCATATTTACTAAACCAGAATAGCATTTGTAATTTTGATCAGTCTTTTTGACATCACTCGGGTCATTGTGTTTTGTGATCTGATGACGCAGATACTTTCTGAATTGTTAGTTTCTCACGGTTTGTGGAGTGACAAAACAGGTGTACAGCACATTTGCATATTTTGCGCAGGTGGTCCACGCAGCGACACGTGTGACGGTTCATATGTACGACATCGAGTGGCGGCTGAAGGATTTGTGCTACAGCCCGAGTATTCCAGATTTCGAGGCTTATCACATTGAGAAGATATTCGACAACATCATACCTTGCGCAATAATTACACCGCTCGATTGTTTCTGGGAAGGTTCGAAGTTGCTCGGACCTGATTACCCTATATATGTACCGTAAGTACCTTCGATATGATCATACTTTTTGTTTTGTAAATCTTAAATAAACGAAATTATCTGAAAGACGACTGTTACTTTGGGCTTTTAAGATTTTACTCAGTATTTCATTAATTTCTTTGATGATATTCAATTTAGACGTCAGTTAAGATTTTCTTTCCATTTATTAGATATAAAAAAATTACATTATTTTTATCTATATATTTATACTAGTTTTGTTACGGAGGCGTCTTAATGGAAGCAGAACTAGAGATGGAAAGTTTCCATTGGAAACATACTAGAGATGGGAAAAGGTGAAATCATTGGTGATTTAATAGTGATTAATAAAAATCACACGGGCCGCTACCTAGATAACATTATGACAAAACCACGCATACGAAAAGGATAATACTAATAGTAAGCGTGTTCCCTGTTATAATTGATCTCATGCTTACAACAGACGTAACAACAACAAATAAAAAAACAGGGGCAGGAATGATGGGCTCTGGTGATCATCGCGCTTACATATTATTCATGCAGCCTCTGTTAAAATCTCCGAGTGCAATTGCGGAAGCACAGCTTTCACTTTATGCAGAAGTCCGCTGATGCGAATGTAATAGAGGAGCTCCATTTCAACAGCTAATTTATCATCCTTGTCTATATAGTCATCCTTTCGCGGAAAAATAGCTTTCAAATATACAATTCTATGTCGATTACAATTTCAGTGGTCTCAAACAGAAGCTACAATGGACGCATTTGAATCCACAAGATGTTTTGGAAGAAGTGAGAAAGCTCAAGTTTCAGTTCCCGTATGGCATGGTAGAGGCGTACATGAAGAGAGCTGGCATCACCTCCGCATATATGAAGAAGCCGTGTCTGGACCCCACCGACGCACATTGTCCAGACACGGCTCCCAACAAGAAAACTGGACACGTAAGTTAATGAAAAATTAAAATTAAACAATATTATTGTAAACTAGATCGTCATGATTATCTATACTAATATTATAAAGCTGAAGAGTTTGTTTGTTTGTTTGTTTGTTTGAACGCGCTAATCTCAGGAACTACTGGTTCGAATTGAAAAATTCTTTTTGTGTTGCATAGACCATTTATTGGGGAAGGCTTTAGGCTATATAACATCACGATGCAACTATTAGGAGCGAAGAAATAATGGAAAATGTGAAAAAAACGGGCAAAATTATTCATCCTTGAGGGCTTCCATTGCGTGCGCTGCGAAAACGGTTCAAGATACGAAAAATATATGTATGAGATAATTATTCCTCTTAAAATGATCTAAAAAAATGTCCGCGACAGTATATGTCTATCTTTTAAGATTAAGTCACTAGAACCGTTTTTATGGTATACAAATTTGGTCGAAATTAATGCATTATTTGTTAAGAGTTGTATCAACGTAATAATATTAATCTTTATCCAAATAAATGTGTTGTTGATTAAGAGTATTTAATTGTAAACAAAATTGTCTTTGACAGCACTTAATTTCAATGAACATCTTAGAAGATATTACAAAACCTTATATAGCAAAACAACGTGTGCCGGATCAGCTAGTATATTATAATAACGCTATACGATTGACTTAAGCTAATCGTATCAACTTTATTAATTAAGTTATCTATTCTTGTAAAATAGTTTGCTTGAACTCACTGGCTGCTCCTAAGCCTGATACATGGCTTCGCAGTCTTTATATTGTAAACTGTTGTTTTTTTGTAATTTAGAACTAATACATTTAAAAAAAGCTGATGGAAAGTGATGATGAACTCGTTGCCCTACAAATACCGTTTCACTTGTTGCTTAAAGATTCCCGTGTTGTAAAATGCTAGAAAAACGCAGGATGCGAATTCCACTCCAACATTATGTAGCTTAAAAAATTGACGTATTTATAAAAAAATAATCTAAATTTTATTTGTACTCGTCTCTTATATTGTGTTAAATTGAGTATTACATTTTTTATATAAATTCCAGTGAGCTTGAACCGTGTTGAATGTGAATCATTTGTTTGTCACGCTCACGTGAGACCCACATTAGGACCATTACGGCAACTCCCGGACCTTTTATGAAGACTTCAATTTACGACAGTTTTACTAGCGCATAAATAAAACCTATAGGATCATGACAAACAAAATAACTTTATCGGGGTGAAGTTATAAAGTTTAAATACATTCCATAATAATAAAATATTTTTGGAAACGGTAATAAGGCAGGATGAAAGCGGTCGCCGCCGGCAGATGGTGCGTCTACCTGCCGCGAGGTGCCGGCGCGCCTTCGAGAAAGTTACGCCAGAAATATACGATAACATCGTCCGGAAACATCCGTTTCGCAACAGAATATATTTACTTATTAGCTATCGGTTCGTCTCTGACATGTTCATTCAGGAATCTCGCTTATAAACATACCTCCTTCACTGATGAAGATCAGTGTCGCGCATAGGGCATTTGGACAGGGTAGGCAGAATTCGCGTAATTAATTTGAATGTTATATTATGATAGTGGATATTATATTGCTTTCATAGAAAATTTAGGTGGCGTGAATATAGATTAGATTTTAATATAAAAGGTTCCTTTTTTGTTTAACTGTAAGGAATTTAGTCAAGACTTATTTATTGGCAGGGCATGCAGTGATTCCAAGCACTTATGGAATGCACGCTACTGATGAAGATGTGCTTCGTTTACAGCTTGTATTTAACAAACAGTAGCGATGCTCGCATTCGAGATGTGAAAGTTGATTATTCCCACATATCGACCACTCGTGATTGTTTTCATTCCTGATCCCAGCCTTATGGTAGCGAGATCGACTCAGGCATAATATCTTGTCTATGCATCACGATTTATGCCACGAATCCCAATAGATTGAATGATAACAGTGACAAATAATAAGTATTTTTATTTGATCTTCGTAAATAATGGAGCTTCCGTACCGTATACAAACATTCAAATGTTTAAATGAATGATGTGTACTATATGAAATTGAATAAAACAGTATTACATAAACCAAAGATTCGCTTCTACATTCATCACGCGAACAGCTAAGGTGTGGAATATGCTTCCAGCGAGTATATTTCCGCGATCTTATAACTAGGGAGTATACAAGAGAAGAGTGAATAGGCATTTCTGGGGCGGACGCGGTTCATCGTTGTACTCATCTTCACCTCCCACCAGGTGTGATTGACGTCAAGCGTCTACCTATAAATAATAATAATAATAAAGCAGTTATTCTACTAGACGAATTTGTTAATATTATTATTTTCAGTAAAAAAATAACACAATAATAAATTACAACTAGTTAAAACTCGAATATCTCTACTATCGAAATTTAGTTAATGAAAAATGCAATCAGATTCAATCAGTGATTTTAATAGATAGAAAGCTCAGTCGAAGCAATTGCAAAACATCTTTATAATTTCATCACAAAAACCATCGATTGTTTATTCAATTATAAACCATTTCGATTGTTGGAATCTCGCATGGCTGACAAACGGTGATTTAGAAGTAGGTGCAATTGGGGATCGTTCCTGTGGGCTTAAGAGCGGGAAGAGTCCACACTCACATCGCCAGTCGCCACCCACGTTCGGCGAAGGGAATGGTCGCATATTGTTTGGCGCAGCGCGACTGCCGCATTATACGGGCACATTGTGTCCGCTTCAATAGACCTCGTTTGCCGCTGCCATCCACCGCCACAATGACACTATTATATCAATAATACTCACCACCCAAAGCAGACTCGCTTCTAAGGAAACCTAGTTATTTTTTGTAGCATACATTGTTGTCCTAATGTTAAGTAACATACATATTTATACTTTCGAGTCTTGTGTTAATTATAAATATTCTAACAGATCTTATGCGTGAAATTACTTGTAATTATAGCTATAGTCTAATAGTATATAGTTTATGTCCTACAATTTGAGCTATAAAATAGATAAAAGAATCTATCGAATACCACTTTCCAATCAGTTACAATAAAAAAAGAAGTTATATTTACAAAAAGATAAATATCAGTTACACGAAGTAGAGAATATGTAATTAACCATTTTTGCTTTTGGTCGTTCACCGCATGCCGCTAATGACGATTTACGATCAGATCCCAGATGTGGCTGCGGAGCTATCTCACGGCTGCTACGGTTTCGCGGCTGCGTACATGCACTGGCCCGAGCAGCTGATAGTGGGCGGCGCCACGAGGAATTCCACCTCGACGCTGCGGAGCGCCAAGGCCTTGCAGTCGGTCGTGCAGCTCATGGGAGAGCGAGAGTTGTACGAATATTTGGCAGACAACTACAAAGTGCACCATATCGGTTGGACGCAAGAGAAGGCGGCGGCCGTCTTAGATTCATGGCAGAGGAAGTTCGCTGCTGTAAGTACGATTATGAGCTAGACTAAATATCAGACCAAATACCGCTTAAATTCGAATTTAATTTATAACATATAATAAACGCCTTCGAACAAAAATAAGCCAGAGTTATACATACATAATATATTTTTTAACATCCATTAAAATGTTATTTATATGTCCAGTGAAGTCAGAATGCTGTGCCAGATGGTGACGCTTGCTCATCCGCGGCTCCCCTAGGATGTAAGGAAATAGGTTAGGGTACAATGGGGCTGATATATTCGCCTGAATAAAAGCCCCTAAATAAAAAAAAAAAGATGTTATTTAATTTTATAAAACACCAAAACGCTCTTTTTACGCAAATTATTAATTTACATTTTGTATTATGTTAGTCAATTTTGCCATTAAAATATTATTTATTTTTTTATAACGTGGGGTAAGCATTGAGTAACCTTACTAAAGTTTATAAGCTAATTGAAACCGTCAAAAGCTATCTTTTGAATCTTCTTATTAATTAGAAGTTTTTGTCAAAAACTTCTATTTAACTGCGATACCGTTAGAATGTAATCGGTTTTAATAAATATGTTGGTCCCTTTACAGGAAGTTAGGAGAATGACGGCATCGGAAAAAGTGTCTTCATCGTACAGCTTCTATCCGTTCTCGACGTCGACTCTCAATGATATTCTCGGAAAATTCTCAGAATTGTCTCTCAAGAACATTATTTTAGGATACATGTTTATGGTGAGTTCTCTTTCTTTATTGTTTCTTAATTCAGATGTTGTTTCACACCCAATACGTTTATTTTATTTAAACCATTATTCTTACGCCTTTAAATGACTTTTATTACCTTACCCTGTGAAACTTCGAGTCAAACGTACAACTGATTCAGACAAAAAAAATCTTCGATATTTTTTTTTATTAAAATTTACGTTAATTACTATTAAAAATGTGTCAATGCTTGGTATTATAAAAGAAAATTATCTCGTATACAAGAATCTTATTGCTTTTGTGGAATATGTTTTATTTACACATTTTAAAATTGTAGAAGTATACACCAGTACTTTGTTCTTTAGAAAACAAATAAAAGCAATGCCAAAAAAATTCGCTTGACACAGTTAATTTTATTTTGCATTTTTCATTTGCTGTTTTATTTTTATTTTCAGCTTATTTACGTTGCGTTAACTCTTATGCAATGGCGTGACCCGGTGCGTTCGCAAGCCGGGGTGGGAATAGCAGGGGTGCTCCTGCTTTCCATCACTGTAGCGGCTGGATTAGGTTTTTGCGCATTATTAGGTGATTATCCTTTTTAAAACTCACTAAAAAGTGCTATTTTTGCTTACCTGTGCTCATAATCTTGATTTATTTATTTGTAAAATTAATGTCAGTGTATAGAACTAGAAAGATCTACCGCATTTTTGTATTAGAATACCCTACTTAGCTACCGAAATAAACAGTTACTTTTTTGGACAATTACACACATTTATGCTGCCCCAAACTATGGTTACATTTGCACCTGTTGGTATCAGACAAAGTTATATTTATACATCAATGATTCGGTACAAATTAATCTATTCATCACAGAAAAGATTGCTAATATCGGCATTCGAAACCTGGACTTTTATCGTCTTGGGAGAGTTTCTTCTAACTTAGTTATCAAACCGTTTCTCGTCTGGTATCCGTTTTAGCCGAGGTTTTCTCATACAGGGGTGTCAGCGTTCCTATTAAATTCATAAATTCGTTGGTTGAGTGGCTTTAGTGCTCACCCTCTTAAGTCCAACAAAACGATTTTGGTGGTAGAGTTATGACCACAGTACACGAGTGTAAAGACCGTCATAGTGACTCGCTTTGGCCTGTCGCGGCTTGGAATCAACTTGTGTATCCAGTTATCCATATACCTAGAGACCTTTAGTCGTGGTATACGTGGGCCGCCATGACGACGGAGACTATCAGTGGATTTTTATATTTTGATAGTTGCTTTCGTTTTTGGACTGCACTGTACTTACCATCAGGTGCACTATAGTCACTTTGTCGAGACAGTGTAAAAAAAATATAGTGGAAGCCCCCTCCATGAGATTATGTTAATTACAATAGAGACAGACACAGGAAAGATATATGTTAAATTGTGTAATACCAGGTATTCCGTTCAACGCGTCAAGCACGCAGATAGTGCCGTTCCTGGCGCTCGGCCTGGGCGTGCAGGACATGTTCCTGCTGACGCACACGTACGTGGAGCAGGCGGGCGACGTGCCGCGCGAGGAGCGCACCGGCCTCGTGCTCAAGCAGAGCGGCCTCAGCGTGCTGCTCGCCTCGCTCTGCAACGTGATGGCCTTCCTTGCCGCCGCACTCTTACCCATACCGGCGTTGAGGGTCTTCTGTCTACAGGTATGCTTTTTATATATGTTAGCGCTTTAACCTTTTCTCTTTTAGGTTTCCCGGTCTTGCTCTGTAATGTGATAACATACTTCGCCGCCGCTTTTATTGCACCATTACCGGATCCATGGGTCATTTGCCTACTAGTACAACGTAACGCGGGTTTTTATTCAATGGCGAGCTATCCTATTTCCTTTAGTCGTTTTGTTCTTCAACGTGATGGCCTTCCTGGCCGCCGCACTCTTACCCATACCGGCGTTGAGGGTCTTCTGTCTACAGGTATGCTTTTTATATATGTTAGCGCTTTAACCTTTTCTCTTTTAGGTTTCCTGGTCTTGCTCTGTAATGTGATAACATACTTCGCCGCTGCTTTTATTGCACCATTACCGGATCCATGGGTCATTTGCCTACTAGTACAACGTAACGCGGGTTTTTATTCAATGGCGAGCTATCCTATTTCCTTTAGTCGTTTTGTTCTTCAACGTGATGGCCTTCCTGGCCGCCGCACTCTTACCCATACCGGCGTTGAGGGTCTTCTGTCTACAGGTATGCTTTTTATATATGTTAGCGCTTTAACCTTTTCTCTTTTAGGTTTCCTGGTCTTGCTCTGTAATGTGATAACATTCTTCACCGCCGCTTTTATTGCACCATTACCGGCTCCATGGGTCTTCTGCCTACTAGTACAACGTAGCGCGGGTTTTTATTCAATGGCGAGCTATCCTATTTCCTTTAGTCGTTGTGTTCTTCAACGTGATGGCCTTCCTTGCCGCCGCGCTCTTACCCATACCGGCGCTGAGGGTCTTCTGTCTACAGGTATGCTTTTTATATATGTTAGCGCTTTAACCTTTTCTCTTTTAGGTTTCCTGGTCTTGCTCTGTAATGTGATAACATTCTTCACCGCCGCTTTTATTGCACCATTACCGGCTCCATGGGTCTTCTGCCTACTAGTACAACGTAGCGCGGGTTTTTATTCAATGGCGAACTATCCTATTTCCTTTAGTCATTTTGTTCTTCAACGTGATGACCTTCTTTGCAGACGCGCTATAACTAAATTAATGTAGTTTTGGGGATCTTCAGATCAAATAAATAGCAAAATAAACTTTATAACTTCTTTATTGCACTATTAAAAATACTTTTTCGTCTTAACACTTTTTTGTCGTCTTAAAATTACAGAGCACTCGCATCGAAAAAAAACCGTTTATCCTCCCTCTCTTTCTATCTTTCTGTCTTTCACTGCCACACGTTCCGATCTACGCATTTACTACTTCATACATAATAATATTTCACACAATAACATCCATCCTACATTAACAATCAGGATTTTCTGTCTACAAGTGCCTTTTTTCTACATATTTTAATATTCTGTCCATATGCCTCATTGTCAATTTAATAGTGTCGTCCTGCACAAAATTTACCTTTATTTTTTTTAATCTCATCATTTTGTTTTTTACTTACCAATGTACCTAGATTCCTCCAGGACAGTTTGGAGGGGACGAACTCACTTTCTTTTTCAAAAAAGTACCATGAGAGCTAACAAATAGATCATAGTAAGAGAACTCATCTTTGTTTCAGGCTGCTATACTGCTTTTATTTAACCTGGGCTCGATGCTGCTGGTGTTTCCGGCTATGATCTCGCTGGATCTCCGACGGAGGTCTGCCGCCCGCTCCGACTTGCTCTGCTGTATTATACCCGAGAATCCTCTTCCTACAAGATCTAAAAGGACTGTTGAAAGACCAAGCAGAAGTGGAAGGACAAATAAGGTTTGTGTATACCCTACAATAATTAGAATTATATACTTTTTTTAAATTTTAAAACTGTTTTTCTCTGTTATAAAGTCATAATGATTTCAAATTTGGGGCTCTTCATCGGTTTATAGGCTATAAAACATGAATCAAGTCTTTTTTTCATTTGGTCTGTTTGTATATCTATACCCTTAAAATACAATAATTTTAGAATTCTGCTATGAAGGCCAAATGCAAAGTATGCATTGTACAAACTAAATTTACAATATTGGTCAATCAATTACTAATATGATTTTTCCTCAACACACTGAATTTATTTTGAGGAACTTGTTACAATTGTTATGAATATTTTCCAACTCAAAACATGAATAAAAATCATATTAATAATTGATTGACTAAAATTGTAAATTTAGTTTGTACAATTCATACTTTGAAAAGCATTTGGCCTTCATAGATGAGTTCCAAAATTATTGTATTGAATCAAATTTAATTTTGTTGTCTAACATATTTGTTCGCGATAAATATAAGAACGAAATATTGTATTAACGAAATATTTTAAGTCACATCTCATAAAATAAAACCAATTAAGAGATTTCTTAAATTTAACAGAATTGTTTTTACAGGCGAATTGGAGAGATGCAACGAGGCAACCTTTAGACCCCGAAGAATCTGGGAATAACTCTCAAAAGACGTGCTGCTTTAGTCTTTCACTTACAAAGTGGGCGAAGGACCATTACGCACCATTTATCATGCGTCCCTCAGTAAAGGTAATTGTAAATTTTATAAAACACTGAGTTTGTATTGGGCAAATGTTTCTAGAAACCAGATAAATGCAGTTTTTTATACTCATTTGAAAAAAATGACGATAATTACCAGGGAGTCTAGACAAAAATCTTTTCTGATAACGTTCACGACAAACGTACCTTCAAAATGAATGGGGATGACAAGCTTTTAAAATATCACGTTATATAAATTCCATGCTTTTCTAGTAGCGTTGTCGATAAACGAATCTTACTTTGTCTAGGTGGTAAGTAACTGTGATGTTAAGTATTATACCGGTCAAGAACGATTTCAACTGTCAAGTCACGACTGTAGACAATCAATTGGTTACTTGTTAAATTTTGTCCCTCATTAGAATTTTCCTGTGTCATTTATGCGTTTATTAACACAAATTTCACAATTGAAACAAAACACAAATGTTTGTCCATTGGGAAATCAAACTAGTGACCTGTCACGCGCGCGATATGTGTGTCAGCTGAAAGTAACACTGGATGGCGCCGCTAGTCACTTATCTTTCGTTGAGTTAGCTTTTTTTCGATATATTATTACCGCACACCATATTTTCTTTTGCCATTCTGTTTTCTACTACGTATTCGTTTTTATTATCTGTTTTTATGCCTATTATTTTTTTTTTCTCTTTTGTACCGTATTACAAACGCCGTGCTCTATGCCACTGTACCGATTGTGTCTTTAACTTTTGACAGTTTTAACAATGAAATAGTTCTATTGAATTTTGTTTCAGGTAACATCGATGTTAGCTCTAATTGCAGTCATACTAGCAAGTGTATGGGGAGCGACGAAAGTCAAAGACGGTTTGGACCTGACGGATATCGTCCCAGAGAATACTGACGAGCACGAATTCCTTTATCGGCAAGAGAAATACTTCGGTTTCTACAGCATGTACGCGGTTACGCAAGGAGACTTCGAATACCCAACCAACCAGCAGCTCTTATACGAATATCACGATCAGTTCGTTCGAATACCGAATATAATCAAAAATGACAATGGCGGATTAACGAAGTTCTGGTTAAGCTTATTCCGGGACTGGTTATTGGATCTGCAAGCTGCGTATGACAAGGAAGTCGAAAGCGGGTGCATTACCCAGGAGTACTGGTGCAAGAATGCCAGCGATGAAGGCATATTGGCCTACAAACTAATGGTGCAGACGGGTCATGTGGGCAATCCTATCGACAAGTCACTTATAACCACCGATACGAAAAACGGGCACAGATTAGTGGACAAAGATGGCATCATCAATTCGAAGGCTTTTTATAACTATCTGTCAGCTTGGGCGACGAATGATGCACTGGCTTACGGGGCATCGCAAGGGAACCTTAAACCTCAACCGAAAAGATGGACGCATTCATCAGGGGACACGGATTTGAAGATACCGAAGTCATCTCCATTGATTTATACCCAACTACCGTTCTATTTATCAGGTTTGAGCGATACGGATAGTATAAAGAATTTGATAATGTCAGTGAGAGAATTGTGTTTGAAGTTTGAAGCGAAAGGATTGTCCAATTTCCCGTCTGGGATTCCGTTTCTGTTTTGGGAGCAGTATTTATACTTGAGAACTTCGTTGCTCCTAGCCTTGGCGTGTGCTTTAGCTGCCGTATTTGTGGTGAGCTCCCTCAACCTGTGCTATTTTAAGACAATAGATCCCTGACTACTAGGGGTCATCATCTTAGATTTTATTTCTCCCATCAAGCGTAGTGTATTTAGTCATTTTACTGAATTAGTATAAAAAAAACACACGAGTATTCGGTACATTATTATCAAAGAAAATAAATAGTGGTTTATTTAACATTATAATAATAATAATTTAATCTTATTGTATATACTATGGGAGTCTTCAAACAACGAGCGAATCAATTATTGCAGACCGAACGCGCTCTGTAATTGGTTTCATCATCGCTTTTCATCAGATGTGATTGAGGACAAACGTGATCCTGAATGTAATTTAAAAAATTAGCCTTGCCTAGCTGGTTAATATACCAAGAGATGATGGAAGATAAAATAATTATAACAGAGATATACAAATAATACAATATATAAATGAATATGATTCTATAGAACTATGCGCTTCTCAGGCTGTTATGGTGCTCCTGCTAAACGCCTGGGCGGCTGTTCTGGTGACCCTGGCGCTGACCACGCTGGTGTTGCAACTGCTGGGCACGATGGCACTTTTAGGAATTAAATTATCTGCTGTGCCGGCCGTTTTGCTCGTCCTTGCTATCGGAAGAGGAGTTCATTTCACCGTCCATCTGTGTTTGGTAAGTTTTATATGTTAAAAATGTGCAATACAAGCTGTTTCCCGCACAGTTAAACTATATTGTTCGAATAACAGTTAAAATCAGTTATAACGACATCCAAGGACTACTCATATTTATAATGTCCTTTTGCAGTATGTCGCTATTTACTAAAACTAATAATAATTAACTAGTTATATATATATATATATATATTTAATTAATTATTTTGGCGATCAGCTACTCTTCTTCCTGGTCATGTTGGGCACGAAATATAACCGCAAAGTGGATACAGAGTCTAAAGTATCTCTGCTCACCCTAAAAGGGATTAAGTGTGACGATATATTGCTATTATTCTTTATTTTTTATATATTGTTCCACTCACTAGGCTCCGTAAAAATACTTGTATATTTATATCTTTCTCCACTGTTTAGGTGTGTTTTAGATACAGGTGTACAATGATCATGTCCGTAGTGTAGATTCGTACATCAACTTGTCGTATGATGATGATGATGACGTGTGTGTGTGTGTGTGTGTGTGTGTGTGTGTAGACCTCGCGATGCGCCTCCACTTGTTGCGCTCCTCATCGTTACGGACTAATTAGTCTATGGATGTTTTTTTTAACCTGGATAAAAATCCTGCATATGGCCATCAAAGCCACTGTGGGGGCATCGACTCCCGTCTACCAGACTCTTACTGACTAAAATCCCCCGGGGCGCCCTTCCAATCACTTCCGGAGCCTGGGATTTTTTTCAGCGAACAGCCTGTTTAGGTCTCATCTTTCGGAGGTGTGGGTATAATAAGCCCACCCCTCCAAAACTTTCTCACGGGTAGAGTGCTGGATACAGCGCGCTGTCTCCCTCTCATCCGGGCAAAAGACTCCCTCAAGTCTACCGCCCGGGTATAAATATTTGTGTACCAATTATATCAAGTCTGTTCTAACCCCAATGTGTAGTTAATAAAACGCGTGGCCGCTTGCCTTCTACCCAGCATTTTTTAAAACAAAAGCGTGATAATGTGACCTCTACCACACTGCCATGTTAATGTAAGACGGAACTGTAAAACTAGGATAAAGACATTGTAAAAGAGAAGGAATTACACATAAAAAAGAAAGAAAGAAAGAAAAAGTTTATTGAGGCAAAGGAAACAACACACAACAAACACATTTATATAAAAACAACAATGAAAGAATACATAACATCACATCATGTATCCTGTGTGCTGCTACCCATCTCAAAGAGCACTCAGCATAATAATGTACTAAAAATAAGAGAATGTAGTAGAAGTGAAAAGAAAACCATTAAAAGAGCTCAAAGACGTTGCACTACATAGCAACGGTTAACACGTTGAACGCCGTGGGGGTCACCGGTGACCCCCAGTGAACTTTCCGTTGGGCCGGGGAGTGTGCAACCGTGACCCCCAGCTAAAAAATGTGATAAAAAGCTGATTTATAACACTAGAAATGATAAGAAAAACATATTTCGAAATATAATTTTTTGTAGAATAAAGAGATTAAAACGGCCTGAACGGGAAGTATTGAGAAAAAGGGCCGGCGTTCAACGTGTTAACAAAAGCACTCTGCCATGAATGGGCGACTGAGAAGAAAGGTGTGTGTGTGTGTGTGTGTCAGGCGTTCGTGACGTCGATCGGCTGCCGGCGGCGTCGCGCGGCGCTAGCAGTGCAGTGCGTGGCGGCGCCGGTGCTGCACGGCGCGGTGGCTGCCGCACTTGCTGCCTCGATGCTCGCTGCGAGCGAGTTCGGCTTCGTCGCGCGCCTCTTCCTCCGGCTGCTGCTCACACTTGTCTGCCTCGGACTGCTGGACGGGTTGTTCTTCTTCCCTATTGTGCTGGCTATACTTGGACCCGCCGCTGAGGTATGGACAAACTATAATAAAAAGTTTATCTTTAGAACTGGTTTAATCTGATATAAAGGTTATCAAATAATTATTTTAATTTAAATAATAATTATAATTAGCTAAGTCTCAGTAACTTGTTTATTTAGAATCGTTATCTGAATTAAATTCAGTTATTTGTAATTAATAAAATTAACATTTTTATGTACAAGTACTTATTTAAAGCATTACATTACTTACATCATATGAAATTGAACCATAAGTCCTACTTGTTATGGGTGAATTTTCTTTTATAAAAAAATGGTTACCGCCGTGAATAATTTACAAAAAACTAAGGCTGATATTTATAGACGTAACTTTAAATTTGCTTAGACTTTACTAAAACATTACAATTTATATTACTCCATGAATGTCAAAGGACTTGGTAAGTCACCGATTTTGTCAACATGAACTTGGCTCTGCGAATACTATGGCTTTACTCAAGTTCCTATTATATATACAGTTTTTTGTCAAAACAAATTTATTTTTTAGAACTTTGCTGAACTAAGTCAAAATAACGTCTATAAATCTCTACCTAAGTCTGGTTAAGCATGAAGATTTATTTGAAGATTTGTTTGATTTATTATATAGTTATACTAAATACTAATTTAATAGGAGTGTTACAGATTCTTATTTAATTAGATTACACCTAATAAAGTTGTAACGTAATTTACCAGTAACCTGAAATTAATTTGTTGTGAAGCGTTAATTACATCCAATTTTTTTAAATATTAATTATATTTTATCATTACGTCACCCAACCAACCCAACTCACTGTACAACTTAACTGCAGTTTGTTACACTATCAACCAAACCAGCCGATTATCGCCGCTAGGCCGTCAATTATAGAATCAATTTAGCTTAAAATAAATGCTTTGCACATAGGTAAGGCCGCTGGAACACCCGGAACGTCTCTCTACACCGTCGCCAAAGAGCTCTCCAGTACATCAACGCAAGTCAACAGCAAGTTCGGGTGGCGGAGAGAAATCAAACAGGACTAACAAGTCGGCATCACGACCGAGCGCTCCCTCCCTCACGACCATCACTGAAGAGCCGCCAAGCTGGCACAGCTCCGCGCCGTCCGTGCAGTCCTCTATGCAGTCGATAGTGGTGCAACCTGAAGTGGTAGTTGAAACGACCACTTACAACGGAAGCGATTCGACGTCTGGCCGATCGACGCCCACAATGAAGTCGCCGCACACTGGAGCTATTACTACAAAGGTTAGTGTTATTTATTTTTGGTAGCAATTCTCGCAGTAATCGGTTTTACTATTAATAATCCTCGTTTGTAAGTACTGTGTCAAATATTGGTCACACAGTCGTGGTGTGTATACCAACGTGAGAGTAGCTCCACTAGAGCACGTAGAAATATTGTGTAGCGATATAAATCTTCACAACGAACAAGCACTTGAACTATACAACGATTGCGCGACGACTGGCGTGGGGTGTGGCTAAACTCCCTACGCTTGTTTTCTCTACCCCTACCCGCAGATAAATCTAGAATAATTTTAGGAGTGGATCAAAGAAAAAGTGTTGCAATTAATAATTTCCGGAAAGATCGAACGCCAAATTGCATACAAAAAAAATGTATATTAAAGATAACATCATTTATAATTACATTTCTATTCCAGGTGACTGCAACAGCTAACATAAAAGTGGAAGTAGTGACCCCCAGTGACAGAAAATCGCGAAGATCATATCACTACTACGACCGACGCCGTGACCGCGACGACGACCGCGACAGGGATAGAGATAGGGATCGCGAGAGGGAGCGAGACAGAGATAGAGATAGGGACCGGGAGCGATCGAGGGAAAGAGATCGCCGGGATCGATATAGAGAGGAAAGAGAACACCGCGCCTCTCCGAGGGAAAATTGTCGGGATTCTGGACATGAAAGTGACTCTTCACGACATTGAAGCTAGTCCAGACAAGAGATTAAAAAACAAGTGGTACGACTTCGTCGTTTAAATGGATGGACTTACATGTCAGAAATTAAGTAACTGGGCAAGGAATAATATGACAGATCAATGGGTATTTCGTCTATTTTCTTACTCACCTACTCTCGCCTATTACTCTAAACGAGGTATCATGAACTCTGATTTTTACAATGAAACAAGACTAGATAATGGGTGAGATGTTTACCGGAATGAGTCTCGATAGATATTATCTCATCCAAACAGTAATACAGGGGATATTTGTGGTTTCCCTAGTATTTAATAATCTTTCTCCGAATAGTTTATGCTCTAATGAGAACTGTCAAAAAATTCACATAAAAATATCGATGAAAATAATGACAAATATCTCGACAAGTCAAAAATAGTTGACGTTCGAAGATGGTTGTTTGTATATTGAATGTGTGTTTGCGTGTGTGAAATGAATGAAACGACATCTTTACCGAAAGTTACAAAGTTTCATAATATATTATAAGCTGAGAATCATAAGTTAAATACGTTTTAAGGTTCACAGTATCGCTTATAATCATGTACCTTAAGACAGTATTACGGTTATTGTTAAGTCGTATCTTGGTATAAATGTACTGGAGGCTATGTTATAGTCGTTACGCAGTGAAAGCGCTTGTTAATAAAACAACTAAACTGTAAACACAATCGTACTGAGATCATTCCATAGAGCAACACATCTAATAGTCAACAATATACTCATACAGTATTCACCCACATCTTTGTGTACATCAATTGTTTTCAAACTCCAATAATAAATTTATATTTACTATTTAGAAAAAAAAATCGAATAAAGGAGACGAAGTAACAGTTATAGGAACGTTCTTAATATGTTAAACATTGATTTGTTGATTCTACTAACAAAGTTGTTGTTTTTTTTTAAGTCATTAAAGCCGTTTTAAGTGTTATGGCTATAAGCGACAGAACACATTTTTAATCAGATGGCCTGTAAGTATAGATGGGCAAAATGTAATCACATTAATTAAAATGATTAACGATTACATTTTACGTTTTTTACCATTAATATGACTGCATTTTGCTCATTTAAGTTTTAAACACTACAGAATCCCAGATTGTATACACATTTATGATTTCTTAATGTTTTAAATGGATTTAATCATGATTACAGAGCAAGAAAATTAAAATTACGTCTATATTTTGTAATCGTTGATCATTAATCAGATTACATTTTGCCCATCTCTGCCTGTAAGCATATTTCCTGCTTTTGGTTTTAAAAATTAACGACTCATTAGTGTTTAAAATGTTAATTTTAGAGAGCGTTTCTTCAACCGACTGTAAATCTGAGCTTAGACTTTCACCTGGTTGAGCAGAATTTGTTTGGGGTGATATTGATATGGGATTTCAAAATGAATTTAATTAATGTAACCCACCCTTGAAGCTTAGGCTGGAAAACATTAAAACCAAATATCTCACCTGTAGTGAATCATAATAAAGTTATTTTGTGTTCCTATTTAAAGACATTTTCCAATTAGTCTCCGTATGCTCTCGTTACATTAATGCTTTTTATAAAGACTGTAGTCGAATATTAATTTATATTATTATTTATTTTGTTTATTTTCTTTCACCAGAATATGAGTGTATACTCAGATTGATTGTACAAATTATTTAGTTAAGTATAGGGTTTAGGTTAGGCAGTTATTTATGAGATTATTTAGGTATCTAAAATACTTTACGGTATTGTTGTGATCTTTAGATAAACATAGTAATTGTGAAGACTGCATTTAACGATCGGTGCGCATCTTTATGCGCTGATACGAAACTTATAAGTCGTTTGATAACAATCGACTATATACACTGACCTCAAATATGAAATTTTAAATGTAACTTTTTGTGCAAAGTACTTAGTAGGAACTATTAATTTATATCTATTTTTAGAATATCATTATAATGTGCGGCTGATACTAAAGACGCGAATATTATAAAAAGCGAGAAAAATCATACAATCATTGTGATTTTTTGGTAAAATATTAATATCACTGATTTTTAATATGAAATTTAATTACAGTCAAGATTTTTGCATTATTTTAAGCTGGTAGAATTCATTATAGATTATTAATGTCTTTAGTTTCAGCTAAATTGTAAATAATTCAATTAGACCGTGGACAGAGGGAGCGTGTGATTGAGTAAATGTAGCATCTTGTATCATTTATTTTTATACAATTGTAACTATGACATATTGTCGAAAAATTATAGGATGTAGGTGACTTGAAGCGTTTATTAGCTTTTATAAATATTCTGAAGATAACAACAACAATACAAATACATATAATAATGTTCAAAAAACGTTTTTGAATAATTTAAAATCAATAATGCTACTCTGGTAGACATTTTAATAAACAATTTTGGATTGTACATACGACCATGTGTAAGCATTTTTATTTCATAACTATTTTAAAAGACGATGTATAGCGTGATTTTAAAATGAATAGAAGCGTCGATTGCCCGTGAGAGGTGTTATTTTCAAAGTACAATTAAATTGTATAGCTTGGGTTGAATGATTGTATACTTGACTGTAATGACAGATTTTTTTTATTGTAATTTTAATTGTTTGTGAGAATGAAACATGTTACTGTTATCACAAAAATAATAACGACTGTATGTGAAAATAAAATAATTTAAACTGTAAGCGTAGTTTTATTATGCCTTAATTGAACAATCTGATAATACTTTGATTTTAAGATTGTCTGAAACATTATCTGAGGTCCAAGTGTGAGTTTTTTTTATACTTTTCGAATACATTTACGTTTTGGAACGTCATATTACATTGAGGGGTGTAAGGTAATTTATTATTTAATGTAATTAATTGTAATCGGTAAAAAACGCTGATTCCGAAAATATATACATTACTATATCACCAAAAAGTTTCGCTTAAACCAAATAGCCTTTCACCCCTCGATATGTTTTTTTTACTGGCTCAAATGAGTGACTTCACAGTAGCTGATGGAAAGCTCGATGTAGTCTAAGAACAGCAGATCAAGGGACGGAAATCCATTGTAAATCACCGTCATCTTACTAGCCCACATATGACCATGACAGAAGGTATATGAAAAACTGGACACAAGCTGGTCATAAAACGCGAGTCTCAAGCGAGGCGCTATTACGATTTTTGTACTTATGTATTATGATCACGATCCAGTTCAGGTAATCGTCTTACAACCTTAAACATTTCCAATCTTACGATAGATTTTTTAAAATTATATTTATAGGCGGACACTTGACCTTAATCATACCTGATGAAAGGTGAAGGTGAGTTCGACGATGAACGGCGTCCGTCCAATAAATGCCTATTCATTTTTGTCTTAAAGACACCTAGGCCATAAGATCAAGGAAATATGGTTATTGGAAGCATATTCCACTTCTTAGCTGTTCGCATAATCCAAAACTCTACATGAAGCGAATTTTTTCGTGGGAATATAAGGAACATCCACCACATCGGATGATATCCGACACGATATCTAGTGGTTTTATGATGGAATGGGGCTGGTGGAATCAAATAATGTAGTTCCTGAGAACACTCTCCACTGTGCAACGGGTAAAAGTCTGCGATGTAGACCACTTCGTCGCTGCTCTGCATTTTAATCTTAGTCAAACTGGTATCACCAACAAGTCTGAGATTATTTTTTAATGTACCAGTATTGGACCGATGTATTGAGACGTACACGTATATAATTACATATATATTATATATATTTTAGCCGTGGTGGCTGCCGGCAGAATAGAATAGCACCCTCCTCTTCTTGCTGAGGTGTCGTAAAAGGCGACTAAGGTATCTCTTTAACCCCGCAATTCAACCAGGTGTTCAGAGAAGGACAACTCGACTAAACCTGCATCCCGCTCCCTCCCGATCTACTGGTTCTCCATTCCATCGGGCCTGAGGGAGCTCGGACGAGAGAGTACTTTCCTGGCAGCGCGTCCAGTTATGCACTTAAATATCTCCTGCGCAATTGACTGTTTCCGAAAACTGGGCCTTGATTTTCTTAATCGGCGTTGAAACAGTCGCCTTGGCCGAATCCGGCTAGGACATCATCATTATATATACGTGGTGTGTGTGTGTGTGTATATACAAACGCCACGATAAGAGTAATCATATACGTAGTCTGTGTAATTACAGCTATAAAATATTTAAATGAAATCTAAAACATTTAAAAGCCTTTTACTCCAGTTATCAGTCTCTTAATTTAATTAAAATTGAAATAACTTTAATTAAAACTGCCCGTTGGTTTCATTTTCGGTGTAGCTAAGAGGATTAGCTCGCTGCGAAACCTCTCATCTACACGTTCTGCGCCGACTGATTGTGTTTGATTGAATGCGGTTTGTACTCGTGTAATATAATATATACGAAGTCTAAACTCGACATCGTGGTAATTTATTTATTTTGTTTTCTGTTGAGTAACATCGCAATTCAAATCATAGCTTAAAAACTAAAATTTCTGTTCATCGTAAATGGACCTTACTTAAATGCTAAATTAAAAAATATAACTTTTCTCCGAAAAAAGTTAATCTTGAGATTTCCTCTCCGGAAATTAAATTCGCGACCTCAATTTTAAGTGAGAATCAAATATCGTCTTTTGTTTGAATTTGAATAAATTCCCTGAGAGTTAGTAAGGTGTAATGAAAGTAACCCGCTGAGCGTACGGTGATCCGCTTAGCCTAAATTATAATACAGAGGAGGGGCGGAATTTTGGCGGTAGCAACGCCTGTGACATTCCTTAGAAAACGGGAGCGCGGGAATCAATAAAGGATTTCCTGGCGACGTGCCCACGCATGTGCGTGGCGCCGCCGGTCTGTGTCACCATTGCCCTCGTACTTCCGCCACCAAGCTTTTCCATCCAGTTTCATCAACATCATCCAGCTGAGGCAGCTGACCACTACGGCATTACTACAGGAACGATAGTAATCCAAATCGATTGTTTGTGCAAATGAACTTTGCGAAGGTCGGAATCGTTACATAGGCGTCCGTGCTGGTCGCTGACCGTCAACCCTTTAGAATAAATCTATGTATTAAGCGGTAGGCTGCGTTATTGGGCGTGTGATTCGCGCGCAGCGTCAGTGCGGAGGGCGGGCGGAGGCGAGACCGCGGCGGCGCATCGCCGGGCCGCGAGCGGCACTCTGTCCTAGTCCTGCCTCGCCGACCTAACCCCGCGGTCTCCAACCCGACATCGCCGCCGATGACTCATACACAAACATTCAGTGACATTGCCGGGAGAGTGTAGCGTGGACGGTGGAGCGTACATGCAGAAGCGACTGTGTTGTGTGTCGTGTGCCTTTGTCATGTGGAGAGTGCGATGGCGCTAAGACGCAGCATGTCACAGCATTCGATGCTGGGCCTGCTGGTCGCGTTGCTGTTTACGACAGCGTTGGCTAACCAACTTGAAGATATACCGCACAATGAGTAAGAATATTTTAATACCTAATTTTAATTTATTTTATAAATCACAACAAAAAGAGGATTGTAGTAATTGGCATGTCTATATTTAAGGGTAGAGGAAATAATATCTCATACAAATAACAACGTTAATCTAATTACGACCCGCAAAATTTCCTTAAGAAGAGTTGCAAAGTCTATTAGATACAAAATAGCCTTTATCGTTCTGTACAATCAATTACAAAAAAGTTTTAGCTTAGAACTACTTTAAACAAACTGACTTAACTGATTTAAGGTACAAATGCATGTGTGTAAAATATTACATTTTTTCAAAGGAGATCTCTTATTAATGTTCATTGTAAAAAAAAATTATAAACGTAGTGTTGATTGTGTAAAATTAAATTATACAAAATAAATTTGTCATAGTAAATTTTAACATGAAATTTACACAGAGAGGAATAGTTGTAAAAATACCTTGACATTGACATACTTTTAAATATTCGATAGTGACACAACGAATCAAATGAGGTTCTTTCATAAGATCTTGATTTTCTGTTTTATGCACATTAATCAGCTGACCTGTTGCAGATTGAAGCTCGATTTTTTTTTTCTTTTCTGGAATTAAGTACTTTTTTATATTGACTCGACAATATGACTACACTACACCCGAAAGAAAGTGCACTGAAGCTCAACAACGGCAGCCCATGCCAAAGGACGATATATTTATCAAGGGATCCATTGTCTGTCGATGTCAACATATTTGATCACATATACCATAATACCATTGACGTGTATAGGGTATTCGGACAGGATAGGCAGATTCACATAATGAATTTGTATATTATATAATGATAATAAATATTATATTACTTTTATGGGGAAGATAGATAGCATGAAACTAGAATAGACATGAATATAAAGGGTTCCTTTTTTTATTTAAATTAAATGAATTTATTCCAGACTTATTTATCGTAAGGGCATGAAATGCTTTCTTGCATTTATGAAATGAACGCTACTGCATGATACTAGGCCTCTAGCTATATAAACAACTGGATATGAACAAGGTGATCATGAAACGACACAGGTTGAAGCAAGTCACCATGACGATTTTGCTACTTATCTACTCTGGATACGGCCCAGTTGATCAATCACTTTATCACCTCAACCTCAGCTTTTATATTAGCAGATGCCTAAAACACCGAAGTTCTGAATTTTAAATTTATTTAAAATATATTATGTTTATTTTTAGTAATACTTTATTACTCAAATAAGGTATATTGATAAAATAAAGTAAGAGATATAATTTAACTTTTTCATGATATAAGTATATTTATGTATAATAGTCTTTACTTTTACAATTTACAACACTTCGTATCGGTAAGCCGCTTATTGACAGGCAATTACAGAATATATTCAGTCATCCATAACGTCTTTACATTGCGAAGCCTCTTTCCAGCTGGCTGTGCTTCTTATCATCGTTATATATATCGTTCCGTTATCATTTTGTAAATACGTTAAGATAAGGTTTTCTATTGTATCGTTATTTAATGCTATTGCTGATAATTTAATCTCAAAGCCTAGGAAATATGAATCAGCTTTTCAAATGTAAACCCATTTTACTATAGGTTTTGCATATAGTGCACAGTATAGAGGAAAAAAAATTAAATTTAACAGCGTATATACAATTAATATATTGTTCCAAATAAATATATGTGCACACAGAAAATTTCAGATTAAGTAACGTAACGTAAGATAACGTAGTGCGTACGTTAAGAATTGTAGTGATAATATAAAGACAAAAATAAATATTGTTTAAAAGCATATGCGAGACAAATATAAGTAACTATTTTTACATCAAACTTACGGAATAGTAATCTCAAATTTGTAACTAATCGTTTTTATCAAACACATACGTTAAATTACAGTTGCTAACAAAATATTTCAATGTCCTTTTAAATAAAGATCAATCTCAAATAAAAATTCTAAAAAACTCGACGAGTTCATTTAGTATCAGATAATATTTATTATTTATTAATTTACAACGGTCATCGTAGCTTTATTGGATAAATTATAATAGGGAAACATTACAGCGAGGGTAGAACCGGGAACCGGAATGGATTTCACCCAAGGACGTTCGTAATAAGACCTTCAGATGGGCCGTTGCTAGGCGGAATTTGTACATATTGGTTCATTTCCTCTGTATTCTCAAATAAAAAATAATGGTTACCATAGCCGTATAATTTATGGAAAGAAGAAAGTTTTTGATCATTTTCAGGTATATCAATCAAACTATGATGGAGTAGGTATTACATATGTCTTTAAAAACTTCTAAACTTCCGATGATATCTTATAATATTATTTTAATATGAATGAATGAACGAACTATAAAGAATTCAAACTTGTTCAAAAGAATTCAAAATTTAAATATTTCTGGTTTTTTTCATAAGTTCTGTACTATATTAACCCTTTTCTTGACAGTGTATCTGTGGAGATACATCAGAATTTACAAAACCTATTGCCATAAGTTTTTAGCGCAAACTTAATATTTTTATATGAATATTTAGGTAATTTATCAGTTTTTGAACACACGGTTATTATCTATTAGACATCCTTGGAACATAAAGGTTAAATGGTATGAATATTATTTTGATGTTGAAAGAAAGATCATTCTGCCAAGTTAAGGGTTAAATATTTTCTAATGTTGCGATTATTTAATACTCTATGGAAACATTGTCAATTTCATATATTATATAACAGGACTGTTTCACTATTGAGTATTTAAAACGTTAGATATAAAAATTACCATACCCACATTAAAAGGATATCGAAAAACAAAAATAATGCAATATTTTATTTAAATAATATATAAATAATAATTTTCGACACGCGTAGTAAATTAGGAGACAAATAGATGTTTTTATATTTTACATATCTTATCCATCAGTGACAACCCTTGTAGATGTAGTAAACGAATCTCCTGATCTGACCGACGAGAACGAAAACAGCTATTCTTATTTCAATAGTGCATATTTATAACCACGCATGTAAAACTTTCATGTCTTTAGACTTTTTATTCACCAAAAGTGAAGGCTGAAGCCATTTCCGTCATGTCCTTATTTTTTTATTTTATATCCTATAATTGAGAGTTGTAAAATATATAAACATAGATTCGCAATATTTTTAAAAATATTTTATATATTTACAGCACTTAATAAAAAATATCTACATTATGAAAGTATACTAATTGAGAAATGCTGTCTTTTATGGTTCACTAAACTCCTTTATAATAAATACTTACTTTCTAAGCGATCTGAGACTTTAGCACGAATATTTGCGATAACGTTTAAGGATGATAAATCACCTTATACCCAGGTTCAAGAAATTCGCATTATATTCCACGGTATTTAGAAAAATGCAAATCCCATACAATTTACTAACATTTTTAATGATAACAATGATGTATTACGATAAAAAGATTATAACAAAAATGGCATGCTATTGTTTTTTTTTCTAAATTCCGCGTAATATAGTGCCGTTGGGTGACCATGCAAAAACGTTATCGCAGTTATTCGTGATAGGGCTTCTGTACTCGGTGATTATAGATATCATTATTAGGAAGCAAATAAAAAAAGACAGATTAGAACATTTACCATTAGGCACGTTTACCATGTTGAAAGCCCGATAAATTAACTAACAATAATTAATAACTGCATTCTTTGATTCCACCAGCCCCATTCCACCACAAAACCACTAGACATCGTGTCGGATACCATCTGTATATGGTGGATGTTCCTTATATTCGCACGAAAAGATTCGCTTCTACATTTATCATGCGAACGGCTAAGGAGTGGAATATGCTTACAGCGGCCATATTTACGCGATCTTATGACCTGGGAGTCTTTAAGAGAAGAGTGAATAGGCATTTGCTAGGCGATCGCGTTTCATCATCGAACTCATCTTCACCTTCCACCAGGTGTGATTGAGGTCAAGCGGTCGTCTATAAATTATATAAAAAATTATATAAAATAAAAAAAATCTTTACATTATATTAAATTGAATTATTTCACTAGTGAAGAAGACTGGTTTTGAAGCAAATGAAAAAGTATACTTCGGCTCTACCCATATGATTCTGTTTTCTTTTTTGTCAATTTAATAGTGCTATCAAATTATAAGAAAATATCAAATTTATTTTTTATACGGGCACAAAAAGTAATTGCATCGCATCTGATGGATAGTACAGTATAGTCCAACAACGTTAGTGACTAATAAGGGACGAGGATCCATTGATGTGACCGTCGCTATGCTGGCCTACATTACCACGACAGAAGGTCTCTAGGTATTTAAACAAATGCCACAGGTAGAAACGAAGCATTATAACTTTTTTAATTCACTACACAAATTTACTACTTGGTAGCTGTGTTAGCCATGCGGTTAATGAACAGGTTTCCATTCTCAGCAATGCAATTGCAATTAGCAATTGGTCGTAGATTCAAATCTCACCATGTACCTTTTTCCAGATTTAAGCACCACATGCTCACCGGTAAAGGAAAACATCATGAGAAAGCCCGCATTGGAAAGGAAATGTCATGTTTAAGAGCCCTGAGAACGGCGATAAGCTGTGCTACTGGTCACGTTGTGCCCGACATAAAAGCGCAAAGTGGATACAGCCACATATAAATCTCTGCTCACCCAGTAAGAAACACAGCGTGACAATATTATTATTTTTTAGTTCATTACTCAAATATTTGACCTAGTACTATTCTTAAAGAACGGAACAAATTAAAACAACTCGTTTATTAAAACACAAATATGATTTATTATGATCATCTTCCCGCACCTTTAAGTTCAGCCACCTTAGTAATCGCCCCCATTGCCACGTTTTATCACAGTATATTTATAGAATATTTAAAATCCCTTCCCACGTGGTTATTGAGTGATGTGGTTGGGTTTGTAAGTGCGAGTTATCCCACTCTACGTTAGCTACGTTATTATTGTATGTATTACATCATTTGTTTTGATTATAACGAAGGCATCGATTAAATAACAACTCACTCGTAAACTCAAAGTTTTTATTACAGGAGCCACAATAAAATTTGTGGCCTTAGTAGGACAGATCTTCTTTCACATGTATAATAATGTCGATTATGTTTTATAGAGCATATCGGACTAGCCTTGATATAACGCTGAAGATATCGGTAACTTTATTGTCTCCCCTGGATATGATTCTATTTGTTTTAAGACCATACTATATTATTTTGCTCATCACTTTTTACCAAATATTATTTATTTATTAAATAAATTACCTAGTTCACCAGTTTAAGGTTGCTCAGCGTGCGATGGAGCGGGCCATATTCGGCATCTCTTTGAAGGATAAAGTCCGAAATGAGGTTATCCGACAGAGAACTAAAGTTGTCGACATAGCTGTCCGTATTAGCAAGCTGAAGTGGCAGTAGGCAGGCCATATATGCTTTAGAACCGATGGTCTTCGGAGCAGGCAGGTTCTTGAGTGGAGACCACGGACCGGCAGACGTAACACGGGGCACCCCCGGCAAAGTGGAGCGACTACCTGCGAAAGTTGGCCGGAGAGAATTGGATGAAAAGAGCCGAAGACCGGGCTCAATGCGGGCACTTGTTAAAAGAGGCCTATGGCCAGCAGTCAACTAGGATAGGCTAAAGATAATGATAAATTAAATCCGGTTACATTTTAAAAAAATTAAACAGAGTCTTATTAGAAGAATAATGCCCCTAAAATGCTCAAAAATAGGTCACATTATAGGACTCTTGAAAAATCTCACATCAATAACGTCGTTAAAATAACTCCAAGATGTGATATAGTGTAAGTAAAATCTAGTAAGTAATTTTTATTAATTTTCTTAGCATGGTCGTAGCAAAGTGGTGACGTCGTAGCAAACCTGTAGCGACGTAAGATGCAGCGTAGCATATACATACAATTTTTTGTACTTCGAAATTAACAATTTCTTATACAATTTTAAACAACCTCATATCACCTAACCAATATAAGTAACTAGGGCTAGTAATTGTAGGCAAAAATTCGTGAAAGTACCTGTGTATCTCTAAAATATAAAAATGAATCGCTAAATATGTTGATAAGCGCGAAACTCGAGAACGGCTGAACCGATTTGGTTAATTTCTTTTTTGTTGTCTTTGTTGAAGTCTGGGGAAGGTTATTATGGAGAGAAAAATTAAAAAAAACAATGTCTGAAAATGTCTAAAATCAACACTTTTCTATATTCTCATACAAAAAATTCGTAATAATATTTATTTAAAAGTCGATTTGTACTTTAACACCATACCATAAAGTTTAAATGTTAGTGGACGGGTTCCGGGAAGGCAAAATAATTGAGTGACGTATAAATATTAATGTCAATATTTGTCAATTTTTATACATATATTATTAAGGCCAGGTTCCAATTTTCAAAATACAGCCGACAGGCTAATTAGAAAGGTTTTGGCAGAATAAAATCTGACGGGGAAGCTATTAACATTAAAAAAACAATGTGACTTTGTTTCAGAGAAATAGGGCAGAACAAGGTCTGCCGGGACAGCTAGTATATTATATAAATAACCACAATGGTATAAGAGTGACGGATAATTTAATGTGGTGTTAAAATATGTTCACAGAAATATTTTAGCAGACAATATCCCGATAAGAAATAATATTGAACGATGCATCTCCGGTTTGCGTCCTCGAAACGATCATGTTGCCAGCACAACATCGTTATTCATATAGCGTATTGGCCTCTTGTGGAATAACCCGCTGCATTTTATCCCCTCGACGTCTTGAGGTTAAGAATGTTCTGATGTGCATAGGATGGTATTTATTAGTTATAATAATATATTTAATAAAATACGCTACAACTGTCATGCAGCCAACCTTGCTTAATCTGGTGATTATTGTTACTGTACCTCTGGTTTTGAAAATTCGTAATAGTATTTTCAGTGATTTTCATTTGCGTATATTTTTACTTGCTCGGCTCTTTGACTAACTAGTTTTATCCAATTATAGAATCACAATGAAATCAAGAACCTATGTCTAGAAATACCTCATTAAGAAAATATGTTTAAAATATATTCAAATCTGGATTAACAAGGCGATTAATAGCTATTAATACCTATTGTGGCTGTGGTGGTTAGTCCATTGATTAGTTTCCATGGGTAGCAACGTGAGTGGTTATAGGTTTGAGTTCCGGCAAGTACCTCTGGGATTTCTAGATTGGGTACGGATTTTGGCGCCACATGCTCACCGATGAAGGTAAGCATCGTGAGGAAACCCACATGACATCTAATAAAAATGTCGTGTATCGCCTTGAGAACGGCGATCAGCTGCGTTTTAATGGTCACTTTAGAGAATGCCATATAAGCGTAAAGAGGATACAGCCATAAATATAAATATAAAAATAAAAAGTAATGTTAGGATAAACTCGATATGCGATTTCTCTTAGTTTGTTTTTCAGTATCGCAAGTGAGAAACACCAAACATCGTCACTGTGGAATTTTTATTAGAAAACAAAAAGGCTTCGTTTGTTATTTTCTTTCTTTACTGAACATACCACAAGTCAGCGAACTTTAGGATTTATAGAAACTCTTTTGCACTCTTCTACTTGTATTTATTTTGGTAGAATCATTAGTATTGTTTCTTATGATACTTGGAATAACCTAAATAAAGATTATATTATTTTAAAGCCCCTAGTAGTTACGATGTAGGATCAATTAGCAAAATTACATAGTATTTCTTTAACAAAACTAATGTTCTAAAAATATCCAAACGATGAACTTTCTAATTCATATAAAAAGTCTACCATATAAATGTTGACCGAATCGGTATTAAAACCGTAATCGAAATACCTCGTCCCAAATTAATTAACGGTATATTGGCCAAAAATCAATTAACAAAGAGTCAAATTAATTGAGACATGGATCAAATCATTGTCAATTGGACGCCTTTTTTCCGATCAACTTCGGAGGGTCTGTACAAACAGGCAAATGAAACTAGTTATGATCTGTTTCCACAACGTAAATATTTCCGGAGCGTCGGGGGGAGGGGGCACATGTCAAAGGCGCCGGCTTCGGTATTGATCTAACGCGGGTGCGGGGGTGAAGGAGGAACGGCGCGGGCGGTGGTGCACTGCCCGCGTACTACGGAGGCTGCCTTACGTAAGGGCGCAGCGCGTCTGACGCCCTGTCTGCCGGCGTCGGTCACGTTGATTAATAAAACCTTCATCGACTCACTGCAACCGTGATATCGGTTCGCTTTTAACATTATTAAATAATTCCTGAAACGATGTTGTTTATTTCAAGCCGTGCTCTAATGAAAATATCTTACTGTAATTACTTTCTGTTAATCTTCTTAGTCTGTGAATTCTATTCATTTAATCATTTAATCCTTTCTAAAAACCTATTAATATATCTGTTTAGATTAAAATTATATGATAAGTAATTAATTTATGTGGATTATTTAAATTTGTATTTTCTACAAATTTCAAGAAAAGCTTATTTTAGTTAATAAAAATTAATGGTTTATACTAATGAGTTTTTCCGCTTAAATAAAGATTTATCAAATGTTTTGTGTTAATAAATAAGAGATAATTCACGTTATAAATGATTGAACAAGTCTTATGCGTGAATTACCTTACTTTTAATTATGGCTCGACGTTTCGACCTGGTTACACAGGCCGTGGTCATGAGCAAACTATAATGCCGCAGAGTTTTCATCGAGGACGAAAAGTTATGAGTACTTTCTCTACCCGGGAAGTTCCTTCTCTTAATAATAATAAATAATAATAATAAAACATTTATTTGGCACACAACACAACAAACAACACAGCAAAATAGGTTATTAAAGACAGAAAACAAAAACAGTAAGCACCCTATGTTGTGATGATGCACCAAAGGGAAATCAGCTCAGCAAATGCTAAGTAACCGAGCCGAGCCACCCAGCGCTGATTTTCAGCTGACACCCATTTATTGAATCGACGCGAAGAAAACAGCAAGGAAGAATTAAAAATAAGTTATTACGCGCATTATACCATTTAAAATATATACGATGAGTATAAAATCCGAGAGCTTAAAATGTGTTAAGATTCTCTCTTACTTTTGCCGAATCCTTGGGCTATGGAATGGTCTTCCAGCGAGCGTATCGTATGATATTGGGTCTTTTAAGTGAAATGTGAAGAGATATTTGTGCAGGTCAGCATGATTGTTATGGCTATCGGTGGTTTTTTTTGCTGTTGGTAATCGTTGACGTCTTTGGACAATTCTATGCTTACCATCAGATCGTTCTCAAAGCGTTATATATAGCCTATATATATATTATTTTTATCCTGATACTACACAGTGACCTTTGCCGTGTCAGGATAAAAAAAAATCATGTAATCCAAATGCATTATATATAAAAAGCGCTTCGAGAACGGCGATCAGCTGAAATCCTAATCACATTGGGTAGATACAACATAAGCGCAAAGTGAATACAGTCACTAATTGTTAATTAATGTTTCAGAAAATTTTGCCACCACAACGTTTTGAGTCCAAGACCCTCAGCTTTGCAAGTCGGGCTACCACTGAGCTATTACGCGGTCAAAACAATGACCAGCCTGCTATATCATATGAACAGTTGAAAGCTTCGTAACCTTAAGTTCCTGTTGCATTATTGTTCCAATAACTTACAAATTCTTATTTGGCCGAAAGTACCTTCTACAGTTTCCTTTCCATTATTACCAATTCCATAAACTCGCTGGCTTAGCGAACTAAACACTCGCCCGCCTCGCTCTGAAAAATTATAAAGGCCTTCTGAGATAAGCAATAATTTTGACCTGTCATAAAACATAAACTCGGCATTCTAAAAATGAAGTTTAAGAATATTCGCTTATACTCGAAATTTATCGATTTCGATTTGTATTTTCCTCACAATATTTATAATCGTAAAGGTAAAATATTAAATTTAAGTGAAACGAAAATCAGTTTACCCCGCCCGGGTCGATCCCCGTGCTCAGTGGGAGGACTAAACCGTTTAGAGTAACAAGATATTTTAAGCGGATCATTGCAGTTTAAGGCCCTTTTCTTTGTTTTGCAAAGTAATCAAGAAGTCTCTAAAACCGAATTTGAGGAATCTAATCACGGCGGGATTTTCGCGAAAGAGTTTTTAAAATAGACTCTGTTCAAGAAAATCTTTTCGTCCTTTTTACATTAGCACTCGCTTACGACTTTGTTAGAATAATTGAGATTTGTTTGAAACAAATTAAGACAGCATTGTACGTGTTGATGATTGCAGAGTAAGCCGAAAATAGAGAATATATTTTAAAAAATCTATAGTAGTAGATGTGTAGTAATGTAATAACATATGCTAAACGGACTTCTCTTTGGCATATCATCATAACACTATATATTTGCTTTTATTGTTTTCTACCTTAATTAACCTATTTTTCTGTGTTGTATGTTATATGCCAAATAAATGGTTTTCTGCTTATGTTTCAATATACGACTATTGCATAAAGTTCTAAAGCTTTTCAATAGGTGAAGCTTTCTTTTCAAATTTACAAAATAATTTACCTATATGAATATTTCTGAATTTCAACAATTCCAATATTTAATTTTTACGTCCTTCTATTTCAAGATGTTCTGTTGGCGAGTAAGGCTTTTGCCGTTTAGCACCTGACGGCGTCCGAAAGAGCATTTAAAATAATTTTAAATTACGAAGTTCTGTCTGTGACGGCCAAACTTGAGCGAACAATGGTCGCGAAACATTCCTTGATTGCTAATGACGACATTGTGAGACAACTTGAATTAAACGAAACGGAATAAGAAAGTCCGGAGGAAAAGTTTGTTCAAAATATTCTCTGTAAAGTCCGTGGCTTATTATAATATATATTTTTTATATATAATAACTGTAAGATTTATTTGTCAGTAACTGTATTGAGTATTTTTTAGGTCAATACTTAAACCAAGAAATTTTTATTACTTTAGAAAAATTAAAGCGATTCTATTATATATTGTAAGGCATATAAAGTATCTATAAAGTTATGTCCGTAATATTAAACCATCTTTATTGAACAAGCTGGAAAAACTTAAGGAATTTGTACATCATATTTTTATAGATAACCAAACCAGCGGTAAAAAATCTTAGTATTTTTTTCTCAAAATAAATCGTTGATAATAAAAGCACAAAATAAATATACTTTTTTAATTAATTTCGCTTCTATCAATAAGAAAATTAATAAGTAAAAGAGCTTAATAAAATTAAATGTAAATTTATTCTAACAAATGATAAAATACATCATACGCTCCACCACTGTAATTAACATTATTATAATTCGCAAAGCAATTATACAGATAAAACATTATCTCGACAAAAATGTGAATATAATCGTGCTTCAATCATTGACTATCTCCAGAATATAAATAACGATTCAAACCGTTTCCTATCACAACTTGACAGGCTTAATTCCGACCTGTATCATCTCGATCATTAATTTAAAAGGCCTCATTGGGTCACAATGAATGCCCTATATTTGTAACCTCGTTGTGGAATGCCATGACAAATATAAATCGCACGAATTAAACCTTAGAACATGAGGTGAGGGTGGCCAGCGACGCGGAAAAAATGCTTAACCTTATACCTCAATCATATTTCCGTCGGGTGATAGAATTGGAATAATACGTCGGAAATATTAATTTGAGCTCTCGTTGCGTCTTCCTCTGATCGTAACTTCTAGGAAATTTTATACAGATTAATAAAAATCTGTATATTGAATACCAGATATATTTTAACGTTGACCTATTACTTACAATACATGTATAAAATATATTTTTAAATTATTTTCGTTAATTTTTATGTTAGTACCGTTCTTATTAATTATATGTTATGTTTATGATAAATTATTAATATTATATATTTAAATAATTACACTTTATCGATTAAATGAACGAACCGATATTCAGATTTTATTATTTCCTTTATTTTTGTTACAGAGTCAAGAATTGGGCGTTAAAATTTGGCGTCGATTTATGGGAGTTCGGCAGACACTTCACAAAAATGAATCAAATACAAAATGTACGTATTTTCTTTTAAAATAAAATATAATTTATCGAAATCAGTTTCCTTATATTTGTTTAGATTTTAAAATCAAGCTTTAATTAAAAAAAACATACAAGAGAATATAAAACGTAAAAAAATATTACTTCTGTTTTGTATCAGAAGTAAATTGCTGAGCTATTTGTTTGATTTCTTCTTGACATATGAATAATGTTGTAAATTAGTACCGATAGGCATTATTAACACTTAGATGTATTAAATTGGTATATCTGATAACTGAACAGTTCATTTGGTAAACATTTTGGAGCAAATGTATAAAATATTACTAGACTTAGAAAAAGACAGGTAAAAAAATAGAAGAGTGGAAATATTTCCTCTTGAGAGTGGCGTGAAAGCATTCAACTGCTAACCAGTCTCATCGGGCTGACGCTCTCGTACAAAAACGTAGTATTCACCTTACGTTCTATGCCTGTAAAAAAATAATACAAAGGCTCGTAACATTTCTTTACGTATTTTTTTTTTATTACATACAGTCTAGCGCTTGACCTCAATCTCACCTGCTGGAAAGTGATGATGAGGCCGACGATGGAGCGCGCTCACCCAGCAAATACCGATTCACTCGACGTTTGAAGATTCCCATGTCATAAGACGCCGGAAACACTGACGCAGGAAGCGAGTTCCACTCCTTCGCGGTACGCAGCAAAAAGGAGGAGGCAAATCGCTTAGTGCGAGCAGCAGGAATGTCAACCACAAAAGGGTGCAAACCAGCACGGCGTCTCGTCAATTTATGGTAGAAGGGGGAGGGTGGAACTAAATCATACAACTCAACCGCACACTCTCCAGAGTATAGTCTATAGAAAACCGAAAGGCAAGCCACTTTACGCCGGTGTTCCAAACTGAGTAGTTTACGCGACGTAAGAGCCTCATCGGCAATGAGTCGACGAGCTCGGCGATCAATTGAGTCCAAAGCAGCCAGATGGTGTTTGGCGGAACCATCCCAAAGGTGGCAGCAATACTCCACACACGACCGAACTTGCGCCTGATACAGGTTAACAAGTTGGGTCGGCGTAAAATGCCGCCTAACCCTGAAAAGAACCCCCAGTTTCCGAGCAGCTGTTTTAGCCTTAGCTTCAATCGAACGCCCAAAGTTAAGGTCCGCAGTTAGCTCCATGCCTAGAAGCTCGAGGCTATCAGCCAATGGTACGCTAACACCCTGGAAAGTAGGAGCCAAGACGAAAGGGCTCCGTTTGGCGGAGAAGAGACAGGCCTGCGTCTTCAGCGCGTTAAACCTGACCAGGTTCGCATCACCCCAATCGGATACGAAATTTAAGGCCGTATCAACACGCCGAACCATCGCCCCCCTCTCTTTGCAGATTTCGATTGAAGCAGCCTGAGGCCTGGACAAGTATCCGATCAGACATTAGGTTTTACAAAATTTCAAAATAATTTCAGTATATTCCTAGTTATTATGATAAACGTAATTCAATATCCATTAAATTATAAACTATTCTTACTTTGTAATATTGAAACATTTAAATAAATACTTACATATGTCAACGAACTTGAAAATAATATAATCTTCTACTAGAGTACAGCGTACTATATAGAAGATATTAGAATAATAAAGATTTTTTTTAAATATCAAATATGAACTCAACGGGCCCACGCATTTTAATCTAAACAATTAAACCAACTCGTATTAATAATTCCTTGATAACTGCTTTAAAATATCAATTATCACATTTTTTTTATAGCGTAGAGCTCAGACAGAGTTAAATATTTTGTATCAGAGTAAATTTAGTAAAACAAGTTTTTATTCTAACTGATCCTAAAGATTTTTTTTGTTCTTTATCATTTCATTTCTACAAATCCCTTGACCTAGTTTTCTACGAAACCATTGGGTAGGAATATGGTATAACTAAGAGTAGTCAATTGATTACTGTATTATTTATATGCATAGATGAGCAAAATTTTAATGAAAAACGATAACATTTAGCGTTTTTCATCAATAATATGACTGCCTTTTGCTCATCTACGTTTTAAACACTACGGAATCCTCAATTGCATACACATTTATGACTCCTTAATGCTTGGAAGCGATTTAATTAAGATTACAGAGCCACAAAATTAAAATCATGACATTTTGCCCATCACTGATATCCCGTAGATACAAATTTTCTGTTCACATTTGCTGTAAATTTATTGCTAATCATTACAAGAGATAATTTAAGGGAACAATCAAGGTACCTATATACAAATTTGTGCTTTAACTTTTAAACATAATTAAAACTTGATTTGTATATTTGTAGGTAACAGAAGTAATTATTTTAATTAAAATGATAAAATGAATACATATTATATTAAAGTAATAATATAAATCTGTCATATATTATTAGTAGTAATAAAACAATCATAATTCTGCGAAGATTCCGTCTCCCAAACTAATACAATATCTAATGTTTGTTATAAACTTTCTCATCGCCCACTCCACATCCCCCGGTATTATCCTTATAGGTATATTATTTACTTTTCCATTATTTATATATCTTGTGCTTCAAATATATGATTTATTCCTTTATTTTTATTTTTTATACTTGCTTGACAAGTACAAGTAAGTACAGTGTAGTTCAAAAACAAAAGCGACCATCAAAGAATGAAAATACATTGATATTCTCCGTCGTCATGTCATTAAATTGATCTTACTATCTGGAAAATATATAATTACTTTTCTCTAAGTTTTTCAAAATTTCCACGTAAACGAAAAATCTACTTTAATTGGGACCAGTGTGATCATTCTTTAATTATGGTAAAATTCAAGTAATATGGTATAAAAATTACATATTAATAGGCACATAGAGTCATAAGTACAATACATTTTACGTTGAGTGGTTTGTGTTTAATTCTCAGCTGACGTCAAATAATTATAACAGGCAGATAGCTATGTTTTCTCTTCGTATTTACCTTTATACCCTGTCCATTATATTAACCATCTTTTGACAGATGACGATTTATATATTTAGTGATGTCCTAAAGATTCTCGAATGCGATACCATTCCGATTATAGTACCTACTATCATTAATCGAATTACGTACCTACGTAATTCGATTAATGATAACCTACGTAAACTAATAACAGATATAGAAATCAACATTTTAATTTAATATTGCCTTAGTTTTTTGAAAATAAATGTTAATCCGTGTCTATTTATTATAATCATAAAAAATAAATTATACATCAACTGGCAACATCAACAGACCTTCCGCTCGGCCGCCATTTTGACGTGATCTGTCACTCGCAACGAAACGCCCGTGATAGTCACACGCATTTACGTTCGCTGAGTGTTCTCTCGCATCTGTTACACCTTGAGTTGAGTAGCTTTATTCCTCGGTAAAACTTTTGTGAAACTTATATTAATTGATCGTGAAAATGCCGAAAGGACGTGTGTTGAAAGCACAATCGAGACAGTTAGTGTTAAAACTTCATGAGTATTTTGAGCAAGAAAATCAAAATGGCGGACCTCTTATACCTATCACGCAAGTCCGAAACCGTGTTGCAGCCGCGTTGGGGATCAGTCTATCAACTGTGACTAAAATCACTACTGATGCCTACGGCAGGAGCGGCTTGGAGCAAAACAAACCATCTACACCAAAAAGAAAGCGCCGGGCTCATAAGGTGACAGCTGTTGATGACTTTGACGCTGACGCTATTCGTCGTCATGTATATGATTACTACTTGAGAAAAGAAATTCCAACTTTGAGAAAACTTATTGTTTCTTTGAAAAGAAGTGGTATATTTCATGGTGAAAAATCTTCTTTGGACAAAGTTTTGAACACAGTTGGCTTTTCATATAAAAAGTCAAATAAAAAAAATATATTAATGGAACGCACAGATATATTTATAGCAGGTTGTGATTTTTTAAGAGAGGCAAAGAAAATACAAGATTGGCCAAATATTGTTTTCACGGATGAAACATGGTTCAACGCTAACCACACACTATCTCGTTTCTGGACTGATGATACTGCTGATTCCACTTCCTCAGTACCAATGGGAAAAGGTGAGCGCCTAATCATTTGCCATGCAGGTACAGCAAAAGGATTTGTACAAGACGCACTGTTGGCATTTAAATCGAAGAAATCAAATGACTACCACGAAGAGATGAATGCAAATGTGTAAGAAGAGTGGTTCAAAAAAATGCTCATTTCATTGGAAGAACCATCAATAATTTTTATTGATAATGCGCCCTACCACACCCGTCAAATTGACAAAATGCCAACACAGGCTAATAAAAAGCATGAAATAATTAATTGGCTTCGGGACAATGGAGAAAATGTGGACGACTCAATGTTAAAAGTTGAATTAATAAAAATATTGAAAACCAAAAAGAGAGCAAAACGCTATGTAATTAATGAAATGGCAGCAGAATATGGCCATACTGTTCTTCGGATTCCTCCATACCACTGCCAGTACAACGCAATAGAACTTATATGGGCACAAGTAAAAGGGCATGCTGCGAGACGCAATACAAGCCCCCCATTCACAGCGAATAAAATGTTGCAATTGCTAAAAAATGCTTGCACCCACGTAACGGCCGAGAACTGGGCAAGTGTGGTGGAAAGAACTAAAAGAGTAATATTCTCTGATTGAGAACGTTATATTGCGTTTGATAATATATTATCTACACAAGAGCTAATAATAACTGTTACTGAAGACTCCTCATCGGAGGAGTCTAGTGTTGATTGTCATTCCGACGACTCGTGCTAATAAAATAAATTAAACTATCCTGATTGTTTTATTTGTATTCATGTATTAACTAAGAAGAAAGTAAAATTTTATATAATGTTATTAAATGTCTTTTTTATCATTACATATTAATTAAATTTTAAATAAAATATTAACTACACTTTATTAACATTATAGAAGAGTATTTCTTTAGCAGACTTAATACTCGTAACATCGATTTCTACCGATTATTTTTAATCTGTGGCATAATCGTAGTAACCATTATGTGTGACACATCACTAAGTGGGCGGTACCCATTCATAAAGTACAAATATTATTTGTATGACATTTGTACATAAGCAATACAAAACTTAATGAGCGTGAGCTGTCAAAAGACTGATAATATGATGGACAGAGTATAATACCTCTAGTACTCAAGAATCTCATTATATTCAGATTTTAGATCAAGAATGAGAAAATATTATAAAAACCGTCCGGAACTAATGAACCGAAACATTTCGTTTAGAATGTGTAAACGTCGCAAAAATACTTTATCTTTCCTATTTGCCTTGCTCCAGTTTCGTATAAAAGCTGACCCAAAGCCAGCTTCGTACCCGCCGCTAGTAGAATACAGGAGAAGTAAATTAGGTTAAACTAAGCATCCAACACAATGTACTAGTTTTAAGTACGTATATAATATAATGATGGCCATCATTACCGTATTTAACAACTGAACATTAAATTGCAACGAAGTGTATAACGTACATTAAGAACAACACAAAAATCTACGTATTTTTAAGAATTAAAAATAATATTCTATTACCACGTTGTATCAGAATGTTATATATATCCACTAAAAGAAGAAAAAATACTGAAAATTAAGAAACGAAGCAAAAATAACCACATAATTATTGACTTATTATCTCTATGTTATATTGTCTACTAATAAATATATTATACTTTTTAGGAGTTTTTTAATAGTTTTTAGTTGATTTTATATTTTATAGTTTTAATATAGTCCATATTTATCCATCTCCAGAAAAACAAATTCCTTTCTCTTTTAAAATACAATTTTACAATGAAATGAATCTTTAGCTCAATTTCGACATTCTAACGAGAATATGAAATTCCAGGACGACTCGTCAGTCTTGGGCTCCGATCTTCTTGGTGAACTTTAATTTCATTAGTAGAATACATTTTAATTAATTGATCATTTATATTAAAAATTGTGTACGGAAAGCCTCCGCTCGAGCATAAATTTTAATATTTAAGAATATCGTTTTGTAGCCTAGGATAATATAAAAAAAAAATAAAGTAAGACATATACGGATGATGGCATAGTACTTATACAATCGCTGAACATTAAGCTTCTAATGAGAAAGTTGACTTTAAAATTTATTAATATATATTTAAAAGTATGCTTTATTGAACGACACGTAGGAAAAATTACTTGTTACAATACAGCTCATTAAGGAATATCCTTCTAAATATCTACACTTAAAAAAATTACACTAATAGGTCTGAGTGCGTGACCCCAATGTGCTCGTAGCCCGTAGCAATTGATGTAGCTAGTCCGGCACAGGTAGGGACCGCTTATATATCTTGAAAATACATAAATTTGTTTTATAACATAGTAATAAAGAATATAAGATAATCATGTAGAAATAAAGTATTTATTGAAATAACGAAAGTCCTGTCAAAATTTCTTCAATGGTTTCATAATTAGTTAGGCTTCGTTAATGTAACGAAGGAAAGTATTTTGCTTTACGACTCTGGTGTAAGATGTATTCTACCACTGCAATATCAACGGATCTCTCTGTTTGTATATAACCGGTTTTAATAAAACTTGTAAATATGTAGAGAATATATGTATACACATATTTAATTATATTGGGCCGTTGCATTAATAGTAGGTTGCATAATATATTGGTCATGCTGTATCTCCGGTTCTACCCAATGAATCGTGACCAGACATAGACTTTAATTAAAGTATCCTATCAAGATCAAATCAGTAGTTTCAACATGATGCTCAAATAAACATAGATCAAATTACATTTTCAAATAAATAGTTGAACTGACTTAGATTTTTTAAATATCTAGAAATAAAAACATAAAAATATAAAACTAGAAACATTGTATAATAATTAAGAACATATATTTTAGTCAAGCTTAAGAAACAATTTTTAAATTTTAAGACGTTTTAAACACAAAGAATCATAAATTGTATACAAATTTATGAAATATTAGTTATTAAAAGACTTTTCAAATTTAAGGAGCGGTTATGAAACTGCGCGTGAATCATATATAAATGTACAAAAATAAAGAGTAATACAAGTATTTGTTGGTACATATGTTACTAGGACACAATGGACAGAGACAAGTTTAAACAGGTTCTCGCAAACTGTCCGTCAAACTTCGACATCAAAAGGATCTAATATACACATATAAACATACATACCTACAGAAATAATTCAGTGTTTTTCCGCAACCACCTTTTCACAGCATGAATTTTTATGTTCAATAACACAAGTCGCAAATAGAGTATTATAATTTGAACTTTTAATCAAAACATTATATTGATTTTTGACTTATATCTCCGTTTTAAGTTGAAAAGTTAGCAAAAGCTGTGAAAATGCCAACAATATTCACTTTTTAATGTCTACTTAAAACACCTATAAATATACAGACTTTTCTAAAAACCTTCTCTTTCTTTTCAATTTAGTTTTCTCGTTCAGTATACTTTAGTGATTATATTTACGATGTAGTTCTATTTAAATAGCTATATTGAAACAATTGAATGGTGATCCCATTCGATTTTTACAAGGATGAATATGCTTACTAAATTTTTTTTAATTCAAATTTTGTACATATGCAAACGTAAGCTGGTAAATTTAAGCAATTATTATTTCCAAGTCATGTATTTTTGTAAGAATTTTGCCACGGTATTCAAAGTTAGCGACTACTGAACATAAAAAGTCAATTAAGTAGGAAACGCAGGTATAAAAGTGTAAAAGGAGCGTACAAAATTACGAGCAAATAAATTTTCCACGGGCTTGATGTTTAGCAATTCGCTTAGTGGTGTTAAGGAAAACGGGCCTAGGCGGTCCCATCCTTTCTCGTACATATTTTTTGTGGGCAAATGGAGTTCCCTTGTGCGGAATGCACAATCCGTCCGGGCGGAGTGGAAAATCCTGTTCGGCGACAAGAAACTACGGACCGATGCTTGAACGGCTCACCGACCGTGACACAGCGTTTTTACCGTTATTATTTACCGTTTTTGTACATACTTAGATCGTTCAATATAACTCATAACAAAACATAGACCTACATATATATATTTTTTTATAAAAACTATTTTTGATAAGTACCTTTGTGGATGTCACATGAAAAACAAACATTTGGACATTCAATTTTAGAGCTGACCAGAATTTTTAAAATAAAAGCTTAGAATATACAACGAAAAATGAACGATCAGGGATTCTAGACAACATTTCAAGAATTATTTTTGGTGTGGAACGAAAGAGAAGTGTTGTATTGAAATAAAAGTAAATTACTATAAAAATTGTAAAACTACTATTTATATTCAGAATTAAAAACGCAAGAAAACACGACGCTTTTATTAAAGTAGAAGATAGCACGGATAACTAGTCGTACGGTATCGTACCACATAGTTTCACAATAAAGTTAAAATTAAATAAACTTCTTAATACTATTGCCTTTGTTAAATTATTTGAGTACAAGCAACCTAGAGTATTCATAAAATAAATAGTCAGTTGACAACTTGAGATAGTTACTCCAAAAGTAAGCATAAGTAATCAAGTAGTTACCATCGAAAATAAGTAACTATTTTAATTAATAGTTTAACAAGATTACCCTGCACCAATGAGGCTGGTGTTGACGTACAAAGCGGATTAAATTAACTGCCTTAATTGAATTTAGGTTCCTTGTTAACCGACGTGTCCCCAAAGGAAAGCGCCGAGTCGCAGCGCGCTCCAAGACTGGCCTCGCGTCCGCTTAATACAACGTAGCTCTTCGAGATTACATTTTGAATAGAACCATATATTTCCTACAAAATTCGTATTAACCAGTAACAGAGTTGATTACTGCATTTCTTTTAAATTTGGTACATCTTTAATTTATTTTCGTAGTATTTATAAATTTACTAACACATTATTGCCATTTATAAAAGACTGTTTGTATATAATTATTATATATACACTATGAAAATCAATCGCAACGGTTTTGTATTTTTCACTTTTAATCAAGGTTGTATTGAGAATTACTTGTTAGGTATGAAGGTATACCTTCCAGATATGAGTCTCTCAGTTTTTAATTATTTGTTTATATGTTGACATTTAGCAGTTGTAGAAAATATTTTTTCTTAATTACTGAATCCTGGATCTGTATTATAGAATATATATTAAAATACCCTTATAATATCAGTAATAGGTACTTTATTCATTGAACTAAAGAGAACCTGTAATAAATAAATGAAAAGTGAGCCTCATATTAATACTTTTAGGTGGATTCCTTATCACAAGTCTATAACCTCGTCCTAAAGGACCTCAACGGATTAAATTCGACTAAATATACCGCACTCATAAAGGGACAAATCAAATATCCGTTTCACCAAATCTTTCGTAACTTTGAGAGCTGGTGTTTTGATTTCATTTTTTGATCTTTTTGTGTATTTAGCTTTTACTCAAATGTAGGAAATATTTTAATATAAATATTTTTACAGCCCATAAATCAATGTCGTAACGTAACAGTAATAAGGAAATCACGGTAATATGCAAAATGTTTAAAAACATCAATCTTGACAAATCCAATACAATATTTACAAATTTTTAGTTTGTTCAGGAATTGAATCAACAGACCTCAATATAAATAACGAATATAATACATGTAGCGTATAAACCTAAATGTTTTATTTATGTGAAACAAATTCTAATTTGTGTGTGGTAATAATCAAGTAAGCATTGCTATGGCGGACGCCAGAGTGATCGGTCGTGTCATGCTGACTGCATCATATTATATGTTTTATTTATACAAATTATCCCAGATGACCAGAGCGGACAGTGCAAAATGTTTTTACAACATTTTATTAATACTAATACAAATTTACCCAAAGATTTAGTTTAATATTTTTTAGATATTTTATGCATTTATCTATAGTTGTTTTTATCTCCTTTCTCTTTATTTCAAATATTTGTGTTTGTCGAAGCCGTTGTAGAATTATCAAAAGCCAAAGTTGATACATCGGTATTTATAATATTTTATAATGTAAAAATAAACACAATTTTTTTGAAAGGAAACTGTGTAAAAAATATTGGAGTACGCACTACAATCCACGTTCAATGCTCGGCAGAGCTTAAGGGACGATATATCTTTAATCGACCGTTCAACAAACGAATTTATAGCACTAACCCAACAAACAAAAACCTACAAATACCATTGGTCCAAGAAAACGCGTTTTCGTTTTGATTTTTGTAACATTAGAACATAGAACCCTATAGAGATATTTCAAAATATAAAGCATATTATATTGGCCTCATAAATAATATACTTTTTATAATCTAACCACAATCGACTAACGCTTGCTTACAACAAAATAAATTCCATGTTATGTTACGTATTAACTGCTATTCAAGTTGTAACTGTTTCAATTTATAATAAACAACTTGAAAATAAAACTTACACAAGCACCTATACTATAAAAAGAACACTATAAAATGTGTATAGGACAGACATACGTAAATTAAAGAAAATCACATACTGATACTACTTAATTATACCAACAAATTTTCTTTAAGTTTCCGCATTTTAAAACAAAATGTATAGTTAGTTATAACTATAATATAATAATGAAACAGTTGAGTCCTCATATCTGACATAAAACTTAACTAAAAACAACTACAAGTATATAAGATAATAAGTATCAATCATGGATTTAATGTAAGATTCAGGTAGGTGGATAGTGTTGGCCTCGGATAAGCGCCGGCTATCGACGCTGCGCCGGTGGATCGCGACCACCCGCGCGGCGTTTGCTTTTGTCCCTCCCAAATCAAATATCCGTTGCTCCTCCGTCCTATCGCCTCGCCTTTCTCTGGGTTATTCATTCAATTACACATTGCTTTTTCGATGAATTTAATATTTATCTGAAGAATTTTTGTACTGTTTCATAATATTCAGAAGCATGTTCAAACAATTTTGAAGAATTAATGTTATACTATGTAAGAATATGCATTACAACTTACACTGTAAATTTGTTTTATATTGAATCAGAAACTTGAGTAAACTGCGCCTGATGAAACGCAACGTGAAAATTAAAATTGACGAAGGCCGTTAAGAGATAAGAATCCATTGACAACTACCGTCGATATACCAGTCTAAATATAGGATAATCACTGTGACAATAATCTCTATGTTTGTAGGAAAAACGAACTCTAAAAGAAAGCCGAAGTGACTGTTTTGAATTCTGGATGAATGTGGCACATTCTCTATTCAGCGTTCAACTTGATTTTTCTAATGTATATATAGCTTTACATGAAGTAGTAGAAAGCTCTATGCTGTTAAAGAAACTCTAATAGATTCCGATCAACAGCTTTTATAATACAGTACCAAATCTACCAAAGAAATATTATAATCATACTACAAAATATAAAAGTTGTAACTCAAGGAAATATTAAATAGAAAAAAATACAAGTAAGGCAACAACTGTATCTCGTTAGATTTGATAGCACAACAAAAGCGACATCGGGCTCGGCCGAAATTCAATAACAACGCGCCGCGGAGCGCGCGTCTTTCGAATAACAATAATTTGGCAGCCAGCATCCGACAAATTCCGGATGTGTTCGTTCCATTTTTAAATTTGACAGGTCTCGGTCGCGACTGTGAACCTGTAGGGCTTCCAGGCTTGATCACAACTCGCGACAAGGGAAAATTCAAGACCATCTGATCTATTTTCTGGAAATAAGATGTTTAAAATCCTATTGATTATTTTACCTACTGAGCCAGAGTTTTTATCAAATTTAAGTAATTCTCAAAATATCAGGCCATCTGAAGTTTTGTTTCACATGAGGCACCGACCAAAAATTTGTTATTAAGGTTGTACAAGAAGATAATAATGTGTTTTTTTTTAGAGTTTTAGCGGATACAGCCTCTAAAGTATCTGTGCTCACCCTGAAAGGGATATAGCGTGACGATATATAATTATTACTCTAAACAGTCTTGAGACTGGTTTTAGTCTAGGTTTCGAATTTAGAACATAAATTCACGAGTCTCCACCAATTTCAAGATTCCAGATTCCCGGAATGAAAGCCCTAGTACCCGTCGCTTCGCTTTTCCTCTCGAAGCAATAACTCAGCGCGCGATGTAGTGCGAACTCGGCACAATTGTTGTCATTTTCGCAAATTATGTAAACGCTACACGCTTGCCAATGTTTATCTGAACTCGTGGAAGCATTAAATTATCTGATGCTGCATGCAGACATTACCTATCTATCTGCACTAGTTGTAATTGTTTGCGTTGACTTATGTAGATGTCACACTCAGTTTATATTATGTAGGTAATTGCGTGTAATGGCTTAATTAATTGAAATTCAATTTACTATACTTCACATGATTAATGTAGATACATCGACATATTCTAAAACTCAGACATATTTTTGAATCCTATTGAAAAATCGCAATATTTTTAGTTATAAGTGTGCCTGCGAAATTTTGTTAACGTTTTTTTTTTTACACTGGCTTGACAAAGCGACTACAGTGCACCTAATGGTAAGTACAGTGTAGTCCAAAAACGAAAGCGACCGTCAAAGGATGAAAATCCGCTGATAGTCTCCATCATCATGTCGGCTTACATATACCACGATCTCTAGGTATGTGAGTTACTGGATATACACAATCTAATCCCGAAACGCGACAGGCCAAAGCGAGTCACTATGACGGTCTTTACACTTGTGTTTATGACCCAGTTCGGGTAATCGCCCTACCAACAAACGTAAACATGACGTGTTTATTAAGTAAATATGTGATTTAAAATATATATTTGTACTATATATAACTATACTTTTTTCTATACTTTATGTGCACTTACAGGTACGATTTCTATATGAACAACCACAAAGACCCAGACGTTAAGTCCCTTAGCTAATAAGTTAATGAATAAATAAATAATTTATAAAATAATTTTATTATAATGAGGCTATTGTTATAGAAATACCATGAATACAACGTGGACGTTGTCCGCAAAGACGGACTCCTTTTGGTCAGAGAGCTTGCAGCGGAGGTGAAAAATTACATGGACTTCAAGATCAATGCTGTCATGGTGAGTTTTTTTATTTATTCTAATGATATTTAAATATTTCTCGACTAGTTTCATTTACAGAATATTATCACATCACCTAATAAGCATTGTTGTTGTTCCAACTTCCTAATATAAAAGGAATACAGAAATAGTATTTAACAGATCTATAATATAAAAATGAATCGCTAAATGTCTTGATAAGCGCGAAACTCGAGAACGGCTGAACCGATTTGGCTGTTTTTTTTTTTTGTTGTGTTTGATGAAGTCTGAGGAAGGTTATTACGGAGAGAAAAATTTTAAAAATTCCCTGCAACTGTCTAAAAATAACACTTTTCTGTATTCTCATACAAAAAATTCGTTATAAGTCATTTTGAACTTTAATACCACACCATAAAGTTTAAATGTTAGTGGACGGGTTCCGGGAAGGCAAAACAATTATTGAGTGATGATGTATAAATATTAATGTCAATATTTGTCAATTTTTATACATATAGCATTATGGCCAGGTTCCTCCAAACAATTTTCAAAAAAATCTGACGGGGAAGCTATTAACATTAAAAAAAACAATGTGACTTTGTTTTAGAGAAATAGGGCAGAACAAGGTCTGTCGGGACAGCTAGTTCTTTAATAAAAATTAAACGCACAAAGCGCTGTTGATTAATTGTAGAGTAAATATCTAAATAAAATTAAACACGGAAATATATCTGCTGGATCATCTAAAAGTAAATAACAGCTTGTACTTCACAATTTATTGATATATCAAATACAGGCGACATCGTAAAAAGTTACGAATATCTTTAATATAAACTTCGAATAAAATTTAGTTCCAGAATAAAGCCAGTCGAGACCTTTTAGATTATACCGAAACGCTGATCCGGCAGAGCGAGTCTCAACCTTTCAGGGACAGATTGAATACATTCCCTTTGATGTAGATACATACGAGATAAATTCTTTTGGGGGACTACATCAAATGCCAAAACATTTTTGAATTAAATTTGAAATGTTAGAAAGTTATAAAAAGCTTCGACGGGCTAATTGATACAAAATATAGTCCTCCATACTATGCTTTACAGACATTGATAGGGACATTAGCTACTCTATAATCTTTACAGATTATTTCAACGTACATATTGGTTATAGTATGTATTCATATAAAAGAAGTGTTAACTTAAGAAGTATCTAATTTGAAAGCCTAAATTTATTTACTTTAGATTATAAGCATATGATTCAAATATATCACACAGAAGTAAATTTGTAATAACTATAATTGCAATATATAATTTACATAATTTCATAGTTAATCTATTATTATTAAACGGTAAACTTACAACAATAATGTAAAAACTATATCGAGGGGTGAAAGGCTATTTGGTTTAAGCAATATTTTTTGGTAATTTAGTGATATATATATCAGTGACGTGCATAGGGTTTTTGCACAGGGATAGAAGAATTTGCTTAATTATTTAGAATAGTATATTATGATAGTAAATATTATATTTTTTTCATAGGAGAGATAGATGACGTGAATATAGAATAGATATGAATATAAATGGTTCCTTTTTTTTGTTTAAGTTTAAGCAATGTATGCCAGAACTATTTATCACAAGGACATGCAATGCTTTCATGCATCTGTGGAATGAACGCTACTGATATATATATATATATATATTTGGTATCGCTAAAAAACGCTGATTCCGAAAAAATATATATTACTATTTCACCAAAAAATGTCGCTTAAACCAAATATCCTTTCACCCCTCGATATGTAACAATATATTTCTATCATCAGTGCTATTAAATAATTAATTTCTTTGTAAAAAAAAAATGATAGAAATAATACATTCAATTATTACTCATAATAATTTTGTTTAACTAGATAAAGGAGTTAAATAAATATTTTTCTTACAAGCTTATTTCAAACTAAACTGTCTCGATAAGCGGTGCAAGAGATAACATGATTAATATTACTCAACTTAACGTTGTTATCGCTTAAATATAAATAAAAATTAAACGAAGTTCTATTAATACATTACTTAGCAATAAATTATATATAAAGTATAAAAACAATGTGCATATTATTGTTGGATCGGGATTTTTACCTTGATTCCAGTTAATAACCCATTATTTACAGTGTTATAACAGCAGACAGTTGTAAAACGATAAGGGTTCATAAACAAACAGAAATGAAATAAATCCCGTGACAGCGTATTTCGAAATAAAATCCAATAGGAATGTGTTAACGATGAGGAGGCAAGCGGAGTATTGTGGATTGGTAAAATATTGCGCCTTCACCCGGGTATTAACATATTCGGCAATGGTGAGCTTTGGTTACCGCTAAACTTTGTCGCTTGTTATCTTAAATTTCGAAAAATCTTCGTTTCTTTTTTACGGATTTACATGGAATATTTTACGGACGATATTCAATACAATTAAATTATGTAGATAAATTATACTTCCGTAACTATCTTCAATCTAAAAATGTAATACGTAATAAGTAATTAATCATCAATATCATCAATCAATAGCAATCTACACTTGTGACAGCTCTTCAACATTCCATAGATTCATTGTAAAAGCGAGTATATATGTAACCAGATAAAAAAACGTCACTGGCGCAATACAGCTCATTTTATATTCCTAAAAGAAATTATGATTTTTCCTCAACCGTCAATCAGAAGCCATTTAACCTTATAAATTATATATTAGATACAATTCAAGGTTGCTTTTTATCCCAAGAAACAATCCGCTAGTTGTATCTTTCAAAAAAAAACTGTAAGAAAGCACTAACAATATCCATTGACGAGTCCTGAACGTCATTAGTAATTATTGTTGTAATAACTTATATAAAAAAACCAATGGATTATATCATTCATACAAAGATTTCAGCTTAAAATAATAATTGCCATAACCTAAAAGTATCGCTCACGTGAACGAAGTCGTAGCCAAATCTAGCAATAAATAAATAACACTGCTGACTCCATATAGGTGTGATGATATATTATTCACTCTATTAAAAATGTATTCTTTTGAGAATTGTTTTTATTTAGATTTAAAGTACTTATTAAAAAATATTGAAAACTATTGTAGATATAAGTATGAAATAAACTACGCATAGTGGTTTTACAGGTAAAAGTAACCAGTTTCAAATAGCACCTTTTACAATTTAAGTTTGAAATTTGTAATCTATCTAAAAGAGGGTTAGGGTTTTCCGTGTAGTATTCTAATACGTCAGAAAAATATAAACTTTGTCGTATTTAACTTTCGCAAACTTGAAAATTGAATGTCGTACTCTTCGCGCGGGACTGGCAGGAGCTTGGCTAAGTCCTGTCGGTATTGCACAGCTGACCGCGCCTGCGGTTACACTTTCCTATTTGTAATTCCATACATTCAGATATTGAAATTCTTTTGAATCGGAACTCCGTTGCCTGCCTAACTTTCGATCTCATGCAAAGTTGACAATTTCAACGGAATAAAAATTTTCTAAGTCTTTCTAGTTACGAGTACACAACGCAAAGATTTTTGATTTGTTAAATATTTATATACAAAGTAAAGTATTTAGTATGAAACCACTTTAGTAGTTATAATAAATATTATTCAGTTTATCTGGTATACAGTATGTCACAGATACTCTGTCTGACCCGAAAGGGACATATTATCGGAAAATTATAACATTCATCAACATTAAAAAGTACTGTTCTATAAAGTTGCAGGATTTACAAAAATCAGTGTAATAGATTAGTCAAACAAAGTATTATTATTTAACCTTATCTAATTAATTTTTATTTTGTTTGACCTTTTTCTGCTGCTTAATTAAAAAGGATAACGTAAATAGAATCGAATGTCGATACCGAGTAACGCCTTCAAGGTTCAGACAGGATTTTTATAACATACTGTATGATAATATGAATGAACTTTATATCTGTTTGCACAAATGTTATATCTAGCATGTCAATATTCACGTTTTTATGAGTATATTCGCAGATGTTTATTTTGCTATATCAACAATGAATGAAAGCATCACAGATAAGCAAACAATCGACTTAATCGAATACGGTATACTCTCATATTATTATAAAATCTTTGAAAGCAGAAAATGTTAACTTTTACCAAGCTATCAGCACAGTGAGTGAGTCAATCATTGCGGGTAAATTCCATGTCGGCTATATAGTTCAATAATGCAACTTTGATATAATTTATGTTGTTTTTGTTATATCTATTACTCGTATATCTGACACCCACAACTGGATTTATCTTATTGCGTGGGTTATGAGTGTCAATACACAGTAGCGTTCATTCCATAGATGCATGCAAGCACGGCATGCCCTTATGATAAATAAGTCTGGAATAAATTGCTTAAAGTTAAACAAAAAGGGACCATTTATATTCAGATCTATTCAATATTCACGCCGTCTATCTTTCCTATGAAAGCAATATAATAGTTACTATCATAATATAATATACAAATTAGTTACGCGAATTGTGCCTACCCTAATACACTATGCACGTCACTGTCAATACATGAACAATTCTAAGCCTCCACGCAACAAGCAAAGTTAGAACTATTTACTAAACACAACTATGTACTTATTTCGTAGTTAATTGCTTCTATATTATTATTGATTTTGCTATTCGAGAACAATTAATAGATAAACTGTTTAGAATTGAATAGCTACAAGATTCTAGTCATATAAAGTCACAATTTCTTTTAATCATATTGCGTTTAATAAAGATCATGCGTGAGTACTTTAACAGAAATAAACAAGTATCTTCGTATACACTTGATCGTTAAGGATGAAGATGTTTCATGTGTAAAGCTTCGTGTAAAAGCACTTTGCCATCTCGCTACTTAGGTAAACTTTGTTCAGCTTTTACTTGAGTTTTTGTAAAACACGTAATATTTCGGGCAGTGTGAAGTTGAACGCAAAGTTTCACCAAGAAGCAGTAATGTTTGGTGAGTAAAAGCCAAGTTGAAGGCGCAATGTTGGTGTAATTATTAGATCCAAGCCACCACCATGTCATTTGCGGTTTTTGTCAGAAGCTCGGCGTTCTCCTTTCTGTAAAAGTTCGTTTTTGTCGATTCCTAGTATCGCCCTCTCTAATGAAGGCCTTCAGGATTCAATTAACTGGAGGGATTGGAATGTTTTGTGATTTGTACTAGAAACGAAATTCCATCAAAGCTATTCAATCCTGTCTTGCAATGTTCTTGCAAATGGAGTTGATAAAAACTTCCATTTTAATTGTCGTAGGTATTTTGGATCCCACTGTTACTATAATTTTGTTATTTAGAACTTGCTGTGCCCGCGACTTCGTTCGTGTAGAAGTAGTACTTGATAATAATTATTTCAAGATTTTTCTGATATATTTTCAGACAGCAGTCAATTAGAATTTAATTTAATAATATTATACGTATTTCAGCCAAATCACCTAAACAATTATTTTTCTCCTATCAGTTTTAATATGTATAAATTAAGTGTTTTTTTTACTGATACATTCTCTTTTTAATTATAAACCGATTGAAATAAAATGAGCACTAAGTGTTAAATATACCTTTCCACAATATATTAGCGAAAACTGCATTGAAATCAGGTAAGTCATTTCAGAGATTAGAGGGCACAAACGTATTAAAAGTTTTGATACATTTTTAGTAACCCATATCGCGCAAGAGAAATTTTTCTGGAGAGTGGTATATATAGAAGCTCTTAAATCTTCAGTTAGTTAGTTCTCCAGTTAAATCTTAGTTTTCCATCTATATAATATTATATAGTGGTTGAGAAACGAATTTATTATATGTATTTTTTATTTTAATATAAAATATGTTTTATATATAACGTTTTTAAGTAAACCAAAATAATTTAATAATATTAATAATTTAAGTGATTTTTTTGAAAGTTATTACAATCATCCCGATTTAAAATATAAATACTTTTAAAAAAATCCTTCTAAAAATATTAAATCTCTTCTCTCTCTTGTTTCGTTTACAATTTATAGGTATCATTTAATTTCCTAAAAGTAGGTTTGGTGGAGTTTTTATACATTATGACTATTTTTAAAAAATGTATGGGCGAAAACCTTGATTAAATAAACGGAGTATTTCTTTAAAATATTGCTTCGAAATCTTAGAACACCGAAGAGTGAAAATGCTTGACTGCACTTGTAATTTCCCCTGAAGTTTTGATTTTCAAATGCGCAGTTGTGGTATATTATATCAATAACTTATATTCAATAAATTAAAGTGAAACCTTATATTTGCGTAAAATATATAATATTTACATTGACAATGAAAATATTGCATTTAAGAGCCTAATCTACACAAAACTCGATGAACTACGAATATTCAACTACCTAATTTCCTTTTCTGTCATAAATAATAATATAGTTTTATTTCTACATATTTCATTGTTGTATATAATACATTATATCAAAGATACTTACGCAATGTACAGATTGATATAGATAATTTAATTAAAATATCAAAGCGTTTACCCCTTTTAAGTCGATTCACGGTTGAAATTCCACGGTATAGGTAAGCTTACGAGAAATTTCGTGGAAATTATCGAAGTACCGCGAGCAGCCACGCAGCAACGACACGACATGGCGCATCTATTGAGTAATAAATCATAATCATATTATAATAGGCATAAAGCAAACAGACTCGCAGGATGATGGCCGCTCGCAAGCCACTGGTCGCGTTCGCAATAGCCATTTTCCTCTATCGTACTTTAATGGCAGTTACACTACCTGATTTAAGTGTTCTAGAAGGCATTACATGTTTTTAGTCATTATGGAATACACAGCTCGTTACGTATCTACCGTCTTCGTAGACACGGCAAATTGTGTCCGCACAGGCATGGTGGCTAGAAAGAACAAATGGTGGCTTTAAGTGCTGCCGCAAAGAACGTTTTGAATATTGATCAATTTAGGGATAATATTAACAATTTCATATATTTTATTCCAATTTATAACATCATTAATTTTCATGAGAAATAAGTTTTATAGATATTTATGAATAACGTTTAACGTAAAGTTTGATACCATATTATTAAAATTGGAAATTAATATATTTTCCCAGTAAATATTAATCAGATAGGCTTTAGATTTTATAATACATTTTGGTTTTATGGTTTAGGCAATTAAAAATGTAACTGTGAAGGCTAAATATTTTTATTGGTTTGTAGACGAATTCTTAAATATTGTTAAGGGTAGGGGAAGGATATCATTTTTTATTCAGTCAAATGGAAAAATACAATGAAAACATGACTGATTAAATACTGCGGAATCACCAGATAAGAAAACATTTTATTGTTTACAAGGATTTTAGAAGAGAGTTGATTTGTGTTTACCAAACACGCGATATTGGTATATTGATTGAACGCGCGGCCTTCTAATTTAAATATTTAATATGTTCAATTATGTTTTTTTAATTGACCGAGCATTGTGTTGGAATGATTTATACGTGTATATTGATATTTGTATCACAAAAGTAGGTTAAACAAATGTAACGTGAAACATCACCAATATAACTGTAGCACGTACAGTAAAATGTTGGTATTTCATTTTGTGCATATGACATTTAAGGGAGCAATGAACTTGTTTAAATGGCCTAGTTTCCGAATGCACTAACATTCTGAATAATATGCGAATGTAAATTACTATATTATTGCTGTAGATCTAGACACTAGTTTTGTAATGTGATTGTGGAAGAATGATCACTAAAACGAGCAAAACTGTTATAGAAAATTCTTACTAATAATAATAAGCAAATATTATTTTTACTAGGCATGTATTACGCTTTAGACTATTGGGATCTAGGTACCTTCATAATTTCTACCAATCGCAATGAAAACTTAGGCTGCTATAGGATTTTATTTGAGTAAAGGCAGTGATTTATCAAGGATTTACTTATAAATCAATTAATTATATTGACTCGGCAACTTATACCTACGTGTTGTATTATTATAAGCCTTACTTGTTGGCAATTCAATGCTAATTAGCAAGCATCTCTGTTTGTATTGACATATATTTAGAATCTATTGAGCGTCTGCTTTCTTCATTTTAGGATTAATTCTAAGGATTAACCGAGAGTTAAAACACAATAATTAATATATAACTGTTCTAATAAACACTATCACCGAATTCGCCGTTTTATATTTTTAATCAATTTATTGTAGGTACAAACTGGTCTCTAATTTGATTATGGAGTTTTTATTGATAATTAATTTACCTGTAAAAAAAAGTTTTTTACATCGTGATGTGAAGTCTTACAAGCCTATTGATATATAATTTCGTTTATAATAAAATACATTTCGTAACGGGGTGTATTTTTACGGGGGGAGTTAGCATCACAACTTTTTCAACCTCTAATCGAACGCATGGCACTTCGCCGGATTCGCTGTACCAATAGATATTCTTGGATTCAGGCAGAGAGATATCTCGACGGTAAATATAAGTGGAATAACTATATGTGTGACCGCTAATAGTTCTGTGCATTTTTAGAGCCCGAATTTTACAACCTTACCAGCACTTAATAATATAGTCCACTTAAATCGGAAACCTCGCAGCGCGTCCGTTACCGACATGCACACGGTATTATTCATTGAGCAAATTAAAATCCGCAGAGGTGTCACGGCCCTTAGTTGAAGCTAGGTGATAACCGATGTATATTAGAAGAACGTCAAAGATCATCAACTATCTAATCTTCGCAACATTGTGGACACGGTTCATAACGAATCAAGAATGCGTTAAGTTGGGATATATTCCTTATGAAGTATGTATATACCTTTTAAAGTTGTAAAGGATATCCGATTTGGATATAGAGACAGATAAAAATAACATATCCTGTTTTTGTTAAAGATATAGTCATTACATTTTTCGGATTAATTCGAATAATGCCGGTTATAAAATATTTTAGAAGCGTCAACAATTTATATATATAGAAATGGATTCGTAACTTCTAATAGTAACTTCGTAGACTGTAATCAAATCAATTTCAACCATAGCATGCAAGAAGCAGCAATCGTTTTATAGAAAATATTTAATTAATTGAATCTTTATAAGTGAAAGAGTATTACAGCTCAATGCTAAGGATGCTAATAAAACTAAATAAGGGAGATTTTCAGATTTTTCACGAGACATTTTATGACGACAGCCGAATCTTTTATATCAGGAACGGTTGAAATATTGATATCAAACAATTTTGGATATCCGATAAATTGCTGCTACCCCTAGCAGCACATAGGGCAAGGATTGAGTGTGCGCATAGTGCAAGTTTTAGGCATTCACTAGTAAGGAAACAATCTCGAGAGCAGCTGTTGCTTCAATAATTATAGTAGATACTTCAAGCAAGTTATATAGTTGTTACAGTACTTAAAGTTTATTACACTAACGTGATATAATAGTTCCAGAGATAGATGAGAATATCTTGTAGGGTAGAACTTACAACACAAGCCACACATCAAACTTTGGACATTTTCCTGGCTTGTTGTATGTTTCATTTATTTGAATGATATTGAATTTATAGGCAATAATAAAGTCGCGAATATTTTTAATAAATAAAAATATAGATATGACAAAGTGATTATTATAATTTTATAATATATCGTAACGTAATAATACATGAATTAATTTTAATTGTGCTGTTAAAATAGATCAACCAATGCATTCATCGGTTAACCAACTTTCATGATTGGTTTAACAATTGTTCAGATACTTTAGCATCGTTCATAATTTATTAGGAAATAAATACTATATCCATTAATTCCAAACATTATGTATGATATTTCATTGAAACTTTTTTCCCAATATTAAAGTTTAAATTACAATCATTCGTAAATATTGTTTATAACAACGTATTTAAAACTTTCACATTTTGTACTCATTCTAAATATGCACTTATTTAAATATACTTATGCTTATTGCTTAGTCTGTCATGACAATAATAGTCTGTGTAACCAACCATGGTAAAAAGTAAGTTAATTCACGCATAAGCCTTGTTAAAGTATTTATAACATCAAAAGTACAATAGCTGTAGAAAGTTTTAAAAAATTTATTACTTCGTAAGTAGTCAAGAACACGTATATGTACCACATAACATTTTAAGCCTTAGTGCGAGGCTTGTACCACGAAATTCCGGCGGCGAACCGCAGGGCGAACGGAACACCCTCGGCCGAGGGAGGCGCAGGAACTAGACCGCTGCATTGCCGACCTTAATGCCACCATCAGCAAATTGCGAAACACCAGCTGCTTGTGACAAGAAACCTCTGACATAATTCACGCCATCGAGCCACAATCGCCGACGGAAATTGCTATGACAATCAAGCGTTCAAGCGTGACAGCAGTACTCTTTAAAACAACTTACAAAACAATTTCACTATAAGAACTTTCACTTTAACAAATCGATTGAGCTACTACAAAAGTTCCACATAATCTTAGAACAGTAATATTTTAATTCTGTTTTCATACAATATTGTATCGTGTTATACGTAATTCAAAATATAAAATAAATATAATTAAAAACAAGGCTGCTTTAAGAGACGTCGATATGTCTGAAGAACTTCGAGATAATTTTAATACCTAAAAATGATAGGTTAGGTTAGGTTAGGTTTAGATGGTAGGTACCTGCGGGTAAAGAATAACTTTCACCTATAAAATATTTCAACACTGTAAGTATAGCCATCGTATTGATGATGTGAAAAGAAAAAAAGGGAGAAAATAATCTGAATTTACAGAGGCTAGGTGTTGGCTTTTATTTGTGGTAGGGCGATTGCCCGAACTGGGTCAAGACCACAGTATACAAGTATAAAGACAATATAGTGACTCGCTTTGGCCTGTCGCGTTTCGGGATCAGCTTGTGTATATCCAGTAACTCATACACCTAGAGACCTTCAGTCGTGGTATAAGTGGGGTGAAATAACGATGTAGACTATCAATGAATTTTCATCCTTTGATGGTCGCTTTCGTTTTTGGACTACACTGTACTGCCCATCAGGTACTCTGTAGTCACTTTGTGGGGATAGTGTAAAAAAAAAGGCTAATATCGAAAACAGACTGATCATCAAACTTTTAAATAGATAAACTAACGTGCAGTTTTAGAAACCCTTCTTAAATTTTAATACACTAATTATCTTTAATTGTAATGACTCATTAGTGTTTAGAAACATTTTAAAATGTAATGAGCTATTTTGAAAGTGGGTGTGAAGATTGTACGAATATATCCAAATAGCTATTACATAAACTTTATATAGTCTAGATACGTTAGAAAAATCATGCTATTTCAAACATATCTACTTTACTCTATTTCGGATTGTGATGCCTTTACGTATATTTGTGCGAAACATATCCCTAAACTAAAAGAAAAGCTCAGTGTAGGGAATTTTTTATTAAAACAAAAGAGTAATTAATTTGAATAGCAATCTCTAAGCTCCGCTTTGTTAAAACACGTCTCGATTGACGGGAAGGATTGAGTAATATTTTCTACAACGTAGAGGGTTATTAAGCATCATCTCGGCCTGAGTGCACTGTGACCCATATCCACTCGTTGCACCACCCGACTTATACGAGTGGACTTTATTGATTCGCAGTCTTGAGACGGTGTGCCATCCCACTCACTCCTGTGTTAGGATCGACTGGTGTGTACGAAATAGAAAGCGCCTCTCCCGTAGGCTACTTACTCAATATTCCAGAAGCGCACCGGGACGCCTTCAGTATTAGAACGCTTAGGCCACACGCACCCTTATAAACCAGCATTTCATATGCGCCCACTTTATAGTTTTTATATCCCTTTTACAATATTGTACAGTATCCTCACCGATGCAAGGTACATTAAAACTTACCCTCCCGATAACAAGGATATGCTTAACATTTAAAATATACAGAATGTATTAAAAACCCTGTCCAACCCGTGAAAACGTTAATCAATATCGATATTGAATCCTATTTATCTTATTATTTGTGGCCACTTACATGGAAACATAGGGATCGTCTGTAGCTGGACTGTAAAGGAAAAAGGGAAGCAAAGGATGATGCTAGTAGATCATGACGTCATTTAGATCCTGACCACCGTAGATTCTATGCACCATTTATCAATTAAAACACTTGATTAGTCATAACACTGATTTCTATATGTAATCGAAGCTTAAATCGCATATTAAATACAAGGTGTCTCAAAAGAAAGTTCACATTTAAATATTTTTTTAAAAGAAAAGTCTTAGCTTTATTGAAAAAATGTTTATTTTATATTGAAGTACACTGTTTGGGAATTTATTTTTTAAAAATAAAATCGTCCAAATGTAAACCGTTGCGCTCTCGGCATTCATTTAGTCGGGCACTAAAATTGCCTATGACAGCTTGGCAGGTGGTCTCCGTGATGGCTGCCATTTCATGACGGATATTTTCTTTTAATTGTGCCAGGGAAGTCGGTTTATTAGCGTAATCTTTTGATTTGACATAACCCCACAGGAAAAAATCCATAGGCGTTAAATCGGGACTCCGTGGAGGCCAATTTATGTCACCTCGCCTGGAGATTAATTTGTTCGGAAAAATTTCTCGAACTCGAGGCAGAGATCTGTTGGACGTGTGTGAAGTTGCTCCATCCTGCTGGAACCATGTTCTTTGGTTGTAACCAGGAAAGTTTTGCAGTTGGGGTACGAAAAACTCGTCTTAAATCTCCACATAACGCTCTGAATTCACTGTGAGTGTGCGTCCCCTTCCATCTTCAAAAAAGTAAGGGCCAATAATTCCTCGCGCCGACATCGCTGCCCATACGGTGACTTTGGGTGAATGTAGCGGTTTCTGATGTTTTTGTTTTGGGTTGGTTGCACTCCAGTAACGACAATTTTGCTTGTTTACATGCCCATTCAGGTGAAAATGGGCTTCATCGGAAAACAAGATGTTGGTGAACGTTGGAAAGCGCTCAATCATCTGATTTACAAAGGCAAGCCTCTGACCAGCATCTTGAGGCTTCAGTTCTTGCACTAACTGAATTTTGTACGGGTGCAGCTTTAAATCTTTGTGTAAAATGCGGCATAATGAAGATCTGTGCACATTTAAAGCAACAGCACGCTTCCGAATCGAGAGGTTTGGATCATCTCGAATAGACTGAGTAACACTGTCCACGTTTTCGGCTGTTCTTGATTTTCTTGGCCGCCCAGATTTTGGTTTCTCCAGAGTTGACCCAGTCTCTTCAAACTTCTCAACCCATTTTGCAATGAGTCGAGTGCTAGGCGCATCATTTAAGTGACGAATATGTCGAATACTGCAGAATTTTCTACGCGCTACAGTCCCCGAATTACTGTTTTTGTAAAACTCACGTACGCACAACGCACGGTCCGCACCAGAGAAACGCTCCATAGTGACTAAGTTCCCAAGAGCCAGACTACCGACTGACATACCCCCCGCGCCCCTCAGAATAGTTGCTTTCGCGTAATAAGATAAGCAAATGTGAACTTACTTTTGAGACACCTTGTAGTTGAATTCATTCTATTTATAATGACAATAACTTTTTTATGTGCATGTATAAAATAATTTCGAGTGACGATCGAATTACGAATTACGAATCTCGCACCACTCTATTCCACTGCCTTTCATACTTCATTCTCTCATCCATCCGCTGATAAGGTCTGAGTGGTGCCATTTATTGCATAAAAATTTACAATATAACTTAAACCTAAACTTAAGACTATATTACAAATTTTTATACAACTAGTACCTAATTAAACCTTAACTAACGTATGTACAAAAACTAACCTAAAACTTAAATAAAATGAAAACACAACAACAGAGGAATTTATTTACATTTAAAACTTAGTCTAATTACAAAGTATAATGGGGGACTGAAGCGGGAAGCCGTGTCGAGGCGGACCTCCTGACGGCGGCGTTCTTCTCCGTCTGCAACGACAGACGGGTCACTGAGCGAAGGTGGCTCGCGCGTCCTTCTTGGTGGAAATCTACGGAGTCCATCTCGGTGTTTCATCAGTGGGATCGGAATCATGAGGGTGAGCGATCTGTTCACACATCCGCCTAGTACCCTCAGTGACGATCGAGAGTGACTCCAAAGTACTTGACCTCATCGACTCAAGAGATGGGTTTGTCGTGGAGGAGATGGTTTCGCTTTGGCGATTAGCGTTTAGCCTGACAGAAGAGTATTGCTATGCTTTTCACATGGTTGATGTCGATTCATCATTTTCAAAACCAGTCTCCTAAGCCTCGCACTGCTTCCGGCCGGCGTAGATGTATAACATCTACACGGGAGTTTGAGAAATAGAGTGTGGTGTCACCCGCATAAAGAGCTAGTTCTTGGCCTGAGTGTTTTGGGATGTCGTTGGTGTATAGATTGCACAACAGCGAGGCGAGGACGGATCCCTGTGGAACCACCGCTCGAATCGGATGTGATCTGGAGAGATTGCCCGCGGCGCAATATTGAAAGTGTCGATTTGACAGATAATCTCGCAGGATGACAGATAGCCCGCAGGACGACACAGAACGACTTATATCAAGTATTATAATTGTGTTACAAAAGATAAATTCGTAACATAATATGGAACTGTATTTTACTTCAGTAGATAATACAAGCAATATTGACCAGATTAATAAACTAATTTTAAATTATAATAACTCGATGTAATATATATACTGACAGTAGCGCTATGTCTGTCAACTATAAAATAATACGACTTAAAAATGAAATAAACATTAAAAACATTGTAAAAGAAAATAAATTTCAACGAGAAACCTAAGTGTAATTTAATATAGTGACATTAGTTGAGGAGCTTTTAGTTAAAGGACGCCTGGGCACAAAGATCACCCTGGGCGGCGCGGAGGTCGAGTGTCAGCGACCAATTGCCTTTTTCACTTATATTAAAGTCGATCTATGGGACCACACCCTTATCATCTTTAATAAATCTTACGCCGAAGTAATCATGTTATTGTAGAAACGTGACTCGCAGGCGCTTTATTATTTCCGTCTTGTAAACTGGTTTAGACGAAGACTTTCCATCCCTACTCTTTTTGAGAAAAAGTGCCGACTAAGAATATTGTACCGTATAAGCAGTGACGTGCATAGGGTATGTTGTTTTATAAACGCGATCCTTGATTTTCATTAGGCGTGGTTGAAGTCATGTGGCAATCTGTTTACAATAAAAATCTAGTTATTGAACGAAGTGACATTAATTTGAAGTTGTCACCACGGGCTCTAGGTTTCCATTCTGGATTACGTTCGGTCGCCTCGCAAATCCAGGACAACGCCGACAGAATGCACAGGCCGATGAATCGCGCTCTCTATTGTCGTCCTGGCAGTATTCTACTACATTTACATACCATTCCACATTATTATGAAAGAAAGCTGTTGTAAATTGAGTCCGAGCTTTCATTCCTATATTCAGTTTATGTTTTAATAATCGCCTACTTTATTTCAAATAAAATATTTTTATTAATTTTTGTTTCTTATTGTGTATTAATTTTTTTTTATTACACTGACACGGCACAGTGACTGCACCAAACCTGAAGGTAAGTATGGTGCAGTCCAAAAAAAACGCCAACGACTATCGAAAGTTAAGAAAAAACCCATTGGTAGTCGCAGCGATCATGCCGGTCCGCACAAATATCTCTTCACGTTACGTTTAAAGGATCCCATATCATAGGATGGTGGGAACACGCATAATAATATATCATAACACTATATCTATTTTAAGTAGATTAGAGATACATCTATTTTGCGCTTATAGGTCGGATTTAACATGATTAGTACCGCATCTGATCACCTTTACAAATGACGTTTTAGTTAAATAACATGCGGGTTTTCTCGTAGTATTTTCCTTCGCTTGCGGGTGTACCTGAGTCCGTAATCTTAATCTGGAGTCTACAGAGGCAAATCAAAGTAGAGAAAAAGGAGCGGAGCAGTGTAAAGGAGAGGTACAAGTAGGCCCTCAGATGGAGTACCAAGATTGTAATTTACAACCATAAAATCACCACATTCGCTATCTAATTTATTAGACAGTCTTGTGTATTAAAAACGTCGTAACCATAACTTCTATTAAATAAAAAGTTAACTTGTAGGAATATATTAAGAACCGCCGATCTTATACGCGTTAAGTTTTAAATTAACCATGCTTACATGTACAATAAACATAACATCAACCTTTTGTCATGCGTTAATAGGATTACAAAGATGTCGCGAAGGATCGGGGCCGTGGTCGCTGGTTCCTCTCTCGACGCTGCAAATTGCATTATGGCACCGGTATTGATACCACACGCCTCCATTCCTGTATGTAAACACAGCACATCCACTTATTAACACATGCAATTTTTGAGCATACATTATTTTAATAACTGTGAAAAAAATATTCTGGTGAAGCTCATTCTCAATATCTTCTCTTTAATACGAACAATAAGAGCGAACCACCATGAACAAGATTGAGTTTGCAAAGCTCTTTACTTACATTGAATATCGTACTTTGGACTTATTTAATTAAGATGGTTTATCTTTAACAATAGCGAATTAAATTATTTCATTAATTTACACTTAAGTTCACAGTACCAAATATTAAAATAATAACATGAAATCCATTTCTTTTGCAAAAAACGACATATGAATTAAAAAAAGAGACAATTAGTGTTTTCATAAGCGAGTGTTGTCTCCCGCAGGCTTTGTTAACTGCTCGTCTCATTCACTAGACTAAAAGATCTACGTTGTAGGTCTTTCTTTCACTTTGAGTCACATGCATGAAGCTAGTAAAAACAAGTTTGTTACATTTTTTAAAAACATTTTTGAGTTACTAAAATTCTCATTTGTTGTTCTTTAACACGTTTTGTCGTATTAATTTGTCTTCAGTATGATATTGATTATCTATTCTAATTTTCTGAATCTATATTTGTATGAAGCAAATCTTTTAATCCATATAAGTATGTAAATCGCTTATAAACATTTATAAGCGATTTGTTCCTTAATGATGTTGATCTGATTTCATAATCACTATTTCCGTATTTTTCTATGTAAGCATATTTTATGATTAACTAGTAATTTGTGACAAACGGGGACGTCCCGGCATTATTACATTACAACAACACAGAGAAAGGATTTTTTTGGAACCTTATCCTTTATGTTTCATATTAAAAGTTAATTATGAAATATTACAGAAGAACGAATTTAAAAAATCTGAAAAGTACGAATAGGATTCGCTTACAGAGGGTTCCATATAAACTTATCTGGTCCAACGGAGCAACAAGGGATTCTGTATTTGATATTAATTTCAACTCGCGATTCTGGCTTAAAAGTGTCTGGACATACCGACCGCGCATTGGTTCTATAAGGGTTCTTATTTTCCTCTCGTGTTACGGAACCCTAAAAGCATGCTGACTATTAATACATACTGCTATCTTATGGTAAATTAAGCTGTATTGTAGGTAACATTTTAAGGAAAATATACATTTCATATATGTAAGATAGATAAAAAAAAAACAATTTCTTGATAATGAGAGTTTAGCAACTATTAGACGTTATAGATGAGACTTACAAAATATTATAGCTCTACAGAAGACAGATTATTCTACAAATCATTTGGCGGTAATTATGGCCATAGGTGGGCAAAATGTAATCAGATTAATAAAAATGATTAACGATTACATTTTCGTTTTTTACTATAAATATGACTGCATTTTGCTCATCTATGTTTTAAACACTACAAAAACCCAGATTGAATACACATTTATGATTTCTTAATGTTTCGAATAGATTTAATCATGATTACAGAGCAAGAAAATTCAAATTACGACTACATTTTGTAATCGTTCATCATTAATCAGATTACATTTTACCCATCTCTGATTATGCCTACGCTATGAAAGGAACTATTGTAAAAAATATCAATTTATAACTCCAGCGATAGCTCTTCTACGTTGTTTAATATGTGCATTGGTTTAATATTTGTCGTTCTCTGTTTATTATTTTTATCTTTTTAATATCACTAAAATGGTTATATATTAAAGCAACGAATTTCAACTTACACCGTATTTGAAATATGTCACAAAACCTACATATTTAGAAAATTGATTCGCTTGTATTACTTAGAACCTTTTCTTTTATAAACTTTTGTTTGATTTCAGTTTTTATTGTTAAATTACACGATATGACCCAAACTTCAATAGACATATCAACAGAATACAATAATTAGTTTCTATGATAGTTCTAAAACTAACCACTTTGTCGGTTTACTAAATTGTGAATTAAGAAAGTATTAAATTCGCCTTCATTCTCAGCTTCAACAATTCATTGCAACGATGCCTGGCATACAATATTAAAAGCGGAAAAAATTGTCCTCTGTGTAAACATATGGGAGACCTTTTAAATATTTTTTTTAACACAATAAATACAATTATCGGCTTTACGTCAAAAGCCTACAAAATATATCCTAATTTCAAATATATATAATATCTTATTTGTTTTAAAAGTTATAGACCACTGACTAAGGGATAAACAGATATCTTTTTCAAAAAAATATCTTTATTTGTTATATGACTTTATATTTTATTTAAATAAAAAGCTCTTAATTACTAAGGAGAGTAAGTAATATATTTACGTGAATATACAAATAGGTGAAATAAAATTCTCCGAAGTGTGGGGTCGACGCACAGAGAATTCAGGCTAACAATCAAGTTGAAAAATCGAGAGGATTCCGCGCTACGGCGTCGCCAAGAAAAAACGATCCTAACATTTTGCACTTAATGAAACTGTAGCTTGGAACAGAAAAAACGGTGTATTTACGAGGCGGCACTGAGCATTGTTCTAAGAATACCAGCCTTTTCATACCGAATGTTAATGAGCAAGATAAGATTTATTTCTCATTTGGGGTAATTTAAGATATTAAATCATTTGTTTTGTTGCTATTATCTTTAAAATTAAATAGTTGCGAATATTTATCTGTTTTAAACTGGTATTGTTCTAAATACTTTTTTTAAATTTATATTTACATAGGGAAATAACAGAGCAGTGTAAACATCATGAGTTTTCCAAGTATTTTAATAGTTACAACTATTGATGGCGGTACTCTAATCAGGGAAAAACGCAATCGTTTTAATACATTTTATGTATATTTTCATCCTGTATGTATTAAGAATTTTAAGTAGCAGTTATAAATAAATACATACACAAGTAAGTAATAAAATGAAATTTTATTTTGCTTCAAACTGAGTTATAAAACTGCAACGTGAGACGCGGCGCTCGGGACAAATTTTAATAACTTTGCTCCTACTTACTTGACAGGCTAAGTTCAGCGATAGGCTATTCTTATAACTAAAACCAATCATTTATTAATTGCTTTCTCTGAGCTGTTTTTAAATTGTTTAGTACTTAACAGTCTTTAAAAAGATTGTATACTTTTGTAATTGTATAGTACTTAATTCATTGTATTGTAAAATTATAAATAATAATTATTATAAAATATTTATAGTAGGAGAGACAACATAATTAAATAAAAAGATTGATATTGCTTGCCTCTTTTAGAAATTGCAATTGCGTATTATATATTTTAAATGAAAAAGATATATTTAGTATAATTTGAAGATATTATTTTTAATTTCAGTTAGTGTCAAATATGATGAAAACAATACTGCTATAAAAGTTTACACCATTGTTGTTGAAAAAATGCAGTGATATATTAAATAAATGTTATATCTTATGTAGGCATCATAAAATACAAGAAATGAAGTAACATTCGACTCGTTCTATTTTTACAACAAAGACAATTTATCAACTGGTACCGTAATCTAATTCTAATCAGTCAGAAGTCGTTTTGATCACGCAATGCTAAATAACCCACCTTCGGGTATAAAGGTTGCCAAATGAGTAGCGACCTCGACCTGAAATCTGCCAAAGCTAGCATTTGTATACCATTTTATATGTAAATGAAAATGAATCGAAAAATGTGATGGATATTGCTTTCACACCTTTTTTATTGATTAGAGACCATGCTTTTTCTGAAAGTTTTATTTAGACTTTGCTCATTTCTTACGTGTATAAAAGCATGAAAAATTATTTCTACTTCTGATTTCTCACCATTGCTTAAATGAAAACATTAATATAATCTCAGAAATAAGTATATATAATCTGTTTATACACATCATTTAATCCTTAATGTGGGAGTTTTATAATAACCTATATAAATGTTTTTGCTATACCATTGTTATTAAAATCCGAAAGTTACATTATATCATTGATAAAGAAGGCTATTCTCGGTAGATTATAGTTTCCGTACCGGCGGCAATTAATTTTATTGACCATGTGAAAGACTTATTTACATAAAGTTGTTTAGAGCTTAAGCTTTGAGTATTATACAAATAAATGTATGTATTTAAACGAAATTGCAAAGTTTTTACGCGCTCCCGTTTGGAGATCGTCTGCAAAGATGCTATAAAGCGGTTTTATTAGAACTCGGTCGGAGTCGCTACGTGGCTACGTCCTAAGTTGGGACAATAGCTACTATCGATCATCCCAATTCCAGTGAGGCTAATTGCTGATTGTCTCAGGCTTTTATCAAAGCACTCTTTGTGCTCAACCGGTCGCGATGTCATCCATGACTCGACTGATTTAACCCTTATAATTTTGTCAAAACAGAGGATACGGTGGCATGGATTTTCGTAGTTTTATACAAACAGCCCGTCATTTGTAGATGTAAAAAATATAACGGTCTATATTTATGGGTCTCTGATACAAAGTTACAGTGCCTATTACATTCAAACATGCTATAATTATTTTATTTATATTAAAATTGTGTCAAATGTTCTATTAAAGAGTAGCCACTGGCCTACTTTTAGTACTGAGTAAGGTAGCTCAAGATTGCATTATCTCTAAAGTAAAAATTTATAGATCCTACTTTGTTTTTCACTAAGCAAAGGCTTAGACTTAATCAGAAAAATATGTTATTTTTAACAAAATACAAAATATATTCAGTTTTTTGTCAAAACGAATTTATTATTGAGAATTTTGCTAAGCAAAGTCGAAATAACGTCTACAAAACTCAGCCTGAGTCCCGAAGACACGACAGAACTGCCCTTGTGAAAAGAGCTGTGGGTACCAAGAGATATTAATTTTATAGTAATTAATTGTTTGTTAACAGCGTATAATGGACAGTGCAGAGGCGGCAGCACTTTCGGCAGTCATAGGCGCAATCGAGGGCGCCCCAGGGTCCTACTACGACGCGCGATGGCTCAACGTGCATGCCGATGACGGCACGCTGGCAGCACGAGCAAGAAGGCTGCAACTGGCACCCAGCAGACATTTTGACCACATTGCTGTTAACACCAGTTATAGCGCAGTTCTGATGCCTCCTTATATCGACGTTGAAGGTTTGATTCGATTATCGCCATGTTATTACATTATAAATATACGTTATTTTATTGATTAAGAAGTTGGCTATGTAAAGAAACTTTTTTACACTGACTCGACAAAGTGACTACGGTGCATCTGACGTTAAATACAGTGTCGTCCAAAAGCGAAAGCGACTATCAAAGGATGAAAATCCGTTAATAGTCTCCGTTTTCATGTCGGCCCACATATATCACGACTGAAGGTCTCTAGGTATATGAGATACTAGATATACACAAGCTGATCCCGAAACGCGACAGGCCAAAGCGAGTTACTATGACGGTCTTTACACTTGTGCACTGTTTTTTAAATTATTTAAAGGCTTTACTGTGTTCCCAGTTCGGGCAATTGCCCTACCACCAAATTTCATTTATCACTCAATAAATAAAATTTTATAAATTATATCAATAACATAAAATACAACTATTCCTATAATAAACGTAAATTACAGCACTTACTAGGTAATAGACAAATTCATTTCATAAGCCCGCTTTATTCCACGGCAGGACAAGGATTATTAAGTCCAATCTTCGGCTCTTCGCAAATAGAGTAGGCCAGTCATTATTTTTTATTTATTTTTTTATTATTTTGATTAACATTTACAACAGATATTTTTTTACTTGCTACCCAAAATGATTATCGTCACCAATACATAAGTTAATTTGTGTAAAAAGAAACTTCAAGATTAGTACGAGTAATTAATAAAAACTTCTTGATTTACTCCTAATATAGCTAACATATTATTTTCCAATAAAAATACTACGGTTACCATATAAAAGAACAATACCAGGTACTGCTTGTTTATACTAACACAGATAAAGAAAACGCTATATTTTACGATATGAAAAACTATGATGTGAACTATTGCTTATAATATGTATGTTAAGCTTGAAGACCGAGCGACAAGCATTCCGTTACTGAATAATGAAACCCATTCCTTCTGTTGACATATGGGAGGGTGAAATGATTTATGGACAAGTCGACATATACTGTTTATTAGTAACACTAACTAAAATCTTTTTTATTGAACATTATCTTATTTTCTGTTGATATAACCCTCGATTAATAGAAGGTTTCATTATTCGATTCACTTCATCGCTAATGTCCTATCAAAATGTCCGTATTGAACACACACAAAATATTATTATTATTGACACACACAAAATATTATTATTATTTATTGACATTCTGAAAGTAGTTACTAACTTTATCCCAAACATTAAAATTCTGTATACGGGGTACTATTTATATTTCGGGAATAACAAATAATAACAAACAACAAATCCACGTCCAAAGTTGTGAAAAATAATTCAACGAAAAGCTTCCGATTTATTTAACTCACTGTAAACAAAACAAACAGCACTTGTACATCAAAACGTTGTGAGTACGCTTATGCTAAAAAATGTTAGTCTTTATTATAGTGTTAGCACGTTTTACCTATTGAAATTACTGTTGCCAGTTCCCGAAATATAATTAGTACCCCACGTAATCGTTAAAAATACTAACTTCAGTCAGCGAAGGCCGAAGCCATTAAAGATGCTCTCTTGTATTAAACGCAAGTTTATAGTGTGTTAAGAATGGAATAACACTTAAATGAGGACATTCAAGAAACAATATGATAGAAAATATTTGTATAATCCTCTATAAATCTTTTAAAAACTTAAGCTTTTTAAAAACAGCAATTCATCGTGTGTTACATTTATTTTATAACAGATACATTTATAAGTAGGTTCGTATATAAAAGTGACCCCATAGCACGCAGGCGGACCATTAATTTTTCCGAACGGTCGACGAGAGAAAGCAATCAGGGCTGCCCAATGAACCAAGTTTGCCAATTACGCTTCTTTTAATGGTCGGTTTAAAGATTTTTTATAACTGGTCACCCTTCGCTGACTAGATTTATTCGCTTCATTTATACATCATTTTCCAAACGTTACATACATCTCAGTAATTAAAATTGAATACATGTAGTGATTTTGTATGGCACTCTGAAAGTTGTTTGAACTGGTAAAATTAAATACGGTTTCAACGGCACTAGGCATTTCACTGAAGTTTAAATGAACTTATTATATGGACCAGCATATGTTTTCGTTTCCACACAGCTCTCATTTTCACTTTTTTTTTACACTGGCTCGTCATAGTGACTACAGAGTTCCTGATGGTAAGCACAGTGTAGTCCAAAAACGAAAGCGACTATCAAAGGATGAAAATCCATTGATAGTCTACATCGTCATGTCGGCCCACATATACCACGACTGAAAGTCTCTAGATGTATGAGCTACTGGATATACACAAGCTGATCCCGAAACGCGACAAGCCGAAACTGGTCACTATGAGGGGCTTTACACTCATGTACTGTGGTCGCGATCCAGACGGGCACCGACGCCCTACCACCTCGCTGCTGCTCGATTAGCACCACCCAGGAGTCACGTGTAGGGAAACTAGGGTAAAGCCTACGGACGTGAGCAGCTTCGACTCCCAAAAAATCAATAATAATTAATAATCTATTCACAGGTTGTTCATATTGAGAATAAAAGTATAAAATATTTATGAATTAATTAATCCTGTGCTTTACAAGGCCTAAGGTCGAGATCAGAGATGGACAAAATGTAATCTGATAAATGAGTAACGATTACATAAACGTAGTCGTAATTTTAATTTTATTGCTCTGTAATCATGATTAAATTCATTTAAAACATTAAGAAATAATAAATGTGTATACAATCTGGGATTCTGTAGTGTTTAAAACATAGATGAGCAAAATGCAGTCATATTAATGTTAAAAAAAAGAAAATGTAATCGTTAATCATTTTCATTAATCTGATTACATTTTGCCCATCTATGGCCGAGATTTATAGACGCTACTTTAAGTTTATTTAAACTTGGTTCAAGAAATATGTTTGTCTCAGACGAAAAAAAATTGGGAACTTGAGTATAGTATTCACAGAGCCAAGAGTAAGTTGAGAAAATCAGTGCCTTACCGGTAGTCTGTACTTTGATATTAATTAAATAATATAACTTGTAATATTTGAGTAAAGTCAATTTTAATCCCATTCAAAAGCTTATATCAAGAAAGGGATTTTGATACACAAAATATAGTTTTAATACATTATCTATATCGATCTCTAAGTTAACTTCATAAGGTATAAGGTTCAAACGGGCTTATTCTCCAACGTCTAAGTGCGCCTATTTTGCGTAAGACCGGATTGGGATGATGTCAATCATCCCAGCCCAGCTCCTCGATCGGCGAGTGTGTGCCCACACGCCGTTCCTATAGAGAGGAAGTGAGGGGTTTCAATTCTCCTCCCTGAGAGGAGGCCTGCCCAAGGTCAACCGCTCGCCGAGCCGTCGGAAGTATCCGGATTCCCAGGTTCGGCGAAAGCGAAGAGAGGGCAGTGCTGGCACCCCGGCCGTTTTAGTCGGGGCAGGTCCAACACACCGGGGGGAGTGGCCCTCACCACTTCCCCTGACGGTCCGTAGGGATTTCCACCGGGTTAACAAAAAAAAAAGAAGCCCAACTCCTCCAGGTAATCCGCCAGCCGCCTGATGTTGCTGGTTGCTTCCTGAAGGGACCTCGGGGAACCGAGGTGTTGTGCCCGGTATGCTGCCAGTGCACTGCATTTAATAAGCATGTGCCTCGGTGTGTCCTCTTCTCACATGCGTGCTCTGCAGAGGTCACATACTCTAAGTTAACTTTATGCGTGTTGAACATTTAAATTTTTATAAACAGATGATGAAGTGCAAAATCAAATCGCGTGGTCAGAACACTTGGACCCATTGTTTGTCAACAACTACGAAATAGATCCGACGCTCTCTTGGCAATACTACGCTTCCTCATCAGGATTTATGAGAAGATATCCAGGTATTTATTTTATATGTTACAGGTACGATACACCTTACATAAATCAGATTATAGATATATGTATAATTGACTGATCAATACATTCTTAAATGATTTTTACAATAAAACTTGTAATTATTAGTTTTTTATATTTTTGTTTTCTAACTATATCACAATCTGTAACATCACAATTAGTTATAGAAGTAACAAGTAATCCCTTGCTACAGTAATTTGCGGATGCTAAATATATATATATGTATATAATATAAAATTCTATAAATTACTGATCAATATTTTACATTATTATTATTTATATATATATATATATATATAAATCAAATTATTGATCAGTAACTTATAGTATATTACAATATAAGAATCCTAAGTTGGTCATTACAGACGAGGTGAAATTACCCGCGAACCGCAAGGCGAGAGCCAGAAGGAAACCAAATTTTTATAGTATATGTAATAATTTTGATTTAATTCTTTGTACGGTAGTTATTTACAAATGTATAATTAAATTTCGACATTCCGAAAAATTTAGCTTACTATATAACTAGTTTGTGAAAAACACAATTTATCAAAAAGACAAGATATCTCTAAACTAAGAATTGGACTAAGAATGGAAGGTAATGTCAAAAACATGCGGAATTGGCGAGATTACATGAGATTGCAAGAATAGAGAGAAGTGGCGTTCCATTATCTCTGCCTACCCCTATAGAGATTCGGCGTGATGATAGATAAGAATTTAATTTAATTTATTTTAAAGAAATCATTTTTACTCTGAAATTATAACTATAAAAAAGCTTTAAAAATGGACTACATCTAAGGATATTTATTCTTGTAATATTTTAGATCACTTATAATTTTCGAGATATTTTTTTTATTTTTCTGTAGAACATAATAATTACTTTTGTTATCAGCAATGTCCTGGCCACCAGAAGATGGATACTCACACCACGCGCGAGATTTCTATGACTTTAGGTCTTCCAATTGGTTCGTCGAAGCCGCCACTTCCCCTAAAGACTTGGTGATCTTATTAGACAACTCTGATGACGTCAGCTCCTCCTCATGGCGGCTGTCGAAGGCGACAGTGTCGGCCCTGCTCGACACGCTGGGACCGAATGATTTTGTCAATGTATACAGATATAGCGACTCGGTTTCCGAAACACATTCTTGTTACACGAAACTTTTGGCTCAAGTAAGTAGACAGTTTTACTTCTCTTGCTTGATCAGCTTAATAATTTATAATTTTGCAGCTCCTACCATTAAATCGATCAGATAGATATGCGTGACTTTGATCCGGTTAAAGTTATTTGGAATGCAAGAGTTGTAGGTTACAAAATGTTGACTTAACAAATATAAATTGGATTTGCACTACCGGCTTTTCTATCTAATAGTATCCGCACATTTCTGCGTATCTCTGTATTTAGGAAGGGTAAACAGCAACTACAAAACTAACTCTTAAGAGAAAGTTTGATAAATCTCTCAAGAGCCGGCAATTGGCATATATATTCACAGACGTCACCGTATTTAAATATTCAATATGACATTAATCAAACTTTATGATGTTTTTAAGAAAAATTTTCTGTGGCATTGTATTCAAGCATTAAATTTTCTTTTGAGCCACTACTCACCACTCATGGTCTCATACGAAAATATGAAATAAAAATTTACCAGGGGATTTTTCAATCTTACCCCTCAGGTGATATGATTCCCTAACGTATTTTCACAGTAGAAGTGTGCGTACCCATTATCGACTAAAGCGACCTTATAACTCTGCGCAGTGCCTTATTGTGATCCTAATTTATTAGGGTTTAAAGTTTTCTTTCCAAAAATTACTAGCGGCGATACAGTGCACATATTATTATTATCATTTATAGCCGAACGCTAGACCTCAATCACACCTGGTGGAAGGTGAAGATGAGTCCATAGATGAACCGCGCCCGCCCAACAAATGCCTATTCACTCTTCTCTTAAAGACGCCCAGGTCATAACACCGCGGTAATATGGCCGTTCCTTAGCCGTTCGCATGATGAATATAGAAGCGAATCTTTAATTCTATATTATTCAAGCAACTGACTTTCCACCTCAACAAACCATTCTCGTATTACGTCAGATACGTGTTCAGTAAACAGCAATCAAGAGCAATTAGACGACATAAGTTTAATTAAAACAAGGGTTGTCGGAACAGGTGGCTGTAACAAATTGTTTAATGTCAGACCCGATTTAAACATGACGTAAATTTCACGGCGAAATTACTTACCTGATTGCGTATAAACTTTTAACATCGGTGTCATTGAAACGATTATAATTGCCAGCTGTGTATATAAGACCAATTGTAGGGATTGATCTGAAAGCGGTATCTAAATAATATTTTTAGGCCTATATGGATGTTTTTGTATGCGTATAAACACGCTCATTGTGCCTCTAACATACCTTATACGAGCATAGACCCATTTATAGGCTCACGTAAACAACGTTTCACTACGCGCCCACGCCTTCTTTTGTGCCCGGCTGAGCACCTCAGTGTTCGCTCTCTTGCCTGGTTTAGTTATGAACGTGTATCCTGGCCATGAACATATATCCTGTGAGAAAAAAACAGTTTTCTTTTCTTCAAACGTTGGTAATCCCAGATTAGAATTACCTATACAAATGTTCCGTTTGATGTACAGTATAATTTTCGTTAAATCCTTGTATTGAAGCAGAAGCGGACTCGAATAATCACTAAATTACAAAAATGTTATAATAAAATGACTAATACTGAGATTGATTCGCATTTTGCCTTCGTATGACAAACATGTAGACAAACACAACAACACGTCCATAATGTTATGTACAAAACAAATAATCGAGGTAAATGCACGTATTGCGTGCGTGCTTCTGTCTACATTATGCGATATCCATCTCTCCCAAGTGCCAGCATTAATGGATTCAATCAATCTGGCTCCATTATTAGGATATCGGTCATTCTTATAACAGAAGTCAAGATCAATTATGTCATAAATAAATTACGGTGTACGGCACAAAACAAATGAATCCAATTATTTCTGATCTTCCAAATATTATTTTAACTACATAACCATAAGATAAAAGCATTTAAATTATTATCTTCTCGGATTAAACACAGAAGATGTCTTCTAGATTACAATTACATATAACTAGCTATATAATATTTTTAAAACTAGCACGCCAATGTAAAAACGGAAGTTGAAATATAATGAAGTGTCGAAGAACGAAGCCAACGCTTGTACCCAGGAGTTGGTAAACGAGATCAAAGCATAGAGTTTGTTAGTCCGGTTGGTTATGGGTTCATCAACCTATTCATAACAAACATTAATTGATATTAAATTCATAACTTGATTCACATTTCCGATGTAGCTTCAAAGGAAATGCTGCAACATCATCTCGCTTTGCTCAGTTCATCCTGTCCAAAGTTTCCAGATAAAATCAAAACCACAATGATGCTAGCGTGGCCTTTGTCAGGTAGGAGGGATGAATTCGCTTATCACCACAAAGCTTGCAACTCTATGCGTAACTTGCGCATACTTTGTTGAAAGCTCGCTTCATAAGCGATCGATAATAAATGCTCGTTTAATATTAACATACCTTTCTATATAAGTTGTATATAACATTTCAAAACAAAACAAATACATTTAAATTAAATAATACTTTAAAAATAACTTTACGTTGTTGTTTTTTGTCAATTGGAAGATACAAAACGATTTGAATTTTATATCACTGAATAAATTCGTTTTTTTTTTTACACTGGGTCGTCAAAGTGACTACAGTGCACCTGATGGTAAGTACAGTGTAGTCCAAAAACGAAAGCGACCATCAAAGAATGAAATTCCATTGATAGTCTCTGTCGTCATATCGGCCCACATATACCACGACTAGTGATGAAAATGCCCGGGAATTTTCCCAAAGTGCCCAGCACTTCCGCGAACATTTCGTAAATTCCCGGGAATATTCCCAAGGAAGTTTTTGGGCACTTTGGGAAAATTCCCGGGCATTTTCATCACTAACCACGACTGAAGGTCTCTAGGTATATGAGTCACTGGACGTACACAAATTTATCCCGAAATGCGGCAGGCCGAAGCGAGTTATTATAACGGTCTCTACAAAACTAAAATTAAATAAGTTATAACTATTTACGGTAACGAAAATTGTATTCATCTTGAAATGAATCTTGAAAAAACTATGAGCATATCATAAAATACATAATATTTTCTAATATTACAACCAAAAACATAATGACCCTTAAGTTTTATCATTATTGGTTTTAAATTATTTGTGACAATTACTAACATTGATTGCTATATACAATAATAAAAGAAGTTAGTATAAAAATCGTAAACCTCAAACATCACTTACTTTTTATGAGTAATAAACACAAGTCAATACATTGGGGAAGGTATATTCAAACCCGTCTCGAGGAGGTATCAGCGCTCTCGAACTTTGAACTTTGCTAATATAAAATCCAGCAATTACCATCAGAGCAAACATTTTCGCTCCGTACCGCGCGGGTAGATGAAAATTTGTATATTTAAGAGTTGTTAGACGCATGAAGACCCATTAGTAAACTCGCTGTTGTGTACATTAGCAACTACGCAAACATCGCAATGATTACCTGGATAACTTAGTTGCTTTAGCTTATTTGGTGGTTTTGAGCTTGTTCTTTGATTTTTATATTTTGAATTTAATTTTCGTTTAATATGACATCATTCTTCCTTATATCCAAATATAAGCACAATTCATATATTAACACTTAACGGACGGGCCGAATCTGCTCCGTCTATCCTAGTAGGCTGATAGTGTTAACTAATGGTACCAAGAAAAAATCCGTAAAATATAAAAACTAACGCAACGTACCTAAAATTGAAGCAAAAACGTAGATCTACGGGGCCCGTCCTAGGAAGTCAGAATGGAAAAACGTAAATCTACGGGGCCCGTTCGTTAAGTGTTAAAATTTGTGAATCTACGAGAACTTGGCACGAGGCCCAAGTTATTGTTAGGCCAGTAGTTTTTAGTAGCCCAGAATCAGGATCTTTTTTTGGTGGTAGGGCAATTGCCCGAACCATTAGTAGGTCATGACCACAGTTCATTAGTATAAAAACCGTCATAGTGACTCGTTTTGACCTGTTGCGTTTTAGGATCAGCTTGTGTATATCCAGTAACTCATATACTTAAAGAACTTTAGTCGTAGTATATGTGGGCTGACATGACGACGGAGACTATCAACGGATTTCCATACTTTGATGGTCGCTTTCGTTTTTCGACTACACTGTACTTACCATCAGGTGAACTGTAGTCACTTTGTCAAGCCAGTGTAAGAAAAAATCTTCACAATACATGCCATATCGAATAATATCGAACTTTAGAACAGGCCTTGATCCAATAAATAAAGGAAAGTCTTTTGTGAAGGTAGTCGAGGATCTTCCATTAGTCGAGATGCTATATAGAAAGTAATCGTAGAATCCACATGCTGGTAAACTCATGTGCGAGGCCTAATTATTCTTCACGTGATTCTCATTATATAGTCTACCACAATGTCACACCTTTTAACGAAAATAGACCTATATTGCACCACAGAACACAAGCGTTTTGCAAAGTTGTAAAAATAAAAATAAGAATGTGAGAATTAATAACAATGGGTTTGCGAGTAGTTTCAAGGTTCAATGCAAGCCAACTGTAGCTTTGTGGCTTATAGTCGTATACAAAGTTTGTACTAGCTCTTGTTATATGGCCAAGGTGAGTTGTATTCATTGAAAAAGGAAAATTTTATTCATTCTTTCATCCCACACATTTTTACGAGCAAATCTGGTAAATAAATAGGATAAAATGAAAAACGACGTCATAAAAAAATCAGCTGGAGACGTACGCATTTAAAAAAAAATATATTCCCCACTGGTATTCTTGATAGTATTTAGGTATGCTTGCTTACAAACATGATCTTTACGTGCACAAGCATCCGATCTCGAAGCAACGATCTCGGCTGTAAAAATATTCGTTTCGTATGGAAATCGAATCCAGAAACTGTAACGCAAAAGTCGCAAAAGTTACAGATGCATTTTAGGAAACATATAATTTTCTATAATCTTCTGTTGTAGGCAACACCAGAGACAATACGAGAACTGAAAACTTCTATATGGAACGCTGAAATATCAGGAGGAGTAGCAAATTTAACCGGCGCTCTGACGACTGCTTTTGAAATATTACATCGGGTAACCATTGATAATTATTAAAGATGAATCTATGTAAAAAAATCACTGACGACTAATTTTAGAAAGGTTTCTTGATTTTTTAAACACTATTGACTTATACAGTTTGTACGCAATTGATGAATTTTGTTTTAGAATTTATGAAGCCTTTCTGAAACGGGGCGTAAGCTGTTCACATTTTTAGAACAATAGTATTTACATGCCGAGGAGCTCTCCGGCAGAATAGAAATGCCTTCCTCTTCATCATACTGAAGTTTCACAAGAGCTGACTAAGGTTTAGGGCATGCCGAATTGCACGCAAATTGCATCTAAGTTGCTACGTACTCTGTCTCTAGAAATAGTGCAAACCCTGTACAAACTCGTTCCTATGAATTTCACAAGTATAATGGACAAAAGGAAAGGGGGATTTGCCCAGCAGTGAGACGAAGCTGGTTGATAATAATTATAGTAGTTATATTATAATAATGTAATTAGTTCGAATCCATCAGTGTGAAAAGAAAACCAGCCTAATAAGCTAGTTTGTTTTACACTAGGGTTAAGAAAAGAAAATATTTAATCAGCAGCAACCAAACAAAAGTGACGACATTATACAAATAAATCACACATGAAAAAAAGGAAAACAGGAACAAAATAAAACAATACGTTATAAACTCTAGGCCGCCGCCAACAAGGACCGTGTCTGATCTTGTGCTACAGAGCACTAGACTCTGTAGCACTGGTATTCTGACAGGGCCTTGCGAACGACAGCCCCTTCACCGACACAACCTTATATACTACTAAAAATACTATAAATATCATGGTTCCAGTACAATCGTACCGGTCAAGGATGCCAGTGCAACCAAGCAATTGTCGTGGTCGGCGCGGGCGGCGGCGTGGGCGGAGTAAAAGGAGTTTTCCGAACGTGGAATTGGCCGCACATGCCTGTACGCATCTTCACTTACCGTGTGGGCGGCGATACCACCGCTGGACATAACATGAAAGACATGGCGTGCACAAATAAAGGTAATTTGTTACTTATTTTATCTTTGAGATATGATTTTATTACGAGATATTTTCTGTGAGTAACTATATTGATGGTATTCTTATTTACCAGGCTTTTACGTGTCAATCAATGAATACGCAGAAATACGTACGAAGGTGCTGCACTTGGTAGAGGTGCTCGCTCGGCCCTTGGTTATGTACCAGACAGTACACCCTGTGCATTGGAGCCCAGCTTATGTCGGTGGCAGGGTAGGCTATTCTTGCGATATTAAATATCTTTAATTATTATGTAAAGTATTAGAGTTTTATTCATTAATTTACGACAGGCACGATAAGAATTTAAAAAATCAAGTAAATTAATGAAATTAAATACCCCACAGAACTTTTAATTAAAACAGTCTACAGCTAAATAGATTATTTTCTAAATAAAGGGATTAGAATCAAGTTATTAATTTTCAGCCTCGAATTTAGATTTTTGTAATTATTTTGTAATGATTAAATATTATAATATAACTAACTTTTTTGCAATGATAAAGCTATATTTTTGGAATGTATTTGGACGATATGGATTACAAGGTCATTAAATGAAAAATCCGCTTACTTTCCCTTTTCCAATGTGTTTTACTATTTACAGAGCAGTAGTCTCGCAGATGATGGTATGGGACAACTTATGACTTCTGTGACAGTTCCCATCTTCGATAGAAGAAACCATACGGTAAATATGTGTACCCATATTACGAAAATATTCTCCATTATCATTGTTATTTTGTAGGAAGCTTTTTCATTCAAAAGTTATCACGTTAAAGTAACGACACCTTTATAGTGTGACCCGTTATATTTCAGCAAAGAGAAGCCAATTTGCTGGGTGTGGTTGGGACAGATGTACCTATCGACCAGATAAGGAAGCTCGTTCCCCCTTATAAGGTACTTATAATATTTACTGTATCCCCAAAACCACATAACTTGATGTATTTTAGTTAGTCTGATTATATTTCCTTTGATAATACGTCATAAAACTTGAGTGCCTTGTGGACATGTAGAGAATCAAAACATACATAGCCTACTTATGGGCGACTCCTGCGCAACGGTTTGTGATTTCAATTCCTGCGAAAATAAATATTCGTATAGCTTACTCTGTTCAAGTAAAACAGGTTCAGGGCTTTGAGGTTAATTTGTATTAAATCCTTGCTTATAAACAACTTGGAGGCCCACTAGTATGTGACATCACATTTTAAAAAAATATAATATTTTCTATAGGTTATTGCGTTTACTTCATACCGATGATCATGTATCACTTTCCTAAGATCACGAAAATATATTTAGTGATATTACCATCTTAACCTAACTACTATATCTTTAACTGATTGCATATCGAAAAACTAACCAATATTGTCTTATTATGTTATAGTTGGGAGTCAACGGTTATTCATTCATGGTAGACAACAACGGGCACGTATTGTATCATCCGGATTTGAGACCACTGGTATGTAGAGTTTACCTAAAATATAATATTATTAATGAAAAAAGTAACTATATTTAATGATAATGTTTTTCTTATTTAAATTTTTTTTTTGTTCTAGCATACAAACGAGGAAGTGAGTACAACGTTCCTTAAAATCTTCACGAAATAAGTGTATTATATAATTTTTGTGTAATCTTGAATTATATATTTATAATAAAACCGTTTTCAGTATACAGAAACATTGCGGCCTTTATATTCGAGCGTCGATTTAACAGAAGTTGAATTACTAATGGATTCCGACGAAAACTCCAGAGTCAATCTCACATCGTTGTTACTTGATGTGAGTTCTGCTTATTATTTAATTCTGTGCTTACGGATAAAAAATGCCGCAAAATGCATAACTTAGATGAGCAGACGGACAGGATAAGCGAATTAATTAAGTCAAAGCTATGCTACTCAAAATCAGTACTGGTTCTAAGAAGTTTCGGGCAGTAGACTTGAGGGAGTCTGCTGCCAAGAGAAGAGGAAAGTGGTGCACAGTGTCCGGCGCGCCGCCCGTGAGGAAGGTTTGGATGCGTGGGCTCTTTACACCTACCCCTGCCACAGATGAAATCGGAATAAGACTATTCGCTTCCCGGGCGACTGGACGGATTTGGTATCCCAGGCCTGGGTGGAGTGATTAGAAGGACACCCCAAAGGTTTTTAGGCAGTAGGAGTCTGACACACCGGGGTCGCTGCACTCACTGCGACCCTGATGGCCCTGTGTAGTATTTTACCCCGGGTTACCAAAAAAAAAATGTTCCTAAGAAGTACCGGGTTACCTTAATCCTTGAACTTAAAACTGACACAATCTGCTATGGATGTAGAGTAGGTTATCACATTTAATGCATGGTAGCTTAAAATAATTTTCAAGCAGGAGCGATCATGAATCAATCTAATTCCCTCATAGTCTATCATCAATGACCTCCACTGTTATTGCCACCATAGGGTACGTTAATATGAGCAAAGTTTTGTGAAATCCAAAGCTCCTGCTTATTAAAACTACCTCTTCGAGATGTCACAAGGATCGCCTTGCTTGGAAAATTATGAAATACTTGGTTTTTTTTAAATTTAAACTAAAGAACTTTTATTAAAAACCTAAATCTCAAATACGCTTGATTTAAATCGCCTGATCCATTAAACATACCTGCGACATTGCAGGTCATATGTTTGAGTCCCGGTACCAACAAACTTTTCTGTGGTAGGCAGATTAGTTTGTCGTGAATCATGGATATGTATGTACATACCTAATTACGTATAAAAATATCTTTGTCTAGTACTCATTTTACAAATACAAACTTAGTTGTTAGGTTTTCGGGCTCGGTCAATATATTTTATTGTGAATAATAAACATACACAAATATATAATTATTATTTACATTTCAGCTACGACATGATATGATAGAACAACGAGAAGGTGAAACAGAAATAGGTGTGAAAGTCCAATACGACAACATGAGGCGAGTCGCCACACGGCGCCAGAGATACTTCTACAGCCCTGTTGACGGTACCCCGTTCTCTCTAGCAGCAGTCCTGCCTGACGGCTATGGAATGTATGAGCTGCAATCCGAGCAAGAATTTAAACATAGCACCGTAAATGGTAATAACTACTGTCTATTATCTCTTTATTTATTTTACTCACAATATTTTGTCATTTTAAAATATTAAAAAAAACACCTATAAATTTTAATATAAAAACATGTAGACCTACGGGGGCGAGGCCTAAGGCTCAAGACAGCGGTAGTTAGGAGCTCAGTGTGAGGAATCTTCTCAGAATGCGTGCCGTTTCGAGTAATACCGCTTTCTGTATCCGGCTATTGATCCAACAGCCAGGCGAGAGCCTCTTGAGATTGAAATCGAGGCTATTTGAGATCAGCCCATTAGTCAATACGACTATCGGGACAATAATCGCTGAATCCACATTCCACATGCGGCCAATCTCGTACGCGAGGTTTAAATATTTTGTACACTTCTCTTTTTCTGCTTTCACGGGATTCTCAACATGTGGTATTGTGGTATCGACGAGTATTGCCAGGCGCGCCGATCTACCTACTACCACAATGTCTCGCCGGGCTTAGTTGTGAAGGTCTATCCCGGCCATCAAGTCAACATCCTGTTAAAAAAAAATACCACAATGTCCTACATGACTATTATTATTACTATCTGTAATACATTCTTTAATAAGTGTTATAAATTCGTAAATGCCGAGCGTTCGTTCTTAGCAGTTAGTTTTTTGTGAGGATAAAAGTTAACCTTATTGTTGATCGTAGATAGGTATTTTTCATCAATTAAATGAGATACCAAATACAGTATAACCTCCATGTAACGTCACTCGTCGTCGTCATACAATGATACACTCTATATAGCATTACACCCACTCTTAATAACGACAGCGATTTTATAATATAAAGTACTTTTTAGGTTGCCAAAAATTAATCAAAACTACGCAGCTGTGTACGTTCTTTTGTCCCTTTATTATTCTAGTCCGTAATAAACTCGACTGTCAGCATCAGACATACCAAACTTTCTAAGAAATCCGTTCTTTTGTTTACAAATTGGGATTGCTATATTTGCACTCCAATACAACAACATTACTGGTGCAGCAAAAAACGTTATACAAAAATAACACACAATACTCAATAGCGATCAAATAAGAATTGTTTTTTATGTAATTACTAACACTAATCAGAAAAAAAACTTTTTCTAATACAGATTTTTCGTCTCTCCATTTAATTACAACTCTCTATAACGTCAAAATATGCACAGTCCCTTGAGGGTCGTTATATAGAGTTTGCACTATATATTACTAAGATAAGCTAGGAGAAAGACGACTGAGAATGTATCGCTGCTGTTCTTGAACTTTGCTCTATTTACCACCAGGTGCGCTGTAATCACTTTATCGACCTAGTATAAACAAAAAGATATATAATTATTTATTTATGCCGTAATCTATTTCAGCATTATACTTATAACATTGTTATTTGTTTTTAATGCAGTCACAGAATACTTTAAGGGTGAAAATTGGAAAATTCATCCGGACTGGTAAGAATAAAACTTTATTATTCATAACTGATAAATAATAATGAATGCGAATATGACGAAATTGCTCCTTCATAGGGTGTACTGTGAATACGCGTCGACTTCAGAGCAAACGTTTAATTCTCCGGAAGAACAGTTGTTGCATTTCTTCACGCGAGCCGGGAAGCCCGGCTGGAAGTGGATGTCGTTGCGGCCACGTGCTCTGACCCTTCACAACGCGCACAAGAAACAAGACAAAGATTCCCATTATTGTAAGTTACATTGTCACCCCTTTCTCACTTCTACTACTTACATATTAGAACTTTAATTGACTAATGTAATTTAAAAAAAAAAACAAATACTTCAAACTTATATTATTAATCAAATATAGTAAGCTCCTAATTATTCTTAAATGTTGTACTGTATAATAATTTAAACATAGTCACACATTAGATCCGTTACTAGCAGATTCGGATGTGATTAAGGTGAAACTAGGCCACTCTTTAAGTTTCACTGATAAATAATTAATTACAATTTTAAACATTATTCATGTTATATTCAATGTTACATTATATTAAGAAAAGTGTGTACTTACGTATACTGTAAATAATGTTTTGTTAATTTGTCAAAAAATATTACTTGGAACCTCATTAGAAAATTATTATTAAAACTGCGGCTATATTGCATATAGTAAATGAAAAAGATGCTACCGTCAATAAACCTCCTTTGTGTTATATTCCACTACTCCTATATAATTTCCTTTTCAGGTGATAAAACCTTAGTTCAGTCTTTAATCCGTGACGCTATGGTAATTAAAGAATTGGACGCTCACACAGGACACGCAAGCCATCACGCTCAGTAAGTAAAATCTATTTTACAGCATGACCAAAGGCACAAATATAAGTTAATGAAACAAATCTATAATCTTAATAATTTTCTCATAAAATTTATCAGAATTAAGTTCCTTGCATGATGAAAATTTTTTGCACTTAAATGAATTTTAATTTGATCACTAATTTTTATGTTTGTCACACAAATAGCCCGATAGCGACTTTAATGGCACTACTGACAAGGTAACGTTATATTCATACTGAATTCAACTAGAATTCTAAAAAGTAGTAACTTGTGGCGGTAGAGCGCTATGGATTTATTTGATACGATTTTTGACTTTTTGCTCCATTATTACACATGGCAGTTAAACACAAGAAATAAATAAATTCGTATGTCTGTACGTATAGAGTGATTTACAATAAAACAAAATATACAAAATTAAAGTTATTTATAAAGAAGGATCAGATTTCCCTTTCTGCCAGAGTGGTTTGCTATTGCACGAAATGTACGAATAAGTATAGAAGGAAGTGTTTATAAGCCTCTCAGTTTCACCTGTTCTTTGATTTCATAATAAAAATAATGTAGTCTTAAGAATATTTATACCTATAGATTTTGTTCAACGACCACAGATAGTAATACAACCTATAAAAATACATCTATTTTATTGAAGGATTACTATGTGCAATGATCGTCAAATTTTATAAAATCCGGAGATATATTTTAACAAAATTCAGAATAATTGTAGTCCTTTTATGAAAACAATGTTTCTACTTAGTACTAGTACATAAACTAACTTTAACATGCTAACAAGGATAAGGTAAAATGCAATGGGTTGCTCATACAAAAGTGTTTTAATTTCAGGTGACTTGGAACTAAATTGGTTATTTATGGTTTGTCATTGTTAATAAAACGGTCTTCACATCTTCCGATCTAATATTACATAATAGTTAATATATGTATATCTCAGTTATCCAATTATATAATAATACAAAAAAATCACTTATCCAATTCATCCTGTACGCTAAATCGGAAGGCGTGGAGTGTGATTAAGCCTTAATAATTGTAAAAGGCTTATTCATAAAAACGCCATGAATCTATAATATCTCGTAATACGATTTAACAAATAATTATTCATAAATACTTACTTTATGAATAGCGGAGTTGATTATTCTTAAAAATTATAGAATATTCTAAAAGTAAATTACATGCTATTCTATAAATAAGCTGGCAAATTTATCATTTACAAGAGTTCAATGTAATGTAAATTTTGCTAACTAGATAGCATATTCGATTAATCAGAGAAATCCATTTTACCATCTACTAAAATCTTAACACATTACACAAGCGGGGGATCTTGACGAAAGATCTAGATAAGGCGGTGACCGCCCAGCCTCGTTTTTCGTCTTAGAGCGGGCGATATTTTATGTAATCATAAAAAAAAATAGAGTTAAAAAAGTTTATTTAAACTCTTAAAACTACAAGAAAGATAATATAAATCGCATTGCTACGATTCCCGCCTTTAATGTGCTAATAGACATTAATGTTACAAATGCTAGAAATAAATAGAGTAATACTTATGTATCTTGGGCTAGATCAGAGTGTGTAGCATAATCTGGTCTAACATATATAAAATTACTGTACTGTTCTCTGTAATATAGCCTAAGCCCGTTTATGTATCTTGAATACTCTGTTTCATTCAAACACATCGGTAATTAAATAAATTACATTTATCGTTACAGACAAGGGCGGTTTCACAAGTTCGTCGTGACTTTGTCGTTTATCGCCACACGCAGTGGTCTTCTGAAGTGGACTGAAAACTTTAACAGTTCCAGAACTCCAGATTCTTCAGAACCGTAAGTTAAACACACCTCTATTTTTATATTTCGCGATTAACGGAGATGTTGGCTTGTAAGTAAAAGACCTACGATAATTATATCAATTCAAATGTAGGTACCTAAAATAGTAGCTAATAATTCCTTGCTTTTATTTAGTACATGTGGAAAATTAAATAGGAAAGTATTGAAGGAACAACAAATATCTGAGGGTCTAGTGATTAAAAAAATATCTTATAGCCGTAACAATATAGCTATGATAACAATTCGGTAACCTCGAATGCTTGATGATAACTAGACAATAAAAAAAATAACCCCGATCTTAGAGGCCGGAGTCTCGGACAAGTGGATACATACCCCCACTCGTAGTCCAACAAGAGCTGAGCTGAATTAATGGAGGCAGTATGTTTCCAAGATGAAATAAAGTCACAACACTTCGAAGTGGGCTTTCAATTGAGAACAATTTGATAGCTATATGAATTTTGAGATAATTGACTTTTTTTTTCAGGCACTTCAGTGAAAAATACGCCAGAGCGTTCGATTCAGAATGGTATCGCCGAGCAGTAGAACATCACTCCATCGAACCTGAGAGCTTCGTTTTCTCAGTGCCCTTCCGCGACGGTTCAGAAGCCGAGGATTTAAGCGGAAGGCCGCCTTTAGTGCTGGCCACTCATGCCGTATTTGTGGAGTCTCGAGGTCACAGAGCCCCTGCTGCAGTCGTCGGTTTACACTTCCAGCTGGATTCGCTTGCTAAACATTTCCTTAATGTTACTTCAACGGTAAATGACATAATAAAATTATTATCTTTAATTAAACTATATAGCAACCTACATGTACATAACCAATTTGACCATTGTACCGCCATAAGTAATAACAGCATGAAGCAGCTCTGACCAATTGAATTGTGGCCAGAGTATAGATACAAAGCTCGTCATGGTGAACTGCCATAACCTGTCGCGTTTCGGAATCAGTGTTACATTCAGGCTATTTATTATTAAGCTATCAGATAGCTATTCAGGCTATCATTAAGCTAGCACTTATTGGCAGTACTTACATTTCTTAAAATTTATTATACTAGCAAAAACAGTGCAGTGAATTCGCTGAATAACCGTAAAAAGTTTTAACACCGTTACTATATATATAAATCTGTTAATCTTCAAGGTTTTTTTGTTACAATTACGTGATTTAGAAAAATAGATAAAAATAAATCTGATACTCATAATATATCGTCGTCAAGATACAAATAATAACATATAGTCACACAATATCCCTTTGAGAGTAAAAAAGGCACATTAATGACTGTATTAAGTTCTTAATCGAAATCAAACCAAATTAAAAACTTAAAAACCAAACCAAAAAAACCAAATTACCAACTACCAATCAAGTCCTACTAATGTATACCACTGTAACTATGTATAACGAACACATAATTCATTATTTTATATGTAATTCGGTAATTTTTATGTATGTTAAAGCTTAGGATAATTATCTTAGTCATTTTAAATTACAGTGTACGGTCGGTACTGTTTGTAAAAAAACCTGCGCAGGCGATGAATTGGACTGTTACATCCTTGACGACAACGGATTCATAATACTGTCAGAAGATGTCTCTCAGACAGGTCGCTTCTTTGGCCAAGTGGATGGAACTATTATGGATTCTTTAGTACAAGACCGAATTTACAAAAGAGTCACTGTTCACGATCATCAGGGACGATGTCCTGATTCGAGGAATCCTTTCAGTGGTGATGGTACCAAATTGACTGTAAGTAGATATTTTATTTACATTACATATAAATATAAATATATATATATATATACTAGCTGATCCGGCAAACGTTATTTTGCTATATAAGTTACTGTAATATCTTCTAAGATGTTCATTGAAATTAAGTGATGTCAAAGACAATTTTGTTCATAATTAAATACTCTTAATCAAAAACACATTTATTTGGATAAAGATTAATATTATTACGTTGATACAACTCTTAACAAATAATGCATTAATTTCGACCAAATTCGATTACCATAAAAACGGCTCTAGTGAGTTAATCTTAAAAGATAGACATATACCGTCTTGGACATTTTTTTAGATCATTTTAAGAGGAATAATTCTTTCCTACATATATTTTTGGTATCTTGAACCGTTTTCGCAGCGCACGCAATGGAAGCCTTCAAGGATGAATAGTTGTCCCCGTTTTTTTTCACATTTTCCATTATTTCTTCGCTCCTAACAGTTGCATCGTGATGTTATATAGCCTAAAGCCTTCCTTGATAAATAGTCTATTCAACACAAAAAGAATTTTTCAATTCGAACCAGTAGTTCCTGAGATTAGCGCGTTCAAACAAACAAACAAACTCTTCAGCTTTATAATATTAGTATAGATATAAATAAATATATATATATACTACTGATATTACTATATCACCAAAAAATGTCGCTTAAATCAAATAGCCTTTCACCCCTCGATATATACATAGCTATCGACAAAGCTCTTTGTATTAGCAAGCTGATTTGGCGGTGAGCTAGCTAGCTAGTTCTCGAATAAGGACCAGGGAAACCCCTAACAAGATGATTGATAATAACTGAATAGGAAGAACTGAAGACTAGGTCCAATGGCGCTCATTAAAAGAGGCCTGATGCCAGTGGTAGACTAAAGTAAAATGTTGATAAAGAGTTTTCTTTATCCTAACTCGACACAGTGACCTCAACCTACTTGATGGTAAGCATAGTGTAGTCCAAAAAACGCTAACGACTATCGACAGGTAAGAAAAACCCAGCTGTAGTTGCATCGATTACTTTATTTTTACCCTTAATAATTTAGAGTCTCTATTACAAAGATTTATTCTATCTGTTTTTTTTAGCCTATTAAACCACTCTCTTGGCTCGGAGGATATCTGACAAATTTGCTAGCAGTTTGGTTTCCATTGTGGAGTCAAAGCAATGTACATGGGACACCGTTCACCGAAGACGAAGCTGGTATGCCAATAAATTTATAATTATTACATTCCTGACAATTTTATGATAATAAATATTAGGTCCTTACATATGAAATTGGCGTTTTGTATGGGAGGAACAAAAAGTCGAATATTTTTTAATATAATATATTTAATTAATCAAAGTATGAACCATTATTTTCTATGCACTTTTGCCATCTCATAGGTAGTTCATTGATCCCTTTACTAAAAAAACCAGTCGGACGGGAATCAATAAAATCTTTGAAGGCGATTTGGACTGCCCCATCGGAGTTGAATTTTTTCCCTTGCAAGAAGTTATCCAAATTTCGAAAAAAAAATGGTAATCTGTTGGAGCAAGGTCCGGGGAGTACGGAGGATGTCTTAGACTTTCCAATTGAAGCTCTTCTAATTTAGTAGCCGTCTGTTGCGCAGTGTGTGGTCTAGCGTTGTCGTGAAGCAGCAGTGGCGTGGAGCGATTTACCAGCCTAGGTTGTTTAGCCGCTAGCTTTTCCATCATGGTTTGCAATTGCTGACAATAGACATCAGCCGTAATAGTCTGGCCAGATTTGAGAAAACTGTAATGAACAATACCGGCACTAGTCCACCAAACGCTTACAAGTAACTTTTTTGGGGTTAATTTTCGCTTGGGGCAGGATTTGGCTGGCTGGCCAGGATCCAACCATTGCGCTGAGCACTTCCGATTATCGTAAAGAACCCATTTTTCATCACAGGTAATGATTCGGTTTAAAATACCTTCATTATTGTGCCGGTTTAGTAATGTAACGCAGCAGTCGACGCGCGTTTGCCGGTTTGCTTCAGTCAATTCGTGAGGTACCCACCTTTCAAGCTTTTTAATCTTCCCAATTTGCTTCAAGTGAATTAAAACAGTTTTATCACTAACATCGCAGCCTGCAGCTAACTCGGACGTGGTTTGCGATGGATCCGCTTCCACAATAGCCTTCAACTCTTCATTATCAACTTGAGTCTCAGGCCGTCCACGGAGCTTGTTCTGCAGGTCGAAATTTCCAGAACGAAAACGTTGGAACCAAAAACGAACTGTGTTTTCTTTTGCAACACTACCGCCATACACATCATTCACCCTTCGAGTTGTTTCCGCAGCACTAGTGCCACGGCGGAACTCGTACTCGTAAATAATGCGATATATTAAGTTTTCCATTTTGTAAAATGAGTGACGCAAACAGAAAAAAACAGAAGAAAAAAACAAATGAATGACGATCATCGAAGCACAAATACATGAGTCTATAGCTGTACAAATTTGAATTTGGAATTCCTTACCAAAGAGGAGAAATTTGTGATTAAAGTGGCCAGTACGAAAAACGCCAATTTCATATGTAAGGACCTAATATTAAATTCTACAAAATTCTTTTGGTCGTTAAAATATATAGGCAGTTGATGAAAGAACCCACACTTTATACGCATTTAAATACTGTATATTCCATTAATCAAAAGATAATTTCTTTAAATAGTTTCACTATAGTAAACTGTTTAGATAATTTTTTTGCTCGATATGCATATATAGCTCTAAAACGCTTTAACAGACAAAGTATTGAAGCATGACACGACATTTTGGTGGATCCTCTGTCCAGTGAAGCTAGAATGCCGTGCCAGATGGAGACGCTTGCTCATCGGCGACTCCCCTAGGAAGTAAGGACATAGGCTAGGGCACAATGGGGCTGATATATTCAGTGGAATAAAAGCCCCTCAACAAAATGATTAAAAAAAGAAAACGATATAACGCGTTCTCTTGCTTTTACCTTTTTTAAACCATAATCTACTGATTTTCTTCTTCTTTTCATTATTATTCCATGTTTTTAATTATCGCCCACAATGAATAATATAACTTATGTCATCCCTCTCTGAGTCTATAGTTCTTTAAAAAAACAATCTCCGTTTCTTAATATCGAACATTTATCGAATAATATCAAGTGGCATCGAAACTGCAAAACAAAGTTAAACACTGTCCAATTACATGGCGCTTTGGAGACGATAGGATCGTGGAATTCTGTTCTTGCGAGTGCAGTTTTATATAATACTTTATACTATGGTAAAAAGTAAACTAAAACTGATTAAAAATCTTCAGATTATGTAGACTACGAAAATGAAGACGTGGAAAACGACGAAGATTCAGATAGAGATCGCGGCACGTACGAGATAATCATAGACGGGCATGGCGGCGAGAAGTCTCGCGAAGGAGGTCAAAATAATCGGCCTAATGGCCCGGCGATGGGTCCGGCCCCACCTGGAGCCGCGACACACCGGTCACCGACACGGGAAGCTAGCCGATCAGCAGCTGTTCGACCCTGTGACACTAGCGCAGAATTATTTACGCTTCAATCCACGAGACTAAACGCCGCGCAACCCTTAAAGGGGAAATTAACTAACTGCCACAATTCTGGATGTGAAAGGTGAGATAAATGATTCAATTTTCAAATATCTGTATGTTTTTTTCAAGATCAAACAATGAACACTGAACCAGTATCAAATTAATGAAAAACAATTACGATTACATTTTTCGTTTTTTATCATTTATATGACTGAATTTTGCTCATGTATGTTTAAAACACCACGGAATCCTCAATTGCATACACATTTATGACTCCTTAATGTTTTAAAGGGATATAATAATAATTACAGAGTAACTAAATTAAAATTACGCCTACATTTTGTAATCGTTAATCATTAATGAGACTACATTTTGCCCATCTCTGCACTGAACCTGATAGTATCCTAAATACAATATACTGCAAGAACGGCGATAATCGCTAACGAATTTAAATTTTCTGACACTCTGCGTCGTGATGCCACCCTGTATATACCACGGCAAAAGATCCCTAAGTATATATATAAATGGACGTACAAAATCTGTCCCCGTAACGGGACAGGTTAAAGTCAATTACTAAAGCGCCTTTTATCTACTCTTATGTGCTATAAATACTGTTCAATTGAGCACAGGCGCTCTGCTACGTCATTGCTGCTTGCTTAACACCACCTGGGGGTGTTCGTAGGTTAAAGTTACGGACGCGAGCAATATCAACCTCCAAAGAATCATTAGTGATAAAATATCTAAACAAAGATTTCAAACTTAGTGTAAAAATGATAATTACCATCCATACCTTGACTTTTTTTTATCTGTGAAAGATTCGTTACATAGCGTCATTGTAGCAAGCTTAAGGGCTTAGCAAGTAAATCCGAGAGCGACAGCTGCTATGGCCACATCGTCAGGTTAAAATCAACACCGGGTGCGTTTCCTTTAAATTTCTATCCAATAACTGCCTATAATAATATAACCTATTCTCGCCAGACCGTTTAGTGTCCAGAAGATCCCACACAGCAACCTCATTCTGCTTGTGGTGGACACATTGTGCCCGTGCGGTGCGAAACGGCTGGACGTAAGAGCTAGGGAGTCTCCGCCGCGTACCGTTTGTCGCCGTTACCCGCTGCACAAGCACCGCCGACGCCCTCACAACTGCGTTTCCTATCATCCAGAGGTAATTATCTAAATATGTTATTTTTTCCATCACTACAAATTACTACTATATATGTCTTTGTTAGTACAGTAAATAATTTATGATTTGAATTATTTATGATCCAACGTTCAGGAATGAAAAATAGGTCCGAGGACAAATATTTATTATATCGAGGGGTGAAAGGCTATTTGGTTTAAGCGACATTTTTTTATTATATCGTAATACATATATTTTTGGAATCGGTAAAAAACGCTGATTCCGAATATACAAATATTACAATATCACCAAAAAATGTCGCTTAAACCAAATAGCCTTTCATCCCTCGATATATAAAATTAGGCTTGCCGGATGGTAATCCATTATTATTAATTGTAATTAGTATTATAAATAATGTTTTATGTCCAATGTAAGTTATGATTATGAACGTTTTAGGAAATCGAGATTCAATCATGTGGGCGTGGAGGCCGAATAAAGCCGTTGATCGGAGTATTAACAGTGCTGTTTCTAGAACTATGGATTAGTACGTGACTGCAAAATTAGTGCTATTTCGTTTAAAACCAGGACATCCGCAGTCCCAAGCCGTGACCATCAACCCGAGGCTGTCAAGCTGGATTGGCTCCGTATTGAACTAATATTGTAACTGCTATATTTGTTGGTAGCTCAAAGGTTTACCTGTCCTTTGACGGAAATTTCGATGGTTGCAATTCAAGTGTTCGATTGTGGTGTGGTTAAAAATCGTTTGTGTTTAGTGTGAGGAAGTATCGCGTGTTCGATTAGTTTCGTGACGTTACAGAACTAAATGACGTCATGATGCTAATACACGCTTTTGTATGAGGTTAGAGTTTTGATCAATTTTACTGACTGATGTTTTGGTCCGACCAAAGAACTTATTATCTTGTTTCGAAACAGGATTAACTATTTGCATTAGATATACGATAATTTTAAAATATTTTCTCCATTCAGTTAAGATGTAATTTTCATGTAACTAATGCAAAAACATACAATACCTAACTAGTTAGATAAAAAAGATCTTGTTAAAATTAAATCAAATAATATCATAAACTTGAAATCGTATATATTATAGCTAATGTTTTTAGATATAATGATAAATTATGTAAAATGAATAAATATCGTTTGAAACTGTTTTAGAAAAATTTACCTATATTGATAACTTCGATTTATTTCTTAATGTCTGTCATTTAAATTAATCGCATATTTATTGAATAGTTATATACATAGATTTAATGTAAATAAGAAATTTATTATTTGTAGGGGATTTATTTGCGTAATTTATGTGTGCCTACGTATATTGTAACTTATAAAATTTATAATCGTAAATTCGACATCGTCGCGTAATTGCGACTAATTCTTGACAGAAATCACATTCTATTGAACATTGATACACATAAAGTGAAAAAATGTATGTGCGTTTTATTCCAGAAGTTGATATTTCGAGCTTCAACATTCTCACTCGTATAGTCGTTAGAGTTTTTCGCCTAATATTTTATTAATATCATTGTGAAACTGTAAACAGTTTCTCGTTGATTGTATTGTAAATATTTAACTAATTTAAATGGCCTATTACAATTTTAAGAAAGTGTTTCGCTAATATGTATGTCGTGAAACTCGACTTCTTCTGTCAATAAGAAAGTTAAAGCCATATCGTTCAAGTACAATAATTATTTACATATCATGCTGTCAGAACACTGTACTTTAATCGTTTGATGTTAACATAAGATATTAAACTATTAGAATAAGCCCGGGTTAATGATTTTCATGCCATAACTGAATTTTCATCCTCTCTACTATTGATTAGGTGCAAATCTACGTATCGAATGAATATAGCATGAAAATTAGAAACTCTACTTTCTATTTCATGCGTAAACCAGTTTTCGAGTACGGAAATAAATGTTGATATTGTTATTTCAATTTAACTTTAAAAACGTCATTTTTTAGATGTTAAAGCCCCTTATGTTGAAAAGAAAACGTAAACAGTTTTTAAGAATGACATTTTTCAAATCATTATTGCTGGACATTATATAATAAAGCATTACTATTTTTATCATATTGTACCATCGTATAAATTAGTTGCGTATAATGTGTTTTCTACAATTAAATCAATCTTTATACAATTTTATTTCATAATTTTGTATAAAAACACAGCTACACGTAGTCACCCTATAACAAGTGCCAAACCACAGACAACGTATTAACGTAACGTATCAGTCAATTAAATGCAAGTATTTTGATAAATTCCAGTGCAGGTTGTTTTCATACGTTTATTTTTTCACTATAACAGATGTGGTACGCGGCTTATTTTTTAAGTGGTATGCAAACCAACAAATCCTTATAATACAATTAATAAACAATGTTTAAATGTACTGAAGTTTGTATATCTAATATATAAAGACCGCAATTGTACGAAGCCCGACGCAGCAACGAACTTTTATCATTTTCTCAGATATCATGAAACGTGTCGCGTGATGATATAAATAAATACTACTGGAGTTCAATAGAAGTAACATGATATCATAATCGTTTCAACTACATTCCCCAGTAACTTGAAATAATAGATTTTGTTCTTATAATTTGACATGTTCATCCGCTTACTAAAATATAATGTTTAACTCAAAAACATTTGATTGAAAGGAAATCTCTATAAGCTGTTAAAAATTATCAACAATCAACACAGTAAAAGGGTAGTACAACATTGTAAATGATGTAATTATGAGTTTATTTTGTGAAGATTTCACGTTGTCTTCGTAATTGAGCCATGCATAACCTAATATAGTTTTTTTAACCAAAGCCGTAGATTAATATTAGTAATCATAACTTTTAAATAGTTGATTGGTTACAGTTGTTTCAATGTTCAAATAAAACCAATAAATTTATGATAAACTATGCTTTTACTGTTAATTTATGTACGAATCGATACAATTTAATATTGACTATTCGAATCATTCGCGAAAAAATCACCTTAGTACATAGTAAAATGCTTAAATCAATGAAACTGAAATACTGTAACCAATACGCACAAAAATCAAGTCTTCAAAAGGGGCTTACGAGGAATTGTATATTATGTATAAATGATACAGTAAGGAGTCGGTGGAACGGCTTAGAGATCGTTTTCATCAAGGTTCATACTACACCGTAACCTACAGTGGCCGGACTCGTGATCAAAGAATACCTACGAACGGATCTGGACAGAGCCCGTTATGTCAGGGATATAGTCATTCCACAGATACATCACTATAACCTGCGTAAATAAATAAATTAATTAAACAGTATTACTATATTTCCGAGCCCTTGGTGGAACTCAGCCCTGTAGCACCGCTGGTATTACATTGCTGATATGAAACGACAAACATATCTTTCACATAGAGCTTTGACACGAAACGGTACGATGTAGAATGAATCTTGCTTTAAGATCGACGTGCACACGTCAGTGTAGTGTCAGGAATGTGGCAGGGCCACCTGCAACCGGTTCTCATCAGGGTCTGATTGACACTGACATTTGTGAAGTTCAACAGTACCGATATATTTCCAAGTCCCTGATAGAGCATTGTTTTGCCACGTCTCTGACATTAAGATTATTAGTGTAAATCGGCCTTTATCTGGTGAGTTGCGTACGACTGGTGCATTGCGTGCTTCTTGTAAGCGTCGAGTCTTCCATAGCAGTCGGACGCGCAGAACGAATGTTTACTGTTACGTCTAAGTAATTAACTATATTATTATAGTATTTAGTATAGCCGAAGCTCGCGTTTTGTGCGCTGTGCAGATATATTTACTTGCACCTGGCGAGTTTTAGTTCTGTATAAATATAGACACAAATACCTCGGTTAATTAAACAACGGTAATAGTTAGACAGGATTAGCATTTATTTCGCGTTTAGTTATTGAACATATCAAAACAAGCACCAAATGAGACTATAGAAGTAAGCAATTTGTAAATGTTTCTCGATTGTGATTTTTTTATATAATAATTTTGATAAGAATTCTCAGTGATAAGGAATAGTTTGCTACATATTAAACTTTTACAGACGACAATGAACACGTGAATAAAATTAAAAAACCGTATAGAAAAACCGCACCATGGGTGCAGAAATCATTAAACTATTTTCCAAACCTTAACTGTAGGGTTTAATGTTAAACTACCATAGGTAACTGCTGATATCTACGGTTAATAGTAGATACGAATAGGAAAGTGACATAATTTGAAATAGAATGTCTAAGAGCTCGGGTACACTGATGAGTTGTTCGCGGAGGACAAATCTACGTAAAGGTGCAAAAATAACCAGAATTTTTATAACTTCACCACTATGTGCGCTGATGTGTCTTGGTAAGCTTTATTGTCCGATCCGTCGAAGCTCATTATTCGTGAGATTGTATTTGGTACACAAGTGTAGTATGAAATACAAGCTAATACAAATAAAGCTTATATGGTTCTATATGTTTCATTTTTGCGAACTTTTGTTCTCCGTATACGTAATATCAGCATCATTCTATTCTATAATTGAATTCCGACATTAGAAATACTATCCCATGTTCAGTCACTTTCCATCGTCTACTGACTGTTCTACGTGGCAACCAAATTCAGAAAAAATATAAACAAACCTTATAAGGTTAATGTTCATGAACCGAAGTTAAGTTAGCATATTATAAATGTTATTTAAACCTAGAAATTTGAATCACATCCCTTTTGTTTATATTGATTCTTTAATTAAACCATATTTACATTTTTTCTTAATCTGGTTGTCTCGGACAACAGATTCCAATCTACGATATAGAATGATTTCGAGCAGTTGTAGAATCATCGACAGGGTCCTGGATAAATAAACGTTTATATTCATAAAAAATATTATAAAATTGCGTAATAACTAACTTCCTCCGTATATTTTGTGGTTTCTTGAATCTAATGTAATTGAATATCACTGTCGATCCCTTTAAGCTTTTTAGGAATATATTTAAAAGTAATTTCGGAACTATATTCAATAACGTTTGATGTCACTATATGGATTGTTTTTTTATTTCTAATTAGTAAAATTATCTTTAGCGTATCGTAAGATCTATGCGGTCCCGGTACCCTCATGTAACTTTAGTTATTGTTTTCCTTTGTTACTTGCCAGTTCATGCTATAGATATACCGTAATTAAAACAATAAAATTCTCTTATAATATTGTAATTATGGTTTTATTTTGAACATTTGTTCATATTTTATCAGGCACAGGTGCACTCAGGTGTCGAGTACTGTTGTCACCTTTAGGATGGGTCCGATGAATACCAGTTAGCGGTTTTGGACTCTATTGACCGTAGAGCTCGTAGACTTTTTGGCGACGACTCTTTGACGGAGATTAAAATGTAGAACATCGAGCAGCGGCGTAGAGTCGCCTGCCTCACAGTCTTTTACCGATTGCACAGTGGAGTGTTCTCAGGAACTACATTCTATGATTCCGCCAGTCCCATTTCATCACAAAACCACTAGACACCGTGTCGGATACTATTCGTATGTGGTGGATGTTCCTTACATCCGCACAAAAAGATTCTCTTCTTCATACACTATGCGAAGAGCGAAGTAGTCGAACCATATTTCCACGATCCTTAGACCTGGGTGGGAGTCTTTAAAAGAAGAGCGAATAGGCATTTGTTTGGCGGACGCGATCCATCGTTGGACTCGTCTTCACCATCCACCAGGTACACTTTTTTAGCTTATTTTTTTTTATTTCGCACTATCAAAGTCTATTTTTACGAAGTCACATTTTTACAGTAACATCTATCTTGTAAAAAACTAAAAAGTTCCTTGTTATTTTTGCCGTGTCGTTAACTGTGGAATAATTTTTCAGGGAATGTGTTCCTATCACCCAATGGACATCGGATCCTTCAAACAACGCGGCGAAGAGATATTTGTGTAGGCAGATACGGAGACAACTATGGAACCGGTTATGACTTCTCGATAATACTAGCCAATTTTTGGACTGCTCGGTGCTTACAATTAAATGCAGTGTGGTTGTATTTCGAGTCGGAATAAAGAAACTATAATCTTTACGCATATTTTTTAATTACAAAAAAATGTAAATATACAATATATATTTGTTAAAATATTTGTATATTTTTCAATAAATCTAGATTTACATGTATAAACTAGCGGCAAATACAATATCTCTCTTCAGCAATTTGATTGCTTCACTGAATTTGTTTTCAAGATCCGTGTTGCCAATGTTCTTTGCGGCTTGGCAGAGTTGCCGAAGTACTTCTTCCAGACGTCGCATGCAACGAATAATGGATCCTATTAAATGAGAATAGAATTTAATTTCACATCCGTACATTTTTTTAAATATATTTTTAATTATATTGACACAATCCGCTTACAAAGCTTATCGTTTCACAAGAATAAGGGAAAATGTTTTGTGGCCAAATTATATTTTATAAAATAAAAAAATTAAAGGAACGTTATAAAATTCTGCAATTATTTATTTTAAAAGGACTATAGTCAAATAAACGTAAAATTATTAGGAATTTCTGAAATATACGAATCCAAAAGTTCAATTTTTAACATGTTATTAATGCTATTACAGACACTATTTTATCATTAGAATGAAGTTAAGCTGTGATTACAGTTCGATAATAAAAAAAAAGGGTTTGTTATAAAAGAGCTATTTTTTTTCTTGTTATTAAATTTTGTTTAGAACAAAAAGAAACCAAGAGTAACCCAAATGACCATTTATTAAAATCTAAGATAATTGTAGTAACATCAACAAAAAAAGTAGTATAGGATAAGTCTGTTTCCCCAGTATACCAATAACATGCGGCTTAACCACAAAAAACACGTGTTAAACACTATTTACACGTAACTTAACAAAAAAGAATATACCACAAATCCTCATTTAAGATTGATCACTTTTGAACAGTTGTCTAAAATTAGACACGTGCTTTAAATACTCGTAGTTAACACAGCTCAGAAAAACGCGTGTTAAAACAGGGTTTACATTTTTCTGTGGTAAGACCATCAACAGATTTTGTTATTACATACTGTAATACCCTTTTATTTCTGGTGTCCTCGTTAATCCTTTATATTTACAAAATTTAACACAAAAATTAACTTTCGCGTTTTTTTAATATTTCTTACCTTCAAACACATCAGTCATTTTGCAAATCTGTAGAAATGACGCGCCTTTTGACCACGCCAGTACAACGTCCATGAGAGTGTATTTAAACTTGCTCACATAATTATCTTCGTCCAAATCCATTTTTACGTCAATAGATACTTTAGCAATCCGTCGCGCGTATTCCTGAAATTACCATACGTCATGGTTTTGTATGAGTGCATATACTATGCATAATTAAACAAGAAGCTCTTAAATATCCTTCAAGAGAATAAAAATTATGATCTATTGAACACTGCTTCATATTGCCCACTGTCAACGATAGATTTCATCGGCAGGCAAAATTTCAATCAATAATTTTCTTTTGATAATAATGCGTAAAAATTATTAAATAAATAAATAAACTTTTACTGTGGTATAAGGGAGAGGAGATATATATTCAGCGGTAGAAAAATATCAGAATGTTATTCTGACAGTTAATGTCTAATTAGAAAGAGAAATGGCGTCACGCCACGTGCCTTAGTAGATAGAAAGGTTGTGCCCTGCAATTTAGTTAAGTAGACAGAAAAGTACTGATCTGCAAATTGGCTACATAGAAAGAGGTAGCAATCTGTGACTTGTCCAAGTAGAAAGAGAGGTCAAACTAAAACTTGGTTAGATAGTAAAGTAGTGTTCTGCAACTTAGTTAAGTAGAAAGAAGGGTTGTGACTTGCAAAATTGCCTAGATAGTTAAAGAAGGTGGCTAGGTTTCATGGTGGTAGGGCTATTGCCAGTACTGGGTCATTACCACATTACACACAAGTATAAAGTAACTCGCTTTGACCTGTCGCGATTCGGGATCAGCTTGTGTATATCCAGTGACTCATATACCTAGAGGACTTCAGTCGTGGTATATGCGGGCTTACATGTCGACGGAGACTAACAGCGGATTTTCGTCCTTTGATGATCGCTTTCGTATTTGGACTACCCTGTACTTGTCATCAGGTGAACGGTAGTCACTTTATCAAGCCAGTGTAAAAAAAAAGAGAGCGGTGTGCAACTTAATCTAGTAGAATGAGAGGTTGAGATCTGCAACTTGATTGGTTAGAAAGAGACAATGAACCTGCAACTGGCGTAGCACGCCCCGGAGCTCCTCGCCGCTAACGCTCGACTGTGTGGAGTTCTCGTCACAAACGAAGCAGCTGACGAGCGCCGCGCTCTGCTCCGCACTCAGAGGGTTGAAAACACCGTTGAATATCAGCTCCGTTAGCAGGAGTTCGTCAGCACTGCGCAGTACAAAACATGTGGTATGTTACGACTTGTCTTAATCCTTTGTATCCATTCTCCTTACTTACAATCGATACGTGCAAGCACACGCCGCGCGCATCTCTAGCGCCTAAATCAATCAATATTGATCAACCTTTCTCGAATACCTAAGTCAAAATCAAAGCGCTGACATTGGCAAAATCAGATTGGTCATACACTAGTGGAAAGGCTGTGTGGAAGAAAAAAACATATTAAAAAATCGTGGTATTGAATACCATTGTTAATAGCTTACCTACTGAGTTCACAAGCTGTACGACCCTTCATTTCTATGACATCGGAGGTGGTACAGTAGCCGAGCCGCCGCAACACTCTTTTCCTCTTCTTCAGTTCATCCATTTGGAGCACACTCTTGGCTAATTTCAATTCCCCTTTTACTTTAAGTAATTCCTCATAAAGTTCTTGTTTTTTTTCATAGGCTGCGGTTAGAGCACCGCGGTTTTTGTCCTTGTGTAATTCGTGCGAATATAATCTGTAATAGAAAATGACGATTACTACAAAAGCGTTTAAAAAAAATCGGTATCACTGAAAAAATCGGACACGAGTAAAAACAAATAAATTTCATAAATTCATTAAGTCGATCAGTTTTATCATCTGTCGTACAGTATTTGTCGTCTTTTTTGCATTCGTTTTTGAATAGCGGTTGATTTTCTTCTGGATACATACTATTGAAGTTATCAATAAATTAAGTAACTTAAGCTTATTTAAAATAGAATCAGTATATGTTTAATAAGCTATAAATTGATTCCCAATAGGTAGTTACATTAAACGAACGTAGTTTCCAACAAATATATTATGTGTAGTCCATAAAAAAACTAACAACAGTTTTCAGTATTTTTTAAAATATAAACTTTATTTAATTAAATTTTAAACCACAAATAGTCTATTTTAGTATGCATAAACAAATCATTTTATATCCTTCAATTATAACAAAATAATTTTTACTCAGGCTTGATAAAGTTACTAGCAGAGATGGGCAAAATGTAATCTGATTAATGATGAACGATTACAAAATGTAGTCGTAATTTTAATTTTCTTGCTCTGTAATCATGATTAAATCCATTTAAAACATTAAGAAATAATAAATGTGTATACTATCTGGGATTTTGTAGAGTTTAAAACATAAATGAGCAAAATGCAGTCATATTAATAGTAAAAAACGTAAAATGTAATCGTTAATCACTTTTATTAATCTGATTACAATTTGCCCATCTATGGTTACTAGTATAAATTTCAGACCAAAATGCATTCTTGTGTGAATTGTTAACCTCTCCTTTAAATTTAATAGTTTAAGTTCTTAAGGCTTTCTTAGCTTAAATTAGTTAAGAAAGCCTTAAGAACTATTTTAAGATCTTAACTTAAAACTATTAAGAGGATCCCACAATCTTAATATAATAGGATATATAATTATACTTATCTTTGCACAATTTGTATCAAAAATAGAAGTAATAATAGCTCGACTCACCTTTCTTCTAGTAATTTAATCCTATCCACGCACTCTTTAAAGACAGGATCATTTATTTTCATATCCTTTATTGGATTTAGTAGCGGTGGCCCTTCCGGAAAGCGTTTCTTCACCTCGCCTATTGTCTTGAGCACAGATTTACGATTATCCGCCGGTCGAAGGTCTTTCGGATAGTACACGCGGAGAGAGCTGATCTGATAAATGATCGTGTGATGCACTGGAACTACTTCCACATCACCAACCTAAAAAATGTCCAGACAATCTTCAAACAGTCTTCAATCCAAGTGACAAACTTTTATTGATAACGGTAAAAATGTCTAAAACAGCAATTTTTTAGGGTGCCCTCTTTCAAAAGGAAAACTTATTCCTTATAGGATCACATTTATGTCCGTATGTTTGTATGTCAAGATCCTTTTTCATAGGAACGCGTGAAGTATTTAGTTGAAATTATTATGCAATACTCAGGTTTGCGATCTCTTGTAATACCAAACCATACTACTAAAGCAACGTGATCAAGAGAGATGTCCGTTTACGTCGTAATTTTTATAGTTTTTTCCGGTTTAGCTAGTTAATATATAGGGAATTTCCAGTTGGCCTAGAATCATGAAACTCGGTAAGAAACGAGATCTTATCATAAATAAAGGAATAACCCAAAATTTGCATTTACATTTAAAAAAGTAATAACGTTTTTACAATTATAAATTCATTTGCAGTGAGTATAGATTGCGGCCTTCACTAATGTATGAGGACAGCCGTTTACCAACGCAAAAGTTGGATTTGTCTCTAAATCTAGTTTATCTTTCCATTAGAGCAGTCATTCCCAAAGTGATCTATATCGGCCCCTAGGGGTCTATGACAAACTGCAAGGGGTCTACGTCAGCGAAAAAAAATTGGGGGTCTATGAAATGAAAATGGGGGTCCACGATAGTGGATCTCAACACATACACTGATAGTACCTATTTACTTACATCAAACTATCTTATAATATCAAAACATATACATTATTTATAAAAGTACCTATGAAGTAAAAAATTGATTATATATGTGTTAGCGCCAGTGAATAGTCGCACAGACTATCTCTAACGCCATGGCATAGAAACAAGAAGAACAGGGAGTAAAGGGGAAGACGGGGAGGGGAAATGGCTGCTTTAAATTCACGTCACACCGCGCGGGAACACACTTTAGGCCAAATAGCTTTAAGTTTTTAACACTAAACTTCACTGCAGTTAGAAATTTACAGGAAATCAATATCAGGTAAGTAGGGGGTCTACCCAACACGGAAAAACATGGCAAGAGGTCTACGACACAAAAAAGTTTGGGGAACTCTGCATTAGAGCAATCTACAATACTTTTATAGTTTTTTTTTATAATTCCCATTTGATAAATCGAATCGATATGCCAAAAAATTGATTAGGTACTTGTTGACTATACAATTGTAAAGTGTTTTTATTTATCACACAGGTTTAATAGACCCTTTCAGTAAGTATTACCTCACCCGGAGCACATGGGACATTGGCTTCGGCGTCGTAATCTGAACCTTTTTTGACATGTAACAGCGTGTCTACAATGATAATTGGTTCAGCAATAAGTGGATTCTCCTCCTGTTTTTTGCCCTTGTGTGTTTTCTGTCTAAAGTTTACTATAATTCCCCAGTCATATTCATATTTTTCTGTTTTTACCTGAAAACATTGTTATTTTTTAGTTCCTTAAGTGTTTTTTTTTTAGTTTACGTGGCACATTAGTATCTTTATTGACTTTTATTTTGCCGTTGGAAAAAATAATGAGCGTTCATTTCATATAATTGCTATATAATATATTTTCTACATCTAAAAGTCTGCTGTTTTTATGACATATTTTAGCATGCAGAGCTTTTACTTCTCTGCATAATTATTATAGGGCTTTGTGTTCAAATAGTTTAACCACTAACATATTTATATATATTCAAATTTCATTTAAATTTATTTTTATATTAATTTTATTTTAATTTAATTTAATATACAAACAACTGATAATACAATAACAACAAAATCAAAAAGAAGAAACCAAATTAAGACTTCATTTATCAAGTTATAAATGGACCTGAAATTAGTCATGAGTATTCCATAATAAAATCTTACCTTGACTAGTCTACCGGGCTGCAAGAATGGCTTTAAATATTCAGGTTTAGTGATGAATGATCTAAACTGGTTACCGAGTATATCCAATTGTGATCTGATGCTGCAGTATGAAGATATCGAATGTTCCTTCTCCATTGTCAAGGCATCGTATTCTTTCTGTTTGGCTTTCACTTCTGTGAATCGTATATAAATATGTTAATATACATTGTATATATAAATAAATATTAATTAATTAATGTTTCCAGCTATCAAAGAGGTAATTCTTGATTTTATTATATAAAAATGATTATTGAGGTTGATACTAAATTGTAGTTGTAATTTTAAAAATATTTTTTACTGCAATCTATAAAACTATACCAATATAATAAAGAGATAAAGTTTGTTTGTATGTTAGATAATTTTTGAAATTATGCATCCGATTTAAAAAATACCAATCACTAGATATTTAGAATCTACCTTCAGGCTGTTCCGATCTGAATCTGTGAGAGAGGCGTTTGTGAGTGCCTTTGCTCTGAACAGACTTGACATCGGGATGTTTAACAAAATCTTAACAGAACTATTATCTGATGAGGCGTCTGGCCTGTTCAGATCAATGGCACCATATGTAATATGTTAGGTATTTCTGTATTAGGGTACGATGGGGCTGACATACGTACACACGTAAAAGTCCCTTAAATAAATAGAATAAAAAAAAAAACTTTCAGGCTGAACAAAAGCTATATATCATTCGGTGCTCATGGGAAACGTAAATTTGACGCAGGCGAAGCCGCGTACACTGCTTGTTTAATAATCAAATCGTTTATTCTTTTAAGTTTCATAGCGTTCATCAACTCCCTCAAATATTGCTTAGTATTAGGACTTAGAATATATAAAATATGATAAGTCCATAATTATATGTTATTTTAGAGTATTTTAATTTCAGTAAATAATTAGATCATTTGTATTATAATAAGGATCAACAAAAATAAATAAAATAAGATAAATAATGTACGTACTGTCTATGAGATCCGGAATGGCCGCTTGATTTTGAAACTGGAAGAAACTTCTTTCCAACATATATTCTGGATTTATTTCTTCAACCCGCAACAAATTAAGTACCTGCATTTACAAAAGTACAATCAGAACAATAGTTTATCTCAAAATAATAAAGTTATTACTCACTAAAAATTTCAGAAGACCCACATAAAATCATAGATATAACATTTATATTATAAGCTTTATTTTAGTTGTAAATATTGTTTAAAAATTAATACCTTAAAAAGCAAAAACAAAGGAATAAGCATTTATAATTAAAAACAACATATACCATATTGTAAGTGAGATGGAAAGCGGAGTTTATGGGATCAGCTTTCCCTTGGACCATGCTCTTTACGACTGTCGGGGACATCTTCGAGTCGATCATGAGAATGACGATTCCCTTGTCATCAAGACCACGCCTGCCTGCTCGTCCTGACATCTGGATATATTCGCCGGATGTTATCTGGAAACATTAAGAGCCGGTGCCAACGAAGCGGTATGGCAGCGGGTACGAGACGGCACCCCAAAGATTTACGTATAAGTAGGCACACGGTACTTTGCGACATCAAAACCAGAGATTGGCAAAATGTAATCTGATTAATTATGAACGATTACACAATGTTGTTGTAATTTTAATTTTCTTACCCTGTAATCATGATTAAATCCATTTAAAACAATAAGAAATCATCAATGTATATACAATATGGGATTTTGTAGTGTTTAAAACATAAATGAGCAAAATGCAGTCATATTAATGGTAAATAACGTAAAATGTAATCGTTAATCATTTTTATTAATCTGATTACATTTTGCCCATCTATAATCAAAACATTGTTACAATGAAGCGGCACCACATAGTGCAGTCTATAATAGTATTAACACCAGATCTAAAGAAACGGTCAAATCACCGGTATTTGTACTTTTTAATTCTGAAAAATAACATATCGAAGGGCAAAATAATATATCTTGATACTTACAAATCGAAAATCTTTTCCGTCAAACTTTTGGCAGTTTACCAGATCTAAAGAAACGGTCAAATCACCGGTATTTATACTTTTTAATTCTGAAAAATAGCATATCGAAGGGCAAAATAATATATCGTGATACTTACAAATCGAAAATCTTTTCCGTCAAACTTTTGGCAGTTTGTAAAGACAACCGTCCTTGCTGGCATGTTTAAGCCCATGGCAAATGTTTCAGTAGCGAACAGTGCCTGTAAACAATACATCTCTTAACATCAACCGCACAAAAAAAAGTATTTTGTTTTCACAGACGATACATCTCTTGCTATGGAAAGCAGTGATTACGCCCTTGAAGGAGCGCTTTCCCTCTACAAACGCCAATTCACTTGAAGATTTTCATATTATTAAGTTGTTAAAAAAACAGACTCAGCAAGTGAATTCCACTACTTAACGATACGTAATAAAATCGCTTTATAATAGATGAAATGACAAACGGCGTCTTTTTTACTTGTAAAAATTTATACTGGTACACTGTTAAAAATATTTTATTATGAAATAAAAACTTTTAGTCCACATAATGTTTATTTTTTTTTACAACAATAATATAAAAAGACAATACCAAAGTTATAGTGAAACTATAAAACAATACATTACCTTGATGAGTCCTAAACCAAACAAAATCTCGATAGTCTCTTTCAGTATCGGCAGCAGTCCACCGTGATGAATGCCGATACCACGTCTAAGTAAAGGTATGACGTTCTCAACTTGTGGTAATTTACGATCCTCTTCAGAAAGAACGTCCATAGCATTGTTGAATACTTCATCCACGAGTTTCTTCTCTTCAACTAAAATTATAAATATTATATTTGATTAAATGAAATAAAAGAGTAATAAGCTGCGCTATAAGTCTAGTTGGGCACGGCATATAAGCGTAATGTGGATACAACCACTAATCTATCCCGAAAGGGATATAGCGTAATAATATATTAATATTATTATATAATAAAATATTTTCACACTTAATTCCCTAACATGACCAATCACAGGGCACTAAACAAGGCATTAAATGTGTGTAGTGCCCCTGCATGATATTAGCTTTTTGTTAATATCATGCAGGTTTCTTCATGAATTCCTTCGTCAGTGAGCATGCAGTGCCTAAGTCATGCTCATACTAAAAGAACCAAGGTAAATGAAATAATATTGATGTTATTTGAAGGAAATCGAATGAACTATAGTCAAACCAGATAACTGTTCCCCGTCTGCAATGATAAAAGGCAGTCAGAATCACAACAAAGAAAACTATGCAAGGAGGAGAGGCAGGTAGTTACAATTTTGCTGCAGCCCGCTTACCATACAATTCTCTGTGTCGTCATCCTTTCTCCTCTCTAATGTCACACACAAAGCCAACTTATCTGGTTTAGTCATTCTAGTGAAGACAAATAATCGTTGAAATTCAGTTGTCTTACAGTACTGCCGTACACTAGTGTAGTGCAGAATATAGAGTGCATGCCCCTCCCTTCTTGGGAAAGTATTTTATATTGTACTTATTTGAACAGGCAAGGAGACTGCCGGAAATCGATGAGTTAATTGGACAAGTGCGTGTTGCATAGCAATGAAGGGGTAGACTACAACTTTAGCCAATGATTTATAAATAAAACAAAACAGATATTAAAGTAAATAGAGATCTGGCACACTTGTAATAGCACTCTAATATGCTTAGATTTACGATACAGTAAAAGCACAAACAAAAATACATATAGAAACATTACTTACTAGTGTTAAAGTCCAATCGAGCCATCTGCATGGCGTAAGCTTCACATTCTTTCTTACTAAAGCTGAATATGATGACAGGAGCAAAGTTCCTCTCCATTATCATTTTGACAATATTGAATATGTTAGTTTGGTTCTTATCGCGAAGACCACCTCGTCTGCCACGCTGGTCTCCTGCTGCCAAGTCTCCTGCATTATTAAGCACAGCCATTGCGGTGTTAAAATTGTCTTCTTTGAAATTTCCCTGTAAAAATATTACAACACGTTACCGAAATGCTATGGGAGAAAAATAAAAGTTATGAACATTATTGGTTTACATAAAATCTACATTACTGATATTTTATATGGCAACTGACTTCATACTGTGAATTACTTTGGACAGTCAATTTCAAGACACAGCCATTATATGTGCTAACCTTTTTTTCTCATTTTTTTCTTATTACCAGCACTACAATAAGAATTTTGCTGTTATTCTCAGTGATAAAAGACAGCAGCCATTTTCTATCAATTGAACTATATGTGTTTGGGCACAGGGCATGGGTATAAAAAAGGTACTTGAGATTCCCTTCCGTCTCCCTACATTCCCATTCCACGCTCGGTCCTTAACAGTGACACATGTGTACGCACGGCGGTATCGCTACACTTATCATCGGCGGCGAACTCGGTCAAACTACTAAATAATCAGTTGCTTTGGACAATACGGCGGAACATCTAATTGATTGTATACGGTGAACGGTGCGGAGCTGCAGTAGCCTGTCCTCATCATCCAGTTTCCAGGTAAGTGCCTTTTGAATATTTCATTGTCACTGTGCCTGAACGAATTCTTTGTTCCCTAATTCTCTACGTGGAAATCCAGACCAGCGACGCTCTCCGGCAGCTATATAAACTTTTTAATACCTTCGGTCTCTCTCGCTATCCTGCACAGACATAATATTTTTGGTCCTTCGAGCCGGATTTGGATTTGCAAGATAGTGTAGAGAATAGTTACGGATATAGTTTGCTCATAAATAACGACCTTTATTTATCTTATTTTAAGGGTTGTCGGTTAACAATGTCCATTAAAGCATCTGAAAGTCGGTTTAAAGTCAAGTATGATTGGTTTAAAAATACGGTAGATCTAGTGGAATCAGAAAAAATGACTACCAGCATCCTCAGAGCTCGGTTGAGGAAATTGGAGTCACATTTTGAGATACTAACGGAAGCATATGAAGGAATACTTAATCAGTGCACGGATGATTCAGACCCTCTTTTTATAACTAAATACGAAACATTTTAAACAGGCTACTGAGTGGTATAATCAGCTGGATGCTATTTGGGTTGAATTTACGGATAAAGCGGATACAAAAACGGCAACAGAGGGTCCAAATAAGTCAAGGTTACCGCGGATAAATTTTCCCACCTTTGAGGGCGACATATTTTCTTGGTCTAGTTTTTTTAGTCTTTATTCGTCGTTAGTGCTAGCCCGGACTGATATTTCAAAGACGGAGAAATATCATTATCTATTTTCTCATGTACAAAATGAACCACGGTCATTGATTATGCATCTTCCAATGGAAGATGACTCGTTAGAAATCGGTCTCGAAATACTTAAATTACGATACGAAAATATGCGGTTATTAGCGGACTCTCACATAGAGAGAATATTAAATCTGCCCACTTTAAATAAAATAAATGAACTTCGGACGGCTATACTGAATCCTTTGTTACAATCGACACGGGCACTTAAAAATATTGGCTTACCCGTTGACAAGTGGAGTTATTTATTACTACATATCGTTTTGGAGAGGTTACCACTTGAACTTGAAAATCGTTTCGAACAAATTTACGGCTTAGATACGGCTTATCAGGTACGTCTCTATATTGATTATATTGTCTATGCCTTAGATCATCACTGTGTCTATGAATAAGAACTAGCTTAAGACAAGCCTGTGTAACTGTAGTAATATAACGTTCTTAAGTAATCTGTCTTTTAATATATAACGCCCAGTCAGCTCAGCTTCGTGATATGGTGTCAGAAGTTAAAGAATAAAAGAAACGGAAGAGGTAAAAACAATATATTTCGTGTGTGTTCTCTAAAATAAGTATTAACAAAATGGCGGAAACCAAGCCGACGAAGACATCTCAAAATATATCTTCTCAGATAAGTCCACTAGATTTAAAAAGCAGTAATATGCCACTAGCATGGACGAATTGGCAGACAATGTTTAAAATTTACATGCGAGCCAATAATCTTGAACAAGTAGAAGATCAAAGAAAGGTTGCAATCCTATTACATTTGATGGGACCGGACAGCCTAGCGATTTTTCAATCTTTTAACGAAGATATAGACAATGTGACGTATAATACCTTGATAGGCAAGTTCAACACATATTTCCTGCCCAAAATAAATACAACAATGGAACGACACAAAATCTTCAACCGTCGCCAGGGAGCCAACGAATCAATAGATGATTACGTGACAGACCTTAAAAATATTGCCAGACAATGTTCATTTGAAAGTTTAGAAGACAGTTTAGTTAGGGATATTTTCAGCCTTAACCTGTCTAGTAATAACCACTATATAAAAGAGAAAATTCTGGCAGAGAGACCTAACTCTTTGGAAGATGCAATTCAGCTTGCAAAAACTTTAGAACTGACAAGAAAACAAGTGCAAGAGCTTGAGTCAAATAACATAGTCGCATCCATCTCCAAACGTCAACATAGGCCTCAATCAAGACAGAGAACGAAGTCAAAGTCAAGACAACAGTCCAGAGCAGCATCACAGGCATCACCACAAACTGCCAGCAACTGTAGACGTTGTGGTCAAATTCATAGGGTAAAATGTCCAGCCTTAGGCACCAAATGCAAAATTTGTAATAAATATAATCATTTTGCAGCAATGTGCTACTATAATAAGAATAATAATGTAAAAAATATTCATCATATAGAAAGCAATAATGATGAAAATGCTTTATTTATAGGATCAATTTATTGTCTAGCCTCAAATAATACTACACAGAAGTCGTGGAAAATAGATTTAATATTAAACAACAAAAATGTTAACTTTTTACTAGATTCTGGGGCAGACACAAACATCATTTCAATTAACACATTCAATACTCTTGACATCCCATTAAAGTCCTTACACAAAAGTCACTATAAATTATCAACTTTCAGTGGTGAAACTATTCCCACTATAGGTCAGTGTAATATACAAGTCAAACACAAAAACAATATGCACAATGTTAATTTTCATATAGTTGACTTCCAGTGTCAAAACATATTAGGTAGGGATACATGCAAGGCACTCAATCTTGTTAAGAGAGTATTATCAGTAAACTTCAACCCTAATATTACACCGCAGCTTCCTTCAGAGCTCACACAGGGTATAGGTTGTATTAAGGACCTAGAGGTGGACCTGAAGTTGAAGCCGGATGCTATACCAGTCATCGCAGCCTGCAGACGAGTTCCATTCCAGCTCAAGGAACCCCTGAAGCAAGAATTACAAGACCTGGAGCAGCAAGGCATTATACAGCGTGTTGAAGAACCAACAGAGTGGGTAAGTGCCACTGTACTCACTACAAAGAAAAATGGTAAATTAAGACTATGCATTGATCCTAACAAATTAAATGAAGCCATCATGAGACCTCACTACCAGTTTCCTACTTTAGATGACATTAAATCCAAACTTACTGGTGCAAAATATTTCAGCACTCTAGATGCCAACAAGGGCTTCTGGATGCTGAAACTCACTGAAAGATCGTCAAAGCTGTGCACTTTCATAACACCTTTTGGGCGTTATAGATTCACACGTTTACCTTTCGGTATAAATGCAGCACCGGAAACTTTCCATAGTGAAATGGTCAAAAGATTCGCTGATATAGAAGGTGTTACAATCATGATGGATGACTTTCTCATTTATGGCAGTAGTATCCAAGAACACAATGAGAGATTACAAAAAGTAATTGACAGAGCTCAACAAATTAATTTAAAATTTAATAAAGAAAAATCTGTAATTTGTGCCACAGAAGTAAAATATTTAGGTCATATATTTTGTCAAAATGGTGTCAAAGTTGATCCAGCAAAGGTAGAAGCTATCTGTGATATGCCTTCACCTCAATCAATAAATGATCTGCAAAGATTCATGGGCATGATCAACTATCTAAGTCCCTTTATTCAAAATCTGTCTTTACAAACGGCAAATCTAAGACAGTTACTGTCCAAAAAGAATGAATGGATATGGACACACAAACATGAGTCGGAGTTTATTCAGGTGAAAAAATTAATAAGTTCTTCACCAGTACTAGCTTATTATGATCCAAATAAAGAAATTACTCTATCAGTAGACGCCTCGAAAGATGCATTAGGAGCTGTCATACTACATGACAAACAGCCAATTGCCTATGCATCAGCTTCTTTAAGTTCATGTCAACAAAACTACTCTCAAATTGAAAAAGAATTATTAGCAGTATGTTTTGGTTGTACAAAATTTCACCAGTATATTTATGGAAAAAAGACAACAGTGGAAACAGATCACAAACCACTAATCACACTTTTCAAAAAACCTTTATTCGATATACCTGCTAGATTACAAAGAATAATGCTTCGTCTTCAACCATATGAGTTAAATGTCATTTACAAACCTGGTCGATATCTTTACATAGCAGATACATTGTCACGAGCAGCTCTTTCATGTAGTGCTCTACAAGACTTAGAGAATGACATAGACTTACATGTTAACCTAATATTTTCTAACTTATCAATTAGTGCACCAAAGTTAACAGAATTACAAGAAAGAACTAAACAAGACTCTGTGCTTAGTCAAGTCATGAAGTTTTGTCTAAATGGTTGGCCGGAACACAAAAGATCATTAGACCAAATGGTCAAACCATATTTTTCTATTAAAGATGAACTTCAAGTTCTTAATAATATTGTACTTAAAGGTAATTCTATTGTTATTCCAGAGTCAATGAGAGAATATATATTATCTATTCTTCACCAAAGTCATCAAGGTATAAATAGCAGCATTCGTCATGCAAAATCAACAGTCTATTGGCCACTAATGAACAATGATATTGAGAAATATATCAACCAATGTCATACATGTCTAACCTACCGTAGGAATAATACTAAAGAACCAATTATCCACCATGAGTTTAAGATGTTACCGTGGAACAAAGTAGGCATTGATCTCTTTGAAATAGATGGTTCAAAATATTTAATAGTTGTAGATTATTATTCTAAATACATAGAAATCGCATTGTTAAAACCAGATACAACTTCTAAGACCATAATAATTCATCTTAAATCTATTTTTGCAAGACATGGCATACCAGAAATCATAAATTCTGATAATGGTCCTCCGTTTAACAGTAATGAGTTTCAAGAATTTACCAAGTCTTGGGGTATTGAACATACTACATCTAGCCCATACTTGAGTAGGTCTAATGGTATGGTAGAAAGAGCAATAGGTACTATAAAAAACTTATTGAAGAAGTGTAAAGCAGACAACACTGATCCATACCTAGCATTACTTATGTATCGGAATACTCCTAAACAGTCAGGATATTCTCCTTCTCAACTGTGTATGTCAAGACACTTACGTACTGTCTTACCTGTTTCAGAAGCAACACTTTCTTCACATGTTGCAGACCTAGGTAAATTAAAAGAAAACATACAAAAACAACAAATTAAGTCATCATTTTATTATAACAAACATACTAAAACATTACCAGAACTTCAAGTAGGTGATAAAGTCTATTACAAACACAAACTAAATAACACTTGGGTTCCTGGTATAATTTCACAAAAAGACACACATCCACGTAGCTACTTCATTAATTCTCCTCAGGGCACTTTTCGTCGTAACCGTGAACATATTTTAAGACCGTCTACATCACCACAGACCGAAGTGGTACCTGAAAAACAAACAAAAACCATTAGTAACACTGAAAATCAGAATATACAAAACACTAATGTCGATACACATCTTAGAACACGTTCAGGACGTATTGTAAAGAAACCGCAAAGATATGGTGAATCGTAAAAGCAAAAGTGTAATCAAAATTTCGTATATTATATGTAAATTGTTATTTTGTAAAAAACTAGTTATTAATATTTTTATGTCAAACGTCAAACCGACTTAACACAAAAGTCAAATGTCAGAGCGGCGTTCTGTTACTCCTAATATAATTGTAAAAGTTTTCATGGCATGACTTATTAAAATTAAAAGCAATATAAAATTGTTAAAATAAAAAAAAAGAGGTAAGGATACTAACCTTTAGTTCCGGTTATCGCCATGAAATCTTGAAGCACAAATAACTGATAGTCAAAAGTTATTTCATGTCTTAAAAAATAAAAAAAAGGAAGATATCAGGTACGTCTCTATATTGATTATATTGTCTATGCCTTAGATCATCACTGTGTCTATGAATAAGAACTAGCTTAAGACAAGCCTGTGTAACTGTAGTAATATAACGTTCTTAAGTAATCTGTCTTTTAATATATAACGCCCAGTCAGCTCAGCTTCGTGATACGGCTCAATTGCCTACGTTTGATAATTTAACAGATTTTTTGCAGTCTCAGTGTAGATTATTGGATACATCGATAAAATCGGGTCGGAGTAACAATCCAAAGCTACTGCCACGGCAGGCAACTCGAAATACACATGTTACAGCCACTAGGCTATGTGCATGTTGTAATCGTACTGGGCATATAATTAATGATTGTTACAAATTTAAATCGCTAACTTCGTCTCAACGGAAAGCATGCATAAGAGATAAATACTTATGTTATAAATGCTTTGATAATCATCCGGCGGCCTCTTGCCGGCAACAAGTTTATGTTCACGGTGCGGTAATTCGGGACATAACACTCTTGTTTGTACCTTTACAAATGAGAACAGGTATACTTCTAAGGTGGAACCGCGACGGAGTAATGTGTGCTATCGGGATGCAAATAGCACACGCGGAACACGACCAAAACGGCTTATTCATAGGCAACACGACAAATCTACTCGGTCCGGTAATGGAGGCGATGTAAACGGTCCTCGAGACACTTTTGTTTATCAACACTCACGACGTGTTAGTAATTCGTCATCGGAGAATGAAAGGCAGAACAGTGCGACGCGTGATAATGTTCACGCCGACTTTAAACCTGTAAATGCACAATAGCAATCAATCTGTGCCCATAATATCGTTAATCGTCCTCACTTAAGTAATAATGTTATATTACCAACGGCTATAATAGAAGTCAAAAACTCTCACGGCAATTTTGTGCGCGCACGCGCTCTTTTGGATCTCGGTTCACAGATTTCTATTATTAAAAGTGATCTTGTAGGGACGTTACGGTTAAAGCGATATTATGTGCACACACCTATAACAGGTATAGGTGGAACTTTGACAAACGGGAGTCAAAGTATTGTATGTTTTGATGTGCGACCGGAACGGTGCGGTAAGCCGCTCTTATCAATCACGGCGGCAGTTTTAAAAAATCCAACGAGTTACTTAGCACATAGATTAAATATTGAGCATAAACATTTTAAATTTTCGGATGATGCCTAATGGCATGGCGGACAAATTGATATTATTTTTGGTTGTGATACTTTGGGAAATATATTATGTAATTCGGTCGCGTTGGACTCCGAGGGTCCTTACGCTTTAAAAACTATTTTTGATTTTGTTGTTTTTGGGCAGTCACCGGCGTATGATAATATTAATAACACTGCATCTACACAAATTTCGGGTATAACGTTATTAGATGCAGTTGAACGGTTTTGGCGATCGGAAGAGCCACCAAATATTAAAATTAAGAATCCTATGGATATTGATTGTAAAGATTTATTTACTAGCACCACGTCACGGGGCGTGGACGGTAAATACACGGTTCGACTACCTCTCGTACCGGGACATGATCGACTCGGAGACTCTAGAGAAACGGCTTTACGACGCTTTTTTGCAATTGAACGGCACATGCAAAAACAAACGGTCTTTAGGGATAAATATGTTGCGTTTATGAGGGAATATATTGATTTAGGACACATGTTACCTTCTGAATTTAACTCGGACCAGGAACATTATTATTTGGCTCATCGCGGTGTTTTTAAAACCTCGGGAGACATATCTAAAATACGTGTTGTGTTTGACGGAAGTGTTAAAACAAGTTCCGGCGTTTCTTTAAATGAGTGTCTATATTCGGGTGAACGGTTGCAAAGTGATATCACGACTATTATTCTTAATTTTCGGTACCCGCGGATTGTTTTTACAACTGATGTAAAGATGATGTTTCGACAGACCTGGATACATCCGGATGATCGGAAATACCAGCTTATTTTTTGGCGCGAGTCGCCTGCGGAACCCTTACAAGTGTATGAGCTGGCAACGAATACTTATGGTTTAAAATCTAGTCCGTTTATAGCAATCCGTTGTCTTCATCAGTTAGCTCACGATGAAGAAAAGCATTTTCCACGAGCTGCACGGTTATTACGGCAAAACTCTTACGTAGACGACCTTAACGGTGGAGCAGACACGCTCCAGGAGGTTCTGGATCTACGTAATGAGCTAATTTCCCTAATGCACACTGGAGGCTATGAGTTACGGAAATGGTCTTCTAATAAGCCTGCCTTGTTAAAGGATTTACCATCGGATCATCTAGATACTCCCCGGAGCTTTGATTCAGAAACGTACAATCAAGAATTATTAAAGGTATTAGGTATACAGTGGAACCCTAGTTTCGATAATTTTACATATAGGTTAAATTTGCCTTTAGAAAAAACAGTGACAAGGCGGAATATTTTATCCTTAGTCGCTCGGTTATATGATCCCCTAGGCTGGATCAGCCCGGTTGTGTTTAAAATAAAATTACTTTTGCAATATCTACTCGGAGATACGGATAATTCACGGAAGGTTGCATGGGATGCGCCCGCGTCGGACGACGTAGTTAGACGTTGGCGAGACATTATTTCAGATTTGCCGCACTTGGAATCGATCTCCATACCTCGGTGTATAAAACCTGCGCAAGCGGCACGTTATTCACTGCACGGATTTTGTGACGGTTCGTTGGTGGGGTTCGCCGCTGCAGTCTATATACGTTCGGAGCAAGATAACGGTTCGGTGTTACTTCGATTACTTATAGCCAAGACTAGAGTGGCTCCTTTGAAAGTAAAGCGGACGATTCCGCAATTAGAATTGAGCAGCGCGGTTTTATTAGCTAGCCTTATTGATCACGTTATAACTTCTCTAACTCAAGATCTTACGTTCGAAGAAGTAGTTGGTTGGTGTGATAGCACCATCGTACTTGCTTGGATCAAAACACCACCGCATAGGCTACAAGTGTTTGAGGGAAACCGGGTCTCTCAAATAAATTCGGCTAAAACGGCTATTTTCTGGAGACATGTGCCAGGAGAATTTAATTGTGCAGATGTAGCTTCACGTGGTACCTCGGCGGCGGAACTTATACATCACCATTTGTGGTGGGAGCCACAGTGGCTTTGTCAAGCTAAGGATAGGTGGCCAGGCAATTATTTGGAATTTCCATTAGATTTGTTGCCCGGTTTAAAGGTAAAAGTCTCGAATATTGGCAATATTAGGACGGATTTTGATTTATTCGAGCGATACAGCTCTTTTGACAAGCTAGTAAATGTTACGGCTTATCTTTTACGGTTTAGTTTCAATCGGGGCGGTAAAACAAGACTGAAGGGTGATATATCGGTTTCAGAGCGTAGAAACGCTATGACACGGTTAATTAGCCTTATTCAACAATGGCTTAAATGGACATTGAGAACGACACCTCTCAAAATTGTTGATTTAGTTCTTATAAAAAAGGATAATTTGCCACCTTTACAGTGGAAACGCGGTCGGATAGTAAATATTTTACCCGGTAAGGATAATATAATCCGGGTTGTTGAAGTCAAAACCCAGGCGGGGGTTCTGATGAGACCCACTTCAAAATTATGCCGGTTACCAGTGGAAAATTAGGAACCAAGGGAGGCCCTTGGTTAGGCGGGGGGATGTTTGGGCACAGGGCATGGGTATAAAAAAGGTACTTGAGATTCCCTTCCGTCTCCCTACATTCCCATTCCACGCTCGGTCCTTAACGGTGACACATGTGTACGCACGGCGGTATCGCTACACTTATCATCGGCGGCGAACTCGGTCAAACTACTAAATAATCAGTTGCTTTGGACAATACGGCGGAACATCTAATTGATTGTATACGGTGAACGGTGCGGAGCTGCAGTAGCCTGTCCTCATCATCCAGTTTCCAGGTAAGTGCCTTTTGAATATTTCATTGTCACTGTGCCTGAACGAATTCTTTGTTCCCTAATTCTCTACGTGGGAATGCAGACCAGCGACGCTCTCCGGCGGCTATATAAACTTTTTAATACCTTCGGTCTCTCTCGCTATCATGCGCAGACAATATGCCTAATTGTTTTCTTTGAGTGACAGTTAATTTAATTTTTGAAATATCCTTCATAATGTTTGTACCACAAACAATAGTACCCTTGATAGCTCATAAATAAATAAACAATAGAAGTACCTAGTAAGTAGTCAACTTTCAACTAATAAAGATTCAAGGGTAAACAAATTCCAAAGACAATGAAAGAACAAAATATAAGAAATTCTCTCTCCTCACCGATTCATCAACCACCAAATGTATCCCATCACCACCAGCAGGGAATATGTAATGTTGAAGTGGTGTTGGTCTGTATTCAGTGTAAATAACGTGGCACGGCTGAGAGTGAAGACGACAAACCCACTCGGCGAACTGGCGCGCGTTTGGTATTGTAGCTGACAAGAACACGTAGTGTACATTGTCTGGCAAAAGAATTAAAGTTTCTGAAAATAGGAAATATGATATGAAAACTTTAATAGACTCATTCATAAAATATTAAGCATAATACATATATACATACAACTGTATAACACAAATAATTGTTATTCAAATTATCTGTAACTCTAGGTTGTTATTATCTTGCTTAGGAGCTTGTTTATTTTTGATGACTGGAAACCAATGCTGAAGGTATTTTTATTATTACGTGTGAAAAATTATATTAAAGATTATGATGAGATAAATAAGAGACAAAAATAGTTCCCAAAGTTAGTAGTGTTATTTTTCATTGAACTACACTGGGGACTCAGCATTATTAAAGAAAGATAAACAGTGCACTCACCTTCCCAGACCACACCCCTTTCTTTATCTCTCATGTAATGAATTTCATCAAATACAACCCATCCAACTTCACGCATTATTTCTGATCCTCTGTACAGCATATTTCTTAAAATCTAGAATTAAAATAACATTTCATGAATGTAATTGTTTTTTCAAAGTAACTCTACTACATGTGTGAGCCTCTTATGCTTTTTACATGCAACAAGACTTCCATCAGAATTCTCTTTATTTGTTTTGTGTAGATAAGTCACAGCTGGCTTCCACTTCTACTTCCACTCATATTCATATTGTATATTTTTTATGTCCCACCTTCATCATTCATTCTTTCTATGTGTCCGAACCAGTGTAGAATGCCTTTGTGCATAATGTCCGTGACATTAGCATTCACACCTATCATTCTGAGTATCTCATTCTTACTAATGCGATCCTCAAGTGTCACTCTGCATATATAACAAAAGACTCACATTTCCACTGCAATGACCTAACATTTCTGCTTCTTCTAACATATCAAAGCTTCACTACTGTACAACAAAGTGGGTTCACAGACCCACTATAAGCAACTATTTATGTAATAATTTAGAATAGCATCTAGTGTGCTATTAACGCAATAGAGTTAATACTGGCAATAGTCAGTAGCCACTCACCACTATACATCCATATTACAAAATGATTATTATAAAGAGCAAATTAATTTATATTAAAAATATAAATCATTTTTTTTTAATATCATCTCAGCATAATGAGTAGGAATCACTGAACAGGTTAGGGACATCAATAAAATTTAAAAAGAGCTTTATGACAAATACAGTGCCATGTGAAGATGAATATGACTATAGAGGCATGAATATGCCAATTATCACTTTGATTAGGCTGCGAAACAGAAATAGTTTTTAACACTTTATTTATTTATTATTTCTAGGATAAACACAAAGCAAAGCACAAAGTAGGATAAATTTAATGGGAAATTAAAGTATTACCTAAATAAAAATTCAACAAAACTGTACATATTAGCAAAAATTTACCTCAGTTGTCATGATTAAGCAGGATGCTGATGGATTTATGGTCACGTCACCAGTAATGAGACCAACATCAAGAAACTCTTCAGAAAATTCCCTATATTTTTGATTTGATAATGCTTTTATAGGAGTTGTGTATATTACCCTCTGTTTGTTTTTAAGGGACAATGCTATTGCATACCTGGTGAAATGTAACATAAAAGCATATTTTAGTTTTTATTAATTATTATTCAATATAGTCCTCATTACAAGTCAGTTAACATTGTGAAGTAAATAATTACAGGCATTACAAAATAAATGTTTTTTGCTTTGTTTTAAACATAAATAATAGCAGTAAGATACATCAATTAACAGAGAAATTATCATTGACCAATGTATTTATATTATTCTTTCAAAATTTACAACAATTCTAATCAATATAAATGCAATAAAACAAATGGTATCAAAAGAGAAAGGTTGTAATGGACTTACTCAGCCACAACAGTTTTTCCAGCTGATGTGTGTGCTGATACCAACACAGATTGTAAATTGTCAATGCATAAAATAGCTTCTTTCTGAAATGGATCTAATATGAAGCTATATTCTTTTGCAGGCTCAGTTGTGATTGGTTTCAGTGGTGTATAGTTATGGTTTGGGGGTATTGCAACTTCATGAGTACAACCTTCGTGCGCTTCCAGTGTGTGAATCACTATTCGGGACTGTAATAACTCCAAACTGTAAAAAAAAATTATATAAATATTGATCTGAGTTACTAGTTAAAAAAAACTTGTTTAATGTTATGCATAATATGATAAACAGAACACCTAATGACTATTACTAATTAAGTAGTTTTGGTATTACGATGATATGTTAGTCAAGACAAGTCTCACTATATTTAATTAATTAATCTACACGAGATTAAAATAAAAATAAAAACTGATTTGTTAATGGTTAAAGTTGTTGATGGTAAAAATATTTTAAATGTAACTAATATAGATTTTCTGTTCTTGAATTAATACATTATTACGTTAAAGTAACTTACTTAATATCACTAGTCAAGTCAGCAAGATCTTCTTCTTTAGCTTTCTTATAAACTGCAGTATCAGCATACTCTACGTCTTCGTAAGGACGCTTGTTTGACATAGGATCATCGCTTGATTCGCTAAAAAAGCATCAAATAAATATTAGCGATAAAAATAAAAATAGGTTATGTTACAAATAAATACAACTTACATATCAACGGATTGTGTCGAAACCGTGGGGAGTTGTATAGCAGCTTCATTTTGAATGGTGTCATCAAAGCAATCAAAAAAATTATTAACGTCACCCATCTCACACAATTTTATACTTTAAATTTGAAAATTTAATAAAACTCAAAAACAAGTCTACACATGATAAACACAAAGCACGATAAAAGTTTTTTTTCGTTCTATTTTGTTATATGCTTATAAAGGCAAAGTCGTGCATGCCATACAGCCAGATAAAAATAACGTCAAAAATAGAGACGTGTGTTGAAACTGTTTTGTAAGACTATTCAATCTGGCATGAATTAAAAACAATTCATTATAGACTAAACCTGTTACAAAACTACGAGTACAATTAGTAAGAGGTTACAGAAATATTTATATCTAATAATTTATTCCTCCTAAAAGTATGTAACGTTATTCAGAAGAAACTTCTTTCTTACTCATGTAGTTCTTATTAGTAGGTACGCAAAGTACTCATTTTCTGGTTCCTGTATTATATCATCATATCAGTTATTAGCTGTTCATAGATTTATTTCCTCAACTTAAAAATCGTGCGTCTGTAATCAGGGTAATGGTGTGTCCGGACTAAAAATTTCATGCTTCACAAAGCATCTGCTTATTTTTCTATCTCTAGTGTTTTTTCTGCGATATGTATTTTTATGTTTCTCACAATATTTTACGACACAAATTCAATATTTGCCTATGACGCGTAAAAAAGGAAGAAAATACAAGCTTATGTGCATTGTTAATCATAAAATATTTGCTCCAGACGCATCATAAAATGTATCGGTTTTAAAATAGCAGCACTGAGAATGACTCACGGTCACGTGACTAAGCTTGGGTATATGTTATAGCGGTTTGATTGGTGCATTTTCGTTTTTCTTGTGAGTTGTACGCTTGGACGCGAGTTTATGCTCGTGCGAAGCTATTTTTGTGTTTAAACAAATTGTTGTGACAGAAAAAGCACACCACAATGTCATCAAAAACGAAAAAGACTGTAACTTCATCGTCTAATATAAGTGTTGTGTCATCCGTGCAAAGCCCGCCTCAATCAAGTACTCCCGTCGGTAGCCGCCCTTCGAGCTCTGCCGGCCGGCCTAGCAGTCCTCTAAGTCCTACCAGACACAGCCGCCTCCAAGAAAAAGATGCTTTACAAAACCTTAATGATCGTCTGGCCGCTTATATCGACAAAGTCCGTCAGTTGGAAAGTGAGAATTCTGGGCTCCGTCGTGAAATACAGACTACTCAGGAGGTGGTCACCCGCGAGGTATCTAACATCAAGGGAATGTACGAGCATGAGCTGCAAGATGCCAGGAAATTATTAGATGATACGTCCCGGGAGAAGGCGAAATTGGAAATTGACTTGAAGAGGTTATATGAGGAAAACGATGACCTGAAGAAGCGGTAAGATATTTGCGTGGTATTTATGTTATGATTTGAGGTATTGATGGCATTGGTGCATGTGGTTAGGAACTGCTTCCGTCTAACCTTAGCGTATCGTTTACGTCATCGACGGCGTTTCTTAGCGGGCTCAGTGACGAGCGCGCGCGACCTCGCATTTACGACATAATGACATCATAGTCCGATTTAACCAAACTAATCACATTCCAGTGTGTGACATGATATAATGATCCAGGTATACCTTGTGTAGTTTCTATATGAGTATGCTATTTTTGTAATTATATAATGATTGTAAACAATAACACTTTCCAATTTGTAGGAAGAATGTCATATGTTATCAAATTCATAAATATTTACATTTATAATTTTAAATTTATTACAATATAATCAAAGTAAGAACATTTAATGATTTTGAATACAGATTTTACATTTATATTTAGAACAAGGAAATAATCTGTTTTCGTCAAGGTGAAATTACATTTTTATTCTCAGTTACATTTGAAAAGCAACATCAAAAGATATATACACACAGACACATATGTTAACTGTCTGCTTAAATTCTTTTAAACTTAGAATGCCACTTACCTTTACAAAATAAACAAATTATAAAAGGTGTAAGCAGTTGTTGTTAATCAGCATTTTAATAGAAATCATACTATATAATTTCAAACCATAAATATTTAATTCCTTATAAAACTTGTATACAATAATTGTATCTGGAGAGTTTTATCTTTTTATAAAGCATACTATATATTTCATTGCTATTAGGGCTAGATAAATACTAACAATGGTTTCTAATGATTTTTCAATGAATTTATATAATTTCATTTTTATTAAATGTTGTTGATAACTATATAATATTAATATATAATAATAATATTAATTATAGGATATTATTCAGTATCGTGTGCTCTTGCAATTTATCATGCTTGTTTACTTTTTTTATCTAAACTGCATTATCTCATGTACCTATAAGCAGAAATAAATATTATCATAAGCATTATAAACTTAATAAAATTGAAGCTCTTGTACTGAGAGCAGCCTAAAATTATTCTGTATTCTATTTAAATTAGCTTCAAAATGTACAACATTAATATTTAAGATATTAAATTTATTTGGAATTTCTTTAGAGTCCAACAGATTCTTCAGCTTTAACTAAAAAACCACTGAAGGTTTGGCCACAGGTTTTTAGGTGTTGTTTTAGTTTTTAGTAGTAACTTTAAAATGATGGATGCTCTGTTTTATATATGTTTTTATGTACATTCAACAGTAACCTCACCATTTATAGACAGATGTGAATGATGCTTTCTATATTCAATCATGTGTAGCATAAAGTTGGATGTGTTTTAATATAGTGCAGAGGTCAGATTAAGTTCATGGGACATATAAGTGTGAACAATAGTAAAACTTGTTTTTCCTTCTATATCTTAGTCATATGTATACAGTTATTAAGAAGTAGAGATGTTAATTAATGCTAGAACAAATTATTTAATGCATTGTTTAAATTCAAGGGTTGATGCTCTTTATAAAAAAAAATAAGCTGTTGTCCATAATACTTTCATTTTACTATCAAGTGCAAGAATACATTAAAAACAGTTATCAATAAATACTATTTGTTCATTTCTCAAGACATTCACAACAACACTCATTAGCTACCTCTCAATTAACGATAAATACTATGTATTCATTGTAACATATATTGTCAGAATAATGATTGTCAGTTGTGAAAATGTTAAACAGATGGCAATACTTCCCGCCATTCAAATTATCAATTACAGTTTTTAACTTTTTGGTATAAAGAATTAAGTTTGATTTATTGTCAGCCCAAAGAAAGAATAATCAATCAATAACAATTGCTACAAACTTTTATTTGTGTACAACATAATGCCATAATTTATTATTAAAAAATAGCTGTTATTGCTATTTCTATTTAAAGGGAATAATTTCCGAATGATGTTTATTATATATAAAGTAGATCTAGGACCAATGCATAATTAGAATTGACAAATGATAACCTTTTTTTAAATATTGTAGATAATTTTATTCATCTCCAGAAGTCGTTTTTATGCAGTCAACATGAACCTTTAATTTAAAAGTTTTTAAAATCACTATATTATTTTCTTTTAGAGGCAGTCTTACACTAAATTTCATAAAAATTTTAAACCTCCAGATTTAGCTTTAGCTTGTGGTGATGGCCAAATAATTGGTTTCCTTTTTACTCAGAAATCAATCTTCTTTCAGACACTAAATGTTTTTTATGCATAATATTAGTTGAGATGAAATATACTACAGTCATCAAACCACACTTTACAAAATTATATTGCAAATATTCAGTTTTATGATTTTCATGGGATAATTATTAATAAATGATTTAGACTATAGAAATACAGGGAAACACAATTCAGTTATTAAATATTAACACTTGAATTATTTTCATTTGAATTTTTTTTTTATGGAATTGGTTTTATGCCTGTAAACACATTTATTTTTACTTTCTAATTCCTTTTAAATTTTATAAATTTCATTCTACCCTTTCATAGTAAATGCTTCAAAAAAAAGAACTACTATAATTTTTATTGCCACATATTAATACAATGTACAAGATTACTTATCATTATAACTAATACACAAGGGTGAACTAGCTAGAAACCATCTGTTGAATTATTAAAGTAACATTGAACATTCTAGGGTCATGCATGTTTCACCTTCATGAAGTTTAATGTATTCATAAATTTTGATCTAACATCACAATTGTAACTTTTATGCTGGTTTTTTTTTAGTTTATGTAAAATCATAGATTTTTTAAAAGGTAATAACTTTTTTAATAGTTCTGTTTATTAGCAATAATTTTTGGTTTACCTAATTACAGTTTCTGTTAACACTAGAATGACAGGAACAGTCATTTGATGTTAAGTTTCATTTTCAATTATATGGAGGAGGTTCTTTTTTAATCAGGATAATTTAGCAATTTTTTTTAATCAATGTGCTTAAATGGCTTTTGACTGGCGCATGCCACTCTGTTGTTAAGCACTCCTTGAAAGTCCTTGTAAACTTTGTAATACTATCAGACCATGCTGAAATTATCATGAAGATAATAAACTGACTATGGAGAATGAAAAAGTTCATAAAAGTAAATTGAAATGGTTTTCCAATTACCACAATTAGCTCAGGAAGAAAATTTGTGTATTTAAATTTAGTCAAAATATAAAATTCAGTGATAATATTGAACAGCCTGATAGCGCAATTTGTGGCGAACCTATTTACAATGATATAGTCCTGGTTTGAGTCCCAGTAGTGGGTAAAATTTGTAGGATGAGCAGTTTTGTCATATATTTATTGTATGTATATGAATTTAAGTATGTATATATTTGTTTAGTACCCATAGCACAAGTGCTAGCTTAATTTTGTTCTAATCAACATGTGCAATTGTCTGTAAATGATTTATTTATTTTTTATTTAAAATTTTGATAGTCTTTAAATAATGCATGGTTCATGGTCTCTACTCACTAAATGCTAGTAACAGTTACTAAGCACCCAATAATGTTAGACAAACTTGTTGCATTGTAAAAAACATTGTTTTCCTTGACCAGTCTTCCTGTTCGCAAGCAACATTCTCATTTATAGATACAATAACCCAACCTTCGACGTCGCGAAATTATATTCTTTGCAACTGGGTCAAGGTGTGTTACATTTGTGTTTATCTCGTGCATTCTTCTAGTTAATTAGTTCACGTATAAACCAGTTTTATCTTATCTAATTTCCTCAACACAGAAGAAAGTTGTATATATGAATTTTCTTCATCAACATCTATTGAGGGCAATGAATACAACAATTTATGATTATGACTTAACAAAAACTAATTGATATAATAAATAAAAAATACCTAAATTAACTACTAATAATTATTCAGGAAAATGAGATAATGATCACGGAAAAAACATTGCACAATCTGTTCAGATTGTGATTTATTCAATATAACTAGACTATGTAGGTATTGTTTATTTTTATACATATATAAAAGTCAAATGGGAATTTGTTTTAATGTTTATGTGAGTCAATCCCATTATATTTTAAATTAAATATTCTTGCCCTGCAATCATGTTTAAATCTATTTAAAACATTAAGAAATGATAAATGTGTAAACAATCAGGGATTTTGTAGTGTTTAAAACATAAATGACCAAAATGCAGTCATATTAATGGTAAAAAACGTAAAATGTAATTGTTAATCATTTTCATTAATCTGATTACATTTTGCCCATCTATGTATCCCACTTAAACAAAGTCTCGGCAGATATTAACATGAGTCATTCATTCACAAACATTTAGTACTTAATATTCCTTTTAACAATTCATATACTGTCTAAAAAGACTTCCTATACGTATCGATCTGCTAAAATACAAAATAAGTTTATAAAAAGAAGTCGTTGTTCTATTGTCTAACAATTACTTCAGTATTGTAGGTGTATGCTGAAATTTCCTTCAAACCTAATAATATCAACAACAACAGATATATATCAACAATATACACAGAAATCAGTTGTGAAGAAATTTTACCCACATGATCTGATAGATTTATCCGTTTTCTCATTAAAAAATTAGGCACCCTATTCTTAATCCCTGGTCGTAATCGTAATACTTTCGCTTAAGTTCTTTTTCTAGTGCTATAAGTTCTTAACTCTTATCAAAAATAACTGATAATGTAATAATAAGCCCGAATCCACGACAAAAATTACAGACTGTAATAGTGAAAACGTCATTCGTTTAGTAGTTCTCTAGATAAGTACACTCAGATATAAATTCGCGTACCTGAGGTTTCCTTTTATAAGTATTATGTTCTTATAAATGTCAGGTGTAGGTTACGTAGTGTGATATCACCGAACTACATTAACGGCTGTTGACCCTGGGAGGCTTACGCCATCCATGATCGACAACTACCTAAAGGCCATGCCCACGGATTAAGAGACCACACTGAAACGCAAGGTTTTTTTGAAATATTTAATTTTGGTTCCAGCAGTCAAATTAAATTTATGGCAATCTTGCAATACATAATGTGTAATATTTTATACATAAAAATATATGTTATAATTTATGGTTGAAATGATTTTATATGCCATGATATGATTTTATAATTATGGCATGAGGGCGTATAGGCTCCTAATGCTCATTCTCTTTGCGCTCCCTGCAGTACGTGTACTGTGGAGTTATAATACAGAATATTATGTTTCCGAACCATTATAAAAATAAGAATAAAATAATTTACTTCTTAAGATAAACATGTTTTCTATGTAATTCGCTTATTTTGTAACGAAATGAAAAAGTGTGTTCCAAGTTTATTTTATAGTATATAACTAACACATTATTACTGTAAATATTTGTACGCTAAGTTAAACGTGTGAAGAATATAACCTGCGATGACGTAAACCACCGAAGTAGTGAGAATTGCGATACAATAATACCAAAGTAACCTTCACTTCCAGCTTGAACACAGAATTGATAAAAAATGTTTTCTTTGAGTTTGTCACTTGTATTTAATAATTATTAGTCATTGGCTCATTTTAGACCAACTAATTGTGTAATTTAATATCCATATTGTCCTAGACAATTGTATAAATATTGGATGTTTTAATGTTTCTTATTCCTGCAAGTTCTGACTCATCAATCTAAACCATTGAGGAATTAAAGTTTATATAGGTTCGTAACACGAAACAAGTAATCGTTAATATCACCATAGCAACTCTGTTATAAATCAATAACTGTAATATAATTCTGTTCATCTGTAATCGAATTCTAATAAACGATTCAAAGATAAAAACAATCATTTAAGTCTCGTTTGTATTTTACGACATTACTACTTAGTTTAGATAAAATTATAATCGATTAAATAAATAAAGTATCGATGAGGCTATAAGATCTAGAATGGCCCAATTGAAAAGTTTTTGCTTAACCAGTTCGGCGCAGAAAATACTTTTATAAAATACCTTAAATCCTCATTGGTGTAGGGCTACTTCTACCGATGCAAAAATTTTACGTTCATATTAGTATAGCATTGCAAATTTTCATGCTTTATTACTAGACCAGAATAGCTCAATTTATTTGAGTCCCTATCGTTTTGAGCACGTCACTTTGTTTCTGGAGGCTCCATATTATCTTTTTAAAACCGCGTTGATATATTTTCTAGGTAAGATATTACATAGAAAACCGAAATCAAATAATTGTATTAGAGATTAAAAGATAAGTAATTGAAATGTGGTGGAATAATTACAGAACATAATTATTTATAACCAAATCGTCTCCTGCGTGGTGTATTTCTAGTAATTTTATAATTTATCAATTGATGTACGGGCAAATTCTCAAGGTTCGTTTTGAAACGCGCAAAGTCGTATCATCTCGAGCGTACGCGCTGTAAAAGGAAAAGGCGTTGCTACTGGTCCTTCGGAATTCAAGAGTTCAAATAACAGAGCACATGCTGCAAAAAAGTTAGATCGAGGTGGCGCATGCTTCCTTATAATAGATAGTCACACGGGTTTGCTTTATAACAGTTTTGCACATTTGTTGCCATGAGACGCCACTATTAGTCACATTTGCTCAGTATGTATAGCTTAAATAATCCCTTGCCTCTAAATACGTTACGCATAAAGTAGGTCATTCCGTATTCTTAAACAAAAAAACGGTCTGTAAATAGAAGTGTTGTCGACGACTTTATATTTTGTCCAGACGTTCTCATTCACTTCCCGGGGAGATTTGTGTTAAAAAAAAAACGATATTATACTTGACTTTGTAAAGTATAAAAAAAGAATTAAAAACTGTTATCCGTTTTGCAGTTTCTCTTATAAATTATCACTTAGGCTATTTTAACTCTTCCTTTCAATAATCATTACGATAAAGAGATTACTTAATATTTTAAGCAATCCCTATTAAAAACTAGTGTTCGGTATATAAATAATATTTTACGTACAAAAGAATTCAGATCATCCCTTTTCGTATTATTTTATAGCAATAATCCTCAATATTAATTTAGAATACTAATAATAATAAATAATGTCGGGTTATTTCACAGGCGGTCTTCAAAGTAAATTTTTGTATTACAAGTAAAATATTCGTGTAATTTACAACATGCGCTCAAAATGCTTTTAAGGAAGAAATTTTGTATATATATTTTTTTTCCATCACCAAAGGGAATACAATAATAAATAATTATAGGCAATATATTTATAGTGAATTGTAAAAGTTAATAGGCAAATTTCTGTGCTTTTCAAAACACGAACGCGCAATCCAGTCCACTCCTTGATCTCGTCCAGTCACTACCGTCTCTAACGGCCTGGGTATTTTTTCATCGGAATCTTGCCTTCGAGGATCAACCTACGAATTCCATATTGGGTTCCTCTTTGCATATGTTCGAAAAAGCCACTTTCCATCGACTGTCGATCTCAGTTCTCTTTTGTGATGGGCCATTGCCAGGACGTTGGTGTTTGAGGTGAAACTAGTCCAGGGAATTCTAAACATTTTTCACATAATCCACATCTCAAACGCCTGAACTCGATCACAAATATTCTTAAATATTTTTGTTACAATTTTATATATTACCATAGCAAAACCACAGTCAATGTCATACCTAAATATACCTTAAATGTTTACACAAGGCATGGTGACGACATCGCCGAATCAATACGAGTTTTAGGTTCAGTGTTGCGTTTTTATTACAGTCACGCTTCCCTTGGCCCATTTATTAATCAAACACCGTAGTTATCCCCCCTTTTATTAAATTTTTCATTACGTACATCGACCCAGCCCTTTGGATATTCAGTAAGACAATGCCCCCATGCGGGCAACATTTTGTAAATTGAACATTAGTTACAATATAATTGAGTCTGAATAACCTTCCTACATTCATACATCAGTGATTCTTATCAGTAGAGATATAAGTAATTATATTGAGGTGGTTTTTGTTTTGATTGTGAGTTAAACTTTATAATTATTAGATAAACAATAATTGTTAAAGTTGAGACATGAGTTAGAAAACGTATAATTAGAATAATGCCGTTTACAGCTCAATATCTAAAATACTGTAATAGTAAGATTACTATACTATAGTACCATAGTAATCAAAAAGCTACATATAAGAACGACGCGGGAAAAATATCCACGCTTGTTTACAAAAACGAACCTCGTGTTAAGTTACGCAACGCGTAGTCAACGCCGTTGTGGATATGTGGGCGAGACGCTTTGCTCTTTGGCGACATGGATGCCGAATCCATAGCACGACCCTCTATTGCTATGCGGATGGAATAAAATTATGTTAAACACAAGTTAGTCGTCAATATAAAGGCATATAAATTTTCGATGATAGCATCAGTGCAACTCAAATGTATTTTCTTTTGAACGAATACTTTTATGCGACAAGAGAGTATAAGATACGTTTTGTATATGGAAATAAAAATGTTATTTAAATAAGATAAAACGTTCGCTTTTATTTGACTTTTCTATCGTGATTATCAGCAAGTCAGATTTTTAATGTATTAATTAATAATCCTTTACTCGTTTAACCATCGCGTATTATTTGAAATTACTGCTCATATTTTTTAACTTATTGTTAATCATTAATATTATTCTGGAAATGTAGACGAAAAATAGTAATATATTCTATTACATTTCCAAATAGTTTTTCATATAATACAAACCGTGTCTACAATACATTATTTTATTTAAGTATTAATATCTATACAAAATAATCATAGTCAGTCGATTTTCAATTAAGATCGTTGTGTGTAGATTTTTGGGCCGCATTGAACATATCGACCAGTTTGGTATGGTAACTTTGCTATAAAAAAATAACCGTCTGTTATCATTTTGTATTTGTAATAATAAATATAACAATTTAGTGAAGTTTCTTATATAATTTAATTTATTTTTAGCTTGGACAAGAAAACCAAGGATTGTCAACAAGCGGAAAATTTGGCGCGCCATTACGAATCGCGTTTCACAGAAGAGAGCAACAAGTACAATACTGCTCTCGCAGACAAGAAGAAAGCTCAAGATGAAGCAAGGGTTTGTACCATTTTTTTTTCATAAATCATTGACAAATAATAATTAGTCTATAGTCAGAAAATTCAATTCAATGCTCTTATAGCAGATTCTGCTTTGACAATGTAATAAAATGTGATGTTTTAAATTATAACGTTCACCTCATAGATATTTTACATGTATTTCTAATTATGTATGCTATATGTACATATATTAAGTTTGCTATGATTTCTAATTTAAGTGGTATTAAACTGAAAAAACATAGCAATGACGATAGATGTATAAAAAATGTTATTAAATTAAGTAACATTAATTTAATTCCAAATTTACCTTTCCTATTCCTCGATAGGATCTCGCCAAGGAGTTGGAGAAACTGCGTAAAGTATACGCGGATACGCGTAAAACTTTGGAAGAGGAGATGCTGTGCCGCATCGATATGGAGAACACGGTTCAGAGCCTCCGCGAAGAATTATCTTTCAAGGACCAAGTATTCCAGCAGGAACTGCAAGAGACACGCACCCGCAGACAAGTCGAAATCTCTGAAATTGGTTAGTATAATATTTGAAGGTAGCTAAAAAAGCGTAAACCTATACTAATGATAGTTTTTGTTTTGGTGGGAATGCAGTTACCAACCAACCAGAACAAGACTGATCCTAAATAGATCACACCAATGGATTAACGATTTGAGCTTTCTTATGAAAAGTTATCACGCATTTCAAGATGTCTTTTATAAATAGACAAGTAAACTCAGGTTGTCTACAATGTTAGTAAAACTGCCTGTCGAATGATTGACTCAATTGTCGCTTTGTACAATCGTATGACATAGTACTTGGAAATGTTGTGCATAGAGCCATAACACGTGTTGTGTTATAAATTTTTAAGAATTTATTTAGAAGAAGAATAAAGTTATTTCGTTCACTATCGCTTTGAATCTTGCATATCGTGTCCATAAATCGTGTAAAAAAATATATCGGAAAATTATGATTTTCAATGACAGATGGCCGATTGGCTCAGCAATATGAGGCAAAATTGCAGCAGAGCCTCCAGGAACTGCGTGATCAACAGGAGGCCAACATCAAAGCTAATCGGGAAGAAATTGAAGCCCTCTATGAAAATAAGGTAAGCTTTACTTACAACTTTTTTTTTATAGAGTTTAGCTCTTTTATTGTGGGTTGTTCTACTAAAACGATTTTTAAAAATTTTATACGCACACACACTCAGCCACGGATTACGTGTAGGTGTACGATCCAAAGCGTAAGAGTCGATCGATTGACCAGTGCGCTGATCAACGTAAATTTGATAAACAATGAATAGTGCCACTTTTTTATATATAATTAAATTTTACATTTACTAATTTAAATAAAATAATAATAATGTCTCTTCATATTTACATTTTGTTATGTTTTGAGCGCTAGCAAAGACTAGTCGATATCACTGTAAGGCGGTTAATCTTTTCAGGTAACCCGTCAGAAAAAACAATTTTAGGCACTAATTCTCCCCTAGCAAGAATGACGAAATTATATAATAAGTACCAGGCACTAGATTTGTTCAATAATAGTCTAAATAAATATAAATCATGTGTTTTAATTCTCTATCCATAACTTTTTGTTCATTTCTTTTCCTTTTTATTTTATAAATTAATATTATGTTTAAATTATTATTTTTTTTATTATTTTTCCATGCGGTGTTCACTTTATATATAATGCACTAGGTTTTATAAATTTATAAGAATGATTTTTGTTTTTTAATAGTGCAACTATTGTAATGAAAATAAATAATCGCATAAAACTTTTCCATACATTTATTTATGATATCAAAGTTCTAAATCAACATAATAACTTCACCTCTTTTATATCTTATAGCTGAAGAATCTACAAGGTGCTGCAAACCGCAACAGCAACGCGGCGACGGTCGCTGTGGAGGAACTACGCACTATGCGTACGCGCATCGATGCGCTCAACAATACCCTCAACGAGCTTGAAAACAAAAATGCTGCTTTGAGCGTGAGTACGAAAGTCAAGACCCGAAGTCTTTAAGAAATTTGAATTTTACTTTTTGCGATGACGCCTGACGGCCCAGCCCCGCTGATTGTAAGTGTCCCTGTGTCTTAAGTATGACTGCAACATACGAAGCGCTGTTATTACGTTGCCAACTAAAAGTTCTCTGAGGTCTTGAAGAATCTCCAGTTGTAGCTGTGGGGAAAAACTGCCCGGCAGCTCATTCCACGAATCTACAGTGCGCGACAATTTTTTTTTAAGAAACCGCAGTTCTTCCACTGTTCTTTGAGGCACTTCAAAAGTGTAGGCTTCACGATTAGTTTACCCAAAAACTCCAAAATGTATATTGTCTTTCTCGACAGTTAATTTTTTAATTATGGAAATACTCTGACAGAACCGATGCCGTGAATTGGAGCGTCAACTGGAGTCGGAGCGCGCCCGTCACGCTGAGGACTTGGCCTCGCTGGAACAAGAGCTGGCCCGCCTGAGGGACGAGATGGCAGCACAACTGCGCGAGTACGCAACGCTCATGGACATCAAGATCTCTCTGGACCACGAAATAGCCACATACCGTACGCTCATCGAAGGCGAAGAGGACAGGTAAACTGGAGACAGGTCTAATTTGAAAAGTACACTACACACACACACACACCCACACACACTTGAGTGTGTAGTTGCTACACTGTAAAAAAAATTCTGCACTTTGAGAGAGTTAAAATAAATTCCATATCTGTAAACACCCAGACTTGCTACATGGTTTTACAAATATTTGTTTATATGGGAATCCAATTGACGACCTATAGCATCGAAGTTGACCAATCGAACACTAGTCTGCCGTTAAATCAATAAGTATTTTAAAGCATATGCACACACTAAAACACAGTCTGGGATTGACTAAACAAAAATCAACTATTTTTAGGAAATCTGGTTACACATAAATTGCCAAACTGATTTTGATGAGACTTTTGTAATGTTGTATATACTTTTTTGCATTTTAGGCTTTTATGTAATTTAAATGCTTTCAGAGCTTGGAAGGTCAACTATATAGACAAAAGACTTAATTTTAAAGCTTATAAAGTTCCTCCAGGCCACATTGAACTATGTTGTAATATGTATTGTTCCCCAGGCCGCAGTTTGGTCATTCTTATTCTAGAGTTACAAGAATTGTGTCGAGGGTTGATTTAACTGTCCAAATTTTAGATTATTTTTTGCGCGTCGTACCTGGTGGATAGTACAGTGCAATCCAAAAGCTGAGTACAAGTATCGAATCTCAACTACCTGTTGACTGTCGCCGCAATCATGCCGGCGTTCACAATTATCTGTTCGCGATTCGTTTAACAAATTGATCGCCTTGTCAGTCACGGGTCACTGACATTGGAATACTCCAATGTGGTGCTGTCAATTACAACTTCTGTGTTAAACGTTAGTGGGATTGCCTAACGCGGCTCTTTCGCATGTTACCGCAACTTGGCCTCAGAATTCTCATTAAAATGATTGTGGGAACAAGCTCATAAAGTGAAGTAAAATATTGGAATAAATTAAATTCACAAATATTAAGTTTTTATTCATTTAAAATTAGATAATATTATCTCTACATTATTTATTAAATATAACTTAAAAACAAAGTTTTTTTTACATTTTATAAAAAAAAATGTTGGCGAATAATGTGTTAAAGAACCCAATATTATAGGACGAAGAGAACATGCTCTGAGGATGACCATTGAACAATCCAATGTGAAAAAAATGTGTGTGTCCAAAAAAATGAATTTTTTCAATGTCTGATCACACGTTACTAATCACAAATCAATCTGCAGATTGAACCTGACAACGCAGTCGCCCGGTCGCGAGTCCCGCGCCTCGGCGAGCGTCAGCGGCGCGGCCAGCCTGAGCGGGTCGCGTGTCACGCCGTCGCGGCGCGGCACTCCACTACGTGCTGCTCGCAAACGCACGCTACTCGACGAGAGCGAAGAACGCAGCCTGCAGGACTTTAGCGTCACCTCCAGCGCCAAGGGGGACCTCGAGGTGGCCGAGGCCTGCCCTGATGGTACATACGTCAAGATCAGGAACAAGGGCAAGAAGGTATGCCCTTCAACAAGTCATTACTGCAAAAATGCCCCTGCTGTATGTCTAGGGTTTTCTCTTCTAAACCAGCACCACAATGACAATAGTTCTGGTGTTGTGGTGGTGTTTGGTGTTGAGCATAGAGCAAAAACAGCTGCTAAAAAATTGGGTGTCCTTTTTAAGGTCAGACGGTTCTTTTCACCATCGCAACTTCTTAACCTGTATCAAGCGCAGGTGCGGTCGGGTGTTGAGTACTGTTGTCACCTTTGGGACGGATCCGCTAAATATCAGTTGGCGGCTTTTGACTCGATTGATCGTAGAGCTCATAGACTTATTGGCGACGACTCTTTGTCAAAAATTTAAATGCAGAGCATCGAGCATCGACGTAGAGTTGCCTGCCTCGCGGTCTTTTACCGGTTGCACGGTGGAGAGTGTTCTCAGGAACTACATTCTTTGATTCCACCAGCCCCATTCCACCACAAAACCACAAGACATCGTGTCGGATACCATCCGTATGTGGTGGATGTTCCTTATATCCGCACGAGAAGATTCGCTTCTACATTCATCATGCGAACAGCTAAGGAGTGGAATATGCTACCAGCGGCCATATTTCCGCGATCTTATGACCTGGGAGTCTTTAAAAGAAGAGTGAATAGGCATTTGTTAGGCGGACGCGGTTCATCATCGGACTCATCTTCACCTTCCACCAGGTGTGATTGAGGTCAAGCGTTCGCCTATAAGTTATAAAAAAAAAAACTGTAGCTTCTTTCTGTAATCAGATTGTTTACAGCCTTTGGTATAAAAAAGAGGTGTAAATGCATGCAAGTTTGAGTTGGTGACGCGGCACCTCCCTAGGCATAGGTCAGAAGCGGCCTCTGTTCGACGTAGCGTAGTCTGCAAAATATCAGTGTTACTTCAATCGCCAAGGATGATCTCGAGATGGCCGAGGTCTGACCAGACGATACGTACGTCAAAATCTTGTCCTTTGAAACATAACTTGTTCCCAAGGATATGAAGGTAAAGAAGTCTATCTTCGGTCATCAATCCACGCTTGTACGTCCAGGTTTTTTCTCTCTTCGGGGTTGGTAGCATTTAGGCAACACATCTGTTGTTGAACTCTGTTATAGGTGACAATGGCCACTTCAAATCAGGCGCATTGTTAAATTGTTTTAGTATAAAAAATAGGATTGTAAATGCGTGCTAGCGTGAAGTGGTCGCGCATAACACTAGTGAAGCTCTCTAAAATATTACCCAATGTTATCAGTAGCGAAGGCTGATCCCGGTTCTCAAGGACCCACTCGTGAAGTGAAAGCGTCATCAGGTTGTTTCACAAAGTATTGGTGACTTATACCCATATTTCATCCAGGCGTAGCCCCACTCTAAGGCAGTCTCTAGATTCTTTTTAAGTTTCTTCTCAAGGTAGACTCTATTGAAACGTTAGTAGATCACAATTTTTTCCTTGGTGGCCACTGAAGCTGTGGTCTGTACCCACAGAAGTGTCCTTGTGTTACTTTCTACCCATAGAACTCGCTAGTTGAGTGACTTAAGCACTTTCCCCTCTCACTCTGTAGAATTGTTAAAACCCTCTCAGGCCGACAACATTCTGTCTCGTCGAAATATATAAATATCCTCTACGCTTTGTAACACTTTGTTTGAATGGTGTGATAATTTATTTACAACAGGAATTAAGCCTCGGCGGGTACCAAATAATACGTAAGGCGGGCGACCAGGAGACCGTGTTCAAGTTCCACCGCACAGTGAAGCTGGAGCCGGGCGCCATTGCCACGGTGTGGTCCGCGGACACGGGCGCCGCGCACGACCCGCCGCACGACATCGTCATGAAGGGACAGAAGTGGTTCGTCGCGGACACCTTCACCACCAAGCTGCTCAACAGCGAACAGGAGGTTAGTACGATACTATAATAACGGAGTCGGAGAACTTTGTACCAGACAGCGGAAGTGACTTCATTTTATATTATGCAAAGATACAGTATTACTTCCCGTACGTACTTTGATGAGTGTAGTGTTGGGGGGAGGCGACATCAAACCCTGCATGGTAGAGTTACAATTTGCAGAAAGAGCTGGCAATAACTGAACTAGAAGAATGATGATTCACTGTATTTCTTTTTTATAATGGGATGACAACGTTACTATACCTGAAACAATTTTTACTAGTCGAAGGCTTAAAAAATATTCTTCAATTTTAATTTTTTATTTTTCTTTAGTTTAAGTGACAATATCTAAGAAATGAAGAGAGGCTAAGGTAAATACAACTATGAATAAGTGTATTTATATAATGAATGAAAAGCTTCACGATTCTATAAAAATATATGTTTTTATTTTCAAACTGAAATTAATAATCAGCCAAAATAACTAATTTAGACAACCCAGTACGATTTACTTTGCATATAGCTGTCATGTAACGAATGGTTAAAATAATTCCATAAGACTTCGTTATTCGTGTATAATGTTCCGAATGTCATATAACGTTTTAAACGCAGGAAGTGGCCATATCCGAGCGTCAGCGACGACAGATCAGTACAAGCGCGCAAAGACATCGTGAAATGGCTCACAAGTTCCCTCGTCGCGAGCAGGTAATAAATATTTTTATATGAATCTAGACTCCGGCTAACATACCTTGACCTAATATAGACTCACGATTATGGATAAAATATATATGTTTATTATACCTTTAAATAGGTGAAATAGGGGTCGAAGGTTATATGAAAATTCATTAACTTCATTGACATTGTAACTGCATAGTTAGAAATATGAACTTTCATATTAGATATCTTAGAAATGTATAAATGTATCTAATTACATTTTTGAAGATCCACCTTTGACCCTATAAGTATAAAAAAATGGAATGTAGATTTCCAGATATGTGTGACGTTTCATTTTCATAAATTCACCGTCGGTGCATGATATTATTGGTTTAATTTTAAATGTTTTTTTTTAATATTACGTTATAATCTTGAAAATAAAACAATAAAACACATTATTAATAACAAGTAAAGTTTGAGTCCTTGGTTTTCGGAAATTTCTCAATCGAGGCTTAGTGTAAGAAATTTTGTATTTGAGTTATGTTATTTTTGTCCTTAATTAGAAAATGAATAAAAAGTACATCTTTACTCCTATGATACATCAACTTAGAGGGATGAAATATGGAAATCGTAAATTGTACAATAGAAGCTCTCAAATACAAGTTTAAATAAATATATATTTTTTTTAAATAAAAATAAAATTATTTATACATTTTGTATTTAAATTCTTTCGGTACATATAGGACATGGCAGTATTGTTTCAGTATACATTTTTATATAAAAATACTATTAAAAAAAATCATTTATGAGAGTAGAAGAAACTAACTGAGAGGACTTTATTACTAAAAATAAATAGAGACGCGCTTTAACTTGGACAGATGTAGCTTGATTTATAACGCATCATACGTGCAAGCTAATTTATAACAGCAAAGCTATAAAAAAATACAACGCAATCATGTCTTCAAGAAACAAACCTAAAAATATTATTTTGTTACTAGTAGTGTAAAATTTATTCTTAACACATAAAATATTAAACTTCATATGTATAATATTGAATAAATATAGTATGTCATTTACAGTTCTAAAGAAAAAATATCAGGAATCGATACTGTAAACATCCTGTTTTCGGACCCGGTAATAGATTCATGTTGACGATTTAAAAGTATTTGTAATGTACCTTTTTTATGGATTTATTCCAAGGACTTTTCCTTTGTGACTTCGCCAATGGTCGATTATGCATTTACAAATGTGTTTACCATATTGGTTGGTTGTCAACTTGTACTGATTGCTTTGAGATTGTCCGGTACCTAAAACAAACTAACATCATCACAAATAAATACATAAATAACCATTAGAAGACACACATAGACGTAGCAAGTTATGATGTTAGTAATTTTACAACCTTATATTATATAAATCTATTTATAACTGGACCTTTTTAAAGTTATTTTGAGTTTGAGCTAATATCATAGTTTTAGAACATTTCTTAATTTAGTGGGAAGTATTAATAAATAACTACAAAAAATTCAAAGAATGTTTAATGTGAACTTTCTATTCAGCTGTTGCTATTGGCGCGTATTGCAAAATTTAGATTTTTTGTGTTAATTATTATTCAGCTCGCAGGTAGGTTGTGAGTCAGGATTAACAAAATTAGAATAAACTTTTATTAACGCTGTTTATGTGTATGTTTTAGATTGGTGAGATCCGCGACACCGATGAGAACTGTCGCATCATGTAATGCACACGAGCTTAACTCGGACGTCGTGAATTGTCTGGCTCCTGCCACAAGGTGCCTCCATACCCCTTTCTCAGCACTCATGTTTGCTCTTTGGCCATACCTACCTTTAACTATAACTTCATACCGGCACGGATCTTGATTGCTAAGCAAATGTGCAGGGATCGAATGCGTCATACAAAAAGTTAACACATTCAAAATCTTCTAGTTTTTTATAAAACGCGAAAAAACGTACTTTTATCGTGGTCACGAATAGGTAGAAGCGCCACAGTGTTGTAAAAAGTTGTCAAATAAAATTGCGTTTTTTATTATAACAACGAATTAAGTTTTTTTTTATTAAATATATTGTCCTAAGTTTTTGCAAAGATTAATTCCACATGTACAACCACTCAGACGCGGTTTGACCACCTTCAAGCCATACAAATGTTTGTTCTATGTGATGACTGAACCCATAGCACAGCGCAGATGTCACACGCTCGACCACTGCTCCAATGGAGTGATCAAATGGAGAGTAAAAGTGGTGTTTCATTAAACGCGAAAATGCGTTATTGAAAAAAAAACTTGTATAGACTAATACCGGTAAGCGTGTAAATGAAAGGGACGTCTTTAAATTTATGAATATTTTGGATATTACCTAATTTTTTACACCTTTTTACATAAATAATCCATTGTTTAATACAGATATACATTCTCCTGCCAAATATCTTTTTTTGCAACTGTAGTTGTTAATAAAAAATGATAGACACGCCGATAGACAGAATCTATTTGTTTTCTTCATATGACGCCACCGACCAAGAAAATGTCCAACACATATGTGACTTAACGCTCAAGATTCGCGCCGCATTTGATATAAATTGTCTTTATAGTTATTTTCAGTTCTATACCGTAAGTACCTCAAGTGGCTTGGAAATGATATTGTCTCGTGCAATACTTTTTGTCGATACATTCTTATTTTAATTAATATCTTGGTGTAGGACTGAAATTGGATTTAACAGTGACATGTAACTTCGTAATAATCCTATGTAAAATTTAAATAACTATGGAATTTTGTTATTTTACTATAATGAGGAGCATATATTATAATGTGAGTGGAATTAAAAATATATTTCATTTTTAAGGAAAGTTTATTATTGAAATACGCGCATCAGTCGCAATTCGTCATGTTATAAATTAAGAATATTTTGCTAGTTAAGTTATCCAGATAATACTTTATAGTGTGCTACTTAAAACTATCTTTCATGGCAAGGGCCCCTTCAATTTGGTGAAGTACAAAAACCAGGGTTCACAATGTGGGCAAGTATACAAATATAAGTTAAAAGCTTGTTGGATACCCACTTATCATTCAGCACTAGTATATAAGTTATTTTATATCTTTTATTAATTATAAAACATCTATCAGATGAGAGTTGTATGGGTAGATGAAATCTACTAATATCATAATTATTCTTAATGACAGGACAAGAGAAATCGTTGTAATAGATTAAGATAGTTGACAGTAAGACAGTGCCTGGAGTATATAATATAAATTACCCGACTATTGTAAAATTTAACAATATTATTAGCTAAATACGTGCAAGTCTCAAATTAAAAGCTCTCATACAAAACGTGTGGCATTTATTGAAATAACATAAAATATATATGATTACTAATCATTTAGTGATTAAAAATAATTTTTAAATAAATAATTTTATACTTGCATATTTTCCCTTAGCACTAAGAGGATAGAATCTTATTTGTTTCACGGCAATAAATTATGTTGCGGTTGATCAGTAATCATGATATGTTTTATTTTGAATCCAGTTTATATCTTCCACATGTAGCAACATACATATTAAAAATAAAATTATATTTAGGTTAATCAAGCTTTTTATTTTCCTTGTTTTAAACTTATTCCAAGAATCCTGTAGATAGTATATCTACAGTACAGGATATTAGTCGCTAGACTACCAGCAGAGGAGTTTGTATTATGCGTTTACACCAGATCAGTTGAGAATATCATTATGTGATTCGTATTATTTTCAATATCTGCAAATGCCGACATCCAAGTCGTGATATTGTCACAAAGGACGGGGCATGCAGTAACAGTCCAGTTATAGCAAGATTATGCACTTTAAAGGATCTCTAATTTAGAACTTCATTTTAAGCCAGGAAAAGTTTAGCAGTAAATAGTGTCCCGCCGAAGGTCGATTTTGAACCGAAGCCGAATTATCGGCAATCACAACCTCCGGCTACAGCCAAAGATTGAGGTTTCAAAATCCTAAGATCTTTTGAATAATATAATGGTTTAAAGGATTATGTTAACTGTATAAAATGATTTTTGGAGATGATTAAAATTACCTAAAAAAATACAAAGCACATTTTAAAATCTGCTAAAAATAATAAAATTTCGAAACAATTTCGTAACACTTCGTTCAATTCTGATCGGAAACTAGTAATTAATCAAATTTTTATGTCCTCTATTCATGTCTGCCAATAAATTGATATTAATGATATTTTTTTACTTTGAACAATTATGGCTTGTACACCCTATAATATTTCATGAAGTTCTATTAATACAATACAAAATTATACTACATTACAGCCCTTTTTGAATTAGACTTTAAAACTATGATTCAGCGCCGTCGAAAGTTGAGGGTTCCAAGAAAAAACAAAATTCATAAATGAACGAAATTAGGAATTTGCTTTTCACTTTATTATGGAAGTAAAAAAGGTAAAATTGATTTTTGGAAAAATTATTGTAGTCTGTGGGCCTAAGATCATTAAACATTGCCAAAACTATTTTTCGTAGACTCGTTTTAAAATTTTACTGGTTTCCGTGGATTGCTACATTTTTACCATAAACCCAAAACTTGTCAAGAAAAATATGAAGCTCCGAAAAAATCAGAACTAGAATCTTTTCTAAATAACTAATTCTAAATGTCTAAAGAACTAGATACATTGATTCAGACATAGATGGGCGTAATCATGATTACTTTTAATCAGATTAATAATCAGATTACAAGTAATCATGATGAATGTAATCATAATTACTTGTAATCTGATTACTTTTAATCATGATTATATGAGTAATCATTCATCTTGATTACAGTAATCATTCAATTAATCATGATTATTGTAATGATTACTTTTGAGTTCTGGCTGAGAGAGAGACCAATTTAAATACTCGTTTATTTAATTTTTCAAGTTATCTTATTTCGAATTAGCTGACCCCGAACATCCGTCTCGTTGAGCGATTCATTATAAGGGTCTGTGCAGTTGTATACAGCAGAAAATGGGGCGTTGACGTCCGGCGGAGAGGCGGGGGGGTGGCGTCCAGCGGAGAGTGGGGGGTGACTTCCAACGGAGAGTGTGGATTGTCGTCCAGTAGAGAGGGGAGTGGCGTCCAGCGAGGAGTGGGGAGGAGGGGTGGCACAAAATTTGATATACTTCCACTCATTTTGGTCAGTGATTTTAACATCAACTTCAGTAATGAAAAATCAAAACCATCAACCAGCGTGCATCTGTATGGTAGAAGTCCATATTATGGGACACTGTCCCTATTTATGATACACAATGTGAATGTAATAATTTATAAGAAGAATACCAAATTATAATTTTAAAAAATATAATAAACACATAATTTTATAATTTTTGAAAGAAATTAACGAGTCTAATTGTTAATTATTACTTGTATGTTTTAATAAATAATTAAAAAAGTATGAGGTTTGTTGTTAGCATTCAAAACCGTGGCTTAAAATTGTTGAATGATAACCACTGTACAGTTTTTTACTTGGATGAAATTATATATTTTATTATATTTATATACATAATGTAAGTGTTATCTAAAAGCTTATAAATTATAGATATTGTATGTTATTTGAATTTATGTTAATTTATAGCAATATTATTTTATTTTTAAGTGTCTCACAATACGGACATTTGTTAACGTAGACGTACCGGTGTATGGAACACTTTACACCGCGTATCACTCAATACGGACATCAAGTCTTATGATTGTCCCCATTAATGAGACAGCGTACTGTTATGCGTTTTTATTAAAATATCAATAATTTTTAGTATTAAAAAAGTAAAATGATTAAATATAACAAATTATTTATCAGCGTAACTTCAAATAGTTATTTCTGAGTAAGTATTTTCAATTTAATTACGTTAATTTCAAAACTTAACCTAAAATCAAAACATTAATTTTGCAAGTTTTTTTTTTCTTAATTTCTTATTTGATATTATTGAAATATTTAAAATATGTTTTTTTATACTTTTATTAATTTGAGAATTATTTTTTTTTTTACTCTGGCTCGACACAGTGACTTCAGAGTACCTGATGGTAAGTACAGTGTAATCCAAAAACGAAAGCGACTATCAAAGGATGAAAATCCATTGATAGTCTCCAACGTCATGTCAGCCCATATATACCACGACTGAAGGTCTCTAGGTATATGAGCTACTGGATATACACAAGCTGATCCCGAAACGCGACAAGCCGAAACTGGTCACTATGACGGGCTTTACACCCATGTAATGTGGTCGCGATCCAGACGGGCACCGACGCCCTACCACCTCGCTGCTGCTCGTTCAGCACCACCCAGGAGTCACGTGTAGGGAAACTAGGGTAAAGCCTACGGACGCGAGCAGCTTCGACTCCCCCCATCGACATATCTCTCGATATTTTAGGTTACGTGTCAACAGTGAACAACAAAAAACAAATTATTGAAAATCGGAGTAATGGGGACAACAGCCGTCTCAATCAGCAAAAAAGAAAATGTTGTGTTCAAAAGTGGTTGATAAAAGACTTAAATATGACCCAATAGATGTAGAAAATGCTTTAAAAGCAATAAAAGATACCGGGTCATCATTACGGAGAGTAGCTGTTGCCTTCGAAGTATCTGTGGCTACTCTAGGCAGAAAAAAAGTATTGGGCTAGATGAGATAAAAAGAAATCTAAACCAGAAACAGTCTTATCGTCTCAGGAAGAAGATGATATTGTCAAATGGGTGCTGAACAGGGCTGCAATAGGAGCACCTGTAACAAAAACTGAGTTATTGGATTGTGTTCAAAAATATGTCCAAAAATTAGCTGTAAAAACTCCGTTTACAGAGTCGTCCTAGTCGCCACTGGTATGAAGGGTTTAGAAAACGTCATTCAGAATTAGCTATAAAGAAACCCCAACATTTGAGTGTTACAAGAGCAGCTGTCACTTGTGTAGAATTGCAAGAGTGGTTTAAAAAGTCTGGAGCATATTTTGAAAGTAAAAATGTATGTAATATTTCTCCTACAATTTTTTTTAACTGTGATGAAAGAAGTTTACTCCTCTGTCCTGAAGCAGAGAGCGTGTTGGCATAAAAAGGATCACCATTCCACCGCGAAACCACTAGACATCGTGTGGGATAACATCCGTATGTGGTGGATGTTCCTTATATCATCACGAAAAGATTCGCTTCTACATTCATCATGCGAACGGCTAAAGAATGGAATACGCTTCCAGAGGCAGTATTTTCGCGATGTTATGACCCGGGAGTCTTTAAGAGAAGAGTGAATAGGCAATTGCTGGGCGAACACGTTTCATCGTCGGACTCATCTTCACCTTCCACCAGGTGTGATTGAGGTCAAGCGTTCGCCTATAAGTAATAAAAAAAAAAGTTACAAGAAGAAAAGAAAAAACTGATGGACAAAGTAAAAGAACTGCAGAAGAAAATTAAAGAAAAAAAGTGAATTAAATACTTTTATAATTTTCATTTATTTCTCATTTAATTTATAAAGACTAATTATTTGTTATTTCAGATTCAAGTTTATTATCTATTTTATAAGTATTGTGATTTAAAATTAATAAATAGTTATTTTAAAATCAGTCTTATTGATTTCTAAACTGTCTCAAAAATAGGGACATACATCATGAGACATTGGGGCCATCTACTTTTTAAGTGTCTCATAAATAGGGACATAGAGGTTCCTCTCATAAAAGGCTATTAATATTATTTTTACAAATTAACATTCAATAAAAACTAGCTATATTAATTAAATAATCATAAGACAATTGTATGATACGATTTAAATAGTATTTTTGACTTAAACAGATTATATAATAGCGGTAATGTACGACCAACCTGAAAATGTGTCTCATAATACGGACTTTTACCATATACCATCCACACTTATTATTATTTTTATAACATCGGCCTCGTTCACTTATTTAATTATCCCGCCATCTGTCGAAAATAACTATTATCACATAACATTTTTAATGTATGATGGCTTTCATTTACCCAAATACCCAAATATTATTTAACAGATAGATGGCGCTATAATCAGTACATTGTATCAGGACCAATGTGTATAATAAATATTTCTAAACAATGAGATATCTACATATATTATATTTAGCATGAATAATATTGAGTTCCGGCTTGTCGTGTTTCGGGATCAGCTTGTGCATATCCAGTAGCTCATATACTAGCCCAAGATCCCAGAGCCGCCAGACCTTTCTTATTTTCTCAGAAATAAAATATATAAAATAACGTAGTGTTAATATGTACTATGAGTGTATGCATACCTGCTAGCTTGCGCGGGCGGCCAATTTACAGGTACCAGGTGCGAAAGGTAGTTAAAAATTATACTTACTTTACTTATTTTCTCAGTGCTGATTTTTATATATATTTTAGAAAATATTATTTTAAACTTATAATGATTAGTGCCAGACTCGTTTCGACGGCCATTATTTTTACTAGACGCTTTAAAGCAGCCAAAAAAACAAGGTAACTTTACTAATATTATCAGTCTTGATTTTTATACATGATACTCAGGAAACTAATTCAATAATTTTTACAAGCAGCCAGACCACTCGGATGGGCCTAACATTTCCCCAGACACATATAAAGGCTTTCTACGTGTATGAACGCGATCGTGATTGTTAGACGGTTTCATAGCATAGTTTTGTAAAATTTGTTATTAATCATCTAATTATTGAATTCGTTTCCTGAGTATCACGTATAAAAATCAAGACTGAGATTATAAGTGATGTTACCTTATGTTTTTGGAAGCTTTAAGGGGGTTATCCCATGTGATGGGCTCAAAAAAACGTTTTTCTTTTTTTTTTCATAAATTGCTTTCTTAACATGTCTAGAATACGGTAGTAAAGTGATTTTTTAAAATTTGAAGTCATTTTAAAGATACAGCTGTCAAAAGAAGGAGCTATTCGGAGCGCTGAGTTGGCAGTCGGAGTTGGGCCTATTGTGTACAGTCGGCTTGATTCCTGCCACGCTTTCATACAAATATAAGTTTATACAAGTTTCTACAGGCTTAAAAAGGAATTTCTATAATTATTAAATATTTTACTGAAGTTATTTTAGTTTTCGTTTAACTTCAAAGAGCGCGAAAACTACAAATTATTTATTTTCATAATGAGTGGACGGAAAGGATATACGAGTAGATATGTTCATCCTGGCCGTAGTAAAAAAAGAAAGTTTAGAAGAAACCGTTTTACCACCCAAAATGAAACGGTATTTACATCAGCTTCGACAAAAAACTTCAAAATAGCTTGAACATGGATGTTCCCATCGCTTTGAATTTCGCGTATTGCATTTTGGAGTTTGTTTCTGTATTCGCTGCAATTTCTGAAATGGTAATATGCAAAACTTGTAAAAGTGATGTGCCTATTTCGCTATCAAGTTTCCAAGGCTTAGGTTTTAAAATTATTCTATCGTGTGAGTGTGAAAAATAGACAGTTATAAACTAGGGCCCATTTATCGAGAATGCATTTAAAGTTAATCGCCGGTTTGTATTTGTCGATTAATATCCGTTATCATCTTTAATGAAGGTTTTGAAGGTGTTTTAAAACTAATGCCAGTTATGGGATGCCCTATTGGCCGCGAAACCCATACTTATGTTAAGAAACGTGATGAAAAGCGAATCTCACGTTCTGAGCGGCGCGTAAGCGATGTCGTTAAGCCAGGAATGACTCAAAAGCTGAACAATATGCTTTAAAAGAGTTTCAAGAGGAAGAGGAAGGAATACTTTATGGAACAGGCATAGTCGATTGAGGGTAAGTTAAGACTTTCATAGTTTTAAGCGGACTTTAAATTTTAAATAAGTTTTTCTCAAAACTGTGCTTTTCAAACTTCCTCTATGGTATCTCAAAAACGGCTAGACCGAATATCTTAAAACTTAAAAGGCGCACTCATCTCATGTAAACGCATAGAATGAACTATTATTAATTAAACTTTCCCAAAATTTCATTTTTTTTAAGCAAAAAACAAAACACAAAAACGCAAAATTCGAGACTTTTTTTTCAAATGCCTACCAGAAGTCCAAATTTCGGTATATTCATTTGATAATAGTTCATTCCTTGCATCTAGGTCTACAGATTAAAACGCTGCTATTTTTTTTTTGTTTCAGATAAGCCAATCAGCCGGAATCGTGGAGGAAGTGCGAGCCCATTTTTTGAGGCGGAGTTGTTCAGAGCGCTGTAACTCATATTCGACACAACTTTTTTAGCTTAAAATTTATATTTACGCTGTGAAAATATATATTAATAGATGATAATAAAACTCTATCTATTTACTGGTCGTAGAAAAAAAAATCCTAAAACATCCCTAAAAAACAGCCCATCACATGGGATAACCCCCTAAAAGCTTCCAAAAAATAAAGTAACATCACTTATAATCTCATTCTTGATTTTTATACGTGATACTCAGGAAACGAATTCAATAATTAGATGATTAATAACAAATTTTACAAAACTATGCTATGAAACCGTCTAACAATCACGATCGCGTTCATACACGTAGAAAGCCTTTATATGTGTCTGGGGAAATGTTAGGCCCATCAGAGTGGTCTGGCTGCTTGTAAAAATTATTGAATTAGTTTCCTGAGTATCATGTATAAAAATCAAGACTGAGAATATAAGTAAAGTTACCTTGTTTTTTTGGCTGCTTTAAAGCGTCTAGTAAAAATAATGGCCGTCGAAACGAGTCTGGCACTAATCATTATAAGTTTAAAATAATATTTTCTAAAATATATATAAAAATCAGCACTGAGAAAATAAGTAAAGTAAGTATAATTTTTAACTACCTTTCGCACCTGGTACCTGTAAATTGGCCGCCCGCGCAAGCTAGCAGGTATGCATACACTCATAGTACATATTAACACTACGTTATTTTATATATTTTATTTCTGAGAAAATAAGAAAGGTCTGGCGGCTCTGGGATCTTGCTCTATACGTAGAGACCTTCAGTCGTGGTATATGTGGGCCGACATGACGATGTAGACTATCAATGGATTTTCATCCTTTGATAGTCGCTTTCGTTTTTGGACTACACTGTACTTACCATCAGGTACTCTGTAGTCACTATGTCAAGCCAGTGTAAAAAAAAATATATGTTTACAGTAGTAATGGTGTCATAATTGCCACTCTAGACGCCACCCTCCTCACTCTCCGCTGGACGAGACCACCCCTCCCCACTATCCGCTACCCCCACTCTCTACTGGACGACACACCCTCTCCCCACTCTCCGCTGGACGAGACCACATCTCCCCACTATCCGCCACCCTCCCTCTCCACTGGACGCACCCCCCCACTCTCCGCTGGACGAGACCACCCCTCCCCACTATCCGCCACCCCCCTCTCCGCTGGAAGCCATCTCCCCCACTCTCTACGTGACACCACCCCCCACTCTCCGCTAGAAGCCATCTCTCGCACTCTCTACGTGACGCCGCCCCCCCTCTCCGCTGGACGACACCTCCCCTCCTCTCCACTGGACGCCACCCCCCTCACTCCACTGACGCCACCTTCCACTCTCTGTTGGACGCCACCCCTCCCCCTCTCCGCTGGGCGACACCCCCCTACTCTCCGCTGGAAGTCACCCCTCTCTCCACAGGACGACACCCCCCACTCTCCGCTGGAAATCACCCCACCCCCCCTCACTCTCCGCTGGACTCCACCACCCCCACTCCCCGCTGGACGACACCTCTCTAACCTCTCCTCCTTTCGCAACGCGCGATAAGAAACTTCGTTCCAATAAATATAGGCGAGCGCCGCTCTGCTGTCGGCAGCACATTTTATGTATCTACCAGAAAAGTAATCATAAAAGTAATCATGATTAATTGTAATCCGATTAAGGATTAATAATCCTTAATCACCGAAAAATGATTACTTTTTTTGATTAATTCCGTTAATCATTGATCATGATTAATGATTACAAAATGTAATCGTAATCGTTAATCATTAATCTGATTACATTTTGCCCATCTCTGGATTCAGATGTGGTGCAACCGTAGATAAAAAGTAATAATAAATACACAAGGTAACAAATATTTTAATAAACAAAACATTTGCTGCGGTTGCACCATAAATCTTCCATGCAGGCAAAACTCTGATTTTCGTGATATTTCGATAATAGACTAATAAATCCTATTTTTCCTATAAATCAATTGATTGATTTGATCAATGATTATTTACTCAAACGATAATTTTTATTTGAGTTTAAAATTATAGCTGTTATAGATTTGTTTTTAGAATAATTGCCTACTTTATTCATACCTCTTTTTTGTACAGCGAAAACTATTTTAATGAGATAATCCCGATCGTACTGGTTCTCCATTCCATCGGGTCTGAGGGAGCTCGGACGAGAGAGTGCTTTTCTGGCTGCGCGTCCAGTTATGCACTTAAATATCTCCTGCGCAATTGTCTGTTTCCGAAAACTGGACCACGATTTTCATAATCGGCGTTGAAACAGTCGCCGTGGCCGAATCCGGCTAGGACATTATCATCATCAATGAGATAATTAATTTTGAGGAGAATTTAACATCGTGATGCATTTACACTACAGCACTATTATAATGACAGCAAATTTGTCAAAGGTCCAAGCTGTCTTAAGTGTGTTTCCTATTGTATATTTATTTATGTACATATTGTAATGTTGTAGTTAGTTTGTGTTGTTTTGTTCTAGGTACCGGACAATCTCAAGATAAATAGTACAATTTGACAACCGTCCAATTACTTAAGCACATTTGAAACAGCATAACCGGCCAACTTTCCTCGTTTTTTAATCAATACACTGACATTAGCAAAGTCACAAAGGACCAGTCCTTCGAATAAAGCCATAAAATAAATAAATAATAAAGCTGTCTTAAAGACATGCCTTCGGCCTTCTGAATTGGAAAAAAAAAGACATGGCTTCGGCCTTTTGAATAAATGAAATAGATAAAGAAGACAAGGCTGTATGGCTCGATTCTTTGCCTGCCTTTTGGCGAATAGTTAAATAACAACATCAAAGCTGTCTTATATGTCACATTAAGTAAACACGTTTGGGATATTATGAAATCTTGTTTTTCTCGTGTTTTTTTTTCTTAACTTATATGATAATAATCTTTATTGCAATTTTATTAAGTAATAAACAATATTATAACAATTTTAATAAACGTCCGCCAAAGATCATTGTTATTTCACACGTAATCACTGCAACCAGAGGTAATGGATTCACTTAAATCGTTTGTACGATTTTGAAGTTGTTAATAGCGTAATTAATTATCGCTAATATATATTGATTTATTGGATTGTGTAAGAACTGCTCGTTTCTTTGTATACTCATGCGATGGTGGCGGCTTTTAAGGTAATTTGTTAGTGAGATGAAACATTTTTGTTTAAACTATGATTATACTAATCTTACAATTTTACTAAGACTTATATTAAAAGTTTCTTAGTGAGCTACATCATCACTAGCTTTGGTTTTAAAATCAAATGAGTTCTAGAAAACTACCAGAGCTTTCAGAGTGATTTTGTTTGAAAAAATTAATATCCAAGAAGCAAATCAGCTTCTTGAGTAAATATAATTTATGAATATCTGTAATCCAAACTACTAGTAACTATTTATCAGTTTGACGATCAGAATGGGAGTTATAGTAATGTTTTGCATTTAGGAATGATAATTAGGTACACTTTATTTTATACACACTGTATGTAGATTTAGCTTTATCAACCTGTTTAGTGCACCATAAATGAAATTACATGGTGATTAAACTATCATAGATTCCACCTCATTAAACTTGTTGGCTATTTAAAATAAGGGTGACAGTCTTTTCAATTTAAAATATTATCAAGGCTAACACATTTCACAAAATAAGCTTCATGGAAATCAACTTTTAAGTCTAACATCAGAAAGAGATCTATGGGTCAGAACTATATGCTACCACAAGGGGTTTTAAGCAATTATAAATAGATTTAGAATATATATTTAGTAAACTTTTGTTGGTTATACAACTCATCTGGCAATTTTTTACAACTTGTGTCAAACACAAGCATTACTGACTAGGGATGTGTTTCATTACTCACAACAGAAGCTATTTCACATTGTTAAACATGTAAGGTAGTTACAATTGTAGTAGTTTCTATGGTGATACCACAATTAATCTATAAGTGGTTAGTTGGTGGATAAAACAATGATTATTGATAATCTTAAACCAAATTATAGCCATATAACTCCAGTACTGCTGCATATTAGTTAGTCACATTTTCAGGTTAGTGTGTGTATATTGAGATCCCTTTTCACTTTTTTAACATTAGCACCACAATGGCGACACATGTTCATCACATGATCTCTTAGCCAGTTTGTCACCTTTTAATATATTAAAATGTCATGGCCTTACTCTGATATTTACTTCTATGTCATGGATGTATTTACAAAAATGAAGTACCAAAGACCCATGCTTATAATTAATTTATTTGATAATAGATCAGTTCTTTAATAAATCATATAAGTTCAAAAATTATCAACCATTATTGTAATGTTTAAAAATGTAGGTATAGTGTCATATGATATAAATATTGGCTGTGAAAATACTATATAGTTATACAAACTTCCTCTGATTTTTTACTTGCCATTCAAATGTAGCTTAATTCATTTTGTATTTTTTTTACTTTTTTGTAAAAAAATTGTGTTTAGACACAAATGGAATTAGGCTAATTTTATACTTAACGAAAAGTGAAGGTCTGAAAAGAAAGACTTCACATCTCTTAATTTAGGAAATTCACCAATGAGATAGGTATTGGAAGGGTGGGATCCTTACCCCTACCCCTCCCAGAGAGGCACCCTCGACAAGGCATTTTGATCTCCGGGCGTCTGAATGAATTTGGTTTCCCAGGCTCGGGTGGAGCGATTAGAGGGACACCCGGGGGTTTTTAGTCAGTAGGAGTCTGACACACTGGGGTTGCTGCCCTCACAGCGGCCCTGATGGTCCTATGCAGGATATTCCCCCGAGAAACAAAAAAAAAAAGGAAGGAAATTCACCAATAACTATGCTGGTTCAAAAATTACTTTAATATTATTTTAAAAGTGGTTTACCGCTATTTTTATGAATTATTTTAAGAAATATTTAACAGGGAATACAATGTTAAAACAGATTTTAATACAAACAAATGTAAATACACAGCAACAAAGATAAAGACTGACTCAGCCCATAAATCCAAAGATTTTCATATATAACTACTCAAATTAATAATGTATTGGCCACTTATAAATAAAAAAAAATGTAAAAATCATGTGCTAAATTCAAATTTTACAAAACATTTTTTTTATAGAATTTTGTTCTTTATTAAAACTTTTAGTCTTATGATCATTTGGCTACAATTTTATTTTAAATTACAAATGAGTATAAAATTACCATTGTCTTTTTATAATAATAATATATCGTCATGATATATCCCTTACGGGGTGAGCTGAGATATATTAGTGGTTGTATCCACTTCATGATTATATATCGTGCCCGATGTGACCAGTAGGGCAGCTGATCGCCGTTCTCAGGGCACTTACACATGACATTTCTATTAGATGCCATGCCGGTTTCCTCACGATATTTTCCTTCATATAGAGCATGTGGTGTCTGAATCCGTACGTTCATTTTTTTACTAGGCGTGTTGATGTGTTCATAATATTTTAACGGAAAAATCCCATTGATTACATGAAATAATAATTTTTATGATCTATAAATTTATTGTGTGTACATTACGAACATCGAGGACTAGATGGCGGAATGGATGCTCGAACGACTGCGTTGCGGTTAGCGGATCCTGTTTCCAAACAGGGCAAATATACTACAACCAGTTGTTGCGATATTGTGTGTTTGTGGAGATTTTTTTAATTCATCCACACCACAAGATAAATAGATAATTTGGGGCAATGCTTAAAATAATAATGAAACAATTAAAAACCACTACCTAATTTACGAACTGGCACGCATTATCAAAACGTATTAGAAATCTGTTGCTCAATCGACTAGATGTAAATAAACTAGATTCAAAACAAAGCGAAAGTAAATATACATACCAAACCAAGTGAAAATTTTACGTGCGCGATGTAATCACTTTTCATTTCTAAAATAATAATTCGTTTTTACTTATAAATGCGCATATTATTATACTATGATGAGCCAATATATAATTATATATGTATATTATCTATGATCATTTTTAACAACAAAGCTTATAAAAATAAAACGTAATATAAACTTTTATTTAACTAAAAGAGAAATGTGATAGCGCTATCTAGCAATATTTATTAAAAGTATTATAAAAACATATCGGAATCGTCAATTAATTTGCACATATTTGAACACGATTGTCCCACTAATCCCGGAAACTACTGGATCAATGGGTGCGGTTTTTACAAATGTTTATTATTATAACAAAAGTAACAATTCCTCATGATCTAAGTCACTATCACAGCTACTTACTTGTAAATATAATACAATACTATTTATGGAAAATGACTCGCATTGAATTAATACCAAACTAAGCTTGCACTTGTACTGTGGGTACTTAACAAAGATATACACAACTTGAATACATATAAACAACCACACATGCGAAAAACTTATCTGTTCCTCACAGAAAAGTTTGCCGTTACAAGGACTCGGACCCAGGGCCTTAGCATCGTAAGTAGGATAACTACGAGTACAAACTGCGGTATCAAGCCGTCCAACATAAGTTCCAAGCATAGATGGGCAAAATGTAATCAGATTAATAAAAATGATTAACGATTACATTTTACGTTTATTACCATTAATATGACTGCATTTTGCTCATTTATGTTTTAATCACTACAAAATCCCAGATTGTATACACATTTATCATTTCTTAGGGCGGCTTGCACTAACAAATCTAGTTTGGAGTTATATAAAATGCTATTTAGCGCTGATCTGTACTTACTGTCTTGCACTAAATCAAAATCTAGTTGTAACAACACTTAAACTGAAATCATCATTAATATGGAATCAAACCAATTCAATAAATAAGCGTTTTATACAAGCTTAAACTTTACTTTTTTTTATACAAGTCACCCTTAATGTTTTAAATGGATTTAATCATGATTATAGACAAGGAAATTAAAATTACGACTACATTTTGTAATCGTTCATCATTAATCAGATTACATTTTGCCCATCTATGGTTCCAAGGCAACAAGAGTTTTCTGTATATAATATAAAAACGTTTATAACAAATACATTCAAAATGATTAGAAAATAAAAATCACGAAACATTATTTTCAACTACGAAACAATAATTTTTGTTTGTAAATAGAAATGTGTTATTATTCTAACTTTGGAAAGAATATGAGAATTTTTCTCCAAATAGACACAATAATATAATATCGATTACAAAAATATATATGTAGCAAATTAACTCCGTCATTATGGCTGAATCGATAATGTTGAACTTGACATTCATGCTTGTAATAACATAGTTTTAGAATCAGTCACTAGGGATGCAATCTGAGTTTGATTAACAAAAAAATCGATATTTCGATCAACATTAATCTTTACGTAGTACTAAATCGATGCTTTAGCTTTATATTAGTATAAAGACATTACTTTTTTTTTGTTTTGTTAAAACCCATGAGATTATTTAGTTACTTCAGCCTACTCAAATGAAAATTAATATCTGTTTACATATTGTCTTCTTTTGTATCTTATGCTTTAATATGGGTATAAATATGAATCATTATTTTTTTTTTTTCTAAAATGGATGTATATTTTTATAATGAATACAAAGTCTGAAATCGATTTTTGAGTCTGAAAACATTTTTTTTAATCGATTTGTCACATTCGAAAAATCGCCATTCTTATCAGTAACTTCCTGGTGTGAACCTTGATATTGTAGCAAAATAACAGGAAAATATAATTTTTACATTTGTAAATATCAGGCTATCGTTGGGATGGGTTGAGCCGGCGGATAGGGTCCAGTGCGGCTTATACACCTTGACCCAGGTGGGCGTTATGGCGCAATAGGTCACGAGGGAGAGGCGCGCGCTCGCGGGGGGTATGTTTGGGCGGGCGTAGTAGCGTAGTGACGTCAGAGACGAGCAGTATCGACCCTGGCCGCCGTCACAACACCCCCCCTCCAACAACACCCCCTAAACGAGCACGCCGCGGCCGCACCGCGCAACTACGCAGCGCGCCGCTCGCCCGGAAGTTTGCCCGCGCTAATGGAAAACATTCATGGCTCGTTTGTATGAGATCCGCGGTAACCCACACCCTGCCCACAAATGTCATTATATTATACTGCATAGAAGAGGCCTTTTCTCTTTTATGTTATTTCATTCCATCCTAACATTCAATGGTAATGCTTGATGTTATTTTGTGTTAATATTACTTCCCTATTTAGATAAAAACTGGCTTTCAAACATCTCGTGACATGAAATCGTATTTTTGATTATTAGAAATATTTGCCTTCATGCAAAAACTCTTTCAAATTCTTTCGATAATCGCATCTTCAAGACGAGAAACCCTTTGCATAAAATGACATATTAAAATATATCATTGTCTCTATTACGCTTTCCTCACAAATCGTATCTGAAAAGCTTAAAATGTATTTTTTTATAAACAATAAAATAACTTAATTCCAAGCAATGTTTCTTCTTCTGTATTTAATTACTTACACTGACATTAATTATGAATGAGACTTAGATATTTGTTATTGTATTAAACATCACTTCCTTCGAATTCGCCGTCAGTCGTTCTTGACCTAGATTTTGAAGCCCTTTGATGGTCTAAATAACTGTGAAAGAGAGCTACATCGTCTCGAGAGTATAAATTTACCTTATATAATTAAACTGTCTACACTCCTAAGTTTTTTTTTTGTAATGGAGTGTCTCAGAGTCTACATTTTATACATTGCGTTTAAAATAACGACTTTATATTTTATATTGTTGGATGCAACTCGACTTAGCGGACTGAAATGAATGAAAGTCGCTCATTGAGTGAACTGTATCCCTAAATTATATTAGATTTACGAAATACTGGCGCATAGTTTTTTAATTTTTTTTTTCTTCATGTTCGGCAGCACTTTGTCTACATTTCTGCTGTAGGTGACAATAGCCAAAGTAGGTGAGCGGTCATAAAAAGGCACAAAAATGTATAATATATGAAATCAACACACTTTGAAGCTACCAAGTAGTTGCTAATGATAGTTTATTAGTGTCCGACCGAAAGTTCGGTTTCGGCCGAGTTTCGGCCAAAAATCAAGTTTCGGCGGCAGTTTCGGTTTCGGCCAAAATTGGCCGAAACTTTTGCCGAAACCGAAACTGATTTCGGTAGTTATCGTACATGGTTGCCTAACTTCGTTTCTCGCGGCAACGCTTTGGCGGACGCTGGCGGCCCTGTTCGGGATTCGTGCGCCGTTCGCATTGCTATTTTTTTTTTTCGAATTTACGCGTGTTTGTTGACCGGGAAAGGTCTTCACAACTTAACCGGGCGGGTGGGCGAACACTGAGGGTGCTCAGCCGGCAATTTATGGGTTGGGTAGCAATGCAAGGGCACCCCTGTGGGTACGAACCTCGACTTGGACCGCCAGCCAAAATACGAAACCTAACGGTGATCTACTAGCGTTTCGGAAGCGACTACCTTGAGAAGAAACGCCGAAAGAAACTCAAGGCTGCGTCGGAGTGTAACTGCGTCGTTTAGACAACAGTTGACGGATCTAATTCGCATTGCTCTATAGCAACACAACTTAGTCAGTGCGTTAACACCCGACGTAAACATTCTTTAGAGGTTATGTTTTGATGGAACTGATTACATGTAAGTTTTTGTTTCTTTTTTTACTTGACCACGTTGACTTTTATACTTGACCACGTGAGTTTCGGTTTCGGTTTCGGCCGAAACTGAAGCCACGGCCGAATATACGGTTTCGGTTTCGGCCGGAAAACCAGTTTCGGTCGGACTCTATAGTTTATTAAAAGCACAAAAAAGTTATATTCTCAGTAAACCGTGTGCGTCAAGATTAATTTATATTTAATTTATATATTTTAGATGTTCACAATTACTATACGATATGGTCAAGAATATAAATAAAAAGACAATTTGATAATCTAATATTATAATGGGTACAACTACGGAGAACGTCCTTCGGCCCGCGAAGCGATTCAAAAAGATCCCTGTGTACGTGGTCGAGGAGCACAATGAAGCATTACAATTTATTTATTCCGCCATCGGAGGGAAAAAATTACCCGTGGAAGGAACCACGTTGCTACATTTGGATGCACACCCAGATATGCTCATAGATCGAAAATTAAAAGGCGAAGAAGCAAGGTCAGGGCGGAATCTCTTACCGTTATTGCAAATCGAAAATTGGATTGTTCCCGCCGTGGCTGCAGGTCATATAGGTCGTGTAATATGGTTACGACCGCCGTGGGCGAAGCAGTTAGATGACGGTACACGAGAATTTCATGTTGGTGATCATCCTGAAACGCGTTTACTGCGTGTAAACAGCACAGAGTCATATTATCTTTCAGACGCACTCTATTCTTTCAAGTTAAATAATAAAAGAAAACTGAACCTAACTGTAGACGAACTATGTCATGACGCGACAAAAGAAAACAACATAAAAGAGCTAGCGACAACGCTAAATATAACCCAGCCATACGTACTCGATATAGATTTAGACTTCTTTAGTACAGGAAATCCATTTCTAAGTTTGTACGAAAATATCGGCTTGTACGATCGTTTGCGACCGATATTCGATTTCGGACTTCCTGACAATAGCGACCGGGAAACAGTGGAGAAAGTTGTCAAGTCACGAGAACGACAACTGCTGGAACTCGAAAACTTGTTTCAATATCTAGAGAAACATAACACTCTTGTAGGATACGAAGGAGGGAAAACTGAATTATACAACATGGTACGCTATATATAGACACGGATTTTAACATTATTTTTGCTGAAACCTTTTAAAAAGTTATAATTCGCTGTCACTCAATGTTCCAATGGCGCTTTTCCCTAAAGGCCTTCAATAAGACATTAAGACTGCTTCAAAACTTCAAAATAGCTTAACATATCATCTTTTCAATGTATTATTTCATCCCAGCGCATTGAACTTTAGTAAATGCGGATGGTGTATAAAATTCATCTAATATTAATTGTTACTATTATTAGGTTCTGGACCTTGCTACAGTTGTATTAGAAGAGGCAAATAAAGCTAACGAATCTCCTGATTGGTGGGCAATATACGCCGGTGGCTGTACCAGAGATCAAGGTGGCCTGCCCCATCATATCAGCACAGAAACGGAAATACGGGACATAGTTCAAAAAGCTTTGAAACCTCTGTTGCTATGCCTTCCAGCGCCCGTGCTAATAACTGTTGCCAGATCGACTGATGACGGCTATTGTCCTTCACATCAGGTATTTAAACACTAATAGCAGTTATTAAGATTTGTGTTGATCGCCAGAACAACATTTGTATTTGTACATGTGTAACTCTTTAATGATTTAATCAATATTAATGATAAGACATCTATACTAATATTATAAAGCTGAAGAGTTTGTTTGTTTGTTTGTTTGTTTGTTTGTTTGTTTGTTTGTTTGTTTGAACGCGCTAATCTCTGGAACTACTGGTTCGAATTGAAAAATTCTTTTTGAGTTGAATAGACCATTTATCGAGGAAGGCTATAGGCTATATAACATCACGATGCAATTATTAGAAGCGAAGAAATAATGGACAATGTGAAAAAAACGGGCAAAATTTTTCATCCTTGAGGGCTTCCATTGCGTGCGCTGCAAAAACGGTTCAAGATACCAAAAATATATGTAAGAAAGAATTATTCCTCTTGAGATGATCTAAAAAATGTCTGCGACAGTATATGTTTATCTTTTAAGATTAAGTCACTAGAACCGTTTTTATGGTAAACAAATTTGGTCGAAATTAATGCATTATTTGTTAAGAGTTGTATCAACGTAATAATATTAATCTTTATCCAAATAAATGCTTTGTTGATTAAGAGTATTTAATTATGAACAAAATTGTCTTTGACATCACTTAATTTCAATGAACATCATAGAAGATATTACAATAACCTATATAGCAAAACTACGTTTGCCGGATCAGCTATGTCTTGATAAGCGCGAAACTCGAGAACGACTAAACCGATTTGACTGATTTCTTTTTTGTTGTGTTTGTTGAAGTCTGGGGAAGGTTATTACGGAGAGAAAAATTAAAAAAATTGTCTGAAAAAGTCTAAAAACAACACTTTTCTATATTCTCATACAAAAAATTCGTAATAATATTTAAAAGTCAATTTGAACTTTAACATCATACCATAAAGTTTAAATGTCAGTGGACGGGTTCCGGGAAGGCAAAACAATTGAGTGACGGATAAATATTAATGTCAATATTTGTCAATTTTTATACATATAGCATTAAGGCCAGGTTCTTTCAAACAATTTTCAAAAAAATCTGACGGGGAGGCTATTAACATTAAAAAAAACAATATGACTTTGTTTTAGAGAAATAGGGCAGAACAAGGTCTGCCGGGACAGCTAGTTTATTATAAAAAAGAAAACAGTTTTAAAGGGGCACATTATAGTCAGCCGACACTCAAAGTAGAACTACTTGTATCTTGGGTGTCAGAGTTATTAATGTTATATAATAGTTACGTGCAGTTTATATCCGCTGCGTAGCTCCAATCTTAACTTTAATTAATATATGTATATATAGAGCAGAAAACAATAAAAAATAAAATCTTAAATATTGACTAAAGTTAACACCAGTTACCAACAGACATCACTGTTCTAATTATTCAAAAACAGGCACATAAATATTTACAATAGTAAATACAAAAAAAAAAACAATATTTGTAGACAAGACGACAGAAACAAGTACATTTTACATTTACGAATACAATTTACAATCATGTTTAGATGCAAATATTCCTGTAACAGTTCCTCAGTATATCACAGGTTGTTATTATATTATTCCGCTTTTAATAGGATTTACTTTTTTCAGGTTCAATACATCCAAGAACTTGTTTTGGAAACTTTAAAGAATGTATTCGATACAGACGAACCGACTCTACATTATCTCAGTACAAATACATCCATCTAAATATTAATGTAATATTTTAATAACCATATTTCTTAACGGAATACAGTAATTTAAAAAAATATTGTTATTCTACATTTCAATACGGCCACTACGAAGGTATCACTTTGAGTCTATTACAATAAAAGCTTCAATACTATATAATATATTCTTAAACAAACTATAACTTGATAATTATTAATTGGATTTCATGATACATTCTTTTCTATACGTTAAGTTGTAATTCCGGCAGTTAAAAGTTTTAAATTAGGCACTCTAGAATTTTACTCCAAGACATCGCGTCGCCGAAACGCAGTCTCATTCAATTCTAGTGCCAAATACATTGTAATAAGTCACTTTAAATGTGCGTTAACAGAAGATATACGCAACGATTTTAAAGCAAAATTATACCTTGGAACCCTATTGAAATGTCTACACATTGATAAATAGTGCAGTGTGCAATGTATACAGAATAATAATCACGCAACGAATTAAAAACGTTACACGATGCATTTCGTTTCATCTAATACCCATGAGAAACTCTATAACAAGCTGCCTTGATAGAATTCAAAATGTTTATATGATTGATATCTTTGAATGTTTAGTCTGGAATCGGCAATAAAGGGGGCCGGCCGCGGCGTAGTGCTCAACTGTTAGTGTCGATTCCATGAATTAGCAAAGGGGTTTTAGGAAACATCTGTGATAGAACGAGAACAAATCTTCTTCAATTGTCTTTAGAAATGCTACTTGTATCATTATTTATCTTCTTAATAAAGTGCGTATTTTGTCTAAGGTTCCGTTAATATGAGTTTTTTCGAAAAAATATTTACTTATATACTAATATTAGGTCCTTACATATGAAATTGGCGTTTTGTATGGGAGGAACAAAAAGTCGAATATTTTTTAATATAATATATTTAATTAATCAAAGTATGAACCATTATTTTCTATGCACTTTTGCCATCTCATAGGTAGTTCATTGATCCCTTTACTAAAAAAACCAGTCGGACGGGAATCAATAAAATCTTTGAAGGCGATTTGGACTGCCCCATCGGAGTTGAATTTTTTCCCTTGCAAGAAGTTATCCAAATTTCGAAAAAAATGGTAATCTGTTGGAGCAAGGTCCGGGGAGTACGGAGGATGTCTTAGACTTTCCAATTGAAGCTCTTCTAATTTAGTAGCCGTCTGTTGCTCAGTGTGTGGTCTAGCGTTGTCGTGAAGCAGCAGTGGCGTGGAGCGATTGACCAGCCTAGGTTGTTTAGCCGCTAGCTTTTCCATCATGGTTTGCAATTGCTGACAATAGACATCAGCCGTAATAGTCTGGCCAGATTTGAGAAAACTGTAATGAACAATACCGGCACTAGTCCACCAAACGCTTACAAGTAACTTTTTTGGGGTTAATTTTCGCTTGGGGCAGGATTTGGCTGGCTGGCCAGGATGCAACCATTGCGCTGAGCGCTTCCGATTATCGTATAGAACCCATTTTTCATCACAGGTAATGATTCGGTTTAAAATACCTTCATTATTGTGCCGGTTTAGTAATGTAACGCAGCAGTCGACGCGCGTTTGCCGGTTTGCTTCAGTCAATTCGTGAGGTACCCACCTTTCAAGCTTTTTAATCTTCCCAATTTGCTTCAAGTGAATTAAAACAGTTTTATCACTAACATCGCAGCCTGCAGCTAACTCGGACGTGGTTTGCGATGGATCCGCTTCCACAATAGCCTTCAACTCTTCATTATCAACTTGAGTCTCAGGCCGTCCACGGGGCTTGTTCTGCAGGTCGAAATTTCCAGAACGAAAACGTTGGAACCAAAAACGAACTGTGTTTTCTTTTGCAACACGACCACCATACACATCATTCACCCTTCGAGTTATTTCCGCAGCACTAGTGCCACGGCGGAACTCGTACTCGTAAATAATGCGATATTTTAAGTTTTCCATTTTGTAAAATGAGTGACGCAAACAGAAAAAAACAGAAGAAAAAAACAAATGAATGACGATCATCGAAGCTCTAATATATGAGTCTATAGCTGTACAAATTTGAATTTGGAATTCCTTACCAAAGAGGAGAAATTTGTGATTAAAGTGGCCAGTACGAAAAACGCCAATTTCATATGTAAGGACCTAATATTTTGTCACGTTAACTTTTTTGGAATTAGCAGAGTTTTTATATTATTAGCGGTACTTTGCGCTTATATATCATGTCCAACGTGACCAGCAGCACAGCTCGAGTACTTATACATAATTAATTAAAAAAAACCTTACCCCAAAGTAGCATTTGATCTTGTATCGTGGTGCATTCAGAAACATAAAATCCATAGGCACAACAAATACCTAGTCTAAATCAACTATGTATGTACTACAAGCTATAATATAAACATTAGTTCGGTGTTAAAATTGAACCGACGAACCTGGTATATAAGTTGATCACTGCGCTAGTCGAGTGATCAGAAATTATCAGTAGAAATTATTAAAAACTACACTTAGAAAATACTTAAATATGTATTAATAATGTGTATCCAATTTCAGTAACTGTAGACAAAACAGTATTTACGATCTTTGAACTTTTATTCTTAACTGTTTGCAGAATGTATTAATTATTTTTATATTTACATTTTATATATTATTTTAAATAAATATAACAATTATGTTTACATACCTGTGAACAGCAATTTCATGTGATACATACATGTTTTTGTGCTTATAGTGGAGTCCCTGGAGCATTCAAAACCGTAAAACCTCGGATTAGAGTTATAGTGAATGAGTTAATGTGATTGATGTGGTATATTGTTTTTTAAACTATAAATTGCAATGTTTACCCAAATTTTTTTTGTGCACTTCGTTGTTTCATTGTTTAAATAAATTTTTATGAAAAATTAATGTTTGACCATATATTTTCACTTTAAACAGTATTTTTTTTTATTTATATGTTAAATCTTACCTGAGTAGACATATAGGAAAATTTTTCAAAGATACCTGTGTATAAAAATAGCAGTAGGGATCTCGAACATGTGAAAAACGTGGAGGGGAGAGCGGAGCGACAGCTGCTATGTACAATGGAATTTCTCGGCCAAATTAATTATAAATGAAACGTACTCTATTGTGTACATTTAAAAAAATAAGGCAATTATATACGACTAATGAAAAAAAAAAATATTAATACAAAATCTGTTTATTTAAATATATTAATTTGTTGTCTACATCAAATATATTCTTCTACTTCATCTATCTGTATAATAGGCGAAGTATTGAAACAACTATTTCCGCTGCACTGTAAACATACTACACTGCAGTATAAACCATTTTTTTTTTTCAAATTTACCACTAATCAACCACTTTATAAATTGGCAATCATCATTCTCTTCTATGTACTTGTATATTTGCTCCATTGGTGCCTCTACCATCGAAATTCTCGGATTCATTTTCTTTTCAACATTACTGAGGTGAATCGAATTTTTCAGCAAATTATAACAATCCAAATGATATTTTGCTGCAATGTCTGTAAGTCGGTTATACCAGAAATCCTTTTATGGATATCTCGATAATAATCAGTTTTCTGGACGGCTATAAAATTCGTGATGGATTCATTTAAAGTTGGAGTGTTGATGTATGAAATCTGCCTACGCTGAGCTTTATTTAATTTTGCTTCTTTTGTTTTATCAGCTTCTTGTCCGCGAAGAAAACAGTTTTTTTTCCCAATTGAAGTTATTGAAATTCATGATACTTCGAAATTTTTTTTTTCCGAGGCGATAATGAGAGATTTTCACGGACCTTATTTTTATACATTCCAATATACTTTTTGTTAATATATTTTTGTCGACAAATTGAATGAGCATAAACAAATTCAGTTTGTAGGTGAGGTAACAATCCATCTTGTCGTTCGGTTGAAGCACCTTGTAAAGAGGTTACTCGTCTACTAATTTTTATAATTTCATCTAAATTTGAATTTGTTTCGGAAGATGAACCCAGGTGTATACATATTATGCAGCTATTTTCATCAGCCATGGTGCTAGCCGTTGGTTTATCCATTGTTCGAAATCTAATAAAAAACAATGAATAATTAATTAATTGCATTTGATTCTTTATTATCATTTTTTTTATTGAAACTGATCTTTAATTTTCGATTTATTTATTATTTAATTAATTCAATAATGAACTGTAGTTTTCAATCTAATCACTTACCAAATTAAGCAATACAAAATAATTTGTAATAGTTCAATATAAAAACATTGTCTTCAATACACCTTCCAGTAAAAAAATATACAAGAATTTTTACTAAAAACCAAATTTTCACTGTTATAGAAGCACAATATTCACAGAACACATATTACTTACAACTGAACTAGCCGAGAAATTCCATTGTACATAGCAGCCGTCGCTGCGCTCTCCCCTCCACGTTTTTCTACCTGTTCGAGATCCCTACTGCTATTTTTATACACAGGTATCTTTGTCAAATGTTCCTATATGTCTACTCAGGTAAGATTTTACATATAAATTAAAAAAAATACTGTTTAAAATGAAAATATACGGTCAAACATTAATATTTCATAATAATTTGTTTAAACAATAAAATAATGGAGTGCACAAAAAAATTTTGGGTAAACATAGCAATTTATAGTTTAAAAAACAATATCCCACATCGATCATATTAATTCATTCACTGTAACTCTAATCCGAGGTGAAAACCCCCAGGCGCTCCACTATTATATATGTTGGGTATACAGATTTATCTTTCTACATGAGTATATGCTATTTTGTTTCAATATTAAATATGATTATATCGGTCTTTTAATAATATACAACATGTTTGACAGATATTTACATGGAAAAAATAGAGGCCCGACAACGGACATCGTTAATATTGAATGCCTTGGCATTGACAATGTATTACCATTTCGTATTATATATACAATGTCATTTTGCGACTGGAATCATAATTGGAAAGATTTGTATGGAAATCTAAAACAATTCATCCATCGTGGTGTTGAGCATCATTTGAGAGTCAATTCATTGTTTTTTAACGTATATTTTGTTGTACCTACAAGAATTGTGTACCCAAGTTGTGACCCCCCAAATGGTGTTAATCTAGCTGTAATCAAGTGTTCGAACGCCTGCTCCCGACTAGATTGCGACCATAGTGCATAGATGCAAGGCGCGTCATATTTAGACGTTTCGTCTTGTCGGAGATTAGAACGCGTACGTCTAGTTACTGTTAAGTAAACCTAAAGAACTTTTTCGTATTATTATGCTGGTGGCACATCCCTAATAAACACATTCCGCAACATAAACTTCATTGTACTATAACAGTAAGTTAGTCTTATAGCAGCTACAATGTAAGATAGTGGTAGCAATTCTCTTTTATTAACCCGTCCTTAATATACCACACACTGGTATACTATGATATTGATACTTGAAACTACGACAAGATTATAACTCACAACCTTCTGGTTGCTTCTGAAGATTTTAGAGTATTGATACTAGAGTATACAAAATTGTAAAATATGTTTAGAAGTTGGGCTTTGAATTCGGTAAACATATTATTTCCAGAATAATAAACGTATCATGACAATCATATTACGTATTCAACTAATTAAGTCAATGATTTTCGCATCGGCGGGTCGGCGATATAGAGGGGCTGCTAAGAGGTGGCGAGGTAGTTAGTTCGGTGACACCTAAAGCGGGTCAATTAGCAATAAGAAGTGGTTCCACGACGCCTCCGCTCCCATGAAACGTCTCGACAACATATCATTCCATGAAATTAGCACCCATCACAATTATTCGCATTCCAAGCTCTTACTGTACTTTGCGTTTCGTATACCTAATTGAAAATCACTTTAGCATTATGTAAACGTACAATATATGTGTAGTGATAATTATTTTATAAAGTTCATTTAGATAATTTACAAGGAATATGATCTATTCTAATTATTATTATTATAGATAATGAACTTGACTTTGTGGTCTTTTGTTAAATTAAATTTATTTTTTTATCTGTTGCATAACTGCGAAGCCCTATCGATGGCTTAATGTTTTTTACCTTCTGTTATATGATTTTCTCTAGGATTGCTGAGAAAAGAAAAAGGTTGTTTCTCAAGATTTCATATATAGTGAATAGGTAAAGTAACGAACGTCCTTGATGGTAAGTCATCACTTTACATCTAAAGTGCATAAACGCTTGTAGTCGCTAAGAAATAAGTATATTAAAAAAAACATCACATTATCTATAGTTTTAGTCAATTCACTATATTCTAATTCTTGAAATAGACTATACTAAATAGACTACACACAATCGAGAGTGATTTATTTTGATTTTGTTGTCTTCATTATATACCCACTCATACTTAACTGTATATCACTATGTAGTATTCACTTATTCGTGCTTATGGTTACTGCAAAAGCTTTCGTGTCGACATCGCAGCATGCTTTTAGTGATTAGAAAATTGCTCAAGTACTAGCTACATCGTTGTATACAAAAGCATCTCGTGATTGGACAAACAATTTGGTCCTTCGATTGGGGGCGATTGGGGTCAACTGTGCATCGAAGACTCTGGTCATATTATTAACAAGAACAACGCATTACATCATGCGTCAGCTCTGGAAAAGCTATGTACCAATTATGTCCAATAAAAACTACTACTCAGAAATTATTTTATACGCTTCACGTTTGGCTATACACTGTCGCTATATTCTGAATACAAAATTATGTTAGGAAGACAGCTGTGTTGAATTTTAACTATATATTTCATGCTAATCTCAGATTTTAGAGAAGTAGTTAACTAATGCGCATTGTAAAGAACATACAGGGGAATCTATAACTGTTTGTCTGAATTTTAAGTATTTGATACCTACATATACGTAGACACCTACAATAACTTACCTGTGGATTTTTAAAGAAATAGATCTATATCATAATCACATGTTGTATTTTTAACATTTTCTCATTCAATAAAACCCTAAGTAAATTAGGAAAAAAAACAATATTTACTGTGGTTTTTTATAGAATTTATCTTATAGCGGATGCAACTTATTACTAGAGTCCGACCGAAACTGGTTTTCCGGCCGAAACCGAAACCGAAACCGAAATTTCGGCCGTGGCTTCAGTTTCGGCCGAAACCGAAACCGAAACCGAAACTCACGTGGTCAAGTATAAAAGTCAACGTGGTCAAGTAAAAAAATGAAACAAAAACTTACATGTAATCAGTACCATCAAAGCATAGCCTCTAAAGAATGTTTACGTCGGGTGATAACGCACTAAGTTGTGTTGCTATAGAGCAATGCGAATTAGATCCGTCAACTGTCGTCTAAACGACGCAGTTACACTCCGACGCAGCCTTGAGTTTTTTTCGGCGTTTCTTCTCAAGGTAGACGCTTCCGAAACGCTAGTAGATCACCGTTAGGTTTCGTATTTCTGGCTGGCGGTCAAAGTCGAGGTTCGTACCCACAGGGGTGCCCTTGCATTGCCACCCAACCCATAAATTGCCGACTGAGCACCCTCAGTGTTCGCCCACCCGCCCGGTTAAGTTGTGAAGACCTTTACCGGTCAACAAACACGCATAAATTCGAAAAAAAAAAAGCAATGCGAACGGCGCACGAATCCCGAACAGGGCCGCCAGCGTCCGTCAAAGCGTTGCCGCGAGAAACGAAGCTAGGCAAGCATGTACCACAACTACCGAAATCAGTTTCGGTTTCGGCAAAAGTTTCGGCCAATTTTGGCCGAAACCGAAACTGTCGCCGAAACTTGATTTTTGGCCGAATATTTATATATGCTAAACAATTACACCACATTTATGTATGGGCGCATGTTTAGTTTTGTACGTACAAAACACATCTTAACACTAAACCTACCGATACTTCATGTATACCTATTCCTACCACAGCGGGTCAAGTGACCCGTTGCGATAGTTAGCGCAGATTACGTATATTTCTCGGTAAAAAAATTAACAAGAGAGAAGTAAATATTGAAAAATACATTTGATGTATTTTTAAATAAAAGTAGTAAAGGCAAATGGCGATGTGATATTGTTATTTACAAGAAATTCTAACAAAAAAATTAAAATGGGTCATTTGACCCGTCGTGGTAGGTTTAGTGTTAAATAAGAAACTAGCCTTACTGACCTGGCCTGCCCGGCAGTAATCCTTTATTTTAGCCCCTTGAGAGGTTGATTTTCCAAAAAACATGAAACTGTGTATTTTTTTTAATTTTCAATCAAAAAGCTAAATACCAATTTTAATAGTTTTTCCTTTAATATTCACGAATTTTCAAACAAACTCTCATCCTGAAGCTTACCCACTTGAGAGTTGATTTTCTAAAAACCTCAATACGTATGTGTAATTTTTATTTTTAACCAAAAACTAAGTACCTGTTTTCATAGGGCTTACTTCAAAATTCACGAATATTCAAATAAAATTCCAATCTCTCTATTTCCTCTTCCGGGTGAATTAAATTAATTAGATTTAATAATATTTTATAATAAGAAAAAATTGAAACAAAAAATTTCATATCTATGCGTATTACGATAAAAACTACTTTCTTGTAGAAAAACATACGACTGAAATCTTTATATTTTAAATGGACAATTTTTAATGTGGTTTGTGAAAATATAAGGTAATAGAAACACATTGGTGTTCTTCCATTAGTGCATACAACAGATAAGTACACTGCATGCATCAGATGCATTAGTGCAGTCAAAAAAACAGAATACAACTATTGGTAGGCACTTATTTGCTGATAGTCCAGTGTAAGATTTGATAATAATTTTCTAATGAAGCTCTAAAACCTCCCTTATATTTATATGATCAACATTTTGTCGTACTGTAACAGTACACGATGCATAATGAAATTTTTACGGTCTTACTCTAATATATAAATTAAATATAATAATGTATATAATGGACACAATGGCAATTAATAAGTGTGAAATATAATCTGAAGACTCTAAAGATAACAATGGGTTAAGTTAATTGGCATCCTGTTTCCTTTTTCACTTCTATTTTGTTTTGACTTGATTCACCGATGCGTGGCTCTGCGGTAGAAATCCAATTAACTCTGATAACATGTTACTATTTATTTACGATAGAATTTGTTTTGTTTTAAACTTAAATATGTCATTAATACAATTACCTGTATGTTATACTAAACTAATAATCTTAAATATTTACGTTGTAACTATCTTCATAATTTTCGGCAGTTGTTTTTTTGTTAACTTTAGATATATTTTTCTTGTATTTTGTTAAGGTTTACAATGTATACAGAGAGAAAAAATACACTACACTTATTAAAAAAAAAAACAGAACAGTAGACGTACAACTATTTTTAAAACTTTTTTTTTTTTGTAAAGATCGTGGAGCGCCTAGAAGATGAAGTCAGCATCAACCTTATAATGTTTCTTTAAATCATACCACTGTAATCAACATTCTTGTTTCTTGTGCTTGTAGAAAACGTTTGACATTGCGTTTGACAGGTAATCATTCCTAATTTACTACGATAATCGCATCTATTCTTACATATTCTTATAATTTAGCAGCCTTTAAAAGAACTGTTAAAAAGCTCTTTATCGGCATCGGCCAAATGATCACCTTTCATCTGGTAAGATTGAGGTTAACAATACCTGTAAACCATAAAAAATACGTTTCTTTTTTATGAATAAACTATACAACAGCATTCCGTTATCGGTAAAATTGTATAAATAGGATTGTGTCTATACACAAGGGCTAAAATAAATTACTACAAGTCAGTTTTAACTTTTAACCTATAATTTACACAAATGTAAAACGTACATGTACTAACTCATGCAAACGTGGACGTGGATGATAAGAGAAAAAAACTCGCTTTCATTGATAAACGCGCTTGCGTAAACCTTGTTTTTCAATGGCGCAGTTGATAAGCTTTGTGATGGCGTCCACTCGCGAATATAAATCTAATTCTAATAGATTTTCAATGATATATCGCAACGACAGTCTATTTAGGGCGAACGCCGTATCTTTATCTATATTAGAGAATATAAGAATATACTGAAACGACACTGCATGCAATACAGGACAGTGAATCTAATAGATTACAATCATATAGAAAATATTTTTCTTTCAGTGGATAACAGCGACGACCGTTATGTTTTCCTTTTTTGTGGCTAATCAAAGTGACCGCACCGAACTTGACAGAGAGAGCAATGTAGTCTTAAAATTATGGTATGGCGATTGCCCGAACTGGATCGTGACCACAGTACACAAGTGTAAAGACCGTCATAGTGGCTCGCCTTGGCCTGTTGCGTTTCAGGATCAGCTTGTGTATATCCAGTTACTCATATACCTAGAGACCTTCAGTCGTGGTCTATGTGGGCCGACATGGCGACAGAGACTATCAATGGATTTTCATCCTTGGATGGTCGCTTTCGTTTTTGGACTATACTGTACTTACCATCAGGTGCACTGTAATAACTTTGTCGAGCCAGTGTAACAAATAAAACGCCAGGGAGCGCCAAAGGACTATAATCTATTGACAGCAGCCGTCAACATGCTGACGCACATATAACCAGACGGAAAGTCTCTAGGTATATGCACAACTGGAGGTACACAAGCTGATTCCAAAACGAGAAAAGCTGAAGCCAGTCACTACGAAGATATTCGCACTTTTATACCGTTGTCACAACCATAGATGGGCAAAATGTAATCTGATTAATAAAAATAATTACGATTACACCTTGTGTTTTTTACCATTAATATGACTGCATTTTGCTCATCTATATTTTAAACACTACGGAATCCCAGATTGTATACACATTTATGACTTCTTAATGTTTTAAATGGATTTAATCATGATTACAGAGAAAGAAAATTAAAATTACAACTACATTTTGAAAATCATTAATCAGATTACATTTTGCCCATCTCTGGTCACAACCCAGTACGGATAGTCACCCTATCACTTCAAAATTATTTACAACTTTGAAAGCACGTGTACCCAATCTAAGAGCTTTGATAAATAATGATAATCAGAATATACCTAAGCTCATTTATAATATGTTTACATTTAAATTATTCTAATCTATACTTTCAATTACTACGTATAGTTTTAATAAATATATTCAGCATTTCCATTTATGATTTATACATGTGCTAAAAATATATTTATATGAACCAAACAGATTTCTGTTGAACTTTAACCGTTTATGTGTGATAAGGACTTAATTGTCAACAATAAGCCCGGTACCTACATATTTTTATTTGTGATTAATTTTCTACAACTGTAGACATTATTATAAATATTTTTTACATTACAGTCGCTCAATTCTCATTCATGAATGTATTAAAATATTTTATTCAATTCTGTTAAGCGATTCGATAATATTATCAATGCCTGGATTATGGATAAATATTACTTTGTTGTTATATAATAGTTGTACGTTTTTCTATATGACGCCGGGCTTGAGGGAGTCTGCTGCCCGGATAAGAGGGAGGCGGTGCACGGTGTCCGGCGCGCCGCCTGAGAGAGCGGTTTTGGAGGGGTGTGCTTTTACTCCTACCCCTCCCAGAAAGGAGCGTCTGGACGAATTTGGTTTCCCAGGCACGGCTGGAGTAATTAGAGGGACACCCCGGGGTTTTTAGTCAGTAAGAGTCTGACACACCGGGGTCGCTGCCCTCACGGCGTCCCTTATGATCCTATGCGGGATTTTATCTTGTGACACAAAAAAAAAATCTATATGACCTATTTTAAAACAAGGTTCTGGAATGTAAACCTGCAAGACATACGAGTATGTGTACTGATTTTGATAAGAATGGTTATTTTGGCCAATTTTATTATGACAAATAATTGATAAAATATATTTTGTTTGCAATTCTCCATAACACTGATAAAATAATCAAATCTTCATACCTATAATAAACGATATCAATCAAATATGTAAACTATTACATTTTATAATACCTACATAACATAATATTATTATATGGAATGTAGATGTATAACATAAAATTTATCGACCATATATATATTTTTTTTATTTTCATACTATTTATAAAAAAGCACACGTCAGAGTTTAGCGATTCCGACTTGGCAGTTGCGAACCAGCAGATTGCGATATCCCGCCCTGTTCGCATTTCTATGCAAAGGGATCTGATGTACGGGACTGCGCTACGCTGTCAGGCGGTGTGTCAACTTCGCGACCATTTGATCTACATACAGAATGTATGTTATGGAATCCTGTCAGACCCATAAAGCATATATTGAGATCACAACAATATTACTAAAATCTAATCTTACTAGAATCTAATGTAAATACCGAGTAACGACTTCACGGGTCGGGGAAGATTTTTAATACATACTATGACCGGTGGTCGCGGTTGTGGTTGTAGAAAGACACGGATTTTGGCGTTTTACTGTTTATTTGCACTTTAAGGCGCACCGAACTGCGACGTACACGCACGTATTCTAGCCTCTAGCTAAACAGTAAAAATCCAAAATCCGTGTCTTTCTACAACCACACCAACGACCACCGGTCATAATACTGTATTAATGCATACTGAGTAGTACATCACGACCTGACGGCCATTATGTTCTATTAAACACTGGCCACTGTAACCTGAAGTAGGTACTGGTTATACAGCCAGCAAGTCTGTCATCAGTTAGCGGTATACCTGGTGTGCTAATCTCTGCAGCCACATTATGTAAAATACCTTTCATTATAATCCCATCTCCCCAACAATAATAAACAAGCTTTTCCTTTTTTGCGGTTTTTCCCCTTTACCAGTGGGTAAAAGCAGTATAAGATATTACTTCTCGCGTTCCTGATTCTTCGGTCAGTGGGAAATACCATATCGAGGGGTGAAAGGCTAATTGGTTTAAGTAACATCTTTTGGTGATATAGTAATATATATATATATATATATATATACTAGCTGACTCGGAAAACGTTGTTTTGCCATATAAGTTATTTCTAGGCGATAATTGATCGATAGTTATCGAGCCCAATGAAAAATTATTAAATGACTAAAATGGCTATTAAAAAATAGGGGTTGGTGATAGAAGAGTAAAAATTTATGGTTGTATGTATTTATTAATGCCACATTATAGAAAAATAAAAAAAAAAAATGTCCAAAATTAAAAAAAAACATGTTAAAGGTGAATAACCCTTATCACTTAGGGGTATGAAAAATAGATAGTAGCCGATTCTCAGCCCTACTGAATATGCATATAAAATTTGGTAAAAATCGGTAAAGCCGTTTCGGAGGAGTAAAGTAACTAACATTGTGACACGAGAATTTTATACATATAGAGATTTGGAATCGGTAAAAAATGCTTATTCCGAAAATATGTAAATTACTATATCACCATAAAATGTCGCTTAAACCAAATAGCCTTTCACCCCTTGATATAGGTTTTAACTTCTTTCCGAGTGTGTAAGATAGCGGTGTAAACGGCCTTATCTTTCGATTTAGAGTATTTGATATTAATAACAGCTCGATAACTCTACTAACTTGAAAAAAGAGATTTAATAGGCAGACAGGTGGACAACGAATTTATCCAATAAGTGCTAATTATTCCTTCCGAGGTACCGAACGCTATAACAAGGTTAATTTAATTTTAAAGTTCTTTTGCATCTCGAGTGCATGCATCACATTTTTTTTTCTTTAAAGAGTATGATATAGCTTTTTCGTACTTTTTATATTAATTACATTTTTAAATAGATGTTATACGTAAAATACCTCAATTAAGGAGTTATTTTTGCTAGAACAATTTTTAGCGCTTTAATGATATAACGCAGCTGCATTGCGACGCAAGGAAATATGCTAGGGGGTGTATTTGGAGTTTGTGCAGCGACTCACCCTATGAAAATTGATTACTAACGGCTTAAATTAACGTTTCACACGCATCCCGTCTCAAATTTGTCATTCATCACTAGAATGACTTTAAATTAGATATAAGTAACAAATATCGAAAGCTTGTCAAAAATTTGCAGTACTTAAAAAAATTGGCGGCCGGTAGCATAGTTTATAATGTTCGTACTCACGATGCTAAGGTCCAGGTTTTGATTCCCGGTAGCAATAAACTGTTCTATAAAGAGCAGATTAGTATGTTTATCATTGCCAAGTACCCATAATACAAGCGTAAGCTTAGTTTGGGACTAGGTCAATATGTGTATTTTTTTTTTTGTAAATATTATATTTAATTATTATGTTAACAAGAAAGATTTCGGTTATAACATAAAGCTATCGGCCTGACCTTTACTGCTTCTTCTGAACGAATGGATCTCTGGGATAAGGCATACTATGGTTGATTGTTAAAGTAACATTGGGCCATCAGGTATAATATAAAACAGGGCTTCGAAGGACCACTGGAGTCTTGAGAGCGTCCCCTTCGCGCCATACACCAAGCTGACCAAAAAAAAAGCACGCTAGAACGGGCGAGCCGCATTCCACGACTGGGTCGACGTACGGTCGGCCCCGCGCGCTCCATTCCGCAGTCGTTCGCGCGTGCTCTCCGTGATAACTTGTGTACGTGTTGTCCGCTTTCTATCGCGTGCCGTGTTTACAATAGTGTTGTTGTTATTGTTACTGAACGTGTGTTTTACAAACAGTGTTTAATATACTTATCAATAATTGTGTACAAGTTTTATCACATACTGCTAAATTGTGGAGAGCAGAGCGACGGCAGACGAGTTCAGGTAGCGTTTTGTTTTTCTTTTCAATTTGTGTACGGATAGGCTTATCTTCTTCGGATGAGGATTTTTAGCTAAGTATATAATGTAAGTGTATAATAATGATGAGACCACGTGACACCGTATGTGTTCAATGCTCACCACGTGGTGTCCTGTGGTGTAAACAACTCTGTGTGCCCTTCTCCGCAGCGACGCGCGACGCGATCAGAGTGCGCGCGCCGCGAGTAGCGTCGGATTTGTTGGCTAGATGAATTACTATTGTATCAAACTAGTTCTGCCACTCCTGTGGACGATTAACATTACTATAAACAATATCTTCAATAAAGCAGATTGCTGACTGTGTTGTGTTATCGTAGCACAATAATACGAAATACAAGTAATTTCCGTCGGATAGAAATAGAAAATATATTTTCTAAAAATAAATATCAATATATTGTTAATTTATGGAATATTAATTAATTAGAGCTTGACATTCCCGAGCAGTTACCTAATCTTATAGGTATGCATGTAGTTATTTTATTGCGTATTCTTATTAGAATCATTTTTAAGATATATTTGGTGGTATAGGTATGTAGGTAGATACATATTTTTTAGTTTTCTTTGGTAGTTACTGTGTCACTGACAATGAGAGAGAAACAATGAAGTCATAACTACATAACATAAGTTTTTACGATTTCCTTTTACATAATTATTAGCATAAAATATAAAAAAAAACACATTCATATGAAGAGATAATATTTATTGCGTTAAATGTGGATATAAATTAAATGGTTATTGGATAACATAGGAGCTAAAATTAAAAGGTCGTAAAAAAATACTACTTATAATAAAAAAAAAGTAGTTTACTGTGAACTTTTTTTTTAATAGCTTCAAAGATGCTTAGATACTCAAACGTAAATTTGTGTTGGAGGCAGATGCAATCGATCAACACACCCCTCCCTATCTTTACCTGCAGATACTATAAATGAATATGCGCATCAAACATAAATAGTAAAAATTATTATTATCGTTACTTTATAATAATCTATTCGTCTGTCGGTTGTTAAAACTTGGTCGGCCCTGACCAGTGACCACATATTTTCAAGCGTACTATACAATAAATATCACTCTGTGCATTATTTGGCGTTTGTTATGAATCTAATAGTGGGCATGCTCAAGTTCTGGATGCTAAGCAAACCGGAGCATTTGCGTCATGTTTTATTAGTTTCCTTGTAAACTATTTGTTTTTATGGTCAAATAAAAACATATTATATTAAATTTATTTTATTAAAAACCAGTTTAATAACCCTGAATAAATGATAAAAGGTATACTTTTCATGGATGTAATTTTATTTTTTACAAATATTGACCGGTATATTTTTAACTTTTGATGCAAAAATCTTTGTTTAAATAAAAAACCTGTTGCAAATATTTGTTATTGAATCAGCACATGCTATAATATGCTACGCATATTATGTATAGTATATTCTATATTATGTAAACCTTACTGATATGATAAAAATGGATGCGTGTTTTCGCGCGTCTTGACATAAAAATATACTATTTTTTTTTACAAAAACGTGCAAATTTCTGTGGTTAAAGAAATTATCACAAAAGGCGCGATGTCCAGTATGAAAAGCAGTACCTAGAGAGGCCCTATCACGAATATTTGGGATAACGTATTCTTATGGCAAACCACTTACTTCCGAGGGGTTCTGAAGTCGCATTATAGTCCGCGGTATTTAGAAACATGCCAGTCACATACAATTTCTTCACTTTTTAACAACCCGGTTTTACATTCGAACATGATATTGCAAATATTCGTGATAGGGCCTCTGTTTATTGCGAATTTTTGTCGCAAAATATTATTCTCCTGAACTGTCACCTCTTGAACGTGGAAAAACGGTCACTGGGAGCTTATTTCATTTTCGGAGAACATTTGCAATTTTTAATAATTTCGATGAAAATTTATTTGATCTCTGTAACTAGTTATATGTTTATTTAGATTAATATAAGAGATTAATTGATACGAACGAAACAATACGTCAGTAAGGTGCTGTGCAGTGACGAGCGTGGCGGCAGGTTCGTAGTTCATCGAAGTTATAAGTAGAATGAGTACCTAAAGACATTGAAACATTCAGACTTGTTATCGATAAGCGAATGCGCACAAGAAAATATATACCTTGAAGTTTTATCAAAACAATATACCGAAAACGTTTTAGTTTGAGCGACCTTCATTACATTTGTTGATGCGATCGTTTACTATTTTATTAAGTAAATTCTAATTTGATGACTATAGTATGGCAGTTTATACACAGGATGTCCCGTAAGTCAACGTCCAAAAGTAAAAGGCTGATAGAGGAACAAGTGCTAGAGCTTACTAAATAGAATTCTCTAATTCTAGCGCGTTAGCAGATATTTAGTAAACATTTTTTTTTAAGAAATTCAAATTTACTGTAAATATATACTTTTTAATATTCACAAAGTGTTAGGATGCATGTTTTCTATTGTTATGTTTTGAGATAAATTACGAAAATTAGATTCATCACTGAAATCATTGTTTTAGTAAAGTCATAAGTAAGAATTGTGAGATATTATCACTCGTTCTAAAAATTGATTAAAGTTCAAAAGGTTCTTTTAAAATATATATGGTACTAGATGTAAGCCGTTATTAAAAAAAACTACAGTAATTTCTAATATGGTACATTTTATTTTTAAATTTCCTGTTTGTTGTATGATTTGGATTAATCAAATGAAAAAATGTTTACACCACAAATTTAAAAGATTTGGTTTTCTATAACTTTGTAAAAATGTAAATATTATTTTTATTTTTTTATGCTTATTATATTTAATTTTTGTATGCTTTAGCATACAAAGCGATTTATTCACGAAAACCTACTTTTGATCTTGCATAAGTTAAGACGAGGTAACGATATCTTATTAGAATTTTGTGTTGACTTTTAAAATGTTAAAACAAAGTTTATCATAAATTTTCAGCCTATTTCTTATGGAAAAGTTGGACCACTTTTTTAGATAAATTGTTGATTGGGTGGGCTGGGTGTTATGCTCGTCTGGTGCTTCTATTTGGCGTCAAGAGCGTGTGCCCCGGCTTGGTTCCCACTATATCCGTGCCTGCAGATCAAAATTTTTATAAAGTATTATTACAAACATGCAAAATAATAGTGTTGTTACAACTAGTCGGTGAGGCCGATTATTGGGGGCCTTTTGTAGTCGACAAAGAGCGTCGACTAGCTGGCTTCTTACTTTATGTATATTTCTCAGTAAAAGGTAGATAAGAGGAATGACATAAAATTTAACTATGACTGTTATAATAATAAATCCTTATTTCACAACATATTTTTGCATATTTATATTAACAGGGTGGTAATTCTCATAGCTGTATGAAAACACTGCTCTGACCCGTGCAAACCTACAGATTCAGACGTAATGCGAAGCAAACAAAACACGCTCCGACACGTTCGTAGGCTACGGTTGCGACTTGCGCGCGAATCTGTTGTGTACGAACTGACGTGAATATTATATTATTGAATAACCCTGAGACCGTGATCGGCTTGTTGACAAATCGGCCAACTAGTCGGTCATAGTCGGCACATATCTACAAAATACATAGAATATTTAAAAATATTGTAAGTCACTTTATTTACCCGTGGCCTCTAACCAGCTATAAAAAACCAGTCTAATGGGGTTCTTTTGATTCATTGACTGAGATTTTTAGCTACGTTTCCGACAATCACTATTTTGTTTATGATATCATGCATAAATTTATTCAAATGTGTGATAAATAAATACTAAAAACTTTACCGCACTTACGTGCGCAAAATGAAAGTTTCTCATTGTCTATTTAAGTAGCATAAAATATTTGATATTAACACAGATTCTTTTTCAAATTTTCCACTTATTGTATAATGTAAAATAACAATAAAAAAAAAACAATTGTGTTATATAAAATATAAAAAACGTATAAAAATATTCTGTATAGCGAATATCGAATGGAAAATAAGAAGTTAAATTATTATATGTTTACAATTGTTAATACACTCTACATCCAGTATAAATAATGCTAACTTAGCTTAGCTGGTAAGTACCAAGTTACATTTTTTCGATTTTATGATGTTTAATTTATTTTTAATTTTGAAATTTCTCTTTTATGTTTAGATCATTACAAACACAATTTGAATTATTCTATTTAGTACCTATTAACAATAAAATTAATAAATCCTGATATCTTATAAGCAGTATCGAATGAACTCTTTTCTCTTTCGCTATCTACCAAACATCGAATTTTCTTCAACAACTGCTTTAAACTGAAGTGTCATGTATATGTGATGGTCATAATAACTTTGAATTTGATCATTAATGATTATTAATGGCGTACCTGCGTTGTAAGCGATTTTTACCTTAGTTAAAACAAGATTACTTTCTCCCATCGTTTTTACTTTATTTACGCAATCATTTAACTGCACTACTATAAATAGACGCTAGGGACTGATTGTTGATGATTGAAACTTTTTTTATGATTTATAGGCGGACTCTTGACCTTAATCATACTTGGTGGAAGGTGAAGATGACTGATGTTATAATGTTTATACTAGAAGTTTCAAAATTTTATCTTAATCGCGATTTACATGTTTTTTTTTTGCAAAACGCTGTTTTTATTGGACTTATTTTTTTATGAGTTACAAGTTAACGCCTCGATCGCACTTGGTTTGAGGTGAAGCCGAGGTAGATGATGAATTGCGTTTGCCACTACAAATGCCTATTCACTTTTCTTTTAAAGGCACACAGATCGTAAGATTGGGGAATTATTTATGGATATATTAATGAAAATACTTAGATTATTAGCTATTAATATGATAAGAAATCTTTGATTTTTAAACACGTCGCTTGTGTTTATAATATATTTGGTTGTCAACATACAGATTTTTAATACAGCCGAATTACTTGACCCGTTACATTCACACGAAAAGTATATAAATATGCTGACGTTACAAGATATACAGTGTAAACTTTATACACCCAAAAATATTGTTAAACTATACTGTAAGTGTACTAAAACCCTAATTTGGTTACACAGGTGTCTCAATGATTACATCGAATCAGCTGAGAAACAAATGAACAGCTACATATCTTCCCATTTCTATAGATCCTACCATTTCGGGCCGCGAACGTCAATTGACAACCATGACGGACAAGTATTTATCGGCTGACAAGCTTTTACGCGTACTGATTTATACCCCGATTGGTCCTCACCCGACTATAGGGTCTAGACACTTTTAAGCCCTTTGAGAGCTTAGACAAATATTATTCGATAAACGATAACGCTAGTAGAAAAAATATAAAATGTGGGGAATTAACATAACGTGTCAATGTTATTTTTTGAGAGCTTATTTCCATTGAGAACCATTCACCTATATTTTGGAATGTGTGAACGCTAATAGAAAAGATTTTTGTCTAGGCCTCCCCTGATCCTGTTCGTTTTCGCCATCTTTATATGTTTTCGTTTTTTCTTCTTTTCTGTATGTTGTTTGTGTTACTGTTATTTCATTTTTTAGTTTTATTTACTTTGTGGCGAAATGTATTTCATTTCGGGACAATCCGGGAAAGTTGGCAACCCTAATTCTAAATGCTCGGACAGAGTCGGGTGCGGGAATGCAATGTTTTGGGCGCCGCCGGTGAGTAAACAGCGCGCCGCTGCGCCGCGCCGCACTGCTCGCCGCGTGATCGATCGTGCTGCGATGCGCTCTTCTAATATTTATTACCAAAAATATGGCGGTGTGTTGCGGGACTGGGTCGATGCCCTCGTGGACTGCCGCGACACGCCGCGTAAACAACAAATGCAACGCGGGAAACTTGATGCCGGAGCCGGCCGCCCTACCTGGCTGCAGTTCTTGCCACCCGCAGTTCCCGCACAATACAGAGGCGTTTATGACTCGCGCTCTCACCCTTGTGAGCGTGGTTTTTAAAATAGATCACGAGTGTATATATTAAGTTTTAGTTTGTAAATATTCTTAAAATTCTTCATCCACTTATCCGATAAATTTCATTTTCAGCTGGCCTTTGAAGCCACAGTAATGTAAATTATATCTTAACATTCACTAAAAAAATTCTTGGGTCAGTTCTGCCAATATGATCGTCCAGCCAGCGTTCTATCACACCTGGTTGATTATATTCGAAATCCAGAAAGCCTAACAACCCTTTAATAATCTACGAAATAAGGGAAAATATTCCTAAAACTTAGGTACGTAATATTCTTCACACATACAAGTCTACGCAAATAAATAGGCCCAAAATTTACGCGGAGTAAGCAAATACATAAATACCGGCTGTCAGGCGCCTACTGGCGTCACGATGACGTAGTTCCCTACACAAAACGTGTTGTTAGGTATTGTGTAGCGGTATACAACGTGCATAGACTATATGTAGCATACAATTATATTTAGCCAGACGAGACAGACTAACTGCAACTTTATCGCTCGCATAGTCAACACAACTCGGACAAGTTACATTCAAATTAAAACATTGTTTATTTTATGTTGACTCGCCAAAGTTATTACCTGATGACAAATACGGTGTAGTCAAAAAATAAGAACGAATATCAAGAAAAGGAAATTCATTATCAGTCGCCATCGTTATGCTCAATGTGCTGCCTGAACGCTCTTATAAGGATTTACCTCAAGTAAAAGATATATGAATGATATATGTACGTACCTACGCATGCTGATCCTGAAACGCGACAGGTCGAGACGAGGCACTTTTTTTTTAATTTATTCTTTATTACGAGCTTTTAACTTACGTCATATCAGCCCCATCGTTGCCTAACATATAGAAATAAAACCTTTCATACCTCACCTTTCATACAGTTTCCATAGCATTTCGGCAGTTGCTTTAGTCGGCACCGCCTAAATGCTATGGAACATACCAACATCCAATCTATTTAATTTCAATTCACATATAACATCCTTTCTTACATTAGCGTTCTGGACACATTCAATCAGGACATGCTGAATAGAGTCTATAATTCCGCACTCAGGACACATTGGAGACGGTATCTTTTTCATTAGATGAGCAAACTTTCCAGATGGAATATGTCCAGAACGCAATCTGTGTAATAAAATAACCTGAGATCTCTTCAGCGTCACATCGCAGAACCAGGGGTTCCGAGGAGGCTGACTTTGTATAAGTTTGTACCAAATACCCTTTTCTTTTGATGTTTTATCAAAGTATTCTTTCCACATGTTATAAATAGACTTTTTAATTGAACCTAATATTTCTGAATAATGATTGTAAATATATACTTCTGCGCCCTCTAATGCTGCTAGCTTTGCTAAACAGTCAGCCTCCTCGTTTCCCCTGAGTCCTACATGTGAGGGAATCCACTGCAACTTACAATGTTGATTGCTCTGTTGTAATCTTCTTCTTATATATAAAAATAAATCGCAAAATGTCTTGATAAGCGCGAAACTCGAGAACGGCTGAACCGATTTGGCTGATTTTTTTTTTTGTTGTGTTTCTTGATGTCTGGGGAAGGTTATTACGGAGAGAAAATTTTAAAAAATTCCTGCAACTGTCTAAAAATAACACTTTTCTGTATTCTCATACAAAAAATTCGTTATAAGTCAATTTGAACTTTAACACCATATTATAAAGTTTAAATGTCAGTGGACGGGTTCCGGGAAGCAAAACAATTGAGTGACGTATAAATATTAATGTCAATATTTGTCAAATTTTATACATATAACATTAAGGCCAGGTTCCTTCAAACAATTTTCAAAAATATCTGACGGGGAAGCTATTAACATTAAAAAAACAATGTGACTTTGTTTTAGAGAAATAGGGCGGAACAACGTCTTCCGGGACAGCTAGTATATAAATATATCTAAGGACCAGGCGAGGCACTATGACGATCTTTATAACTTGTGTGCACCCATTTTATTAACTCGCACTTACCAAACAGCTCTTCTTCCGAATGTGTATGCTTTGCCCATTTATTTACAGTATTATAAAAATGTCATAAATGAATCTATGCGATAAATAAATTAAAAGTAAAACCGCATGATGTCGACTATTTGATAATTATGAAACAATCTTTCTAAATTCTGGTCAATTTGTTCAAATGACAGGCAAAATCTACGGAATGAGCCTAGATAACATTTTCGTAGTTTTGAAACTTGATTTACAATTATCTTTTTCTTTTAATTTTACAATGCATTTAATGGGTAGTTACAAAAATGTAGACAAAATACTTCAGATTACTTGCTAATTTATACATACAGATGATTAATAAATGATACCAGCAAAAGGTTGTCTCTTTAAAAAAAATTAAGTAAAACAGCGCACTGGATCACTCCTTCACTTTGTTTAAAAAAAAAAAGGAAATTTTGCTTAAGAAAGTCTCTGTAGGTTTTTGACCACACATAATATATCTATTATCTAGGGATACCTCCCTAGGTTTCTTTAAAATCAATGATAATGTTATTTCAATGATTTTTATTCTTAGTAGATGTTTTTTTGAAAGTGTCATCAGTGCAATGTCGAGCGTTAGTGCTTTTACCTTAACTTTATTTCGTTAATAATATAGTTAATAAATATTATATAGTAAAGTAATACTAAAATTAAGTAGCTGGCTGGTTTGTAACAAAGATTTGATTACCTTTATGCAATGGCACAACCGGAATTTACTAAATAACAAAAATAAAAAACAACTGTAAACATGATAATTAAATATATTGACGATTTTTCGCTTTTAAATTCCTCTTATATTTTATCTCGTCAATGTCGATATGTCGCTTGGTTTGGAAATGTCAGTGCCATCAATAAAAGTGTTTGGGTAATAACTACGCGATAACTTCTGAGATATCTAATATATATTTTAATAATATTCTAGTTCCATTATTCGTTATTATCGTTTGTGAATTATAATAGTAAATATATCTTTTAAAATATAGGTATTACAATATTTATTACTTTGTAGTATTTAGCTTTTTTAAAGGCCGATTGATTCCGAATAAGTAATCATAATTGAAACTGTTGTACTGTTTCGACTCGACCTCTGCAATTAGATGTAATTTAAATAAACACAGGGTTCATTGTTTTTAATATGTTGGGTCATCTAAAATATGTAATATACATATGTATATTAGATAGCGGATTACCATACTACTTTGTAATAGGCGCCTGCTAAAAACTTCTTTATAGAGTATAGAATTGAATCGTAATAAATTATAAATGTTTGTGCGTTTATCTGTATATACGTTAATATCTTTCAAACTATACAACGGATTTTAATGCGGTTTTCAGCATAATTTATATAGAAAATGTGTTTCAAATGACATCTGTATATTATGAACTAGCTGATCCGGCAAACGTTGTTTCGCTATATAAGTTATTGTAATATCTTCTAAGATTTTCATTGAAATTAAGTGATGTCAAAGACAATTTTGTTCACAATTAAATACTCTTAATCAGCAACACATTTGTTTGGATAAAGATTAATATTATTACGTTGATACAACTCTTAACAAATAATGCATTAATTTAGAACAATTTGATTACCATAAAAACGGTTCTAGTGAGTTAATCTTAAAAGATAGACATATACTGTCACAGACATTTTTTTAGATCATTTCAAGAGGCATCATTCTTTGATACATATATTTTTGGTATCTTAAACCGTTTTCGCAGCGCACGCAATGGAAGCACTCAAGGATGAATAATTTTCCCCGTTTTTTTTCACATTTTCCATTATTTCTTCGCTCCTAATAGTTGCATTGTGATGTTATATAGCTAAAGCCTTCCTCGATAAATGGTCTATTCAACACAAAAATAATTTTCAATTCAAACCAGTAGTTCTTGAGATTAGCGCGTTCAAACAAACAAACAAACTCTTTAGGTTTATAATATTAGTATAGCTACGTGATTTAAAAATAGTGGAGCGTCTTTGATCATACTTATTTGACAATGGTACCATAGGTAATGACAATGGCTTATAGGTACTTCACTATATAAAGATCGTAATATCTGTGAATAGTTATATTTTCACGTCATATCCATTTCAAGGTAAGCAGAGTTGGCTGTATAGTTATGTTAACTTTGTGATGGTACGTGGCACCCAACGTGCCTTGCCGCGCTGTGTTCAGGAAACTCCTGACTACACAGTACACATGCCGGTTTGTGTTTAAAGACTAGTAAATTTCCTTATGATGTCTTCCTTCAACGGCGAGTATGTGATATCTAAATCCGCGTAAGTGCCTCATTAATCGAGAATAACCCATGAATACGTATCAAGATTGGAACCTACATTCATATGCGTGCAAATTATTTTATTAGCGTTTTTTTTATACTGACTCGACACAGTGACTGCACCATACCTGATGGTAAACATCGTGCAGTCCAAAAAACGCCAACGACTATCGCTAGGTAAGAAAAACCCATCGGTAGTCACGGCTATCATGCCGGCCTGCACAAATATCTCTTCACGCTACGCTTAAAATATTCCATATCATAGATTCGTGGGAACACGCTTACTGGAAGACTATTCCACAGCTCATCGACACGGTAAAAGAAGGAGTTAGAGAACTTCATGGTCTTAACCGGGATGCGAGATACCGTATAGCTGTGACTCCGCAAACTCGCACGCATGGTTCTATTCAGAAAAGGAGAGGGTGGAACAAGGTTAAACAACTCTTCAGAACACTCGTCATGATACCGAGGGTAGAAAACGCTCAGTGAGGCAACATCTCTGTGCAACTGAAGCGGTTCAAGATGAAACGTGAAGAGAAAAACGGCCTCTGACAGAGAGGTGAAATAAATAGACAAGTTCACCACAAAAAATAATTTTATTTACTCAAGGGTCCTGTGTTTCTACGTTATCTTACTACAATTCTGTTTTTTACCTGATGTTAATTAAGCGAATCTCAGTCTAGAAAACGACCACAACTGTCAAAAATCAGGAGACTATTCGTCGATAGTCGCCGTTATCATGCCGGCCTAATCAAAAGTCTCTTCATACTTCTAAAGGACTATAGGAGGAAAGGAACACACTTGTCAAGCACCAACCGCGGGTCTCTGAAGGTTAACCCTATGGAAGTAAGACATGTGAACCTCCAAAGCCGATCAGATACCCGGCTATTTATAAGGAAGGATTAGTTTTAGTAATTGTTGCATGCACACAAAGTTTCTGTTAAACAGTAACGTGTTTCTTAATTGATATTTTCCTGGCGGGTTTGCCGTGGGAACTGCGATGGCTCCCACGCTAATTACCGTCGCCTTTAATACTATTGGCCTTTGCGGGCCGACACTTTGATCAATGAAATTCATATTCATCAATGAAACTACTATTGTTATCAGTACAATGAGCAATTTGCTGAGAATCGCTTTTGTATGGAACTATGTCAGTTATGATTTATTCATTTTGACATGTCTTTAAGGGGAAAATGTTCAAGGAAATATACATTTCGTTGCGAGGTCGACGTATTTCGCTATTATACTGTTAAGGGCTGAATACTGTCACATTAATATTCGCTTATCAATATAAAAAAATTGTTTGGTAAATAAAAGTATTCCATTTAAAATAATATTTTTAACGTTGATGTATTAAGTTTTGATAAATTTTAAACTACAAATGTAATTTATTTAATCCTTTTTTTTCTATTAAGTACTATTTTATTTGTTAAAAAGCTAAAAATTTAAAGAGTTTATGTATTAAGTGCATTTCTCAAACTAGAGATAATAAATACTCTTGCATTAATTTAACTCAAAATAAGTTTAGTTCTCATGTAGGCAAAAGATTCTTGGTCGTATATAGGTTTCGTTTACTTTATTTAAAAAAAACTATCGTGTTAAAAATATAGAAAAACTTAAAAAAGAAGACAATATAAAAAAACTATACGCTAAATTATTCACTCAATTAGAGAAATCAAACAAAACCGTGAACGTATGTAAGAGTCATTTTTCTTAATTTTAAAGATCTTGGGAAATAACGGGCGGAACTGATTAAGAAATTAATGGCACAGTAATCTATACAACGACTTGATGCCGGCACATGTTGATTGTAGATATCTAATTATATCCTGTTAACGTGCCAAAACTTCCGTCATAATTGTCAACCTGCTAAATGAAATATTTGTCTGAGGACTATTTACAATTATCTATAAATAAATCTTATAAATATGATAAAAACGGAAGGAGATAAGAGTGGGGAAGGCCGAAGAGGGCAGAAAAGGGCAGGATAAATGGAGCAATATATACACAGGCTGGAAACATGACTGAAAGGGAGGAGTCATTATTATTAACACTTTTTGAACCCATGTTCTTTTCCAACGCCATAACCCTCACCTGTGGATGTACGGGCAAAGGTTACGGATGCGACCAGTATTAAGCCCCGATCTCCTTGCATCATATAATGGGCTGTAATAAAGCCGCGGCGCTGTAAAAAAAATTGTAATTTGTTATAAAATGCAAATCAATAGTAAGAGAGGTGTGTGAAGTGATAGGATGTAAGTCCCATAAGATCATGATACAGTAGATGAGTGCAAAACCCATCATAGCGACGCGCTTTGGTCTGTCACAGTTCTCTTCAGGATCCGAGAGTCTAGACAAAATAACATTCGATAAATGATAACACTGGTATAACAGGAAGTCTAAAATATATGAAAAAGACAACATGAAGACGTAATGTTTCCAAAGTTTACGTCAATCCCATCCATTTATATTTTTAGTAGATCGAAAGTTACTATTTTTTTTTTATAATTTATAGACGAACGCTTGACCTCAATCACACCTGGTGGAAGAAGAAGATGAGTTCGATGATGAAACGCGATCGCCTAGCAAATGCCTATTCACTCTTTTCTTAAAGACTCCCAGGTCATAAGATCGCGGAAATATGGCCGCTGGAGGCATAGTCCACTCCTTAGCCGTTCGCATGATAAATATAGAAGCGAATCTTTTCGTGCGAATATAAGGAACATCCACCACATACGGATGGTATCCGACACGATGTCTAGTGGTTTTGTGGTGGAATGGGGATGGTGGAATCAAAGAATGTAGTTCCTGAGAACACTCTCCACCGTGCAACCGGTAAAAGACCGAGAGGCAGGCAACTCTACGTCGATGCTCGATGCTCTGCATTTTAATTTTTGACAAAGAGTCGTCGCCAACAAGTCTACGAGCTCTACGATCAATCGAGTCCAAAGCCGCCAACTGATATTTAGCGGATCCGTCCCAAAGATGACAACAGTACTATGTCTCAGGCTGAGATTTATAGGTGCTACTTTGACATATTACATTTTATTTTTTGTCAAAGATGAAACCATTTCCTAAGCAAAGTTAAAATAGCGCTTATAAATATCGGCGTAACTTACCCGTCAGCAATACTGTTTATGCTTATGGCACGGCCACTCTTCTGCTTTGTATTTATTGTAATGTAACTTTAAAGTATAAAAAAAAGGTCAAGTACTAGTCGGATTTGTGAATGGAGGATTCTGTACACAAACTGCGACAGTACTGTACATCGCTTCAACAGAAAGTTAAACCAGATTTAGGGGTAAACTCAACTTTGCCGCTGGTGAACAGCTGTTTAGCTGTATAGTGAAGTCACTGCTCTACAAAGTTACTAAAAAAACATATCCAATACTTGTTTATTGATTTTTAATTAACGAAGTTATTGCTAATTTAGCAGAGGCGCCTTTTAGGGCTAGTAGAGGGTTATTCAGATATTAAAAAAGTAATAAAGGACACTGGCTTCACTGTGAACTTAAATTTGAATCATATGATCATCAAACAAGATCCAGAAACAAGATTTTCCAAGATCGTCAGTTTGAGCATCTCTGCTGTAAGGGTTTCGTTTTACTTTTTGAGGTACAATACCCTAAACGTGTATTAATATTGATCTTTTTTTCTAGTTCTGGTCATGTGGTCATCGAGCCAAAGTCGCGCGGCGTGATGAGACGCGCGTGCGACGGGCTGCTCTGGCCTCTGCTGGCTAGCGCGCTGTTGCTATCATGCGCGCATGCCTACATACCGAGCGACCACAACGCCACGGGAAGTGAGTCATTTGCATATTTTTATACTAGCACGGCAAAGCGACCACACTGCACAAGATGACACACTGGCACCTAGCTGACTGCTGGTATAAACACAACACAGTCCAAAAATCGACGGCAACTATCAAGAAAATGCATACTGATCGTTTGATTATCAAAAGTCCCTTCACCTTTCTTTTAAAGAATCCAATATCATAAGAGGGGAGGAACACTCTAGGTGGATCATTCCACAGCCCGACTCGACAGAGATAAGAATTAGAAAACCTGTTGAAAACTGAAGATTCACAAACTGTCCACGTGGTTCTATTTTGGAAGAGTAAAGTGGAATCAGATTAAACAACTAAATAACCACCACGATATAAAAGACAAAATACGCTAAGCGAGGTGGATTGTAAATTCGCGATTCTACATTTTATAAACATTCACCGGGCCTGAAAAAGCTTTTACATCTTCTTAGAAAAGAGGGTTAGTGTCCCTTGAACTTCTGGATTATCGACAAAAAAGGAAATAGGTTTCCTTTTTTGATAACTGTAGGCAGTTACCAATGTCTAATAGGTACCGATCACGTCTTATCTATATACTAATATTATAAAGCTGAAGAGTTTGTTTGTTTGTTTGTTTGTTTGTTTGTTTGAACGCGCTAATCTCAGGAACTACTGGTTCGAATTGAAAAATTCTTTTTGAGTGGAATAGACCATTTATCGAGGAAGGCTTTAGGCTATATAACATCACGATGCAATTATTAGGAGCGAAGAAATAATGGAAAATGTAAAAAAAACGGGCAAAATTATTCATCCTTGAGGGCTTCTATTGCGTGCGCTGCAAAAACGGTTCAAGATACCAAAAATATATGTAGGAAAGAATTATTGAAATGATCTAAAAAAATGTCCGCGACAGTATATGTCTATCTTTTAAGATTAAGTCACTAAAACCGTTTTTATGGTATACAAATTTGGTCGAAATTAATGCATTATTTGTTAAGAGTTGTATCAACGTAATAATATTAATCTTTATCCAAATAAATGTGTTGTTGATTAAGAGTATTTAATTGTGAACAAAATTGTCTTTGACATCACTTAATTTCAATGAACATCTTAGAAGATATTACAAAACATTACATAGCAAAACAACGTTTGCCGGATCAGCTATAGTGTCTTGATAACCGCGAAACTCGAGCACGGCTGAACCGATTTGACTGATTTCTTTTTTGTTGTGTTTGTTGAAGTCTGGGGAAGGTTATAACAGCGAAAAGATTTTAAAAAATTATCTGAAAAAGTCTAAAAACAACACTTTTCTATATTCTCATACAAAAGATTTGTTATAAGTCAATTTGAACTTTAACACCATAGCATAAAGTTTAAATGTTAGTGGACGGGTTCCGGGAAGGCAAAACAATTATTGAGTGACTTATATTAATGTCAATATTTGTCAATTTTTATACATATAGCATTAAGGCCAGGTTCCTTCAAACAATTTTCAAAAAACAGCCGACAGGCCAATAGCTATTAACATTAAAAAAAACAATGTGACTTTGTTTTAGAGAAATAGGGCAGAACAAGGTCTGCCGGGACAGCTAGTTACTAATAATTTACTAGTTCGAATTCATGCCCTGTCACGTTTCTTAGTTTACCCAGTTCAAATGTTTAACTAAATTGCTCGTTGCGTTGGTGTAGGAAAAATTCTGAAGAACTCCCGCATGTCATATTACAAACATGGCATGTGTATAACGCGTCGCGCCCTAAGAACGGTGATTTGATTTGCTGTAATATATAGCACGGCGTGCATGTGCAATGTGAATACAGCTCTGGTCTATCTCTGCTCATTCTGAAAAGAGTGTAGTGTGATGGTACCTTACAATTATTAATTAGATTTTTTTTTTCTAGAAAATCTTAAGAATGCTTAATCGTGTTTATTGCCTTCAGTAATAGCCTTACTTACCCGTAGCTAAATGTTACTTTAAATGCCAATTAAAACACAATTACACACATTCTCCAACCGTTAGCCGTTGATCTCATTACTTACATACCGTCAAAACCGTGTTTAGAGAAAATATGAATTTACTTTTAAAAATAACTTATTTATCGAAATAAAAAGGTACAGTTGGGTGGGGCAAGTACTATAAATTGCAGTTACTTTTTTATACACCTTAATTTTTAACCTACTTCAAAATAAATGAGTTTCCATGTTCGTTCAGCTATGTATTTCTACAGTGTATAAATTTGATAACAAAACAATATTCATATAAAGCATAATAGTAATAAATATAAATTTAAACCAAATAATTTATTATTCTAAACAGTTAGCGAAACTAGAAATAAGTCAAAATTGATTCTGATTAAACAAATATAGTACTTGCAAATATAAGAGTTCATTTGTTCTAGGAAACCAAGTTTGACAAGATTATTTGGTGTGCTTCATTTATTTCTGTCGTGTCTATCATGCAGGATCGACTAAGATGTAATGTTAAGAAATTAATAGAGTCATGAATGAAATATATTATTACTAGCTGTTACTCGCAGCTTCGCTTGCATGTATTACTCGGTATAAAAGAAATTGTTATGTCTGTCTGATTCGTTTTTGTGCTAGTGGTTTTAGTCGGTTAAAGCCTATAACTGCAAACTAAAAACCGGGGCCGCTGACCTCACGGAGACCCTGAAGGTCCGTGAGGATTTCTATCAGGCCAAAAAACGGCATCGTCTCATAAATTTTTTACAACTGACGATGTTGTCAATGCGCTAACAACTTGTATTCATTGAGTATAGGCCGTGTCATAGATGGCATGCTCTTGCGTTTTGCGTACGTATTATTGACAGCAACTCTTTTTAGCTGTTAGCGGCAGTGTAAGCCATAGCAAAACAGCAGCGTTATCCTTTGAAATTCATGAAATAATCTGTTGTTGTAATAATGAACAATACTAGTTATTATCTATTATGTAGACATACATAATGGCGTTCAGTCCATGGAAGCAAAAAAAAGCATTACCTTATTATTCTAAAATGTTTAATAAATATATTAATTTAAAACATGGTAGTAGACAGATTCTGAGAGGTTTGGAGTAATTTATATCAGATTTCAAGTCAGTATAGTTGAAATCAATGAGGGACGAAGTAAACGGTCGCCTTTCTCTTACAGATTTAATTATCCCGATGAAACTTGCTCCTTACCCTTTCGCTTTATTTAGGACGCCAGGTTAATATTGTTTGACAGCTTATCCTAACGCAACTTGTGAGTTGTGAGGGCTATTTAATTTTGCTTCTGGCGCAGCCGTGGTTTTACAGTATTTGTTTGTTCGAGTGCTATTGAACTCGGTGCCGTGGCAGGCTCACTATCGCGCCGCTGTTTAATCCGTCAGATAACGAGGCGACTCGATGCGTTGTTTGTTTGTAATTCTCCGTTCGACGGCCGACGCGGCGTTCTGGTGAGGCCTCGTTTAGGAGGCGCCTCGCGGTATCTTGCAAAGCGGCCCGAAATTCACTCATCCGTGTAATATGCGCGACGACGCAACCTAGCGGCCCCTGATACTTCGCTTTTGGGCAAATTTATCTATTGTTGCAAAATAATCGTGCTTATTATTAACTGGGGTTATCAGAGACACGGGATTTCGACTTTGGGATATGGATACGGATGTACAAACAGAGTTCCGGTTTCGGTTGCGGATGTTGATAATTTTTTTTATATCTTATAATGTCATTTATGTATCTTTTATAGGAAATATTTTCATTTAAATATTTATAGGAAATAATAGTATTGCTAAAGATAATTATGAATTTCTAGAGCTTTAATGCGGAAATTAAAAATTATCCAATTCCTTTATTTTTTATTCAAATTTAAAAACAATTCTTTATCAATTCGTAGAATTCTTAAATAAGTATACAGGTGTTAAAACGTAATAAATATGTGTATGCATTAAGTGAGAGCATTGTGGCGAATGGAATCAAATTGTGCAATGTATCTCTTTAATATTAACCTGTATTATTATACGGGCTATTTTTTTGTTGTTCATTTGACTACAATTTTCTTTCAAATTTCAAACAAGCTTAAAATTATGCTTTAAATCGTGTAACTTGCTTATTTATAAAATTGCATTTTTTTTAGTAAGCATCATAAGTGTGCTTGAGTCACTTACACATACAGTATGTTGAAGTCTACAGTAGGCTCAAATATAACAAACCTTTTTTTTTTGTATCCTGGGGGAAATCCCTAACGGACCTCGGGGAGAGGTGAGGGCCGCCCCCCGGTGTGTAGGGCTTGCACCGACTAAAACCCCCGGGGTGTTCCACCTTCCGCCTACCGGCATCGAGGGCACGACTGGGGTCTCATCCTCAATGACCGGTTGGGCGTGCGGCCGTGAGTAGACCTCTACTCGTTTAGGGAGGGCTGGTGTATAGAGCCACCCCTCTCGTGCCTCTGTGTTGCAGAGCGGCACGCAGGAACACATTGCGCGCACACTCCTTCAAGCGTGCCGCACAAATATAACAAACCTAATGCAATATTATTTATCTGCTATATCTTCTCAATTAATTTCTGTTTTATACATAATTTCTATAATATGCTCTGATTTGATAGTTCTGTATATTTATTTTCGTACTTATAATTTTCAAATTATGTAAATCGTACTGGACTGTCCACAACAATCCATATAAATCAATTTTTATATTTAGAGATCCCATCATTGATTATTAGTAGATTAATCGGAAAGCATCCTTCAATGGATCGGATACGTGGAGAACATGAATGATGAAAAATTGACAAAAAAGTTATTCATTATGAATTTGAATGGAAGCGAGGGCCGAGGCCGACCAAGACCTGCCTATGCAGACCAAATAAAGAGTTCTAATTGAGGGTGATGTCAAATGTACGTGGAATCGGCTAGAGTGCATGAAGGGACTAATGAATATTAAAAAAGCGAATGCGATTTGCAATAGAGAGAAGTAGCGTTCCGTTCTCTCTGCCTACCCCAATAGGGAGTCGACGTGATGATAGATAAATTATTGGGACTAAATTTAATGAAAGGAGTTTTTATATGTCGATAACTGTAATAATTACTGTATCCGAAAGTATGATCCACTTGAATTTTAATAAATAATTTAGAAATATTAAATCTTATTTTATATAAATAGGGTTGTAATATGATAACTAGTGCTACAAAAATAAATTAACGGCTTGTATACAGATAGTCGGTATAATTATTAATTACAGTCTTCATTTGTTTGTACTGGGTTTGCCGATTTGTTGTAATTGTCTAATAAAAAGGACTAATTTTATTACAAAAAACGATATAAAATCAACATATTCGGATGTTAAGATTCTTTTCATAAAACATTTCCTTTTGCGAAAGTATGTAATAAAATTGAGATTACATTATTTTTAAATATTATAGTTTATTATCAAAACCACAAGACGTAATTAGATCAGTAGATCAATTGATCTACTGCCGAAATATGTTCTTGCAATACTAGGTAGCTAATAAAATTGATTACATTTTAAACTAGAACGTAACACAAGGACCAAAATATCTCTTATTGGTAAATATACATGCTCTGAGATAGTGTGACACGCTAAAGTTTTATCTATAAGACAAAGTTCGGTCAGCTGGTTCTATTTATTTAATTTAACGTTACTGTCGAATTATTTAGGTCGTTAATTAAGGAACTATTGAGTGTCACCTTTGTAATGACTTTTAGATACTCCATAGCTTCTGAATTAAATATTTATTCAAGCTTAAGAGCCGTTTAACTTGCAAATGTAATACAGATTAATTTTTAGAGGAATTTAGGCGACATACAGTAGTTTTTAACATTTAAAGAGCGATAAGAAGTTCAAGAGGTTTTAAACTTTATTTGGTGCAACATTTATTCGTTAATATTTATAAGTTAAATTAAAAAACCTATAAATAACTAGAGATCAACATGACTTTGAAGCCTTTGCCCAGGACTATAGAGCTAAGACGAATATTAGACATATACGGTGGTACCAAAATTTTAATAAATTGATAAGTTATCCAAAGTATTATAGTCCGCTAAATACTAGAGACTGTAATGGACATGGTATTTAAAATAAAAATTGAATTAAAAAATTACGTGTTTAACCTCCAAACCTTTAAACGAAACGTACCTAATTATTAAAGGCTGCATTATAATGGTAAAACTTCATGGGAATCTTCAAACGTCGAGTGAATCGGTATTAGCTGGGTGAACGCGCTCCATCGTCGGCCTCATCATCACTTTCCAGCAGGTAATATAGAGGTCAAGCGCAAGCGTTTCAGTAATAAAAAAATGTGTGTTACTTAATATGATTGAAATACTTAGTTACATTTTATAAAAGCTCGGCCGTGGTAGCCTAGTACATAATGGACCAGTTTCCATGCGCGGTAGCGTGAGTGGTCAAAGGTTCAAATTCCGGCATGTACCTCTGGGTTTTTCCAGATTACGTACGGATTAGAAACCACATGGTCACCGATAAAGAAAACCATCGTAAGGAAACAAGCATCTAATAGAAATGACATGTGTAAATGCCCTGAGAACGGTGATCAGCTTCGCTACTGGTCACGTTGGGCCCTACTTACGAGTTCAAAGTGTATACAGCCACTAATGTATCTCTGCTCACTCCGAAAGGAATATAGCGTCACGATATATATCTGTATATATATAAAATTCTCGTGTCACAATGTTAGTTACCTTACTCCTCCGAAACGGCTTTACCGATTTTTAACAAATTTTATATGCATATTCAGCAGGTCTGAGAATCGGCTACTATCTATTTTTCATACCCCTAAGTGATAAGGGTTGTTCACCCTAAACATTTTTATTTTATTTTTGGACAAAAATATTTGTTTTTATTTTTCTACTAGAAATTACCTAGAAATAACTTATATGACAAAACTTTTGCCGGGTCAGCTAGTTTATTTATAAAAGCTCGATTTATGTAACAAAATACCGAAAAATGGCAAATCAAATGAATTACTTATATACTGAGGCCAAGGTCGTAAGTCGGGACAAAGTAGCAAACCAACTGGGAAGGTGGGACCGTTGTTCAGGATGTATGGGTAAGCCTAGCGATATTTTAATGTTTACATATATAAACCATACTCTCTTTAGCAGCAATAATTGGAAAATAATAATAATAATAATTTTTTTTCAAGATTGAGTACATAGATGGTGGTTTTAATTGCGATATCAATAAAAACTGTAAGGTTTGTTACATGTTGACTATTTGTCTAATCTGATGGTATTTGTTAGGAATATATGTTTAATAAAATTAATATAAGAAATATCAATAATAATATAAGTAGAATCGACTTATTACCTACTCAAGTGTCGACGTTGCCAACAAGGAAGTATGCGGAATGCAGATATTGAAATATTTTCTATAGATGACTAGGCAGTAACAATTTTATTTTATGATTGTAGATATACACACTATATATTGTTACGTCTAATTACAATTGCAAACATCTGCAAGGACAAATTAAAACACTGAGTTTTAAATTAAAGGTTTTTTTATACTGACTCGGTATAATAACTTACACTGCACCTGATTCGAACATATAAATATATCTTTAAGCTTCCTTTTGTGATATATTTATAATCATTTCAGGTTCTAGTTTGCTCAGTGTTGACTATGAGAGCGAATATAAATGACTGACGCTCAGTAGGAAATGTTCTAGAGTTTTAACGATAAATAATAAAAACCAATAATATCTATAAAATATTTTGCTCTTATTATTACAATAATATATTGTAACGCTATATACCTTTCGGGGTGAGCAGAGATACAGTAGTGTCTGTATTCACTTTACGCTTATATATCGTGCCCAACGTGACTAGCAGCGCAACTGTTCGCCATTCTCAAGACAATTGCACAAGATGTTTTTATTAGATGCCATGCGGGCTTCCTCACGATGTTTTCCTTCAACGGCGCGTATGTGATGTCTAAATTCATACTTAATCTGGAAAAACCCAGAGATACATGGTCGGATACGAACTTCCGACCATTCGCATTGCCGGACATGGAGACCGGTTCTTTATCTACTGGACTACCACAGTTGCCTGTTTTTCTTACCTAATTTATACCTTTAATTTTATTCAGTGATATATTTATTAAGTTAAGACAAATTGTGTTCAAGTAAAAAATGTGCATAATAAAAATGCTTTAACTCGTTCACGCCATGGCGAATATATACGTTTTTCCGCGTGAGGCGGAACTGAACACAGAACAGTCAAGTGTGACCCACCCGTGGGTCACGCCGCCCCATGGAACAGTCAACTGTGACCCATGGGTGGGACACGCCGGCGTCGACGTGTTAAATAAAAATAATTAGTATCTCACTGGAAATTTTGTAATATCGAAATTACCCACTGATTGTGTTTAGTGTCATTGAAGCATTGCTTATTATGATGATTGCCGTGGTGGCTGCCGGCAGAATAGAATAGCACCCCCCTCTTCTTGCTGAGGTGTCGTAAAAGGCGACTAAGGTATCTCTTGAACACCGCAATTCAACCAGGTGTTTAGAAAAGGGAAAACTCGACCAAATCTGCATCCCGCTCCCTTCCGATCGTACCGGTTCTCCATTCCATCGGGCCTGAGGGAGCTTGGACGAGAGAGTGCTTTTCTGGTTGCGCGTCCAGTAATGCACTTAAATATCTCCTGCGCAATTGACTGTTTCCGAAAACTGGACCTCGAATTTCTTAACCGGTGTTGAAACAGTCGCCGTGGCCGAAACCGGCTAGGACATCATCATCATCATCATTATAGATAAAAAAATTAACCGCAATTAGGTCGTGTTTTGCTTTTGTTTATAATTTGGGCGAGTCACATGAAAACGGCGCCACGAGGATACGTCACATGAATTCAAATACTACAAGGCGTAATGATACACCTATAAACTGCAAATTGTGTATATGCTATTGCAATAGTAAACATTGACACGTGATCACTTACATACATGACTTGACAGAATTTGTGATAACGTCACAAAATTCGCCGTTGTACAAGTATTTAACTAATGTTGAGCTCGCATTACAATTACAAACATGTATCAAATATTAGCAGGGCAAATGAATGATTATGGAAAATAGAATCGATAGTAGCATTTACAAGATGTCGCGCCACGCACGTATATAATTATCCACTAATTCGAGGGGTGAAAGGCTATTTGGTTTAAGCGACACTTTTTAGTGATATAGTAATATATATTTTTGGAATCAGCGTTTTTTACCCCTCGAATTGATATTTAAAGAAGTTATACAAAGGTGTAATTTATTTTGTAACATTTACAATTTACTTCATTGAATATAAGAGCGTCGAAATTATATATTTTGGTTTATTAATAAGAGTAAGCCTACAAAATAAGATAATATGTGCCTAATTGATTAATAATCATTACAGAGCCAAAACGCCTGAACCAAAAAAAACAACAGTATTTTCTTTTGTTAGGTAAGCGTGACATGGAAATAAAATGTGTGTTTTTCAGTTTTGGAGATATAGATTTTGGTATTTATTCTTTCAGTCATAAATGCAAAAAAATTGTTTATTTTCATTTTATAATGTTTATTTATTTACGGTGCGCCGATAGCAAGTTTATATAAATCGTAAAAAAATACATAGGTATTGTTCTTATATAGTAAGTAGCCTATCTATCTATATAGGACCACAAATCTTACACAATAAATTAAAAAAAAGAGCGAATATTAAGTTAGTGATAGTAGTAAAAGTTCAAAAGTTACTCATTATATTACTAAGTACAACAAAAAAGTTACATTATTCCGCTCGCCGGGCCGTAAAAAGTACACGGATCCTCTGGCCCAGCGAAGGCGAAGAGTAGGCATTACTTGCACCCCCGTGGTTTTAATCGGTAAGACTCCTACACACCAAGGCGATGGTCCAGACCTAAGGCACGAGGGTCTATGAAGATATCCACCGGGCTAACAAAAAAAAGAAGAATAATTATAAAAATAATTATAAATAAAAAAAGCGTTAAAAACCGAAAGAAAATGAGATTAATGGACATTTTATAAGTGTATGGCCTGATAATAAGTGTATAATGTTTTTTTTTAACAAGAGAAGAGAATTACAAGAACAAAGTTGTAAATTATAATATGACAATCTGAAACATGAATTGAAATGAAAAATTATGACTGAATGTTTGACTACTGTTTCCAAAAAATATGAAGTAAAAACTGTATAGTTATGCTATAATGAGCAAATTAAAAAAATACTAATTTCGCATCTCCTAATTAAAATATATCTACCTCAAGCTACGCGTAACGGTGCTGAGAATTTTAAAGACACGTTATATTATAACGATATATATAGTATATACATATATAGCATACATATATGCGGTTCGTAAGATCTTTTGTATAATTAATAAGCCAAATAAGAATATAATGACTATCATTATTATGTTGTAATATTCTTAATTGACTATATAAAAACTAAAGTATAGCGTATACAAATGTAACAACGCTTTCACAGCAAAAATTTTACACGTGTGCTCCCGATTAGAATTGATAAATAAACATAACATAGAAGAAATGATATATATTAGCAAAATTTAAGCAAATATGCATGTTTTTATTGCATCTAAAGCTAAATAATTGAATCGAAATAGTCTGTTTTGGTTTTAATTCTTGTTCGGGAAGTAAGTTACACAAATAACCGATCTCCGATCGAAAATTGTGTGAAAATTGTGTTAAATATAGAGACTTCGTAAAAGAGATACACAAGAAGCTAATAGATAACACTGGATGCAAACTGCTCAGATCAATAGTTCTGAAAATCAATAAAACCCTGATTTGGCAGTTTTCTTTTTTTGGCTATTATGATGGTACTTAAGGCAAAAAAAGGCGGTGTATAGATGTTAATTTAGGGATCGCACCTTCAGCCTTCGCGTTAAGGATGGCCACCTTGGATTTTTTATATTATACAAGATAAATCTCTTGCCTATTGAAGACTAATAGTGTCTACAGATGGTTTTCCCCTAGCAAAAAAACCTTTCACGTAGAAAGCAGTACTTGGCTTGGTAAGGAACCGGCTGAGATATAGAAGGGTGATTTAATTTCGTGTCTAGTTTACTTTGAGTCATCATGGACGACTGGATTTATGTGTAATATGAAAATACGCTGTTTTAACTGTGCTAGCTGAGATGGTATACAGCCGAAATCTATACAAAATACAAATGGTCACAATTTCAATTTTTTATACATATTTCAAGGTTTTTCCAGATTTTTATACGAACTGGAGTACTACATGCTCGTTGGTGGACCAAAATTTTATCAGAAAATCCACATATCATAAAACAAAGCGACATTAATGCTACATAGATAATATTGGGTATTGTTTAGAAATCGGCAATCAGCTACTTCATTAGTTAGTTACTTTGAATACACGTACAAAGTGGATCCATTCGCTAATGTTTGTGTATATATTAGGTCCTTACATATGAAATTGGCGTTTTGTATGGGAGGAACAAAAAGTCGAATATTTTTTAATATAATATATTTAATTAATCAAAGTATGAACCATTATTTTCTATGCACTTTTGCCATCTCATAGGTAGTTCATTGATCCCTTTACTAAAAAAACCAGTCGGACGGGAATCAATAAAATCTTTGAAGGCGATTTGGACTGCCCCATCGGAGTTGAATTTTTTCCTTTGCAAGAAGTTATCCAAATTTCGAAAAAAATGGTAATCTGTTGGAGCAAGGTCCGGGGAGTACGGAGGATGTCTTAGACTTTCTTATTGAAGCTCTTCTAATTTAGTAGCCGTCTGTTGCGCAGTGTGTGGTCTAGCGTTGTCGTGAAGCAGCAGTGGCGTGGAGCGATTGACCAGCCTAGGTTGTTTAGCCGCTAGCTTTTCCATCATGGTTTGCAATTGCTGACAATAGACATCAGCCGTAATAGTCTGGCCAGATTTGAGAAAACTGTAATGAACAATACCGGCACTAGTCCACCAAACGCTTACAAGTAACTTTTTTGGGGTTAATTTTCGCTTGGGGCAGGATTTGGCTGGCTGGCCAGAATCCAACCATTGCGCTGAGCGCTTCCGATTATCGTAAAGAACCCATTTTTCATCACAGGTAATGATTCGGTTTAAAATACCTTCATTATTGTGGCGGTTTAGTAATGTAACGCAGCAGTCGACGCGCGTTTTCCGGTTTGCTTCAGTCAATTCGTGAGGTACCCACCTTTCAAGCTTTTTAATCTTCCCAATTTGCTTCAAGTGAATTAAAACAGTTTTATCACTAACATCGCAGCCTGCAGCTAACTCGGACGTGGTTTGCGATGGATCCGCTTCCACAATAGCCTTCAACTCTTTATTATCAACTTGAGTCTCAGGCCGTCCACGGGGCTTGTTCTGCAGGTCGAAATTTCCAGAACGAAAACGTTGGAACCAAAAACGAAATGTGTTTTCTTTTGCAACACGACCGCCATACACATCATTCACCCTTCGAGTTGTTTCCGCAGCACTAGTACCACGGCGGAACTCGTACTCGTAAATAATGCGATATTTTAAGTTTTCCATTTTGTAAAATGAGTGACGCAAACAGAAAAAAACAGAAGAAAAAAACAAATGAATGACGATCATCGAAGCACAAATACATGAGTCTATAGCTGTACAAATTTGAATTTGGAATTCCTTACCAAAGAGGAGAAATTTGTGATTAAAGTGGCCAGTACGAAAAACGCCAATTTCATATGTAAGGACCTAATATTTACTTATTACTTAGGTAATTTGTGTTATTACTAATTGTCGCCCAGTGGTCGAAATTTGACCATAATTAATTTAAATTATAAGTTTGACAGTTTGTAGTTTAAGTACATTATTAAGGTTCTACTGTTATAGACTATAGTTCTACATTATTTAGTAAGATTTTAGACAAATAATATTAAAGACAATATTAATCTATTCTCAATTAGACTAGACACTTTAACCATAAACAAAAGATAAACCGTGCGTGTTTTAAATGCATGATAGTGTGTGTAATTTTTTTATTGGTTTTGTGTACTTTTTATGCATTAATTTAAAAATATATTAGCATTCTGCGCTCCTCTATATAAACTAGAAATATGCCAAGTTTCATACTCCTTCCGCGCAATTTTCGTAAAAAGGGGTACAAAGTTTTTACTTCGCGTATTAATATATAGCTAATTTCCTAACTGCGTCACCTCAATTCGGCGATAATCTCGAAATCATTAATTATAAAAATTATTTATGTATTTTAGGCTATGGCATTGTGTGTAATGCTCTCGTAACAAGGTCGCTACTTTACATGCTTCATCAGTATTTCACTCACGAATTTGTGTGTTACGTTTGTTATTTATGCAAAAATAAAGTACACAAACTACTCGAAATACTCTGCAGCAGTCGTTGTGCAAACACCGGCGTGAAATTAAAAAGTCCTTGGCACTAGCGAATAACAATACTGAAATTGTGAAAACTATTCAAATTAATCATTTCATTCTTTTTGTAATTAAAACCCAATTACAGAAACAGATTTTAAACTTTAAAGACTCACCCTTACTTTATCTTACTTTAAAAAGGCCTGTACTTACTTTAAACAATCACTTTAAATGGGCCTATTTTCTATTAGTAGTATAGTAGTAATGATGCCAGAACAACATAATCGGCGTTAACATGTATCTCAAACTTAATCAGCCTCAGCCGGAGACGGGTTTTACAACAAACAAGCTAATTTTTGTAACAACGAGCTTTTGCTACTTATTAAGGCCGAAAACCTTCAATTTACGACAATACTTCAGTTTGCCTTGCTATAGATAGAAGATATACTAACATAGATACATATGTATAAAGAACACGTATATTGTATAACACCAAACATCTGTTAGTTGCAAAAACCTGATAGTGGTTACAAATGGCAAAAAAGGGCTAACCCTACTATCGCGTGTTTCTGTAATTCACATTTAGTCCCCAGTTGTTTGTTTACACATACCAGGTTGCAAACCGACCATCTGGCGGGTTCAACGACCGAGATGGGGATTGACAACCCCTGCGACTATCATTTTTTTATCTTTAATTAATACAGTTCAACGACTAGGGGCCGAGACTTGTTTAAATTACACATCGCGTTTTAATGCTAAATATATTTTCCGTTTAGGATAATTATGTATTGATATGAATGGAACTGATGGGGCTGAGGCGTTTGAATATGTTTTATATTTCCACTGGATATTGGTTGGTGGCCGGGACAGACCATCACAACTACATCGGGCGAGAATCGAAAATGGGGTGATGTGAATTAAAAATAAATCAAAATAAACGTGAAACTTAAGATTTACCAAATTTTGTTTTCAAAACGATCTGAAGCAGCTTAGTATTAAGGCTGAAGTTATGAGACTTTGGAAATAAATACAATTATTTATAGACAAAAAGTAGTGTTATTGACTCCAAATAGTATAACAATTAAAGATCAGAAGCTGATAAACAGATTTTCCTTACACGCGTGTTCACTTATAGAATGAGGAAGGAAAACACATCATTCAGATAATATTACTATAAGTTATTAATTAATATTTCTTGAATTATCCTTAATTATATATTCACACACTTAATTAAATATATTACACACTATATATATATACTTATTTCATAGAAGTTTATGAAACATATTTGCTAATATTTATAATTTATTTTAGTTATATTACAAAATTATTCATACTAGATTGCCCAAACAATTTATGCTATTGAAAAAATTGTTTCTAATGTATTATCGGATTTTTTTTTTTACACTGACACGGCACAGTGACTGCACTAAACCTGATGGTAAGCATGGTGCAGTCCAAAAAAACGCCAACGACTATCGAAAGGTAAGAAAAAACCCATCGGTAGTCGCAGCGATCATGCCGGCCCGCACAAATATCTCTTCACGTTACGCTTAAAGGATCCCATATCATAGGATGGTGGGAATACGCTCGCCGGAAGACCATTCCACAGCCCAACGACACGGCAAAAGAAGGAGTTAGAGAACCTCTTAGTCCTAGCCGGGATGTGAGATACCGTATAGCTGTGACACCGCAAACCCGCGCGCGTGGTTCTATTCAGGAAAGGAGAGGGTGGAACAAGGTTAAACAACTCTTCAGAACACTCCCCATAATACAGACGGTAGAAAACACTTAATGAGGCAACATCTCTACGCAATTGGAGCGATTCAAGATGTTCAGAAACGTCTGGATCGTTCACTATGCGGACAGCCCTACGCTGCAACCTATCCAGGGCATCAAGCAAGTACTGGGCAGAACCATCCCAGAGATGCGAGCAGTATTCCATACAAGGCCTGACCTGGGCCTTATACAATCGATACAAAAGATCAGGTGTGAATAACCGACGCACTCTATTCAGGATACCAAGTCTACGTGAAGTCGAGGAGATGACCGTCCCTATGTGATCCCTGAGATTGAGATCACAGCGAATATCCATGCCTAATATACTAAGGCCATCACGCACAGCAAGCGGCACATTCTGGAGAGTAGGAAGAGGAGAAAATGGGGATTTTTTGGTGGAAAAAACACACACCTGGGTTTTTTTGGCATTGAACTCAACCAAATTCCAGTCGCCCCAAGAAGAAATGAGGCTTAAGGACCGATTGAGATCAATAACCAGATCTTCTCGATTCCTAATGGTTTCCTCCCGACCACAAGTGGGCCTGCTGCAATATCCCCCGTGAACCGTGCTGTCATCAGCATAGCAATGAATACAGCCCAAAGACAGCATATCATTGATATGCAGAAGAAACAGGGTGAGAGAAAGTACAGAGCCTTGTGGAACTCCGGCATTAACTGACACGAACTGCGAACTGTGACCATCAACAAGGACACGAATTCTACGCTCGTGCAGAAAGCCAGAGATCCACGCACACAGGTTGTCAGGAAGACTGTACGCTCGAAGCTTGGAGAGGAGACCACGATGCCAGACCCTATCAAAGGCTTTGGCTATATCCAGGCTAACAGCCAAAGATTCGCCATGCTTATCTATAGCCTCACCCCAGCGGTGCAAGACGTACGCTAGAAGATCACCCGTGGAACGATTCGGTCGAAAACCATATTGACGATTTTCATAAATAAAAAATGTATGTAATTTTTTTTTATTAAAAATGCAATACTTTTAATAATTAAAAATATCGTGGCCGCTGTTAAAGTTATATTCAGTTTTATTCATAATTATATAAATTACATGAAACTAGACGTGTTGAGGAAAAAAATATCTATTTGTATCACGCCGAATACTCATTGGGGTAGGCAGAGAGAATGGAACGTCACTTCTTCCTATTCTTGTTAATCTCTTTCGGTTCCTTAATATTCATTAGTCCCTTTATGCACTCTTGCCGATTCCGCGTGCTTTTGACATTACCCTCCATCATAACTCTGCTTATTATTATTAAAATATAAATATAAACTAAGGTAGAAATAATAAGTGTATTAGAAGTAAGGAATATATATGGATATTATATGATATATAGCAAATTGTAATAGAAATAAGGAAAATTTTACTTGATGTAAGAAAAGCAAAAAACAAAAGAACAAGTAGTAAAAGATAAAAATATAAAAGAGCAATGTCGTTGCATTAATCAACAGCAACGGGTAATGAGGAAAAAAACTGCTTATTTGGTCTGCTTAGGTAAGTCTTGGTCGGCCGCGGCTCTTATTCCCACTCACATTCATATTGAATATCTTTTTTCTCTATTTTTCATCATTCATACTCTCCACGTGCCCGAACCATCGAAGCATGCTTATAAGCAAAAAAATCAATGCAATAAAATAAAAAATAATAATGCCGGACAAACTAATGATTAATTATGTGCAGATACGTAAGCGATTGTGTAGTAATTGAAGGTTGTAAGTCGTGCAATTATATTGTGATTTTAGTTTAATAAACAATTCTCACTGTGCATATTATTCCGCGATATTTATTCTCTACAACATGTTATGGTGTTTTTATGAGATTTTCTACTGTTATCAATTGATACCTGTTTAGAATAAAATTAGGAAGTACAAACAGCTAGCTACGTTTATGTTTTTTACTCCGGATTGACGCACGAACTATGAACGTGAGCGGTTGTGCTCTCTATTTCATCTATCGGAGCATTGCGGATATTTTTTTTATTCTGATTCGATACAGTGACAGCACCACACCTGATGGTAAGCATGGTGCAGTCCAGAAACGCCGACAACTATCGAAAGTTAAAAAAACCCATCGGTAGTCGCAGCGATCATGCCGGCCTACACAAATATCTTTTCACGCTACGCTTAAAGGATCCCATATAATAAGATGGTGGGAATACGCTTGCCGGAAGACCATTCGACAGCCCAACGGCATGGTAAAAGTAAGAATTAGAGAACTTCCTACTCCTTTCCGGGATGTGAGATACCGTATAGCTGTGACTCCGTAAACTAGCGCGCGTGGTTCTATTCAGGAAGGGGGTGAGTGGAACAAGGTTAAGTAACTCTTCAGAACACTTGCCATGATACAGACGCTAGAAAATCTCAGTGAGGCAATATAAAGGAGGATCAGTGAGGATTTATCGTTGTTGTGGACTTCTGAATGTGTTGTTCTTGTGTTTTGGGTTAGTGTTGGATCTGGACAGCAGTAAGATGGTGTATGGCAAAAAGCTGTTAGGAATCAGTGAATTTTCCGATAGGATGGGATGGAGTGTACGTCGCTTAGGTCGTTGCTTTTGACGTTAATCAGAAACCACTGAATTTCAACAAATATTAATGGTGAGCTCAGAAGGTTTTGTATCCAAAAACATTAAACTTAATATAAATGATAAAAATAAGTTTTTTACTCTTAAGATACTATAAAACGTTGCATTGATGTGATTTCATTCTTTACCATTGTCATTTTTTACTATTTAGTCCAGTTATTTTACGTGTAACATTATGGAGGCAATGATATTTAATGCAATTAAGAAAATTCAGAAGTGCGAATATTCTACATACGACCTTAATTAAGTAAATTTATCACTTCCCTATAGTTGAATTGAAGGTTAATTTATTATTAAATAAGTACTTTAGCCGGCTCTGTTTGCATCTTTAACTTTTTTAATGTTCAGCATAAAATATATTACAATAATGCATGTCAGATAAAATTTTGTATTCTATATATAATAAAGACCGCAAGGATATGTAACCTATTTTAGTCTAGTCTTACTTTCGAACTATTATTTATAACAAAATAAACCTTATTTAAAATAAAAGATAAACTTTTTGCACTTGCGGTGCATCGCATCGGTGCAGTGCTGAGTCACCGCTGTCGAGAAACGAGTTTTTGTACTTGAGAAAATCCTCATAGGTCCTTCTCGGCCGCACAAGAGGCTGAGGTGTACCGGACTGGCTAAAAACCCCAAAGCGACTTCTTCTGTAACAGGGGCTCTGGCGCTTGAATTAAATCCTCCACAGGCCCGCCACGCAGCACTTACTAGCCACAATCTTGGAGAGAGACACCGCTTCTGCTCTGCGGTATCCATCTGAGATATGACGTTCTGATAGAAGGAGACCACATCCCTTCAGTTTTCATGCCTAGCCAGCATAGTTGATATCACTGCCGGCAGGGAAAAGTCATGTCCGATCGTTCAGAACAGATCCCGTCGCTCGCTGTCCCACTCTGGCAATGTACAAACGAATGTGCCTAGCAACGACTGCTAGAAGTTGAATCGTAACTTAAGTCGTTCTTTGTTGCATAATTGCAATTATATTTTTTATACAAAAATGTGGAGGATTGAAATTTAACATACGATATTTTATTTTTGAGTATAATATCAATTAATAAATGAAAATTAAGTAATAGATACACAGAATAAGGATTTATAATCATAAAAGCATTGTAATAATAAAGTTATAAATCGTCACGTGCTACCATTCCGTGGCTATCAGAATTACTTACCCAATTGGACTAGTAGAGAAAAGATAGTATTATTGTGAAGCAAACGTGGTATATATAATTACATAATAATACATAATTAATGTTGTTAATAAGGACGCACTATAAACACATTGTTATAGGAAGTGCATCATTAAAAAATTTGTTACAATGACATATAACAAAATGCCACGAATGCTCGAAATTACGTTACATTGTTAGAAGTTAGATTGTTTTCATTGAATGAAATGTATCAGAGTATGTTTACACAACATTAAAGCGTATTTGTATGGAGTTTCAATCGTAAATTGCCAGTACTAGCTAATGCGTAGTAAATAGTAAATAAGATACGTCATCGAAATTTATATCAGCTACTTACAATTGTCGTATATATATATATATATATTTTCTTGTCTTGTATTTACACATATTATTCGGAACCGTGAAAAATGTGTGAATACTAATAAAAATAAATTTATAATAACAATATATCGTCACGCTATACCCCTTTCCGGATCAGCAGAGATATATTTTATCATTTTATTTTATTTTACAAAATTGGGTGTCCAACATCGGTGACATTGAGTAAAAAAATAAAAGGATCATGGTACCGAAATAGAACATATTAATGCCCCTACAATTATAGGGCGCCACAGCTTGCCCAATAACCAATACATAACGCTCATTTACAGTAAGCATATTAGTAAAATTTCAAAAAAAGAAAAAAGGATTATACATACATAGACGCAATATAAAAAAATTATAGATTGCCTATATAACAACTTTGAACAAAATTCTGTGACTGATTCTAAGGAACACACAAAAAAAAAGAAATATGGTCACTATCCACACGCTGTTCTATATTCTGAGAGAGAAACAGTATTATATAATATTATAGTAGTATATTAGTAGCTTATATATTTTGTGTTCATATGTCGTGCATAAAGTAAGCAGTAGCGCAGATCATTCGCTGATTTCAGAGCACTTACTCTTGACATTTCTATTAAACGCTATTTGGATTTTTTCGCGGTGTTTTCCACAACCGGTGAGCATGTAGTGCTTAATTCCGTACTTAATATAGAAAAATGCACTGGGATTAGAACCTAGGGACGTTCCAGTTGCCGGGCATGGATTCTAGTCTCCTGTCCACTAAACCACCGCCGCCTTTAAGTACTATGCCACCCCAGCTACAATTGATAAATTATCACAATGCAATGACTAATAATAAACATTGTTTTAGGCATAGATGGGCAAAATGTAATCAGATTAATGAAAAACAATGACGATTACATTTTACGGTTTTCTTCATTATTATGTCTGCATTTTGCCCACCTATGATTTAAACACTACGGAATCCTAAATTGTATACACAATTGTGACACCTTAAAGTTTTGAAGGGATTTAATCATGATTACAGAGCAACAAAATTATATTTACGACTATTTTTCGTAATCATCAATTAGATTACATTTTGCTTATCTCTGGTTTTAGGAGCTAAAATTTAATGACCCATTAGTATAAATTATCAGATTTTTTTTTAAATTAAGTTATTTGACCCAATATAGGCTATCTAACAAATGTTATAGATATTTCAGTTGTAAGAATTAGTGATTCATCTAAGGAAAAGAGGGCAGACAGTCGGTACAGATACAATGAACAACCATATTGATCACGTAATGTTTGTCGTGGCCACTGATGGCAGACACTTTCCCTTGGTATTTCCTAGAATATTTTCGAAAAGCGGAACAAACGTGACTACGATATTTATTGAACAAAGAATTAGTGACGTTCAATAGCCAAAAATATTGGTATTTACTTGGAAAATATGTCAAAGTAACTTTAAGGAAGTAATATGATGCTAAACAAGAAATGACTTTAATCTGATTTCTGTATTTCAATCATAAAAATTAAACGAAATTATTTTCCTGTAATGTTAAAGCAACTAAACAACTTTATTAATTATAAATAGATGCATTATTTTTTAACTTTTAAACCGCACGAAAAGATTCGCTTCTACATTCGTCATGTAAACAGGTAAGGAGTGAAATATGCTTCTAGCGACCATATTTTCGCGATCTTCTGACCTGGGAGTCTTTAAGAAAAGAGTGAATAGGCATTTGTTAGGCGTACGCGGGTCATCATCGGACTCATCTTCACCTTCCACCAGGTATGTTGAGGTCAAGGGTCCGCCTATACATAATAATAAATATATATTGATTACAGAATATATTTATTATCATTAATTTATAAACTATAGTCTCAAAAACAGCTAGAACGAGGTATAAATAATAATATGGATTTAGCACAAAATATACATATAATAAGTGTTTTAGAGTTAAGAGTTTCTCTTGAATGCTAGTTTTTTTTAAAATATTTTTGGATATTTAGACACAAATAAAAACAAATACTTATTTACTATATGATAATGTAATGTTGGTGTAGTCTTTAAGTGGTAGGGCGATTGCCCGAAATGAGTCGCGACCACAATATACGAGTGTAAAGACTTCACAGTGAGTCGTTTCGGCATGTTGCGTTTCGGGATCAGTTTGTTTATATCCAATTGTTCATATAACTAGATATATTTTGTCATTGTCCATGTGCGCCGACGTAGCGATGGCAACTGTCAACGGACTTTCGTTACTTGACGGTCACTGCTGTTCTTGGACTACGCTATGCTTTCCATCCCGGGCAATGAAAGTTACTTTGTCAAGCCAATATAGAAAAAAAAACTACATACTTTCTGTCTAATTTTTTCTTTAAGTATAACGTTGCATCAAATACATTAAAATTTTACTGCCAGCGTGCCTAAAAGAATTACATTTCAAAATAGGATTACCAAGGTTTTGCAAAGATATCGCAGGACTGTAAAAATATATACAATACTTACATGTATTATGTATTTTGCTACTGATAAGAAAATATGATGAATGATTATGTGGGTTGCCCAATTCTGTAAAATCGATAAACACTGATACTGTACAAACAAACATCTTTGATAAAACTTTCGATGACGGCGGCGCCGAGATATTATATCGTATTTTTTATGTAATTTATTTATTGGCATATGTACCTTTTTGCTAACAAAGTAATGTGCAAACACGTATTATTTATTTTAACACCTCCTTTAATAGTATTTTGTTTATATCTTAATTCTGTTAACTACTTTATAATAAAAACTAACTTATACTCGCGGCTTTATGTACACAAGCAACTAAATAACAGAATTTGTGACTATGTAATCTGAAAAAATACAGTAGTTGTTATGATTGGAACTGACCGTTCATATTTTTTCGAATAGACAGACATTCCATGTGACAAAGCTTGACAAGACTTGCTTGGATAGCATATATATCCTGCAGACGTTGGCTACGCATGAAGGGGTATGAGCACTGTTACAAGGTGATAACCATCCGAAAACAATCTGCTCTTATTAGGATTTTTCATACACTTTAAAAAAAATGGACGCAGATAAATGTATCAACTTGGTTTATGGATACAAATACTTTTCCATTGCATAGCCGTGGGTGATTATTATAAATATTTCATAATTTTATGGTATAAATCACCGATTACATCTTTTTTTAACGTATTTAACGTTTAACCCTTGTATTTGATTTTACGATAGCAACTCCGCGACACTGTCGCACTATCAGTGTTAGAATTCTGATCTTGAATATACAAATGATTCCTTACACACCTAAGAGGACCTCACGAAAGCAATTTTATCTAGACACTGCCTGTTTGACAGAGAAAAACCTAATTAAAGCACGGGCTCAGTTCTTACGACCAGAATTCGAAAGTTTACGTACGATATAAATTCGCATCCTATGTACGGCCGTACTAAATGTAAGATCACACTGTAAATTGCGTTAAAACACGTCCCAACAGCACTGTAGCATATGACCGAATATTTATATGAAAACGTATGACACACATACCGCACTATGGGGCAACAGAATTGAGCTATATAATTGACAACTGTCCAATGATGTGTAATTTTGGTCAAGTCGTTTAGTAATGTTGCATAGTTCAACCTTAACCTTCTTTTTTATAACTCGGCGTAAGATACTCATGGTTCATCAACAGCGACTTCTTTTGTCGAACTTTTACCAACCAAAAACCAGTGGGGTATCATCCTCGTCGCTAGCCAGACCTAGGCGTATATATTAGTCTTTCAGCATGGGAAATGATCTGTAGTTTTTTTTTTTTTGAAGAAAGGGATGTAAACAGCCCAGTCCACCTTTCTAATTATAATTATCGTTGTGCTGCGACCATACATTGCAGGCAGAGATGGGCAAAATGTAATCTGATTAATTATTAACGATTACAAAAGATAGTCGTAATTTTAATTTTCTTGCTCTGTAATCATGATTAAATCCATTTAAAACATTAATAAATCATAAATGTGTATACAATCTGAGATTTTGTAGTGTTTAAAACATAAATGAGCAAAATGTAGCCATATTAATGGTAAAAAACTTAAAATATAATCGTTAATCATATTCATTAATCTGATTACATTTTGCCCATCTATGATTGCAGGGAGCAATATCCCATCAATTTACTGCCAGTCGGTCGTACCCTTACAGTTAACCTGAGATATATTATATCCTATAAGAAAGACATTTCGTAAGAAACAAAGGAGCGATCACAATATCGGCTACATGTTATGTGGCCAAAGGACAACGTTTATTATTGCATGTTTATTACATTATGCGACCACATCCGCATTGCATGAAGCAATCTACATTAATCACGAGCATAACAAGTATTATACAAGGTATTTAACTGTCTCAAAGCACCGGATTATCCATATGGGCAATATAGGCAACAACATAGGGGCCCCCGAGCCTCCTAGTTGGTCTCGCGGAATTTAAATTATTGCGCTAGAAGAATTTCTTACTGTTATTTAATAAATTTATAAAACGTGTTATATATCGACTGGTGAAAGGCTATTTGGTTAAGGCGACATTTATTGGTGATATATATATATAATAATATTTACTAACAATTATACACATTGACCTAGTCCCAAATTAAGCTTGCGCTTGTACTATGGGTACTAGACAAAGATATACATACTTAAATACATATATACAACCATGACTCGTGACAAACTCATCTGCTCATCACAGAAAAGTATACCACTACCGGGATTCGAACCCAGAACCTTTAGCATCGTAAGTAGGGTCGCTACAAACTGTGCTACCAAGCCGTAAATTTTTTTTTTATCGGTAAAAAACGCTGATTCCGAATATATATATACTACTATATCACCAAAAAATGTCGCTTAAACCAAATAGCCTTTCACCAGTCGATATATATTTTTTTATTTCAATTATTATTTATTTATACGAAATAGGCTCCTTTGAGATTTTAATTGTCTGGAATTTGATTTGTCTGTGGTGGCCTAGCGGATAATAGACCCGTTTCCATGCGCGGTAACGCGAATGGTCGTAGGTTTAATCTCGGGACGTGACTCTAGGTTTTTCCAAATTATGTACGGATTTACGCACCACATGCTCATCGGTGAAGTAAAATATCGTGAGGAAACCCGCATGGCATTTAATAGAAATGCTATGTGTAAAAGCTCTGGGAACGGCAATCAGATTTGCTGGTCACGTTGTGCACGAAATATAAGCGCAATGTGGATAAAGACAATAGTATATCACTGCTATAGTAATAATATTATTATTATTATGTTAATTTAATTACAGTATGTAGGTATTCCTCAAAATACCTTGTGTTGCTAAATCTCCATATAAAATATATAAAGTTTACGTTTCCCGAACGATCCTGTATAAGCATGAGCAAATATACCGTACGTTTTGATTAACTAAACTAATTTGTATACTAAACCTTGTCAAACCCCATTTGGGCGTTATGGACCACTGCAAAATATGACTTGATCCGGCCATGCATCGCCTATAAAACAACTGTAGACCGCGTGGATATATAATCATATTATTCTAACACATAATGTTTCAATATAGAACATGATATTAAATACAATTCAGATACGAAAACAAACATCGAATTATTCGTAGCATACATCGAGATTAATCAGTAGCAACAAGGTATGTTGTAAAAGTTACAGATTGCCGCTCCGATTATACCTTATTGGTCGAAATTAATAACCTATCCTATCCCCTATCTTTGTTCCTATAGCAACTATATTACATCTCTTTTCGCATACACAAGTTTGAAAGGGAGATGTATATCTATCGATCTACAAATTAAAGATGGATAGGTTATTATTTCGATAGTAAATCTACCTCGGTTGTATTACATTATAAATCATTATAATTATGTTATCTACATCAAACCAAAATACCACCCACAGGACAGAAAGTTTATCTTGTCGAGCTTATGCTATTACTATGTCGAGCCAGTTTAAAAAAAAAAACAAACCACTTAGAAGAAATTAAACGTGGAAAAAACCGTTTGTAATGTTTTATACTTTGAGGATATATAATATCTATCTATAATTATCACAAATTACGAATTGTTTATATGTTCAAACTATATACGCTAAAATATTAAACCAATAAAATCAAAATTGCTATGACGTGTTAGTACCAAATCGATAGTGACAGGTTAATTTTTTTTAAATTATTTATAGGCGGGTCTTTGACCTCAATTACACCTGGTGGAAGGTGAAGATGAGTCCGATGATGAACCGCGTCCGCCCAACAAATGCCTATTCACTCTTCTCTTAAAGACTCCCAGGTCATAAGATCGCGGAAATATGGCCGCTGAAAGCATATTCAACTAGCTGTCCCGGCAGACCTTGTTCTGCCCTATTTCTATAAAACAAAGTCACATTGTTTTTTTTAATTTTAATAGCTTCCCCTGTCGGCTGATTTTTGAAAATTGTTTGAAGGAACCTGGCCTTAATGCTATATGTATAAAAATTGACAAATATTGACATTAATATTGATACGTCACTCAATTGTTTTGCTTTCCCGGAACCCGTCCACTAACATTTTAACTTTATGGTATGGTGTTAAAGTTCAAATTGACTTTTAAATATTAGTACGAATTTATTGTATGAGAATATAGAAAAGTGGTGTTTTTAGAGCTTTTCAGCCATTTTTTTAAATTTTTCTCTCCGTAATAACCTTCCACAGACTTCATCAAACACAACAAAAAAAAAAACAGCCAAATCGGTTCAGCCGTTCTCGAGTTTCACGCTTATCAAGACATTTTGCGATTCATTTTTATATTATAGATAGAGGAACATAAGCTATAAACTATCTGAAATCGGGGTATAAATATTATGTAAATTTCTCTGAGCAATGTAAAAATATAACGCAAATGAAGTAAAGGACAAATTCCGCTAAACAGCACAGATTTATGCGCTACTTCTAAGAAAGACATCACCGGTTTATTCGGATATTATAAACACGTGTTTTTGACACACATGGCTATAATTAGTACACCTTATTTAACTATGATAGTTGATTTGATATTCAGTGTTGGTTAAGTGCATCTATTTGACAACCACCAGAACTAGAGCACACGATAAAACTACGCTAGTGCATTTTACCACTTCAGGAAATTTGTTCTCAAGTGAATTACGTCGTCGGCCTGCGCGTTGTGAATATAACAAAAGTGCTACCCACGCTCTAAAATACAGCATTATTACTAATCTCTTGCAACCGTGATAAGGCGAAGCTCATTGCGTATGATACTGTTCGGATCCCCAGTTAAGGGCGTATTGAGATTAAAAAGATATTGTAATATAGGACATGGCAAAATATAATTACCTACTCCACTCTCAATAAGTAACCTGAAAAATAAAAGCTCTATTATCGTTCTATACAGTATATATCTCTGCTCTTCTTGAAAGAGATATAGAGCGATGATATATTATTATTATCGTTTTAAAATGACTGTTATTTTGTAAATGTTAATTATTTTGGCTTGCTTTTTCTACACATTTTGCATACCATGAATGCTCTGAATATCGAAAGCGTAGGTATGCCAGGAAATTCCATTTCAATATAAAAATAATAATTTAATTTCTAGAAACGAATACAGACGTGCCTTAGAGTACAATATAATGTTCCGCTGATTATATATAAGAAGATTATAATTAAAAGTTATTTTTAATCAATTCATGTAAAACTTGGGGTAACGATTCGATGAAAATATTCCAAAAGTGCACTGCAGTAACAAACGAAGAACGTGGGTGACGTCAAACGTAGTAGTATAACAACAGCGTGGGTGTGAAACGAAATGAATTAATCGAGGATCAATAGAAAAAAATATATAACCTATAAGCAGGTAACATAACCTAGGCTACTGTTTTTCGTATTGTCAGTTTATTGCGTAAATATAGTTGCACCTTTATCTGGCCGACATAGTATGCAGCGATAAGTGAAGTCAGGCCAGGCCGAGCGGCCGTCTAGGTAGATCGTCGAACGCAATCAACGAGCCATCTGATAGAGCGTGACCTACCGCATTCACTCTCCGCACACGTCATACAATACCTACCACATGTTTCGTTGAGAACATAACATATGGGACCCGGCGCTCGGCTTACGAAGTCGAGGTACCGTCGCCGTTTTGTTCGTTTATTCTATAATGAATTCTAAATTAGCTTATTTATTAATTGGCTGCGCTTAAAAAGGAATAGAATATTTGTCAAGGCCGACCGCAATGTTGTTCTGTGAAAGCAAGGACTTTATGAATTGTTTAAAAAATATGAACGTCTTTGAAATACGAGGCAGCTTTAGTCTCGAGAGAACAACAATCAACAGTAAATTTAATTGTTTTTATAACAAATTATCGTATTGTTTATTAATACTATCTTATCTATATGTACTGAACTTGAACAATTTGTATTTATTCATTATCATTTTAGACTTGAGAATAAAATATGTCATATACTTAATGTTTCCATAACTTAACTAATAAAGATAATTTCATTTATATTATTAAAAACAGGGCTATAGCCCTTAGTATTTTAGTATATATATATATATACTTTATTTTAGTATATATATACTAAAATACTATTATTATTTACGTATGTAATTTACATCCGTATATAATACTTGCATATTTAGATAGAGTTTACTTTGTTTATAATAGTAACTCCATAATAAAAATATGCAGAAATCGATCTTTTAATTAGGTTCTACCTAAAGGATTTGGTTTAGACATACCGGAATAACTAGTTTTTATTTTATATATATTATTTATATATACGTTAATTTTGTATTCGTTTTATTAAAATCAGTTTATCATTTTTCCTATAATCATTAACTATGAATGAATAAAATTAAAAACTTTTTTTAAGAGTTACTTATAGTGAGTCCGTTTCGTTTTTATATTTCTCGTTATACGCAGAATACATACACATTAATAGTTTTACCTATTTGTATAGAGAGAGGTTATGTTAATAGGAAAAACTAGTTCTTATTGCAAAATGATGGCGTTACGACAATTATGTTTTATAAATATTATATAATGATTTATGTGATTATTTGCTAGTTTAGCTTCACTTAGGGCCACCAACCTTTCCATAATTGAATACATACTTCATTGTTGTTATTAAAATATCCTAAAAACAAAAGTTTCTTTTTTCATTACTGGGCATACCTTTTACTAGTCACAATTGTAAAAAGTTGATAATAAGAATATTTTGGTCACAATAGTGCCAGTATACGAAAAATCGCGTGTGTAATTGACGTTAATTAGCCTTTTTGTTTAGCTAAGAGGGAGTAAATTTAGTGTTAATTGGCAGCCCTGTGAGAAGATTATATGTTGAGGCGCCACGATGACGCGCCCAACGGCGCAGTCACTAGCGCGTAAATAACCACGATCCACACCCAGGTGCACTGACTTTCAACCGCACGTTGCATGTTGCAGTTTTTCTGCAAAATCAGGTCAAACACCAGGTTTCCCGTACAACTTGTAAACACTCATGTGTTATTCTTACGGCTGATGTCTTATAACATTTTCCAGGACGTTTTAACTAATAAATATCATGGTTACAAACATTTTTGTGTTCTAGTTCAAGAGTTTGTATAAATGGATGTATTCGGATATATCAATTATTAGCAAAATTTGGTAAAACATCAACAATTAAGTAAAAACACACAATAAGTTTAACTAAAACCTTAATTTAAAATACTAATATCAACTGTCATTTCTAGATTAAGTTTATTAAAGGTAATGAATGGAGACACCGTAGTAATTAGGTGGAAGGGCCATTGCCCAAACTGGGTCATGACCACAGTACACAAGTGTAAAGACCGTCATAGTGACTCGCTTTGGTCTGTTGCGTTTCGGGATCAGCTTGTGTATATCCAGTAACTCATACATCTAGTGTCCTTCAGTCATGGCGTATGTGGGCCGATATGACGATGGAGACAACAATGGACTTTCATCTTTAGATGGTCGCTTTCGTTTTTGGACTACACTGTACTTACCATCAGATGCACTGTAGTCACTATATCGAGTTAGGGTAAAAAAAAAAACAAAAAAAAAGAAATTAAGTACCAAGAGTTGGTATGTATGAAGAATGTATTGGTAACTATAAGTATGAATGTAGTGATTGAAATTGTAAAGTTGGTTCGTAGGTCAGGCTCACTCGCTACCGTGTACTATACAATACTACTCTACACACTATATTATATAATTTGCGGTCTGTGTTGTCATTTATATTATATTTTTTTAACTTAATATTTGTTGTTGTGGTTTCATATTGTCCTCATTCGTGATTTTTAACTTCGATAACGAACATACGTAAGCGTTGCTACATGAGTAGTAGTTAGGCGGTAAGCAGTTTAAATCTGAGATTTATAGACGCTATTTCGACCTTGCTTAGCAAAGTTCTCAAAAAATAAATTCGTTTTGACAAAAAACCGAATAAAGATATACATATACACATCCATGACTTGCAAAAAACTATTCCGCTCATCACAGAAAAGTTTGCTGATACCAGGGCTTGAACCTAAGACCTTCAGCGTTACAGGCAGGGCTACTACAAACTGCGTTTGATACTTGTAGTAATTTGTTTCGGAGTCGAACTGTATACGTCTGATAAAAAGTCCAGTGACGATAGCGATTACCAATAATAGATTAACTTCTATAGATGCTTGTTTCCATTATTCTTCCATTTGTGGAACGCAATCATTCTGCCGTGTAGTATAAAAAAAATCGTGCTATACGTCTACGCTGCAATTCGTCGAGTCTATTTTTGTGTTTTAACATTTTCGCAGTTTATTAAACTCATCGTAATGATTCGGATAGATCAAAAATTTATTCTCTTTCACTTACGAGTGATCTTTTCGTTGGGTGGATTTTGTTTATTCCTTAGAAAACACTGACAATTCAATAAATTATTTTGAAAATTCTTATTTTATTGTGATAACAATATTGAAGGGTTACTGATGAGAAACTTCAATACATTCAAGTTTTACAAAAATATGTATTTTATTACATTTTAGGCTATAACAAAAGCTTTATTTACCAAAGTGGTAGACTCGGTGTGAAGGCTAGAAAATATAAATCTGAAAATACTTTGAATGCTATTGAGCTGGAGAAAAAAATACAGGCTTATTATAGTAATCCTACAGGATCCTACAGGATCAACAGTGAGCAAATGCGGAATTAATATATTTTAAATACCTATAATTAAATCCTAAAGTGCGCTATATATACCTGTATATTTTGTTGGTATTTTTTATTATTTCAGTAATTAGAAGTACCGAAGGTATGACACCCGAAAAATAGGCCGAAGGACTTTGAAAAATGATATGGCTGTGGCAATGTGGACTCATGCGGTCAGCTCCATCGCCCCGAATTTACTTGCAGCAAAGTTTATTAATGGCCATCACGCGAATAATAATTATAATTAATAATATAATGAAATAGGCTAAGAGGCTAAGAGGCTCTCGCTTGGTTGTTGGATCAAGGGCCGGATAAAGAAGGCAGTTCTACTCGATACGGCACGCATTGTTAGGAGGTTCCTCACTTTAAGCTCCTAACTACCGGTGGCTTGGGCCTTAGGCCTCGCCCCTGTAGGTCTACATATTTTTATATTTTAAAATTTATATGTTTTTTTATATGTATTTATTTTAAAATGTAACTATATTGTATATATATATAATGAATAAATGATAATAAAATATAGAAATAGTATATAGAATATAATTAGTTTCCATTTAATGATAAACTTTTCAACTATGTGTTACTTTGTAAAAAAGGCTGAAAAACTTATTGAATATTTGAAAGTTAGTGGATTAACTAATATTCTCAAGATGAAAGTTCTCACAATATGTTTATTTATCAACTTTATTGAAGGATCGTTCATCTAATACATGTCATAGCCATGGGCTTTAATGCTAAAAATACATTAATATCATACAATTCAAGATTAATAAGCGTAAAATAATTCGAGAATTATCTATTAGAAAATCTCACACTAGAGCCTCTGATCGCTTGAAAACTATTGTACTCAAAGACATTCGCGTGAATAACACATAAACTATCTTCTATAAAACTAATATAAAGTAGTTACAGATTGTAAAACTTCGTGAACATTTTGTCGGTTATTATTTAAATTAAAGCGTTTCGTATAACATCGAAAGTATTTGCAAAGAAATTGAATAGTACTATTTAATGCCACGCTAAACATAACCATCGTTTTATACTACGGCCAACAAAATACAACAAATAGATAGATTAGTGGAACACGATATGTTATATCCATAATTTTCATAATAGAAGAATTTAAAGTCCACAGACACAGTGATCTACAAAACACAATCTCATTATTCATGCTGAAATCTAGTTTTTATTCTAATGCCGCCTCAACTGCAGTTTCAAGGTTCCGCCCGTCCAACTCCTGAACGTGCGTGCGAAAGATATTTTTAAAATATCATTGTTTGTGCTCTGATAACTGATAGTGCCGCCTTTGCACGCTTCACTATGAGCCGTGTCCAGAATGTTTATAATACAATTTCGCATTCGCCGTCTTTATTGAGTCATTTTTATTGAGCTAAAGGATTTATTGCAATTTGTATACTCGACGTTATAGAATGTTGTAAACTATCTTATTTTGTTATGTATTAGAGTAGATAACTTTCACTTTCTTTCTTATTATTTTTTTTTGCTCTTATCAATATTAATTACTATCTAATTATTGGTTATGATTGCTAAATTATAATAACATACTGAAAGTGTAAATTCCTTTGAATTTGAGTCGTTATATCTATAATACGTCGTAAAAATATGATAAGCTTGTTTAAAAATTTGCTGGACAATCTGTCGATGGAATTTTAAAGTTATCAGTCGATAAAATCAAAATACAATGATCTTTATTAATAATTTTAGCGCTTAAATTGCTGACCAATACCGGATGGAGATAAAATGGCGCGGGAACTGATGGTCCATTCACGGATATGTTAATTGTAATCGACCCTAATCGTTATTAATTTGATCGAATTTAATTTAGTAATTTTGTAAGAGGATACTTATAAAATTAATTTACTCAGCTAATTACGATTTGTATTTAGAAATCCTTTTCTGTTATCTGCTGTTTATCGTATGGTGCTTTCTTAGAAATAATTAATGCAGATTATAAAATACCATTTTAACCTTCGCTGGGACGAATTTTTTAAAGTTATCATTGTAATATTTTTTCAATACTATCAATGAAACAAAATATTCCGTTATCAGTTCGGCTGTATTGAACGATTTTTTTTTTTTGAGAGATTTTTTAGTGAAGTATAAACTTCTATAAAGTTTTACCTTATTTCTCTTGTAATAATTAAAAAATAAAATAAAAATCCAAACATACGCTATATATGCCAATGTCCTTGAAGAGGTTAACGTAAGTATGTTCTATACAGTCGTGAACATATTTCATGCTTAGATATGTAAACGCATATCCCATTGTCATAATTTTCCTACCACTATCAAATCCACAATGATAGTTCGCATACTTAGGCAGTTTTTACATTGGCTGATGCAGGCAACCCCTAGATTAAGGATTTTTACACGTGTAGAATCCACAATTTATAACCTTTCTATCTTTTATTTGTCGTATGTCACTTTACACACAGTCACACACTTACCAGAGACGGAAAAATAAAACTATCTGAATATTATATTGGCTGTCTAACTTACGTGTTAAAAATGTATAAAAACATTTTATCAACGGCCGTAATTTTTATCGGGATTGACGAAGAAAAAAACAGCCTTACGTATAATAATGCCAGTATGTGTATGATAGCTATATATATTTCGTACCGTGATATTTGTACACTGTGGCATGCGTATGCGTTCTATTTTCGGAAGCGGGCTCTGTTTACTTTTGTAATTACAAGCGCGAAGATAGACCCGAGTGGCTCGCGGTTATATATACCATGCCCTATTTTCTAAAGACTTAAAACTGGGTCACGGGGTTGCTCATTGCACGTACCCGTGTTTTCGTCAATTTGTGAATTGCATCACATGGCCTTTTTGAAGGGACTGTAACTATACATCAGGGCTGATGCAATTGATGTGTATTTATATAAAACTATTGCCGTCTGTAGTCGAAATGTGACTAACACATTGCTTATATTAATGACCATAAACACTTTTTCTTATTTATAGATATATATTCTTGACGTCGTTTGTTTCGAATGGCAAACGTGTAATATTTCTCCTTATTAAAAAAAACAAAACTAAGAAACTGGGTCCACTTTTTTCGTCACGTATTTGTTGGATTTTTATTCAAAATCATTTATTTTAAGTGAAAAACTTTAATCGACCTTTATTTTTTTTGCTTTATAGACTTTATCCGACTTCTTAATTTTTTTTTGAATTTTTTTACCGTATAAACATAAAAAATATAATATACAGATCTATGAAATATTGTATATTAAAATATTAGAAACATTTGCAGTTTTAAGATTAAAGAGACTTTTAAGATGCTGCAAATTAAAAATACAGAATGTGTATCTTATCTGTCTCAACTTTATAATAGCAGATACTATTTTAGGCAACAATGTAAACAATTTACGTAATAAGAATATTAAAATATTTACATATCGTATGGAAATACACAAGTTCACATAAAACAGGTAACAGGTATGTAAAATCGTTATAATGAAAATATGTTAAAATTTTGTGACTGTGATATCTGTATCACGATATTATTATCATTTTCATTGAAATTTCTAGAAGGTAAGTTTGTAACAAATTTCCTACGCGTGTATTGTGTCATCAAAATTACCTGGATATATTACAAATCGAATTTTGTATTAGTAACTCATAAAGTGTATTTTTAATTCGTTATTACAAACAATAATTTATTGCCCCCGTTATAAATACCCTAATCATAATAAATACATTGTCATACTACATCACTTTTAAGCTGAGGAGAGAAACAATAGTAGAAAAACAATATTTTTAAATAACACGTTTTTCTTTTGTTATGTTTTGTTTATTCTTTATCATAACTCGGCAGAGACAGAACGCTTGATGGCATGTATAATACAGTCCAAAAAAATACTGCGAATAACTTCTTTTAAAGGACACAATATCATAGGACAGTTAGATCACGCTCGCGGGGAGACCATTCCACAGCTCAACCACTCAGCATAAATAAATTTTAGAGACTTTCTTAGACCTAGCCGGCACATGAGTTACTCTAAAGCTGTAACTTTACAAACGCACACGTGTGATTCGGTTATGAATGGGAGAGGGAAGACGAGGTTAAACAACTCTTCAGACACTCACCGTGATACAAACGGTAGAAAACGCTTGGTAAAGCAATATCTCTGGACAAATGGAGCGAATTAAAATACTTAATAATGACAGGATAATTAGCTATGCAAACGGACCTCCGTTGCAACTTATCCAGGGCGTTAAGTAGGTACTGTGCGTATTCATCTTAGAGATGAATATGAAGAGAACAATATTTCACGCAGGGTTAGACCTGCGCTTTATGCAATAGGTAAAGTTAATATGGCGTGAAAATCTTCGCACTCTGGTCAGGATATGTACTTGGACCTGGTACAACGTGTTGTGCGGAGATGACAGTTCCTATGTGGTCCCTAAGGTTGAAATCACGGTGGATATCAATTAATATTGTTTTTATTTTTGTTAAATGCTATTCACTATTTACACAAACTATTTCTTTTTCTTTATCTTAAAGGCCATGTTCTTATGATATGGGACGTAGTACGCGACACTACAGATTTGTTTCTTTATTATATTCTTATAGTTAATCTCAAATTTTCTGATACGTACCGCTGTCGATAGAGAAATCGGTTTGTTTGAAAAGTCGAATATTTTGGTACTAATGGGATTTCAATTTGTTTTCTTCCCTAACGTTCCTTGATTAAATCTATTTACCCTTAAAGAAGGTTTGTTTGTTTATCAGTGACATTTAATTATACTCCTGCCAAATAGGCTTGCGCATGATAGTGTGATTACTGAATACTTATCAAATTTTAATGACAAATTTATGAATTTACGAGGTAATCATAATTTTAGACGAAGTAATTGACAGGGTGACTAATCCTAAACGTTCGCTTCTCCATTTATAATTCTAATAAAAAAGAGTAGAATTTGATCGCCGCTTATTTTCCATATTCCATGTACCTTTTTTTTTACTTGGGGAAAATCCTCAGTGGACCGTCTCGGCTACACATGGGAGATGGTAACCAGGGTGTGCCGGACTTTTACCGACTAAAAACCTCAAGTTGACCGCATCGGCACTAAGACGGGACTGTGGGCGCTGTAATCAATTGCTCCACAGCATATTCCATGTACCTAGAAACCTTCCGTTGTTATATATGTAGGTCAAAATAGTGATGGCAACAGTAAATATTTTTGTCCCTTGGCGATCACTACTATTTTTGGATTACAGTGTACCTACTTTAGTTCAGGTGCAATGAATTCACTTTGTTGTTTAGTATAAACATCGGAAGTCTAAGAGTGATTGATTTGAAAGGGAAGCCGGTACAGTTTATTATGTGGCCTATATTTGTAAAGTCTGGAATCAACCGAACGGCTGGGAGTGGGGATGACGCTCGGGAGCTTTGTGGTTGTTGACGGCCTGTCTTGTCTAAGCGAGTGCGACCTTCTTCAAGCCAGAGGTATTATCACTATAACCCTATTGTAGGTATACTAGTGGTACAGAGCAGTTAAAGAACGCCGGTGACCATCTAATAACTGTAGATGGACTTTGTGCATGTACAGCTTGACTACATTTTAAATTATCATGCTCTTCGTAAGAAACTAATCTTGTCGAATGAAATGTATATTATCGACAATAAACAACATTATGTCAAAGTGTAAAACTATGACGGATATATTCATGATATATTAGCTTCAATATAACTCTTTCGGACAAATTGGTGCAGCCAACTGCTGTAAAGTATACGAGTATAATACATCGATGCAACTTTATAACCTAGTCCTACTATGCTTTGGTAGTGATCCAGTTGGGTACAGGCGCCTTATCATCTCACTGGCGGTCGTATTACACCACCTGGAAGTCATATAGGGTATTAAGGATTAATACCCTATACTCGAGCGGCACCGATTTGAAGCCGAAACTCGAGCGAAAAAGGCCTCGAGTGCAAAGGGTTAAACTGACAGATGTGGGTAATATTAACCCCCAAAACTTTACATGAATGCAATGCTGGTGGTGCTAAAAGCCCCCGCATTGGGCCCCTTGCGCGCATCCACTCGCGCAGTTATTAGCAATGCGATTGCTAAAATTGCCCATGTGCCTACCTGAGCGCATGCGCGAACTCCGCTCCACTTTGTTTTTGCGTTCAATGTCAGTGTATCGGCTAATTTTATCGCGCTTCGCATACGCTACGTAACAATCTTGTTTGAGGAGGCCAAAAGACGGTTTGTTTTGATTTCTGTCTACCAAAAACATTGTGAATGTTAAACAAGGCGATTGTATTTATATAACAAAGCCGATGAAATGGAGATTTTAAAACATTGTATTAAGTACCTAATTAACTTTAAAGTTTTTAAGTGCATTCTAAAAATGTCACTAAAAAGTTAATATTCTCTTGTATCTTCTACAGTTATAGTTAAATTATTGTACAGTAGGATGGGTCGATTTAGCTAATTAAATCACGATATTATTCAAAAATTGCGTAATCGTCTATAAATTGAGAGAAAAATCAATTAAAAAATTTGGAATACAAATTTATGATTTCTGTCAGTATCTAAATGATGAAAAAATGGGTATTTTTGTTCGAATTTAGTACAAACTATTTTAAATGTTAATAGGTAACCAATTTATTGAAATGTATTTTAAAGAATCCTTTCGTTTTCTGCTCCGTAACTTTTGAACAAGAATCAATACGAGTAACAATGTCAAAATTGAGATATTTTACGCACTGTTTAATTGTTCTATTAACCTTTCAGTTAAATTCAAATTCGTGTTTAATAATACTTAAATAATCAAAAAATCGATTATTGGAAGTATAAATAGCTTTTTTGATTTATTATTCATGATTTAATAATAAAATTAACCTGATTTTATAGGATTCTTGACCACTTCGAAGTAAAAAAAATATCCTTTTAATGAAATATGGGTTAAATTCCGAATTTCATTTTGTTGTTTAAATAGCTAATTATAATAAATCATTTTTATTTTGTAACCCAGGGAAATCCCCGATGGACTTCAGGGGGCGGTGAGGGCTGCCCCCCGGTGTGTCGGACTTGCACCGACTTATACCTTGCGGTGTTCCTTCTTCTGACCGGGGCCAGGCTCTGCACTGCGAGCAGTGGTGTAAGAAGCCACCTCTCGCTCACCTTAATGTCTTCGAGCAGTGTGCGGGAATACGTCACACACCGCTCTCGCCTGGATAAGTTGGGCGGCACGCTCCCTCAAGCGCACCGCCCAGGCGTCTTGTCCGCTTTTAAGGAGGAAGGCCTCTGGCGAAGGCTCTCCTCCTTTGTACTGTCCTGCAATTGTAATTAAACTTGAGCTAATGACTTATAAATATAGATAACTTATTACTCCAACAATATTGAATTAAATTATATTATAAGATAAAATATTCAGTATCAGATTTTTTTTATTTTATTGAACGCGCGGTAGAGATCTCAGAAATGTTTTATTTTTAAATATGTCACTCGATTTGGGGCATCATGGCGCAACTTTTGATGCTTTTGGATAAGACGCAAAAAAAAAAAACATTTTCATACATTATCAACACAGCCCGTTGTTACAGTAGAAAGAAGTTTCATTAGGTGAAGACCTCACCTCAGTAGAAACTTATTTCTGTTTATCTCATTTTCCAAGGATTGCAGGTATTACTATCATTTTAAATAAAATATTGAGTTTCCAGTATAAATTAAGTTATATGTGTAATTTTGATATCTTTTTACTTCATTTAAATTATTTATTATACTTAATATGGAAAAATGTAGACTCAGATATAGATAGCACGCGTAATAAAAGACGACACAGGATCTCATGTCTTGAATACGAATTAACGTATTTAAATAGTAATATACAATATTATGTACAAATATTTGTCTAAAGAATTTAGTAGCCATAACAGAAGGTAACAATTAAGCTAAACGCTAATTATTCATAGATTCCAAATAAGCTAAGGCTGTGTACAGATGATATATGTATTACAGAATGCTTCATTGTGACGCCTGTAGTGCCTGCTGTGGCATACAATCAAAGATTACGTTGCGTTATGTTTCATGATACATTACATGTTACACCCGTTTGGATCTAGCTGAAGGGATTGGATTAATGGGTATTTAGCCGTCATTCATCTACAAAATATTTTAACTCGATATATATATATATATATATATATATATATATATATATATATATTTATTTATTTATTATAAGGTCTTTTTTGTATGTAAGGCTCATCGAAAACTAAGGACGAGATTTATAGATGTTACTTTGAATCTGCTTAGGAAATAACTTAGACTTTTATAAAAATTAAATACAGTGTAAACTCCATATAACGTCACTCGATTTAACGACAAACTCCCTAAAACGTCGATATCGCGCGGCCTTGGTTGGTTTAGGCTGTTTCCCATACAATGATACACTCTATATAACACTACACCCACTCTCAATAACGACAGCAATTTAATAATATAAATAATTTTTAAGTTGCCAAAATTAGTAAAAACTGCGCAGCTGTGTACGTTCTTTTGTCGTTTTATTATCGTAGCCCGTAATAAACTCGACTATCGGCGTTACACATATCGAACATCACCAAGATGCCTCAATATCGCAAGATATGAATAAGATTATTTAAAAAATACAACAAAATTACTGGTGCAGCAAAAGACGTCAAACAAAAATTACAGATTATACTCAATAGTGATCAAATAAGAATTGTTTTTTATGTAATTACTAACACTAATCTGAAATAAACTTTTTCTAATACAGATTTTTCTTCTCTCCATTTAACGACAACTCTCTATAACGTTAAAATATGCACAGGCCCTTGAGGGTCGTTATATAGAGTTTGCACTGTATATAGAAATTTGAGTATAGTGTAAGTATTCACAGAACCAAGTCTAAGTTGAGAAAATCGGTAAAATCCTGAGCAAGGTGTATCTGTAAAGTTCAGCTTTTCCGTCAGGGAATACTATGAAATTGTTGGTGGACATGGTAGCACTGACTCATCAGCGACTCTCTCAGAACTGAGTTATATTTCACCGTATAGGTAGGGTCTGGGGCTGACATGCCAAAATGGCAATAGCCCTTATAAATAATAAAATAAAAAAAAGCTTAGCTTTATAGTGTAACCTTTTCATTAGCTTTTAATATGGATTGAAAATTGGTTATATACTCTAGCAAAACTAACAATGCACACACCCTTTCGTTCTCGAGTGCTGCCTGCGCGCTATTATGGAAAATATATTTTTTAGTAGCTTCATACTTAACAGTACTTAAAAATGCATTGTACATATTTTAAGTATACATTTTCGTTAGAAACTTACGATATAAAACAATTTGAAAACAAGTTGTTCGAAATTTCATAAATAGGATAATATATTATCCATAACAGTCCGTAATTACTATTATTCCAGTATAGGGAGGACGGGGGCCGTGTATTATGGTTGCTATCTACTGGTTACTGTAGTATAACATCTGATCTGATAGGGAATAAGTTAGGTTATTAATAAGCCGCCCGTCAAGTTGAAGGAGTTTAGATTAGGTATGTTTTGCGGCTATGTGAGGTAAACGCGTTGGCGGCACGTCACTAGCACGACGCCGCGCCGATGAGTCGCGGAGGGAACGGTTTTCGTCGCTATTTCCGCAACAAGTGTTGTTTTGCAGAGAGAGGCACCAAGCGGGCGAACATGCAAAACAGTTATGTCCCATATAACATTGAAATGATATTGAGAAAGAATCCACAAGTATATTTGTTTGTCTTATAAAATCTATTAGGAGCTTGATTCAGTTTCATTTAATAATCATTTATGTTAATTATTACCTATCATGTTAAAGTTCAAAGAGTAAAATTGATTTTGTCTTTTTTATATTACAATTAAATCTTAGGTATACGTAACTAAAATATCAAAGGTATGAGTAATAAATAGGTTGTAGGATAGCTGAAATAATTTTATTTTGCTATCATATTATTGCCGTGGTTATTTTTTTATTAAACAAATATTCGTTGTTGCCCTATGTGACAAGAGCGAAACGCGAACAATTTTGTATTTTTTATATATATTATACAGTTTATGTGGACAAAGCAAATAATATTTCTTAAATAAAACTCTACCTACACAGTAACCTATTACAGTTTTCATACTACTGTATGTATATCAGATGTTAACTGATCTTTCCTTAACTAAATCATTATCAGGGACTTTGAAGAAATATGTCCTATAGTCTGCTGTTAAAAACGATACGATATTCACTTTTTACATGCAATAAATATAAATTGCTAGTAAATGACGCGGACGCATGGCATAAATTGCGTTGTTGCCGAAAACCGGTTTCCGATAAGTTGTATTTGTTGCTTCGAGTGAGTACTGTCTCTTCTGGACGAATTCGGATTCCCAGGCCCGGGTGGAGCGATTAGGACACCCCGAGGACTTTTAGTCACTATAAGTCCGACACATCGGAGAGTCCTATGCAGGGTTACCCACCAGGTTAAAAAAAGGTGAATACTGTCAATAGAATAAACATGCCAATTTAATTATTATATTAATATTATTACTGTTGATAATTAATTTTTACCACGTTGCTGTGTGAGAATAGAGGGCTTAGACAAAGTAAGACTCGATCAGCGATAACACTAGTAGAAAAGTGAAAAATGTATGAAATTGACATAACGTGTCGACGTGATATTTAGCGAGTCTATCTCACTCCCATACTCTACTTTTCTTACTGGCGTAATCATTCGTCGAATGGTACTTTGTGTACCTATTAATTAATCGTTGCATAGAGGTAAACAATTTTTTTGTTTTTAGGTAGCTCTGTGTGAAAAATAGTTAATTTACCAAACAAGTCCAAAAATTAACTGCGATTATTATGGTAACTAGTATTTATTCACCTTTACTAAATTAATGTCTGGCAAAGAAATGTTATCTTGAGTTAAAATTTAGAAAATAATATCCAGATCAGAATAACAGCAAATGCAGAATTTATAGTTTGACCTAGCTGTAGACGCATAAGTCACCTTGTATCCTTAATACTGATCTGCTTAACAATGTCACCGTACGCCATTATGCCACCTGAAATAAACAGACATGGATAATTAATTGTCTAGACATGCGTTTGACTATTGTCATATTATATTCCACAGGCTATTTTTAGATTTTGCTGCTTGTTTACCATCTAAATATAAAGTTACCGACGGCTGTGATGAAAACTTAAAGATTTTGCCCTTAAATGTAGGAGTTTTTTATGTGGCCGAAGATTTTTTTGTAGTTTTACCTTGAAATGGAGGTGGTTTTTTGTCTAGCTGGGGGAATTTTTAGATGTAGGAATTATTTAGGATATTTTTGTTTCGGTATTTTAAATGTTTCGCCTGGTGCCGAGGGAGATGGCTCAGCCTTGCCCTTGGCACTCGGCGGCCCTCACTGCCCCTGAAGGTCCTCTAGGGACTTCCCCGAGTTACCAAAAAAAAAAACAAAAAAAAAGGTATTTTAAATTTATAATTTTCAATAAGTCAATATTAGAAGGGAATATTCTATTTTATACACATTAATTACATATTAGGGATGATAAACAATGTTTTACATTTAATTTTATTACTTTCGATGATAGTAATTATATAAATAAATATTTGAAAAGTCATATGTGATTTTAAATAGAACTTCTTTAATAACGATCTGATTTCTTCATTTACGATTGTGCCGATAAAAAAGTTGTCTTTGGTATATACAAAATATGTTTAAGTATTTTCAAGGGGTTTTAAAATAATTTTTGGGAGATGTTATTGTCTGAAGCGGGAACCACTGAGTAGCAGTTTGCTTGCGACTACGTTTGAGTACTTGAGACTTATTTACGTCGTATTAAATATTGCAGCTCTTTCTCTTTCCACATTCTTTATCTTGTCCACCGTTCTCTTTCGATTGTAAGCGATAGTGGTCACTTTCCACTAGGTGAGCTACCGGCATGTTCGCCATTTATAGGTTTAAAAAATGTATCCTAACTCTATTTATCTTAGTACTCTAATTAAGTAAATGATACGGAAATAAACCATTTAATTTGATCTTTCTAGTGCAGGACGGAGACAGATACGGAGAGATCAAGTCGCATCTATATAACTGGTCGATCTTAATAAATCGTATAATAGAGTAGAAACTATAAATACGTCATCATTTTTGTCAACCGTAAATCTTCCGTCCGTTGAATAATGGTTTGAAACATACATTGATCAAGCCATATCTCTGGTCCTACCCAGCCTATCTTACCAGCTACATCCTATGTTTTAATTTGGATAATATGTAATAGGATTAGGAAAATCGCATCAATAATAGTTCAGCAGCTACTGCGTGATATACAAACAAATATATAAACAGTTAAAATTTCTAAAAAACATTATTTCAAGTTCAGATTCGTCTAAATTGTTGCTTAAACAGTGTTTTTAATAGGTATTTAACTGAAACTTGTAGAAATCAACATTTTTACGATTTTATTATAGTGGAGATGCACGTTTCTTTTTATCTTATAATTTTTCATTCTCTTGATATAGTGGATGTCCTTCAACCAGCGTTACAAGATCAGACGTTTTTTAATAAGAAATCGTCGTGTATTTTAATGATGTAATAAAATGTTTAATTTGATTCTATAAACAAACGAAGTTTCATAAATCGTATAACTATAATTAACTAAATATAATTTGGCTATGCTATCTAAATTGTATTTCGGTAAGAATGGCGTGGAGCACACGTCACTGTACTTAAACAAACATCACACGCACCGCCTTCGTCATTACCGTCATCTAAGCTATTTCAAGAAACAGAAAATTCCATGTTCCGATCAGAATATAGGCCATTTCACGTGAAATGGGCAACGAAAAAAGAGTGAGGTTCTGGAATTTATTCAAATTTTACTTGTTTGTGCTCCATAGGTGTCCGAATGTGTTTGTATATTTTTTATGTATATAAATAAGGTTTAGTACTCAAGTCACGAAATTTGGAAGTGATTTATATACTTAATTTTGAAAATCTTTAAAAAAAAAACAGTGATTTACATACAAAATTTGCTGTTCTTTTTTATTATGATTGTAATTTAAATAAATCCTTTTTTTCCTTTATAAAACCGGAAGCAAACTTTTCAAACTTATTTTTGTCAAAGTTTAACTATTTTTATTGTATATTTAAAAAATAGCTTAAAGTGTACTAATTACATATTTAAAATTTTATAATGAGCCAAACTCACGTTTAGTAGATACATATATGGATTAAAGTTCACCCATGTCACACTTAGAGCGGTACTTGACGCATGCTTAGCTTGAAGAAAAAGAAAATACTTAGTGAAACTACCTCCATATTACGTACGTAGGCATTTAAATTTCTAAATATTGTTATTTACATGAACAAATTTCAAACAATAACCCACGACTAAATGAAACAAAATAATGTTCTTCTAAAGGATAAACCTTTTTATTCATCTTTGGTAATAACAGAAGAAACGTTATAAAAATATATTTTTCAATTACGAACTATTACAAAAAAATTATTTAGTTTTAAAATTAAATTTAGTTTTTAAGCATGGTCGCATATTTTTAGCAGAAAGTAATCTGTTGTGTGTAAACCGTTTGGAATGTAGCGCTTCCTGTGGGTTTTCCGCTAAAGGGCTCGATAATTTTAATCGCTAGTGGCTATTAAAATGTTTACTTGATATAGTAAGGCGGCAATAGTCGTTGAAAAACCGGTCTGGAGTTCGCGAGAGGCGAGCACGCGGCTGAGTGGTGAGAGGCGGCCGGCAATCTGCAGCGCACCGTGCATTCCGAACGCATTCCTTTCGAGGTGGATTTACACTAAACGATAATAAAATTATAATAAGAACATTCTAGGTTTATGCTTGATATTTTTAGTGTAAGCCCAATTGTGGCGTCTACTAGATAAGTCATGTGTAAGTGCCCCGAGGACGGCTATCAGCCGTGCTAATAGTCACGTTGGGCACAACATATAAGCGCAAAGAAGATACAGCCATTAATGAATCTCTGCTCATCCTGAAAGGGGTACAGTGAGATGACATATTATTATTATGTTAAGCCGTGGTGGCTGCCGGCAGAATAGAATAGCACCCCCCTCTTCTTGCCGAGGTGTCGTAAAAGGCGACTAAGGTATCTCTTTAACACCGCAATTCAACCAGATGTTCAGAGAAGGAAAACTCGACCAAACCTACATCCCGCTCCCTCCCGATCGTACTGGTTCTCCTTTCCATCGGGCCTGAGGGAGCTCGGACGAGAGAGTGCTTTTCTGGCTGCGCGTCCAGCTATGCACTTAAATATCTCCTGCGCAATTGACTGTTTCCGAAAACTGGACCTCGAATTTCTGAACCGGTGTTGAAACAGTCGCCGTGGCCGAAACCGGCTAGGACATCATCATCATTATGTTATCATATGTTTTTTTTTTCCGAATTGCTCTTTATATAGTGTAGTTGTAATAATTATGAGAATCGTATAATAGTACTAAATAAAAGCAGTGCAGCATAAAAAAGGATCTTAAATTATTCTATAGTTTTTTATACTCATAGAGTATAGAATAAAAATAATATAACAGGGATTATTTCCGAGCTAGGTAACAATGCTAGTGAATGTTCGAACACTTCTCTGCAGTTTATGTAAATCTGACGAATTTTCTCATTTCATTCTTGTAACAATTTATAGAATCCCTGCGAACAAAGATAGAGCACCAAAAAGGGTTCTACCTCTACACAAAGAGTATTTGTTTGATTTTTTTTATTTGTTTGTTTTAATAGGGATAAAAAAATAATTTCCTCGTTCGGTGTGAATCCACCGTCAGCGAACCCAGCGAATGACCTAGTCGCGGCATTCGCCGTACCCGCAAATATGCAGTGCCGTACGGAATGCCATATCTATGTCAGTAAACAAAGTAATTATAGTGACCGGTATCGGCCAGATTATCGTTTCATTGATCACCAATGTCAGTTTCACTAATCCTATGATATTTTTGTTTTTAAGTTATGCAATTTAGGGTACTTGTAACTTTCAAAAACTATATTTGGGAACGACATTTTTGTAACAAAAGTAACCAAAGCGGTGCAGACATTAAACGACGTAAATGATTGTTATCTTGCAAATCTGATGCGCAAAAACTGAACTGAGCACCGTAAGAGGTAATATTTCGTCAAGTTGCGTTATTGTTTGTACTTCCGGGTCAAAGACCCGCAGCTCGCGATCTTGATGTATTCCTAGCCCTTTCCAATTTTCAAGGATGTGCGGATGTTCATGAATGGCGAGGTTGGTCGGAACGTGGCGGTCGTCGATCGGGCGACCGTTAATGAGTCACCGGCAACCGTCGCCATCAGCGGCTGCGACGTAAACAACCGGAGCTACGCCCTCCGAGGCCACCGCGCGCAAATAAACGCGCCTCACATGGGTGTACCGCCAACTGTTTGACGCAACACGCAAATAACTGCGCCACGCCGCGCCGCGCGGTCTATACCCATAAAGCCGCGTCCACACCAAAACAACGAAGCCCAAAGACAGTACCCACACTCTTACTAATTTACTATTTTTTCATATCTATAGCCGCTGTAGATTAAAAATAAATTTATATAAAAAGAAACTATCTTTGTTCTTCACTGGTTTGATGTGGATATTCTTTAATGTTCCGCGCAGAGTTATATGGTCGAGTTGTCAAGATAATTTAACTTAATTAGGAACATTTGCACTTCTCACTTCACAAACTATAAATCTAGCACCACCTTTTATATAATTACTAAATTTTACAATGCTAATATTTACTTTAAAAATCTGACACCGGAAAGTGAAAGGTAACACAATAGCCTTTTAATGTTCCACAATACGTTTACAATTATTGTATTTTTATATTGGTGAAATGCAGAAATAAAACTTAATCTAAAATGAGAAAGTTAATGAGCAGCTCATATCTACAAGCATCAAATCGTGCTATTTCGACACACCATTACAGCTATTTACCGTGCAACTTTAGTTAAATTATAAGTCTATATCAAATTAATATTCAAACTCCAAGCCGACGTTTATTATTTTAAATTGGGATATATTTTATATAGTATTTTTATGACGGTCGTTTCACGAATATCACTTTAATCGAATGAAGTATTGAAAATTGAAGTGCCAAAAAGTTAGTTTCTATTTTAATCACTCTGTGACTAAACGATTAGACACAGCAACACCCATGAGACATGCCGCAAATTTTATAGAGCATCGAGAAATAATAATGGATTTTAATTGATAAATCCCCATTCAATATCTGCTTGATCTATAAAATATTATTGCTTTGGTGTACACATGTCTTCACATAGCGTAACATTATTTAATTTTTACTGTTGTCAATTTTTTTCACGCTTCATATACTTTTTTTTTGGTTACCCGGGGGAAATCCCTAACGGACCTTCAGGCGGCAGTGAAGGCCGCCCCCCGGTGTGTCGGACTTGCACCGTCTAAAATCCCTGGGGTGTTCCTTCTCCCGCCTGCCGAGTGCCAAGGGTAAGGCTGAGCTATCTTACTCGGCAGACGGCGACGTCAAGCCTTCTGCAGGCCCCGCCTACTTGGCAGGGGGTGGTTAAATAGTCGCCACACTCCGCGTACACCTAACACATTTGGCGGAGAGAGTGGTGTAATGTGGCACCCTCCCCTCATCTCCATGATTTGTCATTAGAGCTGTGTGCGGGACCACATCGCACACCGCTCACGCCTGGATCTGGGCGACGCGCTCCCTCAAGTGCGATGCTCCATATATAATTGTATATTTAAAAGATCTTATATTTCATTTATAAATTTAGCAAACTTACCATGCCATTCTCAGGTTAATTATTAACTTTTCATGTCTTGGAAGAATTACATATATGTTGTGTTTAGCAGTAGATCGTGTGATGATGGTCTGTAATAAAATAAAAATAAATAATAAAAAAAAAACATTTTTTTGAATTTACAAGTTCAGAGTCCGTGGAATGTACGAAGCGATGGCTGTATATGACAGTACAGTCGCTCTCAGAGTTTTCGCTTTATATTATTATTAGAAATAAGGGAGTTACATAGTAAATTGAATAAATGGATACACTGCCTCTATCACAAATAAATATTATAATGCTCTTGCCATCGATATCAGAGTTACAATAATGTTAAAAAATTCTTCTGAATTCATTTTATGATTTGGGAAAGGACAGTATATTTACTTGATACTTTTGTTGCATGTGGAGTTTGAGGCTTATTTATTATTCAGCAATGCATATGGCTTATTATTCAGCAATGCACATTTTGTTTTAGTCATTATATGAAAGTCGATTTTGTATTTAAACTCCTACACTACTTATACTGGCTCCAAGGTAATTTTTTCGCATTTACTAAATCTGGTATTTAAATTGGGCTGTGTCCAGAACATGAGTACAAGTACATAGTACATAGTAAGTAATATGTACAGTGTACTCGCTTCCCACTGAGTTGCCGATGGTGACACTACTATAATCAAGCGTGTGTCCACTAGCTACCTGTCATGTAATCGTCAAAACTGGCTTACATCACAGCTGGTGGACGAATTTAGGGTTGTGCAAAGCATTCAGTAATTATTTTCATTTCACATTTATATAGCAATTTATTATATCTATCGAAGCATGACTGACACAAGAAGTGACCACGTTTATCCAAAACATTACTTATGATTTTAAATTGAATTTAAACATTAAGTTTAAGTTTTCTCCACATCTCTGCTGTTTTCAATTTTTTTTAAAAGAATACATTGAAAAATTGTTGTAAAATGAACTCTACGACTTTAGTTCTGCGATCGATATTTTTAAGTTAAAAACATAAAATATTGGCGGTCCATGTGGTCCAGATAGTCCAAATAGCGTCTATAAATTTCAGCCTAATTGTAATGTATTAAAGTGGAGACGAAAAGTCTTTCATTGTTTTAACGTTATGAACACGTTGAAACTTGACAGCGAAAGCTCGCTAAACATAGATTAGTTTTGTCGTATATCGGATAGTATGCTAAATTAGGGTTCTATTACCTCGGCATCTGCACGGCATGCGTAAATACAGTCGTGTGGAATCGTCGGCGAGTTCAAAGGCGGGTCACGTGCGAGGTCGGCTCCGCGCCACTTTTATTACATTCTCTGAATAAAAAGCCACGACAGAAAGCTTATTTCCACACGTTTTTGTATATCATGTACTCGCAATTTTTCCCAAAAACACAAAACCGAAAATTTCCAGCTTCTCCAGGCAATATCTTTTAATGCAATATAGATTCACGGCAGTGGTCACATCGCACGTCTTGATAAGTACAGTGCACTCTAAAGACATAGATGTCCAAAATGTAATCAGATTAATAAAAATGATTACGATTACATTTTACATTTTTTACCATTAATATGACTGCATTTTGCTCATCTATGTTTTAAACACTACGGAATCCTCAATTGCATACACATTTATGATTTCTTAATGTTTTAAATGGATTTAATCATGATTACAGAGCAAGAAAATTAAAATAACGTCTACATTTTGTAATCGTTAATCATTAATCAGATTACATTTTGCCTATCTCTGTCTAAAGGCACGTTACAATTCGACCGAAGTCGAGTCATGTCGCGACTCGGCAGCGGCGGCTTTCTATGTATTGAAATGGAAAGGCGTCTGATGGCAGCTTGACACTTCGCCTCGGGGTTGTGGAGAATTGATTACAGGACCCACAGTCCCCGTCTATATGCAGAAGTAGTCGCCTTGAGGTTTTTAGCCGGTACAAATCTGACACACCTCGGCCACGCCACCCCTACGTGCGGCTGGCTCGGTCCAATGAGGATTTTCCCGAAGTAATAAACTTCTATATGATATATCATTTTTTTTAATCAATAATGGCCGATGTTAAGAAGATATGATTTTCTTGACTGGCATATTTTATTGACGTGAATACAAGAAACTCTCTTCATAAAGTCATTCTTAAGGGTGCTAAGATAAAATAATCCTAGGTTTAATAGGTAGTTTCAAGTTCCCCGGACACAAAGTTTAATCTTTATTAGGTACAATGAGTTACCTGTAAGAATTGGTTTAACGCTGTTTGTCCCCCTCGTGGATCAGGCGCGCCGTGACCAGCTTTCCATTATTATACCGTACCAGTCATGTTTTACGATCGTGACCTGAATCTCGTTTGGCGTTTTGTTCTCTCTTTATTATCGAATTACCATTAAGTACGAACATTGTCGAATAACGATATTGTACTTGTTTGATTTACCACAGACTCGAGCTTGTCATGAACAATTTACAACCTCGCAGCCTCGATATTTTATTTATATGAAGTACTTGACATTAAACGTGCTGTATCGTTTAAATACAAGTTCGACTTTATATGATTTACAATTGTTTCTTGTCTGTACACGAAAGCCATGGATAATATTTATTATATTAAAACTTGAATATTAGTAATGTCCGGCCGAAACTTCGGCTCCGGCCACCTTTAGTAGAGCCTTCGAAAATGGGCCGAATGTTAGACCGAAGCGGAAAGTTCTCAGCAATTGCCGAAATAAACTTGATTGATCTGACTGATTATTAAATTACTTTTAATTGTGTAAATAGTTAAGTGTATAATTTACATTATTTGGATTTTTTTTTGTATTAGACAAAAAAACTTCAATCTCATGATAGAAAGTGATGATAAAGCCAATGATGAAGCGACATAACCTAATAAATACCGGTTCACTCGTTCAAATATTCTCATGTCCTAAGATGCTGGAAAAACAGTCGCAGAAAACGATTTCCACCCTTTGGTGGTTCGCAGCAAAACAAGAAGCGAATCACCCCATGAGCGCAGCGGTGCAAGGTTATTTTATCAATTATTTGTTTAAAAGTGACAAGCCGAAGCAAGTCACTATAAAAGATTTGAGCCCCATGGACTGTGGTTAAATCAAGGCTTGTGTAAAGAGCCTACCACATGAATGCCACTCGTCACATGTTGTATATTGCTAACTAAACTTTTAAATGCCAGCAGTACCAAATGCTGCCCATATAATTGCAAATATATAGGTATCTATATATTAACATGGGAAGCAAAAACTTTGTACCCCTTTTCACGAAAATTGCGCGGCCGGAGGAGTATGTTTATATAATATAGTTTATATAGAGAAAGAGTGCAGAATGCAATTTTTTTTTAAATTAATGCATAAAATATACATTAAATCAATAAAAAAACATACACACAACCGTGCATGTGACACACGCACGCATATCTACAAAAACCTCAAGGTAAAAGCATGAACTGTGGGTCCTGTAATCAATTCGCCGCAGAACATAATACTATGTTATCCTAACAAAACTAAATACTTTTCTAACATAACCGCATTTTCTACAAGCTTTTACCGACCGTTTGTAACAAAGTTCTGCGTTTAATTTTCCTTTCACTTAACATCCGATTAGCTATATTGCAATTTAAAGGTTATCTAATCTTTATAAATTTACGAATATCCATTTCATTATGAGTAATTTATTATTACTTATTATTTTATAGCTTTTACATGAAATTAATTACTACTAAGTAATGAGTGATTTCAAGCATGTTGAAGAGATCTGATAGTTCGAGTGTTATTTATTTTAATAGCAGTACTCAGCATTTATTGATAAATACGTGAGAAAATTAATAAAGATAGGGCTTCGTCCTAAACCGTATATAAATAATAAACACTGAACTATATAGATAAATCCCTTACTAATTTTAATTGTAAAGGTTTTTTTAAAGTATCTAATATTTCTCGAGACTGGAGTGGATTTTCTGCAATACCAAGCTAGAAATCTTTATATATAACTATTTGTAACGATTTGTAGCCTGTATATATTTTGATAAATGTTCTCAATTTTTTTGTGTAAGGTATTGAACGTATTTAGAAATAAAAATACAATCGCAAAAAAGATAAAAATTATTAATTTGTATTCAGAAGTTTAGTTGTAGTTTGAACTTAAGCGAAGACCTTGATAAGTTGATAAAATATTAATTATTGCTAAAGTGTATTAGGAACATAATATTGTATATTTAATGGTCCTTCTATAATTTAGTAGATAATTCGTAGAATGTTTATTATGTTCGAAGTGCAGCACATAATATAATTTAGAATTCTATTAATAACGATGTTTTCTTTGATGGTAAAGGCGTTCTTATTTATGTCACTGGATAAACAAGAGACAAATATTGACCGGGAATATTCCGTAGAAATATATAAGAAATGTTGACATGTCTTGAATATTCTTTGTTAACTTATCGTTAACCTTATGGGGCCCTTGACAATCGCTTACGTATTTCTCTTGTCATTTTCTTTACTATCGATGTATTAGGTATTCATATTATGTCTGTTAACTGCTATAATATTACGCATTATATTTTTATTAACATATTTAAAATAATCCAGACACCGCATATTTTTAAAAGTAAATCGTAATAAAATTTTACTGGATTTATTTAGATCTATTTTCTGGTTACTATTTCTTCATCTACTAGACTTACTTTAAAATACAAGACCGTTATTCGGTTGTGTAAAGAACGAATAAGTAGAAATCAAGCTCATTGACTTTATATTTGCACTTCTTGAAACAATTAATTATATTTATCATTGTGTTATTAACAATAGGTATCTTACTCAAGAAACACCATTAATGTAGATAAGCAGAAAATATTCCACATAATATGCAGTATAAGATCTTACGTAGGAAATCGGAGTAACTGGGACCAATGACCAATAAAATAATGTTATATTTCTTGCTCGTACGAGTATTGAAATGTTGATATAAATTACTTATTACATGTGACAACCCTAAAAGCCCCTACGAACGTAAATACATTTTACGATCGCTTTATCGACAAGCAATTATCAAAATGGACACAACAAAACAATTCTCCGTATCCATATTGTGAAGGGCCAGATGCGCGACTTTATTCGGAGGTCGAATGTATTAAGTGCTACCACCATTGCTGGTTTATTTCGTCACTTTTATGTAATTGGAAATATATGTTAATTAACGTATATATTTGGCATGTAACATATTACAATATTTTAACGTATGTCATTGCGTTATTCTTTGAATTGATACCGAAAGATTTTACAATAACATAGCGATGATATATCGTCATTTTCCTGGTTAAAGGTGGCTGATGAAGTATTTTATCCCAAAAAGAGCATTAATTTAAGATGCAAGTTTGATGATGTGTGGAGAAAAAATATTAAAAGTTCTTCGGAACAACAGTGTAAAGAAGAAGTAATTGATACAAATTGATAGTTCAAAGATACAAATTTAAAAATATTCATCACCAAACCACTTCACAATACGGGTATTTCATATTGAAAAGGGGAGCGGCAAAAGAGCGTGATTCTGGAGTTCGTTCATATTTGATTAGTTTATATTTTTACGACGTAGGAAAGTGTTCGTGTATTTTTTTTATTTGTATGAGGTTTAGTTTTCGCGTTATGAACCTTAAAAAAAGTGTGTAATCAAATTTCTGATTTTTTGGAATCGATTTATTTGTATAATTTTAAAAATTGTAAAAAAAAGTAAACAGAAAAACAGAAACAGGCTTAAACAGAAAATTAATTGTTATTTTTTTATGAACGTAGATTTTTAAAAAAACTTTTTTCTTACACAAATCTGAAAATAAACTTTAGTGTCTTTTTTTCAAACTTTGACCATTTTTATTTTATTTTTATAGGTATTATTTATTATTATTTTTTAAACAAATGTAAGACGGCACTTAGCGCCACTGGTACTATGAAACAAAGTTGACAACAATCGCGTCGCGCCTTCGATAAACCGTGCCAAGTACAATAGTTTCATTACTATAAAGTGTGATCTAACCCACACACTTCATATTGTCTTATAGCATTATTAAGCAACATTAATAAACACCATTGTCCATAACATGAGCTAAATCAAACAATAATGCTGAGAAAATTTTGTTGGAAAGATAGGATTAAAGTTTTTTTTTATACGTACTAACTACTGAGGGCCGGGATAGGCCTATACAGTTCAACTGGGCTTAGGGAACGAGCACAGAAGGTGCTCAGCCAGCGAGTTTATGGGTTGGGTGGCCATGCAAAGGCACCCCTGTGGGGACGAACCTCGACTTGGACCGCCAGCCAAAAGAATACAATCCCTACGTGTGGTCTACTAGCGTTTCGCAAGCGACTACCTTGAGAAGGAACGCCGAAAGAAACTGGCTGCGTCGGAATGGAAGGAGTTTTTATACAGTACTGTCCCTTTTATACTACGTCCAAAGTGCAGTCAAAAATGAATATATTATGAGATTAATAGAAGCATACAGTCTGCACAGGAAAAATTGAAGCTATTAGAATTAACCCCTTTTTCGATATTGAAAACTGCTTGATCATCTATGCGGTAAAAAACGGTTATTTCTATGGCGAATAAACATGTGTAATTTGCCTTGATCACTCCGAGCGGCGTAACGGTGTGAATGAACCAGCGACAATAACAGGTGATGCGCGCAACACAACGTGTGAGGCGAGCACTCATAACTTCATTCATACAACGGAAGCATAAATCAACGTAGCGAGGCACTGCGTTCTGAGGATTACACTGCGCCGCATATCTTCCACTTACAATCTCCAATCAGTCCACGCGGACCCGGAGAATCCACTGCTGAATGTTTTGTTATTGCCTCGATTCTCTCGAGCACACTATTGAATATTTCATAAACATGTAGATGTTACGGTCTAAATGTTAAACCTACTTTATAATCATAAATATTTTCTTAAACCGGCTCCATGTAGTGAATAGCTGTACAGAATCTAAGATATTTTATGTGTTATAAATTGCCAGATTAATCGGATATCCGGTAAAACGCTTTGCCGTGAATGTTCGTAAGCTTAATATGGACATGTAATAGGAACATATAATATTAATAACTATAAAGGTTGTAGTACGTACAAGTTCTATTTAATCCTAAATAATTTTCATTGGATATCTCGTTCGCACTAAACAGTGTTAAGTTCTAAAACAGTTAACGCAAATATAATATTAGGATTATCGAAAGATTTTTTTTTAAATAATTATGTTTTGTATATACTAGATGATTTTGTCCTAACGTCATATATAAATATAGTGGATAACTAAATATCTGAACAATAAATATATTACGAAAGACATATGTATATGCAAATGAGCTGCAAGTTATAAGGAAACTCAAAGTTGAACGCTGAATTTTATATTGAAAAATTAACTTTAATCATTTAAAAGTTATTGTTATTCAAAAAAATATATATTAATTTACAATGTTTAAATTAGATATACGTTATTTATTATGGCAAAGATAGCAAATATTATACAAGATTGTAAAGAGATTAGAAATTGTTAATATTCTAACTTCAAACCTGAGGATAATAGCGCTGCAGTATTACTTGATTTCTTGTTAATCATAATGACGAATGACTCATTGATGGACGCCTACTAGCGCATGAATTTGTCGGCAAACCATTTTTTTATACTGGCTCGACAAAGTGACTCCATTGCACCTGGTGTAAAGTACAATGTAGTCCAAGAATGACAACGACCGTCAAGGGATTAAAATTCATTGACAGTCGCCATCGCTATATCAGCCCACATATACCACGACAGAAGGTCCCTAGGTATATGAACAACTGGATATATACAAACTTATCAAGAAACACGACAGGCCGAAGCGAGTCACTATGATGGTCTTTCATCTGTGTACTCTGGTCCCGACCCAGTTCAAACAACTGCCCTGCCAATAAAGGTAACGCTAAACCACTAAAGATATCCTTATTAGCATATTAAGCAAATTTTGTGTTTGCAATAAATATATTTGTAATACAATAAACCAGTGATTTCCAAAGCGGTCTACGTGACCCACTTAGGGTCCACGGGAAACTAGACGGGGGTCCACGTTGGTGTTAAAAATTGGAATTTACAAGTAAGTGGGATTTCACGAATATTTATCTGGTTTAAATGGTAAACAACAAAAATGTTGGCTTGACGTTACTTATGTAGCTAATTATTAAAAAAATGCGAAAGGAAATGAAGGAAGTAAAAAAACTAAATTAAGTAGTTTTTGCCAGAATGTATTTAGGTGATAAATCGTCATATAGAGACTATAAAAAATACACTGTGATTCTTTAAAGGTTCTAATCTTCACATTTTTAATGAGCTTTGGGAATATGGTAGAAATGTAAAAGACAGCCGAAACCAATCAAATTTGGAAAATGCTCTCCATCAAAAAGTTTGGGAACTTCTGGAGTAAACAAATGGCATTATTATTATTGAGTGAAAGTGCAATGAGTCACGCGCGACGCTCTCGCTACGCGACGTTGAAAACAGCTACGGTTGCGCCGACGGCATGGCCGCCATGCTTCTTTTGCGTTCTATCTGGCCTTTTCCGGGGTGACGATTAAGCGATTACTCAAAACGGCAAGAATGAAGGGCGAAAAATCTTAAAATATACAATGTTCAACACAATGTAAAGTCGAATATAGTAAATTTTATGCTATAAAAATAATAAATTCATAATTTGAAAATAATCCATTTATTTAATCTGTGGTTCTACATAGTAAATATATTTCTTACTAGCTGATCCGGCAAACGTTGTTTTGCTATATAAGTTATTGTAATATCTTCTAAGATGTTCATTGAAATTAAGTGATGTCAAAGACAATTTTATTCACAATTAAATACTCCTAATCAACAACACATTAAAGATTAATATTATTACGTTGATACAACTCTTAACAAATAATGCATAAATTTCGAACAATTTGATTACCATAGAAACGGTTCTAGTAAGTTAATCTTAAAAGATAGACATATACTGTTGAGGACATTTTTTTAGATCATTTTAAGAGGAATAATTCTTTCATACATATATTTTTGGTATCTTGAACAGTTTTCGCAGCGTACGCAATGGAAGCACTCAAGGATGAATAATTTTCCCCGTTTTTTACATTTTCCATTATTTCTTCGCTCCTAACAGTTGCATCGTGATGTTATATAGCCTAAAGCCTTCCTCGATAAATTGTCTATTCAACACAAAGATTTTTCAATTCGAACCAGTAGTTCCTGAGATTAGCGCGTTCAAACAAACAAACAAACTCTTCAGCTTTATAATATTAGTATAGATTCAAAGTATTTAAAAATACAGTTTATCAAACGCAAAGCAGCTAGGTTCACCGGCCTCGACGATTTCAAGACCTTGCCCTTCCAGTCGAAGGGCAGGTTGAATTCGATCGAGGGTTTTCACAATATTAAACACGGGTCGAAATGATAATCTGCTTTTTTAAAGCCAGTTAAAATTTTCACCATTTTGTCTCGAAAATAACGTTCTCATGACTTTTAAGATGTTAGTGTAAAGAACGGAATTACTATATTTGCTCAGAGCCGCAAAATAGCCAGATCGATAGGAATAAGATGTAGGGACATCTTATCATGAAAAGCGCTGAAAGTTGTGCACAATAAACTTACATAATGCTATCAAACTGTAATAACCTGTATAACTATCGAGGTAAGCAGAAACATATACTTGTAAATATTGGATTTATTTTTTAAAGTCATGTCAAAAGTGACCAGAAGCACAAATGATGCAGTTTTAAAGTCTCTACGATTATGAAACTATGTGCTATTTTTTTTTGCTATATATATGTGGATACCAGCTCTATTTCACAATTCGATAACTCAATTTACAAATCCAATTGGAATCACGTCATTCACGTCACGGAAATACTATGCAGGCTTCACAAATTTCGGATTTTTTAAATACAGAAATAACAAGCCCTTATACTTCCTTATGGCAGTATTATTAGTTAGTGCCAACGATGTAAGTAGAGTTATAAATAAAAAGAGCTGAAAAAATGTTTTACTAATACCTGTAAATACCCCGATGAAGGATACACGAATAAAAGGCAAAATGGTCGGGGAAAACCCATACGTTAAAGATAAGCGTAACGACAATTTTGCGGCATTGACTATGTTTAGCGTTAACTCGTCAATAAAAGACCAGAAAAATGTTTTGTATTTATTATAAATTATTAAAAATTTCATAAACTTCCAGTCCATTAAAAACCTAGAGTTACATATGCCCAAATAAAAGCAACCTTTTCTCAAATCATATTTAGATATAAAACAGGACGATCTACTAGTCACTAGATACAATTGTAAATTTGGTGAATTCTGTTATTTCAAGAAGTTTATAAAATTAAGTGGCATCTATTATTTAAAGGATTTTAAACAGTAATTATTCATATCTTGGACATACTGCTTGTATGCATGTATGTTTGTATGCGCTTTATGACGATATTAGGTAATGCAATTTTTTTTACATAATAAGTAGATATTCTCCAGAACATGGGCTTTGTTTGGTTATGATTGGTTCAGTAAAACCGGGAATCGTGTTCGAATGTGTCGTACTGAAAAATATATGTTTCAGTCTCAGCGTTATTACGAATTTTAAAATTGGTTGTAAATAAAAAGAGATACAGCTTGAATTCTACATAGTAGTCGTTTTCTTGTGCTAGAGAGGGCAAGTAAAATGATTTTTTATGTAACACTAAAATAGCTTTATTAAGCTGCAAGTAAAAATCTAATTAGACATGACCGTATGTTTGGTCACTTTTGTCATTGTTACTGTAAAGTATAAACGAAGCCACGAGCCATACTCTAGTAATTATATAATTATACATTTATCTATGATAAATATTCATGAATCGTTACTATTATAATTGTATCGGATGTGTAAACACGATAAAGGTTTTTACCACGAAAATTACAATTTTATTCTTTGTAAACTGTTCCCAGAAGGGACGAGTCGCAAACATGTATTTTCTGCGAATAACCCGCATGAACTCGGAAAAACCATTCAGATCATAAAGATAAAATAAAATTACAGTCCTTTTGACAAAACGATGCAACTGTTTAAAACAAACGTAGCAGCGTCGTTTTTTGTACATTGTGAGTTTTTGAACTAATAGTATTAATAATTATATATATAATAAATTATATATTATACACAACCTATTTGTTTTCTTTTTCTTATTTGTATACGTGTACTTCACTTACCTCAATCGTAATACTATGTAGTATTATTACGAATCATAAATATTATGTAATAATTTTAATTATATTTTTCTAAGTTAACAAAAAGCCGGCGCTAATGCAAAAATTCGTAAGTTGGAGATTTGCTTATTATATATAATATTAATTCAAATAAATAATATTCGTAATTTTCTTGCAATTCTATGTTAATTTCCAATTTTAATGTATTCATTATATATAATTTTCCGTTTTATACATACTGTCTAAATATACATTAATTATGTCTTTAATTCTTCGACCGGTTACCCAAATCCTCATTGAATACTTACTTAAGGCATCGCTGGATGTAAATTTTATTATTCATTTTAAATGATATTCTAAGTTTCTATTAGGAGTTAGCACTTTTTTCAGTGAATGTAACTATAAACAGCACATAGGGCTGTTAAGGTTTGGAAAGATTCACAATTATCTCCAGACATCGATTTTCGAAGAAAACATATGTACATACTGCATAGTACAGTTTGTAGTAATAATGTAAGAATTTACGTTAGAGTACGATTGGGCTGACATATGCAGGGGCACTGCCAGAAACTAGAATAAAAAAAAATGCTTAGTCGAATATACATTCATATCACGTGCCTGGCAGTAAAACGGAAACGTAAAAAAATAAGCATGTAATGTAACAAAAATGACAGATACATTGTGTTAGTATCTAAAAACGGTAGTCAGCTGCGCTGCTAATTACGACGTATAATTTATATGTATGCAGTCGATATAAGCCCCTAATTTGTCTGCTCTCATTGAAAAGTATAGAATATAATATATGGGGCTCAACTAGCTATATTTCGTTAAATAAGTAAGGCAAACAACGTTTTTAAATGCAGTACCATACCTTGTACATTTTTTTTAAATATTATATTTTATACATACTTAGAGAGTGAGTAGGCAGCCTTAATTAAGTAGTTAAATGAAAAAACTATTAATTGTTGTAATGTAAACGTAACATACAGTTTACAAACAATATTAAACTCTTTACCAAGGTTGTAAACAGGAAAATAATAATCTACATTCAACGTAACTGACACGTAACTCGGTATCTGTGAGGCAGGTCATAAAAATCTGAAATTAAATAGGAAACTAAATTAATTAATTAAATAATCATAATTAATATACAGGTGTCCCACGAGACCCAATATCAAATAAATAAACATATTTTTTCTTAAGTTTTTTATAACTTTAGAATTTCTTAAGCACAGATTGTAATTGATGAAAATTGAATAAATAGCATTTTAGAATCTAAGTCTCAAGTGTGAGTTTTTTTAATGTTAACTGTTCAAATTCGTTTTCATTTATTCTAAAATTGAATATTTTGCTCATTTATGGGCATAGGTACTGTTGTAATAATTACCAGCATAATTCTTGTATTGTCAACTACTAGTAATTTAAATGTAGATATTGGGCCTCCTTTTGGAACACATTACAAAGCATTAGCCTTATTAAAATGTTTGAGCTTATCTACGCATTGTCCAAGATCAATAAAAATCGAAGACAATCAGTAATTGATGATTCATTCATACGACTCGATTGGTACAACTCAGCTCTAGTGTGTACGCGCTGTAGTAGTTATAATAAAATTGTAAAGAACGCAACAACGACGTGACGTGACGTGCATAATGCACATTGCACGCGCTCACGTGCTAATATAAGTATGTTACCGTAATAATATCATCTATAGTTACGTTTTTGCCTGCATCACCGCACCAAACAAACTCAATGACTGTACTAATTTTATAAAATTATCGTAAAACGTAAAACCGACCCGCAATCTACTATTAATAACAGGCATTGCTCGTACCACGAAACCTCGTAAATGATTCTGTGATGTCGTTAATTTTCATTGTGCACAAGCATTTTTGAGAGCTATCGTTGTCGTCCTTCAGCGGCGCGTTACCTTGGTACGGAGCCGTGGGTAGAGGCGGGCGGAGTGGAGGCTGTAGTAGACACGTAGTACGCGCGGCGGAGTGGGGAAGGCGGGATCGCGTCGCGTTCAATATTATTTGTCGGTACATATGTACTAAAATAGTAATGTTCCACTTCCCTGTTAACACTTGAATTGTTGTTTTAAAGTGAATGTTTTTGTTTAGATCTTTATGTTGTTTTTTAATCTAGACACGCATGCGTGTTTATATGTCAATTTATATTTTACAGTAATACTGCTATAAAACATATATCGTAAATATAATGTCAAATAATATTCCTAAATATATTTATTCATCATAATAAGTATTAATAAGTTTATGAAAAAAAAGAACATTTCTCGCACGGGTTAGTGTACTTTTTCTTAAGTCATAATTAATATTTAATTTATTGCAAAAAAAAACCATTATTTATAAATATAAGAACCATGAATGAATAAAAAATTAAAGCACTAAATTATATCGATAAAGATATTATAATAAATCCCAACACTAGTGTTTGATGTTCTACATTGTACAGTAAGATTCCTGTCTATAAATACTTATTGGGTGGACTGACCAAAGAGTGCAAGAGGCAAGAGGGGCCGTGCGGCTGAGTTCGTTTGCATCCGAATGCACCAGCTGATGTGACCCTTAACTACCGTTACTTTAAACGAAGACTGGGGGTCTCCCCCGTTCAGTGAAACTATATGAATATGACTTATTGCTTGTCTGACATCAGTATATTATTAAGGCCTGCTCTACACGTAGATTTGATTGTTGGCCCTACTACACATAAAAAATGTAAAGTGTAAATTTTTTAAAAGACGTTGATACTAACTTTCGCTACGGACACCGCGGTGTGACGTTGGCTTTAAATTCAACGATGGTAATCGATCGAAGAATGTCGGTTTTATGAAACAAAAAAAAAACTGCATCCGTAGATTCATAGTGCATTATGTGTTAATATTAATTATTTAACAGCTGATATATATATAGCGAAAACTTTAAAGCCTTACAACTTTCAATTGTTTTCCTAAATCAGAACGGAAGTTGGAGTCTCACTAGAGACAAGTTTTACTTAATTAGTGAGACTTATGACCCTGTTGTATATTTAAGTTTTGTTATGAAACAAATATTATTATTATAAAGCTATTTAATATTCTGATTTACTCTATTAAAGAATAATTAAAATGCCAATAAAAAAATCTTAGTAATAATATTCAAGAGGAATAGTAAAACGTGGAAAGACCTGTATGATATGTATAAGTATTTTAAAATGTAGGAAAATTCTATTTACGTCATAATTAACATTTTTAATGGAATTTGCTGATTACTTATTCCTTTACTCAGAATATATTGATAAAAAGCATTATTAAACACCATCATCGTCAAATCGTGCAATATGTATTGCACTTTGTTGCATACTATAATATAGAGTTATGTATGTTTTTGTAATATATTTTCAAGGTTCAAAAAGAACTTCCCAGCTTCCTAGATTTTAAATGTGAATATTTTAGGAAATTAATTAGTTAATTCTACTGTGTCCATTGGCATTACGATTTTTAATTCGGCGTACTTATATTTTGTTATATTTACTATACTTTATACTTATTATATTTACTATTAGAACACTAATTAACATAACAGTAATAAGTATTAAAAATCAACGTTAATGTGTCTATTAATAATAAATTATATTAAGAAATTTTAATAATAAAAAACGAAAGACATATGGGACAAACAATCTTATTATTTATACGACTGTTGCCGGGCAATAGACTTGAGGGAGCGTGCTGTCCGGATGAGAGGGAGAGACAAGTTTTGGAGGGGTGGACTTTACTTCAACTCTTCCCAGAGAGGTAGCCTCAAAAAGATTTTTCGCTCCCGGGCGTCTGGATGAACTTGGTTTCCCAGGCCTGAGTGGAGCGATTAGAGAGATACCTCGGGGGTTTTTAGTCAGTTGGACTCTAACTCGCCGGGGCCGCTGTCCTCACAGTGGCCCTGGTGTGCCTATTAAGGATTTACCTTCGGACACACAAAAAAAAGTGACTGTTAAGGAACGTTTTGGATTTTTCAGTTGCCGCTCGGTACCGGAGACTCTAAAATAGCACCCAGTTTGCAGTCTATCGCTTTATATAATGGCAATCTCAGGCGGCGTATCAAGCTGGCGATCATGAGAGCTGGCTGTGTTGCATAGTCGCCTACATCGAACGCTTTGTCACATAATACATACATAGAAAACAGTCTTCTTGTTACAATACATCGCGACCTGGCCACAGTAGGCTACGGCGGCTGAGGCGCGACTCTCAGAATCCAACTCGTACCTGAAGCGAGCCGTAAACACGCAATGGAAACAGCGGGATTCACTTGTCGAAACTAACGCCATTTCGTGCACATGCGCGTTTTGGTCGCGACCTTTACTGCGTATGACTCGTGCAGTAACTACGCATTACGAAAATTCTATTGCATACAAATATTTTTCATATTATCCGCAGAGCGAATACGGAATTTATTTATAAAAAATTGACGCTTTAACAGAAAATGAACGCTCATTGTTTTCGTATTATTATTAATAATTGAGATGAAATTAATTAGTTAAATCAATTGCCACATAAATGAAAAATTTATTTGAAGTGTGTTCTGAATCAGCTGAATCAGCTTTTATTTTGCGTCGTAAATTCTGTATCACTTGGAATTATAATGAGTAATGCTCGCTTTGAATTAATTATAATTAAATATCGATTAAATAAAAAAAGCTATTTTTGTACAACAAATTCATTTTCAATTGCTGATAATAAATATATCAGGCTTAATTGAATTCCCTTTCACATCAATACACATTCGGTTTTAATTTGTAATTGTAGATTTTTGATAACTTCCGTGATTTAACCCAGTGATTATTAACACTAGACTTCCGTAATTATGAAATCATATTGAAAGATAAGCATATTTATATATAAATACTCATTAATCTTAGCATTCTCTTATCAGCAAACTTCTTAAAGGACATTTAAAAGATCTCTCCGTTCATATTGATCTGCATAATTTTACCAACTGGTAATAGTACTGCAATAGCAGTAATAGTAATAGTTGTTTCTGCTGTTCTAGGGCTTATCAGTGCAGTTGCAGCGTAATCATTCTGCCGACATAGTATAAAACGAATTCTCGCCGCCATTTAAAAAAAACGCGTTGATGAATTTATTCGAAAAAAATTCCTCTTAATGTACGAGTGCCATGAGCACTTCTGATCATAGTAAAAAGTTGATACCTTTGCGGTATCATTGTGAAAAAAAATGCGAATTTATTCGAAAATATTCACGTTTTTCACGTTTAAATCGGCTATTTTTTTTTCTCGGTGTCTAATCGAAATTTTATATAATTCTGAATATGAATAATGAAGCATCGAATTTCGCGTAGGAATAGAGGTATTACATTATTTGGCCGATAATATAATAAATGAACACGTTGAAAAGTTAGTAAAAATTCTGATTATCTCGGCGTTAATGGGTTAATAAGCACAATATTTCAATTCAGCTTACAATAGTTAAATATTTGCATATATTTATTGTAATACCTCAAATGTGCAAATTAATTATATTTATTCTTTTTTTTTTTTTTATTATTTTTTTTTTTATTTATTTTATCGGGTATAAACCTCCTCCAACGAAGCTTTTGTGTACATTTCTAGACTGAAAATTATAATAGAAATTTCCAGACAGACGTCTTTTGCATTTAACCAATCCTTGTCCGCAACTACGGTTACACATATCGCCTTGCCATCTTACGCAATATCGACCTCTACCTCTTGAACCTTGTGCACCTTTTCATGTTGTCATAACAAAAACAATGATAGCTATCGTTAATAAATTAAAAATACACATACTTATTTGGACATGGTTGTACAAGGCAAAAACTAGTGGATTACGTACAAGTAAACAACTGCCCATGTGGTCGCCTACATAATTAGTCCGTGGGAGGTCATTCGCTGGCAATAATCGAATTGGGTGCGAATACAATAACAAACAAATTAACTCTTATATAAAAACAACACCTAATTTCATGCGGAACATTAACACTGCTTTTGTTTAGTTTGTGGCTGTTATTACTGTAATACAACCACAATATTATATCATACAACTTCTTTCTGTGGCATATTTAGAAATTGCGGTCTTTACCACTGTACAAAACATGATAATGACCACCTGATACCTAAACAAAATGTATGGAAAACGTTTTTTTATATTATTGTCTTCCCTAATACCTACATTTGATATTGTAAATAAAGGTTTTTAATCTGATTTTGGTTTTACTTAAATAAAATTATTTGTTACAGTATGCCCATCTATGGACATCCGAAACAAGCCGGAACAAATCCTTCGCCTTCGAGGATGCCGTGTCATCGAAGGCCAGCTCAACATCGTTTTGATGGAGCATGCCACTGTTGGAACTTTCGAGAATATGAGTTTCCCAGAGCTCAGGGAAGTCACCGGTTACATATTGGTGTATAGGTAAATATATTTTTTTAAATATTACTTATAGTAGTTAAAATGCTATGGAATCTTTATACATAATTTGTTTGTTTTTCAAAACATATCAACTTACTTATAAGTATGGTCATGGTTACCATACTAACTGATCAAGTTATGATAAGAAAAATTTGAAAATCGAAATCAGCACTTTCCTGGTTTTAGTAAGATATTTTAATTTTTATGTCTAAGTTTAATAAACGCTTGAAGAGGATTTAGGCTTATTGACTCATTTATATGTTAAAGGGTATCTACCCATACCCAAGGGTAGCCATAGGCATCTGCCTATGCTCGACTAGAGCTGTATATAGGAAAAGGTAGAGGTACGGTTGAGGTCTCAACCGTATAAAGTCAATCTGGTATGGTGCAAATTATATATGTAGATATTCTCTTCTTACGGCGATCTACTGTAATTAACCTAGATAAAAACGTTATTTATTTCAGCAGGTATAAGGTTTTCTTTTAACATAACCTCATATAAAGAATTGTGTTCCGGGGTTTGGCAGTTTAAACAGGGTCAGACATTCGTCGATTGTGCCTAAAAATGTTATGTCTCTTTGCAGTTTCTGGTAGTTTTAGTACGCTATGCCTTATTTTTTATTCAAATTATCTTTCATGCTACCAATAATGAAGAAAACGCTTCATTTCTTATATCCTGTCCACACCAAGTAGGTACCCGTGCTTAAATTTATAATGAGTTGATTTTAAAAATGTTTCAGAACTAAAGGATTACGAAACCTCGGCGATCTATTTCCTAATCTCATGGTTGTTCGAGGGATGCAACTCTTTAAAGACTTTGCCATTGTCATATTCGACAATGAAAATCTTGAGGTACGTAATAAATTACAAAGATGAGAGATTTTATACACATTAATAGTTCACATACCTAAGCGCTTAAGGCTTAACAAATCTGTAATAAGGAAATAAAATAAACAATCACCACTTTATAGATGTGGGAGCTATTTATTATATAGGATTACCAATGACATGTTAGTGAAAGCAGCAAAGATTGCGAGTACGTCAAACATAATAATATTATATTAAAAACAATCGTTACTTTACTTATATTTTGAGTCTGATAATTGATTCCATTTTAATTCTGAAAAAATTTACAATAATAAGTGCACCTAAGCTATTAACTTAAAAAATACAAGTCAATGTAACATTGCGGTGCTATAAAGCTCCTTCTAATAAATGAATACTTAAATAAAACTTATTTATTCAGTCGCTGGGACTTCGTTCGCTGATGAAGATTGAAAGAGGTGGAGTCCGTATCCAGAACAACGACCGGCTATGCTACGCCAACACTGTTGACTGGAGTCGTATCATAGACAACGACGTCGATAATATTATCAGAGTAAATAAATTCATTGATTTTATTTATTGACAAAATTGTTAAACCGCATAAGGTGCAGTCTATGGAGTGACTACTGCTATGCGCCGAGAATCCATTGTAAAATTGCTCCCATATGGAGGTTATAAAATTTATATGGATTTAGGGTGGCTTGCGCTAGCAAATTAAATGTATTGTAGTGTAAGCCTGTATAAAACGCTAATCTGTGAAGCGGTTTCATTCAATCTTAATGATGATTTCAGTTAAAGAGTTGTTACAACTGGATTTTGTGCAAGAGAATAAGTACAGTTCAGCGCTAAATAGCATTTTATATAAGTCTAAACTAGATTTAATTTGCTAGCGCAAGCCGCCCTAGTGTATAATGTTTTATTTATAACAATGTATTACACAAATTTTAATATATTCTTTGTTTTATCTCACCGATTCAATGAATTATTACCATTTAGTTACTACATTATAATTAAACGTAACATTTTAAGAAATACTAATATAAATTGATAAAAACGTCAAACATTCATTACAAAAGGTGGCAGCGTGGTTAATAAGTATCAGAAAATGTTTAATTATGTTAAATTATATTGACAAAATTTTTATTGGATATATCATAACATCAAATAGGAATAAACAAAATATAACTCTGTTTAACAATTAGCACTTTTTAAACTCAGTAAGGAAGCTATGAAGGCTGGTGTATCTAGTGGGATCTTGTCTTTTGTTTTCCTGACGATTTGTTTTCCTTACTAAAGGAGTCAAACTAACCAGTGTAAACAGTTAGGTGTCAGATGTTTTCGTTCACGGCCCAAATTGACGCAATCGACTATTACATGCAACTCTACATCTGCAACGCTCGATAGATCGGATGTCGAACAACCTCATTTCTTCGAACTTCTCGTATTTTTTTATGTTTTTGGAGAAATTTTCGAATTACATCGCAAATTATTTCTGTTCTCTTCCGAAGCATAATATAATTATTAATGGTGTAGATTTCGAATTGCACGAGCACGATTAGCCCTGTTCATGATTTTTTTAGTATATCATCCAAATACGGCAATTGACAGTACAAACCTCGTTCTCTGAGTAAAGTTTCAAATTATTATCTTCAACACGACGAATTCTTTAATCATAAGTGGTAAACTAAGTACCCAGTATAAGTGTACCCTAACATGAATAATAAACAGAACAGTTAAATAAAATATTCATGACAAAAATAAAACATTGGAAAGGAAAAATATCTTTTTCCAGTAAAAACAATGATTCATTGATTTTTTTTAAATATTCACTGTATAGTTGGGTTTTACAGTAGGTAAACATAAGTCAGCACATCTACCATTACTGAAATTAAAAATGAAAAAATATAGTGAAATTAATAAACTCTTTTAACAGCAACATGTTTGTTTACATATCTTTAATTACGCAGTTGCAGCAGGACCATTATTTAAATATGGCTGAGAATAATTCCGTCATCATTGTAGTGAGTCAATGTTTTCCGGTCCGTCTTAACTGAAAGAGTGACAGCATTGCGATTCTCAGCCAAAATTGTTCCTCACAAAACTCGTTTTGGTCATGGGCCGTGGGATTTATTTGTTATTAGTTCCGCTTCGCGTCACACTTTGAGGCGTATGTGTCCACTTAAAAAATACCGCAAAACACTATAATTGTTTTTTTTTTTAATAATATTTTATGATGTTTTATAGTATTTTATCATTTAATTACTCTACAGTATGATTGCGAAGTTGTAAACTTGTCTTTATATTTCCAAGGAAATCGCGGAGTATAGCATTAAATTGAAATTGTACTTAAACAATACTGGACAATTTTTTTTTTTTTTGGTAATCTGGGGCAATATCCTATGTAGCACAAACAGGGCTGTTGCTATTAGGGCAGTGACCTTGGTGTGTCCGTCTCCTACTGACTAAAAACCCTCAGGGTGTCCATCTAATCACTCCACCCAGGCCTGGGAAACCAAATTCGTCCAGTTGCCCGGGGAGCGAACAGCCTTATTCAGACTGCTTCTCTAGGAGGGGTGGGTCTAAAGAGCCCACGCCTCCAATATCTCTCTCTCAGGAGGCGTGCTACTCACTGCGCGCCGCCTCCTTCTCATCCGGGCAGTAAACTCCCTCAAGTCTACTGCCCGGTACTCACCGGGTAGTTGAGTATATAAGTACCCACTTATATATAATTACTCATTTTATACAAGCATATTTCCTAAATTGAGTGCAAGTTTGTTTTAATTCATTAAAGAATAGAAAATTATTTACGCCTGATTTTAGAAATAACTTACTGCTCTAGCTTACGTTTCTTATTTAGAAATATTTTAATCTAGGTTAATGACTGTGATTTTTTTTTATTCTTTTAGTCTAATTATGATGTTCGTCTCTGCGGGCTTTGTCCTAACGCCGAGATGCGAACAGACGGCTCCCATTCGTTACCACAGCAGTGCCCCAGCGACCACAATGGCAAACTTCTCTGCTGGGACGACAGGCACTGTCAAAAGAGTGAGTCTGTAATGTATACATATTTTATTATTAATATTTAATAAACTGTTTCTTTTATTCAGCGTTCACTTTTGTTCACAATATGGCGTACTGGATCTCACTATTTATGTTGTGTAGACCTATGGATTCTCATCCAGCAGATTTCGGTTACGGCGACCACCTTGACTCCGTTGTTGACGACGCTCATATGCCCTCATGTGACTCACATATACTATTTTCATGATGAAGTGTCTGGCACAATACGGACGCGTGAGAAAGCTGTCAACATATGTACAATGGTCGGGCTTTAATCTCGTCGCGCTTGGCATCCAAGTCAGTACTCCGAGTCTCAGAATCGGAGATCATATCGTCAGTCGGAATCGGTAAAAAACGCTGATTCCAAATATATATATATATTACTATATCACCTAAAAATGTCGCTTAAACCATTTGGTTTTCACCCGACGATATCTGTTGTTAAGCTTCTCCACTCACTTCTTTTTTTTTTGTAACCCGGGGGAAAATCCTGCATACAACCATTAGGACTACGGTGAGGGCAGTGATCCTAGCGACAAAAAACCACGGGGTGTCCTAATCCCTCCACCTGGGCCTGGGAATCCAAATTCGTCTAGAAGCCCAGGGAGTGAACCGCTTTGTTAAGGCATCCTCGCTGGGAGGGCGTAAGTGTGAAGGATCCACTACTCGGGAACCTTATCAGGCTGCGCGCCGCCTCCCTCTCATCTGGGCAGAAGACTCCCTCAAGTCTGCCCGTCTTTCCACTTACTCCTACGTTATGCCAGCTTTTCCCATGGTTCATACTGGATATTACACTTTTTGTCTCCTATTGATTCAAATACTGTAATTGGTTGTTGAATTAATTGATAATGGAAAAATAATTAGATACGGAAAATCGTAATTAAATACCGGTCAGTCAGTATGTGTGCCTCCAGTTGATCATATACCTAGAGACCTTCAGTCGTAGTATATAAGGCCCGAGATAACTACAGACTCCAATTTTGGGCTCCATTGTAGTTTTTATCAGGTGCGCCTGTAGCCAGTTTGCCGAACAAGAATAAAAAAGTCGTAGGGCTCGGTTTATAGAAAAACGTACATTGCAGTGTACACTTAGTAGTAGGGAGATTTTATTTGCCAAAACGTGTAATCTATCTACACTATGATGTGTAACTTTTGTAACTCCATATCGTGAATGAAGGGCTTGTGAATAAAATAAATAGAGTATCGCTAATCCTCTCTTTTATCTCTAAATATTCATAGACCTACTTACACAGAATTTGTATTTTAAAAAAACATTTGTAAGCAAAATACCATTAAATTGGTATACTTTAAAAGAAACTTAAATTCTTTACAACAATACTGCGATAATATTACGAGTGAAAAATTCTATAATAATTTAGTCTTCATTGTAAACATTAGCTTGGCAGCTCGCTCGCTGTATTAAAGTTTATATGTGAAAAAAGGAAACAAAAACATATCAATTAGACTTCTTGTTGTTGACATTGAACACTGCCAAGGACTACCTCCGCAGCAAATAGACTGCTTTATTGGATTGTATAACACATTTCTTGACGTTTCATTCGATTGTGAACTTGCTTTGTGTTAAAAATAGAAAATAAATAATCTAGAGACGTTATAATATTCTAGCTAAAAATAGGGCACCTTCGTCGCGGTTTTTCTTATCACAGCATTTATACAATATGTTCCTTAAAGTGTATTTTATTTATTAATAAACACGTCTTTTTAAATCAAATAGAACATTATTAATTTATCCATGTATAAGTTGTTATTTGCAGTGCTGAATTCAGAAAACACAGATCCCGTAGTAAATTTTATAGTTTGTTATATGTTTTTATTTTATTTTATTTTATTTTACATATTAGGGTGCCCAACATGGGTAACATTAGACAAGAAAACAAAAGGATCATGGTACTTAAATAGAACATATAAATGCCCCCACAATTATAGGGCACCACAGCATGCACAGTGATTAATATATAAAGCTAGTTTACATTAAAGAATAATAATAAAATAAAAAAAAAATAAAAAACATATACATACATACATAGACACAACACAAAAGGATAATATTATAGAATGTATAAATAACAACTTTAAACGAAACCGTGACTGATTCCAAGTAACACAAAAAGTAACACAAAAAAAAAGAAAAAATAAATACAGTCACTCTCTACACGCTGTTCTAAATTTTGAAAGAGAAACAGTCAGGACCAAGTCACCGAGTCGCGAGAGTGCGTTGTACTGCCTGCAGATCCTTGGCATGGTAGAAAACTGTCCAAGATTAGTTTTAAAGAAGGGTATAGAAAAAAAATGGAAAGCTGTTTTGCGGGGCAAACGAGAAATAAAACGATTAAATAAAATTAATAACTAAAAATTAATAAGTAATTTTTTAAATTTAAAACGAAATAAAATAATCGATTACACCTATAACCTATTCCAAATTAACTCATCAAGCAGATTTTGTTTGATTTTTTGCTCAATGATTTATTCAGTATTGTAGAAAAATGTATCGCTTTTAAAAATTATGTATAGAGGGTCAAGATGAGCGGGGTTCGAAGCAATAATTTTTTCTACGTGAATAATCCGCTACAGGATGTTGTCCGACCTGTTGTCATAGTGTCGAAACGTGCGACTTCTAAGCCAGATTTGTGGATTTAGTTTTCCGACGAAACAATTATTTTAATGGCTTACTATATGTTATTTGTGGTCTGTGTGTTTATGCTTGTTGAATTCATGTTTGTAAATGCACCTCGACCTTTATTTGAAAAAAATATTAAAGATCAAATTCCTTAACTATTTTGCTTTATAGTTCACACCACAAAAGATAATTTATTAAAATAATTTAATATAAATTGTGATTTATTTTACCCGCTCATCTCCATAAGGATATGGAATGATAATAACTAAATATACTTATTTGACATCTAAAACGTTTGTTTTTTTTATAAGAGTAAGGATTTACTCGTCAAGTTGAATAATAGGCGGGCTATAATCTACCCCATACTGAGATATGATGAGCAAATGCCCTTTTTTTATCGGGAATGCAAAAGATCAATTTGCTAAGTCTTAATCAGTACATACCTACTTACTATAAAAAGCTATTTGTTCTTAGAGGTAGTTCAACCCGTGAACTCAATGATTTTAATTCAAACAGTTTAAGCACTAGCCTGAGAGACCACTCAGAAGGTCAATTATCAAGGTATTTAGACTAGTAATTAATTGTCATACTGGTTTTGCATTAAGTGTCTGATGACATGATGATTTCAGTTAAATGTAGTTATTGGATTCAGGTAGTCTAAGAACGACAGTGACCGTTAAGGTACGAATATCCGATAGCAGCCATCGTTATCATGCCGGCCTAATTACACCACGATCGAAACCCCGTTCTCCTAGTTATATGGATAACTGGACGTCTACACTCACATACTGATTATATGACTGGACCAAGCCAATCATTATTAGTATGTTTGATCTCATGACGCTCTGCCTCATGGATGAACGATGTATCATTATAGAAAATATTGGATTATTAAAGACAGTATTAGTATATTTAAGATAATGTTTTACAAATTGCTTGGTACTGGGCTGTACTCTAATCAAAATAAATGGATGAGACTATATCTTTAGCGTGTTATTTGAAATCGACCGAAATATTTATATCGGTCACAGATCATACTAGTATCCACCATTTGTTGATGGAATGTGTCCGATCTGAATCAGTGAGGGAGGCGTCTATGAGTGACTTTGGTCTGCACAGACTTGGCGTCGAGATGTTTATGAAGTCTTAACAGAACTATTATCTGATGAAGCGTCAGGTCTGTTCAGATTAATGGCGTCATATGTCATGTTAGGTAGATATTTTTGTATAAGGGTACGATAGGGCTAACATACGTACACACATAAAAGCATAGATGGGCAAAATGTAATTAGATTAATAAAAATGATTACGATATATTTTACTTTTTTTACCATCAATATGAATGCATTTTGCTCATCTATGTTTTAAATGGATTTAATCGTGATTACAGAGCAAAAAAATTAAATTTACGACTATATTTTGTAATCGTTAATCATTAATAAAATTACATTTTGCCCATATCTGCATAAAAGTCCCCCAAATAAACAGAATAAAAAATAAAAAAAATATTATATCGGCAACTGATATGAACTGTACATAACTTTTCTTTAACGATTCACAAGTGCTTGGACGTAGAGCTATTTTGAATAAGGTCATACTTGATTTCATTTATAAGTATGCAAAACGTAGTATTAACTTATTGATGAGTGTTCGTCGTCAGTCTGTTCGCGGGAGTGCGGCGACCACGGCTGCATGCCCAACGGCACGTGCTGCCACTCGTCGTGTCTCGGCGGATGCAATGGGCCGACGGCACATGACTGCTTCGTCTGCAAAGGGTTCTCATTCCGCTACAACAAGGAACGGACTTGCATGGACTCCTGTCCGGCTGGAACTTACGAAGTACGCACTCATTGCTCCATTACTACTATTATTATTGATACTTGCCATAATCTTTACACTCCGTAGCACAACATAAAGGGCCCTATAGACAAGTAACATTCGATAAACGATAACGCTACTAGAAAATGAAAAATGTATGAAATTTACATAAGCTTTCAGAATATTACGTCGTCACGCCCATTTCTAATATTTTTCACTTTCCTTTGCTATTATCACATTTGTCAAATGTCACTATCTAGATCCCCAGAGAGCCCAATAATGTGTATATTATAAAAGTATCTTTTAGTTCCGTTACTACATAGCGGATATTAATATTAAAGATACTTCTGAATAATTCGACAAGAAGATTTACTTTTCAAAAAAGATTTAACCAGTATATTCTGTTTGTATAATTATATTTTAATCGAATGTTCATTTGTACTAGAACTATGTAACTTTGGAATTAGTGGCATTTGAATTTGGATTTGTAGATATATAAGAGTGATTTAAATCTTTTGAGTAAAAAGATCTCTATGACGCTAATCTTTTAAAAGATTTATTCTGTACACATCTAATTTATAATTTATTTGTACAGTTGGTTCGGCGATGCGTGACGGAAGAGGAATGCCGAACAATGCCGCCGCCTCCACAGCCCATGGGTACAGGAGATCTCAATTTTAGCAATCGCTACACGCCCGTCATTCGCTCATACAAGATATTCAACAATAGTAAATGCGTCGATGTTTGCCCCAGCGGGTTTATGGAGGTAGCTCCTTTCTATTTGCATATTTGAAAATTGTTAAGTCCAACATCTTATCAGTACTTAAAGTTTAGCGAGAACTTTTCAGAAATCTGAAACTATAACGATCCTCGTCTAATCTTTATCTTTAAAGAGTAGCGCCCCAAATTATTGAACTCCCATTTATGTCGAAGTAGATGCGTAACTTTTTAGACCAAAACTTTAGTGTTACGAAGAAAAACCATTTGACTCGATTGTCTTAATGTATTACAACGAAAAGTTCTCTATCCCTGTTTCCCATCGTACAAATTTAAAATATTCATGCGTTAATTTAAAGATACTATAAATATAATTATTCTTATTTTTACAAATCTCTAAAATAACCAAGAGTATTGTAGTCTTAAAATAATGTTTTTAGGATGGTGACATACATAATGCGACCTGCCAGCCATGCCCAAGCTCGGGATGCGTAAAGGAATGCGGCGGTGGAGTAATAGATTCAATCACATCAGCAGAACAGTTTCAGGGGTGTACGAAGATCACCGCCAAACTTCAAATTGCACTGCGGGCCAGTGGGGGTAAGTGTATGTAAATTGTCTATGAGATGCTTTTCAGGAAAGTAACTACGCCGTACCTGATGGCCATGTTTGTCTTAATATACTACGATGTTAGGCTGAGATTTATAAACGTAACTTTAAGTTAGCTTAGACTTTACTAAAACATTACAATTTATACTCAATGAATGTCAAAGGACTTGGTAAGTCACAGAGTTTGTCAACATGGACTTGGCTCTGCGAATACTATGGGTGTACTCAAGTTCGTAATATTATATATTAAATTTTTTGTCAAGATAAATTAATTTTTTGAGAACTTTGTTAAGCAAAGCCGAAATAGTGTCTATAAATCTCAACCTTAGAGAAGATTTAACGTACCCAAGTAGATTCTTAAACGAGAAGAGCAGTAGCTATTCATCATGAGTAAGCAATAATAGAATTACTAACCTGTCATACGCGACCATAACACAACGTAATTGGTCAGATGGCAATTTTGTCATGTTGTTTAGCGTGTGGTTTAGCTCATATTAACAGTGTACGTTAATCAGCTTTGAGATTTGCTGCTACCTAAAGACACGGACCGGTTGCTGGCAGTCGCGGATGCCAGTTTATATTTAATGGCGTCCGATGTCGGCGACTGTGGGGTCAGGCGGCGTGTCAAGTCCCGACCGTACGGCTGACGTCGGATATCTTTACATATAAATGCCAACAGAGTATATTACAGCTAGGTTACCGTTGCCGAGTTGCGGCTGCATGAATACAACCGTACCTTAAGCGGTAGCAGTGATGGTAGAGGTGACGGTCTTTGGCGATTATGCGCGCGCTACAGCGTGACCACTGCGGCTGTTTGAATCCTCTCATAGGCTACACAGGTTCTCAAACGTCTGTCATGTCTCGCTGGAGAATAGTGGAGAGCAGACTGTAGGGCTATTTGAAATACATCATACGAGTTTCTGCAGTAAACGAGTACCAACTTATTTTAATGTCAACTTTTTTATAGAATCTTTTATCACAAAGTTCTTCTTTCAATTTTTTTTTTCATTATTATGATTCCTTATTTGTTATGAGTAGGTTATTTTACCAAAGTACAATAGATTGAATAATTTTATACATAGAGATTGTCAAGGAAAGGGAGCTTAGTGACTTACACTAAATTTTTTATCTATACTAATATTATAAAGCTGAAGAATTTGTTTGTTTGTTTGTTTGAACGCGCTAATCTCAGGAACTACTGGTTCGAATTGAAAAATTCTTTTTGAGTTGAATAGACCATTTATCGAGGAAGGCTTTAGGCTATATAACATCACGATGCAATTATTAGGAGCGATGAAATAATGGAAAATGTGAAAAAAACGGGGAATATTATTCATCCTTGAGGGCTTCCATTGCGTGCGCTGCAAAAACGGTTCAAGATACCAAAAATATATGTAAGAAAGAATTATTCCTCTTGAAATGATCTAAAAAAATGTCCGCGACAGTATATGTCTATCTTTTAAGATTAAGTCACTAGAACCGTTTTTATGGTAAACAAATTTGGTCGAAATTAATGCATTATTTGTTAAGAGTTGTATCAACGTAATAATATTAATCTTTATCCAAATAAATGTGTTGTTGATTAAGAGTATTTAATTGTGAACAAAATTGTCTTTGACATCATCTAATTTCAATTAACATCTTAGAAGATATTACAAAACCTTATATAGCAAAACAACGTTTGCCGGATCAGCTAGTCTCAAATAAAAAGCGAATGAAGCGAAAATGCGGGTGAAGAATTCACATATTTAGATCAATAGTGAACCGGCTCTGCCCGCAAGGATATCACGAACTAAATAAGTTTGGTACACCGTAGATATATTTGTATATTACATCTGCCCACAAACATCATAGTTGCTGCAACAGAATCGCTACCATCTAGGAGTGAGAAACCATTATAAATTCTATTTCTAGGTAACACATTATCGGCTTTGGAATCATCGCTGGGTGAAGTTAGAGAGATCCACGGCGGACTACACGTGACGCGCTCTTACTCATTAGTTTCTCTGATGTTCTTCAAGAAGCTGAAGAAAATCGTCGGAGTAGGAGTCGGGAAATACGAGTGAGTCTGTAATATTACTGATCATGTTATTTATAAATTTGTTACTAGATTTATTGTATAAATGGTGGAGCATCGTAAGAATCGAGATGTTACCCCGCAGCGAATCATCCCTCAGCAAACAAACCGTGGCCGGCCGGAGCGCGACGAAGGAGATTCAGTTCCGTACTAATATAATAAAACACAATAGTTAGTAGATTAGAGTGGTATGTTTCTTTTAATATTCATATTATATTCAATTAACACAAATATTTAATGTTTAGTTAGGATAAATATATAAAAATAATATTTACTATCATTAATTAGCATTTTTTTTTTACTTTAATTCAACTTAGTAACTACACAGGTCCTGCAATTATGTAGGTACAAAGTGAACCATAAACCGAGTATGGTTATCGTAAAACCAAAATCTTTAGAATATCATGCCAGAGAGATACAATAAATATCTTGCTAAATCAAGTTTCCTTTAAAGATCCCAATATCGTAAAACAAAAGAAACACTTTCGCTGAAAGACTATATGCCCCAGACTTTTTTTAAAATTTTATTTCTAGGATGATTGTCTTGCTGTGTAAATATATACCATATGCCAATTTAAGTATGATAGTAAAACTTGATGCAATTAGTTGAATTTACTTTTCAGTTAAAATTGACCTACTTAATTATAATTATTTGTTACAGACATTAATTAATTCACAAGTTTTTTGTTTTCCGCAATATATTTTGTATGACATGAATTTTATATAAACTCTATTATTTTTTTCGTTGAATGTTAAGTTAACATGAGTAATGAGTTCTGTTTGCTATTCGTTAATTATATATGAATGTTTCAGTGGAAATGCGTTACATATAAACAGTAATCAGAATCTCGAGTTGCTCTGGGATTGGTCGAAACACGGGCCCATAGAGATATCTGGTGGGAAGGTGTACATATATTCAAATCCTAAATTGTGCTACAACCAGTTGCTACCACTTGCAAACATGACAGGCAAGTCAAACTTTACCGAGGCGGAGGTGTCACAGGAAAGCAACGGCTATCAAGCCTCTTGTAAGTGTCATTTCATTATCGTCATCATTAGCCTACCATATTCTACTGATAGATATAGACTTCTGTCAATACGTGCCATTGAGCTCGATCTTCGGTTTTTCTCATACAATTTTCTCCGGCTATCTTTCGCAAGTCAAAGCTAAGAAGTGGAATATGCTTCCTGCGACCATATTTCCGTGATCTTATGACCTAGGAGTATTTAAGAGAATATTGAATAGGCATTTGTTTGGCGGACGCGGTTCATCGTCGAACTTCATCTTTCGCCAGGTGTGATTGAGGTTAAGTCTCCGCCTGTAAATCATAAAAAAAGTCATCGCTTCATCTTGCCGGGGCGCGCCTCACGCTCCTTTTTTTGTAGTACGAAGTGTTTACGACCGGGAAAGGCCTCCACACCTAAACTGGGCGGGTAGGCGAACACTGAAGGTGCTCATCCGGCAATTATCGGTTGGGTGGCAATGTAAGGGCACCTAACTGTGATCTACTAGCGTTTCGGAAGCGGCTACCTTGAGAAGAAACGCCGAAAGAAACTCAAGGCTGCGTCGGGGTGTATCCACACGCTGCATTTGGTTATTCGCGATCTCCACTCAAGAACGCGGCTGGTCTAACGATCGTCAGTTTTTCGACATTTGTGGCTAGCCTATAGACGCTTTACCTTACCCAAAACGCTGAAATTACCTGTAAAACAATAAGTACCATTACGTATTTACTTTACTGTTTGCTGCAGGCTTTGGCAACTCGAATGTTTGTACGTTCGAATCCCGCTGCATACTTCTGGTTTTTCCAGATGAAATACAAATTTACGCAACACATGCTCACCGGTAAAGAAAAATGTCACCGGTTGTTACGGCTATCGGTTTTTACGACTAAACATGAGTAGTCTCTTCGATGTCGTTATAACAGATTTTGACTGCATATACACAAATTCCACATTTTGGGCATATACTTACATTTGTACCGTATTCAAACCTTTAAAGTCTGCCGAATTATGGGTATTTATTTGTTCAGCTAAGATTTATTAACTATTTTTTATGCAGGATGTACAAACTTGCTTCGTTCTAGGCTTGCCAGATAATCTGCAGTTGAAAACTTGGACTTTAACTCGAACAGCGGTAGTTCTCACGTGGAACATGTACTGCCCTGATGACATGCGCAAGCTCCTCGGATATTCCATCTACTTCATTGCTACTGAGAATAACGTCACCTTATACGATAAGAGAGACGCTTGCTATGATACGTGAGTGATTTTTGTATATATTTTAATTTTTAGTCACAGAACAACAACAGGCGAGTCTTCTCGTGGTCTACTCTGCAGAATGCAAGACGTTTGTTGTTTTGCGCTCGACTATGTCAATATTTTTTATTGATATAATAATATTGTAATCATAATATCAACGACAGGTATAATACCGTACACCTTACACACAAGCCTCGATCAGGAATACACCCTAAAACATACACCACCATACTGAATGCTCTAATACTAAATAATAGGCTAACATACTAGGAAATTTCATAGATTATACCTTCTTCCCGCTTGGCTAAAAGCCCGCGGTAAGAAGTAGAATAACCCCAGAAATGGGAGAAGATATCATATCTTTTAAACACAATAATATTAATAACATTTTACTAACAATTACACACATTGACCTAGTCACAAATAAAGCTTGCGCTTGTACGATGGGTACTAGACAAAGATATATACATACTTAAATACATATATACAACCATAACTCGTGACGAACTCAACTGCTCATCACAGAAAAATTTACCACTATCAGGACTCGAACCCAGGGCCTTAGCATCGTAAGTAGGGACACTACAAACTGCGCTATCAGGCCATCATAAGGCCGATATAAGTTTTTAATAATAAATATAGTTTTTTTTATATACTTCTACTTTACCATTGGTCAGTTCAGGTATCAGGTATCAGGTTCACACGGGCTCATTTTCCGCAACTCGACGTCTGAGTGCGCCTATTTTGCGTGCCATTGGTCAGTTAAAGCTTTCTGCGCACTATAGCGTATCATATCATGATTGTGTCATAACGTGGCAATAAAAAAAAATATAAGTATAGAAATATCTAAAACTATGCCCATTAGACAACGGTCTAATCGCCGACCAAGATCGTCACGTGTCATACACTGAGCATTTACCAGTGCCTATACGATATGAACATCGCACGTTACGTTGCCAAACCGGTACGCGCATGCTATTATAAACAGGAATCATCCGTGGTTGCTACGTTCTAGTGAGAATATAATGTATCGCATCTTTCCATGCATGATACGTTCAAAACAAGGTCGTATGATATAGTGTAGTGGGCAAACTCCGGAATAGCCCAACTGTGAGTATAAACAACATCTGCACTTAATTTTCCAGATGGAAAGTGTATGATGTAACAAATGATGAGGCCCGTAAAGGTACACAAGGGAGCAGCAGCAGCACAGAACAGACTACAACTCCTGCGCCGAAGTCCACAAACAAAACGCGACTGTTCGATCCCTGCAACAGTATGCAGCCGAATTTCTTCCTCGTCACTAAGTTGACGCCGTTTACGAGATACGCAGCTTATGTGAAGACGTACACCACGCTACAGGACAGGAAGGGCGCGCAGAGCACTATCATATACTTTAGGACCTTACCTGGAAGTAAGTGTAGTTATAATTAAGGTGTGTTGTGGACATTTTTAGTTGAGTCAGGATAAAATTTTCATGTTGTTTATAATTAAACGTAACATTTCTCAGTTTTCTTAGGAAATAAGTTTGTCTTTGACAAAAAATTAAGTATGTCGAGGGGGAAAGGGTATTTGGTTTAAGCGACATTTTTTGGTGATATAGTAATATATATTTTCGAAATCAGCGTTTTTACCGATTCCAAAACACTTTTTACCCTTTCACCCCTCGATATGTTGTAGCGAGGTGCGATGACTCGCCGGTTAATTCGATTGTCTCGGTTTATCGGTAATACATAATACTTATCGATACTAAAGGAATAAAGACATGTTTGTCTATAACAGCTTTCTTTTTTAGATGGCTATCACGTGCAGTTGAATATCGGTGTAAGAATGTGCTTAATTTTGCAGAACCAAGCCCCCCTACAAGTGTGACAGTCGAGTCGCGGTCCCCGCACTCGGTCTACGTAAAGTGGTCACCGCCATCGATGACGAACGGGACCATTATTCTCTACCATGTGGAAATCCAGGCCAACATTTACAATAAAAAAATGATTATGACGAGGAACCTTAATTACTGCAGCAATCGTATGTATTTGTCGTATTAACACACCTAATTATATGCATTTAATCATTTACTAGGGAATAATATAATAATAGGGAATAATATAATAATAGGGAATAATATAATAATAGGGAATAATATAATAATAGGGAATAATATAATAATAGGAAATAATATAATAATAGGGAATAATATAATAATTGGGAATTAATATAATAGCTCGCCAAAATGACTACACTTCGCCTTATAGTAAGTGCAATGCAGTTCAAATACGCCAACAAACGAGATCTTATTGCTTGTCTGGCGCGCTATACCGGCTAAAATATAATACAATGTAAAGCCGCTAGTTACACGGAAGTCTGCTTAAGGATGTCTATATGCATCACGAGATTAATTTAAATAGGGAATAATATAATAATTGGGAATTAATATAATAGCTCGCCAAAATGACTACACTGCGCCTGATAGTAAGTTCAATGCAGTTCAAATACGCCAACAGACGAGATCTTATTGCTTGTCTGGGGCGCTATACCGGCTAAAATATAATACAATGTAAAGCCGCTAGTTACACGGAAGTCTGCTTAAGGATGTCTATATGCATCACGAGATTAATTTAAATAGGGAATAATATAATAATTGGGAATTAATATAATAGCTCGCCAAAATGACTACACTGCGCCTGATAGTAAGTTCAATGCAGTTCAAATACGCCAACAGACGAGATCTTATTGCTTGTCTGGGTCGCTATACCGGCTAAAATATAATACAATGTAAAGCCGCTAGTTACACGGAAGTCTGTTTAAGGATGTCTATATGCATCACGAGATTAATTTATTGTGAAGATAGTAATTCTCCAATATATAATTTTTAGTCTTATAAACATCTATTCTTATTTAATGTGTCAGGCAGCCAGGTATTTTTTATTATTGAAAAAAGGCTTTTGACTACATAGTCATATCGGCCCTGGGGAGGCAGGAATTGTAACTTCCTATCTGGGTGATAGTCTTTAGTCTAAGAAAAGCAATCAAATCTATATTGCTGCAGCAATTGAATTAACAATTAAAAAACGCTACAACTGATTTATCTATTTACCATTTTATAATTGAGATTCAATTGAGCTAAAACGCTATAAATTTTGCTATAAGTTTGTGAAACAGGTTAACATGCTACTGATTTCAAATAATGCAGTTGCTATGTTATGGTAATATCAATAATTTTTTAAAATACTAAATTTTTAATTGATCAAATCAGTAGAAGTCGTTTACTTCCCTTCTTTAACTACATTTGATAAGAACCGATTATATTAAAAAAATCTGAACAAATTTTCTTTAATCTTAGCTAAGTACAGTATCAATCTAGTCTTGTTTCAAGCAAAATAAAACGATATCAAAATTGATTGATCCATTTAGAAGTTACGACGTCACAGACATACAAGGACTCCCTTTTTTGCATCGAGGGATAGAAACCAATTTTATAAGTCCATATAAACATAGACAAATTAATTACTCCCAGCGTAATTATTTTGACAGCGAGTGCACTGGCGCACATGATCAAAGCAACTGTGGAAGAAGCACCCGAATCAAAAGAAGAAAAGTACACCGGAGAAGTGAAAAACGGTTCCTGCGCGTGTAGAGAAGAGTCGAAACCCATCACGAGATTCAATTTAAGAGCAGAGGAAGAACGCGTGGAGAGCATTAACTTCGAGAATGACCTACAGAATCAGGTAACCTGACAGTTTAAAAAAAAAATTGTAGTAACGCGTAGCTCTTAATAAATACTTCCGCTGCTAGTTTGTTCGTTTCTAGTTTCTTATCCCTTTTAAAACATTTCGAATTAAGTTATTCGACAAAATAATATTTATTTTATATAATGGTATTAATTATAAAATACAATACAATGCCCTTTATCATATAACTAGCTGTCCCGGCAGACCTTGTTCTGCCCTATTTCTCTAAAACAAAGTCACGTTGTTTTTTTTAATGTTAATAGCTTCCCCGTCAGATTTTATTCTGCCAAAACCTATTGGCCCGTCGGCTGTTTTTTGAAAATTGTTTGAAGGAACCTGGCCTTAATGTTATTATATGTATAAAAATTGAAAAATACTGACATTAATATTTAACCGTCACTCAACCCGTTTTGCCTTCCCGGAACCCGTCCACTAACATTTAAACTTTATGGTATGGTGTTAAAGTTCAAATTGATTTTTAAATATTATTACGAATTTTTTGTATGAGAATATAGAAAAGTGTTGCTTTTAGACTTTTTCAGACATTTTTTTTTAATTTTTCTCTCCGTAATAACCTTCCCCAGACTTCAACAAACACAACAAAAAAGAAATCAGCCAAATCGGTTCAGCCGTTCTCGAGTTTCGCGCTTATACACATTTAACGATTCATTTTTATATTATAGATTAAAAATACATTACACTACTACAAGAAATCAATAGAAGCCTTATTACTAAAAGTGATTTATTCCAGGCGACCCTAGGATGCAGGTAATTCTTGTATTTGGGTGCTTTTAGAGATCTTTGTCCACCCTGAAAGGGACATAATGTGACGATATATTATTACACAACATTTGGGTGAAAGGGTGCCAGAAACGTAGGAATAGTGATTTAATTATGATAACAATTAAATAACGTACATAGAGACAGATTGGTGTCTGAATTTTGATCATACCTGAGATAAATATTTCTGTAAATGCTTTCATAAGTACAACAAAATGTATGTATACACATTAACCGGTAGGGAATTTCTGCAGATATACAAGAAGTCGGATAAAGTTAGATTTAAAACAACATCGGGGAGAAGTAAGCGTTCAGCGGAAAGCACTCAGAACAACAAGCTCGTCAAACTTACGGAAAACATCAGTCCTAAACCAGGGTCAACATATTTCAATTCAAGTGACGAAAAAGGTACATCTTTCTTATATCGTACATGCTTATAAATTTCATGTCCACATGCCCCCACATGATTTCATTTTAACTTAATTTACGCCTAAGCCATCTTTCCTTTCGCTTACTTCTTTCTCATGCTTAACCACTCGATCATCCCATCCATTAACATTCTCATTTCAGTAAACTGCAGCCGCGTCGAGCCTAACGTATGCGTCGTTAAGGATAATGCAACAGGTTAACAAATAGACATTGTTTCTTTAATTATCACGGGTATTCGGTTGTGCATGTAATAGTCACGTAGTAAAGCCAGTTCTCTAGGCTCTCTTTTGTTTGCGCTATTTTCTATGTTCAAAATATTTTTTATGAACTAATAAACAGGATTACGTAAATGGTGATTTTACAGAACGTATTTTCTTTTCAAAAGGTTTTAACTGAAATTCGTATATTTTAAAACATAGCCTATATGTTATAATTAATCTTCGATATTATTTTAAAATAATTCGCAAACTACGGGAGTAATAACTTTAATTATTAAAAAAAAAAGTTGTATAATCAAATAGAATACACAAAAAAATAAATCAGCTTGTGCGTGATATTGTTTTTTTTTTATAACCTTATTTTCAGGGTAAAATATTTAAGAATTTAATGAATTTGAAATATATCCAACTGTATAAAAAGGTGCTTAGGATTTTCCGGCTAATAAATTAATTGTGCGGCTTTGAGAACTGGTTATTGAGTATGATCACAACTTTAGTTTTATATATCCACATAATAAGAAAAGAATTTGGCATGTCAAAAGAAAAAGTAGTATAAAATTTATACAAATTGGAATATTATGCATGAAATCATGTAGACGTGGTATGTAATGACGATAATAAAAAAATAAATCCGGTATACTTTGAACGTCTTCGTAAAATTTTAATGCATGCGGTAATTTTATAAATGTAGGTAGCCGTTTTATTGATCTATTTTTCGCTTAGCCGTCAGAAGATATAAAAAAAGCTCCACGCATACTGGTTTGGTAATATAAACCAAATAAATAATTAAATTACTTTTGAAATAGATATAAATAAATACGCTCCTAAAGAAAAACATGATAAGTGATGTTGAAAACTCGTTTATTTATTTGTATATCATGCAACGTGACATTCCTAGATGGGTAATCCCATACTTTTCTGTTTTTAACCGTTCCATGTACGGTGTGGCCATAGTTTGGATAAATATAATTTGGACAATAATTAATCCTCAATTGCATACAAATTTATAACTCATTGATGTTTAAAAGGGCTATAATCATGATTACAGGTTAACGAAATTAAAATTGTTAAAAAAAATATATTTATTTTGATGGTAGGGCAATTTCCCGAACTGGGTCATGATCACAGTATACAAGTGTAAAGACCGTCATAATGACTCGCTTTGGCCTGTTGCATTAGGGATCAGCTTGTATATATCCAGTAACTCATATACCTAGAGACCTTCAGTTGTGGTGTATGGGGGCCGGCATGTCGACGGAAACTATCAATGGATTTTCGTCCTTTGATAGTCGCTTTCGTTGTTGGACTACACTGTACTTATCATCAGATGCTCTATAGTCACTTGTCGAGCCAGTGTAAAAAAATGTGATTATATTTTGTAATCATTAATTTGAATAAATTTTGCCCATCTATGTATGACCTTGACAATGGTAGGCATTGGGGACGTTAGTATATTTTGTCCTCTAGATCCTTACAGCTGTGTCTATGGATACCGGTGGTGTAATTAGTACACCACTGATAAGACAGTGAGTGTGGTTATACCACTGGATCGCTACCATATTTCGGTTTCGGCCTTACGCGACCACAATGCTTTGGCAACGTCACGTTTCGTGAACAGCACGTCTACATCTAGTTACAGTCTATCTTAATATATATAAATCTCCTGTCACGATGTTTGTCCGCGATGGACTCCTAAACTACTAAACCGATTTTAATGAAATTTACACACCAGGTGAAGTTTGATCTAATTTAAAGATAGGATAGTTTTCATCTCAATTCATAGTCGCAATATTATTTTATTGCAAATTATTTGTTTATTATTTAGCAGTCATAATTTACAGTTAGCTCCAACCGATTCTAAAAGATGGCGCTATCCGTTGACTGGATTGAGTAATTATTCAAAAACCAGTCACAGCAAAGCGTGGCTGGTCTGCTATAATTTATATGGCAGAACAACGTTTGCCGAGTCAGCTAGTACAAACATATATCTAAAAATGCAGTCAAAACCGTATATGGCAATATCGTTTAGAACAACATTCCGGTTATATTGACCCAGGACAAGGGTTCCGGCAAAAAAATAGGACTTCGTATGTCGAAAACATCACCGGTTGTTACGACTAAATATGAGTACTCTCTTCGATGTCGTTATAACAGATTTTGCTGGTCTGTGTATGTAAAATAGCTTGGCGACGACAACTGGCAATAGACTTGGCCTATAGTGGTTACTACGGTATTTGTACTACACTTAACTTACTATATATAAAGTGCAGTGTAGCTTTTTCACTAACTTGTTATAGTAATACTTCATGGAGAAAAATAAATACAAGAATTTGGTAGATTTTAGCATTTGAAATAACAAATTTTACCCTCAGATTTTTTTTTGAAGAATAAATAAGTATCATATGAGAAGATGACTATATATAATAGTATGTTTTAAAACCCTGTCCGACTCAATAGGGGCGTTTTGGTGACACGATAATATTTAAAAGTTATTACGTTGAAGAAATTCAATTATTTTACATGCATTCTACGCTCAGATTACTTACAAAAATAAGTTTATAGACTAATAACACTATTTGACTGATTAACGGTGTTTGGGATTAGCGGTAGTCATGACCACTTTGACGTCATTGACTACTAGCATGATCCTTTGCTTTCCTTTATTAATTAGCTACGAACTCTCCTCGAGTTGCGTTGAAAGTTTTCCCTAATTAATTAATTTTTAATTTATTCAGATATAATGGATAACCTAAATAGAATCATATCGAGGGGTGAAAGGCTATTTGGTTTAAGCGACATTTTTTGGTGATATAGTAATATATGTATTTTCGGAATCAGCGTTTTTTGCCGGTACCAAAAAAAAATTTGGATATATATATATATATATATATATTTTACTATATCACAAAAAATGTCGCTTAAACAAAATAGCCTTTCACCCCTCGATATATCGATACCGAATGACGTCTTCACGGGTTGGACAGGAATTTTATAACATACTGTATATCTAATCAGTTTAAACGTTCTTTTACCTTAAAAAGAACACATAAAATATGTGATAATATCCACAGAATATGTTCAGTCCCTGTACTATGAATTGGATGGGAAGACCCTCTCTATAGTGGTGGACAACATGCGCCATTACACATGGTACACGGTGTACATATGGGCTTGTCGTGATAAAGACGTTAACGAAACAACAGAAGCTTACGAAGACTCCTGGTGCTCTGATAGGGCATATTACACCTTCAGAACTTTGGCTAAACGTAAGTAACCTTTTTTTTCCTTGGGGAAAATCCTCATAAGACAATCTCAGCCCCACAGGGCGGTTGCGTGACTGAGGTGTGTCGGACTTATACCGACTAAAAACCTCGATGTGACTACTTCTGCGCATTAGCGGGGACTGTGGGTCCTGTAATCAATTCGCCACAGCCCCGTTAAAAACGTAAGTAACCTAAAGTAACTACTTATAGAGATTTGCAAAGATTTACAGAGACCTGCGGCAAAGATGCTATAGGAAAAGTCAGAGATCGAGTTCATTGGCGCTTATTAGAAGAACCCTGTTCAGCAGTGGATTTAAATGAACTGAAGATAGTAATGATACCAATTAAATAATCGTTTTTTTGCTAATAAATTAGGCTTTATCGTTGATTCTCGGCCTTATTGGCTACGCTATGAAAATATAAGCTTTAGCTTTAATCAAGTAAACTCTATCTTGGCGCGAACAATGACTTCAACCGTGATTAAATTGAACATGTGATTGAATCTGATCTTTTCTATCCGTTTTGTACAAATTCTTAATTTAACAGAAAAAAAAATACGATGAAGAAATACTATATATATATATTATTATCATTCTTATGATATCATATTTAACTTTTTTTATAAACTAGCGCATTCGCCTTGCTTTCGCCCAGGCGCAATTCATATTAAAAACTGGTGAATTTCAATCAAACTTTCATCTCTTATTTTACACTTTTGGGGATAGAATATTAAAAAATGCGCTCTTAGTGGGCGCTTACGTTATTAAAAGAGCTCAATGTAAAAATGTCATATTTCCAGATTCAGTAGTTAAAGCTCAAAGATAGGTTTTTATGTCAGTCAGGATTAATATTTTTATATATATAGAGAGATTGATAAAAATGAACTTTCAGCCAACGCGGACTTTGTGAGCAACGTGCAAGTAGATATATTACCGTCAAATAAATCCGTCGCTGAAGTAAACGTGACGTGGACTGAACCGAACAACCCCAACGGTTTCATCGTAGCCTACAACGTGCATTACTCACGAATCGAGGAAAGCAATCAGGTTTGTTATCAAGACCAATCTGTACAAATATTATTTATACAAATCGTTGTTAAATTATGTCTTCTTGAATAGTACATTCTTCTAACTTATTTTCTTTGTCTAATGGTTATATAATATAATGCATACTAGAAGGCGTCAACAAACAAGCTGGGTTATCATTAAATGAACCTTCAAATGTGTAAAATCTCCAATTTTTTTCTTGAGTTTTAATTTATGGCGTTACTGACATATCTATTTTTCCAATAGTTTATGGACCATCGTTTTGTAGTATATACGTACGAAAATATTGGAAAAAAAAACATGGTTTATCAAACTGAAATGTAAAGTTTCATTTAGATCTTCCGATACGATTTTGCAAATCTGATTGTCTTCGGATTATTGGACATCTAACATATCATTCCCCCTAAATGCGGAATGCTGTGGAAGACGTTTAATTTAATATTTGCTATTTGAAATTTAACAAAAAATATTTATTAGTTATTGCATGATACAGATGTATAAAGAAAAGTAGAAAGGTTACATAAACTGAACAAATGGTTATTACAAGTAGGGTGATGATGATGTCCTAGCCGGTTTCGGCTACGGCGACTGTTTCAACACCGGTTAAGAAATTCGAGGTCCAGTTTTTGGAAACAGTCAATTGCGCAGGAGATATTTAAGTGCATAGCTGGACGCGCAGCCAGAAAAGCAGTTGAATTGCGGTGTTAAAGAGATACCTTAGTCGCCTTTTACGACACCTCGGCAAGAAGAGGGGGGTGCTATTCTATTCTGCCGGCAGCCACCACGGCTTAGTAGGGTGATACCAGAGATACAAGTCACCAGTGCTTCCCCGTGTTACAACTAAATATTGTTTCCAGGGTCAGGAAGTCGGTCTGCAAAGTTGCGTGAAGGCGAAAGATTATGAGACAAATGGGCACAGCTGCTTGTTGAGTTTATCCCCCGGCAACTATAGCGTGAAGGTGACGCCCATCAGCCTGAGCGGCGCCGGGAATGTGTCGTCAGATGTTTACGTCTTTATACCGGTAGGTGTCGAGAAGTATTTCATCATGATAACAGACAATGTGATTAATTTATAGTAGAAAAGGTCCTCAAAAACATTTTTAAAAAGGCCAAGTCTTTACCCATTCTTGGAAAGAAATGGAGTGGCGTGCGCCATAGTCACATTGTCAAGCCAGATTTAAAAAAAGAGTGTATATGAATGTCGTCAACAACGGTGTTAAACCCGCCGCCATAGGATAAACCAGCTGGAGCCCAAGATTATGTTCACTGGTCGAGGTGTTTCAGGGCTGTGAAGAATTGATTATATGAGCCACAGTTCCCATTAATGTGCAGAAGTAACCTTGGGGTTTTTAGCCGGTACAAGTTCGTCATACCTCGGCAGACTCCTCTTTTTATGTAACCCTGCGGATAATCCTGCATAATACCATCAGAGCCATTGTGAGGGCAGTGATCCCGGTGTGTCAGATTCCTACTGACTAAAACCCTGGGGTGTCCTAATCAGTCCACCCAGGCCTAGGAGTCCAGATTATTCCAGACGCCCGGGAAGCGAACAGCCTCTTTAGGCTTCATCTCTGGGAGGTGTTAGTGTACACAGCCCACCCCACCAAACCTTTCTCACTGCTAGTAGACTCCGTCGAGTCTATTGCCCGGCTTGGCAGACACTCCCTGCGCACCCGAGTCAGTCTTATTAGGCTTTCCTCAGGTATAAAAAGCAGCTGGATAATAATAATGAAGAAGATATAATTATTTTCGAATTTTTAGCGCTTGCGATGTTAATCAGAAACACATTCAATGTGTAATATAAAATGTCTTATCATTGAATCTATTTTCCCCGCGTCCCCCAGGAGCGGACGGCGGAGTCCGGGTACGAGTGGGTGTGGGGCGTGGTGGGCGCGTGCCTGGTGATACTCCTGGTCCTGGGCGGCTGCGTATGGTTTGGGTACCGCGGCCTGATGAACCCGACCGAGTCCAGCAAGCTCTTCGCGAGTGTCAACCCGGAGTACGTGTCTACAGTATACGTACCGGACGAGTGGGAGGTGCCGCGGGAGAATATAGAGTTCATACGAGAACTTGGTCAAGGATCCTTTGGCATGGTGAGTCCCGATTTTATATTATTATATCCTAATATGCCTGTCTGAACAGGGCTAAGTAATCTGTGTTTTCGGAGCCCAATGACCTCGCTCAGCGCGTATTTTCATTTGTATTATGGCAAATGATATGTTCGGCTATTTAAGCTCTTTTTTCCTTCTGCACCTATAACAGAAACATGTAGGCTGATTAACGAATCCATAGTTTTACTGTCGATTGTATCCTGACACATAGCGACTTAATAAAAATTTACAACACTATTTTTATACTTGGTTCTTTAAAAGAAGTATCAACAGCTATGAACATGATTCTCGCACCTACTGAGAGATTATTATATTCGCTTTATCGATAATTACTGTCTATATTAGCACCGCACTTTGCAGGGTTAGTCACTTTACCGAGTTAAAAACCAATGGAGTGCATCCGATAAATGCATAAAAATCATTATCTTGTTATACTCAAACATGCAATCAATATATTCGCTTAAAACCTTGTACTTACCAAAAGAGGAGTCTCAGAATCAAAATTAGACCAAATTTTAAATCAATGTGTGTGTCAAATGCCGCTGTACAACAAGGTATTCCTTTTTTGTTTCTATGGAATGCATGCCACTGTGTTAGAACCAGATCTATATACGGTATATTTTAATCTTCTGAATAATGAAAGCCACATTCTCAATCGCATCTTTTGTTAGATGCAAGATAAATTAGATTGGAACTAGATTTCGAATGTAATTAATTTCAGTGGATTGCTCCCTCAAGTCTGCGTTTTTTATTGACAGTTTTAAGATGACCATTACACAGTTTATTTTTTAACCATATTTCAATGTATTTTATTGGAAATTGCTTGCTTTATTGATTATAGCACCTGTTTGTTTAATTCTAGGTATATGAAGGTATAGCGAAGGGCATAGAAAAAGGAAAATCAGAAACTCGATGCGCTGTGAAAACTGTCAATGAACATGCAACTGACAGGTAATTTTTTATGGTTTACAGGCTAACGCTTGACTTCAATCAAACTTGAAGGTTAGATTAGGTTTAGGTCGATAATGAATTGTATTTTCCCAACGAATGCTTATTCATTCTTCTTTTAAAAGTTCCTAGAGTATAAGATTATGGGAAAACAGATGCAGGGGGTGTTTTCCACTCTTTTACTGTTCGCATTATGAAGTATGAAACGAACTTTTTAGTATGGATATGGGGACTATGGACCACGTAAGGATGGCATCCCTCACGGCATGTACTGGTATTGTGGTGAAAAGGAAATAGGGGAAAGTAAATTACTAAATTATATTATTACATTCGTAATATTGGTGGTTATTTTCCCTAGCCAAATTATTATTGTAAACCTGCGGCACAATTATAGAATTATTACTATAATATTAGGTCCTTACATATGAAATTGGCGTTTTTCGTACTGGCCACTTTAATCACAAATTTCTCCTCTTTGGTAAGGAATCCCAAATTCAAATTTGTACAGCTATAGACTCATGTATTTGTGCTTCGATGATCGTCATTCATTTGCTTTTTTCTTCTGTTTTTTCTGTTTGCGTCACTCATTTCATAAAATGGAAAACTTAAAATATCGCATTATTTACGAGTACGAGTTCCGCCGTGGCACTAGTGCTGCGGAAACAACTCGAAGGGTGAATGATGTGTATGGCGGTCGTGTTGCAAAAGAAAACACAGTTCGTTTTTGGTTCCAACGTTTTCGTTCTGGAAATTTCGACCTGCAGAACAAGCCCCGTGGACGGCCTGAGACTCAAGTTGATAATGAAGAGTTGAAGGCTATTGTGGAAGCGGATCCATCGCAAACCACGTCCGAGTTAGCTGCAGGCTGCGATGTTAGTGATAAAACTGTTTTAATTCACTTGAAGCAAATTGGGAAGATTAAAAAGCTTGAAAGGTGGGTACCTCACGAATTGACTGAAGCAAACCGGCAAACGCGCGTCGACTGCTGCGTTACATTACTAAACCGGCACAATAATGAAGGCATTTTAAACCGAATCATTACCTGTGATGAAAAATGGGTTCTTTACGATAATCGGAAGCGCTCAGCGCAATGGTTGTATCCTGGCCAGCCAGCCAAATCCTGCCCCAAACGAAAATTAACCCCAAAAAAGTTACTTGTAAGCGTTTGGTGGACTAGTGCCGGTATTGTTCATTACAGTTTTCTCAAATCTGGCCAGACTATTACGGCTGATGTCTATTGTCAGCAATTGCAAACCATGATGGAAAAGCTAGCGGCTAAACAACCTAGGCTGGTCAATCGCTCCACGCCACTGCTGCTTCACGACAACGCTAGACCACACACTGCGCAACAGACGGCTACTAAATTAGAAGAGCTTCAATTGGAAAGTCTAGGACATCCTCCGTACTCCCCGGACCTTGCTCCAACAGATTACCATTTTTTTCGAAATTTGGATAACTTCTTGCAAGGGAAAAAATTCAACTCCGATGGGGCAGTCCAAATCGCCTTCAAAGATTTTATTGATTCCCGTCCGACTGGTTTTTTTAGTAAAGGGATCAATGAACTACCTATGAGATGGCAAAAGTGCATAGAAAACAATGGTTCATACTTTGATTAATTAAATATATTATATTAAAAAATATTCGACTTTTTGTTCCTCCCATACAAAACGCCAATTTCATATGTAAGGACCTAATATTATATATTCAGACATTACAATAAATTAATGATGTGATACAAGATGTGATGTTTTTTTGATGGTAGGGCTAGTGCTCGAACTGGGTCATGAGCGCAGTACACAAGTGTAAATACCGTCATAGTGACTCGTTTTCGCCTGTCGCATTTTGGGATCAGCTTGGGTATATCCAGTAACTCATATACCTAGAGACCTTCAGTCGTGGTATATGCGGGCCGTTATGACGGAGACTATCAATGGATATTAATTGTTTCATGGCTACTTTCCTTTTTGGACTACACTGTACTTACTATCAGGAGCAGCCTCGTCACTTTGTCGCGCCAATGCTAAAAAAAAATCACAAGAATATTATGAGCATTTTTAAAGATAATATTATTATAATATCGTCGGGTGTATATATTTTTGGAATCAGCATTTTTTATCGATTGCAAAATATATATATATATATATATTATAAAATCACCAAAAAATGTCGCTTAAACCAAATAGCCTTTCACCCAACGATATGTTAATTAAAAATCTATGATTGTAATATCGAAATATAGATTGACCATAATTGCTCTATGTTATCTTCTAACTTCTGGCGGAGCACAGCAATACTGCTTATGGTATAGTTCTGGAGGCTTATTAAGTGTTGATGATATGACAGGGAGCGTATCGAGTTCCTGAACGAAGCGTCCGTGATGAAGGCGTTCGACACGTTCCACGTGGTGCGGCTCCTGGGGGTCGTGTCGCGCGGGCAGCCGACGCTCGTCATCATGGAGCTCATGGAGCAAGGAGACCTCAAGTCCTACTTACGCTCGCACCGCCCGGACTCCGACGGATCGCTGCCCAAGAAGGACCTCTCTAATACTCCTCCGACGCTACAGAACATTCTACAAGTAATTAACCATGTATCATACTTCCACTATTTTTTTTTATAGTGAAACTATTTGACTGCAATTTGATAATCATTTCTTTTTTCCTGTGATCGGTAATTTTGAATTATTCCGATATTTAAATGTGATGTTTTGTACTATTATAATTGTATATTTATAAGGTACAATTCTCACGAAAATTACTTTGGTTGGGATAACTGGGTTGGGTTACTCGAAAGTTAGACACGAAAATTACTATTCGTATGTATTTTGATAGCGATTGATTTGTTAGAGAGTTCTGATAATAATATAACGAAATCAGTATATTATTATAATTAAACTTTTGAAGAATTAATTTTCATAGTTTACAATATAATGGTTGGAGTAATTTCGACGAAAGCTTAATTACTAAATAATTTTAAAGGTATATATTATAAAAATTTTGGCAGAGAAATAACAAACCAAATTTAATTAATAAGTTTTAGTTTCACAAAAGTAAAAGTCAGTAGTTGAAATTGCCCTATTCGACAACATAACTTAACCCTTTCGTTACGGCATGCCTCGCTGCAAAGTGTTTCGCAAGAAACGTAGCTACGTGCTGAAATTGCGCATACCAAACGTGCGCAGTCTTCACTGCATCCAGGAACAAAGCTTTGGCTCAATACAATTTTCATTAATTTTCAGAAGAGTTATACGGGTGAATAAAATATAGTCACCCATCGCGTATAAGCTAGTTTTTAGCTGGTGTCTGTGGTCACCGACAGTAGCGATAGGGTTAACTTCACACATCTAAGTGATGGTAACAAAAGTTTTAACCGTATCTTTATTTGCAGATGGCTATTGAAATAGCCGACGGCATGGCATATTTGTCGGCCAAAAAATTCGTGCATCGCGACTTAGCGGCGCGCAACTGCATGGTCGCCGGCGACCTCACGGTCAAAGTGGGGGACTTCGGCATGACCAGAGATATATATGAGACTGATTATTATAGGAAAGGCACGAAAGGCTTGCTGCCCGTGCGGTGGATGAGCCCTGAAAGCTTAAAAGACGGCGTAAGTTTTTTTTTGTAATTTATTAACCCGGAGGAAAATCCTCCATTAGGATCACTGTGAGGGCAGCGGCCCCGATGTATCACACTCCTACTGACTAAAAACACCCGGGGTGTCCCTTTAATTGTTCCATCCAGGCCTGGTAAACCAAATTCATGCAAACGCCCGGGAAACTAAAAGCCTTGTTGAGACTACTCTGGGAAGGGTTGATGTAAAGAGCCCACCCTTCCAAAACCTCTCCCTCAGGCGGCACACCACCTCCCTCTCATCCAGGCAGTAGACTGCCTCAAGTCTACTGCCCGGCGGGGTAGATTAATTTATTAACATAATATATTAAATAGTATTATTTTCAGTCATACAACAGTCTTTTGTGTGACCTGTGTTATTTAAGATATATTTTAATTATATATTATAATTACAGGTGTTCTCCAGTAGTAGTGATGTGTGGAGTTATGGCGTCGTCTTATGGGAGATGGCGACACTTGCCATGCAGCCCTATCAGGTACTTTCGCTAATAACTACGTGTTACATCACTACTCGATCAGTTCACTCAAAACCAGCGTATTTAAAACACAGAAATAGATAGATGCTAGGCTATACCTGATCTATAGACAAATTACAATCAACTTATTTCCCGCTTGAATGACAGTAAGTTGTCAACACCAGCCAAGGGCCAATAAAATTGAAACATTAATGTATCAGTTAAAATGCTATGATGTAAAGTTTCGACTCTAAACGCTTTGATATAATGTTTTTTAATTACTAATTTTACTCATTCGGAAAAACTCTGCTATTACAAAATAACCCGAGTAGTGTTCTAGGTGTGATCAAATTGTAGGTTTTTTGGTATATGAAACAAAATACTTTCATGTTTTTTTACACTGGCTAGTCAAAGTGACTATAGCGTACATTATGGAAAGGGCAGTGTAATCCAAAAACCGCTGCAACTATCAAGAGGCGAGAATCTATCATGCCGTCCATTGTCGTCATGTCTGTCCACGTAAATCACGATTGAAGGTTTCCATATGAACGACTAAAAATATACAAACAGCCCGATATGCGACAGGACGAAACGAGTCACTATGACGGTGTTTCCACTTTTGCCCTATCTTTAACACTAAATTTACCGAACCAGTCGAAATGACTGGTTCTATATATTTGTCTTCGAACTTTTCATATCTAAAATTTTTATATTCTAAAAAATAACACGTTCTTATATGATGCAATTTGTTGATTAATATTATTGATTTAATTTGATTTATAACAAAACAAAATAAACCTTGTTATACCTATTTCTAAAAAAATTGTTCGCCGGCTGATCTAGTGGTAAGGCTCAGTTGAGGCTATCGTTTTACCATTTCTAAATCTATACTAATATTATAAAGCTGAAGAGTTTGTTTGTTTGTTTGTTTGTTTGAACGCGCTAATCTCAGGAACTACTGGTTCGAATTGAAAAATTCTTTTTGAGTTGAATAGACCATTTATCGAGGAAGGCTTTAAGCTATATAACATCACCGTGCAATTATTAAGAGCGAAGAAATAATGAAAAATGTGAAAAAAAACGGGGAAAATTATTCATCCTTGAGGGCTTCCATTCCGTGCGCTGCAAAAACGGTTCAAGATACAAAAATATATGTAACAAAGAATTATTCCTCTTGAAATGATCTAAAAAAATGTCCACGACAGTATATGTCTATCTTTTAAGATTAAGTCACTAGAACCGTTTTTATGTTAAACAAATTTGGTCGAAATTAATGCATTATTTGTTAAGAGTTGCATCAACGTAATAATATTAATCTTTATCCAAATAAATGTGTTGTTGATTAAGAGTATTTAATTGTGAACAAAATTGTCTTTGACATCACTTAATTTCAATGAACATCTTAGAAGATATTACAAAACCTTATATAGCAAAACAACGTTTGCCGGATCAGCTAGTGTTTTATATACGTGTACGTCGTGACTTAGCCGTGGTGGCTGCCGGCAGAATAGAATAGCACCCCCCTCTTCTTGCTGAGGTGTCGTAAAAGGCGACTAAGGTATCTCTTTAACACTGCAATTCAACCAGGTGTTCAGAGAAGGAAAACTCGACCAAACCTGCATTCCGCTCCCTCCCGATCGTACTGGTCCTCCTTTCCATCAGGCCTGAGGGAGCTCGGAAGAGTGAGTGCTTTTCTGGCAGCGCGTCCAGCTATGCACTTAAATATCTCCTGCGCAATTGGCTGTTTCCGTAAACTGGACCTCGATTTTCTTAACCGGTGTTGAAACAGTCGCCGTGGCCGAACCCGGCTAGGACATTATCATCATCACCATACGTGAACTGAATGGAGTGCCCCTCGCCAGGGTCTGTCGAACGAGCAAGTGGTGCGGTACGTGGTGGAGGGCGGCGTGATGGAGCGGCCGGAGCACTGCCCGGACCGGCTGTACGAGCTGATGCGCGCCTGCTGGTCGCACCGCGCGCCGCAGCGGCCCTCCTTCCTGCGGCTCGTGGCGCAGCTGGCGCCGCACGCCGACCCGCGCTTCCGACACCGCAGCTTCTTCCACTCCTCGCTCGGGCAGGAGATGTACGCGCTGCAGCGCTCCAACCAAGGTCAGATTACACTCTATAACACCTTACATCCTGCCCAGTAGACTTAGTTCTGGGTCCATTAGACCGAGTGAGGCCACATACTATAGGCACGCTAGATGACTCCGTCTTCGCCTGCGACTATAACGGGAAACTAACTAATGTATCCCTGTTCACCCCGAAAGGGGTATAGCGTGACGATATATTATTTTTATTTTAGTTTATAGAAAATATAACAAACTAACACACTACAAACATACATAGTGGAACAACTTTTGGTACTAATAATAAATATGGTAAAATAAAAACATTCACTCTCGTTGGTCACTGATAAGTACTTGGCTTTTACTATCTATATAAAATAATAAGTAATAAATTATTCCAATAGTATTTTTAAAATATACTGTAGTTTATAGAATCTTTTGTATATTGTACTTATAATATCCAATAAAAATTAAACACAGATTTTCAACTTGGTTAAAATCAGTAAATGATAACATAGTGACACTATAAAGGAAATATTTATAATACCTAATACATGAGTTATATTTTTCTGTTTTTCATAATCATGCCCACAATAGACGTTTGTGTCAAGCTGGCGACACACTGATCGACCGTAAGTAACGGTGCTTGCATGTACCAGTAACCGCATACTGACCACTTTTGTTATCATTTTCTGATCGATTTTAGATTCTGTAGACCGTCTTCGTAGTTTTAGCACTAGTATTCTTAATATAGTATTTTATTATGCATGCTATAGATTTATTCCGAGGTACGATAAAATTGTTGATAAAATTCGAGCTAAAATTGGCGCAAAAAAGCAATTCTATCCGCAATTCACATTTATTCACACCTACTTTTTTTTTTATTATTAGAATAATCTTAATAAAATTTTAATATCGAAGGTCTACATAATATATTAAATATATATCTAACTGTATTATTAAAGTTGACCATTTATTTGATAGATCGAATATACTTTTTTTTTTAGATATTATTTATTACAATTGTTTAATTATGGAAGTAACTACAAATTGTTATCAACATCATGTACCTAATGGCAAAATATTCAAAACAGTTAAGAAGCGATATCTATATTCGTTATAAATATTCTCTTATATCTCGATTTTTTATTAAATGAAAACAATAAATATATGATTTTATAAATATCTATAGCCGTATTACTTGTACCGTAGTAGTATTGTCAGTGACAAAATTCTGACAATTTGTTTTAGTAGGGTTGTAATAGACCGTTTGCCTACCCTGTCCTAATATGCTATGCACGCCACTGATCACCCAATTTACTTTTGCACGGAACCCTTTGATTGTTTATATGGCGGTCTAAACGTTGAAGTATTGTACGCAGATGAGGAGCAAGAGCTGCCGGAGCTGAACGTGGGCGCGGTGGCGACCGGCTCGGGCTCGAACCTGTTCGGCGTGTCGGGGCGGCTGGCGTCCTGGGTGCGCGAGCTGTCCTCCCTGCGGTCGCACGCGTCCAGCCCGCACGACGACGCGGCCGAGGCGCTGCAGCCGCTCAAACCGCTCAAAGGACCCAACGGCGTCCTGCGCGACGGTCTCACCGGCCCATCTTAGAGATCAGCGGCACTCCACGCGCAGCTGATGCGCAAATAAATGTACAATATCACACATGTTTGCAAACCGTTCGACACCTCTTACGCAGAATTTATGGAAAAATATTTATTCTACCCTTGGTATCATCTGTGTAGTGATAAAGAGATGTAACGCAAAAACACAAAATGTTAGAAAATCGTATTTAATTATGAAACGATTATCAGTGTTTTTGAGCTAACTCTCTTTATTCTGAAATCAGAATAAAAAGGAAATAAGTAAAAAGTTTTCCCTATACTTACGGTCGTATAATTCTAAAGGTTTATATAAAATTTGCCGAAAGATTAATTTTAAAAGACTTAATTCGTGAGAGATGTGGAACGTCACTGCAAATCTACTTTTGATTCATATTATCGAGTCAAAAAACGTCATATGTTTATCGATGTCAATATTTCATTTTCCGTGTGAATTATCGATTTTTATGAAGTGAAATCAATATATGCGAGTTGTTCGTGTTCACACAATTCTTCTTATCTACTCGTAAATTATTATGTTTTATTGACGTCATCGATAGTCCACATGGATTTGCGATATTGGTCTCGATATCGATGTGCTCCGTTGCCGGTGATCCCTGGCAGTGGCCGGCGCCCTCTATCTACCTCAGGCCGGTCGCCCGCGCGGCCGGCTCTTCGAATCCTAGATGTAAGCGTAGCTAGTGAAATGTTCGACGCATTATTTATATTTATTTGAAGTGCGTGCGTCGACCGCGACCACGTCGGTGTATATATTTTTGATAGTGTAGAGAGAGAGTTCCGCGTGCTCCGCTCGCTCCCGCATTTATTACGTTTATTTATTGCACGAGGAGTGGCAATTGCCTCGGCGAGGGACGAGTTCGATGCAGAGCTGTTCTTCAATTGACGATGCGTTTCACTCGGGAGAGTAACTCCCGCGACGGTTTATCGAGTCGAGTCGTCTCGACATGAATCCTATATAGTTTACCTCATTATAATAGTTATATCGGTGTCATTTGACATAGCCTATTAATGTTAAGTTTATCGTCTAAGATGTAAAACGTGTATAGTTTTAATTGTTATATAGGCGAGGTACAAATTTTTTACTTTTCGATACGTGGCCCTTGGGATTCAATGCGCAAGCATTGGAGCGGCGTCTCTATACGGCCACGAAACCGTTCAAATTACTCGTGTATTGATGTTACTTGCCTGTATAGATCCAACTGTATGCAGCTGTCTGTTGATATTCATTCATTCAATATGAACACGTCATTTTGTGTTTTCTTTTTATTTAATTACCACTGTTAATAGTTATAATACTATGCGCTTCAACTAAGAACAAAAAGTTAAGGTGTACACGTACCCCGCAATGTTTATAGAAAAGGCAATGAATAAATAAAAATCACGAAATCCCATCACATTAGCAATTGTTTTTTATAAATGGAAATTAAAAACAAACAGTTACCCCGAAGAACACTCAAAAATATTTTACTCTTTCTGTCATTAGTTTTACTGGATTATTTACCTACATTTTCAAATAACTAACTAAATGTTTATATTATAAATAATAATATTTGTATACCATTACCCACATGGATCTAGTCATAAACTCAGCTTGCGCTCGTGTTATGGGCACTAGACAAAGTAAACATACTTCAGTACACATATACTCATCAATGACTTGCGACAAACTAAGCTATACACCATAGAAAAGTTTGACACTATTGGGACTCGAACTGCGCTATCAGACCGTATAAATGCAATCCACAATAAATTTAGCAAATTAAATAAAATGAATAATTTTTGTAATAACAATAATATAAAATAACTAAAATGAACTAATATATTTAATAGTACAATTCACTATTACTACAATTAATTACCAACATACCAGAGATGGGCAAAATGTAATCAAACTAAAGATTAACGATTACAAAATTTAATTATAATATTAGTTTTGCTAATCTTTAATCATAACTAAAACACGTCTAAACATTAATGAGTCATAAATTTATATGTAATTAATGATCCCTTAGTGTTCAAAACATTGACGGGCAAAATGTAATCATAATCGTTTTTCTTGAAATTGATTACAATTTACCCATCTATGATAGACACTAAGATCTCTGCTCATCTAGAAACTCTAGTAGATTCACAATATATTATTACTACTATAAAATTCCTTATCAGAAAATTAAGTGAATTGAGATGAATTAATGAAGTGATTGTTAAGGAAGTAAAATAATTTTACAAGTATAGAGAGAAGTGGCGTTCTATTCATTGCTTACTCCAATAGTGATTCGGCGTGATGACAGATAACAAAAGAAGTTAATGTTATAATATTCTTAGTTGCAACGCATAGTAGGTGCCTTATATGTTATTGTAAAAATTACCTGCGCTGAAATAAATGTGTTCCGTATTGACTAAATGCAATAGCTATACCTGCCGTTATTGTTACTTAGATATACTTGTAGTGTGAAGATATATGTGTATATAACAGAGGTCTGGATAATGTGCGAGACTAACTTACTATAATACGCCTAATTAAACTGTAACTACGTAGCTATTGCAAATATATTACTAATTTATTATTATAATATTTATTATCTCTCTATAATCATATAGTATGTGATTTATACATCAGTTATTGGTGTAGTCCAGTGTTAGTTTGAAGTCATCACATTATGTCTCAAATTTACTTAAAAAGTTTCTGTCGTATAAACAATATTGTTGCGAAGTTTATGAATTTATAAATAACGTTTCGATAAGATTCGTAGGAAGACGTCACCAGTGGCGGACCTTAAGGGTTTCTCACACGGAGCAACCAGAAAAAGAGTTTTTAACTTCGATAGAGGACAAAATATAATAAGCTACATACAATATACTTGTGGCAACATATAAAATGTCAGCATAAAAACAACAGCTTCCCTCATTATTACGTCTAAAATTAAAATAAACGACAGATAAGTTGTCAAAATTCAGGAAGGCTACACTTAAAAGCTGTTTATATCAGTTTTGATCAAAATAAACCTTATGGCCTTATGTTTATTTAACCCTTTCGATGTAAATACTTACATATATGTATGTAGTAAAACTCAAACATTTTTTAATTGCTTGGACGAAGCATCTTTTACCTTTAACACTCTCTTATAATAATTATGTCACTTCAATAGTGATCACTTATGGCTTATAAATACATTCGAGAACGTAATTTTTTTTATTAACTTGACAAAATTAACCCATTGCCATAATTTTTAGTTTGATGAAAGTTGTTAAATGTTCAGATATCATAAGTCCGTAACTTCGACGTGAAAGAACAACTTAGCACGTTTACTTTAAAGTTCATCCGACAGTTCTCAGACGAAGCAACATATTTTAATACATTTTGGTTGCTCCGCGTGAATCATACCTAAGTATAAATTGTATTTAGTTAAATAATATAATTAAATTATTATATTATGTCAATAATAAAGTATATCAAACATAAGCATGCGATTAATGGAAAAACGGAAGCTGACACAGTTCATTAATTAGTTTGTATTAGTAAAGTTGATTGTTTGTTGCCTGCCTGACATTTAGATATAGAAAATAGATGACTAAGGTCCGCTAAAATTGAAAAAATGTTACATTCGTTAAAATATAATTACAAAATATCAAATTTACAAATATAAATTAGCTTGTGGACAGCAAAGACTTCTGTTTCTAATGTTGATTGCACGCTTATGAATTATCAAACGATTTTGTAAAATATTCGCTAGCAGCATTGCGTAATGTATTATATGTTAAAATCAACCAAAGTTAGAGTCCAATATTGAACGTTTACCTTCAATCGAACCCGACAATTCGAGACGCGCGGGTTCGAACTGCTGCAATGCCACAATCATAAATTGGCGTGGGTGCTGGTTTCATAAAAGTAAATTCTGCATGTTGAAATACTATTTTGTCAAAGAATTAATAAAACAGGGGCTTAATTTCCTTTTGAATAAGTACATCCACTGTTTTTAGTCGTTTTGTACACGCTGATTTGAGTCGCCTTTCATAAGCGCAAAGCTCTTTGATTCAAACAAATCCACATATGAAAAGTAAAATTAAACGATTTCTGTCTCCTTTTTTGATTATCGCACATGAAATGCATTTTTCGTAGCTTTAATAGTCAAATTATTATGAAGTAAACGAAGTTTAACACGTTCCCTGCCGCGTGGTGCGTATGCGCCCCACGCTGAACTTTCCGTTCAAGCCATTCGGTATTATCATTGTAAAATGAAGAATTTTTAAAAATTCAATATGCAGTCGATTACGGGCATCTTAGTTCTACTGCTGATGCCTTCATTTAATCGTGGGGCGTATACAACCTTTCCTTGATAATTGGGCATACGCCCATACGCATAAGTCTTCAAAAAAAGGTCCGGCAGGGAACGTGTTAATGAAATTAATATTGATTATATAAATGCTTCCCACATCAATAAAACTATACATTTAAAAGTTTTAAAAATTATATAATTATTCACTTTTAATCAATATTAAATAGAATACTTAAAGCTATTAAAACCTTCGGTCTTGGTCGGATAACGACCTATAATAGGATACTTATTAAAAGTAACAATCGCAATCAATTAATCAGTCTTCGTTTGACGCTTGCTACAAACCGTAGGCTTTAGTTAAAAATTTCGGTCCATTTAACAATTTTACACAATGTAGTTTCTTTTTGACCGAAGAATTCGATCGGACACTACATACTTTTTAAACATTAATATACTAAAACGCGTTTGCTTTAAATCCCTCATGTGTTATACAAAATTACATATTACTGTGTGATATATATTTGATCTTACGTAAAAGTTGAACCAAAATCTTGTGTGAAACCAAAGGTCTACCAGATCAGAGGTCCTAGACGAGGTAGCATTCGATAAACGATAACGCTGGTAACAAAGGCCAAAATATATGCAATTAACATAAAATCACAACGTGATATTTCGAAAGCTTATCTCAATTTTATACATTTAACACTTTCTGCTAGCATTATCCTTTATCAAATGTTATGTTGTTTAGGTTCTGAATGCACTCAACTCTCTCACGTCAATTTATACTTGTGGCACTATATTTATCTACTTTAACGTCGTATAAGGGTATAAACGAGTGCCTTCAGACATCCAGCCTTCACAGGAACGCGGGATTATTGATTGTGTCATTTGGACTTCACAGATGGTATACGAAAGGAGTGGTTCCATTTGTGTGACATTAGTTTTCTATAATACTTGTAAATGGAAACAACTTATGGTAGAGAAAGACTATTTCAGCAAACGCAACGTTTTATTTCATCTAACTCTTATTTCAAGAATTTGTGGAATGATTTTGCCTTAATATATATAAATTCAACAAAAATTTTACTTTATTTGTTTTGCTTAATTTTTTTTTATTTTCTTACTTGCTCCTTTTAAAAAAATCTATAATACTGTCTTAAATCTATTATAAAACCCTATAATCATTTTATTGTTAATTTTAAAAATATAATTTTGCATTAGTAATTTTCATATTTTTCAAGTAGACTGTAGAATTTACCACTTTTTTTATAAAACAGTACTCTTGTTTCACATAAACTGAAAAGATCCGGATTACTCCAGATGTCTCAATGCGTTGCGTACGAAGGATCAGTTGTCTCTACCTTCATTGTTTTACATAGATTTAAGATTAACCCCCCTTTCTTAAACACAATCAAGAACCTGTCCCCTAGAATGCGAATCAGCAAGGTTGGCTGCAGGTGTGAGTGATGTATTACAAATGGCTCGCTGATAGTATTATATTTAGATATTCGATGGAACGCACTATCGCGTCTTGACGTCACTATCGCCCGAAATTAATAAGCTGTCTTTGTAACTTGCAGATAAATAATTATATACTTCTCACTCGGACATTTGTGTGGTAACTATGCTATAGGATCGTAATATGGTTGCTATAGTAACAAACGTCGTATAAGGATAGATTAATTTCGGACGTAAGGCGCTGTCTCCAATACAAGCGTGTATTTTGCGGCGGTATTTGACTACACATTGGCAGGAATAATCTCACGAAGATAATCAGATGATATTGTCGTAATTCATGCGCTCGTTTAGACAGCACCTTAGTTTTACAGTCAACTAATTCAAATATTTGTAGTGTCACAGAATAATCCTGTCACTAAAATTATTTTTTTGACAATCTTATCGAGTATCGGAGCTAGTAAATGTTATTCTTAGTAGGTTGATTGTTATTATGGTTTTGCAATTTATTGCACCTACGGAGAAGAGTTTCTCCTATGGGCTATATTTCAAATTAGTTGACTGTGCTTGGTGGTATCACGCGAGGAGACGCGAAGTGCGTACGAGAGGGAGTGAACCATACACATCACTGTATGTCGGCTGGGCTCAAGGCACATTGCATAGTTTGATGTTCCATTAATTGTTAGACAATTATTCTCCACTGTAAATGTTTTAACAAATTATTTTTGTTAAATTGCAAAGTGCCTTTTGCTCAATTTACGAATGTTGTAGATATTTATTTATCATTATAAGTGACGTTGGATTAGAGTCATAAGTTCTACCTTACGTTTCGCACATGCCCGTCGCATCGGGAATGCCAATGGCGACTTCGCCACGGTTTTATCGATGTGATGGAGTGGCTGTATTGTATAACGGCGTGTTAGTACGTGCAATATAAACGCAAAGTTTGGGACGTAAATAACTTTCATCGGAATTTTCACTCGCACTTGCGGCGCTTATAAAGCTGTGGCTGTAGTTTATTGTTTGTAAGTACTAGCAATGAAAAAGCACTCGCGCTTTAAGCCCGGTGAAACTAGAGGTGCTGCCTCCTTTGACAAAGTATCATTTGTTTATCGATTACGCTAGTAAAAGAGTGGAAATATATAGAATGGATATTACTTTTCAACGTAATATTTAGAATGCTTACGTCAGTTCTATACATATTGTGCTTTTTCACTAACGTTATCGTACATATGTTACTTTGTCTTGGCCCCCTTATAGGCCAATAGGAATAGTGCATCAATAAAAATACTAGCAATGTATTGTCATAGTAGAATTAAAATAATTATTTTATTTTTATTATAATGAGATCATTACTTTATAGGCATAATTAAAATGAAATATTTATTTCAAGTTTTTATTTATTTCGTTTACTAGGTACTTAAGTCGAACATCCGTTTTTTACAATTTTTTTTTGTATACAGCAACTCATTTTTGTGTAAAAAGTAAAAATATTTAACAATTAGTAATATAGCAATAACAAATTTATGGCTGTTTCTCAGGATACCGCTAATTATTTGGTGGTAGCATTCAGTTCACAGTAAAAGGAATCCATATAAGAATAGTGATATAGCGTCTAAACTTTGCGTTTGCAATGTATGTACTACACTAGCTACAGGGCGCGCTGGCCGCTCACAGTTCCTTAACAACAAGCGAGCTGAGTCTCCACTCCACCACAGATAATATAATAATAATCAAGAATACATGTCGACATCAACATTGATCTACCGATACGTGGATATCGAATTTACGCTCAAAAGCGACCCTATCAAAATTGAAACAAAACGCAGAAAGAAATGATTGCTAGCATAATTGAACAGTGACTATAATAATATTTAAAATAAAAATGTATTTTGTATATTTATAATTATAGAGGTGTACGTGCGTTTCTGTATGTAAACACGGGTCTCTTTTATTAAATTCGACTTCCAAGTATTTTTAAGGCAAAGATCGTACAGAAAGTTGTTTTGAAGGGTTGGAATGTGGTGGGTGGAGTGTCACGACAAGTCGCGCACAACGTTGCCTCACACAGCGTTCGCTGCTGACTTTCCAGGCTACCTTATTATGTCCTTATTATGATATCGGCAGAACCGTGCGATAGATATTAAAAAGGGATGCTGGTCCGATTCGTGGATATATGTCAAGTCGATATTTTGTTGCCTAAAGTGTAGTAAATGGTTTAAACGTGCACATAATTAGCATATTTAAAGTTGTTTTGAGTTTGTTTCTCTCTCGGATATGAGCCCGTGGAATGAAAGTTACGGTCACAGTTAAAAAAGGCAAATTTACCGAAATGTAACAAAATATCGGTTTCACGAATATATGCTAAATATTTGTTTGCAACGGCTTCCTTTTACAATATTTCGTGCACGCTTTTAGTGATCAGTATTTATTTTTCATTGTGATTTTTCATTAACAAGGCAGTTACGTTGTTACCTCATTCTTAGTGATTATTCGTATATTATTGACTGATAAAAATAATTTCCAATTATTTTATTTCCTCGTGTGATATATGTGTGTGTGTGTGTGTGCGTGTGTGTTTTGTAGTGTCGAGGTGGCGTTGTGCTATATGCTCAATTTTAGATACAATTTCACCAAACTATTTGAGTTAGTGTACAATTTTATATTTAATGAGAACCGAGTACCTATAGTAATTTTAATATTTATATTAATAAAAACGTTATGAAAATTAGTGAAATATGTTTTCAATGCTAAAACGCAACCCGCAACCCACGTAATGGTACCAACTACAAATTACATTTTGGAATATATTACTATTACAATATTTCTCGAAATAAAAATGATTTTTACGCATTATGTTTTTCTTTTGAGTTTTATAAACCAATAGTGTTTATTTATTTGACTTTTTCAATTTTCTTTCTTCTCTTAGTTTTCTCAAATCGAGTTTTAAGGGTTCTCTCGGAATACGGCCCGGCACTCTACATTCACAAGGCTCATTCTCCGCATACCGTATCAATAGGCAATGTGTCCTTAGGTATCCCTGCTCGCCGTTGTGTTTTATCTTTATTAAATTGTTGATGTAGTATTCCGGCAGATCGTGTTCCATTGCTCCCATTATCAAGAGCTCTTTGTACGTCCATGATGGCCACTGTTCAACGGGAATCACATCGTTATCTCCCCTCGGCAGAGGATTCAATTTCTGAATATACGTGCGACATGTGAATGACCCCATGTAAGGCGTAACCACCTTTACGTATTTAATGTAGTACTTTTTGGTATCAACTTCTTTTTGGCTGCAAAATTAACGTGTTCGGATACAAGTTGATAACAACAACTGGTTTCAATGTTATGAGGTATAAACATGTTACAAGTCTTTATAAAAGGTAAATATTTAACACGTTAAGCCCGGCGCTGAATTTGCTGACCTTCCCGTTCAGCCGGCAGCCGGCGAGCAGCAATTCAAAACTATTTGGACAAAAGGAAGCTAAAAATATTGCCATAAAAGTTGTTACATATTGTAATATTTGTAAAGATAAGCCGCATTTATGTCTAGAATGTTTCAATAAATTTCATTAAAACTACATTTGATCACATTTAATTGTGACTATATTTATTTTTTAGCTTTAATAAATACTGTCGGTCCCACGGACCTACGCCAGCCGAACGAAAATCTTAGTGCCGGTCCCCAGGGATTAACGTGTTAAATAAAAGTAAAAAGAACTTCAGTGGTTATAAAATGAGGAAACTTATGTATGTAGTTCTGAGATTTTTTTATCCTGACTTAATATAGTGACCACGATACGACTGAGGATAAACATGGTGAATTCTAAAAAACGACTGCAACTATCAACAGTAAAGAAAAACGATAGTCGCAAAGATTATGCCGGACTGCACAAATATCTTTACAGGCATCGTTTAAAGGACCCTATATCATAGGACAGTGAAAACACGCTCGCTGTAAGGCCATTGCACAGCTCAACGACACGGCAAAAGTAAGAGGTAGAAAACCTCTTAGTCCTAGCCGGGATATGAAATACCGTATACTGCGTAAACCCGCGCACGTGGTCCTATTATGGAAATGAAAGAATGGCACAAGGTTAAATAATTCTTCAGAACACTCGTACAGACGGTAGAAAACGCTCCGTAAAGCAATATCTTTTGCATCACTGGAGCGGTTCAAGATGCCTAATAACGTCAGGATCATTCATAATGTGGACAGCCTTCTGCTCCAACTTATCCAGGGCGCCGAGTACCGAGTAAAATCATCCCTGAGATGCGAATAATATTCCATGCAGGGCTTAAGTTTCCTGACCTGTGCCTTATATAACAGGAAACATTGATAAGACGTAAAAAAAACCGTTGCACTGTCCCTAAATCGAAAAGAATAACTCCATTGCAGCTAACATAATATAACAAAATATAGTTAAAGAACAACAATTAATGCCGAAAGGTAAGAATCTGGGTATACCTTTACAATTTTGGAAAACGAATATACAACTACACTGAATCCTATTTATAGTAAAATATAAAACATTAGTAGCTCTATTCCTTTCGCACATTTCTCACAGCGCAGCTGATCACCGTTCCCGAAGAACTAAATAGTACACTTCTTTTTTTCTATGGGATTAATGCTTCGGCCATGTTGGGCCTTCACAGCTTCACCGGACCTTCACTTCACTTGTTCCAGAATTTTTATAGATTGTGCGGAAATGTAAGTTCAAACATATGCTGGAGGGACCACTATGGCAGAACTACTATGATTTTCATTACGACACTTGCGAGATTTCTCATAATGTTTTTCTTCAGCGTAGTTTACTTTATAGGCGAACTGTATGTAAATGTATACGGCATTCTGTTTTCACTACAAGTGAAAATAAGTATGTAGTGGCTTACTCATCAAGGGATATCATGTCGTCTTGATGCAATCGCCATATAACCCCCCACACATGAGCATTAGCCGTAGGCACCACAGTCCCGGTTGGTCCGCCCCAATATTTGGAATATCTGAAGAAATGCAACCTATAGTTCTATAAAAAGAATTTAGTCAGTATGGAGATTAGATTTTTGCTATGCTTGGTAACTGATTTCATGCCTGACAAAAGAAAAAATCTCATCGATATTTTAAGGGCCCGAATTACTTCCTAGTTACTACATCTTTAAGTATGAAATATTTTCCATAATCAAATAGCAATGCCTTATTAAACAAGACATTTTTAAAATTCACTTCAGCATCTAATAATACAATTTTTTGTTGACTGTAAATCTTTCAATGCGTCATGCTGCATGCAGCATTTATACTTTCAAAGTACCTATGGATATATACTGAACTAAATAACATTTATAAGAATATTGCCAAATAGCCTAGATATCCATAATAGTTTAATTTGACTAATAAGTTCAAATTATATGACTGTACTAAGATGTATAATTATTCCTAGCAACATGGTACCTTACTTACATCAAGGCGTGCGATGGACACGAATTCCGCTGTTGGGTTATACATATGTATTCTTAAAGTTAATAAATTTTCGCCGTATGCGAAATAAAGAAATGTGTCGGGTTCGGAAATTTCTGATTTCATCATTGGTACAGATTTGGTCTAAAATAAATGGTTCAAGAATTTTGATTACTTCTTCCTGTCAAGTTTAGCTTATGTACATGTTTAGAAGTTTTTTTATCTATACCACAAACTATAACTTAAGTGAGTGATCGACACACTGTTTTAAATTATTCAGTGAAGAATGTATTACTCGACTGATTGACAAAGAAACCTGTGATGTTAAAAACGATTAAGCCAATATCCTGACATGTCATGCACGCATGGTTGATTTTTGGTCACGGTTACATGCGAAACCTAACAAAACTCGAATGTTTGGCGACTCAATAAGCACGTCAAGCCATCAAAACAACTATAGGTTATTCAAAACTTATATAAAATCATGTCTATCACAACCTTAATAGCTCAAAATTAACTTTGGTTCAAAACGTTTTCTCAAAAGAAGAATATGACTATGGAGTATGCATCATATATAGACTAAAATTAAATTTAGTTTATACATATCTCATAAGTATTTAATTAATATACGGATGTTTTAATAAGTTTACATACAATGTAGATTTCTTTGTATGGAGACTTTTTCAAAAGTAGTCTCCCTTATAATGTTCTTAAAATTACTCTTTTACACAGTAGGATTATTAATTTGTCTACTAATTTAGGACATAACCAGATCAGTTTGTTGCTAATATAGGTTGTGCAATTTTTTTTTTGTAAATAAAATAATAAATAAAGATCAAGCTTTTTTTTTCAATTATTATATAAAGGGGTGAACGCCTATTTGGTTTAAGCGACATTTTGGTGATATATTAATATATCGTTTTTTGGAATTGATAAAAAAACGCAGATTCTGAAAATATATGTATTACTAAATCACCAAAAAATGTCACTTAAACCAAATAGCCTTTCACACCTTGATATTATGAATGGGCAAGAAAACAGTTTACATATACTCAATATATATTAATATAATAAAATAATGTTTAACAGTTTATTTTGCTTAGTCAATAGTAAACATGTAACAATAGTAACAAGAATTATATTTATGCATTTCTATTTAATTTTTCAATCATTTTAGGAGACGCTTCTTGACCATTGTGTGGGATTTTCTTCAATTCATTGATATAATACTCAGGTATTTGACATTCTTTTGCTCCATTAACTATACAATCTAAGTATGTAATACATGGTCTTCTCTCTTCAGGTAACTCTTCACCATTTTTCCTTAGGGGAGGATTAATTGTTTGTTGGTATGTCCGACATTGGACAGTATTGCCGTCTGGAGTCACAACATCCACTGTTTTAGCAAAATACCAATTAGATTCAACTCCTTCTTGCCTGAAATGTAAAGCAAAAACATGTGATTACATTTTTTAAATATTAAATGTACTTTAAATACATAAAAAATCCTCCTGTTCTTTATATCTTTCCTATGACTACAAGGTATAAGCACTCCATCCAAGTAGCATTATTTAAGAGATGAAAGTAAATCTAGAGACTTTCTGGACATGTGATTGGTTATGAAATGAAAATTAGTTATTCTAATTTAAAAAAAAATCACACTAATGAATATACAACAATTACATCAAAAATATAATTACTATAGAAATTAAAATACACAATAAGAGAAGGAATACTCTTATAAACATCAATTGTTCATTAAGAAATTCATTTATATTATTGTATATATAAAACAAATTCATTTATAAAAAATTGGTTTACATGTCTTTGAATATATTCCTATCATCTGCTAATATTGTAGATAGCAACATGACAAGGTCAATTACTTATCCAATGCAGGCATGTCATTGTTATGCAATCTCCATATTGCACCCCATACATGTGATATATCTGTTGGGATTATGGTGGCAGAAGTTCCTCTCCAGTGGTCAGAATACTTAATAAAGTCTAACTGGTGACCCTAAAAATATAATAAGCTGAGCAAGTAACAACTCACTGTCTTAACAAACCTATCATGTCACAAGAAATTCACTGATAAACATATATTTTATATGTAATATAAGTGTTTCACAGGGAAGATTGACTTTGCTATCTCATATTTATTTGGTTCATAGACATTACACAAGAAAATATAAGACAGAAATAACAACTAAAACAGAAATATAAAAGGTGTCCCTTAAAACAGTAAGAACAATTTAACAATGATAAGCTTCAAAATGTATTAATTAATTAATTATACAATTATTATCGCGTAGTACGTTCTACAAACTAATAAAATAGTAATTGAAAAACATAATTTAATTTACAGAGACTTACATCGAGGCGCCCTATTCCTATAAATTCCGCTGATGGATTGTTGATGCGAATTCTTTTCTTTAACAGATTACTGCCGTAAGCAAAATATAAAAATGTACCCTTTACAGGTTCTGACATTTCGATTATGAAAATAAACAATTATTTATAATTATAATAAAGAAACAGGCATATCTTAATATTGACAAAACTTTTTCTATGTAAATAACAAATAAACGTCAATTGTCAAATTCACTTGTCGTTGTCATCAGAGATGGGCAAAATGTAATCAGATTAATGATTAACGATTACGATTACATTTTATAATCATTAATCATGATTAATGATTAACGAAATTAATCAAAAAAAGTAATCATTTTTCGGTGATTAAGGATTATTAATCTTTAATCGGATTACAATTAATCATGATTACTTTTATGATTACTTTTCTGTTTGATACGTAAAATGCGCTGCCGACAGCAGAGCGGCGCTCGCCTTTTTTTTATTTATAGTATACGACTACTACTAGCTTAACTGGCGAACTGAGTACCACCACATAGTTAGGTGTTAGGGCGATTACCCGAACTGGGTTGTGACCGCAGTACAATAGTGCAAAGACCGGCATAGTGACTCGCTTCGACCTGACTACTTTCAGGATCAGTTCGTGCTCGGTGGACATTAAGTAAATCCAACGAAATCTAGTTAATCATTGATGCTTTTACCATTGTTCTGAGTGATTCCTGGACTATTAGAACTGATTATCAAACTACCGCCCATATTTTACTGAAATACCGTCTCCAACCCGATAATCCACGCCCGCCTTCGAGATGGAGGTAGAGAGACAGAGCAAGATAGCGCAAAATTTTAATTGATCAGAACAAGACATCATTTTCTCAAATTTACACAAGCTTCTATAGCGCAGAGCGCAACATCACCTTTCTTGGTCATCCGTCTCTCTCTACTGACTCGGTTTCGTCTTTGATGTAAACCGAGCCGCCGCACACGTTCGTATCGTATTTTGAATTTTAACTCATAACTAAAGTTGAGTTATCGATCTGTTTTTTTTTCCGGATAACTGACGTTCTACCTAATAACTTTGATTCTTACAATAAATCAGCGGGACAAATACATAGTTTTTTTCTCAGTTCGCTTAATTCTTTTTTTCGCGTTTGAGTTCCATATTCTTAAAGACGCACCATTTTTATCTCACTAAAAACGCTTTTTTGTTTACCAAATTATATATATATATTTCATTTTTCTGTTTTAAAAATTTAACTTTAACTTAAAGGATTGCACACAAAGTCTTTGGCCATTATCAGAAGTATTCTCCATCTCGAAGGCGGGCGTGGATTATCGGGTAGGAGTCGGTATTTCAGTAAAATATGGGCAGTACTTTGATAATCACTTCTAATAGTCCAGGAATCACTCAGAACAATAGTAAAAGCATCTATGATGAGCTAGATTTCGTTGGATTTACTTAATGGCCACCGAGCACGAACTGATTCTGAAAGTAGTCAGGTCGAAGCAAGTCACTATGCCAGTTTTTTCACTATTGTACTATGGTCACGACCCAATTGCGGCAATTAACCTACCAACTCAAACGGCTGAAAGCACAAAAAAATGGTCCTGAACGTAATCAGGTCGAAGCGAGTTACTATGAGTTGGTCGGTTTATTGGCCGAACAATTTTTTTTTTCGAATTTAAGCGTTTTTGTTGACCGGGAAAGGCCTTCATAACTTAATCGGGCGGGAAAAAAAATAAAAATATAATAAAAAAAATAATGAAAAATAGACCGAACAATGTCGTGACTCGTGACCACAGTACACAACTGCAAAGACCCTTATAATGATAATGATTCGCTCAACGAGACGGATATTCGAGGGCAGACTTGCATCGGCTAAAACCACCGGGTGCCAGCACTGCCTAATCTTCGACTTCGCCAGGCCTGGAAATCTAGATACTTCCTAGGGGCCCAGCGAGCGATTGGTCTTAGACAGGCCTCCTACCTGGGAGAGGGTCGTAAAACTAACCAAACAATACCTCCCATTGGGGCGGCGTGTGAGCACACACACGACGACACCACCCTACCCTCCGCTGGACACTCCCCTTCCTCTCCGCTGAACGCCACCCCCCACTTTCTGCTGGACGACACCCCAACTCTCCGCTGGAAGCCACCCCCACTCTTCCCTGGACACCCACCTCCCCACTCTCCGCTGGACGCCACCCCCCACTCTCCACTGGACGCCACCCCCCTCTCTCCGCTGGACGCCACCCCCCACTCTTCGCTGGACACCACCCCATTATCAGACGGAAGTTTGGGGTCATATATAATTCGGAGTAAAATAACTTGAAAAATTAAATAAACGAGTATTTAAATCGGTCTCTCTCTAAGCCAGAACTCAAAAGTAATCATTAAAATAATCATGATTAATTGAATGATTACTGTAATCAATACTATTGATTACTCATGTAATCATGATTAAAAGTAATCAGATTACAAGTAATCATGATTACATTCGTCATGATTGCTTGTAAACTGATTATTAATCTGATTAGAAGTAATTATGATTACGCCCATCTATGGTTGTCATGAGTACAAAGATATGTAAATCCGGAATGATACGGGTAAAAAGATGTAAATCTGGAAAAAAGCAATCAATTCAGTAAATCTTACGGTTCTTATGATGCCTCCGCATTGGCGTTTCGTGTAAAGAGTATGTAATAAGTTTCATGATTCGCAAATATATGCGTTTTTCTTTCTCGTGTATTTGTTACTTTTTTTCTCTTTCTCGTACATTTTAGTCAAATGTTTTGCTTGTGGACGCAAAACATTCATTTTTCAAAGAGAAAAATGATTATAAATATAGAAGAAAGAAAAAGACAAACAGATGTTTTTCGAAATACGAAACATTGCTTTAGACGCAACTTTAAAAAAATCTGTAAATAATTGATGTTGATGCATAATATTTAATTTTTTATACCTAATTGACGATTGGTTTTATGAATAACAGTTTATAAACACCGTTATTTGTAAATAATATAACAGCATTATTATAGAAAACAACTTTTATTATCATCTCCAGTAGTGACCAAGTCTGATAGCGGTTACCGAATATACTTATCATTTTTATATTTTAAGTTTTCAGTTTTGTGATAGATGCAAACATTTTAATATTATATGTATACTTTGTTTATATGATAAAACTCGTATGTTGCAGAAAAAAAACAACATCAAATATTTAATGCTTTATAAATATAATATAATAAAATAACGTTTTTTATTTAATTGTATTTTTTAAAACATTATTTTTTCCATATTTCTCAAAACAATACAGCACTGTCGCGTAGACCTGTAACAAACGTCGTTCAACAGCTTGGTAATGATCTTCAATTACTAATTTCTTCCCTTGAAATGATGCAAGAAGTTTTATTGTGTCTGTGAGACTGCCTCCAGAGACTAATTCGAGATTTTGCCACGTTAATTCGGATATTCTGCAATTGAAACAATAAATCAGATGGAATACACAATAATCAAATATTACAAATCAAAATTTGTTTAATTCCGAGTTAAAAAAAAAATCGAAATGAACTACATTTTATAATAAGATTCTTATATAAGAGATAAGCAATCTTTTGTAACTTATTCATAAATGATAAACTTTGTTTTGTAATACCATGCCAGATTAACATCCATTTGCCTGCAAATGTAAAACTAGTTTGGAACTAGATTTATTAATTGAGACCATAAACAATGCAATGTTATTTGTTTCAAAAATTTCTTTTTGCCTTACAGTAAAGTAAATTTTCTTATGTATATGATCATATAAGGTATTTTTCATACATTACCAAGTACTTTTATTTACTCTGATTATTTTTACATGTCTGCTTAAGTATACTCCGTTGAATCAAAGATAATACTCACATGCAACATTGGTAAAGAGGTGCTAAAATATCTAATACATCCACATTCGGGTTCCCCATTCCCTTGCCGTTGTCAAACAAAACAATTTTATCTTTGTACACTTCGTAACGATGTCTATCCCCATTTTGTATCAGAAAATCAAATATAGCCACATCAATCAGATTGAGGATGCGCTTTAGACTCAGAGTCTGACTTACTTTTCTGAAAGACAAATTAACTGAGATCATCTTAAAAACATTCACATAAATCTACTAAAATTAACCAGATTTTAATAAAACTTTAGCAAAATAATTGAAGGTTAAATGAGTTTAACATATTTTGATAAAGATACCAAACAATGGTGTGCGGTAAACGTTCAAAAGGGAAGTCGATATAGCAAAACATTAAGTCGGTTTCGTAAAGATAGCTTTACCCAATAATTTAAACCTAAGAATAGAAAAATTATCATTATAAATACGATCAAGTACTTTTTCCACGAAAAGGTGGCCAACACATCAATAATCACTTGAATTATTGAACAAATCGAATAAACAGAAAAATGGGAACATTGTAAGCATTCACCACATGCCACTGGTGCTAAAATAGCATAGAAATTAGTGCTTGCTTGACGTTTTAGACAGTACTTACTTACAAAAATTATTATCCTTCTCCCATTCCATTTTCTTACTGCTGTAAGATCGCCTCCATGGCGACTTGTGCACTCTGAATTGTTTGTCTAAATACAAAATGGCGGCGCCCTCCAATTCTCCTTTCGTATCTGGACAGACTGTCTCATTCACTTTACAGTAATAGCATTTGCCGTAAATGCACATCGAACCGCTATCTAAAATATTGAGAAAATGGATTCCTGGATGGGTACATTCTCTAGCCCTAGCACTATATCGTGGGGCGTCACTATTTATAGTAAAACGATAGCTTAATTTGTAGTTTAGCCTTGAGTTTCGTTAACACGTTCACGCTGGCGCATTTTTTCATTTGATGCACCACCCGGCGGCGCGTAAATCTATGTCGCGCTTCATCTGGCGGCGCGCTAATTTCGCGTGTTCAGGCTTGCACGCGCTTCTTGTTTCTTCAGTAGTACATTGAGTGCTTACTTTGCAAATTGTGTAACTCGTGTTGTTTTTATATCCTGATCAGAAATCTATGCCGGTAAAAATAACAAAAGGTGTTCAACAAATTACACAAAAAATAATAAATCAATAAGTTATAAATAAAATAATATTGAATTATTTTGTTAATTTTATCGATTTTAAGTTACATTTATAATATTATAAGTTATTGAGCAAAAGTTATATTTATAATACGTTATTAAATATAACTTTTATTCAAAATAAACGTTTTTATATATGTACGTTAAATTATCAGTGTCTAATAGCACAATCGAATGCGAAACACCGGTAGTACACGACGCTTGATGAAGCGGTCTAGCGCGAGCCACCAGTGGTCCACGCCGCCCGATGGCACAATCAAGCGCGAGCCACCGGTGGTACACGCCGCCCGATGGCACAATCAAGCGCGAGCCACCGGTGGTACACGCCGGCGTGAACGTGTTAAGCGTTTCTTCCCTAAGTAGTCGCTTCTGAAACGGTTGTAGATCACCTTAAGGTCTTTCCTTGGTTGGCCGCTCACCAGGGCGCAACCTACAGCGGTACCCTTGCATTGTCACTCAACCCATAATTTCGCTTGCTTGGCACATTAAGTGCTCGCTTCTCTCGGCCCGCTCAGTTGTAAAGGCCTTTTCGGGATAACAGCATTTTATTCTACCCAAAAAAAAAATCTACTTCAAGAACGCTGACTTCATGTTTAACTGTACCACCTTCCATTAAACCTTTCCTGGAACGCCAGTGGTGTTGTCATAATTACCATTCTTCACCATCGTTTTCTTCAATCCCATTGTAGCAAAAGGCATGATTTCCTTCTCGAAATTTATTCTTCTTATAACGGAAGGCGCTATCCAATTGAATTTTAATAAAATGGCGAGATAATACGCAAAAACTTCAGAGTTATGTCGGTCGAAGCCAGCATAAACGTGCCCACTGATTATTTCTGTTAGATCATATCTCTTTGGTTTGAATAGCAGTTTTTTATTTCCCTTGAAAAATACCATAAATTTTATGTCACCTGTTCTGATACATAAAGTAAATTGAATTTTCGTGTTGAGATAATAATGGTACTTTATCGTTTTAATGCAGTTTTGGTTACAACCATGATAATGTGCTTATCAAGAATATAATGTACTTCACAACTAATACAACTAAGAACCACTCTTGGAGAAAAACATTTTACTAAAATTGTTTTATTTTATTCTACTGAATAAAATAATTGATGCTGAAATCGAGGGTCATCCTTGTATAAAGTAATGCAATGTATCATGATTTGAGACTAAGCACAGTTAAACTGTAAATGCCTTTCCCGACACTCAGTAGTTAGTCCATACACAAAAATAAACATGATTTGAGACTAATGATTGAGACATAAAACAAATATGCTATTATGGTTTAGTTATAATTCTAGGATATTATTAAAATAGGAATAAATAAGTGTATTATATGGGTAGGACAAGTAACAGCAATCACGATACTAGTCAGGTTTTAAGTAATACCTTAATACTTTAAGAGCATTTTTCTGCAGTAAAGTGTAATTCACAAAAAAAAAAACCAATTTGAGCACTTTGTACCTCGTGCTTTAATTTGTGGATAGCACTACTAACATTGCCGAGTATCACATGTAACGTTAGTAGGTCCACACTTAACATAAATTGTACTACATTTCATGATATACTACATAAGTCTGGATTCAGCGTTAAAATACTTATAACACCCTCCTTTCATTTCATATAGTATGGAAAATGTACAAACAATAAAAAACTGGAAATTATTAAAACAAAAAAGCAGCTAACTTTTAAGAATTATTTAGAATTTAAAACACATTGTGGAATTGCTTATAATATAATTAGTATTCAAGGTTTTGAATACTGTAGCCACTTGTTAAATGGCATATGTAAATAAGCAGCAACAGGTGTTTCCTTGTATTAACTAAGATGGTCATGTTTAAAATTGCTATGAAACAATTCAATTGAAGATAATATTTCTACACTAACTTTCACTTCTAACTCTGCTTGAATCCTTTGTTCATTTTGATATTACAAGGATTATGTTTTACAAATCATACAGAAATCAATTAATACAAAAAAATACTAGTTTATGTATTTGAACACTGAATATACCCCAACAGGCCAGACTTTGCAGAACAACTGAAATAATGATGGTATAAGTAATAAAAATCTTGTATTTTGGCAGTTGCATCCATTTGACTTTACCATACTTTAAAATCAAACGTAGTCAACACTTTACAGTGGCATTATTAAAATTAGAATTCTATTTAATATTTTGCTTGATCCAGGGTCCAATCAAAGGTGGACAAATTAGCAGCAGTAAAATAGAAAATGTTTCCACAATTTGTAGGAGTAATATGGTCATGGTCAAGGTACTATGTTATAAAGGATGGCAAAGATTACTCTTGCTCAGAGTTATAACATAGATCAGATGCTGATTTGATCTTCCTAGTTTATGACGATTAATGTTATGAAAAATCATGCTGTACTTTTTTATAATAATCAACCAATCATAATTAACATCCCATCAAATTGTTTAATTAGTTTTTATAAGATGTCTAGTCAAATCTTTAAATTATCATATCCAAATAGTTGTTATATTTACTAAGAGGATTACTTGTAACTTAAGTAAATTTATAAACTTTATTAAATACCTCCAATGTGAATATTAATTTTAGCTGTGTTCCTTTTGGAGCATTATCCACTAATGCTATCGGGTTAGTATAAATTGCTTGTAATATTTGACCAAGATGTCCATTATCATTTGGGAACAAAGATTCATCATTTGACCACTGAAATAGGTGAAACAAGTGAGTGTAAAAAATCTTGATGAATTAAAAAGCTACATGTAATACAACAAGTACCTGTCAATGATATAGGTTTAATAATAAAATAATTTATTTATCTGAAAAATATACATTAAATAAAATTCACCCCCACGAAAAATGTTTACCAACAAGTTTAGTTTTCTTCTCAATTTCATATATCCTTAGATAAAATCTTATATTTAGAAAGAAGACTATCATCCACCACAAGCACTGCTTATTGTGTAGACTGTGTAAAAACCTTTTATATGATAACCGTTTACATAAAAACTAAAGTTAGGTTCCACGGTCTAGACTTCTTCAAAGTGATCTGCGGTCCTACAATAGCTATATGATATTATATATTCAGAATCTTATCAGACATACAGAAGACAAGGTTTTGTACAGACATCATAAAAAAGTGTGCAGAAATATTGTATCAATATCAAGGCAAGTTTTTCCACTCATGAATTAACACAGCATTGCGACCGACACTTGCCTCTGTGCCTTTGAGTTATATTTACAGCAACTTAACTATAAATCAAATAATCATTGCAGCATTTACTAAATTTGATCTTTTTTTTTTAAATTAGTTAAAGATAATTATTCTTCTTACCTGTTCAACATGATTCCACAAATGTTGGAAGTTTGTCAGAGGACTGGTGTTAAAAGCTTGTATGAGATTTTGTTGTATTGAGATAAATTGACTATTTTTAAACCTGTATTGACTAGGCAAATGGGTCATATATTCGTAAATTTCTTTAGCTATATTTGGTGCGCTTCCCGCATTCCTAGGTGTGGTTGATTTTGCAGGTTTGTTACTTGCGTTTAGAGAATAGAAAAAATATATATTGAGGGTCACTAGTGTAACTAAGAATAACGATATGCTAAACGCATGTTTTATCGACATAATTCATTTGTTCATAAAACTAATTATAACTTTACTACTGAGAACCTACTGTTAAAACAGCAGTGTTATTAAAATAAATCAAAGGTTTACTTCCACATATGATTGTTTATAATTAACGTTTTTAAGTAAATAGCTATTTGCTAGAAAAATTAAAACTTAACTGAGATTCAGGATTGGACTTTTTAATTCATATATTCGAGTTTACAAGTTTTCCGTAAAATACTTTTCACGTATTGCGTGTTGCTTCGTAAAAGACAAAACAGCTACTATTATAAATAATGAAGCTAACATTGACATCGAAGTCATTATTATTTTTAAAATCAACTTATCTTCAATATCATAATATAAATTGTGTCAAAAATAAAATGTAAACAAATAAATGATGAACATGTTGGTCTTGTGTCTTGAAACGCGAAGTTTTGTCTTTGTCTTGCGTAAGCTTTTTATATTAAGTTCTACGTCCCTAGATAAAAGTCTTTTGGAAATTCATTGTTGCCAGTATATATTTATTTATTTTATAAAACTACACAGCAATTACTGCATTTAATTTATACATTAAAATTAAGAAATATATGAACATAAATTTTAAATAGTGTATATAATCTAAAGTGCAGTAATCTACAACGACATGAATAAACTAGTTACACTCTGACGTACTTAAGTAATATATATTTATTAATAGTTATTGTACGTCCAGGTTAAATATTAGGTGTTTCGCAAAATAGCTGCTTGCCTTTTTCTATCTGGTGTATTTACGATTATCTACTTATCTCTTTCTTGCTCTGTTTTGCGAAATATGAAGCATTGGCTGTAGAGCCTGTAGACATACAGTTCTATATCTAGATATTACTTTATATAAATATACTTTTCAAGGCTCTCTTATGGTAATGAAACGGATAGCCGAGTTGTTTCCTAAGTTTTGAACTAGCCGTTTTGCCGTTTGTTGTAAATGTAAAAAGAAAAGCTGTGTATTTTGAGGGGAGATTTGATTTGAAAGCACCGAGGAGAATTACCTGAAATTGTAATACCGTTACCTGTATTGAAAACTTTTTAGACTACGGAATGACAGACATGCAGAGGGTTCACCAAATAAAAAGTGGTTACTGTCACCTATAAACGAGTCAACACTTGTTATTTCTATCGTGCTGCTTACCCTGAAGAAGAGCAAAAGGACCAGGACAAATATGAGCTGATCATGAAGTAGTAAATGGTCGTAGATTTGAAACTCGGTCCTTACCTCACGGTTCTCACAATTAAATCCGGGCTTTAGTATTGCATGCTTGTTGGTGAAATCAAACCCCATAACAAATTCCGTATGTCATCTAAGAAAAAAATCAAGTCCTGATAAAGGCAATCAGTTGCACTATTGGTCATATTGGGCAAGACATAGGACGTAGGTATAAGCGTAAGGTAAGCATAGATCACTCATTAAATATTTATTTTTATAACATTAACACATTTATCGCCTTGTTAGTTACGGATGACTGACACTGGATACTGGTAAAAACTTCTTGGCGGAGAATGTGTTAAGGGTGGCCAGTAGGCAACACATTACAACAACAATAACAAACACTCAAACAAGTATTAGTGCATTAATGTGTTGCGCTGTTTAAAATAATAAAAAAAAAATAATAATAAAAAAAATAAAAAGAAAAATCACACCCAAACCACATAGGCAGAGACAGGTGTCCCCAAACCACTCAATAACGTTCTTTTTAAAAACTGGCAGAATATTAGCAAACACAACAATGGTGCTCTCCAGCTCATTGCTACCTACAAATCGGCGAATTGTAGCCCAGGGATGTCTGAGTAGAAGGTGGAACGAATAATTAAAGACCGTACCTAGGGTACTTCAAAATTAAATCACTGGCAAAGTCGGGCAGTCTGTTGTGCCTTAGATAATTTTGTGAAAATTTGTCACATCTAATAACTTCATGCGTACAGCTAACGAGTCCATCTCAGAGTACTCCAAATTATCACGGTAATTATATTTGTACTGGCTCCGTCCAAGTGAATATGCGTAATGTCTAAGGAATCGTTTTGGTATCCGCTCCATGGGCAACTTTCTCGTGTCGATTTAATGTTTTTATTATGATTGAAAAAATACCTCAAGATAAGTATTAGACGGTCGTCTTTCGACTGGGCGCACTTCTTCTTTTTTCGGTTTTGGTGCATTTATAATTTCCTGATAAGTCCTGACAATTATATTATGTCCTTCAGGTGTTTTTATAACGACGGGTTTAGCATAGTACATTCCAGTATCCACACCCTCTTGTCTGTGATAGTGGAATCAGGATTTATTAAAGGAAAACTAGCAGGTAGGTACCACAAGAAAAACTACACTATAAAAACTACATACAATATTTTTGTATCACCTAGTTCGGCAGAAAGACTGCATTATGTTTGATAGTAAGTGTACATAGCCTAAACAGCGGGGATATTGACAGGGAAGCATTTATTGATAATGATGCTAGCATCTAATTAGTTCGTAGGGACGTCTTTTACAAATAGATAGGCAAGCATGTTAAATCGAAATTTGTAAATAAAATACCTTTTGCTTATTACGTAAAAATGTTTTTTTTTGGCCAGACTATTACTATGCACCTTGTTGGACGGATCCATAGGGGCGATGGGCTTTAGTGGCACATATGTGATACAAAAAGTATAAAAAATTATTGCTTATTTGCAAAAGTATCTGTGCTAAAAAATTGAAGTAACTTCCATTTAGCGACCTACTTGCTTTGGTACTTATTGTTTATTTTTCTTAGAGGACATTGAATTTAGGTTTTACTTTTATAATATGTTATAAAAACCCTGTCCGGTCTGTGAAGGTGTTACTCGGTACCGATTTTAGATTCTATTTAGTTTATTATTTTTAGCGAATAAACAAAAAAATACGAATAAAAAAAAATTAAATGGGGAAAATTTACATGGCAGCATTGAGAGCCGTCGTAGCTCGTAAAAAAAGAAATGCAGAGATCATCCTACTAGGTAATGACGTCAATAGGGTCATGACTCCAATTGATTTCAAACACTGTTTAGCTATTAAATAATTTCATTAGTATTTAAATTCATATTTGTAAGTAATCCGAGCATAGATCGCATGTAGAATAATTCAACTTTTTTATTTTTGTATGACAATAACTTTTAAGCTGAGATTTATAGACGCCATTTTGACTTTGCGTAGAATTCAATTAAACACTTCAATGAATATCGAAGCATATGATAAGTCACAGATTTTGCAAAATTAGTGTTGGCTCTGCGAAAACTTTGCTATACTCAGGTTTCTATTATATATTCACTGGTTTCTGAGCACTTTGCTAAGCAATGCTAAAGTACCGTCTATAAATCTCAACCTTAATGTATGTACATCATTTTCTGATGTATTTTGGTAAAATGTTTTTGTATCATCAACATTCCCCTTTCGGGTAAGACAGAGTCTTCAAAATATACACAATAGAAAAAATAATTTAGTTATAAAACAGTGACTTATATCTATCTATGGTTTTTTTGGTATATTCTATTTCCTAAACTGATTACAGATCACTCAAAGTGGTGGTTCATTTTATTGACAACTTAAAATTATTTGTAATAGCCCAATTTATTTAAAGTTATTTCAGGTTTGAGTAATCACTCTCAAACTGACACCACTCTTAGATTAAATTTTTATCTTTAAGTAGTTTATTCGTATAGCTTACTTGTCAAGTTTTTTCTTATCACTAACGTTTACTATCCAGAGAACACCCCACACATCTAGGTCGGCGTCTTCGACAATAGTTGCAACAGCTCCATTCCAGGTCTTAGAGTACAAATTAAAGTCCAATCTATAATTCTATAATAAATATTCACAAGAGTTGATGTTAATTATTATTAGTTGGATAACGTAGAAACGTTCGTAAAGTAGAAGACGCGTATGATTCATATATATATAATAAGTATCTAAATAATCAATATTGAAAGTGAAATGTGTACTCTGATATTTAAGTTACCTGCAGTTTGCCAATATTGTAAAAAACAGCAGATGGAATATTCAAGTGCAGCCTCCGAGCCATCATGTTGCTTCCGTATGCAAAGTACATAAACGTTTGGTTTTTGTTTTTCAGATGAATTACATCACAGTTTATTATCTGTACGAAACTTAAAAACACCAAGTTAATTCTTGAGAGCATTCCGTGATAAAGCATTTTAAGGTAGTTGCGTTTGGTTCAATTTAAAGATTCATACTAACTGGTTTTAATGCATTGTGTATTTATTGTTATCGAGGTGGGAGTATAGCCAACTATCACAATTTATAATCTATTGTTAATATAAATTAGAGTTTAACGAATTGTTTATTATAATTTATAATCAATACTGCTCCACATTAATAACAATTTATTGCGGCTATTTAGTCATGATGAACCTATAACCTACTATACCAATGTATGTAGTATAGTATGTACCTACTATGTATACCTAGCATAGGTGAGCAAAATGTAATCAGATTAATGAAAAACGATTACGAATACATTTTGCGGTTTTCATCATTAATATTACTGCATTTTGCTCATCTATGTTTTAAACACTATGGAATACTCAATTGCATATATATTTATGACTTCACATCCAAGTAGTTAACCACTTTGGTACGAGTGTCGACTATAGGCGACATCCAGGAATTTTCTCTTTTCTCTGCGTTTGCTGAGTATTTACTCGCATAATATTAGTTTAAAAAAAAGGTTCGAAAGTGTTTCAAAGCTTATCTCGTCACAGATCTGTCGATGAACGAGACAGCGTACGAACGGTGACTGTCGGCTGTGGGCAACTTTTTGTAGCCGATAGGCGCCGTACCGAAGTGGTTAAGAAAACTATAGATGCGTACGCGTAAGTATATTTATGTAGCGCATGATAATATAAACTGAAACCTCACTACCCTCGCTCCCAAAAGCGCTACTGGTTGTCAGTCTCATTGAACCGAAACTGCATTTGCATGTACATGTTTGTGGAGACATGCATGCGAGCATGCGACTCGCGTACGGGTGTTTGTCGCCGATACTAACTCGATTACGCCCAATCAGCAGCGTCGCCGCCCTAATTGGGCGCACCCGTTTCGAGGGCGGGCGCTTTTTTAACAGCTTGCGCAAACAGTCTCCGGACGTTTGTCGAACGTGCTCTGTCCACATGCATCTTAAGTCTGTTTATTTAAACAAATATTTGGATTATCAGAATACTTATGACGGTTAATTCGACAGTCGTACCTACCTCATTTCGAGATGCTCCGCAATCTCGCAAAAGTTATTAAATGTCAATCAATTTTCTAAATATCTCGAAATATATTAAATAGCAATTACAGAATCCTTAGAAATAAGGAAATTTTTTACCTTTTTTGCAGCTTTTTCACGAGAAAATGATGTCCTGTACGCAATGACAAATTATGTAACTTTTAATGAAAATTTATTCATAAATAATAAAATTGAAAAACGTTAAAATTGTTGCAAAACCAGTTTACTATTTCGACTACAAAATTTAATTATTACGAAAAAAATATGCCAGTATTCGAATCCATGACCACAGATTCACAGTGTTTGCACAATACTCATCGACATGTCAAAAAAAAAAGTTTTATAAGGGATAGTAAAGTCAAGAAGAATTACATTATAGGTAACTATGTTAGTGAAAATGATATACCGAACAAAATGATATCTTTAAGCAAAAACCTTCATAACGCACAACCACTACAATCAATTACAAAAGACATTTAAATAAATGAATTAACAAGGATTTCTGTGGATTTTCCAACTGTGAAGTCAAAGCAAAACCGTCATCAATCAGAAGGAAATAAATGTAGAAACAATATCATTTGCCGATCCGACCTCCGGCGACCCCCAGCTGCTGAGATTTATAGAGGTTGTCAAGTCACGACCTGTATCATTGTTATGTGATGGCTGCTTAGAACTTGAAGTTAAATGAAAATTATTTGAAATTCGTAAAGTGTTCACGATTTCGCGTTTAATTTTTATTTTGGAAGGTACTAGATAGACTTTTGCACTAAGCGCGAAGAAACTACAATAACTTGCGCGATAAAGTATCGTGCAAGCCTGTTCAACCTGGTTTCACATACGGGCCAATGTGGTTACCAGAATGTTGCCGCTGCGATTATAGGATAACAAGGGAAAGATGCCACTAAGGAGTACTGTATTGTTTATTGCTTCTTACACACTAAGACAAACCTAACAAGTCACTTCTTCAAATACAGTCATCTGACATGTTTACCTGGTAGTTTTAATCTGTTCAAGTAGACTTATCCGATGTACATTGATATTGACATAATTTGAAATGGCTCTCAATATCAAAAGACAAGCAGAGGGAACTAATGCTAATTTCCCGACGTCGATATTTTTACAGGTTTATTACTATTTAAAAGTGACGTGCATAGGGCATTTGTACAAGGTTGGCAGAATTCGCGTAACTAATTTGAATATTATATTATTTAGGGTAAATATTATATTGCGCTGATGGGAAAGATTAATGAATTTTTTTTTTGCTTAATTTTTTTTAAATTTATTGCATTTTTTAAATTTTAAATTTATTGCAACTATTTATCGTAAGGGCATGCAATGCTTTCATGCATTTATGATATGACCGTTACTGCTATTTAAATAGAATACACCTTAAAATGGCATGCGTACCCATTTATGTACTAACCTAGGCCATACACTGGCAAAATGTGATCAGATTAATAAAAAGCCATTACGAGTACATTTTGCATTTTCATCATTTATATGATTACATTTTGCGCATCTATGTTTTAAACATTAAGGAATCCTCAACTGCATTCAAATGTATGACTTCTTAATGTTTACAAGGGCTTTAATCGTAATTACAGAGTAACAAAATTAAAAACACGACTATATTTTGTAATCGTTAATAATTAATCAGATTACATTTTACCCCTCTTTAACCTAGGCAATATAATTTATTGCAATCTGGTTATAATAAGTATGTAAGTTGATACTACGTTAAATTTGAGGCTTACTAAAAAATAAAATAATTCTCCCCAGTGGTATTTCAATAATATTGTGTTAATAGCTTTTGTAGGCATATAATAGACGCAGAAGAACAATGCGAAGCTGTGGTCTTTAATAAACCTTTGTTATGGGTATTTAAAAAAGCAATTCTGATCTAATAATTATTTATTCATTAGTATACAGCTATGAAACAAATCCTTATAGATTTTAAACTTGTATTATAGAAAACTTAAAAGACTATTGTATTGATAGATTTATATTTACAACACTAAAAACGATTAATAATTAACCGTTAATTTAATACATTAGTTCATAAACTTTATAGCCAAGAGCACATTTATATTGTAGATTTTAATATTTTAACTTAATTTACAATAGTGCCCATAAACGAATATATAGATACAGAATATATAGATAAATATATAACCTTATATCTACGTTAAGAGATCAACTTTTCTTTCGATACTCGTACACTTATCACAGCTTATTAATTTACAAATACTTCACAGTCCAATTTACGCCTTTGGTCATCATCTTCATTAGTATAACATCATCGACTGTTCTTACTTCACAAGGATATCAATTTTGAAAATATTAGCAAAAAAAATCTATAAATATGCATGTAAGTGCTTATTTGAAACTTTTATTTAAAAAAAAATATTATGGATGAGTGAAAAATACTATTAGTATAGACACTGTTACAATTTTCTTACAAGTAGGAAGTTTATAGGTTATCGATATTTCTAAAATATTTCTGTTAAATATTATTTTTTGTAATTGTGGTGCGGGAAAGTACGTTCCGACAGGGTAAATTAATAAGGATTCTCTTATTTATTCTCTAGTTGTAACTTGTAGACTAAATAATTTAGCTTTGAAGGTAAACGTTTCGCTCTCCACTACTCTCGCCTGTTGTTTGTATTTGCTTGGATAACAACGAGCTTTCTAAATTGGCACTTTCGTGTTAAAAAACAAGTTATTTTTTTGCACCCGCAATTTCGCTATTTAAGATGGGAGTGGCCGATTCGAATTAACACAGGCGTCAGTTTGTTGACTGTATGACAAATAGAGAAATTTTAAGATATACGGGTATGTTTATAGTTACTAAATTTAATTATATATTCTAGTCATCATATTTGTTCGGTGTTGATAAAATTTATACAATTTGATAAATATGGAAGATCCACGACCACATGTCTTTTGTACTGATCACGATCGCCGGGCGCACCAACGCGGTGCAACCCATTCGTCTCGGATTAGTATTTTTCCCGCATAATGAAAATATGAGAGGTATCGTGACACCGTGGTTTTTAGCTAAACCTTAGGTCCGCCGACGCAGGGCGACACCGTACTGCTAGCACTGCAATGTCCGTTTGGTTGATGTGGTTCGCGGGTCTACATATCAGCGGGAGTAGAAGCAGGCGCGGGCACGACCGGCGGCGGTGACGTCGCTCTCGCGGCGGCAAGTGCGGCTGCGTGCCGGCGCGCCTTTAGCCTTAGATCCGCGATCGAGGAGGAGCGACATCGCGCCGCCAGTGCTGCAAAGCTCGCGTACGGAGGGCATAAAGCCGCCGCGGCAGCCGCTGCAGCGCTTGCATACTGACAAATGACACGTGGAATTACTTTAAAGTTGACCCTATAGCTTCAGCTTGCAACATGTGAATTATAAAATATTTTACACAATATGACTATTACGAGAAGTGATTGATTTTTATATATGACTAGCTGTGTCCGCGACTTAGTCCGCGTGGAATAGTTATTTTGGGAATTTTAGTTAGTTATTTATTTTAAAATTGTAATATCTTCTAAGATGTTCATTGAAATTAAGTGATGTCAAAGACAATTTTGTTCACAATTAAATACTCTTAATCAACAACACATGTATTTGGATAAAGGTTAATATTATTACGTTGATACAACTCTTAACAAATAATGCAACAATTTCAACCAAATTTTATTACCATAAAAACGGTTCTAGTGAGTTAATTTTAAAAGATAGACATATACTGTCCGAGACATTTTTTTAGATCATTTCAAGAGGAATAATTCTTTCTTACATATATTTTTGGTATCTTGAACCGTTTTCGCAGCGCACGCAATGGAAGCCCTCAAGGATAAATAATTTTCCCCGTTTTTTTTCACATTTTCCATTATTTCTTCGCTCCTAACAGTTGCATCGTGATGTTATATAGCCTAAAGCCTTCCTCGATAAATGTTCTATTCAACACAAAAATATTTTTTCGATTCGAACCAGTAGTTCCTGAGATTAGCGCGTTCAAACAAACAAACAAACAAACAAACTCTTCAGCTTTATAATATTAGTATAGATTTAAGGTAACGATCTTTTTTTTTTTTTTTTTTTAACTCGGGGGAAACCCGTTATGGGCCGTCAGGGGATGATGAGGGTCTCCCCCCGGTGTGTCGGAGTCGCACCGACTAAAACCCCCGGGGTGTTCCTTCTCCCGTTTGCCGGGGCCAAGGGCAAGGCTGTACCAGCTTCCTCAGCGCCCGGCGACGTCTGGCCTATTGATGGAAGGCCCCTGGACACCATTCCACTCTCCTTCAGTTTCTTCGAGCGGTGCGCGGGAACACATCGCGCACCGCTCTCGCCTTGGAAATGTTGGGCGACGCACTCCCTCAAGTGCGCCGCCCAGGCGTTAATCCGTTAAGGAGGGAAGTGCCTTGAGTAGGCTTCCCTCCTGCGTCCAGAACGGCGAGGGCGACGGAGGGGCGGAAAGGACAGGGAAGATGAAGCCTGCCTCTTTCGCTCACGCTCCGCCTCCTCTTTCACTCTAAGGACCTCCTCTGTGAAAAGGAGGACCGCCTTCCATGACCTGTCGCTGTCGAGCATAGCCCGAATAAGTGTGGGCAGCGACAGGTCATTTCCTACCTGTTGCGTTAAAGCATCCCTTTCCGGGGCCCAGGCTGGGCACCCGTCAAACATGTGCTGAGCGGACTCTTCAGCACATCCGTCGCAGTGGTGGCAGCGTTGGGTCGGCTCACTACCGGTTATTCGGCAAAGGTACCAACCGAAACAACCATGTCCGGTCAGTGCCTGCGTCAACCGGTAGGAGACGATTCCATGGCGCCTGTTGAGCCATTCCCGTAACACTGGACGGATGGCTTCTACAGTCCGCAGGCCGGCACTGGGGTGCTCCAGCCTGGTCTCCCATGCTGCAACGGATTCGGCATCCAATAGGCACCGTTTCCTTTTTATTTCGGACAGGGCCGGCCACTGGCCCCGGGCCCGCTGCTCCACGCGCCATGTATAAAGTGACGCGAGCGCGCGGGCCTCTAGGTCCCAGGGGACCGACCCTGAAATGACACATGCCGCCTCACATGACACTGTACTGTAGCCCCGTATCATCGCCACCGCCATCGCCCTCTGGGGGCGGCGCAATAGCCGGACGTTGGCGACGTTGAGGGCATCAGCCCACACCGGGGCACCGTACAGTGCCATGGAGCGGACAACGTTTGTATAGAGGCGCCTACTGGACGCTCCAGGTCCACCTATGTGGGGCATGAGCCGCATGAGCGCACTCGTCACCCCCATCACTTTCGGCATGAGGTGCCGGAAGTGGGCTTGAAAACTCCATCTGCCGTCGAGGATGAGCCCAAGATAGCGCATCGTGTCCCCGACGGCAAGACGGACCCCACCGATAGTTATATGGGCGTCTGGAGGCGGCGAAAACCGAGGGCCACGAAAACATAATACTTCAGTTTTGTGCAATGCCACCTCCAGGCCCAAAGCCCTGATGCGGCGTACGACATGCGCTGTCCCTGCCGTGGCCAACATGGAGGCCAGGCGGTAATTCCTCCCGCGGGCCGTCACCAAGGTGTCATCCGCGTAACAGGTGACGCTGACACCCGGAAGGTTCGACCCACGCAGGACCCAGTCGTAGCCGATGTTCCACAGGAGCGGGCCAAGGACCGACCCCTGTGGAACACCGCACGTCATCTCTCTTACCGCCCAGCCGTCCTTTGTCGGATACTTGACGCTGCGATCCGACAGGTAGGCCTTGATGATGCGGCGCAAGTAACGCGGCACATTGTGGTGCCGCAGCCCCTCCTGTATGCAGTTCCAGGGCAGGGTGTTGAAAGCGTTGGCGATGTCGAGTGACACCGCCATCATCACCCCACCGCTGGAAACTGCTTCCTGCGCCAAGGTCCTGACCTGTCGAATCGCATCGACAGTCGACCGGCCCCTCCTAAAACCGAACTGGTTGTCGGACAGGTCCGGGCCCTCCCTTTCGAGATGTTCGACGATTCGGCCGACTACTACCCTCTCAAAGATCTTAGCGACCTCATCGAGAAGAACGATGGGCCGATAAGCAGAGGGGGAGTCGACCGGACGCCCCGGCTTTTGGAGTAGGACTAGCTTGCCACACTTCCACAGACGAGGGATCTCGGACTGGGACAGGCAAGCGTTAAAGGTCCTCCTCAGCCACTCTTCTAGAGTGTCGAAGGCAAGGACCCAGACCCTTGCATGAACTCCGTCCATACCCGGAGCCGTCTTCTTACCCCTCAGGCGGTCCATAACCCCTTCTAGTTCCTCCCTGGTTACCGGTGGCACCTCTGGATCCTCGGTGACTTGCACCCAGGAAGGTACCATCGGCGGGGGCGGGTGATCTGCCCCCTGTGGGAATAGAGAGGAAACTATTCGGCTCAGCAGGAGCGGCCAGAGAGTCTGCGTCAGCGGAGGAGACCACGGGCGGAGCTTATTCCGCACCAGGAGATATGGCCTCCCCCATGGGTCCCTATCCAACAACTCCAGCAACTCCTGGCGAGCCTTATCCTTTGCCTGGGCTATGGCCACTTTAAGGGCGACGCACTTCTCCCTATATGTCGAGTACAGGGAGGCTTCTGCGTCCAGGTCGCGACGTCGTCTACGACGGCTCCGGGTGTATGCGCGTTTTGCAGCCACGCAATCGCGCCTCATCCCAGCTATCTCCTCTGACCACCAGTATACCCGGCGTCGCCGGCGGGGGCCGCTCCTCACACGCTTCATGGAAGCGTCACAAATGATAGCCATGGCTCTCCGGAGCTTGGCCGCCTCCTCCTCGGCATCAACTTCTCTTCTTGGCTCCGGATGCCATGACTGCACCAGTGCCGCCTCTCTGAGGAGCTCCACGTTGAGGGTTCCGAGCCTCCACATCGGAGGGTCTTCCCGTGTGTCCCTGGGGCCCGTGTTAGTCTGGGCCCCCCGGCTTGGTACAATTTTGTAGCGGATATACCGGTGGTCAGAAAGAGTCTCCTCTGTTACCACTCTCCACCCCTGGACACGACGTGCGATTGCGGGACAGGCGAACGTAACGTCCACGATAGACCCGCCCCGTGCACGCACGCACGTGTTAGCGTTGCCGACATTTGCGACGGACAAATCGACCCCCAACAACCACTCCTCCAATGCCTCTCCCCTAGCGTCCGTAACCGGAGATCCCCATGCCGTAGATTTGGCATTGAAATCCCCGGCGACTAGCACGGGGCGAGGCCGCATCTGAACCACCAGGGCACCCAACCGAGCGAGGAATCTTTCGAACTCGGCGAACGTCCTTGAGGGGGAGAAATAGACAGATATCACTGTTATCTCCCCCACTGTAGCCGCAACGAAGCCCGCCCCCCTCGTAATATTGCCGAAGGGGAGGGCCCCTGTGGCTGGCCGGGTAACAATGGCCGCCAAGTTCTCCATGTCCCCCACCCAGTCAGAGCCGGTTGGTGGCACAAAATATGGTTCGGACACCACCGCTAAATGAACTCCCCACTGCGCCATGCTCTGGAACATGAGGTCCTGGGCGGCGGCACAGTGGTTTAGATTAACCTGTAGAAAGTTCATTTGGGTGTGATGATCCATTAGGAGGCAATGGTCATCGGGACTATCTCACCCGCTGACCTAGTGGCGTCAGGAACGCCTTCGGTTCTCGGGGTTTCGCGTGGCGACTCGGACTCGGGCTGAGCAGCCGGCGCCTCCTTCCTTGTGTGTAGCGGCTTGGTTGCTACCGCACAACCTTTGCCACCAACCATGTGTTTCGCCGGTTTTCCGGCCACCCCGCATACTGGACAGTACGGGGCTGCCGAAGAGCAGTCACGTGCAAGGTGATCTAGCTGCCCGCAACGATAGCACTGCTGACTCCTATCAACGTCGGCTTTGCACTGCTCTCTAACGTGTCCCGGTTCAAGGCAGCGGAAGCAGCGCAACACCCTTGGCTGCAACAACTTTACTTGAGCCGAGGACCAGCCGACTAGGAGTCGGCCAGCATCCATCACCTTCTTGGCAGCCCCTACGGGACACTTTACAAATACCGAGCCGATCCCGGTGCGGTCCTGCCGAATTATGCCGACCTTAATTAACTCGAACCGGCATTCGCCTACCCTAGCGATAGCATCAGCTACCTCCTCCTGCGTTACGGAGTCATCCAGTCCGCTGACTCGGAAGTCCGCCATCTTGGTCGGCTGAGAGACCAAGACCCTCGGAAGCACCTCTTGGATCTTTGAGGCCAGTGCGGTGACCGCTTCCTGGCTCACTGATCCTGAAACCTGTAAAATGCGGGCCCCCGAGAGAGCCAGCTTGACCCGAAAGCCCCCGCTTATCCCAAGCTTGGCCAGATCAACTTTTTGCTTGGCCTCCGTTATGGCCTGGCCATAAGTGAGGCCCTCGCTCTCAGCATTATGCGGCAGCTTTAAAATGACTGCGGCCGTCTTTGGTATGCGCAGCTTCGGAGCAGTGGGCTGGCGCTTTTCCTTCTTGTGGGGGATCGGAGGAGCCGACCGGGGAGCCGGTTGCTCTGCCCTTGTGGCCTTGCGTTTGGCCTTTCTGCTAGCCACTTTGGTCCACGTCTCGTCCGTGTTTTCTTCCCTCGTCGGAGGCGGGCGAGGCGCCTCCGGGGCTGGTAAGTCCGGTGGGGGGGCAGTCACAGTGGGCTTTGATTTTTTCCCCTTACCCTTCCCTTTAGCCTTGGGTACGGGACTGAGCTCATCTGGCTGTGAAGAGGAATGGCCCATATCTGGATTGGGAACCATTTTGGGCGCAGCTTCCTTCTTCTTTTTGTCCGCTGCTAGCGGTGGGCGAAGACGTTCAGGCTGGGGCAAAAGCTCCTTAACGCCAGCCAGTTTAGCGTCCATCATATTGCCCATCGCTAGCATGATGGACCGTTGCATCTCCGCTAGATTTGTGGGCGGAGCCGCGAAGGGCGTGGCGGCGTTCGACACTGAGGTAGACTCTAGACCTCGCTTCCTTAGCTCACGCACTTCCACCCATAAGGAAGCCAGATCCTCCTCGAGGTCCTGTACCTTCCTCTTGTACCTTTTGACCTCGAGGTGAAGCTTCCTATTCTCCTCAGTGTCGTTACTACTGTGGAGACTTTCGACAACTTCCGTAAGCTCCTTGACCGCCACCTTTACGTCACGAATCAAGGTTCCCTTGATATTCTTAGACTTGGTGACGGCCTCGGTTATAACTCTCGTGTTCTTCTTGGCCTTCTCCAGGAGAGAGTAAGATGTGGGGTCTTCATCCTCGGAGGTGGCCTCAGATGGACGGGAGACATCGCGTGATCTTTTGCTGCGCGAGGTCTCCGATATCTCCTTCGCTGCTTGCAGCTCTTGCTCCGCCTTTTCACGGGCAGCCAGCTCCTTTTTGGCGTCCCACAGGCCGACATACCGGCCGTAAGGTAACGATCTGATGCAAGTAAGTACGCCGCGGGTAACCATTGCCATGTTTCTACGCAATTTTCGAGGCTGCTGACTTCCGTTTACTTATTTTTTATCAAGAAATTTTTGAACAGTTCGTAACGGGTACATTTTAAATACTCAGGCGTTATAGATCGATAAAGTATTTATAATGCATCCAAGCCAGTATCAAACATCCTGTTGCATGAAAATTAGTTAAAACGACTTAATATAGAAGTCCAATAAGAGAAATAAGGTGGTTACGGATAATGGCTGACTGATAATCACATGACCACCACCATAAACGGTTCAACCTAATAAAATAAATTACCTGATGCGCAGCGGCCGAGAGCAGTGCCGAGTCGAAGGGAGCGAAGGCAGCTGCTGCCGGCGGATGCGGCGCCAGCGGCGGTAATGGTGTAGTTGGCGGCGGCGCGCGTGGCACGGCCGACAGCCGCGGCACCGACACGTATGGCGCCACACGACACGGTTCTAACGGGGTCCCGCCGCCACCCACTAAAAGACCTAATCGTACAAACAAACTCGTATGTCCTGGCAGCAACAGAACTACATGGTACGACATGATGCGGGCCAAGACACAGCGTAATTGGTCAGCTGTCAATTTTGTCGTGCAGCCCTGTTGTCGCATAATGTGGTATATCTCCATATATTTTAATATACAAACAATATTTTCTTATACTCAATGTTGCATCATGTAGATACAGATATATATTTTTTTACTATTTATAGGCGGACGCCTGTGTCCGGCGATAAGCCGCGTCCGCCCAACAAATGCCTATTCACTCTTCTCTTAAAAACTCGCAGATCATAAGATCGCGAGAAATTGCTCGCTGGAAGCATATTCCAATAATTAGCTTAGCCTATGTAGCTACCAGTTTGATAAATTATGATGCACTGCATAGCTTAATGTGAACCTAACATTATTTGTTTAAAAATAATTCCAATAGATTACCAGACGTACCATTACCAGACGTTTACGACGTGATAAACGGTAGGGTTAGAATTTAGAATTTATTTTATTTGAATCGGTGGATATTTTTATAGTTGAACATATAGTCTATAATATATTCCATACAACATATTTGATAGCGTGATAAATTCAAGATTAAGCCTTGTAAACCGAAATGTTAGGTATACAGAATAAAAATATTTAAATACTAGCTGATCCGGCAAACGTTTTGCTATATAAGTTATTGTAATATCTTCTAAGATGTTTATTGCAATTAAGTGATGTCAAAGACAATCTTGTTCATAATTAAATACTCTTAATCAACAACACATTTATTTGGAAAAAGATTAATATTATTACGTTGATACAACTCTTAACAAATATTGCATTAATTTCGACCAAATTCGATTACCATAAAAACGGCTCTAGTGAGTTAATCTTAAAAGATAGACATATACTGTCCCGGACATTTTTTTAGACCATTTCAAGAGAAATAATGCTTTGATACATATATTTTTAGTATCTTGGACCGTTTTCGCAGCGCACGCAATGGAAGCCTTCAAGGATGAATAATTTTCCCCGTTTTTTTCACATTTTCCATTATTTCTTCGCTCCTAAAAGATGCATCGTGATGTTATATAGCCTAAAGCCTTCCTCGATAAATAGTCTATTCAACACAAATATAATTTTTTAATTCGAACCAGTAGTTCCTGAGATTAGCGCGTTCAAACAAACAAACAAACAAATAAACTCTTCAGCTTTATAATATTAGTATAGATATGTAAGGTATTATTTGTATATTTACGTAACTATTTATTTGTTAATAGTAATCGTTTAGTAAGATGTTTTATACTGTACCGTCATGATACTAGTTAATCGAGTTAACTCGTTGGAAAATCCGCATCGATCCAACTGGATTGGCAGAGACAAACGAGCGCTACACCGGCACCGTCGCGGCTCAAATCCGCCGAGATCCATGCCTGAACTCCACTTAATTAAATTGATATTTAAGTAAAGCATAATTTGCTCGTAAATTAAGTGAGATTCCTTGTTTATAGCCGGTCGACGGGCGAAGTAGGCAATTAATAAATTAACTCGAATTCGCCCCAATGAAGGTGTTCTACAGATCTCTTCTAAAAGATTCACCAATTTAATTACTTTACTCCTAACACTTTATTATTCGATTACAAACGACACGCTTTTTTTGTAGGAAAACGTTGGATTTTGATTTATTATAGAATATATATATTCAATAGGAGTTTCGAATTTTCCGAATTTATTACATACTTTTTTTTTACTCAAATTATTTTTGTATTAAATGGCCTATTACAAGTTCATACTTTTTAATTTTATGAGTGTTTATAGAAGTCGATGGAAATTAAACAAGGTAAGATTACCAAGATTGTAATGAACACACATTGAAATAAATCATTTCATTTCATTGAAAACATTTTCCATTTTCGTTTGTTGAAGCTGGAAAACATTTTAGACAAGATCCGTGACTTTCAAACGTTATTATTGCATTTATTTTGTAATGAATGCAATTATTGGATATTTATATATATAGTTTTAAAAAATAAGTTACTTTTTATTCTAATAAAAGGGAGAACCGTGATAAATGGAGAGTATTAGCTGATGATAACTGACCGCTTACCTTTTTACTAGGACAGATTTACTTATTCTTTTATATAAGTAAATCTGTCCTAGTCGGCCGGACCAGAGGGTTCGCTTAGTGGGAAGTCATGAAAAGCTTGCTAAATTTACGAGGGTTGTCACATATGGATAAGATAAATTAAACAAAACATTTATTTATATGCTAATTCATTAAATAAGTGAAATATTATTATTTATAACTATTTACTCTAAATATTGTATTATTATTGTTTATCAACAGTTTGTTCTTTTAGTTTAGTATGGTAAATTCTAAATCTATCTTTTTATGTATACATATATTTTATAGCAATATAGTCCTATAATACATGTATCAAATTGACATCATTGCTATAGAGTGAAAAATAATCGAACAATTAGACGACATGGAATAAAGTACAGAATTTATGAAAATATCTTTTGGTACTTAAATTTGTTATATTATATTGTAAATTTTACTTCTTTTTAGTTCAGTGTAGTAGTTAAAAAATCATTAGAAGTCTAAGGTCAGAATGGCGACCAAATGCCGCGGAAGGTTTGCCGCCATTTTGAATTAATGTTTTATGTCCGTATCTCCACTATTTTTTGCTATTTATAAAAATTGTAGCAAATTTTTTTTTATTTTTTGTTACCCAGGGGAAAATCCTGCATAGGACCATCAGAGACGATGTGAGGGCAGTGACCCCGGTGGGTCAGATTTCTACTGACTAAAACCCCCAGGGTGTCTCTCTAACTGCTCCACCCGAGCCTGAGAAACCATATTCAGCCAGACGCCCGGGAAGCAAAAAGCCTTATTGAGACTAGCTCACCGGGAGGGGTGAGAGTAAAGAGACCAACCCTCCACAGTAAATTTGATATTACATTACTATTTCTTAGGCCAATTATTTCCTAAAATTGTTAAATCCGAGATATAATAAATTAAATAGATTATAGGCCATATTTTTTGCTTGTAACTTAAAAAACCTTGATCGAAGGACAAAAATAGTAAGAACTAGAATTGTAAATAATTAAATTTAGAATAAATCAGTAACGAAAATAATTACCGCATCCTTTACGTGCCCTAAGTTTGTCCACTGGCTGTGCTGACATAAACCGGTTTTGGTGTGCACACGACAGGTAGTCAGAGAAGACGCAACATAAATCGCTTGTTTGTAGTAGTGAAATAATTTGGCAACTCGGTGGAAAGCAAACAATCCATAAGATATTAACTAATGAGGTATTAAGTCTCCATGATGTTTTGTTTTAACCGTAAAACCAAATTTTGATTTATTTACAATTGTATCATGAGGAATTACATATTATTTTTAATAACTTTTTCGTGTTTTTTTTTTTGCAGACAATATACTAATATTAGTGTTAGTAGTAGACATTTCATGAAAGTACGTAAATGAGGAAAACTCGAGACGGATAATCGGGGGCGTGCGCTGTACGAGAGAATACTGCTGCCGTAAATCAGATCCTCTCCGGTCGCCGTCAGCATTATCAAAATGGATGCTCCCTGCGTGTATGAGTTATTTCCATATTTGACACCGAATTACTTTCGAGAAGAGCCGACATAAATATAATACAAAGTGCGCGTCCGGCGCCTCCCCCCGACGGTTCTACGACCGCCGTGCATTTATTTGATTAACTCTGAGTTGTTTAATTTAATCGAATTAGAAGGTAAGCCGGGGTCTACTCTCTCTTTCTCCCGTTTATTTTAAAGCATTCCTAACATCTTTACAGCGGTTTCTACGCAATAAAATATCACCACCCTCTCGGTTCGCGAATAACTTTACAATTTTATGAACAGGGGAACAATTAAGAGTCGCTGTATTCTTTTTACTCGAATTTCTTGACTGCTCTGATTGTTTTTACAGCGCGGGCCGTACTGTAGAGATTCATGTCTTCGTCAAATATGGATACTCAAATTTATGAAGATTTACTTTCTTATTTTTATGGTTTTATGGAACAAGATAAAAAGGCTAATAAAAACATTTGTTTACTTGCCTAATAATAATATTCCTAGTATTGAAACAATTATACCTGCGTCCTGCCCTAAATACCTTTTGTACGCCTCTAGGACTTCTATAGATTATTTTAGTTCTCTAATCATGTGTGAGTACCGAATCGTCATTATAAAGTTAAAACTTTTTTTAGTGTATAAAATAATAATTAATGTGGCTATTTACACTTTAAAAATTTGGTTACATACTTAGATACAAAACTAATATTGGTATGAATACATAGGATATACTCTTGTTAGTGCATCTATAAATACGAATTCCAGATGCACAAACACACAGACCCAATAAAACTACCCGTACGACACACAAATAGGTATTATGTATTCCCATATAGTAAATATTCGGGAAATAATCCCGCAACCCATTCAAGATAGTGCAAAAGTCGATTTTTCAAACGTTACACAACACGTGACGACAAATCAATAGAGGTTTACTTCGATTAAGCGTTTTAAAATATTGTTCTGGTTTTAAAAAGAGTTTTATTATTTTAACCTGTGCTATTTAATAAATTACAATGAAAATGTAATGTCTAGAGATGAATGTAACGCGGCCGCAAACGATTGTGCGAATCAATAACACTGAGAATCTTGACGCTCTGTTAAAGGGGCATAACATAACAAATAACCGTTTCATTTCACTTTATATGATTATTCTCGTGTTAACCCGGGGTGGTAGCAGGGTGAGGGGGCACATAAGTTAATAAGACATTTAGCAGGGGACGGCGGGATTGCGTCCGAATGGCTCCCGCGGGGAATCATTTTACTCGATTCCGTCGAGCGACTTTTTTCCGCTTTACGCTCCGTTTAGCGGTTCTCCGGTCTTAGTGCTCTCACAATCATGGAACAGTGCGATTTTCGCAAATAACCCGCGGTCACATCTCATTCGCTGACTTGACATTATTGGAACAGACAGCGGATTACCGCGCTGAACGTGTGTTATATCAAATTAAATGTTTTCTATTTGTGTTAATAGGAATGTAGGATAAACTGCTTATGGTTAGAAATATGATACAAGGAAATTAAATAAATATTTTAATGACATAAGAATCAAGAGTGTGGGGTAACATTTAAAAATATAACAACTTATAAAACTAAAGAAAACGATAACTATCCTAAAAGTTAAGTATTAGGTATCAATACTAATTTTCATAGACCTACCTAACCTACATATCCTGTGCAATAAATAAAGTATTTACATATAAAAAAATTAAACGGGCATAGATAAATATGAGTTACACACTGGTAACAGAAAATATCGTGAAACTAAATAAACCGGAAAGTTAAATAACAGAATTTAATGTAAAATATTTAGTTTCTTGGCAGTCAGCTTCTCTACTAATTACATTAAGCAAGATGTGCAATCGCAAATTAAAAATAGCCTTTAATGTATTTCTGCTCACTCCGAAAATATATTCTTCTAATTAACATACCTAATGTGCGATGAACATTAAATTAAAAAAATAGCTTTATTGAAATATGCATGGTACACGCACTTGCAAATCGACAATAAAATTTATTTACACCAGTTCGGAAACACTGGCCGGATCTATCTAGAAAAACTCTGGTAGTGGTTCTTTTTTAAGTAATAGTTATAGCCGAAATTAAACTAAAATCCGTACGCTATAGTTTATTTATCCAAACGCCTGATTTTTCTCTCCGGTAGATTTAATCCTGACCGCGGCGGGGAGGTCAGTCAGCCGATTGCTAAGTGCGTTGTGCAATTCTCTGGATTTATCGCCTCGCGTTCCTGGAATTTTTTTACCGCGTTCGCGAGGATTCCCGCCTCGACCCGCCGTTTTAATTATTCATCCGCATGAGTTATGGTCGAATTAAAAAACTGTTAGAGTCGGACTGGCGCCGGCGGGAACCGTAATCGAGTTAGATGGAGTCATGGAGAATACATAATGTCGCAATACTACAAACTTAAAATACAGTACGCTTAGCGTAATGCGCTTGTTTCATTGTACGGCAACTACGAATGTTCAATATCCGAATAAGGAAATTCATTTCAAAGCTGTGCCAACTTTCAGTAAACAGTTTGCCAGCATCATTTCTTATTTACAGTTTGTGACTGCATTAAACAGAAAATTAATTTAGTTTGTAGATATTATACAGTTTTGTGCCTATTTCCACATATGTTTTATGTGATTATATATATTTTTTTATCTTTTGTAATACTATAAACACATTTTACCACGTATTTTTTTTATATCTAGAAGTCCCATCAAACTATTTCACTGAATTTGATGGCAAGTACAGTGTAGTACAAAAACGATATCGGCTGCCATTGGTAAATATACTATTCATATATAAACATACCACAAAGCGAGGCTTTTACCTAAGGTAGGCCTAATTAGAAAATGTTGCCCACATTTTATTGTGAAATGCGATAGACTGAATATAGTCACTAGGGAGGGTCATTTTGACTTAAAGGCAGGCAACCTTCCAATATATTACATAAAATTGACTTTAACAATAAATCATGTTTTAATGTAAGTAAAAAATCATTGCAAAATATGTATATATATTTTTCAATATATACACACGAAAAGATTCGCTTCTACATTCACCATGCGAACGGCTAAGGAGTGGACTATGCTTCCAGCGGTCATATTTTCGCGGTCTTATGACCTGGGAGTCTTTAAGAGAAGATTGAATAGGCATTTATTGGACTGACGTGGTTCATCATCGGACTTATCATCACCTTCCACCAGGTGTGATTGAGGTCAAGCGTTCACCTATAAATAATAAAAAAAATAAACATAAAAACATATAATTGGATATCTTTTCGATGCAGCCGAATGAAGTAATCTTCACCCGTTTGATAGAAATAATGTTTGGCGAGGCGCTATACAAATTGCGCTTCTGTGTATGTCGTTCGCGACTTTAGTGCGAATATTCACTGAGACGGGCAACAAGAACTGTGACTGCGACCCGCTTTATCACCACATTGCTGCTCGTTTAGTAAAATAGTGTATCGAAGGCCAAGCTTGCGGACGTGAGCAGTAGCATTATAAGCCCACTTCAGTGAAAGCGGTCTTCAGCTTTCCTCATCCTGTTTTTGCCAGTTACATTTACAAATCACAGCTCTACCTTGGCGAGGAGCAAGGAGGTCGGTACACCAATTTCCAAAGCGATAATAAATTTTAGATTTTTATACGTTTTAGAAACGTTCGCTATTTATTTGAACTCGTAATATAGATCTAGAAATATATTTTTACCTTTGTGCATCTGACTTTCATGCTTCCGACACTTAGCTCGTCGATTCTGGAACCAAACCTAAAATGAATGTTTCTGTCAGCTTATATAAATAATAAGAAAATGTAGATACAATCTACATATATTAACCATACACAGTAATAATATAAAATATGAATATAGTTCTAACAAAAAAATAGCACATATGTTTTCTAACTTTTAGGCTAAGATTTGTTGTCGCTACTTTCACTTTGCTTAGACTTTGTTGGGAAAAAGGTTCTTCTTTCACAAAAAAGCGAATATATAAGAGAAACTTGAGTATAGCCTAAGCATTTAAAAATGAAGAATTCAAGTTGAGACAATTTATAACGTACCAAACACATTGATATTAATCAAGTAACAGAATGTGTAAAATTTTATAAAAGATTAAGCAAAATCTAAGTAGCATCTATAAATCTCAAACTTAGTGCCCTGAAAACAGAGATCAGCTGTGCTACTAGCACATATATAGGCAATACAGCCAGTAAAGTACCTCTGCTTACTCCGAAAGAGATATAAAGAGACGATGAATTATGTATTATTATTAGTATTACAACCCTGTATATACTTCGAGATTTTAATAACCAACGGTAAAATAGGACATTTAAACTAAACATTTATTTTTAAAAGTACATGATCAGATAACAATTAAGTTTATAGGATAGGTTAGTGTGTAAAAATAACTCAGGATGGCTCTGAGCGACTGGATAACGAGTCTCAACAGCTGGATAGAGCATTGTGACGTGCTCTGCCTAAATACAACGCGCAGTATCGGGGAAGGCATCATCTTCCCCCGAGTTTGTGCCCAGCGGGCGCGGCGCGACGGAGCTATGGCGAATTGATTACAAGACCCACAATTTCCGCCAATGCGCAGAAGTAGTCACCTTGGGGTTTTTGGTTAGTACAAGTCCGACACACCTCGGTCGCGCAACCCCCCTGTGCGGCCGAGACGGTCCTATGAGGATTTTCCCCAAGTAAAAAGAAAAGTGTGTAAAAATAAACTGCATTAACTAGCAATAGAATTTGCATGTAGTTGTCAACTTTAGAGAACATGCAATCACAGCGCGCGTGCCCTCAACGCTAATGCGGTTACCCCTTATTTGCAGTACACGAGTTGCTACGTGGCAGGAGTATTTACGTGTGTGCCTCTGTAACGCGATTATTAAACAACCAATCGATATTACCCTTGTTTATTTAATCAATACTCAAAATTGGATTTAATGGAAATTCCCAAAAACATCAGAATACATTTTTCTTATACATTAGTTATCTTTCAGTTATGTGGAATAATCTTCCAGCTAGAGTATTTCCTACCTCATATGATATTGAGTTTCTGCGCAACTGAAGCCGTACAAGATACTTAGAATTAAAGAAATATTAACAGAAAATTTAAAAAATGTGTACTGTGTTAACGTAAAATGAAATGATCTCCAGTATAAACAAGGAAATTCACGAACTACTTACCTGATTACTCCAAATGCTTATTAATTATAAGGCATATTGGATAATCGTGTTAACAAATTTAAGTGGTTAACATCAGTCTATTAAAACGACATAAACTGGAATGATGGTTTATAGTAAATAATTTCGATACAATCACTTACTTTTCAAATAATTATCTAGTATAAAAAACGACCATCGAAATGCGCCGGAAAGCGACATACTTTCATTTACAAAATATAAATGCTGATATAAGTAATAAAACTTTACATAAGCAGTCTGACCACTTCACTACAACACTATAGAATCAGCTTAATCCGACTGACCGCATAATATGAGCGTTTACAACAAAATAAAAAAAATAAAAATAATAAAAATAACGATTTATCGAAATTTTATTATTATCGTTATTACCTAAGGCAGGTATTTTATGTTTGTACTATAAAATGGTGATAAAGTATGAATATCTACATTAAAATTTTATATTATTTTAATTTCTTTTTGTCTCATAATAATTTGTGCTTATTGCTGTTTATGTTTTCTCGCAAAAAACACAATTTTTGGTAGACCTCTCGAAATACAAGAAGACAATAAGAGAGTTCATTTATACCTTAGACTAATATGCTTGTTAATATAATAGCAGTTTAGATGTTGACATATATTCTCACATAATTATAGTGAAGCTGTGCTCCCAGCACGACTGTCGACCGATACGCTAACTAGGGGCGAATTCATTAGCTCTGATTACATAAGACAATACGGACTAAATAACAAGCAAACACGCCCTTTTGTTATGTGAAACAGTCTCTCATTTAATATTGCTATAGTATTTGATTATTTAATACGTATTTTTTTAACCCAACAGATGGCAAACAAGCTTACGGCTTATCTGAGGGAAAGCAGCTTCGATCGTTTATAACCGAGAGCACCATCAGAAACACTATACTTTACCGCAAGTCTTGATGAAGAACAAAAAGAAAAAATACACTACTGTAAAAATGTAATGGTAATAAGAATAATTATTAACTTATATGTTGATTTCAAAAACTGCTGCAGATCCACTGCAGCGATAGATTTTACGGGTTGTTTGAACCAAGTTTGAACGGTAACTTCTATGATTCAATGTTTTATTTTTATGACATGATATAAAGTGTAAAATTATTTTATCTTTTCATAAATATTTGTAGATGCCCATTACCTATTTTATTCACATGAATACCGTATGCTTGTTATATGAAACTGTTTTTCGCTAAATAATTATAATTCTATTATATAATAAATACTTCAGTGGCGTTCATCCTATATATATACTTATTATAATATATTTATTTAGTACATTTATTCCCAAAGTGACCTATATAGATCACCAGGATATATAGACCCTCAGGAGTCGAAGACGACATGCCAGGAACCTACGCGAGCGAAAAAAAATTTGAGCTTGATGAGATGCAAATGAGGTCCACATTAGGCACAATTTAGAAACGGATATCAGCTATTCTGGCTTCAAAAAAAAAATTTGGTTACTATTGCTAAATTATAAAATACCGCTAGAAAGTTTTAAATCGCTTCTCTGTCTTTATACCTAGTGGAAAGAGGTTTTAATGCTGTTAGTAATCTACTAACAAAAATAGAATAACTGAACATCACTCACCGAGAAGATTTGACATAAAACTTAAATAAAATTATGCTCAATATTGAATTTTTTTTATCAAAGCATCAGGTTCATTCCTCGAATTGAATTTAATTAATAAATATATAAAAATCAACGAGTATTTTTTATTGTTTTGCCACTCCACACTTGATTACAGTTAGAAATAAGTCAAAAACACATTCGAAGATTACGAATTTGCTAAATACAACATCAAAATACAATATAATATCAACGTTAAACAATAAGGCAAGTGGTTTATGAGACAAAAAAAAAATTAAAGACCTATTTAGTATATGCAGTTCTTCCCCCGAAAAGGGATATAACATAACGAAATATTATTGTGAAATGTATAAAAACAGTATAAATCACAATGAACTCAATACTAGCATTTACCCTTGACACTAGTTAAGACACACATTCAGGGGTTAAGAGTTTTATTTATATTTTCCCGTAAATGGTCCCTACCACTGGACACCACTTAACACCGATCGAGCACTAATCGCGATATATAGCTGTTAAACCGGCACTCGTTAGACTCTCACAGCTTATTACATGCATTAGTAATGAGCGAGGGTCCCATTGATGCTAAGAGGGGGCCAATTACGGTGGTGCCAGTATCCAGCTATCGCCAAATTGTAATTAATATTGCATGTGATAATAGTATTATCTTTTACGTGAAATAGCATCTCATTCGTAGTAATACATCCACACGCGATTGGAAATTTATAATTTTTGTATAATACTTGCTTTGAGAAAGAAAAATTTTGGGTACCCTATATAATTACAGATATACTAGCTCAAGTATATTTAAAAGTTTACTTAACAAACGACAGATTCAGATTTTTCAAACAAACCTATCAGACTACTTACGTATTAATACCACATTTCATTTCATGACATAACTCCGAATATATTTCTTAAGTATTTTAAAAGCATTACTGTGAGAAAGCTGTATATCCTTATATTTCTTATAATATTACAGAATAACTTTATAAACATTTTGGTTTGTTATTCTAAAATCTTACAATGAAATATCAAGAGTGCATTAGTATACATTGAAAAATCTCTTTCACACTTATTTAAAATTAGGTAAAGGATATGAAAACAAAATAGCAATAACATTTTTAATTGTAATTTTCGTTTATAATAAATACCAGATGTGTCAAATTTTCTTAATGAGACCTAATCATCTAGGGAGATAACCATAATAATCATTGAATTTGGGTTTTGCACAAACAAAAAAAACAATGCAGTAATATATATTTATATATATATTTGAAATCGGTAAAAATAGCTGATTCCGAATATATGTATATATACATATATATATATATATATATATATATATATATATATTACTATATCACCAAAAAATGTCGCATAAACCAAATAGTATTTCACCCGTCGGTATATAGTCTGTACTACAGACGCTATACAAAGTCAAAACAAAAAAAAAAGATTAAATGCCTTTACTATAGTGCAATGAGACCGGTGGTCCGCTACACTACTGATCGCGTTGACCATCACAGACGCGCAAAGTAGATTCAGTTATGTATGTATCTCTGCTTACCCCGAAACAAACGTAACGTGTTGAAATATTATTTTATAAAAAAAAAAACAAAAGCGTGAATAGTCGTAGCTTACAATCCTAACACGTTCCATTGAGGTTCTCAGATTAAGTACATGTTTAGACACCACATACTCACTGTAAAAGGTAATAATAAATATGTGTAGTGCTTTAAGAACAGCAATCGGTTCGCTACTGGTCATATTGGGCACGACTTACAAGGGCAGAGTTGAAAGGGTAAAGTGGCTGCAGCCATTGGTGCCTCTGCCCACCACGAAACGGGTACAAGCAATGATAAACATATGTATTGCTTTAAGTAGTTTACAATATCTATAATATAAAAATGAATCGTTAAATGTGTTGATAAGCGCGAAACTCGAGAACGGCTGAACCGATTTGGTTGATTTATTTTTTGTTGTGTTTATTGAAGTCTGGGCAAGGTTATTACGTAGAGAAAAATTAAAAAAATTGTCTGAAAAAGTCTAAAAACAGCACTTTTCTATATTCTCATACAAAAAATTCGTAATAATATTTAAAAGTCAATTTGAACTTTAACACCATACCATAAAGTTTAAATGGCAGTGGACGGGTTCCGGGAAGGCAAAACAATTATTGAGTGACGTATAAATATTAATGTCAGTATTTGTCAATTTTTATACATATAGCATTAAGGGCAGGTTCCTTCAAACAATTTTTAAAAAACAGCCGACAAGCCAATAGGTTTTGGCAGAATAAAATCTGACGGGGAAGCTATTAACATAAAAAAAACAATGTGACTTTGTTTTAGAGAGATAGGGCAGAACAAGGTCTGCCGGGACAGCTAGTTTGTAATAAAAACTGATATTTACCTGAACTCTTGCCTCGCTCAGGCCGAGTCGTTGACTTAGCTCTTCTCTCATAAACGCGTCAGGATAATGAGTCTCGTCAAACAACCTCTCCAGCTCTCCCAATTGTTCCAATGTAAAGTTAGTGCGGGATCTCCTTTGCTTTCCGCCTCCATTGCTGCTGACACCGTTTGGGGACTTATCAGCGTTGTCTGTTGTAATAATTGTTGAGTAAGCTTAAGCATTTCACAAATAAAGAAAATAATATCAGACTACCCTTCAATAATAGGTATTAGGTATTAACTAATAATAATAAGACAGGTTTCATTTTAATAATCATTTGTAATTCAGTTTAAGTATGTTTGGTATAAATAATTAATTCTATTGATTGTCATGCTTAATTTTGATCGTTATCACAATAGCTTTGAAATACTAGGCAATATGGTACTACTAAAGAATGAGTTTAATTTTACGGTGGTATATTGTAGGGATAATTTAAAGGTGATGATGCGCATTTAATATAGGCCAGGGGTCGGCAACCTAGAGCTTGCGAGCCACATGCGATTCATTGGATGTGAAGCTGCGGCTATTTAATCTTCTATACGCAAACAATATTCAATTTTTTTAAATATATATAGTTAAATTGTTCTGAATCGAGGAATAAATATATTTTTTTTAACAAAATACTTTACCTATGCAAGTACTATTTATTGTTAGCAAGAAAAATATTTGTAACTCTTTAATACTTGAAATTTTGTAAATTATAATTTTTCACTCTTTTAACTTCAAAGGCTGCCAACTTCTTATCTAGGTCTAATTGAATCTTCAAGAGAACTTTCACTTTCTTTGAGAATTTTCACGAGACTGATTACTAGAATTTATTTAATATTAAATGTAAAATTTCAGTAAATCATTCACCTTGAAATTTTTATCCTTTAAAAATTCGGTATACCCCAGTCTTGTATACTTAATTGGCGGCTTAATTTGTGTGGTACAATAGAGTTATTGCTCAAGAAAAAAAAAACCTTATGTAAGTTTAACAAAATTATTTAAGGTACTTAATTTTGATTCTATACCAAATAACAAAATGACTAACGATAACATTGTTGCTAGTGATGAACAAATTCAACGTTTAACAGTGTCATTAGGAGCAATTTAGCAAATTGGGAAGCTCTCCTTTTTATACGGCAATTATGTAAATGGAAGGATTATCCAACTGTGGGAGGTGCTCAGCCACACCCGCTTTCCCCTTTCGCCTCGGAGGCATCCGAACTCCTTACACTTAACGACTTGGGAACTGTGATTAATTGCAGAAATATGCGCGGAGCACCCCCGTTCAACTCTCTAAGCGTCCGTGATTTATTTGATTGAGACATCTTCATCGGGTATCCATTATGTTCTTATTCATTTTGTTACTATTACTCTGTCCTGTGCTAATTCCCCATTATCCATTAACTAATTGTTTAAAAGACAGTATTGTTGGTACGTTGGAAGAAGTAGGTAAGCGTTTTTATATTTAAATCCCTATGGGGGTTTCAATCGTTGGTGCTAAAAACAATTTAGATTTTATTTATACTAACATTATTCGTAAAAGGTAGTTTTATTTCATTAATTATACTGACAATTGTAAACGCACCAACGACATTACAGAAAATTTTAAAGTGGAGCTACTTTTAAAAAAATATTAAAAATACTTTACTCTTATAAATATTTAGTCGTAGGTTTAAATATTTTCTTTTTAAAAGTAATTAGACTGCAAACACTTCCTCAAGGAAAGACAACTATTGTAACATTCCTTAATATACTCTTACTTATACTTCCAAAAGCAAATTGTAGTAAATTACTACATTTTACTACTATTTTAATATATTATTAACACTAGAAAGACTGAATATAGGTATAGTACATACGTATACAGGCAATAAAAAAGGGGGGGAGGTAAGTACAACTATTAATAAACGCTATAAGATAATATATAAAAGTCATATTTTAAAAAATTTGTTCCTTATAAATATTTTTTTTTATATAACTAAAAACAGTCAAAATGACTGCTCTGGGCATTCTTGTGTTAATATATAATAGTTACTATTATTAACTAATAGTAAATAATATTTACTACTAGTAACTATTATACGTGTGTACAAGCTTGTCTAAAAGTAAAAATTGAGAAAATTTTGTAGTCGGAAGTAGTACTTGTAAAAAAATGTGACAAGTTGAAATATACCATTCCACGTACTGGTAAAAAAATTAAAGATATTTGGCTGAGAGGCTCTTGGTTTGCTATACGCTCTTAAACTATCAAAAAATATGTAGCAAATTGGCACATCAAACGAAATCATTCTGTCTCATCTATACGAGCTTAATTTTCAAATATTGCTCAGGCCGGGGAGACCCTCTACTAAATGATGCACAAAGCCCGTAGCAATTGCTACATTTGCTACGTGGATGACACGGCACTACGTAAAAGTCGTTGAAAAGTGTTTGCACATCCGGCTATCATGATAATAATAGCATTCCCACAGCAAATGAGACCTGGGGTAGAAATTTTCAAGAGGTTCCTTATTACGATGACGATTATCATACAAATTATCAACATTATAACTTATTTTAAGTAAATATTAGACAACACCTTTAAAACAATTATAGCTGGGTAAAATGTAATCAGATTAATGAAAAATGATTACGATTACATTTTGCGTTTTCACATCTAAGCTCATCTATGTTTTAAACACTAAAGAATCTTCAATTGCATACAACAATTGACTTCTTAATGTTTTGGAGGGATTTAATCATGATTACAGAGCGAAAAAATTCAAATTATGACTACATTTTGTAATCATTAATTAGATTACATTTTGCACATCTCTGATTATGATAATTGTTTAAAGCGGCGTCTATTTATTTTATTTTTTTTAAACTTCGTCTTTTTGGGGACTGTTTCGGACCGGAGGCCCAGAGCGATATACTCTGTCGACCAGTTCCCCAATTGATACACCCCCTATCAGTATAATAAATATTTGTATAATAAACAGAATCAGCATTTGTATAAGAACGAACCGTACGAGTTTGGCTGAAGATCAGCTGGCTGATCGTCGGCCTGCAATAAATCTCTAGACGATGAACCATAATTGGCTATAGTGAACCATGAATTATCAAGATATCAAGCGCAAAAGTCGAACAAGCACGTATTTGAAAATAATGTACCATAAGTACCTATTATATAGTTTTAATTTTTTTATTTCTAATCCTGGCCCTTACCTCCGGGATTTTCCAGAGCACGTACGGATTTATGTATCCCATGCTCACCCGTAACGGAAAAAATGAGGAAACCCGAATTTCGCCTAATAGAAATATTATGTGTAAGTGCTCTGGGAATGGCAATCAGCTGCGCTACTGGTCACGTTGGAGTCAACATATAAGCACAAAGTGGATGCAACCACTAATGTATCACTAACATACCCCATAAAGGATATAGCATGATGATATATATATATATATATATATATATATATATATATATAACGGGTATACTTCTAAGATAAACAAATATTCTAGTTTTTAATAGGAGAAAGCCTCATTTGTTAGATGTAGTTCTGGAGAGCAGTTACAGTCTGATCCAATGTTGAATAAGAGTTGCACAACTTGATAAAGTATTGATGTAACCTGTGATCACTACTAAATTCTTCGGCTACGTGTATTTTGTTGGTACACACATGCCAGTTCCATACAGAAACAACAATAAATAACAACCTACAACAGATTGCTCAAAAATTTATTTTTCTCGAATTGCTTACTTTCTTTTACTTTTTCTTTTTACTTTTTTTTTACGATATTGGTATCTTTAAGCGAAGCGTGAAAAGTTATTTTCTAAGGCCAAGTTATGTACTTACTACGCCTGTGTTCGTCGTCATCATCATTGACCGTCTCTCGTTTGCAGTGCTGCACAGGCATGGGCGAGAGGAGCCAGTTCCTAGGCCTCTTCGCCGGCGGCGCCTTATCCTCTAGATCAGTGATGTCGACCTCTACGTCATCGGTGTCCTCGTGCTCCCCAGGCTCAGGAGGTGGCGCGGGTGCCTCGGCGCCCTCCAGCGACTTGCTGACAAAGTCCGCCAGCCGCTCCATCACCATTACTGCCGGGAGCACGCGTCGCCGCGCGCGCCCATCCTCCGACACGCTCTACAGGATACACACTGCAGTAAACGACAGTATTGCCAGCCCCGGACGAGAAAATCCATTTAAAATTGTTTAATACTCCTCACATCCTAAAATCTGTTATATGAAGTTTATTTTTTTAAGTCTGAGTTAAAAATTCTAAAATGAAATGCCTATCGAAATAGTATTTTATTTAAAACAAGCTATGACCGCAACTTCAGTCTCATGAAAATGACGTTTCACCTGTGAATAGGCAGAGATTACATTCTAATTATAGGCAAAAAAAAATTGACATCGGATGGATAGTTTCGCAGATCCTGAAAACTTAGAAAATTTACCCATTTATAATATTTGTGTAGAATTAAACTGACTGAATATTATTAAACTGATTGTAAAACAATCTCATCCTAAAGCGTACTTCGTCATAAATTGGCTTGACATGTATGAAGTTGTGAAATATTTCTTCAAATTTTGTCTAAAATAAAAAAATGGCTTTTAAATCGTACTAGCTACGGCAAATAACCCCTTAAATTCGGAGGTAAATTCGTTATCTTGGCATCACTGGTGCAGGGTACCGTACGCCCACATCTTCACACTTTTCCGTCCACCATTCCGAATGTGCCCTTTATATTGTTGCAAATAGTACAGTTTTTCAATGAAACGTCTGTTAGGGCGGTGTTAGAGTCCCCGCCCATGCGCCGCGCACGCGCCCGCCCTACGCGCGCGGCGGTCGTAGCGCGTAGCACTGGTGTTATCGCCAGCGGATAATACACGCCTACATTATCGTTACAATGAAAATGAATTTTTAATAGTGTTCTCACGTTTGTAGACTTTTACAAGTGTTGATTTCACGCGTGAATTGTGACGAAATTTAAGGATTACAATAACGCATTCATAGCGGGTGAGTACTTAAACAGAAATAAAGAACTAAATGTAAAAATAAATATTTATTAAAAACTTTACTGTTATAATATTATGAAAAATCATAAAAAGTAATAACACGAAGAAAGTCCTATAGAAAATATAACTAAAATAACTACATCTCTAATTATTAAATAATTAAATAGTGTTATAATACTATTAAAGTCAACATACTTTAGTTTCGAATCAAGAACTACTTAACCAAGGTAATATTAAAATTAATCATTTTTTTAATAAATAAACCTTGCGTATACCGTATTTCATAAAGTAACCTGGAGTTCTTAGTTAAAGTTCTCCACAATAAAATTTATATAATAGCAGCAGTTATACCGAAACCAAGTCTAAACTTATCATTAGGATGGTTCAGTAGAGCGGATATAGCGCAAGCTAGTTGTGCTCTCTTGCCGCCGAGAGCCCTCTGCAGGGTCGCCCCGACCAGCCCGTCGGAGTCGGCCGAGCCTCGCACAGTCCATTCTTCAGTATGCCACTCGTAGGCCAGGGTTGCAACAGCGCGACGTACTGCAAAACCAACCTGTGTAAAAGTGAATAGATGTTATCTGAAACAGTGTTTTTTAAATCCTATTTGAACCGTAAAGGGTGTATTAATGTCGCGATAACATTACAAAGTTATTGTAATATAAAATTGAAAGAATTGTATTATCCTACAAGCGACCTAAGCTGAGATTACTTACAAAAATCAGTTTACAGACTAATCAAAGGATTTAACTGATAAACGGTGCTTGGGATCTCGAGGGTCACGACCTCTATGACGTCATGACCTACTAACTCGACCCTTTGCCTTTGCATGCTCCAAATGCTGCCAAGTAATTTTCTATTTTTTTATCTAGATATTTTTGCTCTTTGACTAATAAGGATAACGTAAATGAAAATCTAATATCAACACAGCTATAAAACTTGGGTGTGTAATCAATCGGGGGCCCATGCACCGTACGCCAAATCTTAAGGCCGGCTGAGACTAGTACACCACCCAGGGTATCTACTGAATATCTAAGTGAATCAACTTCTCCATAAAAAAGCTGGCTAAAAATTTTTAAAAGTCTTTAATTTGAATTTTTAAAAGTTAACTTACAAGTTTTAAAATGTATGTTTAGCACGTCGTAAGTTATGGAAGGCGAAAGTTTGTTTTTCCTTAATATTTCACTTCCTATGCGATAAATTTTATTCACATTTATGCAAAGTTATAGAGCACTAAATCTCTAAAAATTGTGCTGTAAACCCTTTTTATATGAGATTAATCTATATAATTAGGTAAAAAAGAAATAAGTACTTAGGTAGGCGGAAGACTAGTTTTGCGCCGCCGCGAAAAATGTTAAGATCCCTGGCTCTTTCGATACCGAGTAATGCCTTTACGGGTCGGACAGAGTTTTTATTACATACTGTATATATAAAAAAGATTTGTCTTAACTGGTAAACCATAGTAGAGCCTAGACTGCTCAAGCTATAATAGAAACTAGAATTGATCATTGGGTCCCTTTTTATTATAGAGACATCCATTAAGAATGGTTTTTTTTTATATGTGACCCCTAAAGGGGAGAAACAAAAGTTGAAAGGTCGTTTAAAAATGTCAATTTTGAAGTATGCACTAATAAAACTGGTATTTTGCTTTTGTTTAAATTATTAAAAAATGTTATTATGAATGCAAATAATCAGTGAGAATATTTTATATGCAATCATACAATATTAAGAAATTAAATCGCAATAATCGTATTAAGAAGTTTTTACAAGTTTTCTCCATTTTTGTACAGTTTAAAGTCTGATACAATGTAAACAATGTCAAATAAATAGGTAAGTTTATTAACTAATGCCTACTCAGTAACTTCCTAATGATTGATTTTCCTTAAACATCGAATAACTAATTAATGAATCAAAGGATTTTTAATGATAGAAATGTTAAAACCACAAGATTCCAAAGAAGAATAAACACTAAAATACTTGGTATTATTGTGAAAGACTTATTAACCTCTAGCATGGCGGCCACTGTGAGGTAAGGCTTGATCGCTCTTGCGTAACACAAATCTAAGCCTCTATTGCCTAGTGTGGCGCTGACTGAATGCTCTTCATTGACCCACCGGCCGGCGCCGGACGCTGAACTTAACTCCACAGTGTGACCTCTCGCCACTATTTCAGCTCCCAGAGATATCTGATCGGTGATTGCCTGCATGAACATATAAACATAGACATGAGGATTCATTTTGTGGGTATAAATTGATTCCGACTCCCGGATGGTAATTCCTACTCCGATGCAGCCTTGAGTTTCTTTCGGCGTTTCTTTTTAAGGTAGTCACTTCCGAAACGCTAGTAGATGACCTGTAGGTATCGTGCTTTGGCTGGCGGTCCAAGTCGAGGTCGTACCCACAGGGGTGCCCTTTCATTGCCACCCAAACCATAAACTCGCTGGCTGAGCACCTTCTGTGCTCGCCCCTTAAGCCCGGTTGAACTGTTAATGCCTGTACCGGCAATCAGTAGTTAGTCCGTATCAAAAAAAATAAAACGGATGGTACTGAATGAGCAACAATGAGTTTTTAAGGCACGCTATGGATTTTGTGCAGCGTTACCACATGTTAGTATTTTGATTTTGGTATGTTGCCTGACAGCAACGTGCAGTAATTTACATCAGACATCTTTACATATAAATGTATACAGAGCGATTCTTTGTGACCTGCCAATCGCGTCTGTCAGAATACGTCTTGTACCTTTAAAATATCCGAAAGGATCGTGAGCTCAGGCTTTACCCTTAGGTACGTAGTAAGTAAAAAGCCCGCCGTAGTGACTCTCTTCGGCTTGTCCTGTTTCCGCATAGTAAGGTGTATGATCAATTATCTAAAACTAGAGGTCTTCTGCCATGTTATATTAATACTAGTAGAACGACGGTGACTATCAAATCAATAATGTGTTCGCGTCTCTTGATATTTATGTTATTCTGATGAGCCAATATATAAATTAATATTGTTTAATATTGCATTACAGCAGGGTTTCCCTAACTTTTTGCTATCGAAAAGTTACCACAATCCGCAAACCTTTAAAAAAAAGAACATTTGCAATAATCACATTAGTCTATTAATTCTCTCATTTTGTCCACGGACCCCCCGAGCAGGATTGCGGGTCCCCAGGTATCCGTCGACCCCAGGTTGGAAAACACATATTGGAATTAAAATCAAGAGATCATGACGCGTCAACTAGCTACAGATCGTTAATGTTGTTATTTTTAAGAATATATTATAGATTTTACTTTTAGTATGTGTGTGTAGTTTTTTAATTTATATACTTATCCTAATTCTATAGCCGTCTTCTGTCCTAATCTATAAACAAAATTTGTTCTCGATTACCTGAAGATAATGTACAGCAATGAACTCCCTATTGACAGCGATAATCGATGCGGTGAAACTTTTAAAATAAGCATCAAAAATGCTTTCGAAACTGTAAAGCTCGGCGTCTGCTATTTGCGCGACCACAGTGGCTCGGGTGCTATGAGTTGGTCCTATCCGCACCTCGCAACTCATCTGCCCGCCGGGCGCAGCCTCCATTACAAAGTACGGCAAAGAAGTAGGTTTTGTTTTATCCACATAGGAAAGCAGCATTTTATAGCCTCCTGGAGACACAGAGCTGAATGACAGCGAATGGCCTAATACCCAGTTGTTCTTTGAGCTTTGCTTAACGGATACACAACCGCCTTCAAAGCATTGAGGAATTCTATATCTTGCAGCGTTGTGAATATATCGCAGCAGACCAGGGTTAGATGCGCCTGGAGGTAAGTCATCTTTCTCTAGAACCCTGCCAGTTCGCGAACCTGTGACGCCAGCGCCTGTTTTTCCCCGATCTCCAACAGTACATTTATTGCTGTTGTCTTGAGTAATGCTAGGTCGTTTCCTTTGTGGCAGGGAATCACCACCCCCACATTGGTCTGGCGGCGGCGATTGACATGGCGTTGCCTCTCTAGGAGAATTCTTACCGGAATCCGGATTTGAATGGTTCTTTGCGTAAATACTTTCAAAGAGACGCAGTTTAAATATATTAGACAACGACATGGAACAATTCATATGATTTACAATACCTATTATAAAATATAATGTTTGTTTAATATAAAATTTTCAAGTTATTGTTGATTTGTCATAAGCCAATTTTAAAATTAGAATCAGTCAAACTCATTATATTTTGAAGTGTGTTACAACGCAAAAATTAGTATAGTCCAGTTATTTTAACGAAAAACTTTAACTTTGATTGTTTTAACTTTGATTTGTACTTTTTAAATGTTTACTTAAAAGTCTAAAGTATTGTTACAGCGTTATAAGTAATTCAATCTCAGAAAATTTGGATTTTCGTGAATATCTCGCTTTCTATACTGTTAGGATCAGAAGTTATTTTACCCAAAAAAATAAATAAATGTCAGGATCAAAAGCCATTTTACTAAAAATAAACAAATAACAAATATACGTGGTGATTTAGACTAAACACGATTTAACATTTACTTGTACATTTACTAAAACTATAACTATCTGAGATTGGACACAATAATACAATCCTCACGTAAACTAACAAGAGCTCCGCTCCGCACAGAGCCTCAAACAAATCTCCCGGCCGACGTTTTTTTTTTTTTTGAAGCGGACTAACTACTGATTGCCGGGAAAGGCATTTTCAGCTCAACCGGGCTTAGGGGACGAGCACAGAAGGTGCTCAGCCAGCGAAATTTTGGGTTGGGTGGCAATGCAAGGGCACCCCTGTGGGTACGAACCTCGACTTGGACCGCCAGCCAAATAAAGTACTAACCCTACGGGTGATCTACCAGCGTTTCGGAAGTGACTACCTTGAGAAGAAACGCCGAAAGAAACTCAAGGCTGCGTCGGAGTAGAACTGCGCCTCGGTGCGTAAACGCACCGGTTGGCAGCAGTTGACTGAGCTATCCTTCTTCGGCGCCGCCGGCGACGCCGGTGTCTTGGAATGAAACTAGTGTGTGTGTGTACCTCACTGTTTGATCGATCGGTGGCTCCCGGCCGACGAGCCTGCATGGACTTATAAACGCTTTCTATATTGGGTGTATAGAAACAGTTTATTTTGTTCTATCTAATAATACAATAAATAATATTTTTATGAGAACAAAATTTGTGGAGCACAAAGTTATCCACAAATCGTTTAAAATATTTTTACAAGATTAATCGCTTTTGAGGTAAAGTGCAAAAATTGTGGATTTTCATAAAAATGTAAACCCCATTTCACTCTTTTATGGGTTGAAATTCTAAAACTTCGCTATTGCTGGTCATATTAAAGGAACCGTCATGTTAAATTTAAAGATTTATATAATAAACACATCAATAAAGTCTAAAATTCAAGAACACTTATGATACCTGCTAAAAAATTGCATATTTTTAAATAAACAATGTCATACAATTTAAAGCATAATTTTATGCTTGTTTGCTATTTAAAATAAATTTGTAGTCAAATGAACAAAAACAGTTTATTAATAAAAAACAAAGTTAAGTAAAAAGTAAAAAAAAAGAAGTAAGATCAATCTCCCGTACCCGGAATGACAAAATTATATAATAAGTACCATACACTGGATTTCTAAAATACCAGTCTAAAGAAATATAAATCAATTTTAGTACCTTAGTTTAGTACCTCAATCGATAATAATTTATTTTCACTATTTATACTAAATATGGAAATTACAGCTCACTGAATTGTTACAAGGTTCTCTATAAAATGAACAAGATATAGGCCATGGCGCTACAGTTTTATGATGCGTCAGCAGCTAATATTGAGTGTTTTGCAAAACACATCCTTATCTTTTATTTGTTGTGTATTTGAAAATTATTTTTATTTTTCTTACACACCATAGATAAATGTATTGCTTGTGTACGCAAAAAAAATGCGAAAAAGATAAGAATAATTGCATTACACGAGAGAGAAACAGACAAGCCAATTTGCAGAATACGAAACATTTGCTCCGTTCGCGCCATAAATGGAAACTGCGGTAAGCTCAGCCCTAGTTGCTAGAGGTGATATAATTGTTATACAGAGAGCGTACATGCTATCAGTTTTACTTCATTGCACCCGTCAGTTTCTTATAGTGCCATCTCAATCACAATCATTTTATTTCATATTCTGTTTTTAAATAACAGCTAATTTCATGTTATTTGACATCTCTACCTGTTGCCTGAGGCAGCACTAACAGCAGAGCAGTTGGTAGTACTGAATATTATTTTGTAGATTGTAAATATTTTGTCTATATCTAGTTATGTACAATTGTCGAAAAGTGTCAAATTAATTTTAATTATTTATGCTTTATATAGTATTTTCATATTAATTTATGTTCATTATTTGTATATAGATTTATTGATAATATTTTAACGTAAAAGAGATTCAAGCCAGTAATTTATGTCTTTGAGGACTGAACATTTCTCTTTGTTATAATAAAACCAAAAAGAAAGGATCATGTCTAGTTTTAAAACTAAATTATCCGAGTTTCTAAAAAATCTAAAGTCTGATGCAGTGCCTAGAGCGCCGAGAGCTAAACCCCATGTTACAAGAGAATCCGATGAAGCAACATTTTCAACGCCAGAATCTGACGATGTGGATTCAAACAATGAGTCAGAAGAAATAATTATAGAGGAGATCGATGAGGAAGAAATTAAAGAGAAAAAGCCAAAGGCGAAGAAGTCTTCAACAAAACCGAACAGAAATGGCTTTCCTAAGAAAGAAAAGAAAGAAGATCCCCATGGCTCAATAAATACTCAAGGTTAGATATTATATTTTTTCCTTTAAATAATATAGAAAAAATATGAAGACAAAGCCCTCAGGTTTATTCCCGAGGTGAATTTATATATTAAGAAATATATTTTTATTGTTGTATTTTATAAAGTTTTTAACTGTTTTTTTATAAGTTCACACATTCTACACAAGTTAAAGCCTATAATTAGTATGTTTATTATGAGGTCACTTCTTATCTGCGGATGTAAGCTTAAGCAAGATTTTTAATTTATATACAGCCAATAAATGACTCAAATCATGCAATAATAGTGAATTTGTCATACCACAGAAGCTTTGGTAGGAATTATCAACTTGTTTATTGTCATTTGGTATATAATGACATTCGCCATTTATAAATTCCTGACCATTAATCATATTTAAATTTTGAACATATCTCTACTGTAACAATCACAAAAAGGTATATTAAAAAAAAGTGAAATAATGCATTTATCAGTTATTTCAACTACTTGCTGATAATGAATAAATAAATACAATTTGGTAAACTTTCTTATACAGATTTGATAAATATAAGTAGTGACCCTTTGTAATGATTATATTTTGTTTGTTAGTGTTTGGTTGGGCTTAACAGAACATGAAGCTTGCCTTTTATATGCTAAAAAGTCTAGTAATACTTTAAATATTTTGCAACACTGGTGGCTTCTTTTAACAATACTTTGTGAAATTAATGACTTCTATGTACAGAAGACTCCCAGCCCTGCATACTTTTGAATAATATCATATCCACATATGTTCAAGTGGTTAAAATAATATAATTGACAATACATGCTAAACTTAAACAGTAAGTTCAGAGACCAATGACGAATTTAACACAGTTCACGGACACACATAATGAATATCATACATAGTATTCCTTTGCCTCCAATTAGCTGATTTCACAATTAAAAGAAAACAAAAGACATTAAACTTCAAACTGTTCGTAAAGGTATTTAACTATAGCTCTCTAAACATATAGTAGATTTTAATATGCTTGTTAATATCATAAAGTAGGTTTTATTATTAAAACGTTCAATGCATTTTGGGGGTATTATCATGCCGGTAAATGTTGCTAATTCTCACTGATAAGATATAAGGATGTTTGTGCATTTTTGTATAAATAGGGAAAATATGAGTACTATGGTTTTATATGCTAAATGCAAATTTTAATACAACATTTGGTGTAATAATATCAAATAATAAACTACTTTTCTTTAAATAATTAAAATAGATGAATTGTTAATTTTCCTCATATAGCCATCATATAGTGATTATAATCTCTTTAGGATTATGATGTTATAAAAAATACAGTAATCCCCCCTTAAACACATTTTCATATTATGCCATTTCAGTCCATCCTATAACAGGTATTCCCCCCATATAACCTGTGGATTTCCCACATTATATGTATTTCTATATTATGAAATTTATAATGATTTGTACAGATCATAATTTATTCAGACATTCAGATAGCTAGAACAGCAGATAAACATGTAATAAAACTGTCTTTGAAATTATGCAATTTATTTGAAATTAACTGTTTTTTAGTTCCATATACATAAGTTTTTATTTAAAATGTTCTTAGTTTTATTTTAATGAAGCACACATATTTCCCTCATAACATTGTTTTTTCTTAATATTTGATTTAAACCCCCTTTAACGAGAAAAGTTAAATGTGAATTATTTGTACATAACAGGTTATGTGGGGTTATTATACAAGCGTGTTATACGAGAATACTCCTACAACATGTATATCTATAATGCCGAACTAATATACCATGTTATAGGGGAATTACTGTATTCCTCAAGTATGCCATTTATGATGTCTGGCTGTATCACTGCAGTTGAATATTATGGCGATAACTGATTAATATATTGCAAAGTGACAATATTTAAACCATAGAAAAAATCAAATTAGAGATTAAAACAAAATGACTAAATTTCCAATTTTAATTTATCCATTACCAAGTTTGATCATAACTTAAGATTTGCTCATCAATTTTGTTGCATTTCTTCACCATTAGCTAAATAAAAGTTTATTATAAAACATTGTTTTGCATTACTTACCAATGATTTTGGGTTTTAGACTGTATTTGCCATCTATGGTACTGGCTCAGTTTTTTATATTTTTTTTATTTATGTTTCAGCTACAGGGAATGTGATCAATGTAGTGGGTTGCAACAATTTCCGCTGGGGCAATGATTATTACCTTGGTGGTGCTAATGGAAACCCTAAGCCTCCATTTGGTACCTTTGATGATGTTGACAGTGATCAGGAAGAACCTATCCAAAAATGTAAACTAATCAAAGAACTTCTGGAAATAAAAAAAAAGGTATTTATTTTTGTATCATACTAGTTTCTCATAGGTTCTGGAGATAAGGTATTGGCCATGGTTAGTAAATAAATATATATATCAGCACTTTATATCCTCAGCTGAGATACATTATATCTATCACAATTTAAGAATAACCTTTTAACAGATACAAGCAAAGATAGAATATAACTCTGGATCAAATTGATGAAATTAGAAATAATTATTATCTCATTTAAGTAATTATTAAAAAAAAAATGGTTTATTTTGTTCTTGAGATATATGATACTACAGTATTCTGTACGTTATAAGTTAGTGTTTACAATATATTTACACTAATAAATGTTTAAATAGCATTTACTTTTGGCTATGTATACTTTGATGGGATTGATGCTGAAAAAATTTGCACTGAATGGAAAAAAAGACTGAATTTAATTTAACCTGTTACAAATATACACAATTTCAAATCAATTTCTTGTCACAATCAGCTGAATTTGTTACCGATTTACTTATTTGAACTATTAAATTATAATAGATATAGTGCCTCTAAAATAAAGAATAAATAAAATATAATATATAGAAAGGCCTATTTATAAACATTTTTGAATTCTCAGAAAAAGAAGAAATAATTTAAAATAACTTGTGCAATCTAGACTACTGAGAAAAGCTGGCATAAAATTCTGAGGGTCCCTCTTTTCATCATATTGTGATATAAATTAATTAATGCACAGGGATGGATTATCCTGTGAGAGTACTACATACTACATCATATCCTTAACAATTGAACTGTTATTTTCTTAAGTTCATATTGGTAGATTTACATTTTGCTATTTCTCTTTTGTAGTTGTTTTTTTTTTAAATAAATGAATACATTTTTTTGCAGCCAGAACGTGAATATCTCATCCATGTATCAAACAACCTTGGCAAAAATTGGAAGAAGTTCTTTAGAAAACTGGGATTTTCTGATGGATCTATTGAAACTTTTGAAATTGACAACAAATCTTACGGCATCTCAGAGGTGTGTGTAAAATGTTATTATTAAGATAATTATACTTAGATTTAAGGTCGCTCAGCGTACGTTTGTGAGGCCTAAGTTGGGAATCTCTTTGAAGGATAGAGAAGTCCCATATGGGGCTATCCGACAGAGAACTAAACTTGTTGACATACCTCTCTGTATTAGCAAGCTGAAGTAACAGAGGGCAGGCTATATATGCCGAAGAATCGATGGTCATTGGAGCAGGCAGGTTCTTGAGTGAAGACTGCAGACCAACAGGCTTAGCGTGGGCCACCTCCCGGCAAGTTGGAGCGACTACTTGTGAATTGTGGCCGGAAAGGATTGGACGAGAGGAACCGAAGACCGGGCTCAATGGGGGGGTACTTGTTAGGAGAGGCCTATGTCCAGGATGGGCTGATGATAATGATGATACTTAGATTCATTCCGTATACAATTATTTTATTTAAAACAAGAAAAAAGTTAAATTAATAATACTTTCCAGCTCCTTAGGTCAGAAAATCATGAATATTGATTCTTATTGTTTAACCATACATATGTTACTTGTTAATTATGATCTATTCACTTGTGCTATGCCCTTTGCAGACTATTTATATTGTCTTGTTCCAAGTTTGAGAAAAGAAATGTACGTTAGAGATAGAGAAAACTTCTTTAATGCTTTTCTTTAGATATTCCTCATTAAGATCGTTGTGAAGATGTTTTGTATAGATGTAGAATTTTCATGTTTGTTACTATGGTATATTTTAAATTCATTAGATTTGTATGAATTTATAAATAGAGCTTACTAATAAATACTGTACACTAAGTTCAATATTTTATACTTGTTTATTATTTATCGCTTGAGTGTAACAATTATTCTGAATAAATAAAGAAAAGACATTTTGTGCTTACTGTATTACTAACATCTATAATTTTTTAAATAATTAGTTACCTGATTTTTTAATTATAGGCGCGCTATCAATTGTTGCTTCGGTGGGTGAACAATAAAGAGGAAGCGACCCTGGGGCGATTGGCTACATTGCTGTGGAAACATGAGGAAAAAAGAATCGTCAAAGACTTGGCTGAAATGTACGCGCAGAACAAAAAAACTGAACAGAAAAAGCAATAGTAATTATTATTATTGAATAATGAACAAATGAAGATCGGTATGCTGTACATGTTAATACGATTTTATTTGATTTATTCTTTTCTTCGTACACGTAGCTTTGCTGTCTCGATTTGTATGATTTTTATTTATCACTGTTAAATCACTGGTGATTTCTTTTTTTTTTTTCTATTTGAATCAATTCAATAAAACAGTTACATTCAGGCTGACAAAAAAGACCTTGTTACACTGTACGATGAAGAATGCAAAAAGAAGCCGTTTTTAAAACTGAAAACCAGTCGCTTGTCAATCGATAGCACTCATATGTGTACTAAATGTTTTTCATAACTCGCCAGCGTAATGCATAAACATTGTCGCGATTTTTTTGTCTTCATTAGTTTTAGTGTTATTTTTAAACACAATTCAATTTTTATTTTTTGATGGTCTGTGATTTAACAATGAAATTCTATTAGTTTGTATGTTAAGGTTATATGAAAGAAACAAGATTTAAATAAGAAAAAAAATAGATATATATATTTAATGTTTCTTTGCTTATTTTTAGCATTTGTTTTTATTAGGATAATTTTGTATTGTAAACTATTTGCTATTGATGCTATCATAATTACATATATTTGGGAATAGATGCACTACTGACTTCTATATTTTTGTTAACTCATTGTATCGGCTAGATAGCGCCTTTTTTGTACTTTCCAAAGTAAGTTAAAAAAGTATATTATGGTAGATTCGATCCGCGAACCATCGTTTGGGTACGATGGTTGCCTGACACAAGCCATGCGATGGTTCGGCAACGGCGGCATATTTTAAATGCATAAAACTATAAAGTATATAGTTCCAAATAAAATTGAAGTTTCTATTTGATTTAATTAATTAGTCCTTGGCGCTAGTTAGCTCTACTTTTCATGTCAATATTTTATTCAGAAGGAAGCTTACATCCTAAATAATGTTGCGCGCGTAGAAAATGTTTCGTGTTAACAAAATGACTACTTATTTTTCTTTCTCGTTTCCAATTCAATTACTTTTATATTTCTCGCATACTGTAGATAAATGTTTTAGTTGTGTATGCATGTTCCAACGTTTCGAGGAAGAAATAATAGCTGCGAACGCATCATTAGACTAATTTTATTCTGGCATGTGTGCTAAAACCGGGAATCATCATGTCTTCAATGCATAATGGTTATGAATATAGGTGCAAATATTATTGTTGCTTCTTTATGAGTTATAAAGGCTAATTGGACATGTAAAAAAATAATAGTGTAAATAAATTGGCAATACGTGTAGTTTGTTATTTTTTAATTTGAATAATTAACACGTTGAGCGCCACGTCAGCCATCGGTGACTGACAACGTGTAACATGATCGCTATGGCTATGTCGGCCCACATACCACGACAGAAGGTCTCTGGGTGTGTATCTATACTAATATTATAAAGCTGAAGGGTTTGTTTGTTTGAACGCGCTAATCTCAGGAACTACTGGTTCGAATTGAAAAATTCTTTTTGAGTTGAATAGACCATTTATTGAGGAAGACTTTAGGCTATATAACATCACGATGCAATTATTAGGAGCGAAGAAATAATGGAAAAAACGGGGAAAATTATTCATCCTTGAGGGCTTCCATTGCGTGCGCTGCAAAAACGGTTCAAGATACCAAAAATATATGTAAGAAAGAATTATTCTTCTTGAAATGATCTAAAAAAATGTCTCCGACAGTATATGTCTATCTTTTAAGATTAAGTCACTAGAACTGTTTTTATGGTAAACAAATTTGGTCGATATTAATGCATTATTTGTTAAGAGTTGTATCAACGTAATAATATTAGGTCCTTACATATGAAATTGGCGTTTTGTATGGGAGGAACAAAAAGTCGAATATTTTTTAATATAATATATTTAATTAATCAAAGTATGAACCATTATTTTCTATGTACTTTTGCCATCTCATAGGTAGTTCATTGATCCCTTTACTAAAAAACCCAGTCGGACGGGAATCAATAAAATCTTTGAAGGCGATTTGGACTGCCCCATCGGAGTTGAATTTTTTCCCTTGCAAGAAGTTATCCAAATTTCGAAAAAAATGGTAATCTGTTGGAGCAAGGTCCGGGGAGTACGGAGGATGTCTTAGACTTTCCAATTGAAGCTCTTCTAATTTAGTAGCCGTCTGTTGCGCAGTGTGTGGTCTAGCGTTGTCGTGAAGCAGCAGTGGCGTGGAGCGATTGACCAGCCTAGGTTGTTTAGCCGCTAGCTTTTCCATCATGGTTTGCAATTACTGATAATAGACATCAGCCGTAATAGTCTGGCCAGATTTGAGAAAACTGTAATGAACAATACCGGCACTAGTCCACCAAACGCTTACAAGTAACTTTTTTGGGGTTAATTTTCGCTTGGGGCAGGATTTGGTTGGCTGGCCAGGATCCAACCATTGCGCTGAGCGCTTACGATTATCGTAAAGAACCCATTTTTCATCACAGGTAATGATTCGGTTTAAAATACCTTCATTATTGTGCCGGTTTAGTAATGTAACGCAGCAGTCGACGCGCGTTTGCCGGTTTGCTTCAGTCAATTCGTGAGGTAACCACCTTTCAAGCTTTTTAACCTTCCCAATTTGCTTCAAGTGAATTAAAACAGTTTTATCACTAACATCGCAGCCTGCAGCTAACTCGGACGTGATTTGCGATGGATCCGCTTCCACAATAGCCTTCAACTCTTCATTGTCAACTTGAGTCTCAGGCCGTCCACGGGGCTTGTTCTGCAGGTCGAAATTTCCAGAACGAAAACGTTGGAACCAAAAACGAACTGTGTTTTCTTTTGCAACACGACCGCCATACACATCATTCACCCTTCGAGTTGTTTCCGCAGCACTAGTGCCACGGCGGAACTCGTACTCGTAAATAATGCGATATTTTAAGTTTTCCATTTTGTAAAATGAGTGACGCAAACAAAAAAAACAGAAGAAAAAAACAAATGAATGACGATCATCGAAGCACAAATACATGAGTCTATGGCTGTACAAATTTGAATTTGGAATTCCTTACCAAAGAGGAGAAATTTGTGATTAAAGTGGCCAGTACGAAAAACGCCAATTTCATATGTAAGGACCTAATATTAATCTTTATCCAAATAAATGTGTTGTTGATTAAGAGTATTTAATTGTGAACAAAATTGTCTTTGACATCACTTAATTTCTATGAACATCTTAGAAGATATTACAAAACCTTATATAGCAAAACAACGTTTGCCGGATCAGCTAGTAACCAGATATACACAAAGATATCCCGAAACGTAACCAGCTGAAGCGAGTTACTATGACGGTCTTTACACTTGTGTACTCTGGCCACGACCCACTTCGGACAGTCATAAAACATTTACATTCTACCTTGTTGAATTTGAAAAAAGTTTCAATTTCTTGTTTTAAGAACATTTAGAAACTACTACAAAAATATAGTCGTTAGTCATAAAACGCTTTTTGTAACCGCTGCGTAAATGTAAACAGTCGTGCAGGGTCAGGGAGCCATTGGTACACGCCGTGCTCTTAACTGCGCCGCCTCTTCCAAATCACAGATCGATGGTTACGTGGATTTTTAATATTAAAAAGTTATCATAGTTTTAGTATTCGTCAGAAAATTGTATAATTACTCCTATATATCATTTAAAATTTAATGTCACATACGAATATATAAGACTAAAAACTAATTGAATCAAATTAAATGTGCAAAAAAAGAAACTTCTAAAATACCATAATCAAATGCTAGAATTAATCAACATAATATTATGTTTATACATTACATAATTTTGATATATGTTATAGTATATGATCGTTTTATTGTTATTATTACGAGTACATATATGTTTCAAAAGAATAATATTTATTGTGAAACAACCACCGTCACCCAGTGACGTGCATCCCATTCAAAGCATAAAACATTACATTTTGCCCATCTACGCTCCTAATATATAATTATCTATCTATCATAAGTTCAGGAGGAAGTAAAAAAATGATGATAAGGCAGTTCTACTATGAATTTTGTAGAAACAGTTATATGACAATAAAAAAGAAATTAATGTTAATATGCCAAACAATGGTGCTCTTTTATACATAATATATCGTAGTATAATAATAAATGGTGTTGGTATGCATATGCGCAAGTTCTATTTTTTATATGAATATATCAAGAGTTTGTATATTTCATAGAGTATGTTAATATTTTTTTAGAATAACATAAATAAATATAAGGTTTAATCATTTTTCAGCCTTTGCTGTGTTTTTATGATACATAAATATTTCACTAATGTTATAAAATTACAGCAAAACTATATTGATTTTCGTTGGGACCACTTAAAGTGCATTTTATACTTTTTCTATTATCGAAATTTTATAAATATTAAATTGTGATAATTTTTTATACCTATACATGATCTAGTCAAAATATAATATACCTACATAATTTGTAAAATTTATGAAGATCTTTTTAAAAAAGTTACTTATAAAAGCTATAGAACTATTGAGATTGTCAATAAACCTTTATATATGTTACATTGTATTTTTATTTTTTACATTTACTTTTTTCTTACGAACATGTAGTTTTTAGTTGGCTTATACGGTTTCTCCTCACAAGAGAGGCAAGCACTTTAGGCTTGGAGCATATATAAATTACAGTGACGTGCATAGGGTATTTGGACAGGGTAGGCAGAATTCATATAATTAATTTGAATATTATATATTACCATAGCAAATATTATATTGCTTTCATACGTTCATAGTCAAAGATAGACGTGAATATAGAATAGATATGAATATAAATGGTTCCTTTTTTGTTTAACTTTGAGCAATTTATTCCACACTTATTTACCATAAGGGCATGCAATGCTTGCATGCATCTATGGAATGAACGTTACTGATAAATTATAAAAGTGTCACAATTTCGGTCCTGTAATATTAAGGACAAATATGCACCCAGATAATGGCGCCTTTGGAGCATTTCTTCTTGCTGGACACGAAATTACGCAGGTGAAATTCTGACACTTATTTCTCGTTAAATTAGTCTCTTACCTAATGCACTTAACGAATTTTTGGTGTAGTGGCAATGAAAGACACCTCTAGAAGATTCAGAGGGCTTAGGGAAAGTAGCATGCAATCAACGGCAACAAAAAAGTGAAAAATGTATTGAATTGAGGTAACATGACTTGATATTTCGAAATAAATATATGTCAACCTCATACATTTTGTACTTTTTAACTTAAGTTTTCGCTGACCGTATATTACTTTGTCTAGACCCTCTGATCTCGGTTTGAGCGACAGCTATGAGATCGGAAAAATTTATTAACATTATACATTAATGCTTAAAATTATTATTATAAACTATTTTACGCAGTGTGTAAAAGGAAGTAAATAATGTTTAAACTTTTTCGTTGTTGCCGCCAAATTTTGAAATCGTTAAAAATGCGCCGCAAAAAAAAAATGTTTGAGAATCATCGCTATAGGAGTTCTTTCCCTGGCTGGCCGCCCGAACCGAGGTTCATACGTACAGGGGTGTCCCTTTGCGTTGCCATCCAACGCACAATTCTTGCTGGCTGGGTACTAAGTCACCGCCCACCTCGCCCGGTAAAGTTGTAAAAGACCGTACAGGCCAACAACAATTTGTGATCTCGAAAATAAAAGTCCAGCTGTGGATCCATGGGTAAGCCGGGCTCGCGCTCTGGTTGTCAAATTCTAGGGGCGGCAGAAAGTAAATCGCCCAGCGTACCCACTAAATAATATATCTTAAAAAATGGGCAAACTGCTGCATAAAAAACGCACAAAAATTTGTACAAGCCTTTATTTTGACGTTTTAAAAGCTAACTCAAAAGGTTAATAAAATTTCTTTACCATGTTTTAAGAAGTGCTAGGTTTAAGGTCAATTTTCGTGAATATTTCGCTACTTATGCGATAAATGATATTTACATTTATAAAAAGATGTAGAAAACAATATGCCTAAAAATTATCTTATAAGCTTTTTTCTTAGGATTAATCTATACTATTGAGAAACAATGGCAAAAGGACTGGCGGGAGAAAACAGGCAGTAGTTTTTGCATCACAAAATAATTGCAAGATACGGGATTGCACATGTCCATACAAAGTAAAGTCTAACCACACGAGCCTAGCCGAGATGCCATATATCTCGTTCTTTTTTTTTTTTTTATTACTTACAGGCTTGCGCTTGACCTCAGTCTCACCTGCTGGAAAGTGATGATGAGGCCGACGGTGGATCGCACTCACCCAGCAAATACCGATTCACTCGACGTTTGAAGATTCCCATGTCATAAGATGCCGGAAACACCGACGCAGGAAGCGAGTTCCACTCCTTCGCGGTACGCAGCAAAAAGGAGGAGGTGAATCGCTTCGTGCGAGCAGCAGGAATGTCAACCACAAAAGGGTGCAAATCTGCACGGCGTCTCGTCAATTTATGGTAGAAGAGGGAAGGTGGAACAAAATAAATCAATATAAATTTTTAATGATCTAATATCATAGGATAGAGGGTACACAGAAAAATACAAAATGTTTATTATGAAAAGACACATTTATAGAACAGTTCGCACTTTCACCAATTATATTCGTTTTTACCGTCTTGTTGCTATTATTTCTTGTGTGGTTGTAAATGTAAATATTGCACAATTAATTCCTAAAATTATTGAATAATTTACATATTGCTATAATCAAAATTATCGAATAAAAAGTCTCAGGTCTTTAAAGGTTAATTATCGTTGATAAAGCAATTACCAAATAGCAAAACAAGAAAACTCATGTTTAAACATGTGTGATGTCAGTTACACTGTACTGAACCATAATCTACATTAGGATATCGTAAGTTAACGTAGACAGTCGACTTTTTCCTTAAAATTCTTGCATTATGCCTATCCCAGATCGCAAAGGTTTAAAAATTGTTGATGTTGATGTGAAGGATGTTAGATTTCCTACATCTCTTGGAGGTCACGGCTCCGATGCTGTGGTAAGTACATTTATTCGACACTAAAATAAGTTGAATACTCCACGTTATCGCACGTCACATTATTCAATATACATATTTGTGGCACGCGTTTTCTATTAAATTATAAATGAGACGACATTGCTATTACCCGTCCAAAAATAAAATTTAATTATCCAATTAAAATTTATAAAAAAAGAGACACTAGTATTAGGTCAAAGGCCTTCTGGATAGTTATTAAAAATAACTCATTATTTATTACACAAGTTGTGCAAACTGATTATCTGTGTTCTTATATATTTATTTTAAACTTTAAATATGTAATTAAAGAAGATATCTTAAGTTTTACCTTAAAAATAATGATACCCACACTTATGTAAACTATATGAAATAACCAAACAACATATAAAATAGAAATAACGAAATATAAATATTAAATGAAATAAATTCCTAAGCAGGCGTCATCGTACATTTGTTTAAAAATTAACAATTTAGGACACAGTTGTACCCACTTACATGTAAATTTTATAGCATTGGACTATGTACCCGATTATTTACCTAATTGGTATTGAAATACGACTCACAATGGTTTAAAGTATCCATTGTTTTATCTAAAATGCATTTTCTTCACTCCGTTATTATCGTCTTTTTATATTCCAGCACACAGACCCAAATTACTCGTGCGCTTATGTCACGATTACTACGGAGAATGGGAAACAAGGTTTTGGTTTGACGTTCACGTGTGGTCGTGGAACTGAGATCATAGTATTCACTATTCGCTCTATGAAAAGATTTATACTGGGGAAGAATGCGGCGGACATTTTTGCGGATTTCGCCGGCTTCTGGCGCGTACTCACCAATGACTCGCAGATGAGATGGGTGAGCTTATTTTGTAGGCGATTTTCCAGGACAAAGGGTTAATCCTTATGCGTCAAGGGACGTTAAATTTCATGATGAAGCTTGTATTATTTCCTTGTCGGACTGCTAACGAGGCAGACTATCACATAATGAAATCATACTAAAGGGTTTTTGTAATAGTTATAGTTTACAACTCTGCTTACATTTTTGAAAATTATTATTGTATTATATAAAGCAACATTTTATTATTATAGGTAGAGTTTTTTCTAATAAAGGAGATAGCTTAAAAATTAGTTGCATAATTTTAAGAAAAATGTTTACAGATTGGTCCGGAAAAAGGAGTATCACACTTAGCCGTTGCCGCCATTATCAATTCTCTATGGGACCTTTGGGCTAGAATCGAAAGTAAACCATTGTGGAGACTTCTGACCGACATGCCACCCGAAGTTTGTATTATCCTTAACACCTATGTTATAAAAGCAACACAACCTATGTAGATTTAGCCGAAATTTGATTTCCGCACCTATTTAAACTAAAAGAAAATATGACGATCGAGAAAATGGTGGGGTTTAAACTGGGCCGGATTTGAAAGTGTGGAGGACCTTGGGCAACGAAGGAGTGGAGTAGTTATTAGTTATTTTCCAAATAAAATAATAATTTTAAAATTTTGAGCTCGAAGAAGTGATAAGTTGTAAAGATGATCTGCAGGGTCAACCGATTTTCTGATTTTTTTTTAACTTATTTATTTTATGTTTCTTTAACTCGTGGGTACAAATTACTTAATAATAAAAAAAGTATTGCCACTGAAATGCTCGTTCAAATCAAAAATTGATTGTAAATTTTTGCTTGCAATCAGGGCGTTCGAATATATCAACAACAATATTGTTATGTTTGTACAAGTATTCTGTGTAAAAATGCAAACTAAAAACTATTGAGAGGAAACTCATAAGTTGCTGAATCGTCAAAACCTGGATATTTTTTTATCTTTACTGTAGGGGCCCCTTTCACGTCGAGGCCCCGGGAGTAGCGCCGCATGCCCTCCCCCAAATCCGGCCCTAGGTCTAAACAAATTCCGCTTTATAGTTTTCCTTATTACAAAACGTAGGTTATTTAAAATGCGGTTTTAAACTATTTAAAATTCGATATTAGAAATATAGTTTTTATCTTATTTGAGAAATAAACTACCTATATTGTTGCAAATAAATAAGATTCCAATCAGAGATACTTACAAATTATCTTTTATATGGTAAAAACGAACTTTCGCCACTTTTGAAAGATGTTGTAATATGTCAAGATAGCTTGTTTTTCTGCTAAATTTAATAGATAGTTCATTTACAGTTTTGGTTAATATTGTTCATAATTGACAGGAGTTAGTTTCAATGATAGATTTCCGATACATAACTGACGTGATAACTCCAGAAGAAGCAGTAAGCTTACTGAAATCTAAAAGAAAAGGAAAAGAAGACAGAATTAAGTTACTGTTAAATGAAGGGTATCCGGCGTACACAACTCAAGCTGGTAGGTAAATAAAACATTATAAAACAACTAAAATTACATAACATATTTTGTCCGATAACGATTATCAATAGTATGGATGGTGTTTAAAAACATAAATTATACAAATAATGTAAGATATGTTGTATAAACAAATTAATATGTTTTGTTATCATGTTTAACGTCACTTCTACATAATCGTTCGAGAAACATAAAACTCTTTTTTTATAATATAATATGAGTGCAAATAGTCATATAGCCTATCTAATGATAAACCAACTATTGCCTGTGAATTACCACTGCAATACAAGAACTGTCACTATTGCGCTGCCGACATAGAAGACTATTTTCACTCCTTTTTTTAAAGATCTCCATCTTTTAGTCCGGAGGTAATATTGTATCTCGAAGCCCTTTTCACGATATTAAAGTGTTCGAGCAGAAGATTCTAAACAACAGTCTGTTGTTGAGGGCTGATGAACCTTTAAAGTGTAAGGATGAGCCAATATAACATGAGATTGTTATTTACTATTTGGGAATGTTTTATTTCACTTTTCATTGCAAAGTATGTATTAAGACAAGTAAATGCTGCAGATACTCAGACTTGGACCTGATCAGTATATTCTCTGATAGATGTATGGATATAATCATCTGTAAGATAAAAGGCGACATAATTATTAAAAGCGACGTCAAAATGCACCAAATTTTTCTGTTATCTTTCAGGTTGGTTGGGCTACAGCGATGAAGTGTTAAAAGAACTTTGCGAGAAATATTTGAAATTAGGTTTCCGACACTTCAAAGTAAAAGTTGGTCGTAATTTCGAAGATGATTATAGAAGATGTAGCGCAGTACGGAGATACATTGGTGATGATAAAATTCTGGTTAGTGGCTTTCAAATATAGGAAAAAAAATTCTTAGCAATGAACGATTATATTAACAAGCAAACTTATAAGACCTCTATAACATTATGTTACGGTTGTTTACGTCACTGACAAATTGGATATAATTAATAAAATTCAAACACGCCTGCTAACAGCTTGATAGTTTGATTGGTGGCAACTCTGTCTACAACGCTGTGGGTTCTGATCTAGGTAGCGAACATTTTTTTTATGTTGAACAGGTTATGATGCTTCCAGAGGAGTTGCAAAATAAGTAATACTGTTGCTTACTGCTAAGGAGCGGAATATGCTTCCACGATCTTAAGACCTGAGAGTCTTTAAGAGAAGAGTGAGTAGGCATTAATTTGGCGGACGCGGTTCATCATCGGACTTATCTTCACTTTCCACCAGGTGTAATTGAAGTCAAACGTCCGCTTATTAATCATAAACAAAAATATCTGCTTGTTTATTTCTTTCTCGTTTATTTACGATTATATTTATCTTTCCCGCAATATTTTATGTACATAAGCTTAACATTTGCCTATGATGTGTGAGAAGTAGAAAGATAATTGCAAATAATCGAGAAAAAAAGACAATTCGATGTTTTGAGAAAAATAAACATTTGCTTCGGACGCATCATTAATTTTTCGCGAGTCATAGATAATATTATTATGTATTGTATTTACTTCAAAATATGCAATGAATACTAAGTCAGTAAAATATTTAAATAAAACATTAAATTTTATATAGATGGTTGACGCGAATCAAGTCTGGAGCGTAAATGAGGCCATAGAATGGATGAAAAAATTGGCGCCGCTGAAGCCGATATGGATCGAAGAGCCCACTTCTCCGGATGACGTTTTGGGACATGCCGCTATTTCGGAAGCTTTGAAGTATAATATAAATATTTTGTTTTTATTGTTAATAATTGAATTTTCTTATCATCGAAACCTAATAAATAAAAAATCTCGGTCAAGGTCCTATTATTTTAGGTCAAAATATCGGTTTTAAATACGTAACCATAGAACGTGAACTTGTCTGACTTGAATATTACCGACTTCTCTTTTGGGTGGTTACTGCACATAACTGATATCTAAATGAGTTCCATATTAATAAAAAACATCTTATTTTTGGGTTATCAAATTTATTATTATTGCAGCATTGTCTTAAAGTGCAGAAAATTGCATGATAATGGTCTAAGATTTTGATTCAAGTTTATAATTGAATTTATTCTCGCGTATTAACAAGAACACAATCGTAAATTCATAAAACAAAATTGTTTGGGCCCTCGTAAATGGTTCAAATTCATTTCTGTAGGGGTTAGAGATATTGTGGGTGGGTAGACCAGAGTGCTATAGGTATAGTAAGTTAGAAGTCACCATTGGCTACTGAACTTACCTGCAGACTCCATAATATATTCTGCAGTAGTCAATTTTGAGCATATGACTTGCACGAAACCGATTCTCAGTCTTTTGTACAAACCTCAACTACGGGCCTCGAACTTTATCTGTATTCGTACAGGCATATTATTAACAGAATTAGTTATTTAATGGCTCCTGTTGATAGGCCGTACAATATTGGCGTTGCAACGGGCGAGATGTGCGCTAACCGAGTGATGTTCAAGCAGTTTCTGCAAAGCGGGGGCATGCAGTACTGCCAGATCGATTCGGCGCGCATTGGTGGAGTCAACGAAATACTATCGGTCTATTTGATGGCCGAAAAGCTTAAAGGTATGCTTACATTTTGAAAATTTGTCCTAAATGCATACATAATAGTCGTATGGTTAGCGCTTATTTGCCGATGACAAAAAAGGTACATTACACCTTTAGTAGGTTGCCAGCGCTTAAAAGAGTTTTCATAGTTTTAATAACGAACTGGAACAGTATGGCAAGGGAGATAAGTACTTCTAATACGCCGTTCCGTAAATCTCACACGAATCTTGGTTACTTCTCACATAAAGCATTATATTTATTTATATCATATAGCGATATTATATTGAATACAATTTTATACATTTCAAACTCTTATTGGGCCGACATTTTTCAAGAATTAAAAACCCCTTACTATAAAAATATTTCCATTTTGTGTTTAAACAGTGACAAAAATTCTTACAAAAGATACTACAATAATTCTCTATATACATCTTTGTAATTATTGTAAAAGACAATATCTCCTTTAACAGTAATAACTGATCTTTTGCAGTAACAAATGTAAAGCACGCTGTATTACTGTATTAAATATAAACTTTGTTTGTAATAAATCTGAATGTTTATCTAGTAAAAGTGTGCCCACACGCCGGCGGCGTGGGATTGTGTGAAATGGTGCAGCATCTGCAGTACTGGGACTTCACGAGTGTCTCCGGCACTATGGAGGACCGTCTCATCGAGTACATTGACCAGCAACATGAGCATTTCACCGATCCTTGCGTTGTTGAGAACGCGAGGTACCTGGCGCCTAAAGTAAGAACATAAACTACTCCACTTACATTCGGTCAAAAAAAATATGAACGTGCAATTATTAGGAGTATGAGATAATCCTTATCTACTTTTAGAAAAATTTCTGTTAAGCTTATTTTAACCACGGATGTTTTAGGAACGGTGGCGCCTGTTAAAGGACGGGAGTCCTTTTTTTCGGTATTACTAATATTGGTGGCCGGGGCGGGCCTTTATAACTCAACTGAGTTTAGTGGTTGAGCACAGAAGGTGCTCAGTTAGAGACGGGAGTTCATTGAAGAATGACCTTACATATGCCGACTTGAACATGTAACGGCAGGCCTTTTGATAAAAAGCCTGAATGATAGTTTTTTTTTATGTTGCTTCTCGATTTACGTTTGTAATATATATTTATAAAATTTGGACCCCAAAGCGCATAATACCGAAGAGGATAGGTGATTTGGGATCTTGTCGTGCACAGACGGCTTAGCATGTCAAGGTTTTAGATCAATTTCTTTTTTACGTATCTGAGCTCTAAATATCTTTTATTTAGTTTTTAATGTACTCCTTGTACTGGCGGAGACTTTGTCTAATTCTTATATGTAGTGTGTATCAAATAAAAGCCATGTATTTTTCAGTCTATATCTATAATCATATTTTATTATCAACAACGATCCCTAAACTTCTAGAGCTTTCCCCCACCTCTATCCAAAAATAATTATTGTTTATATTTAAATAAACATTCAACTCTCTTGCCTTTCAGCAAGTATCTGAGTTTCTATACAACAATGATTTAATTAACCCTTTTTACTTAAACAAGTCATAACAATGAACATCCCATGATCCCTCCAGACCACAGACGCCCAGGAATTACCTATGTTGATTCATTTCTTGACTTCCTCTTCGTTAGTGTTAAAACATCATACGGAAAAACACTCAAGCCAATTTTAATTTGTCAAAACATTTCCTTAACTTCTAGGAAATACGTTACTTCCTTTCTTATGACGCAAATAAAGATATTAGTCAGTAAAAAAATGTTTTGCAATGTGGCAATATCTTTTATTTGTAGGTATCAATACGTTTAATTATTTTTCTGAAAACATTATTTACTTTATCAATTTTACGTTAAAAGTAACTAAAGTTTTTAAACAGATAACAGACATAACATCCCATAAATACTTTTTACATTACATTGTTGTAATTTGTAAGTACTAAATATCAGTAGCGTTCATTCCATAGATGCATGCAAGCATGGCATGCCTTTGTGATAAATAAGTCTGGCATAAATTACTTTAAGTTAAACAAAAAAAGGAACCATTTATATTCATATCTATTCTATATTCACGCCGTCTATCTTTCTTATGGAAGCAATATAATATTTACTACCATAATATAATATTCAAATTAATTGCGCGAATTCTGCCTACCCTGTTCAAATAGCTTATGCACGTCACTGCTAATTATAGTGATGAAAATACCCGGGAATTTTCCCAAAGTGCCCAAAACTTTTTTGGGAATATTCCCGGGAATTTACGAAATGTTCTCGGAACTTTTGGGCACTTTGGGAAAATTCCCGGGCATTTTCATCACTACTGCTAAATATATACTGTGTTTTTGATCTGCAATGTACTAAGAACGGCGATCAGTTGCGTTACTGATCACGGTGGGCACGGTATATAAGCGCAAGTGGAATCAGCAAACTGATGTATCTCTGTTCACCCCGAAAGAGGGTACAGCGTAAAGATATTTATCGAAACATTTATATAACTATTTTCAGTTGCCGGGATATAGTACGCAATTCCTGCCAGGCACATTAGACAAGTACGCGTATCCCAGAGGTACTGAATGGAAGAGAATGATCAAAGAGGGATTGTTCACTGAGCCCGATGAAACGGAATTACTAAACCCTTAAAAATAATATAATAAAAAGCAATACAATTATTGTATTTTGTTTATTGTCGTTTTATTTGTTACATTACTAAATATTATACATAACAACAGACTTGGTCTAACTACGAAATAAAGCTTTCTATTAATTCCAATATTAACACGTTCCCGCCGGCGGATGAATTCGCTGTCTTCGGCATCTGACGGCTCTGTAAAATCAAATTTGTTCGGGCGGCGGCGTTTGCACGTAATCACATATCTCTCACGAAGTGCTTCTGCCAACTATGCCTGCGTTCATTTGCAAACTTTTTTTCTTTTTATAAGCAAAAAACACAAATCAAATTGATTTCTTTGATTGTACCATTAATGGTACACGTCGCCCGATGGGACAATTGTGTATGTACCAAAAATGGTACACGCCGACCGATGGAAAAGTCCTCAATGTACCATTAATGGTACATGCCGACGGGAACGTGTTAAACCATACTTGTAATAACGACGACCTCAAATCACAGATTAAAGTCTTAGTAAACCGGAACTTCATGTTGCAACAAGATTAATATTTTTAATTGCATCATTTGTGTGTTGTTTGTCAAGAAATATAAGTTTTTATCAACGAATGTATTTAATTTGTTTGTTAAAAAAAGGCACAGCAGATATTTTATATTTATAAATATTATTTATTGGTATTAGTAACCATTAAATTCAGCCTTATTTTTTATATAGTACTTATATAATTAGGTCTATAGTACCTTTAAGATAATTAAAACCAACAGGTGTCTTTGTAATAAAAACAGAGTTTGCAATTTTCGTTTTATTAGTCTAACAAATTACTAGTAATATAACAAAGAGGTTAAAAAGAAAAAACGATTAGATTCAACGTAATATTAAAAAGACGAGGTGTCTAGGAAGAAGACAGTAAGTAAGATGATTATAAGGGGTTCTCCTGAATAACTTGCTTACTAATTTAGACTGAAAGTTCAAATCTCCAGTTCAGGGTTTTCAAGTAAAAATAAAGAGCTCTTATAAAATAAATCCATAATATACTTTTGGGTGAAGAGGCTCGTCATTTCTGGTATTTATGTAAAAAGTATTATGATTGTCTATTTTTTGTTTCTGTATATTGGAGAAATCTGAAATAAAGCTATCATTATTATTAGTAACATTAATCTATAATTTCTTTATTTCCGGGCGCACATACGTTTTTATCACATTTTTAAAACATTAATCATAAAAATTACAATCTTTCAACATTAACGTTTGAACTCTAAAGGCACAAGTTGGACTCTGAGAGTCGCGACTAGTGATGAAAATGCCCGGGAATTTTCCCAAAGTGCCCAAAAATTTCCTTGGGAATATTCCCGGGAATTTACGAAATGTTCTCGGAAGTTTTGGGCACTTTGGGAAAATTCCCGGGCATTTTCATCACTAGTCGCGACTCGTCAGCGGCGACACAGCTACAGCTGACAGGTCGCGATGTACCAATATAATTGATACACAAAAGCGTCCGATGTTGGCTATTGTTCGATATTGCCAGGCGACGACAGCAACTCATGAGTCGCAACTGCCATAATTCGATTATAACCTTTACACTGTTTAACTAAAAATCAAAAATGCTCCCATAACTTTAATAGCAGAATTAAGTTTTCTTCTGAAAAGCGAACGCGCTAAGCTTTGACTGTTTTGGAGCATTCGTAGTTATGGATTCACCGCCGTTGGACTCATCTGGCAGTTTTCTCTTTCCATTACTGTCGGAAGGGTTTGCAGTTTTGGTTTGTACACTTTTGTATATTCGCATCCCCTGTCGAGTCAGTTCTGAGGGCGTTAACTCTGGATTCTGCTGTTCCAATGTGGATTTGTTTCGCGTGTACCAGTCCACGAATGTTTCTGCTTCGAGTGGTTTTAAAGGCTGCAATGAGAACAACAATATTTATGCTTCGAAATCGTATTCCAATGGATGTATTCCTGAACGCCATAGTAAAGGAGAAATGCCATGTAAAATATCCATATTGCGTTTTTTGTTGAAAGTCTCAGTGGTGTACCGTGATCATTAAACACTTTGTCTATGTTAGGAATGTTTAATATATTTTTGACATGTAATATACAATCAGATAATAGAAAAAAAAGGGACAATTTTGATCCGGTTTGCTGAATTTTACTTTCTGCCCGTTATAGTTTGATAAATCATCTTTAAAAATATCAACTTTATGAACATAAATTGTATGTTTGCCTGTACCGGCATCTCTTTTCAACGGTCAAGGCACGCCACTATTTCATGATTTGTGATTAAAGATGTGTGAAAAAATTCTTTGTTTCTTACTTTTGCCGCTTCGTTGAACTGCGGGATAATTTAATAATTTTGGAACCTTTAATAGAAGTGGGAAGGGATATTTGTGTAGGCCGGCATAGTTGCGGCGACTATGCGAAATGAATATATCGTGGTGAAATAATGATTGCTTACGTCGTCATTTTCTGCAGTATCAGCGTCTGAGTGCGCCTGCACTAAGCTCCTGTCAGTCAAACTCAATGGACTCTGCACATTTTTCATCGTCTCTTGCTGTTTTTTGAAAGGGTTTCTCAGACCCGTGGAAGAAGATTTTATTGGCTGGAATTCATCAATTATTATTTTTATTATTATTTGTTTTCGCCGTGGTGGCTGCCGGCAGAATAGAATAGCACCCCCCTCTTCTTGCTGAGGTGTCGTAAAAGGCGACTAAGGTATCTCTTGAACACCGCAATTCAACCAGGTGTTTAGAAAAGGGAAAACTCGACCAAATCTGCATCCCGCTCCCTCCCGATTGTACTGGTTCTCCTTTCCATCGGGCCCGAGGGAGCTCGGACGAGAGAGTGCTTTTCTGGCAGCGCGTCCAGTTATGCACTTAAATATCTCCTGCGCAATTGACTGTTTCCGAAAATTGGACCTCGAATTCCTTAACCGGTGTTGAAACAGTCGCCGTGGCCGAAACCGGCTAGGACATCATCATCATCATTTGTATTTATTTAAATAAATGTTGTTTTTCGAACAAAAGCAGCAAGAATACCATAGCCCCAGAACCCTTTAACACGTTCGTCGCCACGTCAACCATATCTGGGTGACTGGTATCTTTCCGTGGGGGACAGTCACCCAAATATGGGTGACGCTCTGCTTGTTGAAGTTAATAAGATCTTTAAAAGGAATTTAATGGAGTAAACACTTTAATGTAAATATAGGACATATAACCTTCATGTTAATAGATTCTCGTCCCTTGATGTTCTTCGTCGTTCTTGGGCTACACCGTACTATCTGTCAGGTAGAAGAGGGGAGAGTGAGGGTCTCCGAAAATTCGTCTCAACAGACTTTGCTAGGGACCAAAATGCCTTACTACCACAGGAATAGGCTGCCAACTCGGCGCCAATGCGACTAACGTGCTGAAAACGTGATTTTCGAAGAGCTTTCTTGTAGGACTTGGCGGCTTTGTTAAACAATACTTTCTTCTCACGCATATCCTGGGATTTACGACAGCGAGCGTCTGCCCAAGATTGAAAAGCCAGTTCTAACACTCACTCAGCTTTGGCGCTTTCTTTCACGTTTTTGAAACTAGGCAATGATCTAATAAATGGATAAGTTTATTAACAATACCTACTTAGGGAATATCTAGCGATTTATTTCTCTTGACTATAATAGCTACAGATGTAAAACCTCGCACTAATAATAAATAAAACCAATAAAACAAATAGGTAAATGATTATTTCATACCACAGGTTTAACAAGCGGGCCCGTGTCCTTTTTCTTCTCCACAAATCGCTGCGGTATGATCAAACTCGTGTTCAAGACAGTTTCGGAACTCGTAACGTCATACGTCTCCTGCGTATCCAGTTCTTGGAAATGCGAGTTCTGGGCCACGTTGTGTCTGTCCGCCTCCGTTTCCCACGTCTGGGACAGGTTGGTCAGCTTATCAGCGAGATGCATTCTGCCCAAACGGGAGGCGTATTTAGCTGACAAACTCAGTAATTTATCGTCTTTCAGTAGCTCCATTAGTTCTAAAGCTCTCTGCTCGATTTCACTTTTGCAAGCGAGCTGAAACAATTTTTTCAACAAAAGGTGGTAAGCAAACTTCCCATCTGATATGATAAATGATACTGGCAACATAAAAATGGACTAGCATTTGATATAGTCTTTTTGTAAGAGTCAAGAGTTTTGTAAAAGTCATTATTTAAATCTTCGCCTCGATAACCCCTTGGGTATTGATTTATTTGAGAAAATGTTTGCATATGAACTTCTACTAAAATTATGCTAAATAAGAGAAAATTCCACGTGCGTTTATATCACGGCCGTCAACTATAGACGACGCTCGGCTGTGTGGGGTCATCTGTGACCTTCGCTTATAGTCGACGCTCGTACCCAAGTGGTTAAATAACATCAGGTAATTATAATTGCAAAATAAAAATAAATAAAATACAAAATAAAATAAAATGTTAAATATTGTTTCAATTCAAATGACAAAGATTCGTCATCAACTTTTAAGGCAAACACGTGCATGACGAGTCTCAGCCGTCAAATGTACTCAAGAGGTTAAAACCAGTATTCTAATAACATCGTATAAATCTTTTAACAAAATAGACTCACAGCAAACAATTTGATAGCGGTCTCTCGTGCGGTCTTGACGTCGACCTCAGCGTTGGTGTGCGCCCAGCGCACTAACATCTCTTCGTATTGACTCTTTTCAGAGTCCAACTCGCACAGCGGTATCTGCAACAAAATAAAACCCACATTCTATTATCACCACCAGAATCGGAATGAAGTTAAAATGACAGAGACCCAAATCAAATGGGGGTACTATTATAAATAGCAATCTATTGATTGTAGAGATTAACTTTGTAATTTTTTTACGTTTATTTAAATTGTTAATGCAAAGCAAGTCCCCGGTTTATGCCGTGAGAGTAATTGTTTGATAAATTAAAAAAAAAAACAAATATTCTAATAATCATGTAAATATATAATCAGATATTCTAATATCAGAATACCCCATTTGATTTTAATGATCATAAAAACTGTTGCTATAACTACAAGAAAGACAAAATCAAGTATATTGTTAGGAAAGTCTGCATTTATATGGAAAGGCATCTAATATAGGTGACCCCGCATGACTGTCAGGCTCGCAATCATAACATGTAAGTAAGTATGTATATCTTTGTCTAGTACTCATAGTACAAGCGTAAGCTTAGTTTGAGATGAGGTTAATATGTGCAAATGTCCGTAAAAGGGTGTTACTCACTTGAATAGGCAATTCTGTGATGATTGGTTTCGGCGCAGTGAGCGGGTACGCAGAGCCTCTGCAAAGGATCGCTTGAACTTTTTGTATCGGCTCACTAATCTGTCAGTGATAATAGCAAATAGAGATTTGGTGGTTCAAAGGAACAATGTCATTACACTCCCAAGGGCCTAGATGAAGTAACATTCGATCAGCGATAACGCTAGTAGAAAAGTGCAAAAGTATGGAATTGGCATAACGTGACGATGTAATATTTCAAAAGCATATGTACGGAACATTTGGCATTTCTTCACAAACGTTATGGAATGTCACTTTGCCTAGACCTTGGGTCATTAAATTTTTTTCATACACTTACTTATAGATCCTACGCTAAAAGATCAAACGTTCAATCAAAAAAAAAAAACTAATAAGATTTGTATAACCTGCAGGCCATGGCTTTCAGTGTTTGAATTTCTAAACGTAGCAATACTTATATAATTTTAGTATGGGGCAACACTATTATTTACGAAAGAAAATATTTATATTAATTTTTATTAATAATAACTACTGCAACTAATGTTTTTCTGCTGCAAATTTATTCTCTGAGGACTTTGCTAAGCAATGTTAAAGTAGCGTCTATAAATTTCAGCCATAAGGTGCTCTGCCAGTGATTTGTGGGTTCGGTGGCAACATAATGGCACCCCTGTGAGTACGGACCTCGACTTTGGCGGCCAGCCAGGGAAAGAAACTAACGGTGATCTACTAGCATTTCGAAAGCAACTACCTTGAGAAGAAATTCCGAAAGAATTTCAAGGCTACGTCGGAGTGCGCGACAAAACTTGTACAAAAACTTACAGAAACAATGAACCAAGAATCAGACGCCCCTCGAGAATGTGGTTCGCTGTCAAATATTGGCATCCAAATCCCACTGGCGATGTCATACATCCTTAGAACCCCCGTATTGTCGTAAGCGCACGGTGACCCAACGTCTGATACGCCCAGCCAACTCAATTTCGACCCTGGGGTCAGAGGCACCGGGACGGTTTTGCTGCGTACCCTGCGCCCTAAAAAAACGTTCAAAACATATTTTACTAGACAATCATTATCAATCAATTAATACCATACATATAATAAATCCATTGCACAACCACCTCCCGACGTTCCGTGGATAATAATGATTATTTGCAACTTGGTGTATATTATGCGAGTAGTCAGAAAAACTTTACTTGCGTGATTTAGTAGTCAATAAAAATGTATGAGAATCTTTAATATACTCGTACGCGTTTGTGCTCTCTAATCGCTAAATCGGCATAACCGTTTTAAATTCGGTTTTCACTAATGTATTATGGAAAGCTGCCTTTAACATATAGTGTTAATTTTATTTCAATCTGTTCATAAATAAAAAAGGTATGCCAGTTTAAAAAAACACGTCGATCATTTATTGGAAAAAAATTGTTGAGTTAAATGGAACGCAACTCATCTGTCAGTTGTTATTATTATTGTCATTAAATCTTCCTTAGTAGTTATTATTCATTGTAAGCAACGGCATTCAAGGCGATACTAAGTTCGCCAAGTATGTAATATGTTATTTTATATCAAATTGGAAATAATATAGGTCATTGAAAAATGCTGGGAAGTAGGCCTATTTGAAATAGTTTGTATTAAATTTCATATAAAACTATTATTATACATTGAGGGGTTAAAGTATTTGCTTAGTTACATATAGGACTAAGAAGTTCTCTTATTTTTGCCGTGCCCTGAGAATGCTAATCAGCTGCGCCACCAGTGACCAGTGGGTCACGTTCGGCACGACATATATGTGCAAAATGGATACAGCCACTAATGTATTTCTGCTAACTCTGTAAGCGATACCGCGTGACAATATATTATTATTATATTACCATTGAGGGCTATAATATCCATAGCCAGATGCTGGTCGGTGGTGCCAGGCTCTGTGCTGTGGTACACTGCCATTACAGTGGTGTTGTATCCTGCTAGAGTTACCACTGGCCCTGCCAGTGATATCACCTGGAAATATCATCTATACGTTACCCTAATCTGAAAACGAAGGTAGCTGAAGAGAAACATTGGTACTATCAGAGCCAAAGTGGCTTTTAGCCAAAGGTTGTAGTTTTAGAATACAAAACAAGAATTTTGCCTGTTGGCCAGTAACTTGCTATAGTGACCGCGTCATTTTTATAATTAAAAATAAACTGTCCAAGCAATTTCGTACGATGTACAATTATTTTTTATGATTTATCCAAAACCCTTTACATTTGACATCAGATATAAAATTTGCTTTGTAATGCTGTTAATCGCCATCATACATGAAGATCAATAAAATGGCCACTGATATTATTTCAGTGAAGAATATACATCGCGACATATGTAGTGATTCTAGTAAAGAAGTAAAAGTAATAGGACATCATATAGTATATAGACACTGTTAGCAATCGCTACAAAGAGGTTAGGTTGTGTGAAATAAATATAAAATTATTTTATAATAATGATCTAATTTAGCTTTTATATTTCTGTACTAACTAGTACATTACTGACTACTCATAGCTCATTTTCATTGCTCGATAAGTCAATCGGTAGACAGCATGTGTGGAATCCCCTCGGGTGAGATAACGACTAACAAACAGTGACGCATAGAGTATTTGCATAAGGTAGGCAGAATTCACGTAATTAATTTGATTATAGTAAATATTATATTATGCTCATAAGAAAGATAAATGACGTGAAAATAGATATGAATATAAATGTTTTTTTTTTTGCTTAACTTTATGCAATTTATTGTAGTTTTATTTATCATTAGGGCATGCAATGCTTTCATGTATCTATGGAATGACAGCTATTGCTAACAAATAATTCAAGTCACAATTCAATGACACTCTGCGGGGACCTATCGACCAAAAAAACGACCCTTAAAAGCAACTGCCCCTACGTGCAGCCCAACTGAAACGGTACCCCAAATGCGGGCTCTATTGACCAATAAAAATGAACTTTGAATATATTTTGTCATGGTTTTCGTAAAAGATAAAAATAAATGTCAACAAGGATAAATGTACCTGTCTTTGCGTGCCCATGACAGTGAATAAACGCAAAAGGCGCGCATTAGTAGCACACGCGACCAATCCCGTTGCAGCCGTAATACAGAGTATTTCCTCGGTATCCGACATCGACACGCTCCACTCTTTACTACTACCCACGAGCGATATACACACCAGTTTACTGTTGTATGAAAGAAAGAAAACACATTTATTTGACCCATAACATAACTTGCAACGCAGATTAATCAGAGGTTGATTAAGGTTTCTATTGAAATTTCAAATCTAATTCACGACTTGTTGACAGATGGGGCACTTTTGAATAATCGCATTAACTTTTAATATAAACAAGTGTGTTTATTAATTTATATAGGACTAGGCACAATTTGAATATGCCCATAAACTCCGTTTGCCTGTCGTGGTAAGATTTCATGTTTCCGTGAGCGTTAGTTGCACTTAAAGAGCTTCATGTCAAAAGCTAATCCAACCATATTTGCTGTTTTAAGCCTGATAAAGTTGTTTTGCTAACTTGATGTATATGTCCCACTCGTCAATGCAATTAGTTGAAATTACCTCTTTTTGATTAAAGAAATGGCTCCCCTAACACATGAATGAATACATAGAAGGCAGTTGGCTGAAGTAACATCATAACTCGATGAAGGCAGGAGGCGGTAACTATGCATGAAAATGGGAGTGGTCAAGTAGCTGTAAAGGTTGATCGCATTCTCGGTTTTTTTTTTTTTAAACGGAAAAAGTATAGACTTAAGATATGACATTCTCTTCGGTATAGAATCTAAATGTCACGTGTAGTTCCGTGAGAACAAGGATCAGTTGCTCCATTATATATCAATGACCATAATAACATATGACAAAGAGACGTTTTTTTATTATAGTTTAGTCTGTGATTATGAAGTATGGTGACAGCGTTAGATGACTAATATTATTTATAATCTAAGCAAAGCATAAACTGAAAACTTTCGACTTATACGTTAACGTAATAGAAAACAACGCTGTCGAAAAATATTTAAAAGTAAATTTATATAAAATATAAAGTGTTCGAAATATAATGAAACTTGTAATATTTTAACAAATTTACGATCTGCTTAGTTATATGTAAGTTATAGTTTGATATGGATATAGCAACAAATATATCTGTTCACCCTGAAAGGGATATAGCTTGAAGATATTCTATTCACGTTAAAGATTGGTAGACTTACCAGCATCTCTTATAGCAGTATTATTTGTATCAATTCAAATTCCTAAATATTCACAGAATATATTACGATAGATGTTAACAGAATAATAGCAGATAGATGGTAACAGAAGTTAGTTCGATTGTTGTATTGAATTCACCTTGGTGTTTCGCACGCTAGAGCCAAAACTGTGGACGAGAGGCTCGCCATTGTGTGATGTAAATAATTGTTTAAATGTATTCCGTGATGTATGGCAACATTATGGAACTCCACGTTTATTGTCGATTCGCCATTCCCTGAAGCGTGGCATCGTACTATGCCTACATCATTCCAGCACATATACCTGAAAATTTTTCAAAGTGAAACATGTATTTTTTATCCTGTTAGTCATTGTTCGTGGTTGGAAATTGACAACAAATGGATATCATTATTTGTATGCATTTATGTTTATTTACGTGTAAACGCTCCTTTCATTTTAATACGCTTTTAATCATAAATACATCAAAAATTAGTATGAAATTAATGATTCATTCGTGTTTTAAACAGTTTTACCGGAGCGGTTCTGAAACTGGTGTAAGGGTTTCGTACTGTTTACTTCCATTAGTTGCGCCCCTGGAATCTACCACGAATTTCGATGTTGCTAGATGGTCAAAAGTGTCGTAGCAACTCCTCTGTTTTTATTTGAAACGGGATCATAATAGGTATATGGGTAATAAGGCGGTCGTAGTGACTCCTGTGTCCTGTTTTATATCGGGATCAATCAGTACGTATCAATAAATATATCAATAAATATATAAAAGTATCAATAAATGCAAAAGTTTGTGAATATGTTTGTTACTCTTTCACGATAAAACTACTGGACGGATTGGCATGAAACTTTTATAGTAATATAGATTATACATCGGAATAACATATAGGCTACCATTTGTAATGATTTTATGTAATTTTGGTCGTAATATACACGATACATGTCAATTAAGTCGGAAAAATCTGGCCTCTGAGAGCTATCTTGGCGTACACTGCCTAAACCATTGGAGTTACACAAAGAAGATGTATCGTAGGATTGTTTATCTTGAATAGTTCTAAATAAAAGTCCGCGACAGCATATATCTACTGTAGGGACACATAGTATAATGTGCCACACTAAAAACCTAAATCTACCTTTTAAGTGGAAGCCACTATGACCAAAATTGTGAACCATAAATTTAATTTAATTAAATACTATTTTACAATCCGAAGCCGCGGGTAAAATATATTATAATACAGAAGATATTCACTAGAAATAATTTATATGGCAGAACAACGTTTGCCGGGTCAGCTAGTTACCAGTAGCGATCATTCCATAGATGCACGCAAGCATGGCATGCCCTTATGATGATGAGAGGGTGGCGGTGTGCAGTGTCCGGCGCGCCGCCTGTGAGATAGGTATTGGAAGGGTGGGCTCTTTACCCCTACCCCTCCAAGAGAGGCAGCCTCGACAACGCATTTCGCTCTCTGGGCGTCTGGATGAATTTGGTTTCCCAGGCTCGGGTGGAGCGATTAGAGGGACACCCCGGGGGTTTTTAGTCAGTAGGAGTCTGACACACCGGGGTTGCTACCCTCACAGCGGCCCTGATGGTCCTATGTAGGATTTTTCCCCGAGACAAAAAAAAAGCCCTTATGATGATTAATTTTGAATAAATTGCTTAAAGTTAAACAAAAAAAAGGACCATTATATTCATATCTACTCTATATTCACCCTGTCTATCTTTCCTATGAAAACAATATAATATTTACTATCATAATATATTATAATATTCAAATTAATTACGCGAATTCTGCCTACCCTGTCCAAATACTCCTATGCACGTCACTGCTAGTTACCTATATACCTAAAAACGCTTATTAAAAGAGAGCTATACTCAGTAGTAGACTAGGGCCGTATTTACACGAGGCTCTTTGATGAGACAATCCACCAAGCGAATCGACTTAAAAAAACAAAAAACGTTCTAACATTTTTTTGGAATGTCATTGTTAATGGATTGAATGTCCAATACAGTGTATTCATACAATACCAATCATAGATGGGCAAAATTTAATTAGATTAATGAATAACGATTACGATTACATTTTGCGTTTCTCATCATTAATATGATTGTGTTTTGCTCATTTATGTTTTAACGACTACGGAATTCTCAATTGCATACACATTTATGACTCCTTAATGTTTTAAAGGGTTTTAATCATGGTTTCAGAACAACAGAATCAAAATTACGACTACATTTTGTAAACGTTAATCATTAATCTGATTATATTTTGCCCATCTCTGATGCCAATAATGGCTTGGCTTGGTGTAATATTTCGTGTAAAAGCAGCTTTAAGTGAGCTGATGATGATACCCAAAAGAAGCCCATCGTGGTATATTGAGGCCGGCATGACGACGGTTGCTGTCAATAAGCAAGTTTTGACGAACCTCGCCTTACTTTGACTGTATTGGACTTACAATCGAGTTGAGTGCTATTATTTTGTCGAACAAATATGTAAGAATTATCTGTATTCATAATATTTGTCTATCTAACATTTAGTCATCGCAGAAATGTCCCCTTAGTAATAGCAATGACGTGTTTTTTATTGAAAATTACTTCAAAACATTTATTACTAGATTAAAACGTATATGTGTTTTTTATTTATTTCCTTAACATTATTTAGGTTTTCCTTTGGTTTTAACGATGCGTACGAGCTGCGTGCTTTGCCAATCATGTGAGTAACGACTAGGGATATTTGAAGTCTTGTTTTTCTAACATTGTTTTGCCTTAGTCATTACAACATGCATATATTAAATCAAAAAGCTTATATTTATAATATAGAGTATGTCGCTTGTTAACTAGGACAGTATTGGGAAATCCAGAGCTAGAATAAAAGCGACTATACCTTCGTTAGAAAACTTTTAATTAAAATGAAATTGAAATAGTTTAGTTTTAATCAGGCGTAAACGTTGTACAAAAATAAAAACACATTTTAAAGAAATGAAGTTATTTTCATGAACTTTTATGCTACGAGATCTAATATGGCAAATAAAAAAATCGAAATACCACCAGCTGTTAAAAAATTATCATATTCTCATTATTTGTCTTCATTTGATTAACTCTATACTTATATATTGTATAACAATGGTCTATAATTTAAAAAATCAACCGAAGATTGAATGAACTTAAATATTGAAAAAAAATGTGCCTATAATGTAGTTTTATGCTTTTTGATTGTTTAAATATTTCCTCATACTATCCTGGTTAAAAACATTCTATATAATAGGAAGTAAAAATAAGGAAAACTTTTCTAAAATATTACAAGTCAATTAATATTTCCTGTGCCTATATTATAGAATATACTTTTGCTCTCAAAAATCGTCTACTTTATTTATGATTACTTTTACTCTGGATCGACTTAGCTGTATTTTAGTTAATAAAGGGATTGTAATATTACAGAAAAACGACCTCGCCCCGGTATGACCGCGAGTACTACGAAGAGGTCAGCATCTATCTTTGTTTCAATGTAGCAAATCATAACTACACATATAATTTTAAGTACAAAATATGTACTGAAACTGAAAGTTCCATGAAAATAAGTTTTCAATACTATTTGATGTTAGTCAAACGAACAACACATTATCAAATAAATGATAACAAATGAAATAAGTGAGAACTGAAATGATCTAAGTAGAGTGCCATATCACACACACCTTTTGTATGTTTTATTTGTAAACTCTTGACTTCAATCCCAACACACGGTGGAAGGTGAAGATTAAGCTGGTGGTGGACCACGTCTGCCCAACAAATGCCTATCTACTTTTTTTTAAGGCACCAAATCGTAATAACGTGGAAAAACAGACGCTGGGAGCGTATTCCACTCCTTTGCTGTTCACATTATGAATAAAGAAGTAATCAAATTCACCTGTGTTCCAGATGCGCAGGAGTTGATCCAGACTGAAACGGCGGTTGAGGCGGAACTGTTGAGAGCATGGGCACAGCGTGACTTGAACCAGGTCTCGATACATCTGATGCACTTGTCATTTTCAGTGTTTCATTTTTAATCTTTTCTAATGATATAGCATTATCATCGTCGCTGTCGTAATTATTTTGTAAGTCATCTGAAACAGGATTACCAGTTGAAGGTAAAATTAATATATCTATTCTTATTTAATAATATATATAATTACACAGGAATAAATTGAACAGAAAATAAACCAAACATTATATGACAAAATTGAAACCTGAACTATAATAAAATCTGACATACCATCAATTCTTTCAATGATATCATTATCTTCAAGATTTTCTTCCAAGACAATACTATCCTTTCCATAGCAATTAACTAGTGATCCCAGTTGGCCAGCGACATCACAATACACTAGTACTCCATTACCTGTGCATTGAAATGAGTTATTTTTGATATAAAACTCTTCAAATAACTTACTATTTTGCAAATGGATTTTTATAGTTTTCTAAGACTGCAGAATACATGATTTTCACTTCATAACATATGAAGTTAAAGTTATATATGGAAATATTAGACAATTACATAATTCTCTTAAAAAAATTCTACACCATTAGGTATGTGTACAACATCGGTAAAAAATGCTAATTCCGAAAATATACAGGCTGATTTTATAGACGAGGGAGATATTCAAGGAGTATGCTGAATATTTTCAGCATTCGATTCTAATTCCAAATATATAGGAATAGTGATATCTTAATATTTCCATTAAAGCAAAGTAATTTATAGTCATCATATTAAGGGGCAATTACACACATGATAGAATAAATAACAATTAATTATTAAGTAGATATTTTGTCTCTCTTGAGCCAGGATAAAGTACGAAAGGGTAAGGAGTCAATTACCTGTTTACCTAAAACTACGTAAAAGGAATTTTATCTAAATGCCCTTCAATCGTGCACCACACGCGCCGCGGTGTCCAAACTCTTTATGGATCAATTCTCATTTGTTCATCAATGTTTCTTTACGATTTGTTAGGGAATATTGTTATTTATATTTTTATTAGTTATAAGAAGGTACAAATTATTGAATTCTGAAATATCTCCCTCGTTTATAAAATTACCCTGTATATATTAGGTCCTTACATATGAAATTGGCGTTTTGTATGGGAGGAACAAAAAGTCGAATATTTTTTAATATAATATATTTAATTAATCAAAGTATGAACCATTATTTTCTATGCACTTTTGCCATCTCATAGGTAGTTCATTGATCCCTTTACTAAAAAAACCAGTCGGACGGGAATCAATAAAATCTTTGAAGGCGATTTGGACTGCCCCATCGGAGTTGAATTTTTTCCCTTGCAAGAAGTTATCCAAATTTCGAATAAAATGGTAATCTGTTGGAGCAAGGTCCGGGGAGTACGGAGGATGTCTTAGACTTTCCAATTGAAGCTCTTCTAATTTAGTAGCCGTCTGTTGCGCAGTGTGTGGTCTAGCGTTGTCGTGAAGCAGCAGTGGCGTGGAGCGATTGACCAGCCTAGGTTGTTTAGCCGCTAGCTTTTCCATCATGGTTTGCAATTGCTGACAATAGACATCAGCCGTAATAGTCTGGCCAGATTTGAGAAAACTGTAATGAACAATACCGGCACTAGTCCACCAAACGCTTACAAGTAACTTTTTTGGGGTTAATTTTCCCTTGGGGCAGGATTTGGCTGGCCGGCCAGGATCCAACCATTGCGCTTAGCGCTTCCGATTATCGTAAAGAACCCATTTTTCATCACAGGTAATGACTCGGTTTAAAATACCTTCATTATTGTGCCGGTTTTGTAATGTAACGCAGCAGTCGACGCGCGTTTGCCGGTTTGCTTCAGTCAATTCGTGAGGTACCCACCTTTCAAGCTTTTTAATCTTCCCAATTTGCTTCAAGTGAATTAAAACAGTTTTATCACTAACATCGCAGCCTGCAGCTAACTCGGACGTGGTTTGCGATGGATCCGCTTCCATAATAGCCTTCAACTCTTCATTATCAACTTGAGTCTCAGGCCGTCGACGGGGCTTGTTCTGCAGGTCGAAATTTCCAGAACGAAAACGTTGGAACCAAAAACGAACTGTGTTTTCTTTTGAACACGACCGCCATACACATCTTTCACCCTTCGAGTTGTTTCCGCAGCACTAGTGCCACGGCGGAACTCGTACTCGTAAATAATGCGATATTTTAAGTTTTCCATTTTGTAAAATGAGTGACGCAAACAGAAAAAAACAGAAGAAAAAAACAAATGAATGACGATCATCGAAGCACAAATACATGAGTCTATAGCTGTACAAATTTGAATTTGGAATTCCTTACCAAAGAGGAGAAATTTGTGATTAAAGTGGCCAGTACGAAAAACGCCAATTTCATATGTAAGGACCTAATATTACTATATCACCAAAAAATGTCACTTAAACCAAATAGCCTTTCACTCCTCAATATAATACTTTGTTTAGGCCTTCTAATAATCATGTTAAGAAAACGATTATATTACACCAGATTCAGTTACTGCGTCTGTGAATCTATAAAATGCAGGTATGTATGCTTGTATGAAGATAACTTACTGTCCATTATTGTGACTGTAGTATATCAATATTCCTATAATTGACTTCAGTTATAAGTGATTTTAAATTACCTTTTGGATTCCACGCCATTGCGGAGACATTGTGTGAAGTGGGATGTTCAATGATACCCATATTTACACCGGTTTCTATTTCCCACACAGCAATCTGACCAGCCACAGTGCTAGCAGCCAAGTATTTGCCACACGGTGAAAATATACATTGTGATATAGCACATTTGATCTATACAATACAAGAATAATACACCATTAATATTCAAAGGCATCCATGGGATTAATTAAAATATATGGTAATCATGTTTATAAATATGTGTAGCTAACGGAAACAGTTGAATTTTTAGTAATATTAGTACTTGAATCATTATTAAAAATCAAATACATACAGAATCATGGGTAAAAGCCATCCTATGCTCCCAACTTTCGCAATCCAACAAAATAACTTCTTTATTACTTGGATAAGCTAAATATTTGCCTTCCACTGGTTCAAAATCCATTCTACCTGTGAACAAAATAATAATAACTGTTAAAATAATGAAAGAAAGTATTACTTATATTAAGCTTTTATCCAGGAACAAACTTGGATAAATATTAATCCTATCCATTATGATTGTGTAAAAATTTTTAGTGTCCATTACTAAAAATATTTACACAATCATACTGTTAAATTAAGACAATAAAATAATGTTAATTAATAATTAATGTTATAGTTATTAAATTAATTCAATATTTTTCAGAAGTAATATACTAATAGTAGCTCACATAAAACTTTGGCTGCGAAAAAAGTATTTATTTTAGGGACACATGTAATTTCTTTTACAATTTTCTGAGTATCTACATCCCATATCCTCATAACACCGTCTCCGCAAGCTGTGCTTGCATATTTCATATGAGGGCATATTGCAATACTAAGTACAGGTCCTTGATGTTCTGACATTACAAATAAAGGCGCTCCCCCTTCTAAGCTGCATATTTTTGCTTCCATGTTTTCTGAACAACATCCTAATGCCTGTAATAGTAAGGGGATGTTGTAAATCGATATTAAGTTTGTCAACAGCCTAACAATAAGCAACATTTATATGATGGTGATGTTAGGGTAGGAAATCTATTTTTCAGTAACAATATTTTAAATCTAATCATGTTACATATATAATGATATCAAATATACACGAGTTTATTTAAATTTAATAAGAAAGAAGAATAATATACTGTTATGCAAAAAACAATTTTGAAATACAGTATTACATATGGAATCTTTAAAAGTAATTTCAAGAAGGCATTTGTTCATTGTTAATCAGTGTGTAATGTTAACAAGCATTTTTCACACTTCCATATTCAATACAAAAGTATATGTAACTTTATTTTTACAGAAAATATATTACGTTTTTCTTTTATAATAAAATTTACACAACATGTCACAACCATGATGAAATAGTTAAACAGAATCAAGACTCAAGAGTGACAGTTGAAATTTGCAATGAAATGATTTCATCAAATAGAACAGTAATAGATATAATTTATCATTAGATATGAATGTACATAAATAGCAATTGCAAATATTTATAATCTCAACTAATATATATATATGTCTTTCATATTTAAATTTCTTTAGAAGAGAAAAACAAGCATTTCATAACCAGATATGTTTAGAACACCTCCAATTGCTTTTTAGGTACAATATATTAAACAAACAATGTTGTATGATTTAAAGTATAATTTTATGCTTTTTTGTAATTTATAATAAATAAGTAGTAAAATGAACCAAAAAACAGAAAGTTTATTATTAAAGAACATAGTTCAGTTGACTATTGCTATCCAGTGTTTATGCATTGAGGCACAGTCCCACTTAGATGTACCCTAGAGTTTATTTTAGTGTTTCTTCTCAGGGTTGACACAATGTAGAGCCTTAATCAGTGCAGTAGGAGGTCCTACTAATTACAGAGTGTTCTAATATCCATTTCTATGTTTAAATTTGCTTATTACCCAATTCTGTTCTTTATTAATAAACTTTTATTTTTTGTTTATTTGGATACAATTTTATTTTAAATTACAAAGAAGCATAAAATTACACTTTAAGCTGTTTAAATAACATTGTTTATTCAAAGGATTGCATTTTTTTATTGTTGATGTGTTTATTACATGTAATACTAAAGCACTTATATATTTCTATGTATTATTACTTTAACACATATAAGATAATCTATTTAAATACATTTCTGTAAGCATGATGGTATAAAATTAGTACATTATGATCATGTTAAATGGCCTTACACCTTTAAGATTTATGGATATAAATTTGTTCCCATTATATTATCAATTTCTGATGATAAGTTAAATGACAACAACAATGAAGAGTAAATTTTAATTTTGTTAACATAATTGAACATCAACATAACTGGTACAAGTTTAGATCATCAATTCTAAAGTTAACACAGCATAGGTATTGATGCTTGTCTTCATGCCCTAGTCACTTCAGTCATCTATGTAAAAATATTCATTCTTCGTAAGGAACTTAAATAAGTCTTTTAGTTGGGAGCTTTGCACTAAATCATATTCAAATCTTAAAAAGAATATTGAAGATAATTGTGCTTACCTCAATTTTATTTGTGGATTTGATCTGTGTCACAGGTGCAGTAAATCTAGTGACTATCCCATCTTTATCAAACGCCGGGAAAGTATAAGCTTGAACAGCATGGTTATCAGTGGAAACGTAAAGCCTGTTTTCTTTAAAAAATACAGACACTGCACTCTCCCCGACGCAATGAGAATTTGGATCATCGTCTTCAATATCTACCCATATGCGTACGTCACCGTCCCGTCCACATGTAATTATCTGTCTAAAATAATATCACAATTCACCACTTCGAAGTGTTATGAAATTTTAAAAGAAAAGTTAAATAAATCAATCTTACTTTCCATTTTCCGTGTAGCAAACATCAGTGTGTCCTTCTGCATGGGCATACCTAAGAGGCTTACTTTCAATTTTCATTATTTACTTTGTTAAAATTATTTATACATTTAAAAACATTAAACACAAAACGATAACATTAAATCGGCGGGAAGATTTTATGCACAGACTAATAAATAATATTTTATGTTGTCATCTGTCAAATCGCACAGCTGTGATAGCGCTGCGAGGTAAAAAATGTGTTTTTGGAGCTCTTTAAAACGATACTTTTGCTATCGACAATTTCGTTCATTTAAGGGTTAGATTCTAAACTGTGTAGTGAGCTATAGTTGAATATGTCGAAAATTATCAGTTCAATAACAATTTAACATTTAAAGCCATTTTTTTTTCATACGAGGGATTTTGATTATAGATTTCTATTATTAAGATCAGTTAATTCATAAAATATATTTTTGACTAAATTAAGTACTAAAATCCATCTATAAATTCACGCAAATCTACTGTTCTCACACTAATGACAGTAAAAATCTGTTAAACTGACAGATCGGCATCAAATTCCCTTCTACCAAGGTGAGTCAAAAGTGGCATTATTTTCGACATCGTTAAAATTCCATGAACGGTTTGATGTTTGTTGTAGTGAAAGTTCAAGTTAGTTGAAATCTAAGCCTCCATGACCGGTATTATTTTCGTCATTGGAGAAAATGTCTCTCTCCGTAAACGCACCATTATAGTGCGCTACGTAGAGCGCTCGACCGTACGTAGACTTAGAAAAAAATGTTATTTTTTTAATAAATTTATTTTGTATGCCTTTTATAACTAATTAGATCAAATAGTACAACTATGGGTAATTTGTCTTGATTTACCTTGAGGATTATACATACGACTCAAAGAGATAAAAGAATAATGAGTAATGACGTGAAACTTTACTGTACTCTAGAATTCAAATAAAAAGAGGATGTGACAGTTGCATTGCACATTTGGCGTAGGTGTTTGAGTAGAGCCGGTTGTGTGCTAAGGTTACGTAGAAATATTAGCGAAAATAAATACGCTCTTAACGAAATTTAAAGTAAGTTGTTTTAATAAACGAGTTTGAAATACATTTTTATTTTTAAATACAGACTACGTGCGTCATAAATAATGATGAAACATAAGCACATTTTTAACCATCTTCATTAACCTTGACTTTTATATTGGGGATACGCTGCAAATATTCGCAAGTTTGCGCGTTTTTTTTTTATTTAAATCTTTTATTCCGAGTAGGAACGCGTATTTAAATTATCAATTTGTTTTATGTAATATCAGGATTATTTTAAAGATTTAAATCAATATTTTTAGATGGCGGATCAAGGATTTCTGAAGCCATTAGCTGGATTTGCGACTCTTGCCATTCATGCTGGCCAAGAACCAGAAAAATGGAATTCTGCTGCCGTCGTTGCTCCCATTGTTACTTCTACCACGTTTAAACAACGTGCTCCAGCTGAACACTCGGTAAGTGTCATGATCTGAAAAATATTTAAAGAAAAATGTAAGAGAAAAGTCACAGCTACTCGAATTTTTCTAAAATAAAATATATGGAGCGATTAAAAATTTAATAAAATCCATAATCCACAATAATGTGATTACACTCTCCATTCACTTACATGGGTCTCATTTAAAACAATTAACAAAAATTAACAAAAAATTAAATCTATTGGTAATACATATTTGAAGATTATGTTTTGTATTAAATACAATAATTTATTAACCATTGTCTAAAAAGCCGTCGGGGCATTAAACTTAACCGAAAAGGGCCCCATCGTCTGCTTTAGGGATGAAACTATACCACCTTTACAATTTCTTATAAAAATGGTTGGCACAAATTTTCTCTTGCTTGTTTTATAAAATTCTTTCGATTGATCTTTTCCTAACTAAAGTTCATTTCGTTCAAATTCATATATTTCACTAGGGTAAAATCACGCATCAAAAAAAAAAAATCCGAAATAGTTCATTTTTTTTGTTTCATAGTACCAATGCAGGGTTTTCATTCTAATATTATATAGTTTTAATCTATAGAATTACAATTCATTTATGATTTAATCCTTTAGTAGAACTACTCCTCTTTATAAATATCATTTATATTTGTACATCATGGTCTAGAGTTAGCGGATTTATTCCAATATGAGCTCATAATTTAATATCTATTGTATTCGATCTAGTTTTTACAAAAATATATACTACAAAAAAATTAAAAGCCTACGCTCATTATAACCCTAATTATATATTTTTTTAAATGGAAAAGATCAAAGAGCTTCGAGGATTGTAAATGATCGTAATAATGAGCCCTTGAATTGAAAACGTGCGCTCAGCCACACGTCGATGAAAACGCTACGCAATGACGGGCCCGACAGTTTAAATCACGTAAACGATGGGATTTTTTTCGGGGACTTTTCATGCTCACCCGCATGCTAGAAGTTAAGTAAATTTTTGTGGTCTGTAGAAAACTATAATATAGTTAAGAACTAAATTAGTAATTATTACATTACCTATTCAAATATCTATAAGACTTTTAGCATTTTTCTAACGCTATAAATGCCAAATAAAGCGTGACGACATACTATTTTCTTTTCTTATTGGACTGTTACGATAAGAAAAATTACATTTTTCATAATGCATTAAGTATTCTATTTAATATTTTCCCACAATAATATTCTATCCATTGTGATTTCACAAAAGTACAAATCCATAATTAAAGGTAATTAGATTTGTTTTTGTTTCATTAGTTTATCACGATTAAATGCAATTAAACTAATATAAACTAACAAAGCGTTTTAAACATATGTCTTCTAGGGTGAAATTAAGACAGGAATTGTATTATCTGGGAGTGGTTAATTATTTTCTTCTACTGTATCTTTGGGGCTGTAATCACATTGCGGTGTTCATGTTTTCTTATGAACTAACATAGCAAAAAATTTCGCTTAGTACTATCCAGAAAGTGACTACTACCCAATAAGGCAAGCATGTTAAATCAATTTGCCTATATTCCCGTAGGGAGTCACGTACAGTCGGTCGCAAAAGTTGCTGAACAAGATTATAACCAAAACAAACACTGAATAATGTTCAATAGCATTTGTATGGTGCGATGTTAATAAATATATTTTTGAACCTCCTATGTTCACCTACTTTTGAGAAGCTGATTAAAATCAGCAGACAAGTTTTGTTGAGTGACTTATGCGCGCAACGCTGCATAGGAGTTTGGGAAATATGTATCTGTTCAGTAACGTTAATATATCTGGGTCTCGAAGCTCTACCAACCCAAAAGTCACTATAACAATTTTTCAATTAATGTATGGTGGTCTCGATCTAGCCACGTTCAGACATGTCTGATGCTCTTTTTGTTCATAGGAATGTATTTTATGGAGTAAACCCTCAATAAATTCCAGAATCTTATCAATGTCGTAACTTTTTTTCGGTCTAATTATTAAAATACGTTTTTGGAATCATTTTGTATACATATAATGGGATCAAAATAATAATACGTATATCTTATAAAAAATGATTTGTGACATTGATGACACCGTTATTTTTTACCGAGAGTTGTTTTACGATCCTATCATAAACTTGAAGGGCCAATAGCTACTTATATACCATTTTTTACTTTTTAAAGGTGTCTTAAGTCGGTTTTAATCTTTAATATACATTTTATTTAACGATTACAAAATGTAGTCGTCATTTTAATTTTGTTCCACTGTAATCATGATTACATCTCATCTAAACATTAAAGAGTCATAAACGTGTAAGCGATTGAGGACTTCGTAGTGTTTAAAACATAGCTGAGCAAAATGCAGTCATGTTAATGATGAAAAACGCAAAATGTAATAGTAAATAATAGTAATGTACTAGTATGTAATAGTAATGTAATGTATGTAATGTAATAGTGTAGTAATGTAATGCAATGTAACTTTTTTCATCTATTTGATTACATTTTGCCCATCTATGACTATCAATACTCTGTTCTCTCATTGTTGGTATCATCTGAACAAAAATTGCTGCAGCATCATGTTCAGATTACAAAACAAGTTCGTAACAAAACCTTAATTTAAATAAGCCTAAATAACAATGTATCTGACGTCGCTTAGAAGGTTAGTAGGATCTGAATTAAACTTTCTATCTCATCAGGTTCAGATAATATAACTAGTACATAACCAAACCCTAATTGAAATAATTCTAAACACGATTTATTTACAGTATGTCTCTTAGAAATTCGGTATGTTCTGAACTAAACTTGCTCCAGCATCAGGTTCCGATCACATTACGAGTTCATAATAAAACCCTAATTGAAATGAGTCTGAACACTTATGAATTAAACAGGTGAATATAGCATAGAATTTCTCACAAACATCTCCTCAATCATCTTGGCTGCTCCATCATTGGACTCTGGTTACCATATATATATAACCTTTGTTGAGGTCATTCCAATGAGGCTTAACACGATATTTCTGTTGTAAGTTAGCTGTGAGTTGATTATCTTATTGCTTCTAGATAATGCTGCATTATCAGGTCTAAATTACCATGTTATAATAATATCATTGGAGTCACCACATAATAAATTTCGAATCATTTAAACTCGCTTTTATTGGTTTTATATTCTATAATTTTCTAGAAAACAGCGATTATCTTTAAACAGTTCATCAAATTTTATTATCATTGCTAAGAACACTCTTGATCAAATCACGTTTAGGAGTTGCGATGCCACAGACAGACATACAAATACACAGTTTCACGCGCTAAACTTGTACCGTCTCTCGTTTTGCGTCGCGGTTAAAACCCCAATGAGTTTTAGAATCTTATCAAAGTCGTAACAATTTTTTTTTGGTCTAATTATTAAACTACGTTCTAGGAATAAATTTGTATACATATAGTTGGATAAAAAAAAAATAATGCGCATATCTTATAAAATGATTGGTAAAAAGACGTTGATAACGCCGTTATATTATGCCGATTATATAGATTTTCAAACACTCTTAAGTTTAAAATTTATTTAGAGAGTTTTTATTTCTTGGAACATATCACCCCATTATACCTTAAAAGATGGATCTTCAGCCGAAAACTTACTAATGAGAATGTACTCTTATACAACAGTTTTCCTTGCTAAGCTATGCTTCAATATTGTTTTACTGTAAAAATCCACGGACACACTGATTAATCCACTGTATAAATCAGGAAATAATTCCTGCGAGTATCGAATGTGGTAAGCATTTGTGGTAATTACTTTATATTTATAAATAATACTGTCTTTTAGGGCTACGAATACGGAAGATCAGGAAACCCAACTAGGAATACTCTGGAAGAATGTCTCGCTGCTTTGGAGGGTGGGAAACACGCCTTCGCTTTTTCTTCTGGCCTTGGAACGACCACCACGATCGCCGGGCTGTTGAGCAAGGGAGATCATATCGTATGCACTGATGATGTTTACGGTGGCACGAACAGATTGCTAAGGTGAATGAGAATTTATGCGCAGTCATATTAACTCTTATCAGAGGTATATATGTGTATATGCGGGACAGTTAGCGATGTCTACTCTACAAATTGTTTGAAACTGGTACGCAAATTGGATGCCACAAGTGGCTAATTCTATAAATTTAACTCGAATTTGCTTTTGTCTATTTAAAAAAAGCACTTTTACATGGAAGTATAAACGTGCCCATTAAGCTCCCGAAGCTGTACCGCCTCATTTTTTTTTTCGAAATGACGCGCGTTTTTCGACCGGGAAATGTCTTCACAACTAAACCGGGCGGGTGGGCGAACACTGAAGGTGCTCAGCCGGCAATTTATGGGTTGGGTGCCAATGCAAGGGCACCCTGTGGGTAAGAACCTCGACTTGGACCGCCAGTCAAAATATACGAAATCTAACAGTGATCTACTAGCGTTTCGGAAGCGACTACCTTGAGAAGAAACGCCGAAAGAAACTCAAGGCTGCGTCGGAGTGTTGTACCGCCTCGTAACACACATCCGCGCAAAACTGCTCTTTATATCGAAGAGTGAATTGAGTTCAATAAGTGAAATTAGTTCGTAGTACGTCGAGACAGCGATGTAGCGTTTAATCCTACTAAATTCTGCGTATTCCATAAATATATAGAATACATCTTTTTGGCGCTTGGTATCAACACCGGAGCAGTGCATGTTTTGTGGCCCGTTATTTAGAAGTAAATATTATATAAAATGGCCCTTCTTCTTCGGCGAAGGCGAATCGCTATCTCTATCCAAACTATATTATAACAACTGAACCATTGTTTTAATGTTTTGTTTTTCTTTTTTGTAATTTAGGCAAGTTATAACGAGAATGGGTATCAGTACCACATTTACGGATTTCACCGACCCCGAAACAGTGAACAAGGCCATACAGGACAACACAAAGGTACGTAAAGCTTCATATCATTATTTATAATTTATCGTTTTATTGCGAAAATAATAAACGAGTATATCATCTAATGAACCACGCGCAATTTTCGATAACGTTACGCGAATTATAAAACAAGTCAAAGGTCTAAGATATTTTCAAATGAGTTTATTATTATACAATTACATATCGTTAAATAGATGAAGAGATAATTAATGCAATATTTATTAGTGTCACAATGCAAATAACATTCTAAGTTTAGTCAATATATGTACATGAAGACAATTCACAATCAATGACTTTGTTGATTACACACTACACAAGTGCAAAGTGCCTTAGCCTCTCGCGTTTTGGGAAAATCTAGAGAGTAGACATCTTATGTGAGTCGGGTTGGTAATGGTAACCAACTAATGGATTATCGCCCCTTGTTAATCGCTGCTGTTCCTGGACTCCACTATATTTTCCATAAAATGAGGTGTAGTTATATTGTCGAGTCATTGTAAAAATGATAACGGAAAAATATTCGCTTTACATTTTTTTTATTATTTTAGTTGACCTTCACTCGTCGCATTGATAATTTATTCATTAAAATGCAATACGAAAAACACAATTAATTGTCTGAATTTAGCTTCATTGAAGAAAATTGCTACTTTTATCATAAGGAAAATGTTAAATATTTTAAAAATAATTGCTTATATCATTATGAATGTAGCATTGTAATCTAAAAAAGAAAAAATATAATCAAATATCGTATTCATTTTCCGAGTGACTTAATTATTGATAACTAACTATATGTCGCTATAGGTAATAATAATAAAATACCGTCATACTATATTTTGTAAGGTTTAAAAAGTATTACGTTAGTAACTGTATAGCTATAAAATCATAAATGTACAAAATGTAATCAGATCAATAAAAATGATACGATTACATTTTACGTTTTTTGCCATTAATATGACTGCATTTTGCTCATCTATGTTTTAAACACTACAGAATCCCAGATTGCATACACATTTTTGATTTCTTAATGTTTTAAATGGATTTAATTATGATTACAGAGCAAGAAAATTAAAATTACGTCTACATTTTGTAATCGTTAATCATTAATCGGATTACATTTTCCCTATCTCTGGCTATAAGTAGTCTACAAACAAAACTGTGTTCATTTTTTTCTATCGTAGTCTTGTAGCATATGAATTGTTAAAATTAAAAATAAAATCAACGTCATGTAATATTACCTTTTCGCAAGTAGTTAGATTCTGTAATCGATTAACCATAACAAGGTTTATCAGAGAAGCGTTGTTTCCAAAGTAAATATTACGCTATAATTAAAGCAGCCTTTCTGTAGCAATAAAGATAAGGGACTTCATGATAATATTTATTACGTTAAATTCACTTATTTTTTACGTCTATTTTTTATTATTATTATAATTTATCATTTACTGTAGGTACTAAACGAGTGTCGATATAAAATAATCATTTGTCTAGTGCATATCTGAATGCTAATAAAAATTTCGTAGACTTGTAGAGTTGAAAGACTACGGAGTTTCAATAAAAAAAAATAGTTAAATCTGAAATATATAGTTTTAATAAATGGTAGAAATTATTGTAGAGTCTTTGTTTTAAGAATACATACTGGAATTATGTAAATTGCTGCTGGCCGATGTTTGTACCAAACTATTCGTTATGATAATTTCAGTTCTGAGAGCGATAACGATATAAAGAATTTTCATATATTTTTTATGCTCTTTTGTTTAACGTACTAACCATTTCTTAGATCGTCATAGATTTACGGTACGTAATACCAAATTATTTCTATAGTAGCACTATCCCTACAAAGCCCCTCGGGGCAAGAACCCGACACTAGACGATTACTATTAATGCATGTTTTCCGCACGAACTAATTGAAATTAATTCCAAGACAGTAAATTGAATAATAGCCTGACCTTTGAATCTAATGAAGTTGGTTTAAGATCCATTTAATTAGTCGCTTTAATATACAAGTTTATCTTTTTCATGTCAGTTGATAGTCTATAGTGAATTGATTTCTTTACATAACATTCAAGCGAACCTAGCCTGACTTCGCCTAGGTGCGATTTACTAATGTACTATAACAAAGTACCTAAACACATTTTTTTTATCCCGGGGAAAACCTGGATAGGACCATCAGGGACGCTGTGAGGGCAGCGACCCCGGTGTGTCAGACTCATGTCTCCCTCTGAGTGCTCCACCCGGGCCTGGGAAGTCAAATTCATCCAGACACCCAAGGAACAAGAAGCCTTATTGAGACTACCTCTCTGGGAGGGGAAGGAGTAAAGCCCACCCCTCCAAAACCTCTCTCCCAGGCGGTGCGCCGGACACCGTGCACCGCCTCCCTCTCATCTGGGCAGCAGACTCCCTCAAGTCTACTTCCTGAACCTATACACATATTAGTTAACTTAAGTTTCAGCTTAATGGTCTGAAAAATTGCTTCATAGCGTATTTTTGATAAAGAATGTTGGATATGATTATTTTTTTATTATTTATGGCCAGGTTGAAATAAAAGGGACACTAAATGTTAATTGAAACATACGACAATACATTTGTAAATCCGCATATAAATCCATTAAAACGTTTCTGAGATTAACGCACACAAACAAAAAATAAATAATCCTTGTTTTGGGTTCTATTTCGTTAATAAAAACCCTCAGTTTTCTCCTACGTCTTTCACGCACATACAGCAATCAGTTAAACTTTAATTATATGTATTGATTATTTATTATTGTAGCGTTAAATTCAGTGAAATTAATTTACGTGGCATTAAAGTAGATATAAATTATAATAAGTGGAATCTAGTCATGTTTTGTTTTAAACATTAACTTTTTGGTTCAAATTAAAACTGGCATTTTAATTAACTAAATTAATTGATTACAATATTTAGAACCATGTTGAGATATTTCTGAATTAATTTTCTTGTTTAAAATTTTAATTGATCACATAGATTTCCCAGAACTACTCAATAAACTACAATTCAAAATTCTATGTCGATTTCTCTTTCCGGTGAATCTTTTCAGTTCAATAATTCAGAAAAACTGTTTCAGGCGACAATTCTTCCGTGGCTAGAATGACAAAGTTATTAATAAGTACCAAACACTGGATTTATTTAATTCTAATTAAAAATATATTAACAATTTGTTTTAGGTCTCTATCCATAAATTTTTCTATTTTCATTTTTCTACGTTAATAGTATATTTTTAAGTTATTATTAACATATTAAAGCAGGTTTTTTATAATTTTTGTACGAGAGGTAATAACTTAATATATAGTGAACTAAGGTATATAATGTATAGTGTATGTATATAGTTTTATTAAGAATAATGTCCATGTTTTTATTAGTGCAATTATTGTTGTAGAAATAAACATTAGATTTTTCAATCCATATAACTTGTTCATGAAGATTTCATTTTAATAGAAAAATACAAGCATTTTTAGAGTATATTCTTTGTAAGTACTTATGACACAGTGGTTTAAAAAACAAATATTTTTTTTTTTAGATGATTTGGATAGAGACTCCAACGAACCCTATGCTGAAAGTGGTCGACATCGCAGCAATAGTGAATTTAGCAAAAAAACACGGCAATATCATTGTTGTTGTTGACAACACATTCCTGACTTGTTACTTACAAAGGCCATTGTCGTTTGGTGTGGACATCGTCGTGTATTCCTTGACAAAGTACATGAACGGGCACTCCGATGTCATTATGGGAGCGGCTGTTTTAAATGACGATGAGCTGGGAGCAAAACTGCGATTTCTACAAAACGGTAAGAACTTTAATAATAATCGTTATGTTTTATTCCTTTCTGGATGAGTCCACTTTGTGCTTATACTATTGCTATAACTTCGTTCAAGAAAGCATATTTATAAAAACTTTAATATCCCTAAAAGCGAAGGATTATAATTTATTACCTAGGGGCCTAGACAAATTAACACAATAAAAAACAAAATGAAAACGACAAAAAAGAAGAAATCGACATAAAGTGCCGACGTGAGTCCGAAAACTTATGTCAATTCCATACATTTTCACTTTCGACTAGCGTTATCGTTAATTACTTTGTCAAGGACATCAGTTTGGAAAGCCGAATATACCCATAAAAGCCGGCAAGAAACACATTTTAACTAACCCTCAAGAGGATTAAATAAGGGTCATCCCTATACCCATATTTTTTTCAAACTTTCATAAGTTTATTTGAATATCCGCAAATTTTGAAGTATATACTATGAAAACCAGTATTTAGCTTTTTGGTTAGAAATAAAAAAACAAGTGTTTCCGCGTTTTAGTTAAAAAACTACCTCCAGGGTGGTAACATCTAAGGTACTACTACCGGATAACGCCGGGTCGTAGTGACTAGTAAGAGACACAATAACAAAACTGTATATAACTTCAAGACATTTCTAAGATTTTAAGTAACAACGCATTAGCATAAGTTAATCTATCGCCTCATTGAATCCAGAGCCAGTATTTAAATATTTCGAATGGTTTTCGTTGAATACTTGTTGTCACACCTAGAAAATTGCGCTGAGGTCGATAACCTCTGCTATTTTGTTCGTTTTCGCTACTTTGACTTTTTCAAATCTTATATCCCTATCTCGATACGAAGACTGAGTGCTTAATTCCGTATTCTAACGTGTGGTCTTAATCTAAACGTGGTACTCGCCATCTTATCGCCAGGTCCAATGAAATTGTTCATCTACATAGTATTAAAAAGAGTAGTTTATAAGGGCGGCTTGCACTAACAAATTAATTTTAATTTAAGCTTATATAAATCGCTATTTATTTGAATATGATTTATGATATGAATGAATTCGACTCAATGATGATTTATATCAAAACTGGATAATATTGACATGCAAGAAAATAAGTACAGTTTAACTTAAAGTACCATTTTTTTATAAGTTTAAACTGGGTTTAATTTGTAAGTGTGAGCCTCCTTATGGCCGAAATTAATAACCTATCATAACCTATCTTAGATTTGTTACTACAGCAACTATATACTTACATAGCAACTATATACTATATACAAATATTGTACATCTCTTTTCGCATACACAAGTTTGAAAGGGAGAGATAGCTATCGATCTACAAATTAAAGACAGATATGTTATTTATTTCGGTCCTCTAATATTAACATCTTTGTCGATTTAAACTTGGTTAATGCTTTGCTAGCTCATATGTCGTGGACGATGTCACCAGTACAAGTTATTGTACTATAAAACAACAATGAATATGCAAAACAAACATTCAAGACATTTACGTTTCAAATATATGAGCCATACCACTTTTTATTACTTACTCAATATTACAATACTGATTTTCTTATACGTATAGTAACAAAATCGCATCGTCACGTCTTATGACTCAAGATGTAGTCATTCCGTGAGCTGAAAAATCCAATGGCTAGCATAATTACATGCGAATTTTTCCTTGATAATCATCATGTGTGTAAGAATGTCGTGTATAGAAAATAGTTTTCACATATGAGGCTTCTAATTTCAAAACCCGCTAAAACAATTTTTGGTACAAAATTACTTAATAGTCCTAATAATAATTTGTTTTATTGTAAATGTTTTTATCAAAGCAAATATTATATATATTTTTTTTCTTTTTCATTCTAGAATAATAATTTAAATACCTTATAAAAATCTGATTGTTAAGTCAAAGATTAATTATAAGTTTTTATAAATTTATGGGATTTGAAAAAAAAATGTTATAGTGGGTTTTGAAATTAAACTCCTCATATAACGAATGATGTTAGTTCATTGTATTTTCTCCATTTTGTACTCTTGCCGGGTCGACGTCTGAAAGGAAATCGTCTAGATTGCCCGTAAGTTCAATATTCTATCGATGCTTGCAGAAAAAACGAGGTCATTACCATATTTTATTTAGAACATGACTAAATCTTAAACACGCGTCGCTCCTCTTATGCAATTTCATTATAATGTTTTGAATTTCACAATAAATAGGTAGTTAACGATTTAAATGTTTTTTAAACATTGGTATAGTTTTTAAATGTATAATAGACGCATTGACGATTAAAACCAATTGAAAAAGAATCGATATAAGAAAAATGAAACCGTGTAATTTAGTCAACATTAATTTGTTTATTATAGAAACTAATTTCTTGTGAATGTAGCACAAAGTGTAGGCCAATAGATATTACATTTGTAGATATTCTTTATTTTTCTTGAGAAATCAATAAAATGGTATACAAATGTTTCTTTCATCCTAAAAGACTTGATTCTCCGCGGTTTTTCTATTATAATAGTATACACTTTAACGATCAAATAGTCTATGTATCTAATTTTGATGTGATGGTAAAATTAATTATGCAAAAGTTTTACATTTTCTTCCTAATCCTCAAATCTTGTGATCTAAAATGAAAATGGTGTCCACTGTCGCTACTTATAAATGTGTTGTTAATGAGACCTTTCAATTTATCCACAGCTATGGGTGCCGTGCCATCGCCAATGGACTGTTATTTAGTCAACAGAAGTTTAAAAACTCTGGCTTTGAGAATGGAGCAACACAAGAAATCTTCCCTCATCATCGCTAATTGGTTACTTAAGCACCCTAAAGTTACAGAAGTCTTACATCCAGGTAATTTTATTGCTATTTTTTACAGTATTTATCATTCGCGTTTATGCAATGTCCATGAAAATATAATAAGTATTTATATATAATAATAATTATCATATATTGTTCGACAAACACTAATAATAACTTTAAATGCTTTTTCCCGGCATCCACTTACTGCTGAGGGTCAATGTATTGTTATTCATATTTTTCAATGCACTATTTAATATTATACAGGTTAAGCAAAGTAAATGACGGTAAATGCAGTGAAACTGAAAACAATGGTGACCTTCAGGAGATGACAATCTTTTGACAGTCATTCCTATCAAGTTGTTTTAATTAAAATACGAGGATCTTAGTTAAGATCGGAACGGGCACGAGCTCATTTTGAGACGCGATTAGCGGAAGCGTATCATTCATTCAACCGCTATGATCTCTATATTTTAACTATAAAGATCCACTACTATGATACGAATTCAGGACCTTTATCTTCGCAGGCAGCTTCACTGACAGGGTATTAAACGTTGCCTTTAGCGTGATTATATACTGTTACTTTTACTGATTTAGGCCTCCCATCGCATCCTCAATACGAAATCTCAAAGAGACAAACAAGTGGACATTCCGGTGTGTTCAGTTTCAAGCATTCCGGCGGTTTGGCAGAGTCTAGGAAGTTTTTGAGTGCCTTAAAAGTCTTCACATTGGCCGAAAGTTTGGGAGGATATGAGAGCTTGGCCGAACTACCGTAAGTATTATTCTTGTACTTTTTGTGCCATAGAAAACGTAAAAAAGATTTTGACCGTTAAATTATTTCAACATATTTCCTAACTAATGTTTATAATTTTTGAACTTATTAATTTATCTTAGTAAAAGAAAATAAATGACTTAACTTATAAGTATTACAAATTAGAAAAAATTAAAGATAGATAGGTTTCCCGGGGTTTCGGATTTTCGGGGGTTTTTAGTCAGTAGAAATCTTGCACACCGGGGTCGCTGCCCTCACACCAGCCCTGATGGTGCTATGTAGGATTTTCACCCGGGTTACAAAAAAAAGGCTACCAGCTTAGGGTCACTCAGCGTATATGATATGATGATAGAGAGGACCATGTTGTGCATCTCTTTGAAGAATAAAGTCCGAAATTAGGTTATCCGACAGAGAATCAAAGCTGTCAACATAGCTCTCTGTTTTAACAAGCTGCAGTGGCAGTGGGCAGGCCATATATGCCGAAGAATCGATGCTCGTTGGAGCAGGCAGGTTCTTGAGTGGAGACCGCCGATTGGCAGACGAAGCGTGGGGCGCCCCATGGTATAATAGAGCAACCACCTGTCAAAGGTTGTCGGAAATGATTGGATGAGAAGAGCCGAAGACTGGGCTCAATGGCACTTGTTAGGTCTATGTCCGGCAGTGGACTAGGACGGGCTGATGATGATAATGATGATTATTTTACAATAAGTAATGATGGTGTTATATTATTTCCAGGTCTGTAATGACTCACGCGTCAGTGCCTGAACAACACAGAGTAACGTTGGGTATTACTGATTCCCTAATAAGACTTTCTGTAGGATTAGAAAATACCGAAGATCTTATTGAAGATTTGAAAGAAGCTTTTGGTGCTTCATTTTAACTGTTTATCTATATACACCCTGGCTGGGTTCCAGGTAGTGACTAACATAATATATATGTTCGTATTTATATGACTATGATGGACAAATATAATTTTATATTTCAAATATTTATGTAAAAAATACATGTTTATTTTTTTATATTACTTTTGGACATTTTAATGTTCCGTAATGTTCATATCATTGTGCTTTGTAATAGTATTTCGATATACGGTGAAGATACAACAATTGTAGTTTGTACTTTGTGAAATTACTTGTATATCGCAGCCTTTCAATGTTCTCGGCTCTATATTTCCTTTTCTTTAGATTGTACTGTATTTAACATTGAATGTTGGGTTGTTATTTTGCTTAGATAATGTGCAAAAGTGTTGTATAAAGCCTAAAGTGTTCCGTACACGTACAAGTATATTGAATAAAGAAATTTAACTGCATATTGTATTTGCTTGTTCAGTATACATTTAAAAAAGAGTAAAAAGGGCTTTGCTCCTGTTTCGTGAGTTCGTTTACAAACATTAATCTCACATAATACAAAAAAATGCAGATCCGGAAAAATTAACTAAGTCATATAAATACTTGTTTCGTGTCGGGATCGAGCCCACAACTAGACGTACTCAAGTCGCACACACGACCACCGCGTTAACCGAGTTATCATACTTGTGAATGCGTATGGAGCACTTTAAAATAATGTTTAATGTTGAAATCAAAATTATGTTCCTATTATATGAATAACGAAAGTAGAAAAGATTAAATTTCATGCGCCACCACACTAGAGGATACAGCCACTAATGTATTTCTGCTTACTCCGAAAGTGTTATAACGTGACGATATGTTATTATTATAAGATTCCGAGCGTCTGAAACCTTTGTATTTATTATTGTACGAAAAATAATTAAAGCTGGCCTCGGGATTGTAAAGACTAAAAATACCAAAGTTTAAACAAAAAAATAGAGGTAAATTTAGAAAAAAAACGTAAGGTGTGTATTTATAATAGGCATGAAAAGTTGTATAATCATTTAACAAAGGCAATGTTGAATTGTCCAATTTACATGAACCTGCTTAATATTCTGGCATACAAACAGCGAACACAATAAAGTGTATTGGACGATATTTGAGATGATAATATCATTACAAAAGGTTAAGTTTGCGCATTTGTGTCAAAGAATAGTGCTAGTACAGTATTCCATTGTTAAATCCTACCTCATGTTTCGTATAACGGCGTTTCTAAATATATGTCACTATTCCTTTTTGTACTGTCCCCTTTTGTGTTTACAATGAATTCTGAATAATAATGGTTGGCTGAATATTTTGTAATCTCATAAAAAGTCTATGGTTAAGATTTTATGTAAACTATTTTAGTTTTGTCTCCAATATTATATATTTTTATATGTTTTACGGCTTTATTTTTATTTTGCGACATTTTGAAATAAATTGTGACCTGTTATAAGATGTGTTTTTATAAAAAAAAATATGAGGAAACCTTTTACTATTTACTATATTTCAAGATATCACAAGGAAAATGTGGGGATTAAAGCAGTTAGATATAATATGAATACTGCCATTTAGCTGTTTTATTAGGTAGTCTCTTAGCAGTTTCGCATAGCTTATCTGTATAAATTTACAAAGAATTTACGACTGCGATATCCGACATATCTTACTAATATCACTTTTTAATCCCACATTATTCGGGTGTGTGCCGTATTATAATTTTTTGGTTCTATTAATAAACAATTACGTCTATGCCTGCTTATATCTAAATATATAAAGTTAACCGGATTTGATAAATTTAATTGCATAATATTATGTCATAATGAATTACACCAATATCTCGCTTTGCGTCGTTTCGTTTTGCGTTTTTTTCGAAGTTGCGTCGCTGCTTAATTTTTACTGATTTTCACTGTGTGCCGTTAGATTTTCGAAGTTGCGTTGTTTTGAATTCGAGTCTTTAATTTTTTTTTCCTAACATATTGCAGCACCTTTTTTTTTTAATTGCGCCATGCCATCAAAATTTGAAGATTCCCTTTCTAACTAAAAATCAACGCATATTTAATACAATTTTATATCAATTGCTACAAGGAAATTTATCTTACGTTGAAAAAAAAGCTGTTCAACAAACATTGGACCAATTTTGTGTGAAAGAAAGGCGACCTTTTTTTTTTTTTTTTTTTTTTTGGTTTCTCGGGGTAAAATCCTGCATAGGACCATCAGGGCCGCTATGAGGGCAGCAACCCCGGTGTGTCAGACTCCTACTGACTAAAAACCCCCGGGGTGTCCCTCTAATCGCTCCACCCGAGCCTGGGAAACCAAATTCATCCAGACGCCCGGAGAGCTAAATGCCTTGTCGAGGCTGCCTCTCTGGGAGGGGTGGGGGTAAAGAGCCCACCCTTCCAATACCTATCTCACAGGCGGCGCGCCGGACACTGCACACCGCCACCCTCTCATCCGGACAGCAGACTCCCTCAAGTCTACTGCCCGGCTATTGTCACCGGGGGATGTCGCGCTCGCTCTGAGCGAACGCATCCCTCCGGCGACGGTGCCTTGGCCGCCGAATAGCCAGAGAAGATGTTCGCTCTCTGACCCTTTCGGCGGCCTCCTTCTGCTTCATCACAACCTCGCAGAAGGCTGTGACTTCTCGCCATGCCTCTTCGCTGTCGACCATGGCTTTTACCACCACTGGCAGCGAGAGGTCGTCCCCAATGCGGTCCTGAAGGACCTTCCTATCTTCAGCCCAAGCTGAGCACACCTGAAGCGTGTGCTGCGCCGTGTCCTCGGGGCTCCCACACTCGTGACATTCCGCCGTAAGCTCTCCTCCGGACACCCGCCACCGGTGACGGCCAAAACTACCGTGACCTGTGAGGATCTGGGTGAGCCGAAAGGAGAGCGCGCCGTGTTTTCTGTCCAGCCACGAGTGTAAGACAGGGCGCACCGCCTCAATTGTCCGAAGACCGGCGCTAGGTTGCTCCAGCCTGGACTGCCAATCCCTCACGACCTACAAAAAAGGCGACCTACGGCAACAGCCAGTATGGACTCAACAGACAGTGATTAATTTTAATTTTAACTGACATAAATTAAATAAATATGTAGTTTATTTTGTTTAATTACGTTTACACGTTTTTTGTATATTATTTTTGTTTGAAAAATTTTACTTTGTTAAATTTTATTTTTAAAAGGTAGTTTTTTTGTAAACCTGAAACCAATCTTCGATCATTAAATGGTTTGCTATAGAAAATCTATTTTCACTTTGCGTCGTTTCAATTTTTGCGTCGTTTCAATTTGCGTCGTGTTTTTTTGGAACGTAACCCCGACGCAAAGCGAGGTATTGATGTACTATAAAATTTATAGCCATACATTGCAGTTTAAAACCGCCCTACTATAGTAATATGGCTATCCGGCAGCCGAGACTAACACACGTTTTGTATTGTTTTTCTAGAACACCTTGTCAACACGGAACAAAATCAGGTGCAGGTACCTATTCCACAAACGCAGCGTGCACAACATGATATTTTTTATCTTCTTTTGTTGTTGTTTAATAGTTGATGCAAATTAATGTTAATAATATCCAAATTCATGAGAAACGAGTCACCTGAAATTGCATACTTTCTGTAGGTATAAACATATTTGCTATTAACCCCTCGTGTGATGAAAGTACTGCTACAGGACAAATCAAAATATCCCGCATCTGATAGGCGTCCTGTGACAGCCGGCGCGAACAAGTGCAAACAGATGTTTGTTACAAGCATAATACATCGCGACATAAAGCTCTATCCTTTTCGCACGTATTATAAATTGTTCAAGAAAGAACAGCTATCCTTTCACATAGAAATTAGAAATTCTGTGGTATAAAAAATCCAGGTTTTTCGAAACCTAGTTCTCAAAAACCCCCATCTGATGAAAGTCCTGTACAAGGGTGCGACATATGCGCCTAGTTCTGTAAATAACCGTCGACGGTTGAGTGGTTAATAAAAGTAGCAATGAAAATAAATATAGCATTTTATGAATTGAAATGCGTATATGTATATTAAAAATGGCGGTCTACACAATCAACTTACAATATTTACAAAGTGCTTTTTTATTTGATACCTTTTATCTATATATAAACGATATTTTGTGGACTTGTTATCATCGGTTTTTATCTTTTGATAGTGTTGCTTTTGAATTGAAGTATTATTTTGAAACGATGGAAATAGCGTACAATTTTCATCGAATATAACAAATTACTGTGAATGATCAAACCAGTGATAGATATAGTTTTCAATTACCTTTTCGTTATTTTCATTGCAATGTTTTTCATTATAATTATCATATATTTCTAATGATAGAAATAGACTCTTTTCCCCTCCCGCCACCCTAAATGAATAACTAATGAGTAACAACACTGAAATGTCAATAATTAAAATAATTCGAATAATTCTTATAAAAATAATGAAAAGGTAGTTAAAAACGATTTGTAATGATTCCATTAATGTGAATACTCATGAGTTACGTATACTTATATAGTTATTGTTATTGTGGGAAATTAAATCAGACCATTAAAAAGTGTATCCATTATTATTTTTAGTGAAATATTAAATTCATATTAAAAAATTTAATATAACTATTTCTAATTCTATAGTATTTTCTTTTACTGGACAACACCATTTTTATTAGAAAAATTATATAAACATATATTTTCAAGCAAGTTTGATTAAAGCAATTTTTTGTAGTGATAACATTATTTTGGTTTTTGTGAAATGTTTTTATTAGTATTATACGAATATACTTAATACAATAAAATTAAGCAATAAACAAATTAAACGAGGTAATGTTGTTCACACACGTGTTATCTCGACTATTGCAGTAAAATCATCGATTTTATTAGTATATATAAATAAACAAATACCTCTTACGAGAGGGATAGCCTCGGTTTTAATTTTAACACATTCTTTGCCTACAACTATTTTTCACTTTTTTATCTATACACTAATACGTTTATCATCTTTAAATTTAATAAATCCATTTAAATGTTACAAGTCTTAAGTCTTAGATACAAAAACTACAAATTAAGTGTATATTTACAACCTTTCGTTTCTATTTTGTTCTTTTTGCATAAAATTTCACTTTGTATTCAGTATAAGGAAATAGATATTTTATAATATAGTAACGTCTATATTTTATAGATAGGCATTTATGAACAAGCAAATAATATCATGAAATTTTTCTTATTTGAAGAGAATGTTATTTTTTTTTCCTAAACAATAATAACATATTGTCGCGCTATATCCCCTACGGGTTGAGCAATGGTACATACTAATGTAGCCACTAGGGTGTATCCACTTTGCGCTTATATGTCGTGTCCAAAGTGACCAGTAGCGTAGTTGATCGCCTTTCTCACGGCACTTACACATGACATTTCTGTTAGATGCCAAGTGGGTTTCCTCACGATGATTTCCTTTACTTGTGAGCATGTGGTTCCTAAGTCCATACATAATCTGAAAACACTCACAGGTGCGTAAATTCAAGTAGGTTTTATTGTAACTATTAGATTTGTAATTAGTTCTCATTGAATTTATTTATAATATCTAAAAGGAAAAAATTAGTAAACACCGAAATCTATTTATACGTCTAAAATAAATGTAATATTCTTAAAACTTTAAATAGAGATAACGTCGAAAGTCTTACAGGGTCAATTTGTGGTCTAAGCTCTCTAAACCAATAAATTATGTAGGTATTTAAATTTTAAAATTTGTAAAATTTAAAACTAAGTTACAGGTTACTTTATATTTTTAGTTTCCCTCAATTTCATGAAATTGTTGTTCATTCATCTCTACTTTAATTCCAAAAACTCCAAGACGCTAAGTTTATCTGTAAATGAAATTTTGGTTAGTGTGTACGTATACGCAGTGAATTGCTCCATTGAATAAAGGTAGACAAACTTTCTCAATATATATTTTAGTTCCGTGTTTGTGAACAAAATAAAATAGCATCAATAGAGACGCGAGAAAATAAGTACATCAACCGCAGCGCAGCAAATAAAAAAACTCAAAATTAACAGCGATGTAAACGATCATTATATATTGGAGCACGTATTGATAGATCTCACACGTAGCAACCAAGGTACAACTCAGTGAAGATACACTGAAGTGTGTAGGTTTGAACACGGCTTTGCATTTTGGAGTCCGTAAATTAAGTGTCTGACTCTAGTCTTCGTTGCCAATGTAAGGGATGTCTCAAATAAACTTAAACAAATTTTAAGCCTACCTAATTAATTAAAAATAAAACTTATGGTTTCAATTTAAACAAATTTATCTGTTTTCTTATATAAGTGAATATTGATAAATGTATATTGTTTGCTTTGACCTATGGTGTGACTACCATATCTGACTTGATAAACTAAAGGCCAGGAAATCAAATATCTCCCGACCAATCATGAAGCTTTTTTAAAAACATTTTTAAATCATAGTTCGATTTAAAGAAAACAAGAAGCCAGGGTTGAATCCAGTATTTTATTACAAATAAGTTTATTCGTAAATAATATAACACACATTTAACAATGGTCAATGGAATTTCTGGATTTTTTTCCTTACTAGTGCTAATAAGACTATAAATTTAACTGTAAATTTAATAATTTTTTCTAATTTAAGATATTATTTTTCTTGTGATTTAATATCTTTTGGTTTGTCTAATTTTATGGATCTTGGTAAACGGGAACACATCTTAATTTTGTCTTTCTATTATATAATCCCTGTTGTAAAGTTTTCATTCCCTAGCGAGTGTATCAAATACGCGGCATAAACGACCGTATGTCACGACTGAGTTGATCGAGAAGTTGGTTTTTTTTTTATTCACAGCTTCAAGGAATTGTACATCTGAGCATTTGGTATTAATTTCAATTCGATATTTCTATGCATTTAGAGAGATGCATAACATAGCTCGTTCAATCGCATGCTGACCGACCTTAAAATAGCAGCTAGCTAGCCTAAACATTCGTGTTATCCTCTCGGCTTCATAGGTCTTAAATGGTCCTGGTACGTCCTACTTGAGCAAAAGGATCTCAAATCACAAACATACAATGAAGGGATCATATAGCGGTTTCTTTTGTGTTACAGAAGCCTAAAAACATGATCGATATGACGTTCTTTTTCAACGATACTCATTTAAGTCATTTTATCGAAATTTGATTAAGTATTTTATGTATGTACGTTGTCTATTATAAGCTAAGTAACAAGCGGAGGTTATTACTCGACCAAGAAATCTAAATACATATCTGTGGTCAAATCTCCATGTATGGTGTTTGATTGATAAGTTGTTTACTTATCATCGGATATAAAAACTTTTACAAACCGTATGACTCGCAGTCTATACTTCAATTTGTCGAATATAGAACCCCAGTGGATTGTGTATTTGTTGGTTATAAATCCGGTTTTTAAGAAACTACAGACAAGGTACGTGTATTCACAAAGATATATCTCATGGGTAGACCTAATCGATATTACTTTTAAAAGATAAACAGTTTATAATGTTGGATTTAGCTAAAGGAACCTCTTTAATATGTTTGGTCAATACTTTATGTACTAGTTACATACCTATATGTATAATTGCAATAAGTTTTTCATCGCTAAAGCACTGCTTCATTAATAACAAGGTGTTAAGATATAGTATTCAGTAATACTATATTTGTTTATTTATACTCCGTAGATACAAGTTTCCAAGAAATGGTTCATTTACAAGATTCCCGAGAGCCGAAGGTTTTGAAGATGAGATAGTTAACAGATATTTTTTTTTAAATAATAATTGCTATAATTATTGAACAGAATCCTGGCACGTACCTCTGGGTTTTTACAGATTAGCGGAGAAGGAAAATATCGAGAGAAAATCCGCATTGTATCTAATAGAAATGTATGTATCATGTGTAAGGGCCATGAGAACGGCGACCAGCTGCACCACTGGTCACATTGACCACAATATATAAGAGTAAAGTGAATTCAACTAATGCATCTCTGCTCACCCCGTAAGGGATATAGGGTGACGATATAGTGTTAATTGTAGTATCCGTATAAAATGTTTTAAAAAAGTATATGTATCCACAGATGCCGATCCGTTGGGGTATAGTTACGGCAGCGAAGATTTGCAATGACTTCGTCAACGCAGTCAACTCGTACCCCGACAAGGGTGACCAAGTCATTGCCGCAGTAGCAGCCCGCGATGTGGATAAAGCTCGTGCATTTGCTAAGACTCATAAAATCCCTAAGGTTTTCGATTCATATGAAGCGATGGCTGCCTCTTCAGACATAGGTTTGCCTTATTTTAATAACTTATACAATATATTTCAATGATATATTTTCTGTTAATATATCATTGACTAATTTTGCTGTCAGCTTAAATATTTTTAAATAAGATGATCTTATGTTGTAATTATATTTCACGTTCCTAATGTATTATTAATATAGGAAAACGTTTATATGATACAGGATATAATGTAAATATTCACTGCGTAATAATTGTTATAACTAAATTACTAGCCTGTCGCATTTGCTATAGTCACATAAAGTGTTCGCTAAAAATCATTAATTAATTATAGCTAAGTTATAATAGTTCAGATTAATTTCTTGATTATTTTAAGTTACATTAGATAAGAAATTGTTTTAATTAGCATACTATCCGTTTCCAGATGTCGCTTACATTGGTGCACTGATTCCATATCACTACAAACTCGCTAAACTTTATCTTGAAAATGGTAAGCACGTGCTTTGCGAGAAGCCCTTCTGCTTAAACTACAAGCAAGTGGAAAGCCTTATTAAGCTAGCGAGAAGTAAGAATCTATTCCTCATGGAAGCGATTTGGTCTCGGTTCGCTCCATCCTACATTGCTTTAGAGGAAGAGATCAAAGCTGGAAAGTTGGGTGACGTTAAATTCGTCGACGTACAGTTTGGTGTACCAATTAGTGAAATCCCTAGGATCAGGTAAAAATTATTAGTTATTTTTTATTTTGACCCAGTTTAGTGACTGCACTGCACCTGATGGACAGTACAGTTCAATTCTAAAATTACTATTACGAACCTACAAATAATCGCCGTGGTCATGGTTGCTTACATAAATACCACTTCATGCTTCGTTTAAAGAACCCAAGTCTCTATTTATTGTACAAAGCAGATTTGACGTAAATGATAAAATATTTTTTAAGTAAGTAACCAAATTAATAATAAATAGCAATAGTTAATAAAACAGATAACCTGGACGACCCCTATACTTTCCGTAAAAATATCAAGACTGAAGAACAGTTTTCAAATCGACTTTCCATGACGATATTACTTTGACTAGCGGTCGCCCAGTGATCGAAATTCGATCATAATTAATTTAAATTATAAGTTTGAACATGATTAAGGTTCTATTGTCAAAGAGACAAACAATATTAATCTATTCTCAATTTGACTACAGACTTTGACCATTAAGAAAAGAGTATATATCCGTGTGTGTGTCAAATGCATAGTAATGTGTGTAATAATTTTTTTATGGATTTAGTTTATTTTTACGCAATATTTTCATAAAATATTAGAATTTTGCACACCTTTATAAACTACTAGCTGATCCGGCAAACGTTGTTTTGCTATATAAGGTTTTGTAATATCTTCTAAGATTTTCATTGAAATTAAGTGATGTAGAAGATAATTTTGTTCACAATTAAATACTCTTAATCAACAACACATTTATTTGGATAAAGATTAGTATTATTACGTTGATATAACTCTTAACAAATAATGGATTAATTTCGACCATATTTGTTTACCATAAAAACGGTTCTAGTGACTTAATCTTAAAAGACAGACATATACTGTCGCGGACATTTTTTTAGATCATTTCAAGAGGAATAATTCTTTCTTACATATATATTTGGTATCTTGAACCGTTTTTGCAGCGCACGCAATGGAAGCCCTCAAGGATGAATAATTTTTCCCGTTTTTTTCACATTTTCCATTATTTCTTCGCTCCTAATAATTGCATCGTGATGTTATATAGCCTAAAGCCTTCCTCGATAAATGGTCTATTCAACTCAAAAAGAATTTTTCAATTCGAACCAGTAGTTCCAGAGATTAGCGCGTTCAAACAAACAAACAAACAAACAAACAAACAAACAAACTCTTCAGCTTTATGATATTAGTATAGATAAGTGTGCCACATTTCATACTCCTCCATCCTCGCAATTTTCGTAAAAACGGGTACAAAGTTCTAGCTTTATCTATTAATAGTTTGATAAATAAATTTTAAATTTATTAAGTGAAGTGATTAAAAAGTTTGATAATTTTAGTCAAAAGGAACTAGGGGGAAGTACAATTATGGACATCGGTGTTTACATGCTACAATTTGCCCAATACATCTTTAAAGATGAACCTAAAAAAATTACTGCTGCTGGAGAACTGAATGAATATGGAGTAGATGTATTTGATACAGTTCTATTGGAGTACGATAACGATAGACGTGCCGTTCTCCACTGTGATTCAAAAATAAAATTATGGAATAAGGCCACTGTACATGGAACAAAAGCCAGAGCTTCGGTGAGTTTCTTTTTAAGAATTACATCAATGTAAACCAGTCTATATACAACTACCCTACCGATTTTGGCAGTATACCACTCGCATCGTTAAATTTTATTAGAAAAAAAAAAACTTTTAACTATAAGTTTGGAATAACAAACACCCGATAATTATTTAGAAAAAGTAACTGCCTCTGTATTCTTTCCATTTTCGTAACCAAATTTATTAAACAATTACCATTAATATTTGCCTACATTCAACACATCGCCTGTGATATGGAAATGAACGACCTTAGAAGACGGGTTTTAACTTAAGCAAAGGATTAAAGAGTGGCGGAACTCAATTACCATAAAAATATATTTTATTACTAATAGAAAAATAGAGTAGCTTTTGATAAACTACTAAGATTTTAATATAATAAATAAGCTCATTTTTATAAAAGCTACGCAAACAGCGTGGCATTTTAAAATTAATTAATATGTACTACTAAGTTACCGCATTTAATCAAGAATATTATGGTTTTCAGGTGGAAGATCCTTTCCATTTCCCCGATGTTCTGATTCGTGCTAATGGGAAAGCTGAAAAATTCCCCTTGCACAGTTCAAAATTACCGTATAACTTTGACAACAGCGCTGGATTAGTTTACGAAGCCCTTGAAGTCGTACGATGCATAAAAAAAGGTTATGAATTTATAATCACATCTAATCATATAATTAATGTAAAATTATTGTATAAAATATTGGTGGACCCAGTTGACTTCGCCCATGTGCGATTTACACTTGTAATTGGTGGAAGTTTAAAGAAATTTTAAGCCCCTATTTCACCCTCTTAGGGATAGAATGTAAAAAATCCAACCTTAGTGTGTGCTTACGCCATAAAAAGAAGTCAATGTAAAAATTTCATCTGGCTTTAGCTGTTTAGGCTCTATAATCAAATTTCCGTCAGGACAAGTATTTATATAATAATAATATTTGTGGACAATTAAACACTTTGACCTAGACATAAAGTAAACTTATGTTAAGGGTACTAGACAAAGGTACATACTTAAATACATATACACATCCAGGATTCGCAACAAACTAACCTATTCATCATAGGAAAGTTCCCGGCTACTGGGACTCGAACCCGGGACCTTCAGCGTTGTTGTATCAATACTATTGCGCTATCAGACCGTCGTATGTAAGATAAATCGTATTTTCATCAATTTAATTTGAGTACTTACCTTCATCTTTTACTTTACCTGATGGTTGAGTTTTATTTATATCATTTAAAAAGAAAATAAACTCATGAACACCGCAGGTTGATTACCATATCGAGGAGTGAAAGGTTATTTGCTTTAAGTTTCATTTTATGCGATATTGTGTAATTCACATTTTTGGAATCAGCGTTTTCCACCGATTCCGAAAATATATGTATATATTTCTAAATAACCAAAAAATGTCGCTTAAGGCAAATAGCCTTTCACCTCTCGATATTATGATCATTTATTAGAAAATGAGTAGATTGCAATTTATTCAAAAGATACTACGTCATAAATAAGGAAAAAATGTATTTGTAATAAGGCAGGTGAAACATAATGCCATACGTACATTTTTCACACAAAATGCTTTGATTATTCAGCGAATTTCATCTACTGGCGATAATAGTGATATTTATGGTAATTAGGTGTGGGATTTTTATTTATAATCTGATTAAAATTGTTAAGAGATTGTGAGTATAACATTTGCATAGTAAAATTATAATAAATATGTTCTATTGCATTACAGGCCTAGTGGAATCACCACGCATGACTCACAATGACAGTTTAATAATCGCGAAGCTCCAATACGCTATTCGGAAACAAGTCGGTGTACACTACGACGTCGATGATCAAGAATTTTCTTAACTCTCTGATAGTCAACAAAATTAAAACAAAATATGTAGAACTTTGACACATAACTATGTTCGACACAGGATTGAAGGAATTATGATTTTAATTAAAAAAACATGTTGTAAAATCTGATTTTATTTATTTATATCCCAGTGTTAAGAGTAATAAAATTATAGTTACTTATTGCGGAATACATTATATATTACTATACTAAAAAAAGTGTTCAAGGTTTATTTAAAAAAATATTGTTTACTAAAAGCAGTACCCAGAACTGTCGATATGATGTTACAAATCGAATGATGTGCAGAGCAATTGCACTAAAAATAATATTCTTACTGCAAAATCAGTTCCCTGGGTCCCAACTTATTTTTCATTCTAAATCGGGAGTTGTGGATGGCGCTTTTTTTTAATACTTTAGACTATCTACATTTTCTAGTCTGCTAAATCATATTGTCTAAAATACTTTGCTACTATACATATGAAGATATTCAATGGAGCTACCGCCTTGATTGCATTCTCACTCTCTGGATCTATATGAGATCTGCAAATAAAAAATTGTCTTGATTTAATAACAGAAGCACCTAATTATTATAGGTATACTAGATAACTTAGTCTTTACCTGTGACATTAGTAGACAGAAAAAATGAGTCGCCGGGTCTGTAGCAAGTATACGGATACCGAGACCCGGCGAAGAGAGTACAGAGTTGGCGCCCCGGTGGTTTTAGTTGGTGCAAGTCCCCACACACCGGGGGAGTGGCCATCACCACTCCCCTGACGGCCTGAAGGGATTTCCACCGTGTTAAAAAGAAAAGGGAGACAAAATGAGGACAAATCGAATCACACTAGGGTTGGATAAAAGATGAATGTTTAACTGTTTGCCACCTGACCCCTGCTTGTTTCCTTTTGTTATTCCGGTCCAACAAATGTCACAGGTGAAGGTATAGTTATATTGTTTAATTATAAATGTAACCAACATTTTATTTATTTTAATTTTATTTTGATTAAACTAGTAAGCTTTATATTAAAAATAACATTTACGTATGGAAACTTATGGCATGAATTAAAACTGTATGTATCTACTAAGAATATGATTGCACCTATGAACAACTTCACTCCTTAGATAACATTTCTGTACTGTGTGCAGAAAAATTAAACTATTAGGACAATTGATTATTCCATTCAAGAGTTCTATATTTTAAACCTACATTAAGGCATCACATCACTTTCAAAACCATGTATAGTAGTTGATTTTGTATTTAACAACCAAATGGTATGTATCATTACATGGTACATTATATGGTAAGAATCATTACACTATACAAGTAGAACAAGTGAGATGCAATATTCATGCAGTGATATAGCATGATGTTAACAATCAGAAATATTAATTTTAGAAAGAATTAGGCAATAATAATTGGGCAGATGATCATCACTACACACACACTTTCAAAGATGACGCATAACTTTTGCACATCCAGGACACCTAAGACCTTTGGGATGATTAATCTTTAGGATAGCATTGTCTCTACAGATGCTAGACTGGCTAAGTAGATGAAAAGTTTTAGAAACTGTTATACAGAAAATTGTTATTTTAGATGTTGGGTGTCTGTGATTTTAATCTCCATTCAACATAATACTATAATCATATTTTCGAAAATATATTTTGCACTTTAGTGGGTATGTCAAAAAAGTTATAATTTGCAATGAACTTTAGTTATCCATTTTTTATTACATATATAAACATGGCTTTTAGACTTAATTATAATTAATATTTTTCATTTATCAGTGTTTTGTTATAATAAGAAATTTTATTCTTACAATCATTAATATTTTTATTGACATCACAAAAGTGGACTTAACAGCATTAATTTTTATAAATTACCATTATAAATTTAGTATCTGTATTTTAAAAACAAACAAACAAACATAGTATCTGTATTTTAACAACAAAGTCCATGGGCGTAATTCAGAAAGCTTAATATCAGAGCATAAAAAAAATACAATATCAATAGAAACTTACCTGATTTCTGCACATTTCCTAGCTAAATTTCTTAAAATACTTATTGTGTCAGATAATACTGGATGTTTTGTGCATGCCAGAAATGCATAAATCCATTGACCTTAAAATAAATTATAATAAAACATACTTTATTATTATTACCACACACATATCCAAAGTAAAATTAAAAATAAATATCTTGAAGTCTTTATTTTTTCCAAAAATTGGGGTACTTCAATTTGCATCAAATAACCTAATAATTATAAAATAATATTATAGTGATTACAGAAATAATATCTCTAATAAAAAATGTATATTTTTTTTGGTTCAAGGTAATGAATTTTTCCTAATTACATTTATCTATTTGTGTTATTTTTCCAAATTAGTATAGTAAATTAAAAATACCTGTTTTATATTCAATTGTAGCACCAATTTCAGTTTTTTCTATTAGCTTAGTTAGTACATGTAAACCATTGCCTATCAATCTTTGATGAAGACCAAGAACACATGATAGTGTCGGTTCATGTGTTGCAAAGAAGATTTTCCAGCTCACCATACTTTGATCTTTAAGTGTAACTTTCTTTAGTTTACTTCGCCATAGATTTTTATTTGTTAATAATCTTGATATGTACATTCGGGTATCAGAAAAATCTGCTACTTGTATGTTTTGCCATTCTATTGTTGGTCTCAAGCTCTCTGGAACTAATTGACTTGTTAACTGTGAACATAAAAAATAATGGTGCACATTTAAGTCATGTTACTTTAAAGGAAAAATCAAATAATAGGGATAAGCAGCAATAGATCTAAACAATACAATACTGCAAGTCAGTTATCAATGATTTCACTTCTCTCCACCCTCAATCTCGATAGGTGGAAAGTGGCATACGCCAGAGGGCATCCTTCACCATCTGTAACAGATTTCTCCAGTGACTAATAAAAAAAGTTGGTATATCACACATTATAGATAGAGGTCTTATTATAATCATATGTTTATTAGGCACAGAGTAAAATACATATATGAAGTAATCTTATTTGTTTTGGCAGGATTGGCAGGTTTTGGCAGGTAACCTATTTTAATAAAAAATAATATACATAGATAATAACGTACTACAATAGGTATCATTGATGGATAGCACATTTAAAACTGATTTACATACTTCTGGCACAAAGTAAGACTGATTTCTAGCTAATTGAGAATAGTCTTCATCGAGTCTTATTACTTCAGCTGTTGATCTACGTTCACGAATAACTGCATAAATAAATTCTTCGCCATTTGTAGGAACGTCTTTACATACTACATCAGAATTTAATTGAAAACAAGGTGGTTGTAGGTATTCGTCTCTGTTACTACCACTTCGAAATATGCACTTTTTTAAAGACATGTCAAAGTGCAAAAATTTGGTATTAGATTTGTTTTACTACTGAATATAACAAATTATAAAGTATTATTAAGAATTAAAATTTATCAACAAATTTGAAAATTAACACAGAAAACAAAATATACTTTTGTTATGATGGTGCCACTTATTCTATCTAGTGATGCGATGACTCGTTGTAAAATACAATTGTCTCAATTGTACCTAACTCAATACAATCAATAATTTTTAATCTAAGTCAAAACTACCGATTTATTATTGCTTCGCCCTGAACACAAATTTTATGTCCGTATACATACTAGAAATCATTACTTGACATACTAAAAAATAAATTAATAGACTGTAAGCCTCGAACAGCTTACGGGGCTTTATGTATATTAATTTGTTATTTAATAACACGAGATTCCTTGAGCATGTATCTAACATACAAAATATATTATAGAAAAATATTTAGTTTATAAAACATGTTTATCCTTTCTCTCGTCATTTGATCATTCAACTACTCAAGTTGATTCAATAACTCGCAGTTAGTATCGATAGGAAGCAATCATTGATTAGTTGCCAGACAGTCATCAATCCACATGAAAAATTGAAGCTCGGCTTAGAACTAAACAATTGATAAATATCTAATATAAATCATAATAGTGATACAATAAACAATTAATTGGAATATATGATAAAAAAGATTCTCTCAATTATTGGAACATCTCATACGCTAGACTGCTCCATGTGATTCGTGACAGCTGTCATCAATGTTACCAAATTAAAATTGAAGATCCTGCTAGCTGATTAAGTAGAATGTACTGAATCCTACTTAATAAATTTGGAACATCATATAAAGCATTTTAGAATGTTATAAAACTTTTAAACATTACTTATCATTTACCAAGTAATGCTGAACAAATAAATTAAATACCACATTTAAAAAAAAAATTTTGTTTACCAATATCACCATCTAGGTAAAAACTTTGTAGGAAAGGAATTTGTTGTCATAGATTTTTTTATTTCTCCCCTTTGTAAAGAATGCAAAGGCCAGTTTGCAAGGAATGCAAGGTTTACGCCATACAACCTATAGGAGGTATTTCTTTTCAAATTTTATTAAATTTCTGTTGTGTCTTCCAGTCACGCTCCAATATCCCTGTCGTAGCTTCAGTTAGATATTTAATTTATTTTCCTGTTTGTTTCACCATCTCTACTTATACTTAACAGAATTTCTATTTAGACTTAACAGAAATTTAATAAGAATTGAATTGAAATGACCAACGACATGGCTATATGGCGTAGATGCTTTTGCCTTCATCATAGAGAAGAGAAAAAAACCAAAAAAAAAAAAATTGTGAGTAGGTATTATTAAACAAAATGTAAATGTTCGATTTGTATGGGCTGTGTGTTTGACTTAAAAAGCGCGGAAATACTGTTAAAAACAACATAACTGTTTTTTTTTATCCATACTATTAATCTTTATTAAAAGATTTAGATTGAGTAATATTTTAACAATAATAAATGTCTACATCAAGTAATATTTCACCATCTACATTTTCGACTTCCGAACCCGACACACCGCAGGTAACCTAAACGATTATAGTATGTCTGCTCCAGAACGAAGTTTGTTTGTTACATTGAATACTAAACATAGACAATTTGAAATCGACTGGCGATGTTCCCATTGTATTACTGTATTCTATGAGGCAGTGTCTCGGTTCGTGCCTCGCCATAGAGCATAGCTATTGCAAGAAACCTTCACGCTTGATGTTGAGAATTTTAGATAGTCGCTTCCTATTACAGGTACTTTATTTATCAAAGAGAATGTAAAACAATGTTTAAGATGTATCTATACTCTATAATCCACAGTCACTAATTCTAATTTGGGTTGGTTTTACAAAAACGCTTACAGGTTGATAAGTTTTTAGGAATAACATCCTTAAACATAAGGCCATACACTATGTTAATGTAAGCATAGAACTATAGCGCTTCTATTTACAATATTTTTGTTAATCTTCACCTAATTTTACAATATTTTTTTATTATGTGTAATAAATAACTTGGGTGCTGTGATGTGGGATGTGTGTGTGTGATAGCACAGTAGTCAATTTTGGACTTACTAAGCTATTTACAATGCAGTAATAATTTAAAAATATTTACAGATAGTTGTTTGTTTCTTTTTTTTATATACCAGCTCAACAAAGTGTCTATGCTGTACCTGATGTTCACAAAATCAGCACAAAAATCTAACTATCATAAAAATCGGAGACTGTTTGTCTATAGTAGCAGTGATTAGACCAGCCTGTTCAAAAGTCTCTATACTGGTTTTAAAGGAACTAATATAATCACATACAATATGAAGAAGGAAATACACTGATGAATGTGTGAATATAGCACCAATATTGTTAGGATGTATACCTACATGTAGAAAGCAAACTACCAGTATCAGTATTGATCTACATAAATAGTCAGTTGCTATATTTATGTTAAATGAGTGCTTATAGGGGCAACTTAATGGATATGTTCATAGCTTATCATTGCTGGGGTACTTTGTAGTAGTAGATATTTGACACACTACTTAGCAGCACGCCTAGTGCAATTTACTTTATTTAGTTATCTGCTCAGACTATTACCACAGGTAGCTTGTGTTTTAATGGTTCTAAAGGTACAATTCATATTTCTATGTTGACATCCCAGCAGTGGCTGCTGGGCATATATGTACTTCTGTGTATGCATTTATATTGAAAGGTGTCCAAAGTAATGGACAGCATAGCGATGTTTGGAGTCACAACAGTGCTGCACAGTCACCTACATCAGACACCTTTCCTTATAAAGGAATACACCTTTGCCAGGCTTCAGCTGCTGTGTTGCCAATACTGAGCAGCAACTATCAGTGTCCAAATCAGATGTCAAGCAAACAAAACATCAAATTAGACTTTATTGAAGGAAATTGTTTTAATTTTTTTTTTTCAGAATACCCCACAAAGCCGAATACAAACATTTGACCAGTCATTAAACCATTTAGATCTTGAACACAGTATAGAACAATCTTTAAAAAATGTGCAAAAAGAGATGCATCAAAAGCGAATTCAGGCATTAAGGAAAGAACTTGATTACATTAAATCTACAGACTGGGAATTTGAACATGACAAAGGTTTTGCTCAGTAGTAAAATATATCAAGATGATTTCTTACATTGCTTCAATTTTTAATTATTTATTTGGACAAAACAATTTAGATAATGATGATGATGCCACAGAAAAGTTTCTAGCTGAACAAATTCTAGATATTGAAATAGGACAGGAAATACAAAATCATAATGAAACTTGGATTGATAAAGAATTACCAAAGGAATCTGTTTGCTTTAAGCGTACAGGTACATGTAATACATACTTTTACCACCAGACCATGTCAAACACTTTATATTGAATTATTTCTCTTACTTTATTTTTATAGTTCTAATAATTATAGAGGTGTGAAAATTTTCAATATTATTTTAAAAATAATGATCACATTATTTTTTGTTCACTATATAATAATAATAAGTATATTATATTTTACAGGAATCATAACATACATTAACAATGATGATATTCTCATTGATGGGGCTCTTTACTTTAATATATCATCTTGCAATTTGAATCTTAGATTAAAAGATAAAGTATTATACTTAGGTTATAAAAAAACAGATAATTCCGCAGTGATTGCAAGAATATTAGAAAATCAAGGAACACATTGGGATGATGAGAATGTGGATAATGTAGACGAAAATAAATTTAAAGTTATTGAACATGTAATTGTGGGTGAAGTAGATTATAGACAGGATAGATTTGTACATATGAAAGAAAAAGATCTCATGTTTAGTTTGGATGAAGTAGAAGCGACAGTTGTTCCTGTAAAAGGAGATTGGCTTGAACTATATTGCAGAGTCCAATGGGATGATGAAAATCCTTCAAATATTTGTGGAACTCAGGTACTATATAGAGGGTCATCCATAATATTTGCTAATATTGCTCCACTATTTGGTGATTACAATTTATCAGTCACTCCCATGCTTGTGCAAGTTTATTTACTGTGCTTTAAACATTGGAACTAAAAGATATTGATTGTAATTGTTCAAAGATTATTCCAGGAAATATAGTTTGTGCTATATTTACTTTTAGGTTTTGAATGTGATTTCCATAAGGCCTTTAAGAAGTAAAATGAAACAAGCTGTTGTAACAGAATGGACTGGCGAAAATGGCATTTGTGATAGGACTATTTATTTCAGTAAACAGTGTTTACAAGGGAGTATAGAGCCATGTGTTGGGTCTAAGGTATTTTCACTAGTTACTATTAGTTAATGAGTTCAAATATAAAGTACATACATACATGAAATACATAAATAAATTAAAGTTAACAAACCCTTCAAATTTAAATAATAATAATTTTGCTTGATTATCTTAATATAGAAAAGGTTATCATTACTTTTAATGGCAAATATTATTACTCTCAGAATTCCTGTAATTAAATTTTATATTTTTAAAACAGACGACTTATTTTAAAGTACACTAATTTGGAACAAACTAATTATTGGAATGTTCAATATTATTAGAAAAAAAAATGTCCTTTCTTTTACATACATTTTTTTAAATATTAATAGCATATATATTTTGTAGGTAATACTAGAAGCAATTGAAAGCAATCAAGGAGCATGTGTGTGGCGAGCAACGAAATTAATTTTAACAGAAAATGTGGAGTCCAAAAATCTCACACCTATAGCTCTTTCTCCAGAAGATCAGAGTTTACTAATAGAACAGGAACGCAATATTGATATTACGCATACTTTGGTGTTTGATAAAGTAAATATAAATGAAACTGCCACAATTGATTTAAATGTTACAAATAATAGTGACCAAACATATGTTATAAATAAATGGATAGTTCTGAGCAAAAGAAGGGATTCACAAATTGATATTAACCCAGCTCTATTAAGGCCTGTCAAATTATATCCAAAACAAACGTTTATGTTTACTATACATTGTCGTCCAAAGTTTCTCGGTAGCAGTAAGGAACACATGATTATAATGTTTAAAGGATTTCAAATTCATAGAATGGTGACAATGAACATCATAAACAATATTCCAGTAAATAACCATGGATTTAAAGATACCTTGTCACATTCAGAAAAAATTAAAAAGATGAGGCAAATTAGAAATAGAAGCGATGATCTTGTACGTGCTCAAACACACACTAAACCTCCAGCTTTTATTTCTGTAAGACTAGGAAATTTCGACATTCCGGATAAAATCTGGTCTATTTTTCTAGGTGATTCAAATCAGACAGCATATTGTTCTGAATTTGAAAAAATACTGTATAACATTGAAAATCATTTTCCTTGTTTATCCAAGACTTTAAATATTGCCAACTATGTGGATAGGTGGCATACTTTACTGTATATGGAAGAGATTCAAGCAAATATAGATATGAGAACATTTGACATGGCAAATATATATTTGATTAGATGTGAGGAATACCTAGGGGTTGAAATTAATGGATTATCTGAAAGACGACCCTCTTTAATTAAAGGAGACAGAGCCATTGTTAAAGACTCTTGGGATGAAAATGCACAAAAGTATGAGGGATATGTCCATAAGATAAAAGGAAATTTAGTATTGATGAAATTTAATTCCCAATTTCATAATTCATATTCGGGTAGTGACCTATCAATAGAATTTCACTCCACTAGGACATCCTTTAGACGATCTCACCAGGCAGTAAATTTGGCAATTTCTAATTTAGGTGTTGATATTTTATTTCCATCTCGTATTTTAAATAAACCGCATCAGGTGATAAAAGAGAAAATAGATTCCATCAAATGGTACAATAATTTACTTAATGCTGAACAAAAAGAAGCTGTTTCTAATATTCTATTAGGAGAATGTCGTCCGATGCCATATTGTATATATGGCCCGCCAGGGACAGGAAAAACTATGACAGTAATTGAAACTATTCTCCAAATATCCAATCTTGTTCCAGAAAGTAGAATCCTTGTAGCTACACCATCAAATAGTGCAGCCAATTTGATAACAGAGAGACTTTTAAAGTACAGAAACATATTTTCTGGATCCATTATTCGAATTATTGCTAACTATTTACTTGACAATGACAATATTCCCGAAGTTATTAAGCCGTATTGCGCTACGCTTGATATAGGTATAGAAAATACCAAGGAATCATTTCACGTTGTTAAAAACAAAATGAATCTGAACTGCCAAAAGTCTTTTGTTGGCAGACATCGTATAATTATTGGTACATGCTTTTGTCTTGGTACCTTAACCCAAATGGGATTTCCACGTGGCCATTTTACTCACGTCATAGTAGACGAAGCTGGACAGGCAACAGAACCAGAAGTAATGATACCATTAAGTTTTATTGATAAAGAAAATGGACAAATTATCTTGGCTGGTGATCCTATGCAATTAGGCCCAGTGCTAATGTCAAAATATTGCAAAGAGTTCGCCATGGGCGAGTCATATTTTTCGAGGATTATGGAAACTTTTCCGTATCAAAAAGACTACAATGCGTTTGGTGAAAGCCATTTTAACAATAAGCTAATAACGAGGTTAAAAGATAATTACAGATCATTGCAGGAGGTTTTGACTTTACCGAGTGCTATGTTTTACGATGCATCTCTTGTTTCGAAAATAGACAGAGCACAGACTTGGGTAAAAACAATTATAAATACCATATCCGAGATATTTGAATTAAGTGATTCGTCTACTGGTGGTATTTATGTTTATGGAATTAGAGGCTGCAATGTTCGAGCAGAAGATAGTCCTTCCTGGTATAATCCTCAAGAAGCGTCTATGATAGCATTAACTACCTGCAAACTTTATAAGAAAAATATTTCTATTAATGATATAGGACTAGTAACTCCATATATAGCACAGGTAAAGTGATATTTTAGTCAATATACATTTACTGAATGACATAGAAGTGGAAGTGCTTATTAAGAGATTAGTTTGAACAAAAAACATGAATAAATTTAATCCATATTCCGTTTAAATAAATTACCGACACCATTAATGAATTCGGCTGATCGATGGTGTACCAAATTAGATAAAATTACCACTACTTAGATTCGAAACGAGAACCTTCAGCTTCGTTGGTAGTCATTATAAACTAAACAATAATGCCAGATTAACAAAGTTTGTGGCACGGTAAAGAATTAGTACACCTGATATTAAACATTGTACAGTCAAAAAACAGCAATGTTCATGAAGAAGCTAGAATTAATGATTGTCAATGTGTTTTCTTTTCTTTCTCGTGTATTTACGATTACTTTTTTTCCTAATAATTTGCGTACCCATGCAAAATATTTGTCTGGCGTGAGATATGGTGCATAACCGACTGCGCCAGATATGGTGGGGGATGTAAAGTTTTGATAAAAAAATACAAGTATTTGGCTTGGGGAGCCTATGACAACTGATGAAACTAAACTCTCTTTATTAAAACAATACAATCCCTTATATACTAATGTTTTACAAGTGGCGATGCATGCACTTGGTAAACAAACCATTAAATAATACTTATAAAGATAATAGTTGATACCATAGATGGGCAAAATGTAATCAGATTAATGACAATGATTAACGATTAAATTTTACGTTTTTTACCATTAATATGACTGCATTTTGCTCATTTATATTTTAAACACTACAAAATCCCAGATTGTATACACTTTTATTATTTCTTAATGTTTTAAATGGATTTAATTATGATTGCAGAGCAAGAAAATTAAAATAAAAAAAAGTAAATAAATAAATAAATAAAATTACGACTACATTTTGTAATCGTTCATCATTAATCAGATTACATTTTGCCCATCTCTGGTTGATACTTATGACTAATGATTACAATTAACACACTAATGCTTCCTATTAAGATATGGTATAATGATGTATTCCGATCCTGGTATGTAGGTTGCGTGTGCTATGCTAACTCGTGCGAGTAAAAGAAAATTTAATTGGTAATACACGACAAAGAAATAAAAATAGCAGATGTTTTGTGAAACACAAATTATTTGCTGTAGATACACCAAAAGGCTTCCTATTTTAAAAACAGTTATATTTCAGGTTAAATACATACGTGTACTGTTCAATGCTATGGGTTTGCCATTGCCGAAGGTCGGGTCTGTAGAAGAATTTCAAGGTCAAGAAAAACCAATAATTATTATTTCAACAGTGCGATCTTCCGAAACATATTTACAAGAAGACAAAAGAAATACTTTGGGTTTTGTCAAGAATCCAAAAAGAATGAATGTAGCATTAACTAGAGCTCAAGTCGCTGTTCTGTTATTTTGTGACCCTCACTTATTAAGTTCAGATCCGTTATGGAAAAGGGTTATTGAATGTGCTGTAAGGGACGACAAATTTATAGGATGTGATTTACCGAGTCATATCTGTAAATAGTGAATAAAGTGGATTGCGTGATATTTATAGTTTTATTTTATACACAACTAAATTTGAAAGTGGAAAATGTAAATTGATTTCTCGACCAATGGGTTTGTGTATACGTAAAGGTTTTCAACTATGCTTATTTATGTTTTGGGAACATCTTATTGGACAGTAATATATCAAAATAGCTATATTACAAAATTTTGTTCATTAATTCCCATTGACTAAATGATTTCATGCAATTTCCATGTGTATTATATGAACGTTTTTACTCTTTACTCAGAGATAACTATAAAATTATAAGTAGGTGTTGATAAAGACATAAAACATTTTTAAATTAATTTAATCGCGTCAATGAATTTCTTATCTTTAGTTTTAATAACATTACAATCTTTATGAGATAAACTTATCACATATTTTTTATAATTATTATTCTCTAATGGCAAAAACAAAATACAGACTTCTTTACTATAAACATTAGAAACTGAATGGGTTTTAAGTAATTGTGTACTCATAGTTGACTAATAGCACGCGATTCGAGTGATGCAAGCGCACCGTGCTGCGAGTGGCAAATCGGGGCATGAGACAGGGGCTACCTATATTCTTTAATCAACAATCACTACCTACATCTTACTTTACTATGCTGTCGGCACAGCACAGGTTCGATAGAATCACGTCTAACCATTAAGCAGTTCGAAGTATTTAAACTGAGGCAAATGCACAGGTTACTTAATATTTTTACGAAGTACATAAATATGTCCTGCTTGTAATTTTGCTTTTCCATTGTTAATGCTTACCTGATAGATGACATATACCTATTATAGTGATAGTATATAGGTACCAAAGGTGTACCAGGTTGTACTTAGGCCCAATTTACATTTTAATTAATGTTTAGTGCAAGTGATTATTACATGTCCTTAGTAACTAGTAGTGCTACCACTAAATATGTTTGAATCATATTCATGACTGATTAGTGCGAGTCTAGAATCAATAATCATTCCCACTCGTATTAATCAACATGTAAATCCGGCGTTTTGCTAAATTGCATTCTCTGCTAATCCTTCAAGGGTTTACCGAAATAATAATAATAATAATAATAACTTTATTTCGTATTTCTTAAATTAAAAATACATAAAATTTAAAACTTAATATTAATTACTTAAATAAATACCAGAGTGGATGAGCTTCTTCACCCAAAACTGAATGAAAGGCCCATCCACTTTCTCAGACAAAATACTTAAAATGCCATCAGTACTGCCCCTCAAACGCTGCAGCATCGAAGCACACCGCCGACGCATAACTGCATGAAAATCATGCAATCCTGCCTCGGCAAACATACCCGACGCACTACAGAATCGGGGCAGCCCCAACAGCACTCTAAAAGCATTATTATACTGAATACGCAGGGCGTTGTACGCCCCCCGCGAGTACCTCACCCACAAACTGCACGAGTAAAAGGACTGGCAATATGCCCTAAACAATGTTAATTTTACATCCTTCGTGCAGCGCGCAAACCTGCGGGCAAGCATACTGCAACGAGCAGCCAACGCCCTGCGCTCCCTATCAATATCTTTATCATCAGTAAGCCATTCCGTTACAACATGCCCCAGGTATTTAAAATGCGTAACAACACGAAGTGGAGCACTATTCATATATACAGGTGGAATATGTAATAAAGGCGATTTACCTCTCACTTTAAAAATCATTACTTCGCTCTTAGTCACGTTATACCTCAGACCATGTGACAACGCATACTGTTCACAAACAGCCAATAATTTTCTCAAACCGTTAATGGACGGGCTGAGCAACACCATGTCGTCGGCGTAGCTTATGTTATTAACCATTTTGCCATCTATTGAACAACCTACCATGGTGCCATTCAGCTCACCAATCAACTGATTAATATATAAATTAAATAAACTAGGCGACGTTAGCCCACCCTGCCTAACACCACAGTATAAACCATATGAAGCCGACTGTGCACCTGCCCACCTCACATAGTTGCTCTGGTGTGAGTACCAGTACTGAAAAATGTGAATAAATTCTGGGGGAAACAAAGTTTCACTATACAGCTTATTCCAGAGAATGTCATACGAAACAAGATCGAAAGCCTTCGAGAGGTCTAGAAAACATGCATAAATCGGCGTTTGTCTATCTGTATAATACCGGACAGTCTGCTTGAGACATAAAATAGCACTTTCAGTAGACAAACCAGTTCTAAAACCAAATTGACCATCATTTAGCGCAATATGCGCGTCCAACTGCCTTCCTAATAGACTATCCAACACCTTACCGAAAACAGTTGCCAGTGAGATTGGTCTATAATTTAATCTATCTGACAAATCACCTGTCTTATTTTTTAATACTGGTACAACCACCGTAGTCATAAGATCCTTCGGCAAATATGAATGCCCTACACAAAAATTAAACAACATCATAAGTATCCTGGGAAGATGCACACCCGCAAACCTCAAATGTTCCACGCTCAGACCATCGTGACCCGGCGACTTACCACGCTTCATCGTGAAAATAGCTTTTTTAACATCTTTTGAAGTAAATGAAACATGATAATCACCAGCACTCACAGTCCGAACACACTGTCCCTTAGTACTAATATTAGTAGGCTCAATTTGAAAGGTTCTCTTAAACATATCAGCAATGTCCACAGGGCTCGTTAGCCCACCAACACTACCCGGCAAGCCCGACCTGGGATTCAAAGAGTTCGTATGTCTCCAAAAAGAACTAAAATGCTTTTGTTCATGTTTCATAGCTATAATATTCAATTTAATCTGTGTCTCATTGTCTTGACACCATTTTAATTTGTTTTTAAATTTTTGTCTAGTAAACTTCATTCGTTCATAGAAAGGCCCAAACCTTGGCCTACCATACGAAACCCAAGTGAGAAACCCAAGCCTAGCCTCTGCATGATATTGCTTCACATATTTATTCCAAACGGTAACAAAACGTTTATTCTTTTTATATGGCATATATGTAGATCTAGCAGCTTCTTGCAAAATAGATATAATTTTATAATACATATTATCAATTATTGACTTATGTTCAATATTTTTACATATTTTATCGCTACAATCTCTAAATTGACTAGGAAAATCAATATCGCGTAAGGCTTTATTACATAACTCACTATACCTTGATATTTGAAAAGAATTTCTAAAACCCCAAATGATTGCATTATTATTATTATTATGCTGAATATCATGTTGAGCAAACTTCGGTATTAAAACATCAAAATCACAAATTATTTCAAGAGGAAAGTGGTCAGACCACGAAACATCATTTAATATATTAATCTCATGAATAGAACGTTTTGCACTATTTGTTACCACGCAGTGATCTAACCACCTACCAGTCCCGTGATAGTCACTCAAGAATGTAAAAGAATCTGATTCAACACCCAACATATCAGTATCTGCGCACATCCAATCATGGTCACTACAAAATTTAATTAATTCATTATAAAATAATTCACCTGGGTGCGCATTGAAATCTCCTAATAAAAATACATTTTCAATATCATTACACTCCACAATAGCATTTACTTCTGACAAAATATCTGTATACTCTATCAAATTATTGAAATTGTTAACAGGCATATAAATAGAAAAAATTAACATTACTCTACTCCTTATTGCTACCTTAATCGCAGCTAATCTAACATTGTTACATTTAATCACCGTTACATTATCAAAAGCACTTGACTTCCATAATAAAGCGACACCACCATAAGGTCTTACCCATAATAACTCTGACGAATCAACAGCTGACACACCCGTTGAATTAAAATCTGGGTGGATGCCATCGAGAAACCCTAAATCATGCTGAAGCAACCAAGTTTCCTGAAGAGCTATTATATCAGCTGAAAGGCATAATTCTTGTATATAATTTACTGATCTCTTAATGGATTTACAGTTATAACTTACTAGCTTACACTTTTTATATATATGTTGTTGTAGATTAGACATCATTTTATTGCTTTTGAAACATTTGTGTCTATTGCATTTCGCGCTCTAAAAACAAAATAACGCCTAAAAAAGATCCCATTTGGCCAAAGGCTATCATTATTAAACAAATGGATTGAATGTTTAGGAATTAAAATCTTATAAGAATCATATTCCTTCTCATGTTTCATCACGACCTTCTCTGGTAAAACTGTAACATTTGTTTTTTCCTTTATGTAATCCGCTATGTCCTCCGATGATACATCTTTCGACACATTATATATTAAAAAAGGAATCCTTATATCAGCAGCTTTGAATTTCGAAGTGAAATCAACATTCGCAGTGCCTTTTTTTCCAACAAAACGTGATTGCTTCTTACGTCTTTGTACTAAATTCCAATCTTGTTCCCTACTAGCCTCTGCATAATACTGTTCATTATTGTTTACAGGCATAATCTTATCTTCCGTACAAATTCGTTGACTCGTCCCCGATACATCTAGTGCAGTTGCACTCAATGTAGGCTGAAGTGGGACAGCAATACGTTTGCCGCATGCATCTGACGACGCACACGCACTCCGTATATTAACACATCCACCGTCTTCATTCATTAAATGCAATGAGCCGTTGACAACTGAATCAGCATACGATATGCAGTTTACTTTATTAACATTATGAACATTTTCACAAGATATAGATTGAACCTCCTTATTTTGCAGTAAACGTTCATCAAGCAATTCTTTTGAAACATAATCGCCTTTTATTTTCTTCACTTCAGATTGCAACAATAGTATATCCTTTAATAATCTAGTTACATCAACATGATCAAATGTAATAGGTGGCAGTTTATTTAAATCTCTCGCTACAAAAATAGGTACGCTTTCTGGATCCGTGTTTTTAAACAACGATATAATATCCTCCAAGTCTCGACATGATTTTTGATCTTTTCTTCGCTTTATTTTTTTAACATTAGTAGTTACAGATTCAAACAGCAACGACTTTGCACCATCTATATCATCCGTTGTAAAAGAAGAACTGCACACTTTGATTAAACTTTCTTCATCCATAACATCAATCTTGTTTTGAATAAAGGCGAGTATCTCGCTTATTACAATATTACACGATGTACACTTTAACAACGACATTTTTCATATAAATACCACGACCTTCAGCGACGCAGGGTAGGTCGCGACAATGATATAATAAAAAAAAAAAGAATTGCACCTGACAGTTATAAATAACGTGATTTTATATCCATTAAATATCTTGAAGATAGATTCAAACATGTCAATGAAATAAGCTGGCTTTAAATATTTGAGCAATAGAATTTAATTTTTCTGCTAACAGCACAAAGTATTAGGCTTTGAAAAGATATCCCCATTTCGTAGTGTTATATCAATTTCTATTCTTAATTGCACTTTTAACTTACAGTTAGTTTGTTATTTTTACACATTAGGTAACCATGCTGAAATTACGACATAAGTTAGATATTTAAACACTAAAGTACAAAGTACCTACTCAGTGATAATTATGCATACCTATATGTGTAAGTAGTTTATAATCAGTAAACAATATTAAAAAAAAAAATCATGTGTTTGTTAAAGTTATGGCTTTAATTTAAACAATTTTATCTCTAAATATTATGTAACTGAATATTGATAAGTTTATTGTCTTTGACCTATAGTTGACTACCATATCTGACCAGATACACCACAGGCAGAGATGGGCAAAATGTAATCAGATTAATGATTAATGATTACGATTACATTCTGTAATCATTAATCATGATTAATGATTAACGCAATCAATCAAAAAAAGTAATCATTTTTCGGTGATTAAGGATTATTAATCTTTAATCAGATTACAATTAATCATGATTACTTTTATGATTACTTTTCTGTTTGATACGTAAAATGTGCTGCCGACAGCAGAGCGGCGCTCGCCTTTTTTTTATTTATAGTGTACGACTACTACTAGCTAAACTGGCGAACTGAGTACCACCACATAGTTAGGTGTTAGGGCGATTACCCGAACTGGGTCGTGGCCTCAGTACAATAGTGCAAATACCGGCATAGTGACTCGCTTCGACCTGACTACTTTCAGGATCAGTTAGTGCTCGGTGGACATTAAGTAAATCCAACGAAATCTAGCTAATCATTGATGCTTTTACCATTGTTCTGGATGATTCCTGGATTATTAGAACTGATTATCAATCTACCGCCCATATTTTACTGAAATACCGTCTCCAACCCGATAATCCACGCCCGCCTTCGGGATGGAGGTAGAGAGACAGAGCAAGATAGCGCAAAATTTTAATTGATCAGAACAAGACATCATTTTCTCAAATTTACACAAGCTTCTATAGCGCAGAGCGCAACATCACCTTTCTTGGTCATCCGTCTCTCTCTACTGACTCGGTTTCGTCTTTGATGTAAACCGAGCCGCCGCGCCGCACACGTTCGTATCGTATTTTGAATTTTAATTCATAACTAAAGTTGAGATATCGATCTGTTTTTATTTCCGGATAACTGACGTTCTACCTAATAACTTTGATTCTTACAATAAATCAGCGGGACACATACATAGTTTTTTTTTCAATTCGCTTAATTTTTTTTTCACGTTTGACTTCTAGTTTTTTAAAGACTAAAGAATATAGTACTCAGAAAATAAGAAGCAAATCGACATACGGGCACGCGCCATTTTTATCTCACTAAAAACGCTTTTTTGTTTACCAAATTATATATATATATATATTGTTTAATGAGTAATAAAAGTAAAAAAATTGTAATTACATTTTTCTGTTTTGAAAATTTAACTTTAACTTAAAGCATTGCACACAAAGTCTTTGGCCATTATTAGAAGTATTCTCCATCTCGAATGTGGGCGTGGATTATCGGGTAGGAGCCGGTATTTCAGTAAAATATGGGCGGTACTTTGATAATAACTTCTAATAGTCCAGGAATCACTCAGAACAATAGTAAAAACATCTATGATTAGCTAGATTTCGTTGGATTTACTTAATGGCCACCGAGCACGAACTGATCCTGAAAGTAGTAAGGTCGAAGCAAGTCACTATGCCAGTTTTTTCACTAGTGTACTATGGTCACGACCCAATTCCGGCAATTAACCTACCAACTCAAACGGCTGAAAGCACAAAAAATTGTCCTGAACGTACTCAGGTCGAAGCGAGTTACTACACAGTACACAATTGCAAAGACCCTTATAGTGATTATGATTCGCTCAACGAGACGGATATTCGGGGTCGGACTTGCACCGGGTGCCAGCACTGCCTAATCTTCGCCTTTGCCGGGCCTGGGAATCCAGATACTTCCTAGGGGCCCAGCGAGCGATTGGTCTTAGACAGGCCTCCTCCCTGGGAGAGGGTCGTAAAACTACCCAAACAATACCTCCCATTGGGGCGGCGTGTGAGCATACACACGACGACACCACCCCACCCTCCGCTGGACGTCACCCCCCCCCTCTCTGCTGGACGCCACCCTCCACTTTCTGCTGGACGAAACCCCAACTCTCCGCTGGACGCAACCCCCCCAATCTCTGCTGGACGCCACCCCCCCACTCTCCGCTGGATCCCCCCAATCTCCACTGGACGCCACCCCCCACTCTCAGCTAGACGCCACCCCACTGTCCACTGGACGCCACCCCCCCCTCTCCACTGGACGCCACCCCCTACTCTCCGCTGGAAGCCACCCCCCTCTCCCCTGGACGCCACCCCCCCTCTCTCCGCTGGACACCACCCCTCTATTAGACGGAAGTTTGGGGTCATATATAATTCGAAATAAAATAACTTGAAAAATTAAATAAACGAGTATTTAAATCGGTCTCTCTCTCAGCCAGAACTCAAAAGTAATCATTAAAATAATCATGATTAATTGAATGATTACTGTAATCAAGATTAATGATTACCCATGTAATCATGATTAAAGGTAATCTGATTACAAGTAATCATGATTACATTCGTCATGATTACTTGTAATCTGATTATTAATCTGATTAAAAGTAATCATGATTACGCCCATCTATGGTCGTGACCATAGTACACTAGTGAAAAAACTGGCATAGTGACTTGCTTCGACCTTACTACTTTCAGGATCAGTTCGTGCTCGGTGGCCATTAAGTAAATCCAACGAAATCTAGCTAATCATAGATGTTTTTACTATTGTTCTGAGTGATTCCTGGACTATTAGAAGTTATTATCAAAGTACCGCCCATATTTTACTGAAATACCGGCTCCTACCCGATAATCCACGCCCACATTCGAGATGGAGAATACTTCTAATAATGGCCAAAGACTTTGTGTGCAATGCTTTAAGTTAAAGTTAAATTTTCAAAACAGAAAAATGTAATTACAATTTTTTTACTTTTATTACTCATTAAACAATATATATATATATATATATAATTTGGTAAACAAAAAAGCGTTTTTAGTGAGATAAAAATGGCGCGTGCCCGTATGTCGATTTGCTTCTTATTTTCTGAGTACTATATTCTTTAGTCTTTAAAAAACTAGAAGTCAAACGTGAAAAAAAAATTAAGCGAATTGAAAAAAAAACTATGTATGTGTCCCGCTGATTTATTGTAAGAATCAAAGTTATTAGGTAGAACGTCAGTTATCCGGAAATAAAAACAGATCGATATCTCAACTTTAGTTATGAATTAAAATTCAAAATACGATACGAACGTGTGCGGCGCGGCGGCTCGGTTTACATCAAAGACGAAACCGAGTCAGTAGAGAGAGACGGATGACCAAGAAAGGTGATGTTGCGCTCTGCGCTATAGAAGCTTGTGTAAATTTGAGAAAATGATGTCTTGTTCTGATCAATTAAAATTTTGCGCTATCTTGCTCTGTCTCTCTACCTCCATCCCGAAGGCGGGCGTGGATTATCGGGTTGGAGACGGTATTTCAGTAAAATATGGGCGGTAGATTGATAATCAGTTCTAATAATCCAGGAATCATCCAGAACAATGGTAAAAGCATCAATGATTAGCTAGATTTCGTTGGATTTACTTAATGTCCACCGAGCACTAACTGATCCTGAAAGTAGTCAGGTCGAAGCGAGTCACTATGCCGGTATTTGCACTATTGTACTGAGGCCACGACCCAGTTCGGGTAATCGCCCTAACACCTAACTATGTGGTGGTACTCAGTTCGCCAGTTTAGCTAGTAGTAGTCGTACACTATAAATAAAAAAAAGGCGAGCGCCGCTCTGCTGTCGGCAGCACATTTTACGTATCAAACAGAAAAGTAATCATAAAAGTAATCATGATTAATTGTAATCTGATTAAAGATTAATAATCCTTAATCACCGAAAAATGATTACTTTTTTTGATTGATTGCGTTAATCATTACTCATGATTAATGATTACAGAATGTAATCGTAATCATTAATCATTAATCTGATTACATTTTGCCCATCTCTGGTCACGACCCAATTCCGGCAATTAACCTACCAACTCAAACGGCTGAAAGCACAAAAAATTGTCCTGAACGTACTCAGGTCGAAGCGAGTTACTACACAGTACACAATTGCAAAGACCCTTATAGTGATTATGATTCGCTCAACGAGACGGATATTCGGGGTCGGACTTGCACCGGGTGCCAGCACTGCCTAATCTTCGCCTTTGCCGGGCCTGGGAATCCAGATACTTCCTAGGGGCCCAGCGAGCGATTGGTCTTAGACAGGCCTCCTCCCTGGGAGAGGGTCGTAAAACTACCCAAACAATACCTCCCATTGGGGCGGCGTGTGAGCATACACACGACGACACCACCCCACCCTCCGCTGGACGTCACCCCCCCCCTCTCTGCTGGACGCCACCCTCCACTTTCTGCTGGACGAAACCCCAACTCTCCGCTGGACGCAACCCCCCCAATCTCTGCTGGACGCCACCCCCCCACTCTCCGCTGGATCCCCCCAATCTCCACTGGACGCCACCCCCCACTCTCAGCTAGACGCCACCCCACTGTCCACTGGACGCCACCCCCCCCTCTCCACTGGACGCCACCCCCTACTCTCCGCTGGAAGCCACCCCCCTCTCCCCTGGACGCCACCCCCCCTCTCTCCGCTGGACACCACCCCTCTATTAGACGGAAGTTTGGGGTCATATATAATTCGAAATAAAATAACTTGAAAAATTAAATAAACGAGTATTTAAATCGGTCTCTCTCTCAGCCAGAACTCAAAAGTAATCATTAAAATAATCATGATTAATTGAATGATTACTGTAATCAAGATTAATGATTACCCATGTAATCATGATTAAAGGTAATCTGATTACAAGTAATCATGATTACATTCGTCATGATTACTTGTAATCTGATTATTAATCTGATTAAAAGTAATCATGATTACGCCCATCTATGACCACAGGTCAAGAAATTAATAGGTAAAAAGTTGGTAATTTCCGCAATAACGCGTGATAATTTAAACCTTTATACTGTCGCAAGGTAGCCAAACATGTTGCTCCATTCGGACAACAAGTAGACGAAGATTTTGTGTTCATGTAGGACAATGCTCGTGCACACGTTTATGAGTATAATGTCACGCACGAATCCTATCGAGCATGCATGATATTGACATAATGACGTTCAAACAGATGCCTCTAAATATAAACAGAACAAGATCTTTTCATGCGTCTCTCGCGAACTTGGTGCAGGACTCCATATGCCTTTCTAGACAGCCTGATTTTTAGCAAGCCGAGGTGATGCAGATGATGTTGCAGTGTATTAGGAGGTCCTACTGAATATGAACATCCATTTTTAATGTTTTTTTCCTGTTTCTATTCATATAGAAAACGAAAAAAAAAGTTGAAATAAAAAAACAATAAAAAATTTTTCATTGTTTTACTCCACCTTGGTCTTTATTTTTTTTTTTTATTGTTTCGTTCGTTCTACAATAATTTTATTTTAAATAACAGACAAACATAAAATTACCATTTAAAATGCACTTTTTGAGTAGGTACTCATTAAAAGTATGCCAGAGTCGTAGGAATTCTTGACGTGTTTATTATTTATTAGGTATGCATAAATAAAAAACAGGCGATAACTCGTGTCATGATAGCAAAATTATCTGCAAATTCATTCCATTGATTGAGTTGTTGAAAAGTTCGCTTATCGTAAGTAATAGCTTATCTTAAGATCTAGCTTAAATGACTAGTCTTTTTATTTTCTACCCATAAAATGTGTTTATACATTAATTAAGTAATGTAAAGACATGGCTATAATAGAACGCCGATATTGAGCGCGACATCATCCTCCGATAACAATAACCTTAATCTTATCGAAGGAGAAGGAGATAGTGCGTTGTGTCTGGCGCGCTACCCGTGAGAAAGGTTTGGATGCGTGGGCTCTTTATCCCACACCTCCCAGAGAGGAAACCTGAATAAGGCTACTCGTTCCCCAGTTGACTGGATGAATTTGGTTTCCTAGGCCTGGTGGAGCGCTTACAAGGACACTCCGGGGATTTTTAGTCAGTAGGAGTCGACACACCAGGGTCGATATCCTCACAGCAGCTCTAATGGTCCTATGTGGGATATTCCCCTGGGTCACAAAACAAAAAGGGCAATAACAGATTTTTTTTCAAATTAATTACAAATATAAATATCCTACATGTTCCTTACGTCTTAGGGTGCGAGTATAGAAAATGCTCAGCCAGCGAATTTATAGGTTGTGTGACAACGCAAGAGCACCCCTGTGGGTACGGATCTCGACTTCGACGGCCAGCTTGGGAAAGAGCCTACGGTGATCTTAGCGTTTCGAAAGTGACTACCTTGAGAAGAAACGCCGAAAGAAACTCAAGGCTGCGTCGGAGTGCTACGTTTGCAGCGCTGCAAAATCGCTTATTTTTCGACGACTTTTCGTATAAATGCATATAGAATGTTTAAATAACTTTTGGGTAGCCTCTGCTGAGCCTCCTCTGCTGAGCACCAACTGTAAGAATCCGAATCGTTAAGGTTGGCATTGAGACTAGCCAGTAGACAATTGTTCTCGCTTGAAGCTATTTTGTTTTCAACTACATAGAACGGCTTTCGTAGGGTACAGTGCTCACGAGTTGTGTCCTGGGGGCTAAGGCCCCAGCCTAGGAAGCTGGGGGCTGGGGGTTTATTAAGATAAACCTAGATCATTTTTTTTTTATTAGAAAGAAGTAGGTAAATAAAATAAATTTAAGATGTAAGTACTTACAATCATAGATGGGCAAAATGTAATCAGATTAATGAAAATGATTAACGATTACATTTTACGTTTTCTACCATTAATATGACTGCATTTTGTTCATTTATGTTTTAAACACTACAGAATCCCAGATTACATACACATTTATGATTTTTTAATGTTTTAGCAGGATTTAATGATGATTACAGAGGAAGAAAATTAAAATTACGACTATATTTTGTAATCGTTTATCATTAATCAGATTACATTTTGCCCATCTCTGCTTACAATTATGCTCCACGAGAGTATAAGTATTGCATTTCTGTTATGCGTTACTCTTTTCTTATACGTTATTTAACTGATAAGGTGTTTACTTATCTTTAGATATAAATATACCCGTAAGTAATATAAGCAGCAGTTGATCACTGACAATTTATTGAGCATATAACTGAAGTGTTTTACTCGAATACAGTGAAGGTATGTAAAAACGGCTGCTTTCAGATGTAAAATCTAGAGCGAAATGTGTAGTATACTATTAATATGAAATTGTTACTGACGATTAAACTTTTTTTTCAAACGAATTCAAATTTTAAAATTTCTATCTTTTTTCCTATAATTAAAGACCTAATTTAAAAAATCTTAGGTAAGTCCCTGCCTATAGGATTTTTATAGGTTTATTTAAAGTACGTATATGGATTCTATTTGCCTATTGAGTATGGATTCACGTAAGGTTAAGCAATACGAGCTATTAATTTAAGTACTAAGATAAAGTCGAGATCAAAGTTTTAATCGCATATAATCATAGCAAAGTTTCCGATCAGTGTCTTAAAAATATATATCACAATAACAAAATATAATTCTAAACCAGAAAATAAAATCAAAAATAATCATAAATATTCAAATCAGTTAATTAAATGACTTAAAAGTTATTTGTATTGTTACGGAAAAAGGATAGGGTATGTAGCGACCTCTATTGTCCCGTAGATGAACCATCGTTCGTAATGTTATCTTGTGGCGAATAATATAACTACAGCCACTAGTGGAGTTTTCAATTGGAGAATAGAAAGCCATTTTTAGTAGGGTCGCTGCAGTAACGTGACTAACATTGCTAACGTAAATGTAATGTAATATACGCGATGACTGAGGAATTTTCTTTGCAATTGGTGGGACCTGCTATTCCTCCAAATCCAAGACAGGTTCAAACGCGAGTAGTATACCGACAAGAGCCATCATGCCAAATTTTCCCTGCCCACGTCATATCCTGTTAGATTGCGATTCTATAAGCCGCCGCTCACAATAACAGTGAGGCGCATTCCACATGCACTAACTTCATTTCAAGTCACCGGCTTCGCTAACGGCGCTGAAGAAGTATAGTTTGTCCACTATCATCAACTAGTGCGTTTACGAACCGAAGTGCTTTTCCATTCCGACTTAGCCTTGAAGTTCTTTCGCCATTTTTTCTTCCGAAACGCTAGTAGATCATTTTAGGCTTTTTTCCCTGGCTGGCCCTCTAAATCGAGGTTTGTACCTACAGGAGTGCCGTAAAAGCCATGTAACAAAAAGTACTCAAGTTCAGATTATTTACTTATTTTCCATAACTTGGCAATGAATCTAACTGACTGATCTCTTTACTCCTGACTCTTGACTGACGGACGATATTCGGAGGTGAATGGTCATAATTTATATTTACAGATGCCACTACGTTGGGGAATAGTAACGGCAGGGAAGATAGCGAATGACTTCGTCAACGCAGTCAACTCGTACTCCAACAAGGGTGACCAAGTCATTGTCGCAGTAGCAGCACGCGATGCGGGAAAAGCTCGCGCGTTTGCTAAAACTCATAAAATATCCAAGGTTTTCGAGTCATATGAAGCAATGGCTGCCTCCTCAGATATAGGTATCCTGCAATCTATTTAAATCTTGTAGACTATTTTTTATATTGTCATATATATAATATATATAAGATACTAAGGAAAACATCTCTATACACGAATTAAAATTTATTAGACAAACTTTCGAATTATCAGTTTTTTACATGCATAAAGTATAATAATTACGAATAATTTACGAAATTTTTCTAAGTCCCCGAACTTATTTATGAAAAAATGAGAGTTATTGTAAAAAAATCCTGAGCTGACTGATGGCTGACGATGTGCTAGATATTATGACTTACATATGAGTATATGTATACAAATTGATTTTAATTGTGTTTATTTTATACAAACATTTAAAGAACAAATAAATAATCTTAAGATGTTTCCATAGGCTACCTGTAACAATTATTGTCTTAAAATAAGGATTTTAAGATATATATTTATTGATACATCATTCTTTTGTCTTCAGATGTGGTCTACATTGGAGCTTTAAATCCAGATCACTATAGACTTGCTAAACTTTATCTTGAAAATGGTAAACACGTGCTTTGTGAGAAGCCATTATGTCTCAATTACAAACAAGCGGAAAGTCTAATTAATTTTGCAAGACAAAAGAATTTATTCCTTATGGAGGCACTTTGGTCTCGATTCGCTCCATCATATCTTGCATTAGAACAAGAGATCAACTCTGGAAAAATAGGTGACGTTAAGTTCGTTGAAGTTACATTTGGAGTACCGATCATTGGAGTTCCCAGACTTAGGTAAAATATGTTTACCTACTCTATAAGCATCTAATTATTTTTATTATAAACACCGGACTCAGTTGTGCTTTTTAGGAGAAACCTTTACCCAACAAATAGATTAGAGTGACATGATGATCTTGAAGATCTTCATTTATTGATATATGTTTTTAATATGAACAAAGACAGTGCGTCTATAAATATTTCAACACTGTAAATAATGTATGTTTAAGAATAAAGTCATCTATATGACTATTTATCTAAAATACGAATCAAAATTTAGATAATTGCTTATGCTTATTGACCTGGTCTTCAGATAAGAAATTGAATACCTAGTTACTGAATTTCAAGTTGCATCTATGGATATCACTCATACGAGCACTATATTTTTTATTGACGAACGATAAAATCAAAAGTTTAAAAATATTTAGTGAAATAATAAAAAATATTGACTAATGAATTTAAATAATACTACAAATTTTAGACAGAAAGAACTTGGAGGTAGCGCAATAATGGATATTGGTATTTACGCGCTCAATTTTGCGCAGTACGTTTTTAAAGATGAACCCAAAAAAGTAACTGCTATTGGAGAATTAAATGAAGATGGAGTGGATGTTGTTGACACGGTGGTCTTGGAATACGATAACGATAGGCGTGCAGTACTTCATTGTAATACAAAACTGAGGCTATGGAATAACGCTACTGTTGTTGGAACGAAAGGTCGCGCTACGGTAAGTACCTTTTTTTGGACAAATAGCATAAATTCTTATATTTATGTATTGGGATCATTTTAGTGTCTAAACTTATTGCAGTTTTTATTCTAGGTATGTAACTACACACTACCATTCGTGCTATGTCTAATAAAACCTATTTACTCGTGTTTTTAACCCCTAAGCACTTCGTTTTTTCCTCCTAAAGTACGTCATGATTTTGTTTTATTACAATTGCAGATGCGTGCCTTAAATTATGTATAATCCGTATTAAGTCAGTTGTGTAGTTTAGAAGATAGGAACGAATATATGGCCTGTAAAAAAAAGCGAATTCAATTTAATCCATGTGACTGAAAATGATAAAGAGGAAGGCAAAGTTTAAGTTTTTTTTTGCTCTATATTATAGGTTGAAGATCCATTCCATTTCCCCGAAGTTTTGATTCGTGCAGATGGAAAAGCAGAAAAATTCAGCTTGCACAAATCAAATTTGCCGTATAATTTTGAAAACAGTGCAGGATTGGTTTACCAAACTCTTGAAGTTATGCGGTGCATTAAAAATGGTAAGATTTATGAAATCTATGTGTGTTGCATATAATATCAATATCGTTACGCTATATCCCTTCAGCGAAGACTAAAGATACATAAGTTGTTATGCATTTTACGCTTCTGCGTTGTATCTAAAGTGACTAGTAGCGCAGTTGTTCGTAGTTCACAGTATAACACACGATGTTTACGTCGATACCATACTTTTATAGCTGGTAGTGACCTAGTTCGTAGATATAATCTGAGAAAACCTAGAGATACGATCCAGGATATCAAACCTAGGATCGTTCGTATATTTAGGAAAATCAGGGCTCCTAGACATTAGTCTGCCCTGATTACTATTACTTTATAGATAACGCTCGTAAAAAAGAGCAATTGACATAATCTTTCAAAATATCACGTTTACACGTTATATCAATTCCATACATTTGTGAACTTTTCTACTAGCGTTATCGATAAAGGACTGTCTCTGTCTCAGCGCTTTCACACTCTGGACTGTATCAGACTCTCACTTAAAAAAGATACTAGAAAATCGATAAGGCTATAAGACAAATGTAATAGTATGATAGGATATCAACGTGATATTTTGAAAGTTTACGCCAATTGCATACATTTTATACTATTTTTTTTACATTTTTAAGGGTGGCCAACAAACAACAAGACAATAAAAAAAAATTGAAAAAAAAATGCACATTAATGTGTTGCGCCGTTTAAGGCCACCACATCGTGCATCAAAAATATAAACAATACAACTTATAAAATAAACACATTAACAAACAAGAATAAAACCATGAAAGTGAAAACATAGACAAATGAAAAATCATATCAACAACTAGTGCGTGTCCCTCAACCACCCGATGATTTTCCTTTTAAAGACCGGCAGACTGTCAGCGAACACATCGATAGCTCTCTCCAGTTCGTTAAAGCCGCGAGATAAACTAAAAATAGGCGAATTATAATCCAAGGATGTCCGAGCATAGGGTGGGCCTATACACTAGCGTTATCGTTTATCATATGTTACTTTGTCTAGGCCTCCAGGAACGTAATGTAAACATACCATGTGTCTGTAGTAGGTATGAAGGAGTGTGAAATTGTGTCTTTTTGTTACATTTCAGGTCTACTGGAGTCACCACGCATGACGCACAAAGATAGCTTAACCCTAGCGAAGCTTGAAGAAACTGTCCGGAAACAAGTGGGCGTGCACTATGATGCAGATGAACAAGATTTTCCTTAAATTTTAAAGACATCAAACATTGCTAAACTAAATCTGTAAAAAAATATGGCTACGACCTATGATTATTAATAGCTTATACTTACCTACTTGGCTTTAGCCTATATTACATCATTTAATAAAATACATATAATTGAGTTTTTCTTATTAAAATCAAATATGTTTTAAGCATTAATTAATTATTGAGCGAACAACAACAATTTCACAGTAAAATAAGTACATTATCAGTATCAATCAATTATCACCATCAATCAAATATAAATGACATCAATATCATCATCAATACATGTAATAAATACGTTCCTTAGCCACCTATCTAATTTATCTAGGTCAAAAATTATTTGAGATTTTCTATATATACTGCTTGAAAAAAAAAAACACTTGTGCGATGTAGGTTAGTGAAAATCTATTGAAATTTTTAATCAACATGCACATATTTGGATGCATTTATGAATTCTGTCCGCTAAACTCAAAAAAAGCCAACAGATTTAGGTGCGATTTTTCACTATTGTATTGTGGGAAGCTGCCCATAACATTTAGTGTTAATTTTATTTCAATCAGTTCATAAATAAAAAAGTTATGCAGTCTTAAAAAACAAGTCGATAATTAATTGAAAAAAAAAAGATATAAAGTAAATTTCCAGCTGATTTGGCTGAAATACATACATATAATATTAAATACTTAACAAAATTCTAACTGATCATTGTGTGAAAATGAAAGATATATGAGAAGAACTATTATTAGAGGGCTTTCTTGATGCGATAGACCCCAAAATAATGATTATCAAAACTTTTGTTTACGTGTTGTTGCGTGCTAGTATCAGAAACGGCTTAACCAATTTAAATGATTTAGAATTTTAATACAAAATGATTACTATATTATCTAAATTTTAATAATAATGTTTTTAAAAATATAATAATAATATATCGTCCCGTTGTATTCTTCCCGGGAGAAGCAGAGATAAGTATATTACTAGCTGTATCCACTTCGCACTTATATGTCCAGCTCAAATTAGCCAGTATCAAAAGTGGTGCCGCTTAATGATATTTTATAACAACGTAGAACAGGCGGAGCACTTCAGTGATCGCCTTCTCGTCAGGTTTTGTTGTGAAGGTCTATCCCGGCCATCAACATATAGTTCTGTTCGAAAAAAAAACGTCGGAGTCTATCCTTTTTTTGTAAAATTATATTATGAAAACACTATAAAACGACATCTGTTGCTGAGTATTGTAAATCGTTTTTGCTAATTGTATTCTATATTTATTATATTAATATATAATTATAATTATTGTAATGTACAGAAGAAAGAATCTATGAGATTTACATATATCGTTTAAAGAAAGATTTCGACTTTAAATAATTTATATCTTAGTGAATGTACTAATTCCATGCGAACGAAGTTGCAGGCATAGCTAGTAAAATAAATACAATTAAAGATACAGCTACTAATTTCATAGATAAATATACCTTAATGTCTCTTTCCAACTCCTCCATAAGAAATATAGCGTGAGGAATTTTAGAGCATACTGAACGCTTTCTTTTGGGTCACTATAAGAATATTTTACTTTTTCAATAAGGTTCTGTAATATGGTGAAATTTAATTATTTTTATTTCTTTAACTGTACAATTTTAGTAAAATAGTAATTGATAGTAGGTTCTTATAACGTATATTTTAAAATTCAATTTTTGTCCACCGTTCTTTATAAACGCAACATGAAACGTCATATAATACTTCGTAATGCCAACCTAAAAGTTTTACCTTTAAATTTAGGGGTTTTCATTATGAAAAATGATATTCATTGGCAAGATTTATAGATTTTAAATATTGTAACTTATGAAAAGCTATAAAAAATGTACGATTTTGTTCAAGTTATATTTATTCATGGCTCTGCAGATTTATCTGAATTACTTATTAGCTGATATGTAAGCTTTAAAGATTACAAGCAATTTTGTACATTTTGTTTTGATTATACTTTAATAATAATAAATAATGTTTGTTTTGGTAACATTGACTCAAACATTGTTAGTATACTATTGAAATTATATTAATATATAAATAAGGTTAGTTACAAAATTGTGTGCCTGAAAATACAGTTACTGGCATAAGGGCAGTCTAGCTTACCGGTTATCAAGCCCAAGACGGTGTTACAGCTAACCTACACTCTACTCAGTAATGACGCACACTATTTGTGCAGATTTGCGAAGAAGAAATCGGTCCGCGTTTCCGCGAACATGCCCGTCGCATTATAGAAACGAGGGAGCCGAAATAACGTCTGGAATACATTATTGTATTGAACACATAGCACATTGAAGATGCTCGATACTGAGACCATCGTGTCCCGGAGATTTGCCCCTGGTCATTTGTTTAATAATTCGAGGTACCTCTTTGGGTGTGCATCAGGTAGTCATTACTGTGTCCAGTATCGTAATATCAGTTTTGAGTACGACAAGACAAGAAGAAACTCAACAAAAAAGTGATTCCTGAATATCACCGCCACACCTCTAACAACATCAACTCCGCCCACGCTCACAGAAACGCTTTGCTTGGTTTATTTGTGAAGGTCTATCTCGGCTATCAACCATAGATGGGCAAAATGGAATCAGATTAATGAAAATGATTAACGATTACATTTGACTTTTTTACCATTAATATGACTGTATTTTGCTTATTTATGTTTTAAACACTACAAAATCCCAGATTGTATACACATTTACGATTTTTTAATGTTTTAAATGGATGTAATCCTGATTACACAGCAAGAAAATTAAAATTACGACTACATTTTGTAATCGTTCATCATTAATCAGATTACATTTTGTCCATTTCTGTTATTCACGTATTTTTCTGTTCGAAAAAAAAAGGTGACAGAAACGCAAGACTTGTTATTGATTTATTTGTATTCGTTCAAAAATTAGGAATATCTTTATTAAGCGATAATACGTAAAAACATTCAACTTTATATGCTCTCAGTTGGTGTGTCCACTTAAAAAAATATTTTACTTTCTTTCGGATTATTAAAAATAAGTCAATAGATGGCTTTCCATATCGCATCCAAAATATAAAACTCTGTTTGACGTTCCTGTGAGCGTTAACATGCTTGTTAAGCGTAACCCAGTAAGTATTTGAAAAATATACATATATTTTATAATAAATTACTAATCAAATAGACATTTTTTACAATTTACGAATTAGGCAAAAACATTTTCAACTTCAATACTTATAAAACTCAATTTTTTTTAGAACTTTTGTAAGAGAATTTAAATATATTTTAGGAAATTTTAAGTCTAGTCTTGGCAACGCCGTAGTACGACCTCCATAGTAATATTTATTTCTATTTTGTGATCTAATTTTTATCTTTTATCGTCGAAATATTATGTTTTCTTATAAGTAAAATTAATGTTTGTTTTTCGCTATATTACATTAATTGTGAAGCGTGTGAGCGTATAAATAATGGAAGGAAATAGTGCTATATTGTGTGACAATCTAATCAAATGGCTACAAACTCTAAATTTAAAGGCCAAACATGGAAATCCATCAGGTAAAATTCACTTTGACTTCATGTCTTTGGATTCACTATGTCTGAGTAGAAATTTATCATGTGATCGGTCTTTGTGACCCCGTATCAGACATCGCCCGCTAAGTGGATAATTTCATCACTTTGTTCTTGTTTTTATTTCATTGGGCATTGTTGTGCACTTCATCTGTGATATTACTCAATCCTCGCCCACTCGTTATCGTTATAGCATGAAACAAATCATTCTGTAAATCCTGAGAACATTTAAAAGATGTCCATAGCAATTGCAATGCATTATAACACAAAACACTATTTTAAATGAATTATAATATATATTCATTGTCATTAATACACAATATTGATAAATATTGTCAGAAAATTATTGGTAATTTCTCTTTAAATTTAAGTCCTCAAAATTATCATTTCCATTAAAGTAATCATATTCTGACACGTTAGTTTAAAAGGAAAATAGTTTCTAGTTATGTTAGTATATTAGCATTTTTTTTAAATAATATATACATTACTTATTAATATAAAGGTTTGTGTCAGTTATAGACTTAGTTAATTTAATTTTGTCCCTATTATTTTATAAATTTCAGAATTGTCTGATGGTGTGGCTATTGCTGAGGCTTTAACTCAAATAGCTCCTGAATATTTTACACAAATGTGGAATTCTAAAATAAAGACAGATGTAGGTCACAATTGGAGATTAAAAGTTAGCAATTTAAAAAAAATCCTGGAAGGGGTTGTTGGTGGGTATTAATATGCTGAAGATATTATTTTGTACATTATTTGTGAGAAAATAATACTCATCATATCTTCTCCTTTAAGATTATCATCAAGATATATTGAATCTAAGTCTGCAAGAGTTTACAAGACCAGATGTAATAAATATAGCAGAAACGGCAGATCCCTCTGATTTGAGAAGACTACTGCAATTAGTTTTAAGTAAGGAATCGTTTTGTTTTGAGTTTTAATTGACAGAATGATCTTTTGTTACACTGTTACCATAAACAAGCAAAATGTAATCAGATTAATGAAAAATGATTATGATTACACTTTGGGTTTTTCATGATTAATATTACTGCATTTTGTTCATCTGTATTTTAAACACTATGGAATAATCAATTGTAAATACATTTATGACTCCTTAATATTTTGAAGGGATTAATCATGATTACAGACCAACAAAATTAAAATTACGACTACATTTTGTAATCATTAATCAGATTACATTTTGCCCATCTGTGACTGTTACTATATTCAGTTTGCATTACCTAATATAGAAAACAATAAGACAGAAAAAGGTCATGTTTGTTAATATAATTTGATGTTTCCATGCTGGAAATATTATTGAATATGACCAATTTTCTATTTCATTTAGCATAGCATTTTTGTTGATGTTTTGAATATTTGGACAGCTGAAAATATAGATTGATGTGTAATAGTGACAAATTATTACCTTAAAAACTGTGATCAGCTTTTTACTCATCACATCCTGACAACATCCTGAGGGCAAACTTATAAACATGGTATCTACTATGAAATGGATATAGAGTTAATATACTCTTTTTTGTAATAATCAGGTTGTGCAGTTAATTGTATAAAGAAAGAGGAGTACATCACCCGTATTATGGAAATGGAAATATCTTGCCAGCGATCCATAATGCAAGCTATACAGGTAGGCTTTAAAAATTAACATCATATGGATCTATTGCATGTAAAATATATTTATTGATTGATCTTTTAACCACTACCTATGCTATTTTATATTTCATAATATAATTAGTGAAATGTAAATTATAAAATATGCTTATGATGTTTTTTAAATTAATAGATACACATAATTTGTTTCAAATTTCTAGTAATAATGATTATGAAATACCAGCGGCAAACATTGCATAAGGAAATATTTTGTTTTGTTAAATAACATATTGAAATTAAGTTTTTTAAATCATCTACAATATTTATAATATATTAGAAGATGTGTAACTATACATTTTTGTTTGATTTAGTGATGGAGGTCATGGCAAACATTTATTATTTTTAATTTACTTGGTTTTGAAATATATATAGCTTATACTTTTATAGGCCTATACTTTTAGTAGTTTATTTAGATGGAAAATACCTAATAGAACACAAATCTTTCTGATAACTCATCAATCAAAGCTAATATGATGTCATGTCACCTCTTCAATAACCAACCATTTATTGTAGGCTATAGATAGTTAAACCAATCAGTATATATTTATATATCATATAGTAACATAGGTAGCAGCATATAGTTGTCTATCAACTCAGCAAACCTAACTTATCATATAATTTGACAGAGATGTAGCTATAGTTTCATTATATGACATGTAACATCTACTATACAAGTATACCATATCTATGTGCTTACATTTATTGCCATGTTCATTCTGTGTGGGAAATGAATTCAGTAAATCTTTTTGGCTTCAGCCAATGTTATATGACCTTGCTGGAAAAGAAAGTGTTTAATAACCTTGATTATGGCATTTGATTGTTTGGTTAAAAGTTGCCCTGCTAGTTGTTTTAATTTATGATTTAAAATTATTTTATAAAATTTAACTATTGCATTATTAATAAGTAAGATATGCATTGAGTTTGAAATATTACTACATTTATATTTACCTGTAATGTTTATTATTGCACAGTTGTATTTGTTCATAAATAATGTGTAGTATGATGATAAAATTCAGTTGTTTCTCAATATTTTTAGTAAACTTTTTTATGTGGGCTGCTTATAATAGTATTCTAACTGGAAAATATTTTAAAGCATAGAAAAGTATAATATGATAATATTTCCTTTAAATACATTAATATATGATTGTAAGGTTTTTAAAAGAATATGATATGTTTGCTTACATTTGAAATACAATATATTTAAAATGAGTGTTCAATATGGAAACTCTTCAAATTACCCATTAACGGGCATCTAGTTGGCTTTAATGAAGTAATAAATGCTCGTAAAAGATTTGCATAGAATTCGTTCTTTATGCATGATGATTTCCAGTCGTTATGTGTAGGGATGCAATGTTACGATACAGTCATCATTGCAAAAAGGCATACCCAAATATTGCCTAACGTTCGCTTTCGAAGTGGCTCATTACGGCGCGGGCTGTTGCTGCAAAGAAATTGAATGTTTTAGTTACGCTCATATTTATGTCCTTGGATCACGATACGATGCTACTCGAATAATGTGAGATGTCAGTTCACGTTCTAATGTTATGACTGCACCTGGTTATATTGTTATTAACATTTTTTTTTTCCAATTGGTATGGACATCACTATTGTGTTTAATTATGTGGTTATTAGTTATGTAGGGATGATTTTACGACCCCCCAACTCATAATTGTAACTAGATCAAAGGAATTCATATGAGTTTGTTGAATTTGTTTTGTTGTTAGGAGTTGGAGAATATAACACTCGGGTTAAACCGAGGTAATGCTCATTTGGATGTACCGGCTGTTGAGCATGCTGATGTTGATATGAAAGAAGTGCTCGCGCAGAGGTGTCATGAGCTTGAAGCGAAGGTATGTTTTGATTTTTTTGCAGCACTTATTTGCATTCGGAATCAGCGTTTTTTATCGATTCTAAATATATATATATATATATATATATATATATATATATATATATTACTATATCACCAAAAATTGTCGCTTAAACCAAATAACCTTTCACCCCTCGATATATACTCAGGTTGCCATTCATACTGAAGTTGCCATTCACACTGAAATTGTCATTCACACTAAGATTGTCATGCACAGTACGATTGTCATGCACACTAAGATTGTCATTCACAGTGATGTTTACTATTAACATTGAAATTGCCTCTCAAACTTCGCTTGCAATTATTTGTAGGTAAAGATACTTCAAGAAGAGAAGATGACATTGCTAAGTGAGATCACCCGGCTAACGGCGGCCCGTGATACAGCAATAGCGGCGGCTGAAGTGGATGATGAAACGGAATTGGATGAGGCAGGGGCATCCTTAGGGCCCGCCCACGCCGGCACTCTGCGGTACACGAACATGCGAGCTCAACTGGACGCTCTCAAAGATGAACTCGACAAGATTGAGCTGCAGCGAGACGACCAGAGAGCTCGCGCGGACGCACTCGAAAGGGAAGCAGCCCTTTTGAAACTTAGAAATGAAGAACTACAGGTATAGTACAACCAGGTTATAAAGTTCCATCAATCACTATCAATTCATCTGGCTTTGTAATATTTAAACTCTAACTAATTCACGAATGCATATGTTAATGTATCATGCCTTAGGATTTGGCACAATGTTTTTATATTTATTTAGTTAACAAATAACATTTATTTACAATTTCGACATGTGAAATTCGTTTTATTTAGTAAGATTATAATTTTTTGAAGTAGGCCCATGGTACTTATAAGTCTGGTTAAGCTGTACATATCAATGCATACTTTTATTAATTTGTTTTCTACTATCACAGCTTTGTTAATTATTTGCTTTATTTTGATTTCTTTTCAGCGGATCTTTTCTTTCAAGATTCATTCCTCAATGTTAAGTTTTTTTTTTTATTCGTTTTTTATTCATACGACATGAGTATTTAGTTTTGTATAGAACTTGAATTATGGTAAATATTTCCACATTCACATACAATAATCGTGTGTAAACTGCTTAATTTTTTTTTTCGCATATAGGTAGGCTAATCTAATGTATATAGTTGATTATTTTAAGTAGTATGCATGTTATACGCTCATCGTTTATCGTTTCGCTATTTTATAAGTAATTACATAATTTAGAATATCTTGGGATTTATTTATTATAAGATTCATAGGACCTACCTACCTATTACCTACCTACCGTACCGTTAGTATCTACCTATTCATAATAATATTATATTTAGTAATTTAGTTCGGACGTAGTAGTTCTTGAGTTTTATGTTTCGAGATAGTTGAACTCAGTTGTACATAATGCAGATGGCCGCATCAGAAAATGTAGCTCTGAAGGATGAAGTGGACGCGCTCCGAGAGACCGCCGCGAAAGCCATGGCGCTAGAGGCTACAGTTGCATCCTATAAGAAGAGAATGGAAGAACACGTTGATTTAAGAAGACAGGTGAATTAATTATTATTCACTGTTATTTTTTTTAATTATATTGAAATAGAAAGTTAATAACAATACTATCTGCTGTCCGTCATTATTTACGTCTTTACAATAGGTGGTACGCAAGAAACTAGAAATAAAAAAAAACACTAAATAGACGTAAATAATCATACAACAGGTTAAAAAATGTAGGTATATTTTATAGGATAAATTGATGCGAACAGTTAAGGAGTGGAATATGCTTCCAGCGATTATTCCACGGTCTTATGACCTGAGAGTCTTTAAGAGAAGAGTGAATAGACATTTTTATTGGAAGGATGAGGTCTGTCGTCGGGCTCATTTTCTCCTTCCACCAGGTGTAATTGAGGTTAAGCGTTCGCCTACAAATTATAAAAAAAAATGTCTTTAAAACTCTATTCTCTTTTAGGGCTACTTTTCAAAGTCACTCAAATAACGTTTAATTTTGCATTCCCAAAGTTTGAACACTTATCTGTCAGTATTATTAATTCTTCAGTTTCCAGACATGTAAAACTTAGACTATATTCTTGAAAATAGTTTGGTAAAAATTTCTTATGAGTTATTTTCAAGTTTCAAGTCATAGTTACGAATATGTACAATTATAATAATATAAACTTATTTTTGGGCTGTTAATACGGTATTTTAAATATATACATATTTTACTACTGTGGCTATAGTGCACTTGTGAATAAAGGACCGGAATTCATGCGTGATGACGCGAATGATCGGAGGTTCGAATCCGAGCTTGTGGTTTTTCTAGATTAAACATGGATTTAGGCATCACATGTTCACCGTTGAAGGAAAACATCGTGAGAAAACTTACATGAAATGTCATATACACATAACTGTCCCAAAAACGGCAATCAGCTGCGCTACTGATCACGATGGGGCTGATCACACATATAAGCGCAAAGTAGATAAAACCACTAATGTATCTCTGCTCACCCAGAAAGGGAAATAGCAAGACGATATTATTACTACTCGTTGCTATGTGAGATTCGTGATTTTTCTTACAGGTGAAGCTATTAGAGCGAGCTAATACAGAACATGTCCAACGTGCTATAGAGCACGAACAAGCTGCCACGAGGGCGAACGCAATCCGAACACAGCTTGACATTTACAAGAAGCAGGTATTTTTAATAATTAAAATATTGACCTTTTTTTGTAAGTTTACAAAAAATTTATTCGAAAAAGGAGACAGAAGGCACCTCTGCGCGAACGGCGCTTACGTAACCGGTGCATTAATAATACTATTTTACTTCTCTCTGCCCTTTCTAATGATATCGTCTCAACGTTGTTCCGTACTACAATTATGGGCATTTTCGAAACAATATTTTAAATATAATACAATATTATATATTGAATAAAACAATATTTTTTATGTTGGTTTTATTATATTTACAATGTATTTTCTTTTGTAAATGCTACTAGTATTTAAAAAAAAACATGTATGGTAATCTGTAACTGTACGAACTTTATACATCTATGTACAAAGTATGTGTGGGTATGTGTTGTATTTGTAGACACAATGTACAATTCAAATAATGTTTTACTATTATTTTCAATGATATAGTAATGAAATAATTGTATAAAAAAATATGTGATTAAGGTGACTGATTTAAATGAGAAACTGGACGCAGAAATAACAAAGGCAGATAAACTGGAGATTGAGAATAAAAAGTTCAGCAGCCATGTTGCTTCGCTGCAGCGTGAAAGAGACGCACTGTTGCAAGAAAGAGATACACTGCGTGAAACTGTTGATGAACTGCGATGTTCGACCATCACGACTGGTAATCTATAGTTTGTACTTACAACAATTTTTATATATGCTTAAATGTGATTACACATAACTTAAAAGACAATCTTCGCTACTTAAAACGCCCAAAATTAGACTGGTAGTTATAATCGAGACTTAAATTTGAGGCGACGCGAGAAATGTCTCTTCCATGCAATATAATTCTCTCTCGTATATCTTTTTTATAGAGGTGAGATTTTTGAGCCGATCCCACACCCTAGTTTCGATTATCATAACTATTAGCCCCAGTCTGGATTGAATTTGTGAATCTCATATGTCAAAAATGACATTCATATGAAGAAACTTTCAGGGTTGAAGTTTTATGCCCCATGGTAATTTAAAGAAAAGAGATAAAAAATAATCTCTACTGTTCCTAATCTGAAGCTATAATCTAAATAACCCTTTTACTTTAAGGTAATGCTCTGTTTTTATGCAGATGTAACATGGTCGATAATTTTTAACACTTGGACAATTTGTGATTGTGAATACCCTTTTTATAATTGGCAAACATTATAACTATTATGTTATGTGTGAGTATTGATTGATCCGTAATGCTATTAATACCTTACACAGGCGCTAGTGAAGACAACGTGTCCCGAGAATTGATACCAAATGACCTTAAAGAGAGGCTCATACGGCTCGAACACGAGAATAAATTGCTGCGACAGAATCAAGGAGTGCAGGCGGAAAAGGCTTCTGTTGAGGTAATTTTATATGGATTCATGAATGTTTTTTTAATCCTTTCAACTAAGGCGTCTAATTTCAAAACCCGCTAAAAAGATTTTTCGTACAAAATTACTTAATAGACCTAATAGTAATTTGAAATGTTTTTATCAAAGCAAATATTATATATGAATTTTCATTTTTTGCTTTTTCACTCTAGAATAATAATTTAAATACCTTATAATAATGCGATTGTTAAGTCAAAGATTAATTATAAGTTATTATAAATTTATGGGAATTGAAAAAAATATGTTATAGTGGGTTTTGAAATTAGAATACTCAATTGTCCTTTTAACGTTTTGTTTAATTTACCTTGAAAGTTATTTTTACATAGACATATCCACATTATTAGAGTCATAATGTTCGTACTGATTGATTGACAGGCTCTTCTGCAAGATTACGCGGCTCGTTTGGAGAAGCAGCGTGCGATTAATCGAGAAGCTAACCAGAGGATAATGCAGTTGGAAGCAACGCTGGAGGCGCCGCATCCGAGGCTCGCGTCCGCGTTAGAAGATAGCCAAAGAAAATGTTAGTTCCATTTAACCATTCACACGGCCTTATCCTACGGTCCTCGAAAGTTCACATCGCGTCTATTGGAAATTATTGTACCCACGGCGTTTTAGAGCCCTTCCCCCAATTACAGAAATGCTCTTTAAATCTTAAGTCGCTTTAAATACTAATTGATCATAAATTTCTACCAAATTGATGAATCATTAGTGTTTAAAAGTGTCTTAAAATTTAAGGACCCTTTCTGAAACTGAGCGTAAGTAATATACAATCCATTTTATATGAATTGTGCAATGGATTGTATGGTTGATTGGATCGGATTTTTCAGACGAAATTCGGATTCGTCAATCACAATAAAAAGTTACATGGATATGATTGAGATTGATACTCGTACATTTTATTTCCCAAGATTTAATTTATGTAATAAGTATAGGAGTTTTTTAGCTGTGGTCCAACTGTACAGATTTTATTTATAGCGCTTCAAGTTGAGGAATTGCAAGCGGCCCTAGCGGAAGAGAGGCGAAGGTCGAGCAAACTGCAAGAGGCCTTGAGCGCGCGAGAGGCAGAACTGCTCGCTACGGAGGACAAGTATAAAAAGTGCGTCGAGAAGGCCAAAGAAGTTATCAAGACGTTGGATCCGAGGACTACCGGTAGGCAATATTTTACATAATTCATAGGACCTCGCTTCGGTCTCAGAGTAGTCTTGAGTATGTCCAGTTGTTCATATACTTAGGCTGAGATTTATATACTTAACTTTAAGTTTGCTTAGATTTTTTTAAAACATTACAATTTATATTAATAAAAAAAAATAAAAAAGCCTTTATTTGTTCTTTTTTTTTTTGTTATTTACATTTAACAATTTATATTACTCAATGAATATCAAACGATTTGGTAAGTCACCGATTTTGTCAACATGGACTTGGCTCTTTAATGCTATGGCTATACTCAAGTTCCTATTACATATTCAGTTTTTTATCAAAATGAATAAATTTTTTGAGAACTTTGCCAAACAAAGTCGGAATAGCGTTTATAAATCTCAGCCTTAGAGGCTATCTGAAGAGGTTAAGTGAGCCGAAATGACGAAGGTGACAGTCAATGGACTCCAATCCCTTAGATGTCGCTGCCGTTGCTGTTAGCGTTCATTCCATAGATGCATAAAAGCATTGTATGCCCTTATGATAAATAAGTCAGGAATAAATTCCTTTAATTTAAACAAAAAAAGGAAACCCTTTATATTCATATCTATTCTATTTTCATGCCATCTATCTTCTCTATGAGAGTAATATAATATTTATTAACATTATATAATATTCAAATTCATGATGTGAATCTGCCTACCATCTCCAAATATCCTATGCACGTCACTGACTACACTGCTTTCCATCGGGTGCGCCGGTAGTCTCTTTGTCGAACCGGGTTATAAAATGAATCGCTTCGTACGAGTAGCTTGGATACCGCGATAAAACCTTAAACGTTATTCCGTAGCCGTAGCAGGCTTGATATATCGATAATTATGGTGAAAACAACAGGTCAACAGTCGATGTCGGATACCACGTTGGGATACACTCGTCAGGCTACCGGGAACGCAGTCGCGGCCAGACCAGACGCAACCCCGCCCAATAACAACAGGAATGAGTGAGTTTTTTTTTACACTGGCTACATGTGCTAATGTTTATAAATCCCGGTTTTCATTTTCGTCTAGTCATTGATTATCAAATCCCTGTCTAAAGGTACTGTTCGGTTTCTGGCAGTTGCTGTTCGGCAGTGGCGACCCTTTAGCGGTTGCCTGACAACCGCTGCTTGAGTGCTACTGTCGATCAGCGACTGCTGGAATCCGAAACGCGAAACGGTGGGAATTAATCTGTAATTGTCAAAATTTAAATGACTCGTTGGTTATATATAAATCAAATCAATCTGTTTTGTAAATCGTAAGGCAGAATCTATAAAATGTTGGCTGACGGAGATGAGAAATTTGATTATTTTCGGTTTATCTTTGAGATTTATTGCTGTTTATTGTAAGGCTTTGCCGGTGAAGTGGCTGTGTCGTCCATGAGGCCATATCAGTATACTAGCCCTCGGAAGTATCCGAAAGTGGCGGCCTAGAGTTTTATTTTTTCCTTTTTTTGGTGTGTGTCAATTATTGTATTATATTGTTAACTTGGTTGCGGCTGCTTCCTATTAAATGTTTTCTTTCTTTCTTTAAACATACCTTAAGTCAGAAAATCACTAAAAACAGGTGGAGCGGAGAGAGCGGTACTTCCGAAGCTGGACGGTGTCAAGGCGCAACGTCGACGCCGGGGCCGGACACGAATGAGCAGCGGTTGCTGGTCTCCGCGTGGTACCAGCTGGGCGCGCGGTGCCAGCGCGAGGCCGTGGAGTCACGCTTCGCCCTGCTCTCAGCGGGGCACTCGTTCCTCGCTCGACAGCGCCGGCAGCCTGCGCGCCCGCGGCCCACGCCCACGCACTCGCCGGCACAAGCCCCGACCCAATGACCCCGCTTCACCCCCCACCGGATACAAATCGGTACCAAGTGAGTGTCGCCTTAATGATGTGACTTTATTGGCTGTGACTACCGTATTCGCTCTCCAGCAGTGAACGCAAATGAAATATGGAACCATATTGGCTTATAAAGGTCATGTTATTTGATCTATTGGTTAGAAAAATTAGATAATTGACGGGTGGGACGCAAAAACGCTTTACTTTTAACTCAGGGTTTCACAATCACTTACCAAGTCCTGCACAATAACCCCGTTTCTCCAACTGAATATAAATCGGTAACAATTGAGTGCTACCTTAATGATGTAACTATGGCTTTAGTGGCTGTGCCTCTGATACATTTGTTCCGAAACAATGAACACAAATGGATTGTTGTTAATAATATGTTATTTAGTTTTTAGTTTAAGAAAATGACATAATTGATGGAGGTGACGCAAAAATCAATTACTTTTAGCACAGGTTTTCACTACGCAGTTCCCTAACCCTGCGCGATATCTTCATCTCAAAACCCCCACCGGATCTAAAGGGTAGCAAGCTAGTGTCGCCGTACAAAGTCAAATGAGGTTCGTAAATGTTCTGACGTATTCGTTCCGGGTAGTGATGGTAATGTAATATTTTGAATCAAAAACAATTATTTAAATAATATATTATTTGGATAATAGCTTGGGAAGGGGAGATACATAAACGAGCTTCGCGTAGACCAACCAATATAGTTAAGATTTATTCCGTCCTTGCCAGAAGTTTCTCCACTTTCTACACAACTACGTGACCCTTTTCTATGGAATTATTTATTGTATTATTTGTTGTATTTGTTGTTTAAGGCGACTAAGGTATCTCTTTGACACCGCAATTCAACCAGGTGTTCAGAGAAGGACAACTCGACCAAACCTGCATCCCGCTCCCTCCCGATCGTACTGGTTCTCCATTCCATCGGGCCTGAGGGAGCTCGGACGAGAGAGTGCTTTTCTGGCAGCGCGTCCTGTTATGCACTTAAATATCTCCTGCGCAATTGACTGTTTCCGAAAACTGGACCTTGATTTTCTTAATCGGCGTTGAAACAGTCGCCGTGGCCGAAGCCGGCTAGGACATTATCATCATCATCATTTATTGTCCCAATTTTTACATCTTAGTAAAGACGATAAATATGCAACATGCCATCTTTTTCAAATCCTTTGGAAGTCTTCCTACAAGGTCAAAGTGCAATCGAGATTACTAAAGGTTCAATGAAAGTTAGGTCTTATTGTAGTGATAGTAATAATTCTGTGTTTTATTTGCGTTTACTGCTTTTCGGGCTCCAAGTGTGATGAAGTCGAGATCTTTTTCATTCAATCATTCATCCTATCCATCAACAATTAATTAATAGGACAATTAATACTCAAAAGGAAGCCCATCAGTGATACATTTCATGGCTGTAGGTGTCGATGTATTCTCAGTTTTTCCAGCTGTTGTATGTGTACTATCCCGTTCTTACATTTATATACGTTGCAGCAATATTACTCAGCTATTGTGTACTATTTTTAGTATAACACTATACTGGGCGAGATAAAAATTCAAATGAACTTGCTTCTTGTTAGCATATATCTTAACATGACGAATTAGAAAAACAATGTATGAATGTATAACTCGTTTCTATAGGGGAGGTTACAGGAGTAATTGTACAACGCAAGTATGGTAAACTGTAGTCCGTAGCCCGCATGAAAACAGCCGATGGTCTTGTTGCGGCCCGCGAAATAGGATCAAATGAGCATAGGAGTTAAGTTTTTTCGTATATGTCATAACCCGTTACTACCAGAACTTATTAGCTCAGGCTATGTTTAGTTGACCTAGGATTTAACGCATTTCTCGGGATTTTGTGTGCTCTATGGCTATTCGTTTAAAGCTTAGTCACTTTACAGATACAAATTTATATACAAATATGTAACTTATACTTCGAGTCTCCTGTGATAGATTGTGCGCTTAAGGAATAATAATATAGCTGATAAAAATGTACCCTCCTTGTTATTCCTTATAAATTAAATCTCCTATTAACAAACTAGTGTTATATTCTGTCGAAGTTAATAAATCTTTAATACAAAAACAATATTATGATGTATAGATTATTTTTTAAAAAACTAGCTGCTTATGCAGGATTATTGGATATTAGCCGTGTTATTACAAAAAAGTGATGGTGGACTAAAATGCAAAAATTAAGCCACCTTAATGTACGAGTGATATTCAATAATTTTCGAGATATTTCAATTCAAAGATTTTTCTAAATGTGGCTTTGATACTTGAAACTAAATTGTTAAAAACAAAACTTCCAATAGATGGACAAAACTTTCATGGATTTTATTTGTGAAATGGTTTTGGGTAGCAGACATTTTAATTAGGCTGTTACATCTATAAAAAGGTTATAACTCGTATCACAATCAGTTAAGACGATTAACAGAAACCTATTTGGTTTCTAATTACAATTTATGTTACAGAAAATGGTGTCTAATTAAAAAACATACTATGACATAAACTCTGCAAACCACACGAAAAATATGGCCATCTAATAAGCTAACCAGAAAGGTATGGATATTACGGTTAAGGGTCAAAACTTTAGATTGTGATAGAGTATTGGCCTATTTATAGATGCAATAGCTCAATTAAAATATCAGCTATCCAAATACGTTTTAATACAATCCATTTAATTTGAAGATTTTTTAGAATTCAGTTTTAAGTTTCGATATCAGGCACTCTAAGATAATCCTTAAAATAGAAACATAACGAAAACTGTTTAATTTCGCTGCTTCAATGGTGTCTTAAAATGTTGCATTTTAGGTCCTCTACATAGATAGACAAAATGTAATCTGATTAACGAAAAACGATTACATTTTGCCTATCTCTGGTCCTCTATCATATGTTTCTAATAATACAGCGAGTTTCCAATAACTCTGTATGTGTAGATCTAAATGTACACATTGTGTAAGGATATTTTTAAAATAAAATATTTGTTATGTAGATTCATAATATTTTTCCTTTTATCATCTTATTCTATACATATTTACTTTTATAATTTTTATTTCGTATGGTTTGTATTTACTGTTTGGTATTACTGTTAATACCATAGATATTATATTTGTGTTTCTATATTGCTATGATCTTATATTCTTTATGAATCTTTCTTTGAATTTTGTTTATACTAATTTGCAAACATACGCTAAGACGTAAATGGTGTCGATAAATATCAAGTCTGCATATCCATGCTACGTAAAATGTGGGAAATGGAACAGAAGACCCTAAAAAATATATAACGATTTTTACACTATATTTTGGACCTTATTTAAGTTAATATGGAGAGGAAATAGCAAAAATGTTAGTAATTTCGCTACTAATAGCTATATTTGCATTGTGCTCCATGCGACTTACAAAGATTTAATATCTATCGACGAAATTATCGTCGAGGATCGTCGAGGGATATGTGTAATATATTACCAAAAATTCATCGCATTACCATATCTTCAACTGTATAAGATTTTTTGTTTTATTTAAATTTTAAAAGACAATTTTCTTACATTTAAAGTATTATTTAATTATTAGTAAATTTATGTTTTTTCTAAATAAATAATGTGAATAAGATATTCATAGTGCATTTTTGCTCAAATTAATTTTGGTCAATAGTTTTTTATTTTTTAGTAGACTGATTAATATTTACAGATTCTAATGCGATTGTAACTGCGTGTTTCTGTTAACAAAATTATTATTAATTTATATCAAAGAGTCATCAGAGTTTGCAATATATTTCATGTTATCATTTAAATAATTTAGTAATTAGACATTTTCAGGTTTTGTTAAGACTCCTAAAAACTTCTCAACACCTAATGAGAGATTATTTATATTTAAATAATATAAAAGCAAATATTTTATTGATTAATTTATTTATACTGGATTATTTATGAACACTATTACGATTTGCAGTTATTAAAAATGTTCTCAAATTTAATTAAGTAAAATAATTGTACACTTTGCTTTTATATTCTCTCACTTATTATAAAAATATATTTTATATGTGATATAAGACACAGTGATTAAATTTAAAAATTTATATGAACCAGTGAACAAATTTAAAACCTAGACTTTCCTTTTATATTTGTCATACATTTTTTAACAGTATTTTGATATATGATTGTTTTAAAAGTAGTAAGCGGTCATTTGGGAATGTATTGTGTGTTGATTATTTGGGAGAAAGTGTTACGTAGGAACCCCACAAGGACCACGAGTTTTAGTAATTTAATTTAATTTTGTGATTGTTTTTTTAGTAATTGGCTTAATATCCATATTATATTTAGATGACATGTGTTCTTTAATATATACAGAAAAAAATATAGCTAATAAATCTAATTTGATGTTAGAATGAATGTTTGTCAGACGTAGTAATTATGTCTGTTGTAATATTTAACGACTAAAGAATTCAATGGTTACTGCAGTGCGGTAGTGCAAATTATTTTGTAAAAACTAAATATAACTAATGTGATCGATTGTTTCTTAATGACAATATTGAATTTAAAGTTAATATATTGATTTTCATATATAAAACTTTGTATTATTTACTGACATTTAAAAAAACATATACCCTAACATACAACCTCATCCTTTCGAAGCCGGTTACAAATGTATTGAATATACGGAACCTTAATTTCTAAAATAGTAATAGTCCGATTAAAAAAAAAATGTTTGTTTTAATTTCAATTATTACTGTATAACAGGATCGGATTTTTATATTAAATAATAAATGAAACATAAAAAAAATTTAATATACTATATTTTTCACTGAGATCACAAACAACTTATAATTTAATTAATATCACAAGAAACAAAACCATGTTATTTTCACATTATAAATACATTTAATTTTACCACACTATATAATCTTAGGACGAGTTTAGAAGTCTCAAACTATTTCAATTATGTCTTATGTAAATAGTACAATATATTATTTTCTAAAAATATAAACTCGAACCGCATACAAAGCAAAAATGTTTCAAATAAATTCGTACTTTTTGATTGTAGAACATAATTGTATAAAGAAATATGTTTATACAATTTTTAACTATTATACATAAAATATTACCGAGATTTAATTTAAAAGTTTTTATATGTGAGATTTGAAGTGAATTATCATAGGAAATAACAGTAAAACGAAGAACTAAACTAAATATCTATGACATTAATGACAGGTTTGTACGGCACGCAGCATATTGCAGTCGCATGCCTGCAAAGTGTTACTTTAAAATAGGGTTGCCAATTACATGAGATTTCAAATACAGATACGGGCATACATATAGAACTACATTCTGGTATAATGTTAAATATAAATTTTTATCACATACTTGGATATTTCTTTATATGATGGATATTCTTGAAGAAATTATTTTCATAAAATAATAGTATGAGTTTATGTACTAAAAGTAAATACGAGGATATGTAATTACACATTTAATAAAATGCATTTTAAGGGTTTCCTTGTGTATTTGTAAAAAATTATGTAATCCAGAATTATAATAATAAATTAATAATTTATCTTCACATTATATCCCATTCGAGGTAAGCAGAGATATATTATATGGCGATGAGCAGCGCTACTGGTCGCATTATTTCAGATATTCCATAATTTTGATTACAGGTTTGGATAGCAATAACATCCCTGTTTTAAAGTAACGTTATAAGATAACTGTTTATAATATAAATACTGTTATTCTGTTGCGATTATGTAATATTGTAACCTATAGTTGAATTACATACTAGTCGAAATCTTCGTCGGAGTCTGTCCTTAACACGCTATCGGAGCCTGAGCCTGGTTCGCTGTCCACTGCGATTTCGCTGCACATAAATATTACATTTAAATAGCCTGATCCAAATTTATGTAATAAATGTAACGCAGAGATGGGCAAATTGTAATCTGATTAATGATGAACGATTACAAAACGTAGTCGTAATTTTAATTTTCTTGCTCTGTAATCATGATTAAATCCATTTAAAACATTCAGAAATAATAAATGTGTATACAATCTGGGATTCTGTAGTGTTTAAAACATAGATGAGCATAACGCAAAAAATTACAATACATAAAAAGATCAATAGATTGTTGGTAGCGATGTTTTTTGTGTATCCAAAACAAAACATATTTACTGTAGACAAGCCGATGGCAAAAGGAAACCGGTACAATCTTACATGTAGCCTACGTTTGTTAAGTCGTTATTTTTGACCTACAATTTAGAGCTAGGACATAACTAGAGGGTATGAAGACCTGTCGAATAGTACTTTGCTGCCCACTATAACTTATCTACAAAAAGGTAATCAAAATATCGACTTTACAAATATAGACTACATGTTTCTGTGCCCACTTCTCTTTTGGACGTTCACCGTACACCGCTTCGTAAAACATAAGTAGTTAGCTATTTAAAAACAAATAGGCAAATTAATTGCAAGAAATCAGTTTTATTAAATAAAAAGTTTGCGAACTGTAATAGAAACTTATCTAATATTTAAATATTTTGTTTATGATTAAGGTTAGATGGCGGTTATTATATTTCCTTAAAATGAGAAAAAGAACAATTTATGTTTTTTATAAAATTTCGTCAAAATTGCAAATCAAGGTTAGCTCAGCCAAAATCACACAAACGTTCAAGGAACTTGCCTCATGTCACTCGGATCGCGCAAGATAATTTCTGTTATATTTCTGTCAAGGAAAATAGTCAATTGTAATAATAATAACGTTGAAGACTACATGAGAAAAACAATATATTACAGATTCCAAATTACAAACTAATTGTTGTAATAAACTATAAAAACGTATTGTATTTCAATATTAGACTGCTTGTGTCGAAATATAGCACATATTTTGAATAAAACATATATTTAAAAAGTATAAAGTTTTTTTTACAAAGATAAACATTTAGCACACGACAGATAAACTTAAATTAATTAAGTTTTTACAAACTGTTAACAAAACCGGAGAAATTTAAATAAGGTAAACAAATATAAAAAAAAACGCAGAAAAATAAATAATGAAATTAATACTTTTTTTGCCGTTTATTCGTACAGACCCACATGATTTTTGCTACATATAAGTAAAAAATTTGACGTATTGTTTGAATATGACAATTGTTCAAACAATCAAAGATGTGCCTTAATTAGGCACTTTCACTGATATTTTTTTTGTATTTTCCTATACTTAGTCTTATTTTACAGACAATTGCACACATTGACTTAATCCCAAACTAGGCTAGTGCGTGTACTATAGGTTCAAAACAAAGATATGCTTTTTAAATTCGTATTACACAATATACAAATCCATTGCGATAAAGAAATTTGTCCATCACCGAAAATTTATCGGTGTCAATATTGGAATCCAGGACCTTTAGCGTCGCAGGCAGAGTTACTATCAACTAATCCATCAGGCTCTCATAAAAATTTTTTAACAAGGATGAACTACAATTTTTGTTGTTAGTGAAAATACAGTTAAACTGCTTACCCATTAAGATCTTTAGTAAGTTGGACGTCCACGTTGGTGACATTTTCATTCAGACCGTGCAAAGCTTCGCAAAAGTCACTGCCGACGTTCTGTAGATGTTGCGTATTAAGATGGAAACCCTAAAATAGTAAAAAAATTATAATAATTTGTGCCTAAATTATTTAAAAAAAAATCTATTATTTTTTTATTTTAGCTTTTTATGACAGTACGCTCAATGCAGTCTAGAAACGATGCTGACCATAGAATAAAAGAGAATTTGTTGACGGTTGTCATTATCACTCATATCTAATAAAACAAAACGAAAGATATTTAGATATTCATTACAAATGATGTACACGGACCGATCCCGAATGCGAGCGAAGGTAAAACGAATCATAGTGACGAGTTTTCTCTTATGTGTTAGTCTTATTTTAGTTAACCACAAAGCTGTCATTGCTGCTCGTTTACCGCCCCTAGGACAAAACTCACGATATTTTATTGAACTTAAAATTTAGGAATGTGACTAGAAGCATACTCCTTTAAAATTTTCAGTTGTTTTAATAGGTAGATGATTATATTAAACCACACTTGATGAAAGGCGAAAATGACGCCTATGATAGACCGTGTTTGCTCCACAAATGCCTATCCACTCATCTTTTAGTCTTCCAAATCGTATGACAGAGGAAAAATGGAGCAGGGAGTGCATACCACTCTTTCGCTGTTCCCATTATGAATGAAGCGAAATAAGATTGATTTTTTTGCTACAACAAAGAACGCTTTGACGGCTGACGTATTCTTTAATTCATAAATGGATATAGATATATGACAGCACCGTATAAGTATTCATTTATGAATTTATAATATGCGTCAAAAAAGGTATAACATCCACGTACAAGTAGGAAACGATTGTCAGTCACGCTAGGGTCCAATCGCGCAGGGGTTCATTAATAAAACAACACGCGAGCCGAGGTTTTCGCAAATAAAATAGCTTCAAAAGCTACATCTCCGAGCTTTATCTTGTGTATCTCGGAACGAGTAAGGATTGGACTTCACTAGATGTATTAGCTCGCATGTCCGCCGCACACTATCGCTTCGTTTATCTACGGATCTGGTATCATCTCTAATTGGAATATAAGCAGGACAGGATATGTATGATTACTTTGCGGCTTTTAAATAATTATGAATCATTTTCCTTATGTCAAGCGCTCGCAATAATTTTATCATTTACGATTTTATCACTTTATTCCTGCCTTGGAATATTAAATGTGTAAGCAACGTTGGGTCAAATAATGATTTATAAGAACAGAAATTATTAGACTAGTGAAAATGTTACGGTTTTTTGAATTTATCTCAAATTTGTCGATTATTTTTAAGTTCCTAACACTTGACGAAAATTGACAACGCTGGCAATATTGATTGAGATCAAAAACTAAGACACCTGAGCCAGTTAAACTTAGATGGAAAGTTTAGTTATCGTTATGGGATTTAGTCGGCGGGCAATTTCTGGATGAGAAGAGCTGAAAACCAGGCTCAATGACTCTTATTTGGAGATGTCTATACCCAACAATAGACTATACTGGGCTGATGATCATGACGATAATCTTATTATTCCAATGACCTGTTATACCGATGACTCATTATACTGAACACTAATGATTCCTAATACCGAAGACCCACCGTACTTATGATCCATTATACCGAAGACCCATTATGGCAATGACTCATTATACTGAAGACCCATTATACGGTTGACACATTTTACCTATGACAGATAAAGTAAGTTAAAATTAAGGATAACGGCTGAGTCTATCACCTTGAAAGGACCGCGGTCAAATCCACAGAACGAGGCTTCCATAGTATAGGAACGTGTAACCCCGAGGTGTCGCCACACAGTGACTCGCGCTGTGCTCTCTCGTTCTCTCTCTATTCGGAAGGAACAGGAACCGAGGGCGAATGCAGGGGAAATTCTATGCATAAGAGCTGGCAGCATCTGTGTATGTATTTTTTAAAAATAAGTTAATTATCAAACAAATTTCTTATTAAAATCACATACTGTAAGGATTTTGGCTGAGATTTATAGACTGTGCTTAGCAAAATTCTCAAAAAATAAATTCGTTTTGACAAAAAACTAAATATATAATAGGACCTTGAGTATAGCCATAGAATTTGCAGAGCCAAGTCCTTGTTGAGAAAATCGGTGGCTTACCTTTGACATTCATTGAGAAATATAAATTATAATGTTTTAGTAATGTCTATGCAAACTTAAAGTAGCGTCTATAAATCTCAGTCTAAGATTTCTATCTACTTTTCTTGTGAGGTGATATTTGCGCTCGGTTGACCATGATCAAGTTACAAATATCTTATATCTTCATACTCGTAGTGATTCGATTCGCCTTGTCGTATTTCAGGACTTTTGAGTTAAATTTAAAAACGTCAAAACAAACTTTTATTTCTTATCTTATTTTTTATGGAGAGATTGTGCCACTTTTTATGGATATATTATTATGGTATGGTGGGTATGCTGGACGATGTGTTCGTATGCCCCCTAGAATTTGTAGACCGGGACTCGGAATCTGGCTCCCCCTAGTTCCGGAGCTGCTAGAAACGTGAGATTATTAAACACTCCGTAATATGAAGATTAATTGTAAGATAATTTTGACCTTATTGAGGTCCCATTTTAAGATGAGCCCGCTAAAGACTCACGTAATTTTAATGCGGAACGTCCTAAGAAACTCGACATGGAAGTCAGTATACAAAATAGGTGATAAAGTACTTTAAAGGCGTCATACCTATCCGACAAATACTGTTAGTCCACAATAAAGTAAAAAGTAAACTTACTAGGTATTTAACGGGTTCATCTTGCACTAGACGGTCGTTACTGCACCAGCTCTCTGCCCCAGCGCATCCATAGAAAAACACATTCTTCTTACGCGAATGCCCATGGTAATCGCAGTAAACTAATGGAGGTTTCTTCCATACTCTCACTAAATATTCTATAAGACCCTATTGTAAATTCAAATATGATTATTTTTATATATATTTGATAAAGTGACTTAAAATCAACCTTAAAATTATATAAGAATATTCAATGAACTGGGAAATTAATTTCTTTTAGTGTATATTCTAATTAGCAAAAGTAGAAAGCTTTGCTTGAAAATCGCTAAGAAAATCATAACAGAAATTGTAGTCGTTATATTGCCTAATTAATTACTATGTACGGCAGATATTACACATTAACATTTTTAAAATAATTTAGAGGGCAACATGTGCCGGATATTATTAAGATATAAATATCCTGATATGTTTTCAATCGTATAGATATGTCTTATAAGGAAAACTACAATTTATTATTGTAATACCTTAGTATGATAAATAGATGGATGCAGAACAGGGCTAGGCTTACACCAGCGTCGATTTAAATCTTCATTAGTCAATCCGCATCGATGACTGTAACAAGAAATGACAATTAACAATACGAGATAACCAGGATATTTCTCGATTGACGACTTAGTAGGTACAGATGCACGGTGCTTTGCACGTATTCATTGAATCAAAATGACATTTTGAGGATAGAGACCCGGCCATAATTAGATTTTAGCGAATGTAAGGATTGAATTGATTCCACAGCACGACTTACAAAGTCATAAACGTGGTTGATTTTCATTAGATTCGTGACGCGATAGCATCGAAAGTTATACCGTATGTTAATGTAAATATTGCTCGATTCATGTCCTTTTATGATCCACAGGCAAGACACTACATAAGGATGTGACTAGCTATCAATAACTCATAACTCGCTCGGACAAACACAAAACATGTTTCAGTTTAGATTATTTGAATCTAAACATTTATTTTGAGAGTATTTAGATACAAGTATGAAGACAAGGGTATCGAGTATTCAAATAGACAATAGTACTCAAATAAAATTGCGCAATGACTCGAACAGTAAAATCGGAACTGCAGTCACATCACTAGAATACTATACGAAGACAATTCAATATGACAAGCTATTAAAATGAAATGAATGGGCGACCACGCGGCCACGTAGGAATTCATAGCGATCCGGCGCCGGTGGGCGGCGCGGTGCGTGAGAGAAGACAACTCCAAAACTCTGAATCTTGTCTCACCGATGCGTTTCAAACGAAATTTACTTAATTATATTTTGTATTCATTGCATCTACGCATTTATATAGTTCTTTGTGTCTTATGATTAATAAAACACGCGTACGTTTTGATGGAGATTGCGTCTTCCGGGGTAAGAAACGTATAAAATGTTGGTCTCGTTAAATTGTTAATACGGGTATCGCTCAGTGAAGTTGTAGGGGCCCTCCCAGGTCAAAAGCATAATGCCCTGCCGAAAAACATAGAATTTAATATGCAATTAACGCCTCGCTTATGCCATGAATACAAAATAAACAAATTTAAGCTCTTATGAAACAGACAGTAAACCAAAGACGTGGCGAACCGTTTTTGTTTGTAATGTACGGTATCTCGCTTCGCTCTCTCATTTTTGTTATGTTTCATCATATATTATGAAACAAAAGAGCATAGCTTCGCTTTTGACACGCATTCGGTACGCTGTTTGTTTGACATTGCCTTTAACGAAATAAAGTGAGTATTTTTATGTTGAAATTAATATTTAATTATCTTGACAATTTAAAAATAAAGAATATTTTGTTTGTTATTATTAGAAAAACAAATATTTTATTTTAAATTATTTTATTATGAATTTTAGAAAAACTTGTGGCCTTGCAACTACTTAATCAAGCATCTAAACTTTAAACAGTAATGAAGAATACAAATATACTTTTTCATCGAACAATATACTACTAATATAATTGTATAATTATGTATAAAGAGATTGAGTTCCTATAACTATAGCGGTCGAATATATGCGGACATAAAGAGCACACTGAAAAGACTTTCTTCGAAAAAACTTTAAATTCTCGACTCACAGATCGTGATAAGTGAATACAAAGTATGAACAAATTATAAAATACAAGGATGCAGGTTTTTGTTTGTCGGCTATGTTTTAAAAGAGGTCAATTTTAAGGGAATTTGATAATTTAGAACGATTCCAAGTATTATTCCAGCTTTCATAATTATGCATATTTGCATTGCATTTTTTCCTGGAGTTGTCGAGCTGTTGTCCAATTAGGAAGGGTTCTTTGGAGGCGCATCATTAACTGTCTCAAATGAGATGCAGTTGCGAGAGGCGGTGATGCCTACTTCGAAGTTCATATGTGGATAGGGAGATTTTAGGGGCATGATTTTTAGTGTCTTCTTAGGAGTTTTAAATTTAATCATTTATGAGAAAATTAGAAGAAGCACGATTTAATACACATGATATTCTATCAATTTATAAAACTGCTGATTGTGATGATAACGTATGATGATACTGGATATGTGATGTACGTTCCAGAGACGGAAAACAATGATTTACATTCAGTTAACTAACTACTAACACTTACTTAGTTAACAACTATATCTTTGATAATCCATACATTTCAATAGGCATTCGAATTAGAATAAATGATTTAGCCAATAAAAAATTAGTTTTGGTACCCATAAGAGTTAAGGGGATTTCTTGAGAATTTATAATAATTTTAAGGGGATCTTTTTGTCTGGGGTTGGCAAGACTGACGAGGGCATGTATTTGACTTGCAACCAGAGTTGTGCTGTCTCTGGTCGCGTTCTTCGTTCGTCGTTTGCCGACCGGTTGCGCCTCTCTTGCTCTAATCAGGGAAAAAAAAATCTGCGCGGCCGCTTGCGCGAATGAAAGCGAACAAGCGAGATGTTACACACGGCCGTCGTGTTCTATAGAAGATTGTTGCGGTACCGGAGCAATGAACAGGGCTGCCGCTTTGCCCTTTATTTACATTGCTAATAGCTGCACATTCTTGCGCAAATATTCAAATTAAACAAACATATATGCATACCCTACAAAGAATATAACGTAATTTACTAAAGGCAAAAAAATGATCTTGCAAATTCTTACGGAAAAAAGATTGCCCGAGATTTGGCTAGATAATTGTAGTATTGTGGAATTCGTAATATTTTCCGCGGTGTAAGCCCTTAGAGGATTGCAATGACGGCCCCGGCTGGTTCAAGGGTCCGCCTGCCCATCTATTTATAGCCCGCGCTCCGATGCTATCGGGCTTCAGTCGTACCTTGATCCCTGCCCGCCCTCTATGCACCCTCCGCATAACGTTCGGCCGCTAAAATAGACCAAATAAACACTACCACTTTGTATATAAACCACTTATTTATATCGTATGCCCATTGTTTATACTCAGGCTGAGTTGTATAGCCGACAGGCAATTCTAGCACTCAATATGAGATCATGATTAATACCGATCACGCAAGGACTTGTCGATAAAATGGGATATTTTACATATTATCAATGATTACTTAGGACCGCTGAGTAATAATTCATGTACAACAGATATTAACAAAGACCAACGTTGGTTAAGATGAGTGGTAGGAGAGTAGGTGGGCTCGCACACGTCACGCTAATATGTATTCCGTTCGCAGAGGATACCAGCTTCCTGTGGCCATCGAGAGTTAGATAGAGAGAGATAACTACAATTTCTCGACGACACAAATCGCAAGTCAGATATGAGAATTCTGGCTACGTTCAAAGTTTTATCGAGGTCGAGTTAAGATCGAGATTAAAATGGTTGGGGTGACAATGGGCTAAGCAGAATGTTGACGACCGGGATTCGCTAAGCGAGGCGACGTCGCTGGAAACAAACTCTGTATTCGATGTCTACACCGGACACGATGCGAGTTATTTACGATAGTCGCGAGACAATCGGCCGGTCGCTACGCTTATCCGGTGCACCGTGACAATAACATGACGTGTCTATCTTTATTAAATAACGTCCTTTGGCATTAACACGTGCCTAGCTTATATTTACAAGGTTGCTGAATCATTTGTGGAAGAATTCCAGCGACATCCATTGGAGAATGTTGGCCGACGGAGTTTTATTCTGCGTCGAGGAATTCTACTTAATTTAATAAAACACGTTTAACGAGATAAAACTAAGAAATAATAAAAGAAAAGAAGGAAGAATAAATAGATATAAAAAAGAAATGTGGTATGGTGTGTTTTTGTGGGGATGTATGTGTACATGTCCATCCTTGTGAATGCATAAGTGCATAGATATGAGATACAGAATATGGCATATGATACTAATACTTTTTATGCATTATATTTACCTAACAATGTTGAGCCCACTTCTACCTATATATGTACATGCCCAGGGTCTTTAATTGGGATAAAAAATGTTTAATATTTTGAATTGAATTGAAATATAAAATTTCTTAATTATTTATCCCCCAAATTCACTCGCTACAGCCTTTATTTGCTAATTGGATCTTGTAAAACTTGTAACTTGCTTTGGCTTGTCGCATTTCCGAATTAGCTTGTAAAGGTCCCATTATCAATATGAGTAGACTTTTGGTCTTGGTATATTTGAGCTGGCAAGATACCGATTGAGTTCGGTGAAGCTCCCAGGCCAATAATCAAACCGAAAAATGACAGTGATTATCGTTGTACTTCCAACCGTTGGTGGTCCTTACGGTTCTCGGACTGTTATATACTTATCAGGGGCGATGTATTTCACTTTACTATGTCTCTATAAGAAAAACAACTTATGTATACTTAGTCAATATTTTTTTGGAGTTATATTCTTAATATAAATAATGTTTATATAACGATGTAACATTTTAGGAGTGAGCAGAGATAGATACATAGCTGTATCCATCTGATTAGTGGCTGAGTGCTGATGTCTTATATAATTACAAAAATGTAAGTGATCAGTGGCGACAAGAAGGCGGTAAGTGAGGTTCAACTAACGGTGTTTGCTTGGCTAATTGATTTTATTTGCAGTGTTGGCGGAAGCGGAGCGATTTGCCAGGGACGGGTCAATGACACTTGTCTTTTCTCTGTCGACGGTCCTCTCTGTGGGAATGCAGCCACCTTTATGCTGGAATATTTTCTTGTAACCGATGAGTATTATTTAATGTATGAGTAATATTATATTATCAACATGAATTCGTTTAAGTTTAATTTGGTTGATAGGATGGCTAATTTAGGACAATAAATATTAAAACTTAATAACAAGCACTTTTAAATCGTCACGAAATTGAATGTAACACTTGGTTGAACGAAAAGCAGAATCTACTGAGTAGAAGAAATAAGAAACTCTGGTATTACTTAGTTTTTTTTTAATGTGATTATACCACAGGTAGTACAGATATGTATTAATATTAATACAGTTAATAGAAACAATTATAACTGTTCTAATTTTTACAATAAGATTTTGCGTTTTAAGGATTCCGTACTCCAAAAGAAAAAACGGAGCTCTTATAGGATAACTTTGTTGTCCATCTCTCTGTGAAGACCCCTTTTCTCAGGAACTCTTGGTGATAACAAGTAGAAATATTTAATATACAGGTCTGTTCAGGTTCCTTGTGGCCGCGAACAAAATCATACTCCTGTGTCAACGCATTCAAAAGATATAACAGTTTATGTCGTATTTTTTATCGGTTTTGCCATTTTCGCTTGGGAATCAAGACCTGTAGGGTACTTCCTGTTGATATAGAATCACGAAACTTAGCAAGAAGCAAGGCTTTATATTAAAAGTATAGGAAAAAGACGGAAAATCGAAAATTTTTAGTAACATTTTGTTTTTGGGCGTGTAATTTATTTTTAAGGAGGTCTGTATGGGAAAGTTTTAAAATACAAGAGATACAACAATACAGTGCTAGGAATCGTTCGCGTTTTTTATCTGAAAATAAACATTTTTGTCAAGTGTGATAGTTTACGAAAACCAACATGATCACAAGTTCTTTTTACAGAGATCATCAACTGCACGTGAGGATATTTATTTGTAGGACACGAAGAAAGTCTGAACACTGGAAGTTAGTCAAATTCGATGTTACCTTTTCAAACATTTTAAGTGTGAAAGAAACTCGGTGCTCGTGTTGACTTGCACTTGGCAGGTTTTTGACACTACATAGTGTGTCATAATGCTGAAAGTAATGCAAATAACTTCGGGACAGTGTTTTTGTTATATATTTAGGTGACATTTTTAGGCAATAGGTATATGAATAACTTAATTTGACAAGTCGCTATTTTGGCTAGTTTTTAAGAAAACCTTAAGCTAATATATACAGTAGAGCCATTTTAAACTTAGTCGTCGAATCGTAAATATTTTTTGTCTGTTTCGCTTGCACTTATCAGGCGTAAGGACCGGGCTAATCATGTTCGTAATAGCACCGAATTTATATCGACATGATTCTCATTCTAATTGGTCATTAACAGGAAGGAGCAAACTAATCTATGTATATCTAGAAATTTTCATTTTACTTTTTTAATAATTTTTATACATACAATAATAGAAGTTTAAATAAATGAAGTTGTTAAAAAAACAAACTATATAAAAATATTTCATTAAGTACCAATGGAAAATACGTAATAAATAATATGAGATAAACGAAACTAAATGATTACGTTTAACTAAACTAAACAAAACATTTAGAAATTAATGTAAAAAATATTACACATATTCGTTATTATCGACGTTTTGCAAGCAGTCAGCCCATTTCCTTTGTTGTTGACATTATGACCCAGCTACTCAGTTTAAAACGGCCCTACTATAACAACAATGGAAGTAATAGGTAATTTCTATGCATGAGCTTGTATTTTTATAGTACTAATTCACACATTATAATAACTAATTGTAACAAAGTTTACAGCCATTTTTAATGTTAGTGCACAGCTTCATGTTAATTATAATGAGACAGTAAACGTTTAAAAAAAACGTTAGCTATCCATTAAGTCTTATAGTCACGCCTAAACAGAATTTTTTGTATTGTTTGCCTACATACCTTCTGTCGTGTTATATGTGTACCGACTAGTGATGAAAATGCCCGGGAATTTTCCCAAAGTGCCCAGCACTTCCGCGAACATTTCGTAAATTCCCGGGAATATTCCCCATACAAGTTTTGGGCACTTTGGGAAAATTCCCGGGCATTTTCATCACTAGTACCGACATAGCGACATCGACCGACAATGGATTTGTCCCTTGGCGGTCGCTGCCGATTTTCGACTACACTTTCTTATACAAGCCAGTATAAGAAAATTTATTAGCTGTGTTTTTTTTTACAGAGCACATTAAAGCCTCATCAATATATTTGTTAAAAAAAAGTCTATTTTTTACAAATTACTAAATCTTCAACTACTTAAATTTATAATGTCGTAAAAAGATTTTAAATCCAATGTTTACGCGACGTAGGAGCATTTATGTTGAATAACGATGACAGAACCGTTAAAATCAAAGCAGAGTGCTGTCGGCGATGACTCTAGATGTCGTTGACTCTAACTCACCCGTCCATTACAATGATGCAAGAGGCACACCGTGAACTATTCGCAAGAAACCGGCGTTCTTTGTGAAGCGGGTGCGGGCTGCGAGCAAACGCGACGTCTCTCTGCAATGTGCTTTTGCCACGGATCACACAGAAGAAGACATCGGTGTATCACATGTCCTTCTGGTACCATATCAGTGGAACATCACTAATGTAATGCCACTTCTACTCATGTCCCTACAGTAACCTATCATTTTTTATTGGCTTCTGTATAAATAATCAGACCAATTAGCATATATGTACTTTTATATATATATATATAGCTTTCTCTATCACATTGAATTATTAGTTGTTTGATTATTTATTATGCTAGACTTTAATTTATACTTTTAAAATATTAACAGCGCGAGGCAGAAAAAAAAGCTATAGTCTATAGTTTTCTACTATGTTGTAAAATGTACATCCTTTGATCTATGTTTAACTTCCTATTAAAATTCCTGTCAAACACGTATGCTTTAAAATTTAAAACCCACTAGCAGTCTTGTGTAGGTCTATGGCGCGTACAATGGCCGCGAAGGCTTTGCGAGTCGCGACCCGCTATTATCATGCCTGCACTCGCTGCTGTGCCACCATAATTCATTAGTTGACTCTCCTCGGCTCGCATTATTTATGACCGCTTAGTTTTTGTCCGAGAGCACTTTCGTCGCTACATTTAAAGTTGCTCGACATGATGTAGGCAAAAAAGATTAAAGCTTGGTCCACAAGTAGGTATCTTTCGCTCGATGTGATCATGATTGCCCATGTGAACGGGGTGGTGATACACAATTTCGATACGAATCTTTGATATGATATGTGATACTGCCCGTTCCATCTTGAGTAGGTTTTTGGCTGATGATCACAGAGCTACAATTACGGTGCTGAAGAAACGAAGCATTGATATGGAGTAAATTGAAGGCGCCTACGACATGACTCAACAAGGTACAAGATGAAAATTGATACGTTGATACAAATGCGTTAATCGAATCGAGTAAATGATACATATCTAAACCCGGCTTAACAGAAGACATTCGACCAGGAGGCCGGCGGTCAAGGTTCCGCGTACAATGTTTCTTTCACACATCTTCCATAGGATTACGGCTTTCGATTTGATTTATTGCATCGAAAGTATTTATGAGGAGGAGATTCATAAAGTATCTACGAGCCATTTAATAGGTATTGATAAATAGGTATTAGGTATGTTGAGGCTAATAAGAAGCATATTTTAACGATCCCTCGCTCGCATGTATTTGTGTTTCGAAAGAAAAAGTTATTAGAGTGACCATTAGAAGTTATAAAATGTTGAGCGGAGTCTTTGATGCAGATAATTAACTATAAAAGAAAATTAACAAGAGGTAAAAAAGTTTAATATGCAACTAACATGTTGCAAAAGAAGAAAGTGACTAAATATCTGACATTATCCACCATTTTAACTCATAAATAGCAAGTACACGATTGTCTGATATGTTATATCCAACTAGGCATTTAATAACGGAAACTAATTTGAGAAGTAAGCTTTGTGAATCGTACTTAGACCTCTCATATATTTAATATATTGTATGAAAAACGAGAACTGAAATTATAATTTTGAAGTATTCATATAAAAGTTTATTACACGTTATTTTGCGTTAGAGCTTGGATAAATTTTACACAAATTCTGGAAGGTTTTGCCTGTTATTTAATAAACGAGGATAATTCTAAAGGATAAATTATCTACATAGTGATTTTATAGACGAGGGTGATATTTTAGAATACAATAATTTGTACCTTTTTGTAACTAATAAAAACTTAAATAACAATATTCCTTAACAAATCATAAATAAACATTGATGAACAAATGTTACACTTTCGTACTTTATCCTGACTTAGGAGAGACAAAATACCTACTTAATAATTAATTGTTATTTATTCTATAATGTGTGTCATTGCCCCTAAATATGTTTACTATAAATTACTTTGTTTTAATGGAAATATTAAGATATCACTATTCCCATATATGTATTTGTAATTAGAATCGAATGCTGAATAACCTCCTTGAATATCTCCCTCGTCTATAAAATCAGCCTGTATAACTTGGCGAATATTAATCTACACTGACGGACACATTAGCCCATCAGTCATGGAAATGGCTGCTCTATTCGACTGCTATATATGCCCTATTAATCATGCAATGTTAAGATTTATGACATTTTATCGCTGACGGCAACTTACGCAGAGCATAAGAGCCGCAGGGGCATAAAGTGAGGCCTTCTGTCGACCGCAACCCTGAGGGAATCCGGAAGCTCAATGGAGCCAACACTAATTGTGCAATTGAGCTTCAGATGCGCCGCGCCGCTTCGTTGCACACGTTCACCGCACAAATGAAAATGGCTTCTTGATTTTCGGAGACTGATTCAATGGGCATTGTAAGAAAACCGGATTTTCTCAATAATGTTGGATACTTTCCTATTTAAAAATACAATGTACGTTTGATAATGATTTTAAAGTTTTGAAACATGCAACGTAACTCCTAAATTTTTAGAACCCAAGTAATATTTATGTAGCAAATGTCTGGTTTATTTGTACAAATCCAAGTAATTACTTGGATAATAATATAGTCAGCTAAAGGTAATATGATATTGTATAATATCTGCGTGACTATTCTGTCAGGAACGTAGACCACACCTATATCCTAGTCACATCAATACCATAAATATAAAACTTTGTGTGTATGTCTGTTACTTCTTTATACCGAAACGGCTGGCCTGTTTAAGATGAAGTTAGTATACAAATAAATTATAACCTGGAGTAATATAAGTAGTAATATAATATAAGTTACTACTTATATTATATTTGGTTACAAAATCAGATTTTTACATTTACTCAAAGTAATATTCCGCGAAATATGTAATAACCAGGACGATAAAATCCTTATTTAGCTATATTGGGTCCTTAGAATGACTTGCACCAAAAAATTAAATCTAGTTTAGACTTGTGTAAAACATTATTTACTTAAACCGATTTAATTCGACCTCAATGGTGATTCAAATTTAACAATTGCTAAAACTGGATAATGTTTCCGTACAAGAAGTACAATTTAACGATAAATAGCATTTTATACAAGTAAAACTAGATTTAATTTGTGAATGCAATTCACCCTTAATAAAGTAATGTATGTGCATATATAATGAATAAATTAAGTCCCTATCAAAAGGTACAAAGATTAATGTTCAGTACAAGTGTTTGTAAAACAGCTTCCCACGAAGACAGTGACTCATTTAACACATCGGAGATTTAAGCACTGCAATTATATTTGATAATAAAATGCACGGAAGCAATGAAAGTGTATTCAATGTTCATTCATTCGGTATGGTAAACAAAAACACTTAAAACGAGCCGGTGTCAATATTACCAAAGCAAACAAAGATAAGGATCCCTACATCTGGTTGCTAAACATACATAATAGAAAAAACATGATACCTAATATCAAACAGAGTTTTTTCTGATTATTTATTAAAAAAAAAACATTGGATTTTGTTCCTTAAGTTATAAATATTAGAATTGTTCGAAGAATCCTGCACAGTCGTGAGAAAGCGCTGATCAAAGCTGCAGATGTACCATTCCGATTGAATTTACGATATTTCAAAATCACGTTCATAACCTTGAACCTGAGAGAAGGAAATGGCACCTCGTTATAATAATGATTTTCGATATTCACTATCGATGCCCTAAAATGGAAAATATAATTTCATGACGCTCATTATCATTTTATAGGATGAATTGAATTTATTTCAAATATTATTTTGGATAATTCAAAATATTGTGTATTTATAGGCGCCTTACAGAGCATGGTTATCGAGATGATACATATTACTTAATAAAAAAAATTATAAAACCCTGGCTTATCTGCTACCTGATACTTATTTAATGGAACATTTTCAATGAGCTCAATAAGGATAATTCTATTTCAAACAAGTGAACAATTAAATATCCTGATGGTTCCAAATGGTGCTGCACGATCAGGTCAAAGCTTATAAATTTAGAAAAACAGCCCTTATTAGGTGCCAGATCTTTAGTGCCGCACATTAAATATAAAGGTTATATTATTTAGAAAAAAAAAGATTATAAGATAACATCTTGTAAAATAAGAAAAAAATATTCACGAGCAAAAAGTAAGCCCCTCAAATGAGGAGAATGTGCGTGAATACATTGAAACGAGAGCAAATAAAATTGCTTTGGTTATCGTAGTAAGCTCTATAACAAACTTGCCTAGACTTCGCATAGTTTCAACTCGATTAGATAAGTAAAAAGCAACAGTCGTAGAAAGACACAGTTCACTGGCTTACAGTCTACAATAACCCCTCTCGTGCATATTTTTAGCGCATGCTGTATGCTTACCGGGCGCTAATAACCTCGCTGTTAATTAATTAAAACGAGATGCAACGTAATCAGATTATGTAATTATAGGAGGTCGTCGTCTTGAGAAACACGAACAATAAAAACTGTATAAAATTATTAATGTGCTTTTAAAGCATTGACCGGGCGATAGACTATATAATCAATGTAGCTATGGTCCAATAAACTTAGTCCACTCAGCTGCGATAATTCTAGTTCCGCGGCTTGTCTTGTTAGTGTCTCTTCATTGTGAACGAAATGACATGTTGTCGAAGGAATATTGATAGACGCAATTTAGTATTTGTTATATAGGTACAGTACAGACAATATGTGTTATGTGGAGATCGTCCACATGCATACCAAGCACAATGAATATGTCGAGTTTCCTGCTTAACAATAAAATATAGATAAAAAAATTCTATAGGGTTATAGATAGGAAAACCATTAATTTACTCCTATATTCTAAAGTCTCTTATTACCCCTAAGTTCGGGGCTATCAAACTGTGTGCCTCGCCACTCCGAAGCATCGCAAGGATATAATAGATGATACTTACTTTGAGAAATTATGGTTAGAAACGTAAGCTGATAGATAGTACTTATAATTTTTTATACTGAGAATATTTTCTAATTATAATAGTTTTTACATTTGTAAGTAGAATTTAATGTCTGCTAGAACTATGTAGAGATATCGTGGCTTGGTGCGGTGCGGGTGTTGTGAAAAATTTATAATCGAGAAAGGGAGTCGTCCAATTTAAAAGATTTCGGGCCCTTGACCTACATAATAAAATTTGTAGGTAGTACAATATGAGTATATAGGTAAATGATAATAATAACAGAAAATTAATAAATAGTTGAAAATTAACTTTTTATCAGATTAAATTAACTATGAGTGGCTATCTGTTCATATTCGAAGAAATTACACAGGAACATCGAAACGGCCCACACTTCAGTACTGACACCTCGATCAAGTAAACCTCGTACAAACGCCAATTATAACGGGAAGCGAACTTAGCGAGACCTAGTCTGATATTGCAGTTTCAATCCTAGAGAGTAATTGCTCGACATGTAATCGCTCGTCCTTATGACGCACCGTGGTGAATTCTACATTGTCGCGGATCGTAACGATTGCAAGAGCCTCTCATCGGAGGATATTCATTATCTTTTTTCTTAATCCCTTGTAAATTATGTCTGTAGACATTAAACGTCTAGACATAGCGATTTTAATTGACACTACTGCACTTAAAAAAAAGCTAATTAGGACACGTATGTTTCTTTCATATTTTATTGGAACTTCATATCAATTTCAACATACTGCTATTAGTCCGATATGCTATCCATTGTGTAATGCCGGTTACACAATAGAAATGTTCTCAAGAGTTACATTCTCTAATTTCACCAGCTCCAATTCACAATAAAAATACCAGATACCACGTCGGACACCATTCTTATGTGGCGGACATTTCTTATACCGCTCACGCTCGTTCACGAAAAGGTTCGCTTCTACAATTACCGTGCGAACAGCCAAGGAGTGGTATATGCTTCCAGCGACCATAATTCCATGTTCTTATGACTTGGGAGCCTTTAAGAGAAGAGTGAATAGGCATTTGTTGGACAGACGCTGTCCATCATCAGATTCAGCTTTACTTTCCATTAGGTGTGTTTGAGGTCAAGGTCCGCTTGTAATTCGTAAAAAAATTGCAGCAACAAATGCGAGCAGCAGCGAGGTGGTAGAGCGTCGGCGCCTGTCTGGATCGCAACCACAGTACATTGGTGTAAAGCCCGTCATAGTGACCAGTTTCGGCTTGTCGCGTTTCGGAATCAGCTTGTGTATATCCAGTAGCTCATATACCTAGAGACCTTCAGTCGTGGTATATGTGGGCCGACATGACGATGTAGACTATCAATGGATTTTCATCCTTTGATAATCGCTTTCGTTTTTGGACTACACTGTACTTACCATCCGGTACTCTGTAGTCGCTATGTCGAGCCAGTGTAAAAAATTGCTGGAATAAACTTTACGAATATAATTTAAAAAACATTTTCTAAACACGAGTGATTTCATGAAAATGACAGTAGAATATTAAGAAAGAAGTTTGTGATATCTATGCTTTAAGTTTTTAATGACAATACAACTTAAAGACTCTTCATAAAATTATCTATAATAATGCATACATCGCATCTAAGGCTGGAATTTATTGACTTTAACTTTGTTTTCACTTTACTCAAACATTAAAAATTATATTATTTAATTTCCTTAATAGGTAGTGTACTTAATAAGTACTTTAATAAGTATATGGTAAATTACTAATTTCCTAACCTTGAACAAGATTATAATCCCATTTTCGCAGTCAAATTCCATCAGCTGTTTGTTAATTGAATTTATTGTGTGAGCGAATTGTAAGCAAAGATAAAGTAGCGACTATAAATTGCAGTCTGAACAGGGGAATTTAGATCATTATTTTAACACTTAACGGACTGGCCCCGTAGATCTACGTTTTTCCATTCTGACTTCCTAGAACGGGTCCCGTAGATCTACGGTTTTGCTTAAATTTTAAGTACGTTGCGTTAGTATTTTTATTTTACAGATTTTTTCTTGGTCCCGTTAGTTAGCACTATCTGGAAACTAGGAACGACAAAGCATATTCGGCCCGTCCGTTAAGTATTAAGTAAATAAAACTTTTTGATCGACATCTCTGAATCATGATTGCAGCACCCGTAACAAATTATTAGCTGTGAAGGACTTGGTTGGAATGTTGTTTTGAACATTAGCTTTACTGTTTTTATAGCGTTTGAGCGCTGGACAGTTGACAATAGTTATATAAAAACGACGAAACAAATATTATTGAGCCAAAGACCTCTGTGAAGCTGAAGTTTAGAGATGATTTAAAATAGCATTAATGTGTTCATCGAGCTTTCTAAAATAAAGGCATCAAAATAAATTATGTTCAAAAATATAGAAATCATTATAAACAACTAAGATAAAAGCGCAAGTATTATTAAACGTTGTTTTTATTAAACTTTAATACAATTAATTACTGGTAAAAAAAGGACTTCGAATTTATTTTTACATATAACTAGCTGCTGTAATTGCCGTTGTTTGGATTGCCGTATGTGTGTGTTAATAAAAACATAAATATATAAAGATATAAAAAAAATTAAACCTTATAACTTTCACAATATCACAAAAAAATATCTGAATAGATTTGATGCTCTGGATTTCTGTACAATGAAATATGATTCTGTCCACGTACTGGCACTTACTATCATACATTTAACAAGAAATCAAAATAGAATTAGATATACATGCAAATAGTGTAAAGAACCCATGCGGGTTTATTTTTTATTTAAAAAAATTGAGCATATAATATGTGTGTGATATTTCTTTTATAACCGTATCACCATATCAACCTTTCGACATACGTTGTCTCCACTTGAGAATTTTCCTGTCCCATTGGCCATCCGTTGTACGAGCTACGTGTCCTGCCCACCGTCAGTTCGATATGCTAATCCATCGGGTTATGTTGGTCACCCTCGTACGTATACGGATTTATAATTTATAAAAAATGACAAAAGTATAACCTCATTAATAGGACATTGTCAACGTTTATGTACTTATTAGTATTACGCGTAACAACTGAACTGCTGGGAAGATTCCTGTACATCCATGAATTTATCTATAGTGTGTTCCAAGTAGAGATACTTTTTTCAATAGCCTTTTTTTGACAGACCACGTGTGAGTCGTATTATGCTGTCATGTTATTTTTGTTTAGTATTGTTTGACATTTCATTATGCAAAAAGTTACGCGTGAACAGCTTCGCTCTGTGGACTCTTGAAAAATTCCAAGAAAATCCGACGTTTTCGAAGCAAATTTTGTTCAGCGATGAAGCCCATTTCTGGCTCAATGGGTATGCAAATAAGAAAAATTGCCGCATTTGGGACGAAGAGCAACCTGAAGTGATTCAAGAGCTGCCACTTCATCCAGAAAAACAACGGTTTGGTGTGGTTTCACGTTTTGGGCCGGTCGATTGGCCACCAAAATCGTGTGATATCACACCGTTAGACTTTTTCCTGTGTGGATATGTAAAGTCTAAAGTTTATCAATCCCGCTTCGATTCAAGCCTTGGAGCAAAACATCACGCGTCATCGAAAATTGGACTCAACGAATGGACCATCTAAGACATAGCCGCGGCCAACATTTGAAAGACAATCTTCAAAAAATAAATGCCAAAGAATGTTCTTTCAAATGATAATAAACATTTCCCATTAAATTTGAATTTTCGGTGTTTTTCTTTAAAAAAGTAGAGAACCTCGAAATGAATCACCCATTAGTTACAAGAAATCGAGGCTCTATAATACACAGTTATAAATATGTTATCATGCAGGCTGCCTCGGTATCCTGCTCCCATGTTTGCCACTAAACGATATAAGACCAACCTTGGTCACTTTTCTATAGTGCCAAGACTGTCACGTTTATATAACGAGTGTGTGTCCGGGGATGGGAACATCGATATTTTTGCGGATTCATTGCCGGCCTTCAAGAGAAAAATCAGTGAGCAGGTGTGTTGAGCTTGGCATTGTTCTTGGTGTTATATAATTTTAATTTGAGATATTATTGTCTGCTGTTGTTTTTTTTTTTTTTTGTGTTTTGATATTGTTAGATAATGCTTTTGGGCCATGCTGTGGTTGTCTGTTATTGGTATCCGTTACCGACATTTAGCTTATGCATGAGATTCAGATTGTGAATGTGAAGTGTAATGGAGCTGTTGACAGCCCATAAATAAATAAATAAATAAATAAATAAATGAGATACGCTAGAGAGAGCGGACTGTGAACCAGTAAATATGCAAATGGTTGTTGCTTTTGCGTCACGGGCCACGACCCTGCATGGCGCATGTCGGCTCGAGATAAAGTGATGGCATGCCATACCGGTGCCTGTTAAGGCTATTCCATGACTTTTACCCGAAATTCATCTCATCTCGAGATATCCTGCACAATGTCTTAAAATAAACGTTACTGAAGGAAGGTTAAAGATCATTTTCCTGAGAATATTTATAAATGAAATGCGATGTCTGCTAAATGCCAGTTTAACAGACATGGCTAGTGCATCTGATATGATATAGCTAATAATTGAGGAGCGAATTCTAGTAAAAAAACAGATAAGTGTGGAAAACATTGGTTGTTCAGCTTTAAAATCTAAACAGTATGAAGCAAAACTGCTTTATTTACGCAAAGTATTTCTAAACCACTTGCTTACTTCATTTTGTTGTTATTTTCAATAATTCTTTAGGAAAGTTTGTATATATTTTTATTTAATGCATCTGGGCGGGAAACAGTTACCAAACAAATAATTTGGAGAATTTTCAATTCATTATGTCTACTTTCGTTCGTATTCTTTATAATATGAATGATCAGTGCAATTCATTCATTACGTTGACTGAATTGGTTAATCAGGAAGTTCAGTAAAAATATAGGATAGAGTAGTCTATACTTATAATGACTCTTTACTTATAATGACTGATAAAAACAACACAACTGGGTCCATCAATACAAAACACAAATGGTTACAAAGACACAGTCAATGAAATGTATGAGCTTGATTGTTAAGGCTCAAAATTATTAAATGTGTTTTTGTTAATTTTAAGATACATTTTATAAATTAAGCTTGAAGACGCGTTTATATGTTTTATTATATTGTTTATATCATTAGTGATGGTAAACAATTCTATTTATGTACACTTTTAGAGTAATTGCCGGTGCCATGATTTAGTATTTACTACAAAAGCAAATTGTGTACTTACCTAATTAGCTGCACATTTATGGCAAACAATTGTTAACATGCGTTAAGGCTCACATAACCGTTACGAATCTCCATATTTACCGTTATAGATCACAAAAAACAAAGTTTTTGAGTATATTTACCCGTAAGCTTTTTATGAACACAGTGACTGAAATCGTGATGGTTGCTGTGAAAACGTGTTTGAATTAATTCTTACACAAAACACAATATCCATTCGTTCTATTAATTTTACGCTTTTAGAAACATGCGTATTAAACATTTTTAGAAAAACAAAAAAGTAATAGCGCTTTAGTTCATTCAACTCGAAATATTCAAAGTATTATAGAAAACCCGCGCAAAGACAGGCAATATACGCCCAAGAAAACGAGCAAGCTTTTTCAATGAGCATGTTATCTTTATATCAGCCCTATTAACACTGTTTTATGGTGATCTTGAGTGGTAATCGGCAGGGAATTCCATACCTATTTGACATTTATTGCATTAAAGTGGACACGCACTCTGCAATAAACAACAAACTTGTTCTTATTTATTTTAATTGGATTAAATGGAGATTGCTTGTCAGACATGCGGGCAGGAATCATAAGCATGCAGTGTCCACTGTGCAGTGTACTGTGATGGGCAGATACATTGGGTATTTGTATCACTTTAGTTACGTTTTATCATTCTACGAGCAATCAAAAATATCCAGTAACTGGATGACCACATTTTATTTATAGTGTGGGTATTACAACATATTCATGAATATAATGTCCTCTACATACAAATTACTCCTTAACAATTGATATTTAAAATAAACACCTTAATTTAAATAAAAACATATATAGCCCCCAAAAATATCGCCACGTGAGCATAATCTGGTCGATGTTAAATTTTATATCTTTGATAAAATAAAATTGAAAAAATCAATAAACTCTTTTAAAATTGGAAGAAGGTAGAAGGGTTTGGGAACTAAATCTGGTAATTATGAAGGATATTTTGGATTACAGCGAATGTCGCTTGATAATTAACTATGAAGAAGATATCGTGATCGCGCTATTGTCTCTACGATATTAAACATAGAAATTATTGTAAAAAAGATTCATGATAGACGACCAGTTTTTTTATTCAAATATCAAAATTAGTTGTCCCTGTAAGCTACCATTACATTATAAATGTTCATTACCGAATCTGTTTTGATCTATCTCGTCCATTATGTGAGTTTATCACAAAAAAATTGCATTACATACTATAAAAGGACTAAAATAAAATAATCTGGTGCTTAAAATAAATATCACTCACGAAATATTATATTAAATAATAAACAATGCAATAAAATACACAAGAACGGTAGCGCTAAAATCGTATAACGTGTATTTACCAAATTTTTTTTACCGATTACCTTTATATTTACTGATTATGCGCTCGAATGCAGCAACAAATTGACCATGCCTTAAATTACAAGTAAAGACGATTTGAATATGCGCTTAAGGCGCGATAGATTAAAAACGAAAAACAATCGAAGTACTTTAGAACAATGTAGTTTTGCAATAATAACATAGTTTTCTTAAGTGCTAAATAAAACGACTAAGTTTTCTATCGTTTCTTGTGGTATTTCCACCTACGCGTAACGTCAAGGGCTAGTAAAGGATCGTAACGTCATTTAAAAGTGTACTGACTATGTCGTGAAAACGTAGCGGCTTGTCGTCTGTAATCTGCGAGACATTCATTGTTCATTGTCATTAACTTTTTTTTTAAACGTTAATATTTCTATTTAATAATATTTTTAGGGCATTACACAACATTTTTCACGGTTAATTAAAATAAGACACACAGTACTTCTGATTTTGTATCGAATAAAATTTTATTTAGAAGCCTTTTTACTATAGAAAACTCTATTTTCTGGTTTCATTCTCATGTTCGTATAATTTTGATGGTAATTTATACAAAATCCTTTGCAGATCATAAAAATAATAACATATCTCTGAAATATAGTGGGCAAGAGTATGGTTTTCAAATGTAATAAAAACGTATGGATGCTGTATTTGGTTATGTGGACGGACGCTGTACGTTTCTCAGCTGAGTGAGTAAAAAATATTATAATATTCTTAAGCACTCGTCATTGCAAGGTATACCTATAGCTGGCTTAATCACGCAGTACAACCCACGCAGACATCTTAATACCTTTATATTTGATATTGCTGAAATAGTCTTTCTTTACTGCCTCACTATCGGTTGATATCGATCATCCCTCTTTAGCGGCATTCTTACCTGTTTTATTATTATAATTTTAATAAAAATATTTAATAATAATCATCAAATCCATGATTAAAAAAAACAATATCTATTGCAAATTATAGGCTTCCTTGAATTTTGAAATATTAGATTTCCATATGACTATAAAAACATTTATGTTATTGAAAATATTTCATAATAATATCCAATGGTGAAAGAATAAATATAAGGACAATGTTAATTAAAAAGGGCTCTCATTGGACGTGCAACGGGGGCCCCGTATTTATTAGTCACACGATGGTCACGAAGTCGGAGATACGCAATTTGTTTTGGATACGGGAAGAATCGCGACCGCAATTATTAACCGCTCGATTTGCTCCACTTCGAACGTGACCGCTCTATTCAATGTAACACGATGCACTGTTACAGGACTGTATTTGGTCGAAGACAAAAAAACGATGTAAATGATTAATTGTGATTTAAATGAGCAAACACTGTCTAGAATGCTTATTAGATATTTATGTTTTGATTAACTCTTGCGTAAGAGTGTTTACGCGTTGCGTATGATCCGAATCTGTAAAAATACAGATCTCTAGCATTTCACGCAATCCGGAAATAGTAAAAATAGTAAATGTACAAATGAATGTACTTAAATATATTATAAAGATAATTAAAAATTAATTCTAATATGGCACCCCACGCTGAATCACATTACTTTTCCCCTATCCCACTGCCTCGCTTCTCGGATTCAACATGGATTCAGTTCGGACGCCAAGCATTCTTACAAATAGTAATATGGCTACTTTGCCCCATTAATATTCCGATTTAAATCACAGGAAAACGGATGATGGATAAAAATAGAATGACATTTAAAGTGTCAAAGCTATTATACAAATTGTTCTACGGGTACTTTGCAACGTATTTTTACGTATCCGGATGGGATGTAATGTCTAAACGCCCTTACTTTTAATTATTTAAGAAAGTCCACGTATACCTAAAAATATGTATTATTTGGGTTGTAAGGTATGTATAATTATTGCGTTATTTCAGATATTAATACGGCATTACAGTAATGGATGAATATAGGTAGTAAGCATAAATGGGCAAAATGTAATCAGATTACCGAATAACGATTACGTTTACATTTTGCGTTTTTCATCATTAATATGACTGCATTTTGCTCATCTATGTTTTAAACACTACGAAATCCTCAATTGCATACATAACTATGACTCGTTAATGTTTTGAAGGGATTTGATCAAGATTACAGAGCAACAAAATTAAAAAAACGACTAGATTTCGTTGAGAATTAATCAGATTACATTTTGCCCATTTCTGATAGTAATATAACATAAGTAACAGAATTTGTTGTTTTGGCATATTTAAGACTATAAATTCCCCACAACTCGGGCATCACATCAATGTGCAGCCGGGAGACGTCTCAGAATATTTTTTCCAAGTAAAAAAAAACGCTAATTGCGTCCAGCTTGTAAAATTGGCACCCTGCCTTCAAAGTGGAATACATTGCTGTTTGCATCACACGCAGTGTTAAACGAGTAAGTAACAGTTGAATTCTACAGACAAGAAACCACATGACGGCACAATGATATATGTACGTGTTGAGATCTCGTAGGGCAGAGTCGCTTGTGTTGTTTTGTTTGTAGATACAAGCTTTTTGTATCGGTAACGGATTGTCAGCGAACAATATATTATACCATACGTGTCACACACTTAGCGTCGTATATTTTATAATCCGTCATAATGAGCCAGAAGATATAATAAATATCATAGTTGAATATAGTTACTTATTTACATAATTGTTAAAATGACTTTATTTGGTATTTATGTATTCACTTATTAAGTAAGAGAGAAAATTAAGATTCGATCAGTGGGAGAATTTAAAAGATTTAATGATAATTTTAACAAAAATAATATCATTCATTTTCTTTGACGGCATTCTATGTGATCCAACTATTCCACAAGTCTACTGCTTCGTCATATTACAATACCTACCGCAGATTAAAAACACATCGTAAGGTTTTTTTTGGAATTACAAACACGAAGTTGGAATGACGCAAGTTTCCATTTATTTCTTTAACTATTTATCGTGGTGTGGCGTATAAATGCATTCAATTCGTTTAACATGTATTCTGTTTTCTACAGTGTCGGATACAACGCGCAAAACGTAGATCGGAGCGATGTACCACAGATAACTAAGACCAGCTTGTACAGTTAACATGCGAAATTGCGATATATGTTTATCTAGAGAATCAAGAGTTCTCACTTAGAACAAGTTGATTTTATTTTAAAACTGTTCATGCTGCTGGTCCAGCACTTTAAGTGCTTTCTCCCTCAAGTTTTGTGAGGTATAAAGTACTTCTCAGGCAATCAGGTCAGAAAGACTATTCATCTGCTTCTTTATTATAAGTTTGTAGCAATATAAGTTTTTTTTTTAATCCGGGGGAAAATCCCTAACGGACCTCGGGGGGCGGTGAGGGGCGCCCCCCGGTGTGTCGGAGTTGCACCGACTAAAACCCCCGGGGTGTTCCACCTTCCACCTACCGGCATTGAGGGCACGACTGGGGTGTCATCCTCGATGACCGGCAAGGCGTGCGGCCTTAAGTTGGCTTCTACTAGTTTGGGGAGGAGTGGTGTAAACAGCCACCCCTCTCGTACACTTTGTTGTAGAGAGGCACGCGGCACCACATCGCGCGCCGCTCACACCCTTGTTGGACGACACACTCTCTCAAGAGTGCCGCCCGGTGACGCCGCTAGAGTCGGATGTTCCTAATGAACGCCTCTGCGGCGCCCTATTAACATAAGTATATATAGCAAGTATTAAAAATCTTGTCCGATTTGAAAGAGGCATATTGGTGTTACGATAACAGTATCAAAATACATTAGAAAATTATATTATTATATATCATATCGTTCTTGCGGAACAATTGCCAGCTTTTAAATTAAAAAAAAACCGGATGGACACTTATTGTTTACTGAATTTAATATTGTAATTATTTACAATTTTGTGTTCGTTTGCAAAGCGGTTGGGTTTCAAGTTTTCAGGGTGGTGGGTGGTGAACTGTTGCTGCCGGTACTCGCTCGTGAGATGGTCAGTAGCGACAGGGCATGGCAGGCGGCCTTCTCCTTCATGGAGAAGACGATTTAAGCGAAAGAGGCAGCGGAGCGGGTTCGGGAGGCTATTGCCACCCCTGATAACCTAATCCGCCGCCCAGCTCCGATAGGACGTCGGAGGAGGGCTTTCGCCAGAGGCCTTCCTCCATAACAGGACATACGCCGGGCGGCGCGCTTGAGCGAGCGCGTCGCCCAGATCCAGGCGTGAGCGGTGTGCGATGTGTTCCCGCACACAGTTCCAATGACAAATCAAAGAGATGAGGGGAGGGTGGCATTTTACACTACTCTCCCCGCCAAATGTGTTAGGTGTACGCAGGAGGTGGCGACTATTTAGCCACCCCCTGCCAAGAAGGCGGGGCCTGCAGAAAGCTAGACGTCGTCGAGTGCCGAGGAAGATGGCTCAGCCTTGCCCTTGGCACTCGGCAGGCGGGAGAAGGAACACCCCGGGGGTTTTAGGTGGAGCAAGTCCGACACACTGGGGGGCAACCCTCATCGCCCCCTGAGGACCGTGAGGGATTTACCCCGGGTAATAAAAAAAAATGTGTTTTAAGTTCTATAATGACTGTAGTACGCGCTGCCGACGCGCGTCAGCTTCGGAGGTAGGTTACGGGGCTAGCGGGACGCGGCGTGCGCGTTAACACATATACATTGAAGGAATTTAATTATTTTATACACGACCTAAGCTCAGATTATTCACAAAAATTAGTAGTAAAGACTAATCAAGTAAGTTTCGAATCAAGTGCTTGTATTGCACTTCAATTGAACTAATCAAATGCTTGGAATCTGCAAGGATCATGATCCTTATGACGTCATGACCTACTAGCATGTTTCTTTGCTTACCTTTTATTATTTACAAGCTACGCACTCTCCTAGTGTTCCCATGTAAGCTGCTCCATTTTTTTTCTTTTTAACTAAAAAAGAATAACGTAAATGGAATCTAATATTGATACCAAATAGCCTTCACGAGTTGTACATGATTTTTACTACATACAGCATGAGGACGTCAGTGCCAGAGTGGCTTAAGTGTTTTTTTTTATAGTCATAGTTCGCTGAAGAAAATGGCTTTTAAAAATGATCTAAAACCCCTTTGATCTAGAATTAGTGGTCCATACTATTTTGCCATTTGTATTGTTATAATATTACAATTATTATGCTTTATTACTAGATCAGAATAGCCCGTTTAACTTGGGTCTATATTAATTTGACGATATAACTCGGGCCACTCTGGTTCTTAAAGCCACACATATTCCTAGCTTACTGACATACTTATGGTAATAAGGTAATACCTGCCACGCCACATTCACTTGTCACGGTAAAATCTGATCCAAATTATCATTTTCCCGGATACTAACGTATTCTAATGAAGAAACTTAAAAGCATACTCATTTTTCTGTATTTTATAATATAAATTTGCATAATGATCGGTCATTAAAGCTTACTTAACTAGTGAAAGTAGTAACATGCGAGATCAAGTGGAAAAATATTTGTAAAGATTAACTAAGCTTGTAAAATAGTGTGTTAATTATTGCTTATTAAATTCATCTTGTGCATATGAAAGATGTATTTTCAAAGTAGAAAATGCGGACCATTACTTTAAAGTACAGTATATACTATAAAAATTATACTTATTTAGCAAGTTTCGTGCTTCAAAATAATTTAGATACTAAAAATACTTTAGCACGGCCACTATGTTAGCGCTAGAATCAAACTCACTGCCCATGCTGTACGGGTCATTTACTACCAATATATAGAATGCGAATAAAAAATTAATAATAAGTAGGTAAGTATAATGGAAAATTAACAATAAATAATAGTCGTTATGTAAAACAGTTTTGTACAGAAAAAAGTTTTAATAATCCAATTTATGCACGTATTTTATGTGCAAAATTAAATAAAAATGCAAATATTGAAAATTCACATTCGTGACTCATCGAAGAAATTCTTAAAGCTTCTGCAACCGTTGAGTATATTTTAAAGATACGCTGTATCAGCAGAGATGGGCAAAATGTAATCAGATTAATGATTAATGATTACGATTACATTCTGTAATCATTAATCATGATTAATGATTGACGAAATTAATCAAAAAAGTAATCATTTTTCGGTGATTAAGGATTATTAATCTTTAATCAGATTACAATTAATCATGATTACTTTTATGATTACTTTTCTGTTTGATACGTAAAATGTGCTGCCGACAGCAGAGCGGCGCTCGCCTTTTTTTTATTTATAGTGTACGACTACTACTAGCTAAACTGGCGAATTGAGTACCACCACATAGTTAGGTGTTAGGGCGATTACCCGAACTGGGTCGTGACCTCAGTACAATAGTGCAAATACCGGCATAGTGACTCGCTTCGACCTGACTACTTTCAGGATCAGTTAGTGCTCGGTGGACATTAAGTAAATCCAACGAAATCTAGCTAATCATTGATGCTTTTACCATTGTTCTGGATGATTCCTGGATTATTAGAACTGATTATCAATCTACCACCCATATTTTACTGAAATACCGTCTCCAACCAGATAATCCACGCCCGCCTTCGGGATAAACAAAAAAAAAAAAATAATAAAAAAAAAAAAATAGTAAAAACATCTATGATTAGCTAGATTTCGTTGGATTTACTTAATGGCCACCGAGCACGAATTGATCCTGAAAGTAGTCAGGTCGAAGCAAGTCACTATGCCAGTTTTTTCACTAGTGTACTATGGTCACGACCCAATTCCGGCAATTAACCTACCAACTCAAACGGCTGAAAGCACAAAAAATTGTCCTGAACGTACTCAGGTCGAAGCGAGTTACTACACAGTACACAATTGCAAAGACCCTTATAGTAGTAGTGATTATGATTCGCTCAACGAGACGGATATTCGGGGTCGGACTTGCACCGGCTAAAACCACCGGGTGCCAGCACTGCCTAATCTTCGTCTTTGCCGGGCCTGGGAATCCAGATACTTCCTAGGGGCCCAGCGAGCGATTGGTCTTAGACAGGCCTCCTCCCTGGGAGAGGGTCGTAAAACTACCCAAACAATACCTCCTATTGGGGCGGCGTGTGAGCATACACACGACGACACTCCCCACCCTCCGCTGGACGTCACCCCCCCCCCCCCTCTGCTGGACGCCACCCTCCACTTTCTGCTGGACGAAACCCCAACTCTCCGCTGGACGCCACCCCCCCACTCTCTGCTGGACGCCACCCCCCCCACTCTCCGCTGGATCCCCCAATCTCCACTGGACGCCACCCCCCACTCTCAGCTAGACGCCACCCCACTGTCCACTGGACGCCACCCCCCCTCTCCACTGGACGCCACCCCCCACTCTCAGCTAGACGCCACCCCACTGTCCACTGGACGCCACCCCCCCCCCCCCCTCTCCACTGGACGCCACCCCCCACTCTCCGCTGGAAGCCACCCCCTCTCTCCGCTGGACACCACCCCTCTATTAGACGGAAGTTTGGGGTCATATATAATTCGAAATAAAATAACTTGAAAAATTAAATAAACGAGTATTTAAATCGGTCTCTCTCTCAGCCAGAACTCAAAAGTAATCATTAAAATAATCATGATTAATTATTACCCATGTAATCATGAATAAAAGTAATCAGATTACAAGTAATCATGATTAAATTCGTCATGATTACATGTAATCTGATTATTAATCTGATTAAAAGTAATCATGATTACGCCCATCTATGGCTGTATGTAAATGGCAACAAGAATGCCTACCTTTAAAAGACCTTGATGTTGCTAGGTTCATATTCATAAATCAAGGGATAACATTGTGACGTATGAACAGTAAAGTTATCATCATATCTTGTTAAAATAATTTAAAAAAATATTGTGTTTACGTGGAACAAGTTAATATTGTGAAAACAGGTGCCTCGAACTATTTTTTTCTCTCAAATAAAATGAAACGCGATAATAATTTGATGAGATGGAGGCAGTGTCCGGCGCGCAGCCTGGGAGGTTTCCAGAGGAGTAGATCCATTACACTCACCCCATCCTAGTGAGAAAATTTTAACAAGGCTGTTCACTTCCCGGGCTTCTGGATGGATTCCGGGAGCGAATAGAAGAACACCCCGCAGGTTTTTAGTCAATAGGAGCCTGACACATCAGGATCGCTGCCCTCACTACGGTCTTGTTTGTACTAGGAAGGACGTTCCCGCGGGTTACAAAAAAAAGATGACAACAATGAAGTACTTTCTGCCACTGATATACTTTCCAGTATCATTTTCTACATCTATATTATAATAGAAAATTAAGATGCCTTTTATTTCCTTTTTAAATTCGATAAACATAGGCGCTTTTTTTTTACATCCTTATATTTCTGAGAGTACAAGTGTTCCATACATTTAATTAATATTTGTTTTAAAATAAGATATAACACCTGAAAATTGTATAGGAATTTTACGTGTACAACACAGCAATACTCCACACATCATTTATATTGGGCGATATCGAGGATTAGACCGAATGTTATCCAGAAACATCAAGCTAAGGAAACTGATCACGTAAAGTTTTATTTTTAACCACCATTGCTATTGCGGTTGACTATTATGCGGCTATTTTTAACGTAGTATTAAAACGATAGTTGCTAGAATTTTTATCGTAATCGAACCAATCTATGTGGTACGACCACCGGCGAAGCGACGTAAACATTATAAATGCAAGTTGAAACGCATCGGAATAATGACAACACGGCAAGAGACAATCATTCCGAAATTATGACACAATTTAAATGAATGCTTTCTTACAATCTCAGACTATCATTATTGCTGTAGAAGAATTGTTGTAATTTCATAAATTTTAATGCAAACATCAACAAAGTCTAAGGCTCAGATTTACAGACGCAAATTTAAGTTTGCTTAGACTTTACTAAAACATTACAATTTATATTACTCAATGAATTTCAAAGGATTTAGTTAGTCAACGATTTTGTCTTTTGCTTTGGCTCTGCGAATACTATAGCTATACTCTAGTTTCTATTATTCAGTTTTTTGTCAAAACGAATTTATTTTTTGAGAACTTTGCTAAGCAATGCGGAAATAGCGTCTTTTTGCTGTTAACGAGGTGTCCGGAGATATATGATCTTAACCGTTTAATATTTCGTCTTCTATGAAATTATATCTCTAGAAGATAGATATTTTAATATATGCTTTAAATAGTAGGTAATAACTTGTACGCTTTAAAGATATCAAAACCCGATAAGCAAATTCCTTTTCCACTTAAAATATATTAAACATTCAAGTTATACAGACAACCTGACTGCATGCTTTTATTATAACAGTAGAGTCATTGTTTGTAGGCAGGCGCAGTCCTATTGCTATTATTCAAAACATCGGACTCATGCGCCCGCGTTCAATTAAATGCACCCTGAAGCGGAGTAACATTTCGAAAAAAAAAGACCCCCTATATCGTTCAGATCTTTTTACTTTTTCTCCTTTTGCAGCTATTAAAGTAATACGTTATTATTTTTATGAAAATAAAACTGTGAATTTTATTTTATCGGCTCGCATCGCGCCGAATGTAACTTATCGGATGTAAAACACCATTGATAGGTATCGAGTGAGTGAGATTAAAAAGAAATTGTAAAATACTGCTGCGGGCTATGGAGCAATTCATTATTCAGTGTGTCGTGGAATGTATGAACTGGACATTAAAAATGATTGAGTAAACTTACGAGGGGATAAAGCTTCGTCAGTTGTATCTATCTATATATGTACGATTATAAATAATGGACATGGCGTGCGCTTTCGTGTCAAAGCCGAGCGAGCTTGTGTGGCGTGCAAAGCAAACAACATCTCACCAATTAACGTGGCTTTCAAAGCTACGTGTTTGAATTGGTAAAACGGTGACCGCGGCGGCTTTCAAGTGCCCCATCATTCCGACCCTTGATTCTTTTATTTCAGCGACTATCTATCTTATTAGACCTACGTCTTTATTCACAGGGTTTAATCGTTGAATTACAGTAATTAAAGCTTTAAAAAGGCATTAAAAAGAAATCATTTTTTTGGGTCAACACTTGTTCGAAATGCTTATTCTATTCTTAATTTTTTTTATACTTTGTGCGGCTGTATGATTTATTTATATCTTATTAATGCATTTACATACATGAACTTCAAGTGCACAGATCCACATTTAGGTACATGTATACCATACAAATAGATTTGGCATCGAATCGACACCCCGTAACACTAGGTCCCACATTCGATCACTGCGTTAAATATCAAGTAGAAAAATCATTTCTAGTTTAAGTATATCATGGGCTAAAAACAATTTCTTTAAATTCTCATAAGATTCTTATTAGATATTTTTTTATAAAAATCATCGTAACTACAAACTAATTATAAATATTTTATAACAATAACAAATAATTAAATTTGTATACTGATAGTAATTACTGCAGAATATGTTCAATGGTGAATAAAGGTCTTAACAAAAGCCCATTCTTATAGAAGAAAAAACTACGAAAACGTTTCGGGTAAATGAAGAATTCACGTCGACCGCAAAAAGAACAAATTGAGCGCGAACTATTGTGCGGTACGATTCGCTAAGATAACTCCCGTGTTGGGCGCCGCGGCTGTCAAGCGAGCGCCCGCGCCGGACGTCCGCGCCCGGCTGCGTACCACTTCATTTCTGTTTAGGAGCCAAGAGCTACCTCCATTTCTCGTTAACTTCCATAACCGTGTATGACGATTCTTCCGAGAAAGCAGTGTATATAACGCTTGAGTATAATGACGCTGTTGCGGTCCCAAATAGAGGTGCGCGCGGGTAGTGCTACCAGCCCTTGTCAAAATTTCCCATTAATAATATTCGCCCTAAGATCCCTGAATTTTTTTATATGTACGTAAGTTAAGATTTCTTTGCCTAAATCAAATTCTCATTTAAATAGTATTTTAACAAAAGGAAACATGTATTGTTGTGAGATATCGGTTATAATTACATAGAATTTGATGAAACTGTAGGTGAAACGTCTTATTATTATGACGAGCTGAAGTATAATTTGAGATGAATTTATGTATTTTATCCCTTATTTTGCCTCTTGGTTTTTATTTTATTAATAGATATGAACCTTCTAAGAAGTCACAAAAACCCTGCTACTAAAATGTCCACTTTACATGTTTGAAATTACGTATATTTTGGGGTAAAATCTTTAAGTTGGCATCACTGGCACGGGAAGCGTCTTAGTTATAAGGGGGGGTCCTGCTGATTGCGGGCTCAGTGTGCCCCAGTGTCCCATCTCGTGTTGCGTTGGCGCACTCTTACGTGTGCACATACACGCATTGACCACTAAATACCACTCGCCTAACTCAAGATGCAGCTGCTTTTAGCTACGTGCTTCATGCTCCTTGTAGCAACCTTCAGGCCTGTCGCAGGTAGGTGCCATTTGAAAATAACACAATTTATAAACATTTTTCGGTTGGCGCAATTGGTCGAGAGCGCGACTTCGGAGTTACTTGATGTAGGTTTGATTGCCGCATTGAACATCTCTGTATGACCAACATATTACATGTTTGACCGTTTGTATTTGTGGAATGAATATTTGTAAAACATGCACACAAAACAGGAGTAAATTCTGATATGTGGCGACTTAATTCTCAAAAAAGCAATTAATTATTATGTTACTTTTTTCTCTATCAACACGTAATATATAATTCCATGATAATTTTCTTAAATTTCAAAGATTTTCCAAACATTTTATTCACTCTGTTTTTCGCTTATAAAGTACATTATAATAGATTTACTTTTGTTTTGTTCAGTAGACCACAGTCTTGAATTTAATAATTGTTTATAATAATTAACTAAGTTTTAAGTAAAAGAATTTGTTAAAGATAAAGCTCACAAAAGTTCATGACACACGAAATAGGAAAATTAAAACAATGGCACCTAATAATACCATTACTATAAAGGGTCTTATTGCAAAATATTATTTATATTTAATATGGTATTACTATGTACTTTAAATATACAAGTATAAAGACATTTTTATCAACAAACTAACTTTTGTAATAACGAACTTTTATAATTTTTGTAGCCTGTAAAAATATAAACCTTATTGCAAGTCGTAAGTACAGAAAGCGCATCATATTCTAAAAATTTTAGACTATGAATTGGATTAAGTAAAATATATAGCTTAGTATTGTGGGAAATAGCTAAGAAACCTTCGTATCGTATCAGGATGGCAGTTGTAACCTGCGGGTCCTCGACCCTCATTGTTCAACTTTCATTAGAGCACAATGCTTGGTTCAACGTCCCATTAGTTACACAGGCTGTGTACTTTAAATAAAAACGATTCCTTCAATCCTCTGGCAAAAAATCATACCAAATACTTATAATTATCAGCATTGTGCATACATAAGTCTATGTAGTAAAGTGAACGGCTTGGTAGTTGGCAGCCTGAGCCAGCCAAGAGCCCTAGGTTCGATTCATATCAACGGTTTTTTTCTGGGATGAGTAGATGAGTTTCTCGAAAGTTATGGATGTTTTTATTTATCTTTGTTTATATCCTATCGTATAGAAGCAATTCTATGATGCTAGATCAATGTATGTGTAATTAAAGACCAAAATAATTGTGTAATAGGTATCTTTCTAAGTAAAACTAGTAGAGATAGAGAAAATGAATTGTCCAGTCTTTATGCTTACCCCATAAAGGTAATAAATAGGCATAAAGGCCATAAAGAGGTAGTCTATTGCTGTTAAAGATCTAACGCAACGATTTCAAAAGGAAAATGTGATTCTAAGAAGTAATACTAATAAATATCTAAAGTGCAATAAAAGAAAAAAATTGCTGATCATATTGCAACTATGAAGACGAACATCACACATCATTTTTTCCAAGTAAAAACAATTTTGTTGATTAAAAAATGGATAATTCAAATTAAGTTTCACATAAGTTTTATTAAAGGTACCTAAATGTATTTATACATTTCAAAGTCATTGACACCAGAATCCGTTGGCAATTAACCACAGTTACGAATTTACATCGAATTCTCTCACGAAAGAGTGGAAAAAATAAAATAATAGAAACAAAACTTAAATTAATGGCTTTTTTCAGTAATCTCATCTACTTTGACCATTGACAAAATATTTCAATTTAATTAAACGTAAAACCTCTGTGGTACGGTGCGGAGATGTCAAGCTGTATCTATGGTTTTACAAAATATATTATGGCCGAACGTATGGACGATTTCATATTGGAAAATATTATATAATAAATTGGAACTATGTGGGACCCGTCTAAATTGGTTGGATAGTGTTTTCCTACCTGAATAAAAACAACCGCATAAGGATTTTACAACCAGACTGTTACTAAATATATTTGTAAATTTATGATAACGCTGTATAGCTTTCGGGGTGAGCAGAGATACATTAGTGGCTTTATCCACGTTGTAGTTTGCACTGGTCTATCCACAGAATAGAAAAAATATGAAGAATTATTGTTAAATTTTTGAAATTAACAGTGATAGAAAGTTTTATTTAGTGTCATTATTATACGCATTAGGGCTTCATAGTTTCGCGTGTATTGACTCAAGTGCGGAATGGTATGCGACGCTACGGCACTTCCAGATAGCAGGCATCTTGGTACAGTTAACATATTATGTAGTGATAAATCCTTAATTTTAATTTTCCTTAATTAGTTTTTTTCAACTATAATAAAAGAATATTTTAGTTGTTTATTTAGACAAAATGTAAACACTACTCAACTAATTGTGATTGGATTTTTGCAGTTAGAATACACAAGCATTTTGTAACTTTAACATTTGTTATGTTTGAATTTGGTTGGGTAGACTCGGAGATTACAGTTCGAACTATTTTCCTAGTACTTGCTATTATACATTTGGGAGATCAGTTTGTCAGTAATATTAAAATTGCTTTACACTAGTCATACATGAATCAGTCAGTTAATTGCTTCTATTCATATAAGTACATCTAAAATCTACTTAAATTGAAATATTTTGTTATTGCTGACGGAGACGGATACGCAAACGGAAGCTTTTTTAATGACAAAATAAAAAGTATTTCGATTACAAAGAAAAAGAATAACAGATATATAAAATGATCGAGTTTGGCAATACTACGTCATAGTAATAAATTCTCTGAAAGTAGATTTTTTTATCAAGTCAATGACCACCATTTCTTGCTGCTGTTGACCATTTATTGTAACGCCGCGCATATTCCCACCAAGGATGTCTCGAAGAGGTTTTATGAAATTGAATAATTTATATTTCATAGCAATCAAGACGGTGGGGACGGATTGCGTTAATGAGACGTGTCCGAGATGATCGAACAGGTTATCGATAAAAAAATCCCACGGAAGTCTACGCCGGGAAGAAATGGTGATCGTCGCAGGGACCAGCAACGGTTAAGGGGTTCATCGCCCCACGCTTGATAGACATCTAACTCAGCAGTTCCATGAAATGCCTATAGCTCGCATCCTTTGTTTTTTTGTGCTGGGCCCGTAAAAGCAAGATTCTTTCCAGAAAACTTGTTAAGAGTTGCGCATAGATTAAAACTGTTGCATAAAAACTTCTTAAGCTTCTAGAATAAGGATGTTTTCTGTGGATGGAATTTTTTAGGTAAAATATGAACAAATGCTTACAAGGAAGTTCTCTGATATAGTGACATTATTAAATATTAACAAGAAGGTGTGAAAGGATTTATATTTTAGCAACTCGTTTATCTAATCGGAAATTTTACACAAACCGATTTAGTTCACACATTATCACCATAAGTAAATATAAATAAAGTAAATTTGTTTTGATATTGTAAAGGATGGATATTAATATTTTTAAAACAGATTGTTTTACTTACGTCAAACCAAAACAAGCTTTATGAAATCATATCTTTACTTGATTAAATGTTTATAAACGTAGACTTTGAAAATATTATCAGTGTTTCTGTTGAATTCACCACAAAATCAAAACATTCCACCATCCAATTCAATTACCTCTAACAATTGTTCCCGATACATAAATAAGGAAATCATAACTTTGGATTTCGTTTTCAAAATGACCGTACCTAATGTGGTACAGACGGATGAAGCGAAGATTAAAGTAATTTAATGTCCAAATCTGTGGTGCCGAAAGTAGATAATTTTTATTTATCATGGCTTATACTATTTCATCTTTTTGTCTCTATTATTCAAAAGTAATGTGACTAAAACGCCGGGTGGTGATATTATTGTATCAAATTACGCGGGTATAGGCAAACCATTCCTTATAAAAATGTAGCTATAGAAAAATGTAATGTGATACTTTATTTCGAAACTTTTTGCTTGTCCGTCTTTGTAGGCCGACGTTATAGTGTTAATAAAATACGCTTAAGGTACGTCTTAAGCTTTTTTCTGCCATGGAAAAGAGTTAATAATAAGCTGGTCTGGTTCGTTAGTGATAAGTGGAATAACTAGCATTCCCAAAGGATTGTCTGCTTGTTGCAAGTCAGGACGGGGTCGGCATCGGGCTGGATTGCTAAAAATAGTAAGGTGGGTGCAGTGCATTCCTTGGCGCGCGAAGGGACATGCGTTGTCCTTGCGCCCGCTAACTTAGACAGCCCGCAGACGTCTCCAATTTAGTTGTCCAACTAAATTACAGAGTATCAATATATAAATTACATATGCGTCCAATTAATTGAGTGGCGAATAGCTTTCCGTACATAATAGGATAGCGTCTGACATTTTAATTGGACACAATCATGCTCCAAATTGAGTGCGTAATGGTGAATTCGTAAGAACAGATTAGGCTAATCACTATTATCATTATTGGAGCTTGAAGATATACAATTAAACTGATATTAACTCATCATTTAATTAGAACTCAAAGCTGTACAGATTCCTATATATTTTTAGCGTCACGCCCGTTGGACAGATACTTTGTGATGTAGTTTGCCAACTTAGAATCGTTAAGTCTGTGGGAGCGTTTAGACTCGTAAATTGTACGCGTTATTATCTGCTGGATCCCTTTTTTGTTTTTTGATCGCTATCTGAGCGCGGCCTAACCGATAAACGTTCCCACAGCTACCTCTAATTTGATAGTAGATAAAATTGTACTTTTTTTACCGAGTACTGATTTAGGCAATTCGATAATGCTTCTGCGGTTTCTAATGCGATATAAAGCATCATTTGTACAGACTTCGAAACATAATTAACTTTTGGTATAAGCCGATTTCCGTGATGGGCCGTTGACTTCGTAAGCATAGGCGTCTGTTTATGTGGTTATATCTATGAAGCATGAGGTAATATTTGATTACAACTCATAGTATGGACAGTATTTGACTTTATACCGCGATCGTGACCATGAAATAAACTTGTGTAATGCAGTGAATCAGTGATGCTAACTTAGGAGTTTTGCCCCTAAATTCAGGGATTTTTGATATAGATAGACGAAATTCTGAGCTAAGAATTTCAAGGGGTCTTTTATGATTTTTAAATTGTTAATATATTATTAGAATGTTGTAGGGTTTCATGCATATTGTGATCGTTTAAAAAACTGCTGATAATGATGACTACAAGTGCATTGCAGAGATGATAAACAATGTCTTATATACAAAAACGAATGTAATAAATATTCCATTTATATTTGAACCAAAAAAAGCTATAAATAAACATATTTTATTTTGAAGATTTACTATTCAGTCAATAATAATTTAAAACTTCGGAACCTATAAAATAATTTTAGGCACTTCAGGGGCGTTGGAGGAAGTCTTGCTTCTCAGACTTGGCGTGAGCCAGTCTCGTGGAAGTAGCTCAGGGATTATCAGTAATTACCAGTACGGCAGAACCCGTTCTTTATGGTGTGAGTCTGTCCATGGGGAAATTATCCCGGGAAACAAAAACAAAGTGGATTTTAAATAATCAAAGGGAGATTTTCTTGTTTGAGGTTGGCAAAATTGCATTGAGTATTGAAGGCCGGCAGGTTGCGTCCGACGCTGGCTGGTTCGCCGGTCGCGTTATGTAAGTACACGTTGCATTGGCGCGCGCAAGTTTACGGCCGCCACAGTCGCTGGCGCCATCGGCTTGTGGTCGATGCATTACAGAATTTTTAATTACAATTTAAACTTAGCTACTCGTACTAATTTTTTTTTAAATTATCTGTTTTTTTAGAAAGACTATAAAGCAGCAATTAGAAATTCCAAAATGTAGTTTAGCATAAAAATTGAATTGTATAAGCGCAAAGTGTGTATAACCACTAATGTATGTAACTCTGTTCACCCCTTAAAGGATATAACGTGACTATATATTGTTATTACTATTATTTAATTATCGTTACAATTGAAAAATAAGTTTGATCTATATTTTGTCTAAGCATTTTTTGTATTTTTATCAAACTCAATATAAAAGCTAATATATTCTAAAAGTTCTGCGAAGTCATATAAACTCCGTTTATATAACTTATCTCATTTACTTTTTATTATTTATATCAACTGAGAAATTCAATTTTCAGAACACATTTCTTTCTCAAAACATAATTAATGTGATTCCTACAACAAATTAAAAGACTATCAACGATAATTAATACTTAAATACCGACTAATAAAAAACAATTCAAAGAAAAGGTCCTAAGATGATAGCTTATTTTTCTACGATTTTGAGATACACCAAATATCAACACCATTACAACAAATTATTCTGCTTACTACTAATCGCTATAAGTACGTACCTACATTAAAAATAAAGTTAATGTGTTCCAGTATTGCACATTTTTATAAGTGGCAATTATCAGCTATATCAGCATACGTAAATTTTGAGTATTATTAAAAATTATAATTCATCGGGTCATGTGCGCGAATTAACTTACTTCTAATTTTGAATCGATGTTTCAATCTAAAGCACCTCGGAGTTTGCCTTGGTTGATAGCTTGAATACTCACGACATCAACACTCACAGTACATTTTTACAAAGCAACATATGATGATGATGATGATGATGTCCTAGCCGGATTCGGCCACAGCGGCTCTTTCAACACCGATTAAGAAAATCGAGGCCCAGTTTTCGGAAACAGCCAATTGCGCAGGAGATATTTAAGTGCTTAACTGGTCGCGCTGCCAGAAAAGCACTCTCTCGTCCGAGCTCCCTCCGATCCGATCCGTCCGAGCGTTCAGGAGGGAGCGGGATGCAGGTTTGGTCGAGTTTTCCTTCTCTGAACACCTGGTTGAAATGAGGTGTTAAAGATATACCTTAGTCGCCTTTTACGACACCTCGGCAAGAAGAGGGGGGTGCTATTCTATTCTGCCGGCAGCTACCACGGCTAAAAGCAACATATAACGAAGAACCGAATCACTAGATCGAGCTGCATAAGTAAAAAATCCTCTCCAAAGATAGTTTCTATTATCCAAAAAATGTTCGAGGAACAATTGGTTTTAAGAAGCACAAAACTTTTAGTCTATTTGATTTGTTTAAGTTGTTTAAGTAATTATTTTCGTGGAACCCAGTGATTAGAAAACTAGGGTATAGTTTTAGGTCGGCTTGGAAAAATGCTGATACTGTGAGTGTTGTGTGCCGTGACTATTCGAATTACTAAGAGCAGAAGGGGGAGAGGAAGTAACTTCCCGCCCTTGACGAAAACTCCGCAGCACTTCAGTCTGCTCGTAACGTCGAGCTATAATTAAAAGTAAGTTGATTCGCGCCTAATACCCGTTAAAATATTTATGATGAGCATAAAACGTGAAAGTGTAAAAGTTATTATCAGAAATAATAATACAACAGAAATTATCTTTAATAACAGAAATGTTTTTTTTAGACTTGTTTAGTTAAGCCTCGACCGGAAATATCACTCATTAAGTGTGAGACGTATAGCTATAAAACCTCAATAAATACCCATTCGATAATATGATTATTCTATACATATTTAATTTCTGCTAGTGGAAGTCAATATTCTATATAATCAGTGGTTCTACAATAACTACTACTCGTCTAACATTACATTAGTAGGATATGCAGAAGGCTCCAGTCGCCACTAGCTATGAAACTGATTGATAAGTATTGACAACATACATATATTAGATAGCCTTCTCCGTTATAATACTTCGAAATTATCGGTAAAGCAGATTTAGATTTTCTAAATAACATCTTATCTTATATCATTACGCTATATTGTGTTTAGGATTTATATTAATAGTTCTCACTTGCAACTTTTTCATTTAAATATAGTGCCTAACATAGCCCGTATCGCAGTTGATTGAATTAAAAATTTATAATTTTGTCGATATATTTAGCATACATCGCATTTTTTATTTACTGTTTAAGGATAAGTATTATAATGGCAAGTAATAAGCAGTTGTAAAGTAGTAATATATAATTTAAATAAACTTGTTTCCCTCTTTTTAAATAGTTTATGGTAGCAATGATGAAATACTCTATTTCGCACTCAACTAATGTAACTTTTAATTAATTAAACAATTTTAATATTACGAACGTTATAATATTTTGTTTTTCATCCCGATAGTATACTTAACTTAACTAACTATAACTTAGTTAACTTTATAAAGTTAACTTTCTTTTTGGTAACCTGGGGGAAAATCTTGCGTAGGATCGGTGGAGCCGCCGTGAGTGCTACGGCTCCGGTATGCTAGACTCGTACTGACTAAAAGCCTCCAGTGAATACCTTAACTTCGCCGGGTGCCGAGGAAGATGGCCCGGCCTTGCCCTTGGCACTCTGAATGCGGGAGAAGGAACACCCCGAGGATTTTAGTCGGTGCAAGTCCGACTCACCGGGGGCAACCCTCATCGCTCCTAAGGTCCATTAGGGATTTAACTCCCGGGCTTAATCAAAATTGGGTATACCTTAACTCACTGCTACAAGCAACTGCTGCAAGTCCGTACTTGGGGACCCGTATTTCTTCGACGACCCGGCGGAGCATAGTGTTAATGTAACCTAACTTACTACGAAAAGATCAAGTCGTACCTTCGTGTCATTGTCAAATATATTGGTAGCTATTAGAAAATAAGTATTATAGATGTGAAAGATTTGCCAAGATTAGCTTAGTAGGTTATGTGTCATGGCTTGGCAAATATTACAATGACAGTTTTAATAGTAGAGAAAACAATAATAATTTAATACATATGTATACACATCGTACCCAGAAATAATATTTGTATGGGAAATAAATTAGAATAAATTATTAATTACGCTCATATTATATGCTGGTATGATATAAATATAAAAAAGGTGAGCTCATTGAAAGACGGATTATTCATTTATATTACCTGCCACATTGTATAATTACACCCAATTACAATTCTATTAGTACGAAGCACGGTGAAGAAATTAGCATTTCTTTATAAAGAATAACTCTATGCAGAGAGATGTCAATTTCAAGTTTTTCTAATTACAGAATACTCAGTGATCAAAAACCTATAATAACAACGAGAATAAATTACATTTTTATGTTTATGCATTCGCTCCGAGTATGTCTCACTTTGCTTTTAGTTCTTTTAATAGCTTTCATGCAATTCAGTCGTATAATTAACGTTTAAAAATTATATGCTTCATTCCCATGCTATAGCCTCTGTTACGGAGCTATTATTTTCTCATGTAAAATTGTGTTTACGTGTTTAAACGGCTCAAGTGCGAATAATAATCTCCAAGACAGGTTATCTCTTAAATGATTAATCTATATTAGTTGAGTATTTATCTAACGTAGGTATACAGATACCTGAACACTGACTAAAGAAGCCGTGAATTGGTTAAGTCTAGCACAAAGAGCATGGAGCTCGCAACGCTCACTGATCAGATTGCTAGATTTGCGTTTAATCATGAAATCTGGCTTCGTACAAATATCTTCAATGTCGGTGATCGAGTAATGCTCTCAAATAGAAATGAGCGAAACACAAAGGGGTGATGGTAGGTGGAATTATGTAATAAACTAGTGGCGGCTCAGACTCGGTAAGCGGAGCGTAGGACGTTCGTCGAAAAGATGAGCTGACGATAGTGTAAAGGCCTAGCTTGGATGCAAATACTACAGGCTCAAGGATGATGGTACAGTATGGGCTCTCCCTGTGCTCAACAGTGAGCTGACATGGGCTGTGACTAATGATGATGATGATAGCCAATAAGAAAATATGTAATAATAAAAAATATATATTCTATATAAAATAAATATCGGCGGGTTTCGTGTAGTCTGCGGACAGCAGTTTGGCCACTCCTGTTATGGACTGTTTGTTTTCTTGGACACTATACTACGCGAATCCCCTTCTCATTAATCACCTCAGTAGTAATTCCTCATGTGACCTCATGAGATTGTCGGTTATTAGGAAACAATAATTTAAGAATATATATAATGTTATTTTTAGAAACCGGGCCTAAGCACAACGATGAATCGGAGGAAGTACTTTTTATTACATAATACGTGAAATTACTTCTCGAGTTTGTATATGTTAATGATATCATTCAGAGTGTGAATTGTCTTTGGTAATAATATAATATCGGTCGTAAGGCATTCTGTATGCGCGACTGTGCTTCGGTTACAGCTGACTTCCGATGATGGGTACACGATTGACTCACTATTATGTAGATATTGGATATTATGAATAGTGGATGGATATGTTTTCGATGAATCCGTTGTTCGATGAAAACTTTGTTTATATTCGAGTCTGTAATAATTGTAATTTGTTTTGATTACCATTGATAGACCTGAATATAATTTAGATAAGTTTAAATATATTATTATTTGAAAAAATAACATTTACAAAAACAATATATTACATTTTCATAAAATATGTGTCATGATATCAGCGGTGTGAGGAAAATTTTCAAAAAGAAAACTGTGTAATATTAATAGTATGCCTCGAGGGTACGGTGCAGCACACCTTTGAGGTGTGCCCAGCCTGGACTGAAGAAAGGAAGGTCCTTCAGGAGCGCATTAGGGATGACCTCTTGCTGCCAGCGGTGGTGAAAGCCATGAACAGCAGCGAAGAGGCATGACTAAGTGTCATTCTACTGCGAGGTTGTGATGAAGCTGAAAAAGGCCGCCGAAAAGGTGCAAACATCTCCTCTGGCTATTCGGCGGCAAAGGCACCGTCGTTGGAGAGTGACAATAACTGGGCAGTTGACTTGAGAGAGTTTGCTTCCCAAATGAGAGGGAGGCGACGCACAGCGTTCAGCGCACCGACTGAGAGAGAAGTTTTGTAGGGGTGGGCTTTATACTCCCACCCATCCCGGAGAGGTAGCCTCAACAAGCCTTTTTTCTTTCCGTGCGTCTGAATGAATTTGGTTTCCCAGGCCAGGGTTGAGCAACTAGAGGGACAACCCGGGGGTTTTAGTCAGTAGGAGTCTGACACACCGGGGTCGCTGCCCTCACAGGAACCCTGATGGTCCTGTTCAGGATTTTCCCCCGGGATACAAAAAAAAAATGAATAGTATTTCCCAGCACGCTACAATTAAAACAAAAGTCATATTAGCAAAACGATAAAAATATGGACTCCACGAATGTACTGAAATAGCATGCTCGCTGTTTCGCCTTTCCTTTTGAATGGTCCATCGCATATACTGCTTGATATAATAGCCTATATGAATACTTAAAATAAAATTACGAAAACAATGAGAAAACATGATTTAAGAACTTTTTAATGTAACTGGTGTGATTAGTATAAAATATGAACACTGCAAAAATAAGATAATAGTGTAGAAATTAATGTATTTTTGTATTATATAGATGCTAGTAGTATCTATTTAATATCGATAATATTTTAAAACGAAATTCGTATGAGGCGCATCAGTATGATGTTCACGTTCATTCGTATGATATTCGCAAAGACGATTTAGACATGCGACAGTTAGAGCCTCGGCGTGTTCAGAATGTGGATGAACCGACCGGAAATCCAAGCGGCATCTTCAGATTTTTCATCCACCACACAGTTTATCTTTACAGGCTCGCGTATGCGGTGCCAATTTTCAATGATGTAGGGCACCTATGTTCGACTAAATCTCGCTCATAGTATATAAGTGTAAAGATCGTCTTTCGTGGTTCGCGTCAGCCTAGCAGCTTATGCGTAAAAATGGCAAATTGTAATATAAATCGACATTACGACGGTGATGTTCAATGAACTCTGATTCTATTAGCGATCGATACATTTCATGGAATGCACTTTACCTTACCATCAGGTGCAATGTATTTAGATAGCTGTGCCATTGTAAAAATAATCTCCAGACTTGACTAAGAATTGAAAAATATGACAATACAAATGGTTGTCGTAAATGACTTTCTTCTCAAACTAATACTCTAAAAATTGGTTAATGTTAAAACCGGTACTTCTTTGAAGCTGTGCTTCTATGTTTTATTTAGCAGATATTTGCCGATCTTCATTCGACTTGCACTAAAAGAATACACTGTGTAGTCTAGAGACTTAATAGAGAATAATGCTTCCTGGATTATTGTTTGTTCCGATAAGGCTACAAACGTATCCATGCACCATAGGACCGTGCTGGCGTCGTGTCGCTCATCAGTATGCCACGCGCGTGCATGAGTCACGCGGCGTGACCCGCCTCCCGACGTTCATTGTTGCCGTGAGGAGTCTCTCAGACGGCACTTTCTACATTCTAATGGTCGGCTTTTATGCCGAACCTGATGCATTGGTCTCTTAAATCTAATGAATAAGCTTCACGATGACTATTCGAAAATAACAATATCGATCAAACCTATTCTTAATAAGATAAAAAGCTATTTTCCATAAGATAATATCGAATAACACAGAGCTCAATGGACGTAAATGAAGCATTACTAGCGATTTAAAATGACTAAGCTTTTGTTAACTCTAAGGCTATTTACGCACTGCATCCGATTCGAATCCGTGAAATTAGGTTTCGAAGTAGTCGTAGAACCATTTGCATAGTAGCATATGCATTACGGCCGTCATCTGAGTTCTTTCCTTTATTCTCTGATTTACATCGTTCCAAATATTAACGGTCTGAAAGTCATAGTACTGTTTGTATGAACGCTCGCGCACTGAATCCGCGTTATATCCGAGAAGCGAGGGCGGACGGTGGGGTACGAGGATTAGAAATGTGTTTCGGCGCGATTCCGGCATATTAGATTTAAAAGGCTACCACATGAGCAATCCTCCTCCGTGAAATTAATATCGTCAGTGGTACTTGAGGGAGTTCACTACTCGTACACGAGTACGTCGGTATGTGCTTAGTCCCGCACACCTCACAAACAGTTGATTAAGGGGTGAGATATATCTCTCTCACCCCCATTGTTTTGAGGTGGCTCTAGCAGGCCACCCGCGCGCCTGTGTCGTGGTAGATTGCGAGTTCACCCTTACGGACGGCCAGCTACGTGGCAGGAATACCCAGGAATTTTAGTCGGTAAGAGTCCAACTCACCAGGATCGCCGCCCTCGCGGTGGTCCTGAGGGTCCATGAGGATTTTCTCCCGGTAAAAAAAAAAGTGTTATAAAAATGACTAAAAGACAAGCCGCAAATATATTAATATTTTAAATATGTCAAGACAATCCGTACTTGCAGAGCTGAATGTAACATCAATCACTATAAAAAAGAGAAGATAAACCATAATAATTATAAGAAGTAAAAATGAAGACGAGAGGGAAAAGTTTGTGGCGTATGTATGAGCTCGCATTGTACATGCATTCCAATCGAAATCTGAGCTTCTAATAGGCAAGTAAAACTTTACTATAAGTTGCTTTACGATATTCCCATAAAATGAGCTCAGTAGCTTACCGAATAAATCTTCTGAAGACCAATAGCGTTATTAGAGGTAACTACGTTTTATCGTATTATTCCTCGAAGGTGCTCAAGTATATTTCATTACCTAGTGAATTCATATTGAAAATATCATTAATTTACTGAGCAGTCAATGCCAATTTTGGCTTTAAGAGTAATCACTACTTGTATATTTTAGTATCAATATATGTATTTATTACACATGCAATTTATTTCTGTTTACAAGGAAATAATCCTTATTAATTTACACTCAAAAGCCTTGCAGATCTGTGACATCGCAGAGGTTATGTAGAACATTCTTGTCGCGCCTCACGGTCAAGGTCTAACCTGCACATCAACGTATTGCCCAATTAAAAATAAAATCATGTCGCGCACTTTGAAGTTGTGGAATGAATTGCCGGGTACCGTTTTTCTCCAGGACTATGATATGGAGTTCTTCAAAAAGGCAGTAAATAATGTCTTCCTTAGTTGGAAACTGAAATAACATAATTGTGTTACAATTGACCAAAGGCGACACTAACCATTTACCATCAATTAAGTTACTATTTGTCAGTCTGTTTGCCGACATAGGATTTAAAAAATATAAATTAACGAGATTTTCAGGCTTGAATCGAATTACATTTTGAATTCTTTTAACCCTTTTTGCAAAATATTACTGTGTATCGGTATTCTGATTTTACAGAAAAGAATACGAATCATATTCATAGACCACCATGTAAGACTTCTGGAGAAGTGATTAATTTTCCATCTAAGATGCTTCGCACTAAATAAGCAGTAAAATCAGTTTAAAGCCGGCTTGCTTTTAATTAGTTAGGTGCTTATCCCAGGAGCTATAATACAAGAGGTAAAAACTATAAACTTTTAATTTTTTTTTTATTCTATTTATTTAAGGGACTTTTACGTGTGTACGTATGTCAGCCCCATCGTACCCTAATACAGAAATACCTAACATATTACATATGGTGCCATTGATCTGAAAAAGCCAGACGCCTCATCAGATAATAGTTCTGTTAAGATTTTGTTAAACATCCCGATGTCAAGTCTGTTCAGAGCAAAGGCACTCACAAACGCCTCCCTCACAGGTTCAGATCGGAAAAACTTTTAAATTAAATTATAATATAACACCCCAAGAACCAGTGGCTCAATTGATGATATCAAACTTAAATTAAATTTGCTATTGTGATCTAGTAGTGATTACATGAAAATTGTGATGCGATAATAATATACTTGAAAAAAAGCTTTTATATTGAAGGAAAATATTACATTAATAGGTTCAAGATATTTTTATTAAATAGCATTTTATTTCCAGCAAACTGTTTAATTATAAAAGTTCACTTGATGCACGGTAACTTTGATGTTGTTATATTTTAGTTTGTAGGTTTTAAGTATCAAAAACGATAGTATAAAACGAAGGGTTTGAATTATTTAAAATATGAACTCTGTTTTTTGTTTTGAAAAAAATAAAAGTCTTACAAATGAAAAACATTTTTTAAGCTTTTCATTGTATAGGTACAAAAAGTATGCATCTATAAATTACACCCAAAATGACTTTTGTTTCATTTTTATTACACGTATACGATCGAATACGAATAAAGTAATCAATTAATCCGCTTATTAAACTATTATCTATTAAAATTAGATGGTAACAGGTACTTAATGTTAATTAAACTTTATTGCTCACGTACGCAGAGACTGTAAAAAAGACACACGCCATGAAGACAGGATGTAAATTTTCATTTCTTTCGAAGCTTGTTTACAATTACAATTTGTACAACAAGAGACGGTCTAAAAAATGTGTTGATAGCTTCAGTCGCTGTGTTTTTATTTTACACATTGTTTATATACTTGGCAGGTCTATGTTTTTTTGTATGTGAAATGAAAATAGTTACCTAATTATTTAATAAAATAGAGTAGATTAAATAGGTATTAGATATTCTTTTTTGTTATATATTTAAAGTAAAACTTTAAAATTTACCAGTTTAATTATATTTTGAAATATATGACTGCAATCGGCTTGTAATGTATAGTAATAATTTTGTCAAATGATTCGATGGGTTGAGTTTGTTATGATGGTAGATACGCTGGTTGATCCAATTATAGATATACCAACTATAATTAGTGCTTACTAAAGAATCATGAGTAGACATGACATCAGTTTTATTCAATCGATGTGTTTATGATTGACTGGAATATTTATGTAATATTCGACGTATTGTTTCTAAATAGTCTATACTCTATAAATATATTAGATTCGTTAAAGCTTAAAAATGAATATTTTTAAATAGCGCTCTGCGGATCGTTGGTGGCAGTTTTTCTTGCTCGATTGCCAAGAATATTCGCGTCGGTGCTTCTTAAAATGGGTGACATTGCAGTTCCAATCTACTATCTCGGTGTATTGACCGCACGCAGCCTATAGCGATTTTGTCGGCAACCGGGCATTCATACTCGATGTCTCGACTGGTCAATATTTCACGTACAACATCGCGCACGATCAGATACTCAACAATCGTGATGGCTAGTGCGATTTATTAACGCGTTTCCTTTATTCGTGTTCATCAAATATCTAACATTTCTTGTGTACAATAAAGATTCGAATAGCTATGATATTTGCATAGATAAATCAAGATCTATTTGATTACTATGTGATTTAAAAATATATTTATGCGTACTACGCTTCAAGTAGTAAAATAAAAAGGAACTATAATATGCCCAATGTAATCGTACTTTGGTGATTTGTCATTGAGTAACATGATATAAAAATAAAAAAAACTCAATTATAATTATGTCGAGTACATACTTTAATATAAAATTGTTTAAATGTTTGAATTATTTAAATTATATCTTAATAGGGTATACACTTATGTGAATATTTTAAATGAAGATATCCTGTAAAATCAGTGCCAATGACATTATAGAAAAAACAATAAAACACCCAATTTTAATCAAACTAGTTTGAGTTCAAAATCCGAAAAATAGCGCCAAAATACCAACGACATTAATAACTCCGCGGCAATTAAATATCACGTGAGTGTGATTAACATAGGTTCTGTAATTATGACAAAGTAAATGAACAATCCATCACTTTCCATTCAATAACAAATTCATGAGCAATAAAATTTACGGTCGACCGCAAAATGAAGTTGTACATAGAATTTAATTAAGTTTCCCATAACAAACCGGGGTGCAATGCTCTGACCATAAAACATAGCTATGTATGTCGCTCACAAGTCACGTCTATTTGTATGCTGCGATGATGGACGTGCAGAATTGTTTTTTTTTTTATGACGGTGTAACATTTAAGAGAAATTGTGTTGTATTTTTTAAGTAATACTCTATTATTGCGCCTGGTTCATTGTTGGGATAGGTAAAAAGAGTGAGTTACTGTACCCTATCTTTGAAATCTTCTATTGTCTCGTCATTATTGATTAATCCCTTGATGCATTCTCGTCAAATGCGGGAACATTAAATTCACTCACAACAGAAGCATTTGGTTTGGCCATAATTGCTTTAAGAGACCAAAAGGTCTCAAAAGGTCTAAAACACGCTCAGCTTCGATTGTCACTTTAATTTTAATCTTAATTTTTAATCTATAGAAATAATTCAAAGAATGTCAAAGTTTTATTTTATAGGTCTTTGGTTTATTTTATATAAAATTTATTATTTTATTAAAGTAATTATTTCACAAATTTATGTTAATTATACTGAGTTTGTAGCGGCTTAAGAAAAATAATTCAAAAAAGTATACACAGCCTAATACGAAACCCCCTTCATGTTTAACTCGCTTAATCACATCATGGTGCTTGCCACAAAAAAAAAACGAATATCGTTAGCACTTATATACCTAAATATATTATTGTGTTTAAACTACTTGAAATAAGTATGTGAAACATACGAACGCGTAAAATATAATCGTATTTTACTGGAAAAAGCTTGATCCTTAGAAAAAAGTTTAATCCTTATAACTTTTTATACAAAACTTTCCCTGTATATATAAAATAATATGTAATAAACAATTGTAATGTTTTGTTACAGCTCAAAGGATAACAACTATCCAGCTGGACGGCGTACAATATTTCATTTCTAGAATGAATCCTTATAGCCCCGAGCTCAACTATTTCCTAGCATATCAATACTGCAGGTAAGTGAATTTATATTGGGTTATTACTGCCTGGAAAACATTTATGTCTTTATTTATCAGGAAAATTTTGCCGTTTATGATCTCGCTCCCGATAAATGTGTGAAGTAGTTACGATTTAATAAAATTTTACGACATTATATGATACAGTTTTTAATATATTAATGTGTTTATATATACCATACCCATATGAAATAAGTAGAAATAAAATTATGACGGGTATTTTATGAAACTCTTCTTTTATATAGTGTTCTATTAAGCGTTGCTTTGAAGGGTAAAAAATAATAATTTAATATCGATATACCAAGAGTTTACACTATTTTGTCTTGCACGCAAAGGTATAAATAATCTTCAATGTTGAAATCCTTTTATTCATAATAAGAAATTAAGAATTAACAAAATTAAACTCCTGCGTTTTCTTCATAACAGATATAACAGATATTACGCGCGAATTAACTTACTTTTAACTATGGCTCTTAGATTAGATTTGCATGCACAGGCCAAGGTCACAAGTAGACTGAAACGCCGCCGAGATTTCGTCTCGAGCGGAAACTTAAATCCTTTGACCGCTTTTGTTGTTGATAATTCGGCGGTGCTTTAGTGTTCTTATGGCCATAATATGCGTAACGAGGTCTAAACGAGGTCTAGGTCTAAAAGTATTTATTAATTTAACTATAATATTTGTGATGGTTCAGATTCAGGAACGTCAAATATTTATGCACTAGTGCTAATTTTTTAATGGCCGAAAATGGAAATTTCGATAAAAATAGATAAAGTTGAATCAAACTATATTATTTACTTTTTTTTTATGATGGCTGACCAAACGTTCAAAGTAGCTTTTTATACCAGCAGAGTAAAGAAGCAGACATAAATTAATGTATACATTTAATAATACATTCTTCGATTGTGGATCGTCGAATAACATCGAATCTAAATATGTGATTATGCGAAATACATTGATTAGATCTAAATGCAAAGCTCGGCCGGTGTTAACAAGAATATGCAGGCTGGAGGCAATGCTCTGTGTTCAGGAAATACCTTGGAATTTGCATAACCGTTAGGGTTCTGAGAGAACAATATTAGAGACCCGGCGAACTGCTTCCGCAAGTCGTTTTCATGTGTTAAAAAGTTTTACTGCCTAAGAAATTACATGAAAAACATTAACACTTTGATTAACACAGTAAAACATTCGGAATAATTGAAAAAGCTACTATATAAGTTGCTAGTTTCTTTGTTTTCCACTTGAGAAAATAACTATTATAAATAAAATAAACTAAAATGGACTACAACCTTGTAATAGTATTTACCTTTAAATATATATGTTGCAGTATGATTATAGTATACATGCTTATTAAAAAAAATTAAAGCAGTATAGATTAAATTCGCTGAAATGTTGCAATAAACGTAAATCTAAGGGAAAATATAACTTTCTACGAGAAAATAAGTTCTAGTATCACATTGATATCCGGGAAGGAGTACATAAAAATATTTTTCAAAATTCTCAATAGAGATTCGCTTCTACGTTCATCAAGCGAACGGCTAAGAAGTGGAATATGCTTCCAGTGGCCATATTTCCGCGATCTTATGACCTAGTAGTCTTTAAGAGAAGAGTGAATAGGCATTTGTTCGGCGGACGCGGTTCATCATTGGACTCATTTCCATCTTCCACCAGGTGTGGTTGAGGTTAAGCGTTCGCCTATAAATAATAATAAAAAAAACTTATTATTTATATATTGCTAACAAAAAATAATATTAGCAGCATTTGGAAATTACGTCGGGTTTTTTTCGATGTCTATTTCACAATGCCTGTAAACTGAAGTTTTCAACCAATGCGTTCTACTAGTTATAACGTACGAAGTCTAGATGTGGACACTAACGGTTTGGCTAGTCCAATTGTTGAGATTTAAATTTCCCGCCTTCCTCGATATATAAGTATTGTCTATTGTGCGTCGTTGACATTAAAAGCTACTGTCATCTCGTTTTATAACGCTTCTCAATCGTTACATTTGTGAGTTTATTATTCCAAATTATATATTACTATTAATCAACTGAAACTCGTTTTGTTCCTGAAAATGCAACACCAAGGTTTGGACCAGATCAAGGTCGCTTATCGTGCAATTAAACGAGCTATGTGGGGTATTTCGTTGAAGGATAAATTCCGGAATGAGGTTATCCAAAAGAAAGCCAAAGCTCGGCATAGCTCTCCGTATTAGCAAGGGGAAGTGGCAGTAGGCAGAAGAACCGATGATCGTTGGAGCAGATGGCTTCTTAAGTAGAGATCGAGAATCAGCAAACGTAAAGCGGGAGGACCCTAGACAAGGTGGAGCAACGACCTACGGAAGGTAGCTGGGAAGGATTGTGAGAGAAGAGCCGAAGACCGGGCTAATGAAGAGGATGATGAATGGAAAGACCTATGACCAGCAGTGGTCTTAGAATGATGATGATGACAAAAATGGTGTTATTTTAACAATGATTTCTTAGCAATAGTGTAGCCCTGGTGGCCCAGTGGATAAAACACTGGGTTCAATACGTAGCGAGGCTAATGGTCGTAGGTTTGAATCCCGGCATGTAACTCTGGGTTTTTCCAAATTACGTATGAATTTAAGCACCACGTGCTCACCGATGAAGGAAAATATCGCGAGGAAGGTCGTGTGACATCTAATAGAAATGTCATGTGTAAAGTGCCTTGAGAACGGCGATCAGCGGCGCTACTACTCTCGTTGGGCACGACATATAAGCGCAAAGTGGATACAGTCACTGATGTATCTCTGCTCATCCCGAAAGGGATATAGCGTGGAAATATATATATATATATATATATATATATATATAGTATTTAAAAGTGCGATGCGGACAAACTAAATATTAATATTAAGGGCTCATATTTTTAGAGGCCTATTTTGGCATTAAAACGAAACTTTTGAGCGTGGTTCCGAGGACATATAAATTTTTTTTTTGAAATGCCCTAATATATTAGGTCCTTACATATGAAACTGGCGTTTTGTATGGGAGGAACAAAAAGTCGAATATTTTTTAATATAATATATTTAATTAATCAAAGTATGAACCATTATTTTCTATGCACTTTTGCCATCTCATAGGTAGTTCATTGATCCCTTTACTAAAAAAACCAGTCGGACGGGAATCAATAAAATCTTTGAAGGCGATTTGGACTCCCCCATCGGAGTTGAATTTTTTCCCTTGCAAGAAGTTATCCAAATTTCGAAAAAATGGTAATCTGTTGGAGCAAGGTCCGGGGAGTACGGAGGATGTCTTAGACTTTCCAATTGAAGCTCTTCTAATTTAGTAGCCGTCTGTTGCGCAGTGTGTGGTCTAGCGTTGTCGTGAAGCAGCAGTGGCGTGGAGCGATTGACCAGCCTAGGTTGTTTAGCCGCTAGCTTTTCCATCATGGTTTGCAATTGCTGACAATAGACATCAGCCGTAATAGTCTGGCCAGATTTGAGAAAACTGTAATGAACAATACCGGCACTAGTCCACCAAACGCTTACAAGTAACTTTTTTGGGGTTAATTTTCGCTTGGGGCAGGATTTGGCTGGCTGGCCAGGATCCAACCATTGCGCTGAGCGCTTCCGATTATCGTAAAGAACCCATTTTTCATCACAGGTAATGATTCGGTTTAAAATACCTTCATAATTGTGCCGGTTTAGTAATGTAACGCAGCAGTAGACGCGCGTTTGCTTGTTTGCTTCAGTCAATTCGTGAGGTACCCACCTTTCAAGCTTTTTAATCTTCCCAATTTGCTTCAAGTGAATTAAAACAGTTTTATCACTAACATCGCAGCCTGCAGCTAACTCGGACGTGGTTTGCGATGGATCCGCTTCCACAATAGCCTTCAACTCTTCATTATCAACTTGAGTCTCAGGCCGTCCACGGGGCTTGTTCTGCAGGTCGAAATTTCCAGAACGAAAACGTTGGAACCAAAAACGAACTGTGTTTTCTTTTGCAACACGACCGCCATACACATCGTTCACCCTTCGAGTTGTTTCCGCAGCACTAGTGCCACGGCGGAACTCGTACTCGTAAATAATGCGATATTTTAAGTTTTCCATTTTGTAAAATGAGTGACGCAAACAGAAAAAAACAGAAGAAAAAAACAAATGAATGACGATCATCGAAGCACAAATACATGAGTCTATAGCTGTACAAATTTTAATTTGGAATTCCTTACCAAAGAGGAGAAATATGTGATTAAAGTGGCCAGTACGAAAAACGCCAATTTCATATGTAAGGACCTAATATATGTATATATATTTAACTAGATATTAAATACTTCATATTAAGGTATATTAAAACTGCAGTTGTAAAGTTCGATGTACCCATGTAAAATGTTATCAAGGCTGGTGATAGTCGGAACTGTCATGACGACGGGCCAAAATTACATCTCCTTGCTCTAGATTCAGTCACGTGCAAGCTTGGGCCACTTTAAAAGGTCACTAGCCCCATACTTCTTGCTCATCAAGTCCTTCTAGCGTGGCGCTGTCACGACCTACTTACAGTTTCAATTGTTAACAGGGCAGAGGTAATTTGTCGCTTTGTATATAACGAAATCACTTTAGTAATAAAAATTCGAATTAAAAACATCTTGAAGAAAAATTATAAAAGTCGCAGTAAAAATGATGTAAATGTAATATGACTGTAATTTGCTACATGATGTGACGGGCATGATGAACTATAACAAATATTACATCGAAAAACAAAAACTAATCCAAACAAAAACGGAATATAAACTTAATTTAAAAGATTACCTATTGTTAGACTCATGTTTAAGACTAAAATCTATATAGAGGCTACTTTAACTTTGCATAGATATGGCTTAGACAATAAATTTGTTTTTGACAAAAATCTAACCACAAGTATATAATAAGAATTTAAATAAGCTCTAAGTATTGACATAGTCAAGTGCAAGTTGATAAAATCTGTGGTTTACAGTTTGATATTAGTTAAAGATTATAATTAGTAAGGTTTGATTAAAAAGTAAGTCAAGTATCGTCTAGATATCTTGAGATAATATATTATAGTGCAAAATTAAAAACAACCCCGCAAAAATGAAATAATCCGCAAGAATTTTGTTAATTTTACTATTTTTAAATAGTTGCCTTTATTTATTGCAAGACTGGCACAAGATTAGTATGTGTAGCGCCCCCTAAAACGTATCAATAGAGGCACCTACCGCAGAAAGAGAATAATTTACTAACGCACCGGTCCGCGCCCGTTCTCATTCGGTATGATTGCGGCGGCGTAAAGGAAGTAGCGGTACCTCTGTTAACGATGGGAATGCGCGATAGTCATTAGCGAATTCTCCTTTACACCAACATCGCAGTCACACAATAAAAAAACAGTCCGTTATTATAACATGCTCAGTCAAATTACTGTTTCAACAAATTAAAAAATATAATCACTGATATACTTTAAGGGTCATTAATTTATATAACATTGTTAAATTGTAGGCTGAGATAAAAATAATATGAAATGAAATAATACCGCACAATTTATGATTTAAACCTGGCTGGGAATGTCGTTGGACGACTGATGAAAATGGCGACGAATATCCAATTGCACAGCAAAAAGGACTTAATGGAGATCAAGAATACTGCAATTCTTCATGATCAATACATGTCGCGGTATTATTTACGACGCTTTAATTTATTACAACAAGAAAAAGCAAAATCGAAACGTGCCTCGAATCTCGATTTAAACTTTAAAAAAAAACCTCGACAGTAAAAAGCTGTGTTTATGTAGTATCGACACATTACATTTGTTAATTTAGTTCCATTAAAGATAGAACCAATCTTCTTAAAAACCATTTATAGATCTTAGTGCCTCGATAACGAGATGCACTTACTATATGTTTTTAACTCAAGGAGTTTTATGAACATGTAATTGGAATGCAGCTCTATACAAGCGTTGGTAATACTACGCAAGTTCATAAGCGCTTAAAGTAAATTAAAGCTTTAAAGGTACAGATAACTATCTAGTACTGTAATATAACTTGTACATACTAAATATAATTACCAAAGATACTTATTTACGAAGCGAACCGTATAATTTCTTTAAACTAAAACTTGAAATAACTTTATTAACACATAGCTATTATGAGTGTTAATGTAAAATATAATAGGTTAAGGAATACGCTGTTCTTTATTTTGATTGTGAGTTGCGATATTTGTTGTAGTGCATCTAAAGAATGATATTTGGCTAAACGCTATTTGCAAGTAACTATGAAGGAATTCTTTATAACGCCAATTTTAACGTGCTCGAAATTTTTTCTCAATCTTTCACACAGAGCTAAACTTTTATACCTCGAATTTGTAAATACTTTTTGTTCCAATTAAAACCTAATTTATGCTTTCCTCAGACTCGAGTAACAATTTTATTGAGGCTTAATAGCCAGACCACTTAGCTGATTTAAATAATAATGTTTTTCTTTTCAATAATAGCTGTATTCAAATTAAATTATATATTTTTAGTTTATTTGCAAAAAATATAAAAGCGCAAGATGGATACACCCACTAAAGTATCTCTGCTCACTCCGAAAGGGATACAGAGTGACGATATATGCGAAAAAATTCTCTAAATATGTACTGCCGTTTTTTAAACTAAATTAACGACTATAAAATCAATAAGATTGAGGTTAGTTGAAGATTGTTTAACCGAGTATGCAAACAATGTCATTCACAATTATTGTTCCCAGAAGTTAATAAAATATATACGCTGCGTATGAAATGGAATAAAATTAATAAAACTTTTTCTTTTTTTTTCAGATCATTAGGGTTGCAATTGGCGTCTTTCGAGACTAAAGAAAAAGCGGACTCTATAACGACGTACCTTACGAATGCAGGTAAGCGAGAACTCGTATTTTAATACAAGTTAATGCTGATCCAGGTATCCACAAACACATGCTAACTTTAGTATCGACAAATTGATACCACAAACGACAAGCTGTATAATTTATGTGTTCAATGCCATGGTTTTACACTGTGAGGATATCTTTCGCTTATTCGTTTTAACATTTTTATCTCTATTCACAATCGCTATAAGAAAATGAGAATTGAAATGAATATTTGAATTTACACACTATTAACGCTTAATAAATTTCGTATTTTTTATGAACGACGGTTATTTTACGACAATTTAAAACAGCAACCTTTTAACTGATTTGTATACTGTCATATATTTATTGTAAGTTATTCTGTTTTGTTGGAATCCAAATAAATGTCTATAAAACTATCCAAATAATGTTTTTACTTTAATGTGTACTTAAACGTTGTACATAAACATATTTGTAAATTCATATTTTGTAAGGTTTTTTTTACGATAAATAAGGAATATATATTAAAAAATTAGATCATACAGAAATCTTATTAAGTCAGAATAATCTTGTAGAATAATGTAACTACAAATCATGATTACAGTTTTTAAATCAATATGACGAGGTTCTTATATAAACTAAATTTAATATTTATTGTCTATATAATATTATTTTTTTATAATTAGGCTATAACAAGTACGATTTCTGGACATCTGGAAACAATCTGGGTACGGATATGTACCTATGGATGAGTACCGGCCTGCCGTTCAACGCGACCTTTAACTACATGCGAAGGCTACCAATGGACGCCCCTGCACAGCATGCGGATGATAGCATCGACCCCTTGGACGTGCCCCAGGGTAGCACTGCTCCACAACGCACTGCGAGACACGGGTACGTATTTTTACTGTTTCCTTTAATCCTATATCCTAAGGACTCATGCTGCCTGAGTGAAGGCCTACATCATCTTAACTGTAGGTAGTTTACTCGATTTAACTTGCCAATCATGGTAGCTATTTCCTAAGCCAGTCGCGGTAAAAGTCGCCTTGAACCAATTTGTCTAAACTGACGATGATTCCTGAACCCCTGCTAAGCAAAGTGTATAGCTCACATAACAATTTTTTCAAACCTATGTTCTATACATATCCTTTATCCATCTATATCCATTTCTATAAAGATCTGTCTATCTACTATTCAGGTATTTCGACCTGTAAGCATATCCTAAGAAGTCTTCTAATAAGCTCACAAATCTATTATGAAATACATATAAACAGATGCAGTAGAATTATTTCCCAGAGACAAACGAATTAATAATACTAATTAGCTCTTGCTTGGCCAGAAACTGTAGTCTTCGTAATTTATTAATGCAAGATAATATAATCTTGACAAATATAAATATTGTTTGTATTATATAAATATATAAATCTTGAAAATTGTCTATTCACAGATAAATATATTATTATTTAACAATCTTTTTTTTCATTCTTGTAATACACGGTTTATTCGATTATGATTTGTTTATTTATTAGGAAACGACAAAAGTAATTCAAAATTCATTTTTATTCCCATGAGTATTTAATGTAATTCTTAGATAGTCGAAAGAAAAAAAATGCTAATGATCGGTCAATGAATGTACATTTTTTATATCATGCAATGGTAAATATTTATGTATCCCACGTTTAAAATGCCATTACTTTTTTATATCATTCAACTGCTTTCAATGTTATGCAACCGGTATTACTTCATAAGGGCACTGCACCGGACCAAATTATTGTTAAATTCTTAGAAGATTGTCGAGAAACCGACAGAGAGCACATGCTCATTAAAATATTCAAGTCATCTTGTTTTATTGGTTCTGTTTATTATGGATATTATTGGTAAAATATTTCTCACATTTTACGTAACAGATGCTATATAGACTCCTCGCACTTCAGTTATAAATAAATCTAATTCTTTCTTGTTTTTTGAGTTTTAACGAGCTCTTCCGTTTGCAACCAACACAAATGTACTCCTATGTTTATTTTTAGTTATTCCAACCAGTTGAAACATCTTGTGTTTTTTTATAGATACGAAGCAAAATTAGTTTATAGAATTTCAATTTTTGTATATTCAAATCATCATACACCACTAAAATACTTGTATATGACCTAATATTCTCAATGATTTGTCGGGTTCGTTCAAGCGTTTCACAGAAATAATATTATCGCTGTAATCTTAAAGGGAAATTACAATACGTATTGCAAAAGAACTAGTTGGTATTCCAGGACGGAGCATGTGATGACCAACGGATGCATTTCCCTGAAAGCGCCCTCCTTCCACTGGGAGCCCCAACATTGCGGCGAGGTGAAGGACTTCATCTGCGAGCAGACCCGTTGCTACTACTACAACTACGGCTCCATCCCCGTTTCTTCAGCGCAGGGGTAATGCCAGGTGAGATGCCAGCCGTCTCCGGAGGCCCGCTCCCCGACAAAGCCGCGCGCTCTCCCCTAGTTCATACTGCTTTCCAATTCATCTAACTTGTATATAAATCCTCATCGTATTCAGGTGACGAATAGGTTTTGTGTGAACGTAGTGCGTGTGCTAACAAACCAGACCAAGAGTAAGCCTTGGTTCGTTCTCGATGTTCGTAGCGCGCGGGCCCGCGGGATCAGGTCTCTGCGCCAACCCAACCACCAAACAAGAGCCCTACACCCAGCAGACGACGTCTGTCTACTATGAGATTATATTCTCCTCAAATTATTATTGTTGTAAATTATTAAAAAAATCATTTATTCAAATACAATCTTTTGGTGGGTGGGTGAAGGGGGCTTTGCTTGGTATCTCTTAATCAAGTGATACATATTTTATCGTTTTGTTTCTAACACTTTATGTTAACTCATTTTTACTAACAATAATATCATTTTTTTGTACACTGGGCTCACAAACTGTTCACTGGGTTTTCACAGGGATTATTATAATATGGACGTTGTAGATTCTTGTTGTGAATCGTTTTAATTTGAAAGCGGCTCTCTAACACGAGGGTCGGCGTGTTCTGGTTGGCAGGAAACCGCTGTCGATGACGACGACGACGACCGCTCACCCGCTCACTTCGTCGTCGCCGCCGCCGCCGCGCTCCGAGCACCTGCCAACTCACTTTGGACTGACAGACCTCCTAGGCAAGCTCCGGCCCTCCTCGCTCGACGGGCTCCAATCTCCTCACCTCAAGACCAACGCAATGTTAAAATCTCCGCCGCAGATAGACTCTCACTATTCGCGTGCCGCCGACGCTCATGCTCACGACCAGGAGCAGAAGGAAGAGCCAACTCAAGGCCCCTATGAGGATGATGACGGTATGGTGGGTGACGACCCGGCTGCGTATCTGAGCCATGAGGCTGCTGACGGTCCCGCTGCCGACGATGCACCGTCCACCGCGGAGCCGGACGCAACAGAACATTCCGTCCACGCCAGCGGCATGCTGGCACCTCCCGCCTATTAGCGTCCGGCTCGGTAGTCATCCTTTCTTGATTTACTTTTATTAATTAGATATCGAGTCTACCAAAAGTATTATTCCATTACTATTAGGCTTTATGAAGCTTACTTTATTAAGGATTTTTATCATAGGAGCTTGCTTGTTGAGTGTGCATCGTATGCTTCGGTTTTTATAGATACTACGCAATGTAAATGAGATTTTTAGAAACGTAAAAGTATCTCGTCAATGTATTTGACAAACGTTATGGGGATTTCGAAGGTTTAATGGGGCAATATTATTATTAAATCAATTGAAGATGCTGGCGACTCGTCTGCAGCGACTTACCACCGTCTTCGTAAACAATGAATATCACAAAATAAGTATTCGACTATTATAAGTATGCTATCGCTAAGGTAATTAAGTAAAATGTGTCAGATCTCCAGTATCTACGTAAAACATCAAACGTGTTATCACAATTAAGATAATTTAGTGGATATTTTGTCGGCATATATCATTGAATATAGTGATTTAAGCTAGTGTTTATAATTATTGTGTCGTACCTAGAAGTTTAAGTAGGTATATTAAGGTGAAACTCAAGAATTTAAGTATTAGTGCTGTAGCAAAATTCATAAATTTATACGATTATAAAACCTTCTTTCATTTGAAACTTATTATAAGCAATATAATATAAATTAAAACATTGTAGTTGAGCCATCATCATAACTATATCACAAACGTTTTCGCTACAAAATAAGTGAAGTAAGTAATCTTATTCCAGTTATTATACATGTTCATTCATAATAACAAGTTAATAATAGATACATAATCGAATAATATAATGAAATGTTTCTTATAACAGATCAATTTCACAGATATTAGTCTACGCAAATAACGTAATAGTTCTCGTAAGATGAAGGACAGTAAAATATTCCCCTAATGAGTCACTTAATTTAGGAACTTCAATATTAATAGATAAAAAAAGAAACTTCGTGTTAGGTGAAGCACTTACCAACCGTTGAGGACACCTTCGACGTTCAGCATTGGGACAATTTTGAATACGAATTTCGACCGAAGAGCGGATGCAACAGCCGTATCGCCCAGGAGACAGCCCAGAGTCCCGTCCATCACCCAAGACGCGTTGCTTTCACCAGGGTGCACGCGTGCTGTTAGAAATACTATCTCTCGATCCTGAAACCAGGAAACCTAATTATAATACTAATATAGCTACAAATTTTACTGAATATCAAAAATAAAAACTTATTTCTGTTTGACTACAAAAACTCATAGCTCATAATGTTATAAAATTGTCGAAGTTTGACAAGGCATTACTTAAAAACGAATCATTATAATAGGCCTTTCGTAGTTCTAAAAGCACGTTCTCCAACATAAATCTATGGGTATATATGGTCTTGGTTAGATGCGAAGAAGCAGGGATACAGTTAGACATCTCCCCAGTAATCACTGTCATAAAATTGTTACGTGAAATAAAATGATTCCACTCCGTGATAATAAAATGTTTCATTAACTAAAAGTACATGTTCGAATAAACTCAAACTGAAGTGTCTTTTCTTAGCTAAAGGAGAGAAAGTTCATGTTAAAGATCTTATCAATAAAAAAGAGACAATATAATCCTTATTTCAATATGATAATATTTTTAATTAAATTGAAGAGCTACAGATATAGGAGTCTAATTAAAGGTTAATATTAAATAAAACCAAAAACAATCATACCACGATAGGGTTTGAGGGTGTGTCATCAGCAGATATAGTGAGTAGAGGCACTTCGTTATTATTTAGGGAGTAGCACAAAGGCTCGGCACGAAAGTATGATCCCGGTGGCATTTGTAGACTCCACTGCCAAATTTTAGTCTGTAACAAATATTTTAGATACTTTTTTTTAACCCTGGGGAAAATCCTGCATAGAACTATCAGCGCCGCTGCGAGGGCAGCATCTCGGTGTATTCAGTTCCTACTGACTAAAAATCCTCAGGGTGTCCTTTTAATCCCTCCACCCGGGCCTGGGAATCCGAATTTGTCCAGAAGCCCGAGGAGCGAATAGCCTTGTTAAGGTTTCTTCGCTGGGAGGTGATGGGTGTAAAAGATTCACCCCTACGGGACCTTTCTCAGGCGGCGCGCCGGACACTGTGCGCCGCCCCCCTCTCATCCGGGCAGCAGACTCCCTCAAGTCTACTACCCGACACTGTTATAGATCCTAAAACAATTCTGAACAACATAGATAAGATATGAATGATATTTATTGTTAAAGACTATTGCAAATGTAGGTATTAGAAAATTGTGTTTATTAAAATTCATACGTTTCTTGAAGACTGACATAAGTTGCTACAAGTCACAGCATTAATTTATTAATATGTTCTATAAAAACTATACCAATGAACTTGTTCTACCTTGAAGTTTTTGTAAACGATGAATTACTTTATTTGTTGTCACTTATGCCATTATATAGCAAGGGTTAGTGACAGGTTATATTTCAGTCCTGAGAAATTTTGTTTAAAAAATAGACTTGTTTAGGAATTAAAGGTATCAATTACTATTAGGTATTAAATAACTTATTCTGATAAATAAAAGAGCAATATACCATCAACATCGAATAGGTGAACGGGTAGTGGTAGGCGACGTAGCAGACATCATTTGAGTGTGGGAACTCCATGTTAAAGGTAACTGTTAAATAGCATTTATTGTGAGACTTTTGGTTGGCGTAGTGATAACTGTTACGGTAGTAACAAATGTCAGTTCCTGCACGAACCCAACCTAAAAAAAGACAATATAATCAACGCACAAATTTCATTGGATGCCACATCAACCCAACAAAATTTCCACAGGGTTACGTTTAAGTTCGAGTTGGCGTTAAGGTTATATGTTACCCTTATATTAAAAATCGAAAATCATTGTTAGGGTAAAAAAAATGGAATTATAGAAAAAAAATATAGATTTATAGATAAACCAGGAAATTAAAAACACATCCTTGTAATAAAGCATAAGCATTTTTTAAAGAATGCAAAAAAACTCCCTAAGGGAAACCTTATGACCTTTCTTTACCTTAAAGATAGATACGTTAATTGTTAAAAAGGATGTGCTCCATAAATTCTATAGTTAATTATATTAAATGCCTTTTATTATGAGGATATAAAATAATCAAAATATAATCACAGGAAGAAAATGGTCTCTTAAAACTTAACCTGTACCTGGTCTTCCTAACACTGCTTCTTTTACGGAATACAGTACTGGTTTCATTCCAAAGTTAAACTGGCTGTCAGACTTCTCACAATTGACTATATTGAATATGTACGGTCGACCTTGCTGCATATTGCGAACTTCAAAGTAAAACCACTGATGCCTCTTCGTAGAGTTAACGTCCGGCATTAATATCAGCTCATATTCTCTTGGACCTACCTGGAGTTAGTCGGCACTCGTAACAAAGTATTGCAATCGAGTTATTTTGATCATATCAAGATTAACTAGCGAGACATTTTATTCTGAATTTTCTTTTTAATTAGTGACTTAGCTACATATTTTACTGTCTGTATTTTTTTACACTGGCTCGACATAGAAGCTACAGTGCACCTGATGGTAAGTACAGTGTAGTCCAAGAACGAAAGCGACTATCAAAGGATGAAAATTAATTGATAGTCTCCGTCGTTATGTCGGCTCACATATACCACGACTGAAAGTCACTAGGTATATGAGTTACTGGATATACACAAACTGATCTCGAAACGCGACAGGCTAAAGCGTGTCACTATGACGGTCTTTTGACTTGTGTACTGTGGTCATGATCCCGTTCGGACAATCGCCCTACCACCAAAAAAACTGCCTGTGTAAATTTAAATCAAAATATTTTATGGTTTCAGAATATATTATGTTTTTGTAAATTGATTTTCGAAATTATATTATGTTGTACTTATAGGAGTGCTTTATTCTTACAAAAAATAATATTGTTATATTATAGTCAACTTAAATATTTCACATAAAATAATAATTTAATTAATACAATCTGAATAAAACCTGAACAGCTTTCCTTAAATTGCCAGACTCAAATCTAGATTCAAAGCTCAGGCGAGAAGAAAAATTATTGGTTTTCGTTATTTCTTGTTCATCATTATTGATCAGGAAAATGGTATCTGAGCCGAAACTGAAATTAAAATTAAACCAATAGTTACAGTAATATTTGCATATGTATTGATAGCTTTCATGAGTTTATTTTTTTATCCTTACACGGCACAGTTACCCCACACCATACCTGATGGTAAGCAACGACTACCAAAAAGCAAAAAAAAAACATCGATGGCCGTAGCGATCATGCCGGCCTGCACAAATATCTCTTTACGCTTCTTTTAAAAGACCCAATAGCATAGGGAGGCTGAGAACACGTTCGTCGGAAGAATATTCCACAGCCTAACGACTCGACAAAAGTAAGAGTTAGAGAACTTCTTAGTCCTAGCCGGGATGACATTTATCAAAAAGCTGAAGTCTAAATCTTTAGATAAATTATCAACCAAGCTACCTTTTTTGAGAAGCGTTGTCACTTGCTGGTCCACTACACATTTGATCTAAATCATAAACAACTTCGTTCATATAGGCTTCAGGATTTATTGCTCTGTCAACGCACGATAGTAATTTCGTTCTAAAATGAGATAATTATAGTACTTTTAATAATACAAATTATACGCTTTAATTTTAATAGAGGACAGCATAATAAATTATTTTTAATTTCTTTAACTACTTAATAATGAGATAAAAGTTATTTCCCTAAACAATAAATGTTTACAAGACAAATATGCTGAAAACTATCGTTTTTTAAATACATATTATTAGACATAATTAATTTCAACTAAATTTACCTGCAAGCAGTTCTTTCCATTTTATTCAAAGGTTCAGGTTGTTTGAAACTCTGTCCGCCCATCATATCAGGATATGCAACCTTTACAAATGCTACCACACTCCTGACTCTTGAAGATATTGTGCAGTAGACAGTCCCAAAGGAACTATACTTTGAAACATCTTTATAAATCTTCAGTGATGAACATGACGTGGTTGCTTACATAAAATCGAGATATTACTAAATTAGATAACAGCAAAAATTAATTTAATCGTCATCGTTTAACCGGAAATGGATATAGAGTAAAGATATATTATTTATTATTATTATATTATTAAAATACTATTAAATTCTATTTAGACAAAGGTATTATCTAGGTGCACAGTTATAACTAAAAAAGGTAAATATAATTGGTTACAAAATTATATTAGCAATTTTGACTACAGGAAACACGACCATTAAGCAGGCGCTTTAACTAAGCGAGATTGGATTTTTTAAAATTATTTTCTTATTATAACATCAAAATATAAATTAATATAACGAATATTATTTCATATCTAAATGACACGTAACTTAAAATAAAGTTATAACATTCTAAGAAAGAATAAACAATTATTTCGGATGAATAAAGATGCAACTAATTTTATAAGGCTTTTTAACATTGATGTAATAAAAATATACTTACAGGTACTTTCGTGTATTTTATTAATTTCTTTATTAAAGGAAGGTGATCGAGAATATCCGTCAATTTTATCATAATCTGTATTACCCAGCATAGCAGATAGTGACAGATTTAATGAAGACGAGGCGGTTTTGTTTCCACCAGCTTGAGAGATGAGGAAATCTTCTAAAATTGAACCACGAGAATTCGATCTACTTTTCACTAATTTTATCTGTTTGTTATAAGAACCGAACTCTTTGAAGTAGATGAAGTACCTAAAGATAAAAAGAGCATATACTTGGTAAAGAACTGAATATAGCGAATAAAAGTAAAATCAACATCAAATTTTATGTATTATAACTATTAAAATAAATTATTGGATTGGTCGTAATAATTGTGGAATTAAGAAATATAAAATATGCTGTTAGTAAGAAAAGTAAAGTTACAATTACAAGCTATACTGTCAATTTAAGGGCTACACACACAGCGAGGGAGTGCGGGTCATGCACGGGTCGGGTCGGGATTTCAACCGGCATAATTCCTTGAATTTATATAGAAGACTACACATAGAGAGCGTGCGCGGATCGGGCGTGGTGCGGGTAATACAGTGTGTAGTCTGTCATATAAATAAAAGGAATTATACTTGTCGTACTTCCGACCCGACCCGCGCACGACCCGCATCCACTCGCTGTGTGTATGTTGTGCATTAGTTAACTCTCCTATAGATTCGGGTAATAGTAGAAATTAATATCAATCGAAAAAATAAACTGAAATACTATGTGATATTAGCACTTACTTCTTTAGGTCTTCGACGTCTCTCTCATTAGGATTGATCCAAAGTGAGCTTTGCAAACTATCACCACTTTTACTGCGAACTTTATCAGTATCATTAGGGATTTCATTTTTTATGTCACTTTCATCGAAATCAACATCAGGAAACTCGTCCATACTTTCTACATCTGTATCTGGACCATCGTCATCGAGATCAGAGTTGACCGTTTTGGAGTCTGAGTTTGCGCCTTCTTCTTCATCTTCATGACGCGGCCATGAAGCCGTTGTACCTAAGTAGAATATCAGTGCATAAAAGATCCAAACAAAAGATCATTTCAAATAATTAAACTCAAAAAACTAGTCACATAATCAATTTAGTCATGTATTGGAATGAAACGTCTCTTTGATTTAATATAGCATAAAATGTACCTATATCATAAAAGGTCTTCATTGGCCTATATTTAAATTTGATATAATATATCTGTTTCATAAAATAAATATAAACTGTGAAAAGCTGACAATTTATTTGAATTATTTGAATGTTAGTATTAACCTTTCAAAATCGGTCCAAGGTTAAATGATGCCGGGCAGGAAGAAGGAACAGGTAAAGCTTGATGCTTGAGGCATAGAGTAATTACGGAACACACTCGAGCTAAAAGACCATCAAATTCTGGTTCATCCGGGCACTGCGAGCAAAAGCGGTGGAGAGTCTGAATATGCTTCTTCGTACACAACGCCCGTCGACCAGACTCTAAAAATCAATAAACGCTTATTAGAATGAAATGTAAACACTATGAAGCTTGTTTTTTGAATAACATTACTTTTGTTAGATATTTCGTGATTTTAAGTAGTAAATCTCGTATTCTGAATAGTCGAATAGACAACATATACTATAGATACATTTCTGCAATTTTCTGTGTTTAATACTTTTTTCATATCATTGACACGACAGCTGAATTACAAAAATATTCTTTGAAGGGATCTGCCATAAGTCTAAAGAGAAAGGTATGTTTCTTTGTTTTACAAGAACTATCGAAATGCTAATATTAAGTTGATATCTGTTACATGTGTCTTTAACGGGGAACATTTCTACTTTTTATTGTGTGCTTGTAAAAAACAATATTTAAGGAAAACCGCATACTTATATTGCATAGGTGTTGTAGAGTTTGCAGTATGTGAGCGCAAATTTTGAGTCTCATGCGTCCTTCATAGCGATCCCAGCGGTCGAACACCCTAAGGAGTACGCCACACAGCCCTGTCTTCACGATCTGCATGCAGCATACCTCTGCGTGAGTTACGAACATGTGACTCAAGTGTCTATTTAATAATCATTTAAAGTGTTTAAAATATTTGTAATTGATACGAATTCATTACGTATAAAGCGTTGCCGATGATATCTCCCAATGTTGAGAGTAGAAGTGGAAGAGACGAAAGGAGATTAGTGGAGGCAGCAAGGTTGAAATACGTTGAATACAACACAGTAAGAAGTCACAAGATGAAATGATAAACCATTGGTATAGTTTAAGGATAAATAAAGTTCACAGCACAATAATACAAAACAAACACAAAAATAACAATAATGTCAGTACGCGTTGCAAGCGAGAGAAACGTCGCCTAATGTGATAGCGAGACTAAAGTAGGCAAGGCGGCGCTCGCGTCGCGGTCCGGTCACGCAACATGATTGCGCGCGCCGGCGTCTGCGATACTCAGCCTTACCGTCCACTACACACGATTCCAAAGCATGGCACAGTACGAAAGGAAAGATAGTAGGCTACACGTATAACTAACAAGGTTGAAATATTTGCCGCTACAGAAACTTTTCACAGATTTGATACATGCCAGTAGTGCAGGTATTAATTTGACAAATTCTTCAGCTGCCTAGATTTCTTGTTTATCCGGTATACCTACACTTACGTTACTTACAGTGTTCGGTTTTTACATTACATTTTATAATTTGCATTGTACACTATATAGAACGTTATATAGAGATAGAGTCATTCATACCTATGATCCTATATGTTTATGGTTATTAAATATAAACCAGCAATCATATCTACTATATTTTATATTTTTTATATTTACAAGTTGCAAATTCACTTAACTGTTTTTGCTGAAGTAGTCTATGGCATCCAGACACAGCCGTAATCTAGCTGTCGGTATGAAACCCAGACTTACTAGAACACGTTCATAAGTCGTAATTACTCCATCACGAATAAGTATTGATGTCGTAACAACTGTAAAAGTAACAAAACTTTATAATTTACGTTATAATAGATTAAAAACATGGTAATTAGAGTACTAAAATTGCTCACCATTTTTAGCTAGTTGCTTCATTATTACAAGAAGTGGGAAAATAAGCTTATTATCCGTGAAATGTCCTTTAAGTATTAAATGCATAGTTCTTACACAGCCAATCATCCTTAGTTTAATTGCAAATTTTGAATCTGAAAGTAAGTTTAGTAGGAAAATGATTAAGAACAGTTTTACGTGAGCGAGTTTAAAATATTCATCCAAAATCCGTAAGATAAATGTAACAGACGTAACCTCGACAGCCAAGTGGAGCAAGCATCCATATAAGATTCTGTATGATGTGTTCTATTTCGGCATGACGATCTCTCTTCTCGTGTAACGTAGTGAGTAATTTTCGAACAATTAGTTGTGTCCCTTTCAACGATATGAAGTCTTGAGCAAATTGTTGCCGCATTTTATTGTTGGCTGCAACCAAAAAATACTCATCTCATAAGATCCTACCTCTCGGGGCTAGCGAGGCGAGGATCCACACGAGGTCTTGAAGCATAAGCTCGGTGCTAGCGTTGCCGTCTCGTTTGCTATGCGTGGCGATTAACGTGCGGATCACCGCCTGCGTGCCGTTTATTGATATGAAGTGTTGTGAGCACTGCTGCCTCGCTAGATTGTTCGCTGAAATTATCGATATCGACAATTTTGTTACTATTTCTCTTAGATTTGTCTTTATTTATAACATACATTGATTAAATTTCATTTGCCTGCAATTTATTTCGGAATAATGACATTGTTGATGAATATTATTAAGGCAGTATGGTGTTTCGCAAGAATTACACTAATCGTACTACACACACACATGCATAATAATCTAGGCAACTTGGAGGGTCGGCTAACTTCATTTAACATATTATCTTCATTTTGGTATTTCTATTACATCTATTCATTGAGATATCCGAAATTATGATTACATCGCTTCTTGTCTAAAATACAGTGCTTATTATAGATCAATAATTATAATATTATCTATTTCGCGTATTAGTAATGTGTATAAAATGATAGTTAAATTGATATAATATTATAAATCAATGTACTTGCACACATGCACAAAGATCGTGTTTTCAAGTAGTCCAATGTCAAGCCTTAGTGATCCGAGCTCGTCTTAAATGTCAGTAGGCAGACTACTACTAGGTAGCGAAGGTATTTGACAAAGCAATAATTGCTTATTGAAATGCCAGTGTGTCTCAATACTATCGCAAAAATAGAGCAGTGCAATACTTTCATGCAATGCCAATGATAGGGTGCTTCATCACCGGACGTTATAAAGGATTGTTACATGATTATTTTTACATATCGTGAAATACATGCATAGCTATTAGAATAAAGGAAGAAGGCTTTATTTTTCGGTATAGTTAGATCAAACGCCAGTCTATTAATTTAGACATACCCTTTTTGACTAACAAAATTGGAGCTTTATTTTCTTTGCCCGTTTTTTTAATATCTTTCTTCTTATTCACAGTGGTTTCAATTTGGACTGATTGCTCAAAAGCATTTGCTAGAATACATAAAATAATAAAAAGAATAGAAATTCAATACGATTGACATATGTTGATATTTATTTGAATTTGGTTTTCATTCTCAACAATTCAATTCCGAGCTTTGCCTTTTATACAATAGGATTGAATTTAAATATTTCTAAGTCTCCTACGCAAAAGGCAACTTTATAAAGATTTTCTTTACGTTATATATAAATCAAAATTAAATTTACTATGAGAATATCTCGAAAATTAGAATGAAAGAAAAATAAGTAAGTATAAAATATGCCTAGTGTTAAAAGTTGTGTCATTCTGAAGTTCCTTTGTCTTTGTAAAAGTTACTATTTTTGATAAGGCTTAATGCGACAGGACCTTTGATTTACTGGTTTATGAGTAATTTGAATATAATTAATTACCTGAGCATTTTTTGCCTTTTCCTTGTTTCATACACAAAGCTTCCCTCAATATAGATGTAACGTAAGTGGAAGTTGCTGAATCTCTTGAGTTCTGAAAGCAATATTAATGTTCAATTTTATGACCACTATTGGAAAAAAAAACGGGCAATTAATATTCATACTTCCAATATTGATAAGAGCATTTGAACGGCACCAGATTGCTTGTTCCATAGTTTTTCCAAAGTGCTTTGACGGACATGTTTATCTGAAAAAGGGAGATTTTATTTAATTGCTGCGAAAAGCTAAAAAACCTTTCAGAAATAAATATAAGAGTAAATTTTAATTCAACACTGGCTAAAGAAAAATAATTTTCGTTTTGTAATTGAACATGATTTTTATTGCTAAATTAACTAATACATATACAACATTATCTATGTACGTTTATACCGGTGACGTGCATAGGGTATTTAAACAGGGAAGGCAGATTCAAATAAAAAATTTGAATATTATATAATGTTAATAAATATTATATTACTTTTATAGAGAAGATAGATGGTGCGAAATTAGAATATATATATTAATATAAAGGCTTCTTTGTTTTTTTTTTGTTTAAATTAAAGGAATTTATTCCAGACTTATTAATCGTAAGGGCATGCAATGTTTTTGTGCATTTATGGAATGAACGCTACTGGTTTATACTTAATGTATATACTTCTATCCTACTATTTAGTAATAATATATCATCATACTATAGCCTTTTAGGGTGGGCAGATATACATTGTAAAAACATTTTATATGGATACATGGGTCTTAAATTAGCGCATTTGTATGCAATATGACATGTTATTATTTATATCATCCAAATCCATAATAACAATAAATTACTATGACATTTTCGGATCGAGAGGCAGTTTGATGAATAGTTTCTTGATAAGATTGCCTTCAAGTAAAAAATAGTGGCCTCGACTCAGGAAAGCGAGCTCATTGACCGTAGTAAAAGCAGAGTAAAATAAGTTCAAGAAGGCTAAATGAGCATATTATTATGAATTTTTGCGATTGGAAATATAATATTTATTGTCTTTATTTTCTTATCATTTTTTATATTCTAAAGGTTTTATATCCTAAAATATATGAAGAACTGTATGGACATGAGCTGATCTCGAAAAGTAACAGGTCAATACGAGTCACCATGGCGGAGCCATGCTCCCTTCCCTTTTTTTTTTGTGTTAACCCGGTGGAAATCCCTACAGACCTTCAGGGGAGCGGTGAGGGCCGCTCCCCCGGTGTGTCGGACCTGCCCCGACTAAAACCACCGGGTTGTTCCTTCTCTTGTCTGCCGGATGCTAAGGGCAAAGCCGAGTCATGTTCCTCGGCATCCGGCGACGTCCGGCCTTGTGCAGGCCACACTTACTAGGCGGGGGGACGGTTAAATAGTCGCCGCCCCCCGCGTGCACCTAACACATTTCGGGGAGAGTGGTGTAGAGAGCCACCCCCCCCTCATCTCCTTGAAATTGTCATCAGAGCGGTGTGCGATGTGTTCCCGCACGCCAGGATCTGGGCGACGCACTCCCTCAAAGCGCGCCGCCCGGCGTATGTCACGGAGGAAGGCTGTTGGCGTAGGCCCTCCTCCGGCGTCCAGTCCGAGCTGGGCGGCGGATTGGGTTGTCGGGGGTGGATATTGCCTCCCAATCCTGCTCCGCCGCCTCCTTCACCTGCATTGTCGTCTCCGTGAAGGAGAGGACCGCCTGCCATGCCCTGTCACTACCGACCATCGCGCGAGCGAGTGCCGGTAGTGACAGGTCACCACCCACCACCCTGATGCTCCCTTCCCTTGGATAATTGAACTGGATTTAGTTTTTATATTAATAAATTATTATGATATCATAATATATTCAAAAGAGCTTCGACATTTATGATCAATAGGTACTAATGTGTATTTGTTTATATTTTTAAACATACTCGTAATATTTTTAAAGCAGCTGCTTAGTTTTGTTTATGTCGTGTGACGGAGTATAGCTTTGGGGACTTTTTTTAATCAACAACTGGAGCGGATGGGCGGAGGCCGACTTGTGCTCTTTATTAAATAAAGTATAAATGTCGTAAATATATTTTCGGTTAGTACGAGCGATCTCATAGATAATCCAATTTTATAACGAAGATCAGTGAACGCAGATGAAACATAGAAGTTTTATAATAATAATAAATTGTTACGCTATATTCCTTTCAGAGAGACATTAGAGGCTGTATCTACTTTGGGCTAATGTGTCGTGTGTAACTTGATCACCATTCTCAGGGTATTTATACATAAAGTTTCTATTATGCGGTATTAGATGCCATGCAGGCTTCCTCCCGATGTTTTCTTCACCGAAGAAGTTTCCTTAGAAGATCTTTGGACGTAAAAAAATTATCCAACTTTTATTAAGGGTCTGCAATCGTACTGAGCGTTAATCTTGCAAGAGATGTGAAAAGTAAATTCGCCGACCTACGAGCTTGTGCATGATTTAGAGTAATTAACACCTTGTTTTCTGAATTTAAAAAATGCTTCTACGTTTTATTTTCACCGACGAAGACAATCAAGACAGTCATTTATACATAAAGATTGCTTTTATGGCTACTGAAAAATTTGTTGTCGCATTTTTTTCTATATTATGAAAATTACAACAGAATGTAGTCCCTACATTAAAGTGTACACTTTTAACTTACTTTTATTTAGATATAATATTTATCTATGTTTTTAAGTAACTTAAATATAGAGTTAGATTAAAATGAAAATGTCAGTCATGAGACGAAAAGTAACCTTCTTTCTTCGGATATATAGAGAGAATTCCGATACGAGTTTCATAGATTGATCCTTGAAGGCAAAATTCCGGGTAAGAGAAGACCAGACAGTCAGAGATGAAAATGGCTGGACGATGATAAAAAGTGAACCGGACTGAGTTTTCCTTTTTCTTTGAAGACGAAAGCAAAATATGGCAAAGTTTCGCCCATTAGCCACCGAACATCATTACGAGGACGGCATTCTATGATGATGAGAGGTAATTATGGAAGACTCTATTTATTTTCTTTTTCGAACAGGATATATGTTGATGGCCGGGATAGACCTTCATTTAAATTAAGGTTTTTTTCCTTTTAAATTAAGTTTTTTACAATTCCTATTGTTATAATATAACAATCACATTTTTGTGTATTGTTGATCGAAATAGCACATTTATCTATTTTTTTACACTGGCTCGACATAGTAACTACAGAGTACCTGATGGTAAGTACAGTGTAGTCCAAATACGAAAGCGACTATCAAAGAATGAAAATCCATTGATAGTCTACATCGTCATGTCGGCCCACATATAGCGCGACTGAAGGTCTCTAGGTATATGAGCTACTGGATATATACACAAGCTGATCCCGAAACGCGACAAGCCGAAACTGGTCACTATGACGGGCTTTACACCCATGTACTTTCGTCGCGATCCAGACGGGCACCGACGCCCTACCACCTCGCTGCTGCTCATTTAGCACCACCCAGGAGTCACGTGTAGGGAAACTAGGGTAATGCCTACGGACGCGAGCAGCTTCGACTCCAAAAATCTCTTATCTTGGCTCACTATACCTTGGCCGTCATTATTTGGACAGCTATGGTTTTTGTGGCTTGATATTATAAATGTGTTTGTTTTTAATTGGGTATAATAGAATATTCAATAATTTAGATCATGCATTAAATGACCTAGCGAACAGCTACTGACAAATACAAGCACTCTCCATCAAATAGATAGAAACAGAATATAAACTTGAGTCCTTATTTCACACCGCGTTTGACATAACGTGATATGGGTATGCAATAATATCTATTATACAAATATTTCCTACAATTTGGATATAAATAATAGTGTTTATAACAACTGGCCACTGTCTTACATTTATTAGGAATTGTACGCGAAAATCTCTATTTTTAATTTAATAATAGTAATCCCTTTCGAGGTTAAAAGGTATACATTAATAGCTATATCCACTTTTAATGTAATTATATGAAATTGTGTAAGAAATCTTTGAGCATAGCGCCTCTAGCGAGTAAACGCTGTTGTGAATCAATGAAATTCTGAGTAATGCAGACTGTATACCGCTTACTATTGCCGAACACTGCTATTCAGCCGTGGTGGCTGCCGGCAGAATAGAATAGCACCCCCCTCTTCTTGCCGCGGTGTCGTAAAAGGCGACTATGGTATCCCTTTAACACCGCAATTCAACCAGGTGTTCAGAGAAGAAAAACTCGACCAAAACTGCATCCTGTTCCCTCCCGATCGTACTGGTTCTCCTTTCCATCGGGCCCGAGGGAGCTCGGACGAGAGAGTGCTTTTCTGGCTGCGCGTCCAGCTATGCACTTAAATATCTCCTGCGCAATTGGCTGTTTCCAAAAACTGGATCTCGTATTTCTTAATCGGTGTTGAAACAGTCGCCGTGGCCGAACCCGGCTAGGACATCATCATCACTATTGCCGAAACAACTATGAAATTTCCATACTGTTCCGTATTGCACTTGTCCGTCTCAGCGGTACCTGGCAGCGGGCCAGCCCGACACGCGCGCATCGTCGACGTTAAAGCCAACGGCGTCGGCACTGCCAGAGGCTAAATACGATAATTTCTAGATCACTTTAACGCCATGGCTATTACCATGTGCTTGACGTAGCTGTAACCTTGATGTCTGACCGATTTAATAACAAGACATCCAGTGTTTCTTCATTATTCAAACTTTTTTATAATGCAAAATGTAAAACTATGCAAATAGCTGAGTGGCCTAAAATATTTCTATATATATTTCTAATCATAATATACCGTTACGCTATATCCCATTCGGGGTGAGCAGAGATAGACTAGTGTTGTATTGTGGTTGTGTTTTGTTGTATTTGTGACTGTGTCTACGAATACAATTATAAAAGGTTTCTTTCGTATAGGTATTATGATACTGCCCGATTTCGGCCCTGAAAAAGGATCACACTTTTATGTCAACGTATTTAAAAGATATCTTTTAATGCGGAATTCGTATAACTTTTACAAGAAGATTAAAACGCATACTGTCCTTCCCGTTGACCTATAATCATGAAATAAGGCAAGAAAATCTTGTATTAAGAATACAGGAAAAAATCCGAATACCGTATTATATGTAATTACAGAACAAAAAAACATTTTTGCTATTATAAATGTTTTTGCAGTTGGTAAAAGAACTGCGACCTATACTAATATATGGGGCGGCCGTTTACCAACAGCGAAACTAAATTTCTCCCTAAATCTGGTTTATCTTTCCATTAGAGCAATATAAAGTTCTTGCAAACTTCCTCTCACCCTTAAATAATAAAGTATCTCTAATAATCCACAAAAAAAGAAAAAAAAATCTTCCAACATATTATGTTTAGTTTGCGAGTTATCAACATAATTCAGATTTTATACAGTTAAACATGTAAAAAGAATCATTAATGTTTTCTTAAACTTAGTACCGAAGTTTTGATTTAGAAGTCTCTCACAAAGTCAAAACATGCGTAAAAAGAATGCCAACAACAATAATATAAACATATTCGTGTTTACAGCTGCCAAATATATAATGCTCAATCTCACATCTTAATTGGCGATACACTGAAAAATGTTAATTTATAAGATCTTGGAATATTTTGGCATCGAGTAATATTCATTTTAGTGATACATTCGATATATTTGGCGATTTGATGATTTAGTGTGATGAATTGTTTTTTACTACAACCTATACTTCATACTTCCACGTCTATAAGAGAGCGTTCTGATGCTCACTTTTACAGACTTACGCTCAGTTTGAGGAACGCTCCTTGTAAGTTCCCTTTAAACATTAATGAATAATTTAAAATTTATTAGTGTTCAAGAGCGTTTTTAATTTAAGTAATGTTTTTAAAAATTGGGCATGAGAGCCACAGGTATTTTGTCTTGATGAAAGTCTGGAGTTTTGGGAATCCGTAATTCTCTTAACGATCTTTGATGTGTTCAAACTTATAGTATAAAAATATCAAAATACAATTTTTACGCATTGTTAGACACGAGTAATGGTAAAGTTTACGAAAATAACCAAAACATTTTTCTGATCTTAGCGTTTTTTAAGCGGACGTCATATATCAAGAGATCAAGAAAACTCCTTGATCTCCACCTTTATTATCCTTGCTGTAGCAATAGATCTGAGTGACTTTATTGTAACCCTGGCACCAGTTTTGTAAATATGTAATAACGTAAACAGCAACAAAACAAGAAAACAAAAAGCGTGCAATAAATAAATCGAAACTGTTAATTCTAAAGTACTTATTTAAGAATGCATTGAAAGATAAATATTAAAATAAATTATTCTTTAATAGTAATGTTAATTTGGAAACTATATTTAGGGGATTATAATTTTGTGAAAGTAAACAAAACCATAAAGTAACTTTGATGTGAAGCATAAATATTATTTATAATTACTGATGACAGAAAATTAATGCGCAATCGACTCGAATTATTTACGGTATAATCAAATAGTGGCTTTTAAATACATTCATATATTTATACATTTTAGAATTTTGACAAACCTATACTACATATACGAAAATTTGGATTTCTAGTCTTAATACAGGAAATATTTAAGCACCACATGGTTACTGATAAAGAAAATCATTATGAGGAAGACCGTAAGTAATGTAAGAGAAACATGATGTATCATGTAAATCACAATCAGTTGCGCTATTTACGTAGCTGAATTTTTATGATGTAAAGATATTGAGATCTCTCTTTACATTTCTATAAGACATTGCTCCTTCAGCTTTGTGATTCTCGATTAACGGGAAGTAACCTGCAGATTTTAATGTCCTTGCAAATATGTAAAAAGTGCGAAATAAACGTCTTTATCTTTTGATTGCGTCTGAAGATTGGTTTCAAACATACAAAGGACTGCAGACCTGTTTATTTGACATTAAATTCAACTTTATATTACCCCATGTATCTGAGAAAAGAGTCTTGACAAAGAATTAAATGAATATAGAGATGTAAAACGAAGCAATTCTATAAAAAAATCCTTTTTACCTTCTGAGGCACGAAACCTAAAAATATGTCAATATCAAAATTCTTTATTTAGAATAAAATATTTTATGCCCATAATTCTCGTCTATTCGAAAAAAAACCGAATTATGTCTTTTATTAAATCAAGTCACACTATCAAAGACGTTAGATGCTCGATGATGAGTTTTGACCGTCTGACCAATGTCAAGGCGTACCTTGATTTATGCCGTGATGGAAATAGAACGCTTACGCAAACATCAGTTTAATTGTTTCTGTACGGATATCGTTCACCGATGTCAGCTTTATTAACGTGTTTTTCGCTAAGTAGCTATTTCTTGCAAAGTAACAGTTTTATAAAAAAATAATATGTTAGTTAAAAGTTACATAATAATATATAATGTACAAAAAATATCTTTGACTATCTTATAATCTACACGGGAGTCCCGGCGGTACTAAAAGACCAGTAAGTAATAAGGCAAGGTGTCATTGATCAAATCCTAATTAAAGTACTCACATGGGTCAAAAGCCCGTCGTAGTGACCCGCCGGATTACTTACGTTTACAGTCTTGTCTAATTTCGTTTTTTTTCCTTAAGAGTTGGCAGCGCGATCGCAAAAAGATGTTGCAGTCATTTACGAGACAATAATCACTGGCTGGCAAGTGAACCGCCAGTTTATTTATTCCATTTTTCAAAACAGCTTACAGTGAAATATTTATGACAGAAGAATTAATTGGAAGGTGGAAATAATGAATCCTCATAAAGATGCGATCAGAAAGTGATTTATGTGAGAAATATAAAAATATAGTAAAAAATAATAGAACAGTAAATGCTTTTATAAGAGTTAACTTGAACAGAATAATATTTGTTAGAATTTAAGTCTTTTTTGATCTTTTTTTAGCTTTGGTTGTAATTATATCTTAACGCTTATCCAAAAATAAATCCAATATAAAGGAGTTTTTGATTTATCAAAGTTTGAGGTTGGAGTATAAAAATTTCATATATATATAATAGCCGACTTGGCGTATTGTACAAGAACGACGCATCAAGAATTAAAACAGGTGTTACTAGGGTAAATAAAGGAAGCACGCTTCATTTCCTCCAACCCTCGGTACTTATAGTACCAGTTCAACCATCAAATCAGTTCCGTATAAGGTGGGGTGAATTAATGGTAACACGGTTTGAGGTCGCACGGACGGGACGCCACTTGGCCGAGGGCTCATAGCGCTAAATCCTTATAAACCGTCTATAGACACGCGATATTACCGCAGTAATGACACTACCGTATCAGGTTTTACGCTCCATCATTACTTAAGGGAAAATTATATTACCCTTCGCAATCCAAGTTTCTTAGGCCCGAAGCTTACAAATCGAATTATATTTTAGAAATTACCAGGGAAAGGGTCGTCTTTAAACAATAAATATATTTTACCATCACAATAGCAAGTGTAAAGACCGACCATTGATTCGCTTCGGTATGTTTCAGGATCAGCTGGTAAACGTTCGATTGTTCATATACCTAGAGACTATCCGTTGTGGCGTATATAAGCCACCATAGTGGCGAGAACTATTAATGGATTTTCGTCGCTTGATAATCACTACCCTTATCGGACTACATTTTACTTTTTATCAGGGGTGATTTAATCACTTTGTTTAGTCAGTATATAAAAATATCTTGTATTATTGACATTGGTATAGAAGATAGTTTTTCATTTAATTCCAATTTTTTAGATCACATTTTCTTCACTTTTATACAGATAACGGATTCACGTTTGACTTCAATCACGTCTTGTGAATGGCTAGGAACAAGTCCAAGAGTTTGCTTACTTAATAGCCAAAATACTAATATTTCATATATATATATATGTTAATATTTCATATAGCAATACGAACAGCCTGAGTTTCAACGGTGACTTGCCATCGGTGATATGCCATTTATTTATGTATGATATTTATGATTTTTACATACTAAGAAAAAAAAATTATATCCCATAAAATTTCCATTGATTACTTGTTATAAAATATCTGTTTTCTGTTTTTAGACAACTAAGCCGAGCCGAAATTTATTAAGATATATAATTAATTCATTATAGAATAAAATAATATAACATCGCTTATTATATTATAAATCGATAATATTTAGTATTTAGAAAGCCTTATAATAATAATAGCATTAGGTGAACTAATTGGATGTAAAGCTTACGTCAACGCTTACTTAAAAACCACGGTTTATCTTTCCGAAATAGGATTATTGAAGTGAATGTATTTCAACGGTTGTATCAATGTTTATTGTTGTATACTTTTATTTATTAAAAAGAAAACAAATAAATATTATAATAAAAAATGCACTAAAGATACACTTTAATGAATAAAGTTTTCACAGTTTGCTGAAATGTGATTTATAACCTTATAACCTTTATAACCTTATCAGGTTGGATAAAGAAATACAATGAAAATACAATTTTTAAATCAATTCTAAAATAGAAATGATGATAATTAATGAACTTTGATAATAATTAAACAGGACAAGGGATGACTTCTTTGAGTATTATTGTCCTAATTTTGTTTGCAAAATAATATTATAACAGTTGTGGGGTCGTTCCGGTGGGATGCGACAAACAAACACGGAAGAAAGAAACAAAACTATAATAGGATTAACTAGATGCTGATTACAATACAGTTTTATATCTAGGCTAATACGGAATACGGATTGGAAGGCGTTTCGACGGAAACTCCGAACCAGTCCTGACTCGTGTATGTTCTCAAACAGCAGCAGATAGAAGTTCATCAGCTTGAATGCGACTATCGGCGTGCGTTGAGTCCCTACGATGGTGTCAAAAATTACCTTTTTTACTTTGTACAAACTATGTAAAAAAATGAAATGAAATATATTTATTTTCACCACAAACTAACAAAATACTAGAAATTCAAAAGCAACATTTCTGTTACAAGACAACAACATACAAAAACAAAAGAAAAAAAAACATATTAACATGGCGAAAATGGGACCTCCATCAGCTTAAAGCCACAGAGGAAGTCTGCAGCGCTGATTTTCGTGGAGGGCCCCGGTCGTGTTACATCATGTTGTTATGTCAGGTCTATGCACCAAACGAACCCAATGATTGTGTTATTAATTCGACCGCTCTCGGCATCTATTGGCATAGAGTTGCACTGCTCCCATATAATTATTTACATACTACGTGTTACAATATATAATGAAATACATATCATGCCGATTTATTTATTTCGATGTGAGGAGAGACATTTTAGATTCTATTGTCAAATATTTATTATATATTGTTTATTCGATAGCCACCTCAGCACCTCATGCACTACTTGAACTTGAAATGAGAATTCTCTGAATGAACTTTGATATAACTATTGAAATTTCAGTTGAGTTTTTATTAAAGTGTATTATAAAAACTATCTTAAATAAATAGGCTTACATGAATCTAATTTATTGCAAAGACGATGTTTTTAATAAAATGTCAGGCGTTTGACGTCAGATTATATGTAATTCACGATGTAATTAGATTTCTACTGCATGCGAAACGTGGTAAATTGGATTTTTTTTATTTTAGTTTTTTTATGATAGTAAATAAGACGCAGGAAGTTTATTGTTTTATGACAACATAAAAATATCGGTAAAATGTACGAGATAGCTGGTTACAGTTACAACTTATTTTTCGATAGTAACTTTAATGAAAATAGAGACCTAAATAAAATAATTAGAATAAAAAGCCTTTATCGTAAATAAAATGAAGGTATAGAGTTTTAAATTCAGCTAAAAATGTTAGTCAAAATTAAATATTATGACAAAAAACCTATAATCGTTTGTTATTCATAAATGGAAATGTGGTAAAACTTTTAATTGCTCTGAAACACTTCTGAATAGTTTACAACAAGAGTAGCGTGCGGCAATTTATTGTTTAATGTTTTGACTATAGGGTTTTCATAAGTGTTGTTTAATAAAGTTATTAAATCCAAATGATGTTTTTTTATAGATTTTATTTTTTATGTTTTAAGGTTGGATAGAACGTTCATATAAGTCATTATCATACTATAGAAGTAAATAAAAGGCTGCAATTTTGTTCACCGATTTTAGATTAATTAAATTAGGAGATTTTGGATTCGGCCTGTGTTCGAATATATCCACATTGCTTCTTGGACGAAGAAAAGAGAAACTTTTTAAAGTTTGATATAATTTTAAAAAGTATATTTAAATGACAAACTATTTCGGAATGTGATGCGATTCTTGCAACTAAGTTTTTTTTTTCGATAATTGTAAAATTCGTTTGACAAAACACTTAAGAGGTTACAATTTTTTTGGTGAATTTCATTTATTATAACGAACGAGAGAATCCACACCTTAATAATTTCTTTTCATTGCCCTAATTGTAAATTTTATTCTATTGGATCCTTTTTACCGAATACAGACAGAAGGAGATCCTGTATTTCACTGTATTTTTGTATGTATGTATTTTTTTATGTATGTTCACCCATAACTTCGCCATTCATAGACCGATGTGATGATATTATGTTTTTTTACAACACATTATCACAATGAATAAGCCAAACAGATCGTAAATTATTACATAACACCCTCCTTGAATTTATTAATATATCGAGGGGTGAAAGGCTAAGCGACATTTTTAAGTGATATAGTAATATATATATTTTTGGAATCGTTAAAAAGCGCTGATTACGAATGTATATATATATATATATATATATATATATATTACTATATCATTTTTTTTTTTTTTTGTTAACCCGGTGGAAATCCCTACGGACCGTCAGGGGAAGTGGTGAGGGCCACTCCCCCCGGTGTGTCGGACCTGCCCCGACTAAAACCACCGGTGTGCCAGCACTGCCCTCTCTTCGCTTTCGCCGAGCCTGGGAATCCGGATACTTCCGACGGCTCGGCGAGCGGTAGGCCTTGGGCAGGCCTCCTCTCAGGGAGGGGAATTGAAACCCCTCACTTCCTCTCTATGTGAACAGCGTGTGGGCATACACACTCCGACCCTACCTCTCTCCGCTGGACGGGGACGCCCTCAACGTCACCCGCCCAGCCTGTGTCAGGAGGGGAGCTCGTCGCGCTGGGAGTCCTGCGCGAACTGCTCCCTTCTCCCAAGCCGCCTAGTTCTGGGGCAGCGCCGAGGGTTGCGGGGATTGGCGGTGTGCCTCTCCCGCTCCGCCGCTTCTTTTGCGCTCATGACGGCCTCGCAAAAGGCCACCATCCCTCTCCACGCGGCCTCACTGCTGACGACCGCTCGAACCACTGCTTGTAGCGAAAGATCGCTGCCAACACTTTGGGCAAGTTCAGCTCTTTCATCAGCCCAGGCTGGGCATTCCTCTAGGGTATGTTGTGCCCTCTCGACGAGGCATCCGTCGCAGTGGTTGCACATTTCCGTCGGCTCGCTCCCGGGGATCAGGCACAGGTATCTCCCGAAGCTGCCGTGCCCCGAGAGAACCTGTGTCATCCGGTATGTGAGCGAGCCATGACCGCGTAACAACCACTGTTTTAAGATTGGACGGACTGCCTCGATAGTCCAACGGCCAGCGCTGGGATTGCCCAGCCTGGACTCCCACTCTTGTATGGCGCTCTCGTTGAGAAGCGTCCTTTTCCTCCTTATTTCCGCCGGGGCCAACCGCAGGCCCTGGGCTCTCTTCTCCTCGCGCCACCGATATAGCTGCGCGAGGGTTCGTGCGTCCAGGTCCCACGGCACGGACCCGGCCAACACGCAGGACGCCTCGCATGAAATCGTACAGTACCCCCTGATTATTCGGATTGCCATAGCTCTCTGTGGGCGTCTGAGGAGTGCTATGTTCCGGCGGTTTAAACAATCAGCCCACACGGGGGCACCGTACATCACCATTGACCGGACGACCTGCGTGTATAGCATTCTGCAGGCCACGCCCGGGCCTCCAATATTGGGCATTATTCTGCTCAGGGCTCCTAAAACCTTCTGGATCCTGGGCAGCAGAAGATTGAAGTGGGGCCCAAAGTCCCATCGGCTGTCGAGGACAAGTCCCAGGTACTTCATTGTGCCCTGGACGCCGATGCGGACGCCACCCACTATTAGATGTGCGTCGGGGGGAGGCGCTCTTCGGGGGCCATGAAAAAGAATGGCCTCCGACTTGTGGAGCGCGACTTCCAACCCCAGTCGTCTAATTCTGCTCACCACCTGAGCCACTGCAGCGGTGGCCAGGATTGACACATTCCGGTAGGTATCACCGGTTGCCATGACTAGCGTGTCGTCCGCGTAACAAACTACTTTGACCCCTCGAAGATTAGCACCCCTCAGGACGTAGTCGTATCCGATGTTCCACAGGAGAGGTCCGAGGACTGACCCCTGTGGAACACCGCACGTCACCTCATGTCTACCCCACTCTCTCATCCCTGGGTAAACTATGCTCCTCTCCGAAAGGTACGATGCAATCACGCGGCGGATGTACCCTGGCAACCGGTGATACTTGAGTGCCTCGTGAATGCAATCCCAGGGGAGGGTGTTGAATGCGTTGGCAATGTCTAGAGAGACAGCCAAAGCAACCCCTCCCCGGGCCATTGTCTCCTGCGCTTTCGCCCGGACCTGCATAATCGCATGGATTGTCGAGCGATTGCGGCGGAATCCGTATTGATTATCCGCCAGGTCCGGGCCTACCCTCTCCATGCGAGCGGTGATGCGGTCTGCAATGACCCGCTCAAACATCTTGCTGACCTCGTCCAACAGTACAATAGGCCTGAAGGACGAGGGAGTTTCGTCCGTGCGCCCTGGCTTCCGCAGAAGGACAAGTCGGCCCGTCTTCCATCTGCGCGGAATGGTGGCTTGCGCAAGACAAGCGTCGAATGTCCTTCTGATGCGCGGTTCCAGGGCGTCAAATGTCATCGCCCATACTTTGCCGTGGACCCCGTCGAGTCCAGGGGCCGTCTTTTTTGATTTGAGCCTCTCCATCACTCTCTCCAGCTCTTCCTGGGTGACTGGAGGGAAAGGCTCGTCGTCTATCTCTTCGGGGACCAGTAACGGAGGCTGATGGTCGCCTCTTGTAGGGAAGAGGGCCCCCACTATCTCTTCTACCTTACGGGGTTGAAGAATCTGGGTCTCCGGGGGGGCGTATGGGCGCATTTTATCGCGCACCAACTTGTACGGCCTCCCCCACGGATCCCCGTCTAACTGCTCCAAGAACTCCTGCCTGGCCGCATCGATGGACAGCGTGATGGCCACCTGCATCGCCGTCTTCCTCTCCTTGTACAGGCCGTATAGTCGATCTTCTTCTAACGGATCGCGCTGTCTCCTCCGACGATAGCGAGTGTACTGGCGTCTCGCCGAGACACACTCACTTCGCAGCTGAGCTATCTCGTCGTTCCACCAGTACACCCGACGTCTGGGGGAGGGACGCTCTCTCACCCTCGCCATGGAGGCGTCGCAGATGTGCGTCATGGCTACCCGCAGCCAGTTCGCCTCTTCTTCCACACTCGCTTCTCCCTCTGGCACGGGCAGCCACGACTGCACAATGGCCGCCTCCACCAGCATCTCCGGATCCAGACTTCGGAGGCTCCACCTGGGATAGACTCCGTTCGGGGCTTGGGTGGTGAATGCCCCTTCTGAACGCCAGGCGGAAACCTCGAAGCGGATATATCTGTGATCCGAGAGCGTCTCCTCGTTGACCACGACTCCCCATCTGTGCACGCGGTCCGTTAGAGAAGGACTCGCGAAGGTCACGTCAATAATGGAGCCTCCGTTCCACCTGACACACGTATCTTCCGACCCGCGGTTCAGGACGCAGAGGCCCATTTCAATGACCCACTCGTTGAGGCTCTCGCCCCGTGCGTTGGTCGTCCTGCTCCCCCAAGCAGGAGACTTGGCATTAAAGTCGCCGCCAATTAGAACAGGGCGAGGGTGTATCCGGCTAACAATCGCCCCTAACTGAGCGAGAAATCTCTCAAACTGGGCCTGGGTCTTACTGGGGGGTACGTAGACCGAGACCACCGTTATCTCGCCCAGCTGGGCCAAGACAAATCCGTTGCCCCTCTCCACACTCCTAAAAGAGGGGACACCTGTTGCAGGCTTCCGCAAGATCATCGCCGAGTCCGTTAAGTCCCCCACACAGTCAAGACTGTTCGGGGGTACAAAATAAGGCTCGGCGACGAGGCCGACTCCAATGCCCCACTCCACCATGCTCTGCGAGAGGAGGTTCTGAGCTCTGGTGCAGTGGTTCAGGTTCGCCTGGATAAATTTCAGGCGAGACCTATCCATCGGTGGTCATTGGAGTGGTCACGTCGTTCGGCGCCAACTCTGGCACCGGTTGACTGGTCTGCAGCTGAGTCGAGGGGTCATCCCCAGTAGCAGCAGCTCCACTTCCCCTCTTTTTAATCGGCTTGACGGCCGCAAAGCAGCCTTTGCCTCCAACTTTGTGGTCAGCCGGCTTGTTTGCGAGATTACAAACCGTGCAATACGGTTTCTGGGTGCATTCCCGCGCAATGTGCCCCAGCTGACCACAGCTGAAGCATTGGCTTCCCCTATCCACTTCTGCAGTGCAACGGGCCCTGACGTGGCCAGGCTCGAGGCACCTAAAACACCTCAACACCCTAGGCTGCAGGAGCTTCACTCGTGTTGCCACCCACCTCACGATAACCTTGCGGCCGTCAGTCACCTTTTTGGCCGCCTCTACTGGGAGGCTGACCCAGATCGCGCCAACGCCGTTCTCAGTTTGGCGGACCTCTCCCACTCTGATATCCCTGACAGAGCATTCCCCAATTCTGGCCAATGCCTCGGCCACTTCCTCTTTTGTAACCGAGTCATCAAGCCCCGACACTCTGATGTCGGCCCTCTTGATGGCTCGGTTAATCATGACCCCGGCCTCATTGTCGAAATTGCTCCTAAGAGCCTCTGCCAGGGCGTCCGCCTTCTCTCCACTGTCATGCCCCGGTATCTCCAGGACACGTCCTCCCGTCACTGATTTGCGGACGTTGAGAAAGGGGATGCCCATGCCGTTCAAGTCCAGCTCCGCTTTGGTTCTCCTCATTACGTCCGAGTAGGACAGACCCGCCTTCTGCGTATCCTCACTCAGGAGAAGAGTGACCGCCGTTGTTTTGGGAGGGCGAAGTTGAGGCTGGCGCTTCTTCTTCGCCTTCTTCTTCTTCTTTGGCTTTTTGGCAGCCGGCTGATTGGACTTGGCGCCTTGTGGACTGCGCTTGGGTTTGCCACCCTTGCCGACCGTCTTCCAGCCGCCGCCGTCACCTTCCTCTTCTTTCTCCCAAGGGCTTGCAGGTTTCCTTCCCCCTTTATCCTTGCTACCCTCTCCGTCCTTCTCTATTTTTCTCCTCTTTTTCGTCTGAGCGAGAGGCCGGTCTTCAAAGGGAGTCGGCTCCTCCTCAAAACCTTCCTCTCCTTCCGGCCATTTCGGTTCCGTCGCAGCCGGGGGCCGCGGGGCTTCCCGGCCGTTAGCTTTATCCGAGGCAAGAGGGGGCCTCAAGCGCGGTTCCGGTGGAAGCAGCTTCCGAAATGGAGCCAGCCTCACGTCCAGAAGCTTGCCAACCGCAAGCAGGACCTGTCGCTCTACACTGTCTGCCTGGGGCGCTAAAGTCGGCGTTGGCAGAGGGACAAGGACCTCTTCCTGCCGCGCTGTGCCCCTAGCAAGCTCCGATCTTATTTCCTCGAGCTGCTTCTTGAGCTCAACGTTTTCGGACCGCAGCCTATCAACGTCCGATCGGAGCTTAGCAGTCTCTTCGGTCTCCGTTCTCTTACGCATGACATCAAAGGCAAGGGTGAGTTCCTTCGATGCCAGCTTAAGAGATTTAACGTGGGTGCCCTTGAGCTGGCCCGACGTGTCCGCCACTTTTGTGATGAGGCCCGTGTATTTCTTCACCACGTCCTCTACCTCATATACGGCCTGCTCGCCACTGACCGCTGATAACGACTCCGACAGGCGGGTCGTCCTCGTCCTTGGGAGGCCTCTGGATTCTTCCAGGAGCTCCTTTTCCGCCTGGAGTTCCATGGCCTCCCTTTCCACCCGCAACAGGTTTGCCTTGGCTTGGGCCAGCCCCACATATTGGCCGGTGGTGGGCGGCCTGCCTCTGCTCCTGCGAGGAGCGGTAGCTCCCGACCCCGCTTGCGAGGCGCTACTCGAGCCACTTCCCGAGCGCGCACTTGCGTAACTCCTCTTACGTCCTGAGATGTTCGACGCGACCGACATCATGCTTCGATCAGACTCGTCGCTTGAGTCGTCCGCATCCCCCTTGCTTCTTCCTACAGTTCGATCGTCCCGGTACTCCCTATCATGTTGTAGTTTTCCCCTAGCGATCGCACTGTTCTCCTCCCTATCTTTCATCTTTTGGGTTTGTTTTTTTGATTTGGATGACATTCCTTATATTGTTCCCACGAGTATGGGGGAAATAAACCGTCCGCCCGGGCAGTGCCCCCTGTACCCGGGTAAGCCTAGCGTAACCCGTCAGAGTGTTGGCCGGTACTCTGACGGGGGTCGCACTAGAGACTGACATACCCTTCAGCCATGCATCCCCTCACGGTGCGCCGCCGCTTGGGATTAGGGGTAGTTTTTTATAGAGGTTGTCCTCCTCGCAGCCCGGCCAATGAAGGCAAGACCCTCGGTCCGGACCTGCAGCCGTGAGACATGACCACAGACGCCGCAGGCCAGATTACGAGCTCCTGACGTTTATCAACAAACGCCGTACGAAGAAGACATCAACAACGGACCCCACCACAGGAATCAACAGGTAAGCACCCTTAACATTACAGGTGATCTCAGCAGATGGAACCGAAGAAGATGGAGCTTCTAAGCACGACGACTGATGACCTGCCCGAAGGTGTGGTAAGTACACGCCGGACACGTCTCCACTCCGGGGAAAGGAAGTGACAGGTAAGGAATTTCAGGTAAAGGAGAGAGGAGGGGAGCAACGAGTAAGGTGAGGATTAACTGGGGAAGGAAGGTTGGATGGGGGTAGGCGTAACGGGGCTCTTCTCACTCCTCTTCTCTATCGAGAAGAGATAGCAAGAAAGGGCAGGAAAGGAAGAAGGGTGAAGGACAAGGACGAGCCATTGGTCCGGACTCAAACCAACGACTCGGACTGACTGCACCGGCGAACCGATGGGCGATGGGGTCGTCACGTCCCGACGCCGGGATATTACTATATCACCAAAAGATGTCCCTTAAACCAAATAGCCTTTCACCCCTCGATATAGTAAGGAAATATTCTTGCTTATGTACATGAATTTCTATTTTCATATAAGTTGGCGCTGTTTAACAAAAATTTAGAAAATTGCTTTGTTCAACGTTCCGTACCAGTCCCAAATTTCAATTTCAACCATTCAAAACACAATCATAGCAAAATAGGCCATTTGTTTTGTTATTATATCAACGAATATAAATAAAGCTATTGAGTAAAGGAAAACTTTAAATATTCATTCTTCTATTAAAAGCTGTTATCTCTCTCCGGTCACGCAACGTTTTCATGATGTTGCTATAAAGTAAGGCTTCTGAGGTGAGTTATACGAAAAACTTTAGTAATAAAATGGCTGTGGAAAAACAATTTATTTAGATCTACGCAATTTGTGGAAGAAAACTTTGACAAAAATGTGTCTTACTAACAATTTTATCATCACACTAACTTAAAGACTTATCTGAAACTTTAAACTATATGCTTACCGCCAAATATAATATATATAGCCTATGATAATTACAGTTAGAGTAATAGATTACATAAATAAATTTCTTTTTTTTAAGGTTTTGCAATATTTGATATAACGTTGAATAAGAATTATATTGTTATAAAGTTTAAATAAAGATAATAATATCTCGTTCCGCTATATCCTTTTCAGGGTGAGCAGATATAAATTAGTAGCTGTATCCTCTTTCAGCTTATATATTGTGCCCAACATGACCAGTAGTGCAGCTGATCGCTGTTCATAGAGCACTTACATATGACGTAACGTTAAATAGTGTCCAATTTTTTTTTTTTTAATTTACTACTGAAATCATACTTGAAGTTATATAGATTTAGAATTTACTCTACCATTATTACAATAATATTTTTTATCTTGTTAGTGCCAAATTATTTCTCTAAAAGTAATTTACTTTTTAAAGATATCTTGCGTATCAATTACAACCTACACTTTAATTTGAATGCGTATAGTCAGTGCAAGGTAATTATTACAATAATTTTTGTGGTATATGCAGCATGTAGAGAAGAATTACTAATTTAGTCCATGCAGGAATGTTACTGTCACTAATACCTGACAATTTGGCACATTGGTGATTTACGTACAACTAGCATTTGAGTTTATCGCATATTTCCCAAACGTATTTCAATTAGCATATTTACGTTTTCTTCAGGAGCTTATTTGTAAGAGAAGTCGTCACAAAATACTTTGAAGTTTGGCCAAAATTAATTTTTTATAACTAGTGTTTTTGATTTGCGCTATTGTTTAAATACTGAACGAAAATGTTTAATGTATTTAACATTTATTACAATATACACTATATTAACACTTATTTGTGTTCATGAAAACTGGAGAAGTGGAAAAAACAGAAAATGTGCCATATGTATCAGAATTTCTTAAGAGAAATAAAAATTAACTGTATATTATTTCTATTTATTTTGATGACAACAAATCGTAATATTTTTTTTACAGTTAATCCTTTTTTTTGTTAGGATTTCACATTGTATGTATGGCCGCACCTACAGTTTGTCTAGACATAACACCCCTGTTTACTGTCTAGACAACCGAGTGTTCCATAAAAATTGGAAAGTTTTGAAAGGATGAACTAATGTAGTTGTAATCTAGTTGTATTGAGTTAGAGTATTATAGGAAAATTTTAAGCGCTCGCTTTTATATTATTCATATTGATGATGGAATTGATTTCATAGCAATAATTTTACTAGTTTATTATGACGTTTTAACTTTTTACTAGTCGATATTGCACATTAATCCTTTCAGTTGCTTAGTCTTTGATTTCAATTTCTTATTTTGGTTTGCTATTTCGATAAATAAATAAGCATTTTATTGAGTAAACACATAAGTTTTTTAACTGTTTTTTAGTTTGTTGTTATATGCTTTAAATGGTATTTAAACATTTGATGTAGTACCATATATGAGTATAATAATACTATCATGAAGAATACGAATAAGGCTGTAACCTTGTAAATAGGAATTAGGAAATTAATAAATTCAAAAATGTATTTCGTTTCTACCGCTACAGTTGCGAGTTGTCATTTACGTATATTTGACTAGATAAAAGTTTACCTTTGTCTGTAACTGTTAAATTATTCTTGATATTTGAAATGAAGGCCAGAATGGACAAAGACAATGTACAAATATTTGAAACAAACTTGTCTAAGCTAAAGCGATTAAATTAATTTATAATAAAGTTTCAACTAAAAATCGTACTATTATGTATATTAACGCATATATTTTGACATTAATATTGCCTTATGTGTATTTTTACTAGTGACTTGTAATAAGATATGCCTATATTATTAAAACATTGCCCAAATTTGTAAACAATAGACAATTACAAACTTACTTAGATGCTACAACGATAAATTTAAAACCTCGTACTTACTATAATTACATACTCTCTTTAAAGCTTATGCCGATGAGAACTGGAACCCATTTAAATCTTGAATAAATAAGATTAATAAAATGGTTTTTCTCAATTTAATAAAATATATTTAAATTAATAATAATAATAAAATAATGTCCCGCTGTATCCCTTTCGGGGTGAGCAGAGATATATAATTGGCTGAATCAACTTTTCACTTACAAGTCGTGCCCAACGTGACCAGTAGCATAGCTAATTGCCGTTCTCAGGGCCCTTAGGTATACATGTCATTTCTAATAAAACTTTGAGGTTTTTTTAAATTATTTTTTAAATAGTTTTTTTTTTCTAAAAATGTATGCTTCGTAAATATGACTAGTTTTGCAAAACTTCCAGCGGTATATAATTCCAATACCGATCGATGTTAATCCCACCAGAAACTATTTCGACAGTACTTTCGGTGCTCTAATACGTTTTCCAACTTAAAATCGTCAATATATTTGATTAATATCGATGGCACAGGCCTTCTGTAATATAGTAACACGACAGCATGCTATTACTGAGCTTTTGCTTTCTTCCAAAATACTCATAGTGTTAAGAATACTGACAATTTGTCAGTTTATACGATTCATGCTATGATTGTTGCTTTTTTAATCCCGCAACTTGAAGCCAGGATGAAAATGACGTGCCTTGAATGAACATGCACAAGTCTGATTATGACTTTTAATCAAAAATATGCTTAAAATAATCATTCTTTGCACGGGCGAATATGTATAGTTAAAGAATATGCCAGTTTAAAATATGCTTTTTAGTAGCAAGCGTATTTATCTGTCCTCTATGCTATTTAAGAAATCAACTAAAACTGGAGTATTTCATCATTGCGAACGTTGCGAAATCTAGGGCAGAAGCTACTAACTATTATTATTGATATTAGTTACCATGTGATGTCAGACGTGAATTTATTCGCGCAGTGATCGCTCGAGCCACTTCCGTCGAGTCGGGCGCCCGCTGCTGGTGCAGCCTCAGGCGCTCGAACAGACAGTCAGCCGCGGCCTCGTCCGCCATGCGATACGCTGCAACAACAATACAGAGAATACAAGTTCTTGTTTTTCTACTCTTCTTTGCTGATTTACCGGGATAGACCTTCACAACTAAACCGGGCTTGATGGGTGAACGCAGCAGGCGCTCAGCCAGCGAATTTTATGTATTAGGCGGCTACGCGAGGGCATCCTATGGGTACGGACCTCCACTATGGTAGCCGGCTAGTGAAACAAACCCTAACGGTGATCTACTAGCGTTTCGGAAGCGACTACCTTGAGAAGAAACTCACAGCTGCGTCGGAGTGCAACAAAGAATACAAGTTGATTGATTTCAATTGGAATTATTTTATAAGATATTAATAATTGTGACTCATGAACATTGAAAGAAGAAAAGAATATAAAAGATTGGTAAAAATATATTAACGAATACTAATGCTGCCGGCAGTATATGATGTATCATCGGAGTATGCTGTATAAAACTTTAAACAACCCAGTTATTTTACTTGCTGCTGAGCATCATTGATGCTGTTGCTACCTACAGCTGCTGCTCTCTTCAACATAGTGTCCTAAAAATATTCATTTAAATACTAAATGAGACCACTAGTATAGTTTTAAAAACTTAATTGCTTGGTGACTAACGTATTTATTTAGTTAAGTCTTAAAACTAAGGCAAATCTACCTTATTCTAAGGGGTTCTGAAATAGACACTATTCCGAGGTATTTAAAAAAATGCCAATTTTATATCATCTTTTTTATCGCAATTAATAGTAGTAGGTCATTCTATATTGCAGTAAAAAAGTGTGTATTATAAGTATGAGCGAATTTTTTTTTGCTTTGATGGAAGCCAGCCGTAACCTGTAATTGGCTACAAATTAAAAACTGCAAAAAAACTACAAAACGTAAAGATTTTTTTTTGTGATTACCACTTCTGTTATCAGTATAACAGGATTGATATATGATCACAAGTGATGTAAATGTAGATTTTATAATCAATTATGTCTTGATCAAAAGGTACCTAATACACAATAAAAATTGGATAATATTATAAATTAATAAAACGGAGAATTATTCACAAACGCAGAAAGTGAATATCTAAAATGTATTAAGAAACGAAATTTGTAAAAATTAAAAGTGGGAAATGACCCCTCTACCAAATAATTTGGTGATTACCAATGTTAAATAAATACAATAAAAATGATTTGAATCACTATAAACAAAAAAAACACTTATTCTTTATTTCCGAAAAGTAAAATAACCATTATAGTAGGTATTGCGGTAAAAATAGATAGATAAACATTGCATGTAATTGTCATTTTCCTTAATAGCTCTGAATACAGTGCCGATTTCAGTACCATAAACTCAAATATTATCTCAAAAAGTTTGCTTATAATAGTATTTTGAAATACAAAAGTTAAGTTGTTACGAGACTATCTTAAAAGATAGGATACATATGTTATCTCGCTCGGTTTGTTTAGCCGGTTCGGTTCGGTTTGTTAACTACGTACATCCCAATATTCATTCCAGCGGATGTTAGTTTCAGTTTAGACATTATCTATTTGTTCTAATCAAATAGAAGTTCAGGAAAATGTGTTATTATTTTATGTGGAAGTAAATATACACTTTCAATTTCATTTTATTTAAACAAATTTATGGGTTTATTGTTATTTATTTCACTAACGTGATCTCATCATTACTGCCGAGGTATTATGTGCATCTGTAATTACAAATACGTACTGTGATTAGCTTTTGTTACTGCTATACTTTCTTAATAAAAACGTATTATACTTTTTTGGGTATAGAGTGAAAAACCCTATATCTTAAATAATTACATTTTGTATTTGTTTGTTATGTTATTTAAATATTAATATAACTATTTAAAATTTATACTATTGTGTATTTAAGGAATAAATGTAGCTTTTAAAGTCAATCTTATTCATATACATACAGTAACAACAAACGCAGTAAAACTATATTTGTATTTTCTTATTAACTGTGAAGTTAAGTAAATACTTATAACTTAAATTTATATAATAGACTGTTATTGAGTTTTAATTTAGTATACAATTTTCGAAACAAAGCTTAAATAATTGTAATAGTTTTTGTTACATCATCAGATGTGTTTCGGAAAGCTAATCACTTACGAATTTTGTTTCAAGATTTATTGTTCACCGTAATTTGTAGCGTATCTTGGACGAACATCTCACTTTTACAATTTGAATCTTATGCTCGTTAAAATAAGGTCGTCAGTAATAATATAAATTAGTTGGAAGTCAATACGTTGTGTGCATAGTGTCGTGTGAACGGTAGTTAATTTCGTAACCTATTAAAACTGTGTTTGTAAATAGAAGTAACAGATTTCCTAGATATTCTTGGGATTTCAATAGCTGAACAATAAGACAAGGGATGTTGTCACCATTCAGAGCCAGTGATGAATGCCTAAGAAGGAGTATCGAGATTATATTGGAATGTTAAAAAATATATTAAAACCACAAGTTAACTATGTGATACATACTTATTACAATTGTCTTGTATGAGCTGAAAAATGTTAAAATTATTTCTTAGTTTATATGTTAATTTTATACCGTATGCCTAGTAAGTACGTATCTTCTATTTTATTGAAATGACTTTCAAATATCTCTTTGGATTTTGTATGACATGCTGTTTTGTATATATAAACATTATTTGGAACGAAACACAACAATGTGTCTGCATTGACACCGATTAATTCCGAATGAATGAAATATATTTTACAGAAATAATACTCTACGAAGGCGAAAGTCATGTATAACTAAACGTACGTGGATGCTGTGTGATGGCTTCTGATGTTGTCAAATGTGCGATGTATTAAGTAGTATGTAAACAGTGAGGTTTGGTAACTATAAGAGTACGCGACCAGAGCACCTTGCGGCGGCTGCCGTACGACTGATTTCCCATTTTCCAAGTCCCGCACGACGTGACGCGACGGGGTAAGTGCGCGGGGCGGGCGACGCAACTCCGGAAAATGTTTTTCTCCTCTTTATACACCAGTGAGAAATTAATTTCAGCAAATACCTAATTTAAACATTGTAATTTATTGTTTGTGAAATTTTTCAATTTTACTATAGCGTAGTAATGTTATGATAGTGCTAAATAAGTACCCATATTTAATTTTTTTTAATTATGTAAAATTAATATATTTTGTACTACGTGTTAGTACTCGTAGTACAAAATAGCAATATCTATGCATTTTTACTCAAAGTAAAAACGACTTTCAGAGAAAGTTCAGAAAGGGAAAAATATTTTTTATATATACATATAATAAATATAACTAGTGGCAAATTACTCAAAACAACTATATTCGCGTAGGAACCGAATTCAGGCCTCGTAGCGCGAACGCCTATAGTCGAGACACTGAGTCAAACATGTTATCCTTTATTATAAAAATTATAGCCAATATTTTAGCAATATATAATTGTTAGCCACTTACTAAATTAACTATGATATGACTTGATAAATAAAATGTCATAAATATTTGTAGATGCTATGAACAATTTTATGCTTACAATAATTAAGTTTTATAAATGAAATATTCGCTGTTAAAAGTTATAAATTCTTACTGATAGTTATGTATAAATGAGTTAATGCAAATATTTAGAAAAAGAACAATATTAACTAACATTTTTTCTTTGGCTTGTTAATTTCTTGTGTTTGCGCTGACGAGTCAATTGCTGAGAATAGATGAAAAAACTGTATTGATAAAATATGAAGAAATCGGTAAAGCACACATTATAATTGAAATATCAACCTGACATATCCCAAACATTACATAAACTTTAATTTTATTATGAATTTCGAGGTTTCTTCGCTGTTATACTGTTGAACTTCATCACAGATTTTCGATAAATATCTTTAATTTTTCGGAGGAATTGAGAATTTTTGATATTGTAATTATATAACCTTTTAAATGTCAAATCAGTATTTTATTTTTATTATTTTGAGGAAACTTTTACATTTGTGTAAAAAAGTTTTATATGTTTTTGGAACATTATTTAAAGGTGCTATATCACCGGAGTCACAATAGTAGACAGTATACAGAGTAATCACTTTCCCCTAGGTTGTCAAATGATTACACAACTACAAACAAGCGGTTTATGTGTGCGTGTCCATTGGGTATCTGTCACGTACACTCTGATATCGTCTTACGTCAGCACACTGAGTAGACAAACTCAGGGTTGTGCAAAGCATACGGTAATTATTTTCTTTCCACGTGTATATGTAAATTTATTATATTTGTTGAAACATGGTATACTCGTAGGATGTGATCACATTTATCTCCTACAAATAACACTTAATTTTTAATTGAATTTAAGTTTTAAATTATAGTTTTGAAATTTTTTCCGTTATTTTTTTTTTTTAATGGTAGATAGGCTTGTTGTATATTGAATTGTCTATAACTTTATTTCTTACCATTTTTATCCCATAATCGATATTTTTTTTAAATTCAAATACAGATTTAACTCATTTTTAGTAAATAAATAGCCTAAAAAAATAGTAGAAGATTGAATTTGCTGCGATTTTTTGTACAGCCTATATTATAAATAGCGAAGACATCGATACAAAACTTAAATAAAAAATGGCAGCTAAATCATCGAAGGCTTCATTCTGAATTTAGATTTCTAGTAACAGGGTCTATGACCGGTGATCGTAGGTGTGGATGTATAAAGACAAGGATTTTGGCGTTTTACTGTTTATTTGCACTTTAAGGCATACCGAACTGCGACGTACACGCACGCACTCTAGCCTTGCGTCTCGGTAGTCGATTGAATTGGCTAGAGCATCCCTTGCGCGAGCGCATCTCTTACCCCGCGCGTCCCATAACAACCTAACGTCCTTTAGGGCGTTTACCACAAACGCGTATCGGGCGGCGTTTACATGCTATAGGTCTATTTTTTCTAATATATTGGACTATAAACAATTAAAACTTGTGATATAATACTATACATTTAAATATAATACTTTTCATCTATATTGTAGCTATAATAATATAATTGGCACAATGAATTAGCAGATAAATAAATCTTTTGTTTTATTAATCTTTTCCATCGGTAATAACCCTTGTAAAGGCATGTTTTGACAGGGTCCCACTAAGCTAACCTTCTGGTCAGACCAAGAAGGAGGAAATACTTTTTATTGTGTTGACGTTATTAACAGCGTCATTAAAATATGGGATTTAATTTAAGCAATGATTCAAATACTACTCACTTTTTATATAAAAATCTTAGTACTATATCAAACGCAAGACAATTTTCTATATTAACAATAAAATATAATATATAAAATTTATAACTACGATTTGCCACCGCATAGGCTCATGCTTCAGTTACGAGTATAACCCGCCTTCTAATATGATCGAATAAAACAGAAAATATTCATGTTTATAACGAGAATGGTATATTACAGTCAGTGTAAATACTTAATACTTAAAGTAAATTAATAAATAAGCTATTAGCTATGTTCGAATATTTTAATGGTTAAACCAACTCATTGGATTCATAGTGAAAGTTGATTTCAATTAGATGGAATCGTTATTGACATTTGCAGAAAATAAGTCAATAAGGTTTTAACTAGTTCAGATCCAAAAGATAACTTGGTCTGACCTATTTTATGTAATTATAATCAATCAAAGTTAATTAATGTCGATAAAGTCATTAAATTAAATCATAAAAATTGTCTCAAGTAATATTTAAATTGATCAAGACACAGGACGATATATACTAAATTACTTTTATATATGTAAATTAACATAATATCTATTTACACGTGATCATATGTAATTATTTTTAGATCTTTTTAATCATATTTCATTTGTCTGTTCGTAGTTTAAGGTATCATACAGAAACGATCTTATATATTTTTTTAAGCATGTTTAATTTACAAAAAAAGTCAATAATTGCTATGCGATTTAAATAATAGTATTGTAATTGTACTTACGGAAAAAATCACTCGCTGCGTGTGATTTCTGTACTTGTATTGAAAAAATATTTGTTTCTCAGTTAGTCAGTTTGTTGATCGAATAATATAATTTTCACATTGTCTTCATATCAAAATATAATAATTGTAGTATTGATAGACGTGAGAGAACAATAAGTTAATCATACGTAAATACAAATAATACTTTGTTGACATTAAACTATAATAGCAGTACAAAACATATCAATACTACTTGATGTTTTATTTCGTTTAGCGGGATAGGATCAGAGTTAAAAATCTACTGACCTGTTAACATTTTCTCTATTTGAAGTATGATTTATATACAATATTGTATAGTTATTTTTATTGCAGGTTTATTTTATTTATTCCAAATTGTGCTGTCAGCACCGATGAAAAATGTTGAAGGTTCTAAGGTCTGTATTAATAAAAATTTTAATTATAATATTTTATATTTTAGGTACAGATATATCTAATTTGGTTTTGGAGTCTATACAATTTAATTACTAGCGGCTGAAATTGTTTCAGAAACTCATTGGTTAAAAGAAAATCTATGTCTCTATGAGACATACATACATTTGTATAAACGATTATTATTAATCGCAAATAAATTTGTGATGCGTTAATAATTATAATCGTCTTTAAATTTAAAGAGCGTTTCTGCTGCTAGGTTTCTGCTGTTAATCAGCTTATGACACTCTTTAACCTACTTTAGTAGATTATACGAGTACTATATATTTGCCAAGATTTGCAAATAGACCAATCTACAATTCGTGTTATCGGACTATGGCCAGATACTTTGCGTATTCGAGCATACCGTCTTTACCTTACCAGAGGACGTTCTCTAGGGCGTTTTCCAAGTTATCTCCTTAAAAAAACATGTCTTACCCGTCAGTCATTAGTTCACTAGATATTTGTTTTCTTTTTTTTGATGATGCAAAAGTACTTAGAAATAAGCCTATTGGAATAAAATGATATATTAATTATAGCTCGACACAGTGACTGTACCATATCTGATGGTAAGCTTGGTGCAGTCCAAAAAATGAAAACGACTATCGATAGGTAAAAAAAATCATCGGTGGTCACAGCGATCATGCCAGCCAGTACAAATATCTCTTTAAACTACGCTTAAATAATCCCATATCACAGGATGGTGGGAACATGCTCGCCGGAAGACCATTCCACAGCCCAACGACACAGCAAAAGTAAGAGTTAGAGAACTTCTTAGCCCTAGCCGGGATGTGAGACACCGTATAGCTGTGACTCTGCACACCCAAACGCGTGGTTCTATTCTGGATTGAAAAATGTCGAACAAGGTCAACTCTTCAGAACACTCGCCATGATACAGACAGTAGAAAACGCTCAGTGAGGTAATATTTCTGCGCAATTGAAGTGGATCAAAATGCTTAGTCACGTCAGGATAATTCACAATGCGGACAGCTCTCCGCTGCAATATATCCAGGGCATCAAGTAAGTACTGAGCAGAACCATCCCAAAGATGCGAAAAATATTCCATGCAAGGTCTGACCTGGGCCTTATACAATAGGAACAGTTGATCCGGCATGAAAAACCGTCACACTCTGTTCAGGATACCAAGTTTACGTGATGTTGCGGAGATGATCCTAAATGATCCCTAAGGTTGATATTGATTGATTCATTTCACTTTGATACTTAGTTTTTATGTTAAAAGTGTAATTATGCAATTACAGCGAATCTACCATATATAAATAAAAATGAATTGCAAAATGTGTTTCTAAGCGCATAATTCGAGAACGGCTGAATCAATTTGGCTGATTTCTTTTTTGTTGTGATTGATGAAGTCTGAGGAAGGTTTCTATGGAGTGAAAAAGCGTAAAAATACGAGGAAATTTGTAGAAACAACAATTTTATTCCTTTCTTGTGGCTTTTCCACTGGTGTAACAATAATTTTCTTTTCCCATACAAACCACTCTGTCTCCTGCTGTCAAATATATGATGTTAATCAAAACAAAACAATGGTGCGTTAGGATTGTCTTTGGTATGCCTTCAAGTTGATGAGAGGTTGCATGTCATTAATAAAAATTATAATTTATACTCCAAGTATGTTAATCAAACAAAAAATAGCGTATCCCATAAGGCATTATAATAAAAATATCATTACCATAGATATGACTTAAGTCTTTCAATGCAATTTTATTTCTATTAGACTGCGACACGCTAATAACTTTTGGCAGAATGAAATCTGACGGGGCAGCTAATTAACATAGAAAAATCAATGTAACATTGTTTTAGAGAAATAGGGCAGAACAAGGTCTGCCGGGACAGCTAGTATATGATAAAAACGTTACAAGCACGTATGCAATATCAAAGTTCTCAGGTATGAATTTAAGTACAGATGGTCACGATATTCAGAAGTCGCTGCATTCGAGGATTAAACGACAATCTGGTGCAGGTGAGTTTAATTAGTACTAGGATATAAATGAATCAAATTATTCATTGTTTATTTCAGATATAAACATTATTGGCGTTTGTAGGCTTTAGCCTTGATCCACACACATTACTCTAGATAGGACTAACCAAGCATATGTTTTGTTATATGGTATAATGTATTTATAATTATTATTTTTACTTTACTTTTAAAGAAGCACTAAACAGTATTTTGAAGTTTTTTTTTTTGGTGGTAAGGCGATTGCCCGAGCTGGGTCATGACCAGAATACACAAGTGTGAAAAACGTCACAGTAACTCATACACCTAGAGACCTGCAGTCGTGGCATATGTGGGCCGACATAAGGAAGACTATCAATGGATTTTCATCCTTTCGTAGTCACTTTCGTCTCTGGACAACACTGTACTTACCATGAGGTGCACTGTAGTCACTTCGTCGAGGCAGTATAAAAAAAGAATACTTTGCTAAATAATTTGTTACAGGTAAATACGCGGATGCAGCTAACATGCCACAAATAAAATTTTTCCGGTTATTTTTACAACTTTTCAAGAATTTGTGGTCTGATTCTTATGTCGGCGGCACAGGTCCTTTCCATCCAGACAACGTAAAACCATTTCTTTACCTGTTCAAGGACAAAATTTATGCAACCTTCTTTCCCGATCCGTCAGATGACCATCCAAAGAAGTCGCATTAGATCTACAGTTTTTCTTGTTATCGATGTATCTTCACATATTCTAGAATATAGCAATATCTCATAAATATTTCGTTTTTATTTTTAATTATTAACAGATTAATTTTCGTTAAATTTTAATGATGGGTGTGGTGGTTATATAATCTTTAAATATGTTTATTTTCAGATTATATACGTAACTAGCTGATCCAGCAAACATTGTTTTGCTATATAAGGTTTTGAAATATCTTCTAAGATGTTCATTGAAATTAAGTGATGTCAAAGACAATTTTGTTCACAATTAAATACTCTTAATCAACAACACATTTATTTGGATAAAGATTAATATTATTACGTTGATACAACTCTTAACAAATAATGCATTAATTTCGACCAAATTTGTTTACCATAAAAACGGTTCTAGTGACTTACTCTTAAAAGATAGACATATACTGTCGAGGACATTTTTTTAGATCATTTCAAGAGAAATAATTCTTTCTTACATATAATTTTGGTATCTTGAACCGTTTTTGCAGCGCACGCAATGGAAGCCCTCAAGGATGAATAATTTTACCCGTTTTTTTCACATTTTCCATGATTTCTTCGCTCCTAATAGTTGCATCGTGATGTTATGTAACCTAAAGCCTTCCTCGATAAATGGTCTATTCAACACAAAAAGAATTTTTCGCACCAGTAGTTCCTGAGATTAGCGAGTTCAAACAAACAAACAAACAAGCAAACAAACAAACAATCTCTTCGGCTTTATAATATTAGTATAGATTATGAACCAGTACAATTTTTGCATTCCTATAATTTTTATTGTCAATTAGTACCATGCCTTTTTTTTTGGTAACCTGAGGGAAATCCCTTACGGACCTCATGGGGCGGTGAGGGCCGCCCCCCGGTGTGTCGGACTTGCGCCGACTAAAACCCCCGGGGTGTATATTCTACCCGTCTGCCGGGACCAAGGGGACAGCAATAGCTAGTTCCTCGGTGCCCGGCGACGTTTGGCCTTAGAGTACACCTCTCCCTGTTGTGTATGCACGGGAGGGGTGGTGTAAGTGTCCACCCACTCCTCACTGGTCTACATGTGTTGGAGCAGTGTGCGGGAACACATTGTACACTGCTCTCGCCTGTATCTGCCTACCCACGCTTATTTATTAACTTTTAAGTATGCATATTATACTTACCAGTTTCATGAATATGAATTAATTTTTACATATATATTTTTTCTAATTATCATTCATGCTCATTGTATTCTTAGGGCCACAATATATGATTTTTTTGTTAACTCTATTGCACAATATTTTTTTAATTATGTAAATTTCATTTTTCTTTTTTTTTGTATTTTAAATATCCCAAGAAAGTACTTGTAATGACTTTTTTTTATTGTATATTCCGAAGTTTGTAAATATGAAAAAAATCACGAACCAGATATCCTTGTTTCTGTTATGCCTAAGAATTACTATGATTAAATACGAATAATTCAGTTTTAAAGACACACGTTACTAATAAGTTACATTCCGAATAATAAGTTTTAAACATGTGAGAAAGGTTGTTTAAACCTCTGAAGGTTGTAGTGGATCAGTTTTGTTTGTGATTACCCATGATATAAGACTACTAAAAGCGCTCCCCACCAATTAAATTGTTATATTTAAAAAAAAACTAATAATTTATTAATATTTCTCTAAATTCATCCTGCTATCGTTGATTCGATGTAAATAAAGATAAGTTAAAGTCTCTATCCCGTTTGTGCTTATGTTGTGCCTAGCTTGACCAGATATGTAACCGATGACAGTTCCCGTTGTCGTTTTATTACATTTAACTTAAAAACACATTTTAAAAGTAAATAGGCTATTTAAAATTAAACAGGGCCTTGGATATTAATAACTAAAATATAATATTTTCAATAGTTGTGTATTACGTATTTATGTACCAATTTTCACTGCCATGCATTTATAAATTATGTTTTTGCCTTCCACTTTCAACGGATGAAATTTGTCGTGTTAATTCATCATCATCAGCCTATCTTAGTCCACTGCTGAATATAGGCATCTCCTAACAAGCGCAATTGAGGCTGGTCTTCGGATTTTTTCATCCAATTCTTTCCGGCCACCTTTCGCAGGTCGTCACTCCACCTAGCCGACGGGCGGCCCACGTTAAATCTGCCGATCCACGGCTTCCACTCAAGGACCCGCCTGCTCCAACGACTATCGGGTTTTTTTTTTACACTAGCTCGATATAGTGACTACAGAGTACCTGATGGTAAGTACAGTGTAGTCCAAAAACGAAAGCGACTATCAAAGGATGAAAATCCATTGATAGTCTACATCATCATGTTGGCCCACATATACTACGACTGAAGGTCTCTTAGGTATATGAGCTACTGGATATGCACAAGCTGATACCGAAACGCGACAAGCCGAAACTGGTCACTATGACGAGCTTTACACCCATGCACTGCGATCGCGATCCAGACGGCGGTTCTTCGGCATAAATGCCCGGCCCACTGTCACTTCAGCTTGCTAATACGGAGAGCTATATCGACAACTTTGGTTCTCTGCCGGAGAACCTCATTTCGGACTTTATCCTTCAAAGAGATGCCTAACATAGCCCACACCATCGCACGCTGAGCGATCTTAAACTGGTGGACTAGCCCCAACCGTTAGTGTACACGTCTCGGCTCTGTACGTCATAACTGGTAGGACGCATTGATTGAAAACGTGTTTTAATTACCTCTATTATATTTTTCTGGTAATATCTGAATACTGATACTGTCGAAAGCTATTACATTATAGAGCGATACGATGACAGGAATAACAATTGATCTAACCGAAAACTTCTAATTATTTCGTGATAGATTATGTTAAATTTCGAATAAACAGTCAATTGTTTTTTGTGATGTAATCCGTTTATGCACTTTTGCATACAAAGTACGAGACACATCTAGTTACTTTCCATCTGTGTTCGTGGGCGGGGTAGCATTTAGTATATAAAGGCGTCGTCTGGGGATCTACTTGCTTAATAAAAAAGATCACTTTAGTGCCTCCGTTATGAAGGTACGGATTTTATTTTAGATTTTATAGTTGATTTTGTAGTATATTTTCACTGTGTGGATTATTTTTGTAAATAAGTGAATGCGGACAGTGTTCGAGTTAAATGCACTAAATTAATTCAAACAGTAGTAGTAATAGTATATGCTCAATTTTAAAAATATTCGTCATAAGAATAGAAATAGACATCAATAAATAATTTATCGACAATAAGAATCAAATATAGTTTTTATTAAAACTAAAACACATTATAATTTATTTGCCAATGTAAATTTTTCTTTATCTCTTCAAGTTACCTTTATATGGTTAAATATGTTAGTAAAACTAGTATCTTTAAAATACTTTCTTTAAAAACATAATGTCTCAAGGAAACAGTAACAACTCAACAGTTCAAGTATTTTAATGTAGCTTTTTAATCGTTATTACATTTCCGGAGTATCAACATCAAAAGGTGTTGATATTCTAGTCCTTGAAAAACAAATTTAAGTATAAATATTTGGCAGGTGCTGGTGTTATCAGCACTGTGTGTGCTAGTGAGGGGTGCGTTGGGGAGTGTGGTGCCTTGGCCGCATGCTGCCCTTGCAGTTCGAGCACCCTTGGTGAACACCGTGATTCCAGCACATACAAAATCTTTCGGATATTCAACCACACAGTACATTAACACTGTAAGTATTCAATATTACGATATATACAGGTGATTTATAACTATGGTTAAAATCTTTTTATTGTATTATTTTATATTATTTCTTTTTTTTTTATTTTGACTCGACACAGTGACTGCACTATACCTGATGGTAAGCATGGTGCAGTCCAAAAAACGCTAACGACTATCGATAGGTAAGAAAAACACAACGGTAGACGCAGCGATCATGCCGGCCTGCAGAAATATCTCTTCACGTTACGCTTAAAGGATCCCAAATCATAGGATGGTGGGAACACGCTCGCTGGAAGACCATTCTACAGCCCAACGACACGGCAAAAGAAGGAGTTAGAGGACTTCTCAGTCCTAGCCGGGATGTGAGATACCGTAAAGCTGTGACTCCGCAAACCCGCGCGCGTGGTTCTATTCAGGAAGGGAGAGGGTGGAACAAGGTTAAACAACTTTCCAGAACACTCACCATGATACAGACGGTAGAAAACGCTTAGTGAGGCAATATCTCATCATCATCATTATATTTAGATTTATTTGCTTTTTTCTTAAATATAGTTGTTAATTTTTTTTTTAATCGGTAATGTGTATCTGTAGTTGCTGTCATAGTGATTGTTTTTTAAATTTATGTAGGCATGTTAATGGTTTAATATTTTTAATTACCGTTACTTAATTTTCTTAAGTTGTTGTTCAAAAATAAATAAAATAAAAAAATCTGGCTATCAGGCCCAGAGAAGTAAAAAAATAAGTAAAATCAATTTGCACCAACAAATTGAACCAAAACTATAAACCACTATATAGTTGAAGCAGTTTAATTCGTGCTCAATGTTGATTTAAATATTACAATTTTATAACTAGATAATGTTTCCCAGCAAGACAATAAGTGTAGTTTAAAGCTAAATAGCCTTTTATATAAGTTTAAACTAGACTTTATTTGGTAGTGCAACTCGCCTGGCCCCTAATATTATAATCATAGTCTAATGTGAAATGGGCAACTACAGTTTATTTGTAAGTGACAAAATCTACAAAGTTAAAGCAACAACCATGGTGAAATCGATATCATTATTACGTAAATGAAGTCGGAACCACTTTACTGTAGAATTTTTTCACCTAACCTGGACTTCAGAATATTTGGGACAATCTGGATTTATTGCCTTATATCATTTACTCATCAACTTGAATATACAATAGCTGGTGGGTCAACTGGTTGAACCCCCAGAAAAAAGCAATCTACTTATCGACAAATTTGATAGTCTTACGTTAGACTATTTAATCATACTGTAAACTACATACTTTCTATTTTTGTCTATCTACGATCATCTAATTTTCCAAAAACTGTTATTATTTTATCAGAATTTAATAAAAAGTAACTAGCCAAGAAAATATGTTTACTATGTTGGAAAAGCATGATTAAAATGAAATGTTATATCTAAAATTAATTTTTCACTTTGTTAATTACATTTATTTTTTCTTGTTAAAGTTGGTGTATTTAATAACACATGGGCAGAATACTTAGGCTGAGATTTGTAGACGCTGTTTCGACTTTGCTTAGCAAAGTTCTTAAATAATAAATTCGTTTTGACAAAAAACGGAATATATATGTATATTAGGAACGTATAGCCATAGTATTCACAGAGCCAAGTCCATGTTGATAAAATCGGTGACTTACCAAATCTTTTGACATTCATTGAATAATATAAATTGTAATATATAAATAATGTAATGTAATATGATATAGTGTGATATAGTATAGTATGATTTAGTATAATGTAATATGATACAGTATAATTAAACAGGCCACTCTGACGTATGTTGTGGATGCCTTAATAGGAACTGTACATTTTTTATTGTAACTTTATGTATGTATTGTGTGAATTAGTTATTGTACCGGGCCACTAGCAACCCTGTGAAAGTAAATAAATAAATAAATAAATTGTAAAGTTTTAATAAAGCTTAAGCAAACTTAAAGCTGTGTCTATAAATATCAGTCTTAAGGCCGACGTAATTGCAGAACAGAAACTAAGTTTCTTTGAGGTGTCATGTATAAATCAAACGTAATAGTAAATATTGTAAAATTTTTAAGGTGAATACTTTTGTAAAATATTGTATTTCTTTTCAGTTACCTGCTTCCTACACAGTGGGGCTTCAACCACATTACACATATCAGATACCGCACCAGGCTGCTATTCCTGGACTACCATTATCATATTACCCTGTAGGTGATTTATCATACTACCCAGCGAGTATTTTCTACCCTCCTGTAGGAACTATTGTACCTGGAACTCCCCCTGGTTCCGTTACCCCCGGCGCTCCTGTTGCGCCGAGCCAACCTAACCTACCAAGCCAGCCGCCTAGTCCTCCTTCAGATCAAGCCCCTGGGGATGCGGATACGGCAGTCATCGAGTCAGCTGACTTTGCAAGTGAACAACAGCGGCAAAATCAACCTACAGCTCCTTCATCACAGCCCCAGGCTACCCCACTTCCTCCGGCAAACACGTTCCCATATTACCCAACTGTCCCACAAGCTCCACAAGGATCCGGACAGATGCAATACCCTCAGATCCCGCAAGGATCCGGACAGATGCAATACCCTCAGATCCCGCAAGGATCCGGAGAGATACAATACCATCAGATCCCGCAAGGATCCGGACAGATGCAATACCCTCAGATCCCGCAAGGAATTGGCCAGTTACCATTCCCACAAATCCCACAAGGATCTGGGCAAATACAATTTCCTCAGCTACCACAGCTACCGCAAGGCTCATTACCATCGCTTCCTCAGTTCCCCCCGAGCCCTCAAATACCATCGAACCCACTATTCCCTCCATCGCCAGGTTCTTCTCCGTCTACCTTTCCAGCAAGCGTTGGAGGAGATAAAGGTCTTAATGATGAAGACACGATATCCGTAGAGTCCGCCTAAATAATACCAATAAATAAATACCTTAGAAGTCTACACTACATAACAAACTAAGTAGGCATTTTCAACAATTCTCGTGTACGAAATAGTAAATAAAGTTTTTTCACTTGATTTTTTATTTCCATTATATACAAAAGACAACTATAATTAAATAAATAAGATAATTATTTAAAAAATGACTGCTGTCGTTCACCAGAAACCTGGCGAGCGTTCCGGGAGCCATCTGTTGAAATCCCTTGTTGTAGTATTTTTGGCATTAAGCCCAAGTCCAAAGTAGAAGAAATAGGGAAACCAGTCCGTGTTGAATGTTATGGTAAGATTATAGCCCCCGACTCCCTCGATAACCGGCGTAACTAGACGATTTGGCATCTTAATTCGGGCACATACTATAGTGCAGTCAATTCCAGCTGATATCTGTAATAATACGTTTAAATTATAAATTCTATAATAATTTTATGAATGTCACATTAATTTCTTATTAACTCATACGTCAATCAACTTAAATGTGTATATTCGTTATATTTTATAAGCTATATGATATAAATAAATTATAATAAAAGTGTAGTAGAACATTGAAGGAAATTGGAAATCCTGGTATTATGCTTATAAGCATAGATTAGCAAAATGTAATCAGATTAATGAAAAAGGATTACGATTACATTTTGCGTTTATCTTCATTAATATGACTGCATTTTACGTTTATCTTCATTAATATGCCTGCATTATGCGTTTATCTTCATTAATATGACTGCATTTTGCTCATATATGTTTTAAACACTACGGAACCCTCAATTTCATACACATTTATGATTCCTTAATGTTTTGAAGGGATTTAATCATGACTAGAAAGCAATAAAACTAAAATTATGACTACATTTTGTAATCATTAATCAAATTACATTTTGCCCATCTCTGCTTTTAAGAAATAGTATGTAAAATAAAAATGTAGAGAGGTGAGTTACTGCTGGCAACATAGTTAACGGTGCATTGGGTGACGTTCTAAAAAGTATAATCATTACACAAACAGCACAAGCAGCAGTGCATAGTATGGCTTTGGCGCCCTCTTTGATATACGGCAGTAAAGCCTGGGTATGTCAGAAGAAGCATCGAAGTAGGATTAATACAGTGAAAATCTGTTATCTACGTTTTATTTGCGGAGTAACTCTAACGGATTATGTTAGGAACAAAGAAATATGCAGAATAGTTGGTCTGAATTATATAATAGTTTCATCGACAGCATACACAAAAACATACATCGCTGGTTCAGACGTGTGGAGAAGATAAAGGATCGACGGAAAAGATACACAATATAAATGTGAGGAGAATAAAAGCCGAGGCCGGCCAAGACTTACATAAATAGACCAAATAAATAGAGTTCTGATGGAGCTTAATGTCCAAAGCACACGTAATCAGTGAGAGTGCATGAAGAAATTAATGAAAGGTAAGTAGAGTAAGAGGATGGCAAAATTAGAGAGAAATGGCTTTCCATTGTCTCTGCCTACCTCAGTAGGGATTAGGCGTGATGATAGACATCTAATGATTAGATAGCTATCTAGTGATGTTTCACCTTAAATGTGTATTGATAAATTTTAGGTTACATACATACCAATATATTATTTAAATATTTTATTTCATTTCTCATGTTTGTAAAAATTTGTATGAGAACTTGAGACTCAGATAACGTAAAGCTAAGACCAGCACTATCAATATCTAGAAGTATTTATGAATAAACTAAATCAATAAAGTCTGTACGTCTGCAAAGCGATGAATATTCGTATTACGTAGTATTCTTCTTACCTTTAATATGACGTTAAGTTTTGCCGGAGGATCAGCTTGCACCTCAAACTTTTCAGAATAAAAGAATGCCGTTGATCTCTGTTTCTTCATACTCCTATAGCAATAATCTCCCATGACAAAATGCCGGGATCTCCATCCTGACCTCATCTTTTTCCTTCTCCTTAAATAGCCAGAATTTATTCCAACAGCTGCAAAGGTTAAATTGTTTGTAGTTTTTCTACAACTAATCTGCGATTACATGCCAAGCCACTTGCTCTGGGTAATGGACATTAGCTTTGTGTAATTGCTAGAATAATCCTACCCAGAAAACGTAAGTCTTCTTAATTTCACCAAAGCGAGCGAGAAGTGGCATTTACACAAGCCCTCATATGTAAAGCAGAAACAAGGCCTGTAGAAGGTTATTCATGGCCAAGCTGCTGAGTAAATTGGGCTGATCGTTTCTTCGGCCCCAGTAGACGGGAGGAGGAACAACCCGGTGGTTTTACTAGATGAGACTCCAGCACATTGTAGCCCTTATCCTCACTACGTCACTCCATGATCCATGAGCATTTGGTCTCAAAATAGGTTTTATACTTACTGTGGATATTGGAATAAGTTAAAGATAACACTCAAACAAATATACAGTAATTTACTTACGGCAAACAAACTTGTTTCCATGTAATATAACTTCGCAGCTTGAGGTATTTTTTTCTAGGATCTCCAGCTTTGCTAGCAGGATTTTTATTAACTAAGCTATCAAACCTTCGATATACTTAAAATACTGACCTGGTCCACCGTCTACCAACTTAAAGTTATGCGAGTAGGGTTGCGGCAAGGTATTTGCTGTGATGACGTTTATAATCCAGTTCACGTATGGATAAACATCTATGTAGAGTGGAGGTTCTTTGATCAACCGTTGACGCATAGAACGGCGCGTGCAGAGCGCTCCACCGGCAGTAATACCCATGAGCTCAAATCCTCCGTCTAAATTGTGACTGATAATAGGAGCGCCAGGACGCATGCCGCAGCCAGAACTACACAGCACGTGCGTCACACCTTCGCTACCGAATCTCTTTAAAAATATAAATACATTAACAGTTCCACGTTTACAAGGCACGTATAAGAACAGAGAGTCTTCTAAAAATCTTCACTAAATAAATCTCAGATTAAATGATATGCATTAGCTTAATTTAGTCTACTATTGAGTTACATATATTTCAGTTTTCGTCTCTTTTCATTCTGTTATTACTGTCCCCTATATGCTTGTCGATGCTAGCCGTCTCAGGCTACAATCTACATTATATGATTCAAATATATATCAGGATATAATTAACTAGCAGAGTATATTAAATTAGAAATCTTAAATGTACTGGAACCAAAACGGCCCGTAAAACATTTCAAACAACAGAGTTTTCTTATATTTTCTTTATAAAAAAGAGTTCTAGCTCCTAACTTTCCGATGTTATTAAATTGGGACGTTCTTCCAGCCAAGGCCATAATATAACAGTTGTTAAGTTTTTTTATTACTGACAGGTTTGCGCTTGAATCTCACCTGCTGGAAAGTGATGGTGAGGCCGACGATGGAGCGCGCTCACCCAGCAAATACCGATTTACTAGACGTTTGAAGATTCCTATATTATAAGATGTTGAAACACGAAACGCAATTAACGGATTTAATTAACTTTCACGTAATAAATATATGAATATTATAAAACATTTGTTACCGATTTCATACGATGTCTTCTGCATTCTTTATGAGTATACATTTTAAGTGTTTTTTTAGCCATCTTTTCCGCATCGAAATCTTTAGGCACGCCTGTGAAGAATAGGAAAAACATTATAGAACTATTTTTAAAGATAATATATTAATAAAAAGCCTTTACTTACTGCTTATATAGTCGATCATAAATACAGCTTTATTCTTTTGTTTCCTCATTCTTTCTGCTAGTGATGGTAAGCATATTGGTATCATATAATCTGCAATCGTTATGTATTTTTTTCATATAAAATTCAAATAGTGTCAGAAAATATTAAATCTATATAATAATAATTAATCAAAAATAAATTTTGGGCGTATCTCTGCTCACCCCGAAAGTAAATACAGCATGACTACATATAATTTTTATTTTATTTATTTTATTTTATTTTACATAATAGGGTGCCCAACATGGGTAACATTATACAAGAAAACAAAAGGATCATGGTACCAAAATAGAACATATAAATGCACCCACAATTATAGGGCACCACAGCATGCACAGTGATTAATATATAATGCTAGTTTACATTAAAGAATAATAATAAAAGTCCAAAAAAAGAAAAAAGATATACATACATACATAGACACTACACAAAAAGATAATATTGTTGATTGTATAAGTAACAACTTCAAATGAAACTGTGACTGATTTTAAGGAACACACAACAAAAAAAACAGAAATACAGTCACTTTTTACACGCTGTTATATATTTTGAAAGAGAAACAGTCAGGTCCAAGTCACCAAGTCGCGAGAGTGCGTTGTACTGCCTGCCGATACTTGATATAGTAGAAAACTGTCCCAGATTAGTTTTAAAGAAGGGTACAGAAAAAAAATGGAAAGCTTTATCTTAAAAGAATTACACACACACGCTATACATACTAGATTTCATTGGACGCAGGAACTTCACTAGTGCCAAGCTATTTCCGACGCCAAACCTGTTAATATTTATTTTCTTTAGGTGGAATAATTACTTGACTACCTTGTTAATATAATTTTATAACAAAAAATAATATACTTCGAGTTTACATGATAATAAATTAGCCATTTTAATTACTCTGACAAAACTGGTTCTTATGGAATGTGTACACTAAACATAATTTTAGCGTACATAAAAAATGATAAGTAAAAATATTCCATTATCTCTTTTATATCAGCTGTACGGAAAATATAAGAAGGTTGCATTCCGAATATTATAGTTTCTGTAATTTTACGTATCACCAAACAAAATTTTTTTTTTTACGACTATACCTGATTTAATATTTTATTGATACACGAAATCATTAAACAAACATATAAATACTAACTACATTTTATTGGCCAATCTTATATGCCCTATATACATTCCCTATATTGTAGTAAACTACCGCAGGTCAATAAAATGAAGTACAAATGTGATGATCCATTTTTAATGTCTAAAACACTCGTATTTGCTACAATCTGACTGGTTCAAGGAGCCCAACTAAATATTGGGTAGCATGTATACTCATCTTTTCTTGTCAGGTTTTTATGTTCAGTTATATTTTTCAGCTAGAATCTGTACATGATTATGGCCTTGAAGAGACGTATTTTTTGGTGATAGTTATAGTTATTTTTTAAAGTATGTAATGATTATTTGTTGCTATGTTTTTTTTTCAGGGTTGGTGCGGTAAATGTGCCGACTCGGAATAAATAAAAACATACGTTAAGCCCTTTTACTTTTTATTTATACTTCGGAATACTTATAAAATAATATTTTGTTGGTAAGCACGCTTACACCAGAACAGTTTAAATGTCGATTTAACTGACATTACAATAATATAATTTAAGTTATTTAGGTATTTAAAATACTTCAGATAAGAAAGCTGTACATATGCCGATAAACAACAATTAAGAAAAAATAACTAAAATAACCGAGTACTGGTAATGTATACTTGTAAGTATGTTTATTTTTGTCCTAAATGTCGACAAATAGGTTGGGAGTCCAACTGGATTAAATTACCTACTACATATAGCTTATAATAAATGAAAGCCCTACCAAAAGTATTGCATTTATGCTAGCAATAAACGCTAGTCTACTACCTTGAAGTACATATAACAATAAAAGAGGAACAAGGAACGGGCAATAAATACTTAGACTGAACCTGAAAGGCGACAGACTCGAGAAGAGTAACCATTACGATCTTTACATCCATGTATGTGGCAATATAGTCGGGCGCAGGCGCTCTGAGCTCAGACTGCCGCTTGTTTAGCACCACCCAAGGGTCACGTGTAGGATGGAAGGAAATATCTATAGACGCGAGCAGCGTTGATCACCTAAGATAATTTTACTTTTGATTTTTGGTATTAATGTAATTAGAACTTACATGATTCAGTAAGTTTTCTCTATCATATTAATATTGTAAATTCTTCGTGAAAGTTGCTTGAGTGGTGGTAAAAATTATATATTTTTAATCAACATTGAAACTCTCTGAGCCAGTTTATAGTAGACAAAGCGTTCTATAGTTTCACTACTCGCTCAATTATTTATGACTCATACAACATTTAAACCAGGATTCATTATTTAAATGTCAATCACTTGATCAATCTAGGCATGTCGATAATTTTAATGCTTTTTTAACAGATCGAATTCTCCTACCTTGAATATTCAGGATGTGGTGTGATGTCTATAAAAGGCATTTCTAAATAGGCACGTGGACACTTTACTGCCAATTTGGTTTGTAAATGAGTTATTCCACAATCATTCTCTTCACGCTCATAATCTATAAATATTATGTTGCCTCTGAAAAAATTACACGTCACTGATATACTTATATATATATATATATATATATATTAGGGCGTTAAAAAAAAATTTTTTTTTCCTCGGAATCACGCTCAAAGGTTTCGTTTTAATGCCAAAATAGGCCTCTGAAAATATGAGCCCTTAATATTAATATTTAGGTTGTCCGCATCGCACTTTTCGATTTCCCATACAAATAACACAGGACAAAAGTTTTTTTTCTTTTGACTTTTATAACTAATGAACGATATATCGTATTGCAATACCCATTCATTAGTTTTGTAGAGAATTTAACGCTCTACAACAAAGGTTTAACGATTGATGTTAATTTTCAACAACCAGAATTACAATACGATTACTATTTGGGATTATTATTAGGGTATTGCAATACGATATATCGTTCATTAGTTATATAAATCCATAATGAAGAGGGTTTCTAGAAAATGGGGCCCTTCGTTTATTATTAGGGTTGCAAATCAACCTCTTAGTATTTTGTTATGACATTTGTACTTTTTAGAATAGCCAATGAATCAAGGAACAAAATTATGTAATTTGTACAAAACATTCCATACACATTTTCTTGGAAATTCTTCGTTTATTTACCTAAAAACAATTTTTTTTTGGAAAATTTTACTTGGTTTTTTAGCTTTTACTTAAGTAATGACGATTCCTTCTTACAAATTTTAATTTAAAATGAGATTATTATTATTTAGCTTTTTTTTTTTTTTTTTTTTTAACTCGGGGGAAACCCGTTATGGGCCGTCAGGGGATGATGAGGGTCACCCCCCGGTGTGTCGGAGTCGCACCGACTAAAACCCCCGGGGTATTCCTTCTCCCGTTTGCCGGGGCCAAGGGCAAGGCTGTGCCAGCTTCCTCAGCGCCCGGCGACGTCTGGCCTATTGATGGAAGGCCCCTAGGCACCATTCCGCTCTCCTTCAGTTTCTTCGAGCGGTGAGCGGGAACACATCGCGCACCGCTCTCGCCTTGGAAATGTTGGGCGACGCACTCCCTCAAGTGCGCCGCCCAGGTGTTAATCCGTTAAGGAGGGAAGTGCCTTGAGTAGGCTTCCCTCCTGCGTCCAGTACGGCGAAGGCGACGGAGGGGCGGAAAGGACAGGGAAGATGAAGCCTGCCTCTTTCGCTCACGCTCCGCCTCCTCTTTCACTCTAAGGACCTCCTCTGTGAAAAGGAGGACCGCCTTCCATGACCTGTCGCTGTCGAGCATAGTCCGAATAAGTGTGGGCAGCGACAGGTCATTTCCTACCTGTTGCGTTAAAGCATCCCTTTCCGGGGCCCAGGCTGGGCACCCGTCAAACATGTGCTGAGCGGACTCTTCAGCACATCCGTCGCAGTGGTGGCAGCGTTGGGTCGGCTCACTACCGGTTATTCGGCAAAGGTACCAACCGAAACAACCATGTCCGGTCAGTGCCTGCGTCAACCGGTAGGAGACGATTCCATGGCGCCTGTTGAGCCATTCCCGTAACACTGGACGGATGGCTTCTACAGTCCGCAGGCCGGCACTGGGGTGCTCCAGCCTGGTCTCCCATGCTGCAACGGATTCGGCATCCAATAGGCACCGTTTCCTTTTTATTTCGGACAGGGCCGGCCACTGGCCCCGGGCCCGCTGCTCCACGCGCCATGTATAAAGTGACGCGAGCGCGCGGGCCTCTAGGTCCCAGGGGACCGACCCTGAAATGACACATGCCGCCTCACATGACACTGTACTGTAGCCCCGTATCATCGCCACCGCCATCGCCCTCTGGGGGCGGCGCAATAGCCGGACGTTGGCGACGTTGAGGGCATCAGCCCACACCGGGGCACCGTACAGTGCCATGGAGCGGACAACGTTTGTATAGAGGCGCCTACTGGACGCTCCAGGTCCACCTATGTGGGGCATGAGCCGCATGAGCGCACTCGTCACCCCCATCACTTTCGGCATGAGGTGCCGAAAGTGGGCTTGAAAACTCCATCTGCCGTCGAGGATGAGCCCAAGATAGCGCATCGTGTCCCCGACGGCAAGACGGACCCCACCGATTGTTATATGGGCGTCTGGAGGCGGCGAAAACCGAGGGCCACGAAAACATAATACTTCAGTTTTGTGCAATGCCACCTCCAGGCCCAAAGCCCTGATGCGGCGTACGACATGCGCTGTCCCTGCCGTGGCCAACATGGAGGCCAGGCGGTAATTCCTCCCGCGGGCCGTCACCAAGGTGTCATCCGCGTAACAGGTGACGCTGACACCCGGAAGGTTCGACCCACGCAGGACCCAGTCGTAGCCGATGTTCCACAGGAGCGGGCCAAGGACCGACCCCTGTGGAACACCGCACGTCATCTCTCTTACTGCCCAGCCGTCCCTTGTCGGATACTTGACGCTGCGATCCGACAGGTAGGCCTTGATGATGCGGCGCAAGTAACGCGGCACATTGTGGTGCCGCAGCCCCTCCTGTATGCAGTTCCAGGGCAGGGTGTTGAAAGCGTTGGCGATGTCGAGTGACACCGCTATCATCACCCCACCGCTGGAAACTGCTTCCTGCGCCAAGGTCCTGACCTGTCGAATCGCATCGATAGTCGACCGGCCCCTCCTAAAACCGAACTGGTTGTCGGACAGGTCCGGGCCCTCCCTTTCGAGATGTTCGACGATTCGGCCGACTACTACCCTCTCAAAGATCTTAGCGACCTCATCGAGAAGAACGATGGGCCGATAAGCAGAGGGGGAGTCGACCGGACGCCCCGGCTTTTGGAGTAGGACTAGCTTGCCACACTTCCACAGACGAGGGATCTCGGACTGGGACAGGCAAGCGTTAAAGGTCCTCCTCAGCCACTCTTCTAGGGTGTCGAAGGCAAGGACCCAGACCCTTGCATGAACTCCGTCCATACCCGGAGCCGTCTTCTTACCCCTCAGGCGGTCCATAACCCCTTCTAGTTCCTCCCTGGTTACCGGTGGCACCTCTGGATCCTCGGTGACTTGCACCCAGGAAGGTACCATCGGTGGGGGCGGGTGATCTGCCCCCTGTGGGAATAGAGAGGAAACTATTCGGCTCAGCAGCAGCGGCCAGAGAGTCTGCGTCAGCGGAGGAGACCACGGGCGGAGCTTATTCCGCACCAGGAGATATGGCCTCCCCCATGGGTCCCTGTCCAACAACTCCAGCAACTCCTGGCGAGCCTTATCCTTCGCCTGGGCTATGGCCACTTTAAGGGCGACGCACTTCTCCCTATATGTCGAGTAGAGGGAGGCTTCTGCGTCCAGGTCGCGACGTCGTCTACGACGGCTCCGGGTGTATGCGCGTTTTGCAGCCACGCAATCGCGCCTCATCCCAGCTATCTCCTCTGACCACCAGTATACCCGGCGTCGCCGGCGGGGGCCGCTCTTCACACGTTTCATGGAAGCGTCACAAATGATAGCCATGGCTCTCCGGAGCTTAGCCGCCTCCTCTTCGGCATCAACTTCTCTGCTTGGCTCCGGATGCCATGACTGCACCAGTGCCGCCTCTCTGAGGAGCTCCACGTTGAGGGTTCCGAGCCTCCACATCGGAGGGTCTTCCCGTGTGTCCCTGGGGCCCGTGTTAGTCTGGGCCCCCCGGCTTGGTACAATTTTGTAGCGGATATACCGGTGGTCAGAAAGAGTCTCCTCTGTTACCACTCTCCACCCCTGGACACGACGTGCGATTGCGGGACAGGCGAACGTAACGTCCACGATAGACCCGCCCCGTGCACGCACGCACGTGTTAGCGTTGCCGACATTTGCGACGGACAAATCGACCCCCAACAACCACTCCTCCAATGCCTCTCCCCTAGCGTCCGTAACCGGAGATCCCCATGCCGTAGATTTGGCATTGAAATCCCCGGCGACTAGCACGGGGCGAGGCCGCATCTGAACCACCAGGGCACCCAACCGAGCGAGGAATCTTTCGAACTCGGCGAACGTCCTTGAGGGGGAGAAATAGACAGATATCACTGTTATCTCCCCCAATGTAGCCGCTACGAAGCCCGCCCCCCTCGTAATATTGCCGAAGGGGAGGGCCCCTGTGGCTGGCCGGGTAACAATGGCCGCCAAGTTCTCCATGTCCCCCACCCAGTCAGAGCCGGTTGGTGGCACAAAATATGGTTCGGACACCACCGCTAAATGAACCCCCCACTGCGCCATGCTCTGGAACATGAGGTCCTGGGCGGCGGCACAGTGGTTTAGATTAACCTGTAGAAAGTTCATTTGGGTGTGATGATCCATTAGGAGGCAATGGTCATCGGGACCATCTCACCCGCTGACCTAGTGGCGTCAGGAACGCCTTCGGTTCTCGGGGTTTCGCGTGGCGACTCGGACTCAGGCTGAGCAGCCGGCGCCTCCTTCCTTGTGTGTAGCGGCTTGGTTGCTACCGCACAACCTTTGCCACCAACCATGTGTTTCGCCGGTTTGCCGGCCACCCCGCATACTGGACAGTACGGGGCTGCCGAAGAGCAGTCACGTGCAAGGTGATCTAGCTGCCCGCAACGATAGCACTGCTGACTCCTATCAACGTCGGCTTTGCACTGCTCTCTAACGTGTCCCGGTTCAAGGCAGCGGAAGCAGCGCAACACCCTTGGCTGCAACAACTTTACTTGAGCCGAGGACCAGCCGACTAGGAGTCGGCCAGCATCCATCACCTTCTTGGCAGCCCCTACAGGACACTTTACAAATACCGAGCCGATCCCGGTGCGGTCCTGCCGAATTATGCCGACCTTAATTAACTCGACCCGGCATTCGCCTACCCTAGCGATAGCATCAGCTACCTCCTCCTGCGTTACGGAGTCATCCAGTCCGCTGACTCGGAAGTCCGCCATCTTGGTCGGCTGAGAGACCAAGGCCCTCGGAAGCACCTCTTGGATCTTTGAGGCCAGTGCGGTGACCGCTTCCTGGCTCACTGATCCTGAAACCTGTAAAATGCGGGCCCCCGAGAGAGCCAGCTTATTATTATTTAGCTATACGAATACAGCATAAACAATAACATTATTTTGTATTCGTCACTACAAGGGAACATTTTAACATAAAAACTGGAGTTTTTTTAAAAAAATACTTAAATCTTGAATATCTCAGAAATTAACAAGTTTCGGACATGGTGTCATATGACTTAAATGACTCCAAATAAGCTCTACTACAACGTCTATCAAGGAATGTATCGCATTACCGTTCATCCTGTATATATCATATAGTCTACTGCTGAACGTATAGTTCTTCAGAATAAGAATCTAAATCTAGAATCTATCTTATTCTTAACTATACTATTATTCTTAATATTATGAACTATACGTTCAGCAGTAGACTATATGTTATATGATATAAATATTATAACGTATTCTGTGATATGTGTAACTCATAATTTTGCTAACATATCTTCAAACATGCCAAAAATATATTATCATAGCAATTACTTACAGTTTATAGTTTTTTGGTAAATGCAATAAATCTTTTGCTGTCCCAATTGCGTATTGTTTTTGTATTAATACCACCCGAGGTGCCTTGTTATGGTGCGGTAAGCCCGTTGTTACTAAAATATAAATATCAAATTATTAAAAGACAAAGGTTTAACTTAATTTTAAATTAATGGGGATTAAAAAATATTAGTAATACAAACCATGTATGTAGTGGATGAAACCCAACCAAACAAATGTATACTCTTTCAATATACCATCAGCTGGTTTGAGTGTAAAATCTTCGTGACATGTAGAGAAATCTCTTATTATCCCCAAAGTCGTGTGGATGTATAGAATCGTTGCAATAATGTTTATAAGATATACGGACATTATTTAATATTATTAAAGTATTTTTTTATGGTGTGATAACTGTTATTAAGTGTGATCCTGCGTTTGTAATTGCTACAGTTCTTTTTTCGGATGAGGAATCAATATACAGAATAATAATACACAAGGTTATTAGAAATTCGCCTCCTTAATGGAAACATGTTATAGAGGACCTAAAATATAACAATTTAGGTCAGTGAATGTAGTTGCAAAATTCTATAGTTTACAAATATTCAAATTTTCAAAATTTTTGTTAGAATGCCCAAATTTACGCTTACATCTAAATGGTAAAAGAGTCTTCAAATTATATGGATTATATTTGAACTTATTGGGATAAAAAAAACACTAGTAGACACTTAACAGTAGTTAGTATATACTAGTAGACTTACATGTTGTAAACATGGATAGTTGACACTTTTATTGAAGTATTACAATTACAAAAAGTTCAAAACCCTATCATAATTTAAAGCTATGACCCTTAACAGAAACAAATTTAATTCCAGATTAAAATTTATGTTAGAGAAACTGTTGTTCAGTTCAAAAACAAATTATGACATAAAGTCTGCAAATACAATCGATATAATTTAAAGTTTTCTTACAATTTAGATTTCAGTGCTGAATCCGAATTCAAATAAAATATAAAATCAACATACAAATAAAAAAACATTAAAATTGAAATATTTTGAAAACTACTATATTTGGCTTGTACATTCGGGTGGTTAAATAATAGCGTTGAAGGATCTTTATCCTAAGTATCCATTAATACGAGAGTTTCCAATAACACTGCATATCACAGTAATTATAATTTACATTAATTGCACACAATCTGATTAATCATTGTCTTAATTACAAAAGCAAAGGCTCTAATTATAATTAAAACACTTTGTTGTAGTTATCACGAAAATTTACTCAATAGAAAGTAATTTTAGCTGTACTCGACTCTGTGAATCTGTCTTTAGAAATGTCATTATTCATCTTACATGGAATGTGGTCGATGCTGTTTACTAAATAAAGACAAAGAATGTAGTATCTTAAATTCCATCACTCACAAAGCAGTTTGTAGCAATTATAAAATTCTCCAATTATTGTGTTTCAATTTTTGTGGTATGATTGTCCTTGAATAAAAATTGATAGATTAATGATTACAATACAATATTTTTTAGTCAGAAATACAATTATATTAGGCATTATTGAAAGAAAAACGTAAATTCGTTGTAACTCAATAATAAAAATAGTTGCCACAGTGTTTCTATTGAAAATCGATACTGAACAATTACTGCAAAATAACTATAATATAATATTATATATACTATAATATAATCTTGTAAATAACTTCTATACTTCCCTCAAAGTATTAATTTAAACGGGATACCATTGTAAAACATGCCCTTTCTTAATCCTTGAGTACTTGCTTACTTAAAGTAACCAGTTTGCTGTTTTTCTTGTCAATGAGGTTTTGACGACGCCATTTAATTTCTTCACTTAATTTCTTCGTACAATATTTTGTCAATTAATTACTATAGTTGCTGAGGAAATATATCATTAGCTCATAAAATAATTGGAATAAAATAATCAAATGTAATTTATAATATTACTAGTGTCTGACAGAAGCTTCGGCTGTAGCTTCTCCTTTAGTTACCTTTTGATAAGTTGTGAGTTTCCGGGCAGTAGATTTGAGGGATTTTTCTGCCCGCATGAGAGGGAGGCAGTGCACGGTGTCCGGCGCGCCGCCAGAGAGAGAGGTTTTGGAAGGGTTGATTTTTACAGGTAAGTAGCCTCAACAAGGCCTTTTGTCCCTGGGCGTCTGGACGAATTTGGTTTTCCAGGCCCGGGTGGAGCAATCAGAGGGAAACCCCGGGGGTTTTTAGTCAGTAAGAGTTTGCCACACTGGGGTCGCTGCCCTCACAGCGTCCCTGATGGTCCTATGTAGGATTTTCCCCCAGGATGCAAAAAAAAGTTCTGAGTTCATTTTAATAATCTCTAGACTTTGTTTCTATACATTGACTTAAATCTTACATTTAAATATTTTGAGAATCATTGTATTATTCACTTTTGGTCAATATTGAATAGAGTTATATAAAAATTTAAAAGCTTCGGGTTTGGTTTTCGCCGAAGATTGTGGCTATGGCCACTTAATCAGCTTCGGCATGGGATATCGACCTGTAATCGGATACTTATTATAAGATTAACAATAATATCAATCACTCTTAGCTCCATACTTGTTAGCTTATACTTTTAGCTAAAATTTCGATCTATTTGAAAGATTCTCTTAGTTTAGTTTTTTTAGCCGAAAAGGACCGACGACGAAATTAAGGGCATCGGTTAGACACTAACGCTAGAGTCATAGACCCTATTTTACTTAGACTTTACTAAAACATTACAATGTATATCCCTCAAAGAATATCATAGAATATGGTAAGTCGCCGATTTTGTCGACTTGGGCTTGATCAACAAATTTATATTCTGACCAATTTGCAATAAGAAAAATCGAAATAGGGTCTTTAAATATCAGCACAAATATAAAAGATTTTTCGTGCCTACAATACATTTCATTTTATAAATAAAAACACTTCTTAGAACATATAAAAAAGTTTTTTATTTTATTATAATTATTACAACAAACTTGAAGATATTTTGAATCAGAAAACTAATCATTATTTTTAAACTAAAGCTATGTAGAAAAATACTATTTTACAAGAATTTTGGATGATAGAACTCAAAAACGAAATTCATCGGCATATTAAGTTTCTCTCGTAAGTAAAACTCATGTACTTCAATCTTCTGTACTGTGGTCATCATCAGCACATAGGCAGTTCCTTGACAGTAATACAGCGGCAGTCGACTCTTGTGAAATATGAAGTTACTTGGCACGTAAGCCTTCATAACGATACATTGCAGAGCAAATTTGATGGTGTGTTTGTCGACTAATAACTGTAAAATTAAAAAATAGTGACGTATTATTATTAAGATTCTCATGTCATCAAATTCAATAGACAAGACTTGCGTGAAAAATATTCAAACTGAAATGAACTTATAAATTGTGTGTAGTATTGCGACACCTATGTTCCTATTAACATACATAGTCCCATGCCATAGACAAAACTAAGCAAACTACCCTAAATTGAAAACGTGCAAATTAATAATATATATATATACATATATATTCAATTAATGAAATTATTTATAGACGTTTATATATTATATATTGATCTAGTTTCTAACTAGATTCCCATACTACGACTTAAGAATATTAGACAGCGATACCTAAGGGTGTTCATGCTGCTGAATATTTTCACCAGTGGTGAAAATATCATTGTTCACGGAGGTTTATGACGTCATTCAACTTGACAATGTTATCACTAATACCAAACGTCAAACCGGTCATGAAGCGTCAATGATGTCGAAAAGAACGTTAATTTTAACCCACCTAGATAGATGGAAATAGTCTGATTTTCGCGCATTTATGCATTCATTTAAACTCATTTAGTCTACAATATGCTATATGAATGAACTAATCCTGATAATAGCATAGTATGCATTAAAATTCATACTGGAAAAAAAATACTGAAATTTAATAGCCTTCATGGAGAGTTTTCTAGTAATTTCGATATATTCAACTGTGAACTATTAAAAGTGACGATGGCAAAAGTGACGTTTTCAATAGCACTTTGGACGCACCAGATATATTTAGGTATTTAACAGCGTGATATAATCACAACTAATAACTCTGCATATCACAAGAAAATAATTATTCTACTGGGATTGAAACTCAGGGCATTCAACTTTGCTGGTGTTGTCACTGACAACTAAACCACTAGGCATTCATGTTTTTTTATCGGCCGACCTTGGTTTTTTTTTCCACTGGCTCGACATAGTGACTGTAGAGTTCCTGATGGTAAGTACAGTGTAGTCCAAAAACGAAAGCGAATATCAAAGGATCAAAATCCATTGATAGTCTACATCGTCATGTCGGCCCACATATACCACGACTGAAGGTCTCTAGGTATATGAGCTACTGGATATACACAAGCTGATCCCGAAACGCGACAAGCCGAAACTGGTCACTATAACGGGCTTTACACCCATGTACTTCGGTCGCGATCCAGACGGGCACCGACGCCCTACCACCTCGCTGCTGCTCGTTTAGCACCACCCAGGAGTCACATGTAGGGAAACTAGGGTAAAGCCTACGGACTCGAGCAGCTTCGACTCCCATACGCTTCTTCGCTGTTATATTTCTAGTGTTGTTTTCTTCTTTTTATCATAGCATGTAGTTTAATTTCAATATTTTTAATACGATCTATATTCACCTATGTACCACTTTTGAGGAAAATTTGATTTAAAATACTAACATGGATATATTCTGCCAATGAATCCTGTTGAGTTGGCAGAGTCAAGTTCACAGTCTCACGTAAAAATTGTTTGGACAATGCATCACTCTCACACCAACCGAATTTATAAGTACTGTGTAATGTATCTGAAAATAATTAATATAGTATATCACATTTAGATTCCTATTTGCATTCTACTAATGTACATGTACTATATATAATAAACCTATGTTTATGTGTACCCATAAATACTACAATAGCTTTCAAATGACAACAATATTATAAAAAAATAAAGGTTCTAAATTATTTTTTGAAATAGTATAAGGTGGAAGATTGATGTTGCTTGTGTCTGTAAGATTTGTCTTCTTTATTATATGAGAGGGAGAGATGGAGGCGTCTCGCAAAAGTCGCAACAAACCGACTAGACAATCCATGATTACGACCACTTTACCAGAAGTGTATGGCTAAAAAGAAGAACCCTTGGTGGTGCTAAGCAAGCATCAGTGAGGTGGTAGAGACGTCATTCGTCAGCGTCAACACGACCACAGGACATGGATGGCAAATACGGTTATAGTAACTGGTCTAAATCAGTCGCATTTCGGAAACAATCAATATAATATGGCCAGCAGCCTTCTCTCGACCCACATAAAAAAATTGGTACGTAATTAAAAAAAATAGTACAATTTTAATATAGCGTTATCACTTTAAGCACCAGACGATTAACATTTTTAACGCGCGATATTTTACCGAAAATTTTGTCACATGTCTATTTCTGTTTTGCCAGCTTTATCTAAAATCCTAGAAAGAATTCTGTACAATAACTTAGTTAAATTCTTAACTTATAATAAAATTATATCTGACAATCAGTATGGGTTCAGAGTTTCAAAATCCACAGAAGATGCTGTAGCAAGCTTTACGGATTTGGTTGTAAGTAAACTTGATGGAAATTATAAGTGCATAGGAATATTTTTAGATATTTCAAAGGCTTTTGATTCATTTCATGTGCCTACTCTTCTGGCCAAATTAGAAAGCATTGGAGTACGTGGTGTTCCTCTTAGTATTTTTAAAGATTACTTGTCTGACCACTCGCAGAGAGTAGTAATATTATAAATAATTATTGCAGCTCTGATGTAGAGATAAAGTTTAGGGTTCCACAGGACAGTATTTTGGGTCCTATTCTTTTTAAAATTTACATTAATGACATCTGTCAAATTTACTTTCCTCAGTCTCACTTTTTCACGTATGCAGATGATACAGCAATTCTAGTATATGATCAATCATGGCCTGAAGTTCAGAATAGATCAGAGACTGTTCTAAGACTTGTCTTGAAGTGTCTCGCCCAAAATTCACTTTCTCTTAATATTGGAAAGAGCAAATATGTAGCTTTTCATGTTAGCCCATCCTCCCGTCCGACAGATAATTCTATATGCATTAGAGGACATTCATGTCTTTCTGATTTAGAATGCAAATGCTTGGCGCTAACAAGAACTGGTGTGGTGAGATATCTGGGAGTATATTTAGACGAAATGTTAAGTTGGAAATCTCATATGTATATTTTGATCAATAGAACTCAAAAACTTATCTATGTCTTTAGGAAATTGAGAAATTCTGCTGACATTTATACTCTTAGGACTGTTTATTTCTCTCTGTGTGAATCATTGATATCTTACTGCATTGCTGTTTGGGGTGGAGCCTCTAAGACCACTTTATTGAAACTTGAGAGGGCTCAAAGAGCTGTCTTAAAAGTCATGCTTAAAGAATCCAGAAGGTTTCCTACTGAGCTGTTATATTCTAGATATCAAGTTTTAACAGTAAGACAGCTCTTTGTCTCGAAACTTGTCCTCCGCAAACATAGAGTGGTCCTTATAGGGACAGATAGCAAAAGAAAATCTCGCAGAATGAGATATGTTTGCCATATGCCAATTCACAAGTCTAATTTTGCTGAGAAACAATTTTGGGTTCTTGGTTCAAGGATTTATAATAAGGTTATTCATGTATTAAATATCTTGAACTTATCAAAATTCGAATGTAAGATAAAGCTGAGAGACTGGTTGTCGAATCTAAAATATAATGATACTGAGGAACTGTTGCAGGTATAGATGTGCTTGGGCTTTAATATTAACATTATTTTGTAATTGTTATTCACTTTGTTTGTATAGTCTGTTGTTTGGTATGTAATGTTGTTTTTTGTATTGTTTTGAGTTATGATTGGTGCTACGCAGCAGTAAAAAACTGTAATAAATTTGTGTGAAATATGCTGACATCCAAGATACACGGTGTCCTAGTTTGGGTGTCAGCTGATTTTTAATGTGCTGCCGTGTAGTTGTTTGTCGAAAATTTTTTTTTTTTTTTAATTTGTACAATTCGCTCGCGTCACGACGGTTTTCTTAGTTAAAAAAAAACCACATGAAAAATTGTATAAGATGACATGGGGTGCGCAATAGAGTTCGCACGAGAAAATATTGTGTTAAAAAATCACATTGTGACTCAAACCTTACGCCTCGTCTGGCTGGATTCAAATACTAAAGTACAATATAAACAGTACTATTATAAGATACCGTGGTACGGCTGAAGTTTTTTTCATTTTTATTTTCTTTTTCGTTAAGCTGGACAGCACGATTGTAACATTTCTGATGTTGGCTTGGTTATAGGCTCGGTCAGTTACTTTTTTACCTTTTGGGATAATAAAAAGAATCACCTCTCGGCTTTAGTTCATCAGAAAGTTGATTTCGATAAACGTTCTGCCTCATCCCGCTTTCAGCAGCACGGTACGCGTAGCTGGCTTGGTTTGCTGGCACTGCTCTCCAACTCACACAACTTGCCACTTAACACATATATTAATATTTTGTTAATTTGTACCCATTTTCCAAAATGCTTCTCAAAATCAATAACACATTTAAAGACTAATAACTCATTAATTGCTTGCAAATTTAAGTCTTTTTAGTGTTTAAAAGCGTTTTTAAACTTAAAAACCCTTTGTAAAACTGGTGTTTAATCAATTATTCTGAAATTTTATCTTTTACTGTATTTGGGAGTTATAAAGAGACATTACGAAAATAATAAATAGGCGGAATTTCAAAGCTATTTCTATTGAAGTGATTATTAGAATTCAAATTTATAGTTAATCATGTTTTTTAAGTATGATATTATTTTTTAATGTTGTAAGTTCTGCAAATATTCTCTGCATTACTTTAATTAACAATGCTAACGTCAAAGTTCAAGCAAGTCCTTGCGTATATTTATTAAAACTTACATAATGAAAATAGCACTATTAGATGAAATGTAGAAAAACTATTAATCATTATAATGGTAAATTATTTTTTACTTGCCACCAGTAAACACTACAATGGGACACTAACTATGAATGACATGTTATTGTTGTCGTGGTTTACTTATTGCTTTGAAGGATATAGTAGTCGTCAACAAAAAATAGTTTTGTATGTATACTTACTAGCATCCTGCTTTAAGAATTTGTAATTGTAGCGATATTTATAAACTGTTCAATTTAATTTAATTTATATGATTTAGCTGTGTCCAGCACGCCGCCTGAGAAAAAGATTTTAGAGGGGTGGGCTCTTTACTCCCACCTCGCCCAGAGAAGTAGCCTCAACACGGCTTTTTTTCCTATTTTTTTTTCGAATTGACGACGATTTGCGCCCGGGAAAGGCCTTCACATCTAAACCGGGCGAGGCTTTTTTCTCCCTGGGCGTCTGAATGAATTTGGTTTCCCAGGCCCAGGTGGAGCGATTAGAGGGACACCCCGAAAGTTTTTAGTCAGTAGCAGTCTGACACACCGGGGTCACTGCCCTCACAGTAGCCTTGATGGTTCTATGCAGGATTTTCCCCCGGGTTAACAAATTCCAAAAAAATAATTTACCTCGTCTTTTATGGTTTCAGGGCTCATCCACCGCACGGGCAGCAAGCCTTTCGTGCCTTACGTGAGTTTCTAATAAAAAGGGTCTTGACAGACAGACAGGTGGTTTTATATATCATTATCGGCTTTGCGTCAAAGATTTTTATAACATATCAGTTTGAAATCGTTATGTTATTTAATTAAAAAGTAATTGGCCCCTGACAGACAGACGGACAATGAGCGCAATCCCCCAACTTGACTTATGAAACCTAGCTTCGCTCGATCAGTTATTATCGTAAAATATTATTTTGTCTCTACATATACCTGTTTATGTAATAATGTAGCGATGTCTTTAAATATGTAAGGATTATTAACATGTTTTAATAATGCACAATAACTGAATATAATTTCATAATTAAATTTTATTAATTTTAAAAACCATGTGCAATAAATATGCTTATATCAAGTCATATTCTAATTTGGTGTAATAATATGAATACAATAATAATTTTAAGTGAAATACGAGTAAAATTTTAGTTACTAAAATATATTCTAATTGTAAAATTGTGTTTTGATATAAACATTTACATGTGTGATTTTAATTCTTAGATCTATTATGACTAAGTTGTGCTTATACTACTAATACTATTTCTAGTTGTTCCTTGATGGACTGGAGGCTTCATTAATGTAACCCATAAATTTCTAGTTGAAGGATCACAAATAATGAAATATACAAATAGAATGAAACCTTGTAAAGTTGATGTCAAACAAAATAAATATGAAAAAAGCAAATTATTTGGAAATGATAATATACCAAAAACCCACGTTAATCCTAATAAGAAAAATAAAAATATGGAAAGTCTTATTTGAGTTTTGACGAGGTCCATGTCAGTAGCTTTTCCTTTATCCTCTGATCTACAAGATATAGCATGAAGTACCAAAATAAAAAGTACAATATTCACTACTAGAATTAAAATAATTGGAACTAAAACTCCCAGTATTAAATAAATCCCGTTGGGATAACAAATTTTTCTAGTAAAAGAAGGCTCCGGTATATAATTACCTGTATCTAGCGATACTATTATGATGACAGGTATTGTAGGGATACCCCATCCGATTAAATTAAATTTAAACATAAACCTCGAAGGTCGTTTTACTCCTAATACACGGACATAACGTACAAACTGCAGTACAGCTGTTATTAGCATCCACATGAAGCTGGCAAGAATAGAATAATGTAGTAACGATCCTAGTATAATACAAACTACTCTCATATTTGGTGATATTACGTACATACCATCATCTTGTAAAACAATTATTGTAAGATCTAAATTAAATATGACAATAAAGAGTAAAGGCAATGCAATAGCTGTAGAGAGTTGTAGTAAAACTTTAGTGCTTGCTTTTTTTCTCCAGTTTGAAAATACTAATGCCGTAATCCAAATACCTATTATTCCAATCAAAGAAAGGAAACAACCAATCAAGGTTATAATGTTTAAAGCTTTTGTATGATTTTTATTTCTGGAATATTCCTCGGGATTAGTTCTCCCTTTAATGAGTAATAATTGTCCGAAATGAGTTAGATGATAACATTCACATATTGCTATATCGTTTATATTTTTCACTAAGTAACAACCTTGTTTCTTCCAAAAGCCAGGCACACGGTTGATATTTTGTGGGTTGAAATCCCAATATACACAAGACTTCTCAAATTCAGAATGGTTTAATTGTCTAAAAATTAAGGGTATAGCATATTCAAAGTTCGTCACATAGCCTGGTATAGATAAGTTTATTATGCGGCTATTAATGACATGTTTTTGAGTTTTCAGTTCTTGGAATACTGCATCGTTATAGAAAATACTTAGTATTACATGAATTTTTTCTTTGTTTATGATATCACTACTATTATTATTAATTTTTAAAGTATTTAAAACTTCTGCAGGAACCCATGTAGCAACTTCTAAATTTTCAATAGCTAATATTTCTTCTACTGATGTATTTTTGTAAAGTGGTTTTATTATCATATCGGTAAAAAGATTGTCTAATTGTTTTCTTGAAATAGCTATACCAGTTATATTATTAAAATATGGAAATGAAACTTGTACAACATACTTCGGTTGCACAGCAATTTGATAAGTGTTTTCAGTTTTCATGGTATCACTGTCATTAGCGCTCATTTGTGTAATAATTTCAATAATATCGTGAACTGAATTTAATATTACGTTAGTCGAATTAAGTGTTTGAGCTAATCGCAAATATTCACAGTCTAGTATCATTACTCTATCCATAGCCCAAGCAATGTTTTCAATATTTCCCAAATCTACAGAAGTTTCATTTTCTTTTATAATTTGTGTAACTTGCTGTAAAGACATTGATAAATAGTAAATATCTGCTGGAATGAGCTTATCTACATCATTTAGTACAAAATCTAGACCATCTGTAAGAAAACTTGACTTATTATAGCTCGGAACTTGTCCTTTTACAAATTGATATAAAAATTTAGTTTTTATCGAAGGTGTATATGTAGTGTCGCAATATCCTTCAACATCACTCCATCTGCTACCCATAAGATACGATCCTTCACAACGTCTTTTTACTGGCAAACCATTCGATTGCAAACAAAATTGATTAGGAGCAGCAATATGACCAATAGGTGTCTTTTCCCATTCAAGTGTTATATTAAAATCCTCTGAAGTTGTTGGCAAACAACATAATGAGCTCGAAATATTTACGAAAGAGCAATTATAACGAGGCAGTTCTAATTCTGCTGTTTGTTTTAATTTCCTATATATTTCAAGTAAATTAAGTGCTTGATCATCATATATTTCGTTTACTCCTATATGTAAGTGTACTACTATTAATATATCTTGTACAGATAATTCTAAAATGTCCATAAGTAAAACGCTCTTTGCATTAAATAAATTAGTCAAGTAAGGTAACAAGCGCATGATATTAGAAGGCTCTTTTATTTCTTGATAGTGATGGTATTTTGTTACCAAAGAAAAAACATGAACTTCATTTCCATTTGGATTTGCAATAATTTTATCAGTAGTTATTAAAGAAAAATTTTTTGTATGACCTTCACACCAATATTGAGCAGGCCTGTCTGTAATGAGATCAATGGCATATACAATCTTTTCAACATTTTTATCAATCGTATAATTACTTTTCGAAGATCTGGTATTATTAAGCGTTACAGAATTCACACTTATAACTTTTACAAAACCTTTGGCATCAGAGAAACATTGAAAGCCTTTGTCATTAAGGTTATATTTCCATAAGCCTGATGGATAATATATTGTAAGGTATATTTTGTTGTCTATGTTATTATATTCAAACATAAATTCCGTTTCTATATAAATAATCTCAGCTTCACATGCCATACAGGGCAATTTTCTTGATTTATTTAATAAGCCCAATGTTCCAATAGTATTTATTGCGCCTTCTAAATACCCTAATTTAGGTTTTGTTATAAGCCCATCATTATCATTTGGGCAATTAGATGAATTATCGCTGTTACTATATTGATCAAGCGATACTTTGAACCAACACCACATATCATCGGATAAAGTATAATATGTAGCAATTTTTTTAAAAATAAATGTGGTTAGAGGAATATATAAATGATCACTCATCGGTTTTTTACATTTTGTTTTCAGAAAATGATCAAATGTCGATCCTTCAATAGAATCAGAATGTTCAATACCAAAGCAAGTACCGTAGTCCGATCTAAAATGGAAAGCAAGATATTGATTTGGACATTTCGCTGGATAAATAAAATCATTTCTATAAAAACATAAACTGGGATACACATTACTACAAGACTCCGTGATTACAGATCTTTGCTTTATATCTAAAAGTAAACAATTTTTTAGAATAACTGCATTAATGTTCAAACTTTTAGGATTGACTAGTTTTCCCCAATGTGGGCCGGGAACGTACCATACAACTGGATTGTAACGTTTCTGTCGTTGAGCAGGTAACCAATAGTATCTAGACGTGTTTAAGGCAATGAGCGATTCTAATACGGAATTAATCTCTGCAGTTGACAGTTCTGTAATAACAGATGCCCCTCCATTAAAAAAACATGGAAAGTTCCATGAAGACGGTGCGTCAATTTTGTAGCAATAATAATTACTATTATCTAGCACGTTATGATAACCAGGGGGGCAGGACGACAAATCTAAATTATTAACAACTTTGAAACACGGGTTGACATTTTCAAGCGGTGGCATCCATTGTGAATCTATGCAATTTCTTGTAACTAAACTATCGTTTTGATAGCACTTTGGATCCGACGGAACATTGTTTGCTTTTGCACTTTGGTGCCACCTAACACTTATTCCTTTATGAGAAATTTCTTCGGGACATTCCTGTAAAATTAGAATGGCTAAATTAACATAAATATTAATGTAATTTGAATGAATTGTGTTATATGTACGAGTAATAACTATAATCAAATCTGCAATGAATTCTTAACATATTATAATTTTCATTTCAATACCTGTAAGCTCAAATGGTAAATTGTCACGAAGAATATAATTGGTATCATGTTTTTTTTTATGCACTTTTGCCAATTTTCACAAATACATTGTAATTCTTAAATAACTTTAGCTGTAAGTCAGAGCGAAAGTACTTACATCATTCGCGATACATATCTGACTGTGATTTCGAATTCCTTTTACCTAATATTACAGTGTTATGTTTGTTTGTCATGTTATCATATACAGGTGGTTAATTTTTTATACTTGTGGTTGATTGAGGAATATGTAATTTGTAAGAGAAAAGTCATTATACCTTTCGTTATTTATGTGGGATAAATTATTATTAAACGTACTTTCGTAACATCATGTATTATGTACCATTAAAACACCGAATATTATTTAAAATACTAACTTTGCTTTATTAAGGTCACATTGTTTCCGTAAACCTTTTTCTCCTATATTCTTTCGGTTTTTCTACCATTTTAGGAAACAATTTGCGAATCGTAGATACCTTACTGTTAATTAGTACCTAACTCACAAAGAAAACTATAATATTTTTAACCTGAGTCATAATTACCAACAATGATACTTTTTTTTATTCTATTTATTTAGGGGACTTTTACGCGTGTACGTATGTCAGCCACATCGTACCCTAATACAGAAATACCTAACATATGACATATGGTGCCATTGATTTGAACAGACCAGACGGATCATCAGATAACAATTCCGTTAAGACTTTGTTAAACATCCCGACGTCTAGTCTGTTCAGAGCAAAGGCACTCACAAACGCCTCTCTCACTGATTCAGAACAATAATACATAGAAAACGTAATACTATATGTCCACAGAATTTTGTAAACAAATTTGCTACTGCATTTTACTGAAATGAATCCATTGCTTGATTCATTCATTATAATATAAGCATTGATTGTGTTTATAGTTCCTTGTTAGTATAACGGAGCAATCGTTCGCTATGACACCCTTGCTATCTGCTGTAACATTGTTTCTACTTTACACAGGTAACATACATATATTTGAAAAAAAATATATATATATATATTTTATTTCATATAATAAGATTTGTTCGTTTTTTTGTCTTTAGCTTCATATGCATCGTGTTGGCAATATTTCACATCTTTGTCCGATATAGCTCTTGAAGGATCAGCTAAATCACAAGGTAAGATATGTTTTTAATAGATATTATGTAAAATATTGATATTAGTGGCACTATTCGGTTCATTTCAGGATTCGTTTCTTGTGGTCATATTTTAAAATGTAACTTGAATCCTGAACAGACTTAAACTTTACTCCTGCTTTTAGAACACTTGCACAGTGTGTATAAATACGGTGACTGTACTAAGGAGGGCATACGTTTTTACGATCATGTACATTTAGATCACATGGATGTCTTAGGAAAAATTATTATAAGAGTGAGTATGTAGAATGCTTTCCTTATTTTTACATTATATACTTATTTTTGGTTAATCTTTATTAGATACATATCTTTAATTATATCATTTTGAACAGTAAACGTCAATAAAACCTATAAGAAAATGTGGCATTAGAAAACAGTCAAACTTTAATTGAGGTTTTCGAGTAGCTTACTTTACTCTTCAACTTTTTTAAATTCTAACTTGGCATATTTATTACCTGATAACAAGAATGATGCTCTCAAAATACTAGCTAGAAAGCAAGTTATAAAAAAAAACGATATATTGTTAGAATTATAAAAGTAAATAAAAAAATCAGGTCAGCTTTTATCTCTAATAAAGATAATAATTTTTGTTTTTGCAAAATGGATAACTAAATACCGAATCAGTCAGACAATCCATGACCGTATTCGAAATCTTGGATCAAGATTTATGCTTTGATATCTTGAAGTATAAACCATTAATAATATTAAATATGGCGGCAGAAATTATTTGCGTTAATTGTTTAAAGTTTCTGATGTCTGGATAAAAGTGTTTGTTGTCAACAGGGATGGATAAAAGTAATGAGAATACCAACATGTATTATTCTTAGAGCTACAGCAAACGAAGAGGATCAATTTAGAAGCACATCATTTCCATTCCAGATCTGTGTTCCTCGAATAACCTATTGTCACACTCAAAGGCGATTTAAATATTTCTTTTATGAATGGTATATTCCGAAAAATTATATCGGTGGTATGAATTGGGATATACTTTTTTACGGACCACCAAATCTGGAATGGTAGTTGGTAAAGATTTATACAAATGGTTAGCTATTCACAGATTTAAACACTGTTGAAAACTCCTTTTCCAATAAATATTTTACTTTAAATATATTGCAAAGAACAGATAATAAAAAAGTTTCAGCAAATTACTTTTTTTTGGTGGTAGGGCGATTGCCTTAACTGGGTCATGACCACAGTACACAAGTATAAAGACCGTCATAGTGACACGCTCGTGCCTGTCGCGTTTCGGGATACGCTTGTGTATATCCAGTAATTCAAATACCTAGATACCTTCAGTCGTGGTATATGTGGGCTGACATGACGACGGAGACTATCGATGGATTTCCATACTTCGATGGTTGCTTTCGTTTTTAGACTACACTGTACTTACCATCAGGTACTCTGTAGTCACTATGACGAGCCACTGTAAAAAAAAAACTATTATGATAGCTTAGCAAAACGACTGCATTACACCTGATGGTAAATAATGTAATTCAAGAACGGACGGCGATGACGAAGAACATAGATGAATGACATTTTTCAGCTTCGTTTAAAATGAAAACATTAAACATTAGCTAAAAATTTTAGGGTGAGAAAACATTTTACTACCGTACGTTAAACGTAGTACTCAAAATAATGTTATTTAAAAACTACCAGGAAATGAAATTATTTATTAGTGTTTAATGACATTCAGTGCCTAATGACATCTTCCTTGGGTTGAGTTCTATCTGTTCTAACGCACGTATTTACTATTTTTTACTCTTTTTACAACTCTACTTTTTAATAACTCTTTTTGTTGTAGAGAAAATAGGAATCAACATCCTGTATATAAAAATATATTAAAACCTGTGTCATTATCCCTCGGCTGTGAACGTCTGATATGATATCGACATAGGCTTATTCATTGATTTTAGGCCATACATGCAATAAGTATTCACACAACCAACATTATCTTTCAGGATTATATGTATAGATAATAATATCTGAAATTATCATTAACACAGATAGCCTGTTGATCCAGCTTTTAAATAAATAAATAAATAAGGATTCGAGTGTTGTAACGAAGCGTTATTTGATTAAGTTCTTTGTATTGTTTTCAATGATAATCAACATTGTTATATAAGAAGTATTATTACGTTATGTATTTCGTGAAATTATATATTAGTAAAGAACATAGCAAATAACAGGTTAGCAAATTTAAGTGACAGTGGGCGAGACATAACTCGTAGAGCGGATGCCCGTTGGGGGAGAATGGTTCTCAAATGGAGACCACATACTGGAAAGCTTAATGTAGGAAATCCACCTAAAAGGTAAACAAAACAGGCTACCTAATTCAGATTGCAGGGCCTCCACTAATACAAGCCCCTTCCGGCCGCTCACTTTAGAAAATATTAGTGGAGGCTAATGTCCTTCAGTGGGCGTCCTATAGTCAACATAATTATTATAAATACTTTAGCTGGTCTAATGCACGAATTAACTTACTTTTAATTATGGCTCGATGTTTCGACCTGGTAACATAGGCCATGGTAACGAGCTGACTGACGTGACACGAGACCGGAAAACATCCTTTACCCTCTTCTGTTCTGGATAATTTGAATAGTCACGACACTCAACACTCACAGTATCAGCATTTTTACAAGGAGCCATTAAACGAGGTCGTTTCTTGTAACCATGACCTGTGTAATTAGGTTGAAACATCGAGCCATAACTAAAAGTAAGTTACTTCGCGCATAAGTCTCGTTAAAGTAATTATAATGTGTACAAGACACGAAAGTTTAAAATGTGGTATAATAATAAAGATGATAGAATAATTGTATAAAAACCTCGTTGTAAAAATGTTTATTATAATAGTGTGTCTTTATAATAGACAAAATTAAGAATAAATGCGAAACTGTTAAAAAATACTTGCCTCTTTCTAAATCGTGTATTTTTCGCATAATTTTATTTTTTTAAATATACAAGATACTTACTGACGTCATATTTTACGAGTACATCAGCCAATCAGAAAATTAAATATCGGAAACTGATAGCAACATAAAATTGAAACAATCAATAAACTCCATTGAAACTACATAAAGTTAATATAATTCAATTATTGAGAAAAATGAAGAATTGCAGGTAACGCCAAAAAAGCTAAAAGCTAAAGCTAAAGCTTGGTAAAGCTGCCAAGTCCTACAAGAAAGCTCTTCGAAAATCACGTTTTCAGCACGTTAGTCGCATTGGGGCCAAGTTAGCAGACTACCCCTGTGGTAGCAAAGCATTTTGGTCCCTTGCAAAGTCTGTTGAGACGAATTTTCGGAGACCCTCACTCCCTCCTCTTCTGAGGCCTGATGGGAAGCTGGCTCATAACGCAACAGATAAAGCGAACATCTTTGTGAATCTGTTTGCGAGTAGTTCGCATCTGGATAGTGGGGATAAGGAACCACCGTCTATTCCTGCATGTGGCACACTAATGAGCGACGTAGTGATCCGTATGAAGGATGTGCGCTCAGTGCTTCGTGGTCTAGATGTGAACAAAGCCAGTGGACCAGACGGTATCCCAGCAAGAGTGCTTAGAACCTGTGCTCCAGAGTTGTCTCCTGTTTTGACACGCCTGTTTCGTCTCTCTTTGCGGACCGGTATTGTTCCCGAGTGTTGGAAGCTTGCAAATGTGCAACCAGTTCCCAAGAAAGGTAGCCGTGCCGACCCTATTAATTATAGACCAATCGCCATCACCTCACTTTTCTCAAAAGTAATGGAGCGCATAATCAACCGTCAATTGCTGGCATACCTAGAGCAAAATGATATTCTCAGTGATCGGCAATATGGCTTTCGTCAGAGCCGATCTACTGGGGACCTCCTAGTGTGTGCCACCCATTACTGGGGTGAAGCCATTGAGAAGCACGGAGAGGCCCTTGCTGTCTCTCTTGACATCTCCAAGGCGTTTGATAGGGTCTGGCACGCAAGCCTATTAAGCAAGCTCCAGTCTTATGGGCTGCCGGAGTGTCTCAGAGTCTGGATCAGTGATTTCCTGAGAGAACGGTCTATACGAGTAGTTGTTGATGGCTGTTCGTCGGACCAATTGGCAATTAATGCCGGTGTTCCTCAGGGATCAGTACTTTCAGCAACATTGTTTCTGCTACACATCAACGATTTGCTTAAACCCGGTATCCTTGGGTATGCGGATGATAGCACTGTTACTGAAAGGTACTTATCTGGACCGCGGGCAGATGCCGTCGAGATCTCTCTGCTGAGGGAGGCTATGGTGAAGCGAACAGATTTAGCACTTAAATATGTCTCTGATTGGGGCGATGCGAATCTTGTTAGTTTTAATGCTACCAAGACACAGGCGTGTCTTTTTTCCGCTAAACGGAGTCCTTTTCACCTGACTCCCACCTTCCAGGGTGTTTCCTTGCCGGTGACTGATGGTCTTGAGCTCCTCGGTTTAGACCTGACAGCTGACTTGAACTTTGGGCGGTCGATTGAGCTTAGAGCGAAAACAGCTGCAAAAAAATTGGGTGTCCTTTTTAAGGTCAGACGGTTCTTTTCACCATCGCAACTTCTTAACCTGTATCAAGCGCAGGTGCGGTCGGGTGTTGAGTACTGTTGTCACCTTTGGGACGGATCCGCTAAATATCAGTTGGCGGCTTTGGACTCGATTGATCGTAGAGCTCGTAGACTTATTGGCGACGACTCTTTGTCAAAAATTAAAATGCAAAGCATCGAGCATCGACGTAGAGTTGCCTGCCTCGCGGTCTTTTACCGGTTGCACGGTGGAGAGTGTTCTCAGGAACTACATTCTTTGATTCCACCAGCCCCATTCCACCACAAAACCACAAGACATCGTGTCGGATACCATCCGTATGTGGTGGATGTTCCTTATATCCGCACGAGAAGATTCGCTTCAACATTCATCATGCGAACAGCTAAGGAGTGGAATATGCTACCAGCGGCCATATTTCCGCGATCTTATGACCTGGGAGTCTTTAAAAGAAGAGTGAATAGGCATTTGTTAGGCGGACGCGGTTCATCATCGGACTCATCTTCACCTTCCACCAGGTGTGATTGAGTTCAAGCGTTCGCCTATAAGTTATAAAAAAAAAAAAAAAAAAACTTTTTTCAAACTTTACGCGGTTTTAATAGCATCTGGTTCACCAATAACGAAGATGAATGTTTTTATTTTGATACTAAATTCTCGATTCAAGAATAACAGCGTGGTATTGCCGAAGTAATATGCCTCTTAAAAAAATTGGCTTAAAAATCTGTATTTCTAACTATTGAGCATCTATATTTGCGTTTTCTTTAAAATGTAATCAAATACATGTACAATGTATAAACCTAAAGATTAGAGTGTAGCACAGTAAAAAGCATAACTAAGAGTGATATAAATTGAATTTTAATTTATATTTCGAGAAAGGTCATCAACGATTTTCTAAATTTTTTATTATGATTTCTTTTTGTTATTAAAATTCCTGTACGCTTACCGACAATCCTGTTTGTAACTGTTGCTCATATAAATTGCAATATGTATTTTTAGTGACCTTAATTTTATGAAGGGAAACAATGATTTGATAATATCTGAACTGAATACGTGTTTATATATAGTCAGATTTAGCAATGCAGATCTAATTAATGATAAAAAATGTCTCGAAAATACAACCATGACCTAGATGTTTGTGAAATAATGATATATAATAATACATCATTATCATATAAATACCTTTTAAAGTAAATGTGTTTTTCTTTAGAAGGACAGTAGACTTGAGGGAGTCTGCTGCTCGGATGAGAGGGAGGCAGTGCACGGCGTTCGGCACACTGCCTGAGAGAGAGGTTTTGTGGGGGTGAACTTTTACTCCTACCCTCCCAAAGAGGTAGCCTCAACAAGGCTTTTTGTTCCCTGGCCGTCTCGATGAATTTGGTTTCCCAGCCCCGGCTGGAGCAATCACAGAGATACCCCGGGAGTTTTTAGTCAGTAGGAGTCTGACACACACTGGGGTCGCTGCCCTCACAGCGTCTCTGATAGTCCTATGCAGGAATTTCGCCCGGGATAGAAAAAAAAATGTTTCACTAGAAACTTTCGGAAAAACTTGTAACTAAACGCGAAATTAGTAAATAAATATCTCTATGATAGAAATAAAAATTATTTTAACATTTTGGTGATCAGTGGGTGAGTAAGTGCCAATATTGTCAGATTTTTCAGAATTTTTCTGGTTGTAGATAAATGCAGATCTTTATCATGTTTGTATTTTGTTGTTGTTGTAGATGTTTTTTCAGAGTATACTTGGCAAGCTTCAATCAATGAGTGAATCGGTATTTTTGGGTGACCGCGCTTCATAATCGGCCCTCATCATCACTTTCCATCAGATGAGACTGAGATGCTCTCAGTTCGGCTCTCAGACCTGTTTATATTAAAAATAATAATTCTTCGGGTTTTTATCTTTTTATTCAATTCATTAAATTATAGTCTAAATATGATTAAATTCATTAATTTCGTCTATTTATTTATATATTAATATATGATTTAAATTTCATTTCTTTTCAGATACATTTCATTTCGTCTAAAAATGTATCACAATGCATAAAATTTTAATTTTATATAATCACTAATACACTAAATACTTTAATCACAATATATTGGTATTAAAGGAAAGCCCGTCGTAAGGGTAAATATGATTTAAGTGAACTTTATTATCTCTTATAAAAATAAGTATATGTGAAGCAGATTATTCAAATTTATTAACTCTATTGAGAGTCATGACACTTTATGATCAACGCAAAGTTAATAATGGTGACATCTCACGGTATGCTACACCGATTTTATATGCACATAGCTGCTAAGGTTCCCTATGCGACATCTGGAAATATATCAACAATACATCCAAGGAATCTAAAATTTAACCTACTGCCATTGGAATCACACCGTGGAAAGGCAACATAATATCAATTTAACTGTGGATTTTGTTTATTGTATGAATTTATTTACTGTTGTTTGAACGGCATGACTAAGCTAAGGTGTGCATGAGTGTGTAAGTTTTTTCTATGTTGACATTGTTCGCCAACACTATTTCAATTACACATGCGTTCGTGTCGAATTATCTATATATCTGAAGGGGAGTAAGACGACCCCGTTGAAATGAGCGAAGACATTGATTAAATTTATATTATTATATGTCCTAGTTATCACAACAGTAAACTCGTCGACGACTTTGTACAATAATACAAAAATAAAGCATAAACACCAGGAACTATATATGTCTTTTAGAAATCGATTTGTTCGTAGGTGATGAAACAATTAGTGAGATTCAATGTATAAAAATATCGAATATTATATTTCTATTCTTCTTTATCAGACTTTAGTCCCCCTTGTGGTAACGGCGGTGGTGGCACATCAGGTATAGCTGGATCTTTAGGAGAATAATTCAACACATTGAGATCGCTTGGTTCCGGCGGTGGTGTTTGTGATGATTTCTCCGTAGATGGATTAACATCGGACGCAACTGCTGCTTTCGCAGCGGGTAAAGCCAAATTAGATCCTAATACGTTGGTCAGTGGGTGATATAGAGGGAAATTAGCATACGGACTAAAACCGAATGGATCATAAGGGTCATAAAATCTTAGGCCAGAATATGAGTAAGCAAATGGTCCAACTTGAGTAAAGCCATCATAAGCTGGCCCCAACGGCAGCACATAAGGTGGAAGGCCGAAGTGATTTAAAGGTATAGGGGATTGGGTATTTGGTGGAGGAGGTGCTGGTGAAGACGGTTTAGCCTCTGGTGCAGGGCTACTTGTCTCAGTACTGGACGCTGTCGAAGCTTCCGCAGCGGGCGCAGGTTCTGTTACAGCTTCCGGAGTTGAAGAAGGTGTTCCAGTTGTGGTTTGCGTTTCTTTTGGTGATAGAGCTGGTGCAGGAAATAGACCCTAGAATAAAAAAATTGGATGATGAATATATAATATTACTTTCTTCAATGCAATCTTTTTTTTTAATGTAATATGCGATGAAAATAGTTCATCTGGATTTATAAATACAAATATGGTCACAAATGTCAAATATTAAGTGCCAGTGTTTTAAAATAAGGTTGGGCTCTTTTGAAGTAGGTAATTAAGAATTTGTTTTTTTCATGTTCATAGATCTAATCTAGTGTCAATGCAATTTAATAAGTTCTCGTCGGCGCTGTAATTCATGTTTCTCGGCCATAGACGGGTGTTCTTAAAGCTTTTTGGTACATTGAACGGGCCTGATCTAAGATACGTAAGATTGTTAAAGGGTAGTTGGTTTTTATGAATTATTTTAGTGCTTTTAGCGATATTATTGTTATGTGCTGAGTGTATATGGTCCTACTACAATATTGAGTGTATACAGGATTGTAAACACAGCTATCACCTGATGAGGCAATCATTTGTGAGCCACTGAATGTACGAGCTACCTGGTGAGGCAGACTTATGCGAGCCGATATAAATGTGTTAAGCTACAAACAAATAAAGATATCATCTTTAATGCCGATCCTATTGAGAAAATATTTAGCATCAGTTGCAGTTAGCAATTATTTGAAAAACTGATAAGTTCTATATATAAGTTAATATATTAAATAAAACTCACATTACTAACAGGAAAGTCGCCTCCGTAGAAAACAGCAGGTTGGAAAGGAAACGTTAATGTTTCGTGCAAGACGGGCTGGTACACTGGGAATGCTTTACTGGGTTCCAAGTTCTGATTCGAAGTTATGAGCGCATTGTAGACTTTTGGAATTCTACCTGGCGCCGGTTCACAAATCACACCGACCACCAGGAGACTCAGAAGCTGTAAAAATAAAATGTTTGTTTTTTAAATAAATATATTCTGTGTCAAATAATTATTTATTAGCCTCATTTATTTTATTTTTGAATAATATTGAAGTAATTTTAGTTATTTTATTGCACAATGCAAGTCAGGACGTTTGGAAATAGACTATATTTAGTAGTAAACCAAAATTATATAAGGAAGAGGAACCTGATTCCGATATTTAAGAATTTATATCACCGCTGGAAACTATAATAAATATTTATCTATATCTAACTATATAAATCTCCACACGAATCGTAAAAGTAGCAGCGTCGTTTATTACTCCCAATTCTCGCCACTTGACTCTGCTCTAGGCTGTTCGTATTCAAAAATAGTCAAACTGTCCTTCACTTCTTTTATATTGCATCAAAAATGAAATTGGAACACCCTTGATCTGAATCCTCATTCGTGCGTCTATGATTGCTGTATTGAAAGTAAGTGTAAGCCCATTTTATTACTGAGACATAGTTTCTGCAAAAGGGTGATAGTAAATATCTCAATAGCTTTCGCTAAAATTTCAAATTTATAAAGGACATTAATGTTTACTTATGTATCGAAACTAAGACAAAGACAAAAACGGGTACTCAGACATTCAAAACTGTAAAAATTAGGCAATAACTTGAAATTCTAATGTATCCGCTTATAAACATATAAGTTATGATTACGGAAATGTCTTTTTTTTATTTCGATATCTGTGGATGGCGTAACTTTGTATAAACAATTCAATAGAAACTTTATAAATGTTATAACACAATGAAGGAATATTATAACACAGAATGTTAAGTTCCGGTTGTTAAAAACGTTCTATTAACTGAAAGAATTTGTTTTTAAATAATAGTTTAATACTTTGTATTGATCCCTATCAATATTAAATAATTACAACTACAATAATAGTGAAAACCGATTTTTTTCTATTTTATATGGAAAGAAACATTTTAATTGGAATTGACAGTGAAAATTACAAGTAATATTAGAATCATAATCTTACAGATATTATATCATATACTTGCAAAGTAGTAATTTATAAATATGCTAAAGTAAAAACATGATATACAATTAAATTTTTATTTCAATAAAAATAAATTTAGTTCAATTAAAATAAAAACAACTAAACATATTATAATTTAAATCTTGCGATATTTTATACATATTGCTACTTTTCTTTATAAACGGCCATCAATAATGATAGCACTGACCATAAAAATATTACTATTTGCAAAGGAAATACATTTCCATTCAGTATAACATATATTTACGACAAAAGATTATACAATAACATTCTGATCACAATAAAAAGGAAACTTGTTATAGATTTGCATACTTTCAAATATAAAGAGAGCAATAAAGATTTACCTTGAACATGATATTAATTATTATTATGCACACCAATACCTTTGCAATATTTACTTCGACTAAACTCAATTAAAATAATAGGAAACTTAAGCTAGTTGTTATAACAACTATACCTACCTATATATGTAGGTATACCTACGTCCACTTATGTAGTTTTATGCAAACCAATTAAAGTAAGTGCCTACATTCTTACCTTTACTATACAGACATTCAATCTAGTTACATTTTTTTTTTGTTATGAACATATGTTTTATAACAAGTTTTGCCGCGTTAGAATAATTGACAATATCTTAGTTGTTTTATTAATTCATCAAATTTTGCCAACAACTTTCTATATGTTTGCAATAATTTTTTTTTTTTTTGTTAACCCGGGTGATATCCCTGACGGACCTCGGGTGGCGGTAAAGGTCGCCCCCCGGTGTTTCGGATTTGCACCGACTATAACCCGGGGTGTTCCTTCCTCTTGTCTGACCAGGGCCGGAGGTACAGTGTTATTCTCTTCTCCGACCCCCGACGACGTCTGGCCTTTTGTTATGCAAAGATGATATATCTCAAATTAAATCAAATTGCATATGCACTATATATACACAAATATTGCAGTGCTACAATCGTTTTATAACACTTAATATTCCTTGTATATTACAGATGGCTGGTATTTATTATAGTATTTAGTATTTGAATAGTGAATTCAAAAATTATTTTAAGTCTTTTTATATTAGTTTGGCAGTGACACACTGCACTTGATGTCCAATAAAGCACAGTTCAAAAACCGATTGTAAATATTACGAAACAGGAAACTGTTCGTTATAGTCCCCGTGATAATTCCGGTCTGTTTAAAAGGCTCTTCACACACAATGTCAGAAGAGGAAGGGAATACAATAGGAATAGTAGTGACCAAACTTATCCACGATATAAGCTAAAAATATTCATTAGATATGCAGCAACCCTGTAAAACCGATGTCTGTAGTTCTAATTTGATGTTTTGACAAACATCCTTTCCACTTTAAAGATAATCTATGCACTTTGCGGTTTAGAGATGATTTACACTTTTACCAATTTTTCTTCAAATTGTTGCATAGCATTTTCCTAAATTATGAGTGTATTGTATCACTTTAGATAATGTTTTATATTGAAATAATACATCAAAATGATTGAGCACACAGACCAATTTATGCATATCAACGAAAACTTTCATGGTCACTCTATCTTATCAACTGTAGTAATATACCTTCGTAATTAACAATTTCACAAATGATTTATGAGTCTTATGTTAAAGGATTAAATAATTAAGTATAATAACATATAATTAATTATGTATATTCGATAAAAAGTATTTGTAAATTTTTTAGAACTTAAACTGTTTCGAAGTAACCAGTACCCCGGAAGTTTTTCGTTAGTAAGAGTCTTACAGACCAGCGTCGCTGCACTCACATCGGCCCTGATTGTCTTAAGCAATATATTCCCCCGGGCTACCAGAAAAAAACATAAGCTTTATGTAAAATTAGGTTGATCTTTAATTTAAATGAAAGGTTTTTTTTTCGCACTGTTGATATGTTGGTGACCGGGAAAGGCCTTCATAACATAACCAGGCGGGTCAAATGAAAGGTGTTTTTGGGTATGATCACAAGTTTTGGGTCACGATTGGTAGTTTTAGAATTATTATAAATACATCAGCTGCAGTATACATATATTATACAATTAGTAATATTTGAAAATATGTATCATTGTTCGTAATTTCATTTGATAGATCAACGGATTATCATAAAATTTATTCTTGTTTTTAAATATTCATCTTTGCTATTAATATAGATTGTGTTCCTTTTAATAAGGGACAATTAAGCAGTTATTCATGAACATTTCCCGTCTGATTGTATCTTTTAAATGTGATGTAATAAATAATCGCTAAGGTCCGACAAGGAAGAATTTTTGATTTTAATTCTATATAAATTATGGTTTACATAGTATTTGAATGAATATACTGACTATATATATTTAGTTCATAAATATATTTATATTAACATTTTAAATTATATTAGAAATCGAACCCTTATTGTCTTAGAATATTCATGTCTTCAGACCCTGTTACGATCAAATTTTGTACATTAGCCACCATCGTGGTCAATGAAAAACACTTAAATTTAATAGATTTACAACAAACATCGAAAAGAATGATTGAGCAGTTACATTTTCATCCACCAACATCAACTTATATGCCCTCACTGTGGGACACAATCCGTCTCTGTATCATACCATGAAGGTCATACGTATGCTGTTCATCATCATAGGTTTAGGAAATATAAAGAAACCACATTCTTGCACCAAAAGTGAAGTTAATATATGTTCATAAATCATCAACATGACATTGTTACGATTTGTAGCATATTACCGCGTTGTGATCTCTTGGTTTTAATGTCATTTCTCTTTCGTAGTTGTATTAAGAAATGCCACAGAGTTAAAGATAAAATACAATAGAACAAGATGAGCTTACAAAAGCATAGGACATATGTTACTTCACGTCTACACGTGAAGTAAGTATATGTAGCTGTTCGTTTTTTCCAGATTATCGTTACGTGTATTTCTTGATTCCATGTACGTTACCTAGTCCTATTCACATCTTTACAGATGCCATCGGGCCACCTTGCAAAAGGATTATCTACTGTTCTGGTGCCATTCACATCTGAACTAAATTAAAGCCCTCCTAAGGTACTCGGTGATATGTAGGTTAAGCTGTAAACGCTTATAAGGTTTTACGGTGATATATTTTCGCGCCCACACTCGTGGACAGGCGTGCGACTTGAGCGACACACCTATCCGATAGGCCTCTGCACGTGTGAGTTGCGAAACGCATACAAAGAGTCGGGTCACGGCGTTCCAGGTAATCTAACAAATGAATATGTCATGTGAAATGAAAACTTGCAAGCTTTGAATTATTTTTCTCTACAAAATTTACTATAGGGTCACTGCTATCGAGAATAGTTTAAACTGTTGAATAATAAAGGCCCGTGAATCGTGTCCGGTTTTGAACCGGAAGCCGTCGGGCACCGCAATGCCGTTTACAATTGACCGCGCCTGAGCACGAGGTCTAAGAAATGGAACGTGAACACCAGCTCATATTAAGGTCGCCTAATTGACTCAGTAAAATATATTACAATAGAACTTCCTTTATTAATAACATATTTTATGAACTGTTCTAGGAATTTAATACATTAATGTTGATTTCAAATGTATATCATGTATGCATTATAATTATTCTTGTTTTTATATACTGTATCGATAAAGTGAGTATAGTTAATCTAATGAAAAGTACAATGTAGTCAACAATGAAGACAACGACTACCAAGGGACGAGAATTAATTGACATTTACCGTATCATGCCGTCCCTTCTATAGATAGATTGATCGTCTTCAGGTATATAAACAACTGAGGCTACAATGGAGCTTGTGTAACTGTTGTGGAGTTCTCCTTTCTTCAATCAAACTCTTACTATCACTTTAAATTATATATTTCGTAAAGTATTATTACATTTATATATTATTTCTCATTATTTTTATATTCTATTTTTAATACTATAATTATTTTTCAAATCTCAGCCATAATCTCTAGAATCAATCAAAATCCTCGTTAAATATCGAATTCAAACGATCTTCCTTTTTTCCAATTCTTTCTTACAAAATATTATTTTTTACTAAGCGGCCGACATTATATTATATTTATGTCATAGACATGTAACCTACTTTAATGTACTCCTTACTTACAATCACTACAGCACACATACTGATCCCGAAACGCGAAATGCTTTAATTATGCATGTTTTTAAGAATTCGGAGTTGTATTAGGGGACTTTGATGTAGGTACTTAAAAACGAAGATTTTTCTAACAGTAATATCAAAAAGTCCATAGTTATGGCAAATTCAATGATATTATATAAACTTCGGCTCAGACTAAACCTATTATAAGTTGTAAGCTATTCCTACATAAATAGTTCGCTGATAGAATCGATTGCATTATTGAAAATACTTCTGTATACCTCATTTTAAAATAGCGATGTATCTATATAAAAAATACTTTTTATTGGAAATGTAAAGATACGCAAAGTGCATATTAAAGAGAAAGAAAGTCAAATGAAGCGTTTACAAAATGGTCATGCATCATTGTGCATTCTCAAGTAAAGGCTGTATGGGGTCGTTGTACTTGCATTGGCAATACAAGGTAATTTACAAAGTATAAGAACCAAGTTTCCCTCAACATATAAGAAATTATATTAAAGGCTAAAGAGTTTAAATTGTTTTATGTGACAATAAGATGTCTGTATTTTTTGAGCGATTTAATATTTGATTCGATTTAATAATGAAACGTTAACACCGGTGGGTATATGAACTTTGATTTTATATCATTACTAGCTGACCTGGCAAACGTTGTTTTGCCATATAAGTTATTTCTAGGTAATTTCTAGTGTAGACAAAAATAACAAACTTATTGTAAGTGTGTAAGGATAAAATTGAAAATTAAAAAAAAATGATAAGGGTGACCAACCCTTATCACTTAGGGGTATGAAAAATAGATAGTAGCCGATTGTCAGACCTACTGAAAGTGCATATAAAATTTAGTAAAAATCGGTAAAGCCGTTTCGGAGGAGTAAGGTAACTAACATTGTGACATGAGAATTTTATATATATAAAGATAGCAACTACTTTCCAAATATTTTTCCTAGTTTAACTTATAATAAAATGTCTAAATATTTCTATAATAAAATTCAGCTACGTTTAACATAACAAAGGTAGAATTGGTAACATGTTTTAAGGTATTTAATGAATTATAATGCCGTAGTTGAAGCAATGGTCTTTTTAAGTATAACATTGCTAAAATTTTTAGCAACATCAACGACATTGAAAACTAAAAACAATAAAATAATGCAAAGGAATTATTTATTATTCAAAACGTTAAAAGTCTTTAGTAAATAACTCGAATATATTGTACCAAGTAGCGTGCAACCCATAAAAGCATAAAAAGCATTTGCTTGTTATAATTGGACATTTAATGAATATATTGGTTTAAAATCTGGTAATTGCAAGAATAGGAGTCTCAGAAACCAAATTGATCCAAATTTTAAATCAATATTTGTATTCAATGTCCAAGTATGGTAATATAATGTTTTTGTTTCTATGGGATGCGCGCATGGGTAGTAGGCACCTATAAATACATTTCAAAATAATAATTTCAAGTGTTGTAATGTCGGATTAACGTACGTATAATTAACTCATTTTACAACATAATGTTTGTATAATCAAACAATTAAGGCTATTACACTTTAAAATTATAATAAAATATTTTAAGACTATAAAACACTATCTATACATCTCAGGGATGTTAAAGTTTTGCTCACTAGATATTACGAGTTGGTTAAATGGTTATTATGAATAGCGTAATTAGTATAAACATTGTTTTAAGAAAAACAATTATATGTTTGTCCTTCGTTTGCTGCTTTCATACAGGAAACATTAAGACGTATCTTGCCTTGTAATGTAAATCCGATTCAATATTATCTCGGTTATACTTTGATTACCAGTTTAAATATTTTAGGAAAAGTTAATTTTAGGTAACGTTACAATTTCCGTATTTTTTTAAATTCAATAATCCTCTTAGTATAGTTATTGTTATATTATACTCCTTTGTTACAAAACTAGTGGAGTATAAAAAAATTGCTGGCAATAGTATCGAAAACAAAAGAATACGGTTAAGGATTTACTTTTCTGCAAATATTTAAAAGTTTATATATTTAGCTTATATAATAATTAATAAAAAAAACCTTTAAATTTAATAATCAAGATTTAAAAAAACAACACTAAATCACTTCGAAAATCTATTAATAGTTAATATTATTTAACCTATTAATAGATTTTAGAAAGGTTTTTTTTATATACTAAAATTCAGTAATAATTATGAATGAAACTGTCGTTAAAATAAACGTCAGTACATGATATGTAAAAACCACAATTGACGCAAATGAAATGACCCACCTCAGACGAAGGTTTTTTGGTTCAAGGCGGCTATCATTACAAACAGATTTAGGTGGATATAATCTCACTGGACGCAGCGCAGTGGCGTTAAATGGTTCGCACACAATACCTTACAAAACATAGATAGCCTAGAGAGATTATGTTAGAAAGAATATTTTTTATTTACTCCAATTTAAGCTTCTATTTCTTTTTTCTATACTCGGACTAGTGAGTACACTACATTTGATAAGCACAACGTTGACCAATTCCTGATCGCAGCTTTCGAAAAACTGACTAAAGCTAACTAAAGCTTTTTTATACCAAAAAATTGCAAATGGACTGACAGCTTACCTTATGGAAAGTGGTAACTGTCGTTTATAGACAAATGCTACTCAAGATTTTTTGCTGTCGCGATGCCGACCTTCAAGAAGAAGAGATAATAAACTGGATATTCAAGGGCTGACCCTAAAATGCGATAGGCCCAGGCGAGTTATTACTATTGTACAGCAGCCGTAATCATGTCTACCTGCTTAAAAGTCTCTTCACGTATCTTTTAAAGGACCCCATTACGTTGCTTATTAAAGTACTTCCTATGATATGGGATGATATGATATGATACGATATAGGTCCTGTGTGTTTAACGCAGATATACTGACTGTTACTGCTGGATTTTTCTCAAGATCGTTAGCAGCTCTGTAGGCTTAGGAAGCTAAATGCCGCAGGGTCTTTAGAAGAATATGGATACCCAGGCTCCGCTAGCAGTGATTTAAGGAACACCCTGGTTTTAAGTTATTTAGAGTCTGACACACCGGAGATATCACCCTCACGGCGGCCTTCCACTGTGCAGGACATTCGCTCGCATTACAAAAAAAATCCGTAGGTAGATTACAAACGTAGTGCAGGTCACTTTTCTAAAAATCTCAGTAAAATAAACCATATTCAATAAAATACATCTTTGTTGGTTGTTAGATAACATTATAATTAGATATAAATTACTAAAGCCGCTTTTCGCTTCTAGCAGAGGATTATTCTGATATTAAAAAGTAATGAGGGACACTGGCTTCACTGTGAATAAACTTAAATGTGAATCATGTAGAGATCAAGTAAAAATTGTGGATCGACTGATATCGGTCATTATTTCCATTAACCTAAAAAGCTTTCGTGATAGACCGTTTGAACACCCCTGAATTAAATGATTTTAAAAGTACTTTATACATATATTCTCATTCGTTAATCATGAATCAGTATCTAATGTTTTTATTGAATCATTTATCCAATCTTGTTTTCAATTATATATTTACATAATAATCTTTAATATATTAGCATTACAAAGCAGGCAATCTACTATTATATAATTCTAATCAATTTTAATTCTTTATTTATAGTTTTTATTATTTAAGTACCTTAAATATATTAGCGAAATTAAAAAATGAAAGAGGATATTGTTTATTTTCTTAAAGCGTCATACAAGTAATATCAGTTTTAGTGACTTTTTCAAAACAATTAAAGATAGATTATTACGATATTTTAGTATTCGTTTTTTATTTTAAGCTTGTAAAGATTGCCCGCAATTACACGTTTGTTTAAAAGCAAATAATTCAATGTTCAATCGTTAAGCTCTTGAAGATTTTAACATATTTGTTTCTCATCTTAGATAACTAAGGCTGAAATTTATAGACGCACCTTTAAGTTTGCTAAGATTACTAAAACATTATAATTTATATTACACATTGAATGTCAAAAGATTTGGTAAGTCACTGATTTTGTCAACATGGACTTGGCTCTGTGAATACTATGCCTATACTCAAGTTCTTATCATATGTTCAGTTTTTTGTCAAATCGAATTTAATCATTGATAACTTTGCTAAACAAATTCGAAATAGCGTCGATAAATCTCAGCCTAAGATATTTGAAATGTTTATATATTTGTTGTCTACAGAGCATACCGAGCTATTCCTGGTTTAAGATGACAAATACAAATTTAGTTAGCAATATCTGCTGAAAGTGATAATAAATTGAAACTCATTACTTAAGAAATAAAGTACATAATAGGACGAACAAGTTAATGACAGTAAACGCCATTAGTCACTAAATATCTAACAATAGTAGGAATTTTTTACGTTATTTCAAGTCACTTAACTGCGAATACAACAAAAAAAGGTATAATAATATCATCTAAAACACAAATATTTTACATAAAGAAAACATTCAGCTCTATATACACTTATACATGATATACATGCATCATCATATACATATATGATGTTTCAAATTGACGAATATATTGAACCCTTACAGTGAAGGGTTAAAAAGAAACTCCGTGTAATATGAAATCGTTGTTATAACAACTTTCTTAATAAATAATCTGATATTAGTCCGGCAGAATAGATTATATAATGATATAAATATTATGTAAGTGTTAATAAAATAAACTAGTATATTTATGTCAATAAAATACGTGTTAAGAATACTCACGCGCAGAGACAGCTTTACCATGTTGTGCGCGCTTCGGCGTGTGGTTATAGAGTGGCTCCGGGCACTGCGGTGGTTGCGCTTGCACACCTCAGAGACAAAGATTCTAGGGCTAGCTGGATGTGAAGCTAACGTACCAGCTCTTAACTTTTATAGACTATGAAGCGAGTGTACTTTTGTGTATTATTGCATAAAACTAGCAATAGTTGTTCCTGTTTCAAATAAAAAATAGGTACATTTGGAAGGTCGCAAGTTCTTATCTCACGGAAATATATGAATTTTGGAGTTGAACAGTAAATTATCCCAGAAGGTATTTTAATTATTTTATAATTAGATGTACTCAAGGTTTGTTTTTAGGAAACAATGAATATAAAAAGAATGTGCTAGTTTCAAAGTTTACTTGATCTGTATATGTTTTGGGACTTCTACGACTTATATTTTGAAGTAAGTGCGATAAGTTGTGATGTTTCATTGGTGAAAAATTGTCTTCCAATATAAATAATTTTACCGCGGATCTTAAACTTCCTTATAGTCTTGTTTTGTCCAGTATTAATAGATATTGATTTACCAGAATAACTTTGTTTCCTAACACGTTACATAATATATTGACATTCATTTCGAAACTCTCTCGCTCTACAATCATAGTACGGATGTGTCTTTTTACTAAAGCCTCTCATTGTCTAAATGCTTACAATATAGATTTGTAAGTATTATTATATTAGTATTGTTAGAATGCTTTGACTGAAATTATTTGCAAATAAATTTATATTTTTTTCTATTGTATTAAGTGATGAATTAAAATATAATATATTTAACCTGATGTATGTATTTCCAATGTCAATTCAAAAATGATTGATTTTCCAATGTCTTAATTGTTTTTACAACTATTCTTCCAGAGTGGCTACGTTTTCCAGGAAAATCCAATATCTTCCTGATTGCTTATAATAGCTGCTGTTAGGATTATTTATTTATTTGGTTAATTCCTTTGTCTTTATATTTACATACATAAATCTACAGTAAATGTTTATAAATCATATATTCATAATTTCTGATATTCATAATGCGAAACGAAACGAAACCAGTTGACCATGGCCGTCGTAACAACATAATAATATTATAGTCACATATCGATGTCGAAGTTCCAATTCAAAGCGATACTTTTCTAGAGATTTTATCTCTTTGTGGCGTCCTTGCCGACCATTGCAACGACTCTGTGCTTTGTGCTAAACTGATAAGCTTTTCTATATTTTCAGTGATATAATTACTCTCAACTTTGAAGTACCAATTGATTGTATACAGTAAACAATAGTTTTAGCACTAAATGAATACTAATCATTAAATTACTACACACAATGATTATCCGTTATCAGTTGTAATAAAAGCTGCAAACCAATTTCAAATATATTTTTTTCAAAATCAACCTCATCTTCGTTTTCCACCAGGTGTGATTAGGTTCTAGCTTCCATGTGCCTCATTATAAAATACTTATTCTTAAATTATTCAAGATAAAATTATGAGTAATTATTATTATTGAAACATGAATAAAATAAAACAACTATTCGTTTACACTGCTAATTACTAACATTACTTACTATTTTGGATTCTTCTGTCATGTTGTTCAAATATATGAGTAATTTATCTAACGTATCCTTTGCTTAAATCTTAATTTAAGTTTTATCGAAATTAGTGTTGATAATTTCGGAAAAATATCTCTTTTTCAACTATATAAATGTCTAAATCATCTAAATAAAAAGGAATCAAGGTGATCGACATTTATAAACGGGTAGTAAACGGCAACCAATTACCGATTGTGCAAGAGAAAAAAACATGTGTAGGTATAACAACTAGAGCACTTAATTATTGAGCAGGACCACGCACGACAAACAATATTTTTATATTAAGTTCTTCTTATTAATATTTTCTATTATATTTTTTAATATAATTTTATTTATTTATTCATTCAAGGTGCGCTAACAGCAAGCATATATAAATCTTTTTTTTTTTACAAAGATACTGTTCTTATATACTAGTATATAATAGGAACACATATTATTACACCATAAATTAAAAAATTATGCTAATATTAAACAAGTCTGAGTCACTTTTTATAGTCTAATTACTTTTTTATTGTAGCTACTGATTCTTGTCTTACGAATTAAATAAATATATCTATTATTTATGAATCAATATTGGTTCATATTTAAAATATTTTATACGAATTACCCTGCTATCTAGCGAAAATTACAAGAACTATAAGAGGTATATACGTTTATTATCTTTAATCGTTTATGAAGTATTACGTATAAAGTATAGATGGCGCTGTATTACAGCAAAATAAAATGTTAATATATTTTGGATGAAGATAAATCATTAATAATTTCGGCACACATTCAACGCAGAATATATACTCAGAGTTTCAATAAATCCTAAAATTATTAAATGTGGTGTCCTTGCACGACAGTTTTTGCAAATTAACATCTTATAACCCTGAGACAGCTAAATAATGGAGTACATGATTAAATTATGTAACAACAGCATATTAAGGGATAGTTCCTAAGATAATAACATAGATAAATAATTTGAGGTAAATTCATTATTTGTCAAAGGAGACATTTTTTTCGTATAATAACATTTTCCGAATTTGAACCTTCGATTTGATTGACCGCTAAGTCTTTTATGCATTGACATAAAGCATTAAGGTTTTACGACCATTGACAAGTAATGTTGCAGTTACGGCTTAATATTATTATGAAACCTGCAATTTCTTGTCAACTTCTTAAGTAGGTTATTCACTTAAATCAGATCTCATTACTATACGATTATGTTCACATTTCTAAAGCTCTTCGCCCATTAGACCGTACCATATAATGACCGTACTATGAAAGTATCAAAAACGAAATTAGAGTGGACTGTATAATTTCATTTGTGATATTTTCATCAGATTACATTTTGCCCATCTTTGGTTCCGGTGAACCAGAATTGATTAGATTGATTGAATTTGAGTAATGATTAACGATTACAAAATGAAGTCGTAATTTTAGTTTTGTTGCTCTGTAATTATAATTAAATCCCTTGAAAACATTAAGAAATCATAAATGTGTATGCAATTGAGGATTCCGTAGTGTTTAAAACGTAGATAAGCAAAACGCAGTCACATTAGTGACGAAAAACGCAAAATGTAATCGTAATCGTTTTTCATTAATCTGATTACATTTTGTCCATCTACGACTAGAACGTATCATACGGATTTCCGTTCCGTTCCGGATCTGTTTTTAACGGATATGAAATCGGTATATACTCCGTTGGCATGCTGTATCGTTAACTATATAGACGCTTGCAGTCAACGGTTTGGAAACATCGAGAACCGTCCTCAGAACATGTAGGCATCAGCAAGCGTAACGTTCATAAAACGCATACGGTAGGTGCGGAATAGCCTAATGTGTACAGTCTCATAAATTTCTATACAAATAATTCTTCTTTTTTTTTATCTGATGCGTTCAAAGCGTGTTGATTGGTCATTGTATAATAATGGTAAATTGGGCATTGAGCAAATAGCTGAAAAGACATTTATGTGTGCACACGAGATTAACAATGGGTGTAATGATAAAATAAATAATTTTCATCAAATGCTATAAACACGTTTAATCATTTATATGTATTTACAATTTTTACAGAATTATTTAAAACTATATCACCCTATGGATGTTTACAAAAAATAATCAAATATCCTTAAAATACTATTAATTAATTTTGATACATGAAATAAATTCATATTAAAAGTACCTAAATTATTATTAGGGTCGTTCTACATACTACGCACGATTCTTAAAATAATTACGATTCTATCAGATATATTCAAAAGGAATATGGCAAGCCCTCCTGACGACTAGAAGGGGTAATTGCGGTAGGCACAACACAAAAAATATTGCGAAAGGGCTGAAGAGGACGCAAGCGGCAAACCACGCCATCAGAAACCACGTGGGCAAAAGCATTACTGGCTCGAACATCGCTTACACAATTTTTTCTACGTGTTACCAAACAGTTCATTATTTTGGAATAAAACGCAATCTATAGTTAACATAATCTTCGTTTCGTCTGCTCTCGTTTTTTCATTGTTCAAAGTCGTCGATGTGCGTGCGATTAAGAACGCCACCTAGAACATTTTTTTCATGTTAAGTACCAACATATAATTAAAATATTTCAAGGGCTTACTGTGAAATTGGATTTAATGAAGTGAAGTTAATTCTTAGAAACTCAATATCCCAAATTAACTTTACAGTAAATTACAGAGTTATCCTAATTTACTTTCAATGTGTTTGAAAACAATTCAATTAAGTTATTACTTGATATCATTACTCGATTCTTGTAAGATTTAACAACTTATTAGATATGACTCAACGGTAATAAAAATTTTAATTTTTAATATCCTTAAGATATATTGCAGTTTATGTATTCGTTCCTATTCAAAATATTACAAAATATAGTTAAGACATCATATTTCTTAATAAATCAGTGTCTGATTTTAGGGAGAAATACTCTCACGTGTATATTACTTTAGATATAATCTGGCAATCATGTAAATAATTAAAACCTTATACAACTTTTGCCGACCTATTTGTGGTCACCACCAATTATAGTCATAATTTCACAATATTACACTTAGCATTACAATCAGAGAATGTACTTCGATAGCTAGAGCTAGAAAATTATAATTACAAGCAGTTATAATGTCATCTTATCCGTAATTGCTTATAAAACTGCCATGTGCCTTCCTATTAACTGTCTGATAGCCCAGTTTCTATAGTCCCTATTTGTGACGTTTGAAGCTCTGGATTCGGGTTTTAGTACCAGCAAACTTTTTGTGTTAAAGAGATTTATTTTTCATTTCAGTCATGGATGTGTATATTTATTTAAGTATGTATGTATATCTTTGTCTCTAGTACCCATAGAAGTTGTAGCACAAGCGTTAGCTTAGTTTCGGTCTAGATCAATATATGTAATTGTCTGTAAATATTATTATATTTAATGGACTCGTATATCATATATACATACACAAATCGAGATAATAGTAGTTATATAACCTATAACTACTATTATCTCGAATAACTCGCACGAGAGCTATGTTTATTTACAAGAAGCTTAGTAATCCTCCCGAATGTCACACAAATCCTTATATATAATATCCAATCCTAATATTGTGAAAATATAATATATTCTTGTCTTAAAGAGCTATTTATGAATGCTTACAGCATTTCATGTTCTAGAATATAGTATCATGACAGGTATTTAGTGCTTAGCGAACCGAACAATATAATAATTGTGACTAAAACTGCAACAAATAAGTAAACATTACAAACACAGATGGGCAAAATGTAATCAGATTAATGAAAATGATTAACGATTACATTTTACGTTTTTTACCATTAATATGACTGCATTTTGCTCACTAATGTTTTAAGCACTACAGAATCCCAGATTGTATACACATTTATTATTTCTTAATGTTTTAAATTGATTTAATCATGATTAAAGAGCAAAAAAATTAAAATTACGACTATATTTTGTAATTACTGATCATTAATCAGATTACATTTTGCCCATCTCTGATTACAAATATGAGTATTATAGTAGAGTATCGAGTGTTGAGTATGTTGCATTTTGTATTGTTTATCGTAATGAAGCCTATTAAAGTGTATAAAGCTATAAAAGATTGTGTAATCAGGTAATTTTGGAACGTTTGTAAATAGGTATTATTTATTTAAGAGCCAATGTTATCAGTTTTTGATAACCTGTCTAAAATGCCGCGGTCCGTCACCAGCTCGCAATGGGTTTATACAACGCAGTTTGTTATCAAAGCCACAAGTGTTTCATTACTCCCACTGAAGATAAATATGGAGGTCATACACTCATTTATTTGTAAAATACACGTCGTGCTGCATAATTATGTCTCTTCATAGATGTTGTGAATTTGATTTGGTAATTAGTACAATAAAAACATGCTATGTAATTTTCATACTTTCAGTAATAATTATAATGAATTCATAACAGTTATCATGTCAGACAGTTGTAATATATTATATTGTTTGTTTACAGCCGAAATAATAACTAAAAATACTTACAGGAAAAAACACTTAAAGTTTTTAAAAATATCTAAGAAATTTACAACAAAACTGAGGTGTAGAAGAATTCAAATAGAAATAGCATATGGATTAAGTTATTTAAACAAATAATATGTATCATTATAAAATAATGCGAAAGTCTTAACTTTTCAACAAAAACTATTAATATTCGAATTTCATTTGTTTATTGATTTTTCTATTATGAATATGTTTTTATCTATCAACGCATCGAATCTTTAGTGTTCTTTTCTTTAGTAATCATTAATTCCTGGATGCATACTAGGCGTTTCCTAGAATTTTTCATTTCTATCATAAGAACACTGCCTGTGAATAAGCATCAGACAGTCTCGACAGTTCATTGAAATTATTATCGTAAATCAAGAAGATCTACCTTATATTTGCGCATATTGTGGCAGTTCTTAATCGTGATGTTACTACCTCAGAATTAGTTCTAATTTACATTTATCCAATAATTATAATATCACGGTCGACAGCCCTTGATATTTATATAAATTTATTATATCGGGTCTTATACGCGAATAAACTTTCTTTCAGATTGATTCAAAGTTATATTGTCGTTGATAAAGTAATTATAATATGTCCCGCCCGTGAGAAAGGGCTGGAGGCGGCGGCTTATTACACCTGAGTCACCTGAGAGAGAGAGGAAACCTGAATGAGGCTGTTCGCACCCCGGACGATTGGACGAATTTGGTTTCACAGGCCTGGGTGGAGTGATTAGAGGGAAACCCCGGGGGTTTTTACTCAGTAGGAGTCTGAAACACCGGGATCGCTGCCCTCGTATACTACACCTATACCTACTACTACTACTAGACCTATGTAGGATTTTCCCAAGGATTAAAAAAAAGCACTTATGATATGTACAAGATGAGATAGTTTAAAATATTTTTATTACAAATGAATGTATTTAGTATTTAAAAATAACAAATAAGCGGATTCACTTGTCTCTAAATATTCATTAATTTAATCAATTGGTTGGTTTATTTATTAGATGCTTTCTAACAAACTACATCATATATCAGAAAGCATTATTCACACACAGTACTCAATTACCAACTTTAATCATTCCTCGCTGAGAGTATTCAGAACTAGTGTGACATAGTTAATATATACTCTACAAAAATTTTATATCAAAAGTTTTTGTCTAAATAGGTACAAGAACTATGTTGGTTTTATTGCAGTAAAACCAATCTATCTCATATCAAAGTTGTAAATTTAATTTTGACAGTTCGAATTAAATTCGACGTCCTTATCTCATCTGTTATAAATAACCGTAATTTGGATATTTCCTGTTGAAAGATATACTTTAATATTATATTTAAGGTAGTTGTAATCATTTCTTTATTTGAACGTCTATTACCTATTATTTTCACTAGTTTACAATAGCAGTTTAGCTTGTTTGCAAAGCTTTTTACTTATTTTTTTGCTTCTTTACACTACTATGACTGATTTACATCCTATGTTACTTTTGGTAGTAGCCAAATAATACAAAGTAAATATATAATGAAAACGCAATTTAAAATATTTACACATGAATTTTTGTATGCAACTTCGTCTATACTAAGTGTGTACTTTTGTTAGTAAAATAATATTAATATTACGGAGAAAAAGCATCTCTTTTGACATTTTTAGTGTAGAAGAAGTGTGATAAGGTCAAACTTTATGTCTACATTTATCCAATCAATTTTAATAAAACTTACTAATGTAGTGCTTGAAATATAAATACATTCTGATTTAGATTGATTTCCACCAATGATAAAATTATCATAATGGTCAATTATATTGCCGGTTCTGTCCGAACAAAGGAGACCAAACATTTCCTGTGCTTGGAATAAGAAAATAAGTATTAACATTGCTAAAATCTCGTCATAATGGGTTCAATAGTTTTTTCGTGACACAAGCATACTAATAGACAATTTTAAAAATCTATTGGCTCCCATATAAACTTGAAATTCCTTAGTCTGTTATCCATACTATTTCTCATTCACAAATTCCATGCCAACATTCGCAAGACAACATACGCAATATCACACCAAATATCTATTTACATATTATTGTGCGTTACTCAGACCAAATAGAGTACATTTACATACATTTTTTTCCTATCTTTCCTTGGTGTTTGAACTCAATGTTAATTATATTTAAATTGTAATGAAAATATGAACAAGTAATATCCATTGACATTAAAATACTAGTAGTTCAAATACAAATTGTAACAGAAATTTTCAGTTTTGCAACTTTTTAAATTCAGTAATTATGCTTGTAGTTGATACAGTACTGGATGTACTTACATTTATATTTGTTATAAGTGTGAAGTTATAAAGTGTGGTGATTCCGAAGATATAGGCCCTTCCTGCAAAACTATATTCACTATTCGAACCCAGGTAATGCCATACTTTTCAGAAATTTTTAGTCTTTATCTATTATTCATGAACTTTGATATACGAGTATATTACTAAAGATGTATTAATAAATGCTATCTATTGTAATATCAACGTACGTCATTGTTTTATAATACTCACAGTTCAAATTAAACATAGTTTAGAGCTAGATCTATTTATATCTTCTCTATAGATATGTATAAAAATACTATGTTATTCCAAATTTTGTTGAACTAATTAAGCAAATGTTTTATAGCTTGTAACTAAAACAATAAAGTACTAATTAACAAAAAAGATAGAAATAGAAATTATATTATTATAACAACAAATAAATCAACGTCGATTGAAATTTGGCAATATTTGCCATCAATCATGCATGAGCTACTAGAAGGCAACTCGTGCCAATATTAGGGACTCATTAATTCGTATACATGTGTGCAAGCTCGATCGCTTTATGGATATAGAATCTGCAAAATGTAGCGTTAACAGTATGTAATCAATAACTTCCTAAGGCTCGTTGATGTAAAAGATTATTTCAATTAGATATATTTACATTTCTCATAAAGCCCTGTATTTTCTTACGGTTATGATTCTTGAAGATAATTTGATCCTACTCCATTGTTCGAGCAGTTTTATTTCTCTGAGATCGTAACACTAAAAACAAGCATTTTAAGTTATATTTTATATTGGCTAACTTCAAAGAAATAATTATCGCCAAGTTTTATAGCTATTACGTAGCAATATTAGTTATTATAATATTTTACTTATTTCCTTAATTATACTAACATTATAAAGAGGGCAAGTTTGTTTGTTTGAAGACGGTAATCTGGAGAACTAAGAGTACTGAATATATATAAAAATATTTTTCATTCAAAAAATCTTAGTCTAAGCTGTAACTAATTTTTATATATTTCATAAGGTACATCTACTGGCCTGATTCAAACAAACGCAACAGTAATGCATGAATAATTCTAAAATTACCTCGCTTTGCAAAAGTGTAATCATATATTACTTAAGTCCTACATTGTACGAGTTGCATTCGGGAAATAGAGTCCACACGATCAACTTGCGAATAAATAATTGTTACAATATAGTGATGTTCCACATACATATTTAAAATCAAAAACCACTCGAAAGTTTCTTACTAAGTTATTACATACAATATATTAGCCGGCCCTGATATGTGATTTATTAAAACTATTTTTTTACTTTCTGAGCATGAAAGTCACCGTGATAAATCTAATAAATAATAAATATATGCCGAAATATATTATAATCATTGAAAGTTTTTCCTTTTGCAAATACACAAAGTAAAAGAATTACTTGGTTGCTGAAATTTTGATTAACATCAGTAAATACTGATGTTAATCAAAATTTAAAAGCAAATGCTTTTCGTATACATTTTTACTCAGACTGAGTATTCCATGAATGAAAAATAAAAAGTCAAACAGTTGAAACCTGTTTGTTTTGTCCCGATAGAAAACTAGACGGATAAACCACCCTGAATTAAATATAAGATATACCTTTGTAACCTAATAAATAAAGCAAAACTTTTAGAACAACCAGCTATCTTTATAAACTTGACAAAAACATTTTAAAAATATATTAAATTTTCATATTACTCTAACAATGATTTAAAAAGATAGAGGTATTGATGAAATATAATATCAAAAACGATTGACCAAAAACTTACAAACCTAGTTTGGTGACGCCGATTAGATTTATTTTATTTAGAAATATTCACAATTAATTTGTATTATATTTATTTATTAACAACTTTAGCACATTCACATTTGACACTGTCTTTATAAACAACTGCTTAACTACATCTCAAGAATATACGTGTGTTATGACTAAACACAAAACTCGAAGCAAATACTCAACGTGCGTCGCATAACCTGAGTTTAAACAAAACAATGTCAAGAACAACATGTTAACGGGTCTAGCCTTGAAATTCATACCATTTTTATAAAACTAATTTAAAGTTACAACATTTTTTTAAGAAATCATATACCAATGTCGTAATTAAAATATATCACTTACAAATCCACCGAGAATACGTGTAGTTTTACCACGGCCTTTAATAACAATGAGTAATAAAAATATATGTTCTTTCGTGTTACTGGATTACGTAAATATACCCTGAAAACCGGTTTCTGATGACATTGATGTTAATTTTCTTGTGTAAATAGTATCCATGATTTTCTTTTGCTATTTAAACTGTGTTTTGTATGCTTATCTATATTGTAATACGTCGATATGCGTTTTTTTAATTTGGAATTATAGGGAATGATGCTTACGGAATTGTTTACATAAGAAAAACTTTAATATACTGATGTCGTGATTCTCTTTTCAAACAAAATATTATTGAAATCATATACAGTGTATATATACCTAAAAAATATCAAATAATTTTATAATCACTAACCGAAATCATGAGCAATAGTTTTTCTTAAGATATATTGTTATCCTGGAATCTACAGGTCTATGTGAGACATTCCAAATCACTGTCACATTCAAGAACTGAACCAAATTCAACGAACAGCACACTCTGCTTGCGTACTGCGATACATTTGCCCACAATAGCGCGAGCTTGGCGCGGCATGCAACCGAAGGTTTCGACATCAGCGAGAGGGGCACCAAACTGCTACTGCGTCGGTCCCCTTCCCACTTACCGAGATTCCGGTCCACGCTTGAGACCACTCCACATCAGCTGCAGCGATCGGCTGACCTTCTAGACCTACCATTATTGCTAATAAGCTCGTCTTTTGCAACACGCTGTGATTTCCTCCTTACGCCACTTTTGGTTTCTTATTTGGTTTACATTGACCTAAACTGGTTTATGAACAGGTAAATAAATCTCGACTATTCACATGGCGTCTGAAACTTCTAAGGAGTGATTCAATGTTAATATATTTTCTCGTATACTTCTCTTGTTTTAATTAACAATATTACCTTTGAGCATTCATATAAAAAGGTTCTGGGGAAAAGAAGGAATCAAAATACTATAGGACACTTTAAAGTAAAAGATATTATTTATCATTTATTCTGAATCTTGTACTGAAAAATATTATAAGCTGGTACATTCTACCAAGCTTTAATATTATAAGCCGGTACTTAGGAAATTAATACAAAAAAACGATTCATGTAAATTTTTGGACAAAAAATATTTTTACGTTTCAGACTTTTTTATAATTTTACCCTAGTGGAAGGTGAAGACGAAGTTGGTTATACACGTTTACCTAATTTTTTTTGTTTTAAAATTGCTTAGAAGTATTTACACAAGCAATACAATGTACTTATCATTGACATCAAAGTAATTATTTATACCGTGAAGCTATTTTAGTTATTCTAACCCCATCACGTATCCCTAGTACATTTAAATTGCAACTACTTATTTAACATACGGTTAGCAATATCTTTATTACATTTGCTTTGTCCAAGTTTATTTATATCATAATATACACGGTGTATCAACTACGTCTCACGAATACTGAAGGACAATGTTAATATACTTAAAGTATAAACAAATAAAGAATATTTTATCTTTACGACAAATAGTTTATGAGTAAATTTATAAACAAATTTGTTCGCATAATGCTCGGCAAGCAATGGAAAGCGGCTATGCGAAAAGATCCACCACACCGTTAACGTTCTCAATGACGTAATTAAATCACAATATGAAAAACTTTAAAGAAGCCTACCTGCCCATCTAACATTTTTCTAGTAATTAGTGCTAACTATAAATGCGAGGAATATTAATACGTTTTAACTTTTTCCCCACTGCGTACGTTCTTTAGTTATGCAATATCTATTCCTTGAAACAAATGTTTTATTTTTAATAGCGAAACTTTATTACACAATTATGTATAAGAAAAATCAGTCTTGGATATGGCTAAGGAAAATTGATCTTACCTAGTTCTCATCAAGGCGCGATCGTATGAGATGTGGCTCAAATTGAGAACCCCCTCTTTCGAGACAAATTCGTGTGCGTCTTATAGTTTCTTTGTGGACTCTCACAAGAAACGAGGGATCTTCGATACTTTTCTCATTAAGTTGTTCGAACACTGCAGAGATCCGCGTCTTCATTTCGTCCGACGTATCGCACTGACGACTGAATACTCGTTCCTTAACGTGACCCCACAGGAAAAAGTCTAATGGGGTCAAATCAGGTGAGCGAGGAGGCCAGATGCAAGTACCAAAACGGCCAATCCATCTGGAGGGAAATTCTTGATTTAAGTGATCTCTGACGACTCTAACAACGTGAGGCGGTGCTCCATCATGCTGAAACCACATATGTCCTAATTGTGCCAAAGGGACTTCATCTAAAAGATCTGTGACAGGTCCTTGTAAAAGTTCCAAGTATGAAGCACCGTCCATCCTTTGGGGTAGGTAAACTGGTCCAAAAATCTTCCCCTGGTGGATTCCTGCCCATACGTTTACTGACCACCTGATTTGATGTCCAGTTTCGTGGACTGCATGCGGATTTGTATCAGACCAGATATGTGAATTACGACGGTTCCACATACCGTTCCTGGTGAAGGTGGACTCGTCTGTCCACAAAACATTCTTTACAAATCTCAATGCGTTCTGTTGGCTTAACAGCCATCTGCAAAATTGAGTCCTTCTCTCCATGTCAGTTGGCAATAGTGCTTGCACTTTGTAGATTTTGTAAGGCCTCCGTTTGTGTTTTTTTAATATTTTGTGGACCGTTGTAAACGTAATCGAAATTCCACTACTGCGAAGAATCCTCGACGCAGTTCTGAGTCCAAGACGCGGATTTTGATTAAAAAGCTGTAACACCCGCTCTTCTTTCCTAACGTCCGCTTGGATCCTGCCTCCGCATCTTATCGGGGTGATCGGCTGGTTATCCAAAATTCGCTGATAAGCTGCAGTAATAAGCCTTGGGTCGGAAGGGTGCTGTGCGTTTGGAAATCGGCTACAATAAATAGACAATGCACGAGATGCATTGCCACGTGCTTCTCCATAACACATGAGCATTTGCCCGTATTCTCTTGCACTATACTTGTACATGCTGTACACGAACACAACACAAAAAAAAACACAAAACTGAAATAAAACAAAACGCGGTTATTGTTTTTTTTAACTTCGTAAATGACGTAAGAAGTTCCGGAATAGACGCGCGTTAAATCGTAGCGAAATCCAAAGGCGCACTGATCAAATAAAAATTTTGATTACCTATAAATTAGAAATAGTAGGGTGACCATCCTGAGGTCTTAAAATGCTGGAATATCTAGGGTCCAGGATCTATCGGCACTAACGAGATTTAGAAGAATCTTAATAACGAATAATATGATTGTTTCGATATTTAATTGTTATTTTTTAAATTTAATTAATGGAAACCATATAAATATTACTTATTTTAACTGAATATCATTTTGTATTTTATTTTGATACGGTATAGTGATAACACCATAAGCACCGTAAAATTCAGCAAAGCCCGCAAATACACAGCATGCCTTGGAAAAGGGTTATAATATTGAACGCCAAAGTACTTGAAAAAAAAATGTCTGCTGCCAAGATGAGGTGGAGGCGGTGCGTACGTGTTCTGCGCACCACCCGATATGGAGGTCGGATGAGCAGGCCCTTTACACTCTCCAAGAGATAGAGCTTAAAAGGGTATTTGCTTGCCGGTTTGTTGGAGGAATACGGATCCCAGGTCCAGCTATCATTGATTTCGATTTTGATTTCGAGACAACTCGGGAGTTTTTAGTCAGTAGAAGTTTAACCCACTGGCATGACCGCTTTCGAGGTGGCTCTGATGGTCCTATACAGGATTTTCCTCTGGATTACCAAAAAAAAGCGAATAATATGTTTTCTTCTATGTTAGGATATTATGTATGGTTACAAGCGACATTTTCTTTATACAAATGCAGCGGATCTAAAATTTGTAACGTTTACATTATTAACATTTTGTACAGTCCGCGGTTGTAATCCTTCTAGACCCTCATCGAAACCTTTTCTAGGAACGGAGCCCTAACACCAGTTAACCATAATCCTTTGATCCCTCAAAATCTTGTTTCACTATTCACATAAGTGTATTTTATTCTCAAAATTTCATTTATAAATCTAACGCAATGTTCTTGTGGATAACAAGCTAGTCCTATATCACTTACCTGAAACGTCATTTCATCGTGTAACTGAAAAGGCTAAATGTGAGCATTACTGTACAGTTAGCAAGTTTTGCTATTTTCATTTAATACAAATCTAGTATATTACTATTTTGTAAAACACTGGTCTAAACTATCAATGAAATAAATAAACTATCGATTGGAAAGATATGCCGCAGAGACATAAACATTTTCCGTAGACAAACACGTAAAAAAAAGAAGTGCTAGATTTAAATCTTATAAAGACGTTATAGTGAATAACACTTAAAACTTTACAGTGCCATGCTGTACCCTTTCAATATGCAATAAAAAGTTATTTCAGGTGCAGTGTACTCACTTTGTTGTAATAAAATAGAGAAAATATGAGGTTAACCGTTTTTTGTAATAAAATATTAATCTGCTAAATTAGGTAGGTAGATTTTTACAAATGAATTTCATAATAGCGTATTTTTCATTTATTTATTTAAAATCGTTGATACTATTTCAAACGATTTGATACGAGCTGCTGCCTGGTAATAGAACATTTTTAACGTAGACCTATAATTACTATTTGTTAAAAGACTAATAATTATGTTTGTAAAGCGCTGAGACATTTATTACAGGTTTTGAAGAAAGATTTTATTTTTATTTTAGCTTGTGTTCTTTAATTATTTAATTAAAATAATACCCCGGATTATTTTTTAATTTAGAATAGCTATAAATCAGAAAAGATCACATTTTTAACTAATATGTATAGTCTCGGTACTAGAAATATGATTGTCACCCCATGATTGCCTCGTCCTCGTGACTCCTCTGAGTTACCAGACAGAATAATAAAAATTACACAATTAGACTAATTAAGATTTAAATAAGAATTTCAGTTTTGACTACTTAAAATACAGTAGGTATAATATTTTACAGTAAACAAAAATGCTAGTTTAAAGATTTATGATTATCAATCTGACTCACTCGCTTCTATTTAGTGCAGTAATCGTTTTATAAATTACTGAATTCAAGGCTTCCTTTCGTTTGAAATTGTGACAATTACTTCGTTGACGATGTATGTATGATAATGTATAGAGCATGACATCCTAGAAAAATAATTGATCTTCTATCTTATAGAAAACAAGTGACATTACAAAAGATCTCAATATCTTACCGCTAAAGTTATCCTCAATATTAAATTATACTACTAAAATACGGAGCATTCCATTTTTAATATTATTAAAAATTTTATTTGTATGTTTATTTATCTAAAGAACATTCTTAAAAAATACAGTAAATTGCTGTAATTTCAGTGTAATAGGTCGCATTGAAGGGATTAAACGGAGACACCCGATTGGTCGTTCTAATTAAATCCGATTGGTCGTGCGGTGTTGCGCTTTTTTAAGAAGTCTGCACACAATACTTTATTACAGTGACGGTCATTTCATACAAACATAAAAGCAATGCTTGTCCCACGCTCTAAGAGTATTTAATTCTAATATTATGAATTATAATAAATTAATTTTGGTTTTTTTAAATAACTTGTTTTTACTATATCTATCGATCCATCGAGAAAGTATTACAACAAATCATTCGCATTAAATGTGTAGGTACCAGTGCTACCTACAACCACAACTACCGTGTATCTAGCGGGTTTTATAGGGGTAAAGCAAGCATGCTTTGAACAAAAAAAAAGTAATTTTATGGTTTGTACTAATGAATATCAATTAAATTTTATGTGTAAAATATTAATCAAAAAAAGAAAAGCATTTCATTGCATGTTCCGTAGTCGAACAAATAATGACAGTTCGCCATATTGCGTATTTTTTTAATATTAAGTTTTACGGCCATATTGTGTATATTATCATATCTTAGTTTCAGTGTTTCCACTTTTAGAGATTTTTTCCTCTTTTTAGAAAAAAAAAAACTAATAGTATGTATAGCTTAGAGACATTTTAGGAATTTAGGAAAATTTGTGGTTTCGGAGTTTTTTTTTTTAAGGTAGTGAAAGACGTGTTTAGCTTTTTAAATGTTTGATAACAAAATGCAAATAGCAGACAATGAATTAAGAAACCTAGCTCTCATCGAAACCAAGTATTATGGGGTTGAAGTTGAGGAAATAACCTGGAGATTGTGCGGCTGAATTTAATTCACTCCTCCTTATCATACTATAAATTGACAAGACGTCGTGCGCTCCCATTCGCACGAAGGTAATAACCCCTTTTTTATTGTTACGATTTACCAAGGAGTAGTATTCGCTTCCTGTATCTATTTTTCTATCTTCTGATAACATGGGAATCTTCAAACGACGAGTGAATCGGTATTTGTTAGGTGAACGCGTTCCATCATCAACCTCATCATCACTTTGCATCAGGTGAAATTAAAGTCAAGCGCAAGCTTATCTGTAATAAATAAAGGAATGAATAAAATGTCAGCTAAAATTTATTTGAATAAAATATTAAGCTTGAAAGTTATCATGGTAATTTCATGTAATGTAGCAATTTAATCAATACTTCACAGCCTCGCCGTGCCGCGTCCTTGCAAGCACAATCTGGAGAGGCCTTAGCTTACTAGGTTTTACGACAAAGCGCGTCACCACGTTGCATAGACATCTCGGACGTCGCAGCCTATCGTGAACCAACGGGTCTGCTAAGATTGATATGCCGGAGCGGTTGCCAGCATCACAACGTCTTATTCTTCGATTTGGATCGGATTAACTAAGTGTTCAAATAATGTCCAGAATCTTTTCATCCACGGCTTTTTAAACGCAGTGAAAACGTTTTAATCTTCCGATGTTATTGTTTCCTCTTTCTTTCTCGTCGAAAATTACGTCAAATGTAGTCAGATGGTCAAAATGGTTATCATTACAAATTAATTATCTTATGGTCATTCAAATAGCAACTATCCTATGGAATGTGATTTCTCAATCAAAATATTAATTTGTTCTTTTTGACGCGTCTATCTCAGGCGAAAATTCAAGTGAATTGTTAAAACCTACACCGATAAATCGGAAACTACACGAACATAAAACACCAATGCTACAGTCACCAAAACTATTACAAACGGGAATGATGTAATGTTAATACGTTTGCACGGTGTCGTGTACAGGCTCCATTACATCGCCTTGAACTCGAGCGCACGTTAGCGAGGTTCACGGATATTGAGTAAAATTAGGTCACCCGTCAGCTGTTTTATTTTCGTTACATTGCTGTTTTTCGTATTGTTTGACTAATTTTATTAAATAACTTAGATTTTAGACTATGTAGGTTTTATTTATGGTGTATAGTAGTAATACATGCGAAAAATTAAAAATAATCATCAGTCAATTTTTTTTTTTTTTTCAAAAATTTCAGTCCTACTGTGTTCAGAAGCTTGTTCCGATTCTATATTTTCAGTATTAGGGAGTTAAAAAAAAACACCCTGTATATGTATTGAGTATCTTCCTTATTTTATACTATACGTTTTCCTTGTTTGTTTATTGGCAAGTATCCAATTCTTGCATTATAAAATCCATGGTATGATGATTGAAAATTTATTTTCAATAAATTAGGGTATTCTCACACGCGGCAACGTATTTTTGGTAATGGCAACGCAACTAACAGGCACCCGTACAACTATGCGTAACGAATTGCGTTGAGCCGTGAACAAAAATCAAGTTGTTTTATGAGAAAACTGTGATTTAAATACAGTTACTATTTATACAATTTAAGTTTCATACTTTAAAATGTAAGTAATTTTCAATAAAACTTAATTTAAATTACAATTAAAAATTAATTTTTCAGTTTGTCCTAAATGAAAAATTTCTAAGAGAACATAAGTTTAGCGGTGACTTTAAATATACATTATTACAGATCAGCAAAAGGTTTTGAGGCACTCGTTTAGAAGTCTTGTTTAATTATTATGTGACCTTGCACTTCAAATTACTTATAAAGAGCATTAATAAAGCCGCGGAGAACGCGAAATTGTTTTAATTGACAAATTGACTATAGTCAAACGCTTGTGCTGCAAACGTTTTGTTTTGTAAAGCTGAGTCATATCTAAAATCTAAATCTAAAAGTTGTCATTAAATATGTATTAAGTGAAAGCGATTTTTTTTATTAGATCCATCGAAATACATTCGTGTATCTAAGACTGTGAAGTCTTGACTACATTTTCTGCCTAATTACATTTTATGGACTTGCCGTTAATTATATACTAATGTAAAACAACATTCCAGGGGTACTACTCTGTCGTGCATTATCTTTATCTTGCACTATTACCCGGTGGCAAAAAGCTCTTTTAACTTAAATAAGTTTTTAGCTATTATTACTCCTTAATTTATAAGTGAATTTTCATAAACAAATTAATGAATTGTTCTGCATCTGAATGTAAATAACGTAAATCTTTGGGTATATAAAATAAGCAATAATATATGTAAAATCGCTTACAGAACAATGCTTTTATTTGGAAATATTGTTTACAAAAATTTGATTATAATTGACTTACATCATCCACAAGTATTCTTCATTATTTTTGCTTGCCTGTCTCTGTAGACCACCAAACTGGGAACCTATAATAATGCGAATCGTTTTAATAAAATGCTATTTTGAATGTTTCAGTTTTTATAACTGTTTACAAGTCCATTAACCAAAATCAATCAGACAAACTTTCTAAACGTCAATTGATTTGTTGTTGATTTTTTGATATACTAAAGAGTAAATTTAAAACAGTGATCACAGGACAGTATCTAAAAATTTTCAATAATGCATCTGCAATGCAAATTTTGGATAAGTATTGTTATTAATTAGGTATAAAAATAGTTTAATATATACAATTTTTGGTAATAATGTTTGTATTTCTCTCATATAGTAGATTATTAAAACTAATTTAAATCCAAATATGTAGCGAAAGTTATTTAAAGGTCCTATACTTATTATATCCTTCCCTATGACAAGAATACATATGTAGATGATTTTTGCCATTTATTAGCGCTTTTTTCTTATTTCAAAACAAATTATTGAATTGAACATGAAAAACCATTTTACTACATTGTTACTTCACCGTTATCTTTTAAATAAACAAGTGTATAGAGACTTAGATATTTTTATATATGTCGTCTTAGTGACAAAAGGAATTATCTTAATCATTTGACGTTATTTTATTCATATAACCAGTTACTATTAAAACTGGTCATACCGGTGACATAAAAACAGTGAGACAAAACATGCAACCAGGAACTTTAAACGCGAAGCAAAGCAGAAACACCAGTTTTATGGCAGAAAATCTAAATTACCTTAAAATGTAGTAAACACAATGATAAGCTTTACTATTTCGGTGAAGGTCTTAAAATTCGTAAAGCGCTTCCTATTATATTCTTGTCAGTAGAGTTATATGGTTAAAAGCTAGTATTTACCAGTATTTACGATAGTCCTAACAAAACTAATTTCGACTTTAATCATTTAGAGGCGCTACGAAAAGAATTTCTTTGTATACATATGTAGACACAGTTTGTATTTGTGTTTCTTTGTATAGATAACGCAATAAGTTGTACGATAATAATTTGTACAAATATTGAAATATAAAGATATCTGTAATTATCATCTTATTGCAATTAATCATTTTTATGACATAATTATTATTTTTCGGTCTACAATTTCCGACTACAATATAGGGTTAAAGAATAAAATTGAAATTAACACATTCTTTTTTTAGTGTGAATAATTGTAGTGCTATGTTTAAAGCTATTATATTTTAAAACAAAAAAATATTTAATATAAGTAATATTAATCATTATTTCGTATGGTATAGTAATAAAAAACAATATAAACCTTTGTAATATTTTTGTCTTTCTTCTCTTAAATATCTATATTGACATAAAACTACCAATACTTTAATGCATCGCCAAAAAGCCGAAGAACGCGTGAGATTTTTTTTTATAGTTTATTATACATACTATCTATCTATTTATCTAAAGTAGCAAAAGGCAGTATGCTTATGGGCTTAAAACCCGTTATATACAGAGATATGAGGAACAAGGATAAAATCAACATATAATTAAAACTAATTAACTGAATAGGGTTGTTAAAACAAGTTTACATTCCTTACTAGGTGCGGCTCAAAGTCCAGTGACTGGACACATTTAAATTCATGAATATTCTGACAAATGTGAAGGACAGCGGTAACAAATTTACATTTTACTCTTGCAACAAACACTATACATAATGGGATATTTATTTATTAAGTACATATATTAGCAGATTCCCTACAGGAAAAAGTAATTATTATACAATCAAAAAGTATTCAATAATATTTAATATAATATTATAAAGCTGAAGAGTTTGTTTGTTTGTTTGAACGCGCTAATCTCAGGAACTATTGGTTCGAATTGAAAAATTATTTTTGTGTTGAATAGAACATTTATCGTGGAAGGCTTTAGGCTATATAACATCACGATGCAATAATTAGGAGCGAAGAAATAATGGAAAATGTGAAAAAAACGGGGAAAATTATTCATCCTTGAGTGCTTCCATTGCGTGCGCTGCGAAAACGGTTCAAGATACCAAAAATATATGTATGACAGAGTTATTTCTCTTAAAATGATCTAAAAAAATGTCCATGACAGTATATGTCTATCTTTTAAGATTAACTCACTAGAACCGTTTTTATGGTAATCAAATTTGGTCGAAATTAATGCATTATTTGTTAAGAGTTGTATCAACGTAATAATACTAATCTTTATCCAAATAAATGTGTTGTTGATTAAGAGTATTTAATTGTGAACAAAATTGTCTTTGACATCACTTAATTTCAATGAACATCTTAGAAGATATTACAATAACTTATATAGCAAAACAACGTTTGCCGGATCAGCTAGTATTTAATATTATTGGAGGAGAATACTTTTTTTTTCCAACGATTGATAACAGAACCGGGCTGGAGGGCGAACACTAGTATTGGTGAAGCAAACTGCTTATATTTTTGATGATTCTAAGTAAGGGTAGATTTCCAGACTGGTCTTTTATTTAAATTGGAATGACCATCGCCTTAAGGACCAAAACTACTGTAGTTTGGAGATACAAGAGTATTTTGCCGCCTGCGATTTCTTTCCGGAGCGAACAATCGAAGAAAGAAACTATCCCGTTCAAAACTGAACATGACATCACGTATACTATGTTGTCTATGTATATTAACGATGCCAATTGACTATCAGTTGACCTCATAATTAATTATCATGGCTGTATGTGTGTCATTGAATATTTACGTTCCTCATGGTTGATTAGTAGTGAGATATGTTTTTATCCAACCTTATATTTTTATTAAAGTGTTATAGATAAAATTGTCTGTCTGGTGTTTTATCTAGTATACATACCTAAACCAGTTGAAAACTTTTTAGGTTTACTACATGGTACAAAATTCTATAAAACAGGCGTCATAAGATAAATAGAGATGGCGGTGTTTACATAAAATAACGTTATGACCGGTGGTCGTGGGTGTGGTTTTAAGAAGACACGAATTTGGCGTTTTACAGTTTATTTGCATTTTAAGGCACACCGAACTGCGACGTACACGCACGTACTCCCGCCTTGGGTCTCGGTAGTCGACTAACTTCCAAGCGTCCCGTGCGCGCGCGCATCCTCTTACCCCGCACGTCTCGTAACACCCTAACGACCCTTAGGGCGACAACTGCGTACCGGGTTACGTCTACATGCTATAACGTAAGAATTAGTATCTGCTGAGCATTCGTGTAGTAGTCGAAGACCTATGCTGCTATGTACATTAGGTACTCTGTTGTTAAATGTCCCATTTTTAATATATTTATGATTTATAATTTTTGTTTTTTTAGCTTATTGTATAGTTTTACATTTTGTTAGCTTATTGAATACAATATAACTAAAAATTCTTATCACTAGTTACGATAAAAAAAAATGACTAGCATTGGTGCCTCTTTCCTAATAATAATAATATCTTTAAATTACATTGAGACTGAAAAAATAATTTTGTTTCAATTTAATATTAAAATTAAAGGCTTGTAATTATTTTATAGGAATTTTAGGAATAATCTTAAGTGTACCTATACATTGGTTTGAATACCTTGACCTAGCCATTCTAAGAGTGAGTATGGCACCTGACCTAAAAATCTAGATTTAGGTCGTCAAATTGTTCTTTTTCACGTAGAACTATAACACTGTCTATAAATCATTTTAATATAAAGTTTATTTTGTTATTAAATTCTCTTGACTTAGTTTTATTCAAATATACTTTAATAGTAGAATTATTTTGATATTAAAACACCTTAATAGGTATCAAGTAATGTTATATTGATATTTTAGATTATATTTATATTACGTTCCTAGGCCCTTTAAATCCTATTTATTTCTTAATAATACTGATACCCTATTACCTAAATAATGATGACTTAATTAATTTGTGGATTTACAACATTCTAACTATCCCAAATGTCAATTTTCTGCTGCTAATTAGGTCGCATTCTGGTTTTTAATGTGTAACATTATAGCTGATTATAATTGTAATTTAAATATAGAGGTGGATACTCATCCAGTTATTAGTGCTCCTAGATTTTGTTTTTTTAAAATGATTTGTATTGCATATCAACCACCCTGTGCTAAACCAAATAGACATCTGTGTGACTTTTCGTGGATTAAGGCAAAGGAATAGGTAAGTGAATTCTAACCATGCCTCCGTATAAGTGCCGTCATATGACGCTAGTTTTAATGTATAATAGGAAGAACTTCAATTTGAAAATTCTGTGTAAATACGACTGAATTTAGAAAAAAGATAAATATGAGCAAACTAATTTTATATCTAATGAAACTTCATATAATAGATATGCACGTTAAAAATAAGGAATATTGTCAAGTATAAAAACAATATAGTAAGTATTAAGAAACAATAAATGTATTGCCTTTTTATCTCATAAAGTGGAAGTTTTACTGTGTAAACTAAAAATCATATTGAAATAAATTATGTACAGAAAATAATTAAACTAAAATAAACTACGTGACACAAGTCAGAACGGTCGATTGCGATAAACCCATGTGAAGTGTCGGCAAGGTTTTTTTGAATGTTTACGTAGGATGGGAGGTGTGGTTGAATATTTATGTTTTATGTGACGTGAGTCGTGACTCGCTTCCCGCTGCTATTCATTCTACAATTATTATCAAATAAATTAACGTAAAGGAATTTAATTTTAATATAAATATTTAAAATTCAAAAGACACATTATTATTTGAGGTTATTAATTGATTCATTCTTTATTTTTTAGGAATATTTTATGTATGAGTTAAACCATTTTAAAATAAAAAAAGAATAGTTATCTAGATAAATAATAAGTTTAAAAATATAATATCTCACCTGATGAATTTGATGAGTTGGAAGTAACGCTGGTTTCACTTTCTGTGCGAGATCTTGTACTGAATAGCAAATTCCAAGGATTGTAGCTTGTATTCTGTGTAGTATTACGATTTTTCGCTGCGTCTTTATTTTTAGAATCCATTTTATTGTATAAAATAATTAAATAATTTTAAATAAGATAGTAACGTGTACAGAAATAGACTCCCGCGCACACTGGTTGATAGTACAATAATATGACAGCACAGTACCAATAACAAACTAACAGTCACAACCACTCCACGCAACGAAACAAGTCAGCGTTGTTTTGGTCCGATCGCACACGAAAAGGAACGGAGATACACGATTTAGTATTTATTTTGTGTTGTTGCGGACTTCGTAACAGGCGTAGTTTGCTTTTTGTGATATCAACATGAGGAATGACCTCATCAACTCGTCACACAAAGTAGTTGGCATGTTAACGGATACAATTAAAGTAATTGTTTCTCAGCGTTAAAATAATTATTTGTGCGCGTTAAAACAAGTTTGAATTATATGGTATTGTTTACAACTCTACCGGGCTTAGGGGGCGAGCACAGAAGGTACCCAGTCAACGAACTTATGGGTTGGGTTGTAACGCAAGGGCACCCCTGTGGGTACGGACTTCGACTTGGGCAGCCAGCCAGAAAAAGAACCTACGGTGATGTACTAGCGTTTCGGAAACGACTACCTTGAGAAAAAAGTCGAAAGAAACTCGAGGCTTCGTCAGAGTAGTGCAGCTTTCCTAATGTTTATATATTCCCTACGGTAAATATTTAAAATATAAAATTGTATTATTTTCGTATACATATAATTTTTTTTATTTATTATATTTACGTTATAACTATTTGCTTAAATGAAAATACATAATAGCTATGTAAGTTTTTTAAAGTGACATTGACAACGTGCTCTGCGATCAAACGTGGACTAAACTAATAGAAACCTACAGAAAACGTAATAATATTCAACAAAACATTAATATAATAAATACAAGATGAAGATTCCGTACGTAGTATCTCTGAATTCGAGGGAAGCATATACTACGTCTAAATTTATGAAAATATCAGCAGGCGAATCCTCCCGTAAGGTGCTTGCTGAAGATTTCGAATGGGACGATGATTTCACTCCGGCTCCTTTAACGTACTATGCCGCTATAGCTCTGTCGAGCATATTCCATAGAATTAACCCTCTTCATAAAATCTTACAAAAAGATGTAGACATATTAATGGATTTGTATACCGCTGATATACCACTCAAATATAGCGTTCCTCTTATTAAGGTAGTAAAGATATTAAGTTTTCTGATTAAGGAGTTATTGTAGACAGATTTAATAAATGTCTTGTTTTAGGATGAACAATTTTGGAAAAGGTCTTATGCTAGCAAATTTCCAACAAGAAAAGAAATTGGAGTATCTTTTTGGAAAGGAAAATTTTTATCTGCAACTCTACAGAATTACTTAGAGAATTGTAATCCTGATGTGTTTATTGAAGATGATGCTGTGGAACTTTCTGCTTTGGTTTTCTGCTTTTTTCTTCATCAGCTAGTTCTTTCAAATTCTTGAAGCGTATTAACATATATTTCATTTTTAGGTCAGCCCGTATATTTACGAGTTGAATTTAAATCAACTCCAAATGGTTCGTCAGCCCACACCGGCGTATCCATATGAAGACGTTGTCGAAGATACATGTCTTTTTAGTGTTCCTAGAGTTTACGATCACATTCCGTTAGAACCAGTTTTGGTCAAGTTATATAATCTCCAAGAAATATCTTTGGTATTTGGTATAAATGATTTACAAGATAATTACATACCGAGATACTTTGAATTTAGTATGGGAGATTGTGAGTCTCTTTGTCGAGGACTAGAGGATTTGAGACATCTCCGTGTCTTTCGTATAAATCGCAGCAATCTAGATTGTTCTAAAGTGAAGCTAATTTTGCAAAATCTAGTAAAAAAGGAGAGCATAGAAGAGTTGGATTTTAATCATTGTAAGATTGGAGATTACGGTATGAAAGCGCTTGGTGGTTTTATCTTCATTCATTCAAATGTAAAAAGAGTCAGGATAGCAAATAATAGATTTAAAGAAGTTGGAGTTCAGGGTATTGCTTATGCTTTACAAATGAAACCTGCCGCCCCTATAGAACTATTAGGTATTATTTAATTATACCAATTTTACAATAATCAATTATTAACTGATTATAATGTATTTTGCTTTGCAAGATTTCAGCTTGAACCCGATGAATTTACAATGTGCAACTACATTTGCGGCTGCTTTTGTACGTTGTAAAGAAAAACCTCAAACCCTTATAGTGAATTCGTGTGGATTTACTGGAGCGTCAGCGGAGAAGGTCAAATAATCTTATCAATAATGCATTAATGTTACGTCGAATTAAGTAACTAAATTATGAAATATAATTGCATAAATAATCTGTAGATAGCTTAGTGCAATGCATTTATCAAAATTATAGTTAATGACTTGTTTTTGATAAAAAACCGATTTAAGAATTTTGTAGAAGTTTTTTATACGTAGTTTAAAATTATCTTATCCCAAGTAATAATGTGGCTTTTTCTTTCCCATAAAATCATTGTCATTTTTATAAGTCCTCTCTTTTAACAAATAAAATTCCTTTATTAAAGCACCTGTAATTCCTTAATTAACAATCTATGCTATTGTCCTACGTAGGGGACAAACGCCGTTACGCGACGCAATCCGAAGCATTACGAAAATATCGGTAGCAGCCAGACTGAGATTTTTAGACCACACTTTGATTTCGCGCAGGGAATAAATTTGTCTTTAATAAAAACTGAATATATCATAGGCATGTAGACGTAACCCGATACGCAGTTGTCGCCCTAAGGGTCGTTAGGGTGTTACAAGACGTGCGGGGTAAGAGGATGCGCGCGCGCACGGGACGCTTGGAAGTTAGTCGACTACCGAGACCCAAGGCGGGAGTACGTGCGTGTACGTCGCAGTTCGGTGTGCCTTAAAATGCAAATAAACTGTAAAACGCCAAATTCGTGTCTTACTAAAACCACACCCACGACCACCGGTCATATCTGGCGCCCAACGTGGGGTATATAACTTAAATATAGCTTAAGTGTTCATAGATACAAGTCAAAGTTGAGAAACTCAGTGACTTATCACATGCTTTAACATTAATTGAATAATATAATTTGTAATGTTTGATTTAAGTCTAAGCAAAATTCAAGTAGTGACTATAAATTTCAACCTCACAACGCTTTGCGCCGTGACGCGACACCGTAAGCATCTGTCTTTCGAACGACGATAAGCCTTGCTTAATTTTGGATATAAAAAATGAAACTCTCTAAATTCACTTTAAATTTATAATACTTGTTTTCTTTCTTCTTTGTTTCTAAGTTTTTATAAGTCCAAGTATTAAAATATCAATGTTGCAATAACGTTGCAAGTGACTTTCTATTATTATATTAGGAATGAACTGAAATCATGTCGTTTGTTGTGTCGCTTGTGTCTCACTAAGTTACGTCACATCGTAATATGTCGTATATTGTGCTTGTTGCTGACGCAGGAAAATGCCTTAGACTTTTTTTTTTAGATGGCAGGGCTTCTCAGTTTGAATAGAGGATTGGTTCGATTAGACATAGCTGCCAATGATTTATCAGGCGAGGCAGAGAAGACGCTCATTCGTGCTCTTGAGCAAAATAGAAAGGTACTCCAGGTGGATCTACGACGAACACGTACGCTACTTGCTTTCTTTTTTATTTAGTGTAGTCATCGAAAAAAGGAAATGTATATAATTTCATACTTCGAAGGGAAATCTTTAAGCACGTTGGGCATTTTGGGTATGTAAAATCATCGAACTTGAGTGACCATCACACTCTCATACATTTATTGACATATATATATGTGTGCTATATATAAAGCTCTTTAATTACATTTATTTCTTAATCCTAAAATCCAAAAAATATTTCATAATAGCCCTAAAACAATGCTTACAAGTTTGTGAGGCTAAGAAAATTTCTCTTCGGACGTACAGTTTTACAATTGACAGTTATATTTTCTAAATACATGTCTACAATTTAACCACAGATATATCAGAAGAAACGCAAGCAAAAGTATATGAATTGTTGGAGCGCAACAAAGGTCTACTCGGTCAAGAAAGGGAGCCAAGTGATGAAATCCCACCATTGTATCTCAATGAACCGGAATATCTTATATGGGAATATAATCCAAATAATCCTGACTATATTCCTGGACGTTATCCAGAAAGAGTGCCTGAAGTATAAAATCATCGTTTTTTAAAGTATTATTGTGCCAATACGTATCAAATTCACGCACCGCCACACTGATAGATCAAAGATATAATTAATTTTGTAGTTCAATTAGTAACATTTATACTATTTTGTCTCCAGAGTACGTTCATTAAATTTAAAAAGATCGAGAATATAATTTAATTGTTTAATTTAGTTGTTGTTTGTATTGTTGTTGTAATTTTTTTTTATTGTTGTAAGTACAGTGAGTCCAAAAACTATTCATCTAGTTGCAAGTTTAAACAAAAATTGTGTCTAAAGAACAAGGTAAGGAGCAAATAAAATCTCGATTAGTCATACATGTTGAAAGAAGCTTTTTTAACTATAATTATCCAAAAATAAGTACATAAACAATTTTCTAGCGATAACAAGCGTAACAAAAAACTAAACATTCATTTTTAGCTAGTTCAAAAAGTATTCGTCCATACCATGTTTCATGGCGTTTTGAGCTACAGAACATAATTTTAGAATAGGATTTAGTACTTAGTTGGATTTCCCTTCGCGGCAATCATTGCTTGGACCCTTCTGGGCATAGAATCAACAAAAATTTTTGCCACAGAAGATGGAATTTTATCCCATTTTTACTGAAGTGCTCATTTTAAGTTATTCTTGTAACTGATGTGCCTTTTCTAATATTAGCTTCAAGCACTTTTCAAAGATTTTCGATTGGATTCATATCTGGACTTTAACGTGGCGTATGAAGTTGTTTTGGGGTGTTATATTACAGCCACAGCTTAGTATTCATAGCTGTGTGCTTAGGATTGCTGTTCTGTTGAAAGATATAATTGTCATGGAGACCCAATAACTCGGCACTTGCATTCAAATTCTCGTTTAAAATGTTTATACACATTTTATGATCTATAATGTCTAATATGAGTGCAGTTTTCCCATACCTTCTGCACTCATATACCCCCCACACAATAAGGGAATGTTTCACAATGTTGTACTGTAGGCGCGAGGTTTTGAGGCAGCACCTTAGTATTCATCTTTCCCCACACAATTTGCTTTCCATCTGACCAAATATGTTGTGTTTGCTTTTATCGGATAATATGACATACTTCCAGAAATATTTTTTCTTAAATCTATCTTCTTGGGCAAAAACGAAACGTTTTTTTGTCAATTCTGTTTGCTAATTCAAAACTTCTTGCGATCTACCCGACCATTGTACCCATTTTTTTTGCATATATTCTTGATTGTATATACTCATGCTTTTTTGCCCGTACTGTACAGTTCCTTAGGAAGCTTAAGTGCACTAACTTTTGGGTTCTTCTTAATTTCTCGCACAATAAACCTCTCGTCTTGTTCGGTCAGTGCACGAGGGCGTCTACTCCATGGATGGTTTTTCAATGTTTTTATTCTACGGAAACGTTCAATAACTGATTGTACTGTCGGTAGAGGTCTACCTGCCAACTTGGATATCTTGCAGGAAGATTTACACTCATTATGTAAGTGCCCGGTCCTTAAGAGACGATTTTATTTTCAAACTTGCGACTAGACGAATACTTTATGGACTCACTGTAGATATTTTGTTCAATTTTCTACATTTTATTCAGCATACAAGATTTTGTTATTTATCAACACAATCACTTGCCGCATTTATTATCAAAATCCTCATTGTTTCTATAACATATATTAGGTCCTTACATATGAAATTGGCGTTTTGTATGGGAGGAACAAAAAGTCGAATATTTTTTAATATAATATATTTAATTAATCAAAGTATGAACCATTATTTTCTATGCACTTTTGCCATCTCATAGGTAGTTCATTGATCCCTTTACTAAAAAAACCAGTCGGACAGGAATCAATAAAATCTTTGAAGGCGATTTGGACTGCCCCATCGGAATTGAATTTTTTCCCTTGCAAGAAGTTATCCAAATTTCGAAAAAAATTGTAATCTGTTGGAGCAAGGTCCGGGGAGTACGGAGGATGTCTTAGACTTTCCAATTGAAGCTCTTCTAATTTAGTAGCCGTCTGTTGCGCAGTGTGTGGTCTAGCGTTGTCGTGAAGCAGCAGTGGCGTGGAGCGATTGACCAGCCTAGGTTGTTTAGCCGCTAGCTTTTCCATCATGGTTTGCAATTGCTGACAATAGACATCAGCCGTAATAGTCTGGCCAGATTTGAGAAAACTGTAATGAACAATACCGGCACTAGTCCACCAAACGCTTACAAGTAACTTTTTTGGGGTTAATTTTCGCTTGGGGCAGGATTTGGCTGGCTGGCCAGGATCCAACCATTGCGCTGAGCGCTTCCGATTATCGTAAAGAACCCATTTTTCATCACAGGTAATGATTCGGTTTAAAATACCTTCATTATTGTGCCGGTTTAGTAATGTAACGCAGCAGTCGACGCGCGTTTGCCGGTTTGCTTCAGTCAATTCGTGAGGTACCTTTCAAGGTTTTTAATCTTCCCAATTTGCTTCAAGTGAATTAAAACAGTTTTATCACTAACATCGCAGCCTGCAGCTAACTCGGACGTGGTTTGCGATGGATCCGCTTCCACAATAGCCTTCAACTCTTCATTATCAACTTGAGTCTCAGGCCGTCCACGGGGCTTGTTCTGCAGGTCGAAATTTCCAGAACGAAAACGTTGGAACCAAAAACGAACTGTGTTTTCTTTTGCAACACGACCGCCATACACATCATTCACCCTTCGAGTTGTTTCCGCAGCACTAGTGCCACGGCGGAACTCGTACTCGTAAATAATGCAATATTTTAAGTTTTCCATTTTGTAAAATGAGTGACGCAAAGAGAAAAAAACAGAAGAAAAAAAACAAATGAATGACGACCATCGAAGCACAAATACACGAGTCTATAGCTGTACAAATTTGAATTTGGAATTCCTTACCAAAGAGGAGAAATTTGTGATTAAAGTGGCCAGTACGAAAAACGCCAATTTCATATGTAAGGACCTAATATTAGAAATTTGCCTCCTGTGAGTAGTAGGGATTCACAGGTTCTGGCTCACCGCCTTTGGCTCTCTCATCGGTTCTAGCTCACTGATCACGGCGGCAACCCTAAAAAAAAAAAAAAAAAAAAAAAAAAAAAAAAAAAAAAAAAAAAAAAAAAAAAAAAAAAAAAAAGGTTTTCAGGGTCGCTGAATCGAATGCAAGTATTTAAAATTGCGTAGCTTTAACCGTTTCAGAGATAGCATAACATTAACTAGGCTATAATAATACAAAAGCAATGGGGTACAGTTAACAATGGATCATCCGAGCAAGGGTCGCCTATTGTTCAGCTCGAACGCTATTGTTTGAATCGAGTTACGGTCGGAGGGTCTCAGGTAGTTTTTCTATGTATAATAAAAAGCTGTCTACATTCCTTCATTACTCATATTCATTTATTTTAAAACAGTAATTAAACAAATTCCATAATAACATATCATTGTACATGGTATCGATGTCAAATTGATTAATAAAGTAATTCATTGTACAGTTGTGCAACTTGTAGTACAAATACATTAAACAGTATTGACCACATACTGAAGTCCAATTGTTTTGCAATATTTTTTTATTGAAACTCCATCGGTGGCTATTTCTCTTTAAGAATGCATAGTGATATCCAGAAGGTGGTCGTCCATAGGAGTCGAAAAATTCACCAAAACCATTTTTGTCTATATGTAGTGCAACCCAATGTGATCCAGGTTTTGTATCGGGGTCCAAATTACTAATTAAATAAGTAGGAGTTTCCATGTATATCGGTAATCTATTTGCAGCATACACATTATACCGCAAACTTGGATGTATTTCGTTCAAATATTTCTGTAGTTCTATTGTATTCATATTTATTTAAAAATACAACTTTCCAACCCCAGAGATCGCAAACATGTGTGCGATTGTAATTACAGTAACTTATTATATATCGAAAGGGTGATTATTAAAAATAATACAAAGTAAGTTCATTTTAATTAATTTATTCAAAAATGTACACACAAAGAGATACATACAAATATTACAAAGTTAATATTTTTACAATATATATATATTCAACTATTATAATCGACGGATACATTGCGGTTTTTATCTATTTCAATAACATTATCAAATTCGGCGTAAACAATACAGTTAATAGTTTGTACAAGCGTTGACTCAAATCGAACTTCTAATCTTACAGTGCCATGTCTTATAAGATTCCAATGACCTGAAGAGTTGGCTGATAAATCCGGAGTTAAATCAAAAGCTAACAAACAGTAACCGTTCGAATATTGTTCTCTCGAAATTCCATTCCCTTCATTTAAAAAATGTATACCCGTACCCGAAAATAATGTATGATAAGCCGTGGTGAAAATATGGTTTTCAAACGAAGGTTGTAAAGCTTTCGAAGGTATTTGTTGACCATCAATATATAAACAAAATGTGTTAATGTTGTAATTTTCGAAATTAAATGGATTTTTAGTGAGATTACCGTTAAATGCCCCGTTATCAACAAACCCAATAATACATCTTTTTGGGACTTGCCCCAAAAAAATGTTGTCAAGTGTTTTGCCTTGAATCCCAGACGGTATAGTTAAAACTTTCACTTCAGCTCGAGTGACGGGATATTTTGCTGTAGAAAAAGCCAATGCTTTTTGATGTGCAAGTAAAACAGTTGGATTGATTCGTGCTTTACGAACGATAAGTGTTGCATCTGTAATGCATACTTTAAACTTTGAATCACTTGAAGGGGCCATTAAGTTAAATGTTTCTCTAGAGCGAACTAATTTAACTGACATTTCTACACCATTGATCAAGAACTTTTCTTGGTTAAATATATCGCCATGTAAGTGTCCAATCATTTCAATTTCTTGACTTTCAGAAGCTAATTTTTGTCTTTTAACAAATCCTCCATTTTCCTCGCCGGTTTCATTCATTTTGTTGGCTGTATCTTCATACCAAAGGCCACACGTAAGATGAGATTCTTTAGCTGGTTTAGCATAATTCAACAAAGTTTCCATGTAGGCACGATACGCATATGTATTATTTGGAGGTGATATAAGTTTTTGATTTAAATAGACATCAAGTTGACTGAAGATTGAATGCAACCAATTATTAACCGGAGCCACTACCGTTGAGGCAGCTACCTTAGAGGAATCTTGATGCAATATCCTGGCTTTTATATGAATCAAAGTATGAGACAGATCTATATAATCTTCACCAGTTCCTGGTACTTGAAATTCGAGGGGCCCATCATCAGCTAGAGATGATATAGGTTTATAATGTATCCATATTCCATTTTCTATACTAGTTTGTGTTGAGGGTAATGCAAATAAATCTAACTCTGATTTAATGCACTCACATGATTTGTTATGTAGAAATGACATTTTATGAAAATATGTCTTTGATTTTAGTATGACTTGACTTTGATTTTTTGATACCTTTCACCTTGACATTCGGTGCTGAAATGAGAGAATTCAAACGGTTCCTCTTTTTTATATATCCTGAACCGGACATGTTAATTCGATTAATTTTATCTTGAGCTTTTTTGTGTAAATTTGAGCTGGCCTCTTTCAATCTAGTTCTTATTGAATCTTCCATGGGGCGTGCATTAACCATATCCGATAATAGACCCACACCGGCATTTAAAGCCTCTTTACCCACTACTTTAGCACCACTAGAGAGCAATGGTAAAACAGATCTAAATAAGCCTCCTAAAAAACTACCAATTCCATGTCCACGCTGATACGGTGCTCCTCGATAAATCACACCAATACCGTGACCAGCTTGATGTGAATAATAGTGCTCATAAGGACAAATCTCATTATATTCTTTGGAATACATTATAGTTTCATAAAGTGGAGTTTAATGCACAATGTCCCAAACTGGAATGGTATTTTTTGTCCTGTGCCTGATCTTATATTTATTTCAATCGTATCAAACTCCCTGCGCATAACAGGTATGTAGTGAGGTGGTGAGAAAACATGCATTTTATTAGCTCCATATATGTATTTTGAAGGGTCTAGTGGTATTATTCTTAATAATTGTGTCATCACATCCCCAACAATTTGCGGTTCAATAATATCACTATAAACAAATAACTGGGATGGTAGCCCTAGATGTAAATTCGCTGAACATTTTCCAAAACCACCCCTGTGTGCTAAGTTTCTAGTTGGTTCAAATCCTAGTTGAAGACTTAAGCTAGGTGCTAACGTAACTGATCTTATTGATTCATCCATTACAGTTACAGATACAAACTTTGAAATTTCATCATATCGAAATATAACTTTATCATCAATGCTGTTTAATGCTGTTAAAATTTGATTAATATCATCATAGTTGGTGGCTGGTATATAATGTTTGTAGTATATTAGTGAAGGTTTATCCTCATGGGGCATTACAGCCCATTTTGTTATATAAACAATATTTTCATGTTCCTGAACTGTAAACATCGTGCATGGATATTGAAATTCAACGACACCAACAGACCATCTACCTTCAAGTATAATAGGTTTCGGTAATTTGGTTGAAAACTGGGTTGTCGTATTTTCTGGGAAGTATTCCATGGAGCTATTACTCAACAATGTTAAATAAAAACTTTCCTTCATCATATTTTCTTTAAACTAGAAGCCAATATCCAACTATTAAATTTATCTGGATAACCTTTCCACTTGACCAACACTTGCTTTCTGTTACCGGAATAGCGGGAACCGATAATTTTATCTATTTTATAACTTGAAGTAGGATCATAAGATATTTTTTGTAACTCTTTCTCATAAAAAGTTCCTGTTATTGGTTCATTTTGTAAATCTTTTAATGTGTATACTACCCACGGTGATCTATCTATTATAGAAGATATAATAAAAATTTCATCACTCCAATTGGATTCATATCCCTTTTGAAAGATATGTTTGTGTTTGGTGATTCTTACATAGTCACCAATATGAAATTTTGGAAGTGGAATATTTGTAGGTTGACTAACTTTTTCTCTGTCATACAAATTATTCCAAACAGTCATTATATTATCAAAATTTACATCGCAAGGACACATCTTAATACTAGAATGATAGCTATGGTTATATGCGTATATTAAGTTCTGTAGGATATCTATATACCTATGGGTATTTTTGTGAGTGAAATAACGCCACATTCTCATTTTTAGTGTCCTTTGGAATCTTTCTACAATGCTGGCTTTAATATCAGGGTTATTTGTTGTATAATAATTTATATTTTTACTCTTTAAATAACCCTTTACATCTTTTGAAAGGAATTCACTTCCTTTATCAGATTGTATATGTGTTGGTGTGGTATTAGCTTCACTAAAAATACTATCAAAACATGATTTAACTGTTTCAGAATTTTTATTTTTCATAGGTCTAGCATAAGCATATTTAGTAAACACATCAATAACACAAAGTATATAATTAAATCCGTCATTATGTGTAGAATAAGATCTCATATCACTTAAGTCTACCTGCCAAAGATCATTTAGGTTGGACAAAATATATTTGTTTCGAGGAAATTTCCTATGTACTGGTTTATGCAACGTGTATGTTTCTTGTAACCGTAGCCACTTTTTAACGTCTTCCTTAGTCATTTTACCTTTCATAGCTTTCGACAATTTTTCAATACTACTGTAACCAGCAGGATGTGATGGATCATAATAAATCTTAGTTATCTCTAGTATGGGGTCCATTTTTCCCAACTATTTTTTTTTCTTATAGGTTTTTTTATCTTTTCTAGATTGTTTTTTTTATCATTAAACTCTTCATCTGTAGATACTTGGTCAATATCCTTTAATTGAAGCCGGTGTATGTATTCACTTCTAGCTGGATTCCCAACGTAAGTCAACGGTACTTTAATATCCTTCAATGCTGTTGCAAACTTTTCCCAACCTATTGGATCACTTTTTTTAACGGTCTAATTGCATCATTTAACAAATCTACTATATTACTTCCAAGAATTTTTTCGTTATCTATAATGACTGTACCATCATCATTCCAATGAATTTTATTTGTACTTAGAGTTAGCAATTCCAATAAAGACCCACCTTTCTTTACATAGGTTTTTGGTATTAAACTAAGAATTTGATCTTTCGTGTAAGGAAGTTTTTCATAAGATATAGTACTCTCCTGATTTTTATCTTCAGTGTTTGGTGGCAGAGCTGTAACTAAACTCTTGTCGTCGGTATAATTACTTTTATTAGATGTATTTACTTTTACTTCTGGAGTGGTAGTATCAATACTTTTAGTTATTATTGGTATTTCATGAGGTTGACGGTCTTCTCCAGTAAAGTGTAAATATCTTTGTAAAATTTGTAGATATAGAATACATTTTTTCCTATCATCCATATTACTATTCAAAATATTTTTCATCTCAGCATCTAATCTAGAAGTGGGTCTATCAGGAACTTGGTTGTATTTTAGTTTGTCCATCAAACTTGGTTCAATGAGCAACATTTTCTTAGCTTGCTCCATTTTTATTACATAAAATAATTAACTAAGCCACTCAAAATTGAACCCAATATTATTGGTAGAAATGCACCACCTTTTTGAATAATAATATTTTTTCTTATTTTATTAGAACTTTTATGTAACAATTTCCGCAGTATAGATTTATATCGTTTAAGTTTTTTTTTCTCTTTTTCTGGTAGTTCCACTTTACCTTGGAGGACGTTATGTATACATTCACAAATACAGTTAATTTCCTTTTCGTCACACGATTGTAAAAGAGCTTTCTTATATTTAGGTTTAAGCTTATGTAGTGCTCTCAGTAAGTCTTTATGCGTGTTTAGACTTCGCGGCATTATGTGTAAATGACAGGAATTTGTTGATTCTTGCTATATTTAAAGCCTTTGGTGGGGACATAAACAACGCAATGTACATCTGGAGGAAATATTTTTGTTTTAATTCGACACATTTCATCAGTGTTTTGTTTAAGATCTATCATTAAATACCCATGTGCTTCCATAGTTGCATTACGATAGGCATCTTCAAGAAATTTTGGATTTTCTGGTGATACTTGGCGTGCTAAGTATCGTATTTGAGTTTTATCTCGGGGATTTTTAAAATAAACAATATAATTTGAATTTAAAGAAATGTCTCTTTGTCCTTTACCTTGGTGAAATAAATTTTGTGTGATGTAAAATACACTTAAGTTTCTATGGTGGCTTCCTTTGGTAAAAATATCAACAATGCGACCATCAGACTCTCTCATAAGATCATCAATTATTACAAGGTTTGCATTCTTCCCATCAAACATATTAAGATCTGGTATACCTTGATGATAATTTACATTTGGCAAGTTATATAAAGGTTGCATTTCATCAAAGCACCAAGTAATTTGTGTAAACTCCCTACTACATATGTCATTAATATATTTAATGAAGTTTGTAACAAAATTTGATTTTCCACAGCCACTTGGACCTGCAACTATTGCAGTAAATGGATGAATAAAGTGAAACATCACGTTGCATGTGTGTAAATGCTTGAGAGTTACAGAGAGAAATAAAACATTTCGTTCAATTGTTGGTTTATATATTCACTTACTACATGCATATTAAAAAATAAACATAAAAAAAAGTATTTACAAATATTAACTATTTATTGACAATAATAATTGAATAAAAGATACATCTTAAGACTAGTATACAATTACAGCAGTGTACAGCAACATATTTACAAATATTATATTTATCGGAGACAGTTATTGGTTACTGGTCTGTATCGAAACGAAGCGCGAGTAACTGGCCATACCGTCGCCATCTTGCAAGCGAACTTCGCGCTACAACAGAGTCTAGCGGTGGGGAGGCGGCGCACCGGGCGTCACTTACCTTTGGGTCGTCTCGTCGGTCGTCGGTCTACCTCGCTGGGAACTGTTTGCCGTTTCGTTGTAATTGTGATCAGAATTATTGTGAAGTATTTAAATCGTGTACAGTGTGTATCTTATTATCGTATTGCTCGACTACCCATATACGCCCAACTATGTCGGATAATGAAGCTGATAATCCGGCCACGCCGTCATCAGAAGTGAGATCTAATCGAGCAAATGAAAAAACACGTGGCGATAACCTAGATACCGCACAATGGCGAAAGATGTTTGAAATGCAAAAACGAGCATATGCGTGCGCTAATACAAGCGTTAAACACGCCGCGGCTTAAGAAAAACGTGACCCTGCCTGAGTTTGATCCAGATAAGTGGGAAGCCGACCCGCAATCATGGTGCGCGACTGCTAACCTGTGTCTTTTGGATAACCCACTTGAAGGATCAGAGTTAATTGTCGCGCTCAGCAAGGCCTTGAGAGGAACAGCGTCAACGTGGTTGTCACAAATAACCTATTCTGGAATCACGTGGTCACAGTTCAAGGAGCTTTTTTCTGCAAGATTTGTGCAAACTGAGACCATCCCGGCTACTCTTATGCACTTGAATGCCAGCAGACCTGACGAGGAGGAAAGCTATGCAGCCTACGCCAGCCGCCTAGTGTCATCGCTGATGAATCGCTGGAAAGATGCAAGTACGGAACAGATAGCTGTGTCTGTTGTGCTAGCTCATTTCGCTCAAATTGATACGCGACTACAGCGACTTGCTTTTACTACCGAGATTAATTCCCGCCATAGCCTACAACAAGAATTACAGGCGTATTCCTTTCTCAAACGCAAGTTACCGCAAGGCGTAGAAGAGAACTCTGATAATACGAAGCGAGGCCGTATGTCAACACCGCCGTTGAAATGAGCATACTCGTACGTCTCAACCAGCGCCAAAAGGAGCCCTCATCTGCTTCAAGTGTGGCCAGGCCGGTCACATAGCCTCGCGCTGTGGCAACGCCGCGCCCGCCGTCACCGAGACGAGCGCCGCGCCCCGAGCTGAACGTTGAGTCGACCTGTGCATGGACGAACCCCCTTCAGGATCGCTTATTCATAAAGGTCGGTTAATAAATTTTCACTTTGATTCCGGAGCCGAGTGCTCATTAGTTAAAGAAAGTATTTCTAGGCAATTGAGTGGTAAACGTTTTAACAATGTAGTTTCATTAATAGGAATAGGAAACAAAAATGTTAGAAGTACCGAACAGATTTTATGTAACGTAAAAATCAATGGATATACAACCGAAATCTTATTCCATGTTTTGCCTGATGCTTATTTACGTAGTGATGTTATGATAGGTCGTGAGATTTTACTTTTCGGTTTTGTCGTTAACCTAAACGCGAAAGAATTAACACTAACAAAGGGTAATGTTATTAATTTGTGCACTACAGTAAGTTCACAGTCCAGTGCAAACAATTTTAATGAGATAGACACAGACATTTCAATTGAACGAAAACAATCACTAGTGGACATGTTACAATCATTCTCTGACTATTTTGCTAAGGGCTTTCCTACTACTCGCTTTAAAACTTATAAACTACAGATTCGTTTGATTAATCAAAATAAAACTGTGCAAAGACGACCTTATCGCTGCTCTCCAGAAGAACGGAGCGGAATGCGTGAGCGAGTGAGGGAGTTATTAGATGCCAACATTATTAGACCGAGTAACTCACCTTTTGCGAGTCGCGATTTCAAAGAATTTTGTGACAGTAAAAACATTAAATTACATCTTATAGCTACCGGAACATCGCGGGGTAATGGTCAAGTAGAGCGAGTAATGAGTACTTTGAAGTCTATGCTTACCGCAGTAGAAGCGAACGAAGATAGGTCATGGCAGAATGTGTTAAGAGATCTACAGCTTGCTCTAAACTGTACTGTCAATAGGGTTACAAAAGCGAGTCCACTTGAATTACTCATCGGTAAAATCGGGCGTCCTCTTAATTTAATAACCTGTGCTGACGATATTGCTGTAGATATTGAAGAAGTTAGGGAAAGCGCATCTCGGTTAATAGAAAATTCAGCTCAGTATGACAAGAAGCGTTTTGATAGCACGAAGGCAAGACTGGATAAGTTTTCTGCGGGTGACTTTGTGTTACTTCAAAATGAAGAACGTAACCAAACTAAGCTTGACCCTAAATATAAAGGACATTTTAAAGTTGTAGAATTGTTAGAGGGTGATCGCTACATATTAAGAGCTTTAAATTCCAGACGTACTTACAAGTACGCACATGATAGGTTAAGGAGAATGCTTGAGGGCCAAGTACCACTTGAAGTAGAAGAGTTTAAATTGAGTGATAGTAGTGAATCTTAGATCGGTTGGTCGGACCGTACCAGTAGTCATTTCGTAGCCGTAGTCCGTTAGAAGTCGGTATTTGCTTTATGTGAACCGTGGATGCGCGGTGGGCGAGTGACTCTGGCGGAGGTCGGGTCTTGCAGAGACCATAGAGTCCGTGGGACTCGGCATTCAAGGGAATGCAATTGTGTGAGGGCTTAATGAAAAGCCACAGGCCACGAGTTTGATTCATGCTTTGTGTTATTGTGATAACTTTACGATAATTGCAAATGGCAAGATGATATGACATTGGTACTTGGTTGCTCATGGATTCCTAGTTAATGCAATTGTAGCTTAATCGAATCTAAGATTTAAATGATTAGAATCGATAGTAGATTAGAATGATTAGGATTAGAGGGAAAATTGGTTTCTTTCAATCCTTAGTGAACTTGTGGAGCTTTTAAAGCTTTAACCTTCTTTAAAGCTTTATGTCAGGAGTCGCCGAACGGTATACTGTGCTACGTAAACCTTGTTACAGAATAAACACACGAGGACGTGTGACGGCGCAGGATGGCCGTATCGGAGACAGTTATTGGTTACTGGTCTGTATCGAAACGAAGCGCGAGTAACTGGCCATACCGTCGCCATCTTGCAAGCGAACTTCGCGCTACAACAGAGTCTAGCGGTGGGGAGGCGGCGCACCGGGCGTCACTTACCTTTGGGTCGTCTCGTCGGTCGTCGGTCTACCTCGCTGGGAACTGTTTGCCGTTTCGTTGTAATTGTGATCAGAATTATTGTGAAGTATTTAAATCGTGTACAGTGTGTATCTTATTATCGTATTGCTCGACTACCCATATACGCCCAACTATGTCGGATAATGAAGCTGATAATCCGGCCACGCCGTCATATTCATAAACTAATCGAAATACATACATATTTTAGTTAACATTAAGGTACTTAATTAGAACATTGAATAGAAATATATATTAACAAAGAAATATTTACATACAGATTTTTCTATAATCTATTTTAATTTGTAATGACCCCAAGCCAGTGTATCCATATTATTGGGTAGAATATAACGCTTTGTGTCGTTATAAGATAAACATCTTTTGTTTATTTGCTGGGTGAAAATTGTGTGTTTAATTGATTTGAATCTGTACATGTTGCAAAATTGGATATTTTTAGTGAAGAGACAAGTCTTATAATTTTCCATGGTCATTTTTTTTGTAACACATTTATTAACACCCTTTGCTTTTGCTGTCAATTTATTTTCGACGTCAAATGCATACATTTTAGATCTTAGACCTACAAACTCTTTTAAAATTTTTCCATTATTTTCATCTTTGAAAAATCCTAGTTTCTTTTTATTGATTTTTGGATAACCATATGTATTATCTGATGGATAATCGGATGTATCAAATCGATAAACGAGGTCGGTTTTAATATCATTGTAAAAGTTGTCTGTAAAAATCTGATATATTAAACTATCTGTGTCAGTATACAATAATTTTAATTTATTATCAAACTTCCTCATCATGTAGTTGTAGTGAAAGTCATACATAAGAGTTTTTGAAATATCCAATATACAAAATCCTAAATAAATGGGTTTATTATGAACCAACTTTGTTTTTCGCAATTGTACTGCAACTAAGTTTTCTGCAAAAATCGATAAACTGTGAAATTCCGGTTTTGCAATCAAATCTTGTACACCTAGAGTTTTACCGTTATTTTCCCAATGCGTTAACAATTTCACATTAACCCTTTTTTCAATGTTTTCCATAGTTTTCCCAAACACGGAATTATTCATTAATTTATAAAAATCCTTTTCAAAATCCGAGACTGCCTCTATTCTACGTTTTGTATTTAAATCAATGTATTTTTGCAGCCATGAGCTCTGTCTAAATTTTAGTATTCTATGAACTTTTGTTATTTTCATTCCCATATTCAGACACTGTTTAAGATTTCTATAATGAATTTTATATCTGATCTTATTATAAAGATTTGGTATTAATTTGGTTTCTTTAGAATCACTACTTATACATATTTTCTCAGGGCAAAGTGGAAAATCAGAGTGTAAATCGTGAAGTTCAACTGGGTACTCTAAATCTACTTCTAAAATAAAACCGAATTCAGACGTGTCGGGTATATCAAAACTTGTATTTGGACTGACCCATTCAAATCCTCCTTCAGGTAAATATTGAGACATAGCCCAACCGTAAAGGTTATTTGCATCGAAATAAGCAAGATATGATGTAGGTTTATTTTCATCATAATTATCTAAAAATTTATTATTAGCTTTAGCATAACGATTGCTGCATTGTGATACCCCCCCTCTAATACCTGCCTTGATGAAAGCAATTTTATCAAAGTCTGTTAATAATTCTAACTCTATTTTTGTATATTTTAACATAGCATCCCAGCTCAAGCCCGGTGCTGTATAATAATGAGCAGGATCTAATCCATAAGTTGTTATACAAATATTTCTAAAGTTTTCGAATACATCAGTTAACAATATAACATCTGTTTTCAGATATAAGTTAGAGTAATCCAGCATATTTTGACAACCAAAATGTTGCCAAACATTCTGTGCATGATTATAATCATCATTAGATACATTTGAATCAGTTAATGAACTGTAAAATTGATTTTTAGTGGGAATAGATGTTAATTTTAAACAGTCGTATGATGTCATAAATTCATAAGGATAAATACCTTTTCTCCTAACATACCTGAAATCTTCATTTCTTGGAAAACTATTTTTTAAAGTAATAAATTGTTCATCGTTGAGATTTTTAGCTAATTGCTCAAGACTACATGGTAAAAATTTTAGGGAATCAAGAAATCTTAAATTCAAAATTTGGCTATTTATTATTAATGTTTTAGAAAAAGATATGTATCTTTCTTTGTTTTGGGGAATGACATCCACATCACCCTCTACAAAGTTTAATGCATGAACAATGAAATGTGCATCATAGTGGCTGAGATTATGTAGGAATACTGGAACATGACGTGGTATCCTAAATTTGCTTATACAAACATCGTGTGCAACACCTCTAAAATTACCTGTATACCAATCAAAATATGAAATCTTTTTATCATCAGAAAATTCTATTTCACATATACAACAGAGTTTAGAATTCGCAATTTCCTTTTCATTTTCTGCAGTCAATGGTTTGGGGCATTTTTGAAAACTATTTTTCTTACTTATTATTTTTAAATCATCATATAAACGATTCATAAATATCTGTACACAATCTGGACCGCTATACGTTACATATTTTGACAAACTATTATCATATGAACATTTAATATAATATCCAAAACTATAAACTTCATGTTTGTGAACATTTTTAGTATACGGTTTATTTGGATCGTTAGAACACGTTTTTATTGGATTTAAAAAGGCTTCAAAATCTGCATATATAACGAAGGCTATCTTTAACTTTTTATGAAAATTTTCAAATTTTAATTGAGTATTTGACACTAGTTGTCCAAACCAATTTTTATATCTTTTATCTATATTTGGTAGTTCTACAGTAATATGTGAACAATCATATTGTCGATGGTTATTCAACCTTTCCTTTGTGGGGAAATGCAATAAACATCCATCGCATATATAAACCGCATGATTTTGATTTGAAATTTGTTTACTGACCAATCTTGATAAGTTTTTAATATAACAATAGTGGTAAGTCCTTTCTCTATTTATGAGTAATAAATTAATGTGACTATTTCTACGACATTTTGTTAAATATAGTGGACCCACTACACTATGCCTTTTCATTTCTTTATTAAATTCTAAACCGAATACATTGATACTAATATTATTTAATTTTTCAACTTTTGATATATCATTTAATTTAACGGGAAAAGATACACCATTAAATTTTAGTTTATTTACATGCATGCTATAGGACGATACTCGATTTGCGTTCTTACTCACTGGATATAATGCCGAAAGTAATGCCCATTGAAAACATAAATTGTCAGAGTTTTTTACGTTTATCACAGCTTTTTTATTACTAATATCTTTAGGTAAATCAATATATGACGTACCACGTAGCGGATTAAATTTATTAATATTCATGTCTAAGCAATTAATTTGTTTAAGACTCCACCCACTGTCTTTTTGTTCAAAAGCACTTATTTTATTTGTTATAGCATCACATAATGAAGAAAAGAAAATATTTAAGTCATCACCTCGAAAAATTATATAATTACATGTTTGAAAATCAAATGAATTTAGAATATCTTTAGTTTGTTGTATAAAATCTGCGTGTAGTATAAAATTTACTTTAAAAGCAGTATGTTTCTGCATAGATTCTTCAATCAAAAATAGCACATCATCTTTTATAGAACTTAAAAACAATTCCGGCGTTTCAAAATCTAACATAGATGATAAATCAGATTTATTTTTAATTTTATATGTAATTATTCTATTTCCAAAGGCTGTTTCAGCAATTGATACATTTTTAAGAGATGTGTGAGAAGTTAAAACATTATTATTATGAATTTTGCTTTTCAAATGATTGGTAAAGTATTTTCTAGTTATCAAAATTTTACACGTGTTACATTGCACCTTGTCGACATCGAGGTCTGCTGATATCCCGATCGATGATAATGAAGTTGATGGCCTATCTTCATATCTAGTCTTTTTCTTATTATTGTCATCATCCTTCGTACTACAAAGTTTCTTAGACCCCATCCCGATTTGATATGATTGTTTTGATTGTCTAAAACAAAGAAGAAACATATTTATAGAAGAAGAACAAAATAATTCTGTAAATTTTGAGATAATTTAAGAAGGCATACTCACGCTATGTTTTCCTCAACTACTGCACAAATATTGTACAATTCTTCATCATATGTGGAGTCTTTCAATCCACTCTCTGGAACTATTCCCCACAAATTATACATTCCATATTAGATTTGCGTTGAAGAAAGGTACAGATATAATTTTAGATTATGTTTCAATAAAATGGAAATATATGACACGAACTTATTTAAAGAAAGTACTAATAAAAATTTGTATTTACAAAAATAGTTTTTTTATATTCTAGCTATAAAATACACATGATTATTATATTCAGAAACTATAAGTAAATAATATATACACGAATATTAATTAAATGGAATGCGTTTATTACTTATTACTAAAGTGAGATTTTTTACAATTTTCAGTCTTAGAAATTTCTTTAGTTATTTCGTAAACAATGTTTCTAACGTTTGCAGAATTTTTGTGTTTATCATTTGTGTAATATTTAACTCTAAAATCTGCGTGCTTCCAATGTTCTGTGGAGGCTATTTTTGCAATCTTTTTCATGTCATATATTTCTATTTTAATAAGTTTACTTGAGCTGGAACCATCATCAACGTTTGTTGATAAACAGACGGTATTACCTTCTTCATCGATTCGAGATACAGTGGATGAAAGTTTTTTTCGTTTTATTATAGGACCTTCAAAGAATTCATCTAAATTCTTGGTAATAATATTTTGCTCCCTCTTTTTCTTTAGTTTTGATTGTACATTACTAAATAAATCCTGACTACCTTCATCCGATAGAGGATAGTAGTAATTTTTAAAAGTATTTTCTTCATCAATAATTTCCAGTGAGTTCTGTAAAAATATTTTATAAATTTAAATCTGAATTGATGATTGTTCGTAGTGTAGCGATGGTTTTTTAGTGTATATAAGTGTGGTATAAAGTAATAACAAAATTACTTACATTCATTGTTGTATGAATCTATGTCACTAATACTTTGTAAATTAAATTTATACTTGTATTTCACTTCACTTAGAAATACACGAAATATAACAAACTAAATGTTCACTATAGAAAAGACACTTTCACAATGTAACTTAAACAGTTCCAACCCTATATATATAGAAAATATCGCTCCTACACCATGACTCATGGGTCCAATGCACAAAAGGTTTGAGATAATGAATTCCGGCTTCGATATGAACAAAAGATATGAATAGGTTTATAACATTTTGTAAGGTGTCTTTGTTAGTCATCTTTCCATTAACTATTGTTAAAAATATTTTGACTCATTGTTTAGAAATTTTTGAAATACTTTGGAACTTTTTTCTGTTATCAGACAATGAAACAAGTTGTAACATGAAACTGTTAGAAATGTTTGAGTCATAACTAACAAATTTTGGAATGCTTTCGTCAAAACGGTAAGAAGATATGAAGATTATATAGATCTGTCTCATACTTTGATTCATATAAAAGCCAGGATATTGCATCAAGATTCCTCTAAGGTAGCTGCCTCAACGGTAGTGGCTCCGGTTAATAATTGGTTGCATTCAATCTTCAGTCAACTTGATGTCTATTTAAATCAAAAACTTATATCACCTCCAAATAATACATATGCGTATCGTGCCTACATGGAAACTTTGTTGAATTATGCTAAACCAGCTAAAGAATCTCATCTTACGTGTGGCCTTTGGTATGAAGATACAGCCAACAAAATGAATGAAACCGGGGAGGAAAATGGAGGATTTGTTAAAAGACAAAAATTAGCTTCTGAAAGTCAAGAAATTGAAATGATTGGACACTTACATGGCGATATATTTAACCAAGAAAAGTTCTTGATCAATGGTGTAGAAATGTCAGTTAAATTAGTTCGCTCTAGAGAAACATTTAACTTAATGGCCCCTTCAAGTGATTCAAAGTTTAAAGTATGCATTACAGATGCAACACTTATCGTTCGTAAAGCACGAATCAATCCAACTGTTTTACTTGCACATCAAAAAGCATTGGCTTTTTCTACAGCAAAATATCCCGTCACTCGAGCTGAAGTGAAAGTTTTAACTATACCGTCTGGGATTCAAGGCAAAACACTTCACAACATTTTTTTGGGGCAAGTCCCAAAAAGATGTATTATTGGGTTTGTTGATAACGGGGCATTTAACGGTAATCTCACTAAAAATCCATTTAATTTCGAAAATTACAACATTAACACATTTTGTTTATATATTGATGGTCAACAAATACCTTCGAAAGCTTTACAACCTTCGTTTGAAAACCATATTTTCACCACGGCTTATCATACATTATTTTCGGGTACGGGTATACATTTTTTAAATGAAGGGAATGGAATTTCGAGAGAACAATATTCGAACGGTTACTGTTTGTTAGCTTTTGATTTAACTCCGGATTTATCAGCCAACTCTTCAGGTCATTGGAATCTTATAAGACATGGCACTGTAAGATTAGAAGTTCGATTTGAGTCAACGCTTGTACAAACTATTAACTGTATTGTTTACGCCGAATTTGATAATGTTATTGAAATAGATAAAAACCGCAATGTATCCGTCGATTATAATAGTTGAATATATATATATTGTAAAAATATTAACTTTGTAATATTTGTATGTATCTCTTTGTGTGTACATTTTTGAATAAATTAATTAAAATGAACTTACTTTGTATTATTTTTAATAATCACCCTTTCGATATATAATAAGTTACTGTAATTACAATCGCACACATGTTTGCGATCTCTGGGGTTGGAAAGTTGTATTTTTAAATAAATATGAATACAATAGAACTACAGAAATATTTGAACGAAATACATCCAAGTTTGCGGTATAATGTGTATGCTGCAAATAGATTACCGATATACATGGAAACTCCTACTTATTTAATTAGTAATTTGGACCCCGATACAAAACCTGGATCACATTGGGTTGCACTACATATAGACAAAAATGGTTTTGGTGAATTTTTCGACTCCTATGGACGACCACCTTCTGGATATCACTATGCATTCTTAAAGAGAAATAGCCACCGATGGAGTTTCAATAAAAAAATATTGCAAAACAATTGGACTTCAGTATGTGGTCAATACTGTTTAATGTATTTGTACTACAAGTTGCACAACTGTACAATGAATTACTTTATTAATCAATTTGACATCGATACCATGTACAATGATATGTTATTATGGAATTTGTTTAATTACTGTTTTAAAATAAATGAATATGAGTAATGAAGGAATGTAGACAGCTTTTTATTATACATAGAAAAACTACCTGAGACCCTCCGACCGTAACTCGATTCAAACAATAGCGTTCGAGCTGAACAATAGGCGACCCTTGCTCGGATGATCCATTGTTAACTGTACCCCATTGCTTTTGTATTATTATAGCCTAGTTAATGTTATGCTATCTCTGAAACGGTTACAGCTACGCAATTTTAAATACTTGCATTCGATTCAGCGACCCTGAAAACCTTTTTTTTTTTTTTTTTTTTTTTTTTTTTTTTTTTTTTTTTTTTAGGGTTGCCGCCGTGATCAGTGAGCTAGAACCGATGAGAGAGCCAAAGGCGGTGAGCCAGAACCTGTGAATCCCTACTACTCCTGTGAAGTTGTAAAGGCCTTTCCAGGCCAAAAGAATAATTACCTGCCAAAAAGACAGGAAATATTAGATGTATTTCTGTACTTACATTTATTGCTTTACACATTAAATGTAAATATTATAGTTTTTATTTTTTTTATAAATAATCATTAATAATTTAAACTTTAACTCTAATGACCCTCATCTTTTCAGTTTAGCCACTAAAGTGTTCAAAGATTTTTATATATCAGATTTTTTAAATTCCATAAAATTCACTCTAGCTATAAATTCATTATTCGACTTTCTTGATTGTTTTTTTGTGACATTATTGTCATTAATTTTGTATATACTTCAGATACAAATATATTATGATGAATAATTATAATATTTTCAAATGTTTTATTATTGTGATAAATTTGTTATTATTTTATTGCAAACTCTTTAAATATTTACAAATTCCATTCGTAACTTTTTAATTCATTATAATTAAATATAGTTTTTATTCTGAAATATAGAGCTTCTTGAAAGAGTTTGTATATTGTATACAATAAGCAATTGATAATCAACAGAAGGTCTACAATAATTAAAACAATGAATGTAAAATAATATCCAATTTATTATCATCAATAGGCGAAATGACCTCGTACGGTAGAGCGACCTTCTTTAAAAGTGCAATGTCATTGTAAAACTAGAACGCAATTTGAGTTTCATCGGCATCTACTGGACATAAATTCATTAATTATTACTAACAGGATCGTAAATAATCTGAAACGTCTATCTGAAAGCATAATATTGTAGTACCATAGACTCAATTATTCATCTCCAAAATCAGTACTTTTAAATATAAAACTTATTAAAATAATAATAATAGTATATCGTCACGCTATACCCTTTTCGGGTGAGCAGAAATACATAAATAACTGTATTCACTTTGCGCTTGTATGCCCGACGTGACCAGTAGGGTAGCTGAACGCCATTCTCAGGACACTTACATATGACATTTCTATTCGGCGTCATGCGGGATTCCTCACGATATTTTCCTTCACTTGTGAGCATGTGGTGCCTAAACCAGTACTAAGATTAAAAAAACTTAATGCTTAATTTAAAAGTTCGTCCTGACCTTAGGATTTGTTTTTTTTTTTCGACTGGATATTGTTTGATGGCCAAGACATACCTTTACAACTAAAACGGGGAGTGGGATTTGGTATTGCTTATATCAATATGTATATATAATTCTCCGAGAAATTACCCCCGCAGTTGTAATTAATTAAATTGAGATAGTAAAGCTTCTCGCTAATCGTCTTAATCGCTCGCTAATACTAGAATAACAACATTATAGTCCTGGTTGAAAAAGAGCTTATAGCGTTGATGCTTAACTGAATCACGAAAACAGAATTCTTGTAGGTTTTAAAAACTTGTCATATCTTCCAGCATCAGTCTTTCGTATTTCGAAATAAACAGCGAATTATAATAATAGTAAAGGCTTTTCAACATGTTTTTTTTTTATTGGCTTGACATAGTGACTACAGTGCACCTGATGGTAAGTACAGCATAGTCCAAAAATGAAAGCGACCATCAAAGAATGAAAATCCACTGACAGTCTCCATCATCATGTCGGCCCACATATACCACGACTGAAGGTCTCTAGGTATATGTGTTACTCGATATACACAAGCTGATCCCGAAACGCGACAGGCTAAAGCGAGTCACTATGACGGTCTTGTGTATGTTTAGGGTGACATGATAATGGTGACCGTCTATGGATGATTGTTTATTGGCGATCGTTGACTTAGAAAACGGTGCATTACACTACGCTTCACTATAACAACAATCTTTAGTGTACTTAACTTACTATTGCGCGCACTAAATGAAATAATATCTAAAAGTTACATTTAAAAAATATTACTATGAACGTACTTCTAGCTTTGTTCTATTTGAAAAAAGTAAAGGCTCTTATGCTGACGTGACTGTATGAAAGCCATGAAAAGTTGAGCGTCCCTTTGTGACGCTTTCTGGGGTGAGAGCGGATAGATTCCGCCCCTAATGCTGCAATTCGCCTCAGGGATGTCATGTAGGGAATAGCTTCTTTCATTGCGTCATTATTTAGTATTATTCCTATCATTGAGGTCTTTAAAATATAAATAGAATTTAATTTTAGAAGATTTTATCAAAGGATTTCATATAATTTTTGGGACACCTGACAAAATTTATTTTAGTAGATAAATGATTGATTCGATTAGGGTTTTATGAATAGAGCGAATTTGCTTTGACATAACTCTGTAGATATTATATTCTAGGGAAACTTTTTACAAAAAAAGGGTAATATTTAATAAAAAATAGGTTCTTTTTTACATTTTCCATTAGTTTATTGAAATATTTTAATGCTCGTGAGTTACTTAAAAGTATAAGCTTTACTTGTTTCAGTACATTAAATAACTTTTTTTTTATAATCAAACAAACATTAATGAGACAGGGTTCTTCAGCGGTCGACATTCTAAGATTACGACAATTACAATATAATTGTAAAGATTTAACGCATAAACATGGCATATATTACGATGGAATCTAACTAGATACACAGTAACTAAAAAATGATGGGTAATTATTAATCCACCCTTTATGACGAAATATAAAATATTAATTAATGCGTACAATTTTGCCACGCCTGCGGCTGTACCAATAGCAAACTCATCATCGACGACTCTTGAAATCTCTCACAAATCCATTCTAATTGCTCGGATATAATCAGCAATCATTGTTGCTAAAACGTATTTCTCTTATGCACGGATCGACTAATCCTTGAATGCCAATAATTGAGTTACCACACACGAGGTTACCTCCTATAACTTATTTCTTCGCAACATGTTTATAAGGTAACTAGCTGACCCGGCAAACGTTATTTTGCCATAAAAGTTATTTCTAGGTGATAATTTATCAGTTATCGAGCGGGATGAAAAATGATGAAATTAGTAAAATGGCTATTAAAAAATAGGGGTTGGTGATAAAATGGTAAAAATTTAGGATTGTATGTATTTTAATGCCACATTATAAAAACTTAAAAACAAAAAATGTTGTCCAAAAATAGAAAAATAAAAATGTTAAGGATGAAGAACAACCTTTATCACTTAGGGGTATGAAAAATAGATAGTAGCCGATTCTCAGACCTACTGAATATGCATATACAATTTGGTAAAAATCAGTATGGCCGTTTCGGAGGACTAAGGTAACTAACATTGTGACACGAGCATTTTATATATTATATATAGAGAAAATAATGAATTTAGTTTGTATTTGTACGTAAGTAGGTACTACATTAATATTATCATCATAAATAACACAAACAAATGTATTTCAATATTTTATTTTTTTAAATTGCTGACTAATAAATCGTAGCATTGATTAAATCTATTTAGCGTAACAATAAAAGAAATTGACATTTCCATTATTAATTGCTACTTAAAATGCTTCAAAACTGATACAATCGTTTATAGTGGAGAACTTGTGTTCACAGTAATCGAGTAGATAAACAAATAGGTGTTAGCACAGATGGTAGCCATATTTTTTCTAAATGAGATACTTATGACTAAGAATAATTTTGTAATTTGCGCTAAAAGGCGTACTTAATTTTATTGCTCCTTGAAGAAATATAACGCATCGCATAAATAGAAACATAAGTTAAATTAGTATAAAATATTGTAGTAAGCATTAGAGTTATGATATCGAGGGGATATACCATATCACCAAAAAATGTCGCTTAAACCAAATAGCCTTTCACCCTTCGATATGTTCACAAATCAACATGTAAATTATGAATATTTGGAATTAAATAATTATACATCGTCACGCTATATCCCTTTCAGGGTGAGTAGAGATACATTAGTGGTTATATCCACTTTGCGCTTATATGTCGTGCCCAACGTAACCAGTAGTGCAGATGATCGCAGTACTCAAAGTAACTTACACATGACATTTCTATTAAATGCCATGCGGGCTTCTTGACTGTGTTTTCCTTCATCGGTGTACATGTGGTGCCTGAATTCGGATTTGGAAAAACCCAGATGTAGTTGCCGGGATTCGAACCTATGACAATTCGCGTCCCTGCGCATGGAAACCCATCCATTATCTACTAGGCTTTAGAGAACTTTGCTAAGCAAGGTCGAAATAGCATCTATAAATTTCAGTCTAGCAATGCTCGTAACAAGCTGATGTGTGAGAAGCTTGACAATCCAAAGCGGAAAAGCACTGTAGCCGCCCTCTGACCCAGATGATACAATAGGACTATATTACATCGAGTATATTTATTACTAACTATAACATATAACGATATCCTAGCCGGTTTCGGCCACGGCGACTGTTTCAATGCCGATTAAGAAAATTGAGGGCCACTTTTCGGAAACAGTCAATTGCGCAGGAAATATTTAAGTGCATAATTGGACGCGCAGCCAGAGAAGCACTCTCTCGTCCGAACTCCCTCGGGCCCGATGGAATGGAGAACCAGTACAATCAGGATGCAGGTTTGATCGAGTTTTCCTTCTCTGAACACCTGGTTGAATTGCGATGTTAAAGAGATACCTTAGTCGCCTTTTACGACACCTCAGCAAGAAGAGGGGGGGGTGCTATTCTATTCTGCCGGCAGCCACCACGGCTTACTAACATATAAGCTAGTAAGATCTCACAAAGTTAGTGTCATTGAATATTATGCTTTCTATGCAGAGTATTTTTTTTTATGGGCAGGCTTGTGCTTGATCTCTCTCAATTGATGGAAAGTGATGATTAGGCCGATGATGGAGCTTACTTGCCCAATAAATACCTTTTCACTTATCGTTTGGAGATTCCCATGTCGTAAGATGTTAGAAAGACGGACAGACGTAGGCAGCACCTTCTACTCATTAGCGATTCACTGCTAAAATGAGAAGGCGAATCGTCTCGTGCGAGCAGCTGGAATGTCAACCAGAAAAGGGTGCAAATACTCACGGCGTTTTATTAATTTATGGTAAAAGAGTGAGTAAAATAATTGTCTATTTTTCAATTTAGCATAACACGGAAACTATTCATTCAACGTTTACATAAGAAACCGTATTTGTATCAAAACATTTTTAAAGGTTTTTTGCAATTGTATGATCGTGAAAGGAAAATGCAACTATGAGAACTCGTATTGATTATCCAGTCTCAATTGTGCAAGCTATTGTTGGTTCTACCTATTGTTAATTGTGGTCTATTAATAAGCGATAAACACAATTATTGTTATATTTTGCATATCTAAATAAGTGGTCTTTTTCCAAACATATCTTAACAATACAATAGCGAAAAGGTAAAAAATCCACACAAAATAAATTCCTTAAAATATTAAAAACATGCATCTTATTTTAAGTATCGATGTACATCACCTCCACATCAGTTGTTAAAAACGGCTTACACCTAAAAATTAATTCTAGTCTAAACTTCTATAAAACGCTATTTAGCGTTAAACTGCGCTTATTTTCTAGCACTGAAAGATCATCCAATTTTAACAACTGTTACATTTAATTAATCATTGGGTTGAATTAAACTCTTTTAAATTAATAGCGATTTCTAATGTTAAACTAGATTAAATTTGTTAGTGAAAATGCCCTTAGATCTTATTTATTATAGCCTATAAGTAGTACATTGTAAATTTCCGGCTTGCCCCACATGAGAAATGTATTGAGGAGTGGGTTCTTGACACACCCCTCCCTGAGAGGAAGCCTGAATTAGCTACTGACTCCAGGCAACTGGAGGAATTTGGTTTTCCCCGATCCGGGTAGAGCGATTAGAAGGACACTGCGGAGGCTTATAGTCAGTAAGATTCTGACACACCGGTGTCGTTATCCTCACAGCGGCTCTGATAATCCTATGCAGGATTTTCTCGCGGTCTATAAAAAAGGGCATTGTAAATTAAACTAACCTTTTCAGCGTTATTCTTTGATAAAACAAATGTAAATGCCGTATCAGAGAAAATTTAAGAATACGTCCGCTCTCGCTTATGAATTAGCAATGTCGGTGCATCGCAATTCGCACATGAGTTGGTTTTAATCTAAGTCCTACGGGCTTTTTAGAATTAGTTAAAAGCTCTTAGTATAAAATATGCGTAATGAAAGTTTTTCTACTAAAATACAAAACGAAAGTTTTAATAAATTTGAAAACATCACGTATATTTTGTTTTCTTTACAACGATAAGCGGAAAAATTAAAAACATTTATATATTGTACAGTTCAATAAATTCCGAATGTGTACACATAAAAACAAACATACTTTTACATAATCACGTATACATAAGAGTATTTAACATACCTACTTACTTAGTTTATACGAGTAGTGTGGAAGACATAATATATGCGTAAATACTTCAATGAATCTTTAAAGTAAAGATGATTTTAAATTATTTGAACGGATAAACATTGAAATGTTTACGTATATTTTACCGATTATAAACAAAAAACCGAAAAATTTTGATTTCTCTTTGTTATTAAGTAAATGATACCACATAATCTATAGATGACTGATTCTAATCCATGTAGAATGATAACTTAAAAATAAATAGCTTGTTTATATTTTCGACGTTTAATATTTAAAAAATACATGTCTTAACTTCATCATAAAACTCTAGACATGCTAATTTTTTTTTACACTGGCTTAACATAGTGTCTACAGAGTACCTGATGGTAAGCGCAATGTAGTCCAAAAACGAAAGCGACTATTAAAGGATGAAAATCCATTGATAATCAACATCGTCATGTCGGCCCACATATACCACGACTGAAGGTCTCTAGGTATATGAGCTACTGGATATACGCAAGCTGATCCCTAAACGCGACAAGCCGAAACTGGTCACTATGACGGGCTTTACACCCGTGCACTGTGGTCGCGATCCAGACAGGCACCGACGCCCTACCACCTTGCAAAATAGCAAAAAAATAATTACTAATAGCAGGTACAAAATAACTATAGTTTTAAAAAATATTTAAATAAAATTTATTTTAATTATAATACTTAATTATTTTAATTATTACCCAGAATTGTGAAAAAATAAGATATCTTATAAATAATAAATCTATACTAATATTATAAAGATGAAGAGTTTGTTTGTTTGTTTGTTTGTTTGTTTGAACGCGCTAATCTCAGGAACTACTGGTTCGAATTGAAAAATTATTTTTGTGTTGAATAGACCATTTATCGAGGAAGGCTTTAGGCTATATAACATCACGATGCAACTATTAGGAGCGAAGAAATAATAGAAAATGTGAAAAAAACGGGGAAAATTATTCATCCTTGAGTGCTTTCATTGCGTGCGCTGCGAAAACGGCTCAAGATACCAAAAATATATGTATGAAAGAATTATTCCTCTTGAAATGATCTAAAAAAATGTCCCGAACAGTATATGTCTATCTTTTAAGATTAACTCACTAGAACCGTTTTTATGGTAATCAAATTGTTCGAAATTAATGCATTATTTGTTAAGAGTTGTATCAACGTAATAATATTAATCTTTATCCAAATAAATGTGTTGTTGATTAAGAGTATTTAATTGTGAACAAAATTGTCTTTGACATCACTTAATTTCAATGAACATCTTAGAAGATATTACAATAACTTATATAGCAAAACAACTTTTGCCGGATCAGCTAGTACCATATAAGCAGAACAAGTTTCAAGTTTTATAAAAATAAAAAATATCTACCATTGTGGTTATCGGTTGATGCTTTCAATAAATATACGATGTAAATATTACATTGGGGTTATTTATTATAATTCCATTATTATAACTTCCATATTTTTTGGTGAAAATATTTGTGATGTACTCAAAAACGATAAAGAAAAATGCTTGCGATATATTTTTCTGTGTGGAACGTTTTGGGACTTATGTTCCTTAACAGTGAGTGTAAATTTTACTACGAAGTAAAGATATTTTATATTCTACGCAGAATTTTCCTGCGATTGATATGGAAATAGAATAAGGAGTGATTTGTTGTCACCCGTGATAATATATGTTATTACAATATCTATTCGATTGAGAAAATCGATGAAAATCAAATATTAGTATATTAAAAATGTTTATAGATTTCAGACTAGACTACTAACATGACGGTGGGTTCAAGAAAACATTTTTAAACGTCATATTCAACTTTTGAAATAATTATAAACATTCTATAATAAATATAAATATAAGTAAATTACATGTGATTACATTTTTTTCGAAGTACCTCGGAATATACACGTGTCGAGTTCAGAACTCCCTTGGAATAAATTAAAAAAACCCACTAGTATGTTTTTGAAAAAAAAAATGTTTAGATACTTAGTACCATTATGCCCATAAATTATTTAAAAACTAAGTTTTATCTATAACCAAAGATTTTAGCTAAGTATCTAGATATGTTACATTTTACTTTCATCTTTGAAAATCATGCTTTTATCTATGATTCGTGCTGTAGTACATTGAGTGGAACGTGAGATATTCTTTAATTTTAATTAAAAATAAAAAAGAAGTTCCTGACTTACGTGTTTTAAATGTTTTAGAACTATTGTGAGATATAAACTAAGTAATGTTTTTACTGATGATGCAAAATTTATTTATATATATACGTCTAAATATGTAAATAAATCTTTTAATATGGTTTTATATTTATAAAATGCAAATTATGTACAAGTTACAATATTTTGTTTAATCTGTAGCAAAAGAGCATCTACATATTGTTTTTTTGTTGTTAGAAACGTTAGAGTAATGTAGGCTTTCGTTGCGAGCACAAAGCTTGTGGCCATACAATTGTCGTGACCTTTAGTGCAGCTTGCAGATGTTAAGAAATGTCGATACAAATCACTATTATGATACAAATTAATACCACTCTATTTACTACATAATTCGAGAAATTGTAAATAAATGCGTAATATATTTATCACTTACAATCAGTATTTATAATATTGTCATAATCAAAATAACCAACATATTCTGGGAAATATATTTAATTTATAGATACATACGCACACATATAACTCTTTATATAATATAATATAACTCTTTTCTACATATAAAACAAAGTCGAGTTTGTTCGAACACTTATAACTCGAGAACGGCTGGACTAATTTTCATGGTTGTTGATTTGTTATATTTGTCTCTGTCTCGAATAGCAGAATAATTATAAAATTATTAGAAAGTTGATGAAATCGATGGTACTATTATCATTTGTACAAAAATTTCAGCGTGAAATAATAATAATCATAGCAAAAGTACTCTTTCCACGCGAACGAAGTTGCGGGCACAGCTAATTTTAATACAAATTGGATAACATTTTCAACCCAAAACTTCTTAGTTGATGCCAAAATGTCAAAATTTGTAGCATACTTACAATTGACAAGAAACAACGGTCCCTTAATAATATTAAACTAGTTTATGATGAAAATTCTTATTAACTGTTTAACGACTTTTCATCGTGTAATAATTGCTGTTCATTTCGAAAATTGAATTACCTATACATTTATTACAAAGCTATATGTAAATTAGGTAGAATATTATAAATGTAGTTAACATTAATTTACAAGACGATGGAGGTATTAGGTGATAATCCAACTGTATCATAGCACATGGATACAAAGCCTGACATAGTTACACCTCGGTCTATCATATTACTGAATGAGTTTATGTCCCCCCTACCTTGGGGCTTTTCAATGTGGTATATTTAGACTAGGGATGTAACGGAGCCAGTTTTATCGGAACCGAAGTCGGAGCCGCAGTTTTTAAATTTGATTTATCGGAGTCGGATTCGGAGTCGGAATCGGAGTCGGAGGCAATATCAGTCACAAGTGACGGCAGAATAAAATAGTTTTATTAAGGGACAAATAAAAACATTATTCAGTGAACCTTTTTAATTAGAAAGTGATAAATTTACAAATACAATACAATAAAAACTGCTGTTTCTTATTAACATTTTCATAGTACTGTGAGAAAGCGATTACCTGAGCTACTGGTCGCGTAGTCCACGACATTTCTGCCCTAGGCGATAGATTGAGGCAGCTTTTTGATAGTTGCCTCCGTACTGGAATCTTTCCCAGGGCCTGGAAGTCGGCTGCGTTGGTCCTAATAAAGAAGGATGGCAGGGCCGCGGATTCTCCCTCTGCGTACCGACCCATATGTCTGCTAGACGAAAGCGGCAAGCTTTTTGAGCGTGTGATTGCCGCCCGTCTTAGCTGGCATCTGTCGCGCGTCGGCCTCGACCTGCATGATATGCAGTTCGGATTCCGACAGGGCCGTTCTACGATAGACGCAATTTTAAGGGTTCGGTCCCTGTCGCAACAAGCTGTTTCTCAGGGTAGGGTGGTCCTAGGTGTAAGCTTAGATATTTCCAACGCTTTTAACACCCTGCCCTGGGCTGCAATCAGGGGGGCGCTCGAACATCATAACGTGCCCTCCTACCTGCGTTGTATCGTTGGGGCGTACCTGCGCGACAGGTACATCTCGTACGTGGGTCGGAACGATATTCGCTATACGAGAGAGGTGTACTGCGTGGTTCCGCAGGGGTCGGTTCTGGGTCCCCTTTTATGGAACCTCGCGTACGACGCGGTCTTGCGTGCTGAACTCCCCGACGGTGTCAGCGTCGTCTGTTATGCAAACGATACGCTAGTACTTGCCGCCGGGGAATCCTTCGCAGGGACCACCATGCTCGCCGAGCATGGAGTAGCATGGGTCGTTTCTAAGATCCATGAATTGGGTTTGCGGGTAGCGCCTCATAAATGCGAGGCGTTATGGTTCCATAAACTGCCGCGAAGTAGGGAACCACCCGATTCGTGGATCAGAATAGATGACGTACATATAAGGGTGGGCCGGTTCATTAAGTACCTCGGGCTCACCCTTGACGTTCGTTGGGGCTTCGAGGAACACATCGAGCGCCTCGTCCCCCGAGTTCAGAGGGTAGTGGGTGCCTTGCATCGACTCCTACCCAATCTCGGGGGACCATCTGAGGAAGTGCGCCGCCTCTATGCCGGAGTCGTGCGGTCCGTGGCTCTCTACGGGGCGCCAGTCTGGGGTCACAGACTGCGCGTCCGCCGCTGCAGGCAGAAGTTACACAGTCTGCAGCGGTTGATGGCCATACGGATCGCACGTGTCTATCGAACAATCTCCTATGAGGCGGCGACGATCCTGGCACGCTTTTTGCTTTTTAATATCCAGGCGGAAGTGGACTTGGCAGTCTTCAACCGAGTCCACGAATCCCGCCTGAGAGGCGAAAGCGTGCCTCCTATGGCGCTCGAGAGGCTGAAGGCGCTAGGGCGCCGATCAGCCGTAAATACGTGGCGCGTGCAGCTTAATGAGGAGCGCTGCATGCGCCAACGCGTGGTCGGCGCCATTTTGCCGAACCTCGAAGCCTGGCTTGATAGCAGAGATCACGTCACCTACCATCTGACACAGGTACTCCCGGGTCATGGATGTTTCCCTGAGTACTTGTGCCGGTTTGGACGAGAAGCAACGACCCGGTGCTACCACTGCAGTTCGGACCTGGATTCCGCCCAGCATACGCTCGCACATTGTCCGACGTGGGACAGCGAGCGGCGGGACCTGGTCCGATGGATCGAACACGACCTCTCCCTGCCGGCAGTGGTGTCGGCCATGCTGGCAGGGCATGACAACTGGAGGGCGGTGGCCTCCTTCTGTGAGGAAGTCATGTCCCAGAAGGAGGCTGCAGAGCGAGAACGGCAGAAGGCCGCTCGAAGAAGACGCCGGGCTGTCGACAACCGCCCCGGCATATCAGTCCCAGCGGATCGGTCGAACCACGACCGGCCAGCTGATGTCTTAGGGGTTGTGGCTGTTCAGGGTGGGGGCTCTGAGCGACCGGTCAGCAACCCCCGAGAAGACGGCGGTGCGTTGTGACGCGCTCTGCTGAATTATACTAGGTGATATCGGGGGAGGTGGCGTCTCCCCCCCGTGATTGTGCCTGTCAGGCGCGGAGTAGAGGGGCTGCGGCGATTTGATTACAGGACCCGCAGTCCCCACTAATTCGCAGAAGTAGTCACCTTGGGGTTTTTAGCTGGTAAAAGTCCGGCACACCCCGGCTGCCTACCCCTTCGCGGCCGGGACGGTCCTATGAGGATTTTCCCCAAGTAAAAAAAAAAAAGTCCACGACATTTAGCGCAAAGTGAATAAAACCACTATTGTATGTCTGCTCACATAGCGTGATAGCGTGAAGATATGTTAATTATTATATCTTAAATTTGATCCCATTTTAGTATAGTGCAGGATTGATACATGTCTTCGAAAGTATAAGCCAGAACTTTTGAATTGACAACAGCATAATCCATTTCCCTCTAGATCCCCCTTCCCCTTTCTTTCTTCTCCCTCGTGTGTAGACAGATGTTGAGAATCGAGACTGTTTCCAAGCGTATATCAGGTTTTTTTTTTTGATAGCCTGGGGGATATTGTTGACGGACCTCAGGGAGCTTTTTGGTTGTCGGACTTGCACCGACTAAAACCCCCGGGATCACACAGCGCTCTCGCCTGGATAAGTTGGGCGGCACGCTCCCTCAAGCGCACCGCTGGCGTATATCAAGTTGGGTCAACACAACCCTTTTTTTTTTTTGTTAACCCGGGGGAAATCCTACATTGGATCGTCAGGGGAGTGGTGAGGGCCACTCCCCCGGTATGCCGGACTCCTACCGACTAAAACCCCCGGGGTGCTTCCTTCACTCGCAGTTTGCACCTGGCCAAGATACTGCTATTGGGCGCACCCCTCGGCCAGGCGCGCGTTTCGCCCTGTGGGCGTCTTCTAAAGATATAGGAGTGGTGGGCGGAGTTTACCCACGACTCCTTCTTCTAGTGGTGTGCAGAAGCACACACACACCACTGGAGCATTAAGTGCTGGCGGCCGCCCCCTCAGGCTGGCCGCCAGCTGCTCCTTGAGAGAATGCCCCCAAAAGCGACGGTGGAGTTGTCGCTGGGGTCTCCTCTCTGTCCACCACAGAGATGGTACGCTCGCCTGGTTGGCCGGCGTCCATGCGTCTTCTCCTTAGCGGCCTCTTTGCCGCGGCGCAAGCCGGGCTCCCGGCCCGGTGGCCCGCCGGTAAGGACGCGGTGGCGCACACCGTGCAATGGGCCTTCGGGGCCGTGCAGGTTTGGGATTTGTGTCCCTCCTGCCCACATCTAAAACATTGGGCGCTCCGGTTGACCGTGGCCCGACACTTCATGCCCACGTGCCCAGGTTCCCAGCAGCGGAAACATCTGAGCACGCGGGACTCCAAAAGTTGAATCTGGGCGTAGACCAGGCCAACCTGGAGCCCATCCTTCATAATGATTTCTGCGGCGGGGGCTGGGCAAGTTACCCAGCACACACCGCCGCCGAATGTCGTCCATTTTATGGGGCTGACCCGGACTTGCTCCTTGTCGACCCCAGCCTTCCACTTTATCGCGGACTGGATTTCCGCCGGAGTGACGGTGTCATCCAGCCCGGATATTTTGAGGTCGACACGCTTGTAGGGGCGTTCGACCTTTACATCGTCTGGGAGGACCTCTCGGAATTTGCGGACTAGAGCGTCCGCCTTCCTGCCGGCCTCCTCTGGCTCACCGGGGATCACGAGGATGCGTGCCTCGGTGAGCGTCTTCCTCATGTGCACCTCCTTGATACCCTGGTCGCTGAGGACAGTTGTGATCTGTCGACGAGCGGCACCAAGGACGGTCGCATAGTCTACGCCTTTTTTAGCAGCGTCTGGCTTTATCGTCAGCACGACGGCTGCCGTTTTGGGCTGCCGAACCGTGCGACGCTTCGCCTTCCGCTTCTTTTTGTGGGGGGGAGGAGGCGCCTTTTTAGGGGTCTTCTCTGCCTTCTTCTGTTTGTCCCTTTTCGGCCTCCCGTTCTTACCCACCTCTGTCCAGGGAGCGTCCTGGGACGATGTCGTAGGTGGGAACGGGGCCTCGGGATTTGTTTCGTCCGGGTTTTGGGCTGGGGCGCTTCTCTTTCCCTTGCCCTTTCCCTTGCCTTTGACGGGCTTGGGGGGGACAGGGGTCGAGTGGTGCCCCGGCTCTGTCACATCCATGTTGGGAAGGGCGTCCCCCTCGACGGGGGCGGCCGGCTTGGGCTTGGCCTTCTGCGCAGCCGACCCCGCCGTGCGGGGTGCTCTCTCCGATTGCAGCGAAGGACGCAATGAGCGCCTCTCCGCCGCCTCCAGCCTAGCGTTTATTGAACGCATCTCCCCCACCATCTCGAGCATGGTTTGTTTGAGGACATCCATGTCGGAGGAGGGGGAGTGGTCTTCTTGGGTGGGTTTGTCAGGGCCACCCGATGCGTATGTTTGCATGGGGCCCCGGTATCCTTCCTGGCGGAACTCGGCGCGCATGGCGGCCATGTCCTCCTGGAGGTCGCGCACAACCTCCCGTAACCATTTGTTCTCCCGGTGGAGTTTACGGGTCTCCTCGGTTACGGTGGTCGTGATCACGACCTCCATAGCTTCCTTAATGGCCGACATTGCAGCCTTCATATCCTTTGCCACCGTGCCTTTTAGGTTGGTGGACTTCGAGATACACTCCGACAATATCTCGAAGTTCCTATCTATGACCTCCTTTTGGGCATACACGGAGGTCCCCTCAACCTCGACCACGTCGAGTCTCGACGTTTGGCGAGGGCGGGCGCTCCGCGCCGTTCCCAGGAGGTCTAGCTCCTGTCGTCGCCGCTCCTCCTCCTTCTTGGCAGCGAGCAGTTCCTTCTTTGCCGCCCACAAACCGACATATTGGCCGGTCGTGGAGGGCCTAGCTCTTCCCCGTTCGGAGACCGCCGCAAATTTGGCGGGTACGTCTATGTTCGGCTCGCTGTCCGAGCAGAACAAGCGGTATGACCGCTTTCGCTCCAGCGAGCCGGATCTGTAGGACATATGGCTGGATGCCGAATCGTCCGAATCCAACTCCAGGCGCTCCAGAGAAACCCGGAGCTGTCGTTGTTGTGCAAGATCGGAAGCCGTGTGGGTAGCCGTGGTCGTCGGAGCGGTAGGGGGGGTCGGCCCTACCGCCAAGCATTGGTTTGCCCCCCCCAGAGAACGAGGGGCTGCCAGAGCGGGAACGAAGCTCCCGCTCTGGGAGGGATTCTCCGGCCGCGGGGCGGCCGGTACCCTCCTGGGGTAATACTCTTGAACGCAATGCTTGATCCATATTTTCTTTTTGCATACATCAAATTTCCATACGTCGTCAGGGATTGAAGATAGAAGGAAAGGGGAAGTGAGTAAAAAGGGGGGGAGAAGAAGAATAAAGACATAAAGAAGAAGAAGGGGGGAATACAATAGAGAGAGATCATTCGTCGCCTAACATAACCTAACACATAAGCCTAACAAAGAAACCTAACATGAATATCCTGGAGTTGGGGAAGACGGGAGTAAGTGGGGATGGGATGTGAGTGGGAGTAATAACTGAGAAGGGATGAGTGAGACGAGACGGGAATACAAGGTAAAGGGGGAGATGGGAGAAGGAATTGTTGGTCCTCTTCGCCAATAGCCAGCAATGCCTAAAACATTGCTGCCTATTGTTGCCCAGGGTGCACCACGAGGAGGTGAGACCAACTTCGCACCCCGGGTCAACACAACCCAACACAACACAACACAACACAACCCAATCCAACCCAACACAACACAACCTAACTTGGGCAAATAAAAGCTGTTGTTCACAAAGTGTTTGATATATCAGAAACCGTTATCCTCCAGTGAACATTGTCCAGTGAACAAATTAAATCAAATTTGCTGCAGGGTTGTTTTTGTGTTAATTTCTATTTTACTTAATTTAATGTAAATGTAAAATAAAAAAACCTTTTAGTAATAAATTTAAATGTACATTTAGTTTTAAATTTAATAATTTAATCATATTTTTTAAATCTAAATTTATAAATGTCCTCTACAAATTAAGTAGCACTGATTGTTTGATTAATTGATATTATGTTTCAACAACATATAAAGTAAAATCAAATGAATTGACTGCAACAGTGGTGGTGACCTCCGATTAATACCTCCGATTAAAAAGTTTCGGAACCGAAGTCGGAACCGAAGGTGTAATAACGATCGGAAGTTCCGACTTATCGGAGTCGGAGTCGAAGTTCCGTAATATCCCTGATTTAGACCCATGTTTGGATGTGAGAAAATTTAAAAATAAACAAAAATTATCTTAGACTGCGCAAATAGCAATTTTCAGATTTGTAAATGTTGCTCAAAACCAACACTCCATAGAATGAATGACCTTTTGTCTAGGACCAAAGGGAGAGTAAGCCATCACGTAGTCGATCACCTTTTTTTTTTTTTACTTGGGGAAAATTCTCATAGGACCGTCCCGGCCGCGAAGGGGTAGGCAGCCGGGGTGTGCCGGACTTTTACCAGTTAAAAACCCCAAGATGACTACTTCTGCGAATTAGTGGGGACTGCGGGTCCTGTAATCAAATCGCCGCAGCCCCACTACACGTAGTCGACCACCTACACGTTGTTCAGACTTAACTATGACACAAGCATTCATAGTTCAATGTTTCCGTATCGCTGAGAACTGCAACAAGTGAAGGTGTATCACGGCAACAACATTGTCTATAGTCAATTACTACTAAACAACAGGATATGAGTGAAGAGTTGCTTGCCTCACAGTCTTTTACCGGTTGCAGGGTGGAGAGTGTTGGCACGGACTACATTCTTTGATGCCAACCGGCCCATTCCATCACAAAACCACTAGACATCATATCGGATATCACTCGTATGTGGTGGATGTTCCTTATATCCGCACGAAAAGATTAACTTCTACATTCATCATGCAAACGGCTAAGAACTGGAAAATGCTTTTAGCGGCCATATTCCCGCGGTCTTAAGACCTGGAAGTCTTTAAAAGAAGAGTGAATAGGCATCGGACTCAACTTTACTTTACACCAGGTACGATTGAGGTCAAGCGTTCGCCTATAAATAATTAAAAAAAAGAGGAGGAAGCTATTTAGACTGAAAGATGACAACTGTCAATAATCTTCCATCGTTATGCATTCGCCGCCATTCTTCATTTCTACTGTACATACCATCACAATATTATTACTTTGCTGCGGTACTATAAAAATATAATACAATGAGAGACAAATAATTTTATTACAACAATCTTAAAGCATTATTTCGATAAACAATCACTTCCTAATCCCATCACTATTAAACAGTGTGTACCTTTGTATGTTGGCTGTAGGCAGATGCACAAAATGACAATGGCTTAGAGCCATGTTTACTACAAACATGCTCTACTATTATCTAAATTATAATCTTAGATTATAACATAAACTGAAAAAGTAGTTAAAATATGCGTTGGGATGCGTATGGTAAGCACAAAGTGGATATATCTATTAATGTATCTCTGCTCACCCCAAAGTGATACTTATACCGCAACGATATATTATTATTATTTTAAATAATATAAACATGATAAACGTTATGTATTAAATGACAATTTATAACTTCTTTGTATTCGATAGAAATTTAAAATTTTTGTATCTTTATTTATGTACTACATTAAGGATATGATAAAGGTTACTAACCTAATACAGAAGTCTTTAAATTTATAATTAATATCTATCATAAAAAACATTTTATTGATGACTTAATGGTTTGCTATTCATTGTGGTACTTTGACTTTTGCGAATCCCTTTTACTTTTCGATCCCAAGTTTTGACGTGGTGAACTGCGAAGGGACTCTAATTGGGTCAACAGAGGTTTAACTAGTTTAGTGTATTTTATGTACTTTACATACTTTAAGCCAGACACATTTGTATAAAACAAAATCGTTTATATCTATACGTTCTTGCCTAATTTGAAATAGTACAGGGTAGGACATTTACACAATTAATTTTATCGAGTTAAAAGGAAAGCTGATTTTGTTGTAAGAATGTTTAGTAAAAAAATGTAAAAGAGGAATAATAAATAGGAATTATTTTGTATTGCCCATTGTATATCTTTTTTCCTAAGAGTAATGAACTATAGTAGTAGAGTTTATACTTCATTGTTATGTGTCATTATGTTATAATCCTTTTTGTATAAACAGAGACACATTAGTGGGTGTATGCACTTTAACTTGTATATCCTACCTTATATGACCATAAAGGCAGTTATTCTTAATTTTTTGAGCAGGACACAACACTTTTTTCTTTGATTTTTGCTATGTTTGTTATAAAATCTCAAAATGTAATAAATTTCCCGTAGATTACCTGTTTTTATACGATTTTATAATACGATAAGAAAAAATGGTGATGGTTAGGCATGTCAGTGCGCACTTCAGGGAGTACGCCGTCCAATGACCCAGGTGAGCGGAGTGTGCGATGTGTTCCCGCACACTGCTCCAAGACACGTAGGCGAGCGAGCAGTAGGTGGCCTTTTACACCACCCCTGCCCTGCTTTTTGCAATAGGGAGAGGCCTGCCTTAAAGCCAAACGTTGCCGGGTGCCGAGGAAGTGGCCAATGCTGTGTCCTAGGCCCTGGCAGACGAGTAGGAGGAACACCCCGGTGGTTTTAGTCGGTGCAGGTCTGACACACCGTGGAGCGGCCCTCAACGCGGCCCCCTGAGGTCTGTTAGGGATTTACCCCGGGTTACAAAAAAAAAGTAATGGTTAGGCATCTCAGTTAAAAAATGCTTAAATTGGTTGATTATTTTCATGTTCATGAGCAGGAATATATAATTTCACTAAAATCTATACTAATATTATAAAGCTGAAGAGTTTGTTTGTTTGTTTGAACGCGCTAATCTCAGGAACTACTGGTTCGAATCGAAAAATACTTTTTGTGTTTAATAAACCATTTATCGAGGAAGGCTTTAGGCTATATAACATCACGATGCAATTATTAGGAGCGAAGAAATAATGGAAAATGTGAAAAAAACGGGGAAAATTATTCATCCTTGAGTGCTTCCATTGCGTGCGCTGCAAAAACGGTTCAAGATACCAAAAATATATGTAAGAAAGAATTATTCCTCTTGAAATGATCTAAAAAAATGTCCGCGATAGTATATGTCTATCTTTTAAGATTAACTCACTAGAACCGTTTTTATGGTAATCGAATTTGGTCGAAATTGATGCATTATTTGTTAAGAGTTGTATCAACGTAATAATATTAACCTTTATCCAAATTAATGTGTTGTTGATTAAGAGTATTTAATTGTGAACAAAATTGTCTTTGACATCACTTAATTTCAATGAACATCTTAGAAGATATTACAAAACCTTATATAGCAAAACAACGTTTGCCGGATCAGCTAGTATTAAATATTACTCGATCTACTAAAATTATTACAACTTTTCTATTAACAAATTATTGCGCATTACATTTACAAGTGTTTGAGATATAATAATCGATATTCGAAAATCCAAGCTACGCTTAGATAAACACGTTCCTCACGTCTCGGAACGCGGATTTGAGCCTCAATTTAATCAAATATTCGTAACTACATAGATCAACAGAAATTACAATTACGTTGAAATTAACATAAACCATAACATAACACTGGATGTAATGTCAAAAGTCTATGTTTCACTATTGCCGTATTAAAGAAAGCAGTTCTTTTTCTTAATTTGCCAATACGCTATGTCTTAAATTCCTAATAAATTATTTAGATGCCATGTAACGATGTTTGGAGGACGACAGAACGAGTCCCTACAAGTCAACCAAGTTACAAGTTTCTATGGCATTTAGCTTATATCTTATTAACACTAGATAAACCGAACCGGTAAAATTGACCGGTGTTTATATTTGTGTTAGAATATTTTTTCTCCTTTACTATTTTCTAAATTCTGAAAAATATCATGTCTTTTACTAATACAAGATATTGATATAAATTATGAATTTAATTTGACTTTTGAAAGCAAAATAAACCATGTTATACCTATTTCTAAAATAGATATAAATTGTTCGCCTGTAGATCTATTGTTAAATCATAATCATCAAATTTCCATAATGAGAATTTTCTATTGAGCATAAAATTGTTTGGTAAAGAAGGAAATATTTCTTTCAAATTAGCCAGCGCCTGTAAAAAGATAGGATGACAACTTCTTAGTATTCGTACTTCGTCCATTCATTGTAGTTTTATTTATTTGTGATTAAGCTGTGAAGAGCAAACATAGACATATAGGTATTCTATATTTAATTATAGTTTTATAGATTGCATTTAATGAATTTTAATAGCAAAAACATATAATATGGAATTATTCTGAATGAAAAAAAAAACATTATTATTTCACAAAATTTTATTCTTATTTTTGACACAGTATTGTACAATTTGAGTATTTTATTAAAATAGACTTAATTATAATATATTTTTAACACATTTAAAACATTAATGATAATTATCATTAAACATTCCTTGGCAAACAACATTTAGCACAATTTTTATTTATAGTAGATACTTACTTACTATTGGATATTGTATTAACATCTCCAATTTATTAGGTTGAGGAATAAATTCGTTGCGTTTTTGTTTTCTTTTATTTTACAATGACTTTTTGTTTGACAAAGTGATCATTCCATTCGATTGTACTCTTCTCTGCACTACAAAACAAGTGCTAATCGTAATTTTGAATAATTTAATTTTTTACTACTTTTGAGGCTAAGTAATGAAATATTCAGAATGTAAAAAAACATTTTTTGCACTGCCTTGACAAAGTGACTACAATGCACCTGATGGTTCAGTGTAATCCCAAAACAAAAGCGGCCATCAAATGAAGAAAATCCGTTGATAGCCTCCGTCATCATATCGGCCCACATATACCACGATAGAAGATCTCTAGAATTTGAATTACTGGATATACACAAGCAGATCCCGAAACGCGACAGGCCAAAGCGAGTCATTATGACTGTCTTTACACTTGTGTACTGTAGTCATGGCCCAGTTCAGCCAATTGCCCTACCACTATAAAAAAACACACACACATATTTCGACACCTGCTCTTCTTTGCTTTTCATCAGTGCTCGAAAGGAATGGTACGGTCAACAATGAGATCCACATAGCCCAGTCACACCGCAAAAAAAGGCTATTTGACTGAAAATACCCTATCAACAACGCCAACTCATACTACTTCATGATAACACCAGGCGCTTTGTTGCACAAGTTGTCAAAATCACACTCCAGGAGCTCGAATAGTATTTCAGTATCGTATCTTATTCTTCGAAACGTGCACCCACAAATTACCATTTGTTCCCCTCCTTGTGGAACCATATTAGGGGTGTCACCTTCCACAATGAGGTGTACATTAAAAAGTAACTCAACACCTTCTTCGGTATAAGATCGGGCGATTTTTAGCGGAACGTCATCATAATATTGATCAAGGAGTAGGAAGAGGTCGTAAACAGCATCGGAGAATACATAGTCGATTCATTTATTGCTATAACCATTGATTTTTGTTTAAATAACAGTCTTTAATAAACAACGCTACGAACTTATTCCGCAACCCAATATATCACAAATATAGAGTTCAATTTTAAAATATATTGTACTCTTATTACCTTTATACCATAAATGAACAACTAACTTACCTTAATTGACTTTTAAAACATCGCCACATAATTATATTACATTAACTATTTCTAGATTTCTTATTTCTTTCTTATCATAATTTTTTTATACTAAATATGTTCTGAACTCTCACGCCGAATATATTTCCATCGCTTTCTAGAAATCTAGGCAAGGACAAAAATTTACTAAAACGTTAACATACAATCTGAATCATGACTGAAACAACATGACGTAATATTTTTTCTGAATGTAATGTATGTAGTTTCATTCATAAATATTTTTGAATTAAATTTATGTTTTCATATTAATCCGTAATTTTAAAATAACTAACAAACAACACTTAGTATTATGATGTTATTTAAAAATGTGTTTTAGTATAATAATATTAAAATCAAAAGAATAATTCTTTACATAAAAGTATAATAATAATATTATTATTATATATATTGCCTAAAGTGTAAATGTTTGTGGGCATGTTTATGTTTGAAAAGACACAGTACGGAGTAAATCCTATTAATGTTTAACGTTTTCTTTAAATATTTCCTACTAAATCAGGCGTCACAAACCTTCAAAATAATATTTAGAGCATTTTTTTTTACTTTTTATAATATTTCTTGCTATAGTCTTATAATAAATATTCAATTTTTTTGGCACAGTTGTTTTCATAGATTCGTTGCTAGACATTTAATAAAGTCCTTATGTGGGTGGTTTCAACGGCGTGTTACCGACGTGCAGGTTATTCAATTGAGGCAGCAAGATTGCGGCTGTTGATATTGCAGTTACAAGCACAAATACCGCTAGCAGGGCCCGATCAGCAACGACAGCTACCTGAAAATTAATTCTTTTAATATCCCGGTAAACTGCCTCGGAACCGGAAAACTTTTCTGTAGTGAACATGTTAGTTTGGCTCTGACAATGGTTGTCTTTACGTATTACACTAGAATTCAGAGATGGGAAAAATTTAATCTGATTAATTATTAAGGATTGTAAAATATAGTCGTAATTTTGATTTTCTTGCTCTATAGCCATGACTTCCATGATGAAATCCATTTAAAACACTAAGAAATCATAAATGTGTATGTAATCTGGGATTCTGTAGTGTTTAAAACATAGATGAGCAAAATGCAGTCATATTAATGCTAAAAAACGTAAAATGTAATCGTAATAATTTTTATTAATCTAATTTCATTTTGCTAGAATTGTGTATGTTTGTGAGTCATTGTATAGTTTAATCACGAGCTTAGATGAAGGCAGGTCAATATACGTTTAAAAAATTGCAAAGTTACTAAATCTATACTAATATTATAAAGCTGAAGAGTTTGTTTGTTTGTTTGTTTGTTTGTTTGTTTGTTTGTTTGTTTGTTTGTTTGTTTGAACGCGCTAATCTCCGGAACTACTGGTTGGAATTGAAAAATTCTTTTTGTGTTGAATAGACCATTTATCGAGGAAGGCTTTAGGCTATATAACATCACGATGCAACTATTAGGAGCGCAGAAATAATGGAAAATGTGAAAAAAAACGGGGAAAATTATTCACCCTTGAGGGCTTCCATTGCGTGCGCTGCGAAAATGGTTCAAGATTTGAAAAATATATGTATGAAAGAATTATTCCTCTTGAAATGATCTAAAAAAATCTCCCTGACAGTATATGTCTAACTTTTAAGATTAACTCACTAGAGCCGTTTTTATGGTAATCGAGTTTGGTCTAATTGAATGCATTATTTGTTAAGAGTTGTATCAACGTAATAATATTAATCTTTATCCAAATAAATGTGTTGTTGGTTAAGAGTATTTAATTGTGAACAAAATTGTCTTTGACATCACTTAATTTCAATGAAAATCTTAGAAGATATTCCAAATCTTATATAGCAAAACAACGTTTGCCGGATCAGCTAGTATTTAATAAAATAATTAGAGATTAAAAGTAAAATAATTTTTAAAGCGACTCCAATATATTTATCAATACGTACATTTTTTTTTGTCTAGTATTAAATAAAACAATCCAATGATTCAGTAACCTATTTTGTCGATCCCACATCTTTTCTAAGAACTGAGAATTGAGTACGCCACAATCCATCATGAGTTTCCACAGTATATTGATGGATAGTCTATTTTAATCGTGCACGCGGGAAAACAATTTGTTAAGTCGGTCAAGCACAAAAGCAGAGATACCCGTGATATCTGACATCAAACCCACCACCAAAATGGCGGATAAGACCAACCAGAGTAATTACGGAATACAATATTTCTTTATAATGCTCTGCAAAAATATTACCAAAAGTGAAACCAAACAATAAATTTATTTACAACTTTTTAATATGCTTTGTTTAGTGGTGGTAGGGTGAATGCCCTAACTGGCTCATGGCTACAGTACACAAGTGCCAAAATCGTCATAGTTACACGCTTCATTCGGTTTCGTTTCGAGGTAAACTTGTGGACATTTAGTTGTTTATATACCTAGAGAACTTCAGCCGTAGTATACATGAGCCAGTATGATGACCACTGTCAATGAATTCTAGTTCCTCGCGCTGCAATTAATGGACTAAAGTGTAGTCACTCTGACGAGCCAGTATAAAAAAAAATATTTCTGATTTATTTAGGCTGCACTTTACCTATTAGTGGAGGCAGTCACGTTGACTGTACACAACGTTGCAGTATGACGTTGCATCTCATTTCGAATGTTAGAGTGCTTAGATCGTACAACTAAAGGAAAATAAAGTATTTACTGATATTATAGTTACTAATACATAGATTCCTAGAAATAAAAACAAACGGTGTAAATGCCAAGTTATCAAAGCACCTATATTGATAAAAATCCAACCCTTTATTCACGAGACGGAGGTTAAATAAATATGTTATAATGTTGGCTGAATGATATCCTATTTTACAGAGTTAGGTTATTATAGTTACATATATATGTAAAACATGTAACATAACGTTTGTATCATAACGAAATTTAATATCTATATAAAGTAGCATATATGTGGACATTACTGACATTAGGTCAATTGATGTTAACAATATATAAGTAGATAGATTAATTTTGGCCAACACGAAAAAAGCAATCAATCAACCTTGAAGTATATTAGAACAGAAGTCAATACTTCTAAGTATATCTATTATATTTCTTAAGACAATTTGCTGTAGTAAGCTGTAAATGTATTTCTGAGTAAAATGCTTAAATGTGGGTGTCAAGGTGTCACACATTTTCTTATACAGAGAGATCTCATAACCGATATTAGAGTGTATTTCTGAGATGTAGGTAGGTAGGTACTCACTCGAACGCACATATTTTCTGCTAAAAATGAATTTATGTACGATACCTACATGCCTATGAAGATTTCTTTTAGCATATTAAATATTTCAGGAAGCAGCAATAAGAAGGGAGCGTTATGAAATACTAACATTTGCTGATTATTTTCCTGTTCATGTTCGATTATTATATCTCAAACATTTGTAAATGTAATGCGCAATAATACGCTAATAGAACGGTTTAACAATTTTAGTAGATCGAATACTGTTTCATATTATCGTGAAAGTATATATTCCTGCCCATGAACTTAAAAATAATTAGCAAATATATTTTTTAACTGAGGTATATATATGTATATATATGATTATATCGAGAGGTGAAAGGCTATTTGGTTTAAGTTACTTTTTTGGTGATATAGTAATATATGTGGAATATGTTATTAAATCTCCCAATTATTTGTATATGTTTAGAAATTTAAAGTTGTAAGCTGGTATTACTGTAAAACTGTGCAAAAGACGAATGACGTTTAGTGATAAGTTAGTTTGAAGGTGGTTGTAGAAAAAATGTATTATAAAGAGAATGATGTATTACTTTGGTTTCCGTATGTAAAATTAAAATAAAATAGTTTTGAACAAAAATATCTCTTTCCTCGATCCCACATATATATATTTTCGGAATCGGTAAAAAACGCTTGTCGCTTAAACCAAATAGCCTTTCACCCCTCGATATATAGGTATATATATTTTCATATATAAGAAATATATGACATAATCATATTATGAATTTAGTAATATAAAAATAATATACAATATCCCGACATTTTTTTTTTCATTAAATAAAATGAAAATTAATTTAACAATTATTTATTTATCAAAATGGCTGTTCATCTATCTCTAATTTCATTACTAGCTATTTTATACCTCGATACTTTGTAGTATTTCAAAATAACATTGTGAAAAGTATCATATCTATGTGTTTACAGATATGTAACAGATTTATATTTGTAATAAATCTATCCATATTTATTCTATGAATCTATATAAATCGAATGAGGGTTTACTCAATTTAATTATTCCTTACAAGAAAAGCATTGAATTTAATGAATAAAAGATATGCAAAAAATAAGAGAAAGCAAAATTATAACAAATTTAAAATGTTCGCGAATTTCTCTTCGTTACTGGTGATTATTTATATAGATATCAACATGTTACTCTAGAAAAATTTCACCCCACTAGCCGCAGTGCTTTTGTCCGCCAAAAATCTAATTTCCAGTTGTAGATACAAAAGATTATCAGAAATAGGAGTGTAGTAAATACTATGTACCTGCTTCCATTCTAAATTAGCACGATCTAAGCGTTCATTAGCTGCTACCCTTTGTTCGTGTCTTGCGGCTGCCTCGCGCAGCGTGCACGCACAGCACGCACACCGAGAGCAGACCACCGGAGCTGCCTCCGCACTCGCAACTCCACCACTCACACCAGTTCCCGTTCCACCTATATCCCATTTAGTATATATATATATATGGTATATATATACTCATTTTTTACTAAATAATAATTATACAGTAAGAAGAGACACGTTTGTGGTTGTGTCCACTTTGTGCTTGCCCATCGTGCCCAACGTGTCCAATCACGCAGCTGATTGCCGTTCTCAGAAACTACATATGATATTTTTGCTGTGTAACATGATGGTTTCCTTAACATATATTCTTACACCGAGGAACATACGATGTCTTAGTTTGTATTTAATCTAGAAAAACTTATAGATACGTGTCAGGATTGGTACTTATGACTATTTGCTTTTAGACGTATAGATGCCGCCTACTTGTCCTTTTATCCACTACAGCCTTCTTATTATTTTATAATAACAATGAAAGACTTACTCATGTCAATTGAATTTGTTGTTTGATTTGATACGATTGAATCTGCCTATAAACAGAATATCTATATTTAGAAGCAAGGGATTTAGTGAAAGTCACGTAAAATTATAAATTCCATTGACGCGATAAATGCGAAGATCCTTATTAAAACAATAAAGCGTTTATAATATAAATATTATAGAATATAATTTCACAATTTGTGTAGTTAATACTTAGATTATAGCAAAAGGATCTGTGATTAAATCTGTTGCCAAAAGCTCGAATATTTAAACGTTTCTTTTATTTCTCTACTTTCTTTTCGCGACTTATTGTAGGTTAATGATAACAAAGTACCGCAGTTTAAGTCGACTTAAATATTTATTATGCCCCTTTAGGTAGTTTGTAAAATACTGTTACGAAGAAACTCTCATTTTAGTTTCCAGCTTTAGTGTTTGATAGATAGCAAGTACTAAAAAGAGATCACAAAAAATACTGTTACTACAAACCAATCTTAACCACATACATAGTTGTTTTTAATTTAGATAATAAATGTATTATTAGTAATTTACAAATAAAATAAAAGTTTACAACTTTGTCTTCTTGACTTGTTTATTAACACGTTTGCTGCGGAACAGGCCTATTTCGACCTACCACGGTACTTTCGCCTGGTACGGACGAACAAAACTATGTCCCTCCCGCCAATGCGGAGCGAGTATTTCAGGTGTTTGTAAGAGTTCAACAGAGACAAATATATATTTCAGCTTGTGGTCAAAATTGTAGGTATTCCCAATCAAAACATTACGGTAGGCTCTTTTTGACCTACCACGCACAGACGGTAAAAAACATCAGCTCAGTGCGGCAACAGGTCTATTTGGGCCTACCCTCCCAGCAGGCCGCCCGCGACCCGTTGTAGCACTGAGCGCGCGCGCCGGGATTTAGTGTTGTGCGTGCTATCGAGGTGAATTAACGCTAGTCTTTCGTGCGATACTTCAAAATGACAGCGCAGTTGATTTTAATCCTTCGCTTACGTTAAATTTGGAGTAACACAATTCCCCATCGCAAGTCCCATACAATATTTCGTTCATAACTGTGAGCCATGTGGTAGAACTCAAAAAACATTTTAAATTCAGAAAACCAAGAAAATCCGAAGGACAGTGGCCATATTCTAGAGATGACCGCTAAACGAAAAAATTGTGCAGGGTGCTATGAGAGACTGCGGAGAACTTTAAATACTACCCAAACAAAAAAAAAGTTAAAAAAATTAAATCATTTTGCAGGAGATGCAATCAGAACCTTTGCAAAACGTGTTTTAAAACTAAGCATTCACAGGCAGACTAATGCTAACAATATAAGTTTTTTCATTAATGTAACTTTTTTTATTAATTAATAAGTTTTTCATTAAACAAGTTTTTTTTCTATTACGATAGTTCTGTTTTATTTTCCACATCCCTTATTTATTCTTTATCTGTCCCATCACTACTAAAAAACACTTTCTAGTGCGGACCAGGTCGATATCAGCCCGCTGTTTTCTCTGCTTTATTTTTCGTTTAATATTTGACAGATCCCGGTGCGAAGCTAAACCAAGGAAGTTGGGATCAAGGTCGTTCTAACAGTACAAAAAAAAATTACATACGTTATGTTTTCGCCAATTTACAGCATTTTAGTAAACCCTAGTGCTGGGGGGTCGAGAAAGACCTACTACGCACTGGCGGATAGTCGTTGGTTGGTGTATTTTGACCTACCGCCGCACCAGGAGAAGGTTTATGACTTTCCTTGCCGCAGCAAACGTGTTAACAAGCTTTCTATTTATTTATAATTGCAGAAAAGTCTTCGATTAGAAGTAATAATTGAAGCAGTTTTTAAAATAAATATCTGTACGTCATACACTTTTCGGTTTTGTTTGCTCTTGTATTAACAATATTAAAATTATACAATTACAATTAATTATTATTATTACAATTTCATTTTAGTACCAAAACATAATTTCTCAAAAATCATGAGTGACTGATTTTCAGTAAATACCATAAAGATAAACATTAAGGGATTATACTAATACGTATTAATATCAATGTTTTCACAAATCATATATTTTATTATGTTTTAATTAATACAAATCTACTCATTATAGCTACCTGTCCTTGTTTATTTAATGTGACCCCGCCATATAGCTGCAGAGGCATGTAATAAACTCAACATTTTTAACTTCACGGGATCGCTAACGGCGCATCGACAATCACTATTTTAATTAAATCCAGCTCAAATTATGCTAATGGATTATTCGTTAGTTTTTAGCAGTGCTTTTAATATTTAATTTAAAATGATACAGTGATTATATTTTTTTTAATGTTATTAATAAATTGTCTTCAATATCATCAATATATGTATTAGGCCGCGATAATAAAATTGGTAAAATTCAAAAGATTGTAAGCTAAGTACCTCAGTATCTTCGAAGGAAAATATTGTAATGAAAAAACCTGTGTAATCTATTATTAAGTTACTCTATTGATCACGTTGGGCACAATGTGATTACAGTTATTTTAGAACTTTGGATAGATTAGAGTCAATCATAAATCTCTAGTCACGGTGTAAATGGTATAACATCATATATTTATTTTCATTGTCATGTATATTTTAGCTCGGCACAACGATATACACGAGTTGTGGGTTTGACCCTACATGTACATGAGACTTACAGGGCTTGATAAATACTTGTGTTTGGAATATGTGTTTGTAAACACAAGCATGATATAAAATGAAACCACAGAGTGACACAAGGTTCATAAATAAACCAAAACAATTTTTGATTCCTTTCTCTTGTCTGCCGTCACTGTTCTCGTGCCATATGTTGTTGTATATTTATTGCAGGTGTAGAACAGAGTTATTTTTGTCAGACAAAAGAAATAGCTTACCGTGATGATTGTGGTTGTGTCGGGCAAAACGCGGTGACGTAGGAGTGAGCGGTATCCCGTCGCATCGCACGTCCATCTTCAGGCGAGAACCGGTACGCGGGTTCACCTGGACCCCACTGGATGGCGTAGCTCGGCTTTCGCCCTTTTCCAACATTTAACAATAAAGATTAAATTCTAAGTAAACGTTTAAGCATCAACAAAACATAGCTTAGTTTTTATTCTTTTGTAAGTTTCATTTTGCAAAATATTTGTATTAGCCTTGAATACAACATTCCCTTTTTGCCTTAGAACTATAAAACTTTGAGGCTGCTACATCTTTTACGTTGAATTAAGAATCTTCTAACGACAAGCATCTTGCCTTTGGGCAAGTACGATTTAAAATATTGAGATTAAGTCTGAACCAGTTATCAGTAAAAAACGATAAGCATTAGCATTCTTATAAAACGCCGACATAGCTGAGAGCCTCACATTTCATTAGCAATGTGCTAGTTTTACTACTTAATCGATAATTTATTTGTCACTGTTTAGTAAAATGAAATAAAAGTGGTTTCAGGCAATTAAAAATACTGATATATAAACCAAACAAAATAAAAAAGATATTGCGTCTGCACCATAACAAAAAAAAAACAAACAAGAAGTAAAACTGAGATTAATTTAACAGTAGGTTTGTTCGACAAAAAGAGCAACATACGATCCGGAAAATGTGCCGCACAATGGAACTACCGTCTGAATTAGGTCAACCCTCAACGCACAACAAATTTAACAATCCAAAAACGATCAAGGATTTGTCAGCTGTAAGTTATACAAAAAATAATATCAAAATACTTAATGATAAAACATTGTTTTAGTTATAATAATAATATATTGTCACACTATGTCTCTTACAGGGTGAGCAGAGATACATTAGGGGCTGTTTCTACTTTGCGATTATTTGTCGTACCCAATATGAGCAGTAGAACAATGATCTCTCTGTCTATCTCTTGTGTTAGTGTAACGCTGCTAAAGATAACAAGTAACATTGATACCAAAATAACAAGATATCAGAAATTAATTTCTTCCCGCTGCAATTTCTCTACAGCTCATACAATATTCCATCTGAAGTTAAATGACATCGCTCCATGACGTAAGAAATGTCACACTATTCAGTTTAATCGAAAACTCACTATCAATTATTGTTAAAATAATCACCAAACAACAAACTTTAATTAGCAAAGAAAACACATTTAAAGTCGAATAATGGAATTGCTTTTAATATTATTAAAAAACAAAACATAATCGAAAAGTGTTCTTTACAACCAAAAAGGATAATTAATCATTATTAATTAAAAAATCAAATTAGTGTATCTTGTTTAGACTTTTTTGATGTGTTTATTTCATAGTAGTAGTTATTTTTTATATAAAAAGCTTCCTGCTTGGCCTCGATCACTCCTGATGAAAAGTGACGTTGATGAAGGAAAGAATGTGTTCGCACAACGAATATCGGTCCGATAGTTGCTTTAAAATTCCGATATTATAAATAATATGAAGCTGGGAAAATATACGGGAAGGGAATTCAATTTCTGGATATTACGAAATAAAAATTAAATCCGTTACACAGATAATTTTAACAAGATAGTGATGTAATCGCTTGCGGCATCTTATTATTTTATAGCAAAAAGGAAAGCTGTAGCAGGGCTGTAAAACACTTATTATAGGACCCATAATGTTTGAAAATACCTAAAAGTATTCACCTCAGTCCCCGACATTTTGTATAATCAAGTAGGTTTTATACGAATTTTAACAATTAAAAAGCAATGTTAAAAGGGAGAGTTACGTTACCTTTAGCGTGTCAATATCGAAGTTGATGAAGAGAAAGCGTGCCAGCCGATTCAGCACGAGCTCGCGTACCACTGCGGGCACCGGCTGTCCTCTCACTCCTCTATGAAGAACACAATACGCACATATAGACGATTGTCATGGTGGTGCATTCCATTCAACTTACTCACCGCTAGCGATAACGCTAGTAGAATGTAAAAGCAATATGAAATTGACATAAGATTTCGGTATATCACGTCATCACGTTATGTCAATTCCATACATATTACACTTTTTTTTATAGGTACCATTTATTGAATGTTACTTTTTCTAGACATCTGGCCTTTCATAAATGGCTGTTATAAAACACACCAATGGGGTCCCCTATATTATAAATATAATTGAGAATGTGTTTTATTGAAACTTTATACAATATATTGGCTGGATCAAAAACGATTGCATACTCATTGCCCGAAACATGTAGTCTCTTGGGGACATCGCGTAATGTTAGCCACATGCGTCTTCTGTTCCTATCAAGATTCGCTTTATGATTTTAGGAAAAATATTGGCATTGGAAATCCGTTTTAGGGTAAACAGGGAAACGTTAATAGAAAATAATATAATATATCAACTTTATATGTCGTGCCCAATGTGAATACACGTGAAGTTGATCGCTATTCTCGTAAGACATTATTTGTTATATGATGATATTGATAGTTTTACTCAAGATGTTTACTTTCTTCATAAATATTTCTTATTTAGTAGATCTAAAGTGTAAATACTAGAACAAAATGTAGCAAAAACATATTAAATTTGTTTATATAATGGGCTTGAAAAAGTTACTACGCTGCATTCGTAGCACAGTCCGAAAATCGACCGTAACTGTCAAAAAACAAGAGCCTATACATCAACAGTAGCAGTAGTTATGCCGGGCTGCTCAGAAACCTCTTCATACTTATAGAAATAGATTAACATATAAAAAAAAAACGCACAATATATACTTCAAATTTGAAAAAAATAAGCATACATTATGATTCGCGTGCGGAATATTACATCACGTACTTTTATATATGTGAGCTTATTCTAAATAATGTTAATATTTATTTTGAACACGTTTTACTGTCGATATAGATTGATATTGTGAGTAAGTAATTTATTTCAATTCACTCACACAAGCAAAGCGATTTTGAGTATGTTACACAAGATGCAGTTATGTTTTAATAAAAAACATGGAAAATGTACGTTTAACATATGAATATATAACAATATAAATGCAAACAAAATGGTTAATATAAAATGTAATGGATTACTCAAAGACAAAAGCGAAAATTAAGAGTTTATCGAAAGTTAGCAAAATCTGAAACGAGATATTAAACATTGTTCAAACACGGAAAGTATCACTTTTATAAATTGGACATTAAACAAATCACAAACAATATCATCCTGCCTAATATCCCCGAGGATACATATTTAAAATAATCATAATAATAATTATAAAAATGTTCTTCGGTTTGAAACTGACAGTTCGCATTACCATTGAATTTATACTAATAAATTGATATTGGATCGAGTGATCGAATTAAATATTAATCATGGCAGGTTAGGAATTCATTCTGATATATCGACAATATAGCTATATACCTACATATTGTATCATTTGCACTTTAAGTCAATTTTACTTCAATCTGAAAACAGTGACCTATCTCGATAGTTGAATTCATAGTATAAATATATTCGCTACACACTAATTAATCCAGGAAATCGACGGGATAAAGCAGGCTACAATGGAGGTGTTTTCACTTTGTTTATAGTGCTTACAGTTGAGCCGCTATCAGGGTTACAGTTTGATCGGCATCAAGGCTCGTTTGCACCGTAATTTGACAAAATTAGCATCAGTTACCGCGCATTAATTGCTAGTTTGTGCTGTAAGCTACATCCGCATTTTGTGGTTATTAAAAATTCAATTAAGTATTATTTTAACGTTTGAATATATTATAACTTGTAAGAATTTTTAAAGTCATATTGTGTTAGTTAAAATGAGGAAAAATTTACTTTAAAAACTCAGGAAATTATATTAAAGGTATTAAAACAATGATAACTTATTTCATAATATAGGTAATTTAATAGTAAGTACATATATCTATGCAAATACGCTTCTAATTTTGGATGAATGATTTTTAAACTATAAATCGACGGTCTTTGCTCTCATATAAACAACAATAGTATAACGTGCTTTGAAGTATCATATAGATACGTATTTTAATATAAATACCGATATAAAAACTTGCCTGTAAGATATATTCAGGGTAACAACTGACAAGGAGGCTGAAAATGATACTAAACATGTACTAACTCCATAATATAGACCTGCGAACAAGTAGTTATTGTTAAAAGCAGATTTTATGACATAACATTTTTGTAGAGTATATTGTTTTTGCGTTCTGAAATTGCAAAAATTACATATATTTAAGAGTGCTTTTAGTGATATTTAAGAAAGTGAACTAGAAGAATATACCTGTATGAAATCACAGAGATTTTCTATTTAACTCTCACTTGTATCAAAATACAAGTCCCTAAAACAGTTTGCTTTAGAACGAGTTAATACGAATTGTTGAAATTATACCAAAAATACGTGTATTAATTAGGTGTTTATATCGTAACTGAACTAAAAGTAATGTAGATTAATTAAAAAGTTTTTAGACATAGTTATACTTAGTAAAAGAACAGACCAAGTATACGTAAATGATATAGCATCATTTACAAAGACTTGACAGAATTCTCTAAAAAATTATACGATCGTATTTCAAAAAGGTAACGAAAATACTGCTAATTTATAAAGTTCGAGAAGAATCAACGGTCTATCTAAATTTTTTTGAATTATTTAAATTGAGCAAAGAAAGATTTTTCATTACATTTGAATTTCAATGAAAGACAATTCGAAGCATGAAATTAGAAACAAAAGCATTTTCTTGGATCTATATTTTGATATTCCAAATGAATTGAGTAAATGTATTAAATTAAAAAACTTAAAAAAAATATTTTAATATTAATTCTAATTTAAAAAAAAGTGTTTTTTTCCATAACACTCGCAGTTAAATACATATGTCAAAATTCACTTTTTAGACTTTCGATCTGTAGAGATACGGAATTTTACGAGTGCTTCAGAAACGTTTTCAAGAACTTAGTGGAAGAGTCGTGACATCAGAACTCTGGTCTCTTTTTCGGGAAAAAAATCGTCGTTTATTCATTTTTGGGTATTCTTATATAAGATATGAGTGCGAGAGCTCTTTAAGTTATAAGTAGTTTTTAGTTTTATGTGGTGTTAATGTTTAAAATGTTCTATGTTATTCTTAAACCTTTTTTTCTTAAAAAATAGTATACTTACTAATCAGTGGTGTTTTTTCTGTAGGAGGTAACGTATCCCGTATGGTCATTAAAAAAACAGTCATCGATAGTAATGCACTTATGCCTAAAGTGACTTTTTCCCCGGATTCTGATGGCACATAAAAGACCAAAAGAGCTGTCGAGAAAGATAAAGGTTTATTAAAATTGTTGTTGCTCATTCTTTATGTAGATTGATTATTCCATATTCTTTCCATTCTATTGAACCAATAGCATGACGATTTAAACAATAATTAAAAACATGCTGCGGTATACGCGGATATTTATTATTAAGTAATAAACCATAAGAATTATGACAAAGTAAAAAAATAATATCTGAATAACAAAGGTTCCGATAGTAATAATATATTTTTTTTATAAAACTAAATATTAGGTCCTTACTTATGAAATTGGCGTTTTTCGTACTGGCCACTTTAATCACAAATTTCTCCTCTTTGGTAAGGAATTCCAAATTCAAATTTGTACAGCTATAGACTCATGTATTTGTGCTTCGATGATCGTCATTCATTTGTTTTTTTCTTCTGTTTTTTTCTGTTTGCGTCACTCATTTTATAAAATGGAAAACTTAAAATATCGCATTATTTACGAGTACGAGTTCCGCCGTGGCACTAGTGCTGCGGAAACAACTCGAAGGGTGAATGATGTGTATGGCGGTCGTGTTGCAAAAGAAAACACAGTTCGTTTTTGGTTCCAACGTTTTCGTTCTGGAAATTTCGACCTGCAGAACAAGCCCCGTGGACGGCCTGAGACTCAAGTTGATAATGAAGAGTTGAAGGCTATTGTGGAAGCGGATCCATCGCAAACCACGTCCGAGTTAGCTGCAGGCTGCGATGTTAGTGATAAAACTGTTTTAATTCACTTGAAGCAAATTGGGAAGATTAAAAAGCTTGAAAGGTGGGTACCTCACGAATTGACTGAAGCAAACCGGCAAACGCGCGTCGACTGTTGCGTTACATTACTAAAACCGGCACAATAATGAAGGTATTTTAAACCGAATCATTACCTGTGATGAAAAATGGGTTCTTTACGATAATCGGAAGCACTCAGCGCAATGGTTGGATCCTGGCCAGCCAGCCAAATCCTGCCCCAAGCGAAAATTAACCCCAAAAAAGTTACTTGTAAGCGTTTGGTGGACTAGTGCCGGTATTGTTCATTACAGTTTTCTCAAATCTGGCCAGACTATTACGGCTGATGTCTATTGTCAGCAATTGCAAACCATGATGGAAAAGCTAGCGGCTAAACAACCTAGGCTGGTCAATCGCTCCACGCCACTGCTGCTTCACGACAACGCTAGACCACACACTGCGCAACAGACGGCTACTAAATTAGAAGAGCTTCAATTGGAAAGTCTAAGACATCCTCCGTACTTCCCGGACCTTGCTCTAACAGATTACCATTTTTTTCGAAATTTGGATAACTTCTTGCAAGGGAAAAAATTCAACTCCGATGGGGCAGTCCAAATCGCCTTCAAAGATTTTATTGATTCCCGTCCGACTGGTTTTTTTAGTAAAGGGATCAATGAACTACCTATGAGATGGCAAAAGTGCATAGAAAATAATGGTTCATACTTTGATTAATTAAATATTATATATTAAAAAATATTCGACTTTTTGTTCCTCCCATACAAAACGCCAATTTCATATGTAAGGACCTAATATAAGGACATTATTAAAATATAAATATTTAACAATACAATATTAGAGAAATAAATCATATCATTTAGTAACAAACAATAGGAGAATCGGAAGTCCATGCATGTATAAAAATAAACCCAATCTGCAATTGTAAAAGATAAATTGCAGTAGTTAAAAAGTTTATTTCTCAAAAGAATCTGTAGACATAAAGCATTTTATTAGATGAGGGTAATGTTTAAGAATCCACTTGTTTTATATGCAGAAACGAAACTTAAAGCCAGTTCGTTACATTCTAGACAACCTCAAGACAATTTCCTAGAGAAGAGATTTAGATTTTTTTTAAACGATACAAGATCTTTTAAGGTTTTTATTTTAATTAATAGTTTTTTAGTAACGGAAATAATAGTTATTTTACCATTCTAGATCAACATGTTTATTGAAATAGTAACTTACTTGTTAGATTTCTCTTTATTTGTTCCAAATTGCAATATTTAACTATACACCTACTTCTCTTGTTATATAAAAATGGTTGCACTGCTTAATTATTATAATATATAACTTACTTTTTATAGAATTCAATTGACTTCTATATAAATACTTTTACTATTATTAAATAGCTTTTGTATTGTCGTTTCACGTTTATATTGAATAGTACCCAGTTGTAAAATTACTTATGTAACAAACTTAAAGTAATTCCGAGCACATTAGCAATCATTAACATACCTTAATATAAGATTGAAATACTTGTATATATATACCTTAGCAAGTTTTCTATTCATCTATAAATTGTAATGACGAAGTCGATGTAAGTTTTGCGTAATACCAAAATTTTTATAAATTATCAATATCAGTTCCTATCGATCTATTTATTATTAGAAATTCTTTGCGTCCTCTCTTAGTTTTTATCACTCCATTTTGACTATTATTCATTTATGGACAACCAACTAACTCTTTTAGAGTCATCACACGCTTTAGTTCTACTTACGACTGTCTTTTGTTAAACGAGTATAATTCTAATAAAGACTTTAGAAGATAAGTTTAATGAATCTTCTATTATCGGATCCTAGATATGAGTTTGATACTATTCATTTCTGTAGATTTTATCTTTCATATACTATTATATATTTGAAGTGGCCCTTAGATGGTGCTAAAATGAGTTTTACAGTGTTGTAGCGTAGAGTGATAGGTTTTAAACATTGGCTAGATCGCTCAACTTGTGTAGTAATCTCGTCATACTGACTCGTTTGGGCATACTCTACATCGAGATCAGCCTGTATTAGGCCAGTTACCTTACGATATTGGGTCCTTTAAAAGATGCATGAAAAGACTTTTGATTAGGACGGCATGATCACGGCGATAATCAACGAACATGGTCTTTTGTTTCTTGAAAGACGCGGTCGGTTGTTAACAGCAGATCTACCAGCGAACAATTTATATCTATTGTAGAAATAGGTATTACCAAATTTATTTTACTTTGTTAGAAATAAAATTCAATCCATAATATTTGTCAGTATCTTGTATTACTAAAAGATATGTAATTTTTCACAATAAAAATTATTTGAAGGAAAAAAAATACTTAGAGAAATATATAGACCGGTTATTTTGACAAGGTTAGTAGATCCAATGTTATATAACGCTGTGCTTACAGTAAGTACGGTTACATCAGGTACAGAGAGGTAGCCTCAACAAGGCTTCTTGTTCTCTGGGCGTCTAGATGAATTTGTCATCCCAGGGCCGGGTGGAGCAATCAGAGGGACACCCCGGGGGTTCTTAGTCAGTAGGAATCTGACACACCGGAGTCACTACTCACACAGCGTCTCTGATGGTCCTATGCAGGATTTCCTCCGGGATATAAAAAAAAGTACATCAGGTAGAGTGTGGACATTTGCCGTGCTTAAAAGAAAATAAAAATTTTCGTTGTGAAATATGTTATTTGACATAACGATGGTACTTATCAGTTAATCTCATCTACTAACGATTGTTTTTATTCTCCCCGCATATATCCTCAGAGTAGAGTATTCATTTTTCGAAACTAGGACACGTAAAGTCTAAATACCACTTACCAATACCATTAATGAGCAAACATGGTAGGATGAGGTTAAATACATAGAACATTGGTCGTCTCCGTAGTTTGATGACGTAAGTGATGTCAGGATATGGCTCCATGCAGCAGGAATAATACTGATCGTGCCGTATGGCTTCGAAACTGACCAGGTCAAATTCACCATTCGTCTGATAGTTCGTTGTATCACCCTCATCAAATTGCTTCTTTAGGTCCAACTAGAAAAAATTTTAGTCTTTAATAAATTATTTTTTTAAATAACTATTATACACAGAAACCATAAAAGATAATAACTATATGGTTTCAGATGTCAAAGAAATATAAAGTATAGTTAAAAATTCAAATCAAAACATTTATTGCACTCCACCGTGTATATAGATACCTATGTTTTTTTTTAATTAGTATTAACTACGGACCCTGGTGTGCACGGCATCAATGCAGGCAAGAGTGTTTCAATATTAGTATTAGTAGGGCACCATACCCCTTTTATATATATTTTAGTTTATTTCCTTTATATTCACGTACGCAATATAATTTAAAGTTTATCATTGAGATAGTCATCTACAGCATAACATTTGTTAATAAACATCCGCTTCAATTTGCTTAATGATAGTATGTTGTTTTAAATTAATGACATTGTTAAAATTATTCATAATAATGTTATTGGTACCCGAAATTCAGGTAGCTTAAAGTAATATCAATAAGATTTTAAAGGGATTTACATATCATCTGTTACTCTGGATACGAAAAAATAGCTAGTAATTTTAAAACTAGTTATATGTATATTACCAAAGGAGTTTATCTGTTATATATTTCGGAGTTATATATTACTCGTGTACCATATGTACTTATACTATAATATAAAACGTGTAATGTTGTTAATGTCTTTTACCTTGACAGTGGGGAAATACGCGCCCGCGTAAAACAGCTTTTAAAATAATTTTGTATGATGCTTTAAAAAGTTAGTCTTTAAAATTGAATCCGAAAGTGGCAAAAGTCAGTTATTATTTGTTCACTTCACTGGAAGTTAGATTACAAAATATAATCACGCTAAAGGCTGACTCGATTAAATTTAATAACATTTTTTTTTCTAAAAGTGCTATTTAACGAGAAAGATTTTCTTCTAATAATAACAATTAAGAACCAATAAGCAATCTAGTCTTCATCATGACATTTCGTAGATGTAAAAGATTTTTACGAGTAATTTATACTGTTGGCACAATGTTAATTGAATTATATTTTTTTCTAAAATAAATATTATTAACATATCGTGTAGTAAACTTTTCAATAAAAATAAAATATTATGAAGTAGGACGATAGCTTATCGACAAATCCGTTTAAACCTTGGTAGGGAAATCGATCTACAGCCCATGTTCCGCCCAATGCCTTCCGAATTTGAAAGCTATATCCAAATTTTTACACATATTTATTATTATTAAATACATTAAGAAATACACATATATATTATTAAATTTAGACGAGTATAGGCTAACAATAAAAACATTTTCTTATTATCTCTTTTTTTTTCTTTGTTCGTTTTTATAATTTTTTCTTTAGTCATTATATGTATATTTTAAAGAAGGGAAGGAGCGTTCAATTATTGTATGCAACTTCTCGATGAGATTTGATATATCCATGATCTTCAAATATCCATATTTCCTACATGTGAAAAAGGTGTGAAATATTCTTCTAAGTCGACAGCTCACTGATGTCACTTCCTTTGTTACAGTTGTCCATAGACGATACTAAGTGCTTACCATTAAGTGGGCTGTTCGCCTGTTTGCCTTCCTTTCACATAAAAAGTTGCATTTTCCGAGGTAGGGTGTTTGTCTTCTAAATTTGTGTTTATAAGCGCACAGACTGTAGAGAAATTTTATTCAACATATCCATAACCAGAGAAATATCTCACGGTTACATCTCATTAAACGCTGATGATAATATGTGAATTTACCTTTCCAAATCGTTATGACATGTCTATTTCTACTATTGTCTATAATTTTAATTTATGTCAATTCCAAATTCTAATAAAAACGGACTAATTAAATTAATCCAAATTACGATATAAATATAGCAAACCTAAAATGGATTATATGTTTATATAAACAATAATATATGTTATTAATGAACTTCTATTTACTGCGAAATAAGTATTATATATTCTGAAAGTATCATTATCACAGGTCGTACAAGGGAATAAAGTTTTACCTTTTTGACTGACGTAAAATTCTACATTATATATGACTTTTAACCAATAATATCAGCGACATGTTATCCCTAAGGAAATAACAATTATTGTTAGAGGGTTTGCTATTCTCTACGTAATCTTTCATGTGTACCTAACTGAAGTACTAAATTTTGAAAGAATGTAATAAGCTTACGCAAATGACGGTCTCAAAATATACCAAAAAAGAAATTTAACTTAATAGCTGCTACATCAGACGCCTAAGGTCATGCCTTTTTTGTTGGAGAATTTGAATAATTTATCATCCGAGCCCAGAAACTCAATATTATCGTTTTACCTAAGCAGACGGTTCATTACACAAGTAAATGGGCGCGTTATTGTAACGGACATAGCTACATAATATTTGACACGTTACTGTTTAAATAAGGTAATAATTAAGCGACATTTTTTGCTGATATAGTAGTTTGGTGGTGGTCAGATATTTTTTACTGATTTCAAATATATATATATAACTATATCCACCAGGCAAATAGCCTCTCACCCCTCGATATCAAGATCATCATCTTGTATGGCATGATTTTTTTTTCTACATACAGGTTTGCGCTTGACCTCAATCTCACCTGCTGGAAAGTGATGAGGAGGATGACGATGGAGCGCGCTCACCCAGCAAATACCGATTCACTCGAAGTTTGAAGATTCCCATGTCATAAGATGCCGGAAACACCGACGCAGGAAGCGAGTTCCACTCTTTCGCGGTACGCTGCAAAAAGGAGGAGGCGAATCGCTTCGTGCGAGCAGCAGGAATGTCAACCACAAAAGGGTGCAAACCTGCACGGCGTCTCGTCAATTTATGGTAGAAGGGGGAGGGTGGAATTAAATCATACAACTCAGCCACACACTCTTCAGAATATAGTCTATACAAAACCGAAAGGTATGCCACTTTACGCCGGTGTTCCAAACTGAGTAGTTTACGCGACGTAAGAGCCTCACGGTATCTTATATGGTATTTTTAATAATTCAGCATCCATAGCTTTTAATAACAATATAAATGTAATTTAAATTACCATATTATAAGCAACAATGTCCAAAAATAAAGTAATAATGCTTATAAATATTGATAGACAGGATATTAAAGTATTTCGTCGCAAAATTAACTAGCTTAAAATGTATTGACAAAACTCTCCTTGGAAATTTTACTTTAGCGAAGTTAAAACCTGTCATAAATTATAAATGAATTAAACAGTTTTGCTCTTGCTGAACTGTAATTTTTTTTTAACTGACTCTGCACAGCCCCACCATACCTGATGGTAAGCATTGTGCAGTCCAAAAACTACAACGACCACCAACAGAAAAAAGCCATCAATAGCCGTGGCGATCATGCCGGCCATTTACATCTACTTTGCATAATTGTAGACTACAAAATGTTAGCAAATAATAATGAAATCTTGGCCGACTTCGATCTATCCGACGATTTCAAAGTACGACGTTTATAAGAGAATATTCTATTCAAGGAAACCTATCTATATAATAAAAAATACAAATGCTACATACTCAGGCACTCAGACCTGCTTCAATTATTTGTAGGTCTTACTAATATTAATGAGCACGGGGATCGAACCTTTGATCCGTGGAAGTAACGTTGATCACTCAACCACAGCATCAATCCAGACAACGTTAGATATAACTATACCTTCACTTCGTTGATTTTGTAATAAATGTCCTGCATTTTTTAAATTACATCTTTCGCTTTATATGAAAAATGATTGAAAAAATCCGACATCTGTATTACTCAGTATTAGCATTTTAATATCAATCCAAAATATTGTCCAATCCAAATTCCATCCAGTTTGTTGGTTCAATTCGAAAAGCTAGATTCCGTTTTACAATCATTAGTAAGGTTAATTGCACACATTATAATTTTAAAATAAATATAATTTTACTTCTGTCTGAATGTTTAAAGATTAGCTACTACATTTATCATGCGAACAGCTAAGGAGTGGAATATGCTTCCAGCGACCATCTTTTCTCTGTCTTATGACTTGGGAGTGTATAAAAGAAGAGTGAATAGGCATTTGTTGCGCAGACACGCTTTTTCGTCAGACTTCCACCAGTCACTTTCCACCAGGTGTGATGTAGATCAAGCACCTGCATGTAAATTAAAAAATTAACAAAGTTTTTTCGAGTAAATCAAATGTATTCAAGCTTATTATTTTGGAGATACTAATTAACGGTTTCTTTAAAATTTATTACCTAATCAAGTAAAGATTAAAAATAGTTAATTCATTCATGTAAAGCGATTATTGTTACATACAGCACACGCTAAGTTTTAAAGCGTAACTTAAAAGTAGAAAATATTGTAAAACCTAGAAAATAATTTTTGAGTAGAATTCTTTGAAAATTCAAGTGCACCTTGTTAAAAGCAAGAGTCGCAGAAAATCTAGCCGGCGTTGTTTTTGTTTAACTTTTCCCTGGCTGAAAGTAAATTTCGTCTTGTTTTTTTATTCCGACTACATTAAGTAATGAATTCCGCTTTTGTTAACGTTAATATTAAATATAAAACAAGAGTGCGCATTTTTGTAAATCCATAATTCACATTTATACTTACCAAAAAATGCTTCATATATTTTTCCTTATTTTTCACCGATTTTTATAAACACAGCAAGAAAATTTAAGAATCAGGTAGACTTTTTATGCTTTATGAATATATATATATCTCTTCTTATTTTATCTTTTACTATTACCCTATAATACTCTTTTGTATTTGCCTCTAAGGCTGAAAAATTGTAGCACTATGTCTATGTCAGAACATCATTCTAAACTTCATGGCAGTATTTTTCGGCAGTTTCGGTTTCTCTTATTAAAACGAGGTCAGTTCTACTGCCAACTTGAATTCCGGTCCAAGCCATGATTGTTACAGCTTAATGGGGATGAACTTTCTGTGGATACAAAAGTCGTTCACGGCTACACCAAGCTCACCAAACGCGTATCCTTCTTAAATCAGGATGAAAAGCGAACTTTGATTCATCATAAAATAGGACAGGAACCCATTGACCTTCAGACCATTGTGGGTGGACCCGTACCCAGTGTAAACGTCGTGCTCGATTGCCACGTCAAAGATCTTGGACCCGCAGTGGCTTACGCGACCTGTAACTGGTTTTGTTCCACCTTTTTCTCACAGTTTGGGTAGTCACAACCACTTGATGTTCAGACCGCAGCCTTTCTACGAGTTGGCGAGCCGTACTCTGACACTCCCTTCTAAATTTGTTTTGTAAAAAAACTGTCTAGTCGCCGAGTTGTTGCAAAATATCTCCCAGAACACCGTTAAACCATGTTTTCAGTGACCCAGTAACATCCCAAAAATTAGGACTAGGATTAGGATTAGGATTAGGATAACTGATTGGTTAAAATTAATGGCCGCAGCAAATTTACGTTGTGAACGTCCAGCTTCGAACATACCCATAGCACAACATACACATAACAACAACATTACTCACACCAACAACAACATAACATTAACATTAACAATTTTTTTTTAACATTTCTTCTCGAGTCAAATGGCAACAAAATGGTTTACAAAGCAAATATTCATAAAATAGTTTTCCTTTTTTTCAAAACTATACGAAAATATTTAATAATTTTAAGGAAAATGAAACTATAAAACTATCACAATACTCGCAGAAACGTTTTACCGCCCATTTACGCAAAAAAATAAACAAGTGTTATAAAATTATTTTTATGATGTACTTATTTGCTTTTTGAATTTATAAATGGTCAGCACATTAAATCGAGTAGTTTTATATGAAAAAGGTTTTGATTTACGGACCAAGTTTTAGACTTCGTTGATGTGTGTATTCTGCAACTTTACTAACATAAGATACCTATAATCTTCAAGTTAATTTTGTAAAGTGTAGACACAATATGGTGATAAACAAAAACATGCTAAAGTCAAGTCCATAAAAAAAATACGTACGAAATACTGACTGTATAATAAAAAAGTTACAATTAATAATTAATGATTATTCTATACAAGATATTTTTAAAATGGGACATATTCAAAAATATGTTCTATATACGATTCCTTTTTAATTGTAATACTCGTATAATAGTAATTCCTTAGTAGATATAGTGCGCTCGGTCTAGGATCGAGAAGGGATGCAAGCTAACCCAAGGGGTGCATACACATTTTATGAATTTGTTCCTTGTTTATGTTCTGATAGTTTTTTTACATCTCTACGTAAAAAGGTCAAATACTCGAATTCTAAATAGCACCCACTTAAAAAACCTATTTATCAAAATAATATACTTTATAATTTAATTACCTGAAATCCATCATATGTCCAGGAAGCCCACTTCATGGTGCATAGCTGTACATCAAAGGGAAACTGCTCTACGTTGATGTCGCAGACAGACACGTAGATACCGTGACTTAGCCACGTTACTTCTCCAGTATGCCGAACTATCACATTTGTATTAATAACAGCAGATCTGTAGTTTGGATCCGCGCTAAAAATATATTCCATCAATCAGGGGAATTAATTAAATATTTCAATGTAATATTGACATTATTCATTATTCGTCATTCATTATTTCAATGTTATTTTATTTGGCATTATTCGAATGAACAAAACTTTCTTATTATTCAAAAATGTATAATTAAGACAATTTTATATGTATAAACAGGAAGATGACAAACTGAGTATACTTAAAATGATATGTAAAATAAGTTTAAAAAAATATTAAAAAGAAAGTTTTTGCTTTATTTAGTATAAAACACCTATTGTAATTTTATTTGTTCAGACATGAGGGTGATGTAATGAAATTGAGAATTTTTTCGCTTAAAACATGCCGAAAGTAACTTTCCGGCACTGCCGGAAAATTTGTACGAGATTCGGCTCGTATATGGAAAGTTTTTATTTCAGTACCCTCTGTATAATTTATTGCCTCGCTGCCGGCACGTCAAACGAAAAAGCGCATGTGTTTATATCTACCTTTACTTTATGTCTAATGATTTTTTATGCTTAAGCAAAGACAACAAAAGACTTTTAACCTTATTTATAATAATATATTTAAACTATACATTTCTTTTTTTTGTATCCCGGGGTAAAATCCTGTATAGGCCCTTCAGTGCCGCTGTGAGAGCAGCGACCCCGTTGTGTCAGACTCCTACTGACTAAAAACTCCATCCCTCTAGTGTCTCTCTAACCGCTTCACCTGAGCCTGGGAAACCAAATTCATCCAGATGCCCAGGGAGCGAAAAGGCTTATTGAGGCTGTCTTTCTGGGAGGGGTAAGAGTAAAGAGACCAGCCCTCCAAAACCTCTCTTAGGCGACGCGCCGGACACTGCGCACAACCTCCCTATCAACCGGGCAGCAGGCTCCCTCAAGTCTACTGCCCGGAAGCTATACATTTCTTACCATAACCTGAAATAAGTCAAAGAAACAAATATATCAACTTTATACATAACTCAAAGTGGCTCAGTGTCATCTATTCTAGAGAAAAATTAAACGCATTACCTTAATTTGCTCGGATAAATACATTGGGTTCAAATTTATATATATATATATATATATACATATATATAAGAAGAAGTTGCTGCCCGTAATTTAGGCAATATAAAATGTAGTTAATAGTATAAAATTTGCTAAAGATTTGTACAAAAGTACTAGACTAATTAACAATTCAAAGATTGTTACTTATACAAACTGACGGATTCAAGCCGAAATAACAATGTAATTTTAAAAGGCTAAGATAATTGATGATACAATATTTACGTAAAGTTATTATTATATTTTTTTTATGATATCAATGCTTATTACGTATTCATATCGAAAAGATTAATACTATAGGGCAAAACGCTTATGCTTTCATACTGGCTTGTAATCATGGCAAATTTACTTTATAAAACAAAAAATAATAAATAATTATTACAAGGAATAATTATTATAAACACTTACTTATTATACAATATGATATCAGGTCTCCAGACCCGCTCATAAGGTATTCTTATTACACCAATGCCATCAAAATCGCTAGTGTTCCACCGTAAATGGTAATCTGTCCATATCTGTGTAATCCAACAGTTTGTTGTTAGCAGCTGGTCTTTCTCCTCCTGATAACAAAACATATGCAGGTAAAATAGGGTTAAGTTGTGTGATGAAAGCCTTCTCCGATAATGGTGATTATTGGTTTTAAAAGAACGCACACGAATTGCAAAAAAAATTCAGCCTGAACAATATATTTTCCACGGTGATTGATTAATGTAGAAGAACAAGACGATGATTTGTCCCCGTTGGAAATACTAATTGAGACACGAAACGCATAATGCCATCAACCTGTGACAACTTTGTATTTTCACAATTTTTTTCAATAATTAAAAGTTTTTACCACAATAAAACGGTCTTTTACCTCGTAAGTGTGATGAAAATCGTCGTATAATACGCGTGTTCTTTTTAGTAATTACAGACTTGGTTTTCTAATGAGACTTACTTTACGGTCCACGTATATTTTTCCCTCGTCTATAATGACCAACTTGCACACTAGTATGATAATATACTATAGAAGTACTTTTTATAAGGAAAATAAATAGTATAAGAATATAACTATCAAATAAAATCTTTTACGTATTTTATAATGAAAAATGTATAAGCAGATATATTTTTTTTCAAATAAGTACCATGTCTTTATGAGTTTCTATTTTTTACGTTTAGTCACGTTACAAAATGAAGGATTGGAAATATAAAGAATATCTACTGAAGCGAAGGCCCTGGTAAGAAGTCATAACATAATAAAGCCTTTTCTCAAACATGGAGGAAATAACGAATTTTAGATATTCGCTAGCATCGTGCGTGATTTTGGCATAACTGGAAAATATGACTATATATGAACGGCCATTTGGGAGTCTAGGGTATGGGGCGAATGTTAAATAGGTGAAAGTAGGTACACAGACACATTGTCTTTCACTCGTTAACAAGCTATCTGAAGAAAATAATAAATATTACATTTCTTTTCTATATTTACGGTAACAACACTATCTCTAATATAATCAAAATATAACTTGAATGTTTTGTTTTTGGAATTAGAAAATACTGAGTTGGATTGGATGAGAATTCTCAATTTTAATATTTAGTAATGGCTTATGATGAGTTGAGATACACAGGAAATATGGCTTTACCTCTCATAGTAGTTACTCACCGTTATATATTTGGGACGTTAAGTAAATTGTTTATTTCTCCATAATACTAACATTTTCAATGAAATAAGATAAATTTAGATATATGATGCATAAACCTGTCACCACGTTTATCGATGCAGAATCGGCTGAAAATATCACGTATCACTAAACTTGTCGCGTACCGTACGCGGTCTTCCAGGCCGTTTAGATGTTATCAAGTATTTTTATTCGTATTATTGGCGCAATAATAATTTAATCACCAATTTGACACGGTGCAAATACGTTATAGTGTGGTGACATATTGCAACGTCCGGTACCTACTAATTAAGGGAAATAATTTCTCTTTCGCTTTTTTTATTAATTGGGCATGTACTTTTTGATCGATTTTGACGAGCGTTGATAAGTGTTGTCATTCACTAAGCTGACTGTACATTGCAATACTCAGTACTATATTTAGTATACTGTAGTGGTTTTTAAATGCATCCACACATTATGCATTCATATTTCACACATCTTTTGAATTTCATTGTTATCAGTCAAATGCGGTTTTTAATGAGGACGGTCGTATTGTCCCCATAAATGGTTATTAATTATTCAAATCTTCAGTTTAAATCCTCATGAAATAACTCAAATTATCACTTCAATTTCAATTCACTGATTAATTTTCCCAAAACGACCGAAGATTTGGGCTTATTAAATAGACAAATATGAAAATTAAACTGTAACAGCAATACATTTATATAGAAGGTTGATAATTGTATTGTTAATCCGTTTGCTTAATTTATTTGTGAAGGCAGACATTAGATGTTGTAACACAATGAATAATTCCAGTATACTCGTATGCAATAAACATTATCGTACACAGAACTGTTTTAATTTAACTTATATCATTTCAATTATTGCTTTGTAGACATAAAATTTATATAAAATATATTTATAATCATATTTCATAATTAAATCGCCCGGTATACACTTGTGCCTTGACAAGCTCCACGAATAACCAACAATATTGTGTATAATGACTATAAACAGAACAGTAATGATCGACTGACCAAAAAACATAGTTTATATTATCTTGTACAGGATATGCTTTAACAAAAACTAAAATAAACGAATTAGTAAATAAATATTTTATAACGACTGAATGAATGACACTGAATTAATAACTAAACTTAATAACTGAACTTATTTATTACCGAATTAAGAAACAACATTTTTTTTTTTATAATAACTAAATAATTAATGCTTGATTCCATACAAGATGTTTTTTTTATCAATATGAGTAGATCATTATTACTTTAATTCGTAAAGACCTCGTACTTTTTAGCATTGAGTTAGTTTTTGTATAAATAAAATTTTGCCATAGGCATAGATGGGCAAAATGTAATCAGATTAATGAAAATGATTAACGATTACATTTTACGTTTTTTACTATTAATATGACTGTATTTTGCTCATCTATGTTTAAAACACTACAAAATCCCAGATTGTATACACATTTATGATTTCTTAATGTTTTAAATGGATTTAATCATGATTACAGAGCAAGAAAATTAAAATTAGGACTACATTTTGTAATCATTCATCATTAATCAGATTACATTTTGCCCATCTCTGGCCATAGGTAATCATCTTAATATAGGTACATATTATATTTTAGTTAACATATTTTTTAAATACGAGTATATATTGAAAATAGATATCTATTACATATTTATTTTACAGATTGTTTATATTGCATCGCAAACTGAATTTCTGTAGCAATAACAAGGTTTTTTAAGAAATGGGGTCCGAAAATTTAAATTATTTTCTACATTCCGCAAGAAGATAGCGTGAGGGTGTCGAAGTCGGAGCGGCAGCTTGGCAAAATAATTACTTTACAAATTGAATCAGACCTTCGTTTTTGTTGTTCAAGTCGTTTGGCGAAATGTGGCCAATCACGGGTTCCATACATTCTTTACAATTATTATATTAGCTTATTATCTTTCGATACAATAATAATATACAGAGGTTTTTTTAGACGGTTTAATTTTCGGAACCCTAGGTGATTTTGTTTTTTCTTTTGTGTACGATATGTACTTCATACTGTAACTGATAAAAAAGTTAGTATAATTTTTTGTAGTATAATAGATATTATTTTCGTAAAATAATAGGTACTTATAACAATTCTTAGCGTTATAATATGCGGTATGGTTCAATAATTTTGCGCCGTTACGTTGATAAATAATTGTACATTTATTCGATAAACGTACAAGAAACTTAGGGCGGTTATCGGGCACGGAAATGACAAGTGCTTACGGAAGCGTAACATCTCAAGACTTGAAAAGGTTATTGATGTCCTTTATAAATAGAGATTATAGTCTTGACATTACCTGAATATTATTTATATTCTTGGAAACAATATTCACAAACTAGGAATGAGTTTTATGTAAATAAATTGAATTACATTACCGCTTGTTTTTTAACAGCTTTTTATATCTGAACACATACAGTTATAACAATATACCAAAAAACACAGTGTTATATTTTGATATTGAAATAGGATTTCATACTACGGTTCGCATTTATAGGCCTGTCTCGCAATACAAATGACGTTCGAACAACGCTAAGCAAGAGACGATAAGTTCCTGACTGAATGGTATGCATACCTACTTTTTGAGTGGTAAAGCCGCCATAGTGACACCTTTGGTATGGCGTATTATATCTTTCGCGTCTCGGATTCAACTCAGATAATTAATCACTTATTTACATAGAAGCATCCTGTTGACGTATATACAGAAGTGTATCATTATACATATACAGAGGTGTCTCTTGGAATTCATCACCGTTGTTCGTTTGTATTATAATGTACCTACATATAATCAATGCAAAAATTATAGATAGTTATTATTTTGTACTCAAAGAAAAACTAATAAATAGTATATAAAATCAACTAAGATTTGCAAGTCTCTTCTTTCTATAAGTAATTTATAACAGATTACACAAATTCTGAAATCATCGTGTCGTGTTCGCAACTTTTTAATCAAAGAAAATCCATCACTTGAACAGTGAATAACACTTTATCCCGTAAGTTTCAATGTTTTAAACTTTAACAATGGTATAAATCCATTAAGAGCTGCTCTAAGGATTATTTTAATTTATACAAGTTTTTAACATCTTTTTTCACTATGAGAGTAGATTTTTTGAGTAAAACTATAATGGACATAATTTACAAAGCAGACTCATTTTCTACTAACTGATAATAAAATACTGATAGAATACGTACTAGATTAATCTGCCGAGCAGTGACCAAGTCGGAACCAGTCTTTAACACTTTTTCAAGCTAATGATTTCTAGACAATAGTAACCGTTTGGTGCTAGGGTGATTGCCCGAACTGGATCACGATCACAGTACACAACTGTAAAGACCATCACAGTGACTCACTTTGGCCTGTCGTGTTTTGAGATCAGCTTGTGTATATCCAGATACTTATATACTTAGAAACCTTCAGTCGTGGTATATGTGGGCCCACATGACGACGGAGTCTAAGGATTTCATCCTTTGATGGTCGCTTTCGGTTTTGGACTACACTGTACTTATGTGCACTGTAGTCACTTTGTCGAGCCAGTGTAAAGTAAAAAAAACAAATATAAATCATCAACGTAGGTATTTATTCAACTTTTATTGCCACAATAGTTTCGAAAATACAATGTTTACGATTTTTGCAAGTGTACCTAACTCTTATTTGTGCTTCAAATATTTTTTTATCTATAATTGGTTAGGGCTTTAATCACACATGTGATTACGCCAGCCCTGTTTAGCTAGAAGAAGTTCACTAAAATAGAGATAACATAAATAATAACATTACACTAAATTATTCTGCTATAATTTTCAACAGCAACATGAACAAGGACTAAGCCGCATAATAACGTGGATTTTGTATAGCACAAACTCAGGTCAACTTTTTTTACAGAATGTTAGGAAAATAAAATGTTTTAAAGTCGGTGTTGCCTTAATGATGTTCACGTGTTTTAAATGGGAATGCGTCATATAACATATCCGCTCTACTAGTCTGCATCTTGTAATATAGCATTGGCAAGACTAATATTTTTATTTATTGACCTATTTGTTCTTTAATAAAAAAAACTTTCTAGTTTTAATTTTTTAATAAAAATGTAGTACCGTATGTGTTTATAGCAGATATTTTGTCTACAAATAAATACGAATTTTGCTGTCAGTAATTCTGTATACCTAGCAATTAATAACTTAGTAGGATAATAAAATTTAGTCGAATTAACATTAAACGAAATACAGATTTGATGAAAGTCAAAAATCTCCAGAATTTGTACTAAACGTCGTTTAGTAATGCAGGTTTATAGGAAGAAATCATTTCATCCCCAATTTACCTGCTACGAAATTAAATAAACGCTCGCCAAGGAAATTTGCGAATTCTCTTTGCCTACCAACATTCATGTACGTACTTGAGTAGTATAAACTCCTTTCAATGACAGTTTCACAGATAACATTTTTTTACACTAGCTTGACAAAGTTTTAACTTTGTCATTTTTAGTGTAGTTATAACGCACCTGATGAAAATTAGTTTTTTAGGTTTTTAATTAGCAATTTAAGTATAGTATATTTAAAAAACGGCATCGATTTTCATGGGATAGGAATCCATTGAGAGTCACCGTCATCATGTCGACTTACCTTCCTAGTGTCTAGGTATATGAAAAACTGGAAGTACACAGACAGATCTCGAAATGCGATAGACCCAAGTGAGCTACTACGACGGTCTTTCCACTTCTGTACTGCAGTCAGGACTTAGTTTGGATAATCGCCCTATCACCTCAACATCAGCCTATCCTAGTCCACGGCTGGACATAGTCCTCTCCTAACAAATGCCATTGAGCCCAGTCTTCGGCTCTTCTCATCCAATACTTTCCGGGCACCTTTCGCAAGTCGTCGCTCCACCATGCCGGGGACGCCCCACGCTACGTCTGCTGATCCACGGTCTCCATTCAAGAACCCGCCAGCTTCAACGACCATCGCTTCTTCGATATATGTGGCCTGCCCATTGAAACCTCAATTTGCTAATACGGAGAGCTATGTCAACAACTTTGGTTCTCTGTCGGATAACCTCATTTCGGACTTTATCCTTGAAAGAGATGCTCAACATAGTCCGCTCCATCGTATGTTGGACGACTTTAAAGTGGTGGACTAGCTCAACTGTTAGTGTCCACGTCTCGGCTTCGTACATCATACGAGTAACTGATCTCACGTTTGTGAGATACATTTAGTTATATTAAAAAATACTCTTGATTTCCCCTTAATCAAATGTGCAATCGCGTTTATAAACATCAACATACATAAGTATCATATTAACAAATAGCCAAAACCAAAACCATTCTTTATAAATTACCATATATAAGTTTGAGGATCGAACACGTTATCTGTATTGCAGAAGCCGAATGCTAGGCCACTGCATTAACTCGTCATTTTGCCTTAGATATTTTAATTTTTCCTACCCGAGAGGTGTTTTTAAGCTGAAAATAGTTTAATTAACATTAAGAAGGGAAATATGTTGAATGTTTCTTTTTTTCGCCAGGACAAAATGCTGTTGGCCAGTGAGGGCCTTTAAAACTTCACTGGGAGAGAAGTTGAATGTTAAATAAGAATGGAAAACTGAAATACATCTTTACAATTTTAAATCGTGGTAGCACTGTAATTGTATTTAAAATTTCTTCACATACGGTATATTTACTTCTAAAAAGAGTTTTCCAATACCCCGGTGCCGTGTAATAGATTATTTATAGGCTTTCTCAACTACACGAGTTTAAGGCTCCAGCGGAGTAGCTTCCTACACACAGGTATCTATCGAAGTAGATGTGGTCCGTCCCTAAAACTTTAAACGTCTACTAATCTGTAATTCAAGTGAAATTTTATAACCTAACCTAAGTAATATTTATTATTATAATTATCTGCCAACGCAAAAAATGGTTATTATAAATGTAACTTGTGTATCTGTGGCACAGTATATTTGTATGTATGTCTATGGTATCGTAGCTTCTAACTGGATGAACCGAATTTGATTAAGTATTTTTTTATTTAAAAGTTCATTTGATCGATAGTGTTCTTAGGTATGATTTAAGAAAATCTGATCAGCTGTTTGAAAGTTATCAGCTCTTTTTTATTTGTTTAAACAACTTTGACTGCACTGATCGATTCATAATGTAGTATTCTGTGACTTTAAGGGCTGCTTCTACAGCATCATCTAGAATCAACAGGATAATAAACTTTTTCAAAATTTACGTAGGAGTACAGTGTTTGAGTATATTATAATGGTCTGAATAGAATTGGTTAGAGCTTAAGGAATGCAGGACACGGCGGGGCTGTGGAGCAATTGATAACAGGGCGCACAATCCCGTCCTAGTACGGATGAGGTCAACTTGGAGTTTTTAGTCGGTAAAATTCCGGCACACCGCGGTTACCATCCCCCACGTGTAGCTTTTTAAAATTTAAATCTAAAAGTATTTGTAAAAAAATTAACATAGTTTGAGCATATTTGTAGGAAAGACGACATAGCGTAATTAAAACTATCGTAAACTTTTTTGTGAAAAAAATGCGACACTACGTAGTAGCGTGAAATAGCGAGTACAATATAGCTATATATTTTTAATAAAAATTGCTGTCTATAGTCTTAAAAATAATTTGTTATTAAAGAAAAACTTTTGTTGAAGTACCCTGAGAATAGCAAAAATCTATTGGTCACGGTAGGCATGACACATAAGAGCAAAATGGATGCATCCACTAATACTCACCTTGAAAGGGATATAGTGTAACAATATATTATTATTTTTATAATATCCTTTTATATTCACAGATTTAAAATGAAGCAAGAGTAAAGCTCTATTTTTTCTAACTTAATTACTAAGACAGTTTAATTTTCTCTGTAAACTGCTGTTGTTTTATTGCCTGTGGCAATGTATTATGGCTATATTTTAAATCTTGCTATGTAAAGTATGCAATATATAAAGTTTAATCACCTTCTTTTTATGTAGAAAGGCTTACATTAATTTTATATAATAAAAATAAAAGATCGTCTCTGACTTTAGTTTTTATCCATACTAAACTTAAACAAGCAATATGCTATGAAAGAAAACAGAAAACTCATTATGAGCCATGGCTCATTGTAATGATTTTTGATTCATTAATTTTTAGATTATTAGATATATCTAAACAAAATCGGAAGAAAAAATCGTTAATAGGTGTATATATATTTTTAAATATTCGTACCCAAGAAAAAAACACACCAAACGTTACTGGATAGGACTTCATTGTACTTATGCCCGTCTGTCAGGACCTTATTTCTCAGGAACGTTTGAAGGTATCAAGTTAATATCAATGTGATATAAAATCCTCAGGTCCGTAATGCCATGAAGCTATGAAAAGATCAAACTATTCCTACAAGTTGTACGGGTCCTTTGATATGCACGCTGCACGCTCTCTATGCCATTACATATATTATTATATCTATGGAATTTAAAATATACTTACAACATCAATTATATGATGCAAAGATACACCAAATGTGATTAAAAGTGGATGCGATGAGTTTTCCACCGGCCGAACCGACGCGTCGTATCTGTCCATGAGATGCCGAACGAGCCGGTATTCTTCATCACAACACAATGAACCTGCAAAGAGGACGGAGAAACATAAAAAAGTGTTATAGTAGAAGCCAAACGTTATGATCTCTATAAGTATAGCCGCCTTGTGTTACTGCTTCCACAAAAGTAAGCGAGACGTAAAAGAAATAATATTTATACCCTTTCAAATTTCATTCATTATTATTTTTAAGCTGCTTGGTAATTATATTATGTTCATTTGACTATACATGTGTATGTACATATGTATATGTATGTGTCAAGTGTGTATTTGACGGGTTTTATACTCAAAGCGGTCCTAAAGATTGGCGGTAAATTTTCATCGTCTTTTATAACAATTATTTATAACATTTTTATTTATATTTATATTATTTTTATAATTATTTATAACAATTTTGTTGTGGCCATTGGGCCACAGGCCAATAAGGCAGAACATAGACCTATTTATACAGACATATTATTGCATAGGCAAAAAGACTAAAAACATCGTAAATAAAATTACTGATTCTATCAGATGGGTATCAAATTATGAAGTGCATAATACACGAGTGCGAAGATCATCATGATGATGATGTCCTAGCCGGATTCGGCCACGGCGACTGTTTCATCACCGATTAAGTAAATCGAAGTCCAGTTTTCGGAAACAGTCAATTGCGCAGGAGATATTTAAGTGCATAACTGGACGCGCTGCCAGAAAAGCACTCTCTCGCCCGAGGTCCCTCGGGCCCGATGGAATGGAGAACCAGTACGATCGGGAGGGAGCGGGATGCAGGTTAGGTCGAGTTTTCCTTCTCTGAACACCTGGTTGAATTGCGTTGTTAAAGAGATACCTCAGTCGCCTTTTACGACACCTCGGGAAGAAGAGGGGGGTGCTATTCTATTCTGCCGGCAACCACCACAGCTGAAAAGATCATCATAGTGGCTCACTATAGCCCGTTGCGTTTTGGGATCAGCATGTGTATTTAGATCTTATACTTAGAGACCTTCTATCGTGGTATATATGGGCCGGTATGACGGCAGCAACTAACAATAAATTCCTGTCACATTTTAGTCTCTTCCGTTTTTGGACTACACTGTAGATTCCATGTAGGTGAAGTGTTGTCACTATGTCGAGCCAGTACACAAAAGAGATGAATCGATAGGTAATGTTGGTAAAAATCTATATGTTGTTTTGGTATATATTATATAGGCAAATTTGGAAACAGCTAGTTGATTGAAATGCTAATTAATATGATTAATTTTTAGGATAGTTACGTGTTGAAAACAAGTTTTTTCAAGCGTGTCCGCTGAATGCACTCATGTGGACATGAAACCCAGACCAGAGTGTAACTTTAGAATGGTTAAACCACACTGCGTGGATTGTGCATTGTTCAAATGGGATTTATTCCAATATATTACACATCTAACTATTGTAAACTATGTTAATTCCATATATTCACATATCAAATTTATATTTATGTCCCAGGGTTATTTATTCATAATATAAGAACTCATTCAATATTAATCCTTAAAATTAAATTTATATTAATGTATACACTTTTTAATACTAACGTTAATTTTAATTACAATAATATAATCTTTTCATTTATTTTTATTTTTATTTCTGAACAAATTAGTTTTTAATGTTATGTACAGGAGCCTGGGGTTATCTGGTAATAACTGTATAGCAGCAAATCCATAAAATTAGCTAGTGCATAATTATTTAAGCTAAGAAAATATTTAATCAATTTAAAGTGATCCCTCATTTATACGTTATTTAACGATACATTTTATTTTCTTTATTTAGCAAATATATTATATTGTTTAATAGTGATATTATGGTATATATGTAATGTTTTATTTTTATTTGTATAAAAATACTGACCTCACTTCATAACCTAGTCATTGCAGTGCAAAGGACAGGTAATAAAATAATCCATATAAATAAAAATAAATCGCTAAATGTGTTGTTAAGCGCAAAACTCGAGATCGGTTGGACCAATTTGTCTGATTTCTTTTTTGTCGTGTTTGATGAAGTGTGAGGGGAAGGAACCATCCTTTGGAGAGAAAAAAAAAAGATGCGAGGAAAATAGTAAAAACAACAATTTTCTTTTCCCATACAAACCACTTTGACACCGGCTGTCAAACATTTGACGTCAATCAAAACAAAGGTGCATTAGGAATGTCTTCTGTTTGCCTTCAAGTTGATTAGAGGTTGCATGTCAATAATGAAAATAATACTATACGCGCCAAGTGATCTAACAAAAAGAAAATCATGTACCTTAAGGCATTACAATAAAAATATCATCAAATTAGATATTATATAAAGTCATTGAATATTATTTTATTTTTATTAGACCGCGACAGGCCAATAACTTTGACAGAACAAAATCTGTCGGGGCAGCTAGTCAATTATAAAAATATGCATTACTGATATATGCACATAGATACATGTCAGATATTAAAATATTAAGAATCGAATACCCAATATTACTTCTTTAATAAGTGATAAAAGTAGTATAAAACAAGCCCGATCGAGACTGACCCATATAAAGTTTCTAAGTCTTAGTAAAGAGAAATGCACTAGAAACGAACTCGTAAGAGAACTTTAAATAGTATGAAGAAATAAAAAAATATTCAAGCTTAAAAGAATAATAACAATATATCTTCGCCCTGTAGGATTTTGGAACTGGAAACATCGAAAGGAACCTCACATCGCGTCTAATAAAAATTTCACGTGTACACGCTTTGACAACGGTGATCAGCTGCGCTACTGGTCAAGTTGGACATAAGAAACAAGTACAAAGTGGATAAATCCACTAATGTATCTTTCCCAAAATTAATCAAGCTGTAAAATGTATTAAGCTGAATTTTTAAGACTACCCTTACGTCGTTGCTGAGGATAAATCTCTTTGAATTGTCGAGGTTAACTTAAAAGATTTTACCTTCATAAATTAACAAAGTGATTTAAACAAATAATGGAATTTTTGTACAATAGATTTAAATACTTTAAAAATTAAGTTTGAAACATTCTTAAAGCATTTGCCTTTATATGTATACGTGTAACCTAAATCTAAGTTTAAGAAATGGTATTACAGTGTAGGGTTATATTCAGTGATAATATTTACTAAGGATAGTATTCTAACATGACTGAATTTGTTTTACCTTCAATTTCTCACTTCAGGTGTATAAATAATTGTTTTCAAGGATAACTTTGAACGCGAAGTTACTAAGTATCATATATTTCTAGATAAATCCTTTTTTTATAATAAATACACGAGTTTTTCCTATTTTCTGTGGTGTATATCATAAGATTGTTGTGGGGCGTGCTTAATAATTGTAAAAGATATTAAAACCTTTTTTATTTATTTGCAAGAAGAATAAAAACCTTTATAAAACAATACTTCGGATAGCCACATTAATAAATCTCTTTTAAAATAAAAATGTAACAATTACATGAGAATAGATTAAAAATATATCTTTTTAGAAAAGTATAACTACGTCTACAGCTCCATTTTGACAAAACTATTATATAACCTCAATGTGAACTGTTATATCGTTTTTGATAAGAGAATAAAAAGAGATACAAATAAAGGTGTTGTTGCACATTTCGTTATTAATTCTTAATAAATAATTCTAATTCACGAGAAGAATCTCATTGATGTAGGCATCCTTTCCTCTTAGGATCTAAGTTCCTTAAAAATATTACCACAATAAATCTTGTAAGGAATATTCTATTCAAAACACGAACATCTCAAAGCGCCTATCATGATACTATTGAATTTAATGGGTACATTATTCATATACGATGTGGAAATCATAACTATGTATATAAATTTTATTCAATGAGCCTCTCATTTTGAGTCTTATTTTCTAAACAATTAATTACAAAAACATCCATGAAGACATTCATAAAATAGTGATTTACTTTGAAAAATTCGAAAGTTCGAGAAGCCTTGCTCATGGAAGTTTCGTCCCGACTAGAACTTAGTTAGCGAACTCATTTAATATTCTCTTGATACTTTATTGACAATCATGAATGAAGTCAAGTATACGATACAAGAAGTGAAATAAATGATTGGGTAAAACTTGAGAAACTCTGAAAATGTCATGCATAAAATCTAAACAAAGTTATGAAATTTCAGCTTACAATTCATATTAGCTTGTAATTTCAAAACATATCAAAACTTTTGCGAAACTTACGATACATAATACAGGCTAAGTAATAAATGCCTCTTTAATAGACTCTTAGAAACTTCGTAAGCATAGCAGCGATGTTGGATCGAGAGCTAATATATAAATTATGGTTTTATTAAGAAATTTTAATAATTTTTCATGTCAATTCAAAATTAGTTAAATACGTTACTCAATCGCCGTATAATATATTATTTATTATTATTATTATTGTTGCATGTGGTATCCTGCTACCATTTTTAGGACTAGCTTAGCACAGTACTCAAGCTATAGAAATATCACATAGTTTACGTTATATTAATTGCATAAACTTTTATACTTTCTACTAAATATTATCGACAATGCCTATTGTTAATATTTATGTCTGACATTCAGCGTATTGTAAGTTATTAGTCATACACTACTCCTGGATTCATTTTTGAGTCAAAATAGCATAGATTTACATCGTAATAGCATTTTTCAGTAAATATGACAAAGTTAATTTACCCAACGTATTTCTTACAATGTTGCCTTAGTACATAAAATATATTATGCTATTTTTACGAGAGTCATTGAACAAGAAGATATGTAGTGCCTTATGAACAAATATAACTTGTCCTAGCAACGACTATGATATAAAAATTGAACGTTTACACTATAAATTAAGAATCCTGCCACACAAACTTTTACATAATACAATCACTATCAAGTACATTTATTGATCTGATTCAATGGCGTTAAAGTGATTTATTGATCACGTAGTGTGATTTTTTAATACAATGGACCCAGTAGCATCATTTCTTGAGATAATCAGAACTTGCTAGTTTGGAAAACAATTTGGTGTTTCGTTTGAAGAACTCGTAAAAGAGGATAAGAAAAGACTATATTCCACAGTTTTACTTTTTTTATACTGGCTCGACAAAGTGATAACAGAGCACCTGATGGTAAGTATAGTGTAGTCCAAAAACGAAAGCGACCATCAAAGGATGAAATCCGTTGATAGTCTGTGTCGTCATATCGGCCAACATATACCACGACTGAAGGTCACTAGATATATGAGTAACTAGATATACACAAACTGATCTCGAAACACGAGACACTATGGTGGTCTTTACACTTGTGTACTGTGTTCACGACCCAGTTCGGACAATCGCTCTACCACCATGAAAACTTAACGCGCATAATTTGCAAACTTATTTGTTCATGCTGCTATGGAATTAATAAAGAACTGATTTACAGTCATACATATTAATTAATTAATTTAGTGTAAGTATTAATTATTACAATATTTTTCGATCACAAGGTTATAAGTTTACATTTCCAATTTACTTTATACTGATGTTGAGAGCTTTCGTGTAACTGAATTGCTTTCATGTTCAATTTGCATACGGCGAGAATCAACTACCAATATAGAAATTAGATTTAGTATTAGACGTATACGAGCTTTATGAATTATGACATAAGTATACCATTACGAACAACCGTACACTGTAGAATATAAATGATGTCCCATTAGAGTTCATTATATTAGTTTTAGAACTTTTAACTTCCTTCAAGCACCGGAATATCTAAAGTAAAAGTTTAATATTAATTTCGTTACAATCATCCTGTTAGATATGCATATATCGCTTCTTGCAAAATATTTTTTTTTGTTATTTGATTTAATATTAATAACATTGAAAAATAATAAACAATTTCGTTTTCTATATTCACGTATTAAGAAAAAAATCATAAAGGTGTTGTAGAAAATATACGTAAGAATAGATACAGTATTGTATTAATAAAATTACTAGCACCCTACTACAGCAAATATGGTCAGAACTACAACTCGATTGTTTATTTACACTGGTTCGACAAAGTGACTACAGTACAGCTGATGGTAAGTCAATGTAGTCCAAAGCGACTATCGAAACGAAAATCTACTGACAGTCTCCTTCGTCATGTGGGCCTACATATACCACGGCTGAAGGTCTCTAGGTATAGGAGTTACTGGATATACACAAACTGATCCCGAAACGCAACAGGCTGAAGTGAGTCACAATGACGGTTTTTACACTTATGTACTGTGGTCACGACCCAGTTCGGACAATAGCTCTAACACCAAAAAATTGCTATATTTAAATAGCACATTTAAATTATCCAAAAAACTCTACCAACGATTCAAGAAACAGGTTTTACATAAAAAACCGGTAAGAAACTATAAACGTCATCCTTTTCAAAAGATTGTTCCGTAGATAAAAATTACATTGAATATCACGTCAGAAATATACTTCATATAAAACGTATTAATGTATTTTTATCCCAATTACTCCGGTTTTTAACTCCTTTCACGCAGCAAATACCTTTTACATTTGATATTACATTTATTACTGAGTACACAAAAGCCCTCATTACGTAATAAATAGCATGATCCTTCCTTTTTAAATAAAATGGTAGAATAAACGTTTCAACTTTATTATATCATATTAAATGTTAGTAATTGATTAATCGAACCAAAAATTTCACGTACAAAAGTCTATTATTATCTAAAAGATTTATTATTTCCGTAACTGCCCGCTTTCACATCGTCGCAAAAGAGGAAAGGAATGAAACAAAAATCCAGCAACAATTACTCAACATCGGTTATGAAAGGATATTTCCAAATAATCTGCCGTTGGCTTGACTAATTGCTTTTGTATCATGGATGAATGGCGGATATCGGGGCTTCCGATAACAGAGAATGCTTTTCTCTAAGTACTGTGACAGACGAGGCTTATGAAATACCCATATTAATTTATTAAGGCTTCAGATACTCATAATTTTTCTGTAACAATGTTAACAAATAAATAATAATGTACCAACTTCTTGTAGATCTCTTTTTCAATTAAATATATTAGTGACTAATAACTATTTTAATAGTACATTTATATTCCATTATTTGCGAATCCCAAATTTTTTATTTCTTATTTAAATAAGTATTTAACCTTTCGTAAACAAAAATGTGTGTATTTTTTTATTTGTCTTATTATAATTGTGTTTTATATTTTATTTTAAATAGATTATTAAGCATATATTTAAGTTAATAGTTAATCGAACTTACGTTTCAAAAATATTGTTGTACCGATGCAAAGTATAATCCAAAGCTTCGACGAATATGTCATATTTAGAGAAGGACAAAATAACTCTATTAAGCTTAAAAGATATTTTAATTATTTGAAAACCAATTTTTTACATGTTTAAAACATTATACAGAAATTTTAGATAATTTTTATAGTTCCGTAAATTATAGAAAAAAATCTGTAGAACAACAAGAAAATATAGTTTAATGTAATAAATTTTTACAACGTTCGTAAAATATTAACGACGCAAGTAAAAGTTGCGTATGCGTGGTGCGTGCGGTGGCATCGCGTGACGGCGACGAGCGCGGCGACTTCCGTAGCACTGACTGGGCGGCAAGCTACTGCCACCGCTCGGCTGCTACGTGTTACGTTTCGACGCGCAAAGTTGCTACGCTGCGTAGTCCGAGCTTGCGAAAATCGCATCGAAGAGCATTTCATATTCGTTTCTTGTCTTGTAATGTAGGGCAGTTATATGATTAGATGAACAATCAGATTATTAATTAAAAATTACGATTACAAAAACGAACAATATTATTCAATTGAAATAATCATATTCGGTAATTAAGGACTATTCGTTGTGTAATCTAATTAATTATTACTTTCACTATTACATTTCTGATTGATACGTGAAGTGTGTCCCCGGGAGTAGAGCAGCACTTGCTTATATTAGTTTTTATATGAATACTAGCTAGGTTGACAAAGTGAATACATCGCACCTGATGAAAAGCACAGTGTAGTTCAAGTATGGCAACAACCATCAAAAGACGGTAATCCATTAACAGTCGATGTCATGGTACCTCACATTTACCACGACTGAAGGTGAACAAATGGAAGGACAGAAGTGGATCCTAAAACGCGACAAGCCGAAACGAGCCACTATAAAAGTCTTTGCACTTGTGTAATGTAGTCAAATTTTTAGGTTCAGGTTCGACCAATCTCTCTACTACTTCAACTAGCCCCACCCAGCCACCACTTAACATCTCCCCTGATCCATCCCCACTCTCCTTTCCTTCTCCCTTACTCTCTTTCCTACAACTCTGGCACACTTTCCCTGACTTTCGTTGCGAAAATAAAATTTAAAGGGTAAATGAGAGGGGGAATAAGTTTTGCTAAAAGCTAAAACGACATTAACTGCTTGTTATGCTATACGAAGATTGCTGCGTCAACTAATTTCAAATAAGATAGATAAAATAAGTTTAAAAAAAAGATTTTAAAGTCGATCTCACTCTTAGTCAGAACTCAAATAATAAATTATAAAATCTGAAATTATAAAAAAATACAATATTATGACCTGACCAGGGAGCCTTTAAGAGAAGAGTGAATAGGAGTCTGTTGGGTGGTCGCGGTTCATCATCGGGCTCAGCTTCATCTTCCACTAGGTGTGATTGAAGTCAAGCGTTCGGCTATAAATAATAAAAACGGATAAACGAAAGTTAAAAGTAATCATGATTACGCCTATCTCTTCCAAGAAAAGCTAGTTTCAAAATTGTACCAAAACGTTTTCACAGACAAAAAAAAATCCGTAAAAAACGCTCGTTTCAAAGGATTTCTAAAATAATGAGTTGAATTTTCTATGTATATCTCGTTATACGCTCTATAATGTATCCGTATATAGTTAAAACCGAATAAGCCGCTTATGAGAAAAAAATATGATTTTATGTTTTTCTCGTTTTTTGTTAACCTAAAAAAAGTTGAGCTTAAATTTGCTACATCAACGTTTATTAGTACCAGTATACTCAAAAAAGATAACCCAGATGTCTCTCTGGGGCCGATCTTGTTACCTTAACCTTCATTGGCCTTTAAAAAAAAATCTGTATAAGTAATGAACCAAAAACCTGTAGCATATAAATTAATTATTCAATCACTACTCGTAAATCGTTAATTATTATTATTTATATTGTGCTGTATCTAATTCGTCTTTTTTTATTTCAAATTAGAGGTAAATGAGAAACTCCTAATCTCTGCAAAAAACTAATCCACTTACCGATTACGGAACCCGCCGCACAAGCATTCTCAACGCTGAGCTAATATGGGTAATTTCACTACAATGGTTAACCCTTAACTTAACGAATATTAAAGGATTTTTAACTAGATCAGCTTCTCCTGAACGTCATTACGTTAAAAACGATTGAGACAAAGCATATACTATATTGTAAGATAAGGAATATCTTTTGGAATAGTATTTTTGTATCTGAAATGAACTATTATGTCGTGAATATCACAAAACTGATCCACAATTAGTTGAATACTGTTCCACACACTCATTTTTCGTAGTTATTACCTGGTATAACTTCTTTTATATAAAAAAAATGTTTCTTTTTCAATTTGATATATTGTACCTTTCAGAAAGTGTAATTTGCCAAAAATATTTAAAAAAAACATAACTAATTATTAAAATTTTCTCATTGTAGTCATTCTAATCACGGTGCTTGTATTTTAGGGTTAAAAAATACCTGTGGTTTTTATAAGCCTGAGAAATCTATTTGACTATGTCTATTAGAGATTTAACTCCACAAGATTTTTAAAGATCAGATAAAACTGTTATTAATCTTGTATGAAATGGATAAATGACTGCTGTATATTTTCTAATATTTGCAAATCCATTTATATTTAACTAATATTATTTCGGTTAAAGTTTTTCTTTCTCAAACTTCATATCACATAAGGCAAAATAAAGTTAAGTTATTATCTTTATAAAATAATAAACCTTGAACTTTTTCTGAAAATTTTTAAACTATGTATATTACTAAACATTGTACATATTCTTGCTACTGGTGTATTATAGTTTCTTTTGATGATCTCATTTTATTCGTTTGTTTTTTTCATTATATTATTCAAAATTAGCGGACATATTCCGCTTTCACACTATGTATATTTTTTAATTTAACATCAACATACTTATTACCCACACAACCCTCTTGGAATACATTGCCTAGATGATAATGAAAACCGCATTAAGATCATTTGTGCTGTTTAAAAAAATAAACAAACTAATACACAGACACACGTAAAATAGGTTTTTGTTTTGTACCATGTATACTTCATCACATTAAAGTTAAATATATCATTTAATTAAATATTTGTACGAGTGAAAACTAACAATGAGGTCAAGAGAAATAGAGCCTACCGGTTTAAAGCTTCAATAAACATTAATGTTTCCAAGGAAACTGAAAAGAGAACGAACGTCACACTAAAGATACAATAAAACTTTGTCGACTAGAACCTTTATAACAATTAAAATATAAAACAAGCGCTCGTCTATTGTATGCCATACTATCTATAACGGTCGTGCTATTATTACCAAATTACCAGAAAAAATGAACAATTACCATATTTAACTACATCGCTCGCAGAGCAAGTAGAAATACATTAGTGATTTTATTTGATTAAGTGTTGAGGGATTGACAATACTCACTAGCAAAAAATCTTAATATGAAACAACAAATTTAGGAGTAAATAATTAAAGAGTGAATTAATATTTTACGTGAGTACGGTCTTGATACTACCTCAGAGTATATTTTTATAATAATACAGAAATGACGACTCGGTTAGCACAAAGATCAATCTTGAAACTTCGGGTTATGACCGGTGGTCGTGGGTGTGGTTTTAGGAAGACACGAATTTGGCGTTTTACAGTTTATTTGCACTTTAAGGCATACCGAACTGCGACGTACACGCACGTACTCCCGCCTTGGGTCTCGGTAGTCGACTAACTTCCAAGCTTCCGTGCGCGCGCGCATCCTCTTACCCCGCACATCTCGTAACACCCTAACGACCCTTAGGGCGACAACTGCGTATCGGGTTACGTCTACATGCTATAGGGTTTAATAACCATACGCAAGAAATATTTGTATGGTCTAGTTTTAAAAAACTGAAACATGCAGAAGAGCATTCAATTTTTGTCGATACTCAAGAAGTCTTGCTAGTGAGAATTATGATTAAAATCATCAGAATGGGCTCCAACAAGCGCTCGGCACAGAGCTCAGTGAAGCATGAAAACTGAAACCAATCAATTAGGTAGCAAACGCCCGAGCGCTGTATAAATCGATACACTTTTAAGTATTGTTATCTGATATTTTTTAAATAGATTTTACGAGTTCACTCGACTTAAAGATTTAGTCTAGAATTTAAGTTCACGTCCATAATATTAATTCTTTTGTAGTTTTAGTATGAAACTTTATTATATAATATATTCTATAGTATTCGAGATTTTCTGTCATTTGAATTATTCTTAAAGTAGTTACTAGTTATTAAAAATTAGAAATAGTCATTTTTTATTATAACATTGAATATAAACTGAATTTTCGAAAATACAGGTACGGGCGTAATATTTTATTTTTAGACTTACCCAGAGGTACATAAGTATTAAATATCATATGGACTGGAAACATATGACATAGTTGGACTTTCCTAGACTAGATATCCCATCTGTATAAATCATTTATTCACACGTGCGTAGCGCTTACATCTGTTTCCTAGAGTTTTACGATAAAAAAGGGAATTCTTTCGCAACAAGTATTACCACGGGGCCAGCTTTATGGCTACGATATGTTTACATACAAATGCGTAACTTACTTTGTTACTTATCGTTTTATTTTATAACTTATATAGTCTATAGTTATATACACTATATTCGTATTATAAAAATAATAGTCTTCATTTTTATTCGCTTTTGCGCAGTACGTTCATACAACTAAATCTTTTAAATATAAACTAAATATGTATATACTATATGGCTTTTTAGAAAATTAATTCCAATGAATAACAAATTATAAAACACTAATGATATCACTATTTAACACTAGATTTCCCAGAGCAGTCATTTTGACTCTTTTTAAAGTTTAGTTAAATAAAAAAATATATAACTATAAGGAACCAATTTTTTTTAAATATTATGCGTTTTTATATATTATCTTATAGCATTTATTAATAGTTGTACTTACCTCCCCCTCTCTTTATTTCCTATATATGTGCATATATGCTATACCCTATATTCAGTCTTTCTAGTGTTGTCTGTGAATTTAGATGTGTACGTAAAGTTGTAGCGACGTAGTGTCTCTATTTACAAATTTTATGTAGGTTGTTGATGTGACTGCGTGTATTGGAGTGAACAATTTTTCTTTTTTTTTTTTCTTTGTTTCACGGAGTAAGTCATTATAATGTGTGAGACTCGGTAAGTAGTTAGTAGACTAAAAACAACCGGGATGTCCTTCAAGTCGCTGCTAGCGGGGCCTGGAAATCTGTATTGCTTCAACAAACCAGAGAGCGAATAGCCTTTAGACTCCATCTTTTTGAAAGGTGGGCGTAAAAAGCCCAGCCCTCTGGACCTATCAGGCAGTGCGCAATAAACATACATACCGCCTTCACCTCGCATGCCTCTTAGGTTGAGATTTATAGATGCTATTTCGACTTTGCTTAGCAAGTTCTCAAAAAGTAAATTCTTTTTAACAAAAAACTGAATAGGGGCTTCTCGTATAGCCATAGTATTCGCAGATCCAATTCTATGTTAACAAAATCGGTGACTTACCAAATCCTTTGACATTTACACCTAAATAAACCTATATGAACATACATGCTATTAATCGTATAATAAGAAAAATAACGTTGCTCGTCAAATTCTATACGTTTAGAATTAAGTAGAAATCGCAATCTGTAATTGAGGCAATGACAACACAGCCAAAAGATATCTGTGCGAATTAAAATAACATTTATCTTACACAGGCCACTTGTTTTAAGGTCACCTTAATCCTTAAGGTTCAAGTAAATGATCTTGAAAGAAGTTTTATCAAACAAAGGGAATTTAAGGGTCGGCTCTCATTGAGCTAGATACTTAGAAATCGCTCGTTATTCTAGTTCTGTTCCCAAATGTAGTTACGTAATATGAAGTCCGGGGACAGATGATGTATTGTATACATTCATTACATCTAGTATCACCGGCGGCGGGATGATTGCGGTGGGCAGTGATTTAGACTAGGCAATGATTCATAGCATAATTAGTTTAAATTGCACAATATATTTAATTAACAGTATCATAGCTTACATGGAATTCAATCTGCGAATCACGCTGAAAGTCCTTGCTTTGAATATCTGTATATATATATATATATCTTTGTCTATTCATGTATTAAAAATAAAAATTAAATAATAGGACATACGTAAATTATATTGGATAACCAGCCATATCCAAAAAGCCAAAATAGAAAAGTCCTAAATACAACACAACACTAGATACCCAGCACTTATAGTACGGTATTAATTAATATTGTTTAAAAAACGAGATCAATGTATCCATAAACGTTATTATTATATTTAATTGTATGATTTCTCAGTTAATATAAAATTATACCGATAGCATGCCAGTACATTATATAAAGGCTTGTTATCGATTTATGTAGACTTAAAAGTACAATAATGGTTTATGTAATTCCTATTTTTTTTATTTAATATAATATATAATAGTCGGTATAACCTCAACCTTTCTATACTAGTTGGCTATGTGCAATGAAAATAGCATGTTCTTAAATATTATAAACAAGCGTATCTTAAAAATATTTCAGAGCAAAGAAAAGCAAATTCACATGTATAAGTTACTTTGGTATAAGTTGAGTGTCATACAGAACAAGATTTAAGGGGTTAACTATGAATAAGAAATAAATCTAATTTTAAATTTTAGATCATATTACTCTTAAGTCTTATAAGCTAGCCAAACAGGTAGTTTGGCAAGGTGAGTAAAGCAGACTGTGACAACATTTTAATTTTCTACCTTTCTAGAACGTAAAATACAATGTTGCGGAATATACCTAGCTTACGTATAATCTTGTAAACCTAATAACTACGAATATATCCATGGTCAAATGATAAAGTGTATTCTTCTTTCCAGTTCAGAAGCGTAATCAAGTTTACAAAGTTGTTTATTTTGAGAAAACATACTAAAATAATAAAGTAAAAAGAGGACTTCGTACAAAAATTATTAGAAATTTCGTCTGTTTATAGTACATTTCTCCTCTATCTATACATTTATTATTTACAGAACTAAGTAACAGGCACATTGTATAAATCGCGAGTGAAGAGGCATGAAGTTTATATCATTTGTATTATACAAATTAATTCGATTTAATATTCTACACGAAAGGGTTTCGAACTATCTACAAAGGCTTAGTCTAAACTTTACATTGGGTCAAGGTTTGATCTCGCGATTTAAGCTCGGTTAAATGTAAGTAGATATATGTCGGGATAACGTCTTTTTTATTATACATTTTTAGAAACCAACACTTACCTAAGATTTTAATTCTATTCATTACATTATTAGGGTGGCTCGCACGAAGAAATTAAGTTTAGTTCAAGCTTGTATAAAACGCAAAGGCGTTTTATACAAGCCTAATTATAAGGTTTAGAGAAATGATGGTACACAAAATTTTATGTACCATATAAGACATTTTTTTTCTCTGAACCTATAGACGTTACGAAAAAAATTTAAAAACAAGAAAGTCTTATATTTAGTCAAGGAACCTTCTGAATTATTTTAGGTATTTTTCAAAAATTTTATTTTTTTTAAATTTACGAAAATCATAGTCTTAGAAAATGTTGAATAAATTTGAGTGTTCTTTGACTAATTTTAAGACATTTTTATTCCACGAATTTTTTTCTCTAAAGTTTATAATTTTTAAGAAAACGATAGATTAAGATTTTTATACATTTTTTTCATTCTCGTCGCCATTTTAAAATAACTTTAAGATGATTTATTCTAAAAAAAATCTTCTTAATGTTCGATTGCCATGATCACCTCTGATCATAGTAAAAAGTTGATACCTTTACGGTATCATTGTGAAAATAAATGCGAAAAAATAATATTTGGTAAATTTTCACGTTAAAATCACCTATTTTTTTTTTCTCGGTGTTTTATCGAAATTTTGAGTTCAGATTCTGAGAGAGCATCAAATTTCGCGTAGGTATTGCATTATTTTTTTGGTATGATAACATAATAAATAAACACGTTGAAAAGTTAGTAAAAATTCTGATCATCTCCGCGTTTATGGGTTAAGCAAGTTTAAATCGATTTTTTTTTATTTTATACGTCAACAATATACAATTTAGTAACTATGTCTTAAACACGGTATATCATATTGAGTTAATACGTTTATTGAATTTACCTTTAAGAACGTAGACAATAAATAACAATTACTTTTTGGAAATATCTCTCTCTCATGGGGCTTTACAATACATGAATTAAAAATAATTTTCTGGACAACCCTTTTTCCGTGTGATTATCAATTTTATGAAGTCGGTAGGTCTCAGTTTCCACTTTTAATTTATTAATAATGGAACCTGGCTGATATCTATGAGCCAGGTTGGTATCGCTGTAAAAACGTCTATGCACGTCTTATGTACTTTTTGTGTATATCTGTCACCTTTAGTAAAATGATAGTGAATGTTACGAAATAACATAGTCTGTGCTGTCACCCGTCCACCAAAATTATGAACTCGTGTAAACTATTTTTTTCATGAATTTTATTTAACCCTTTACAAATACATACAAGTACAAATGTAATAATAATTGTATTTTTTTAAAATATTATTACAATGAATGATTTTGCCAATTTGGATAAAATCATTGTCCGTGAATTGTCTTGTCGTTTGTGCCTTTGTACAGATGTAGTGAAATTGAAACCATTAAGTGCTGAAGTAAAACGTAAAATCAAGAGGCTCTTTGATATTCACGTAAGTTTTATGAATATATGCCAGTTTATAGATCTATCACTCGATTTTTTCACAGCTATAAAGAATCTGATAACAAATACAAAGCAGCTATAAGATATTACTCGCTATTTATTTATTTCTATCATTAATGTTATCTATTTTCTACTACTTTGTCATAAGAGCCAATAACTAACAAATATTTTAAATAACATTATTATATCTTCACTTATTTATTTAAGTAATTATATTTACATATTTCCTACTAACACAGTTGGTATTTATTTGTTAATATCGTGTCGTGCGATGGAAACAGCAGAAGAAGCCGTAAATCTGGCATAGTCACACAATCCAATGCGCAGGCGCAGACCGAGGCGTCAGCGTCGCGACCGGCGTCTACAGTTTTGCTCTTACACTTGTATTAGCCATACATATCGCTCGCTTGCGCTCGGTACTGTTCGTGTTGTTATTATATTATATTTTCAACTAGCTGATCCGGCAAACGTTGTTTTGCTATATGAGTTATTGTAATATCTTCTAAGATGTTCATTGAAATTAAGTGATGTCAAAGACAATTTTGTTCACAATTAAATACTCTTAATCAACAACACATTTATTTGGATAAAGATTAATATTATTACGTTGATACAACTCTTAACAAAAAATGCATTAATTTCGACCACATTTGATTACCATAAAAACGGTTCTAGTAAGTTAATCTTAAAAGATAGACATATTCTGTCGCGGACATTTTTTTAGATCTTTTTAAGAGGAATAACTCTGTCATACATATATTCTTGGTATCTTTAACCGTTTTCGCAGCGCACGCACTGGAAGCACTCAAGGATGAATAATTTTCCCCGTTTTTTTCAAATTTTCCATTATTTCTTCGCTCCTAATAGTTGGATCGTGATGTTATATAGCCTAAAGCCTTCCTCGATAAATAGTCTATTCAACACAAAAAGAAGTTTTCAATTCGAACCAGTAGTTCCATAGATTAGCGCGTTCAAACAAACAAACAAACAAACAAACTCTTCAGCTTTATAATATTAAGTATAGATTATTGTGCTAGGTACTTCATTTCTACTTTTGCTTCCTTATTTCAACTGTGACTTTTTACTGAGCTATATTAAACGGGCTTCATCTTGCTGTCTAAACTTCTTCATTTCTTTTATGATCTCATTTTTACACGTTATTCTGCGTCTTAGCCTAAGGTAGATCAATTTCACCACTACCATACCTAAACACGCTAAACAATCTAAGAACGGCGGCGATGACTAAGATAAAAATCCATAAACAATGGTAATCATTCTGCCCGCTTAATATAAAACGACATGTCTATACGAATAAATGGGAATCAATTTCGCACATGTTAACAGAGACATTATCAGGTTAAAAATGTACTATTCCCTAAAAATATGTCAAAAACTTCAACTTACGTGCAGCCCACTATATAATGTATTGACGCTTTTTTAGGTTCGAGCAGATGACGCTCTTCCAAAAGCAATATGCCACGATTGCTTACAACAAATTTCTGTATTACACTTGTATACTGTAAAGGTGGAAAAGACACAAAAGTTCCTTGAATTCCATAAATTAAAAACCAATGAAGAGAAACGAGACGTACAGATACTCGAGGCAAGGAATCGTCCGATAATTGCAAATCTGTCGTCACAAAATCTATTAGAATCTTGTACCACTTCGAAGTCGGCACCTCCGCCCGAGCAACAGCAAGGTGACACGAAAGTAACAAAATTAAAACAAATACCAAAGAAGAAATCTCCTTCAGATTTAAAATACATGGAGGCGATGACGTTAGAAGAATTTGCAAAATCAGAACAACTTGATAAAAAACTGCTCAGCACGACATCCGCCCACAGACCACCATCTCAACCGCATAATAGCAAAGAGAAATCTAATAAAGATGCAACCAAAATTGAACCACAGGAAACAGCTGATGTTTTGGACACTATCGTGCTGATTGATGGTAGACCTGCAAAGCAAGGCGCCGATTTAGACAAGCAAATAACACTTTTCTATAAAATGGAATGCTGCATTTGCCACGAGAAAGGTTTCCACTTCAGATCACTGATGAAACATTACAAAGAGAGACATGGTGTTCCAGGATATGTAACATGTTGCGATAAGAAATTTCACTATTTTTATCCAAAAAAAATAATTGAGCACATGGCTTTTCATCTTCAAGAAAATATTTTTATGTAAATATTTATTCTTTAAGTACTTAATTTTTTACGATACGACAGAGTTCCCCAAACTTTTATATGTCGTAGACCCCTTGCCATGTTTTTCCGTGTTGGGTAGACCCCCTACTTACCTGATATTGATTTCCTGTAAATTTCTAACTGTAGTGAAGTTTAGTGTTTAAAACTTAAAGTTATTTAGCCCAAAGTGTTTTCCCGCGCCGTGTGACGTGTCAATTTAAAGCAGCCATTTCCCCTCCCCGTCTTCCCCTTTACTCCCTGTCCTTCGTGTTTCTATGCCATGGCGCTATAGATAGTCTGTGCGACTATTCACTGGCGTTAACACATATATAATAAATTTTTTACTTCATAGGTACTTTTATAAATAATGTATATGTTTTGATATTATGAGATGTAAGTAAATAGGTTCTATCAGTGTATTTTTTTTACACTGGCTCGACATAATGACTACAGAGTACCTGATGGTAAGTACAGTGTAGTCCGAAAACGAAAGCGACTATCAAAGGATGAAAATCCATTGATAGTCTACATCGTCATGTCGGCCCACATATACCACGACTGAAGGTCTCTAGGTATATGAGCCACTGGATATACACAAGCTGATCCCGAAACGCGACAAGCCGAAACTGGTCACTATGACGGGCTTTACATCCATGTCCTGTGGTCGCGATCCATACGGGCACCGACGCCCTACCACCTCGCTTCTGCTCGTTTAGCACCATCCAGGAGTCACGTGTAGGGAAACTAGGATAAAGCCTACGGACGCGAGCAGCTTCGACTCCCAAAATATGTGTATATGTGTGTGTATGTGTTGAGATCCATTATCGTGGACCCCCATTTTCATTTCATAGATCCTCAAATTTTTTTTCGCGGACGTAGACCCCTTGCAGATTGTCATAGACCCCTAGGGGTCGATATAGACCACTTTGGGAATCACTGCGATAAGGTGATTACATCGCAACAGATGGTAAGTCACGGGTGATACAGTATGAGGGATGTTTATGCTCAACAGTGAGCTAAAATAGGCCGTAGAAGATGATATGGGAAGTGTAGTGCAAGAAAAGGTAAAGTGCGTAAGACAGTGGTCCAAGAACAGCAAACGCCTAAAGAAGAGAGTCTAATTATATTCGCAGTCATCATGCCAGCTTCTTTAAATATAACGTGACGAAGTTCTGTAGGCAAAAGGATAAATAGACAAACATAAAACGGTTATTAAACGCGACGAGATCAAGCGAATCATAACATAGAATATGAATTGCATGATTTTTTTTTTAATTTGTTTTACGTTTTAAATATTACAGGTGTCAAAGTTGTCATCAAAACTTCCAAACGTCGCAAGAATTGATAGAGCACCAAAGTAATGGGGGACGATCTGAAGGCAAGATTATCTGTCCAAGGTGTTCTGAACGATATCCCACATACCACGAGTTAGGATGGCATATAATAACACACAGAAACGAAAAGTTGCAATGCGATTACTGTGGAAAATTGTACGTAAATAAGTAATTTAATTAATACATGTAAACTAGATAACTCAGTTCTTGCTTTCAACTTTACAGGGGAGTAGGAATAACAACAAAGAGTACCTAGGGAGTGCGAGGCAGGCAGTTAAAATTTCACCTGCTACCAGCACGGCAGCGTCCCGCGCGTGGTATCTTTGTTATCATCCCCGATCCCCTATACCATCGCACATGAGGACAATTTTTCTTGTTTAAGCAAAACTAACCTTTTTTTTACAATTTTAATCATCTCTTTTCTTTCGTTTTCATCGTGTTTTAGATTGAAACATCATCATCGCAAGAAGACGATAAATCACATGGAAGATGTAATATTATGTTCTCAATGTATTCGAACATTGAAAAATATAGAGCGACAAGAAAAAGAAATTGTGAGTACTGCCAATACAATGAACATTGTAGTTAAAAAAGAAGACGATTCGCAAACTGTTTAAGCTCCTTTCATAAAAAATACGTAATTAAAAGTATTTTCATATTTTTTAATTTCTATTACAGAAAGAAAAGATAAAATCAAAAAACACCGATATGGTAGCATATCAAAAATATCAAAAATTTAAACAAGCCATGGGATTATCCGGTGATGAAGATGGTTCAACTGAGTAAGAAACTCATGATCTCAAAAAAATAGTAACCTATTAAAATTTTTGTGTAAAATATTTAGTACACGTATTCAGTAAAAATATGCAATAAAATTATAAATTTTATTCATCAATGTTTACATATTATTATCAAATTAATCTATTCTAGCCTACGTTTCTTCACTAATGACCCCAACAAATCTGAAATTGCTGGTAAGTTGTTAGTCTGATCGTTAGCTCCAGTGTTTATATTTGACAATGGAATGTTCAACTGGTTTGAGGAGCTCTTCTGTTGACTTTTCATGTTCCTGTGTTGCGGAAAACTGGGCATCAGCTTCGGGTCGCACGCTGTTACAAAAATAACTTGTTTAAAATAACAAGAAAGTTAGTGAAATCAATTATATGTTTTCAATAAATTTAATCCCTATTTGTCAACACTTCTGTATATTTTGTTACCTTTGAACTTTTCTAGTGCAAAGTGCAATTTATCATAATAAACCTAAGATGCAATAGTTCTCAGTACTTTTCCCTAATGAAAACTAATAATTACAAGATTATAGTAAAAATAGATCTTCTAGAATCTTTTGTACTCAGTAATATTAATGTGGCGATTTTATTTAAATGCTAAATTTTGATAATTACGACACAGTACAAGTCAATTATAGAGTTGTATCGTTATTTTATTAATTTTGGATTTCTGACTTCTTTAGGTTCCAGATGATCGAAATGCAATGAAACAACTACTGCGATTCTTCTAATTTTAATCAAAACCTGACTAAAATGAGCTCCTCATTTATCCTTTGGATAAAGCATTGAAACTTTAGTATTCTTTTGGTATATTTATTTGTCGATTGCCCTTATTATAATAATATTGTGTAACATACTTTTTATAATACATTAACTATAGATACATTGCATACATATAGTTTGTAAGTTACTTACGTAAAGGCTGTTCCTTGAAATAAGAGCTTTGTAGGCATTCAACAGCAGTTGCTCGCTTATTCGGATCATACATGAATAAGAAATTCAACAGTCTGAGTCCAGCAGCCGATAGCCATGGGAAACGTTGCTTTAAGTTATTGTATGGCTGTTGCTTAAGTGTAAAGTTCTGAAGCGCTGGCAGTGAGCTGAACTCAGGCCAAATGGCGTCGGACGGTGTGCCTGTAGATTATTAACACATTAACTGTTAATCCTGCTATATTGCATAATGATTCCTTATAAATTAGTCCATCATATAATATGATGTGAATGTCAGTTAAATTACTTATTTCTGTGATGGAAACATTAATGAATAAAAATAAAACAAAAAGTTTACCAAGTAAATCAACAATAAGTTCCAGTTGTTCAATCTCAGTTCTTCCGGGAAGCAAGGGTTTGTTTGCAAGCAGCTCTCCGAGTATGCATCCAGCAGCCCACATATCGAGAGCTGGCGTCTGTTTTGGCGACTGCAGCAATAGCTCGGGTGCTCTGTACCACAGAGTCACCACACGGGGAGTGGCACAGCGTGCTGGAGCACCCAGCCAACGAGCCAGACCAAAGTCAGCTGAAATGGATAATAGCAATCATTTTTAGGAAACAGTTCTTTAACACGGCTTGCAGTAGGAGTTGGCTGATGGTTTATCATCACATAAGGAAAAAGCATTATATTGCAATCATGTCAATTTCTTAGTAATTTGAACAGCAAGCATCGTGTGTGGTCCATAGTACTTATAATCTCAATACTGAACATGTAAAATTTGATAAAAATTATTTGTCTTGTTTATTTTAAATTATAGGAGTAATATTATTTCCTCATTGCAAAGAAAAGGGGAAAGAGCTTTAACCCTGATAGGAATCCTCTGACTGCACATATATTTACATTCTAACTCACCATAGTAACCAACTGATTAAAAAAAACTGATTTAAGTACAGTAAAGTTCAAAAACTTGCAGTGCAGTAAAAAGAATCAGGAAAATACTCACCAATTTTCACACATCCTTTGTCAGTCAAAAGTAAATTAGAAACTTTCAAATCTCTGTGCACAATAAAGTTAGAATGCAAGTATTTAAGGCCTTTCAAAACTTGTAACATGAGGCACTTTACTTGGGACTCTGTGAATGGTGAGGACATGTTATCTAAGAGTGATGCTAAATCCTGTTCACAGTACTCCATTGACAAAAAGATGCTGGAAAGATAAAAATTTAATTTTTTTTATCATCTCTAAGGCATTTATATATTCAACAAAACTTTTATTTTAAACATTTTTAAAATTATGATATTATTCTTTATTAGTCTGTCTTAGATTAAATTTCTTTGAATTTTTAGAGCCTTCGGCTTCAGGTTTGTTTCCTTAAGATACTAAAGACGATAAAAGACAATATCATAAAAAGAAATAAAATTGCTAACCTTTCCAGAGAGCGGCCAACAAGTACTTCTTTAAGCTGCACAATATTTTCATGATGACAAGCCATTAGCACTTGAATCTCTCTAAGTCCACTGAGAGGCAAGCCATCTTTCTCTACATCCATTCTCACTTTCTTTAATGCAACTATATTTCCATTCAATTTATCTTTAGCTCTATCTGCAAACAGAATCAGCATATTTATAATAATTTTTAATACAGTCCAGGCTAAAATGAAACTTTTTACAATAGATAAATATGATATGATTTATTTTATTTGACCAGTCAATGTGAATACAATTGTGTCCTGTAGACAAGGTTGTTCCCCAAGTGCCAGAAGTTGTCTAGATGTATTATAAATTGTGTTGGTTAGATGTGGTTTGCAAACAGCAAAAAGGTTTAATTGTATTTAAGTATTTGAGCTCTTTCTATGTTTCAGGCTGAAATAATCAGTTATTACCAATGTTTTAATAAATTTTACCTTGGATTCAAAAAGGTTGAGTTGAACTGCATTGTTTTATTTAACAAATGTATTTTAGAAAATAAAGAAAAATATACATATCAAGAACTTAGGATAAATATAATAAGTAGTATAAACACATAAAAATGTGAAATTAAGCAAAGTTATTCCGAAAATATGAAAATTGTCTATAAGCCCCAAAGCATTGCCTAAACTAATTCTGGTATCTTTCTTATGGCACCATACTGTAAAAATTGCATAGATATAGTTGATTGATAAAAATCATATTGTACATTAAACATTAAATTCTAAAATCCAACAAAACTGTCAAGAAAACGCCCTTACATATTAGTCAATTAGTGAACTAAATTATCAAATACCCGTGTCTCTTGAAACTATGTGTTGAAAAATTGTATTTCATACTTACAAACAATACCATATGTTCCCTCTCCAATACGGTTCAGTTTTTCAAACTCACCAACGAATCTACATCTACCTAACTGAAATCAAAACGTGTAATATAATTACCACTAATCCAGTAATAATATAAATACATTTGTTTACAAGTATAGGTTATGTTTACATACAATATCTTTTTCAGGTATTTCCATAGTTTTTCCTGTTCTGAAAGATATGAGAACGCCTTTTCTTGCAGTAGGACCAGTTGGATCCACCACATCTTGATTGGATGCAGGTTTCTCGGAATCTGAAAATTTAATTTTCTTCATTATAGAATCAGTTACTTCACAAAATAACATTATTTATGACTCTAAGAATACTGGCAGGTCTTACTTTGTGACATCCTTTTTACAGGAATTCTTAGTCGTTATAGCTTAGAGGTTTAATTATTATTATTATAAAAGTATAATATTATACTCTGTGACAAGCAATTGTTATTACATCCGGCGTGATCCAGCCTAACAAACAACAAATTAAATTAAAGGTACAGTGCTGCCAAGTGCTACCCCGGATAAGAAAAATCCCTTAAAATTATTGAAACCCATAGACACCCCTAAAAATATCTTAATATTATAGGTAGTAAATTTTTTCAAAAAATAAAATAATTGATTTTTCTTAAAAAATAATTGTTTTTTTTTTTAATATATTGAATAATACATAAAATACCGTTAATATAAATTGTAAAACATTGTTTATCAACTCTAAAAAGTACTTATTATCACAGTCAGTAATATTATAAAATGATATACTGTGTAACAAATAGTATCTTTTCTGCTTGTTTGTTTTAAATTAACAACAGATTAATAAACCCTCAAACAATTTTCACTCCTTAGAACCGTCTAGCAACATCAAATAAAATGCCCTAAATTTTAGCTTTTAACGTGTATTTTGGCGTCACTGTCTTTATCAAGATATAGTTGTCAAACATATTAAAAAATTAAAGTCATTCGTTATATCGATGTTTTATTGTCAATATTTTACCTTAAATATATAATATAAATTGGCAGAATCGTGCTTGCGCGTTGCCATTAAAGAAAGAAGAAGAAGAAGTATATAATATAAATGTATCAGTATGCCTTTAGAAAAGTAATTTTAGTTGTCATGCTAAATACTTTCCTGAATATTTTTAAATTATGGATACAAAAAAAAAGAATACTTAATTTCTTTTATGGCTTTATTCCAAGACCTTTGTAACTTCGCCAATTAATTTATAAATGTTTAATTTAGTCGTAAAATAAAACTTATAATAGCTTTAGGCGCTTTACCTAAAGCAAAATATATAATCACAGAAAAGTGCTACTTAAATCAGCCAATCTTTAGTACTATAATGACTAGACCGCTGTCAGTGATGTCACTGTCATTATAAAATTTTTATTTCTCTGCCGACTAAAAAAAAAATTGTATTTTGGTAATATAAATAAAAAGATTACAATATGTAAATAATATTTTTGTTTAATAAATTTTATGATAATTTAATTTTACAACAGATGGTAAAGGTGCACAAAGAGTACAGGTACTACAATCAAAGGTTAGGTCTGGCATAATTTAACATTGTATTATGCAAGCATTTAAAAAGTAAAGTAATACTTTTACAAAATACAAATGGAATTACCTACGAAAGTCTTCGGATCTATTGGCCGTTACTGGAGAAATAATATGTAAGGGAAGATAACATAATATGAAATGTTGCACTTAAAGATCATTTTCTTAGAATTTATATAGTTATTTTGGTATATATTGTGCTATGTAATAATCCTAATTGCTGCTAAATTAATTGGCTTGAGGATATTCACATTCTAACTGAAACTTCCTTTAATACTTCTCTACCCTAGAGCACTATTCCATTAGAACATCCTGAACATCAAATACAACCAAGATGAGAGTACCAAGAGCTCTTAATCCAAGAATACAAAAGCTCATACTGTAAGTTTCATCCATAAATTCACTTAATATATTCATATGATACTAATAACAAATAGTATGTCTGTATTTCTAAAATAAATTTATCATAACTTAGAAATGCCTATAAATCAACCACAACATAATTGCTATAAAATTATTGATTTTATAGGTTTATGCAAATAATAAGCAAGCAATAAATAAGTGAGTACTTTCTAACAATAAATATAGAGCTGCATGGTGATTTTATTTTTTACGAATTATGAATATTGCAATAATAAATTATAGATGTATATATTTCTTTGTTTGTGATCTTTATAATGGTTTATCAACTTGACAAATAATGTGATAAAAGGAATATTATCTGATTATAATTGTAATTTATGCAATGTATTCTATTACTAAATAATGAATGGTTAAATAATAACATGGAGAAATTTTTTAAGAAAGGCTATATTTTCTTAAAAACATTATTACATCTTATATGTCTATATTGTTATTATATGTTATATGTATATGTGCTATTAAACTCATGAATTTCATGTATTACAATTTAGGTCTGAAAATAAAATTTTGATGTTTGAAATTACTGTCATTATTTACCTTCTATATTTTCCACTTTGTATTCTATATCTACTTCAAAAGATGTTGCTAATAGTTATATTTTTCGAAATAAGTTCTAGATTGTATTTATGAATATGAATTACATTATTTACAGAAAAAAATTTGGACTATATGAAAGAGTATCCCCTACGGATACTACACCAAGTAGGGATGTACCAGATTTTATTGAAAGACCTAATTATGTATCAAAAGGGAAATTTTTAGTTATACCCACATCACCTGAAATAAAAGATTCACAACAAATTCAAGGGATGAGATGTAGTTGCAAGTTGGCTTCAAGTATTTTGAGTCAAGTAGAGAACTTTGTAAAGGTAATTCTGTTTTTGTTTTGATCCATGCTTCATTCCTTCTATGTACAATAAAGCTATTTCACCTGCTAATAAGTACAGTATAATTGAAGTAACACAGCATTGCCAAAAGAAGAATATTCATCAGTAGGTCTCAGTGAATAGTTGAATACCATGTTTTTAAGATGGTAGTACTAGCAAATTGTAGCTGACCAGCAACAGTCTAAAATGATACACTATAATGATAATTTTACTAAAAAAAATCATTTCTACCATACATAACTGCAAAATCATAAGAATATATGAAAACACTAGTTTCATCTTGCTGACTTTACATTTGACTCAAAATCTAAATATCTACAGTGAAAACATATAAAAATTATTATTAGTTTTGCCGAACAATTTCCTGTATGTATCATAATTGTTTAAGTATCTCTACTTCTGTGATCCCAACTCAAATTGAGCAATTTATATTATATTTTTGTTTTAAAATAAAACTGGCAAACAATAATTTTAGCCAGGCATTACAACTGACGACATAGATGAACTTGTTCACAATTTAACTGTAAGGGCTGGAGCATATCCATCACCATTACATTACAATGGATTTCCAAAAAGTGTATGCACTTCAGTGAATAATGTTGCAGTACACGGGATACCTGATTTGAGACCATTAAAAGATGGTGATATTGTCAATGTTGATATTACAGTAAGTACCTAATTTTCTGAACTCTATTCCTATGTTTTATTATTTATTATATATTTAATATATATAGTTATTTTATTTCCTATGTTCATAAACACACAGAAAAAGGATTTTTGGAACTTTATCCTTAACACTTCATACTTAGCACCTTTAAAGGAAAACCACTAAACAAAAATGCCAAATTTGTATACAGGATTATATAAATACAGAAAAGTGAATTTAAAAAAATTGGCTTTGCATGAATTTTCATTCACAAGTATCTGTACATATACACCTACAAAGGACTAAGAATTTTATACTAATTACAACTCGACACTTCCGTACATTCCTTTAAGAAAAAAGGTCTTGACAGACATACAACAATGTGGTACTCTATAAGAGTTACTTTTTTCCTTTTGTATTCCAGAGCCCAAAAACATTGTTTTTAATACAATCTGGAATCTTATGAAGCTAAGCTATGTTTGAGGTAGCATTTTAAGGAGACTGCATCAAATATATTTCATGTAATTAGGAGTGCAAATAAGATTCTGCCTTTTTTCATCAAAAAAAATGTAAAAGAATGATAGTGTAAACTTAATTGAAGTATTGCCCATCACTAGCAAATACTTTTTCCATCATTCAGCCAGTGTTCAGATTCCACATCTGAAGAACTCCTCATCTTTTGAGACTATCCTCTATAGCTGGTTAAAGTAATATATATGAAAATTACTAGAGTGCAACCTAATTCAGGGTATTTACTATATATTTCTATATTAATAATAATTGCATTGAGAATATAGTATAATATAAAAATATGTGTAGACTCGATATAAAGTGATAATCCTTTTTTGAGAACTGTGAAAGTGAACGTGATAATTATTGATTTATTTATTACTCCTTGACCTACTTAATGTCCTTCATTTGTCTCTGGATTTTAGACTTAACTATTTAGATAACTACTATGACCCCTAGGGGGCAGCACTATTTCCTTTGGAAATCTTGTTCTTAAATAAAACATATAATTTAAATATAATGTTATAATATTTAAAATTACGACATTCATAATTAATTGAAATTATGCTTGTATTTACGAATAATTATTAATGTAATTTCGTTTTATTACTGCTTGGGTCAACCACGGCCTCCTATTCCTACCCTAGATGTGAGCCATAATTATAGGAAATACATATTATTCTTTGCCCGGTGTAGTTGTGAAAGTCTTTTTCTGTCTTCAACAATTTGTCCTGCCGAAAAAAAAAACTATATATTACATTACTATGTTACTGCTCTTTGAGTATCACATAGGGTCAAGGAGGCAACAGTGACTCGGTCGACTACAGTGGCTCAGCTGTGTGCCGACCTAAAGGGATAGGAATATATATTTGTCTCTTTTACCGATTCGAAGGTCTTGGTACCCGAGCACGTTTAAACCAGTTTGCTCGCAGGTCGAGCGCCGTGCGGAAGTGTGAGGGAGTGATTTCAGTTTTCGCGCCCACTAAATTACATTCTAAGGTGAGTTTCGATGGTTTTCATATCTTTGTTTGTTGCTATATGTAATAGCCATCATATTCATCGGATAGTAAGTTTTGTATTAATTGTCTTTAACCCGTATTTTGACTTCTATGTTTTACATCTCGGATGCTTTGGTCAAATGTTTTCAAAATGGCGTAGAAGTACACAGTGACTCAATTTTTAAAGGTACACAGTGGCTCAATTTCAGTACTTTTGTAGTTTATGTAAATTCAATATTTTTCGAACTTTTTAATCGTATTTTGTTATTTTATTTATAGAATGCCACGAAAAAAATCCGAGAGAATAATAGGGAACTCTTCGTATGAAGAAATTAAAGAAGGTTTGCAGCTTATAAGGACTGGAGAATCTATAAGAAAAGCATCAACAAAAGTTAATGTACCGTTTGCTACACTTAAAAGGTATTATTGGAAGACCAAGAAATGTGAGTCACTTAATGAATTGTTACCCATTCAGTTAGAACCTAACTATTCGGTCAATAAAATATTTACCGATAGCCAAGAGATTGCACTTAAAAACTATTATTCGCACTGTGCTCTTTTGTTTTATGGATTGACCGCCAAAGAAAGTCGAAAAGTAGCATATCAGTGTGCTAAAATAAATAATTTGAAAATGCCTGCCTCTTGGGAGACGAAGCAAATGGCTGGCAAGGATTGGTTAATTTCATTTAGACGCAGACATAATATCACATTAAAAAAGCCTGAACCATGCAGCCTTAGTAGGGCAACAGCTTTCAATCAAAGCAATGTCGGGAAATTTTACGACAATTTAGAAGATCTGATTTCACGAAACAGCGCTTTCTCTGATGGAACCAGGATATTTAACTTGGACGAAACATCCACGACGACTGTACAAAAACCACAAAAAGTGCTAGCCCCATTAGGTCGAAAAGTTATTGGTAAGGTGACTAGCGGAGAAAGAGGGATATTAGTTACGACGTGCTGTATCGTGAGTGCCAGTGGAAATTTCTTGCCTCCAGTCATGGTCTTTCCTAGAAAGAATTTTAAAGATCACATGATTAAAAATACACCAGCGGGAACTCTCGGATTGGCTACACCTACCGGATGGATGAATTCGTCGATATTTCCGGAGGTTATGAAACATTTCGTCAAACGTACAAATGCTTCGAAAGAAAATCCATGCATTTTAATCATGGATAACCATGAATCACATTTAAGTCTAGAAGCTCTGGATATCGCCAAAAATGCGGGAGTGCATATTCTGACTCTTCATCCCCACACATCGGCTAAGTTGCAGCCCCTAGACGTTGGTATCTATGGTCCGTTCAAAACATACTACAACGCTGCCATTGACTCCTGGCTGTTGCGAAATCCGGGAAAACCTGTAACAATTTATGATTTGGGCGAAATAATCGGATCTGCCTTTGAAAAGGCAATGACGATAAGAAATATTACAAACGCCTTTGCAAAGTGTGGTATTTATCCATTCGACCGACACATTTTCACGGAGGAAGACTTCCTTCCTAGTTCGGTGACTGACCGTCCTTGTCCAGAAGATCTACAGGATAAAGGTAATTCAACACCTGACTCCATAAGTATTCTCGAAGAGTGTGATTTTGATGCTCTTGTAGAAACAGCTGAACCAAATTTTATTATGCCACTTGATTTAAATATGTCATCTCCCGTTAAAAGTCCTGAAAAAGTCAATCTAAACAAAGCTAATGATGCAAAAGAAATATCTGAACCAATTTTTGATCAAACTGCTCACTTTTCTGGACAATCCACATCTCAGAATCTACCAGTCAATTTTCCAGATTCTACAAACGAAAACACACCACCAAAGACAGCCAAAGAACTGTCTTTCAAATCGCCTTTTGATTTTCGAAATCCTATAAAAGGTGGTCCAAGAAAAACTAACAGGAAACGAAGGAAGCCTGGACGTAGTTTGATACTTACCGACACGCCGGAGAAAACTTTAATAGAGCAAAAAAATGCGGTTAAAAGAAAGACCGATGCAAAGAAAAGTAAAATTATACGAACGATATTAGATAGCGACGACGAAACAGAGGGCCTTGATGAAGTTCAATTAACAGAATCCGACAATGACGATGGATGGCTTGAATCACCAGCAGATCAAGATAATAATGAGAATATTCTAAGAGAAAAAGATTTAAAGAATTCATTACCTCATCCACCCAAGGAAGGAGAATATGTTATAGTCGAATTGACAACTAAAAAGCAGAGGTTGTTATATATTGGGAAGGTAATAGAAGAAAGAAATAATGACCTTGAATATTATGTATCATTTTTGAAACGCAAGGCTGGTACTTATAAGTTCCATATGCCTGTTAAACCGGATCTTTCCCTTGTGAAGGAAAATGATATAAAATATATTCTTCCAAAGCCTACATTAGTTGGTACGTCTTCTAGGCCATTCTACAATTTTCCGATTGATTTTACTCGTCTTATCATTTATTAGAAATTAGTTGATACTTTTTTATTACTCTGAAGATAATGCAAATGATTGTTGTTTTAATTATGTTATGTTGTTTTTCATAAACCATATGTTACCCAAATGGTTATTGTTATCGTTGATTGCTTAAAACATAGTATTTTCTAAGTGTAACAGATGTTAATACATCATTATATATGTTATTATTTTGAATAATTTCGATTTGAATAGCTACCATAGGTTGTTAACCGATAAAAAGAGACTAAAATTGTTAACGAAGAGACTGAGATGACTTAAGATCTGATTATTTAGCATTAAAAGTTCTAAGAGTTGTGTTGATTGATTATAAAAGTAGCTTGTAACATTTTTTTATTATTACTAATAAAAGATCTACGTGGAATGGGCATTTTCTTTTCTTATTCATACTGCCGAGTCACTGTGTACCACTAGAGCCACTGTGTACCACGGTAGTGAGTCAGTGTGTACACCTAGTTGTCCACAGTGGCTCAATTATCATTTTTTTGTTTTAGGTTCCTACTTTCACTTAAGTAGTAAATAATGGAAAATCATGAGTGCTCAGTTACAGTTCAATAGTGTATCTAAAATGTGAGCAAATTTTAGGCCAATGTTAGAGCCGTATTTATTTTTTTCAAGCTTTGGAAAAAAAAGTGAGTCACTGTTGCCTCCCTGACCCTACACTTAAAAGTTTAGAAATTAAACCCTCCCGAAAGTTATCCCATAACCAGAGATGGACAAAATGTAATTAGATTAATGATTACAAAATGTAATTGTTTCGTCGAATTTTGTTACTTTGTAATCATGACTAAAACTTTTCTAAACATTAACGAGTCATAAATTTGTATGCAACTGAGGCTTCCTTGGTGTTTAAAACAAAGATAGGTAATATGTAATTTTATTAATATGATGAAAAATGTAAACATAATAATTTTTCATTAATTAGATTACATTTTACCCATCTATGTCCATACCAAAGTATGAAATCTAGGTTTTTTTTTATAGGATGAATGTTGATTGGCCGGGACAGACCTTTACAACTCAACCGGGCTTGAGGGGCGCGCACAGAATGTGCTCAGCCAGCGAATGGAAATCTAGGTATTTCAATGAGGCCTTTATACCTTATATCAAGGTACGACGATACCTTATCATCGTACTTTTTAGCTCAGCCTTGCAGCGATTTAAATGGTTCATGGCCGTCAGTAATAACTCACAATACACTACTTTTTTGGCGTGCTTGTTAATATTAAAATAGCTTAAATATAATGAAGTGCATGCACTGAAATACGAAATGAGGCTACAGGTTAGATGCCTTTATTTACTTTATAACCCTGATGAACCGAATTTGGTTTAGTTTTTCTTGTTTAAAAGGCGACTTGATCGAGAATGTTCTTAGTTAATAACTAAAATCTGTTCAGCTGTCTCAAAATCGCCAGCAACTTTCTTAATTATTGAAGGCATATACGCAACTCATGTATATTACAGCTTACTTTAATGATATTATAATAACACGGTAACCTGGACTTAATGTTACATCATCTTTTAGAATAAGCATTATACTCGTTTCTTTACGAACTTGTAAACTTGTACTTGTATCGCGTTTGAGCTCATTGGAATAAATACAAAGAATAGGTTAAATTATTAAAGAATAGATAGAATATATAAATGCAGTAGACCCCCGATAATCCGGCGCGCCATGCAATCCGACATGGCTATCACTGTTGATGGTACAAAAGCAAATCACATGCAGATTATAGAGGTATATATCATTATGTAGTATGCTTCGAAGTTCAAATAGATTGTGTAATTTGTAAAATAAAAAGGTACATTTTTTTTTCAAAAAATTCCGATTTATTCAGATTACATTGTAATCCGGCAAATTCGAAAGTCTGACATCACCCTGTAACGCGTTTATCGGAAACCCAATTATTTTGTTATTTTTAGGTATTTCTCAACGGTTATCATGGAGATTGCTCCAAAACTTTTTTAATAGGTGATGTTGATGATCGAGGCCTAGAACTAGTAAGAATAACTGAAGAATGCCTTGATATAGTAAGTTCTAGTTTTTATTTTTTTATTTTTGCTTGCTCCCTATTCAAAGACAACGATTTAGTATAAAATACCTTAGAAATTCTAATAACTTCCTGTGAAACTTACCCTTGTTTTATTTTAAAATTATGGTGACTTAATTACAGGCTATCAAAAGTTGTGGACCAGATGTACCATTTAAAGAAATTGGTGCAAAAATACAAAAGCATGCAAGTAGTAGAGGCCTCACAGTTTTACCAGCTATAATTGGCCATGGAATCGGGGCGTATTTTCATGGGCCACCTGATGTTTATCATATTAGTAAGTACTGAGACTTTACATTGTTATGTAGGTTACCTGATCTTTATCAATGATTCTCAAGTTTCGTGCTAGCGTAATGCTTTTTGCAGGTAAAAACTTGTGAACCTATATTTTAACACGTAATTTTTCACATTTTTTTGACCACGGTTACAGGCACGCAAATAAATTATAATAAAGTAGTTCGTACTAATGTATGTATAACAAATTCTAAACAGTCGTGGCTAAAAGGTGAATGTTCTTTCGAGGATAACAATAATGTGCAAGAACCGTCAAAAACGGAAGCTTATAAATCTATTTACAGTCAACCTTTGAATTTATAAATATGACTTATTTTTAAATTATAAGGGACTGTGATGTTTTCTTACATGGGCCGGTCTAAATCGTAGGCCAAAAATATCGACTTATCGAAATGTTTAACTGTAAAAGCTTTCTTTTTGCATATTATCGATAAATTGATTTATATTTTAAACAGGTTCGCGCTTGACAGCAATATAACTTGATCGAAAGTGACGATATCTTGGTTAATGTGTGTTTTTTTTAATAATGTAAATGTACACTATGCCGGAGTAGTATGTTATGCAAAGGCATTTTGGTGTTTGTTTCAAAATAAAAAGTTACTTAATTCATGATTTCATACAAGACCATATCAACTAAAGTTTAAAAACAATCAAAATAACACTATTTTAGAATATACAAAACAATTCTAAAAGCCTTTTCGACCTTCTAAAAACACAAATCACAACCACTGCAGCTGTTCTGTCTTTGAGCGTAACGTAATGGTGCAATTTTTATAATGATTTTACGTGCTGACTGTACGTTTATTTTGTCTAAAACTGTAAAATTATTGTTTAGAAGTTATCAATGGATGGTATTATAGATATTTCAATTTGCTATGAAACATATTTTAATAGAAGATGTCGATTTTACGACTGTCGTCATTATGTTCAAAGATTTGAGGAAAGTGACCTAACTGCGAGTGTAGGACGAAATAAGAGAAAATGAGTTCAATTCTTTTTGTCTTTTATTTTTAACTGGAGCTATTTATAATTATTTGTCATTACATTGGTGAAAATAAGTTTAATAATGTGCCTAGAATGTTTAGACGTAGTTACGATGTATGTTTATTTTTTTACTCTTATAATAGCGTTTGAAATATCATTAACAATGTATGTATGAGATAAATTCATTTTTATTTAAATTAAGAAAAACAAAAATTGCCTCAAATATAATTTAGGACCATTTGAAACCCTTCAAACGAATTTAAAAGTAATTAAAGATGAGGTTATATTTGGATACAAAGCTTCCAAAACATGAAATTCCTAATAATTAGTTGACATATTTAATTTTTCAATTTTTGTGTGAAAAAAAAATTAAACTAGATTGCCTGGCAAACTTTGTACTGTATTACAGTAAATATTGAATCTACATGTAATATCAAAAATGGTTTATTTACAGGTAATAGGTATCCAGGGCTGATGAAGCCTGGAATGACTTTCACTATAGAGCCAGTTTTGTCGCACGGAAGTGAATATACAGTTATATTAGAAGACGGTTGGACGGTTATCACCGAAGACAATTCTCGAGCGGCTCAGGCAGAGCATACAATTTTGATTACTGACGAAGGTGTAGAGTTATTGACGTGATAAAACTGATACATTAGAAAAAAGAGTTTCGTCCATGATAAAATGGTAGTTTCAGAAAACTTCAAGATTAATCAATATATGTTCTTTTAACGCTGATTTTAAAGAAGTTTTTCGCACGTAGTCTTGAAGAAATTTGTAACGTTTCTAATCTTGTACCATTGCCAAACTAAATTCTCGGTCGCGAAGATTGTAGAGATTTTGACATGCAAAGGGCAAGAAACTCTTCTAAATCAGTCTCTTTTACTAAAAGTTGTAGGTACGTTCATATAAACTATGAACTTCACAGATGTGGGCAGATGCATTTTGGTTCCCGTGTATTTGTAATCTCTTTCTTTACCGAATGCCATAGATAAATATTATGATTATGTATACAAAATATAGCCTGGAAAAAAAAAGCAAATACACGAGAAACAACAGTAAATGTTTTGGGAATCTCGAAATTTTTCTCTAGACGCACCATTATGGGTTGTCTATAGCGAATGTTTCGTGATACATCTGCATGTTTTCTTTCTCATCTATTTACGATTATTATTTCTTTTTCTTAATGTTTTAACAAGCTAAAAAATTTGCCTATAGCGATCGAGAAAGAGAAAAGGAAACTGAAACATTTACTAGAGATGCAATAATAATATTGCACTTTGATTTTTTTAATAAAGACTAGATATTTTATTGTTGAATTTTACCGTAATTGGTCAAAAATAAAAATACAAAATAGCGTGTAGTGATTTTATTTTATGCCTGATAAATCTTAAAATAAAAATATGTAACTTGGTACGTTTAAAGCATAAGCACAGTAATTATCACTCATAATCAGTCAATAGATGAAACTTTAAAGACTTAAAAAGAAGTTATCAATAAAACTTGCAATAAGTGGATTAAATTATGAAGGCAAAGGCGTAACCTTGGGACGATAACCCATAACAACCAATATTCATATATTTCAATCTACACTCTTGGCTCAATTCATCCACATGCATATAGTTTGGTCCCATAATGTACACAGCTACGCCTCGAATTATATATACTAAGATAACAATTATTAGTGTTAGTAGTGGAAACATTAAAGACGACTAGATTATATCAAGTTTACTAGCAACATTATATTAGAAGTACCAAATAATCTGAACAACGAAACATGTTTACGATTCTTATATTTAAAATAATAATAACGACTAGTACATTTTGAACACAGATTCTCAACCCTGCAGAAGAAAGTACATATATAATTAAATTGACGAATAAGAAAAAATATTTCATTTCGTGAACAGTGTGTTTATCTTTAATCCTATGAATACAAACTCAATTAGAGATTAATACAATGTCTGGAAAGTTTAAATAACTTGTTTATAATAATATGAACATGATATTTTTTAACCTTTCTCTTGAAGTATAATCAGGAAACTACTATCAAAGAGAATAATTATCTCTTGAAAATAGGGATTGTCAGCTTAAATAATTTAATATAACATTCTTATATATAAAGTAAAACAATCATCCTTATGTGGATGTACAATAAAATACTACAATATATGGAATATTTCTCAATATTATATAATAAAACCCTTAAATAACTTCTTATAACTTGTTATATAAGGGTGCTAGGGCAGAATAAAAGAGTGTATAAAAGTTGTTACAAAATTATTAAATAGATTTAACAACATACAAAAGCTATACCCCATCATATACTCGAATAATAAAGTTACTTAAACATTAATTTATCACTCAAGAAAACATATAATGCATAATTTTAAGAACCTTGATTAAAACTAACATAAATATCTTCGACATATATTCATAATATACACCTTTATTCAAATAAAAAATCTACACCATTTAGTAAACAACTTATACTTATTCCTCAATTTTAAATTGAATTACCGCTATCTTCTCAATTACGTCTGCTTAAAATTTTACTATCTAACCTGGTTTAAGCTATCTTCAAGGATATTAGAAGTACCCAAAATGGGTTATATATATATAACCCATTTTGTTACATAATATAGGGAATAATTAAAATAATTTTGGGTAATCATTTTTGTATAAGTATTTGATTAATGCTGTATTTAATAAAATATGAAATAATTTATATTAATGTAAATATCATACTTTATACAAAACAGGTGGCATAAATAGGTACAATTTAGTGCTAAAAATATACTGGTTGTGAATATTAAATTGTTGTGCTTTAGGATTTTTTTGGATTTTTAGTTTTCACATATTTCAAAATGTTCTTATCAAACACAGGACTGAACAAACTAAAATAAACATAAATTATAAAATAAAAACCTTAAACTTACATATTAGTACTTACATTATTTTTCATTGAGTATATATTAAAAAATGTAAATGCATATTTTTCATGCATGACTTTATAATATTCAAGTAATAATATTTATCATAGGAAAAATAATAATAATATAGTATAACATTAACAAACAATATTAAAATATTCAACAAAACAATCAATTTGGTTTAATGAAATCAATTTTAAAATAAATTTCAACTAAAATATTTTCTGTACTACTTATTTATCTTGTAGAACCTCTGAACAAATTCTGTCAAATTGAACACTTGACCTGGGCCCAAATCCAAATCCATATTTATGTATTCATCCAGATTGTGTGTACATGCTGAAATATCAAATTTGTATGTTTTAATATACTACAGGGCATATAATATGAGATTGCCTACACATTTCTTATATTATAGTGCACCTGTTATTGATTTGACGTCAACAAATTATTAATTTCATTTGCTATAATTTTCCATGTTCATAATGCATACACAATGACTTGCAGTAGCATGCTATCTATGTGTATTTATACATAATGTCATGGTTACTAAAATATCAACATGGACTTGAAACTTTCATTTGTTTTGATTTATAACATAATATAATGATTATTTCCTTAACGACTTTGAACTGATATGGTATAGCTAACCATATTGTGTCTTTTACTCTCACTGTTTTCTATAATATATGAACCAGCAAATTGGGTTATCAAAATAATCTTCTCAAGTATTATTAAATTAACTTTTGTCCATAATAGTATCTTGTTAATACTGATGAAATATCACCAGTTTGCGTAAACATTGATATTTACTTTTATGTAACAAAACAATTTCAATATTATAAAAACAAAGGTTATTGAATTTGCAAGAACAGTTCACGTCCCATGCAGCCTGATTAAATTAGACAAAAATCCTGATTATTATATAAACTTTGTAAATAATTAGCATGTTTTTCTAATTACAACATAAATAATTCCAAACAATTTACTCTTATGAGTTTTTGGATATTATGTATATTAGTTATAAGATTTGTCTAAGTTCTTGTTTTATACCATACACACCTGATTGTTTTAGGTCTAGTTAATAGATAAATAATGAAAGACTTTTATGTATAAACAGGTTAGCTAGACTTACTTGATGTACAAATGGCTGGATATGGCGGAGGAGGTTTTATCCATGATCCATCAGGTCTTTTCATGTGTCGACGATCAGATGCAAAGTGTTGTAGAAATTGCTTGGCAGGCACGACACGAAAAAACCTGAACCAAGAATATTACTAAATAATCTTCTAACATTTGATAGCTCTTAACTACTTACATAAAAGTTTCACATAAAAAAAAAACTTCTATAAGGGTGTATCAACCTGATACCTGAAATGATTTAGTTCCAACATTTACAAATCAATTTACAAATATGCAGTATAAGTTTCATAAATACTAAAACAGTATCTTGAATACCTAATGCTTTTATTTTACAAATAATTTTATTAAAAACATTAAAAATGTTTTGTCATACAGTTATAAATATATTACCTGTGAAAATCTGACTTTAAAACTTGATCTGTGCGGAATGTTTCTGTGACATATTTATGAAAGAAGGTTGGAAAGGGTAGCTCTGAGTCTAAGTCATAGACAAGACAAGTCTTGCAATCCCAAGAATACAGGAAAATCACATGATAATCCTGAAATATAATTTTTAAATAAAATATACTAAAGAATATCTGCTAAAACATTTCATTGGATTAAACTTTTATATCATGTAATGTATTAGTTCTTTTATCAAATCGCTTAAAAAAATAAAATAAATAAAAAGTATGGTAATATAAATGGGATGCATGGATTAATAATTTAAAAAAATGCATGCTATGTCAAAAATGTGTGGTAACATCTACATTGTAACATTGTCTTAACTGAAGTTGAATAATGCTGTTGCGTACGCACGTAGATTATTACAATTACGCATGATATATGACTAAATACTCATAGCGTGACATTATTCAGTACACACCCATATGACGAGACGATCTTCCTCACGCCCGGCCCTTTGTTTCCATAAGGGCACCGTGCGACAAGGGTTTGATATAAAAACCACAAAGCATCTATCTAATTCTTCTGGAATACGCAAAGAAACATCTTGGCATAATTTCCATACGTTTTCCTCACTGTAAAATTAAATTAAAGCTAAAAATTCTATGCGTAACAAACCCGTCAAGGTACACAGTGATAGGTACAGATCAAAATATTTACCAATAACAAGATACATGTGAGCACTCATCTCTTTTTGGAAACAACTGTTTAAGCGTTTTATCGTTTATTTTATTATTTTCGTTGTTACTTAAATGCACCTGTGCATTGACCGACATTTTGACAGTTAACTAAATATCCATTGTTATTTATCCCTTCTTGTTGTCAAATAAAATATTGCCGTTTTAAATCATCCAAACATCCCAAAATTATTAAACAAAATCGTCAAATTAAGAGAAAGAAATATTCAAATATAATATGTGAGGCATGCGTGTAGAATGCATGAGGTATCTGTCTAGAAGTATGGATATGGAGTAGGATTAAAAAAATACAAATAACCAATAGTTGCTTTTTTATTTAAATGGTCAACAAATCACCTTACTTTCATGCTTAATACTCCTAATATAATTGTGGGAATTTTCGGGATAATTATAATTTGTACCATATTTAATATATTTTACTATATAATACTAAAAACAATAACATTGACTAATTCTGTATTAAATATCTTGAGGATCTTAAACATATTGAGTAATAGGGGGAAGACTTTTTTCACGTCAATATATAAAAGTATTACAACTTAATTCTTATAATGAGCTATGTACAAGCAGGATTTTACTTTCATTTTGTCAACTCCCCAAGCACCTAAAATTTCTAAAAAAAGGGTAAATTAGGGTATTTTTAATAAATGGGCAATAGTCACTAAATGTCATTGGACGTGTTAATATTACCATTTATTATTTTTAAACAACATAATAATGTGATTTGTCAAGTTATTAAAATTTCATTGTGTTAGTAGTATAATATTATTAATAAATAGTACTCTACTTCTAAATAATTATTTATATAACTGATGGTATAAATTCACGATTCACAAGAAACGATTCAGTATAAATTATGGCACTATGGATTATTTTCTTTAACATCATAAAAAAATGAGTACCGCCAGCTGGCTGCGTTTTGGCTTTTGTGTACAATAAATGTTTCTTTATTTCTCTTCAGTTTTCTTAAATTGGCGTTAAAGGAGGGCGGTGCGTTGTCTTAGGTTTCGACCGGACTAGCGTATCGTCCGGGTATGAGTGAAACTGTATATACGTAAAAAAAATTGTTTAAGAAGCCTAACCTACCCAACGTGAAAGAACTAAAATGACTCGTAAGTGCCAATAACTAGAAAAATGTTTTACTCATCGTTGTAATATTTATTATATTTCTACAAATCGTGAAAAATCCACTGCATAGTATTAAAATAAACGGATTCGATGGAACATTCTAGAACGAGTTCAAGATGAACGCTAAGTGCAAATTATGAGCACTATGACAAGCTTAAGTGACAAGGACGATATGATGTCAATATAGTTAAATTGATTACATTTCCCTACAATAGGGCTTTTTCATTTGTAATATTTAAAAACAAAAATCAAAATCTTTGTTTTATGGTTATATTACAGGTGGAAACCAGAGAGATTTGGCTCGCGCCAAAAACCAGAAAAAACAGCAAGAGATGCAAAAAAAGAAAAATGCTAGTGAAAAAACTGGTATGTCACTTCAAGAACGAAAACATAGGTAATTTGGTATTTGTAATAATTATTTTAACATTTTTAGGATTCCGTACCTCAAACAGAACCCTTATAGGGTCACTCAGTTGACTATTTGTAGGGTGTCAAGGCCCATTATCTTAGGAATGCGTAGACGTATCAAGTTGAAATGAATATCGAGTACTCAGATCTGTAGTGGCTCTGCAAAAAATCATACTTCCATGTTAATGCATTAAAAAAATATGTCATTTATGTTATATTTTTAATGTTTTTGCTGTTTTCTAAAGGGAATTACAACATACACTTTACTGTTAATCTACAATCATGAAATTTGCCAAGAAGCAAGGACTTATATCACAGGTATAGGAAAATAATAAAAGTTGTAAATTTGTATTACAACTTATTATTGTCTTTAAATCTTTTTTTTTTTGTAAGTACTTTTAAAGAGGTCATTACAGCAAAGAAGGATTGGTAAATCCAGATAGAAAACAACAAAAACTGTTGTTCCCTTCCTCTTGTGCTTTGATGATGGGTCAAAGGAAAGTCATCTTAGCAAATGCTAAATGATTAGCTGAGCCACTAAGCTCTCATTTTCTTCAGCTGACACCTATTTGTTGTGTTAACATGCAGAAAACAGTGAGATGGGAATAATAAAGTATAGATACAGTCTTAGAGATTATTTGAAAGTATCATAAATAATTATATTTCCATACACACACATTTGCCTACACATAAATAAACACATGCATACACCTACACACCCACATTACATTATAGTCAGGGACTTAAATACCGGTATAAAAGCGGTAACGTTATAAGCCAAGAAGGGCGATAACGTTATTTTTTAGAGTAACGTTACTCAGTATTTGTTATTTTTTATGTTACTTTTCGTTAACGTTATCTTTTTCGTTCTGTTATTTTCTTTAGCGTTCCGATATCTCGATAACGTTATAACAAAAAGTAACGTTATTTATTTTCGTTATTGTTTGTTTCATTCGCTCAGTTCAATTCTCTTTTCTTTTTGTATGTATCGTACGCGACATTTTTTGGTTGCTATGCGATGCACATTAAGTGAGTCGATTTATTTAAATCTTATCAACACCAATTAAAGGTATGATTATGTATTTATTAAATCTTTATTATACTATATATATATATATATAGTATAATAAAGATTATATATATATATATATAATATTATTGAGTATATTATATACATAATATTAAAATGTTATCTTATATTTTAATTATAAAATATATATACATATATATAAAAAAGGGGGAATTTACTAGACCATGCATGTACTGTTCCTCCAGTTATTCATATACCTAGATACCGTGGTTCCATTCGTGGTATACGTGAGCCGGCATAACGATGACGATTGTCAATGAATTCTCGTTCCTTGGCGGTCGTTACCGTTCTTGGACTGTCTATGTAGAAGATACGGCTTAATCACATTGTCGAGCCAGTTGCCATTGTGTCAAACTGAGAACATGCTGTACTATTATTTTTTAATACAGATTGGAGCCAATACATAAACGTGATGTAAATAAAGTGGTAGACTGAGTGCAACTTGAGCTCTTTTATGTAAACGAGAGGAAGGCAAGATGGAATTAATTCATTAGCTCAATTGTGAGATATATCAAAATTTAAAATTGGAATTACATAAATTGATTAAAATTGCGTAATTATCTATTGCATTCTGTGTTAAAAAGAGTACATGGATTTAAAAACATCGTATCTCTTCTAGTCCAGTGTTTTTACATACTGTGCAAGAAAAACAGTAATTAATAAGTATATATAGTAATAATAAGTATTTAAAGATAGAATTAATTATCATTTCTATTGTGTTTAAAAAATGTAGCGAGTAAATTCTCGTGACTTCATGGATTCAAAAACTTTTAATAGCCCTTTGATGTTTGAAATAAGTTCTAAAATCTGCAAATCTATGGGAGACTAAAAAATTGTATATGCACAACAAAAAACTTCTAAGAATGAATGTTGCGCATCTCACAACAGCAAGACAAAAGAAATGATCAAGTTGCACAGTTGTTACTAGAAGAACTGAACCATGTCAATCCCTGTATAAGAACAAGATACTACGTAAATGTTTTTAACTTTATGAAAATTGTGAAAAATCATCACAATCATGAAAATGAGGCGACGGACAAAGAAAAAGTATAAAATAATTTAGTTGCTAATTATTCTTAAAATGATAACTAAGAAATTAAATGCATCTTAGTCGCATTGGTAATGCATCTTCTTCATATTTTATGTGTTAATGTAGATGATGTTAGTATTCCTATAAATAAACAAATCTTTATCCAAGAGATTTTGGAGACTTGTTTACGCAATCTAAAAAATAAACTTTTTGAAGTGAAACTTCTATAGAATAGTTGTGGTTTAAAACCGGATGCAACGGGAAAAGGACAGGTAAGAGATACAAATACAAAAATTAGTGAGCCAGAGCGAGAGAGTAAATGTCGGTGTGTATTTGCGTATAACAGCTTTTTAGTAAGAAGTCAGCGTGGTGTTTTATTATAACAGTGTTTGTACTTTTATGTCTTGTGCTAAATAATACATTTTATAAGATGCCGAAAACTAATGCCGAAATATGTTGTGAATATCGACGCAAAAGAATGAAATTAAAAATACAAAAAAAAAAGCAGGAAAAAGTTTAACAGAACGTAGTCGCGAGTTTCGCGCGCGTAAAAGACAATTATTGAACAGTCAAGATAGATGTTCAAATATAAGTATTAATAAACACCAATAAATTATGTAACATATGTTAAATAAAATATAAAATATCTTTTAAAATTACTCAAAATACTTTCATTTTTAAACAAATAAAGTTTGTAACTATCCTACCCTTGTTATATATTTTCATCTTATTCTTTTGTCGATTTACTGAAGTTTCACTTCTATCGTGTGTGATTGGCACACACCCCTTTTTTAATCTATTATTTAATCTTATTAGGGCTTTAATCACGTATGTGATTAGCCAGCCCCGTTAGTCAAAGTTAGAGTTGGCACATGTGTCCTAAATAATAAATCCACCACAAAAACAAATAACTAATAAAAAAGTTAAATATAGACACTTTCAATATAAAAAATACATATATATATATATATATACTATTTAGATACTATGTATATTTTCTACAAAGTGCAGATAACATGATAAAGTAATTACTTCGTCCAGGTATTATTCATGATAGTTTTCTGGAATTGATGAAATAATAAACAAAATACCACAGCTTTCATACATACTTATAACTTACAAGTATGTGTGGAAATCTACTTATATATATATATAACAAAGTCGGGTTTGTGTGAACACTTATAACTGGAGAAATGGACCGATTTTCATGGTATTTGAATTGTTGTATTGGTCTCTGTCTCGAGTAGAAGAATAACTACTAAAAAGATTAGAAAATAGACGAAAAATAATACCATTGCGAAAAATATTTTCCCATAGGAAATGTTAATGAGTTTCGTAGCTGTCAAACATTTAATATACATCCCGTCGATACCGTAAGCTCTCGCCTCAAATTAAAGAACGTATTTAAATGAAAGTTTCGAATCGACAAGATATATGCACAAATTCGGATATTGACATGTTTTGAATTTTAACAGTGTAGAATGATGTCAGTACTGAAAAAGGATTTGCTTTAAATTTTTATGAGTGCGTTCAAGAACTTATTTTATGTAAACTAAGGAAAATATATGAAAATAATTATTTTGTATTCATTCGCTCTATAATCGGCCTCATCGTCACTTTCCATCGGGTGAGTTTGGAGTCGAGCGCAAGCTTATCTGTAATAAAAAGAATCGATAGCATTTATATCGTTTACACAAAACTTTCAATTTGAAGTAATTATTATCCTAAGTTATTATCATAGAAACAGTATTTTTTCCACACAAACGAAGTCCCGGGTACAGCTAGTATATTATAAATTAGTTTAAAAGGTAGACAATATTCGGTATTTACTGGGTGAGCGCGCTCTATCTTCCACTTCATCATCACTTTCCATCAAGTGACTTTGAGGCCAAGCGCTATCTGTAATAAATACTAAAAAATAAAATTTAAAAATATTAAAATTCCACCATTAATTAATAGACCACCATTAAAATTTTTCGTCGACTAAATATTTAGCACGCTTCTTTGTTTCATCTATATCAACATATCTGTACACTTTGCTAACTTTTTTCCTCCCCGTATTGTAAAACAAGCCAAAAGTCGAAAATACGTCACGTCAGCTTGCAATGCATGAGTCCTAAACATCGACACGTATTGAAAGTATTGAAACAGAAGCCGCCGCAACGTCGCTATATTTCTATCAATTATAGCGCAAAATTTGGTGACGCGTGTTTAAAAAGTATAAGAGTGGCAACGTCGCATTTATAACGTTATAATAACGTTAATTTTTTTGTTATAAATTTCGTTCTGTTACCTGAGTAACGTTACTGATACCATTATGACGTCATTATGTTATTGCGGTAACGATACAAAAATAACGTTATGTATCACTACTATAACGTTATTTTTAGTAACGTTACAAGTCCCTGATTATAGTACACTAAATTTGTAAATTAAAATTGTACATTCTTTGTTAAGTATAAAGGAGAGGAATTAAACTTTGAAAGGTATTAAGCCATTAGTGTGTGTGGAAAAAAAGCTTATATGCTAATTTTAGGGCATGCAATTAACACATCATATTCCATAAAAAACACTTTACTCAATGATTAAATTTTATTTTTATGTGATATTGGTTATCATAGCTCTGTTAAGGTACTTAATTTTAGTCCTTCATCATAAGGCAATTTTTAATAGTAATCTATAATATAAAAATAAATTGTTAAATGTGTATAAGCGCGAAACTCGAAAACAGCTGAACCGATTTGGCTGATTTCTTTTTTGTTGTGTTTGTTGAAGTCTGGGGAAGGTTATTACTGAGAGAAATTTTTTAAAAAATGTCTGAAAAAGTCTAAAAACACCACTTTTCTATATTCTCATACAAAACATTCGTAATAATATTTAAAAGTCAATTTGAACTTTAACACTATACCATAAAGTTTAAATGTTAGTGGACGGGTTCCGGGAAGGCAAAACAATTGAGTGACGTATAAATATTAATGTCAGTATTTGTCAATTTTTATACATATAGCATTAAGGCCAGGTTCCTTCAAACAATTTTAAAAAAACAGCTGACAGGCCAATAGGTTTTGGCAGAATAAAATCTGACAGGGAAGCTAATTACATTAAAAAAACAATGTGACTTTGTTTTAGAGAAATAGGGCAGAACAAGGTCTGCCGGAACAGCTAGTAAATAATATATATACCCACATATGTTTTTTATATAAGTGCACTTTGTTTATGGTTTAAAAATAGAAATAGATAATTTTAGTTTGAAGATATATCTGATGTCAAGATCGAAAATTAAATATATTTGTATTTGTTACAGGGATGCAGAGCTAATGAGAGAGAAACAAAGAAAAAAAGAACAAGAATCTTCAATCAATAACCCAAAACCAACTGAAACTTGAACTATTAACAATTCTTGACTGCTCCATTTGTATGTATGATAAGCAACATTGGGCTTAATTGTCAAGAGCTATATTATTTAAGTGTGATATAATAGATCATATGGTATAGAATAACATACAATTTCAGTTTAAAATAAAGCCTAATTAAAGTATTAAATATCTAGCAAGTTTTCTTTAGAACTCCAATGTAGTTTGTAATCTATATTGCTGGACCAGTCTCCAGCAATATAGGATAATAAAGTGATCTGCATTAGTATATTACAAATCTATAATAAGGATTGATACAGTAGCAATATTTACACACATTTGAATCTTAAATTTTACTGAATAGTTATGTATATATACTTCATTCAAATATTGTGTAGAATATTGAAATAAAAATTAATTGGATATTTTAATCTTATACACAGGCCTTTTATTGGAATGTGAGTCTGACTCATCAACTGTGTTAGTAAGAAGTGTTATTTGGAATTGGCCTTTGGCTTCTGGTTTCACAATTATTATAACCTTGAGATGGATTGTCAACTTTGTTAGCATTATTACCAAAAAGAAAAACAAAATACAAATATACATTTTTTTAATTTGCTATTTTTGAGAGATATTTTTGTTTTAAAATCCACGATATAGTCTTATTATTTTTTATTATACATGATATAACCGATCATACGTCCATACTGCATAAAACATACGATACTTTTTAGTAACACCTGGAACTTTATTTTGAACTCAAAATAGTATTTAATTCCTTTTAAACTAATGTTATTATAACTTTCCTGAAAAAAAAATATATATATATTACACACATCGGTCACAGTAGTCCCGGTTGAGCTGAAAATGCCTTTCCCGGCAATGAGTAGATAGTCCGCTTCAAAAAAAAAAAAAGTCACAGTAGTAGAGAGTATCCAAGGTATTTGCTTCTCACTAAGTTGCCAAATGATTATACTACACAAATAAGCGGCGTATGTTGCGTGCCCACTGGCTACCTCGTCACGTACACGCCGAAAACAGCTCACGTTCACACAGCTAGTAGACAAATTCTGAGCTCAAAGCATGCATTCCACATTTATATATTAATTTATTGTATTTTTTCTGAGCGTGAACTAAGATACCATGTCTTAGAGATAAGATATCTTAGAGCGTGACAAACCTTATTTCCCAAAATAACTCATAATTTTAAATGGAATCTAAACATAACATTTTTCGACCTCCACTATTTTTTGAAAAATGGTAGATAGGAAGTTATTGTAAATTTAATTCTCTATAATTTTAGCTCCTATCATTTTCATTCTCCTATAGATATTTTTTAAGTTAAAAGTAAAAACAATTTTAGCAAATCATTGGCATAAAAGATTTTTGCTACAGATTTTATCTTTACGACCCTTTGTATAGCCTATATAGCAATAAATAGTGGAGATGTCGATAAAAACTTAAACGCGACGGTTATCCTATCAGTTGTATTTGGTCGCAGTTCTGAATATTGATTTCTAATAATAGGATATTTCTTTTTATTAACGTTTTGTATAAGGAATTAAAACCTGCAATATAATATTGCAAACTAAAATACTTCTCGTATTTTAATAAATTCTGTACCTTATTCAATGTTATGTTTGTTCGTTTCACTCTGTATCTACCGACAGAATTATACGTATATATGGTATATTCTTATGCATAGGTATATAGAGAAAAGTTTCTTTTCAAATGGTTCTTATTTTTTACTTATATTATTCTGCTTAGAGTATTTAAAACTAATTGAAAATAAAATATCCATAGATAATGAATGGATTACCTTTGAAATGAAAAAAAAAGACTTGTTACTAAATTGTATTTAATTTGAAAATCAGCAAAACAAATCAATATGTTTTAATATTAGGTCCTTACATATGAAATTGGCGTTTTTCGTACTGGCCACTTTAATCACAAATTTCTCCTCTTTGGTAAGGAATTCCAAATTCAAATTTGTACAGCTATAGACTCATGTATTTGTGCTTCGATGATCGTCATTCATTTGTTTTTTTCTTCTGTTTTTTTCTGTTTGCGTCACTCATTTTACAAAATGGAAAACTTAAAATATCGCTTTATTTACGAGTACGAGTTCCGCCGTGGCACTAGTGCTGCGGAAACAACTCGAAGGGTGAATGATGTGTATGGCGGTCGTGTTGCAAAAGAAAACACAGTTCGTTTTTGGTTCCAACGTTTTCGTTCTGGAAATTTCGACCTGCAGAACAAGCCCCGTGGACGGCCTGAGACTCAAGTTGATAATGAAGAGTTGAAGGCTATTGTGGAAGCGGATCCATCGCAAACCACGTCCGAGTTAGCTGCAGGCTGCGATGTTAGTGATAAAACTGTTTTAATTCACTTGAAGCAAATTGGGAAGATTAAAAAGCTTGAAAGGTGGGTACCTCACGAATTGACTGAAGCAAACCGGCAAACGCGCGTCGACTGCTGCGTTACATTACTAAACCGGCAAAATAATGAAGGTATTTTAAACCGAATCATTACCTGTGATGAAAAATGGGTTCTTTACGATAATCGGAAGCGCTCAGCGCAATGGTTGGATCCTGACCAACCAGCCAAATCCTGCCCCAAGCGAAAATTAACCCCAAAAAAGTTACTTGTAAGCGTTTGGTGGACTAGTGCCGGTATTGTTCATTACAGTTTTCTCAAACCTGGCCAGACTATTACGGCTGATGTCTATTGTCAGCAATTGCAAACCATGATGGAAAAGCTAGCGGCTAAACAACCTAAGCTGGTCAATCACTCCACGCCACTGCTGCTTCACGACAACGCTAGACCACACACTGCGCAACAGACGGCTACTAAATTAGAAGAGCTTCAATTGGAAAGTCTAAGACATCCTCCGTACTCCCCGGACCTTGCTCCAACAGATTACCATTTTTTTTCGAAATTTGGATAACTTCTTGCAAGGGAAAAAATTCAACTCCGATGGGGCAGTCCAAATCGCCTTCAAAGATTTTATTGATTCCCGTTCGACTGGTTTTTTTAGTAAAGGGATCAATGAACTACCTATGAGATGGCAAAAGTGCATAGAAAATAATGGTTCATACTTTGATTAATTAAATATATTATATTAAATAATATTCGACTTTTTGTTCCTCCCATACAAAACGCCAATTTCATATGTAAGGACTTAATATGTAAGTGATGGTAATCAGATATTTTCTTACTCCATAAAAACAAAGATTTTCTAAATTAAAATTTAAAAGTATTATATACATAGGAACAATAACATTGCTTACTCATAAAAAAATACCATATTATCTCTTCAACAAAACAATATAAATTACATCTTTTGTGATTTCATAATATTAGAATTAAACTATTCGAAGAATCACATTGTACGAAATGATTATATATGGTTGTTGTTACACAAGATGAATTTCAAAACTAAAATCCTCCAAAAATTACAACTTTCCTTTAAAAAACAAATTATTTATATTACATATAGTGTTTTTATTAACACCACATTTACAGGATCAGTCAAAATGACTGCCTTTTACAATTTAACATTTTTTCTTTTCTAATATTTTTTATCCTGTAAAATGACGTTACTAATACAAGAAAGTAATCAGTATTGTAGATAATTAATTAAATTATTTAAAGTACAGCAACAAATAACACGTTCATGCTATTTCTAAAATAGGTACAAGTTGTTCTTGTAATAACAACAGATCAGGAAAATTAAGATAGAGAAAATTATAAAATATATTTTAATAACAAATTAAATGTTTATTGTGCTTGCTTGCTTGGTGAAACTGAAAATTTGTTCAGGTTGTTACTAATTAGAAATATATTAAATTATAAAATACAAATTAGCTATGCTAGGAAAATAACTCAGCATTTATAATACTTAGAATTGTAGATGATCAACTCAATCAATTATACTGTACTTAAACAATCATATATATATATAAAAAAAAAACATAACAGAATATAAAACATCCTCCTATTTAAATTGGTTAAATACTTTATTACACATGGCCATTTATGAGACTCTTTTTTTCAAATTCTTCCCTTTGTCTGTATAGTTCTTTGACTAGTCCTTGAATAAATGGATGGTCAAATTTTCCCTCAGTGGCTATGAAAAACTCATCCAATTTCTTTGGTGTGTTCTCACGCTTCTCATACTCAAACGCTTGAAGTATCATATCATACCGATCCAGATCTTTAGCAAACTTAGCCTCAGGTGAACTTTGGTTTTCATATTCCTGAAAAATTTGTAGTTCATTAATTTATGTATAAAAAAAAAAAACAATTTTCTATTTTAAATACATTTTCAATTATTATACAGTAGGGTTTCAAAATCATACTTGAAAGAGGCATAGTGGTAACAAGATAGTTACCAAAATCCATTACAAAATTATATTATTCGTGAACATTAAAAAGTTATTGTCAAAGTTGAAGAAATTGAATTATTTTATATGTGATCTATGCTCCGATTACTTATACATATTGGTTTAAAAACTAGGTGCTTGGGATCAACGGCGGTCAAGACACTTGACGTCCTGATCTTTTTTCAGCAGGAGACAATGTTGGCCAGAAAAGGTCTTTAAAACTTCACCAGATGAGAAGGATGAGCACTTACGTTCCTCAGCGAGCCGTTTATAGGTAGGGTGGCATTGCAAGGGCACTAGTGCGGGTAAACCTCGTATTGGGCGTGTAGGCAGAGATTATAGGATTATTGTATATATTAAAGTGAAAAATGGAAAATACCCATGTGAAAATATTACATTTTATAGGTTGGTGGGATCTCATGACGAAAACTCATATCTATTACTATATTAGGACACATCAATTTTATATCTCTTAAATATGAAAGCACAAATCTTCAGTATAACTACATATATGTCTGGGATAAGAAGAGTTTAGATCTATAAAAGAATGATAAATAATATTTACTTTATATAATTCATACATCCTATCACCAGCCAAACCAGTGAGCTCAGCAATCTTCTTCATAGCCTCATCTTCTCTGCGATGTTTTTCTTCGGGTGTCACACCACAGTGGGGAGTGAGATCTCCTACTATGCATTCAGCTAGATCGTGCACCAATGCTGAAAATTACATTAAAATGCTAGAAACAAAATGAAATGAACATAGTCTGTTTTGAAAACTATATATATAATTGCTATTTTAAAATATAATCAGTCAAGTACAAAATCCAGGGAATTGAATAAAATGGATCAAAACGATATTTTCCCTTTTATATTAGACTAGCCTAGACTAAGAAACATTTAATATAAAGCTATAATAAAAGTCCAAAATGAATGGAATAACATGACAATGTGATATTTTGAAATTTTAGGTCAATCCTATACATTTGGCACTTTTCTATTAGCATTATCGCATTAGAAATGTTCCTTAGCCTACACAAGGCAAATAGAAGACCAAACTCATTGCCACTTAGGCTGAGATTTATAGATGCAACTTTATGTTTGCTTAGCCTTTACTAAAACATTACAATTTTATTACTCAATAAATGCCAAGGATTTTATTAGTCACCAATTTTGTCAACATGGACTTGGCTCTGTGAATACTATGGCTATACTCAAGTTCCTTTAAAGTCACAATAGTGTCTATAAATCTCAGCCTTAAGAAGTGAAAATATACAAATACTGAAATGTATAAATAGGTTAAATATGCATAATTGTTTTATCATATACTATAATGTTATCAGGGCCCTTTATGTGTTTATGATAAATTTCTGCATTATATATTAAATTATTTGGATGGCTATCTCAAGATATGTATCACTTATCAGTGCAGGTTTATCAAATACTTTAAAGGTCACCCCAGGGGTCATAGAAACACTTAATAACTTACTTTATTCCAGTTATTACTAAGTCGGTGACTTTTTCCATGTCCTGGTCTAGTTCAGGTATTTATATAATAATATGTCATTACACTATATCCCTTTCAGAGTGAACAGAGATACATTAGTGGTTGTATTCACTTTGCACTTATATATCATGCCCAATATGACCAGTACAAATTAGATGCCATGCATGTTTTCTCACAATGTTTGCCTTCTCCTGTGAACAGGTGGTGCTTTAATCCACATTTAATTTCAAAAAACCCAGAGGTATGTATGAATATAAGTTTAGATTGTTGACCTTAAGCATACATGATCTGTCATTAAATTGTGTGTGCATAGTAAAAGTAAAAAATAGAGAAGAGGGCCTAGTATATTGAGATTACAAGATCACACCTAGTATGTGGCAACCATGATACATGCGTTTTAAATTGCTCTACAAACTTAGTAACATGTAAAAAATAAATAAACACTCAAATAAATGTATATAATTCATAAGAATAAAATAGTTACTGGGCCAGATATTTCCTGTATTGTGTGGATAAATAAAATAGTATAAAACTTATTTTTCATAATAAGAAGCAGGATCATTGCTAAAACAAGTTTTTGTAATATCAACTGATTCTGATTGAATACTTAATCTTAAATCTCTTAATCGTAAATCTATACTAATATTATAAAGCTGAAGAGTTTGTTTGTTTGTTTGTTTGAACACGCTAATCTCAGGAACTACTGGTTCGAATTGAAAAATTATTTTTGAGTTGAATAGACCATTTATCGAGGAAGGCTATAGGCTATATAACATCACGATGCAATTATTAGAAGCGAAGAAATAATGGAAAATGTGAAAAAAACGGGGAAAATTATTCATCCTTGAGGGCTTCCATTGCGTGCGCTGCAAAAACGGTTCAAGATACCAAAAATATATGTAAGAAAGAATTATTCCTCTTGAGATGATCTAAAAAAATGTCCGCGACAGTATATGTTTATCTTTTAAGATTAAGTCACTAGAACCATTTTTATGGTAAACAAATTTGGTCGAAATTAATGCATTATTTGTTAAGAGTTGTATCAACGTAATAATATTAATCTTTATCCAAATAAATGTTTTTGACATCAATTAATTTCAATGAACATGATAGAAGATATTACAATAACTTATATAGCAAAACTACGTTTGCCGGATCAGCTATGTCTTGATAAGCGCGAAACTCGAGAACGACTAAACCGATTTGACTGATTTCTTTTTTGTTGTGTTTGTTGAAGTCTGGGGAACGTTATTACGGAAAGAAAAATAAAAAAAATTGTCTGAAAATGTCTAAAAGCAACACTTTTCTATATTCTCATACAAAAAATTCGTAATAATATTTAAAAGTCAATTTGAACTTTAACACCATACCATAAAGTTTAAATGTCAGTGGACGGGTTCCGGGAAGGCAAAACAATTGAGTGACGTACAAATATTAATGTCTATATTTGTCAATTTTTATACATATAGCATTAAGGCCAGGTTCTTTCAAACAATTTTCAAAAAAATCTGACGGGTAGGCTATTAACATTAAAAAAAAACAATATGACTTTGTTTTAGAGAAATAGGGCAGAACAAGGTTTGCCGGGACAGCTAGTCTTTCTATAAAAGCCTCCTTCTAGTTCCTTTTCATTAATGTTTCCTTTTGATAGTTTTACTACTGCTAAAGTGAATATTTAAATACTGAATTAGTTATCCTGCCAAATCTGTTATGTAAGGATAATATTAAATAGTTTTGTACAATCAAAGATAACTACTTCAAATTCACTCAGTAATAAGGATTTATGATAATTAGTAATTATTAAATAAAAATCTTTCTAAATTGTAATTACCTATTTGGAGACATCTGAATCTATCCAGATTAGTAGAATTGTTATCTTCAGTAAGAAGGAATGTCATCATTCCCATGCGATACATATGACCGGCAATTGATTCACAATCATTAATATCACACAGAACCCATCCTGTCCTCTTCACATGCTACAAATTAGATTGTATTTATCAATAGTTTATTTTACATTGGGATAAATTTGTTTTAGAAGGACACAGTACTGTTAGTTCAATTATCATTTTTGGATAAAACTAAACTGTACTTTCTCTTAGTATTATAGATATCAATATAAGAAAAACATTATTTTTACATTTATCATTATTTGAGAGAACAATAACTTGGATAATAAAAATAAACAATCACAATGCTTAATATATTCATAATTACTTAGACCTTGAGCAACAGAGCATATGCTTGGTAAAACTTATATAATTCTGAATTTATGTGCATTATTTTGTGCATAAATGCATAAAGCGTAATAGCAAGAGCTCCTAATACTTTGGCTACGTAATTATATACAAATTACCAGCAGAAAAAAAATTGTGAGTTAAACGAATTATTTTCCTACATTTTTTTAAAATTAAACAATGTTTTAAAACTTATCAATTTAATAATAAAAAAATTGTAGGGTGAAAATAGAACAATCGTTTAAATTTATTCCAACGTTTACTTATAATACACAGTATTTTATTACCTTTAAACGCCCTACAAGCTCCAAAAATTCTAAAACTTTCGCGTTTTCAACAGCTAAGGCCATGTTCGGAGTTTATTTCTTGGTTTAAAGCATATGAAACTGAAAACAATCCACTTTTTAATTTAGTCCTTCTAAAAATTGATATAAAATTTAAATTGTGTAGCTATTCTATTTTTCTTTATAGTATGCGTATGCTTTAATTTAAACGTTTCACACAATCACTTCAATTCATTGAATTACAATTTGAAATTGACAGTTGTGAATTTTTCATCATCACTGACAGTGAGCTGTGTTTCCACTTAAATCGTAGTTTTCCCTTGTTGATTTCTGGTGCTCGCTTTGTATTTTTAAGAACACTCCATAAACTTTTTAACCCAGTATATACAGACAAAATATAAAACTGCTTGTAAAAGTAAAATGATCATTTCAAAGTCTTCGTAAATGTAATTTTCGTAATGATCATTAAAGTATCTTATTTCAATCATTTCAAGTGATAATTCTTGTATTTAGTGTGTCCTGGAACACAACATTACTACATTAAATACCTATGAAAAGAAATAGTGCCCTAAGCCATGTAATATGATATTAGTCCTTTTACTTTACAAAAGGGTAAAATCCTTAAAAAAGAAAACACGTGGCAAGTCCTATCTTTTTGTGAATGTTTTTTGCAATTGTTAAACACGGGAGCTATAGTTAAATATATCGAAATTGCTAAAAATGTACCTTCCGTAAGCAGTTTGCCATTTACTGTCAGTTATTTTATTTCAATTATGATTTTGGTTGCTTATTATCCTGTAAGTAAACACACATATTATTGACTAAATTTGGGAAAATAAATGCATAAATGAAACTATTCTCACATTAATGACATTTAAAATCTGTCAACAGACAGACAGATCGCTAACAAATTCTCATCAACCGAGGTGAATTAAAAGTGGCGTTATTTTCGCGATAGCTGAAGCTCCGTGAACAGTTTGAAGTTAAGCATTATTGGCAAGTTTGATGACGTCATATGCTTCCGTGAACGGTGCTATTTTCGCTATTGGCAAAAATGTCTAGAACTCTGAACACGCCTTGTGTATCATAAAGAAACCACATACTTTTTATTGTGTTATATGTGAATATGTAAATGTATTTTGTTCATACTATAATATTATGATTCTTTTTTGCTTTGTCCACTTGATAAGCAATATTATCTCGCAAATAATCGGCAGTTATAAGTTACAACTAAAATTGCACTACCCTAAGAACGATGATGAAAATGTAAACTGCCCGGGTTAGGCACGAAATGTATGTGCTATTAGGTCTACATATCTGTTCACTCTGAAATGAATATTATATTTGTATTTGATTTATATTTGAAGCATTATATTTTGTAGGGTACTTACTACAAATCCGCAGTAGTCATACTAATCCATTTTAACATTTTTCAATTTTCTCTAGGATCTTCATTGTATCCTTCATCGTTCATAAAGGTATATTATCCACTTTGATAATGAATAGTTTATAGTTAGACTTTAGAGCACAGATGGGCAAAATTTAATTTGATTAATTACTAACGATTACAAAATGTCATAATTTCAATTTTGTTGCTCTGTAATTTATGATTAAATCTCTTCAAAACATTAAAGAGTTATAAATATGTACGAAATTTACATTAAAATCAATCGAAACCACTTTAGATAAGAAACAACTAGACACGTTACAAAAATGCCTTTATGTAATCTTAATAAAATTAGTAGTCAATTTAAACTGAAAACGTGTACTTTGACGGGCAAGAAAACCCCGCACACAGCTCTTTCTACTCAACAAATCCATTCTAATACAAATAAATAGCACTATTCCATCTATTTGGTATGAGTACTGATGTCCATGGACCGAGTAAACAACTACATATAAATATGATCAACAAGACACAAATACATACGTTTTTCCACAATTACTATCTTTAAACTCTAAATCTACTACTGTTTGTGTCACTAACTATGATGACATTTATTGTGTTGCAGCAAATTTTAGGCAATAAGAATTGCTTACCATCAAGCGGTCTATCAAAATGTTTGGTTTTCATAAACCTAACATTAAAATGAGAATGTTAATTACCTTGATCCTTGGTGTTTAAAAATCAAGAAATAAGCATGGTTGCTTATGTATATATTGACGTCATTTTTTAAGCTGTAAATAAATATTTTTAATGTAAAAGTTTCATTTAAAAGAGGAATTGTTACTGGGGCATCGCATGTTTAATATGATCGATAGACTTGCCGTCAGGCGTTCTTTGAATTGTAATCATCCTCGATATACCGCTACGCAAATTTAAATTCAATCTTCGCTCCATACTACCAGTGAAAATGTGGGAGTACTCACTGTCGGTCTTTCAATTAGCTTTAGCTTCAAAATGAGCGTTTTAACCCGTTTAAAGTTCAACAAAGTTTTGTTCGATGTGCGAAAAGTTCCTTTTGCTCGTAGTGAATCTGGTGTTCGGATAAAGAACCGGTATGATTTCGTGGCTGTTAGTTCTTTGTGCAGGTTTGTGTTGTGTTATACAAAGTTTGGATTAACTTATTTCATATTTATTTTATTAAAATAAAATAATGGTTTGTACAGTAAAATTTAGTGCCTGTTTTATGTTAGAATACGGGATACTTATAATAAGTAGTAAAACACTTGCATTTAGTGTGTTAATTGAATAATTATTATTTAACCAACTCTTTTATCGTGCTCATTTTAAATATAAATTTTATACATATATGTGAAGTTGATAAAGAAGGAACAGAATTAGAACATAATTTGTACTTTATGTTAATCTTGTTTTTTATTTAGTAGTAAATTTTTTGCTGTGTCTATAACTTGTATAGGCTACGATCTAAGTTTATAGCTTGAAAAACTCATTTTCACTTTAAAAACACTATCATACCTATTCATTAAAATTAAATATGTTAAATGTACACAGTACGTATTAATCTTAAATGTGAGATTGACGAAAAAATTAGTAAGTTTTTGTTATGGCTCTAAGTTTTTTGCCTTTAAATTGTTATATACTTGTGTATTAGCACAAATAAGCTGAAAGAAATATGTGCTTTCAAGTTTACTAAACTAATTTTACATAAATTAACGTAGGTACAATGTCTAAGATCATTATAGATGTAGCTCTAACCGCGCAAGAGATTTTCAACGAGTTGGACTGATATATATGAGTACACCCAGATTCTCATAAGCGACGGTTGAATTTAGAGGATTCGTCATATAAATAATTTATATGAAAAACGAGATAGATTCTTATCTATCTCGTTCGTCTTATTATCGTCGTGATAATCTGGACATTGGGGCATAGTGTAGACTATGCCCCAATGTCGCAATGTCCCAATGTAGACATCATGGTAGATGATGTCTACAAATTCTGAGGCGGCAATTTTATTTTTAACATATGAACGAACTCTATCTAGACTATTTATTACCTTAGGTAAATACATACACAACATTTAGGCGTACTTTGCGCTCCATGCATATTACTGTTTGGTGTGTTTTAATTTCTAGATCTTTATAAATTACATTTTCGTCACAGGATATTTACGTAGGTGTGGGTCGATGTTCTCTAATCGCACTTTTTCTGCTATAATGCCCGCGCTTCTATAAATATTTTCCCACCTTAATTATCCGGTATATAAATAAATAAGCATAACTCAGAAGATACAAAGATCTGAGACATCTTAATATTGTAATATAATTATGACCATCAATGATTACTATAGAATGTTATCAAATATTTACATTAACATAAATTAAGTATGTTGAAGATTTTCCATATATTATAGGTAAAAATATAATAGTGCTTATTCAGGCCATGACTTTTGACTATCCAAATAGATTTTAAGAACCCTAAGGCATACTTTGAAAAACATTAAATAATGTTAACATTTAACAGTCATTTATGTGTTTCGTAATGATGCACGCATGACGTCCATAAATAAGAGATCTTTTACAAAATCGTATTTAGTTTACATTAGCATTAAAATGTACAACGATCACTGGATACTTTCAAGCTTATTATAAATGCTTAAAAAAAGATACCCATCTATATTCTTAGTTCCTTAAATGTATAACCGACTTCTTTTATGGAAGTAAACTTAATTGCTGTCAGAATGTTAATTGTCCTGACTTTTACCTGTTGTCTCATTGAATAAATTAGGAGACAGTTCGATTTTTCAATGATTCGGTGTTCACACTTTCTATACGCATTGCTAACTTATGCCCTCGACTTTATTTACGTTGCGGTGGGAACACGCTCGCCGGAAGGTTATTCCACATCCTTACGACTCGGTAAAACTAAGAGTTTGAGAATTTCTTAGTTCTAGCCGGGATGTGAGCTACCGTATAGCTGTGACTTCGTAAACCCACGCGCATGCTTCTGCTATGAAAGGGAGAGGGTGGAACAAGATTGAATAACTGCTTAGAATACTCGCCATGATACAGTCGGTAGAAAATGTTCAGAAACATCTGGATCAATTACTAAGCGGACAGCCCTACGCTACAACCTATTAAGGGCTTCGAGTAAGTATTGGGCAGAACCGTCCCAGAGACGCGAACAGTAGGTCTGTCCTTGCATAAAAATGCAAGGCCAAACCTGGGCCATATACAATAGATACATTAAAAGAGTATTGAAAACTCAGTAATTGATGAGCACATTTTTCAAGAAATAGTCTTTAATTACATGAAAATAAGGACAAATTAATCAATTTGAATGGGCAAACCAGCCGACATGTATTCCTTGTGTTATGATTATTGTAAAATAAAAGCTACGTCCTTGTGGAAATTGTTCGAAAAATTTACGACTTATTCTGTAGTATAAGAAATTCGCCGGGCGAGGGGCAACTGCTTAAGGCGCTCGGCCAGTAAATTTTATGGGTTAGTGGCAACACAAGTGCACACCTGTGGGTATGAACCTCGGCTTGGGTGGCCATCAACGAAAAACTACTGAAAGTAACTAACGTTTTGAAAGCCTTTACTTTTAGGTGCTTGAGTCTACCGTATACGCACCAGTTAGCAATAGTTTACGGAAAACATAAAATATTATTATTATATACGAGTACTGTAAATTTGATCCAGATATGGGCAAAAACACCCTATCACATTAATAGAGCTCGATTAGTGTAACAATACCATGATATATGTAGTCTCAAAATTATGTAGAAATAAATATAGACGCGAGAAATTGAAGCCCCTTCGTATTTAGAGTTACTACAGTGGGAAGGCAAATATGCATGCTTATTATTATTAAAATTGTGTTTTACAATATTTCAGTCGTCTCGGCGATAGAGTGGGATGCACCCTCTCCCTACGACCCAGTATGGCTGGCGAGCGTTCAGATGTACCCACCAGCGTCACAAATTAACGAGACCAGATTTTGGAACTGGGGATGGGTGTATCGACAAGACGTCGAATTCAGGCTATTTACGAGGTGAGTGTTGAAAGAAAAAACGTGGTTAATATATAGGGATAATCCTATTAGTAGATAAGGTTGAGATTGAGACGGGCTCATTCTCCGCAACTCGACGTCTAAATGCGCCTATTTTGCGTGATGCCTGGTCGGGATGATTTCAATCATCCCAGCCCAGCTCCTCTAGGAAATCCGCCAGCTGCCTGATGTTGCTGGTTGCTTCCTGAAGGGACCTCGGTGAACCGAGGTGTTGTGCCCGGTATGCTGCCAGTGCACTGCATTCCATAATCACATGCCTGGCTGTGTCCTCTTCTCCCATGCATGCTCTGCACAGAGTAGTTTCTGTGACACCTAAATGGAAAATATGTCTATTAAAATAACCGTGTCCTGTTATGGCTCCGGTGACCCTACGTATCTGTAATTTACTGAGACGGAGGACAGCCTTAGAGATCCTTGGATTCGCTCGAGGCAGTGCCTCTCTAGTCTGTCTGCATTCTACCAAGTTGTTCCCTATTAGTAGATACATTCTATTCAAGAAAGTATTCAGTAAGTGTTTACTAGAAATATTTTATTTCCGGCATAGATTTGTTTTCACATTTGGAATGAAACTGAATACTAAACTTATTGAATTCTCTCTGTTTTTTCTTCGATTTAAAATCACTTGTATATGATAATTGCGATTTCTGTTATGTTGAATCGTGACTACGATTCAAAGTGGAATATTTATAAATCACCTTATATGAACGCATTACGAATACATATTATGTATATTTTTAATAACGGCACAGTATTTTCTTTTGTAACGAAGACAGTAAAGGGAACCCTAATTTACAAGAGATAAGAAAATAGTCTTAGGAAGCTTTCATTCTTTTTAAATAATAATATAATATATCGTCACACTATATCTCTTTCGGAATGAACAGAGATACATTAGTAAGGGGCAGGGCAGCTTCGGGAGATACCTGAGTCTGATACCCGGGAGCGAGCCGACGGAAATGTGCAACCACTGCGACGGCTGCCCCGTAGAGAGGGCACAACATGCCTTAGAAGAATGCCCAGCCTGGGCTGATGAGAGGGTCGAACTTGCCCAACATGTCGGCAACGACCTATCGCTGCCGGCCGTAATTCGTGCGGTCACCAACAGCGAGGCCGCGTGGAGAGGAATGGCGGCCTTTTGCGAGGCCGTCATGAGGGTGAAAGAAGCGGCGGAGAGGGAGAGGCACATCGCCAATCCCCGCAACCCTCGGCGCCGCCGCAGAACAAGGCGACTCGGGAGAAGGGAGCAGTTCGCGCAGGACTCCCAGCGCGACGAGCTCCCCTCCTGACACAGGCTGGGCGGGTGACGTTGAGGGCGTCCCCGACCAGTACAGAGAGGAGGCGAGGGGCTTAAATCCCCCTCCACGAGAGGAGGCCTGCCCAAAGGCCAACGCCCGCCGAGCCGTCGGAAGTATTCGGATTCCCAGGCTCGGCGAAGGCGAAGAGAGGGCAGTGCTGGCACCCCGGTGGTTTTAGTCGGGGCAGGTCCGACACACCAGGGGAAGTGGCCCTCACCACTTCCCCTGACGGTCCGTAGGGATTTCCACCGGGATAACAAAAAAAAAAAAGATACATTAGTAACTTTATTTGTTCTTATTATTTAACAAGAAAATTGGTCTAATAAAAATGTTGATCAAACGAGAAATCTCGACAAAAAGTAACAAAACAGGCATATGCACCCACGTACAATAAATAAATGCACAAAATAAGGGCATTCAAGGCAATAAAAAGAGATAAGATATTGATTTATAAACAAAATAACCACAATCTGATAACTGGAAGTGTGTCATTACGACGGACATTTCACTGTCCATCTATGTAGAATACTTGTGATCCAGTCGAGCGTAGGATGTACTTATTATAATTATTGCGTGTTAGACCACGACCGAGAGTTTTACATTTACCGATAACTGCAAAAATACCCTCACAGATAAAAAAAAGTTCAGCGCTTAGATTATTACATTTTTAACACGACATGATAGATTTTAAATATATAATTATATCTTTCTTTCTCAGATTTATGTGTTTTAAAGGCGACTTACTAATGGTTAATATAGTGATAATAGCCATGTAAGGGATTGATAAGTTATTAGTTCGCATTCCTTACGCTTGTCAAAATTAACTAAAGCAAAAATGACATGAGCAGCAGCCGGAACTTTGTCAGCATATCATTAAAATCAATTTTCTTAATTAAATAAATGTATTTTCAAATTACAGGAGAAATCCCTTCAATTTCCAAGTTCTGAAAATAAACGACTCTTCAACTGTTAAGGAATCAAATTTTGATTTTAATAGGAAAGTTAAAGTTCTTACGCATGGTTGGCTTAACCACGGAGATAGTCCTATGCCAGAATCAATTAAAGAAGGTATGTGATATTTTAAGTGAATAGATGTTACTATTTTTTTTTTAGAAGCACTACTTTTTGATTTATTGTATTCCCATAAGCAGTAATATTAAATAAAATTTTGTTTTTACTGCTCTTTCTTTCACTTATTTTGCAATTTTATGACTTCTGTATGGTATATACATTTACATATATAATAATGCCTACTATAGAAAGTTTCAATTTATCTCCGCTTTTACTTAAATTCCAACCAAATCACGAGTAGAGACAACGAAGGTTTTAAACTCACAATAGTAAATACACTTTTAAAAATAAATAATTTGCTTTCAAATATTTAAACCTACGAAAATAACGTGAAAATCGAACAATTATTTTGTAATCCCGGGACCAACATTCAAATTTGGTTTTGTAGAGAAACTCCAATGATCGCTCACAATAAATAAGACAATTTGATTTCTAATATATCTAGTAAAAGGATATACGTTTTAAATCTAAAAATATTAGGCAAGTTATCCATACATAGTAGTAGAAACAGTCACTAGTCACAACTATATTAAAACTTGTCACTTTGGCTGTCGCTATGGTTAAACGATTGATTTTAATGCTACATGAGTTCAATTTCCACATGAAAAAAATATTCGTATGTCGTACAGTTAGTTCTTCCAGATTTGTAGTTTGTAAACGCACAAAACAGAAGAAAACCTTTCTTAGTGAGGGCAAAGAAAAAAAATTTTACAGCTCTCATTGAAAAAATTATAGCCTGATGACATATGTATTTATAATGTATGTAATTTGATCTTTCCAGCTTACTTGAACGTGAGTGACTTGAACATCATAGTGGTAGATTGGGGAAATGCGGCCAATGTAAACTATATCCTAGCGAGTTATAACGTAGCGGGAGTTGGTAGAATTCTTACTGAATTCCTTAATTTCCTAATTGGTGAGGGAGTTTCAATGGACGACGTGCATCTGATAGGACATAGTCTCGGAGCGCACGTCGTCGGCATCGCTGGAGCGTATGTTATGAAAGGACCTATTGATACTATCACAGGTAAAATGGAAAATTATTACATAAAATACTAAATGTTTGGTCAATTCAATTGCACCCATATGTGTTTTTGTATGTTATGATGATATGTTCTTTTATATTATAAGTAAATTCAAAGGCAAGTAAATATACATCAGTTAGATTTACAATGGTCATCTTATCTATTTTCCAGATCTATATTATTAGCCAAAAATATTGATTTTATTAATGTAAACTACATGTTTGAGTGTATCAGCTTCTTTCTTGAATATCTTTTGAACGCCACTGGTCATAAGTAATTGTTATTTAAGTTTACTCACACATACAACACATATTTTGTAATTTTGTAATACATTTGAGGGGTGAGAGGCTTTTTTTTGTGTCCCGATGGAAAAGCCTACGTAGATCCATTAGGGCCGATGAGAGGGCAGCGACGCCGGTGTGTCCGACTCCTACTGACTAAAAACTCATGGGGTGTCCCTATAATCGCTTCATCCGAGCCTGGGCAACCAAATTCATCCAGACGCCCGGGGAGCAGGGGTGTTCACTTTAAGCGATATTTTTTTTATCGATATAAAATTATATACGTATATTATCAGAATTTTGCACTGATGATAAAATACTAAAATATGACAATGTCGTCAAAAAATTCGCTTAAATCATATAGCCTTTCACCCCTCGATATAATATATCAGGTTTTCTGGCTATAGCATAATATACATATTTATTCGATAGATACTAAAATTCAAACACTCTCAAACAAACAATATATGTTTAACTGGGTAACCACCTATTTACCCCGCTTATCCTCCGTGATTGCGGTTACCCACAGCTTACAGTGTTGTGAGTTAAAGGGCGACTTCAATCATGACTAAGCCGATTATCTGACAAGTGAAGACTTTATTACCTATATTTAATAATAATATATCGTCACGCTATATCCCTTTCGGGATAAGCTGAGGTACATTGGTGGTTATGTGTAATTGTGCATATTTCATAATATATCTCTAGTCATATTTTCTTTATATAATTTAATTATATTTGTTTTACAATCTTCAAAGCATTAGAGCTATTTCTTTTTATTTTTTAAATATTTTGATTATTTTAAGTATCACATATTACACTACGATCAAGTATTGTTAATATGACGTCGTTAATATGAAAAAAGGGTTTTATTTTCGTTTTTATTCAAATTGATTCAATTTTAATCATACTGACGGTTTTAAGTTGTATAAAATTGATACCGTATTTTCTATTCGATTGCTGGACAAACATAGAAATTACAATTTTATAATATTATACTAGACAGCTGACATTCTATTTTTATATTTTTAAAAAAATTACGTATATTCAATTACTTCACAATCTCTCCAAAATAATAAAAATCGCATACTCCTATTTATACCTTGTCTAAATTACCAGCATAACTTAATTTATCTGGTGATGAATATTTGATTCATAATGATCTAAAAGAAGGTACATTATTCATAGATGCGTTAAAATAATTTTAGGCTTAGATCCAGCGTTACCTCTTTTCACGTTGGGAAATAAGGACGCTCGACTGGATAAACATGACGCGCGGCATGTTGAGGTGATCCACACTTGTGGCGGTTACCTCGGATTTGCTTCTCCCTTAGGGCATATTGACTTCTACCCTAACGGAGGTACCAGACAGCCCGGCTGTACTTTCGATTACAGAGGTATACCTTTTAAAATGAATTTTTAATATATTTTTGAAGCAATTTGTAAATAATTTTAGGTAAAAAAAAAGGATTGTCTATTTGTAATGGGGTGGGAATTTACTTTACCTATATTCTTATGTATATAGTTAATAAAATTATATCGTTAGCTTTTTTGCTATTTTCTCATAACTATCTTTCTTTTTTCGTCATTTGCATGAAACATTTTCTGTTCATCTTCTAAGGTATCTTTTTTTTTTATTTATTATCATTAAAATGAAGAAATTAAATTAAATGATTACTATTAGAAAGAAGCTTAAGATATGAACAAAAAAAAAACATGTTTTCAGGTCTATGCGCTCACAACCGTGCGCACATGTTTTTCTCCGAATCTATTATTTCTGATGTCCCATTTACTGCAGTGAGATGTGAAAATTACGATGAGCTTTACTACAAAGGTTTCTGCAATGGTACTGGAGAGAAATTGATCATGGGCGGATTTGATATACACTACGGGTTCGTATAACATCCCATATAATATTAAATTAGTTTTTTTTTTAATTTGTATTAAACATATTTTGAACTATCCCGGTTACATGTTGACTCGTATAGGCTGTAAGCTCCAAGGTAAATTTCAATCGAACTAAGAAGAGACAGTGGGATTTCTAAACAAATTTTCCATGGGCCCTTTCTTGTACCTGGCTATAATCTTGGCTATAATCTAATATAAAAGGCGCTATGCCTACTGCCTCCCTTTTACATCTTACGATATTTTTGATGGCAAGTCATCACCCCACAATACTAAAATATAAGGTGTAAAAATAATTATAACAAATATCATTAATAAGTGGTTTCTTCTTACTTGAAATAGCACAGAAGTTGTAAGCTTTCACGAAAATTACTAACTCAGTCATCTTTATGTTTATTTAAACAAAGAACACTCGTTTGTTAAGTAGTAACGACATTAGCCTAAATCTCGGAGATCAGCGCTCATTGTTTGGTTACAGAAAGGACGGAATTTACTACCTGAAGACAAACGCAGAGAAACCCTACGCCTTGGGGGACCCAGATCCAACGTGAATTACATTTAAATAATAACACTTTCCTTATTAACTTTGCTTGTAAATTAAAACTTTCTGAAAACTTTATTTTGGTCTGACAGTTACCAGTCTTTATTGTTCATGGTATTTTTTATTATTTATTATTAATTTCAAATGGAGTAATTTTTATTTCAGAATGATTTTAATTCAGTCTCTTATAACCATTATCATATATTTCTTATTTTCTTTTACAATACTTTATGATGCGTATAGATTTAAGTGATAAGTTATAATCGAGTGTAAGCCTTATAATTAAAAGTATTTTAGTGAGTTTTGTTTGTTGATATAAATGTAAGTATATTAATATTTATTATTGTATAATATATTTTTACTTGAAGATTAAAATATTGGATTTAAATGTATAGAAATTAGTTAATAAATAAACACACAAGTAGGTACTTTGTATTGTTTATATTAGGTACTTATCATAAGATTATATTTACAAGAGAGCAAATTGAAGTATGTTAATAAAAAGACTGCTGTACGGTTTGTATATTATTCAACTTAATAGTCTCCTGCTTTTAAAGTATTCCACAACATATTTGAGACGTTTGCCAGGAGGTTCACAGTTGTTATGCAATTTGTATTCACGTTAGGGTTGGTCGACACCGACGGAATATCAACCCGTGGTCTTGAGAAATAATGTTGCATAAACCGCCGCAGAAGGACGTGCATGCACCGTTATACACTATTGTTTTGCACATTTGTTTCACAGCTATTTCAGTTTAAAACATTTTTTAAGTCGCCGGGTATAATGGATTTAAGAATAATTATTGATATTTCACGATTTGCCATTAACAAAAAAGTTTACAATACAAGTATGTGTACTAGAGAGAAGTATATCGGATTATGTTAGCAAGATGTCTAGTATATGTCAATAGTTTTTATATTAAAAGATATTATTAGAAGTACGAACAACAGTAGATATAAATCGATATTCATATAAATTTTGTCTTTCATTATGAATGACAATTTAAAGGAATGAAATTCACCAAACCCTTATCATAAAACGGATTTCTTTAAGTAGATATAAGAAAGAACTGATATTAAATAAGGTGTAAGTAACCTCACTTTTATTTTACAGCATTTATACACATCAACACCGTCTAGGGATATTTTGTATAAAGTTCTTAAACTCAAAAAATACTGGTCAATTTTAAAATCTTTTGATGAAAGACTATTTTGTAAACCTTTTTGGACGATCCTAAATTTGAATTTGAAAAAAAAAAGATTTACGCGGCATAATGGTAGCGAAGTCCGAAAGTTTCGTTTACTTACAGTAATATCGGGATATTTTTTTGTGTCAAATTTAAGTTTTATAATAAGTTATCGATTATAATGAATGTAGGTATATTTGTCCTTCCATCAATTTTGGCTCAAATCGCGTTGGTCTACTGCTCAATCCACTGAAGTGACTTAGAATATAGCAAGTGATCCAAGAGTATGCTTGCATAAAACTAATTTAAAAAATGTAATAATAAAAACAGTCGGCGAGAGCGCTTAAAGGGCTAATGAATGTTAAGGATGCGAAAGACGTTTGCAAGAATAGAGAGAAGTAACGTTTCATTCTCTCTGCCTACCCCAATAAGGATTCGCTGTGATGATAGATTTAGTCCGTAATTTTCCTCGTTTTAGTCAAATTAACTTTTTATTAGATAACGGAAGTAATGAAATGATGTATTTATTCGCTTATATCATATTTAGAGCAATGAAGCTGTGTAATGTCATGAAATTTGAAAAGTGTTTTACTAACGTGAAACACATTCCCGGGACGTGAAAATTCTGAGGAAATCCACCTAGTCCATTAAATAGATTGCCCTGTTTTTGCGAGTGTTCTACAAAAGCGTTCCTTATAAGCAAGATGTTTTCGCAGACATGGCGTTCACGAAACAGGTGAACAATTTTAAATTCCTTCCAACAAATTATTTCAATTTATTATTTTTAGATTGTACAACAAATTATTTTTCAACTTTTATTGTAATTAGCGTGGTAAAGGTCAGAAAAAAGTAAAACAAATAAATAAACATTAGCGGAATGATAGACTAAATAAGATTCTCTCATTTATTAACGTGACAACTACATTATACCAATATATCTATTTAGTAAATTTGCAGATGAAGGGCAAATTTTGTTCCTAGGTACATTAAGGAGAGTTTGTTCGAGTTTATTACGTTTCCCGTACTTTCTATACGTATGACGAACTTACATAATTGTTTCCTCATAAACATTCCGTTGTTCAAAGTTCACTCGTCGCTGACGGTAATGACTGAGTATAAAGTTTTATTAAGTTTGCTTTACACAATTATTTAAATCATCGCCGCTTTGCATACGATAAGGCGCGAGTTTACATTAAAGTTTCGTAACAACTCCTGTTTGCTGAACGTTTGAACATATAAAAGCCACTAACAGGCGCGTATTCAAATGTATGGGAGTTCTGGACCCCTGAGACCTTTTCGAGTGGACTGACTAAGCTTTGAAATCCTATGTTAGCAAAATAAATGAATGAATTTGGTGATTTCAATGTGGTCGTTTTAGCTTTGATGTTATTTTTATAACCTTATCTATTTCATAAAATGTATACTATAATACATTACGCTAACATTTACATTTACATATAACTACGCTAGTTGTGAACAACTACTATTGGTCTGTTCGATTCAAAATTGAGTAGCCTGTGAATTCAGAAGCATTACAATAACTGTAATTTTCCCCTGCTTCTCCAAAATTATTATAAAGCAGCAGGATATTCAGCTCTTCACTAATTTACCGTACTAGTATCGGCTTTGATCACGTTGGAATGATTTTATAGAATTTGACATAGATTGACTGCTGAGTTTGGAGGTATTCTTAGTTTTAATATTACTGTTTTATTTCAAATAGCGGCAATAATATTTTTATTAGTTATCCGTTTTTATAAAAATATTATAGATACAGACCTACTTAAAGATATTCTATATTTTGTTTTTTATAAGTGCGTTGTTAACTTTTTTCTATTCTGTCAATTGGTTTATTGTACTGCGTGTTTTTCATTTGCCCCATAGTGTTTATGAAATCTATTTATTTGCCCATAAAATGCTTCTTAATACAGATGAAAACATCACCGGGCGTCGTGATGGCTCGGTTGTAAAAAAATAATATTCGGTAGGTGACTGCGGTCGCTCGTAAAAATATATTGCGGAAACAAGTAAGCTGTGTCGACCAAAATACTGTTTAAATATTATTTTTATTTGTTCCGTTACATTCAATACCATTTACATTCCAACAAATGATTCACCATTACAATACAAATTATACCTACATATTTAAGGGGATATATTATTATAGTTAATAATATTATTCTTACAGGCAATTTAGGTGTGCGATTATCCATTTAGCAACTGGAGAAGCTCCAAACTATTATAACTTTAAATAAATGAATAAGAATTGGGTTAGTCGAATTTGCACCGCTCGACTATATAAATAAGTAATAGATGTAGATTATGAAGAAAGAAAAGAATTATTAGATTTTAAAGTTTCAACAATAGGTACGTTGGAAAAACTCGTTTGCCAGGGGTAAACCGCTTCGCATTATATATTTAATGCGTAAGGGATTTTAGCTGGCTTTCGGTTTGCCTTTGGTTTGCCTACCACTCCCCTAAAGCCTGATTTTTTAAACATGCATTATAACTTTCGGTCCATTTTGTTTCGTAACAGAATTTATAACTGTCATCATTATAAAACAATTTTTAAATATAATGAAGTTTGAAGTTATAATGCTTTTAATTACATTTTATGATTGTTTTTATTTATCAAGATGACCTGGATGTAATAATTTTTCGTTAGAACAAGAAAAAATTTCTTGGCTGTCTATTAGGCTGGATTTACATCAAACGAGCGAATGCTCAATCTATCCCCACTCTATCAAATTCGGTTACTGTGAACAGACATAGAGCGCTTTTTCGTTGTTCTCCCTGCGCTCGCTAAGATTCTATGGAATATTCTAAGAATGCTCGTTCGCTTTATGTAAACAATACTAGAGCGTGCGAGCAGATTCTTAGAGCGTTCTTGCGTGTTCGGACGCGCTCGCCCGCCGGAGCGGTCTCTTCAAAGCGTTCTTGTGTTCGAGCGATCTCGATCACTGATCTGAGTATACTCATCGATTGAACTATGTATTGGTCTCAAGAAAAATGCCTATTTATGATAGAAGCCTACCGAAATTCCAAATGTCTGGGATCCGACGTTTGAACACTACAAAAATACAAATCATAAACAAACTGATTGGCTGGAGATTGCAAATATACTAGAATTCAATGCTGAAGAAGAAAAAAAAGATAAGACTCAGTTCTCGCATGTTATCGCTGATAAAGGGTATGGTCACAGAACCACAGAATTAGCACGAATGCGCAATGAGCATTCGTTCGGCCGCTAAACACCTGTTCTTGATTCTCATTCTTGTTCGTTGATCGTTTGGTGTTAACGCTAAGAGCGGTGTTTCGTTTACACTAAAAGAGCGAGAAAGAATGCTCTTGTTCTTGCTCTAGCTCTATGTTCGTTTGGTGTAAATCCAGCCTTACTAGAATAAAATTTTACAATATCTGAAGACGCGTATAATTAAATAATTGACCATAGTTCGTTATTACTGACAATTGTTGAAAATAAAACGTATCGGAATATTTTGATTTAACAAAAAACAATAAGTTTCTTTGTGTAAACTTCACAATTATGCCAAAAACAAGATTTAGTTAATTTGTCTAATTAAAGATACGTATATAGCTGGTAGCTTAACACGAGGAACGCATGATGCTGGCTCCAGACTTGTGCCTTGACGTCGCAGTCCGAGTTCACGCTGCGAATTCCCTGCGTTGTGACCTACTATCCACATTCATAGACTGACATTCGTGTTCACTCACCGGTACAGAATGGATGTTTCAACTGTCGTGACTTTGAACGAGTTTTTGTTGTTGTTTATGCAATAATAACCTATGTTTATTAAAACACATAAAATGATGAATGATGAGTACAGATTATTCCAGATCATGTGCCAGCTTCTGAGTCTATGAATCTTTAATCATTTTTTACCTCATATAAATAAACTTTACCTAATTAAATGTGATATACTATAGATTATAAAATATAATTGTATAAATTATGGTACTATAATATATATTAAGTGTAAATAACCAAATAATAATGATATGTTTCTTTAAATCTTGTACTAGAATTTTCACGAGGGAATTAATCGGAACCCAAACATCACTATTTCTAATTTCATCTGTGTTATGAAGGTTTTGAATTACGTATTATTTTATTTTGAACATAAAATAAAAAAAATAGTACCAATTCGTTATTCTACGTTGTTACACGTACATGACACACGTATGTATGTATAAAATTATTATCATTATTATTATCAAATAATAGGCGAGCAGCTATTAGCAGATATACCTACACCTACATATATATACATATATATTACCTATGTCTTAGCTGGTATGTTCAACTTAAAAAGACCGACTGAGATGAGAGCCATCTATCCAGTCTAACTTTGAAACTAATCGTGGATGGTGCGTCAACAATGTCTTGAGGCAATTTATTCCAAACATGCAATATTCTGTTATTAAGTGAGTGGTAACCAATATTCGTTTTTGAATTCCAACGAACCAGCTGCACATCATTCACACAACGAGTACGGGGACAACTATTGACTTGAAAAGTATCACATAGCTTGGAGCAGTTATATTTCCCTGTTAATATCTTATATGTCTCGATAAGATCTCCGCGCTGGCGTCACTCTTGAAGTGATGACAAACGAAGAATTATCAACCTCTCCTCATAACTTTTTTTACGTAAGCCAATCGGAATTTTAGTAGCTCTCCTCTGGACACTTTCAAGCATATCTTTATCTTTAGCAAAATAAGGGTTACAGACCTGAAAAGCATATTCCAGCATAGGCCGTACATAAATTTTGTATATTGTTACAAAAGCTTTAGGAGTTAAGTGCTGAAAAGATCTGCGCACTGCATAAAGCACTCCATTTGTTTTCTTAACTATAGTATCAATATGTTTTGCCCACTTGAGATCATTACTGATGAAAACTTCAAGGTCCCTCTGAATATCTACCGAAGCAATAGTGACATCTTCAATTTTGTATATATTATGTGGATTGTTCCGCCCTATATTTAATACAGAACACTTCGTTGGATTTAATTTAGCTATCCAGTCTCTTGTCCAGTCCTGTATCCTCCTCAGATCCGCCTGAAGAATATCATTACTGATTAAAGGGTTTCCAAAGTATTTAAGATCATCGGCAAAGAAACATGCCTCTGAGTCAATGCATGGGCAGAGATCAGATATATACAAACTGAATAAAGCCGGAGCAAGGACTGAACCCTGCGGAACCCCACTAAGAACTAGTTTTGATTCAGACAAAGCATTACCCACTCTGACTTGAAAAGTTCTACCAAATAGGAAATCCTCCAGCCAACGCAAAATTTTCCATCGGATTCCAAGATGTTCTAACTTCACAAGTAAACGCTTGTGAGGAACCTTTTCAAAAGCTCGTTCGAAATCTAGATATAATACATCGATAGGTCTAGTAGCATCAACCTCATAAGCCCAATGATGAAAGCAAGTCAGCAAGTTCGTTACAGTAGAACGCCCCTCAACAAAACCATGTTGTCTCTCTGAAATTATGTTTTCTTCTAATAAAAACTTTTTGAGTTTATTGCAAATTATGCGCTCCATACATTTGCACAGTATACTAGTTAAACTTATAGCCCTGTAATTAGCAGCAATCAATTTATCGCCTTTTTTATAGACTGGTGTTACTATAGCATGCTTCCATATACTTGGTAAAGTTCCCTTTTCTAAGGATTTCGACATAATATTTGCTAGGATTGGGCTAATATTCTCAGCACACTGTTGGAGCAACAGACCCACCATATCATCAGGTCCAGCTACTGAATTAATATGTAATGACTTCAGAGTCTTAAATACCTCCATTAGCGAGAAATCCACTGTATCAAGGCAATTCAAAATTCTTGGTAGAGATACTGTTTGGCCATGGTCTTGATTTGGTTCAAGTGAATATGCCTTATGAAACTCCTGGGCGTACACCTCTGCAATTTTTTTCTGATCAGTACGCATGTTGCCAGTGCTATCACATAATACTGATGGAACTCCAACCTTACTAGTTAAACAACGTCGCATGTGAGAGTAAAAAGCTTTATTGCCACTCTTTAATACTTTGTGCTCAAAAGCTGCACGACGTTTCCTAGTCTCATTATCACACTTATCGTTGACCTCCCTATACACTTGGTAATTCTCATCACTACCATCCAGCCTATAAGTATTCCACAAAGCTTTCTTTTTGTTTACAAGTAAAATACTATGTGTTCGCACGACTACCGGTACCAATGTTCGCATTGGACTGCGCCACTCCGCCTGCGAATATGCATAGCGATCACACACGCGACCGCTGTACCCTTTACTTTAAAGTACTTAGGCTGAGATTCATAGACGCAATTTATAGTTTGCTTAGACTTTACTAAAAATTACAATTTATATTACTCAAAGAATGTCAAAGGATAGTAGAGTCACCGATTTTGTCAACAAGGACTTGGCTCTGCGAATATTATGGCTATACTCAAGTTCCTATTATATATTTAGTTTTTTGTGAAAACTAATTTATTTGTTGAGAACTCTGCGAAGTGGAAATAGCGTCTATAAATTTCAGCCTTAGAACGAATAGAAATCCGTGTATAGCTGCGAAGTCAGTGAATAATCAAAAAACCATCCAAAAGCGCGTTCCCGGTGTGAGTCTGGAAGCGCAATGAAATCAATCGATCGTATGTAGCTCTCTTAGCGCGTAACTTTGATTCATTTAGGCTTAATCCCTCAGTCCGCCTCCCAACTATCTCATTAACCGGCCAATTTGTTCCGGGAGCGGACCAAGACTTTAATCTTGAGGCTATTTCTTCATTTGTATGATTAGCTGGTAAAAAGCGAATTGCTTCACACGCTCCAATTTATACTGTTTGATGTTTCCTGCAGATAATACGAAAAATATTAGCTATATTTATTGCTATGATAAAGGTAATTAGTTGTATATATATTGCTAATTATGTTAAGGTGCTAACTACTCTCTGGCTGAGCACCCTCTGTGCTCGCCCCCTAAGCCCGGTTGAACTGTATAGGCCTTTCCCGGACCTCAGTAGATGTCCGTTCAAAAAAAAGGTCCTTATTTGCCAAATTTTATAAAATTATTATAAATAGTTACATATGTGACAATGTTAAATATTTTAATATAATTAGATAGATTATATTAATTTTTTGGATAGATTAATAATTTTTTATGATGCCTAGGAGTGTACACTTTTACATTTACTGGTACTTGGTACTTACATTAAAACTTAAGGGAATTGATAAGAATAATGGATTTAAGAATACAAATTAATTGGCAATTTTATATACCGGACTGGTAAATAGACAGCCCGAGAACAAAGCCGACCGTTACAAAGAAGAAATCCATTGACCGTCGTAATTTTTATGCAAATCTACATAATACTTTACAGTGGAAGGTTTTTAGATATATTTGTAAGTAACAAGGCTTCCACGGGCTTTTGTTATAAGGTCGCATTTCGGTTGTCCACAATCGCCCTATCACCATAATATGATAAAGAAAATGATTCAAAAAGGTATATGTATTTTTGGTACGTATCAGAATGATGCTAGAAAAGAAACGTTATTTTTAATAAAGTAAAATATTGATTTTTGTAAAATTATTGGTCCAAGGATTGCTTGTAAGTATTAAAACGTTCTCCAATGCTGTGACAAAAGGTATACTGGTGTTTATTTCATTAAATGGCAATTAATTCGAGATCAATACAAAGAGTCCGCAGGAGAAATTTGCATGTAAAAGCCTCCGTGGCTTTGAAAATTTTCCAGTGCGGTGTGCACGGTCGACGGACAGGCGAACGTCGCAAGAGCATTAATTAAAACTGTAATTTATCTCACTTAGCCCGCCTCCGTGTTGCTTGCTCTCGTGAAACACTTATTAGTAATGTGTCCACTGGAACACGACCCTCTTTAGCAACATGATTATTTATAACTAATTGTCTTATAGCATTAAATATACATTTGTCAATAGTATAACTTAATATCACATTACTACTCATTCTTTTAAGTTTTTTTTTTTTTTTATAAATAGTGTTAGATATTTCTTTTACTTTGTAAACTTTACTAGCTAGTTTAATCCCGTATAGTAGCTTTGTAATAATATTTAAATTCCTTTACACCAAACATTTTTTAACCCATTTGGAGTCCAGGGTTTGTTATAAAATTTGTTTTATTGTTAAAAGTAATAATTCTATGCGAATTCAAATTTTGTTACAGTTTTACGGCAAAACAAACACAATTGTATCATAACAATACAATATATGTATTCTGATGTCAATAGTTAAATAAAAACTATGTCATTTTGTTTTAATAATACTTTATCTAGTTTTCATTTCGCAGACTTTACGACAGTTAATGCTACCTATTATAAGTAAGGTGGGTGTAGTTACCTGATAGTAGATTAGGGACTGGTGAACATGCACTGCAGCGCAAATAGTCGCTGGTTCAATATCCAGTGTTTACATTTGGGGTTTTTAAGATGAAGTACGGATTGAGGCCCCACATAGTCGGCGGTGAAGATAAACATTATGAGGAAACCCGCATCTAATAGAAATGTCATGTGTTCAGAGAACGGCGATCAGTTACGCTTCGGTTGGGTGGCTCTATACACCACCCCTCCCCAAACGAGTAGAGGCCTACTTAAGGCCGCACAGTCAGCCGGTCATTGAGGATGAGACCCCAGTCGTGCCCTCGATGCCGGTAGGTGGAAGGTGGAACACCCCGGGGGTTTTAGTCGGTGCAAGCCCTACACACCGGGGGGCGGCCCTCACCGCTCCCCGAGGTCTGGTAGGGATTTCCCCCGGGTTACCAAAAAAAAAGGTTAAGCAAAAAAAGGAACCATTTATATTCATATCTATTCTATATTCACGCCATCTATCCTTCCTATGAAAGAAATATAATATTTACTACCATAATATAATATTCAAATTAACAATGCGAGTTCTGCCTACCCTGTCCAAGTACTCTATGCAAATCACTGGTATAAGCACGATTTTTCAATAAAACAACAGAATAGATTTTCTTTCCACGATAGATTCTTCACTAGCTATGCCAGCATAAAGCCGCCAATTATCGCAAGATTTTATTTTACTTTATTGAAAAATACGATCGTTTCTCTTGGATTTTATTAAGACAATTTAGTAAATTAACATACACAAAAGCTAGGAACACAAAAATTAATAAAATGTATTATTAGTTACGTAATAATAATTATTACATTTCCAATATTACGAAATGAGTTATATTGGACTTGGTTCTTACAGAATATTTTATAGTTACATATTTATCACTATTTATTCATAAAAACGCATTAGGCAATAAAACTATGCTATTTCATAACGGCATTATTTGCTGTCGTATTATGAGACATAAAAAGAACATTCCAGGCGCTCGGGTCGTGCGATCAGAAGTTTACGCCCCATACACTTAGGATTGTCGGGGTAACAGCATGTGGAGCATGAGAGGTCCACTTAGACACGCTATCTTGGTACTGAGAGCTTTTTACAAATATGCATTGTATTTTAGGCGAATTTAGAGACGGTTGCAGTTCGTAGAATAACATTTATGTATTTGATAGCGAATGTTCGTTGGTTTGCGACTATTTCTTTGCTTTATTCAGGAGAAATTCAATACCGCTATGAATGCCATGTTAACTTACTTCCAATCTCTTCTGCATACCTCACTGTGGTTAATATTCTATCGAACAGGGATGTGAAACTTGCGCTTAAATTTATTTTTGCATACGTTAGTTTTAATTTTGCGATAACTCCTAAAATACTAGTTTAAATTAAAAGATCTAATGGATTATCATAAAGTGCATGAAATGTTTAAAGTAACTAACGTATTTAGGTCTATAAGGATTACTACATTGTATCGGTATTCATAGCTTTCCAATTTCCACGTAGAACGTGGTCATTTTTTTAGAAGTTAGAAGGGTATAGTAATCTATCTATAAAAGATTTATATATGCCATCAAAAACTTTTCTGTGGATCTTTAAAAAAGGAGCAATAAAAAACCATACTTTGTTTAATTATATTTCAAAGTGTAGGCAGCGTTTTCGATGAAAGCTCCCAGGCGGCATGACGTTTTCCAAGATTGTAAACAATTATTGTTATATTTGAATCATTTTACATAAAACTTTAACAACTTATACACTAAATCCATTGGCATAAATCATTTTATCCATCCGTGACTGAATAATAATCTGTCCAGTAGTTTTTGAGTTTATCACGAACGGATACGAGGAACGGGACTTTGTTTTATATTATGTAGTGATAATGTGGGCCAAACCTAATGCAGACTTGAGTCTAACATTGATAACGATTTAATAATTAATTATAAATAATCGTAAAAACAAATCATACCTAAATTACTATATAATATACAACTTTTGACTGAAGAGTAACATCGAAAATCTAGCAACAACAAACACTGTTTGTTGTTTCGTATAATTAAATTAAAGTTTGTGAACTGTCGTTTATTTTGTTACATGTTGCAGTCTCCTGGAAAATTCATGTCGCAGCACAGCCACATGTGTGACAATAATGCTCAGTTTTATCTAGCAACAATTTAGACTAATGTCGCGAAACTGCATTGTATTTGAGGCGCACCTGTACAGACAAATGCCACAGAATTCCTCTTGCAAGTGTATATAAGTACATGACATTTGTTACTTTGTTACGTAAATTCTACTGTTCACAATTGTCGTATTGTAAATATATCTATATAGGTACTAGTTTTTATTAATATAAATATTGTAGTTAAATTTTTATGACTGTGTAAAAATTACGCTTTATTGTAATTTACTTCAAAGATTAATCTATCCAAAAATAAACGTTGATTTTAATAACTTTGGAAAAGGTACACTTGTAAAAGTTCGCAAAGGTGTACATTTATTTCATCGGCCTCTTAAAAATGACATTTTACTTTTCAATGTACTCATAATTTTAAAGTCCGGTCAGTCTAATTAATGTTGATTATTGTTTCCAATTCTTTAAAAAAACTATCGATAGGTCCTCCAAGAAATTGTATTTATATTTGACTGGGTAATTGAGCACCTAGATTGCCCAAACTTCAACACCGGGTTGGAGTTTTCCACTATTGATCAATCAAACCTGAATCTTAGCAATTAGTAATAATTTCCTTGGATATGATAACAAAAACATTATCTCTAGGTACACAGAAATTGGGCCCCACTCTATGGGTCACGAGAACCATTATATAATCTACAATTATTAGGTCTTGTATGGACTTGAGATTCGTGTAATCAGCTGGTATGACATATATGAATGTAGTAAGTGTATACAATGCAAATACGAAGCTAGTCAGAGCTTGTTGCTCGATCCAATTACTTGCTGCAAATTGAAGTAGCTTAATTAACTTTATCACAGCAGACTTCTAACGTTCTGTCTTGCAGTTTTTACTTCATCACACAATTTCTTAGCACTCTTATTGAAAATGGATTCAGATATGTGTATTTTAAGGAACATTGTAATTTATTCTATTATGATTGAGAAGTAAAGACATGGAAAAATAAAATGTAGACGCAAGTTGTATTGTGAAGTATAAGTGGAGGGAAGTACTACTAGTGACGTCGGCACAAAGTTGAGTGTCTTCAAAAGAATGGGGTGCTGCAAGAGCAAAGTACAAAATGTATACAAGACTACATATAAGTATGTATGTGTCTGTGCAATCAATACTGGTTGCATACAGGAGTTTCATCCACCTGTTTTGTTTGAAAAGATGTTTGCTAGGAAATATTTTTATAGTTAAATGACAAGATGAATAAAATATAATGTCCTCATGTAGAATTTGATTTTTCTTTCGTATAACTACAAAATTGATATATAAGTAACATTTGTATGTATGTGTGTGTTTGTTAGTTTGTTTAATGAGTGAAGCTGAGTGAAAATGAGTGAACTTTGATCTATATATATATTTCTTCACTTATACATGATTTTTACATTGGTTCAGAAAAAGAACTACATATATGTAATGTTGATCATGCACGTTCCAAGAATAGAGGTGCCACCCGAGAGAAGCGAATCAACTAATCGTTGCTGTGGGTATGCCACTCTATATTTATCATGTAAAAATACTTCTAAGGATAAAACTGCATTCGAAAAGTAACAGGTTCACAGACAACCTATTATCTTATTGCAACTTGTTTATCTTTACTCAAACTGTAAACAAGCTTGTGATGTGGTCGTAGGTTTGAATGTCGGTACGTTCCTCTGGGTTTTTTCAGATTATGTATGGATTTAGGCACTACGTGTTCACTGGTGAAGAAAACATCGTGATGAAACCTGGATGGATTCTAATAGAAATGTGTAAGTAACCTGAGAACGGCTACAGCTGCGCTACTGGTCACGTTGGGCACGACATATAAGCGCAAAGGGCCTAATGCATAACAACCCCTAAAGTATTTCTGCTCTCACCCCGTACGTGATATAGCATTACGATTTATTATTATTTAATATTAATTATGATCACATTTGGAACAAAAAGACTGTTGTTTCTTAGCGAGCGCATTTACTTATAAATAATTGAACATAATTATGGAAAACGTTTATTTAAAACATCACTCCATTGCCATGAATCCTCTCCATATCAAACTCCGTGGACAGGATTCCAATGCATGGACACTAATTTCTTTTAAATTATTTATAAGGGGCTTTAAGAGTACTAATTGCTCTTAAATAAAGCTATTAGTCTAATTAACACATCTGATATATATATAAAACAAATATTGTGGTGGTAAAAATTGATTGTCATGGAAGGGTTTTGAAATTAACTCATACGCCAGTGGGTATAGTTTAAGCTGCCTTTGCTGCTCTATACGCACAGAACTAGAGTTCGCAACAAAATATTCGCGAACAAATGTGCCGCAAATGATTTTGGTGGAACCGCTCCATAAGGGCATAAAGAGTGTTATATAATCACACATATTTTCATCAAGATAATTCTATAAATTTACAGAAAATCAATAAAATATCAAAAGCGACAGTTGTCACTTTCTGATAAAGTAAACAAGTAGATAAACAATAAGAGAAACTCTACTGAACAATATAATTCAAAGAACGAAAACAAAGAGCATTTTCATCAAGAGAATTATTATTACTTTTTGTTGGTGCTCCCAAATGGCGCTGGTTGTGTTTATTATAATAAGAAAGTTTTAATCGTATTGCCAAGATTTAAATGTTAAACGTGTCCACAATATGAAAAATTTCATTTCATTCTTCACATTATGAACCTAAGTCTAGCACGCACGTTTGCATGTATTACCTACGTGAGATCGCTACATTTTCTACAATAGTATAATTCATAAATAGTCCGTTTATTTATAGACTATACATATACACTTTAGTACACGTAAAAAAAAAAGAAACTATAAGTTCGGTGGAAAGTGTCCTCAGGAACTGCATTCTTTGATTCCACCAGCCCCATTCCATCACAAAACCACTAGACATCGTGTCGGACACCATCCGTATGTGGTGGATGTTCCTTTTATCCGCACGAAAAGATTCGCTTCTACATTAATCATGCGAACGGCTAAGGAGTGGAAAATGCTTCCAGCGGCCATATTTCCGCGGTCTTATGACCTAGTAGTCTTTAAGAGAAGAGTGAATGGGCATATGTTGGGCGGACGCGATTCATCATCGGACTCATCTTCACCTTCCACTAGGTGTGATTTAGGTCAAGCGTTCGCCTATAAATTAATAAAGAAAAAAGTTACATTAGATATAAAAAAACTTACATGTGTACTGAATATTTTAGTTAAATTTGCATAAAATACGTAAGATTACTATACTAAATATCATATAATAATTTTATTACGTTGCAAAATAACGACCAATACATTTTAGAAATAAAAGTTGTAATGCTAATGGTTGTTTTTGTTTGGAATGTTCCAAGTCATCGCCTACTCAATTATTACAAACCACTTGGTCTTAGTTTCCTCAATCTAAATAGAAAAGTTTTGATTTGCTGAAACTCGGAACAAAAGTAAGAACATTAATTATATAAAAGTATATTTTGCTTTTGTAACCGTCGACATATTTTGTTTGAATTTTAATATTGCTAATTAACCTAGATTATGCGAATAGCAAGGTTTACAATGGAATATTTGTTAAGATTATTTCAGCGTAGTCAATATTAGTCAATATTTTTTTTTTAATTTGTGGATTACGCAGTTTTATATTTACTTAGAACTGCATTTTTTTTATATATTTTGAAATCATTATTCCATTTAGAGTAATGAGTACCTATTTTTTGGAAACAGTGAAGTTAAGTTCGTAAAGCACTTTTAATAATAGTACAGATTTGTAAATGACATTCGAAAAAAGATACAAATTAAAGAATGGCACTAGAAGTTTCCGAACTTCTCCACTTATGACACCTGCGTAGTAACGGTTCCCTATTCCAATCGCACGCTATTAATTTAGTTGCTGACAATGTCTGTATGTACGAGTTCATATTATTTATAAGATATTGTGAAACCCATAAACGAATTGTTAAATGCTTAAACGAATTAATTTGTGTAATAAACAAGGAGAAGTTCAAATTTCATGCAAAGTCCCATTTATCCCGTGAAAATAGTTATGACTCCAACATTAATTTTAATTTATTACTCAGTAATCCGCTTCTTATAATTGTAATATAATATTATGAGGTTTAATAATGACTAAGAATAGAATAGTCTCATTTTTCATATTAAATTGAATTTAATATTTTTTCTAAATAAGACAACTGACTACATTTTACAGGAACGGAACAACATGATGCAGCACGTCGTTACCACAGTAGTAAAAAATGTAAGGACGGAAATAGCTATTTTCGTGACGCTACGTAGCTACGGGCAATGTGATTAATCAGTTGCCAAATTTGATCTGATCATCAAAACTAGTTGTGGCCCATTGGTCCAAATTCGACCATAATTATGGTATAAACATTATTAAGGTTCAATTGTCAAAGACTATAATATATTCTTCTATAATCACAGATTTTGCCAAGGTTACTATTACTATGTGTCCGCAAATATAGATGCCTTCTTCTTTGTCTCTCACTCCGACACGTTGATGTATAGAACATTAACGAGGCATAATAAAACTAGAAAAAAAACTTTCATGAAACTATTAAAATCGGGAAGAGAAAAAGATTTTTAGTATCTACCACAGTAATAAAAAATACAAAAAGATCTTTGAACTAGCAATAATTTTTTTTTTACCTATGTATATGATATTGTTAATTCAGATTACTGCTACACAACTTTATTTTTATATTGAGATTTTATATTAGATTTATACTACTATAAATTGAGTACTACTAAATATGTATAATATATACATGTATATGTAAATATGTATATTACTAATAACTAATATATCTATTATAATTAATAAATTTCGTTACAATATAAAGCACAAATATCTATTACAGGTTATGTTTGACATTCAGTAGACTATAGACAGATAATATTAAAGACAAACAAAATTATATTATCAATTCTCAATATGACCACTGACTTAGACCATAAACAAAAGAGTATGTACATACATATGTGTGTGTGTATCAAATGCATGGTGTGTGTGTAATGTTTTTTTTATCAATTAAATATATTTATTATGCATTATTGTTTAAAAAATATTAGCATTCTCCACTCCTTCTCCATGTAAACTATAAGTTTGCCAAATTTCATACTCCTCCGTCTTAATATATAGATTATTTAAAATATATTAACGTACACGCAATGAATATTCAACCCGAGTTATGTTAACGTCATTAAATTTCGTAGGGTGCTGTCAGAGGTCATATTAAGATGTAAAGGTCGCCTGGAGGCTGGGTGACGTGTTTACTCAGCAAGGACTCGGTCAACAAAGTCAACGAAGGTCTGTAATTGAATTTCCGATGGTCCGCGATAAATGCGAGCCTGAGACAGTCAACATCATGAAGCATAAAGCAGAAAATACTCGTCAGGCCTTCATCCCTAATTAGGTATAATTTGACCGCGCTTCCTTCTAATTAACATTGCGAAATCGCTTGAATTTATAATTGTATTCGTCATTTCTTCTTTCCAGGTTTCAACGGCATATTTAATTTTAAGTTTTCGGGAACGGCAAAATGTGTAATTACTTGAATAATATTCTATCTTTCACATTACATATGTGTATAGGGTTGGTAAATATTTATTATTATTGGTATAATAAACATACTGTTGAACTATGGTGGCTGAGTTATGAGTTATAAGTAGGTGCTATGTCTAGCGCGCTGCCCGTGAGAAGGTTTGGAGAGGTGAGTTTTTTACAACCACACAGTTGAAAACTATTTTATATTATAGTTACAAAACTAAATTAGAAAAAGCAGATGTCACACTGTAAATATAGGCATATGACGTTATCTAAAATATAAAACATAATCCAAAATAATCTCATTAATTATTATATATATATAGCTGTCCATATATTAGGTCCTTACATTTGAAATTGGCGTTTTGTATGGGAGGAACAAAAAGTCGAATATTTTTTAATATAATATATTTAATTAATCAAAGTATGAACCATTATTTTCTATGCACTTTTGCCATCTCATAGGTAGTTCATTGATCCCTTTACTAAAAATACCAGTCGGACGGGAATCAATAAAATCTTTGAAGGCGATTTGGACTGCCCCATCGGAGTTGAATTTTTTCCCTTGCAAGAAGTTATCCAAATTTCGAAAAAAATGGTAATCTGTTGGAGCAAGGTCCGGGGAGTACGGAGGATGTTTTAGACTTTCCAATTGAAGCTCTTCTAATTTAGTAGCCGTCTGTTGCGCAGTGTGTGGTCTAGCGTTGTCGTGAAGCAGCAGTGGCGTGGAGCTTGGCGTGAGTTTAGTAATGTAACGTAGCAGTCGACGCGCGTTTGCCGGTTTGCTTCAGTCAATTCGTGAGGTACCCACCTTTCAAGCTTTTTAATCTTCCCAATTTGCTTCAAGTGAATTAAAACAGTTTTATCACTAACATCGCAGCCTGCAGCTAACTCGGACGTGGTTTGCGATGGATCCGCTTCCACAATAGCCTTCAACTCTTCATTATCAACTTGAGTCTCAGGCCGTCCACGGGGCTTGTTCTGCAGGTCGAAATTTCCAGAACGAAAACGTTGGAACCAAAAACGAACTGTGTTTTCTTTTGCAACACGACCGCCATACACATCATTCACCCTTCGAATTGTTTCCGCAGCACTAGTGCCACGGCGGAACTCGTACTCGTAAATAATGCGATATTTTAAGTTTTCCATTTTGTAAAATGAGTGACGCAAACAGAAAAAAACAGAAGAAAAAAACAAATGAATGACGATCATCGAAGCACAAATACATGAGTCTATAGCTGTACAAATTTGAATTTGGAATTCCTTACCAAAGAGGAGAAATTTGTGATTAAAGTGGCCTGTACGAAAAACGCCAATTTCATATGTAAGGACCTAATATTAACACACACCTCCCAGAGATGTACCTAAACAGGCTGTTCGATGCCTAGCCCTCTGGAAGAATCTGGATTCCCTGACCAGGGCGGAGTGATTAAAAGGACACCCTGGGGATTTTAGTTAGTACGAGTCTGACACTGGGGTCACTGCTCTCACACAATTCGAAGCATTTAGTAACCTCTATTATTAGCTCAAGTAGGCTCAAGTATATCAGAAAGAAAGGTATGACCTTTTATATAAAGACGGTCATTGTTTGAGCTTGTAAGAATCTTGTTTTTTTTTTTAATTCTAAAAAGAACATAGGAAAATATTTACTGTAAAGTACTCAGTTAAAAGTCGACAGGATCCCAAAGGAAGCGAACCGGCGGAAATTAGAAATGTCTACTATATCCTGGTTCGCTTAGCTATTAATAAAAATAGAAATTGTTAACTCCGTCCGCTCGCTTGCAAATAAGTCTCGACAGTGTAGAGGAAATACTTTTCAATTTACATAGGCTATTAGGGTGAAACGTTTCATTACAATTCAATTCCAATTTCCAGGATTAATTCGTTACGACTTTTATAAAATCGCCACCATTTTATTTTTGATTAAATATTTTAATCGATTTTATTTTGTTGGATTATTTTGAGATTAAGTGTTTGCTAGAAATGATTTGTTTGCTAGATGCCATAATCTGATATGTAACTGTATTATTTTAGACTCAATCGCCCATGTTTTCGGGACACCAGTTTGTTAGATTGTTATCATAGTGACTGCGGGTTGAAAATGTTGAAATAAAGTAAAAACTATAATATTTTCTTAAAATAATTTATTTATCAACATACCGTGGCTTTATATTCATAAATCTTGCTGAACGTGTTATAATATTCACAATCTTGTTCTGTAAACAAAACAACTAAGCGCTAAAATCTGGTACAGCCGACTACGCAATATGAATAATTCGGGATGACCGACGACACAATACCCATGAATCGAATATTTACGAGGCACCTAACGCGACAACTCTCCGCAATACTTCCACCGATAAATCCCGGAAAAGTGAATTATATTGTTTGTCTACAAAAGTTATCCGCGAGCTGTCACAGCGGGCTGCAATCTCTGGTTAATTTACACGTTCAAATATTGATTAAAGAGAAATCCAAACTCCAATCGTCTGTATTTATTTATTTACATAAAAATACTTCCTACTATTTTTCAATTCTCAAAACAATATACCATTCATGTAATGTGTTAAACGTATTACACTAAATACCAAGTGCATTGGTAAATTGAATAAATCATATACTAAACTATAGTAAGCAAGGATTTCGGTGATATGTTTAAAAATCACAATGGATTGTGATCACAAGTGATATGATTAAAGATATAGAATCAGGTTCAGTAACATTCTTTAAATTTTTAAACGATTTTAAGCACCCTATAATTTGCGTGATATCCTTAATCTTTAATATATATATGTCTTCAGAGTAAAGTACCTCTGTACAAAAAAATTTATTCGCTTATAATAAATTGATTTTTCTCGGATGTTGATTGGTTTTTGTTAATAAAATAAGAAGTTACCACGTGGTCAGTAAACAAGACCTAATGCCCGTGAGAAAACTTAAGTAACAACATAAATAGTTTGTTTTTAATAACAACATTGTTATTAAAATAAGTATATAATTTTCAAATGTGGTTTAGTTGTGAATTTAATTAACAAGGCTGCTTAATGAATTAGGTTAACGTGTCAAGTTGACATAATGAATGCAAGGGTGTTGAGGTCGGATGGCTCTCAACAATATCAAAGAACTTGCCATCTCTTTTCCACTGCAGAGTGTACTTATCAACTAACGAATTGCTGGAATAACTGTCTCACTAATTATTCAACAATCGAATAATATTCTGACTTGTCTGTGATAAATTATTTTTGTATGAAAATGAAACTTCCATAATCTTAACGTCCAGTACTGGCTTTGCGTATAAATATTAGAGTTGTCCTTAAGATTTGTAGACGCTATTTCGACTTTGTTTAGCAAAGACTCAAAAAGTAAACTCGTTTTGACAAAAAACTGAAAATATAAAATTAACTTGAGTATAGCCATAGTATTCGCAGAGCCAAGTCCATGTTGACAAAAGCAATGACTTACCAAATCCTTTGACATTCAATGAGTAATATAAATTGTAATGTATTAGTGAAGTCTAAGCAAACTTAAAGTTGCGTCTATAAATCTCAGCCTGAGAGTGAAATAAAAAAACTCACAATTGCAAACTTGCAATAAAGTTTACAATAAAATTGATTTTCAAAGTTACATACTCCACGCACATGTTACTTCTGTTAATATTTGTTAAATATATTATACACATTTTATTCATCCTTTAAAAAACGGATTTAATTAAAATATATTTTTTAAACCATTTCATTTTTATTGAAGACAAAAACGTGCTCTATTTAGATATAGCATTGTGTGTTCGTTTTTATGCCTCGTTATAATCAAAATATATTGTACACAAATACCCTTTAAAAATAATATCTCTAGATATAGTATATTAATTTTATATTATACGTATTATATAAATAAAATAAAACTATAAATATAATATGTAAGTACCGTAGTGCATGGCTATCAAGTCATCAACCCATCAACATTTCCACTTTATAGTAGACGTTATCGTTCATTATGATTACAGACCCTATCTAACACATATACTATGTATAAAGTAATTTGATAAAGTACTTTATAACAATATTGAAGTATTTTAATATTACTGTTGAATTGCGTAGTTATGAAATATTATTTTGTAGTTTGTGGTGTAACAGCACTCTTGCCTTCAAACGAATAATGATGGCAGTTTATAAGAAACACTCAACCTTCGATCAATGGTCTGTTTACAGTAACGAACTGTAATGTTAGGAATAATTTTATTCGTTTTCTGTCTGCAAGATAAGGCAACCTATCCGAATATTTATAGGTGACACTGGCTGAAGTCTGTAACCTATCCGCAGCTATATTTTATGGACGTTCTAATGTCGAATTTTTGTAATATATTGCACACTTATTCTAATCGATTATTGATTCTTAATTTAGTCGAAATATTACCAATGTAAATTATTAAAATGGCTACATTAAGATATATTATTAATAAATATTTGGGAAATATAAAATTCTAATATCCACATCAGTACAATTTAGTTCATTTCTAGACATAAACCTATCTTAATAATCACCGATGAACGCAGTGTTCGGCTATTATCCTCAAATAATGCACCTTAGGGAGATCGTACCTGGCTACATTTGCCAAGTAGCGGGTTCTACTCCAATTTTAATATTATGCTATTTCTTTTATTAGAAAGGCCTAACATTCCAGACGTATAATATATGTTACGGTCGATAACTACAAGGGAAATATAACTTAATTGACAATTAAGAGTCTTGCAGGAAATGGGCGGATAATTATTTTGCGACTCACTGGGTTTGAGCAGGGTGCATACAGTCCAGTGTGGCGCGGCAGAATTAAGCATTTCATTTGTGTGATCTCAGCTTTACATTATGTAACACAATGTTATTAAATCAACGTGTAATAGAATATAGTAATGAATTTGTTAAATTAGTAATGTTATTAAATTATATTGAAAACTATTTGCAGTTTTCATTTCGCATGTCAGCCTACAAATATGCCTTTCGGTAATACGAGTATAGTATACATACTCGTCTATTATTTAATTCCTTTGGACTAGACTTTTTTTATTACAGACAGGCTAGCGCTTGACGTCAATCTCACCTCTTGGAAAGTGATGATGAGGCCTATGATGGAGCGCGCTCATCCAGCAAATACTTATATGATATAATGATAATAATGATATATATTGAGTTCCTTTACTCGTGCGATACATTGGCTCAACATGCTTTTACCAATAGCCTAAATTCGAATTTATTAAAGGAAGAAAGCCTTATTGTGAACTATATATATTACTTTACCTGTCAGTTGTTATATGAAAGCTGCTCCTAGTGCTGGTTTCTTTATTAAAATACTGATATAAGTGTAACAACGTTAAGTATTGCAGATCACAATTGATTTAGACACAGCGAGATACTCCAGGAGCTTCGATTTAATTACAGCACACTTAACTTGTGTTAGTGAAACAAAAGGAGTTTTATAGGCTATCGCAATGTTGTTTATTGTCTCCGAACGTATTAATTATTCCGTAACCGTTTCGATTAAACGAATCTTTATCTTAATTGAGAAACCCAACTAAAATTAAGATGTTAATCGCTGTAATTTGAATTTGTCCCTATGTATTACAAAACTTGAATGAAATTAATATCGATTGAATTTACTCTTTCTTGATTAGTTAAATAAAGGATGATTTACCATAGTTATGAAATTCTCAATCTGAAAACGATTGGGAGACATGATAGAGCAAATAACAGTATACTTGGGAACTATTAAAAATATATTACCGTTAACTTGGGTAAAATTATAAGCCGGTCAGTACTTCTCACGCCAAGAATGATCTTTAAGACCGAGACAATCTTGGGCAAACCACGGTGTATGTAGTAAATAATTTATATGTGTGTGTGTGTCTCTCTCTCTCTCTGTGTGTGTATGTATATACAATCTCTTGTCCCGCCTGACATATCATCGAGCCCAAACTACTACAAATAGAAACAGGAAATTTTGCCATTGGGTTCTTCGTATGACATAGATATCCATTAAGGACATTTTTTTTTATATTTCACCATTATAAGGTTCAAATAAGGGTTCAAAAAATATTAGGAAATAGTCAATTTCGAATTAAGCACTTTGAAAACCGGTATTTCAATTTTTGTTTGAAATAAAATAATATGTTTAGACGTAATTGGAAAATTAAGGCGTAAAATAGTAAAATATAGGTTGAATGTTTGTTTGAAAAGTCGTAAATTTTGAACTGAACATTATGAAAATTGATATTAAACTTTTTGGCTAAAAATACGCATTTCAGCGTTTATGCAAAATCAACCTCCAAAGGGGATAAATTAAGGGTTGAGTTTTTAAAGTAAACACTGTAAATTAGTAATTATTATTAATTTTCAGCTTTTTAGTAAGATATAAAAGAATACGTGTTATAATATTTTTAAAAATATATCGCGTAGATGTTAAATTATTCCTGCCCGTGAAATACCGTGTCGCCATAGCTAGTTTTATATTAAAAAATAATTATATTAGTACAGACAAGTTTTCCAAAGTTAACTAAAGTGAACAAGTACAAGGACAGGAAAGTATAGTAACGAACAGTGACAAAAAAAATTTGTTGTTAGTTTTTTTTTACACTGGCTTGACATATTGACTACAGAGTACCTGATGGTAAGTACAGTGTAGTCTATAAACGAAAGCGACTATCAAAGGATGAAAATCCATTGATAGTCTACATCGTCATGTCGGCCCACATATACCACGACTGAAGGTCTCTAGGTATATGAGCTACTGGATATGCACAAGCTGATCCCGAAACGCGACAAGCCCAAACTGGTCACTATGACGGGCTTTACACCCATGTACTGTGGTCGCGATCCAGACGGGCACCGGCGCCCTACCACCTCGCTGCTGCTCGTTTAGCACCACTCAGGAGTCACGTGTAGGGAAACTAGGGTAAAGCCTATGGACGCGAGCAGCTTCGACTCCCGAAACCATTAATTTATTTTGCCCCAATTAGTACAGTGAGTCAAAGGCTTCTGTATTACGAGTAACGGGTTCAACTTCCACTCGAAATAAATATTTGAATGTCTATTGACATTATAGTCCAATTCTGGAAGTTTATACAGATCGAATTCGTATTTTTAAGCGCACTGACGATACCGGAGTAAATCCGATTGTTTAAAAAAGATATGCCTGAATAAGGATAGTCTCGAAATGCTGGATTACGAATTTCTATTATTTTATCAGCCAATACAAAGTTAAATTTCAGTAAACTTTTAGTTAGAAGTTAAAGTTAACATTTCTCCAGATATCTCTCGAAGATCTCCGACGTTGTTAATCCTGACCGCACACGTGTGGCTAAACTTAGAGATAAGACTGTCCATAAAATTGTACGTGGGTAGATTTGATACTTTTATTTGAAACCTTTGCTTCGAGAGCCTTGTCAAAGTTATTTTAATTAAAAATAAAATTATTGACATTTTTTTATCGATTTAATTATTTGTATTTATTTCAATAACAACGCAGAAAGCAGCAGGATGTGGTGTTCTATTATCATCTACGGGATGGGCCCGCTAAATACCAGTTGACTGTTCTGGACTCGATTAATCGCAGGGCTCGTATACTTGTTGGCGATTACTCTTTGACTGAGTCTAAAATGCAGAGCTTCGAGCATTGACGTAAAGTGGCCTGCCTCGCAGTCTTTTACCGGTTGCACCATTCCAATTTCACCAGTCCCATTTCTTCATAAAACCATTAGACACCGTGTCAGATATCACCCGTATGTGGTGGACGTTCCTTATATCCGCACGAAAAGGTTCGCTGAATGAAAGATGAATATAGATTCATCATACGAACAGCTTAGGAGTGGAATATGCTTCCAGCGACCATATTTCCGCGATCGTATGACTTGGGAGTCTTTAAGAGAAGAGTGAATAGGGATTTGTTAGGCGGACGCGGTTTATCGTCGGACTCATCACCTTTCACCAGGTGTAATTGAGGTCAAGCGTCCGTTAGAACATATTTAAAATAAAGTTATAAGTGTATATTATACATGCTTATGATATAACAATATGTATTCGAAATCAGCGCTTTTTACCGATTCCAAAAAAAATATATATATATTACTATATCACCAAAAAATGTCGCTTAAACCAAATAGCCTTTCACCCCTCGATATTATATATATTTATATACATAACTCGCGATAAAATTTCTATTCCTCATACAAAAGATCGCCGCTCCTGGAACTCGGACCCTCAACTTTGGGCGTTCCAGGCAGGGTTTCTAACACTGCGCTATCAGGCCGTCGAAGTTATGAAGCCTGATTGCAAGTTTTTACGAGATTTTACTCCACGAATTAGATTACATTTTCAAATTGTATGGACTTTATTTCGTAAATGTTCGGTAGAGATGCTGATCAACAATTCCACATAGTTTAATATATTAAAACATAAACAAATCGAGAAGAAAATCCTGAAAAAGCTCGTACTCGAGCCTTTGGCCATTACTACTGTGCCTGACAGTCTAGTATTTATCAGACATGAAGAAGGTACATACTTAAAATATAATTGTCTATATTCTAGAGAAAATGTGAGAGTTGAGCTATTTTAAAATATTCTTTGCCTGACATTCTCTTGAAATAAAGTGCTATGCATGAAAAATGCTTTGTAAATAACAAAATATATAAGGACGTTTGCTTAGTAAAAAAGGTTTGAGGATAATATATGAAAATATTGTTGTTTATCGGTACCCAATATTTCATGTTTATTTTGTAAAAAATATTATTTGTTTTGTTTTCGTTCAACGTGATCGTGTTCCAGATATAGAATTCGCTGGAGTGTTTGACCTTTCAGACCTTTTTTTTTTTTTCTTATTTACTCTTTTATTTGTATCATATAAAAGCTATAGACTAGGTCTAGTAACAAATTAGGGTTTATTATTAACTTAAAAAGCCTAAAATACCATAACGAAACCGCTCACAGATATTTTATTAATATACTAATATACATTTAAACAGTTTTTTCTCCGTATAATCAAATTCATATCCTTAACAATTTTTCAAGAACGTTTATGTCACAATATATTCTCGTAAAATTTTTTGGTCTTAAAGAATGGCTTGTGTTCAGAATTCATATATACTGGAATTGTTATTGTAGAGAGTTTTTTCGCACACAGAATACTTTAACCTGCGCGCAAATCCTAACATAATTTAGGACGAGACGACATAACCGCTGCAAAGTAAATTTTACATTACATTTCTATGATTGTTTTTATTATGGAGTAATTCCATAAAATATAGAAGTAATTGACATATTCCATTAACCAGAACTTCTGTCTGCAAACTAGCATTTTTATTTAATACATATTTTAATGCTATCTTTTAATTATTTTCTGAACATACGTTTGAGGTTAAGGTTTATATTAGTTGTAAAATATTATTACATTGAAAACGATGCAATCAATTCTAAAATTTATAAGTACTGTCGTACTCTGTAAAATAAGGTAAAAAGTAAAGATATGTAATCTTGTTACAAAATATTAGTATAAAGATTAAATACTTACTGGGTAGAATTTTATCTGCAATAACAATACAACTGACACGAGTAAATTATAAATCTTTTGTAATATTTTAAAGGGATAATATCGCAAATATTGGCAGTCATCTACGACCCACAAAACACACACAATGGATAATGCCGACGTGAAAGATTGATGAGTAATAAATTCCACTCGCCTTTATTCGCGTTCCACTATTATATCACAGGAAACAGCTACCCGGGTTGCAATTAAAAGTTTCAAACAAGGTCTTTGTTTGGATGGTTTTACCGACCACGTGCTGTTAGAAACTTAGCTCAGAGTTTTCCCAATCAATAGCAGGATTAGCTGTGCATGTGCATCATTATCCGGTTATAATTGCATTTTTTCTCTTTTCTTTTTACGATATCAGGCGGTCACTTGATCTCAAACATATCTATTGGAAGGAGCAGATGAGGCCGCCGGTATACTAACTACACTCAACAAATGTCTATTCACCCCCCCTATAGGCTTCTAAACAGTAAGAATAAAGTAGAATAGACGCTGACAGAGCATTCCACTCTTTTGCTATTTGTATTATGAATGAAGAAACGAGTTTATAGCATAGATATCTCTAGTTCTAAGACGTATAATAATATAAGCGATATGCAGAAAGTTAATATTAATAAAACCTAATAGGTATGTTTTAATATGAAAATAGTGACCAAGTTTTGAAATTGAGGTGAGCGCCAAGTCACCTGATAGCGTCATTATCCGACACGGTAATTCTATTGTTTCTCTGAAGGCAGATGCCGCGATTTAATGTCTAACGTCGTACATTGATCTAAATGCTAAGCTAAATTGGACCATTTTATACTGGCTAAACAAACTGACTACATTGCATCTGATGGGAAATAGAGTGTAGTCCAAGAGCGGCAATGAACGCTAAAGGGCGAAATTCGTTAACAGTCGCCATCGCTATGTCAGCTCACATATATAATAGAAAAAGATATATATATTTATTAGATAGACAATTACAAAGCAGAACATTAAAGTCAGCTGACACCCAAGCTAGGACTACCTGTATCTTGGATGTCAGCATATTTCACACAATTTGTTACTTACAGTTTATTACCGCTGCGTAGCCCCAATCTTAATTCAAAACAATACAACAACAATATTACATACTAAACAATGGACTATACAACCAAAGTAAATAATAATTTCAAAAGAATGTTAATGTTAAAGCCGTATATCACGACGTAAGGTTTCTAAGAACAACTGAATAAAGAAATTGAACCTGAATTCAACTGCTTTACACTGCACATAGAACACCTTCGTACGCCAATTGCAACGATTTAGTAAATCTCTTTCCTTTACCCGCAAGTACATAGTGAGTCGCTAAAACTCAACGGAGCTTCGTTAAAATCACTACACAGAAAAAAACGAATTGTTAAACCAAGAAAGCCAAGTTTCTTGAAATATTTAGTAAATCCAATAAAATATTACTTAACTTAAAAAAATATGTTTTACATTCAAATACAGCAAATTTTAATTTAAGACGTGTTTTTTCTCAGAATTTATACTAAAAACAAGAGAAAACTGCTTACTTTAAGAAACATTTACTTTCGGTTTAGACTATAATATTGTTTTATTATGAGCTTTTAAATTTCTTCGTCACAGAGAATATTTATTTCTTTTAAGAAAAAAATTACTCATTTATAGAATGCGACGGTTTTCTTGACTTAAGAACTTTAATATTTCTACATCAAGAAAATATTTCTTTAAACCAAATTGAACGGTATTTTGGAATTGATTTCAAGTAAATATTTTCTTAAACCTAAACCAAAAAACTAAGATTATTGTATGATTAATCCAAGTAAACGAACTTTTTTACTAGATTATTATTAATTCTTCACATTGCTTGAGCAAGTCGAAACCTGTAATTGGCCGGGTGGCCAGAATATTACTTTTGTATCATTTGGCGTAACTTTTGACCATGCCATCATTTAGTTAATAGATTATTTATAAATTATAGTTATTATGAATCAAATTGTTTTCTAGTTAATTAATGAAATTTAAATCATTTAACTTTTTATTTGACATTTATTAATATCTAACCTTATTTGGAGCTGTAAGTAAACATATATATTTGGATAATGTAATAGCATTTGTTTGAGAATAAAAATTTATAAAGAATATTCTTGATTTATGTGATCATAAAGTTAAACTTTTAGCAGGCTCTTGTAACGTTTGCTCATCCAGCACTGGCAACACTGGCTAATGAGCACTCCCTGGAGTAAGTACGTTTTTTTTGCTTCCAAATAATTTTAGTTATTAGTTTAATGCAAACAGTAAAATAATAAGAAACCTTAGTAATTTAGTGTGTGTTTTACAATATTACAGATTATATCATATAGTTCACTCCATAACTAACATGTATCAAGTGTGGAGTGTTCAACAAGATAATATACATTGGTAAGCAAGATTACTTACTAGCTAAATTAGACTATTTATCTTGGATTTATTTAATGTGAAAACAAATAGCAACAATTAACCTATGTTAGTGTATATATAAATATATCCTGTCTAATTTATACTATTTATTTCTTTTTAGTAAGACTGGCAGCACAAAAATAAATATTAGGTCGCTTGGTACCTCCACCAGGCAGACTTAGCAAGAATATTAGATTTACAATTCAGCAATCAATAGACTCCATTTTTATTCTAGCTAAAGTAAGTTGCAATTTTATTACACTACATTACTTGTGTGTGAGAAAAGTGAGAATCCATAAAGAATGGTTGTCTAGATTTTTTTTTAATTTACAGACTGCAGTTGACATGGATGCAATAATTGCAGAAAAAAAAAAGAAAAGCTTGCGCTAATCAATTGACAGTTCAACCATATATTATACTACAAGGCATTTTGTTATCATATTCAACACCCTTACTTCTAATTGATAATGTAAGATATAAATTCCAAAGTATCAAGAAGGCCTTTGATATTTTGTTGAAATCATATCACGTCCTTGACGCACGGTATCCAAGAGCAGGTGACTACTTGTATCTAATTATTCAAAGGTGTGTTTATAAGATACAGACAACATATGATAATAAGTGACATTGTGGATCATTAAATGCATAATGTTTTGTTTAGAAACTATAAATGTTTGTTCCTGTTTAAGATTTTGAGAATATATTCCCAACATATTAATAGGGTACACTTAATACGTAATTACAAAATGAATATTTTTAATATTGATTTGAATTGTAAATATTGTTCTGCAAAATTTACAAATTATAAGTATTTTATTTTTCATTTAGAAACTGCACACAAAATAAGTGACTATTATGTTTGCCCCCTGCTAAACTGTGGCAGAACTTATAATTTAAAAAATCGTTTTAAACAACATTTGACTTTATGTCATAATTCAAATCATTATTTAAAAAAGACGTACACTAATCTTCTACATAAATGCCCAGTAGAAACTTCTACTTCATCATGTGTTATATCATTATGAAATTCTAATAAAATTAAAAATGACTGTGGTCACAATAATCCAGACGATAAAAAAAGAATGTAAATAATAGTAAAAATGATTTTGAACAAACTGTGCAATCTTTTATAGAAGTATTTTTGTGTCATCTTTATAATATAGTTAATTTACCTAGAATATTAATTCAACATTTGTTGAATTGATAAAAAAAATAATTATCGAGATAGCTACAAATATTTGTGATATTCTAAATACTTGCTTACTTACACCATATTCTAAACTCAACACAAATGTAGTTTCTCAAATTTATAAACTTAGTTTAGAAACATTTGTAAAAGTTGATTTTTAATGTTTAGTTAGTAAGATGGCCTTAAACTTATTTATATTTTGTAAAAGGTGATTAATGATAAAAAGTGTTTCTTGAATATATTATAAGACATAGTTTATAAGATGCCTTTATTGTTAATTTTTATTTTATAATTGATTTGTTATTACTTAAATAAATGCAAACTTAAACTGGTGGTTTCATTCTTGTAATGAGGGTATATCTTCTGCTAGTTCAATTATAAATGTGTCAGGATGTTGCTCTTAAATGCGCATTGTTGTCCATAGGGTAATCGTTTTGACTGGTCTAATTATGTGATAATCTTGTGTAGAAATGTATTCCATCTTCATTTAAATGTATCTCTGCGTACCACATTCAGTATGTAAAGCTACATATTTCTTGAACGCTATGTCAATAATTTGAGAGTCCGCAAATCACAAATTATTAACACAGTGTTCAAGAAATTTGTAACGTTACATACTGGCTGCGGTACGCAGAGATACATTTAAATGAAGATGGAATACATTTCTACACAAGATTATCACATAATTAGACCAAGACAAGACGATTACTTTATGGAAAACAATATTCACTTAAAATGAGATCCTATAATCTCAAATCAAAACAATAATTATCTAAAGTTGAGAAAATAATTTATTAGCACGTCGAGCACAGATATTTTAATTTAAGAATAAAAAATCTTGTTCTAAAGTCATCCTATTTTCAACCTAATAACAAATTTCTTTGAAACTAGTAATTCATTTTTATTTCAAAATTGTGTAAACTCAACACAAGATTTTTTATTCTTAGATGAAGAACATATATTATTACATTAAGTAAATCTGAATAATCAAGACAGTCACGATTCTTGGATTAACGTATTGTATATTTTCAAAGGGAATTGTTTTTTTCTTGAGTTGAAAATATATATCTCGTTCTAAGAAAATATAATTAAGAAAATATCGAACTAATATCAACAAAATATTTTTTTACGTCTATAGGGAGAGTGCCATTTTCTTGGATTAAAGCAACTTGCTTTGCCTTAAGGAAATTTGCTTTGTTTTAAGAAATCTTTTTTTTCCGTGTAGAACGGGCGATTTTGTCATCGCGATCGAACCGCTGTATTAAAATGTAGCATAACTGTATTCTTAAAATTGACGATCTCTTCAATACTTATACTAAAAATAATTTCTTTTCATTCAAAAGAATTTTCAAAGTTTATCAAATTTGTTTGTGTATCGTACAATCAGGTTTTTGAAAGTCTTATAATAATAATAATCATATTTATTAAGTAACAATGACCCAGTTTGTTAGTATAGTACTAAAACGAAATATAAGGTTAACTAATTAAAAGGTTGTGTGGCGGTAAATACAAGTGTTTATATAAGGGCAGTCTAGCCTGCCGGCTATCATGGCCAGTTGGCTTATGAATGCAATAGATAAATTAATAATATTGTCCTTATTTGTATCAACTATTGCTAAATAGATTCAATAAAATACAATGAAATGTATTCAGCCTTAAGTATCAAACCTGTATACTTACCAATTGGCTCTCTTACGTATAATGGTTGTTCAATGGCTATACATATTTCTTACGAATCTCTACAGTTTATTTCATTTCAAGTGCGCTTTCCTGTCTCATTTTCAAAAGCAATAAAAGCATGAAATGAACACATGGATTGTGTTGTGCACACTATGTAGGACTGAAATGCTGAATGGAACAGTTCACCTGCCTCAATAAATCTATGAGAGCCGGGCGCAACCACACAACAAACAAGACGTTCGGAAGGTACGAGCTATAAAATAAATGGAGCTTATGCACACGGAGGTAAATCGCCTTGTGCTTGTTAATACTGTTATTGAGATTTACGAGCTTTTTTACTATATCAAGGCATTCTACAATGCAAGGATAATTGTTTTAAAAAATGTTGATTATGGATTAATCGGTTTTACCTGAATACACGAGTGACATTTAGTCATTGGTAGATATTTATTAAGTAAATTTTTAAGCGACCACTGTTTCTTTAAACTTAGGTATAGTAATTTATTCATATTTGTCCTTAATGTCTATGATAATCACATCTTCTAAAGTATACATGTTCAATGATAATATCTTAGAATAGGTTTTTAATACATTGGTCATCTTCTTGGCTCTAGATATTATATTATACTACCAGAAGGTATGTTTCAATATATCCTCAGAATGAAGCCTCTTGAAATGGGATATTTCTATGATTTTTGTGATATATTAAAGCCACACGTTGATCTTAAAAAAAAATTAGTAATCAGTGTATTTTAAAAACGATGCATTAAAACATTAAATTTTTTTTTATTTAAACTACCGAACCAGTCAAATGATCGGTCTTTATATTCATCTTAATTGTTTTTTTTTTATATGTTTTCATTCTAAAAAAGTACATGTAATTTACTAGTACAAGATAATGTAAAATATTATGGATTTAATTTTATTTATAACATGAAAAAATAAACCATGTTAAACCTATTTTTAAAATAGACATAAATTGTTCGCCGGTAGCTTTAGTGTTAAGCAGGTATATTGTATAGTGATTGATCTGCAGTTTTGCACTATTTATGTACTATTCCCTACATTCATTTGGCCGCAGCTTATTACAAACAAAGTTGACATCAGTCTTTTGATTGTCCTGAGTTCGTATCCTCTCTGATTGTATAATCATGTGGCTATATACAATAGCGTCACAAGCGGCTGATGTGACTTAACGAGCATTTATTATATTAAGAAACCTATTCAGTTGTACATGATTACATATAATATTTATTTAAAAATCAATAAAATCAAAAAGATCCGCCACACCGATATAAGCCAAAAAACTAGAGCCATTGACGCTCTCAGCTGTGCACAAGAGTTAAAATGGCGATGGGATGATCATATTGGGAGACTCAGCAATAATCACTAAACTAAAAAGACAACAACTTGGGCAGGCTCACAAGGACAGAGAATAAGAGGAAGACCAAACGCTCCCCGAGCAGATGACATTATAAAAGTAGCAGGTACTTAATGGCCGCAAGTAGCAGAGAATAAAGAGCACTGGTCATCTCTGGAGGAGGTCCTTACCTTCCACTGAGAGGGTTCTTGCTAATTACAAATCTAATTATCTACTTAACGAAACTGTACTTCGAGTAAGGCAGAAAAAAAAGGCTTTTTTATTTTATTTTTATATTACAACTATTTTATTACTAAGATTAAATTGTTATTAATATGTCTGCAATGTACTTTTAGAGGTAATCGTATTGGATACGTAGAAAATAGAAACATTTATCTGATTTACGATTTCCAATATATGTAATTAATGGAATTCGATCGTATTTGCTACATAGTTTCTTACCAGCTAAATGTATTATTTGTTTGTTTACGAACAATCTGTGTACTGCTAATGTTTTGTTCGTATGTAATATGTGTTGTTATGTGTATACCGATAGTTTTTTCTTAACTTTCGATAGTCGATGTTTCTTTGGACTGCACCATGCTTAGTAATGAAAATGCCCGGGAATTTTCCCAAACTGCCCAAAAACTTCCTTGGGAATATTCCCGGGAATTTACGAAATGTTTTCGGAAGTTTTGGGCACTTTGGAAAAATTTCCGGGCATTTTCATCACTAACCATGCTTACCATCAAGTGTGGTGCGGTCAGTGTATCCATTCAGGATAAAAAAAAGTGAATATTGCTAAATAATTTAGTAAATCTATATTATATAGATCTTTACATTTTCTTTACTATTTTAGATGCCTCTGCGATGATCTTCATATTTATTAAGTCTGTGTGGTAGAGATGACTGCTTTCTTGTATGACCTACAAATTAACAAATGCCAATATTAGATAATGATTTGTCAAAATATGATGATCAGAAAGTATATGCTAATAAAAATCAATAATTTGGTTCTTAATTTTGTACTTACGCTTCGATTTCTTTTTTATATAGGAAAAAGAGACGAACTATTTGACAACCCACCAGATTGAAAGTTGCTATTGTTGCCTATAATCAAGTGCTAGACATGTCGTCATTGAGCTGCCAACCTTTAATAAAAAAAAAAAGAAACAAGAACAAGGAATATAAGATCTCGAAATTCGATTTGTTAAGGCGAGTCGCTATAACGATCTTATGGTCAGGTCCATATTAAAAACATGGAGATATTATAAATGACGACAGTTAAGACAGTTTGTGACTCGGTAGCATTAACTGCTACAATAAAGTTGTTAGCACCTAAACCGTTTTATCTATAAGGTATTTCATTAGGAGAATGGAAGTCGAACCTACGTGTGCAATACACAAAGTGTAAATACACAGAATAATACGCAATATCAGTGTTAATCTTTTATCCGTGACGTAACGGAGCGAGTTTAAGTAAATTTACCAGCAATTAGCAGTATGTTAACAGAAGCAACGGCGCTTATTGCGACTCTGCTCGCGTTACACTCTCAGACCGGATGATATTGCTAATTGGGTTTCCTGGCTGCCGGAAATTGTATAAAGTTTAACTAATACGACACAAGCTGCCGATGCTAACAGAATGTTGTAGTACTTGTTTAAATTGAATATTAACAGTTACTGGTGTTGCAGTATAATATTTTCATGCTATCTGGTATTTGGGAAAAAATCAACCACCGAAAATCAACGTAGATATGTAGGATTGTAAAAAAAAACATTTTTGAGCAGTGACTCTTTTGATATAATCCAAAGGCATGTAATTAAATTATTAATATTCTCCTATATTACTTACTTACTTTGTTTATTGTTTGTCTGTAACTTTTAACTATATAAAACAAAGTGGCTGTGGACTTGTGGATAACGGACCGGTTTCTATACGCGGCGATGCGAATGGGCGTAGTTTTGAATCCCGGCATCGTACTTTTGAGTTTTTCCCAGATTAAGTACAAATTTAGGCACTGCGATGCTTACCAGTAAAGGAAACAATCGTGAGAAAACGCGCATGGTATTTAATAAAAATGCCTTGTGTAAGTGCCCTGAGAACGACGATCAGCTGTGCTACTAGTCACTTTGGGCACGATATACAAGCGCAATTCAGATACAGCCGCTCTGTTCACCCCGAAAGGGATATAGTGTGACGATATATTATTTATTAAAATAATAAGGTCTGTATTTGTGTAAATCGTTAATAATTAAAATATATAAAGTTCAGCTTATTTTTAACAATATTACACACCCATACAAAAATATCAACTTCCGGGCCCTAAGGTCGTATTATGCTTATTAACAGTTTATCGGGTCCCTGAAGGTAAAATTCGATGTTTTACTATGCTAATCGCCCAAAAATTTAACATAACCTAAAATTGTTCACAATATACAATCAGACAATAATAAAAAAAAAAAAAAAAAAACATTTATTTGGCACAAAACATACAACACTTCAGAATAGGTAAAAAAAAACAGAAAACAACAAAAGCATATACCCTGTGTTGTGATGATGCGCCAAAGGGACGTCAGCTCAGTAAATGCTAAGTGACCAGCCAAGCCACCTAGCGCTGATTTTCAGCTGACACCTGATTATTGTGTCGACGCGCAGAAAACAGCAAGGAAGGGATCAATATAAGACAGATACACAGCATTGGAGACTAAAATTCAAAGTATCATAGATGAATATATATCATAGATGCAAATACACATATACAAGAACACAAATATATAAGTACATTACATACACATATCATATACATTATTATCATTAATATACAGATACAAACAAAATAAATGCAAATAGAATAAATTTAAACAACTATAAACAATTAAATAAAAGAGGCATCCGATTGTTGCACGGTATAAAACCAAATGACTCAAATTTTTAACGCTAAATCTAATTAACCATACCTCATAATCATTTAATGCAGTGATATCTTACCTAAGGAGCCCATTTACCCTACCCAAATAACGTATATGTAATCGATATTATAGTAAAATGTCAAATAGCCTAAGTTTCCTTGAAAACCCGAGTCCTCAAACTAGACGATCTTCAAAGGGGTGACAACTTATGTATGTAGGATCAAATAATTAAATTTGTTTCAGTCTAGTCAGGCTCTATTTTGTTAAGGTTTTGATTCGCATCAACAAAGCGAACGTCGTTGCCCGCAAATTGCAGACTCATTGTTTGCCACAAACAAACATTCGCGGGGCTCGTTTCCTTCCTCGCACAAAGGAACTCCATTTACGGCAAGCAAATCATTTTCATTGTTTTTATTTCAAATTACTCACAGCATTTAGGTCGTTCTGTATTAAACATGTGCCGCGAAGTGTCAGATATGTCAAAGGTTTTGTAATCCTTTGATAAACGTTAGATGAAGATATTCCAGAGTTAGGTGCTCTAATTGGGATACGTGCAAGTAATTAATGCGGTATATTAATTGTACTCTATAGAATTTAGTAGATGAATATGTTATAGCATAACCGTGGCTTAACAGATAGGTTGTTGGCATAATAAATTAGGAATAAGTTATTGTGACTAAGGAAGCAAATATTTTTTATATAAATGCTACAAAAACTAATTCTTGTAATTCACAACAAATAAACAGCAGGTTTTTTTTTTCATAAGCTTGTAGTAGTAGAAATATAGATTATGGTAACAGAAGCGCAGATAATCATATATAACATGATTATTAAGTCCTATCTGTTCTGCTGAGTTGTTATGAAAATAACGGCCATAATGTTAGCATATTAGATTCATACATGAAGTTGCGTGCATCCCATTTAAAGCATAAATACCATTATCTTGTTATGATTAGATATTTAATAAATATATTGACTTAAAATCTGGTGTTTACCAGTATAGCAGTCTGAGAATCCAAGTTGGACCATATTTATATATATAAGTATATATGTGTATATATATATATCACACACAAACACACACATATATAGGTATGTGTGTGGGTGTGTGTGTGTTAAATGTTCCAGTATAACGTGATAATGCTTTTTATGCGTTATATGGGATGCAAGCCACTGTGTACACGTATCTACTAAATACTAGCTAGATAAAATTTATTAAACCTGGAGAATGAAACTATATTGCCCTGTAATTAGAAATGATGCTACGTTGTTGTTCTTAAAAGCCATTAATTGATGATAAATAATTAAAAAACGTTTCAACGTATATTCCTTAAAATAAAGATTCAATTACGCCACCGATTATAAAAACCAACACTAAACAGAGTTATATTTAAGGAAAACTCTATAAATTCAAGCAAAAAGAAGTTATTTACTTTGGTCCAAAAATAAAAAGACGGACAGAGTCGCGTAACCCCTAACGCAAACTTACGCGCTTAGTTTTCGAAGCAACAATTTCGCTTAATAGTCATTGGATTATATACGAAAAAGCTAAAATATCTTGAAGAGTTCAATTCATTTTTGTTAAAGTTTTATTTAATAGGTACGGAAGAGATAGAATTATTCATTTACTTAATGTTTTGATAATACCTATAGTATATATGTAGGTACTTTACGACTCCACCGCCATTGCTCAATATAGTCTACCATTATGTCATTCATATCATCATATCAGTATGTCATTACTACCGCTCTATTATATAGCCATTGAACATTATTTCCTTATATTCTTTTTATTATACTGTTTTTTTGTAAATCAATTAGCAAATGTGACATTTTAACCACGGTTTATTATTGATTGATTCCTAATCATATCTTGTGCGTTTAATTTACTTACAGAAACATGTTATTATAAATAAACACGCCTTTTTAATTCATATAGTAAAAAAAATCACAGTTAAAATGAAAAAAGTTAAAATACAACTTTTTCTATTATTTCAAGGATGTAGTTTATTTAGTAGTACTTATAAACAATTAAAGGAAAATTCAGAAATAGTTACGAGATTAACGAATAATTTTTAAAATAGCTTAAGCTAATAAAAAAAATGGCTTTTAATATTTATGTTACTAGCGGTGACTATAGTCACCGAATAAAAGCACCACATACACAATGTGTGATATGTTTTATAATTTTATTCACTCGTAAAACCCGAAACTTTGGCTGAAGACTGTGCGCGTTTGATGTGCGCACTTTCAGCATGGAACTCCGTTTCCTGCGAAACACTTTGCAACAGGGCCCACCGTAGCAAAAGGGTTAAATAAGATTTGTTACTAGAAGTAAATGTGCCCAGAAGTTAATATCCAAATTGTATTCTTTGTTGATATCAATGTATAATGTAAAATTTGTAATATCACTTTGGCTAAACCACTCTGGTATGTAATATTTTTTTGAACATTATTTTAGTACAGGCAGCCACATAAATTGGTATATCATAATTTTCCAAGACAAGCGATATAATATTATATAGTATTTTTAATTATAACATAACGTTTCAAATACATATTAATTATGTGCGGTCTGATTCGATTTAGACTTGCTCTAAATATCCTAAGCGAGTGACATCAAAAGGGAGTGAGGGTAGGCCCTTGCCTGTTTGGTGTTGATAAAGGCTTAACAACGTATTAAATTCGGATTATTGAGTATTTTACTGACAATTTACATAAGTCAACAAATAATGAGGCTCTCATCTTATCCACCATAATGTTTTGGAAATGATCCTATTTGTGATTGAAGTTATTTGATTTCCCTAACTAATGGTCTGTTTTTGAGTATCGCATAATACGGGAGAGTTCCAACTTTAATATTACAGAGATGTAATAGAGAACATCAGAGATTCAACAGAGAGAGAGATGTGTAGTTGACAACACTCCTCTTGGAATTTATATTCTCTAGTTTTTTTAGTAATTAAAAAAACAATGCTACGTAACGCGTTGTTCTATCCCCCCCTCCCGCCTATGTAACACATCATAACTTTTCACAAGACCCCCTTTTCCCCAAATTGCGTTACGTAATACTTGAACGATCCCTTGAAGTTGTTCAAGAATACATATACCTTGAATAGATGTTCCAATGGGTAAGTGCAACTTTAAGGAAGAGACCAATAAAAGAATACAGCTGGGTTGGGCAGCTTTTAGCAAACTACTTTGAGTCATTTCGTTATCCATATCAAAAAGCCTGAAGACGTAAGTCTACAACTAGTGCGTCCTACCTGTAATTGCGAACGATGCTGAGACGTGGATACCCACGGTACGACTATTCCACAAAGACACTAAGGTCGAAGTTGCTCAGCGTGCTATAGAACGTGCTATGCTCGGTGTTCCTCTGAAGGATCGAATCAGAAATGAGGTGATTTGTCAAAACACTAAAGTCATCGATATAGCTCAGAGAATTTGCAAGTTGAAGTGGCAGTGGACTGGTCATATTTACCGAAGAACTGATAGCGGCTGGGATAGTCGTTTTTTTGAGTGTGGGCCACGCCTCTGAAAGCATAAAACGGAAGATCGGGGTCAGTTGTGAACCTTGGGAGAGATGTATGTCTAGCAGTGGACGTTTACAGGTTGATGGTGATGATGTAATAGATAATATTTTAAACATCCAGATTATATAACGCCATAGTACAACAAAGTAGAACTAAAAGTATTTACATAATGTCTGGACAAGTCTCACTAGTCAATTTGAAATCACTGTTGGATCTATTGCTGGCTTAACAAGGACATTGAGCATAGTTTTCGTCTTTTCTCGTGTAACCTATAGACGTGAAATCGATTGGAAATGAATTTTATTGGCTGTTTAAATATCTTAAAATGCAATTAATTTAAATTTAATAATTATGTTATTAAAACAGGTCATCTAGGGAATCTAAAATTTTAGTATAATATGTTTCTTTATAACTGTAATTAAACGTCATTACATAAATCTAATTAAGTGTAATATTTTTATTTGTTAGTGCTTCTCTTTTAAAATATTATTTTTAATAGGTACAATATATATATATATATATATATATATATATATATATATATATATATATATATATATATATCTGTAACATAATGGATTTTCAAAAAGGTACACGTATAGATAAGATTTTGTTAAAGTGATTATTGGTGTATTTACAAATAAACAAATAGGATTGTTCACATTCAAGTGACTATAACACATACTTAAAGAATCAGAAAACGATGATAATGTCGATGAAGCAATAATTTATCTTGTTGTACTCATATATGACACAAAGACTCAGCTGTTGAAAATAGCTCAGGCAGCGTTTCGATCTCCATCGCTTTGACACGCTCTCTACTGTGAACGAACTCAGTGTCAAGTGAGTACAATCAAGTCCCCTTGCCATTGAAGTGTTGCGGATGCTGGACATTATCCAATATGTGTGGCATATATAGGCTTTTTTGTCAATACATACAATTTTTAGATTTAATTTTGTATCAAGAATGCATTTACAAATACAAATTTTAAATGTTAAATACCTAGAAACATTTGTTTCGAACTGATTTTTCGTACTCTGGCTCAATGAAGTGACTACAGTACATCTAATGTTAATTACAGCGTAGTTCACAAATAACTATGAAGAGACGAAAACCCATTGACAGTCTCCGTTGTCATGTGGGTGCATATATACTACGAATGAAAGTCTCTAGGTATATGAGTTACTGGACGTATACAAGCGGTTCCCGAAATGCGACAGGTCAAAGCGAGTCACTATACCGGTATTTACATGTGTAATGTGGTCATGACCTAGTTCAGGCACTCGCCTTACTACCTCAGTTTTGATTTTATTAATATCATGTAAATTAATTCATTCATTAACTACCTATAGATTTGTATTGGTATGTAGGTACTTATTACCTATCTCCTTGTAAGTCACATTTTCAATGTACACAATTACTATTACAGTCTAAATATTAATAGAATTGATATATTAGTTACCTAAAATAACCTCTTCGATTTATGCTTCTATAACAATTATAATTTGAAAATCATAGTTTCATGTAGAAGTTGTCTAATTAAAAGCTGGTGCCTAGTTTGCAAACTATGTCATGTTTAAACAATACGTTAATAAGTTTTCTGTCAACCTCCGACTATTTTATTTAATTATCTACAGAATATGGTACAAAGTTGTGAATATTTTGTTATTGTTACTAACTATTCAGATACTTATGTATTTTGTTTAAAAATATTGAAAATCAGTATGATCCTTTTAGCCCTTCAGGAACCTTTTTTCTTAATTCAATTTTAGCCTTTTACTTAATTTGATAAGACAACGATTTAAAATTAGTAAACAATAGAAAGGTAAAATAATAAGAGATAATTTCAAGAAATAATTTATAATTATTTCTGTCTTAAAATGAACTTTATCGTAAATATACTTAATCTATGAGGTGTACTTCATATACTCTCCTTAAAATATTAGGTCCTTACATATGAAATTGGCGTTTTGTATGGGAGGAACAAAAAGTCGAATATTTTTTAATATAATATATTTAATTAATCAAAGTATGAACCATTATTTTCTATGCACTTTTGCCATCTCATAGGTAGTTCATTGATCCCTTTACTAAAAAAACCAGTCGGACGGGAATCAATAAAATCTTGAAGGCGATTTGGACAGCCCCATCGGAGTTGAATTTTTTCCCTTGCAAGAAGTTATCCAAATTTCGAAAAAAATGGTAATCTGTTGGAGCAAGGTCCGGGGAGTACGGAGGATGTCTTAGACTTTCCAATTGAAGCTCTTCTAATTTAGTAGCCGTCTGTTGCGCAGTGTGTGGTCTAGCGTTGTCGTGAAGCAGCAGTGGCGTGGAGCGATTGACCAGCCTAGGTTGTTTAGCCGCTAGCTTTTCCATCATGGTTTGCAATTGCTGACAATAGACATCAGCCGTAATAGTCTGGCCAGATTTGAGAAAACTGTAATGAACAATACCGGCACTAGTCCACCAAACGCTTACAAGTAACTTTTTTGGGGTTAATTTTCGCTTGGGGCAGGATTTGGCTGGCTGGCCAGGATCCAACCATTGCGCTGAGCGCTTCCGATTATCATAAGGAACCCATTTTTCTTCTCAGGTAATGATTCAGTTTAAAATACCTTCATTATTGTGCCGGTTTAGTAATGTAACGCAGCAGTCGACGCGCGTTTGCCGGTTTGCTTCAGTCAATTCGTGAGGTACCCACCTTTCAAGCTTTTTAATCTTCCCAATTTGCTTCAAGTGAATTAAAACAGTTTTATCACTAACATCGCAGCCTGCAGCTAACTCGGACGTGGTTTGCGATGGATCCGCTTCCACAATAGCCTTCAACTCTTCATTATCAACTTGAGTCTCAGGCCGTCCACGGGGCTTGTTCTGCAGGTCGAAATTTCCAGAACGAAAACGTTGGAACCAAAAACGAACTGTGTTTTCTTTTGCAACACGACCGCCATACACATCATTCACCCTTCGAGTTGTTTCCGCAGCACTAGTGCCACGGCGGAACTCGTACTCGTAAATAATGCGATATTTTAAGTTTTCCATTTTGTAAAATGAGTGACGCAAACAGAAAAAAACAGAAGAAAAAAACAAATGAATGACGATCATCGAAGCACAAATACATGAGTCTATAGCTGTACAAATTTGAATTTGGAATTCCTTACCAAAGAGGAGAAATTTGTGATTAAAGTGGCCAGTACGAAAAACGCCAATTTCATATGTAAGGACCTAATATTACATAAAATACAGGCTATTGTACCATGTGATTCTAGGATTAGACTGTATTTAAAAAAACAGATTTTTTTTTTATGGTAATTTTGTTTAGTAATGTTATTCTTTAAATATCTTTAGTGTTATGGGCAAGGAACCGAATAATTTTTCCCTGTCGGTATAAATTAAAAATGTCGCGACGACTAGGTTCGCTATAATTTAGAATATTATGAACACAAGTGAGAAAATTATCCACTTGTTTTTATTTCGTGTTTGAAAGGATTTAAGTTATTTATTTAAAGTTTAGAGGGCAAAAAGGAAGTTAATTCCAAGAAAAAAAAAATAATTTAGAAAAGTTAAGAAGCAACTAAGAGATTTCCTTATTATAGGTATGCGATTGTTAATTTTTCATTTATATATTGCCTTTATTCGTTAAAAGCTAATGACTATACTAGTATATATAGGACAGCTTTCTGCAAAGAGCTTTAATACAATTATATTTATTTTAATCTCTCTTATAGTGTAATAAAAACTGTACCGCTTATATCTAAACATTACACTCGAACTATGACAGTTAATGAGTTTTTTTTTCCAAAATTTCAAGCGATTTGGCTCTGGTGTTAAATTCATATTTTCAAGGTTACAGCGTTTATGCTTTCCAGTGTCAATATGATTCGGTGCAGCATCCATATTAGATTTTTTTTTAATAATGTTTAAGTGCACTCATTTATAAAGAGATTTATTAATTTAATTTTTTGTTGTTCCCTAATTACGTGATTTTCTAATACTGTATTTTGATAAATTTTGATTGGATTTAGTGTGAAACCTTTTTAAGTAGTTAGTGAAGTTTTTGGGTTTTTAAGATGGGTGTTGACGACAGAACATCCCTAGTCGACGGCGTTATAGTTCGGCCATGCGGTTGCTCGTGTCCCGTGACATGAGTGGGTAGTCTACCGCGCACCGCGAATCGCGTTATTTAGATATAAGTAAATAATAGTGCTTGTTTAAGCTAATTTGTGTGCAATCTTTATTAAAATACGTGTTTATTTCACGTACTTTGTTATTCAATCAACCAACATTAGTTACAGTAAAATAATGAACCCTAGTATACAATGGGTATTATATTTTTTTCTTTTTACATCGACTGAAGAGATATAACTTAAGCTATGTATTAAAATCATATTCATTTTCCTTAATTAACTACGTAGCGACTTTTATTACTTCTAATGTTCGTTTTATTCCAATAAATAAAATATTCTCTTACAACATTAAGCTTTATAATTATTTCATTTTGAGACCTTCTAGATATTTATTCATTAGACATAATAAATTGAGTTGTCATCCTGAAATATTTAAGAATGATCACATTATATATTCACTAACTTTATTCAACTTTTTATGATCGTTTTTATTTACTGGGATAATAAAGAAAAATAGACAGTAGAAATATACGATCATAATTGCTTACTCTACAAAAAAGCAAATTGTTTTTACGAATCGGCGCTATATTGACTTGGTATCGTTAGGTACCTTGTATATACAATATTATGTATTTTATACGTCGTAGCTCAACATACAGTTGTAATATCTGAATCTGGAAAATAACTAAATAGCTAGCTGTTTACTTAACAATAAACTGAATTAAAGTATGAAAATAACAAAATTATTCTGCTTTCACCTTTAGATTATTCATTCTCTAAGTTAAATTAAGTCTCGAATGTACAAACAAGTTGTGAAACTAGTTATCCCGTTTACTTATAATAATCAAAGTTATACGCAGTTATTAAGTTCTCAGAAATGTTATATTCGAGTCCTTCTGATCGAATATAAGGATTCTTATTACTTTCATTCAACACCGAACGTCCCCGTTACATCAAAGAGCTTGTTATAAGAAATACGAATGTTACGGTTGCCTTTGAAGATTAATATCCACAACTTTGTTTGGATTAATGCATTATTCATATTAAAAGTATATAAATATCTAATATTTATATTCTACTTCCCACTGAACATAAAATAAGTAAGTTACAATAAATATGTTACATAAACCCTATAAGTTATACATATTTATGGTCAGATAGATTATAATATTAGGGCCTTACATATGAAATTGGCGTTTTGTATGGGAGGAACAAAAAGTCGAATATTTTTTAATATAATATATTTAATTAATCAAAGTATGAACCATTATTTTCTATGCACTTTTGCCATCTCATAGGTAGTTCATTGATCCCTTTACTAAAAAAACCAGTCGGACGGGAATCAATAAAATCTTTGAAGGCGATTTGGACTGCCCCATCGGAGTTGAATTTTTTCCCTTGCAAGAAGTTATCCAAATTTCGAAAAAAAATGGTAATCTGTTGGAGCAAGGTCCGGGGAGTACGGAGGATGTCTTAGACTTTCCAATTGAAGATCTTCTAATTTAGTAGCCGTCTGTTGCGCAGTGTGGTCTAGCGTTGTCGTGAAGCAGCAGTGGCGTGGAGCGATTGACCAGCCTAGGTTGTTTAGCCGCTAGCTTTTCCATCATGGTTTGCAATTGCTGACAATAGACATCAGCCGTAATAGTCTGGCCAGATTTGAGAAAACTGTAATGAACAATACCGGCACTAGTCCACCAAACGCTTACAAGTAACTTTTTTGGGGTTAATTTTCGCTTGGGGCAGGATTTGGCTGGCTGGCCAGGATCCAACCATTGCGCTGAGCGCTTCCGATTATCATAAGGAACCCATTTTTCTTCTCAGGTAATGATTCAGTTTAAAATACCTTCATTATTGTGCCGGTTTAGTAATGTAACGCAGCAGTCGACGCGCGTTTGCCGGTTTGCTTCAGTCAATTCGTGAGGTACCCACCTTTCAAGCTTTTTAATCTTCCCAATTTGCTTCAAGTGAATTAAAACAGTTTTATCACTAACATCGCAGCCTGCAGCTAACTCGGACGTGGTTTGCGATGGATCCGCTTCCACAATAGCCTTCAACTCTTCATTATCAACTTGAGTCTCAGGCCGTCCACGGGGCTTGTTCTGCAGGTCGAAATTTCCAGAACGAAAACGTTGGAACCAAAAACGAACTGTGTTTTCTTTTGCAACACGACCGCCATACACATCATTCACCCTTCGAGTTGTTTCCGCAGCACTAGTGCCACGGCGGAACTCGTACTCGTAAATAATGCGATATTTTAAGTTTTCCATTTTGTAAAATGAGTGACGCAAACAGAAAAAAACAGAAGAAAAAAACAAATGAATGACGATCATCGAAGCACAAATACATGAGTCTATAGCTGTACAAATTTGAATTTGGAATTCCTTACCAAAGAGGAGAAATTTGTGATTAAAGTGGCCAGTACGAAAAACGCCAATTTCATATGTAAGGACCTAATATTACATAAAATACAGGCTATTGTACCATGTGATTCTAGGATTAGACTGTATTTAAAAAAACAGATTTTTTTTTTATGGTAATTTTGTTTAGTAATGTTATTCTTTAAATATCTTTAGTGTTATGGGCAAGGAACCGAATAATTTTTCCCTGTCGGTATAAATTAAAAATGTCGCGACGACTAGGTTCGCTATAATTTAGAATATTATGAACACAAGTGAGAAAATTATCCACTTGTTTTTATTTCGTGTTTGAAAGGATTTAAGTTATTTATTTAAAGTTTAGAGGGCAAAAAGGAAGTTAATTCCAAGAAAAAAAAAAAATAATTTAGAAAAGTTAAGAAGCAACTAAGAGATTTCCTTATTATAGGTATGCGATTGTTAATTTTTCATTTATATATTGCCTTTATTCGTTAAAAGCTAATGACTATACTAGTATATATAGGACAGCTTTCTGCAAAGAGCTTTAATACAATTATATTTATTTTAATCTCTCTTATAGTGTAATAAAAACTGTACCGCTTATATCTAAACATTACACTCGAACTATGACAGTTAATGAGTTTTTTTTTCCAAAATTTCAAGCGATTTGGCTCTGGTGTTAAATTCATATTTTCAAGGTTACAGCGTTTATGCTTTCCAGTGTCAATATGATTCGGTGCAGCATCCATATTAGATTTTTTTTTAATAATGTTTAAGTGCACTCATTTATAAAGAGATTTATTAATTTAATTTTTTGTTGTTCCCTAATTACGTGATTTTCTAATACTGTATTTTGATAAATTTTGATTGGATTTAGTGTGAAACCTTTTTAAGTAGTTAGTGAAGTTTTTGGGTTTTTAAGATGGGTGTTGACGACAGAACATCCCTAGTCGACGGCGTTATAGTTCGGCCATGCGGTTGCTCGTGTCCCGTGACATGAGTGGGTAGTCTACCGCGCACCGCGAATCGCGTTATTTAGATATAAGTAAATAATAGTGCTTGTTTAAGCTAATTTGTGTGCAATCTTTATTAAAATACGTGTTTATTTCACGTACTTTGTTATTCAATCAACCAACATTAGTTACAGTAAAATAATGAACCCTAGTATACAATGGGTATTATATTTTTTTCTTTTTACATCGACTGAAGAGATATAACTTAAGCTATGTATTAAAATCATATTCATTTTCCTTAATTAACTACGTAGCGACTTTTATTACTTCTAATGTTCGTTTTATTCCAATAAATAAAATATTCTCTTACAACATTAAGCTTTATAATTATTTCATTTTGAGACCTTCTAGATATTTATTCATTAGACATAATAAATTGAGTTGTCATCCTGAAATATTTAAGAATGATCACATTATATATTCACTAACTTTATTCAACTTTTTATGATCGTTTTTATTTACTGGGATAATAAAGAAAAATAGACAGTAGAAATATACGATCATAATTGCTTACTCTACAAAAAAGCAAATTGTTTTTACGAATCGGCGCTATATTGACTTGGTATCGTTAGGTACCTTGTATATACAATATTATGTATTTTATACGTCGTAGCTCAACATACAGTTGTAATATCTGAATCTGGAAAATAACTAAATAGCTAGCTGTTTACTTAACAATAAACTGAATTAAAGTATGAAAATAACAAAATTATTCTGCTTTCACCTTTAGATTATTCATTCTCTAAGTTAAATTAAGTCTCGAATGTACAAACAAGTTGTGAAACTAGTTATCCCGTTTACTTATAATAATCAAAGTTATACGCAGTTATTAAGTTCTCAGAAATGTTATATTCGAGTCCTTCTGATCGAATATAAGGATTCTTATTACTTTCATTCAACACCGAACGTCCCCGTTACATCAAAGAGCTTGTTATAAGAAATACGAATGTTACGGTTGCCTTTGAAGATTAATATCCACAACTTTGTTTGGATTAATGCATTATTCATATTAAAAGTATATAAATATCTAATATTTATATTCTACTTCCCACTGAACATAAAATAAGTAAGTTACAATAAATATGTTACATAAACCCTATAAGTTATACATATTTATGGTCAGATAGATTATAATATTAGGGCCTTACATATGAAATTGGCGTTTTGTATGGGAGGAACAAAAAGTCGAATATTTTTTAATATAATATATTTAATTAATCAAAGTATGAACCATTATTTTCTATGCACTTTTGCCATCTCATAGGTAGTTCATTGATCCCTTTACTAAAAAAACCAGTCGGACGGGAATCAATAAAATCTTTGAAGGCGATTTGGACTGCCCCATCGGAGTTGAATTTTTTCCCTTGCAAGAAGTTATCCAAATTTCGAAAAAAAATGGTAATCTGTTGGAGCAAGGTCCGGGGAGTACGGAGGATGTCTTAGACTTTCCAATTGAAGATCTTCTAATTTAGTAGCCGTCTGTTGCGCAGTGTGGTCTAGCGTTGTCGTGAAGCAGCAGTGGCGTGGAGCGATTGACCAGCCTAGGTTGTTTAGCCGCTAGCTTTTCCATCATGGTTTGCAATTGCTGACAATAGACATCAGCCGTAATAGTCTGGCCAGATTTGAGAAAACTGTAATGAACAATACCGGCACTAGTCCACCAAACGCTTACAAGTAACTTTTTTGGGGTTAATTTTCGCTTGGGGCAGGATTTGGCTGGCTGGCCAGGATTCAACCATTGCGCTGAGCGCTTCCGATTATCGTAAAGAACCCATTTTTCATCACAGGTAATGATTCGGTTTAAAATACCTCCATTATTGTGACGGTTTAGTAATGTAACCCAGCAGTCGACGCGCGTTTGCCGGTTTGCTTCAGTCAATTCGTGAGGTACCCACCTTTCAAGCTTTTTAATCTTCCCAATTTGCTTCAAGTGAATTAAAACAGTTTTATCACTAACATCGCAGCCTGCAGCTAACTCGGACGTGGTTTGCGATGGATCCGCTTCCACAATAGCCTTCAACTCTTCATTATCAACTTGAGTCTCAGGCCGTCCACGGGGCTTGTTCTGCAGGTCGAAATTTCCAGAACGAAAACGTTGGAACCAAAAACGAACTGTGTTTTCTTTGCAACACGACCGCCATACACATCATTCACCCTTCGAGTTGTTTCCGCAGCACTAGTGCCACGGCGGAACTCGTACTCGTAAATAATGAGATATTTTAAGTTTTCCATTTTGTAAAATGAGTGATGCAAACAGAAAAAAACAGAAGAAAAAAACAAATGAATGACGATCATCGAAGCACAAATACATGAGTCTATAGCTGTACAAATTTGAATTTGGAATTCCTTACCAAAGAGGAGAAATTTGTGATTAAAGTGGCCAGTACGAAAAACGCCAATTTCATATGTAAGGACCTAATAGTTGTCTTCGAATGTTTTTTTTTTTCAAATATTTTTTAATTCTGAAAATAACTTGTCTTTTACTAATACAATTAGTTGATTAACATTATGAATTTAATTTGATTTATAACAAAGCACTATAAACCATGTTATACCTATTTCTAAAATAGATATAAATCGTTCGGCGGTAGATCTAGTGGTAATGAAATTCGAATATAAATAAATAGATATTATATTATATTTTTATTTACCACTATTAAGTAAAGTTATTGAGAATAGATATTACAAGCCTCAGCTTGTAATATGAATGATTGAATTTATAAGCTATATCTAATCTCAATTAGATATAGCTTATAAATTCAATCATGTCATCATCATGTGAGGATCAATGAAGAATCATGTGAGGATTGTCTTCATTCAAATAAACCAATCTGTAGTCTATATGTATATATTACATATACAATACATATACAAAGGTATAACAAAACACAAATTCTTACAAAAATAAAGGATTCATATAAAGAAATATCATTATAATAATATATGTATCCAATTTAAGAAACGATTTTTAAATTTTATTGACGTCTTAAGCATTAATGAATAATTTAATTTATTCCTATCTCTGATAAACAAAATGATTCATTAGTAATTAAAAACGACATTAAATCTAAATAGAGAAATATAAAATAGCTGAGTGAGCCTACTTAAATATTTTTGATTATATTAAGGCTTTTTTATATAGTACTTCTCAAAATACCTTTTTTTAATAACATTATTCGAAGCGTGATGATATTATTGTAAAAACAGATAAAGATAAATTGTCAACTTAAGATAATAAAAAGGTCAGGCAAGACATTCACAATTTCATAGAAATAAGAAGCTTTAGAATATCGATTTTGGCAACGGTCTAACGTTTACGTGTGCCTGGGCGTCCATAAAAAGTGCCGAATGTAACGTCGCCAATTTACTAAATTGTGACTTTTATCGGCGTCATGTTGTCAGTTTGGTAAAATCCTTTGTGACAGACATTACACAGTCTGAAATGTCTGCAAAATATGTATTTATTCCATTTTTCAAATGATTATTTAGGAATAAAACAATCAAAAATTAGTTAAATAAGTTTTACTTCTCGAAGAAAATTGACATTGATGATCTTTTCTCAAACTTACCTTCACTTTGCCCTTTACTCAGATCCTTAGTCGAGTGGCTGTTATATTTTTCTTCATGAATTCAAGCTATCACTTCTTCGAGCAACCAAGAGAAAGTACCTACTCCTAAAATAATTAAATCACAGAGAAGAAATATCATAAATAAAATCACTATATCAAAAATATCACAATAAAAATGGGTTATTATCTCTTTGGAACTGTCATAAAAAAACAATATTTTTTGTATAATAATAATATAGAAAAGTTTTAAAAATTAAAAATTGGATTTTCGACGTATGTAGATATCTCGATTAACATACACACAAAAAATATGATCAAACAAAATAGTATCGTTATAATATTTTGTAAAATAAATTGTATAAAATGTATGGAATAAAATTAAAGAAGTTATTCAAATTACTGTGATTATCAGGGCGAACTCTATAGCTAATATATAATTATTTATATAATTACTATAGTAATTTGTAACACAGCAGTTTGCGATTGTGTCGTAATAATTAAATTTTAATGGCTACTAAAAATTCTTGTTTTCAATATTGTCAACTATGCGCGTAACAAGAGCAGAGATAGTACCGTAGCTAATGTTAATACACTTTTAATTTACTTAAGTACCCCTTGCTGCATACATTTTCTGCGTTATAAAATTTCCTGTACCTATATTTACTTAAAAATATGAGTGAAGTTTTGAAACCATTGTAATATTTTCCCAAGTATAATTATAGACTTATGAATAATAACTATTTCTGGCAGACTTTTCTCTTATATAAATTACTTATAAGCTAAATACGAGGTTATTTATTTTTCAATGAAATCGATAAAATATAACTAAGAATAAATATAAAGATTTTAAAAAGATTATAGACTTGATTAAACATGTTTTTATTCATGTTTTTCAATAGATCAAATGATAAATTAGCATAAAATTTACAAAGTTATTTCAATAATAAGAAATATTGCAGAAAAATAGTATATCTCATTTTCTAGTTTGAAAGCATTCCTTCTTCGACCCTTTGAGACAAGGATCTTTAACTTTCAATATTATGACTAATATGAAAATCCTGCATAGGCCCATCAGTGCTGCTGTGAGGGCAGCGACCCCGGAGTGTCAGACTCCTACTGACTACAAACCCCCGGGATGTCCTTCCAATCACTCCACCCGAGCTTGGGGAACCAAATAAGTCCAGTTGCCCATGGAGCTAATAGCCTATTCAGGCTTCTTCTCCGGGAGGGGCCTGTGTTCCGTCCCAAATTTATTCTTGGGAAAGAGTGAAACAATTCAAAATGAATCTGTGAACTTAATTAACAATTGTATACATTATTATAGTATTGATTTAATTGAATCCGTGTATATTTATAGTCTTTGTCAAGTGCATAAAATGTAATTACGACATTTAGCGCAATATAAAAATTGAATATGTTGTGAAATACGATAGAAAAAAATATAAATAATTTATGTATTATACTCAATATGAAAATACAATTTGCGAACGAAAATGTAATTATTCGGGCAGAAAAGTTTCCTTGGCCTTTTAATTGATTCATTTAATCGAATCAGTTACAGAGTAATTATTTTGCCGTAGACAATAAACAGTGTTGCGATAGGCTATAAAACTTCTATTGTTTCTCCAACACGAGTTAAGCGAGATGTAATTGAATCGAAGCCACTCAGAAGCTTCGCCCCGAGCAAATTAATTATGAACCGCATTTACTGACGTTGTTACATGCTTTGACAGTTCCTTGATGGGACCTGCACTGGGCGTGTTCGAATAGCAACGCGCACGTAACGTAATTTAGCTGTAGGTTAGAAAGGTTGCGTTCCTTCCTTATGAAGCGAATTTAATTTAGGTAAAGGAACACTTAAAGTCAAAGTAAGAGCGTATCCTTGCAATTTACGGCGCACATTCATGTAAATGAATACGTTCATTGATATCATTATTGTCTGTCATGTTCCATTGCTTTTTATATTGCATCTATAGAATTAAAATGTCGAGTGGCTCATGGTAGAAATAGTAATAATTATTAGATCTCAACGAGCTTCATTAATGGCTTTATGAATTCATGCCCGTGTAACAGGGTAGGTACCTGAATGGCCTAGCTCAATAAAAAAAACAAATACTGTTACATAAAATTTATTTAAAAAAAAAAAGGAAATATACACACGCGACTCGCGAAAAATTCGGACGGATGGATTCGGGAGTGCTTGTTGTTCCTTTTTGGTTTTAAAAGGAACAGAGGACTCAACTAAGGAATCGGCGACTCAGGCAACCCCCCCTAGGTTGGCACGGTCACAGGTCGGCGACCCTGGGACGATCGCTGCGAGACACGCCGGGGCTCGCAGTCCTTGAGGCTGGGGCGATATCAGTGACCGCTCCCAGGCTCCCGCAAGCAAGGAGAGTTCCTTAAAGGGATCGTGGAAAAACCCGGTTACACTATCCGGGTCCACGATAGCAACACAACCAGTTGGCACAGTCAGAGACAATAGACAGACTATATAATAAGTGAGTATGTCTTCTCACTATTAAAGTTAAAATAGCAATGACAAATGCGATTGTCTGAGGCAGTAAAATAAATAATCTAGGCCACGCCTATAGATGTTTCCCGAATGTATTAAGGGTTGCAAGCCCTAGCGTAACTCCTTCAAAATATGTTATGTGTGAGTGATTGGGTAACTAAAATAAATATATGTATATATAATACCAGTTATGTAAAAGAGGGAGGAAGTATTATAGCGTGACATAAATCACCGCTACACCCGCTAGGTGGGCCGATGATCTGGTGATTGAGGTTGTGAGGAATTGGTTGCCGAAAGTTAGCGACCGCCATGAGTGGAATGGAATGGAAAATGCCTTCACAAAGCGGTTGAAAGTGTAACAAGAGATGCTCTAAGCCAGATCTGTCTTGTAAAGAGACTATTAAATCAGGTTGAGATCCATTCGAAGCCATAGAGGCTTTTACGGTGATGATGCAGTATAATATTTTATTTTATGTGGTTTCTGTATACAGAATAGTTATATGCTGGTCATAAGTCAAGGAGTACGTCGTAAAGTATATACTTAAAACGTAAAGCTTTGATAGTTATTCCACTCGGGAGCCACCTGTTTAAATCTTGTGTCATTATCTTTTATTTCTTAATAGGATAAAAATTGCGTAAATATGCAATCATGATTATAAAAAGTTTAAAATACAAAGATTACTTTTGAGCAGTGGTCGATAACATAAACGCATAAAAAAGCACGATCTTGTTATAATATTGCTGCTAGAAAATTTTCGACATATTTAAAACCAAGGAAATTGATTGATTGTAGAGCTCGTAGACTTATTAACGATGGCTCTTTGACGGAGACTAAAATTGCTGAACACCGAGCATCGACGTAAACCTACGTCACAATCTTTTACCGGTCGCACAGTGGCGAGTGTTCTCAGAAGTTACATTCTCTGATTCTACTAACTAACTACTAAACTAAACTAAAAAAAACTACTAAACACTGTGTTGGATACCATCCGTATTGCGGTGGATATTCCTTACATCCGTACGAAAAGATTCGCTTCTACATTCATCATGCTAAGAAAATATGCTTCCGGTGAGCATATTTCCACAATCTTATGACCCGGTAATCTATAAGAGAAGAGTGAATAAGCGTTTGTTGGCCGGACGCGGTCCATCTTCAGACTCATCTTCATCTTCCACCAGGTGTGATTAAGTTCATGGGTCCACCTGTAAATCATTAAAAAAAAAATAGTTAGTAAAATAGAATACAACTGTAGTTGGTGTTCCTCTTATATCAATATTTGAGCGTGTAAATTAACTGGAGATAGCCCGTTACGACAGCCGCGGATAACTTTCCTACGCAAACAGTATAATTCACTTCACAGGGATTTATTGGTTGAAGTGTTGAAGGGAGTTGTGGTGCTAGATGGCTCGTAAATATTCCATTCAAGGTTCTGTCGTCATTGGTCACTCAGGATTATTCATGTCGCGTCGGCTTTTTGCCAGATTTTGCCCTATTTGCTAAAAACTTCTTTCATATTTATTTGTTATGGTTCATATTGTCCTGTTACTGTAATGATAGATAATAATGACGTCATTAGTTGGCACGAAAGTTTTCGTCAAAGTTTGTGGTAAGCGGAGTGTGAAGTGTTATTTATGTAGGCCAGCATGACCGCAGCAACTATCGGCTACTGCCGATACGACGAGCGTACCCCTCGGTAATCGAACTTTTTTACTGTACTATAATACATTGCGTCAGTTACTACAAAGTTACGCAGTCAGAATAAAAATAAGTTGAAAGTGTTTTTACGGAGCTACAACTTCAGTTTTTCTTTATCTTTAATTTTTTTTTCTCCTATCGTTTATTTTTATTTATTTTTTGGTTTGCTAGTCGTTAAAAGATTTTTTGAAACCGTTCTCTATTTACCAATATCGTTAATAATGGTAAACCTTAAATATTTTTATTACCATCTTTGAAAAATGGACATAAACTATTAAAATTGAACCAATAAGTCGAGTCGACATTAGGTACGATAGATATTGTAATAATTTTGCTAGAAAATAGCTTACACTGTTGGGAAATGGTAATCCAGTCACATTTTCTTCGAAAAAGTTCACATACAAATTCCGATTCCTAGATTGACGGAGAAAAGTGAAAAAGTATATCTACATGCATTAATATATAATCACACGTTCCGACTACGAGAACTTGCACTTTGTCATATTGCTGTTGATGTGAGGTCTGAGCTTTCAAGAGAAATGGTTCATCGTCTCTAGGGCATTGCCTCTGTCTCGATAGTTGAACTCTGTGTGGTATACATACAATATATGCCTTGAATACATAGGTAATACTTACTGTACGTCCGCAAGTTTTACTTTTACATAAACAATCCTTTTTGTTTTCATCAGTTGTTAAGAAATACATAAACGTGATTTTAGTAAAACAGTGAAAAGTAATATTATTAAAGTATTCTGCCCACAGTGAAAATTAAATTTTAAAAAAATGTAGATGATTTTAGGTGGTAAAAGATATAATACCCTTCATAGAAATCTTTGCTGATGATATTGGTACCACTAAACTGCAATTTTTTTTATATCATCTACTTACAAAATGATCAAATACAAAATTCTCCTTATCTAGCGTTCTGGTGTAGAATTGAATAATAAAAAACCTTAATATTGATTTGCCTTTCAATAAGTATTGAGCATTTTAGTATTTAATTTAATTATTTAATTTAATTATTTTAATCTTCAATACCTATTCAACTCAGAAAATCAAATTTCAGTGAAAATAGGACCCAAATAATTTAATCTGTTTCTATTACGATCCCAATTATATAACTTGAGTAGTAATTATGAGTAACTGCTTTCAGAGCACTGTAATTTTCCTTAATCTATGATTAAAGTAATGAACTTTCTTTGTTTCCTCAGCTTTGATTACACTTTAATTCAACCTGTTTATTTTTGCAAAAAAATATAATTCTCTAAAAACGAAAATAAGCGTCTAATGTTATTATGTTATCTTTCTTTCCATTTTATCATTAAATATTTAGTTTTTCTGTCTCCTTTTATACATTTTGTAAGAATCTTATATTTATTATTATTATCAACACGAAGGCCAGTATAAAATAAATAAAGGTGTGAAGTGAAAGTAAAATGATCCAAAAGTACATTGAGTACTTGGACTTACTGTCTCAATAACTATTATTAACTGAACTCCTAAAAATAAATTGTAAGCTCAATCTTTTGCAGTTTTATCGACTCTTTCTGATCCTTCACTTCTATTTGACTTTTTAAAATCGTATTGTGCAAACATTAATTATCTTTACTACATTTATATAATCTGTGCAATTTTAATCTAAATCACGTTACTTAACTACCATTAACATTTTTCACCTTTTTTTTACTGACTCGACAAATTGATAACATTGCTTCTGATGGAAAGTATAGTGGAGTTCAAGAACAGTAACGACCGCCAAGTGACGGTAATCCATTGACAGCCGCCATCGCCATGTCGGCCCGCATATACCACAAAGGAAAGTCTCTAAGTATATGCACAATTCGGTATACACAAAATGATCCCGAAACACGACAGGCCGAAGCGAGTCACTATGTCCGTTTTTACATCTATGTACTGTGATCAGACCCAATTCGGACAATCGCCCTACCACTTCAAAACCTAACTGTATTCAAATTTCTTCAATATACTTGGTGTCTCAAAAGATTTCATTTCCCTATTCCCAAACAATGTATTTTAATATTTAATAAACATTTTTTCAATAAACTTCTTACTTTCGTTTTTTAATCGATTTTTTTAATGTGAGTTTTCTTTTAAGACCCCTTGTACAAAAAGTTTAAATGAAAAGGATAATATAAATCATAAATTTAAAGTTTATAAAGTTCATTATAAAAGTAAAACGCGAGAATTAATTCTAATCAGATCTATAAGGCTAACGAGGATTTTATTGCGTCATACTTCTTGTTGACAGTTTTTGAGTCGTATTTATCGCGACCCATAGGAAACTCAATTATGAACCTTCGCCGACGATGTTGACCGAATCTCCGTGTAAACACACCCCTCTGTCTCTTTCGACCTTACCTCTCCATATAATTTTCAACGATGCTCGATAAAATGTGATATTCATATTTTATAATAAGCCTTACATAATATATATGTTATTTATACAAAATTCATGCAATTAAAAAAAATCATAATAAAGAAAAACCTATTTATTAAATGTGCTTTTACCTTAATTACATGAGTTAAAAAAATTTGGTAAGATAAGCTTGCAGCTTGGCAGCTTAGCATTGAAAAAATACTTATACACACTATACCTGTTGATTCATTAAATATATTTTTAATTTCATATTTCTTTTAGTTTTTTTAGATATTTGATTTCCACGAAAACTATAACCTCTTAAATATTGAAATATAATTGTTAAGTATTATCCTTCGTCGTTGCATCATGGTGAAGACATAAACTATAAATATTACCGTGGGTTACGTTGAAACATAAAATATTACAAAAGAACTGGATTATATTGTAATAAATAAAATAAATGTTAGGGTCTTAACTAGTTTAACGGGCTTAATGGGACTTGTTGTCTGAAATTTAAGCCACTACCCTCGTTTACTGTACATGTTAATTTGTAAAGGCGTTTTACAAATTACTTTTAGGAAACATAAAACAGTATTCTGAAAGTACACTTAACGGCGCGGCGATAGAAGTCTTTCACAAAATCGTTCAAACAGAGATAAGATCTTTGCAAATATTTTAGTTGAGTCAAGTTAATTTAATCAGTTGACGTAAAAAAAATATTAGGCTTAAATAAACTTTTGATAAAATATTACTCTCGTCATCGTTTCAAATTACGGAAAGGAAATTTCCCTTGCATAATGTATCCGGAATAATTCATTCGGGCCAATTCGTTCAGTTCCACTGAAGTGGTCCAGGATTTATGTCTCCACAACTTTGCCTAAGTAACGTACGGTCACGGCGTTCCGCGTGAATAAATCAAATAACTCAATCCCCTTACAGGCCAACGTTACTCGTGTAAACTTATATTGAATTCACCTATAACTTTAGTAATTTAATTTTTTATCGTCGATATTATGCTCTAAGGAGTAAATACCTAATTTCGATAAAAAAGACGCGAGTCGCGACAACATTGATTTGCTTGCCGACAAAAGTTAAAAATAAAAGACGTCTTCTCAAAAAATTATTGTCACTAAAAAGCTATTGCTGGGAATGGCATATAAATTAAAGGACCATTTTCATCATGTAATAGTTTTCTCTAATAATGAGAGATATTTAAAATGTTAACATTAATTTCTTTTAGCAATTAATTAATTTTATAGTGTCTCATTGAATGACATCAAAAAACTGATTTCGGCACAATATCAAGACACTGATTAAGAATCGTGTCCGGTGTAATAATCTGCAAACACTGACCTCACGTAATATACGAATCAATTTCCTTGTGTCAACGCCGATGTCTTCACGCATGAAGGGTGGCGTTTATTTATTTAACCGTACAGTGGAATGCGTATTGTTCATTGATTGGATCGTGGCGGATATTTCAAAAAAGATGAAATGAAAGGTTCTCGAATAATCCGTCTTACTGGTGCGCAATACGGTTAGTTTGCTTTCGGCGCCGAAGCAATTTACTCGTGCAATGGAGCGAGAGAGACTGTCCGTTAGCTTTCGGTATACCTGACCTTTATCATCTCTATCTATCTCTGGTATAGTAGATATAATAAAATTATATTATTATTATATAAATCAATACTATCTTAATTGACTGTATATTTACAATGGAATCTGAAAAACACGATTTTTAAAGCAAATTAAAAAGTTGTCTTCTTAAGTTGTTTTGGGAGTCAAAGCTGCTCGCGTCCGTAGGCTTTACTCTAGTTTCCCTACACGTGACTCCTGGGTGGTGCTAAACGAGCAGCAGCGAGGTGGTAGGGCGTCGGTGCCCGTCTGGATCGCGACCACAGTACACGGGTGTAAAGCCCGTTATTGTGACCAGTTTTGGCTTGTCGCGTTTCGGGATCAGCTTCTGTATTTCCAGTAGCTCATATACCTAGAGACCTTCAGTCGTGGTATATGTGGGCCGACATGACGATGTAGACTATCAATGGATTTTCATCCTTTGATAGTCGCTTTCATTTTTAGACTACACTGTACTTACCATCAGGTACTCTGTAGTCACTATGTCGAGCCAGTGTAAAAAAAAAAACGGTTAGAGAAGAATTGATATGTTATTCTTTGGACAGTCATATAGTATAATGGTCCTAATTACATACAAAATACATAGTTGTACAAAATTTAAATAAATGAGTTCTTATTAAGCATTGCATAAGACGGAGATTTATAGACGCAACTTTAAGTTTGCTTAGACATGCCATTTTTTTAGTATGTAATAGAATACAGATAATTTGTTGATGTGGTAAGGCGATTGCTCGAACTGGGTCTTGATAATTAATAGTACACAAGTGTAAAGACCATCATAGTGATTCGCTTCAGTCTGTTGCGTTTCGGTGTCAGCTTGTCTACATGCAGTATCTTATGAATCAAGCTAGAGACCTTCAGTCGTGGTATATGTGGGCTGACATGTCGCTGACGAATGTCAATGGAAATTCGTCTTTTTAATAATCGCTTTCGTTTTTATACTAAACTGTACTTTTCGTTTGGTACACCATAGTAACATTGTCGAGCAAGTATAAAAAAAAGTTTATTTTAATAACAAAATAATATTTGTTGTTATTTTTAAAAAGTCTGGACTGAAAGTAAGTTATCCTGTGCTTTTCTTTATTCAAATGGACTTAGTATAATATATATAGGATTTAGTATAGTATATATAGTATGTTCCTTAGTATTATGTTCCTTGGTATTATGTTTACTTATGCCATGATATTTACACGCATTATTTTAGAAATATTGAGGCTCTCTCAATATGTGCTTTAGCTTAAGTGTTAATACTTATATTGTGTAACTATTATAAATGAAATTCGAAGTACTTACTTTTGCTGATTTAGTATTATTTTTTTACTACATTTATTTTACAACGCGAAGCATAAAGAGAGAAACGCACTAATCCTCAGCACACAACTCGGTTCGACCACGAATTTCCGCAATTAGTTTCTGGAGCTTACCTACAACATTAATCACGTGGTTTCTCCACTAAAGAAGCTTGGAAGAAAATCGCTAAGTTTTAGATTCCTGCTGTTTTTTATTAGTTTTTTACAGAATTAATTTAAGCACACCTCCGATACTATGCTATGTACTCAGAAGTACATATGTACTTAATATAATTGCTTTAAAATTAAATTAATAAGTAACGTATGTCTAATAGTTACGGACAAAATGCAATCACTTCGATAGAAAATCAAAAATACATTATAGAAATAAGATTGACAACATATTACTAGTAAATTTAAGGAATCTATGTTGGTGGTCAAGATAATGAAAATATGGCCGTATGCTTGTTACGTGACTGTTTTCTTAAAAAGAGGCGGTGAAAACATGAGCACAACGTTAAATTTAATACAATTATTTTTTGTTTAAAATAAAACCTTTATTTTTATCGACATAACATGTGTAAATATATTTGTGTACCTGTAATGCGACGCCAGTTAAGGTATACAGCATGGCGAATTGCACGCAGGTTACTAGCATTTAAACTGCTGCATGCACCTTGTCTGCACATAGTGCAAACCCCCGCATTGGACAAGCGGGGTGGGTTAAATGTCCAAACCCCTTCCCATGGATTCCACAAATATAGTAGAAAGAGAGAAGGGAGGCTTTAGCCCTGAAATGTGACGAAACTGGATAATATTATAATAATAATTCAATGCAAATAAATGATGTAATAATTCAAATCTTATTGGTACCTTTACATTTTTGGAAAAGAAAAGGCGGTGTAAATATATGGACTATAAGTCAAACATTATTTGGAGCAGATTTCTGTATGAGATTAAAGGCTTTTTCAACTGTAGCCTTACAAATTACCCATCTAATAGGGGTAGTGTGGGTCGACCCGCGATTTCACTGGGGCCTCCGATAATACCAAGCAGTTAGGAGTTTCAAGCCGTTTTTGTTTGTATTCCTTTGATTAGATTAACGGTGTCATCATTTGATTTGTGTTTTGATTAAATAGTCAATACAGATTTTTTTTATTTTTAAAATTGACATAAAACACCAATAGAAATATTTTAAAATATTCAACTGAAGACTTAATTTGTGTATTTGAAAATTATTATATGAGTATTTTAAGGTTTAACCATTTTTTTATACTGATTCAATAAAGTGACTACAGTACACCTGATAGAAAGCACAGTATAGTCCAAGAACAACAACAAATAGTAAGGCACGAAGATTCATCGACAGTTGCTATCATCCTGCCGGTTCACTTATGCCATGCCGAGTTTATTCTCAAGGTAGTCGCTTCCGAAACGCTAGTAGATCATCGTTAGGTTTCGTATTTAGGTGGCGACCCAAGTCGAGGTTCGTACCCACAGGGGTGCCCTTGCATTGCCACCCAACCCATAAATTGCCGGCTGAGCACCCTGTGTTCGCCCACCCACCCGGTTAAGTTGTGAAGACCTTTCCCGGTGAACAAACACGCGTAAATTCGAAAAAAAAAGCAATGCGAACGGCGCACGAATCCCGAACAGGGCCGCCAGCGTCCGTCAAAGCGTTTCCGCGAGAAACGAAGCTAGGCAAGCATGTACGACAACTACCGAAATCAGTTTTGGTTTCGGCGAAAGTTTCGGCCAATTTTGGCTGAAACCGAAACTGCCGCCGAAACTTGATTTTTGGCCGAAACTCGGCCGAAACCGAAACCGAAACCGAACTTTCGGTCGGACACTACCATTTATCCAGCCAGAAATACGAAACCTAACGGTGATCTACTAGCGTTTCGGAAGCGACTACCTTGAGAAGAAACGCCGAAAGAAACTCAAGGCTGCGTCGGAGTGTAACTGCGTCGTTTAGACGACAGTTGACGGATCTAAATCGCATTCCTCTATAGCAACAGAACTTAGTCAGTGCGTTATCACCCCACGTAAACATTCTTTAGAGGTTATGCTTTGATGGTACTGATTACATGTAAGTTTTTGTTTCATTTTTTTACTTGACCACGTTGACTTTTATACTTGACCACGGCCGAAATTTCGGTTTCGGTTTCAGTTTCGGCCGGAAAACCAGTTTCGGTCGGACTCTAATAAATGGTTTTGTCTTTGAAGAAAGCGCACGATCAGAATAAGGCGTAAAATCAATTCGAAATGTTAAATAAAGTAGTTTTATTAGTGTTTAATCTAATTTAATGGTTCCCAAAACTACATGTATTATATATTCGCTAATAATTATAAAATATCTAGGTCATATGCATACAGATATAATACAATTTGCCTATTTGATAGTGAAGTAAACAAAAAATATACTGACGCGACACTGAAAGCCGTGTGACGCGACAGGCAAGGAATGGAGCTTTAAATCTCCGGAGAATACGGGCAATTACGTGGATTCTGCTTTTATGTGGTATCCACGTTGTAATGTACATATTACGAATTTCAGTTTCATCCCAGATGGTAAAAATACTTGGGGAAATCTGATTTATGAATCTAAAGGGATTTTTGTGCTGACATACGCAGCTTCAATTGTATTATGATCAGCAATTCACCAGGCAATCTCTTACAAAGGAGTGCTTGTTATAAAGCTTTTTAACTTATTTACATTTAAATATATATTTTTATGATAAAATTAATCTCGTATACATGTCGTGGGCCGCTTATTAAATCCAACAACATTTTCTTCCACATTTATTCAACATTTAAAATCTACAAAGGTTAATTTTCACCTTTACTGAAAGTTCTTTCGTCTACTATAATTTAGTAAGCTAAAGGCAGCTTTTATTGTACCTTTTTATATTAAATTATTGTGCTTAGTAAAAAAAAAGTTATAAGGTAAAGCTTAGATGAATTTATACTAAATAATAAAATTCATATTAAAAGAAAGAGGTTTAAAAAGTTTTAGTTGATAACATTATAATATTAGCGGCTTCGCCCGCTTGAAGTTTATATGCTGCGTGAGAACGAGATAATATGTATTATAGCCTATATCGACCATAAAGATCAATTATGAATATTTTTAAAAAGTTGGTGAAATCGATTGAATGCCTGGTCCAATATTAGCTCCTACATGCTAACTTACAAATTTCACTTAATTATAATGTTGGTGTAGGTTTACAATAAGTAGGTTTCATCTGCCTTCACAGGATATCTGTACATATAATGTTTATTAACTTCCACCAATAAACATAGAGAAAATAAAACCGTGTTTCAAAATATTTCTTGTTACATCCAATATTTCAAACCGGTAATAAAATTGTCGAGGACTTTTAATAAATGTCACCGGCGGCTCAAAAGTGATATATGACTGTTTCAGTGGTCGGACACGACGAGCTAAAAAATGCTGCGTCAAGGGCCTTTCATAATATCGACCCTTTCTTGTCGAATCATTGTGGGTTATCGCTTATTATTTATAATGATATTTTGAATATTTATTATTGTATTAAAAATCTTCAATGTTGCAGAAAAAGTATAAAAAACTTGTAATATCGTTGCTAATGTATTTTTAAAATTTCTAGGTATAACAAATAGGAAATATTAGAGAGTTAAAAAAGTATACATTTTTTTAATATTTCTAATATTTATTTTAGTCTTAGTGGAACTCATGAGTAGGTGCTTCTCTATTATGTTTTATAATTAAAGCCTTTATATGTATTACGACTTGTATGTATTTTAATTAATTTCCGCTTTCCGAGTAGGCCAAAATGCTAGTTGCACTTTACTTAAAAGTGGCTTGAGTTAATAATAAGTGTGTCGACTGTACGGGGGTGACGTGGTCACTCTGTGACAAAAACCCCCTTAAATAAATAAATAGATTTTTTTAAATTTATTTTCATACAAATATTTGATTTCAGCGAGTCACTTATTTCAGCATGCAGCTGTGATGTGGGTGGTGACATTGATTAGACGGGTTACTTTCTTATTAAATTAGTCATGGCTTAAAAACATACAAAATATGTAATAAACTGCTATAAGTGGATGTATTCAGTAAGTTCATAATAAAACCAGTCTGTAACTTATTGAACCTGATTGAAATAAGTTCACGAGGTCACAACACTTGGCGACGGAACTACAATTAACACCCTGGAATTTTCTGCCCCCGGCTACGCCACCACTTTAATGTTCTACCTCATTTCCTAGTCAGGCAACACAAAGTAGGCTAAACTTAATTACTGGCACAGAAAAAATATTCTATGAATAAAAATATATTTTGCTTTGATTGTCGTACAAGTTAATTTAATCTAAGAAAAAAGAAAAAGATTATTTACTGGAATTTTATAAATATAGATCGTTAATGAAAACCATATTTTATATGAAAATGTTATCTAAAAATGCTAAATGTTATATCTGCTGTTTTGTGAAAGTCCTACATTACTTACATGGGTTATTATAACATATATATATATATGTAAATACAAAAGATAGGAACTAGTCCAGTTTCTAGTTTCTTTTTTCTGAAGCATGTTTATGTTTAAGTTTTGGGAGTCGAAGCTGCTCGCATCTGTGGGCCCTAGTTTCCCTACACGTGACTCCTGGGTGGTGCTAAACGAGCAGCAGCGAGGTGGTAGGGCGTCGGTGCCCGTCTGGATCGCGACCACAGTACATGGATGTAAAGCCCGTCATAGTGACCAGTTTCGGCTTGTCGCGTTTCGGGATCAGCTTGTGTATATCCAGTAGCTCATATACCTAGAGACCTTCAGTCGTGGTATATGTGGGCCGACATGACGATGTAGACTTTCAATGGATTTTCATCCTTTGATAGTCGCTTTCATTTTCGGACTACACTGTACTTACCATCAGGTACTCCGTAGTCACTATGTCGAGCCAGATTAAAAAAAAAGTAATATTTGATTTTAAATAGAAAAATCTGCTCGGATAAATATCTGCAGAGGGTATTAAATAACACGCTGCGGTCCAATCGAACATAGTCGTTGAATACACAATATGTTCAATTCCCTTGTATACTTTCCCAGATTGCCGATAGAGTAAAGATATTCAAATATTTACCAAACTAACCAAACAAAATCAATGACACCTGTTACTGGATTTACTTTACTTTTTTCAACACGCGTATAGCGTTATGCAAATATAAGATATTTCTCGGTACAATATTCCGTAGCAATTTAAAGGTAAATTGGGTAGGTAAGCAATTGATATTCTGATCCGGTTTGGGAATTTTTGCGAGGATTCTATCGAATCCACTTCTGATTCACATAGGAACACATCGCGCCTCTTTTCCTTTAATATCTGCTTTCTTCTTCAAAATGTAATTTAATTCTCTTCGATATCTTTCAATTGTAAGTTAGCCTTATCTAGGTAGCCTTTAAGATTCCACATCACAATTTGTATATTATCTTCTGAAATGTTTTTTCTGTCATTACGCTTTTCTATTCGTTCGGTGTATGTTGTATATATTTTTTTAATTCATATTAAATTTAATTCCCTATCTGTTAGCAATAAATACAATATTTCTATTTTCATCTTTCTGGAACTTCTTTCAAATAAAATATGTCGTGTATCTAAACGTTTTTTAATTCAAATAAATTATAGATATTAATTTTCTTTAACAATACTACTTGGAAAAACTTTCGATTTACTAGTTGTGCTTAAATATTACATAACAAATATTGAGATTCATATATGATACGATAAAACCAGATTTTCTTTAACCGTAACATTTTCTCCCTTCCTCTAAATAAAGTAAGTTGTGTGTAACAAAAACAGGAAGCAGTCGCGACACTGGTGGCTCTACATGTAGAGTACTAAATGAATTTGTGCGGCCATAATGGCTCACAAACAACCATTCATAGTTGCAAACACGCATTTATTAAGCCTCTTTGATATAAATAATAACCGTTTACTGATGTCGGAATTTATATGAGTAGAGCAACTTGTGAAAATGTCCATCTCCCTCACTTATATGGTCATACAATGGGCAATAATTTTATCCCAAATATACAATCAAAATGATTGAGGAAACGTTTGATCGTCGTTGAGGATGCGCTGTTAGGACGCCAGGGAATGCCTGGTTGGGCTGAATAAGTGGATGGAGTCAATTCCTGTAGGAGACCAATATGTTAATTAATGAGAACTCCCGACAACCATCAAACCGAAATAAATGAAGGGCTGTAGTCTGTGCTGTGCCTTTCCAAATGACATGCATGATCACTACTCTGTCAAGAAAGAGCAAACGACTTAGAAGTACAATGGTTATAAACTGAATTTTTTCATATTTTATCTTAAGTTATACCGTATTCTTTTTTTTGGTAATCCTGCATAGAACCATCAAGGTCGCTGTAAGGGCAGCGACCCAGGTGTGTAAGACTCCTACTGATTAAAAACCTCCGGAGTGGCCCTCTAATCGCTCCACCCGGGCCTAGTTAAGGCTACCTCTCTGGCAAGGCTAGAAGTAAGGAGTCCTCCCCTCCAAAACCTCTATCTCAGGTGAACACTGCGCACCACTCCCCTCTCATCCGGGCAGCAGGCTCAGTCAAGTCTACTGCCCGGCTATTCACTGGGGGATATCGCGCTCGCTCAGGCCGAATGCGTCCCTCCGGCGACGGTGCCTTGACCGCCGAATGGCCAGAGAAGATGTTCGCTGTCCCTATCAGCAGCCTGTCTGCTTCATCACAACTTCGTAGAAGGCTGCGATTTCTCACCATAATACTGTACTGTCTATATTATGCATATATTATATTAGTATGAATAATTTTGTATGATATTTTTTATATTTATCCATCCATTAAAATAAGCAATAAATGCAAGCAATAATGAGCACGCATAACGTCTACTGATGATTATTAGCCGACAGTTCGTTCCAAAGAAAGCTGAAATCGTGTAGTGGTAAAAATATTATATTAATATATTTAAAAATATATGTGATAAGGATAATTTTAAATGATATAAGAGAAAAACTATCGATAATCGCAGGGTGCTTACCGTTTTGCAGCTGTATCTCTTCGTCTAAAGGACCCTATAGGGTCCTGTGATATTTCATAGGATTTTGGTAACACGCTCGCCGGGAGACTATTCCACAACTCAAGAACTCGGCAAAAGTTTTTGAAATTTCTTATGTCTGTTTTTCTGATTTAACTTTATACGAAAAGGTTTTCTGTCGTAGTATATTTAAACCGGCATGACCACGGCTATTGATAATGAATTTACGACATTTTGAACCGCACTGTCTTGTGTTATATTTTGTCACAGGATGTTAATTTTTTCATGTAAGTTTAAAAATGTCGTAACAAATAGCGATCATCCAGCAGTGATTGTCCGGCCACGATGTACCACTCCACATACATATATACACAAGGCAGTTCAATGTAAATGACTGCGCAGCGCTTTCAGATGGCTGGACAAGTTTACGACTATGAGCCCTAAATCGAACGCCTTTACATATAAATACACATATAGCGATACACCGTGACCTTGCAGCCACTGTTTGGTCGTCGCTGCGGAACAGAAACTCTCAGAATCTGAAGAGCAACTTTAAGTAAAGAGTAAATACGTTTTCGTTGAACGAGCGCGATCCATCGTTGGCGTCATAATCGCTTTCCATTAAGTGTCATTGAGTTCAGGCGTAAGACTTTTTGTAATAAAACAATATAAACTCTCCTTTACACAAGTCTATCATTGTAATTGATATTTTTGTGATGCCTATATATTTAAAATTTTTAAAGATATTTTTGAAGTTTTTATACAAAAGTATTAATCTAATCGGAACAAAATTTAAAAGTGGTTTTTACAATTGTCATCGAGCGTATTAAATGCCGCTGTAACAGAGCGAGTGGTCTCCAGAGATCTGAAAGCTCGGAAGCTATTGGTTTTCACGCCGTCTCAATCCTTTGCTTTATTCGAACGTATTAAATGCAAGAAAAAATTTACGATTTCAAAATTATTACAGAAGTATTTGTAAGAGTTCACTGATGTTCTAAAAACTATTTATTTAATTATTTTTAAATCATTATATGTTTTATAGTTTATGAATGCTATATTCATTCATAAAATTAACATAATTTCATAAATTAAAACAAATTTTTTTCATAGAAAAACATAGAATATTGTTTTACACTTTACAATGACCAGTAGGAATAAGCTAGAAAGGCACAAAAAGTGTATGCTTAATAATAAATTACAAATCATAATATTTTCCAACTTATTAAGATAAGCTCCTGATAAAAATCCCTTAACTTAAGGTTTTATGTTCTATAGCTATCTGATAAATCAATTAATAAACTGATCTTGCCTCTTAAGCTAGTTACATTGTTTTAGCTAGAATTATGCATATGAGATTTACAAAAAACTTCTTGCACAACAGGATAATAACTTCTGAGATTTTTAATACTAAACAAAACTGGAACCTAAACAAGAATGCAAAAACATGTTTTTATTTTTCCATGGATGTTATGAAAGAATTCCTCCTATGTTATTGAAGGAGCGATGGAGAAATATCGACTACAAATACACCAGATAAAGTTGACTGCGAAGTGTTTCAAAGTGTCTTTTCAAGACATTTACTTAGAAATATTGATAGTAATTTGTTAGATCGCGCTACATTCAAGCCAGCCATCTTGTTCCTAGTTGTTGTTGACCTAGTCAGTGCTTAATAATAATATTTGGGGTCGCAGCCGCTCAGGGTGGGGGCCCTGAACGACTGATTAGCGACCCTCGAGAAGTAGGCAGAGCATTGTGACGTGCTCTGCCTTAATACAATGAGCAGTTTCGGGGAAGATATCTTTCTCCAAGTTTGTGCCCGGCGGGCGCGGCGCGACGGGGCTGCGGCGAATTGATTACATGTCCCGCGGTCCCCGTCAATGCGCAGAAGTAGTCACCTTGGGGTTTTTAGTCGGTACAAGTCCGACACACCTCGGTTTCGCGCAACCCCCCAGTGCGACCGAGACGGTACGATGAGGATTTTCCCCAAGTAAAAAAAAAAGTCAGTGCTTAATATAAGTAAAAAAAATATCAGTGAGTACTAACGTAAATTCAACAGTAATTCGTCATCTGCCTCGCGGTCTTTACCGCTTGTATAATGGACAGTGTCCTTAAGAGCTACAATTCTCTAATTCCACCAGCCCCATTTTTCATAAAGCTGCTAGACACCGTATCGGATAATATTTGTAGGTGGTGGACGTCCCTTATATCTGCACGAAAATATTCGCTTCTACATTTATAATGCGAACAGCTAAAAAGTGGAATATGCTGCTAACGACCCTATTTCTACGTTCTTATGACTTAGAAGAAGAATGTATAGATATTTGTCGCGCGGACGCAGTCCAGTACCGGACTTGTCTTGATCTTCTACCAGGTGTGATAGAAGTCAAGCGTCCGCCTGTAAATCATAAAAAAAGGAAACAAACAGAAAATGATTACAAAAAAAGCACAACTAGGTAAATAATTTCTAAATAATTTAGTGATGTTGTTTATTTGACTTTTTCCATTATATTGTCAAAAGAGAAAAAAGACGATAATTCGTCTTATTTTTAAGAAAATTATAGTACTAAAGGTTTTATATTTTTGCTCAGCTTATACTAATAAAATAAATATTCAGATTTGTAAAACTAGCAGAGGCTGCCATAAGGCCGGACGTCGCCTTGCCCCGAGCAACTTGGCATGGTCGTACCTCACCTCACTAGACGGTAGAACACTGCAGTGGTTTTAGTCGGATAATTTCCGACACACCGGGGTTCGCGCCCTACGGCAGCCCAAGCTATCCAAAAGGATTTTAACCAGATCCAAATGAAGATCTACAAAAATTAATTTTTTTTTTAGTTGGTTCAACGACCGGTCATGACACAACTACATACAAAACATAAACAAAACTTAAAACGACAATACTTAGCTTGTTGTGTCAAAAAGAGAACCCAACAAGCTAAGTTAATAATATTATGATAAATAAATCAGACATAAAAGATAAAAAGAAAACGAAATACGTGTTACACTTGCACGCATTGTAAAATCTTATGTTTGGCTGAGGAAAGGGAACAGTGAAAAATATTGAAAGATTTACATATGCTATTATAACTAGAGAACATTCTACTGAAAGGGGATGCTTACCAATATTTGTTTTCCAAAATGGTACAAAAAAAGGCCGATGTATAGATAGTGTACAACCTTGACCAGGGACTAAAAGTTTAACTTGCTTAACAGTTCAGGGCAGTCGAATAAATATTAGCAACTTTTCGCCTTATCTATAATATAAAAATGAATCGCAAAATGTCTTGATAAGCGCGAAACTCGAGAACGGCTGAACCGATTTGGCTGATTTTTTTTTGTTGTGTTTGATGAAGTCTGAGGATAGTGATTACGGAGAGAAAATTTTTAAAAATTCCCTGCAACTGTCTAAAAATAACACTTTTCTGTATTCTCATACAAAAAATTAGTTATAAGTCATTTTGAACTTTAATACCACACCATAAAGTTTAAATGTTAGTGGACGGGTTCCGGGAAGGCAAAACAATTGAGTGACGTATAAATATTAATGTCAATATTTGTCAAATTTTATACATATAGCATTAAGGCCAGGTTCCTTCAAACAATTTCTAAAAAATTTGACGGGGAAGTTATTAACATTAAAAAAAACAATGTGACTTTGTTTTAGAGAAATAGGGCAGAACAAGGTCTGCCGGGACAGCTAGTATTTAATAGAGATATTTTTAAACTAAGGCGTCTGGACTCATACGAGTATTATGTTAATGGTTTACATTTATTACTGACATAAGACAACTGATAAACAAACCACTTCTATACACGCTATATTCTATTAGAATATAGAATAGAATAGACCTTCACTGTACCTGAATAGATAAAGATATATAAATTTGAAAATAAGAAATCTTAATACCTAGATAAATTGTAGTTGAAATTAAAAGTTGGAGCATTAGTATTGTAAATATGCGTGTTCTGTTAGCGATTTGTGTTTGATACGTCGTTCAGAAGCGTCTTCATTTATACGAGCCCATATCAATGAGCATAAACATGCACATGAATAAGTATGACGGCTTTACGACTCGCTCCGCCTCGTAAATCTGCCAGAGTACGTGGTCATTATGTTGTGTCCGTATTAAGATACTATGTGGCTATCTGTTTCAATGTCTTCAGTTAATGGAAAGTTTGAAATCGTTCTCGCAACAATGTCTCCGTAACTACAGACTTTTTATTTCAGTCGTCAAGAGGACATATTAGTTTACAATCGTGTAATTAGTAAATTTTTAACAATATTAAAACTACTCTACTTGTACCATGTACATTGAGAATTTTACTTATGAATACAGATTGTTTTATATCTTTTGAAATTACTTTAATGGATTTCTTTATATGTTATATCGAGGGACTGAAAAAGCTACTGTATATATGGGTAATAATGCAGTACATAGTATGTCGAAACTAAGGTGGTTTCGAGAAAGAAGATTTGATAAAGAAAGAAATATATGAAACTAGAAGTTTGAAGTACTTTTACAATTTTAGCAGTATCATCGCGAGATAGTTTTACTTTGTAAACTTCAGGCGATTCATGTCTCTATATTCCAATAACAGAAACAAAACCAGTTTTAATAAAACCACAGGTTCAAATTTCACATATGATACGTACGTTTGTAGACTAGTGTATAAATTTTTAGTCAAATTCTTCTGTAAAGGAGTAACCAAATCGACAGTGAGTAATCACAAGAAATTGAACAATTGGGCATTATAATGATCACAATATATTTATTATCCATTATATTTTTTGTTATTTTTAGGAATCAAGAATGGAGAATTAAGTTTTATTAAATGCTAACATTCAATAGTATTTTCTAGATAAAGGTATTATGTTTTAAAATATATATTTTACAAAAATAAAATACTTTGTATCCAAGATACATTATCTTAAATTGGCGAAAGGAAATAGCATTGCTGCATCACTGGACTCATATTGCTTTATTTGTGAGCCTACGTGAACAATAATAGATTTGGCAACAATTGTAATACAACGACAAATAATTTCAACAGTCGTACGTATACTTGTATTTTTAGTTTAAAATTCTCATATACGAAATAAATAAACATATAAATATGAACAACAGATAGTCGAATAAAAATTACATAATTGCTTATAGAACTGTTACAATACAAATCACAAAATACATAATATTTCACAGTCAGGTTTTATAATACATTTTGAAGGCTTTATACTACATTTTGCCCCTCTGAAGGCTCATAATGGATTTTCTCCTGGTGAGGAAAAAAAAGGTTGAGCTGGAAAGTGCCTCCAGTTTTCCGCATTTTAAATAATATTTTTTGAAAATTGTTCATATTTTGTTTAGTTACTTTTACCATATTATACGGTGAATCCTGTTGAATTTTGACTTCATTACAGTTCTCAAAGTATTCTATGCAATAGTTTTTATCAGCGTCTATAGGGTTTCGTTTAAGGTTTTGTGCATTTCTTCTCGTTTTCTTTCTTTTAGTTTTATAGCGGTTATTAGTGGATTGTCCTTATCTTCTGTGTTTGGTAGTGTAAATAATCTGTCGTTGACCTGATGTTTAACCTTCATTTAGATTTAAATAGATATCATTTTCTTTACTATGAAAATCGTTATAGTCGTCCTTATTTTCATCACTAAAATAATGTATTTATTCCATTTCACTTTGATGTTTTCTTCTTTGTCCTTACCTCTTTCATTTATTATTTTAAGATCTGCTTTTCTTTGGTGGTTTGAGTATTATTACCTTTGTCCAACTTAGTCATTTAGTATAAATACTTTAACGGGTCTTATCCGCGACAAAGGCTTTAGTTATGGCTCGAGGTTTTATCCCTTTTACACATGCCATGGTCACGAGTAGACTGGAGCGTCGCAGGTTATTGAATCTTCTAAGAATACTTGTATAAAAAAAGAAAAAAGATATAACAAAACATTATGATAGGGTGATAAGAAGACTATAGGGTGTAGAAGAATGAAGGCCCTAAAAAGCACCTATGTCTCGCAAAATTAGAGCAACTATAGTTTCAAATAAAAATAACGATTATTGACGCCCATGTATGTATTCGATAAATCGCTGTACTGACATAATTAATTGTAACAAAACTTATTACTGCTTGTACGGTTACGCCACTGTAAGCACTTATCTCGGAAAATTTGGAGCTTTGGTCACGGTACTGGATATAATCACAATACAACTTAAACAAGTCCTTTTCACACGATATTCTTTATGGGCATTTAGTATGTATCGTGTGTCCTTATTTTAATTAGGAAGTTTCAGCCGTGTGTTTGCGAAAAAGAGTTTTTTTTTATACAAGCCGTCTAGGCTTTACCCTACTATTAATTTACTTTTCCTACCATTAATCATAATTCTCAGTATATATTAGGTCCTTACATATGAAATTGGCGTTTTTCGTACTGGCCACTTTAATCACAAATTTCTCCTCTTTGGTAAGGAATTCCAAATTCAAATTTGTACAGCTATAGACTCATGTATTTGTGCTTCGATGATCGTCATTCATTTGTTTTTTTCTTCTGTTTTTTTCTGTTTGCGTCACTCATTTTACAAAATGGAAAACTTAAAATATCGCATTATTTACGAGTACGAGTTCCGCCGTGGCACTAGTGCTGCGGAAACAACTCGAAGGGTGAATGATGTGTATGGCGGTCGTGTTGCAAAAGAAAACACAGTTCGTTTTTGGTTCCAACGTTTTCGTTCTGGAAATTTCGACCTGCAGAACAAGCCCCGTGGACGGCCTGAGACTCAAGTTGATAATGAAGAGTTGAAGGCTATTGTGGAAGCGGATCCATCGCAAACCACGTCCGAGTTAGCTGCAGGCTGCGATGTTAGTGATAAAACTGTTTTAATTCACTTGAAGCAAATTGGGAAGATTAAAAAGCTTGAAAGGTGGGTACCTCACGAATTGACTGAAGCAAACCGGCAAACGCGCGTCGACTGCTGCGTTACATTACTAAACCGGCACAATAATGAAGGTATTTTAAACCGAATCATTACCTGTGATGAAAAATGGGTTCTTTACGATAATCGGAAGCGCTCAGCGCAATGGTTGGATCCTGGCCAGCCAGCCAAACCCTGCCCCAAGCGAAAATTAACCCCAAAAAAGTTACTTGTAAGCGTTTGGTGGACTAGTGCCGGTATTGTTCATTACAGTTTTCTCAAATCTGGCCAGACTATTACGGCTGATGTCTATTGTCAGCAATTGCAAACCATGATGGAAAAGCTAGCGGCTAAACAACCTAGGCTGGTCAATCGCTCCACGCCACTGCTGCTTCACGACAACGCTAGACCACACACTGCGCAACAGACGGCTACTAAATTAGAAGAGCTTCAATTGGAAAGTCTAAGACATCCTCCGTACTCCCCGGACCTTGCTCCAACAGATTACCATTTTTTTCGAAATTTGGATAACTTCTTGCAAGGGAAAAAATTCAACTCCGATGAGGCAGTCCAAATCGCCTTCAAAGATTTTATTGATTCCCGTCCGACTGGTTTTTTTAGTAAAGGGATCAATGAACTACCTATGAGTTGGCAAAAGTGCATAGAAAATAATGGTTCATACTTTGATTAATTCAATATATTATATTAAAAAATATTCGACTTTTTGTTCCTCCCATACAAAACGCCAATTTCATATGTAAGGACCTAATATTTTTTATTATAAAAAAAACTCAAACAGACTATTATTAGTATTATTATAAAACTCTTTAAAAAAGGTGAAACAGCGCAAAGTATATGTAAATGTTGTTACTGAAGCACCCGCGTTTAGGGAATAATTGTGATGCAGCAAAACAACAATCCAGACGCGCGTAAATATTCATAAACCTTAACCTATACACTCAAAATAAACATATTATTATTATTTTTTTCAAAACAAACAATGATTGTAGCGTGGGAATATCGTATTACAAAAAAAATTTTCACGATCGATCCAAACTTTTATCCTGAACCGATTCATTTTAATTAAGTAGTCCCCTAGAAATAACGACTTGGGAAACAAAAACCTTCACCTAGCTACCAATCTTCATTAGGTTCATTATGACCATGTAATATTGCAGGTTGTGAGTCTCTTTTGTTAATACACGTCTACCTTCATGACAGTTTGCTTTTATTTTAATAAACATTTATGAAGTTTATAAATTCTTTGATAAAGAAATCTAACCTTATCCTATAGTTCCGCTCGTGTAAATAATGTTTTTTTCTGTAAGAATATAAATACAGTCTGTTTGCTTGATAATATATGTATATAAGATATGTATTTAAGATTTAATGATGTTTTGATGCGGCACTTAAAGCGCTGCAATATTGAGCCGACGCAGTGGCGGGTGCATGCGGAGCGACGCTCGGAGTGGAGAAGTCTTGTACAGCGCGTGGTGGCCGAATTCGAGACCAGACGTAGGCTTGAGTTGGATGAGAAGCGAGATCGCTTCAAGGCCCGTCCACCTGTGCTCGCTTCCTATAATTACGTGGGTGGTGTTCTGACTTGTCCATTATGCAACAGGACATTCCGCGCTAAGGTGGGCTACGCAAGTCATCAGCGTGCTCACCTTCGTCGATTGGGGCTGCCGCCCGCGCCTACCTGATATTATTTTGGAAACGTCGCCAAGGTAGAAATCGGCCAGGATTTCATCATCATCATCATCATCATATGTATATATTCAAAAGAAATTTGAAAAATCAGGATGGCCGCGTCAAATACACATAGCTGATGTTACACCTATTCGAAATTACCTTGAAGTTGGTATCATTACGTATCTTGATGGTCGAATCAAATTAATATTTGCCTTTTACTAATGCTGGCAACTTCATAATTTGTATTTGTAATTTCAAATTACCAACGAATTCGATATCAATAAATTTATTTTGATTCGGTAATTATTATACTAGTGATACATGTCTTATAATTAAATATACAATCAAATTTTCCAATTAATTTAGATAAAATTTAGCTCGTATTATGTAACAATCCGCTTCAGTCAATATGAATATTACATTACCCGTATGTTAATTGGATACAAATTAGTAGCATTAATTGGGTTCCCATTTTATGATTACATATCCTGATTTATCCAGGTTAATAAGAAGCTACTAATTCCCAAGAATTAAGAACAAAAACCAAAATTTAATAATTTGATTGGAACTTTAATAATAATTCTCCAATACAAAATTTTAGTTTCCTGTTTATAATTCACTAGAGGATTTACCCTCTAAACTGTCAATAAACTTATGTTGTATTTGTTCAATTTTTTTTTTATTTAGCAATCTACAATTAGTATAATTTGAAATAGAAAGGAGACGTGTAATAAGGAAACAAATTAAAGTACCATATCAATCAATCATTTATAATTTATAATAAACTTCTTTTATAGAACGTCTTGATATAATGAGATAAAATTATTAAGAACTAGCTGTCCCGGCAGACCTTGTTCTGCCCTATTTCTCTAAAACAAAGTCACATTGTTTTTTTTAATGTTAATAGCTATTGGCCTGTCGGCTGTTTTTTGAAAATTGTTTGAAGGAACCTGGCCTTAATGCTATATGTATAAAAATTGACAAATATTGACATTAATATTTATACGTCACTCAATTGTTTTGCTTCCCGGAACCCGTCCACTGACATTTAAACTTTATAATATGGTGTTAAAGTTCAAATTGATTTATAACGAATTTTTTGTATGAGATTACAAAAAAGTGTTATTTTTAGACAGTTGCAGGGAATTTTTAAAAATTTTCTCTCCGTAATAACCTTCCCCAGACTTCAAGAAAACAACAAAAAAAAAATAGCCAAATCGGTTCAGCCGTTTTCGAGTTTCGCGCTTATTAAGACATTTAGCGATTCATTTTTATATATAAGATATAGATAAACAACATTTCTTCATTCTAAGTAGTATTCCTTATAAATGCACTACATGAAGGTGTACTAATATGAAGCAAAACTGATTCTCTTCCTGGAAAAATGTGTTTTGCGTTTAACATTTATGACGATAAAAACGGTACAATTGATCTCGAAGCATTTAGTTCGACTCCATAACAATGTGTCCGAGAGTGCCGGTTGTACTGCAAAGTGGTTGTTAGCGACCAGCGTCCGGACATCGCTTCAAGTGCCACCAGAGTGTCCACTTTGTGTCATTTAATACAAACTGCAATCTTTATTGGAAAATGATAAGATTTACACCCAGTTTCAAAAAAGTTCCTTATATTTTAAGACGCTTTTAAACTCTAATGAATTATACATTTGTATGCAGTTGGGGATGCATTATTGTTTAAAGCCGTTTTTAAATTTAAGGAGGACTTCTGAAACTCGGCGTCAATGTCGTAAAACATCTCTGTTTTTCTATTTTTCTTGCAGTGCTCTAAATCTATTAAACTACGAATATTATCTTTTATTGCGATTTTATTTTAATATTATGTATTGTGAATGACAAAGGCTAAAATTTCATTTTAAAGGCTAAAATATTTACATATATAGCTGAACTTTTTTATCTGTTCATTTGAATAGAAAATATAGGGCATATGTTGTAGGCTTTCACCTACAACGTCGATATCATAAAATGTCTATTATTGCCTACATTGTCAGAGTACTATCGAATTCATTTACTACTTAAAATTGTCAGATAAATTTCCGGTATCGCTTAACTACGCAGAGAAATCGGTTAAATGTGGTAAATTTTACGAGTTACCTATAAAGTGAGCACCAAGAAATTATCTGTTCAAAAGACAATTTATGCCGGTGCAATTAAACGACGCTAGATCTTCTTAAATCGTTCGAGCTGCTTAATTGTATTTCCGCCTTAATAAGGAGTACCGTCTTACCTCGTAAATATAAAGCGCTTAATCTTATTTAATTTTCTTATTTACAAAGACTCTTCAAGGTGCATTTTTCTTTGCTGATTTTAATAAAGATCCACAAAGTCCAAAAATGCCGACATTTTATACTCGTAATAATTAAAGACACTTGATAATTTGAACTATTTAAGATTAATACTTGTTATAGCATAACATATTGTAAGTTTGTAATAAGCTTTAATTGTATTATTTTAATAGACATTGCCATATGTTGTAAAAAGTTTCGTTTGGTATTGTTATTTTTTATATAAATATTATTGTTCATTCGATTTTAGTATAATTCAGGCATAATGTTAAAAGATAACAGTAATCTGCGCAATTAATTAAAAACAGAAAAGCCAAGTTATGGAAACAAAGGAACTACTCCATGAACAGTATATCTGGTCAAGTGAGATCTCAAGACACCTGGGCTTTTTATCAGTTATAGAGGCTTTTAATTTACCCAGTTTCCTAAATAGCCAGGTTTCAATTGGTAATTTTCTCATTTATAGAGAGCCATTCTATGCAATTAGACTGTAAACAAACGTGTCTTACAAGATATTTAAACATGATAAACTATTTTAATTATTATACAAGTAATTGAGCTACAAAGCCTCAATTACAAAGGTAAATAACGAACAATGTGAAAAGACAAATCAATAAGTCAGTTAATAAGGTTTGAAAACTCGTAGTAACAGAGGTATTTCAATATAGGTATCGGGACTTCATTTTTATTATAAGTAACAGAAGTTTTTCATTAATTCAAGTTTCACTGTATTTAAAACATAATATTTTATTAAATAATGCACATATTTAAAAAAGTAAATCTATCAATAAAATATAACATACACGCTTTAGTAGCAGTAACAGCCTCATATTTTATTTGATTTAATGCAATTGTATTTCAATCATGCATAAAAATATATGAGTTTATTGGTAGACATTGAATGAATTTGAATTGAAATCACTTTGGTTGTGTGTCTAAAAGTAAATTAGATACAGCCAAATGCGGTCCAAATAATGAATCAATGAAATTAGGAAACCTTTCGATAGAACTACCCAATATCTGTTTAGATTTAAAAAGGTTGAATGGAAAGAGAAACCTTTTGTTAATTCTAAAAGGTTAGTAAAAAAGGCAATCAACTAACGGAAAGTCTGTATAATAGAGACGTGGTTAATATTTCATTATATTATAATATCGGTCAATAAAATGCTACTAATTATAAATCTAGATTTTTATTTCATTAAATATAACCGTCCTACTAGGCTATGATGTATTTAATAGGCTATGGTTTCCTTAATAGGCTGTGGTAGCTTTAATACATTGTGGTATATTTAATAGGTTGTGGTAGTCTAATGGATTAGGGATAATCAGTGGAGATCAATGCGCAGAAATCTAATGGTCGTAGGTTTGAATCTACATGTACATCTCGGTTTTCCAGATTAAATATGCATTTAGGCACCTCATGATCACCAGTGATAGAAAACATCCTAACAAAACCTCCACGGATTTTAATACAAATGTCATTTCTAAGCACTCTGGCAAAGGCGATTACCCACGATACTGGTCACACTGAGAACGACATATAAGTGCCAAGTGGATACAGCCATCAATGCATCTCTGTCGACTCCGAAAAGGTTATAGCGTGAAGATATATTATTATTTTATTAAATTTACCCGGCTTAAAAATATTTAAAACTGTAGTTGACATAAAGTGCTTCTCAAATCGGACAAGTGATTAATCAATATAGATAAGATGACAATAAGATGTGTTTGATAAATCCTACTAATATTATTATGCATAAACGATAAATTATTTTGCTTTAGAAAAATTCGATTAAAATTGTTGACTTCGACGCTTAACTTTATGAATTCCCGTCTGAATTTGGATGATTGATTTATACTGTTGAGTATTGTTATAAGAATTTGGGTAACTAATCCTAATTGCAGGTCGACATGTATTAATTGTATTTTTAGATGCATTGCTGAAACTTAACGAACGAACTTAAATAAAGAATGATAAAGAAGCAATTGAATGATGAATTATTGTTATTACTTATTGATATTTCTGTAATTTGACTTGATATTTTATGGAACAGCCTGTATGTATGTAAATGTATTTTATTATCAATCTACCCTATCTTTATTATATTTTATTTAGTATTCTACATTTTTGTATGCTACTTAAAAGTATTCTATGTATTTATTGTCATACTTGTTTATTGTACGTTATAAGGTATGTTTTTGTATATTTGGTTAGGTTCTAATATTTAAATAGCACCGTGACGTCCGCGCAATCGGTTCCCCTAAGCGTCGGCTGAAAATCAGCGCTGGATGGCGCGTGCAGCGTCGCCCAGCATACGCTGAGCTGAGTGCTCTTTGAGATGGGGAGCAGCACACAGGATACATGATGTGATGTTATGTATTCTTTCATTGTTGTTTTTATATAAATATGTTTGTTGTGTGTTGTTTCCTTTGCCTCAATAATCTTTTTCTTTCTTTACTTTGATTACAAAAAAAACCACAAAGTGCAATGACATTCGTAGTGACTCGCTTCGGCCTGTCGGGGTTTGTGATCACTCTGTGTACGAGTACGTTATCTTCATAAACTCAACCATAGGACATTTATTTCCGGCTATGTGTCTCGCCTAATGTTTTCCAGAGCGACCAGCCGGAATCCGCTTGCAATCAGAATTACCATGAGATCTAGACAAGGTTATCTGTACAGCTTGTATGTGTACACCTCATACTGGGTTTGTCAATACGTGTTGTAAATAGAACTGAGATTTTTTTCTATAATTGCTTTCTTTTAGGTAGGATATTGACCTACTTGAGTTTAAGGATAAGGTACTTACTGGGATTTAGTGGTGATGAGGCTTGCGGTACCGCGTTCCACCACATCACGCTTTATCAGCCCATAGTACGTTGCTGTTACGTTTTTAATAGAATGCGCCGGCGGTAGTGATGCGCGCGGCGTGTGCTTGCAAGTATCGATTGTGAGTGAGGGGAATGGATGCAAAGGATTAACAAGTCGTAACAATACACGTTCTCCATTCGTGAATTTTTCTGCTTTATCGGCCATCCGCAATGTGAGTTGTGTCCTGCTCACACTTTAATTTGCTAATCTGTTGGTTGATGACTCTTGTTCATTCACAGGTTTCTTCATACTGATGACTGATTTTAACAGATTTCTTTGTGTACATCCCGTTAATCATATACCTAGGAGTAGTCAGTTGTGGTATTTGTGGGCTGACATGACATCGGCGAATGTCAATGGTCTCCCGTCCCTGTCACATAGTCACTGCCGTTATTGGCTCTGGTTTTTGGTTAGTTGTTTCTTGATTTTCTGTATTTTCTACTTGATACGGTATAGTCAGCTTGTCGAGCTAGTATAAAAAAATAGTTGCTAAGAGGAATAATAACTTTTTCTAGTGTTAGGGCGATTGGCCGAACTTGTTCATGACTAGTGATGAAAATGCCCGGGAATTTATGAAATGTTCTCGGAAGTTTTGGGCAGTTTGGGAAAATTCCCGGGCATTTACATCACTTGTCATGACTACAGTGCACAAATGTAAAGACCGACATAGTGACTCGCTTTGGTCTGTCGCGTTCCGGAATCAGCTTATGTATAACCAGTAACTCATATACCTAGAGACCTTCAGTCGTGGTATATGTTATTTTCATCTTTTCATGTTCTCTTTCGTTTTTGGAGTACACTGTACTTACCATCAGGTGCACTGTAGTCATTATGTCGACCACAGTAAAAAAAAAGACAAAATAGAATAAGTACTGAGTTAACTAACATCTACAGTTAATATAGGAGGATTTAATGTCTAAAGTTAATAAATGAATGATGTAATATTAAAAACTTAATTATCTGCCTCAGTGACGAACAAAGCAACAAATCTTACTAACTAACACGAGATGCAGCAAATAAAAACAAAATGAAAGCAAGCGCTAGTGTTTCATTAATATACTCCTCGGCTGTGTAATTTGACAATGGAATGCTAGCGGAAAATGAAAGAACTATTTTTTGCTTTAACGAGTATTAGGATCGTATCAGACAAAAGGAAAGAATCAATGCCTTTAGTCGTCTAACGAGCTGATAAAAATGCTGCCGCCACACCTCTAAACTTATATCTTTTAGATTTTTTAGGAGCAGATAATATATTACTATTGGAAGGATTAGATTATAAGCATATCTATTTATTTAAAAACAGAAGATTCAATAATAGTAATGATATCGTCATACTATATCCCTTCCGGTATGAGCAGAGATATATTAGTGGGTGAATCCACTTTACGCATTTATGTAGCGCATTTGATTGCCGTTCTCAGGGTACTTAGACATAAAATTTGTATTAGATGCCATGCGGGTTTATTTGCGAAGTCTTCCTTCACGGGTGAACATGTGCCGCTTAAATCCAAACTTACTCTGTAAAAACCCAGATGTACTCGTACCTACCAGCAAGCGAACCTGCGACCATTCGCGTTGCCGCACATGATAACCGGTCCCTTATCCACTATACCACCACATCCACTGAGGAAAGTCTATTACGTAAAAGATTTATTTCTAAAATTATATTTTATTATTTTTTTGCCCATTTGGTAATCGCCTATCAAATGAGTGTAGCATTACTAACCCATGTTTGTAATATACACATTTCATTAGACTACAGTCTGTTAGTAATTCATCTGTATACTTAATTAATGAATTCATATCGTACATTATCAAAACAATAATGAACACAATCTAATAAATAATATTCTGACGACTTAATACAGACCATCTGAATCTCGGGCAAGGCAGACGGCCCTCTCCTACTTGGAGGAGACGATGAAGGTAAAGGAGGTGCTGGAGCGCGATCGGGATGCTATTGCCACCTCCAACAACCCAATTCGCCGCCCAGCTCAGACAGGTCGCCGGAGGAGAACCTTCAGAGGCTCTCTTCCATAACCGAATATACTCTGGGCGTGAGCGGTGTGCGAAGTGTTCCTGCACATCGTTCTATTGACAATTTCAAGGAGATGAGGGAAGGGTGGCACTTTACACCACCTACGATGGCGACTATTTATCTACTCCTCGCCAAGTAGGTGGGGTCTGAACAAGGCCAGACGTTGCCGGGTGCCGAGGAAGCTGGCTCAATCTTGTCCTTGGCACTCCGCAGGCGGGAGAAGGAACACCCTGGTGATTTTGGTCGGTGCGAATCCGACATGCGTAGTATATAGTAGCATGGTAGGTTAGGGGGGGGGGGGGGGTCGGCCCTCACTGTTCCCTGAAGGTCCGTAGGGATTTCCTTCAGATTACCAAAAAAAAGACCATCTGAATCTCAACGTGTACTTAACAGTCATTTTAAATAACCATTTCATAAATAGAAATAAATACCAGCGACACGAATCGCATGAATAGAAGAGATCTAACGCTAACAATCTAGTATTTAGTCTATTAACTATATGACTGCGGAAAATATTATGTGATTTGAATCAATGCTGTTGCCATTTTCTTAGTGAATTGTTCCTGTATAAGCTACAACTAAGCATATCAAAGCCTAGATCGAAACAGATGCCATCAATTTAATCGAAGTAAGGCAAACAAAACGGGTTGAAACTCTTAACTGCTCGGGATTATCGGTAGCCCGGGCGAAATCGCGGCTCGCCCCCACACTACCCCTATTAGATGGGCAATTTGTTTGCCTACAGCCGGGTAAGCCTTTAATCTCGCACGGTACTCCGCTTCAAGTGACGCGGTTCGGCTAGAATTCATCCACTCGCTGCGGCTATTATTTTCTGAATTTAAAACTGGTGTCCAGATTTCGATCTAGTGAGCCGCTTAATTGGGCAATACACCCACATTTTTTAAACCTTCGATAATTAATTTTAAAAATAAATATTAATTTATTTGTGATATTCATTTATTAAAAAAAGGAATAATTTAATGCGAATTTATATGAGTTAAGAACAAATTCATGTGGTGAGTACAGAATGTTTTAAAGGAGATTCTTAAATAAGCCACTAGATTTTTTATATTTTCAAAACTATCTATATTTTTACGTGGCTGCATATTATAGTTTTTCTAATGATGGCTTCAAGAACGTGTATATTCACTTAATAAGTTAACTTCTTTGAATCATTATCAATATCATATCATAAAACTTAAATAACAAAAAAAGGATTTCGACATAATTCAATAGTCGAGGAATTTAATAACATAGTTATTTCTTCTATTGCAATTTATTATTCAAGGTCCTGAACTCAAATCCATGGACTACCATAGGCTAGTGGAAAATGCGGTTGCTTCCTTGTAAAGTTCGTAATAGTATATGTAATCCTGTTGAATACACAGTACGGTTAACAGATTTACTGAAGGTAAATAACAAGCGAGATTAACAGTGTTTATGAGCAAAACCACAAACAGATATGTACCTGGTACGGTGAAAAACATAGTTAATTATTTTCTAACTTTTCTATTTATGAAATTTGTTATATTGATAATTTATAAGAAGAAATATTGTTCAACGTTTCACTAAAACCAGCGCCACAGACTTCCTCTGGTACATTAAACTGACGGAGAGTCCATTTGGCTACGTTTTTGTCTTTTGTATTTTCTTCATTTTTATACGTTGTTTATGTTTCTGTATTATTAATTACTATTTGATACGAAATCAATGTATTTATTACATTTCATATCATTGTGACAACAGACTTTAATATTGAAATCCAATGGATGAACGTGAAAAACGCGTTGTCACGACGACCAATTAAGAAATATCGCTTCGTTAAAAGTACTGTAATTAGATTAATTTAATTTGTACTCGCCCCAAAGAACGCTTACGCTAACATATATTTGAACAAACTAGTACTCTATAAATAAATCATATAATTCTATAGGTAAATCTTGTTATGTAGTAATACGATTTTTTTATAATACTCCTATTAGATGTGTATATTTTTAATGTTATGCTGATTATATTTTATTTGTATTTCAAATGATAACGGAAATAATCATTATTGTGACTCTACTCACTTCGAAAGTGATATTGTGTGACGATATAATATTATTATTCTTAGATTTTTATTTAAACGAAGTAACAATTTTAATAATTATATTAAAACAAAATCTAGAGATCTTTAGTCAGAACCATATTAAATTCCCCTTCAGTCTCACTTTCAAATGATGATGTCCTAGCCGGTTTCGGCCACGGCGACTGTTTCAACACCGGTTAAGAAATTCGAGGTCCAGTTTTCGGAAACAGTCAATTGCGCAGGAGATATTTAAGTGCATAACTGGACGCGCTGCCAGAAAAGCACTCTCTCGTCCGAGCTCCCTCAGGCCCGATGGAAAGGAGAACCAGTACGATCGGGAGGGAGCGGGATGCAGGTTTGGTCGAGTTTTCCTTCTCTGAACACCTGGTTGAATTGCGGTGTTAAAGAGATACCTTAGTCGCCTTTTACGACACCTCAGCAAGAAGAGGGGGGTGCTATTCTATTCTGCCGGCAGCCACCACGGCTTAAAAAAAATAAAAAATAAAAAAAAAATTAATACTTATTTGGTACCTTACCTTCTTTTAAATTTATTACTAGCTTACTTCATAATAATTGTTTGAAATATGTAATTAAAATGTTAAGACTTATGAAACAATTTTTATTAATGATAATAATATATTGAACAAAAAAATGTACTATCAAAATTTTCGCGAACAGATAAGCAACTCTTTTGTTGTATGCTCGAACTGTATCTCAGAGTTAATTTGTATTAGTTAAAAACTTAATTATGACAGCAATTTAACCTAGTCTACGAAGGAACACAGCATTATTCAAGTTAATCAAAGTTATCTTCAAATGCAAAGATAACAAAAATATAATTAATGATGAGACCGCTTTTACTGAAGAAAAGATTAATTTGTATTTTTTTAATTAAACAAACTGTATTTGTAATTGAATCTGTTCACTGTTAAGCTCACTCGCAAAAGCTTAATCCGAAACGTAAGTGCTATCTACCTTAATTTGATAACATTTTACTATGAAACAAATATTACAGCATAAGTAAGCAATTTAGAACTGAATGATGCGATTTTTGCTTATGTTCGTGTCTAAATATGTTTTATGTATTAAATGGTATTTTTTATATAAATGGCAAATTAAGAAAATAATTTATTTTAGTATGATATACTGACTAATTATTTATTTTTCAAAAGATATAGCGATTAGTATCAATTAAATGTTTACTGTTGAGAGTTAGATTTAGGATTACTTATTTTATTAGTTTCACTAAAACCAAAAATCCAATGAATAATTTACAAGACAAAACATCAATGAGCGATCTTTCGATTTGGATGGTAAAGCATGCCCTCTGTTAAGATAATAATAGGTGTGTAGTAGTGTAGTAGTAGATGTGTGAGATAATAATAGGCAAAGAGATCGTTGCAATTAATCTGCTTGATGTATAATAGCTAACAACCTGTGTTGCAGAGAGGTCAAACTGTTTTTTGCATTTACCTAATCAATTATAATCATACGTAGCGTATATTTCAAATCTAGAAAGATGTTACAGAGATGCTGAGAATGATTCGGTAGTTTTAGCAGTATTTAATTAATTAATCGCCGAGACAAATGCATGCGATACCTGTGTTCTTTTCTTGCATGATCTTTTCAGTCCATATAAACATCTATAAATGTATTTTAAAATGCAGTATATAGCTAGTTTACCTAATTGTTATATTTAAGGTTAAAAATTAAAACGTAGCTGTTTTTTTTATTAACACGGTAATTTAGGAATGTTTCTTTTTTTATTCACATATCGGCCATCTCACAAAAAAATCCAAAAACAAAATTGAAAACAATAACACAAAAGGTGTGCCCATAATTATTGAAAAGAGCAAGTGAATCTAATAACACTGAAACAAATAATATTTTGATAAAAAAGTAAATAAACTTAAAAAAGCGAAATACATGTTACATTTCTACTCACTGCAAAATTTACGTTTGATTAAGGGTAAGGAAGAGAAGAAAATATCAGAAGATTTACAAATACTATTATAACTCAAAAAAAATCTACTAATAGGCTACCCTATTAGTTTATCAATATTTGATTAAAAGAATAGAATAGAAAAGAGCTTACGATTAGAGAGTACTACTTTGATGAGGCACTGAAAAGTTCACCTTACTTAATATTTCCGGGCTATCAATCAAAAGACAATATCTGCAACTTTTCGCGTTAAGTTTATTGAAGGCATTTTAAAATTTAGGAGTCACACAATGATAATGATTTACATTAGTTGCTAACAAACAAATCGCTTTTAATCGCAAATAATAGGAGCCACTCTAATAGGAGTGGACTGCGAAACCGGGATTCCATTCCAAAACGTTTTGAACGATGTATACAAGAATGATCTAGGGTCGGCAAAAGATTTGAGTTGTCTGCAAAGAAAACGTGACAACCTTATAGCTTTATACACTATAGTATATTGACGGAAATTCAGCTTGTTATCAATCATACTCCCAGATCTTAGTTACTAGGAACTATTTATTTATTGTATTATTCTCTATATAATAAGTTATCCCCAGTAGGATAATTGTTAATCATTAATTAATTTTAGTCAGCATAAGCATATTTTAGGCATTTATACAAGGCAGCAATCTTGCAAATCCTTATTGTCTTAGTGATTATACCTATCAGCTTGAGATCGCTCATCTAACGGCTGTTGTTACATTTTAACTATAATTATTTACAGCTAACAGTACACGCGAATTAAAAGTTTTGAACACTTAAAAGTTGGCATATGTTAAATGATTATCATTAAAAGTTAAAATTACGAAGCGCCCTATTCCACGCTAGGAAGTCTGATATGAAACTTGTGAATTGTACTGGAAAAGAGTTGGGGAGTAAAGGGAATATTTGCCGTGCCCGCATGTAGTTTAAATTGCGTTTCCTTTGAGAGCAGAGTACAAAGACGTTGGGTAGATGCGAAGAACTTCATCCAACAGCCTTTTCCAGAGCATATAACTTTTGGATTGGCGCAGTGCTAGCGAATCAAAAGACTCCAAGTAGAAGAAGAAATTACACGCGGAACTTTAAATGAAGTGAAATGTTAATTACGTGAGTGCTGCCTTAAGTATACCGTTTATTAGGTCATACTAATTTAAACTACACATTTGCAGCTACAATTTCTAGAAACTGTGAACGTTGTAAAATTGCTTTTTGTAAAAGTTTTGATCAGGGTTTATTATAGTAGTTCATTCGTTTGGTTGTAGAATATACGACAATACCTACAGAACATAATATTATCGAAATAGATAAAATTTCTGAAATATTAGAAAACATTTTTTGTAAAAATTATTTTATAGCAATAAAAACTAAACATTTCATTTTCATTCAACAGATTTATTGGATCTAGTTGCGTCTCACATTTGTTAAATGTTTTTCTTCGATCACGAGAAAATAAATTAATTTTGAAAGAAGTTTTCTTATTCGATATATTTGCCAAGAAATCAGATTTTTTAAACTTTTAGGAGTTTTTTCAGAATCGTTTATACATTGTAACAATTTTCTCGTACTTAAATTTTAATCTTTTGAAAACTTTGCAGCAGTTGATATCTCATGCTTAGCCTCAAGCCTACACAATGTACATATCTACAAAAATTTTATTACAGCTACATTTTGTCTTTGCTATTTGCTAGTATAATAGTTTCAGCAATGCAACAATGCATTGGTGAAACTACAAACAAACAAACATGTAAAGGCTATATTTCCGCTTTAAAATAGGTACAACTGTACTTACTTTAATACATGTACTAGCTATAGTTTTACTGTAAAAAGAAAATAAAATGTTGGATTCGAAATCTATCGTAACGAGAAGTTCTGTCTAAGAAACCTCAAAGGCAAAGCGGAAGTTTAAAGACGAAAGCGAACATTTCAAATGGAAAGTTTAAGCTGAGGCGCGATCGAACTGATAAAGCGTCGCTCTGCCGTTTGCTTTCATTATTTTATTAACTCCGCTGACTCGTTAAATCAAATGTTTGAGGCTTCCAACCTATAATCAGTATTTAATATAATACGGTAACTTTACTAAATGCTTAATTAGGCTTATTATTGACACATTTTGTGATTTTAAACATAATAATGCCATCTTTAGAACTATAATAATTTAGTAATGGTTGTATAGTTTGTTCTTGTAACGTATTCGTATAATTAGCATATCGATGGGTGAAAGGCTATTTGGTTTAAGCGATTTTTTTAATATATATATATATATATATATATATATATATATATATATATATATATATATATATATATATTACTATATCAGTAAAAAATGTCCCTTAAACCAAATAACCTTTCACCCCTCGATATATTTCCATCCTATAAATAATATAATTAAATACATAACATAGGTTTATATACAAATAAAACACAGAAATGTATTCACTTTGTCTATTTCGTGTAACAAACATTATTTAATAGTATAGAATAAACTACGTAACAAAGTTACCGCTTCGTAAGTTATCCTATAGTCGTAAGGCAGGCCTTGCACGATCAATATTTCAATGTAAATGTAAATATGGACCGTATAATCTGCATTATCTATATACATATATCTACTCAACTATATTATTACTAAGTGTGTGTATTTTATATAGGTAGAAAAAAACTCACAACAAATATTTAAAAGTGTTATAAAGCTGTTACCGTAATGCACCATATTGTTTCAAATTTACAATTACTTTTATGTGCAAAAAGTATTATTTTCTATATGTATTATTTATTTCTCAATGATAATTTGTGCAAAACCTAGAACTATTGTAAGTAATACATGAAATGTATTATATTGTAGCTTGAACACTTTCTTAAGAATTTATGAGTTTACTAAATCATTATTAAGGTAGATTAATGTAATAATTCTTAATAATAATACTCCAATTATCAAAGTAATCAAACTTACTTATTAATTGTATTCAAGTTAACATTAAATTTTTAAAAATTAACATAATATTTTCATGTAACAAAATGTCCGTAGCTGTAAAACCAGTTATTTCGAAATACGAGCATATAGTCGTATTTTGTTTCATACTTCTGACAATAGTAAAGCAGGTGTCCCCTCGTTACTGTCTATGCTATAAAATGCTATGTAACATTTTAACATATGAAACTATATGTTATTCTATACAGTACATTTTGTAATAAAATGAATGAATTGTTAACACTTTGCCGTCCACACGATTCGTAAATATTTATTCGCTAGGCGCTTGGCAGCGCTAATTCGGATCACTTGACTTGTCGCCGGCCGTTCTTGATATTATCGGGAGATTATAAACTGTTAAGTTATACTAATCTCATCATTAGTTCTCATAAGTTCTCAACCCTGTTCCCCTACTTTCACTTTCATTTCGAAGACCGAAAGATTGCGCTCGTCACCACTGTCGTGTCGCCGGACGGCATAGTGTTAATTAATACAATATTTAAGTAATAACGTATTACGAAATGTTAGATTTACGAGGACAATTATAAATAGATGGAAGTACGACTAATAAGTTGTAACTATTGCATTATATTAAATAATATGTTACAATATGCTATTCGAGCCATCACAAGACGTTAAACAATTTTCTAGAGAGTTTTGGTATATTCGATGTAGTCCAATAACCTTTTACAGCCTCGGTGAAGAATATTAAAAGAAAATGCTATCAGAAAGCATTATTTTCCTGTGTGGCATGCATAATCAATTGTTATTTTATTAAAAACACTTGTTGACATGTAATGTATGCAATTAATCTTATTTGCTGTTATTTCCTTTTAGATTACTATTTTTAATTGACAATTTTATATTTATCCAGTACCATCTAACAAAAAAATTATTAAACTGTAAAAACTGTACACATCTTTATTTCAATAATTGAAAAAATGTATCCTTTGTTAATTTAAAGTTTATTTACTAAAGTGAGAACTAAGGGCGGTTTGAACTAGTAAATTAAATCTAGTTTTGAGTTACATAAAATGCTATTTAGCGCTGAACTAAACTTATTGTCTTGCACAGCATCAAAATCCAATTGTAACAACTCTTTAATTTAGATGGAATTAAAACGCTTCAATCAATGAGCGTTTTATACAAGCTTAAACTAGATTGAATGTGTTCTGAGAGATAGGTTTTGGAGGGATGGGCTCTTTACTCCCACCCCTCCCATAGAGGCAGCCTCAACAAGGCATTTCGGTCCCCGAGTGTCTGGATGAATTTGGTTTCCGAGGCTCGGGTGGAGCGATTAGAGGGACACCTCCGGGGTTTTTAGTTGGTAGGAGTCTGACACACCGAGGTCGCTGCCCTCACAGCGTCCCTGATGGTTCTACGCAGGAATTTCTTCCGGGACACAAAAAAAAAAAGATTTAATGTGTCAGTCCAAGCCGCCCTTAGTGTTAAGATGATAATAAATTGTAATGTTCACAGTAAAGCGATGATTAGTAAAAACACTATATTTATATATACAGTAATATTACTTACAATAATGTACTAATGAAAGTCTTTATAATTCGTTAAGTTCTGTACAAAACTTGACTACAAAAATTTGAGCTACGGGCGAATATAGATTAGTTGATTTTTGTTATTACATCACTTTAATACAAAGTTCTCCTTTTCGTAGTACGTACTAGAGAAATATAATGTAGGTACGCAAAGGTGCGATTAAACAGTGCTTTCGGAATAATTATCAATCTAATTCTAATTTTCGTTAGAAATTCAGTTATTATTTTAAACTAAAAACTTGTAGTTTTAAAACAAGGTTTATTAGGAGCTCATAACAAAAGTAGGCACTGGTATAGTAATCATTAACCGAAATACACAGTATGTATTGTCATTGTAACATCATTAACAACACTAGATTCTTGAGTTATCAACGAATATTCACCGGTGGTATTATTTCTTTTCGCTAAAACACTCACAACGCTTCACCACAAAGTAGTAGAATGCAGTATATGAGGACATAAGTCACTGTTAGTGAACTGGCCGCTTGAGAGGCCGCCAGAGCTGGTGTAGGCGGGCCCAAGCGGGTGTTGGCTCTTACCACCTGAGATCGCCACCTTATCGTGTACAATGGCTGCTGTCGTGATAAAGCAACCAACCTGACAAACAATCAAATGAATGTAACAAATGTGATTATTAATTATAGTTTTGTGTATTAGTACTAGTGATGCCGCGAATAGTGAATTGGCCGAATACCGAATATTCGGCAACGCGGTCGGCCGAAGCGCCGAATATTCGGCCGCCGAATATTCCTGGAAGCGTGTTTAGTAAGAGGTTATTTTCTGAGACTGGTAGCATTTACGATGAAAAGCGTAATCGTTTGCTACCAAAAAATGCTGAAACCTTGTTTTTATCCATCACAGCTCACCACTGATCAATTTTAATTACTAAAGTGTTGTAATTTGGAAATAAATATAATACATAATTTTGAGTAACATAACGTGTCTTTTTTACATGATTTGGTATTCGGTATTCCGCCGAATAGTATGTATTATTCGGCTGAATACCGAATAGTTGCCGAATATTCGTGACATCTCTATTTAGTACGGAGTTATCGCCCGTTTGGGTTTCGACTACAAAACATGTGCAAAGTGGCTCGATTCGGCTTATTGTGTTTCGAGATCCAATTGTGTTTTTCCAGTTATTCGTATTCTGTAATCACAAAGGCATTTTACCCTCCTTATATATATAGAGGATCTATATATATATATATATATATATATATAAATATACCACCGAACTGCGACTGCATTTTCCTTACCATCACGTACGAAGAAGTCACTTTATTTATTTTATTAATTGGGCAAACAAAAAGAGAAAACACACAAGGAAAACAGAAAAGAATACGAATTGTTATTGATGTTTTTTTTTAACACTGGCTCAACATAGTGAATAAATTGCACCAGACGGTAAGTACAGTGTAGTCCAAAAACGAAAGCGATCAACAAAGGATGAAAATCCATTGATAGTCTCCGTCGTCATGTCGGCCCACATATACCACGACTGAAGGTCTTTAGTTATATGAGTTACTGGATATACACAATCCCGAAACGTGACAGGCCAAAGCGAGTCACTATGATGGTCTTTACACTTGTGTACTTTGATCATGACCCAATTCGGACAATCGCCCTACCACCAAAAAATGTTGTATTTTGTCGTAATAGTATAAAAAAGCAATGAAAAAGATGTATTTTATACTTGCTCCATTAAATATCCACAGCGGACAGCGAGTGTCAATGGATTCTCTTACGTTAGAAATCACTGCTGTTATTATATATACTATATTAATCACGAGGTGCTGTGTAATAATTATTAGGAACTAGCTGTCCCGGCAGACCTTGTTCTGCCCTATTTCTCTAAAACAAAGTTACATTGATTTTTTTATGTTAATATAGCTGCCCCGTCACATTTCATTCTGCCAAAGTTATTGGCCTATCGCAGTCTAATAGAAATAGAATTGGATTGAAACACTTAAATCATATCTAAGGTAATGATATTTTTACTATGATACCTTATGGGGCATTTTTGGGTTATTTTTGTTTGATTACTAGACGTATAAATTATAATTTTCATTAATGTCATGCAACCTCTAATCAACTTGAAGGCATACCTTTGTTTTGTTTTGATTGACATCATATGTTTGACGGCTGGGGATAGAGTGGTTTGTATGGGAAAACGAAATTGTTGTTTTTACTATATTCTTAACATTTTAATCATATTTACTCACATTTTAAACCTTTTCTGGACTTCAACAATTGATTCAAAACCAAAATAAGGCAAATCGGTTCAGCTGTTCTCGAGTTTTAGCGAGACTAACGAACAGCAATTGATTTTTATATATGTATGTATGTACATATATAGATATAGATAGATTAGCATAAAAGAATAACCATTTGTTAAATAAAAGGCTGTCACGGTCTTGAATAGTAAATCTCTGTAACGCATTTTAGATCATGAAAGAATTCCACGTGAGACCGTTTATGAAACATAGACGGGTACGTTTTCACAGATCGTTATTTCGGGTTTAGAAGAGGGAATGTCATTTCGGAAACACTCCACGTATCCTCTTACGGCTTTTCTAATATGCACAAAGAAAAAGAAATCCTTGTAGCGAAAAAGTACCTGTATATAACGTGCTCTCTACGTATTTGGCACGGTTCCTCGGTTGCGTATTAAAGCTAAAGGACATTCATAAATAATTTATCAAATGGAACATCTAAAATGCGTCTCTCACCTGGAAATTGTTTAGAACGTGATGGGAGCTCACAGCTAACTTTTATTTGATTTTTCTACGGACTTTCCTATTATTTGCTTTATGATCTATGAAAAACATCTGCCACGTCTTCTTGTCTACATATTTAATAAACTTTTAAATTAAAATCGAACGTGTCCCAAAAGAACGTCATAAGCGACAGTTTTTTTAGTTTTTTACAGAAGGACTTTTTCATTGCTTTTAAAGTATTTTCGAAATGTTTATGAAACGTTGCTTGTGCAACTTGTAGTCAATTAGTCCAGTTAACTACTTAAGATTAAATAATTTGATAGCTAGACAGTGATTACGATGGTAAAACAGAATTTGATATTTTGTCACTTTCGATGTTATTCCCTAATATGCTCGAAATATTTTTTATTGAGCAAAGAATATAGTATTAGGACATAATTTTAAACTTAGACTCATAAGTCGTATGATACAAGTCACCGTAATCATTCCTTGAAAAATATATGGTAAGTAGATAGCTACCAACGACCTATTCTCATTTATGACAATGTCAGAGTAATTTATAGATTATTATTTTAGAGTTAGAGAAAAAAAGAAAGCAAAGGCTCATGCTAGTAGGTCCTAACGTCAAAAGCGTCGGGATCTATCTCGGTTATCAACCATTTATCAATTTAAGGTCTACCTTCATAACTAAACGGGGCGAGATGTCATGACCACTATTGATTCTAATCTCCATTTATTGATTACATAGTTTCATAAGGGCGGCTTGCACTAACAAATTAAATCTAGTTTAGAGTTATATAAAATGCTATTTAGCGCTGATCTGTACTTATTGTCTTGCACTAAATCAAAATCTAGTTATAACAACTCTTAAACTGAAATCATCATTAAGATGGAATCAAACCAATTCAATTAATAAGCGTTTTATACAAGCTTAAACTAGATTAATTCGTTAGTGCAAGCCGCCCTTAGTCTTTAAAATTAGTTTAAATTGCACATCAAGTAATCCAAGCATTGGTCACATTAAAATAATTCAATTTCTTAAATTTTATACAACAAAAACTTTTTTTATGTTGACGAGTAAAGTAATTTTCTGATGTATTTTGGTAATTTGGTCGTGTCACGAATATGACCCTTTCGGATTGGACAGGGATTTCAAAACATACTGTACATCTAAGGGCCTACATTTGTGGTATATTCAGGTCGGCATGATGACAAGGACTGCCATTATACCATCGTCCGTTGGTAGTGGCGGCTGTTTCTGGAGTGTTCTATATTTGCCATCAACTGCAATGTAGAATCTTTTTATGGCGTTGTAATTAAAGAAACTAAATTCATACGTACCGGATAACTACAGTGTTGAGTCGCCAGGGCATAGTGTAAGTGTGATTTTTATGTCGGGCACAGAACGTGTACAGCAGTTCGCCAGCTGCTCCCGCCAGACCCGCGTCACTTTGCGCCCCCGTGCCCGACCACTCGTGGAGTGTTATATTCCATGATCCACATGATTTATCCTATTCAAACATCATACATCATGTTGATTCAAGTAACGCGACAACATTAGGGTTGATTTCCATAAATACATATTATGACCGGTGGTCGTGGGTGTGGTTATAGTAAGATACGAATTTGGCGTTTTACAGTTTATTTGCACTTTAAGGCACACGGAACTGCGACGTACACGCACGTACTCCCTCCTTGGGTCTCGGTAGTCGACTAACTTACAAGCGTCCCGTGCGCGCGCGCATCCTCTTACCCCGCACGTCTCGTAACACCCTAACGACCCTTAGGGCGACAAGAGCGTATCGGGTTACGCCTACATGCTATAATATATATTTAATTCATAGGCATGTGTAAATTGTCGAGACGTTGAGCCATAAAGTAAAATACTTCGCGCATAACATCCGTAAAATTTTTGGTTATGACTTGAGGGAGTCTGCTCCCCAGATGAGAGGGTTCCGGAGGGGTGGGTCCTTTACATCCACCCCGCCCAACCAAAGAAGCCTTAACAAGGCTGTTTGCTCCCCGGGCTTCTGGACGAATACGGTTTCCCAGGCCCGGGTGGAGTGATTGGAAGGACACCCCGGGGAGTTTTAATCAGCAGGAATCTGACACCCCATGATCGTTGCCCTCACAACGGTCTTGATGGGTATTTCCCCAGAGATATAAAAAAATATTATGAACACAAAACGTGATAGCAAAAAGAGTTATATTTCAACTATCAAATACTGGATTCGTAAAATTATATTCGTAAATGAGAGATTGAGAGTTGCATTCTTTTTGCTTGCTTTAGAGATAATCGGAATACAAAAAAAATACACATTGAAATATAGTTTTTAGACTTTTATGATATAAAAAGCCAAATTCAATTAATTGTTAATATGTTGATGTCAACTATGTTATGAATCTTTGTCCAGTGACTGTTTAGATCAGTGATTCTCACTCTTATTTTAAATGTTTATGATTCTAAGAAAGAATGCGTTGTAAAAAATTAATGTAATAATTAAAAAAATTAAATATCTATTCCCGTTAAAAGGATTTTATTTTGCAAACATATTATTTAATAGTACATATTAACATAATTATATATCTAAAATTAGCACAAAAGCGCCGCGGCATAGTAGTTAAGAATTACTGGTTTATAGAATCGTATTTTAAACATCTTATGGAATAATAATTTTGTTATGAGGTAATCTAGTCTATGTCAAAGTAATATTTCAAATAAACATTCATCTCACCTGTTCCGATGAAATGTCTATAAACAGTTGTCTCTCGACATTAGAATCGAGAACCCACGTACACTGTTGGTGGAAGAATTCATTCAGACTCCCCGTAATTGTTACACTCTTCGAAGATATTTCACCTAATTGAGAAACGAAAAAGATACTCAGTAGAAAAAAAGAATACAGATACATCAGTGTTCACAATAATATTAGGAAATACAGAAACGACATGTTGCCTAGCAGTGTCAACGTAATTAAGATTTTATGATGTTATTCGTGGTTTTTTTGGTTATCTGTTACTGTAGGCCAGAGTTTCACAACTTTTTGTAAAATTAGAATAAAAAAAATATCAAAGTTAAATAAATATATTCTTAAGATGAGCGTTACAATACCTTTAGGTTGACATAAATATAGAGCATATTTCCACAATCTTATGACTTGGGAGTCTTTAAGAGAAGTGTGAATAGGCATTTGTTGGGCGAATGTGGTGTATTGTCAGACTCATCTTCACCTTTCACTAGGTGTAACAGAAGTCAAGCATCTGCCTATAAATTATAAAAAGAAAGACATAAAAAAAATTGATAAAAAAATTAATAAAATCGTGCTTACATTGAGCCAACTGTTTTTAATAATTGCTGATTAGCGAGTACTCATATAGAAATAAAATTTCATAGAAAATCTTGATGTAGAATGAGAAATTCTGAGGTCTCCTAATTTTTTACTCATAGACAAGAGACAAAACTAAGTGCAAAATTGCGGCAATACTTCTCTTGTGTAATTTTGCGCCATCCTAGCTAGAATAAATTATTCTAAAGCGCCATATCTGGGCGAACATATTTTGTATTAATAAATGACGTGAACATTTTTCCACTTAGATGTGTCTCTAACCTTATATGTTTTTTGTTTCCTGCATACCCAGGTTGCGAAACCCTGCTCTAGGCGATGTAAAACTGGGTCGTGACGAGTAATTTTACCGGACGCGCCCCGCCGCCCCTTTCAGAACAATAACCAACGCCTTTTCCAGACACGAGTCGAATGTCAAATAGAACACTGTTTGTTTTAGCTTTATGCGATTGGCCCCTCTGGAGTTCATTGGAGATAAATTGCAGATTATCCGCACCGAAAGACAGCATGAAGAAATTATCTCGCATTTTATTTAAACATGCTCTTTCGACTACAAATTTTATTTATAACTCTTTTACATAAAACTACAAGTATGTGAAATACTCATATAACAAAAGGTGTTTCATACTAACATATATACATATACATACATAGCTACAAACCAACATAATTACTAAACTTAACAGTTTTTACATGATTAATAACGCTGACTTTCATTAAAATTTGCATAAAGCAGGTCATTCTAATGCTTTTGTGGATGCCTTAAAAAGCATTGTACCTTACAATAAAATTTGTATTATATTATGTTAACGGAATAATATATTCGGATTCTGGCTGCCTTTGTATAAATAGATTTAAATAAATTAATAACATATTTCTTTAAGTTGTAACGTTTATTTTAAACACTATTTGTATGCACATTTTCAATAAAGACATTTATGAACGTATATTCGACTTTCATTTACTAGTAGATAATGTTACAGGTAATGTCCAAAATTAATAGGTTATCCTATCCCCTATTTTAAATTTACTATTATAACTACGATAGTACATCTCTTTCCGCATATACAAGTTTGAAAGGAAAAGGTATAGATATCGATCTACGATTTGAAGATAAATAGTTTATTAATTTGGGCAGTTAAACGTTGCTTACCAGAGTGCGTTGTGTATGTTCGTTGGCCGCACATCGCATCGTCGTTAAAACTGTAGGCTGCTGCGTAATCGAACCCGCGACTAGCATAAGTATAATGAGCTACAGAGTACTCCAAGCGAACACTAGTCCAACTCCGTACAATGACTGGTAACCAAGCCGCCTAGACAACAAAATCAAAATTAATTAACAATATTAATAAAATTGCAAGAAACTCTTTGTTCAAAATCTAAAATCTCTGAAAGTTCTTAAGTATTATTTTTAAATGTTGTCATAACACTGCATTCAGATGCGAACTTGTTTGATATTTACACACCTTATGGTGGCTGTCAGATTTTAGTAGTCGCGACTTGGCAGTGGCGACTCTAAAGGGGCTGTCTCTCTATGTGTTTATATATAAAGGATTCTGATGTAGGTGATTTTTTTTTTTCGAACAGGACATTATGTTGATGGCCGGGATAGACCTTCACAACTAAACCGGGCTAGAGGACGAACACTGAGGCGCTCAGCCGGCAAATTTATGGGTTGGGTGGCAACGCAAGAACACCCACCCCTGTGGGTACGAACCCCTACTTAGGCTGCCAGCCAGAATACGAAACCTAATGGTGATCTACTAGCGTTTCGAAAGCGACTACGTTGAGAAGAAACGCCGATTCCTATGTAGGCGACTACGCGTTACTGTCAGGCAGCGTGTCAAGATTGCGACCATGAAGCCTGACAGCCACTGCTGGGTTGTCACGTCAGGTCACGTCATGTCACGTTGCCAAGTCGTGAGTATCAAAATGCAAGGGCTTCCTTAAGTGACATTGTGCAACTAATTTTCAATGAATTACATTTTAAGCTACTATAAGCTACTAATATTAATATCGTCTAAGAAACAAAATAAATATTTTCATTACTATACTTTTCACTTTTAATTTATTTAATTATTGATGAATTCTTATTAAAATATACTCAAAATATATAAGAAACCCTTCCGTACAACTTATTTTCTTAGTTAACCGTAGCAATTCTAAATTATATAATATAAACATATCATCATCGCTAAAGTATTTTCTGTAGTTATGAAACAATATTGAAATTTGTCATATTCCTCGAAGTAATATTCAAATATCAAACTTGACAAGTAAATGTATCACATGTAAGTATGAACGCAGTAGGTTTGTGTGATATTCACTCATGCCCATGAAAGATATTGTCGCTGCTTTCCTTTTGTTGACGTTCTACCCGCGGAAATAAAAAAGCTGTGTGTACCTTCAACGTGCAGAAGTGCCGATGTACGTGCGTAGATTATTGACAAAATTACCGTGCAACTACAGCATATTCTATGCGTACGTCGTTGGCTAAGTAATTGAATTTTCAGGGGCGAGCTTGTGAAATGTCGGTCTGAGCTCTGTCGCTCATCCACTAATAATGTAGGCGGACGGATGACATGCCAACAGTTCGACCGTGTTTTATGGGCATCGGGTCATCGCCATACTGTCATCCGTTTTAGATATCGTCGAAAGTTCATTTCGTAGCAGCGAGCCCTTCTGACAATTTCGCAACGACGTGCTGTCACCTTGTGATAAGGGCGAGGCTCTGTTTATAATTAAATCACGCGCTCGCTCGCCGAGGAAAATAATAAAGCTTGAGCGTATCATTCTCCATTACGCGAACATCGTTGGTATGTTTCTGCTCCGATATAAATCAATATGTTTCTGTATAATTTTAGCCCGTTAATGGGAGCAAGACAGGAACCGCTTAATTGCTATTTAATTGCCTTTCAACCAGAACGAAACCTTCAAAGTTTTATTAAGGAAATTAAGATGAGAATTTATTTAATAAAAGCTATGAATAAATAATCAATAATGATAAATTTACATGTATTTTATGATAGGTATTAGCATGAAAATGTTGTAAAGATGGCTGTTTAAATATTCAGTAGCACATTTGCTTTTATGTTTCCCATGTGTATGGGTGGTCATTTCTGTCTTTATTGCTGTTACATACTTAATAGTAACCCTCTTACTTAATTATGCGGATCGCGAACGACGGCTACGGAAGGGTTGGCTCATCCTGCAGCTCTGTTAGCATAGGGCCGATGTAACACGATTAATTTATTTGCTGTCGTCTTTTCAGACCTCGCAATAATTACATTCAACACTTCAGATCCGGCTAAAGACTCGATGTTTGCTTTAGTGGAAAGGGAAATGTTTGAATAAAAACTTTTACGCCAAACAGAACGTTAATTTAAAACATTTTATTGCCTGAGTAATTTCCTCTTATACGTTGTCGATACTTTTATGAACAATTCAAAGAATTAACGTCAATTTTCTTGTTGGTGGATTTCGAATATTCCATTGAGTTCGAAGTTAATGAACGCCAGTCTCAATTAATCGCTTCATTGGAGTTTTATTTTTGATTTTTGTTATTCATTTTACCTGGAAATCTCCACATAGGCAGGAGAGGTGAGTGCCGTCGCCGGCGACTAAAGCGACGTGGTCGTGATAATATAGCGGTGTTGTTGACCGGCACTCGCAGCCCGCATCTCCACAAGCTGTCCGACATCCTGACGCACCGACTGTACCTGTGGGCTCAGCACTCCACATGCGATCCAGCCGCTGTATCTAAAAGTATGTAAATTCAGTAATAATATATGATCACGCTAAATTTCTTTTAAGGTGAGCAGAGATACATTAGGGGCCCTATCCACATTGCGTGCATGTTGCGTGATACGTCGTACAAACATGATCGGGAAATTTCTATTCCCATGTCACTATACAATATACACGATATGTTTGTTACATGACATAGAGGTTTTGTCACTAGTATTTCCTTGTGCCCCTAATTTTTTTTTGGTATGATAGTTTGTTATTTGCCGTGAACGGCCTTTAAAACTTAATTGAACGTGAATATAAATATTTTTAAGTAGTAGTAACCAAATACTAATAACATACATTACCAGCTATAAAATATCATTTATTAAATTATTTATTTTGTTACCTAAGATAAAGTTTTTCACAGCTAAGTAATTTATCATTCATATATCTCAATTTTTTTTCTTTCCTATGATCGTAACTAATCACAAAATGAAATTAAAAATGGAATTCAATAAAATACTAACTTCAATTGTAACACTCTGGTTCGAAGCAGGTATAAAACGATGAGTACATAACAGCCTCTCTTCGATATTCCAAAATATATGATGATGTGACGGGGCAGAAACACCCCCGTGGGCGGGCGCCGCCAGTCCGTAATGAGTGGCAGCGCAAGTCGCATCCGGGGAAGCTGTGCCTTCGTGTTGTTCTATGATTAAAAATAAAATGCATTTGTAACAACAAAAAAACTCAATAAATTAATATAAAATACATCGAAGAACTGAATGCGATTATGAAACGCGTAAATAAATACAACGAAGGCTTCGCTATCCATCCATTACTAGCTACATAAATGTATATTTAGCCGATGAATAAATACTCGTTACTAAAACGCTGTCCTGTAAACATTTCGTACTTTAATTAAAGAAACCTTATTGCGAAATATAGAATATATATTGCAGTACCCATAACATAGAGCTAAAAATAAAGTAATAAATTTTACAGGTGATTTTGTGTAACTTATAAGAGTAAAATTAGTGGACAATAAGTAGGATGTAAATGTGGGTGAACGGTCCTCTGACCTGTTTTCGTTAGTTCGCGTAATCAAACTCAAAATCGATACAGTCAAAACTGTTATGGCGATATCGCTTAGAACAACATACCAGTTATATTAACCGAGAACTAAGGTCCCGGCAAAAAAAATAGGACTTTGTATCTTAAAAACATCAACGGTTGTTACGACTATCGGTTTTTACGACTTAATATGAGCAGTCTCTTCGATATCGTTATAACTGATTTTGAATGTATTTAAATAGATACAAACAATTAATTCCTCTACAGTAAAAACTAAAAGAAAACTCTAAACATAATTATGTATGTACTTCTTTTGAGCCACCTTAAATTATTACCAAATTTTTTAAATACTAACCATCATGAAATGCAAAAGCGCCATCAACAAACTCCTCTTCATCCGCCATTTGGGTGGACGCTCGTCGCACAAGAATGGTCAAATTAGCACCTTTAGATGTCACAGTTTGACGTATTAAAAATCTACCCAATGGGTCCCGCGCCTCCTTCGCAGCGGGTCCGCACACCCTAAGGAGTGCTCGATCTCCTCTCTCAAATCTGTCTCCCCGTTCTCTTGAACTAAATTCGTGAAGCCCTTCTAATACCTCTATGTGAGAACGACAACTTTGTAGCCTGTTAACAATTTTTATTTATTTATGCATTAAATTGTGTTGGTGATCTATTGTTAATACCTACGTATAATTATGCAAAATAATAACAGTTAAATAAAGAGTATTTATAAATATTCTGACCATTAATCAAGGTCACTGTACACTAATAATAAAATATCTTATATTTAAGTTGAATTAATAAATCAGTACAACAACCGAAATATAAAATAGAAACTCTCAAAATTTTTATGTTATTACCTAATTGTTATTGAATCTCAAATTTCGCTATAACGAAAAAGATATATTTTTAAGAAACAATCGAAATTTTTAAGTAATCGTTTAGTTAATACTAGAACAACAAGAAGGGATTAAAATACTAATATGTAATTATTAATACAGAGTAGAAAACTACATTCACAGAGGTCGCGAATTCGAATTACAAATTTACTGTTAGTCATTGGTATGCTTAGCAGGGTTTTCTTTTTCATAATATTGATAAACGTTTTAGATAAGTAAGCTGAAGTGGCTATAGATTATAGGCTAAAGTAAGTCTACTGTTCAATGTCGAAAACAAGACTAAAAATATAAAAACATTCCTACCTTAAATTATAGTTAAATAGTGAAATTTGAACGACGTCAGTGGGAGCTCCTATTAAATGAATAGCGCACTGAGTCCGCCAAGTGGACGCCCGAGAGTCGAAATGTCCTGACCGCAATCCTCCCGGACCGTAGCCCCTCACATTCGCTCCACAGCCGATACGGCCTCCATTGATACTAAATACTTCGTTTGATACCCCGTTGCTGTCTATGGCTGCTACATTCTCGCCTATTTGAATACTCGTAATTTAAACCACTAAATTTACCAGCATTTCATTTACGTTCATCAAATCTTTAGACAATAGTGAACAAATTAAATTATCACTTTGGAAATAAGTAGGTACTGTAGTGATTGTATGATTGGTTTATAAAATAGGTTAGTTATATTTGGCACTATTCTCGGAATTGGCCATTTAATAAAAAATAAGTTTATTTTGGAAAAGGTTAGAATATCTTATTTTAAATAATGAAGTTTAATTTGAGGTTTTCAATTTGATTTGAGAGAGATTGAATGGAAAAATAGAATAGGAAGGTTGATATTGTAAAAATTACAAGAAATATATATGTAAAACTTTACTTGAAATATACATAATAATACAGATTTAAAAAGTGTATTATTCCAAAGCGAGTGAGCGACCAAACCCAAAAATAGAAAAGATAGTACGCGAGTAAGAGCGTACTACAGTACATATTAAATATTGAGTAACGATAATGTTAGTGCAAAACAAGAAATGTGCACGTAATATATAAGAGTTGATTTATTTATATAACTCTTCATATAAGTAATAACTAGTATTCTGTTACACAGTTCTATGGGCATTTTCTTTTATCCCAAAATTGAACCCAATTTTTACAGCGAAAAGTATATATTTATTAGTATTTCAAATCATTTGAACAAAAATTGTAGTATGAACTTCTAAATTGTGATATAAGTCAAGATTAGTGCATTAATTTTACGATACGACGATAAAGCGATAATTATTACAATTTACCGTTTTCTAAATGATGTGTAAGTGCAGCTAAAGGTGGCGACGCCGGTATAATTGTCGGAGGGGCTCCACTGCTATCCAGCCTCTCTATAAACTCTAGTTTTGCGATAAATCCGTTATAGTCATACGGTGGCACTAAAGGACCAGAGCTAAAGAAAAAAAACATTATAATCACTAGAATTATCTCGACTAGATTCTTGAAATTTTTATTATCCCCTATTTTGTTATTATTACAGATTTTCTTTTATTTTCTCCGTGTCGTTGAACTTCGGAATAATCACTTTCAGCAAAAACTTTCTCTTTGTCCTACGTATTTAAAACTATGGCAAAAGAGATATTCGTGTTAGCTAACATAATCGTGGCGACTATCGGCAAATGTATGCATCTCGATAGGCGATCAATTTTAGTACTGCACTGTACTTATGTACAATATAATCTACGGCAAATCAGAATACAGAGTTATAAAAGGTTCGCTTCTACATTCAGATCAGCTAAGGAGTGTAATATGCTTCCAGCGGCCATATTTCCGCGGTCTTATGATCTAGTAGTCTTTAAGAGAAGAGTGAATAGGCATTTGTTGGGCGGACGCGGTTCATCATCGGACTCATCTTCATCTTCCACCAGGTCTGATTTAGGTCAAGCATTGTCCTATAAATAATTAAAAAAAAGAGTTCATTAATAATGATCAACAGATACATGCCAGACAAATAGATGCCATTTACGAGCATTGTCTTTAACATAACAATAGATTATTTGTATCATGGCGAGTGTTTTGAAGAGTTGTTTAACCTTGTTCCACCCTCTCCCTTCCTGAATAGAACCACGCGCGCTAGTTTGCGGAGTCACAGCTATACGGTATCTCACATCCCGGTCAGAACTAAGAAGTTCTCTAACTCCTTCTTTTGCCGTGTCGTTGGGCTGTGGAATGGTCTTCCGGCGAGCGTGTTTCCACCATCCTATTTTATGGGATCTTTAAAGCGTAGCGTGAAGAGGTATTTGTGCAGGCCGGCATGATCGCCGTGACTACCGATGGGTTTTTCTTGCCTGTCGCTAGTTGTTGACGTTTTTTGGACTGCACCGTGCTTACCATCCGTTGTGGTGCAGTAAATGTGTCGAGTCAGAATAAAAAAATTTTGTTCTGTATATTTACTTACTACTTACTAATGTAAAGTTTGTTAGTAATGATTTTGTATATGTTCAGTAAACTTACTTGAACTCTAGTAATAAATTGGGACCGGGATGTTCTAGTACTGCAGTTCGTTCAGAGCAAAGTGAACCGAGGAGCGAGGCAGATGGCGAGCTTCCCGCCCGTAACGTCAGGTAGTCTGTTGTGCAATGGCTGAAAATCGATCTTAGCGTTAAAGTAGATCAACTGGATCAGACAAGTATTTGTTTTCTTACCTTATAATAAACTACAGCAATTTGATCTTTTTAAAGTATACGGGCCGTGCAATAACAATCTAGCTCGTTCTTTATGATAATACCTTACTTTTTATGCAACATAAAAAGAAAGCCATATAAAGAACCCAGAATTACCAAGATTTTAGATAGTTGAAAAAGTTTTCTGTCAATAGATTTTAACATAAGGATGACTTGTGTTAGTTGAAAATATACCCGAATGGAGAAACAAATAGTATAAAATTCCTATAAAACAACTTTAATTACCTAACGCCTACATTTAATATTTCTACAAGTTACATTTAGTTAAAATAAATAAAGCAAAAAGGACTGTATTTAAAAATAGATACGTATTTCCTGTATTCCTTCTATATAAAATTTTATTAAATCATAACTGCTTTTTTGCTTAAATCTGGTTTTTGATAATTGTTATTATATTAAAGTATATCATTAACAAAAAATGTCCTTAAGGCAGCCTCAACGCGTCAATGATATTTTTTCAAAGAAGTAGTAGTTATTCATTTGAAAATATCAGTCTAGTAGAAGCGAATGATAAAAAAATGCTGTTTTGTATTGATTACATAAATTGATTACAGGCAAACTTGTAACCGTAGTCACGGAAGGAGAAGATGTAGCTAATAATAAGAATATCACGTTCGCTCAACAAATATCTATTCATTCTTCTTTTCTGAACTTCTCCATTATTCTCTTTGTAAATGGAGAAGATTTTAGTATTGATATATGAAATATCCTCCACGAAAGGGTGATATCCAACAAGAAGTTCAGTGTTTTTTTTTTTTAATAAAAAAGGGATAGTTAAATCTGAGAATAAAGCTGTTGAGTATACTCTCCAGAGTATAGTGTATTGCGAGGCAGGTGAAATGTACATAAAAACTTACAAAATAAAGTAGCTAATGATACAAAAATACTTGTAAAAACACTTTAATAATATCCTAAGATATTACAAATGTATTTAATAGGTACGCAAAATCTTACGTTATTGTTAAATATTTTTTATGTAAGGAGCAAATAATGATATTTTATATACAATAATATACGTTAAGTATACGAGTGTGTTAAATTAATATTACGACTTCGAGAAAGAAACCTCAGTCGTGAAAATGTTAAAAGAATTCAGAGAATAAAAGAAATATACCTTTGAAGTTAAATATAACAAATACACTTTACCAAAAACAGATTTATATTAAAATGTCTGAAATATAAAAAATCCCATCTTTATTAATATTTTTGACGAATACGTCGTCTAGTAGGCCCCAAGTCGTAAGCTTGGCGGATCTCTTGTAAAAACTATTTATTATTTTATTAGCTACCCGATGATTCCATGAAATACATAATAATATATGGATATATGTACATCGCTTTGTTCTTTGTACTGGTTTATAGTAATTATTTATAATATTTATCATAAACAAATTTAGCACAAAGAATAAATTATGCTATTAAACATTCACGATACTTTTTTATAAAAGGTTTTTACAATGGATCCATTTTTCCCAATTTATCTCACGCTAAGAGTACTTTTTTTGCGTCAAATGTTTTCTCTATAAGGCACATTAAAAACCCTAGCAGCAAATATATTCAAAAGTCTAAAAAGATAAATATATATATTTCTCTGAATGTTTTAAGAAAAGTCGTTGAAAATGCTAACTTAAGGATATGCAATTATTTATAATCCCTTCAACTTATAAATGTCAGTGAAATCGCTACGTTGCATTCGAACGGGACACGACGTGGGCGGTATAAACCCATCAGAGTGGAATGGAGATAGGGATGGCCTTTTTATTTACTGAATACGATTGTTCCTAAGCCTTTCATAACGGGAATGAGTGGGTTTTATACGGGTGAGTGATAAAAACACTTCTACAAAATTGGGATGTATGTGACAGTGACAAAACATCCTTAACAGACTGGCTGGCGGAACGATATAGAGATTGTAACTGTAATTTGTTTCATTTATACATGATAACAACGTTGATGAATAATTAAAGATGTACACAATGCGGATACGAACTCCATTTGCGCAGCAATAATTAAATTTTGCATAGTAAATATTATGAGTAGCACACATAGCATCAAATTCAGTAAACTACAAAATACGAGATTAAATTAAGTACAACAAACATATCATTGTCTAAAATATTTAGAATTATAACTTACGACATTCGTTTTTAAATCTATTAAAAATCTTAAACTAAGCAAATCAAGTGTGGTTGCATCTGACTGGGCTATTAACGAACAATGTAAGCTAACAAGCTAATTTGGAGTGAAAAACTAAGATTACGTAATAATTTAATTTTCTTTTTTGCAAATACTTAAAAAACTCAACATAAACCTATGTGCATTACCTATATAATAGTTTTATTTCGAATAGTAGAGGTCAGTTTACTAGCTGGTAATTATGTTTACCATCAAAGCTGTAACTAATACATAATTGATACAATTAATTTCGAATTGTTGGCTAAGTTGATAACATCCCTACCTTCCTTATTAATGGTTATGGCTTTAGTATCAAACTTCCTACGTGCGTCTAACGACTACAATGCTAAATTTTGCCGAAATATGTAGTTTCTACTATTTTAGATGACCAATAAAGCAAGAGAAAGTATTTGAATCAACTGTTTACTATAATTTGAATTGGGGATTTCTTATTACTTTCTGCAGAGGTGAAGAGAAAATAATAATAATAGTAATAGTACTCACTTCCTGGGTAGTAATATTGAAGTGAAAATAATTTTAACTCGCGTGTGAACAGAATTAGTTGCGAACAGATATCTGCAGCGGCGGTGTGGAGGATATAGTCCTGGATACCCTGGGCTTGCCAGGACACAAGACCCTGGAGCACGACATGATACGTCTTGATACAGCCAATCGCAATCTGCAATTTTAAATTACACTAGCGGACCAGGCCTGACTTGCCCGGTATTATTTATCTAGCTTTAATAATCATGAAACTTCCAACAACGAATTGATAAACAAAGGCACTTATAAAATAAACGAAAAAGGTCGTGAATATTCAACATACATATGCTTAAATAAAGAATTATAGTGTAAATTAACCTCAGATTGCTCCTTTTAATTAGATTTTAATTAGATTTGAATAATTCAACTCACAGCTCAGGCTTCATAGAGTAAAGCAAAAATTAAGCGCTTAAAAAGTACCAACTACGAAAAAGGTCAGTTGGTGAGTTTTCATATTTTCTTAAATGAATACAATAGCTTCAGTCGTAACAGGAAAATTAAGAAAAGAAGAAGTTATTACGAATTAATTGTTCGGCATCTAAATCTCGAGAATAAGCAATTGTATTAAAAGGTTGCATTTTATTATTTTCATTAAGTAACAAAGTGCGCTCATTAGCAAATACTTATAATATGTTATATTTATAAATTAAATAGTGATTGTAACTAGTAAAACTTTACATACTGACTATATAACTCTTCAATTACCTGTGTCACTTGTAGGTGACAGTAGTTTAATATTTTTTTCTACGATATAATAATTTTTTTTTTTAATTCTACCATTATTACAGCAAAGTTGAAGAGTAAAACTATTCATATAATTTTTCACAATGCCCAGTGTCACCTGTATGACACCTTCCAAAAAGAGGGGTAGTTTTTTTTTTATTTGGTTTTATCTTCGCTGAATGTATTTAAACTATTTTAGTAAAAGAGAAATACAAAATTAACATTAACATAGACGTGGGATTTGAAGAGTTAAAAACAAAACTTCATGTCAAGATATAAATAATTTCAAACTATTCGATTGTTAATCGCTTTATAATAACAAAATGTATATATTATTACATTTCATTTATTGTATAAGTGATAATTTTTTTTATTTTTTAAACTGGACCACCGCCAACCTTTGTAACAATATAGAAACCCATATTATATAGAGAGTAGCTTCCAACAATATACAGCGAACGTAAAGGATAGTTAGGTAATAATTATAAGCTCTCGTGACGAGGGTCGCAGCAATGTCTGTTACACTTGCGTTACTGCCAAAGAGAACTTACGGTACTATCCGGCACACATAGCTGTCGATCTCCATAGGACTTTATTTACTCTTTAGTTTATAATATATTTGTATTGATATTACTGTTTTTCCAATTATTTGAGGTAAAAATATGTAACATTGACTATAATAAATATACGTACCGGTATGTGGTATCCGAGAACCTCCTTTGGGGTGAAATCCTACACCTTGGGTGTTGCTTAATGATGTGAAACTGAAGAACGCTAGAAATTGAGATCTTACTGTCTTCTCTGTTATCCTAGTAACAAACGAGTTTCCATTTAGTAAGACTCAGAATTATTCTGTACAAAATTGTAATCTAAATAGTATCAAAAAAATATATTTGCATGTATCATACGTTCATAGCTATACTTGGACATTTAACATATATAAATACTTAACATTTGGTCCAATTTGGACTCTCAGACTGCTATTTTGGTGAACACCAGATTTTAAGTCAATATATTTATTTATTAAATGTCCAAGTATAACAAGATAATGCTTTTTACGCTTTATATGGGATACACGCCACTGGTTTGTCATTTCTAAGCGATTTCCCAAAGATATTATTGTAATCAAAAGACGAATAATTATCTACATAAACCCATAATCCACGATCAAAGCAACATAGTAGAATCGTTTTATAGAAAGCGTTCTACGTGTACCGCTTAAGGAGCTCACAAAATAGAGCAATTCAGTCGCCGGCAGACTCGCGCATTAGCACCATTCTGACGCCATCCCGTCTGTCGAACGGCCACAATTCTAAATCGAGCATTACCGGTTCCGATGTGACGACCTTTTGTTCTGATCACTTGTCTCCCTAGCGGAACCTGCGTTTCCGAATCGAACAGCAAATGGGTATACATTTTGAAACGCTACGCGCGGTGCTGCTTTCCTCTCTATCCGGAAATAATGTGCTCGCTTTAGTGCCAGCCATTGTCATTAGCGAATGAAAATGTAATTGATTGTTGTTCATTTTGGTCGGATTCATTACCGCTTCGAAATAACTACGTGGTCTTGTAACGTATTTCGTTAAATGATCGATTACCAGTGTATTAACAAGTTAAGGTTCGATATGATGTAGAACTTATTAATATTATAATAATATTTCTAAATGCAGAGTAACATAAAATATTCATCAATAATATAACGATATTATAATATGATTTTATAAGTGAAGAAAAAAATTCCACTTATAATCATAATTTTGTTTTTTTGTGACGAGTAACATTGTAAAAAAAATCACTCACGAATTATTAAGAATACTTACAAACAGAGACAAATAGAGATTACCATAATAATTAAATTCCTGCCTTTTAGTCACGACCTAATTCAGACAAACTAAGTTACAAATGACCTGGCAGCAGGCCTTTCTAGAAAGATAATTTGAAATCTTGTAATTTTATCCCTTTTAATTTTAAGCAACTTGTAAATTTATCCCTTCAAAGAACAGCTTAACCATAGATGGGCAAAATGTAATCAGATTAATAAAAAACGATTACTATTACATTTTGCAATTTTTCATCATTCATATAATTAAATTTTGCCCATCTATGTTTTAAACATTTAAGAATACTCAATTGCATACAAATTTATAACTCCTTAAGGTTTAGAAGGGATTTAATCACTATTATAGAGTAACTAAATTGAAATTAGCCGAATGAAAGAGCCTAACCTGCTCATCGAACGGCTAATTCAACTAGCTGATTACAACACATATGTACATGTTCAAAGGCGACGGTAACCTATAACGCCTGTCTGCTGTAACAGTCAACTATGGCGACAACTAATAATTAAATTCAGTACATTCGTTGCTGAATCAATCTAAACAATAAAGGGGCTACAGTTTTATTTTGACCGAGTACCTAATTTCTATTTTGTTTGCATTAAACAAAACATATCAACGTAAATAACCCTAATATTTTACTTTTATTACATCAAAAGAAGTTTCACATTTTTTAAATTTGTTTTTATGTTTTGAATTTGTATCGCTCAATACATTTCTGTATACTGAATTCTGTATTTCTGATTTCTGTATTTCTGTGTACTGTTACATTTTTAACAATTAATAAAAAACAAATAAAATATTAGATATTTGTTTTTTTTTATTACATCTAAATTATTAAACTGCGATCTTTAAAATCATAATACATTTTATAATTATATAACACAGCGGGGCTAAACTTTCGGTTTTAGTTGACAAGGTCGGAAACACCCTTTGCATGCTGATAGCGCCTGTGAAACCTATTCAAACGAAATTTACTATATTTATGTCTGGTATAATGAACAATTCCTTTTCATTATATATTAACTTCGTCGAGTTTAATTTATCTGCTTAAAACGATACAATTATTATGTATAGTTTCAGATTTATGGAACCGTGGAATTACCTGGAATGGCCCATATTTGGAAATGGAATCTAAAACGGCGGACTTTTTATTATGCTTCCTTACAAACAATTGTCATGTTATGTTTGTTAACAATAAAATACAAAGACGAACCAAAAACCATGTTTATTGTGGAAAAATATATTGCTAATGTAAAAGTTTGCACGCGACGGAAAACATACCTAAATTCAAGTATTGATGCGCCGTAATCAGCAAACAAAACAACGGGTGGCGTGTATCTCTCGTTGGCACCGCACAATCTTGTCTCAGCCGCTCCTTCTGTGCGGACTGCACTCGTGCCGGCTAGCTGGAGCCAACCACCTACACAACTGCCCGCAAACATTGCAAATTACAATATAAACACATTCAAATGGCATGAAGGTTATTCTTGTTGACAATAACAAAACCATTATTAACTATATTTATCACAATTTTAGAATACCCTTTTTACAGTCACGACTCACGAGTTATGGTAGAATGTAGCTTTGAATCAAATCGACGAAATTACAAATCATTATTTACTACCTTTAATAATTATTCAAAAATATTATTTTTGAAGTATATGATACAGTAGAACATATTGTAGGTACTAATTTCTGGCGACATCCAAAACAAAATGCAATTTTAAATTACTTCGACAAACCCTCGGTGCGAGTCTACCTCGAGATTGAAAGATTTCTTAATATAAGAAGCTGCAATAATATTAAGGTAATACTCAGGATTTGGTATAATCATTTCGAAGGTACTACTTCTATGTAACGATATAGGTATATCGTTGTTCTGAATACGAAAGGAATAAAGTTTAAATGGCATATACAAATATTTTATTGGTTTTACTTATTGTTATCCCATTGAAGTTGAAAAAATTGGAATTTAAGAAAGAATTGAATATAATTTAATTTTATATTAGTAACCATACACATCATTCTCTCACAAATTGATTTCTCGTCACTATAGACTAAATTTTATAACGTTTAACTATGATACACCCCTGCATAGGTTGATCTTATATGTGTCCAAATGAACGTATTAAATTATAATATATAAAGTAAAAATTAAATGCACTTACAATGCTAATAATAATCGATAAAAATAGAATAAGAATTATTCAACATCTCTATAGTACACGCATTTAAAAGTTCTTGAACTATATTCCAGTGTAACACAACTATATTTTAATTATACACAGTTAACAGCTGGAAAATAAACTGCTTTAAAAATTAATTATTTCCAAGAAGTTATTGAAAGAATATAGAAATGGAGCGTTTCCGATTTGGTAGGGGAGAAAATTCCCCATTCTAACAGTACGAATCTAAAATGACTTATTATGGAATTGACTCGTTTAAATTAGAATTTTAAGCAGCTTCTAGAAATGGAAGCACCGAAGAAAATAAGATTGTGTATTTATTGCGATAGTTAATAGATCTGTAAAATATCTTAAATAATTTAGCGTAACAGACTATAACAATATTTATTTCAGCTTTGATTGTGAGACAACATAATAACATAAAATGTACGCTTTAACTTAAATAATACTGTTACTAAAATATAATAATATTTCATACCGTTATGAAAGACTTTCTTTATCTTTTTAAAAGTAAAATACATCGGTCTGTATTTGCAGACATATAAATATATTTTATGAGTAGAAACCTGATGGAAATTACAGCGACCCCCAGACGACTCTTTTGAACTATTCAATTTGACAGCACATTGATCACGGCTGACTGTGTACCAAAAGTTCGGATCCAATATTACTATGACTATGTTCAAAGGCCGTATCCTTCTTATATGTAACTTTCTACGAATTTGCATATTTTTTAGAAGTATGGGTAAATCTAATTATGTTCGTAACAATTGTCAATTTGTAGAAATTTTAGTAAACCTTGCGATAGTAGATTACAATTCGTTCCTATTTATATGTATAGTAAAAACTAGTTTAGTTTAGTAGATAGCTAAAATTTCCATAATAATTTGTTTTGTAACTATCTAACATACCTTGTTCCGTTAAATCGACCAACTGATACTAATCTATAAAGCTGTATTTCGACTCGCTGACCAGCGTCAGGCTGAAGAAAATACGAGCAAGATCCCGGACCTTCTAATGATGGCGATTTGATTTGTCCAAAGGTTTTGCCTGATTTGGTTTTGAGGATCCGCGAATCGATCGTGATGTTACACACTAAAACAAAATTTAAATGTAAATCCTAGTATCTATAATGATCCGTACCTACCTAGGTATGAATATAATATAAAGATATGGTATATACCAGTTGCGTGTATCCCATATAAAACAAAAAAACCATTATTTTATTATATTTGGACTTTTAATAAATATATAGACTTAAAATCTGGTAATTAACAAAATAAGGGACTCAGAATCCAAATAGGATTCAATTTTAAATCAATATATGTCTTAAATGTCCTAGTATTGCAAGGTAATGCTTTTTTATGCTTCTATGGAATGCACGCCACTGATATATACCAAACAATTTAAGTTTCAAAAACCGGAAAAAGATATTATGTAACTTTTTTATACTATCAGTATATTTTTAGATAATTTCTATTATTAATAATATTATTGTATCTTCGTTTGATTATTCACATGAAAGAATAATCGTATAGATTTTTTTTAAGTAGGAGGTCTAAGCTAGCTGTAACTTACTTTCCAGTTTTCTCAAAATATTTATGACAAAACACGGCAATCAACTGCGCTGTATGTCGCTTTGATAACGACCTACAAGTGCAAAGTGAGCACAGCTATTAATAAGTCTCTGCTTACCCCCAATGAAATGTAACGTGAAAATATATTATTATTAATTTGTATGAAAAAATACAATATCCGAAATTATCTTATCATTTTATACAGGACACGGTTACGAACATGAATATTAATATAACATTCCTACTATCTTCACATTATTCCGAACTAGACTCATCTAGAGACAAGATTATAAAATTGAGAAAACACTTAAGCTGGGCAAAGAATAATTTTATATGTTGAACATATATTCAACTTTAAAGATACTTCACTAGCAGTGACGTGCATAGGGTATTTCAACAAGGTAGGCAAACTTTGTGTAACTAATTTGAATATTTATTATTATGTAAAAAATATTTTTTTCTCATAGAAAAGATACATGGCTTATTAATATAATAAGTATGAATATTTCCCTTTTTTTTGGTTACTTTAAACAATTTATCCCAGACTTCTTTATTGAAAGGGCATGCAGTGCTTTCATGAATCTATGGAATGAACGCTAATGATCGATAATTAAACATTTTAACCTTACATTCGCGTTTTTTTTAATGGGTTCATCCAAATTGAGATAATTGCTGTTTTGAACAAACATAATATTGTGATATAAATATTGGTAAGTTTATAAACGTACTGTTAGCGCAGTATTGCTCGAGGCCGCACTGCGCGCAACGGCCGGTTGTGACGTCACCGCAGGGACACGCACCGTCGCGTACGCAGCACGCACACTCCTCACCCTCGCCTCCGGGACACGCACATCCACTTGAGGACTGAGTCCACAAGTCCACTTGACCTGATTAAATAAATAATTCAATTCAAATTAAGACTTTTGCTACCATGTTAGAATGATCTAAGCTTTTTCTACAAATCTTGGCAAAGTGAGAGACACAGCGTAATTCAAGAACCATATTTTTTTAACGCGGTGGAAAATCTTCATGGAGTGTGATGGACGTCGTGACGGCAATGTCCTTAGTGCCAGTCTGACCTTAAGGTGTTGGTAAGAAGAAGAACTGTAACACATTTATGTGTATCGGAATAGAAATAACGGTTAAGTTGTGGCTTCATCATCTATGCCGTTTGATTCCTTTGCAGAAAATAGAAGATGGAATCATGTTAAATACTAGTGGATTAGTAGTAATTCCCAAGTTTAGGCGCAGTTACACAATTGATCACTGCTTAGCTTGAGCCTTCTATTACTACAATGAAATATTTTGGTGAAAGTTAAGTAAATTGCACGTGATTGTGGGTTTTTATAAGTATCCTGGAATATAGTGCTAATTATAGAACCCTTCGAAATAAGGCGCTTTACCATATGAATACGTTATCGCAAATATTCTTTCTAAGGTCTAGGGTCTAAAATTGGCTACTGCGCGCGCAAATATTTTACAGAGCTTCACTTAATGCTCGCTGTACAATTTACATTATCATCTAAACCAAATATTCAAATTGGATATACTTAAGTATTTCATATAACTTTACGGCGTGTATTTCCACAAATCCACACCCTTATACGTTATTGTCTAAATTCTACAAGAATAATTGTATAAACAATTTGCCGCGAATGTTTGATGTTTACACAAGACAATTTATATGAACTTCCATGATTGTTACTTCATTGTCTTGGTTAATTAAGATATTTACACGTGTGTTTATTAGCTTCCATATTTACTTCCTCCTTGTTCTTATATATTGAGAATAAAATAATTGAAATCATTACCTTTTCATCGGTACTATCTTAGCATCAACAAGGTAAATTTTTTTTTCATCTTAAACCTTCGGCTATTTATACGAGAGTCTTAAATGACCGCCAGTCTGGCGGTGCGTCGTGACGTGTTTTGCCGAAACTCACTGTGTAATAATGGGGAAAGTAGCGATTCCCTCACAAAATCGTGCCAGGAAGGCGCGGTGGGACTGTGTGGAATTGATTACAGGTTCGTCAACTCCTACAAAGGTGCAAAAATAGTCACCTGTTGGTTTTAGCCGGTATAAGTTTAGCTATATCTCGGGTTTATTTCTGCTGCCATCTTCTCTATGTACAGCTGAGATAATTTTCTCCAAATAAAAAAGGCCACCACAACCTACAGACACACCCACACACACCTACACAATAAAAAAGTATATATTTTTAACTTACTACTACCGTCAAGAAAGATCGGCGTCCAAGCAATTTGGGCGGAAACAGCAGCGCTCGCGGCGACTACCAGTAGCACCGCCAGAGGGCGGCGCATGGTTCGCGCTAGCAGTCACCGCGCCCCTCGCCCCGCTGTCCACCCGCGTCGCCTTCTCATTTGCACCCTCACAAACTCTCACCACCCCGCGCACAAAACAAAAGCACTGGCCATTGAACACACCGCGAAACTCATTATTACACGTAACACTAGGTAGGTATATTGCAAATTTTACTGCCACTGATATCTACTTTAGTATGATTTTATGACGAATCTCGATGATCTTCGTTCCCCTGTTTGATTGGCTTTTGGATTCGACTCGAATTGCCTGTAATAAACAGTATAATTTAATATCTTCATATTATCTCTTGTTTTATATTACTGACATTCTTAGATGAATGTATAATTATTCTAAGCTGATATTACTCGTCATTAAAGTCTTATGTAAAAGTATTATGACTAGTTAGATTTTTCAGTAATATTATTTACTGTCCCCTACGGTAACATTATCAGATTTGTAAGTTCGGATCTCATTGGAAGATCCGAATGCCACTTTTATAATAAAAACCGACTCATCCAGATTCATCTAAGTTATTTTATATATTACGTTTAATTTTCTGTTTTTCAATTATTTAATGCACCAACAAGACGTTACTGAACCAGTAGGAAAAAATTAAGCTATACGTATATTCAGCTCTATCGAACCAACCATATCCACATATTTGGGTAGTTTGAAAATACATGTACAACTGTGATAAATCGGCTCAGTAGATTTCTGCGTTTATCCCTGAACATTATGACATGATGACTCTTTAGAGAAATATATTTTAATTATAATTCTCATTCAATACGATAAGACCAAAATTGTCTAAAATACAAAATCTACTTCTTATCCTATTTTTTTATATTGGCACAAATAAATGATTTAGCTACAGTTCAAGGTATGCGCTCTGCAGTTCAATAACAACGGTTACCGCCCGTTACGTTAATAGAGATATGTAAGCGCCCAATAACAGTGACCGTCATCATGCCAACTTATTTAAACAAAGCTTTGACTGAAGTTCGCATAGTATATGGATAACTGGTGGCACATGCACATTCTCGAAGCAAGTCATTATTTTGGACATTGTACCCATTTATTTAGTTTGGACGCGCGACAGTCGATCAATGATACCTTACCGCCTCATAATTATTCTAGTAATTAATTCAAGTAGAATTGAGTTAATCTTAGTGGTTCTAGTAAATATTCTGTTAGTAACTGATCGGTAACGTTAATTAATAAATAAGTAGGTATGCTAGATCAAACAAAAACTTATAACAAAGGCGTTATAATAAACAAAGACGTATAATGTTAGAAAGTAGACGCCACGCTGCTCTGTGTCCCCCGACGCTATTGAAGGCTGAATTGACGAACCCTCAACTACTATTTTGCTTGCTTTCTGGATGAAGAATATAAATATCTTTGTTAGAAGTGTATTGGGTTTCATCATAATAGGTTTTATAATAAATAATTTCACAAGTTGCTAAATACAAAGTATTAAAGGCGAAATTTGCATATAATTTTGGTTTGAAATTGTATTGATAAAAACTCTTATTAACGACTACTCCTGCCCTGACAATATTAAAAAGAAGTAATATTGTGTTACTATAACTTCTGAATTATACTTTGATGCTGGTAGGAAACTATTTCAAGGTACTAACATTTCAATGAGTTCTTGTAAACAGGATTTACAAACATAGGTTATTAATGTTGCAATTGCAATCACACGTCCACAATAATACCAGCCGTTAGGAATATTCTTGTCTTTTAAGAACTATTGTATTTACGAACATTCGAGAATTATAGGCTTCAAATTCTAACAGTCACCGATTATAGATAAATGCCAGAAAAATGTTCTTCAATCTATTTCTGACACTCACAGAAAAATACACAAAATTAAAGGGACCAACCTTATCCATAAATATATTTACTGATATAAAAATATTGTAATTATTAAAAACTAAAAAAACCGATTCAAGAAACCTCTAAGAAGTAAAATTTAAGTGTGCCTCTTAGAAGGTCTATTTTATTATATTTTTATAATATTAAGGGCGGCCAGTGGCCAACACATACAAAAAACAGTCGAACAACTATAAGTACGTGAATGTGTTGCACCGTTTTAGACCACCACATCGTGCGCCAAAAACGTAAACAATTCAAATCACAAAATGGTCATATTAATAATAACAAGCATAAGTCAACTAGGTTGGTATTGTACTAAATTTGCTGCAGCATCAGGTTCAGATCATTACGAGTTTGAAATAAAACCCGTATTGAAATAATCTCAAAAACCTATCAATGAAACGAGCAAACGTACCATAGAATTTCTCACAAATATATCCTCAATACTCTTACTTACTCCATCATCAGTCTTTAGTCAACATACATCATTAATGCGTTCATTTCAATGCGTTCAAATACGATATTTTTGCGGTAAGTTAGAGCAGAGTTGAGTATAATGATGCTTCCAAGTATTGCTGTAGCGTCAGGTCTAAGGTACCAAGCTATTTTCACATCATTGAAGTTACAACATATAAATTTCGAATATTTTAAAACTATTCCTATTGGTGTTATATCTCTTTATTTTCAGAATTAACTTCAAACGGCTGATCAGATTTTTTTAATAATAGCTGTAAACACTATCGATCAAATCACCTTTCAAACAAAAAAAATCGATTCAACCGTTCAAGAACTATAGGTTCATGGTAGCTCATACAACAGACAGAAATACATAGGTACGCAGAGTCACAGATCTATAGATACAAGCGCTAAGCTTATAACGCCTTCGTTAGATTACAAAAAAAAAAACAAATTAAATAAAGATAATTTAATAACATGGCCGCCAAATTGTGTGGTTACAACAAAAACATTCATCAAACGAACAAATACAAACATAATTAACTATAAAAACAACAGCTTGGTGGATCCACAACTCGAGCGTGGACACAGTCAACGTATTGGCATTGAGGACTTGATGAGCATGGCTGACACGAATAGCACGGGCTCCGTGAAATGCAAGATGTGGGTTTCTTCCTTTCAAAGTGATAGCAATAATTTCCCTGTACACATAAAAAAAATTATAAAAATAACAAATCTTCGCAAAGAACGAAATTCCCATTATAAGAATCCTAAAAAAATACAATCAAGTCAATTTGCATAAGGAGATAAAACTTTGAATAAAGTAAATTAATTTCGCAGACGAAAAAGAACCAATTCTAACTCGAAAATTATTTCAAGAAAGTTTCCATATTTCAGGTACATAATAGCTACGCTGTCTGTTAATTACCGAGTTTAGGGAGAGGGGTTAAAGTTTTAATTCCTTCTTAGGATTACGAGAATGTCTACAATCTTTAATGTGTTCTTGTTTGTTCAGGTAACATGCAAAAATCACTAAACACTATTATGGGATTATCTCAGTCCTATTACATTTTTCCCGACTTAAAACATCCTTATTTGGTTATGATTTGTGAATAGACCTGAAATTATATCTTTGCCTACTTGCGATTATAAACAAAACTTATCACGTGGTTATTTTTCCGTTATATTAATATAATGATACTGTTTTAATAAAAAAATACATACGTGGAAGTTGAATTAAATAATAATATTTCGTATTTGATGATGAAGTCGCGGAAGAAGCTAGTTTTAATCTTAAAAAAGTGTTATTCAGGCCTAGACAAAGCAGCATTCTATAAACGATAAAATGCAAACAAAAGTGCAAAATGTTTGGAATTGTTATAAATTCTTGGAATATTACATCGTCACGTAATGTCAATTGCATACGTTTTTCTTTGTCATTATTATTTATCAAATGTTATTTTGTCAAGACCGCCAGATACACTATTTTGTCAGATTAACTGCCTACGTGTATAATTATAATTTTGTGACTGTCTAGGGAATTAAACAAACAGCAAATGAAAATAGGCGATTGTAGTTTGTGGCGCGGCGTTTGGAAGCGACCCCGTTCCGGAAGCCATTGGATTAAAGGGTCCAATCACGGAGAGCCGTATCTTGAGCCCCAGTCGGAAATAAATCCCTATCTGAACCCGCGTCGCGTTCAACGAATAAACATTTCGGTCTAAGAGGCGACGCCGATCAATGTCAAAAACATAGCAAACGGCCGTTCTCCAAATAACGTCTAATGTTATGTTATTTGTTCAAGAATATTTTACATATTTATTCAATTAAAATTTACATAGATATCAACAGTCACGCTTAGATTGAAAACCACGAAATGTCTTAAATAATAATTTTAAATCGCTTCTTAAAAATATGCCGAAATTGAAAGAAACATTTCGATTAACTCTTTCCAAAATCACGCTTTAATTTAATTTCAGATTTTTTAATCCTGTTTTCGCTTGAGGTCCAAGTTAAATTCATTTTTCAAGCTTCAAGCTGAGATAGTAATAAAATTGATTTTTCTCTCGACGGCGCGCGCGGCTTCACCGTCGCGTCGCTCGGTTCGGCATTTATTTGGCTTTTTGCTCCGGCTACGAAAAGGATATTGCGTGGGAATCAATTCAGGTGACTATATTCCAACCTTCAACTGAATATTAATTTTTCATTTACTACCATATATTGAGCTACTATTGTATACTACTAGTATAAGACTTTTGTATCGAATTTGGTTGAGTCTATTTTTAAATTAAATTCATATTATAATAGCTAGTGAAATATTGGGATAGATCTTTAAATGTAGGCACTGTATGAATAATACACTCTTCTTTGAAATCAAGCCCTAACATTATTCAATGAAATTTTATAGTGATATTGATTTTCATATCTTCTTACCAATTAAGAGACTCTTAGACAATGTGATTTAACCAAAGTCTCATTATATTTTCCGCTTTAGAGCTTTATCACAAGCAATTACACTATTAATATAATTAACAAGTCATTTATAGTTAAAAAGATAAAAAATATACCTGTTCATCTTCAGAATGGTATCGTTGTATTTCGTTGCAGGAATCAGCGCAATAAGATGATTCAACAAACGGTTTACGACGATTCCTTGTCCCAACTGCTACCTCACAGGCCCGTCTCATGAGCAGTGTCGGCTGATTCTAAAACAAATAAAGCTCAGATAAGCAATATTTCAAGCGCTAAAGTACCCTATTCACGGGGAAAATTCTTCCTTCCCTTTTCTTTACTTATAGTCTAAATGTAAGTTTTTTATTGGAAAATAAAATTAATTACTATTATATTTTAGTAACTGCTCATTTCAATCTAAAAACTTTATAATTCTGGCTAATCGTAGTTACATGAATAAATTAATAAATTAATTAATAATACCAGTTTATGATAATTAAAGACAATTTATATGTATTTTTATAAATATATTATTTATAAGTATTTTAAACAAGCTTCAAAAGTATATTCGTTCATTTTATATTTAACTAACATTCTACAACAAAAAAAAACGAAATTGAAGTGTTTTTTTTTTAATATACAATATTTGCAGAAGTAATCAAGTGCATCGACTTTTTAAACTTTAAATAATATTCATAAAGTATCATTATTTTAGTAAATATTATGATGGAAAGTTATCTTTCCTAAAAGAAACAGCATGCCTAGGAAGTTTTGTCGTTGTTATTGTTATTAGAAATTATTTAAATCGGTAATCTGAAATACACTGACTTGTAAAATCTTCACAATTGTAAAAAATCGGAAATTTTCAACAATATATCAGAAAATTAAAAAGACTTCATCTTATTAAAGTACAATAAAATTCATAAAGTTGTAATAGCTTTATGAATAAGCATGTCCTACGTTGTTAAATTTAATTCATAAAAAATTAATTAAAACTCCTAAAACAAGCGTAACATTTTTTAATGTTCTCATACAATGAAAAATGTTAAGGCTACGCAATCTTTTAGGATGAACGTGAGCCATTTATTATTATACCGTAGTTATAATGTTAACAATTTATCAAAATGCCGCACCTTAGCGTTAATTCATTATTCTCACGTCACATTTAGGTGAGCGAGTGCACAAGACATTTCAGTCGTCCAATATATCTTCCAGCGACACTTCAATTGGTTTCTTTCTGAGCAAACAACATCCAAGAGCGTCTTTTGTGGAGCAGTTCGGTACTTTGGCCGGGTCGCCTACTTTAACAGGCTTCGTGCACACGTCGTATTCGATAGATACGTCCCGTGGGCAACGGAAGAGATAATTTGGAGTGCCAAGTAGTCGGGAATATTCCTGGTCTTGCATTCCATTACGCTTGAACGCAGTTACTGGTAACTTTTCCACCTGCAACGGATCAGACACATTCCCTTTAATTTTACTTCCATGTTCTTTTTGTCTAGATTATTCAAAGCTTTTTGCCTCCATCGATTATTTCATTACTTTGAGCTATTACCATATTTTGTCTTAGGTTTCTAGGTATAAACACTACTTAACACGTTACTAATGTCGAATTCGTCATTTCTTAGTTAGAATAGCGGCAACTTTCTTCATTGGTTTGACCGCAATTGCAATAGGGCTGTCACTCCACGTAGCGTTATGCCAACATTTGCGAATGTGCGAAATACCTCCGCCCTCTACAAACTTTTGATCTTGAAGGCCGTTCCTTTTCAGAGCAGATGAAGGCAATGGGTTTACCTGTTACAAGCGCTTTACTTCACAATTCGGTAATACATGCTATTAACCATAGTTTACCTATTCTATGCCTAATGGACTTAGAGGATCACTTTTTATCTTTCTTCTTCTTAACGGCTGCCATTTCTTGTGTGACTTTAGGATACAATTTGCGTAAAGGTTCAACTGCGGTGTGAACGCAGCAACCTGCCAAACTTTCTCTTGCACACAAATATCGTATAGCTCCTCTATACCCGTGTATCTGGTCCTGCATTCCATTCCGACGGTATGCAGACATTGGGAGCCTACCATAACAAGTTGGAACGTACCGTTCCTGAAACCAACAACAAAACGATAATAGCAGTTTATGTGTGTAACATTTTAATTAAAGTTAATTTAGTTAACATACGTTTTTAATGCAGTATCGTAAAAATAACTTCCAAATTCCTTTAAATTATTAACATACTCGTGGAAACATTATGGTGTGTACATGCTCCGTTTTAATTAGGATTTACTGTTGGTTTCAGAGTTCGGTTTCCTTATTTATGTTTTCCTATTTCTCAAAAATACTACGAGTACAATCGATGTGAAAGCAACGATAATTTATATTTATTTTAATCAAATATATTAATGAGGCTTTAGTGTATGCTGGATGACTATGCTAACCTCGCAAAATATATCATGTTGATTAAAATCACTTGTAGCGTAGTGAGAACTGTAACGTTTTGCATTAAAAAACGTCGGTTCTCAAAAAAATATATTACATAGAAAATTTCGTTTCCGATTATTTCAAATGTTTTTTATTCAACTTACAATACGGCCATCTTCGTATCTGTAGCAGGGTATGACGTATTTTGTTTTGACAGGCTTGCAAGTAGGCGCAGGCTGGCGGCAAGTGGGGCAACAGTTCGGCGGAGGTGAACAACAGTTTGGAGACTGACTTGTAGGCGATGGACTCTCGCAGCACTGCCGTTTATTAGGGCATCTGTTACAGTCACTTGTTGTATCCTGGTGTGACGTACGATCAGTGTGCTTCGATGTTTTCTCACAGCAGTATTCCGGTTGCCCTTGTGGACATCGAGGTAGACACGGGAAACACATCGGTGCACTTTCTGAGCATTTTGTCGGGTAACAAGGCGTCATCAACACTGGCGTTACTGCATATTGTCCGCAATCTTCATAGCAACATTCCATTTTTATTTATTTTTCTTATTGTTATTTACACTAGTTATTAAATTTACATAATATTAAGTCATTCAACAAAAATTTTGTATTTTTTTCCAAAAAACGTGTTTAGATTTTTTTATGACAATTTTTCAAAATAGTTCTTTACTTGAAAGAATTTATTTTACGTTATTATTTAATTGTTTTCAACCAGTTTTCATTGTAACTATAAAGTATACAATATAATTAATAAAAATTGTTGAAGGTTTAAAATATTTTATTAATTTTTCTTTCTGTAAAATCATTTTATTACACCAAGTAGCATTAATTCCCAATTTAATCTTCAAGAGTCCACAAGTATTTAGTACACATTATAGATGTACCTAAATCAATGTGTGACCTAATAATACTAAGACTTATTTAGATAAATATAAAGAATATGAAAAAATAGAAAAGAAGATATTTGTTTAAAGTATAAATTGTAGGTAGGCTGCAATCTATAAAAGCTTCAACACTTGGCACGGAAAACACAATGTGTAAAATAATTTGCTTGGCACGCTGCGTCGCTCACTCGTTCGACAAAGTCGTTGGCAAAATTCTATAGTGAAGATTCTTACAACACATACGTAAACATTTTCAAGCGCTGCCTCCTGTCGCCATCTCCTACTGGAAAATGCAATTTTCCCAATGCAAATCGAACGCTCCAGACAGATTTAATGCCTTTTACTTGCCGTTCCGCTCATCATTTCCGAAGAGAATTGAAGGTAGCCGCATTCTTATGTAGCAAATATAGGCGATCAAATATCATTCCAAATAAAACTTATTTGAATTTTAACTTTGAAATACTTTTAATACAATAACTATTATCAGTTTTGTGAATGTACGTTGCATATTTTAAAGACTGATTAATGTTAGAAGACTGAGCAATTTGTAAGAATGGAAAGAAGATTTCGAGGCGGTAGGGCGGTAGCTCGAACTGAATCATTACTACAGTACATAATTGCAATGACCGTCATAGTGACTCGCTTCAGCCTGTCATCTTTGAGAATCAGATTGTGTTCTTCAAGTTATTTAGAGAGTTGTTTTATTGATAGCTTCGGTTGTACCAACATGTAGTATATACCGATATGACGGCATCTTTGAATGAATTCACGTCTCTTGGTTGGCATTATCGTTCTTAGACAACACATTACTTTCCACCGTGTGCGCTGTAGGCACTTTATCGGGACATTATAAAAATAATCGACAATTTTTGAAAGTAGTCATATTGGAATCAAATTATATTACATTCCATTATTAAATATAATAAGAAACGGCATTCATTTTGTTTAACCTGCTCTTATTCAAGATTAATCTGATTTTCTCGATGGACGTCCAAACCAAAGTCTGTAACCTATTTTTTTATTTTATTTAGGGGCTTTTATTCAGGCGAATATATTAGCCCCATTGTGCCCTAACCTACATCCTTACATCCCAGGGGAGTCGCGGATGAGCAAACGTCACCATCTGGCACAACATTCTGACTTCACTGGACGTCTGTAACCTAGAGTGCCCTTGCGTTGCTACCAAAACCTAAAGAACTCGTTCCCTGATAGTTTTAAACGCTAGTCTTCTTAGACTAGGTGGAGACCTCCTCAGGCCAAGAGTATTCATAAAATCGAAAGAAACCATTAAAATGTCTAATAATAGTATTATAGTTATTATCAAAAGTTCTTTATTGATCTATGTTTTAACAAATTATTTAAAAACAAAAACCGAAGCTTTTAAAATTCTTTATTGTCGAATATCTACAAGTTGCAGCCATGAAAATGTACCTCTCAATTCGTTTTGTTTGTATTGGTAAAGTCTCGGAAGCAAACATTTTACTCTGCAGTTTACCTAACAACGAACTCTCAGTATGTTTAGATCACAATTTTCTTACTCAAATACGTTTCGTTTACTTTTAGATTTTATTTTGGAAATATCATATTAAATTTTTTTCGAATTCATTTTTAATGTTCATTTTACGTATTTTAGCATCTTTTTCGTGTAATATTTATACTAACGTATACTATTTACTTTATAATCAAAAATTCAATGCTCCAAAAATTTTATGCTCTTATGTATTTGAAATACACGTATAACTCTTCTTTAATTTTATATAAAAAAAAAAACAAAATAAAATATTAAGTTCCTCGTCTCAATATTATTTATTTATTGATATGATAACTTAAATTATCTTTATAACTTTTACCCCTACCCCTCCCAGAGAGGCAGCCTCTACAAGGCATTTCGCTCTCCGGGCGTCTGGATGAATTTGGTTTCCCAGGCTCGGGTGGAGCGATTAGAGGGACAACCCGGGGTTTTTAGTCAGTAGGAGTCTGACACACCGGCGCTGCTGCCCTCACAGCGGCCCTGATGGTCGGTCCTATGCAGGTTTTTCCCCCGAGACACCAAAAAAAATCTTTATAACCTTTACTTGACTAAATAATATTTTTATAGTCATTAAAATTATTGCATTTCCACTTATGATTTAAAAGGGACTAGTGCATACTAAGTAAAAACGCATAACGGTATTATAATGTAAACAAAATATAAAATTACCAAAACTCAGTTTAATTTCTTCGTAATTAGTAGTTATACCTAAAAAAAACTAGACTTATATTGAATAATGTATATGAATACACTATTTCCTTGGGCAAATCCGACATAAACTTTTTTAAAACATAGATAACTTTTCTTAAAATAACTATTACTTCCTATTGACTTGAGCTATTCACTGTGTTCCTTGAACTGAAATCGATAGTGAAACCTCGTTATTATCTAACTTCTGTGTGATATTTCCACTTTATATCACACGAATAGTTTGCGGTAAGACGTGCCTATATGTAAGACAATAACCATTCCTGGCCAGTAATTTTGAATAGCTCTACTTATATGTAAAATGTATAATAACTTTGACGTATAATTTTTCTGTGAACTCATTTGAATCTATGGAGCTGTCGGCCATTGATTGAATGTCAACGTGAAAAATACGAGTATGTATGATATGTTAAATTAGTGAGAATGATATTGTTATTTAAATATGAAATTAATAGGAACTGGTGAAACAATGGCTTTAAATGTTGTTTCTCTATTCAGGTGAGTTTGTGATAAATAATGTTATAGAATGTTTTACTAAAAGTGTAAAAAAAACTGGTTTATATAGTAAATTCGTCTATTTTCAGAGCAACTTGATTTTGCTTATAGTTTTACTGTTCCCCATATCTAAGGATAATTATAAAACATATTATATGTACCTATATAACTGTATGTAGTTAATTAAGAGAATAAAACAGCTTTATACACTCTAGTTGTGTACATATATTCTATAAATAAAATATATACTGTAGTAAAGTCACGTCATTACGTAAGGTTATTTTGAAAAAATATAATATAAATCATAATAATTCGTTTCGTTGTATTCTGTTAAAAAAAAATTAAATCATTAAATAAATCAAAACAACTCAGTGTTAAACTATGAGAATAGAAAACTGCAATATGAAAACAGAAAATTGAAATATGGAACCTCCAAAACCGTTTACGCAGCTTACAAATCATCAGAAACCGCCACCTTTGACAAATAGGGAGTATGTTTACATAAATGCCTATTTACCATTATTTGCGGAGAAGAACATCTCTTCAAGGAATGCTGTTAAAGTGGGAAAAAGTGTGTAAGAATGTATTTATTTACGATGGTACTTTTGTCAATAGACGCTCGAGTTCATTTGGGTGATTTATGACCCTTCCCACAAAGAGGGTTTTATATTCTATTTATCGAAAGGCAATAAATTCTGTTTGTATGGCAATATAAGAATTCAATATGAGAATTTATATTTAGTTATACCACTACATTATATTCTAATGTAATTATAGTTTTATTTGCTATTATATTATTATAGTATCATCTTGGACCGCAAATTTCATCACTCGCTTAGGGTTTCAGTTTGAAAAATGTTTATGCGTATAATTTTTATTTTAAATATAATCTAGATATAACAATTCCTACTAAATAGTAATTTCAAAATAGATTGAAACCTCGAATAAACTTTAATTAGATTGTATTTATCTCGGGTATAATAAAAACTCGAGAAAAAATTACAAAACCTTGTTTAGCTAACAACGGCGTAGATAACATAGCCAGATACATATGATTGAAAATGTATCCTTTTTAGCTTCAGTGCAATATTTGTGTTAAATATATCAGCCAACATCAATTATCAAAGTAATTTATTATCCAGGTAGCTAAAATATCATGGTATTAAAATGAAATTGATTTGTGTTATTAATTTGATCTTGTAATCCAGACGTTTCGAGGACTTTACATTATCCTTGATTGTGGCCTAAAATGAATTGATTATAAGGAGAATACAATATCTTTGGAATGGATTACAATAATTATTAACCTTATTGTTAAATGTATACATTTAAATTTCTTGCAATATTTATGTTGAAGTAATCATCAAAAATAGTATAAATCATTGCACAAGCTCTTGAAGACTGTTTTTTTTTATAACTTATAGGCGAACGCTTGACCTCAATCACACCTGGTGGAAGGTGAAGATGAGTCCGATGATGAACCGCGACCGCCTAACAAATGCCTATTCACTCTTCTTTTAAAGACTCCGAGGTCATAAGATCGCGGAAATATGGCCGCTGGTAGCATATTCCACTCCTTAGCTGTTCGCATGATGAATGTAGAAGCGAATCTTCTCGTGCGGATATAAGGAACATCCACCACATACGGATGGTATCCGACACGATGTCTTGTGGTTTTGTGATGGAATGGGGCTGGTGGAATCAAAGAATGTAGTTCCTGAGAACACACATAAGTTGTGTTCATAGATGGGCAAAATTTAATCAGAATAATAAAAAATATTCCGATTACATTTTACCGACTGCATTTTGCTCACCTATGTTTAAAACACTACAGAATCCAAGATTGCGTACACATTTATGATTTCTTAATGTTTTAAATGTATTTAATCATCATACAGAGCAAGAAAATTAAAATAAAGACTACATTTTGTAATCGTTAATCATTAATTAGATTACATTTTGCCCATCTCTGGTTGTGTTAGAGAGACATCATGCGAATACACTGGTCTGACTGAGCAAACATTTCGGAAATGTTACGCCGCGTCAATGTTTGTGATATTGATACTGTGTTAATGCGTAAACAACTTCAGTGATGTGATCATGTCTAGGGTTTTCTGGAAAAATATCGTAAGCGACAATTATAACTTGTTCAGGATAAGATTTCATAATTTCTAACGTATTAATGATTTTTTTTTTAATATTTTTATGTAATCTAATTTATACTACTAGTGATGATTTAATTTAGTAGGCAACTGGGAACTACTTAAAATTAATTTCATGGTTAGATAGTGATTGAGCTGATAAAACTATTTTCGAGATTTTGGAGTTTACGAATTTCTTCCGAAGGACTCGATTTATCTCGAATGCCAGATGAAAGAGTGTGGTATACAGTTAAGCGTGTAAAGCAACTATGGGCAGTCAATAATAAGGCGGTCTGCTTTTGTATTTTAAATGCATTCAATATATTAATGTGTTATACCATAATCAGTTCAGAAAATTTAACCGAAAGATCACAAAGTTGAATTTTATGCTGGTAGGAAAATTCTAGCCCAAGCGTTCAATAAAGTGTTTGGATTACATCGTAATTCATACAGAGATAAAATATAGATGAAGTACATAAAATGCTATGAACGACTATACATATAGTAAATCATACCGTAAACGTGTTATTTGAAACGATAGAACACCTTCGTCCATATTATATTCCGAAATCTGCGTATAAAGTACCATTCCAAGCTACCGAATGGCTACCATAATATAGATTACAAGTATAGTATTAAACGGATAGTGCTATAACATAGCGTTTTATAGTTGATCCTACCTATAAAATTATATTTAATCCTTTCCGCTTCGAAAGATCTAAACGGCACACATATTTAACATCATAATATCAAAAAGATGAAAAGAATCATGAAATACTACGGGCTTGAAAAACCATGTAGTACTGTAAAGGACGACGTCATTTGTCAATAGAGGAGAGATTTAGTAACCACTTTGTAACACGATGTTGTGATGTGGAATGTTCGAGGGAACCGCTACCAGTGAACTGAATAACTCAAGAGTTCCGCACAAGGCTTCATCCGCGGCGCAAATATAACGAACTATTCAGAAGGAAATGACACCTCGCATTTTATGAAAGCGTTATATACCTCCTCGGGCTAACGTCGGTTCGTGGGTGGTTTATATTTATAGCTCCCGAAAAAAATACATGGCCTTAGATCAGTCATAAGTATTCCAGTTGTAAAACTTGGAGAAATTAAAACTTAGCTGCCCAATTGACACAAACGCCGTAGAATTTGAACTTTACTTATGAAGGCGGAGATTTCTGTGCATATGTAAACTACTTAGAAGTTAGAATGTGATGTGTGTTTGTAATGCGAGATAAATAAAATACGTAACTGTAGCCGATTTCATTCGAGTAAAGACTTGACATTTTTGTAAATACAAATGAAACCAATCATGGAGCAATCGCAGTGAATGTACAATCAGAAACCGGATCGAATAAAAAAGTGATAAAGGCGAGAATAAAAGATATTTTCATTAGGGATACGTTGACCGAAACAGTGAAATGGACCGCATTTAAATTTTGATAGGGCGTCCCTATCTGTGCATCAATGGAAGGGACTGTCACTGGGAGGGCCCTCAGCACATTAAGAGCTTTTCGCCATTGTTTTACGACATTAAGTCGAGTGCTTCGCGTATTTTTCATCTTACTTATACTTTTATTAAACCTTTTTTATTTATAATCTATCAAAGTTTACATATGTACATAAAATTTGTTTAGGTTATATGTACGAAATGATATATTTTTGTGTATTTATAAAACTTTCAGTTATTTTCCGACTCTAAGATTCTTATCATGAATATTGGTTCCTTTTACGATTACATTATCTATGTAATCTTTTTAAATAATTGCAAGATGTTGCAATAAAAATTTGATTCTCGTAATTCAACAAATGAACGGAAGTAATACAGTTGTAAGTAATACAATACGGAAATGATACAGTTTAAAACGTTACAAGATATAAAAATACTCCTTCAAGGCTCTTAATCCTAATTAATATTATAATGACATACACAAAGTACAATCTTATTTTCTATCGTTCTTTTAATTGTTTTGAATTTGGAATTGGCGCAAAGGAAAACAATTTGTATTTTGTGGTTACACTCCCTAGATGTAGGAAAAGAGACTCGAAAACAAGAAGATTTATGTTCTCTACGGAAAAGGGGTTTTTGTTTCATTATAATTGTTTTTGCTTTTCTGCGTCGTTTCTTCGCTGATAATTTCGTTACTTTTTCACCGTTTACCAAATTAAACGCGTTTTGGTAAATCTTACTGAGAATGTCTAACGCAGTTAGTTAATCAGAATTTTGTATTCAGACCTTTTATTTGTGCAAATAGGGATACTTAATGCTATTAATTGTATAACACTGTTATTCACTGCGGTAGAACTCCAGCCGCATGGAACAGAAGTGTTGTGGTTATTTTCTTCAAGAAGGGTGATAAAGTCCTTCTGAAGAATTACAGACCCATTTCACTTCTTAAATACGTGTACAAGTTGTTCTTACGGGTCATCACATATCGTCTTGCAAGAAGACTCGAAGAATTCTAACCTCTCGAGTAGGCCGAATTTTAATTAAAACAGGTTTAAATAATGGTAAAACTCAGTTATTATAAAATATACGAGTATTTTATTGCAAGTATAAAAATAGATTAGCATTTGATACTTTAAAAAGATTCTTATATAAAAAATTATCTAATTTTTTATACGAATGGAATTTTAGCTCTGTGTGTGAGTGTGTGTTTGTGTGTGTTTGTGTGTGTGGTGTGTGTGCGGGTGTGTGTATGTGTATACCTTTATTTAAATTTAAATCCGTATTCTAATTTAACCGATTATATTTAGCAGTCGCTATCATCAGTGAAAATCTGTAAAACAACGGACAAGTAGCATAACGAACGTCAGCGTGAAATCAGTGCTGAATGACTTCCCCGTGGCACGTCATCGTTTGACTATTCTAGTCTCCTGATTTTGTACCAAATAAAATTCCTTCTTTAATATTGTAATCAAGTTCCTGATATTATTAAACGAGCCGCAGAAAGAATGGCTCTTACTCAATATTGTTGAAACTTAAAGATCCTCTAAATGAGAACTTTATTGTTCGAATAATCTTCCACGACGTGGGTTTGTCGCTAGCCTGTAGTAATAATTAAATATACAATCGTAATATGTAACAGCAACGTTGTCCAGAGTACCATGGGAATTCATACTATTATTGCGGGTCTGTCAACTATTTAAGGTCAATTTTGGGTAAAAGGAAAATTAAGATAGTCTTAACTATAATTATTGTCATTTACATTTATTGGCGATTATTGTAAATTATTGGCACTACTTGAGTTCTAAATCTAGTTGTTCTTGTAATTTATATAAGAAAGAATTGATAACATTTTTATCATTTACAAATACAAAGATTTCAGCTTGAAATAATTATTATCATAACAAAAGAGCAACTCCCACGCCAACGAAGTTGCGAGCATATATCTTGTACTACAATAAACGTGGAATATTAAATATAGGTGCCGTCTTCCTAAATGGCGTTCTGGATAAGAAACATAATACAGAAGGGTTCCGGGCGCCAGCTAGAAGGCATTTTTCTACCTTTTTTATTATGAGACGGGAAAATGACTAAAATTTACGTTTAGGCTGGCGTAGAGTGGCCTGCCTCTTGGCTTCTGTAGATTATACTCTGGAGAGTGTGTGGCTGAGTTGTATGATTTAGTTCTCCCCTCCCTCTTCTACTATAAATTGACAAGACGCCGTGCAGGTTTGCACATTTATGTAATTCGGTGTTTCCAGCATCTTATGACATGGGAATCTTCAAACGTCGAGTGAATCGGTATTTGCTGTGTGAGCGCGCTCCATCGTCAGCCTCATCATCTCTTTCCAGCAGGTGAGATTGGGGTCAAGCGCAAGCCTGTCAGTAATAAAAAAATGTACCCGATGGTATGTAAAATGCAATCGATAAATTGTGGCGACCGCCAAGGAAGAGATTTCAATGACAGTCGCTTTCGGCGAGCTATCCTGAATATAACTCGGCTGAAATTCTAGATATATAAATAGCTGCTTTAATATCAGCTAATTTTGAAACACAATAAATAAAAGCCACGGCATTTGTACTTCAGTTTTCTGGTCACGATCCAGTCGGGCAGAACCATCCTACCACCTGACTGCGTTCGCTTACAACCACGAAGAGATAGGGTTTAAGGTATAGTGAGAGTAACACTTATGAATATTACGAGAAGTACATACATATACAATATATGAAGTAAATACAACAACATTGCTTACATAATAATGCTGTCTTCTGCCTTTCGTTCACCGTTAGCATAGTCGCCAACTAGAGTCCTCAAAAATTACAGATAAACAATATTTAAATGATATAGATTCTATAGTGATTCCTAATCAACTAAAAACCCATTTCATAGTCAAATCAATATTAAGAAAATACACATATAACCTCAATGTATCCTTGTACTTATTAGACAATATTATCTTTTGATGTTGCTGATTACGAATTCGTGGAGAAAAACATAAATGTCAACTATATACCGTCTCTAATTAAGGGAGTGGATAAATATGTTGCTTTTTTTTACAGGTAATAAATATATTACACAACATGTAAGGAAAGATCAAAACAATATAAAGGTAGCTTTTACCTACTCGCGCCTTTCGGCCTAGATTAGATGTGTGATTAGATGTAGTTAAGGGTATACAAAAAACATTACATGTTGAGTAATAATTGTTATCAAGAAAAAACAATATGTATGAGTATATAAAATACTTTTAGGATCAATGAACGTCTTTCTCAATATGTATGACTTCTTAACAATCTATATTCTGCTGACATATTAGTTAGTAACGCATCAAGCAGATCCGGCAAACAACAAACTAAATCTAATTTAGCAGAAATTAGATTAAAGATTATAAAAAATAATTTATATAACAATCGCAACTTTTTTTTGTATCACGGGGGAAAATCCTGCATATGACCACCAGGGACAATATGAGGGCAGCGACACCGGTGTGTCAGACTCCTACTGACTAAAAACCTCTGGGGTGTCTCTCTGATTGCTCCACCTGGATCTGGGAATCCAAATTCATCCTGACGCCAAGGGAACAAAATGGGAGCGGTAGGAGTAAAAACCCACCCTTCCAAAACCTCTCTCCCAGTCGGTGCGCCGGACACCGTGCACCGCCTCCCTCTTATCCGGGCAGCAGACTCCCTCAAGTCTACTGCCCGGTTAATAATAATTGCAACTATTGCAACCGACCATGACTGGTAGCCTGTTCTGAAATGCAATTATATGTGTAGTTGTGCGCCATGTATGCAATGTGTAATCTATACTAATATTATAAAGCTGAAGAGTTTGTTTGTTTGTTTGTTTGAACGCGCTAATCTCAGGAACTACTGGTTCGAATTGAAAAATTCTTTTTGTGTTAAATAGACTATTTATCGAGGAAGGCTTTAGGCTATATAACATCACGATGCACTATTAGGAGCGAAGAAATAATGGAAAATGTGAAAAAAACGGGGAAAATTATTCATCCTTGAAGGCTTCCGTTGCGTGCGCTGCGAAAACGGTTCAAGATACCAAAAATATATGTATGAAAGAATTATTTCTCTTGAAATGATCTAAAAAATGTCCGAGACAGTATATGTCTATCTTTTAAGATTAACTCACTAGAACCGTTTTTATGGTAATCGAATTTGGTCGAAATTAATGCATTATTTGTTAAGAGTTGTATCAACGTAATAATATTAATCTTTATCCAAATAAATGTGTTGTTGATTAAGAGTATTTAATTGTGAACAAAATTGTCTTTGACATCACTTAATTTCAATAAACATCATAGAAGATATTACAATAACTTATATAGCAAAACTACGTTTGCCGGATCAGCTAGTTTAGAAATAAATTTTGTTAACTCAATAGTTTTAGTTAGACCAAGAAAGCATAATTATGAAAACGGTATTAAACTATTAAAAGAAATAAGGAGCAAGAAAAAGAAAGAAAGTAAGGAAGTAAGAAAAGTTCAAGGATTATACTGAAGTACTCCGAATGGGTAAATATATAAATGAATTTTAAATTACTCGATATTTGCAACGAGAGCAATTATTTTTTCCGTATCTTCCTAGCTGCCCTTGAACTAAAATTGAACGCTTTTTTTATATACTGGCTCAACAAAATAACTACAGTAGAAATTACAGTGTGGTCCAAGAACGACAAGGGCCGAAAATCCGTTGACAGTCACTTCCGTTATGTCGGCCCACATATGCCACTACGGAAGGTCTCTAGGTATTTGAACAATTGGATATACACAAGCTGATCCTGAAACGCGACAGGCCGAAGCGAGTCACTATGACGGTCTTTGCACTCGTATACTGTGGTCACGACCCAGTTCGGGCAATCGCCCTACCACCTCAATACATAAGTGAATTCTAGAAGCTTTTGAGAAATTAGTATTTTAAAAAGTAAATATTTCAATAAGACTGCAATGTGGCTGGTGAAGTGACAAAATTTGCATTGTGAAGTTTGTCCCATACATATTCAGTCAGGAAAGCGACGACGCGACGCAGTGCGCAAAAGTTTTGGCACTCTCGCTTGCATGCAAAAAACGAAAGTGAGAACACACCAACAAATGGTGCAGCACCACATCAACCGCGTATAATGAAACCTCACCTATGGGGCAGCAATAATAAACTAAGAGTAGCTTTTTAAACAGACAAATAGAAAGGAGTAAATATTTGTTTCTAATTACTTCATTCATAATCGATAAAAATCGTAATAATGATGGTAATAAAATGTGCGTTCGTAGCACGTTATTATACCTTATTAAAACTATCAAAAATCGGAAATTAATATCAGAGACAATCAGCGATAAATTTAGTATTAAAAAAATCGTTTTTAATATTAGGTCCTTACATATGAAATTGGCGTTTTTCGTACTGGCCACTTTAATGACAAATTTCTCCTCTTTGGTAAGGAATTCCAAATTCAAATTTGTACAGCTATAGACTCATGTATTTGTGCTTCGATGATCGTCATTCATTTGTTTTTTTCTTCTGTTTTTTTCTGTTTGCGTCACTCATTTTACAATATGGAAAACTTAAAATATCGCATTATTTACGAGTACGAGTTCCGCCGTGGCACTAGTGCTGCGGAAACAACTCGAAGGGTGAATGATGTGTATGGCGGTCGTGTTGCAAAAGAAAATACAGTTCGTTTTTGGTTCCAACGTTTTCGATCTGGAAATTTCGACCTGCAGAACAAGCCCCGTGGACGGCCTGAGACTCAAGTTGATAATGAAGAGTTGAAGGCTATTGTGGAAGCGGATCCATCGCAAACCACGTCCGAGTTAGCTGCAGGCTGCGATTTTAGTGATAAAACTGTTTTAATTCACTTGAAGCAAATTGGGAAGATTAAAAAGCTTGAAAGGTGGGTACCTCACGAATTGACTGAAGCAAACCGGCAAACGCGCGTCGACTGCTGCGTTACATTACTAAACCGGCACAATAATGAAGGTATTTTAAACCGAATCATTACCTGTGATGAAAAATGGGTTCTTTACGATAATCGGAAGCGCTCAGCGCAATGGTTGGATCCTGGCCAGCCAGCCAAATCCTGCCCCAAGCGAAAATTAACCCCAAAAAAGTTACTTGTAAGCGTTTGGTGGACTAGTGCCGGTATTGTTCATTACAGTTTTCTCAAATCTGGCCAGACTATTACGGCTGATGTCTATTGTCAGCAATTGCAAACCATGATGGAAAAGCTAGCGGCTAAACAACCTAGGCTGGTCAATCGCTCCACGCCACTGCTGCTTCACGACAACGCTAGACCACACACTGCGCAACAGACGGCTACTAAATTAGAAGAGCTTCAATTGGAAAGTCTAAGACATCCTCCGTACTCCCCGAACCTTGCTCCAACAGATTACCATTTTTTTCGAAATTTGGATAACTTCTTGCAAGGGAAAAAATTCAACTCCGATGGGGCAGTCCAAATCGCCTTCAAAGATTTTATTGATTCCCGTCCGACTGGTTTTTTTAGTAAAGGGATCAATGAACTACCTATGAGATGGCAAAAGTGCATAGAAAATAATGGTTCATACTTTGATTAATTAAATATATTATATTAAAAAATATTCGACTTTTTGTTCCTCCCATACAAAACGCCAATTTCATATGTAAGGACCTAATACTAAATTTAAACACAAATTAAAACCCTTATAAGGATTGTCGTTGATGCAAGTAGCAAAATAATATAATAATTATTATTATAACCAGTTTTATACATACCTTTCAGTATAAACAGAATGAAAGTATTATTTAAAAAGCATGTTTGTTTCAAATTCTAAACCTATATAATAATATTTCTCTATTATCCATGGCCCTATCTGTGATTATATTCAATTGGCAAATTCGTGAAATGTATCGCTCTACACATCTGAGGGGCCCCAGAGTGAGAAATATAATACCACTAACAGCGTAGACTTCTGATCATATTGTTTATATCATCTGTCTAAACTGATAAAGTTGTAACGATGTGAAATTGTGAAAAAGATTTCTCTTATTACACAATCTCTCACTAATAACGGATTTCAGTAACACATTTTAAACTTTCGCGTATGTACTCTTTTTTTCGTAATCCGGTGGAAAATCCTGCATTGGACCATCAGGGCCGCTGTGAGGGCAGCGACCCCAGTGTGTCACACTCCTACTGACTAAAAACCCCCGGGATGTTCCTCTAATCGCTCCACCCAGGCTTGGGAAACCAAATTCATCGAGACGCCGGGGAGCGAAAAGCCTTGTTGCTACCTCTCTGGGAGGGGTGGGAGTAAAGAACGGAACGGAAAGGAGTAAAGAGCGTGTTGTGTTCACTTATTAAGGACACACATTTTGTATTATTTTCGTAAGATTCGGTTATGTTTTGTATGTAGTTGTGTGAACCCCGCTATGTGAACCAAATAAAAAAAAAGAACCCATTCTCCAAAACCTCTCTCTCAGGCGGCGCGCCGGACGCTGCGCACCGCCTCCCTCTCATCCGTGCAGCAGACTCCCTCAAGTCTACTGCCCGGCGTAATAAATATAAATATTTTACTTACTTTTAAAAGTAAGTTAATTCGCACATAAGTCCCGTAAAGTATTTATAATTTTACTTCAATGGAAACCCATAAAAGGTTTTCACTGAACAATGATTGAAAAATTATGAACGTTTTTATGAATTCCGCCTTTTATGCTATGAAATAAGGATTTGGAAGTTTTAATGGGATTTCTATATTTTTTTAAGGTAACAAGTAACGACATGAAATTTTATGTTAAGCCCCTTAATTAAAAAGTAATCTTAAAAAAGATTGAATGTTCGCCAAAAATAGATTTTTATACTATTAAATCCCTTTACCCAGTGACGTGCATTCTATAGAAGCTTAAAAAGACTTTATCAAATAATTCTTGGGCATTTAACACATATATTACTTCAAAATTAAATCCGATTTTGATTCTGGAACCCTTATTCTGATAATTATCAGATTTTGGTCATAATATTTATTAAATTACCAAATATAATATAATATAATATGCTTTATATGGAATACACGCTACTGTCTTTAACCAAAGGTAAGAAATGATACAGAATTATTACTTATTAATACACTTATTGAGGTGCTTATTACATATTTTTATAGCTGATTTCATTTCTAGGAATTGCATAAAATCTGTAATCTATTATATAAAAATAAGTCCGGTTTTCCTTCCTGATGCTATAACTCCAGAACGCACTAACCGATTTCCACGGTTTTGCATTCGTTGGAAAGGTCTCGGGCTCCGTGAGGCTTATAGCAAACAAAATTCAGGAAAAATTTCAACAGAAAAGCAGGAAAACGAGGAAAATCATTTTTCACATACAGCGCCATCTCTGATACATAGCATGTACTACAAACCAATATGGTTTTGCATGGTGGTGGAGCAAATCGCACCAGTATTTTAAGTAGATGGCGCCGATGCGTTATACATTGTTTGACAGCTACTCATTGTACTCTGCTCAGTTGATTTCATGTGACATTTATTATGCGCTCGTTCTTTCAAACGCTAACTAAAAACCAAAACGAAGCCATCTGGTGGCAAAACGAATTTCGCCGGGTTTGCTAGTCAATAATTAAAGTTTTTTATTCCATGATTTCAAGACCCATTAGTCTTTAATCTAAATCCAAGGAGTTAATTTGATATGATTCCATCCAATCCAAGTAATGAGAATGAAGCTTTGTACCAAATGAATGCATATATAAATAAAATGTATCAATCTTTTTCTTAGAGTACATAAATAATAATCGTAAAAATCAAGTAACTACGAATTTTCATGCATGCTGTTTCCTCAAGACTATTTTTGTCCCTCTGAATAATTTATCTATAGATACGAAAAAAAGAGAAAAAAAAAAGATCATGTTTAGACGCTTTTTTATATTCAAAAGGACATAACAATTCTTTACATAATGAGTAATAAGATATTTAGGAATTACTCATACTTTCTTTTATCTCAGGGGTATCACGAAATCTTATATTACAAAAGAATTGAATAATTTAGTGTTCCACAATTCTAGTCGCAAACAAAAAACTAATTCACGTAGCCTGAGATAAAGATATTGAAACAAAAAAAAATCAAAGATGGGTTGGAAAAGTAATTTTCTCCCCTCGATTTAATTAAAATCAAGCAGACCGCGTGAATGATAATCTCAACCGTGATTTTAGGCATTTTAATATTACTTAAGAACAGTTATACATTACTTACAAAAATGTTACGAATTAACAAATACGGGAAGATTCACATCAATAATCGAGATAGGCTTAGGATCACACTTCACGGTATACTAGGGGTAAATTAAAAAAAAATCTTAAATATTTCTGTGACTTGAAAACTCTAAGAAAACACATTTTAATTTGACTCGTGTATACTGGAATAACTTCTTAAATATATAATTGAATTTATAATAATATCGTTTTCATCCATGTACAAAATAACAGGTACAATTAAATACGAAACGTAAAAGATAATTAAACTAAATTTGGTACTAGTAGTATCAATATATTTTTCAGGTAACTAACCAATCTAGAGATTCTTACCTCGCAGCCCGTGTCATAAGAAAAATACACTAAAAATTGTAAACAAACAACGCCCACTCACTAATGTTTTTACACAATGTCAGGATAATAATCGAATATTTTTTTAAACATCTTTATGATTCACAATAACATAGAGTCCTTCAAGTTTATTACTTGTACTCGTGACTTACGTAAGTAGGGTTAGTAGAGGTAGCGCGAGGCTGGACGGCACTCGCGACTGAACACCGCGTAATGCTGAACTCTACTCCGCCAAACATGCCAGCCGCGCAACGCGCATGCCTCCTAACAAAATAAAGCCAAGCACACACATATCCAAATAACGGAAAGTACTCTCCGTGAAACTTATTTTGTTTGTACAACTCTGTCGAAGCCAAATCCAGCTTGTTTGATATTAATTTCTCAAAGCAATATTGTGTGCCTGTAATGGTACTTTGACTTTTTGCGCTTTTGTGTACGCACCCTAAGTAGTCCGACGTTTAACTATTCATGAAAGACTGGTCCTGTATTTTCCGAACGGATAACCGGGTGCGTGATAGCTTCCTTATCGTATTTGGGACGATTGCTATTCTTTAAAATTGGCTACAATTTTAGCTCAATATATATATATATATATCATCACGCTCTATACCCATGACAGTGATATTATGTCATTTTAATATGAATACTTATTTATTATTAAAATACAAACTACATTAAGCAATTTTTTAAGCCATTCTCGATGATTGAAATAGAGGATTTTATGTTTGTTTCGAATTTAATATTTTTTTCGTTAGAATCATGAAATTTTAAATGTTTACTCATAATTACAAAGAAAAAACTTCTACACGGAAAAGGTTTTTTTTTTATCTGACCTCGAATGGATAAAATAGGGATTTGAAGTTTATGTTGAAATTATAATTAAAAATTAAGATAGAAATATTAAACATACTTTTTGAATACCATATAATTATAAAAAAAATTGTATAAAACTTGTATTTTCTTTTTGATAATATACCCCCGGATGGTTGAAATAGAATTTTTTGTAATTTTTACGAGTATATTTGTTTTTTACGTTAACAACATAGACCTACGAATTTAAACTCCTGATTACAAAAAAAATCTGTTTCTTTTTTAACATCTGCTCTGGAAGGGGTGAAATAGCGAGTTGAAGCTAGTACTGAAACTCGATAACAATGAAGTTAGAAATATGAACCTTCCTATTCGAATACCATGTTACATGTGAATAAAACGTGTGTTATACTATTTTGAAAATCCACCACAGAGAAATGCATTGGGACAATATCGAGGTTGAAGTCACAGGCAACAAGTACACAAGCACTAAAGCCAAGATAAAGTCAAGATAAGGATAAAATAAGGCTTGCATTCAAGTATATTATGATATATTTATTTAAAATTAATCTTTTTTGATATGGAGTATGAAAGCTTATTTCAATATCAGTTATGTTATAATTATAAAGCAAGAAAGATTTAGAGTAAAGCAACCTACCTATTTATCGGAATAAATAAATCGCAATGAATCTTGAATCGGGCAAATATAACAACTTCTTTTATATAACGTGTAATAAATGCAAGTGAAGCTGCGGGCCACAGCTAGTAACTAATAATTTATTGTTACTATTTGATAAAATTCTAAAATTATGACATATTACAAAACTAATCTATTATTGTAGTGTGATTAAAAATTTTTTACGATTTACAGGTGGACACTTCACCTCGATCACACCTGGTAGAAGGTGAAGATGAGGCCGACAATGGATGAGGTCCGCCAAACAAATACCTGTTCATTCTTCTCTTAAAGTCTCCTAAGCCTTAAGATCGTGGAAATATGCTCGCAGGAAGAATATTTCACTCATTAGCCGTCCTAATGATCAATGTAGACGCGAATCTTTTCCTGGGGATATATGAAACGTCCACCATATACGGATGGTATCCGACACGGCGTCTAGTGGGAAATGGGATGGGGTGTGGAGAAATGGAGTTGGTGGAATTAAAGAATGTAAGTCCTGAGAATACACTCCATTGCCTTTAATGGATAAAAAATAATACAAATATACAATTGAATGAAGTAAAAATATTACAAAGTTAATATAAAACCATATTATGAAGGAAAAACGATGATAAAATAAGATGTAGAGCACTCATGCACTGGTGGTGACAATCTCTATATGAAATAATATTTTACCCACATTTACTACTTTCTTCAGCTCGTTATATTTTAAAATCAACCGCTATAAATATATCGAATCGTTGAGTAACTTTAGTTTTTGTTTCAGATCTCTTTTAAGACACGCTAAAATAAATATTTTGTAACTATTTCTTAAAAGCACAGGATTATATACTTAATAGACAACTAACAAGTGTAGTGATCAGTTGTTTAGACTAAATTATAATTATAGAAAGCTGGTACCTAATTTTCCTCCAAATTTGATAAAGTTGTAGACAGTCTTATCTAATCACATTTGGGCAAATTCGTCTTCTGTGTGATCAGTAAAAAGTCCATCAAAATTATACAATTAGATCTCAAGCTATAGCAAATAAATTTTACTATCTACGAAGGTTCTTGAACAAAAATATTTTAACAACAAACTAGAAATATAAAACACGTTTATCTTTTTAACTCTACATACTAAATCCCTTATACTAGATTCCATCTAAAAAGAACTACACAAAAATCCTTAGTGCCGCTACATCGTTGCCGCCAATAAAAATTCCTAGCGCTTTTACTCAGATAAAGAAAATTAAAGTACAAACATGTTCGTATAAACTGCTCGTAAACTGTATCAAATTTCCTATAGCATATTGTTGTAACACACTTTAACTGGATGTGTTTACAAGCTCATTGCGAGCGCGCGATACGTGATTGGAATTAACTACATAGGGATGAGTGGCGGGTCCTTGTGGACACTGGTGATGGTGTTACAACTATTCGTAAGTTTCCTTGCAGATCAAAGATTTCCAACACTGTAGGATCACTCACTGGAGGGCATTAACACCTTAACCACTTCGGTACGGCGCCTATCGGCCACGAAAAGTTACCAAGCTAGTAAAGTAAAGCAAGTAGTTATAGTAAGTAGTTAGAAGCTAGTAAGAAGTTATTTAGTTAGGTAGTAAGTTAGTGCGCGTTTATATTACGCCCGTCGACTATAGGCGACGCTCGGCTGTGTGGGGTTTTCTGTGGCCGTCGCCTATAGCCGACGCTCGTATCGAAGAGGTTAAATAAATAGGGTTGGTAAAATCTCAAATAGGATGCGGGACTACATATGCGTTGCCATTACGTTGCCATCGAAACGTCATGAATTCGCTATTTAAACACTTTAAGCACTCTTCTACTAAGTGAAGTTGTGAATGCTCTCTCTGGCCAACAGCAGTATCTACTAAAGAATACAAGTCTAAAGATCCATGGCCGTATAATACAGGGTTATTGTATTTTTTACATAGGGATCGATAGGACGAAATGTAAAGGTAAGATCTATCAATATAGTCTGTTACCCCTGTTTGTTCTTTTGATTATATGTTAAGTGTTTTTATTGAATGGATTAACAAATAATGTATTAAAAATATACCTTCAGAAGCCAAAGTATTAGAAAAAGTACATAGCCAATGTATTAATAAGTATTATTAAAAATAAATAATAATATTTTGAATTATAATTTTGCCATTTTCAGATCTGCTCTCTTGACAAAAATATACAGCTAATTGTAGTTTTTCTTATATAACATAAGATATTTGTATATTTTAGACATTATTCTAAAAGAATATTAGTTTAGAAGAATTAACTTTATACACATTTATTTATAATTTAAATTTCACTCAAGCGCATAGAAATATCTAAAATGTATCCAGTTTATACTATTTTGCAAACATGTTTTTTTCATAAAATGTACCTTGAGCAAACATTCATGATTTTTATATTTTACTAAGAGTTCCTTATATTATACTGAGGTAAAAAACGCTGATTCCGAGTATATATATATATATATATATATTACTATATCACCAATATATGTCGCTTAATACAAATAGCCTTTCACCTCTCGATATAATCCCCAAAAATCATACTCCGATATATAAAAATACTATTATTATACTTTTTGTCTGATTAAATACTAAAATGTATAAATAAAATAGGAAAAAGGTATAAAATATTTCAATAGACATGAATAGAAGGTTTTCGCAACAATTGGGTAAAATAGGTCCTGAGCAATGGCGTCGGTAGCAACAGTCGGCACTCATGCTCAAAATAGCCACAATCAATAGGAAACAGCGCGCATTATTTAGTACGCGACGTTCTCTTACCGAATCAAAGGCTCTGTTCCGTAGTTAATTTCGGGACTGTTCGTAAAACAAACGACATTAAATAAATCTTACAATGAATACAGACCGAAACGATTCACTTCGAAACCTTAGTCATTTGAGAAAGCAAAATAAAGAAGTTGCGATAAAAGTACCTGACATTTAGATGGGACCATAAGTTTTAAAATGAATCAATTCATATATAGTAAGCTTTAGCAGGAATCGTTCAATTATAAGAACATTTTTTTTTAAACTTATATCACTGTTAAGAAACGGTTTTCTTATGTATCTATAATGGGTACGTATTTATTAGGGCGTTTAAAAAAAAAATTCCTCGGAACCACGCTCAAAAGTTTCGTTTTAATGGCAAAATAGGCCTCTGAAAATATGAGCCCTTAATATTAATATTTAGGTTGTCCGCATCGCACTTTTCGATTTCCCATACAAATAACAAGGGACAAAAGTTTTTTTTTCTTTTGACTTTTATAACTAATGAACGATATACCAACAGGAAAATGTTTACATACATATATAAATTTTTATTGTATGCAGAAAAACCAGCTGAGACGCAGCTGATGCCGCCATTATTACTCCCTCTCTCATTATTAATAATACTTGTACATCCACTATTTCGTACATTGTTTATTTTTCTACTACATATGTGATACTAGAATCTATTTAAATGTAGGTTTGCTAAATAATTCTATTATTTATACAAATTAATACTTAAACATGTTAATTACAGTCTAATAAAAGTCACTTATACAAAATCAATTGAGATAATTATTAAGTAAAAGGCCTACATCAATTGTCTTCTACAAAAACCGAGATAGGTAGCGGCTGGCTGACCTAATTAATGTCTCGCGCTCCCTGGGGTGACGTGAAACCTTTTCTCTGGCCGTGACATACGCTGGCGAGCGACCAATCGATCTTTTTCACGTTTATAGCCGTTGATCAAATGCAGGAAAAAGAATTTCTGTAGTATGAAAACAGAAAGCAAATATAGTTTGTGGAAATTTATTATTAATAAAAATAAGAAAGATGGACGCAGTATTAAAATTAGATACATAATGGGTTTTAACAAGATATTAATGAATTCTTTCATAAGTATAATATTGCATGTTTATTTGTGAAAGTTAGTAGAGGGCCGTTTGTAGAAGTGAAAAACAAGAGATATGAATAGAGGAAGTATTACGGTGATCATCTACGCTATTTAGATGTGTTCTGTATAACCAACAATCACAAATGACTACTATCTTTAATGTATCTCTTTCTATACTTACTTAGAAAATAAAGCTGCGTTCATTAATCATGTTTTTATTGTATCAGAAAGCAACAAACAAGCTAGTAGTACACATGTTATGAGTGCCAGCTGTGGCTTATAAACGACAATACTGGAAGGTCATCATGCTGCCAACTTTAAAGTAAACGTAAAGGAAAAATACTTATCTTTATGTAATATTTTATCAAGGTAAACATCGCAGTACATTAAGAGTAACAAAGAAGTCTACGCCGCTATATTACGTGTCAGAGCACGCAGACTCAAGAATTTGAAATAAACTTTGCTGCCGCAAAGAGGACGCTCTTCAACTTTTCTCATATATATAGACGTGGAATTTGTAACATTTCCATGACATCGTAGCTGCCTTTGTAATGCAGTGTGTTAGATGATTTTTTTTATTTTTAGTTAGTTTGAATTAGAGCAAGTCGTCGTTGGCTACTAGGAGAGGGGAGTTGCGCGTCACCTGTGAGAAAGGGTTGGAGGCGTGGGATCTTTACACCCACCGCTCCCAGAGAGAAAGCCTGAATAAGACTGTTCGCTCCCCGGGCGTCTGGACGAATTTGGTTTCTCAGGCCTGGGTGGAGTGATTAGAGGGACACGCCGGGGGTTTTTAGTCAGTAGAAGTCTAATAAACCGAGGTTGCCGCTCTCACTGCAACTCTGATGGTACTATATAGGATTTACCCATGGGTTACTAAGAAAAAGTCTTCGTTGCCTACGACCCATTTAGCGTCCAAAATCAAACGTAAAATTGAAAAACACATAAAAAATAATATTCATTTCCAGAACATATTTAAATCTAACCATTATAATATATAAGCTGATTTTATATTTCGATATTTCGATCAATCTATTATAAATAATAAGAATTAGTTACTGTTGTAATCACTCTTGATTATTTACAATTATTTTATGGGGAGAGCGAACCTTTACACTGCTCTTCCCGCAACCCAAGGAGAAGAAAAAGCAGGGGAAACGGCACTCCTTCCAGCCTTTCCCCTCTGCTCAGAAAGAAGAAGCGGCCCGAAGAGGGCCAGACGTCGTCGGCCGCCAAGGACGGAGGTTAATACCGTCCCCTTGGCCCCGGCAGACGAGCAGAAGGAACACCCCGGGGGTTTTAGTCGGTAGGAGTCCGGCATACCGGGGGAGTGGCCCTTACCACTCCCCTGACGATCCAATGTAGGATTTCCCCCGGGTTACCAAAAAAAGGTTAGGTCAGACCTCAGGGTTGTGGGTGGTGACCTGTCGCTGCCGGCGCTCGTTCGCACGATGGTCGGCAGCGACGGGGCGTGGCAGGCGGTCCTCAAATACTGCGAGGACATAATAGAGACGAAAGAGACGGCGGAGAGGGAGGCACTTTCCACCACCGACAACCCCATCCGTCACCCATGCAGGATTGGACAAAGGAGGAGGGCCTTCGCCAGAGGCCTTCCTCCTTAAACCGGATTGACGCCCGGGCGGCCGCTTGGGGGAGCGCGCCGTCCATTACATCCAGGCGAGAGCGGTGTTGTGATGTGTTCTCGCACACGGCTCCAAGACAACAACTTTTAAGGTGAGCGAGGGGTGGCTCTTTTCACCACCCCTTGCATTTACAATAGATAGAGGCCTATCACTAAAGGCCGGACATCGCTGTATGTCGGTGAGGCGGACACTACTGTACCTCCGAACCCAGCTCATGACGGGAAGAGGAACACCCCGGTGGTTTTAGTCGGGGCAGGCCCGACACACCGGGGGAGCGGCCCCCACTGCTCCCCTGACGGTCCGTAGGGATTTCCACCGGGTTACCAAAAAAAAAAAAGGTTTAGGTTAGACCTGCATGACTATGGATGTATAGATTTAATTCTCGTTCAGAGTAAAAGTTTCGAAATGTTAAAAACTAAAATATTACGTCAATTATATTGTCCACATTTCAGAATTTTCGAATAAAATAATACATTTATTCAGAATACATTTCTGTTTTTGTTTTTATTATATTTTTACCAATTTTTCAAATATTGCGCCCTTAAAATATTATTCTAAATTGTTATTAAAAAGGTAATATATACTAAATTGATATCCATATCTTTAAAAAAAAATTATCTTCTGGCCTAAAGAGAGCAAACCCTAAGAGATTTAGAAAAAACAGGGGACTGCTAAAAAGCATAATTTCAAAAGTTCATTCATGAAGGTAACACGCAAAGAATATCTCAACAATGCGGACTACTAACCAACACTTTTATCTTATTCTGTTCATTCAAGTCTTCAATAAAAAATTGATTTGATATTATTATTGAACAAGGCCGCTTTCTCTATCTTCGGCATTATTATGCTCCTCACCTACCCAGTTTCAGGGCAAACAAAAGTATGCTTCGCAAAAAAAAATTTCGACTTTAATATTATTGGGAACCGAAACTAGGACCATTGATGGAGATATACCGAAATAACGTTCTAATCTTTCAAAATGAGTCTGTAGAATGTTCTTAGGATTTCCGAGTCTATACTTGCATTAAAGATTTTTTATTACAAAAACCCGTTTTTAGTGTTCATTTTGGATTTCTTTGTAGTATACTCTAGGTAGAAAACCTCTTTTTAATGTGTGTAACGTTATAGTCTATTTACGTCGTTTTACTTTCTGAAATATTCTTTGAACTCATTATTAATCTAGCAGTTTCAATTTCAACAAAATTTACAGTGTTTGACGATTCTAGAGTTATTTTGTCGACATTTTAGTAGTATTTTCTCGGAAATAAAAACTGCCTCAGTTTTCCAATAATTAAAAAAGTTTGTTACAACAGTTTATTAATAAGTTCTCCATGCAGTTGTCGATGTCTATATAATAATAAAAAAAAGACGTATTTTCAAACATGTGCCTAATGAACATTTAAAAAGAAATTGAGAATTTAGCAATTAATACATAAAATATTGTGACAAAGTAAAATGTTTGAATATTGATATAAAAACAAGACAAAAAGGCGAGCGCTCTGAAGAGATATTTAGCTTTGTTCCACCTTCTTCCTTCCATAATAGAACCACGCGCAAGGGTTTATGGAGTTACAGCTATACGGTAATTTACATCCCAGCTAGGACTAACAAATTCTCTAACTGTCGTTTTTCGGATTACACCACACTTACCATCAGGTGTAGTGTAGTCACTGTGCCAAGTCAGGGTAAAAAAGACACGGAAACTGAGTAGTTTCTTGTTTAAATTTGCTATTTAAACGTATATTTCCTTTATTCGACTACTTTCATGAAGTTATCCGATTTTAAAATTATTGTTATATAATACGAGATTTTTTTAAATATACTAACGATAAAAAAAGTATTTCATTATAGAACATAACAGGTAACAACGTTGCTCACATAAATTCTTTAAAGTCTTTTTTTCTATTTGATTGATGTTTACGATAAGAGTTTTCTGTGAAAATTGTCACTCCACTGTCACTGCGGCGAGCTTGTTGGGGCTATGCTGTCCTTTGTCAGATAGAGCATGTGAAATGTAATTTAAATTACATTTTCTTATTTTTATGTCGTATTAGTAGTTCGTAAAAATATTTTCACGGTAGACCCATGTAAGATAAGCAGATATACTTGTATAATAATAATTATTATAAGATTTATTGAATAAAGCAAAAGAGAAGAAAAAAATAGTTCCTGAAGACATGTTAGATATAATACACGTTTCAACAGACGGTTCTGAGCATCTTGAACCGCTTCAATTTCGTAGAGATGTTGCCTCATTGAGCGTTTTCTACCGTCTGTATCATGATGAGTGTTCTGAAGAGCTATTGAACCTTGTTCCTCTTCCTTCCATAGCAGAACCACGTGCGCAGGTCTACAGGGTCACAGCTTTTCAGTAACTTCCATCCCGGCTAGGACTAAGAAGTTCTCTAACTCTTACTTTTGCTGAGTTGTTGGGCTGTGGAATAGTTTTCCGGTGAGCGTGCTTCCATCGACCTATGATATTGGGTCTTTAAGCGAAGCGTGAAGAGATATTTTTGCAGGCCGGCATGATCGCTGTGGCTATCGATGGTTTTTTTGCTGTTGGTGTTTGTTGTCGTTTTAGACTGCACCATGCAATCCAGCAGATATGATAAGGTCACTGTGCTGTGTCAGGATTAAAAAAAAACACTGTTGAGTTCATTTTAAACTTTAAAAAAATCTAGAAGTAGGCGCTACAGGTATTTGTTTTAGAAACTTGTGAAGTTTATACAAGTTTTAGGCAAATAGTATTTCGAGTGACATTAATATCGTCTAAGTCAGCAATGCATAATCGATTGTTCAATGCAACGCGCGCTGCTTTAGAACACTCACTGGCTGCAAATTGAATTTCTAAGTTATTCCACAAGTTTGGACGACGGGAATGAAATGAGTTCGTTCCCAGATGCTATTTATACTGCCTTGGCTTCAATAATTGTAATTTAATATAGAGGACTACGGATTATAATTTATCTATATATAATCTGGTTATAATTTTGCTATATATAATCTGGTTATAATTTTATAGCAGTGTCAAAAATGTGGATAAATGTTATTACGCAAATAAAAATCATATTCCACTTACAAATCATTTTTTCTAATTGAAAGACTGATAATAGTAAAATCGTTATATAATTACAAAATAAAGATTTAATCACATTATAAAAAACTAACGTCTTATCCTTTTGCACTCGTCGGGTAAACGCAGATGTAATAATAATGAATATAAATCTCCAGGCCCCGCTGGCAGCGAGCTTCACGGACTTGTTTAGTCAGTAGGAGTTTGACATACCGAGCCCGTCGTCCTTACATCTATCCTTATGGTCCTAGGCAAGATTTTTCTCCGAGTCCAACGTATGTAACAATAAAAAAAACCATTAAGATTAAGCAGTATAACCACCACAACAAACCATTAAAACCATTAAATATTAAACGATTCGTAACCGTTAAAATATGGTGGTGATGAGAATATGGTGAATGTAAGTAAATCTCATCATATTTTTGGTATTATGTTTTTTTTTACACTTACTCGACATAGTGACTACAGAGTACCTGATGGTAAGTACAGTGTAGTCCAAAAACGAAAGCGACGAAGGATGAACATCCATTGAAAGTCTACATCGTCATGTCGGCCCACATATACCACGACTGAAGGTCTCTAGATATATGAGCTACTGGATATACACAAGCTGATCCCGACACGCGACAAGCCGAAACTGGTCACTATGACGGGCTTTACACCCATGTACTGTGGTCGCGATCCAGACGGGCACCGACGCCCTACCACCTCGCTGCTGCTCGTTTAGCAACAACCAGGAGTCACGTGTAGGGAAACTAGGGTAATGCCTACGGACGCGAGCAGCTTCGACTCCCAGGCTTTCCCTCCCTTCGATGTTGACCTCATACATATCATTTTCGTGCTCACCTAAATTTTGCGAACAAAAGCATGACGCAAGTGATTACGTGTTGCAATAAACGACGCAATGCCCTTGGGAGATGAATCGTTCATTTTATGGACAGCGCTGCCCACAATTTCCCTACTCGTCCATACAAGAGCTGAATTCAAAATACTTGATTTGTAATTATTCAGTCACGAAACATTCTTTTTTTTTATTCTATTTATTTAAGGGACTTTTACGTGTGTACGTATGTCAGCCCCATCGTACCCTAATACAGAAATACCTATCATATTACATATGGTGACATTGATCTGAACAGGCCAGACGCCTCATCAGGTAATAGTTCTGTTAAGATTTTGTTAAACATCCCGATGTCAAGTCTGGAAACATTCTTATAGTTTTTAATAAAAATAATTAATCATATCACCTATTATATAAGGATTTGTGTTGTTTATATTTTTGTGTGATTGATACGTCCTCTCGAGCTTGTCTGAAATTACAAATTTTCACTCTCTTGCATCTTTGACAATAAAGATTAAAATTAATTCAGAATTTAAAAGTTAGTAAATAATTCAAAATCATATGTAAAAGCGGTGACTTTTTTGTTAAACCAATAAACCAAACTATTTTATTACAATGGATATTACAAGCCTCTACAACAGCGCCATAGCCGTTACATGCGTCCTGATACTGTTGTTTTAGAATTTATATATGAATTGAAGATGCTATTTACCATTTGTTGATGGAATGTGTCCGATCCGTATCTCGGAGAGAGTTGGGAGGGAGTTTGTGAGTGCCTTTGGTCTAAACGGACTAGACGTCAGGATGTTTAACAAAGTCTTAACAGAACTATTATCTGATGCGGAATCTGGTCTGTTCAGATCAATGGTGTCATATGTCATATGTTAGGTATTTTTTTATTAGGGTTCGATGGGGCTGACATACGTACACGCGTAATAGTCCCCTAAATAAATAGAATAATATATATACATGTGTATTCAATTTGTAGGTATATTAATTATTTGCCTATGTAAAAAACAACAGTATAGGCCTTTTTATATCTTTTTCTAACTAAATTAGATACAAGTTAGCCATGAATTCATAATTAAATTTATCGCTTTCTTAGTTATTCTTGATACTGTAATGTCTTTTAGAGTCAGAATAAGCGAAAGCTTTGAATATTTTATTAAATGTTTACTGATTATTTTGTATCTATTTGGTTTATATTATTAAACTTTCGGATATAATAATGAATTTTAATTTTATAGATAATATATACTCAAAAACATGAGAATATAATATAATTGAAAACTGTCGTATTTTGTTCATAGTACAATCAATTTCCAAACTTTGCGAATATGTATTTACACAATGCCTTGACGTTTTCGTTATATCGAGTTAAGGAAGGTATCAATTGATGTTCGTTAGCTTGGTTAAGGGCACGACCTCTCGTCAGCGTCAGGTGTCACTTATAAAGGACACAAGCTGAATCTACGGGTACACGTAGTAACTATGTTTACCGTGAGACTAAGCAAATAAAACACATTTGTCTCTTGGAAATTGTTTTATATTTTTAATATGCAGGGATACAGGGAACTAACGCAAAACCTCTTAAGAGAGACTTTGGTATATCAAGACTGACAACTTTTGTTTTACGACTTTTTCTAATTCAATCTATTTTTTCCCAACATAAAAAATAAATCAAATTTGCAGTTCTGATCTTTTTAACACTCTAAAAGGCGATGCAAGGCAAAGACGACTGTAACTGGGCCAGACGATTTCGTGGCATCAGTTGACTGAACTTTAAACATAGAGCTCACGATTGATAGAAACACTAAAACTAAACAAATATATATCTTAGGATATGTTAAGTTTTGGCAAAAATCATAGAACAAATGTTGTTAGTCTTGATGTACCTAAGTTACCTTTTTAGGTCATAGTTCATAGTCGCTTTCCTTTTGGGACTACACTGCACTTACTATCAGGTGCGTTGTAATCACTTTGTCGAGGCAGTGTAAAAGAAAGAAAATTAATTTTAAGGAAAGGTGCTGTGAAGTTATTTATAAAATAAAAATTTGTTTTGTCAATAAACAATTAATATACATAAACTTTAATACATACATAAATTATCTTTCCGTATTCATTACATAGTATCGAAGCAAAGTGATTACCCGTACTTGATGATAAGGACAATGCAGTCTAAGATCCGAAATGACCGCTTATGAAAGAGAGTCCATTGATAGTCGCTACCGTCATGCGGATTTAAATATACCATGACGGAAGGCTTCTATCTATACAGATAACTTGGACGTAAATACACGAGCTTATCCGGACACGTGACAGGTTGAAATGAGACATAGATGCTAAAAACTAAAATGTAATGGCATATTAATATTTTCAAAGAAATTTCAATTTTTGAATAATTATTTTTAAATTTAATAGCTTAATATAGCTAAGGCTGAAATATTTAGAAACTTTCACTTTGCTTGGACTTTGCTCAGGAAATAAGTTTATGTTTGACAAAAAACTGAATATATATTTAATTGGAACTTGAGTAGAGCCTATTATTATGCAATATGGGGCTATGCAGTCTAATTCAGCCTATATCACTGCGACCTAAAAGATCTATTGTGATCGCCACCTACCATCTAGACAGAGAATGTCAAGGCCTATAGTTTTAAAGAACTGTTGTACTTTATTGGCAGAGATATCTGGAACCTCTCCTGGGTGTAGCACGTGGCGGCCCAGGATACGGTTGCGTTTGGGCATTAGTAAGTCACATTCACACAGGAGGTGCTTGGGCGTTTCGTCCGCACTTTCGCAGAATCTGCAATCTCTAGTGCTCCGGTCACCAATGCTGAACAAATGTTTGTTCAGACAGCAGTGGCCAGTCAGTGCTCTTATCAATTGAGTAGAGCCTAAGTATTCAACCAAAAGCCATAAGAATTCTAAGCTGAGAAATTCGGTAACCTACCATATGCTTTCATACAAATTAAATAATATAATTTGTAATATTTGAGTAAAGACAAACCAAATCAACGTAGCGTCTATAAATCTCAGACTAAGATGCCTTGGCTATTATGTTATTACCTATTAAATACATCTCAAAAACTTGACTACAGAGAGCAACCAGTAGCGACAGACATTGATTCGATCTTTGTTTTATTTCAGCGGTTGAATGCAGAAACGTAAAGGACACAACGGTCGCTATTGCATTTATTTCAGGCTCAGCGCGAGCCAGCCACGCGAAATGGTTAGATTGGGTTTGCAGTATTGATCGGAGCTTACCTACCCAGAAATACAACCAGACGGTCCAAAAATACGAGGGAACAATTTTATATTCGCTAGTGTCCAACATTAAGCAATACTTATCACTTTTGCTATGCTATTGTGTTTATAAAAAATATGTAAGGCATGTTATAAAATATTTCATTATGTTAATTTAAACATCATCATTAAAAAACAAAATAAATGTAATATATTTTGGTACTTAATTATATAAAGGTAACTTCAATCATTATTTACAAAGCAGTAATAATGATTGTACTGTCAATGAACGGAAATTAAATCCTTGCAATAAATTTCGTGATGGTTATATTGGGGTTGAATAATCTTTAATGTTTATTCGAATATAGATATAAAATCGCTTTTAAGTATTTATTGTATATTAATATTATCTCCTCTTTTAATGGAATATTTTTGTAATCGTTGTTTTATTTAAACTTATAACCTCAGATTATAAAATATTGGGAATACGTACACTCCATTGTAATATTATCAGTTCTGACATGTAGCTATGAAAATATTGAAGAATATATCTCTCAATTTCACAACAATTAAGCACAGCAGCACTGTAAAATTATTATGCTAAGACACCTGGCAGGAAATCGCTTCCACGTTGGTTACGTTGGCGTAATTAAAGTTCATCAAGCATTCACAGCGCGTCTCTGACTTGCTTATAAATTGCTGTGCGGCTGCAAATCTGTCTAATAAAATTGCTTGAGCTCATTTCATTTATTTGACCCCTTCGTGGTCTGGAATCTATGTGTAGGTGGGGGTTGGGGCGTCTAAAGTTAAAATGGACGATACCTGTTTGCACCAGAGCCGCTGCGTTCGCCTAACTACCACCATAAATTGTAGCAGTGGCCAACCGTTTGCGAGTTTTTCGTTACAAGTCTTTAGAGAACACTCAAGGGAACGGTTCAAGCGAAGATTTCTTGTGTGAATTAAGCGAGTTCGCATTGGGAGTCCGCCTGTTGCCGTAGCCTAGACTAATAGTAATGTAAGGCATGTTACAGACTCGGAATAGTTTATCATAGCTTTGAAATACACGTTGTACTAATCAATAGATAACTTTTGAAACTTAATCAATCCATTAGCCAGCTAGAAACATAATCGTAATCTATCAAGATGTCAGACTAAATTGGAAAGTTCATTGGCTGAACCTCGACTTCTTGCATGCTCATAATGATTCTTTGAATCTGGTTTGTGAAATACTTGTTCACCAGAATACAAGAGCTATTAGCAGGATTATTAAAATGTTAGTCATACTAAATTCCCAAATTGGTGCGGAATATGTTGCATTTACGGTAAGAATCGATCCAGTTAATATACATGTAGCATGCTACATGCCTAAACCTATGTATACTATGGTATACACAGGTACTCTCAGCTAGAAAAACATCAACACTAGGTTTAAGGACGTTTCTTATATACCTATCTCTACGAAAACGCGTAACACGTTAATAGAGGTAGGTATATTATATACAAAACTTCAATATTGCAACAGGCAGGAAGAAAATAAATGACAATATACATATATTTGCTTAGTTCAATGTTTTTTTTTTTTATTCGGACTCGACACAGTGACTGCACCATATCTGATGGTAAGCATGGTGCAGCCAAAAAAACGCTAACGACTATCGATAGGTAAGAAAAACCCAACGGTAGTCGCAGCGATCATGCCGGCCTGCACAAATATCTCTTCACGTTACGCTTAAAGGATCCCATATCATAGGATAATAATAATAATCAATAGAAAAGGTAAAATAAAAATACGAACGCTTTTGTAATTTTCCTTTTAAGATACGAAATGCGTCAAATTGAGACGTCCCGGGAGCCTAGTGTTTAACAGTTTAGTTGTACGATACGGGACTTAAAAAAGGCACAATATACAAATTAAGTCAAATAATTATGTTTAAAATGAACTTTTTACATACGTTGAAAAGAAAAAATAGTTTGATACCCATTTTTTACATTTTCTTGTTTTATAATACTTTTTACACGTATAGCATATAATCAACATATTTATTGTACACGTAATGTTTGAAAAATAATTAGGAAATAAACTGTTTCACTTATACTGACATAAAGAAGAGAAAAATAGTTAGATACTTAGGTAAATTTCAAGCGTAGTATGGATAATATTTCAAAAAAGTTTAATAAAACGAAACATTTCGTTTCCAATATGGTCAGCACAACATCTATCACGTTCGTTAAAAGGCAAATCTCTGACAATATCGACTGCTACGAAGAAAAATAATATTTATGGCATTCCCTTGTCAACTTTTTACATTATTCCCTTGTTTGTTTCAGTTTTTCTTTTTGCGATGAAAATCATATTTTGCCTCTTTCGCAAAATGAACACCAAAAAGTTTTCTACATTATCGTCGTAATACTGGATGCTCTACAATTTTTATGTGAGACACGTTTTATACTACATATAATAATAGAATTTGTCGATTGGTTTACAAAAAGTTAAAATTAATATTCACTGTTTTTTATATTTGTTTATATAAAACTATATTTTTTATATAAACATAGTCAATATATACAACATGTTACATTTTTTTTAATTACTGACAGGCTTGCTCTTGACCTTAATTTCCACTGCTGATGATGAGGCCGAGGATTTAGCACACTCACCCAACAAATACCAATTCACTCGATGTTTGAAGATTCCCATGAACTGAAGTAAATATTAAATAAATATATATGAATATATAAATAAATTAAGTGAAAAGGGAACTAATCAATAATTCATTGTTAACGGATTCCAACCATACATTATTCAGAACGACAATTTAAATTTTTAGAGCAATTAATGTATCTGGAATTGTAATGGTATTGGTATCCAATTCACACGCCTATATACCCGAACCCGGTGAACGATTCGCGCGGAAAACAGTGATAAATTCGTTCACAGAAATTTTTGTGGGATATTCGAATCAATACCCACAAAAATATTAAGCCTTTTTTTCATAATTGCTTTTGCATATCTCTGAACGTAGGTTTTCTTTTCAAATTTTAATGTTGATAAATATGATTTGACGACTTAGCTGACGCAGTAGTTTAGAGATCAACTTCTTTGCTACGGTTTGATACTACACCAGCGCATATATATTTCGGCCAACGTAAATTAATATTTAAATGTTCAGGTGCAAGTCGATACGGTTTGCACTGGTCCAAATGGCTTGATTTTTTTATACAATAATTATTATTCGTAATTATTGTAATGGTTTAAGAAATAATCGAAATTAATTTTTTTTGGGATACATCAGTGTGCATATTATGAAAAACAACTTTTGAGTCGCTATATCTCAGAAATGGTGATTCCTAGAAAAAATATACTTTTTTATAGTTTGATATACAATATTGTCAAAATATATTGTAAGTATATTCTTATGATGATCGTACAGCTGTAATATACAAAAGTTTCCGAAAAATCTTTTTACTTTGTCATTTGTGACGATAATAATGCCCCGAGGTCTCTGTTTGCCACACACGACTAGTGGTATAATACCAAGCTTTAAAAAAAACAAACCGACGTTTATCTAGCCACAGCGAGAATTAAATCTACTACTCTTGTGTATTAAGTAAAGCGTTATGATTACTAACCCAGAAAGTATCTTAACAATTTTTTTTTAAATATTAATCAATATAATTAAATTAAATAGTAATTAATTAATTCGTCTTTTTCAAGTTAAATTTATTGATTTACTGCCCGTGTCTTCAATTTCTGCTTTCCACATAGTTTTAATATTTACTAATTACCTCTCGTCGTCTCCCGCCCCATTAGTCAAGTCGATAAACGTTTTGTGTTGTCCCTTAGATATTATCATGGAATATTTTATTCATTATTTTCAAAATTACGGCCCACCATCTTCGAACCCGTATCAATTTTATCGATTTAAAGCTAGCAATCTTGACTACATTGTCCACCCACCCTTAAGGGGAATTGGTGACAATTGTATCAATGAATATTATTAACCGTAGTTAGCGCGTAACAACCAAACTTCAGGAATTGTATTGAATAACCAAATTGGATCGTCTAGAGAAATAAACCATTCGTTTCTACAGTAGACTAACAACTCTGATCAAGATATAAATTGAAAATACTCTTTTTAATTTAGTTCAGTCACGAACCAACCCCAATGTTTTACGTTGTTGTTGATATCGAAAAACTTCAACAGTCCTGATTACATTTTTAATTAGATTTATATTTTCCGGGTATTTGAGGGAGGTACGTACGTCCTCGTGGGTTTGCGTGAGACTATGCGTTAACGCTCCCTCTTGTGGTGTTACTCTACGATAATTGCTATTCTAACTTGGACTTATCAATAAAATAGCTACCTTATTCCTTATCTAATAAGGTTCTTTTCTTTTTCTAAGATAATAAAATTATTTTTGCTTATTATTTCATGTAGTGCTTGCGTTACCTTTATAAAATATTTCTCGCCTTCAGAGATTTCATCATTACATTCCCTTAATTAGATACAAATGAGATTGTTCATTATTAATATTATAAATTACCTAAAAAGAGCAGCTATACAAGGTGATTTTATAGACGAGGGAGATATTTCAGGATACAATAATTTGTACCTTCTTTAAACTAATAAAATGTTAATGAATATATTCCCTAATAAATCATAAAGAAACGTTGATGAACAAATGAGAATTGATCCGTAAAAAGTTTGGACATCGCAGTGCGTGTGACGTATGATTGAATGGTAGGTAGATAAAATTCCTTTTACGTGATTTTAGATAAACAGGTAATTGACTCGCTTCCCTATAGTACTTTATCCTGGCTTAAGAGACAAAATACCTACTTAATAATTAATTTTTATTTATTCTATCATGTGTGTCATTGTCCCAAATATGTTGACCATAAATTACTTTGTTTTAATGGAAATATTAAGATATCATTATTTCCATATATTTGTAATTAGAATCGAATGCTGAATATCCTCCTTGAATATATTCCTCGTCTATAAAATCAGCCTGTATATTACAATATACATCTTCCTACATATTCAAACTTTAGCAAAAAACATAATAATAGTTATAGTACAAAAGCACAATAAAATATTACAAAACATGAAAGTAGCATTGTATTTTTATCGTATTAATACTACTGGGAAAGTCGAATCATTCATCATGACCCCACTGACATTTCTTTCATGCCATGCCAAGAGGTTATGGAGTGAATGGCAGAGGGTAAGAAAGAAACCCAACGTTGAAAATATATGTATAGTGTTCCTACCAACAATTTGTTAAGAAAAGGGAGTCGTGCTTTTTTAATTTATTGCTTTCCGGACACCCACCTTCGTAAAAGGGCTTTGTAACTTTGTGAGATAAAGCACTTCATTCTCACTATCCTTTGGGATACGAAAAGGTACTCATCTATTTATTTTAGCTACATATTTCTAATGGTAGTACCTATCGATAGTGTGTTACATGGCAAATGTTATGCAGACGACTAAATGACCAGCTTTACCTTAACCAGGTTTGTATTAACCATAATTAAATAATCGTATATCCAATAAATTTAATATTACATATATGACCATGTAATATATATTTAATTAACCGTAATTATTAATAGTAATTAATTAATTATTAATTCAATTATCGAAAATATTCTGTAAAAACCCGCTAGGCGTGTAATAAAAATTTAACGTGTACTAGAACCGTGGGAACAGCGATCAGCTGCCCTACTGGACACGTCAGTCGTATCCCACGTTTATCCTCTATAGTGTGCGTCTTAATAAATGAATAATAGATATCATGCAATGATGAACTGTGATTGTTATCTCTAATGATATGGATGTCGACAGAGCCCACAAGAGCACATTTATCTCTGTTATCTCAGATGTAGGGCGTGAAGTGTGCCACGCGTAGGTGTGCCCAGTTCGTAATCCTCGGACCGCATAAATCGAGCTCGCGTTCGCTAAACGTGCAGTGAGCTACAGTGACAGCACACTGTTCGCTTATCTAAATTGCCTTCAGAGATACGATCACACTGGAATTTATCTGAGGCGCTGCCTACGGAATAACTGCACCAATTTATTTAGAGACTTACACTTAGACTGCGTGGTGCCTGGTAAAAAGATAATGATTTTTCTGAGTGCTATCGGCGCTTTTTTTTTGGTAACCCAGGGGAAATACTCATGGATCGTCAGGGGGCAGTGAGGGCTGCCCCCCGGTATGCCGGACTCCTACCGACTAAAACCTCTGGGGTGCTCCTTAAGTCGCGTATGCACCAGTCCCCGGGTACAACGAGGACTTCCAAAAGGACTGGTGCGCGATCAGCCCTCTGGGCTCCTCCACATATCGGGAGAGGCATAGCCTCTCTACCACCACCTAGTGGTGCGTAGGAACAAGCACGCCACCACTGGAGCTTTCAAGTCAAACAACGGCCCCCTCAGGCTCGTTGCCCGACGCTCCCCTTGAGGCGAAGTTCTTCAGCAATGACGGAGGTACCGCCACTGGAGAAGCCTCTTTTGGCACAGGTTCTATCGGCATATTGATGTCGGCGCGTGCGGATATAATTCCTCTTTTGCCCTGAGGCCTTTTGATGGGCCTCTTGGCAGTCGCGCAGACTGCGCTGCCTAGCCGGTGGCTGGCCCGCTTGCCGGCGTCGGCGCTCAAACAGCAGCGAGGCTGGGCCTCGCATCCCTGGGCTTTATGCCCAGGCTGCCCACAGCGGAAGCAGCGACCACTACGGTTGGTGGTCGCTTTACAGCTTTGCCCCACGTGCCCGGGCTCCAAACACCGGTAGCACCGGAGCACGCGGGGCTCTGCTATCGGCGCTGCTTGATGCGTACTTAACTGGACACAAGTTACTTTTAAAATACTTTAATTTTTTGATAGCCTGATATCGCAGTTTATAATTACTTTCCCTGCGGCGCTGAAGGCATGAGCTCTAGTTCCGCTACTGGCAAACTTTTCTATAACAGGCAGATAATTTTATAGCAAGTCGTGGATGTGTATAAATTTAAGTTTTTTCTAGTACCTATAGAACAAACGCAAGCTTAGTTTGGATCTACTTTAATGTATATAATTATCCGTAAGTGTTATTTTATGTTAATATAGATTCAATATCAATAAAACTTTAAAAACATTTATTAGCTGAAAAACTATGTCTATTAAAAATTCAATAAACGTTTTTTTTTGTAAGACATTCATTAGTAACAGCAGTTCTTTTAATATAAATTCAGATTTCTATAAACGAAGATTAATATTTCAAATAGTTTCGCTAGACATCTTTTAGTGTGAATCTAAAGATTTTAAGTTGCGACAGTAGGATACGATTCTGGAACAAGTATATATAACCGAGTCAAGAGAAAATGTTGTATATTTATATCGAACACTACTCAGTGAATTGAGATTTAACAGACTATGAAAATGAATAATGCATCAGATGAAATGCGAATCCAAATTTGAATCTGTTTTCGTACTGCTGTGCTCCAATGAATAACATCGATTCAACACATTAATGCAAAAACTAAAATAAACATAACTGTTGTATTCGTTACATTATATAGGTTATTGAATTTCGACTAAGAGTGTAATATAGATGAAAAAAGTATTATAGCTTAATATAGAATAGAACTTAAAGATAAATATTAAATGTAAAAGTAGATTAATTTAACTAGACACTACTTTATTTTAGCTTTGAGAGATTCACATAACACTGTCTCAGCCGCGCAAGGTGAGGTAGGGGCCTAAGGCTGAGATTTATAGGTACAACTTTAAGTATGCTTAGACTTTAATAAAATATTACAATTTATATTTCTCAATGAATGTCAAAGGATTTGGTAAGTCACCGATTTTGTCAACATGGACTTGGCTCTGCGAATACTATGACTATACTCAAGTTTCTAGTATATACTCAGTTTTTTTTAAACGAATTTATTTTTTGAGAACTATGCTAAGCAAAGTCTAAATAGCGACTATAAATCATAGCCTAAATGCACCAGGTTTATTACACTAAAAGGACTACTTCTACGCATTAACGGGGACTGTAGCTCGTGTAATCAACTCACCACGGCACCTCCGCACTGCGCCCGCTAGGCATAATCCCCGGGCGGAGAGACCACCTACTCCTACGACACGGCACTTGTCGATACTATATAGTGAATTTCGGCAGATTGCACCAACTAGGTACAACTTAAGCAAATTAGTCTTTATATAAGTCGTGTTCACCCGTATGGCTAAAATTTTATAACTTGAGATAAGGAATGTATTGAAATTTTAAGTTGAAAACAATTTTGCTCTGCTCGTATACCGGATTTATATAACGGATGAAAAGCAGATAGTCGTTAACTCGCCAGTTGGCACAGAGTGATGCAAGCTCCGTTAATTCTAGGGGCGGTCGCAGTACCCGTTAATGTGTCATGTTAATAGCTTCCACTTAAAATATCGCACATTTTCATTTTATGCTCTTCCAATTTTATAGTTTAACCTCTCGTTATTCTGGATATAAACTTGCTCCTGTCTATGGATATAAATTATTGCTCTAGACGAAAACAATACTACGAGCTTTTATTATCTCTTTGTTTTTAATTTTCCATAGATATCCGCTTCTATTTTTTATACTGGCTCGACAAAGTAGAGCATACCTAACAGAAAGTACATTGTGGTTCAAGAAAGCCAACGTCCAACATAGCACGAGAACACATTGACAGTCGCCATAGATATGCTTACATATACCACGACTGAAGGTCAATAGATATACGAACAACGTAAATAAGCGAATCGCGCAACGCGACTGGTCGAAGCGAGTCACTATGATGGACTTGCCTGTTGTGGTTATAACCGGGTTCGAGCAAACGCCCTGTTATACACAAAATATTACTTTCTTTATTATTATATTTAGAGGAATGCAACTACGAAGCTTAGATATATTAACACATTCACGTTGTTGTCAGAACTATATGAATATCGCTAATGGAAAAGTTATTATTATGAACGGTAGTAGTGTACCCTAACCATACAATTTTGTCGATGTGAACAGAACAAAAGTAAATCCGGACTATAATCTTTCGTTTTTCATTGAAACACATAATTTTTCCTTTTATTCAAAAATCTCCCTAATAGCCTGTGATTAAGCCTGAGTGCTGACAGCGACTTCGTATAATAAATACAGTTATGGTATGAATAAGTAATACCGTTTTATTCAAAGGCGAGCTATAAAGAATTCGTATATGAGAACAGTATATTTTTATACTTAATAATGATAAAAACATATACAACTATTAAGTTTTAACAAAAGTTTTAAATTAACATAACATTTTTAGCCTACTGTAGCCTATATACTTCCCAAAAACTTGTTTATTTCTATGACACATATCAAGTCTTAAAATATTAAATTATACGGTACGTATTTGTGACCTTACTCTATGTATTGTCTTTCAGTATGCACTTATAGAATTCAGTTATTCCATATCTCATTCGACAAGTAGTACTATAGAAAATGTGTTGAATACTTAGGTACTACAAAAGTAGGCGTTAATACTTAATGGCATAAGTACCCGAGACAAATTAACTGTGAAATTGTATTGCTCAAAGCAATAATTTTATAAACAGCTATATTTATTTACTGTGTTGTTGTGTACAGCCCTAAGTAAAAATTAAATGATCGCTTTGAGCAATCATGTTCACATAATACTAGTCATTTTATAGTAAACTAAATACATTTTTGGTGGTAAGGCGTTTGCCTGAACTGGGTTCTGACCACAATATACGAGAAAAGACCGTCATAGAGACTCGCTTTGGCCTGTCGTGTTTCGGGATAAGCTTGTGTATATCCAGTAACTCGTAAACCTCTAGAGACCTTCAGTGGTATATGTGGGTCGACATGACGACGAAAACTATCAATAGATTTTAATGTTTTGACGGTCGTTTTCATTTTTGGACTACACTGTACTTACCATCAGGTGCACTGTAGTCACTATATCGAGCTATTGTAAAATAAAAACCTTACAAGTTTTGTAACATACGGTATAGTTTCAATACCTAAAATGAAATAAAATTATCTTATTTTATTATATTTTAACTTGGTTCCAATTAGATAACACAGTCTCGTTTTATTTGTTATGGGTATTAACTTCCTTAATATATTTGCAGCAAAACGCCATCCAACTATCATAATATGTGAATTAAGTTGAAGCAGATACACAGAGAGTTTAGAGTAAGTTGTTTGAAAGTTTTATGATCAGTTACTGAATGCAGCATTGAATAAGGAGTTTGGCAGTCAAAGGCTAGTTTACTCAACATCTAGCTCCAAACGCACGAGACTTTGATAATCAAACCCGAACAACTTCCTCGCAATAATGTCTGTCGCAAATATTAGGTCCTTACATATGAAATTGGCGTTTTGTATGGGAGGAACAAAAAGTCGAATATTTTTTAATATAATATATTTAATTATTCAAAGTATGAACCATTATTTTCTATGCACTTTTGCCATCTCATAGGTAGTTCATTGATCCCTTTACTAAAAAAACCAGTCGGACGGGAATCAATAAAATCTTTGAAGGCGATTTGGACTGCCCCATCGGAGTTGAATTTTTTCCCTTGCAAGAAGTATCCAAATTTCGAAAAAAATGGTAATCTGTTGGAGCAAGGTCCGGGGAGTACGGAGGATGTCTTAGACTTTCCAATTGAAGCTCTTCTAATTTAGTAGCCGTCTGTTGCGCAGTGTGTGGTCTAGCGTTGTCGTGAAGCAGCAGTGGCGTGGAGCGATTGACCAGCCTAGGTTGTTTAGCCGCTAGCTTTTCCATCATGGTTTGCAATTGCTGACAATAGACATCAGCCGTAATAGTCTGGCCAGATTTGAGAAAACTGTAATGAACAATACCGGCACTAATCCACCAAACGCTTACAAGTAACTTTTTTGGGGTTAATTTTCGCTTGGGGCAGGATTTGGCTGGCTGGCCAGGATCCAACCATTGCGCTGAGCGCTTCCGATTATCGTAAAGAACCCATTTTTCATCACAGGTAATGATTCGGTTTAAAATACCTTCATTATTGTGCCGGTTTAGTAATGTAACGCAGCAGTCGACGCGCGTTTGCCGGTTTGCTTCAGTCAATTCGTGAGGTACCCACCTTTCAAGCTTTTTAATCTTCCCAATTTGCTTCAAGTGAATTAAAACAGTTTTATCACTAACATCGCAGCCTGCAGCTAACTCGGACGTGGTTTGCGATGGATCCGCTTCCACAATAGCCTTCAACTCTTCATTATCAACTTGAGTCTCAGGCCGTCCACGGGGCTTGTTCTGCAGGTCGAAATTTCCAGAACGAAAACGTTGGAACCAAAAACGAACTGTGTTTTCTTTTGCAACACGACCGCCATACACATCATTCACCCTTCGAGTTGTTTCCGCAGCACTAGTGCCACGGCGGAACTCGTACTCGTAAATAATGCGATATTTTAAGTTTTCCATTTTGTAAAATGAGTGACGCAAACAGAAAAAAACAGAAGAAAAAAACAAATGAATGACGATCATCGAAGCACAAATACATGAGTCTATAGCTGTACAAATTTGAATTTGGAATTCCTTACCAAAGAGGAGAAATTTGTGATTAAAGTGGCCAGTACGAAAAACGCCAATTTCATATGTAAGGACCTAATATAAAGCAATCAGTTCAAACTATATCAAAACTTCACTTACGAATAAAAATATAGATTTGCAATACGAATGAAAAATATAAATAGAAAACGTAATATGCGAATAAATTATTATTAAAATATGAACCCACTTCAGATTAAAGCTTTCATTGGTTTTTGTTGTGCTTTGTATAACATTCTCATTTCGTGGGAAACCTCTAGTTATATTAATTAAAAGAAGGATTCAGGTAACCTCAAATACCCGCTGTTATGATTCGGGCACCCTCTGGCGTAGCTTATTCCGCTTAAATAATAACATACCCCCCGCTGTATCTTGAAGACCCATAATAGTGTATAGTATATGAAACACACATTATATTAGTTATGGTTGTACCAATGTCATATAGAGACGTTACTATGAAATATGAACACAGCGATTGCAAGGTCCAATATTTGAAAATATATTTTGTTTTTTCTAGCTCGGGATGGAAAAGAAATCAAACTTGATGGAAATCATAGTACTGTCAAGTATGGATTTACTAAAACAAATATCTACCGATTGTCGTCACAATCATGGCATACTACTTAAATGTCTCTTCAAGCTTTTATTAATGAACGATGGTAATACGATCGCTGAAAGAAGCTATTCACAATTCAAAAGCCCGGCAAAAATCAAGAGTACTTTTTAGTTCTTGCTGAAACTTCTAGTTTGTTATACCTTAAAGCTTTGGTTTAATGACCAAGTGCGTCTGGTTCCATTGTGAAAGGGGTTTTGTGGAATTAGGCTAAATATTATGTAACTCTTCAGAACATTTTACACAAACGATAAAAGACGCTCAGCGATGTCCTAACGCAGCTGAAGCAATTCAAGATTGTTTGTTCATTATTGAGAAAATATTTCTCCAATAACAATTATAAAAAAATAAAAATAGCACTGTAAATGTATACACATTTCATAATACGCCAAAGCAATCAAACAATATTTTTCCTTACTGTAATATTTCTACGTACATTTCTTGTAAGAATTGTTATGATAGATGTTGCTCCGACGACAAAATAAGTTGGAAGCGTATTTGAAAGCTATATGTTTTATATTAATATACTTATAATATATTGGATGTAAAGAATAAATACTACCTTTAGACAGAATCACAATACATGTAGTATATTGAAAATGGATTTCGAAATGTGATTGAAACTAAGCAGTTAAGTTTTTTATTTAAAAAAAAAGTGTAAATATTGCGAATGTATTTTCTACATTAAATACTAACTTAGAAAAATCGGTGCTAATAAAGCTTATGTTTTAATAAATTTTAATTTGAATGTTGTAACAGTAAAAACAAATATTATTCGAAAAGTAATTAAAAGTAATACAAGCTAGTTCCTAACATTATCTACTAAAACAACCAAAAATTGTTTAATAATAATTATCCTTATAGTACTTGGTTATATGAAATATTTTAGGGAAACGGATTAGATTAATATGTATATTTATAATCAAAATAATAGGTTAAGTTTCATATTTTCTACAGAATTTATTACTAGGGATAGGTGTGACACGTGTAATGAGGCCGGATCATGTGCGACGTCTCCTTTTGACGACTAACAATAATTCATCCCTGCTGTCTGAAGACAGTTCCGTGTGTATGTTGTTTGGTGGGAGGTGAAATTCCTTCACAGGAACGATCAAGGACCTTTATACCCTTGTTACTACATGTATCATGAACGCTGACGCGGGTCAATGCTCTTTGTTCCTGCTAAAGTGTATCAACTACAATTCTAACTATAATTTTCTGCCATATTATTTAGATTTATTAATTATTCAGAAAAAAATTAAAATCATTAATATTTGAAGGTTGACATGCATAAACTATTTCAGATGAATTTATGCTAGACACATGTAATAGTTAACTGCATACGGAATACACACACATTTTTAGACAAAACTTTGTAAAATATTATATATATTATAATATGTATATATATATATACAAATATAATATATCTATAATATATGTAGTACTATAAAGAGTGTTTCATGACCACAGTACACAAGCGTAAAGACCGTCATAGTGGCTCGCTTTGGCCTGTCGCGTTTCGGGATCAGCTTGTGTATGCAGCAGCCAGTAAATCATATACCTAGAGACCTTCAGTCATTATATATGTGGGCCGACATGACGATGTAGACTATCATTTTTTTTTCTTTCGTTTTTGGACTACACTGTACTTACCAACAGGTACTCTGTATGTAACTATGTCGAGCCAGTGTAAAAAAAAGTGTAATTTTTATATATTTTATTATATAAAATCCATTTCCCAAACAATATGATTTAAAAGAGTTTTATATCCAAGAAATAATTGACTTAGGCAAAAACCAATTTACTTGTAAGAACTAAAATTACAACGAATTTGATCAGTTAAGGCTGTATGGACATCAAAGAAGATAGAGGCTGCGAGAAACATTACTTCAAAAGCCGTCTGCCACAAACAGCGAAGATAAAACTCACCTAAAGATCAAATACTATAGCTTAACGCAATATAATGGAAATAGTCGTTGTCATTATTATTATTATCCTAGCAAGATATCGTTTTTGATTCATATTATGTAACGCCATTAGAGATAAACATTGAAAGATGACTTTTAATCTTCAAAAGAATTAGTAAATATTCAAGTAATATTCACAAGGTAAACTCTCAGAACTCCCTTTCTGATTTGAATTTAAAATATTTTCCGTGAACAATGAGATGCCCATCATTTTTCCAGCGGCGGCTCAGTATTAGAGCCTATCCATCATTCAGCTTTTACAATCTCTCACGAATTCATTCCCGCTTATTTATAGGCTTTTATATAGCTTAGTCAATATAGATTTTGTGAATATTCTAATTTATTATTATTTTCTAATAGATACACCCATTTACTACAACGATATGTAATGCCCATAAAGAAATGGGCACGAAATGCAAGCAGAAAGGGGATATATCCTCTAAAATCCTTACGCTACGTTTTAACGTTTGTAACGTTTTTCGGTCGTATAATAGTTAAATATTATTATTATTATTTATTTTTGGTGCATGCTACGGTAGCCTTCACCGATTAATCCATTTAATATATTTTTTGTTATAAGTTATTGTTGTATTTTTATATAATGCATCGGCCACTGGTTTCTTTATAAATAAAATAAACATGTCATGCAGCAGAAGGAGGCAGCTGAACGGACCAGGGAGTCTACTTCTACTCTGGCCATTCCGCGCCGGAGAATGAGTCGCCGCCGAGGGGCGTTCGCGCGCTACTATCTGCGCAACCCCCCGCCGTGACATTGACGCAGGCAGTGGTACTTGGGAGAGTCCACTACCCGTATACTTGGGCGACTGTATACGCGTAATCCCGCACACTTCGTATTCTGAGGAAATGACGAACAGGAATACTCTCCCCGTCCTCTATTACTGAGGAGGCTTAACGAGGTTCACCGTGCGGCAGTCTTGGCAGATTGCAAGTCCGCACCAAAGACCGGCGTACAAGTGGATGAAGGAGTACCCAGGAGTTTTTAGTCGGTGAAAGTCCGATACACCAAGGGACAGCCCTCACCATGAAGGTCCATAGTGGATTTACTCCTGGTAAAAAAACATAATTCAGACAAGAAATGTATTTACTACCTGATAATACAATAAAATTATGTGGTGTAACAATGATTTATACTATTGTTGGTGATATAAATATATTTTAACTTTATCTAGATGTCACGCTATTCAAGTAAATATCTCAAATACTCAAAGGATTATACATATTGTAGAATTAAATTGTAGAAAATGTTGAATATTGTAGAATGGTTTTGAATTGGAACTCTGTTTGGTTTATGGATGTAGGGCTCAAGAGTACTTTAAACAAAGTTAGATAATAAGTCATAAATTATGAAGCGGATTTTAATAGCCTAACACTCCAGGGGATAATGTCCCATAAATCTGGTTAAAGAAAGGATTCCTGTAGAAGAGTGCCTCGTTTTTATTTAATATGTGACCTTCACCTCTGAACATGAAAATCCCATAACTTTATGGTCTCGGCTATATTTCAATGCTTTATTAACATGTTTATAGGATTATTTTGGCAATTGATTTTAAAGTATCATAAACCAATCCTGAAAGAATGAAATAATCAGATAAAAAGTAATTAATATTGGGTACCTATACATTTTAAAGTTAGCCTTTGTATTTTGATACGGGTGTGGCCAAATAAATGTTCTGTTCTTGAACGCAAGAATAATACAGTCATAAATGGCAGTGGATGTTAAATAACCAGGATTTTCTGACTGAAAATTGAGTACTTATAACAGCGATGTTACCAATACTGTAACTAAATATCTTGCATAGTATAAATGATCAAGTTCGTTTGTCCCATCTAAATACAAAGCAGACCGCAATAATGACAAATTATTATGCTAATAGGTACATCTGGCTGGAATGGAACTACTATGTTGATTCCACTGCAATTATGTTTAGCAGACATTCTCAGCGAGTCTCTGACTTTTGTGCAAAATAGTTGTCTGTGTGTTTATATATTTATTACAATACAATATGTACTATTGATGTAGGGTCATCAAACATGAAAAACAATTTTTTTATGTAATACAAGATGATAGTTGGGTGCAGTGTTACGAAGAAAACTATTATTAACTATTTATAGGTGGACGCTTGACCTCAATCACACCTGGTGGAAGGTGAAGATGAGTCCGCTGATGAACCGCGTCCGCCCAACAAATGCCTATTCACTCTTCTCTTAAAGACTCCCAAGTCATACGATCGCGGAAATATGCTCACTGGAAGCATACTTCATTCCTTAGCTGTTCGCATGATAAATGTAGAAGCAAATCTTTTCTATAATTATAATATAAAAATAATAAAATTGTGTTAAAATATTTGCTAAAGTTGCTTATCACCAATAACAGAAAATGATATTGTTTCTTAAATCAAACTTTTTATAAAACAATTACTTGTACGTATATAAATAAACTTTGTGTTAACAGATAAAATAATAATCTATACATATAAAAAGACTTGTCCAGACTAACTAATCGTAGAGCCTAATTTACTCTAACTGGAAACATTAAAGTTGTATGGGTTTTTTATTACGCAGACACCCACTAAATGCTATTTTTTTGCTATTCCAATCCTAAGAGAATAAAATTCGGATCGAAATTTGTTAGTGAACCGTAAAATTTGAAGTAACCACTATGAAAACTAGTATATAGCATTCTGATTAGAAATAATAAATACATTGTTCAACGTTTTTAGAATACCAACCCACAACATGGCAAAATAAAGGATGACTATTTGTTTGAACATCTGTCTTTTATGTTTATTTCTACCCGGGCAACGCCGGGTCGCTACAGCTATTAAGATATATTTAAAGGAACACAGAGACGTCTTAGGTAACAAAGACAACATTGTGCTATACATCTTAACGTTAAGACAGCAAGACATTATTCAAGTCAGGTGCGCACGTACAATTGATATAAATAGCGCTTTGGTGTGCCAATAAAGAAATCAATCTACGAGTGTCCAGTCGAAATTAACGTTTCTTTTTATTTCACGACCAACAAATCCAATATTAATTTATCTACTCAATGATATTTTACAAATAATAGACATTCATTAGGAAACCTAATATGATTCGCGAAAATAAACATAGTAATAATACCTATTAATATAGTGTAAGATTCGCTCAGTAACAGAAAATACGAATCATTTATTATTTGATAAAAGATTCATTTTACAAATAATTTATTTTTGAAAATAAAAATAATACAAATTTAAAAGAAATTAAACATAGGTCATAAGGCGTTATAAATTTATTTATTACAAATAAGGAAACATTTTGAAATGAACTAAAAAAGAAAAATAATTGTTTTTATTTATTCTGGACCGGCACAGTGACTATACCGCGCTTGATGGAAAGCATGGTGCAGTCTCAAAACGAAAACGACTATCTACAGTTAAGAAAAACCCATTGGTAGTAGCAGCGATCTTGCCGACTTGCACAAATATCTCATCACGGTACCCTTAAAGAATCCCGTAACATAGGACTGTATGGCGAACGGTATACCTCAGCCCAACGGTACAGCGAAACTAAGAGTTGGAGAACTTCTTAGTCCTAGCCGGGATGTGAGATACCGTACAGTCATGACTCCATAGTCCCGTAAAATATTAAAAAGTGTTCGTGATAATTAAAAGCTATATGGTCATGGTGACGTAAGTACAAAATATGTAAATATAAAACTTTTACAAATTACAATGGAGAACAAAGAAATATTTAGCTCATTTTTAATATAGAAATAAAAAAGCGGTTTCAATGCGCAGATGAAACATCGTCAAAATGTAAGAAAGCAACGGGGGTAGGGAGTATCGTGGCGAGGCAGGCTATTTTCCGGTACGTTGGCTCGTTGGACATACCATCACCCCTCGACGTTTTGATGTAAAATGACACCTCACGCTTTTGTCTTGCTCGATATCATCTTTAATGAAATACGTGGTTAGCCGCTTGCTAGCTTATAAGCAGATATTAACATTTCTATACTATAATTACGTATTATAATCAAAATATATGTATATAAGTGCAAACTCAAAGACTAGAAAGTAAGTGATAAATATCTTGCAGTAATCTTTAAGCATGACAATTTCAGTAAAACCTTCAGGTAAAACCTACTTAAATGCACATAATAACTTTAATTTAATGAATAGCACATCTACGCTTTTTACTTGCCTTATTAAATTCTAAGGCTGAGATTTATAGACGATATATCGACTTTGTTTAGCAAAGTTCTCAAAAAATAAAATCTTTCTGGCAAAAAACTGAATATATAATGGGAACTTGAGTATTGCCATAGTATTCGCAGAGCTAAGTCCGTGTTGACAAAATCGGTGACTTACCAAATCCTTTAACATTCATTGAGTAATATAAATTGCAATGATTTAGTTAAGTCTAAGCAAACTTAAAGGTGCGTCTATAAATCGTAGCCTTAGTTACCAAACTTAAAAATTAATTTCAATTATTTAGTTTATGGTAGTACAACATATGTACTTGAATTTTTAAACAGTAAATAACTTTTTTTGAGTCTTTGAGCTAATGAGTTGATAATCGGAACGATAATATTGTAATTATATCAGTGTAATATATTGTAATCTAACTTATTACGTGTGTCAAATTTCGTATACTCGGATGTCTAGCAGCGAGTGTAAATTCGATAAAAAGCTTCCATTACGTCGTACGTAAGTACACGCATTTTTCTTATGCTTAATATATTTATATTTTATGTTGACGGATATTTAAATAAATGATTCTTTTTATATTTTCCATTCCCTTTGAATTAACCAAACAGTAAATATACTCGGAGTTTGTTTCTCGTCACATTGATTAAGTAATTAGAAACTCTTCTACTTTCACATTAGCTGCTTTTACAACGTTTTCATTGGTGACCGGGACTCCTGTGGAAGAAAATTTAATTTTAATTGCTTTATTCAATTATTATTCATCTTATATACTAATTCATAAAATAATTTCAGCGATACATATCATTACTGTCTGCCCGTTATGCAGAAGGCAGCCTTAAAGGTGTTAATCACTGAATAAATGTCAGATTACTTACGTATATCAAGAAATCCTTTTGTGTCATAGCCGCTGTCCTGTCTAGACGCTTGAATAGCTTTTCTTAATGAACCAACAATAACGTATGCCAAACAAATAGGTGGTTCCGAAAGAGCTAAAATGTATAATAATAGGTCATATATACAAGACGCAAGATGTATACAAATACGCACAGAAGTGCATGCCAGGATTCAAACCTACGAGCACTCGCATTTTTTCCCAAAAATGCCGGCTCTCTCTGTACCAACATAGCCATCACAGTGGAACAACACTATTAACATTTTGTAAATCCAAAACTACAGCATTTGCTATGATATTCTTCTCAGTTCGGAGGAATTCAGACAGTTTATGCAATTTTTAAAGAGATACTTATTTCTCATTGGTTTGATGTTTGCTTTAGTTTCCAATGGTTCCTATATGGTCCTAAATGGGAAACTTTATAAAAAACTTGAAAAAAATTACAAAATTATTGTAAATACGTAATTGTGTGAGTTCTTACTTTTAGAGCCATAAATGCCAACAGGATTTACGGTTTTACGTCTCAAATAAACTCGAAAGTCGTGTGGTATATCTAAAGCTCCCATAATTTTATAGTTCCACGTTCGATCTGTATATATTTCTCCTGTATTTTCGTTATAAATTGTATCTTCCATAAGCCAAGCTGAAAGCGATTGTACGAATGCTCCTTCCACCTGCCATTAAAACACGAATAAAATCAAAGTAAAAACCTATTTACTAACAATTGTAAATATTTCATGGAACGTTGAATATTTTTTTTTTCATTAAAAATAAGCAATATTAAATAAAGGAAACTCCTTTTAGTTTACGCTTATTTTCACAAAATTATGTAAAAAAACTACAAAAAATATAAATATAAATAATGATGAAATTGTAAGATTTTATTTTAAAATATGTGTATTATCTTCACCTGACCAATATCCAACGCAGGATTTATAGTACGACCACCATCACCAAATACATCTGCTCGAACTATCCATTTTCCACCAGTTAAAATATCAACTTCCACTTCTGTTACAGCTATACCAAAAACAGGATAACTATTCATTTGTGGATCATATTCACTAGTCTGATAATTTCCTTGAAGTAAAATCCCTCTAAGATCAGCTTCATATACTAACTCCTCCCAACTAGCATTTGGTAATGAAGCTCTCACAGGAACCAATCTTTCCTTGATTTGATCACACGATCGTATAACAGCATATGCACAGCATTCAGTAGTAATGCTTGAACCAGTGGCAAAATTGTTGGGAGTTGTAAAGTTGTAAGTAGGTAATACTGAAACCTTCTCAACAGGTATGTGAAATTCATTCGCTGCAACTTGTGCGATTCTCGTAAATATACCTTGACCGATTTCGGTGCCACCGATATTAACAACAACACTTCCATCACCATGATAGACAGATACTAAAGCCCCATAATTCCCAAGGTAGACAACAGGAAATGCCATATTACATAACGTAATTGCTCTTTTTTTCCACCGATTTTGAATGTTGAATTCTTTAATTTTCATTTGTCTCTTAGAAAACTCTATTTTCTCCATAAACTGTGGTAATAATATAGGTAAATCATTGTCATTATTTCTATAATTAGCCATACGGACAGATATCGGATCTTTATTTAATTCAGAAGCAATATGGTCCATGATATGTTCAATAGCTGATATTCCTTCAAAGCCACCTAAGAAAATATTTTATGTATTTATAAACTATATTTAAGAAATTAGCTACCAGTATTTTAGTAATTTGTCATCTAAATCAATATTTTTAGAAACATTTTCGTTAAATTATCGTAAATGAAGTATTGATTTGATACTTAAATATTATGATTAATTTACAAAAAGTTTATAATATTTAAAATCTTCTAAAATTGTATTAACTTGACAAAACATTATAAGAAAAAAAAAATAGTTTCCAAAAATATATTCGTTTAGTAAAGATATGTGAAGCATTTAAAAATCTTATTAAATTGCAATAATAGATCAGTCAATTATTTAGATTTACCTGGAGCTCTCATAAAACAATTACACGGAGCATCAGTTATAGTTCCAAAGGAGTCTACCTTCCACCGGCTTGAATTGTAACAATTTTTTAAAGATTCTGTAGAGTATCCATTTTGATTTTCATTGGAAGAAATTCCGTCATTTACATAAAATACGGCGTCCAGATACTGAATTTCTCCATTGTCGTCAACTTGTACCTAAATCAGTTTAATAACAATAAAATAAAACAAGAGAAATGTTAAAGGGCTAAAATTCAATCGAGAATTATAAGTTTTGGTCTTAATCATAAATGGGCCGACGTCATAATTTCCGGAAAGTTCTTTTATTTAGATCTCTTACAGGATCTTAGAAGTTTATTTATAAACAAAAATATTCACAGACCCCTGCTACTTTGAATCTCTTATATGTTTTAAACACCACTGTTTCACCGTTGGTTATTCCATAGCACTCAAGATTTTTTTTTTTAAACCATTCCGAAAAATACTTCTTTGCCTTTAGTATAAAGAATCATAAATGGTCAATTTTATTTTCATTCTTACACTTCAACGACTTTAATAAGAATTCAAGTAATGTCGATCGTGATACAATTTCTTCATGAGGATCCTTCAATATTAACTTACCTCATAATCTAATCTAGCGTTTGGTCTCTTTCCTATAGCACGCATAATATCAGTCATTTTCATACTGCTGCGACATGGTTTATTTAATTTTTTTGCGACAAGTGCAGTAGCGCAAGCAGTAAAATTTTGTCTTGAAATTTTACAACCGAAAGCTCCCCCACACCTTCTTGTTTTGATGATAACACTTTAATTTAAATAAAATATTTATGTATATGTAAATATAGTAAAGTATTTTTTTCAAACGACACTAATAATTTAAATAAATTTGTATTTGTCTTAGTGATATAATTAACAAACAATATTTCTACTTTAAAAGATATTCTAAAACAATCCCGCCAATTTTAATGACGCTTATCAAAACATTGGCTGAACTGAAAAATATTCTGAAAATGAATTATGTGAACACTTACGAATGTTCTGGTATTTTCAGCAATTGTGCAATGGAAGCCTGTGTAAGATCTAAAAACTGGGTGGAACAGGTTACTTCAATTGCATCATCAACAGGCTTTGAAGCGCATGTATGTAATTCCATCATAAAATGATATTGATGAGGACTAATAAATGTTCCTTTCACGCTTTTTGTTACATTTGCGCCTTTATCAGTTGGAACAATACCAGGATATTGAATTAGTCTATTTTCTTCTTTTGGTGCTTTGATAGCATCTTCTATTGTAAAAATAACTGGCTTTTTTAAAACGTTTTTATATTCCACTTTAACTAATTTTGCAGCCTGATTAGCCAGTCTCTGTGTTTTAGCTACAACTATAGCTACAGGTTGGTTATAGTACAAAATTTTGTCACTTGCTAATAATTCTTCGTTTTCATAGAAAAGACGAAAATCATTACGAACTATACTGTTTACCCCAGGAATATCGGCAGATGTTAGAACTTCTATCACGCCATCAATTTCCTAAGAAAAAAAAAATACTTATAGCTATGTAATAAGTAATATGAAGATAAAACTTAGTAAATATAAACACATCAACAAAGTCTAAAACCGAGATTTATAGACACAACTTTAAGTTTGCTTAGACTTTACTAAAACATTACAATTTTCATTACTCAGTGAATGTCAAAGAATTTGGTAACTAACGATTTTGATTTTCAACATGTACTTGGCTTTGCGAATACTATGCATATACTCAAGTTCCTATTATATATTCAGTTTGTTATCAAAATAAATTTGTTTTTGAGAACTTTGCCAAACGAAAGCCGAAAAAGCGTTTTTAAATTTCAGCCTAAAAAACTAGCACACTTTCGATGGTTACTAAAAAAATATGCAATTTTTTTATGACTTTGTTGATGTATTTATTTATTAGGTGTTCATACTTACTAAGGCTTTGGTGCCATCTATGCGTAGTAAATCACCTTTAGCTATAGTAGAAAGCACAAATGCAGCAAAAACTTCATTGCTTATTGTAGGGATATCATCACTATATATAGCTTCACCAGAACACTGTATCATACCTTCTCTTTTTAACATTGGTTGTGTAATCGGATAATCTGTTTTAGTTGTATCAAACTCTTGGTAACTACGACTCACTGTTGGTCTATCTTCAGTTGATGTAGTACTTCCAGATTTATAGACTGGATTTACAATTACATCAGGAGATAATTTAAGGATACACTGAAAAAATTTGATAAGTAGCATATTATGTAATATATAAAAATAATATTCACTATGTAAACAAATATGAGAAAATACCTATTCGTGGTATTTACAACATGTTGCACAAACTTACTTTATAAAATAGGCTTAAAGCCAACATTTTTCTGAAAGGTGGCGAAGGATCAGGTGGATTGATATTTGGACGAATTTCTGCTTCTAAAATCTTCAAAGCTTTTTGAAAAGTTGTGTTCTCAAAAATATAGCATCCTAGCAAGAATTTCTCCGTTTTATATGCATGGTGAAAAGTTGGATTTATTCCACCATATACTAATGAAACTTCTTCTATTTTTTTATTACGAGGATCAAATTTGAAAAGAAAAGCTGAATTGACTTCTGCATGAGCATTTTGATATCGAGGTGTTACCTACAAATAAGCTAATGTGTTATTGCATACTAGATTTATTTATTTGAACTATAAAATCCATCATATTACCTTATAAGTAACAATTTTATAATGTCGAGAAAATGGTGGTAATTGTATATTTTTAATTACTTTATCATTCATATCGGTTTTTATAAAGTCTACTAATTTCATTTCTTTTTCATAAAGTTTATGATCAACTGAAATGAAATTTATATAAAGTGAGATATATTTTATTATATCAAGTTATTACAAGAAATGGGTGATTATTTTCTTTTTACATAAACAAATGCATGTTATCTATTACCAATTGTAACAGTAGCGCCAACACATTCAAATAGAACAAATATATCTGACTGAAAATCAGGGTTTTTTTTCTTCAGTACCAAATTACCAGCTAAAGTACCAATCTGGAATCAACAAGTAAGTTTAGAAAAATTATAAACATGAATTATGTGTAGCATGAAATGTAAAACCATAAATTATCTCAGATATTCGCACAATCTAATCTGTTCCAGCTATAAACGATATTAATATAGTTGATTTTGCTTTAATTACAACCGTGTAATCAAGCACCGATTTTATTAATTTCATTTGTGATAGAATAAAAATAGAATAAAGTAATAGTACAGTACTCACAAACAATCACGCAACAAACAAATAGTTTAAATAAAACTTTAATAAAGAAAATGTATCTCTGTAAAGCTATAGGATTATAAATATTATATATTTATAACTTAAACACTAACATTTCGAACCGGGATATGAGCCACTCGCTCCATATGCTTATAAAAAACTTCTAAGTACTTAAAGTTTTCATTCGTTTTATATAACTCATAGAATATGTTCATTGTCTCCGTTAAAGTGATATTGGCTCCAAGAACCAAATTCTCATCAACATAATGCGTTGTCAGCTCTCCGACACGACTTACATCTATTATTGTTTTAGGATACATTTGTATCGGTGCTACACCTGAAACAAGAAAGTTTATTATGGGCTTAAAAATAATTCATATGTTTTCTTATTTATTGGCATAAACTTACCTTTTGCGGTATTTCCAGCAAGTAACATATATGAATCGTAACCTACTTCATTTAAAGTTGAAAATATAGATTCGACATTATGAACTGTTACCCAAAGTCTGCCGTCTTTTAATAATATTCTCTTCGGCAATATTGTCGTGTTGAATTGACAAGTATCCACTAACAACCAATCTTGCAAGTTGCATGAAGTATCACATTTTTTACCTGACTTTGAACACTTTGCTTCTGTAATGTCTTCAATATCTTTAATTTTTCTTAATATACTTTCATTTGGCTTGACAGCTAATGATTTAAATGCTTCTAATATAGGTCGATATCCTGTACAACGGCACAGATTACTTCCAAAAGATTTTTCTATTTCTTCTTCAGTTAAACAACTATTAGGATCCTGTAGGAGGCTAAAATAATATTAATTCATTCTTAAGTTTTATTTTATTGCTACGAATTGAAATCATATTCGATAATATTATGATCCACGTGTAGTTAGTTACCTATTTTTTTTTTTTTAATTTGGCAATCCTAACATACTTTTCTATCCCTCTTTCATTACCAACCGATCCCTTACATTATTTTCATAATCTTCTACCTAAGATAGACGTTAGTCCAAATAGTGTATCTAGATTGATTACTGTTTATAATAGGATATATATTAAATAAAATTTATAAATTACTGGAAAGAAATAAATATTTGCGGAGTTAACAAAATTTATATTTGTCATATAAGTATTCTCATTTCGATGTTATAAAAACAAGATTTAAATTTATTTAATAATTACTATTTAAGATCCAACAAAACTTAACTAATTTACCTATACATGCTCATGACAAAACCTGGACTGCAATATCCACATTGAGATCCAAAATAGTGATTAAGTCGCTTTTGTATGATATTGTATCCCATCTTCCTATTTCCAATACCTTCTATGGTCGTTATATCCCAACCATCACACGACATTACGGCAACCATGCACTGAAATCAGATTATTTATTTTCAATTTACCTAAATATTCTGTCGATGTATTAAAAAATATTGTTTTTAAAGTATAATAAACATTATCATAAAATATTGCCATATAATTGTTGAGTCTATTTAAATTGTTCAAAGGTTCTATAAATAAACATAAATAAAGTTTGTTTAACATTCAGTGTAATTAAAAGGCACGTTTATTATTATGATTACTTACTTTAAGTGCGTTTTAGAGATGTTTTATTAAAACGAAGCGCACTTTTGCGCTGAACCAGAAAAAAAAATTGGAAGAAGAATTTAAAGTACTTACAGTGTTAACGGAAAAGTTGACGATCTCCCGTGTCAATATACGAACTGTACGAACATTTACAATACAAGCACCACAGCCACCTTCAAAGCACATATACTTAGTACCACGTAAATCAGCATGTTGACGAATAAACTCATTAAGTGTTATATCAACTGCAAGCTCGCAACCTGCTGTAATTTAAAATCAAATTATTATTTTAAATTGTAATATTTTTTTCATCATATATGTTTATATAGTGTATAAAATTAGACGAACTGTCAATATTTCACTATTGGCAATAACTACATTATTACTTTAACTTAATGTGTCCCATTACAATTTTAAGACCAGATGAAGACTGGTAAAACATATAAAGTTTGCATAAGACCTGAAAAACATAATGTAGTATTATTGACCAAAATAAAGAATAAAATAAAATTGAGAATCAGAGATGCCCAAAAACAACTTGTAAATTTCAAGATTATTGTAGCAGTGTCTTTAAAAGTATAATAGAAGTAATCGTGGCCCAACGACAACATTCCCGCATAAAATTAAAATTCTGTTTCTTCTTCCTTACTCTATTATTTTTATATAATATAAATTAATATATGTAATAATTTGATTCTATATTTTAATTTAACAGTAGGTACTTAATGCTCTATGTTTAAATAGTTGATCTTAAGTTTTAAATTATGCAGGCCCACTTTGTTTTTTTATTATTTAATATATAGGGGAGAGTCCCCCAGTACCGGCCGGCTCCTAGTACCGGCCAGTTGCTAGATCCAGTATTCTATAATGAGTCGCGCTGTGACTTTCATCGGTATTAGTGTGATATACTCTAGCAAGTATATGCCCCGCGCAGTGACAATCTATCTTGACCAGTTTACTAACAGTGGAAAGATTTGTGAAAAACGTGGTAGACGTACGCTACGCAACTAAAGTTCTGTGTGTGATTTTTCGGAGTTAAAGATTGAGTTTGAAATAAGTTAAACCTGGTATGTATTGGCCATTTATATGACTATTATTGTATATGCTTCAAATGAACCTTCATTCATTCGTTTGGGTCTGTGGTCGAACATAATATGCTATTTTGTTTCCCACAGTACCGGCCACAAAGTTGGTCCCCAGTACCGGCCATTAACTAAGTTCATTTGTGTGTAGTTTAATTTGGTTACAGATACACAAAGATGTCAAATGTTGAAACTGATGGTAAGAAAAAGAAGAAGGGCACCTGGCGTTCTTCGAAAATGCGTAAAGTCGTAGATAAGATCCTAAATAACGCAATGAGTGCACGCCAAGCCGCAGATCGCTATAAGGTGCCACGAACTACATTAAATGACACGAGTTGGTGCTATGAAACATAACAAAGAGATGTTAATTGAGCTTATGGGTCATTTTCACAATACCTTTTCGCCAGAACACGAAATTTTTTTGGCAGAACACGTTAAGGACTTGGCAAATAGGCTAATATCTTTAAACAGAAAAGAAAAGTTGAAATTCGCCAATTTAATAAAGAAAAAGAATCTGCGGGAATGAACTACTATTATTCTTTTACAGTGATTTATCATTGTGGACTTCCAAATCAACGAGTTTGATGACACCTTTAACTTTTTCTCAAAATAAAGTTGTCATTGACCAACCCGCTGACAATTTTAATGTGACTGCCTTTGTGCCTTGATTTTCATTAAGAGGATTGAAGGAACCACTAAGCTTGGGTCCACGAAGCTTGTGCGAATGTATCAGAGTTATCGAATCTGTATATTTTCGATTATTGCACGGTATGAATGGTCATATCTTTGCTGGCCGGTACTGGGTGCCAATTTTTTTTAAACTGATTTTTCCTAGTTTTCAAATTGCGGTAATACAGTTGATTATATCTAAATATATCGATAGTTTTTTATTTTTATTCATAGCCTAAGAGTTCCTTCACACATAACAGAAGGTATTAAGCACGTAACCTTTTTTTTTTTTACTTGGGGAAAATCCTCATTGGACCGTCCCGGCTACACATGGGGGAATGGTAACCGGGGTGTGCCGGACTTTTACCGACTAAAAACACCAAGTTGACCTCATCTGCACTAAGACGGGACTGTGGGCCCTGTAATCAATTGCTCCACAGCCCCGCCGTGCACTGCATTTCTTAAGCTCTGTCTCGCAGGAAGACATTAGCAGCAATGCCTTCCCTCATCAGTCTCACGAAATGTAATATGAGCGCTTCCGCTCCATCAATCTCTATATATCGCTAACCAGGCGCCCAGGGCCCCCACCTTGAGCACCCGCGATCCCAAGGGTATCAGCCAATCGGTCATGGATGGACCGATCGGCTGGAATTGACGTGCCGGGGCGATTGCCAGCACGACGTCTTCTCCTGCGAGTGGGATTAGCTCTGTGCCGCTCACGCTCTGCGGCTTCCTTCTGGGACATAATATTCTCACAGAAGGAGACCACAGCCTTCCAATTATCCTGTCCTTTCAGCATAGCCGATACCACTGATGGCAAGGTGAGGTCGTGTCCGATCTTTTGGACCAGATTTCGCCGCTCATCGTCCCATGCCGGGCATTCTGCGACCGTGTGTTGGGCAGAATCCTGATCCGAGACGCAGTGATAGCACTGGGTCGTTCCTTCTATCCCAAACCGGCACAGATACTCAGTGAAACATCCGTGTCCAGTGAGTACCTGTGTCAGACGGTAGGTGACAAGACCGCTGCTCTGTAACCATTCTTCGAGGTTTGGCAGAATTGCGTTTACCACGCGCTTATGCACACATCGCTCCTCTGAAAGTCGCGCTCGCCATATTCTCACGGCTATTAGATGCTCTTCCGTTTTAAGCCTTTCCAATGCCAAGGGTGGTACGGTTTCACCCCTTTGGCGGATTTCGCGAACTCGGTTGAACACCGCAGTGTCCACTTCTGCTAGGATATCGATGGGTGGAAAGCGCGCCAAAATCAAAGCCGCCTCATACGATATCGTTCTATAACCGCGTGCGATTCGAATGGCCATCCTTCGCTGCAAACTATACAGTTTATGTCTGCAGCGACGGACATGCAGCCTGTGCCCCCAGACTGGCGCTCCGTAAAGGGCCACGGACCGCATAACTCCAGCATAGAGGCGGCGAACTTCCTCTATAGGTCCCCGAGGTTGGGTAGGAGTCGGTGCAGAGCACCCACTACCCTCTCAACTCGGGGAACAAGGCGCTCAATATGCTCCTCGAAGCCCCAGCGGCCATCCAAGGTGAGCCCGAGGTACTTTATGTACCGGCCCACTCTGACTACTGTGTCACCTACTAGAATCGACGAATTGGGTGGCTCCGTACCTCGCGGTAGTTGAGAAACCACATGGCCTCACACTTGTGAGGCGCTACCCGCAGACCCAATTCACCTATTTTGGCTACGACCCGTGCCACCCCAAGCTCGGCGAGCTCTGTGGTCCTCAAATATGATTCCCCGACGGCAAGAATAAGCGTGTCGTCAGCATAACAAACGATACTGACACCGTCAGGGAGAACAACGCGTAGAACCGCATCGTATGCGAGGTTCCACAATAGAGGCCCCAGGACTGATCCTTGCGGAACCCCACAGTACATCCTCCTCCTGTACCTTATCTCATCTCGACCCATGTATGTGATATATCTGTCACGCAGATACGCCTCGACAATGCAGCGCAGGTAAGAGGGCACGTTATGGTGTACGAGTGCTTCCGTAATCGAGGTCCAAGACAGAGTGTTGTACGCATTGACTATGTCGAGGCTGACACCTAAAACAACCCTGCCTTGGGAGGGGGCTTGTCTGGACAGAGACTGAACGTGAAGAATAGCGTCAATTGTCGAACGTCTCAGCCGGAACCCGAACTGCATTTCATGCAGGTCAGGGCCATTGCGCGACAGATTCCGGTTTAGACGGAAGGTAAGTATCCTTTCAAAAAGCTTGCCACACTCATCTAACAGGCATATGGGTCGATACGCGGGGAGATTCTGTGGCCCTACCTGGCTTTTTAATGAGGACCAACTCGGCCAGCTTCCAGGTCTCAGGGAAGGTTCCTGTGCGGAGACAGCTATCAAAAAGCTGCCTCAGCCTATCACCCAGGGCAAACAGAGCAAAAGCCAAGGCTCGACCCGGGATTCCACCCGGGCCTGGAGCAGTATCTTTGGCCTTTAGGCGGCTGACTGCTAGGTCCAATTCTTCCTCGGTTATCCTATACTCATCGCAGAAATGTGACAGTGATAAGGGTGCGACTGAAGAGTGAGAGCGACCGCCATTAACCCGTGGGAAGAGACAGTTGACTATCTCCTCGACTAACCGTGGATCCATAGTTTGCGTCAATGGTGGGACCCATGGGCGGAGTTTTCCCATAACGATTTTATAAGACCGGCCCCATGGATCCGTACTAAGCCCCTGTAGCAGCTCATTCCAGGACCGAACCTTGGCGTCCGCAATGGCGTTTCAGAACGCCCATTGAGCCGCCTGAATTTCTGCATATGCTCTGGCCTTTTCATCAGCCGTTGCTCGCCTTCTTCTCCGGGCACGTTGAAAGTGGCGTCGTGTGCGGAGACACTCTGCTCGTAGCGGAACAAGATTCTCCGACCACCAGTACACGGCCCGACGCTTGGGATACCTGGCTCGGGGCATGGACGCGTCGCAGATTCTCGTCGTGTCATCCTGGAACCAGGCGGTTTCTGCGTCTGGATCGGACACGTTTCCTCTTTCTGGCCATGCCGCGACGTTGGCAGCTGTGACAAGGAAATTCTTATGGAGCTTCTTAAGAGACCAACGCCGTGGAAGGCCACTGGATAAGTGTCCAGTCATGGCAGGGTAACCTACGTCGAAGATGATGTATCGGTGGTCTGATAGAGTGACTACCTCTTCAGCCACATGCCACCTTGAGACCATACTAGCGGCCGAGGGAGTCGCCCACGTTAGATCAACGATCGACTTCCCCTGCCATCGCACACAGGTGCTGACCGAACCCTCATTGAGAAGTCGGAGGTCAAGGCCAGCTGACCACTCTAGGAGTTTCTCTCCTCTACGATTGTTTCGACGATCGCCCCAAACCCGGGAGCGAGCATTAAAATCTCCGAGAACGATCAGGCGACGAGGTAGACATCTACGAATACACGCAGCCACCCCGTCGAGATACCTCTCATAGTCGACAAGAGATATATTGGGAGAGACATAACAGCCTACGATAGCTAACTGGCCCCACTCCATGGCAACATAGCCCTGCCCTCTCTCTAAGAGGGAACAGGGTGGACCCGTGTTCCAGTAGACGGCAACGGAGCTGTCGGAGTCACCAAACCATTGTGGATGATCCGTTGGAACGCAATAGGGCTCCACAACTACAGCAATGGCAACCAGCCGCTCCGCGACAGCTTGCAGTAGCAGGTTCTGCGCGTCGCGGCAGTGGTTTAGGTTGCCTTGAAGAACCTTTAGGGAAGGGACCATAATTATTAGACTACCATGTTGACCCCCTCCGACTGGCTTAAAGGAGTCGTCTCAGTCACGACGGTCACCTCCATCTCAACGGACGTATTGGGGGCTACCTGCTTAGACCCCGCACTTTTTTTTTTAGAAGGTGGAGAGCATTTCTTGCTCCCCAACCTATGGTCCGCTTTACGGCCTAAGTCTGCACATATAGGGCAATGACATGCCTGTGCATCACACTGCCTTATTTTGTGATTCGGGTCACCACACCTATAACATAGAGAACTTCGGTCTACATTATTTGGACAATTGTTACGATAGTGCCCAAGCTCGAGGCACCGGAAGCAACGCAAAGGACAAGGTCCCAGCGCCTCAACACGAGCTGAGCCCCATCCAATAATGATCCTCCTAGCCGTCTCTAGCTTACGCGCTGCTGCAGCTGGGCATCGGACCCAAACCGTACCTAACCGATTATGCACCTGGTGGATCTCGCCTACCTTTACTTCTTGTGGGGCACAACCCCCGGTTTCAGAAACTGCCGCTTTAACCTCATTTACCGATACAGAGCCATCCAAATCATGTATCCGCAATTCAGCCATTTTAATTGGACGAAACACACGGACATTGTATCCACTAAGTTCCTCCTGAAGCCTTTTAGCCAGATTGTCTGCCTTATCTCTATGGTTCTCACCAGATACTTCCAATAGGATGGCGCCAGTGCGTGTCTTTCGCTGGCGAACCGATTCGATACCAAGATCCGGCAACTTGACCTTTTGTCGGGCAGCAGTCATTACTTCTCCGTAAGTAGTGTTCGCCCCCTCCAAGAGGGTGATAGTTACAGCCGCGGTCACTGGGATTTTAGGCAGTTTTCGTACCTTTTCATTAGCTTTTGTTTTTTGTCTAAGGGCATGGTAGTTTGGAGGGTGGCTTTTTTGCCTTCCCCTTAACCACCGTTGACCAAGACATCTCATTCAGCATTGGCTGAGTAACTGGCTCAGAGGGAAGCTGAGGTGCAGGAATAGCAGATGGTTGAGTCGTGATCGCGTTCGTCACTAGTACCTTGCTTCCTTTCTTCCCTTTCTTCCCCTTTTTCTTCTTTTGATTAACCGGTAGCTGCAGTGGAGCAGTTACAATCGGTTCATCTGCGGTGGGGCGCCCAAGAGAAGACCGTAGCGACCGCGCTTCAAGAACATTGAAGGCAGGCGCGATTTGACGGCGCACCTCAGCGCTGATATCACTCATAGTCAACGCCTTTACAGCGGTTGGATTAGTTCTCACTGAAAGTGATTCCGTTCCGTTAGATTGAATCATGGGCTGACAACATTGTTGGCGGAGGGCCAAGAGCTCTTCCGCCATCGAGTTTATTTTGCAATTCAGCGTTTTCTTTGCGGAGCGCGACTGCCTCCGAAGCTGTCAAGCGACTCGACAATATCCCAGCGGCCGCTTGTACAGATCGCGAAGCTACACGAAGGTCGCTAGCGTAATCCTTCCTGAGGTTGCACGAGTTATCTGCAACCCTGTCCACTGTTGCCAGCTTTTCACCAATGTATGCTAAGAGCGCATCACTAGGGCGCTCCTGCATGTCCTGGACAAGTTCTTCGGGGTTTGGTAGAGAGGTATGAGCCCCTACTATACTTACGCCATCATTGCTTTGACAAGCTTCAGTGACATCCTCTTCCGTTGAGTTCGCCGAGATCGCCACAAACTTTTCACCAGGTGCACCGGCCGCCGGTTGTTTGTTTCTTCGTTTCCTCGGTCTAGTCTCGGTGTGTCTAGACTTACCGGAGCAAGCTGAGGCCGCAGAGGTAAGTGACATACTGGAACAGTCGCTCTCCCCTCCGTCACTTCCAGCTACTTTATTCTTGGACAGGGGTGCTCTACGCCTGCCCCTTGTACTGCGCGCCGAGCCAACAACTGGCCCTGGCAAAATGAATTCACGCTGTGCTACCACAGTAGAATCTTTATCATGTTCCGTATTCGTAGCCGTATTCGTCGTTAAATTATCAACCGATTTTTTTTTATTTTGAGAAGGGGAGTTTTGGGACATCTTAATGTTGTTCCCACGAGAATGGGGGAAATAGGTGGTCCACCCTGGCAGAGACCCCTGTACCCGGGTAAGCCTAGCGTAACCCGTCAGGGGGTCGGCCGGTACCCTGACGGAGGCTGCACTAAAGACTGACATACCCCTCAGCCATGCATCCTCTTGCGGTACGCCGCCGCTTAGGATTGGGGGTGATTTTTTATAGAGGTTGTCTACCTCGTGACCTGGCCAATCAAGGCAAGGCCCTCGGTCTCGCTCATGACCGCGAGACATGACCACAGACGCCATGAGGAGGAGATTACGAGATTGCGACGATGGACTGTACCCTTCATCTCGAAGAGAAGGTTGCCAGCGAAATCGAACGACGTACGACGAATGACGCCGAACGAAGTACAGCCTGGAGACAGTGTTAATGTGTGCCAGCCTGTCCGCCTTTGGTGGAAGCAAGGAAAGAGGTAGGAAGAGGAAGATTGGAAGGAAAAAAGGACCCTGGTCCAATACTGAGTGCAGTGCTTCCATTTTGCACTCAGGAGTGTTTATCGGCTCTCCAGCCTAGATCCGCGGTGTTCTGCGAGAACAGGGTCACCTCGCGTAGGGTGTGGCTCTTCACCACGCACCGACGGTCTTGAAATGGCAGGCTGGGGTCCCACTCATAGAGAGGGACGCTGTAAGCGCCTGTGAGTCCACCCCCTGCACGCATTCCCTCCCCCCCGCGTGCTTGACCCCAAGGACGTAACCTAAGGTACTTCGATTTTCTTGTTGATAAACCTTAAGGTGACGGTACTGGGGGACTCTCCCCAATAATATTACAACATATTAATACGTACAAATTTTACTAATATTGTATTATAATAACAATTATCTTCATATGATTTTTGTGATGCGTTTTTGTAAAAAAAAAGAAAACATTACCGCATACAGAGATAGATGTTTTAGACTGTTAAAGCGTTAAAATCACTAACCACTATATTTTCTCCCGTTGATAGTAAATTGTACACGATCCATTTTTTGAAATACGTATTTAAAAGAAAAATATTCAAGTATCAGTGAATTAAATATAACAGATATGCTTCATTATAAGCAACCTTTTAAAACATATATTTACAAATTCACTATTTGTTATATTCCTGAATATTAATTATACTAAATTCACGAACGTTCAGTATGGTGCATAATTAAAGAATGAATTCATAAAATTCTTTTTTATAATACTTCAGATAATAGCCACGAAATAAACTTTAATTAGTGTTTCCGTTCCCGTTCTACTGTGATAAAATTTGTAAAAACATTTTTACATAAATGGCTTAATTAAATTATAAAGGCGTATGCACAATTATCGTGTTTATAAATGTATCCATTGTAGATCAGCCTTTTTTTACGAGCACATTATGTGTAAAAATATGATTTAGAACTTATAATAGAAGTAGTGGTTTACATTCATTCAATACTATTGAAAATACTAAAATATTACCACATTTAATTAGTACTTTGCTATTTACGAATACTTTTAGAGTAGAGTATATGTTTTTACCAAAAAAAAAGAATAGATGTTAGTAAAAAACAGAACACAAAAACAAAATAAACATTGATACGAATAATAGAATGAGCTTTACAGAATACCCCAAAATCCCAAGCAAAGATAATTCAAAAGGATAATTTATTTTAAGCTAAGAATTAATTCCTTTATTGTGCCCCAGCCATCCGTATGTGTTAAAGAAAGTTAATTAATTAAAACGGGGACAGAAAACTGGCTTTATTTAAAAAAGTATACCTTTCTGAGAGTTAAAGTAAAGCTAGAATTTAAAAAGTCGTTGGCATATTAATCATATGGAAATGTAGTATTTTTTTTCCCCTGTTATTTCTTTTAATTTTAAATTCATCCACGTGTTTTTAAATTTTTCATTTTCAGTTACAAACTCACCACATAAACACAATAAACCTGCCACTATGAAAAATAATATTTATTAATATTACTAAGTTTAGATGCAATGTGACGCAATATTCAAGCGTAATATAAATGTTAATTACCACTGAAATAAGTTTTATTTCGACAGGACAATCACTGTTAGCTGGGAAAGGCATTTACAACTTCACCGGGCGAATAAAGTAAGTATTAATTGTATACTGGAACGAAAATATTGGAATGAATGGCATAGCAGGAGGTAAATTTTATTACGAGATGTACAATAAGCAGTAGTATATATAGCTAGTAACAAATTACAAATTCAAAACAACCTGTCTAGAATACCGTGAATGTTAAAACCAACTAGGATTACCGACGGTGAATATTAACAGAGAGATTATCCCATACGAAGTTAGTTCTACATTCTCGCGCTAATAAAACTGTTAACATTGTGACGAGCTTTACGTGCCATATTCTGACATACTTTTACATATTATGTTAACATGGCAATTTTTTAAGGCAACTCTATTAAAATAAAGTCCAATGGTTTTTTATATTACATATAATAATTATATTTTTTAAACATTAAAAATAAATCTCTTTTTACTTCATAGTACAGTATGAGATAGAGCTTGAAATCAGACGTAGATAATAATTTCATTTGTTATCTATATAAGGTAATATTACATACAATTCCTCATTCATTTCTTTTTTTTTTTTTTGGTGTGCCGGGGGAAAATCCTGCATAGGACCATCAGGTCCGCTGTGAGGGCAGCGACCCCGGTGTATCAGACTCCTACTGGCTAAAAATCCCCGGGGTGTCCATCTAATCGCTCCACCCGAGCCTGGGAAACCAAATTCATCCAAACGCCCGAAGAGCGCAATGCCTTGTCGAGGCTGCCTCTCTGGGAGGGGTAGGAGTAAAGAGCCCATCCTTCCAACATCTATATCTTAGGCGGTGCGCCGGACTACATACAATTACTGTGTTTACAAAATTCAACTACTTAGTTTTGATTTGTTATTCTGTTCTCTAAAGGTTATTTTTTGTTAGACGTTTTTGTAAATATTCATAATTTTTATCCAATAAAATAAAATAATAAAGAATGAAACTCCAACTGTGATACTTGTATCTTCAATACGTTAAGATACTCGCTTAATTTAGCAATCGTGTTTCCTTTTTTATTTATATTTATATCCATATATAATACAATTTACATAATAGAATAATTAGAAAACCTTTGAGCAAATATTATTACAAAGACAATTATAATAGTAGTTCGTGTTGTTACGTTTCTCTTTTGTCCTTCACTAAAATTACAGGATATTATTTATCGTCTTAGTTATGAAATATAACATGCGTGTGGTTAGCGCATTAATAAAGCCGTTTTTTCATAGACCGATACTGACTATTGTGATTCAGTGAATATTTGATACAACACCAATACAAGACTTTTTCTTACCATATGACGTTTGTTACTATAGCCATTATTATCGTGCCTTTTCATACGCACATATCAGATCAAAATGAACCTGTATCAACGTCACCGAAAGCAAGATCGGCAAATGAAAAAACGGTCCTATTATCTGTAATCACTGACGTATACTGGTATTATGTCTGTAATTAATACTCCCTGCGCTAATTTTGTTAATAAACAAGTGAACGTCGAAATCAAATACAGCATATAACAAGTAGACGTAACCCGATACGCAGTTGTCGCCCTAAGGGTCGTTAGGGTGTTACGAGACGTGCGGGGTAAGAGGATGCGCGCGCGCACGGGACGCTTGGAAGTTAGTCGACTACCGAGACCCAAGGCGGGAGTACGTGCGTGTACGTCGCAGTTTGGTGGGCCTTAAAGTGCAAATAAACTGTAAAACGCCAAATTCGTGTTTTCCTAAAACCACACCCACGACCACCGGTCATAAGCATTAATGTATTATAAAGATGTTTTATTCGTTTTTTTTAATATTTACTTAAGTTAGGATTTAATCTGTGCCGTGATTACGTTTAAAAATATGAAGTGTACAAACATCCAGAGCGGAAACAACTGTAAACAATACTCATATTATATTTGTTCCAGGTGGAATCGTACCCATAACTTATAGCATATATTAGGTCCTTACATATGAAATTGGCGTTTTGTATGGGAGGAACAAAAAGTCGAATATTTTTTAATATAATATATTTAATTAATCAAAGTATGAACCATTATTTTCTATGCACTTTTGCCATCTCATAGGTAGTTCATTGATCCCTTTACTAAAAAAACCAGTCGGACGGGAATCAATAAAATCTTTGAAGGCGATTTGGACTGCCCCATCGGAGTTCAATTTTTTCCCTTGCAAGCAGTTATCCAAATTTCGAAAAAAATGGTAATCTGTTGGAGCAAGGTCCGGGGAGTACGGAGGATGTCTTAGACTTTCCAATTGAAGCTCTTCTAATTTAGTAGCCGTCTGTTGCGCAGTGTGTGCTCTAGCGTTGTCGTGAAGCAGCAGTGGCGTGGAGCGATTGACCAGCCTAGGTTGTTTAGCCGCTAGCTTTTCCATCACGGTTTGCAATTGCTGACAATAGACATCAGCCGTAATAGTCTTGCCAGATTTGAGAAAACTGTAATGAACAATACCGGCACTAGTCCACCAAACGCTTACAAGTAACTTTTTTGGGGTTAATTTTCGCTTGGGGCAGGATTTGGCTGGCTGGCCAGGATCCAACCATTGCGCTGAGCGCTTCCGATTATCCTAAAGAACCCATTTTTCATCACAGGTAATGATTCGGTTTAAAATACCTTCATTATTGTGCCGGTTTAGTAATGTAACGCAGCAATCGACGCGCGTTTGCCGGTTTGCTTCAGTCAATTCGTGAGGTACCCACCTTTCAAGCTTTTTAATCTTCCCAATTTGCTTCAACTGAATTAAAACAGTTTTATCACTAACATCGCAGCCTGCAGCTAACTCGGACGTGGTTTGCGATGGATCCGCTTCCACAATAGCCTTCAACTCTTCATTATCAACTTGAGTCTCAGGCCGTCCACGGGGCTTGTTCTGCAGGTCGAAATTTCCAGAACGAAAACGTTGGAACCAAAAACGAACTGTGTTTTCTTTTGCAACACGACCGCCATACACATCATTCACCCTTCGAGTTGTTTCCGCAGCACTAGTGCCACGGCGGCACTCGTACTCGTAAATAATGCGATATTTTAAGTTTTCCATTTTGCAAAATGAGTGACGCAAACAGAAAAAAACAGAAGAAAAAAACAAATGAATGACGATCATCGAAGCACAAATACATGAGTCTATAGCTGTACAAATTTGAATTTGGAATTCCTTACCAAAGAGGAGAAATTTGTGATTAAAGTGGCCAGTACGAAAAACGCCAATTTCATATGTAAGGATCTAATAAATCAAACACTCAGCCACTGCGTTTATCGAGTCGCCAAAATACTGAATATCTGTAAATATTTTCAAATGAAATGCTTAATAAGGAATAACTTCTTAATTTATATTCGTCATATGTAATCCAAAATATAAAATAATCCAGTATTATTTCTTACAGCAGGAGCGTATTTTCCCAGATATTTAATAATTATTAATCTGCGAAAATTGCTTTCTGTGGTACGCAATCGCATAATCATTTTCGCAAAAAAAACCTTATAAAATACCACATAGAGATACTAAATAAATTATCTTTCATTCCTCTTTCATTTGAACGAATCAGATTTTTTCAGCTAGTACGCAATATGTTGTAAATAAACCTTGTCTGCGCCGGGAAGGTTTTACCCGGTATCGATGCGATTCTATTTACGCTATTTTTTGTAGTTAAAGAGCAAAAAACAAAAAACAAGCAAAATAAAAATTAAACTTACAAGGCAACACTAACAGCGCGAGTAACTCGTGAACAACAAAAAAATAAAAGTAAATAATAATGCTAGTATATCATGATGTAAAAAGGATCATGACCCTCGTTGGGCCCATGCTCCGTTCAATAATTAAATTGTTTCATTAGTTTTTAAAAAGATTTTTGTAAGTAATCTGAACATAGATTTTATGTAAAATAATACAATTTCTTTAATTTTATGTGACTATAACTTAATAATGTCCATGAAAAATATATAATTTTTTAAGATGTTTTATGAATATTATCGTGTCACCAATATATCCTTTCAGGTCGGACAGCGTTTTTAAAACATACTATATAATCTGTAATAAACTACATTTTATTGTAGGTATTGTGTAAAAAAAAACTGTTTAAAAAACTTAGTTGCTATTTAATTATTTTTTTTTATTTTGTTTATATTACTATATATCAAATTTGAATATGAGTTTTTGTTCATAATATTATCAGTCTATAATACATGAGTGTTTTACTTTTTAATTGCAAACTTAAGTCTCAAATTTACATAAATTTATCGAGTTTGCAACAAATTTTCTTAAAAGAGGTCAACCGCAATACAAAATGAAATAATTTAAATCTTCAACTCCTGAACAGGGAAAGTCCATTCCAGCGGACTTTTTTCCGCGAACAAGTACTATTGAACAGTGAGCAACCCTTCCTTCGACTTTACCTCGGACTTACCATTTCCATAAACATTTACGGTCGATGGTTCGAACGTTACCATAATATAAAACATCGATGCCTTATGTTTAGCAAACACGTGAGAAATGTATATCTTATAATCAAGTAGAATTTATCATCTGTAAAAATTATTGCCCATTTAATTGAATCTTTATTTATTTTATTTTTGGCTTTGTTTATCCATACCTTTTGGTGCCTATTTATTTATAAAGCAGCCAGTGGTCAATACATTACATATATGGTATAAAAATATAACAGTGACAACTATTGACAACAATTTTTTTTTAACCAGGAGAAAATCCATTATGGACCTTCAGGGAGTTGGTGAGGGCCATCCCCCCGGTGTGTCGGACTCTCACCGACTAAAAACTCCTGGGTACTCCTTCAGCCGCTTGTACGCCGTGGGTGCGGACTCGCAATCTCCCACAACCGGCGCGCAGTGAGCCTTGTTAGGCGTCCCCAGCAATAGGGGACAGAAAAGGTATTCCCGTCCCTCTTTTCCTCAGAATAGGCAGTGTGCGAAAACATGCGCACACTTGCGCCCTCGTGTACGGGCAGTGGACTCCCTCAAGTACCACTGCCCGCTTCAATGTAACGGCGGGGGGTTGCGCAGATAATAACGCCCGAACGCACCCCGTCGGCGACCCGTTCTCCAGCGCCGAATGGAACAAATATTTAAATGCATCAGTCGGTGAAGGCTATCGCAACATGTACCAAAAGGTAAACAAAAATATTAATAATAAGAGTAGGAGAAAACAAAATTCGTATATTTTTACTACAATCTGACTTTTTTATATTAAGAAATATGTGATATAATATAATGACAGTGTACATGCTGTGATGCCTTTTACTTGTGGGGGACATTCATATAACCTATTTTGTATACCTTAGTTCTTTTTTTTTCAATAGCACACATATCGGGTAAGCTTTAATATACCTGTAAAATATAAATGAAACAACCCTCAACGTGGTTCCAGTGCAAATATTTTCATTATACATATGAATCTCCTAACACGTAATAGACAATATTATAGCTTACAAGAATATACACATTAGTCTGTTATGATTCGAAAGTTTCATTCGTTTTCATAACTCAATTCACATGCGAAATCAAGTTCAAAATATTGAACATTCTAATGAAAGAAAACTGCAATGGTATTTAATCTCAGCTTACTTGGCTCGCATTATTCATTCGTTGAAGCTGTTACAATTACATATTATTGATATTGTAAACAGACAATATTATAATTGTTATTGTAATTGTCCTAAGGCATCCAAACGAACTAGTTATGAAGTGCAAGCTATAAGGATGTAAGCGCATTAAGTGCGGCTTTAAACAACAAATTAGATCTAGTTTAAACATATATAAAACTCTATTTAGCGTTAAATTAGACTTTATTATATGAACAGAAACATTATGCAGCTTTAACAACCATTAAATTTAAATCATCATCGTGGTCGTCTTTAACCGCTTCAATTACATAGCGTACGTACATAATTCAATTATATATTCTTATAAACTTTCCACCCACTTTCCGTTTGTCACTTTTCGTCAGTGACTCGTGCATTAACAGGACACGGTAAAAAGTCCTTATTAGGTAACTACTATTATTTTTCATAGAACAGCTACAATGCAATTGAAAGTCAAAAGTAGTGTAAGAAATTATATAAAGAATTTTATTTATGAAACTAATTGGAGTTATACAAAATACCAATTAGATTTAAAGAAAATCTGGTTTTTATAAACCAAAATTAGTGTTCAAACCTATGTCTGTGGGAAGTACTGTAATGGGATGCCATGGACGAGAGGTTATATACGTAATAAGCAAAGGTACAAAACAAGAGATTCACGGACATGACTTATTTTAAGTCTATCCGGCACAATCTCACAATTTGTTTCGTATTATTTTAGGGATATTTGTTTTTATATAGAATTTTACTAAACGTTTTGTTATTTTCGTAATCCATAAAAGTCTCGTTCATGTGATATTTCCTCGTCTAAACTGTTATTAGTTAGAAAGGAGGGTCTAAAACATAAGATGTAATAAAGTTTAGTGAGCCGCAAACTCCTTGAAGGCAACGAACCGCGAGATTTCCTTAGGAACATGCCTATACCGTAACTTTTACTACAATAACAGGTACTCGCAAAATTAAATTTGCGTTCAAATATTTATTCTAACGTACACAAATATTTGTTTTTCAATCAACCATCATTTTCTTTGACTAAAATAATATATAGGTACATCACAGTCATTGAATTACAATATTTCTACTTGTATTACTTTTTAGAACTTTCATTTCTTATAATAAAATTGTTTACATCACAATATATTATTATGAATATTTTACTTTTTCGTAGCTAAAATGATACAATATTCCCTCAAAACGATTTCATTGGTACAATCTTTTTACCTTTTTTTAGATTACCGGAACTAGGTCGTGACACAGTACGCAAGTGCAAAGACCGTTATAATGACTCAATTCGGTCTGTCGCGTTTGAGAATCTATTTGCGTTACCTCCAGTTGTTCATATCCTCCTACCTCCACTAAGTGTTAAATGTAAAATAAGTACGGCTCCTTTGTTGTTGTTTTATTTAAGACTTAGGTTAATATTTTGTATCATCTCTGGTACCTCGTTTAAAAATAAACGTCTTCTTCTCTCTAATAGCACGGAATATATTTTTCTTTTTTAATTGTATCATCATCGGCCTTCATTAGTCCATCGCTTGGAATACTATCGATAATCTAATAAACCCCCTATCTTTTACTTGTATAACTGGCAATAAATATTAAACTACAATTTAATTAATACGAAATCCCTTTCCCGATCTGTAGCAATATTATTTTTTCAGGGTGAAACCTACTTAGAAATGTGAGTGGAAAGACAACCACGTAACCAATATAAAAATATTACGATGATTAAGTTATTCAAGCTTACCGCCGTGTTACGTACCTAATCGAAAAACTTTCTCTTTATACCCTCTCTGTAGAGACTTCAAAGTTATTTAGTTAACTATTGTTTTACTACGGATGTTCTTATTATATTAGATTACTCCGTAAAATTATATAAGACACTATAAAAATTCCAGCACAAATACTTAGGCTGGCTATATAATAAGTAATAAGTATATATAGTAAGTATGGAATTTCGAGAAATTTTAATTTTTATTTATCCTAAACATTTAAAGATGTATTAATTATGATTTGATAAAACACAGCAATTAATTAAATTTCCACTTGGATCAAGAGATTGATACAAGTTTAATTTTTTAATTTTTACGCCTTAGTTTACTTATTTTTAGTTGTCACATCTGAAGGAGAGTGAAAATGAGATTACTAAGCGCTTACTCAAAAAATATCAATTCCCTCTACTTTGAAATTTTCATAGTATGCGATGTGGAAGAAACAAAAAGGTACATAAAACGAATTCCACCCCTTAGCTGTTTGTATTATAAATAAGGAGGTGAATTGCTTCGAATGAATCAGTTAGTGAGAAAGACTATACTCCAAAGATTACCACTGGGCCAATCTCAGCCTATACTTTATAAGGAGCGAGTTATATACTGACGTACAAATTGCTTTCTATTGTATATGTAGATATCGGTCATTTAATATAGAAACACTAGCTAACAATAAAGGCAATGAATCCGTGCCCCTGGGATATATTTCTGACAGAGCCTCTCATCTTTTAATTAATTACGTGCCCAGACTTTTACACATTCCATAGCATACAAAAGTGCGCTTATACCAAGAAACTCTAGAAGGTAACTACGTTGACAATATATTTTAAACACAGACCTTAATATATAAATAAGAATGTTATTAGGTTTTTTAATTTATATTTAATTTTTTTTAGTTATAGGAGGCAAATAGACTGATGGCCCACCTGTGGATAAATGATTACTGCTGCCTTCAAACGTTTGCCACATCAGAAGTATTACCATCAGCTGCCGTCTTCAAAGAAAACGGATGAGAGACCCTTTTGTCGCCGATCGGATGTATATGGTTCGATACATTTTGATGATTCTGTGGTATGGGCCCATTTAATCGGCGATAACGGTAGTAGAAAAGTGCAAAATATATAATATATAACACATGTGTATATTTATGTAATGTCTATGTGTAATTGACTTAATCTTTCGTAATATTCGTCGTCACGTTATGTCAATTCCATACATTTTTCACTTTTCTATTAGTGTTATCGTTTATCAGATGTTATAATATAAGTATTTATATTGTTTTGGTCCTCTGACCATAAAAAGTTACTGACTGGCACAGTACTCATTATTATGTCTATCTGATTAATTTATAATTGTACAATTGTTAATAGTTTACTTAGTATTATTAAAATTTTGAGTAGATGTATTGTTTTAAGCTATATGTTTTCTATTTATATATATTTTTATTGTTTATTAATAATTCTGATAAGATGTAACACGACCGGGGCCCTTCACGAAAACCAGCGCTGCAGACTTTCTCTATGGCATTAAACTGACGGAGGGTTCATTTCGCCAGCTTTATTTATTTTTGTATTTACTTCTTTTCTGTATGTTGTTTGTGTTACTGTTATTTAAATTTTTAGTTTTAGTTACTTTGTGGCGAAATAAATGTATTTCATTTCATTTCATTTGGTTTTAACAATATGCAAGAAAATATTGCGATATGCATCAATATAAAGAATGGCCAAGAGCCTCAGCTCATATACAGAAAAATCTATAAAGCTTCCCATTCCGCTTGTCTCGGCCCGTATAGTTTGAATAATAAATGCTCCGCAGCCTCGGTATTATGTACCTTCTCGTTTTTAATTTTCCATAACTTACGTGAATAAATTATGTGTTTAGGAATATGAGAGAAAAGCAACTTTGAAACGTTAAAATAGTTATTAATTAATTCATGTGAAATAAAAATAAATAAATATTATCAAGCTATAGCTCTTTCGAGCTATTTCGTGCGAGGTTCGTAAACCGAATACGATACGAATACGAGGTACGTAATGTACATGTATATTGTTTTTTATTTAGGCTTAATTATATCTTCTGTAATGTTTTTATATTAAAACAATGAACGTAATAACTTGGTTTTATACTTGGTTAATATTTCACAATTATAATTAATTTCAATAACTTTTTTTTTATTAATTTATAGGCGAACGTTTGACCTCAATCACACCTGGTGGAAGGTGAAGATGAGTTCGATGATGAACCGCGTCCGCCTAACAAATGCCAATTCACTCTTCTCTTAAAGATTTTTTTTTTAAATGTAATCTAAAAACTTTGACTAAATTTAACGAATTGCCAGCTATCCGCCGCTCATAATTACACATTGTAATTTACATGATGTTATTTCAACTACGACAAGATTTCAGACAATTATTGTAGCACGTTTAAGAAGTCACATAAAAATATTATTGAATTCAAACGAACTATACAGCAGTTTAGTGTTTAAAGCGACCCTTATTATTTAAATAGAGAACAGAGAAATATTGAAGAGGGCCCACCTCGACCGGAAGCCATTCCTCCGTCGCACGTCGTTCCGGTGCGACGATATCCGGTGCAGCTCAATTTCCTGGACGGTAGAAATTTCCAGTTTTTATTTGCTCCCTGATTCCTGTATGGCATAGTTTTATCTCTAACTGTTATCGCGTTTACTCTGCAGGTTTGATTTAGGAACGACCGTATTGTTTCCTCGTACTATTATTGTTCGACAAAAAATATGCCGTGCTCCCGTTTCACAGCTGTCAGTGATAACTTGACACCAGATGTGTATTATTTCTACAATTTTAACGCTACCAAAATGACTTGGTGTTTTTGTTATTTATCTTTTTTTAATGTACAATGTGTAAATAGAATTTTAAGTACATTAGTTTCTTTTATACTATCATAGGCATAGATGGGCAAAATGTAATCAGATTAATAAAAATGATTACGACTACATTTTACGTTTTTTATCATTAATATGACTGCATTTTGCTCATCTATGTTTTAAATACTACGGAATCCCAGATTACATACACATTTATGGTTTCTTAATGTTTTAAATGCATTTAATCATGATTACAGAGCAAGAAAATTAAAATGACGACTACATTTTGTAATCGTTAATCATTAATCAGATTACATTTTGCCCATCTCTGATCATAGGTTATAACTTTGAACATTATTATAAGCTTGCTTACCTTTATCTGCATGCATTAATTTATTACTATTGTTACATAAGTATTTCTCAATCTCTAATAATAGCTATGTAATATTAACACCCTACATTTATTTCCATAAACTCTTTTAAACCTTATTTCAAAGGGTATCCATGTAGAAATAAAACGCAATATTGTCAAGATCAGTGACAAGTTGAAGATTTAATCGATGGTGTTATATTAATTCATTTTTAATCATTTATTGTTTTAAAAAGATTTATTAAGGCCGTTCTGTATTTATATATTTCAACACTGCATAATGCCGCTGGGTTGGGAATGCAGAGCAAAACTAATAAAACAATTACCCGCAACACCAACTGAACGCAGAGGTGCCATCTCGGGCGAATCGCAAGCACCAGGACCAAATAAATACACCACTCCGCCCATATTTTGTTAGTATGTTTCTCTGAGTCTGTACTTATTTGGGGTTAACATTGCACGCGTATTTATTTTTATGGAAAGACATTTGTAACAACAAAACCTTACGTCTCAAGTTGTACAAAGTGTAACGGAATTGCTCAGTTGCAATTATAAGGATTGGATTTAATAAAAGACCCTCCAATAGGGTAGATTTGGTTATCATATTATATAAACACAAGAGTCTTGGCCAGTCTCTTTAGCGACCAATTGTACGTCGTGAAAGCATGTACTAGTATCTGTGCCTATACCGACTTAATGCATGAGCAAAAAATACGAAATCAGTTCCAATTTACTATCATCTTTTGATAATTAAGGGCATTATAGCTGGTATAGCTGAAGTAAAACTCGTGTGTTTAAACAATTTGCAATGGAAAAAATGCGCTTGAAAATATAGTCTTATTGATATAGCATTTCTTAGCCTACCAATGGAACAGATGTTTGCCATTCATATTGTTAAAGCACAACAATATTTATGTATTACTACTAAACTAGGATACTCTATTTAATTTAGCACACATTTAGTTAAATATCAACTTTATAATCCCCTTTTAGTTTCTCTAACGCATAATGCGAAACATCTCATTCTTTTTTATATAAAACATATTAGGTCATGTTGTGCAGAACTATATCTTTTAATAACCCTTTACCATTGATATCTAAAATATGATACCTAAAGAATCTAAAGAGGCAACAATTACATAATAGAAACCTATACTCGAGTGGATCACGATTACAATGCGTATGTGCTAATAATTTTAGACTTATGAATCTTCAATTCACCTTGTAAAATACATCAATATATCCACAAAACATCGTAGTAACGCTTATAACTTTTACAGGTGGCAATGGCTACTCTAAGATTAAAAGAGCACCAGCATACACATTTGGGCACTTAACTAAAACCAGCTTTAGCAAACCAGTCACCACACCCTTTGCGCCAATGTTCAACGTACGAGGATTGGGCAAACAAGGTAAATTTATGTAAATTAATTTAAATATATAAAATCGCTATTATTAAATAAATTATTATATTGAAATAAATTTAAATAAAAGTATAGCAATGAATCGAACTATAACTTTGGAAATAGAGAGCGAAATAACACTTTGTCTGTAGGTTGAATAAGAGGACAAATTCCCTTCATCATTTCGTACGGTTTATCTTAATTATTTCTATTCATGATGAAAATACTTGTCAGATAAAAAAGCTAGGATTCTCAAATTAAAAGTAACAAATAACCAAAACACTAATAGATCATAATGTATTCTTCAGGTTAACATCCAAAGCATGTTCCGTACCTTTGCTTTGTCACCAAAACGCATAAAACGAGATAAGCGACTAACTGCTTGATTCCTTAAGTCCGATAAAGCCCTAAAAACTCTCGCAGGACAAAAGTATTCTTCGTATTTTCTTGCTTTTAGCAGGACAGTCCTGGTAAGATATATAGATTAGAGCCACTGAGCATTACAGCTCTCCATTCATCGCTATCAACTAGAAACAACTAAAGCATAACGTACGTTCTTAATCGACGTGTTGATCAGGACTTTGATGTAATCAGTCCAGCGAAATGAAGCAAAAAAGCCGATAAAAGTATAAGTCAAGCTGAAAAATAAATAATAATAATAAATATCATCACCCTATATCCCTATCAGAGTAAGCAAAGATACATCAGTGATTGTATTCACTTTGAGCTAATATGTCAAACCCAACGTGACTAGATCGTCATTATTATATATTATAACAACGCTATACGATTGACTTAAGCTAATCGTATCCACTTTATTAATTAAGTAATGTATTCTTGTAAAATTCTTTGCTTGAACACACTGGCTGCTTGTAAGTATGACATATGGCTTCGCATTCTTTACATTGGGAACTATTATTTTTTGTAATTTAGAACTAATAAATATAATTAAAAAAAACAGTAGTACATCTAATTGGCATTTTCAAGGCATGTACACATGAGATTTCAATTAGATACCATTCATTCATTTTCCTCACGAAGTGTTTTGTCATCGGTTAGCATGTGATGGCTAAACCTGTACTTAATCTGGAAAAACGTAGATATGCGTGCCGGTATTCAAACTTACGATTATTTTTGTTACCGCATATGGAAACTAGTCCCTTATGGACTAGTACACCACAGCCACTAAACCATATAGAAAAATAGATACATACAATACTTTTTATATAAGCACAATTTTCCTTTAAAAAGGGCAATTCACAATAACGCACTGCGTGGTGACACCGCAAATAGAACCTCCTCAAGACAAGACGAAAGCACCGGGTCCAGCAGCATATGCACCACGATTCTCTGTTCGGTATAAACGACCGCCCGCATACAGCGTTCGACCCCCGGCCGCGCCTCCGTATGAAGCTTGGGATCAATGGACACCTCCACCTAATATGTATTGTCCCCCCATACCTTGCAAGTAGGCGTGATTTCTTAGCAATATTTTAGCAAACAATAAAAGGTTTAAAGGTGCGTCGGGACGTCTGGCATTTCAGCGTAACAGGACTCCAGAGGCTTTAAAAGAAAATTGTATGACAAATACCGTCCATAGTTTCGATACTGACAACTTAGATATAACACTGTAGCGGAGTTCCAATACGGTAAAACGGCATAAGTCTGGACGCACTATAATACGATGTCGTAACTCTCCATATGTATACTGCAGCACTAAATTCGCCTAGTGATTGATCGATAGATTTTTGCCCTTTTCTTGGGAATTCAATCTCCAAACGAAACAAATAATAGTATAGCCTATACTACACTTATCCCAGAAGATAGTTATGCAATGCAATCATGCCTAACTGTAATGCTAGTCCCGAAACTGGCAAACCTTTTTATTATGAACAAATTAGTTTGCCGCTAGTCGTGGGTATGTTCATAAGGATGTATATATTTGTCTAGAATCCCTAATAAAAATGGAAGCCTACTTAGAATCTACATCCGTGTGTGATATTGTCTGTAATATTATTATGATAATAATATAAATAATCTAGCTGACGTTGTTTTGCCATATAAGTTATTTCTAGGTGGTAATTGATCAGTTATCGAGCGGGATGAAAAATGATTAAATTACTAAAATGGCTATTAAAAAATAGGGGTTGGTGACAAAATTGTAAAAATTTTGAGTTGTATCTATTGTAATGCCACTTTGTAGAAAAATAAAAACAAAAAAACTGTCCAATAATTTAAAATAAAAATGTTAAAGATGAACAACCCTTATCACTTAGGGGTATGAAAAATAGATAGTAGCCGATTCTCAGACCTACTGAATATGCATATACATATATAAAATTTAGTAAAAATCGGTAAAGCCGTTTCGGAGGAGTAAGGTATCTAACATCGTGACACGAGAATTTTATATAAATATAGAGATTAATTATCTACACAAAGTTTTGGTAGTTATAGTTTGGATTAAAGTGTCATACCAGTACTTCTTTAAGTATGGAATGTAAATACTTATCTATAAGTATAATTATGCAGAAAACCACCAGCATACACTTTGGGTAATACGGTGAGAACCTTAACGGCGCAAGATTTACCCGGCCCGGGAGAACACGATCCCAAGTTTGATTATGTAAAAAGGAGTAAGCCCGCATACTCCTTCGGGCACCCGTTCAGACACCGAAAACCACCAAAGACCCCGCCGCCCAACACCTACTGCGAGAAAAAGGTCTGTAATTACTACACATCTGTGTATGCAAAGTTAGCGCGACTAATTAAAATGTACTAAAGAAAACCACCTTAAAGTAGCTTTTTCTAAGCAGAAAACTTACGCAATTTGTTATTGTATGACGTTTGTTCTTTTTACATTAGCACGTTCACAAACTCCAGCACAGCTCTTTTCTAACTTTTTATATACCTTAAGAGTTTTGCTAATTCTCAATGATTCTTAAATAATTAAAATTTAGAACAGACCTTTTATTTACCGAATATTAAATCCGCAGTAGATAAAGAAATATATGTAAAAAAGTAGATAAAACAAGGGTTAGCACCATTTGGTCTAATTATCGATAGAACTAGGTTGCCGATATTACGAGTACCATACCGCGATGAGACTGAATCTTGATTGGCCTAAATATGCATACGTCTAAATTTCCATATGAATAGACAAATTAGGCCATAATATGAAATAACATAATACCAATAAAGAAATAAAAGAAGCCAATGGCTTCCTCATTTTTACTGCGTACCTTTAAGGATCGACATTCGCTTCCCGCGTTTGTTTTTCCATCAAAGTATTACGTGGAAATATTTAAGCAAAGATAATGAATCAATATTTGTTGGACAAACGCGCTACGAGGATAATTGGCCTCATTTTCTATCAGATAAAATTCAAGTAAAGCGTAAAACTGTAATTAAAACAAATACAGTATCTAATCTGCCAAGTTCCTCGAGATACCATAGTACATATTGTTGTTACTGTATAACGAAACGATATTGAATATAACAGACATTATATCGTTTCACGATGTTGCCCAGTTGGCCAACTCTATATGACTATAGTCAGATTAAGATTTAGGCTGAGATTTATAGACGCAACTTTTAATTTGCTTAGACTTTACTAAAATATTACAATTTATATTACTCAGTGAATGTCAAAAGATTTGATAATACACCGATTTTGTCAACATGGACTTGGCTCTGCGAATACTATAGCTATACTTAAGTCTCTACTATATATTTAGTTTTATGTCAAAACGAATTTATTTTTTGAGAACTTTGCTAAGCAAAGTCAAAATAGCGTCTATAAATCTCAGCCTTAGACGTATGGATTTAGTCCTATCGAGATTCAGTCATATCAGCAATCTAGGCGTATCAATAATTAAAACATAAGATACTAACCCAAACAAGAAAATAAAGTTTATTATATTTGTTCCAGTTCATGGTATCGAAACGCACAACGCCGGCTCCGAGCTTTGGCATACGTCACAGTCCATATTTGGGTCAACAGGAAGTGTTTTTAAAATCTTCTAAATTAGATCTACCTAAAAGTTAATAATGCTAGACAAAAGTAATTGCCTTTTGATCTTTTTCTGCTAGATATGTTTTACAGTGTTTTTAGATTTAATAATATAACTAAAACCTTTCGTACAAGCTGCTGTTGTTTTTTTATATTTTTTGCTATTAATCTAACTTAGCTTTTCCATTACTGACCAAACACTGTAAAATATTTTGCTTTGAATATTATTTTTGGCTTCGTATCTAACTAGTCAATATGAGTGCGAAATGAGATACTCATGTGCTAAGCTATTCTTGTAGCTATAAAACGCTAAAATTAAATGTTACTAAAAGCTGGTAATAGGTATAAAAAAAGATTACAAAAAAATATTAATTACAAGTGCTAACTGCTGCTCAAAACAACATAAAACTGAATGTTACTAAGACAAAAGGCTGGTAATAGGTATAAAAAAAGATTACAAAAAAATAATAATTACAAGTGCTAACTGCTGCTCAAAACAACATAATATATGCCGTTGAATACATAAATATCTAATCGTGAAAGGTAATATATTAAAATACGATTGAAGTTAATATTGTAAAGTTTCAGGGAATGATGCTCGTTCCTTGATTCGTATGCAATGTTTCGCGAGTCACCCAGAGTGCCGCGAACTCTCACTGACTTCAATACAGCCACTTAAAAGTTTTATCGTTTTTCCGCGCATTTCATTTGTGTTATTGTCAATGCCGGACGCATATTGTACACACACTGGCAAAGAAAAACGAACGAATTTTTAATTAAAATCGAGTCATGTTATGTTCCCAATTACACAACTCCGACTGTACGCCCCTCTACTTTGAATTTTACCTCGAAGTGAATATTAATTTACATATTATTTATTATATCTCATTTTTATACAAAATTATCATTAAAGAGCTCTATAATTATATGCTTAAAAATATAATTTTAGCTGGAGTTGCTTTTGAGATTGTTATTAAAGTTTTTATATTAAGCTTATACATTTCAAAAATCTGTGTATAAGGCAAAATTTGTTAGGGTACGATAAAAGTAAGCTGTGAATCAAAGTTCACATATGAATCTGCAAAATCTAATGCAGTAGATAAAGTAATTTATATTTAAAACATTAGTCCTTACGCAGTGCCTGAATCGCAGCTGTTTGGTACTCTATTAATCATAGAAGATCTACTGTGAAACAACAAATTAGAGATAATTGTGGCTACTATGTGATGTAAACTGATAAAGTATCTATTATTTATTTTACGAAAACATCAAATAATAAGCTCATTATACGAAAAACTTTACAAGTAACGCATTCCGGCTACTACAAATGACCATAGCTCCCATATATATCTACCGTTGGTATTCGATGATTAGGTTTGCGTTGGCCAAACGATAGCTCGAATGCTATTTGTATAGAGAAGTCAAACACGGAGCGCGCTTGTCTTACCCATTTGAGAACTACGATCTGGGCACTAACAAAACTCCGCTGCTGGTAGAGGATAGCTCTTTCATTACAAATACTTTTGCTCAAACACTCAAAGCTTGTGTATGAACATTTTGAAAATAAATTTCAGTCATTATGCAAATATCAATCATACAATAATGAAGAATACAAGTTGAAAAGCAATATAGTTAATTGAATAATGAATATGGACACTAATAATATTTCTAAAGTTTTCTTGTACATTCGTTATCTATGTTCGTAATGGAATAATAAATTCAGTTATTAATTTTTTACAAGACACTTTCCATCAAATAAATATTTATATATGATTAAAAAAGTTATGTAGCCTAATTGTACAATATACAACAAACTGGATGATGTGCATCATATACTGATGGAACCCGTTTCCGGTTCGACCATTGTAGAAGATCAAGTCTTGGGGGCTCTTTGCCAATGGATGTAGGTGCACTCCAATCCACACTGTCCAGGCCACTTAGCGAAGATGCCAATTATTTGAACAATATAGCTAGATTTAAAAAAAAGATTAGTTAAATCAGAATTATAGTAGTTAGTGTAGTTTGTAATATTTGTGTACCTTACTGGGAAGCATCGTCGTTTTGCGACAAAGCCCAATCCATAAATAAAGAGATTTTTTTTACTTCAACGGGTTAATACTTTAACTCTTTAAAGGAACATGAACAAAATCTGCAATGAACCTGGTCGTGAATCGCATTTTTCCAACGATTTATTCCTCACTGAAAGTCTTTAAAGAATGTTCTAGAGAAAATGGACTTCCCGATTCTTCGACAATAATTACCATAATTAGTAAAATTATTATATATAATATTTCATTAAAATTCAACGCATTTGACTAGATAGGTACTATTAATTTTACATTAACCTGATCGCTCGCAGGCCCAGCCTAAATGGCGGTAAATTAAACTGAAGCTGGCGTCTCTCAAGTGTTAAATCACCACTACGACGATGCTGTTCCCTACAGAGTTCGTACTTACAAATTGTCATTTGTATATATTATATAAAAAATATAATATAACATATATATTTATATATATTATATAATTTATATTTTATATATATTAGAGATTAAAAACCTCACATTCCTTGTATCTGTAGCCAAGAAACATTGTACCTTACTTACATCCAATAAATAGTACAGAGTTAAATTAACAAAAGGATTTTTCGTCTAGTAATATTACCTTATTACATAACTTTTAACGCGAAATAGGAGGACAGTGCGTCAGTATTATGTATGACTACATCTGTTATTATTTTGATACATTATGTGGCTTAACTTTGTTAAATATGTTATAGGTATATTATCGTTAGAATCAATAATTCATACAGAATAGGATTTCACTTTTAATTCCATATTACTTCCACCGTTTGACGTTTACTATTTTTATAAAAATACTTTTCTCGCGACAAAGGGTAGTCCAATGTCAAAAAGGTAATTTTAACTTCGTACCAGACAGAAAGAGGATATCTACTCCTTTGTTTATTTCTTAGATATCATCAGCTATATTCCCAGCACTAATGAGATGTCTTTGTGTTTTTATACAATATTATTTTTAACTTCAATTATTTTAGTTTAAAAAAGTGATACAATTTTTAGATATTTTTATAAAATTCGATATATTACGAGTATAATAACATTACTTATATTATTCATTTGAATGTTGTGTTTTTGGTGAGCTATAAAGTCAAGTATAAAATTATAAAGTGGAATAATTTTCATTAAAAAAAATAATAATAATTAAAAATATACGTTAATATCTATTCTGCCTATTCAAATTAGCATAGAACTAAAAAGAAAACTTATTCTTATAATAATATACCTATGTTTATTTTTTTGTAAAAACATTACAACTATCTATAGCGGAATTTAATATTTTATTGCAATAAATTGTTGTACACACATATCTGCTATATAATGAACCCTAAGTAAGTATAATAACATTTTTATAATGGTACCTAGTAATTTGATCGTGTTTTAAACCGATATATCTTGAGATTATAAGTTTTTATTGAATTCATTTCGATTTCCGCTCGCTATTCTGGCATTCAATATGTAGACGTAACCTTTACGGCAGGAAATTGAATATTGACAGAATAGAGTTGAATACAGTGTCCGAGTCGTGAACGAGGTTTATGACATTTTATAAAATTTTCCATCGACGTTGTGAAATATACGCTGCTGGCTTATTAATCTATAATATTATGATTTGAGCTCGCGGAGAGCGCAATCGTGCCCTAATACTATTTGTCGAGCATTCTTAGGCTTATTCTGTACGGGGTGAGCTGAACAACCTATTTGCATTTCTCATTTTCACCCCTCTTCTTACATTCCCTCGGGTATTATTTTCATTCTACCATACACAACAAAAATTTAGGGTTCCACGTTAAATTAAAATGTATGTACTCTAGGTAACTGGCGCCTCAGGTCTGTTTTATCTTTCAAAGAGCGCGTATCATATTGTTTATCATTTTGCTGAAATACCCAGAAAAATATTCACTTTTTTTTTATCCTACCTCTTGTTTTATTTAATCAATAGGCATAATACTCGTAAAACCATCTGTCATTATTTACAAGGGCTATCCTTGTTAATATTTATACAAAATATTCTTTATAGTCCTACATTAGAAAATTATATTATCTGAACAGTGGAACAGCATTGCTTTCAAGTTAAACTGACGTTATTTCTGTTCTCACTATTTATGTGATTACCTCACGGTGATCGTGATATAATTCGATAATCGATATAACAAAAACCTGTTTTTATGTCTATGTGAAAAGATATAGTTTTAACTTCTCGTTTCAAATGTACTGAATCGAAAATGTGTGAAAGTTATAAAAAATATCACAACCGAGAAATAATATCGATTTCCTTACAGTAATTCATGTTGAACGTATCGTAAAACAAAATGGTAATTTTCCGTCAATAGCAGAACAGCCTGAATACATTCATAGTTTAATCGCAACTCGGTGTACAATATCGGATATGGGGCACCAGAAGAAAGGCAATAAAACGCCTATTTATTTGAAAGCCAACAAGGCTCACTGTAATGAAATTCCTCGCGAAATATTAACGCAAGTTTTTTCCAATAAATTGTTGTGTTATTATAGAAACTGAATCCATGTAGGAAATTGAGTTACGTTGGAAATGAAGAATCGCTTTTGCGTTTTAAATGTGAATTTGGATCAATATTATATTTTTTGTATGTATCCCATACTTTGTATGTGGTTATTTCCTTATGACATGTCCATAGTTGAAGGCATTTATTGGTTACTCTTGGTCAGAGATGGGCAAAATGTAATCAGATTAATGATTAATGATTACGATTACATTCTGTAATCATTAATCATGATTAATGATTAACGAAATTAATCAAAAAAAGTAATTATTTTTCGGTGATTAAGGATTATTAATCTTTAATCAGATTACAATTAATCATGATTACTTTTTTGATTACTTTTCTGTTTGATACGTAAAATGTGCTGCCGACAGCAGAGCGGCGCTCGCCTTTTTTTTATTTATAGTGTACGACTACTACTAGCTAAACTGGCGAACTGAGTACCACCACATAGTTAGGTGTTAGGGCGATTACCCGAACTGGGTCGTGACCTCAGTACAATAGTGCAAATACCGGCATGGTGACTCGCTTCGACCTGACTACTTTCAGGATCAGTTAGTGCTCGGTGGACATTAAGTAAATCCAACTAAATCTAGCTAATCATTGATGCTTTTACCATTGTTCTGGATGATTCCTGGATTATTAGAACTGATTATCAATCTACCGCCCATATTTTACTGAAATACCGTCTCCAACCCGATAATCCACGCCCGCCTTCGGGATGGAGGTAGAGAGACAGAGCAAGATAGCGCAAAATTTTTATTGATCAGAACAAGACATCATTTTCTCAAATTTACACAAGCTTCTATAGCGCAGAGCGCAACATCACCTTTCTTGGTCATCCGTCTCTCTCTACTGACTCGGTTTCGTCTTTGATGTAAACCGAGCCGCCGCGCCGCACACGTTCGTATCGTATTTTGAATTTTAATTCATAACTAAAGTTGAGATATCGATCTGTTTTTATTTCCGGATAACTGACGTTCTACCTAATAACTTTGATTCTTACAATAAATCAGCGGGACACATACATAGTTTTTTTTTCAATTCGCTTAATTTTTTTTTCACGTTTGACTTCTAGTTTTTTAAAGACTAAAGAATATAGTACTCAGAAAATAAGAAGCAAATCGACATACGGGCACGCGCCATTTTCATTCATTTCATTTCACTAAAAACGCTTTTTTGTTTACCAAATTATATATATATTAGGTCCTTACATATGAAATTGGCGTTTTGTATGGGAGGAACAAAAAGTCGAATATTTTTTAATATAATATATTTAATTAATCAAAGTATGAACCATTATTTTCTATGCACTTTTGCCATCTCATAGGTAGTTCATTGATCCCTTTACTAAAAAAACCAGTCGGACGGGAATCAATAAAATCTTTGAAGGCGATTTGGACTGCCCCTTCGGAGTTGAATTTTTTCCCTTGCAAGAAGTTATCCAAATTTCGAAAAAAATGGTAATCTGTTGGAGCAAGGTCCGGGGAGTACGGAGGATGTCTTAGACTTTCCAATTGAAGCTCTTCTAATTTAGTAGCCGTCTGTTGCGCAGTGTGTGGTCTAGCGTTGTCGTGAAGCAGCTGTGGCGTGGAGCGATTGACCAGCCTAGGTTGTTTAGCCGCTAGCTTTTCCATCATGGTTTGCAATTGCTGACAATAGACATCAGCCGTAATAGTCTGGCCAGATTTGAGAAAACTGTAATGAACAATACCGGCACTAGTCCACCAAACGCTTACAAGTAACTTTTTTGGGGTTAATTTTCGCTTGGGGCAGGATTTGGCTGGCTGGCCAGGATCCAACCATTGCGCTGAGCGCTTCCGATTATCGTAAAGAACCCATTTTTCATCACAGGTAATGATTCGGCTTAAAATACCTTCATTATTGTGCCGGTTTAGTAATGTAACGCAGCAGTCGACGCGCGTTTGCCGGTTTGCTTCAGTCAATTCGTGAGGTACCCACCTTTCAAGCTTTTTAATCTTCCCAATTTGCTTCAAGTGAATTAAAACAGTTTTATCACTAACATCGCAGCCTGCAGCTAACTCGGACGTGGTTTGCGATGGATCCGCTTCCACAATAGCCTTCAACTCTTCATTATCAACTTGAGTCTCAGGCCGTCCACGGGGCTTGTTCTGCAGGTCTAAATTTCCAGAACGAAAATGTTGGAATCAAAAACGAACTGTGTTTTCTTTTGCAACACGACCGCCATGCACATCATTCACCCTTCGAGTTGTTTCCGCAGCGCTAGTGCCACGGCGGAACTCGTACTCGTAAATAATGCGATATTTTAAGTTTTCCATTTTGTAAAATGAGTGACGCAAACAGAAAAAAACAGAAGAAAAAAACAAATGAATGACGATCATCGAAGCACAAATACATGAGTCTATAGCTGTACAAATTTGAATTTGGAATTCCTTACCAAAGAGGAGAAATTTGTGATTAAAGTGGCCAGTACGAAAAACGCCAATTTCATATGTAAGGACCTAATATATTGTTAAATGAGTAATAAAAGTAAAAAAATTGTAATTACATTTTTCTGTTTTGAAAATTTAACTTTAACTTAAAGTATTGCACACAAAGTATTTGGCCATTATTAGAAGTATTCTCCATCTCGAAGGTGGGCGTGGATTATCAGGTAGGAGCAGGTATTTCAGTAAAATATGGGCGGTACTTTGATAATAGCTTCTAATAGTCCAGGAATCACTCAGAACAATAGTAAAAACATCTATGATTAGCTAGATTTCGTTGGATTTACTTAATGGCCACCGAGCACGAACTGATCCTGAAAGTAGTCAGGTCAAAGCAAGTCACTATGCCAGTTTTTTCACTAGTGCACTATGGTCACGACCCAATTCTGGCAATTAACCTACCAACTCAAACGGCTGAAAGCACAAAAAATTGTCCTGAACGTACTCAGGTCGAAGCGAGTTACTACACAGTACACAATTGCAAAGACCCTTATAGTGATTATGATTCGCTCAACGAGACGGATATTCGGGGTCGGACTTGCACCGGCTAAAACCACCGGGTGCCAGCACTGCCTAATCTTCGTGTGAGCATACACACGACGACACCACCCCACCCTCCGCTGGACGTCACCCCCCCCCCCTCTGCTGGACGCCACCCTCCACTTTCTGCTGGACGAAACCCCAACTCTCCGCTGGACGCCACCCCCCCCCCCACTCTCTGCTGGACGCCACCCCCCACTCTCCGCTGGATCCCCCCAATCTCCACTGGACGCCACCCCCCACTCTCAGCTAGACGCCACCCCACTGTCCACTGGACGCCACCCCCCCCTCTCCCCTGGACGCCACCCCCCCTCTCTCCGCTGGACACCACCCCTCTATTAGACGGAAGTTTGGGGTCATATATAATTGGAAATAAAATAACTTGAAAAATTAAATAAACGAGTATTTAAATCGGTCTCTCTCTCTCAGCTAGAACTCAAAAGTAATCATTAAAATAATCATGATTAATTGAATGATTACTGTAATCAAGATTAATGATTACCCATGTAATCATGATTAAAAGTAATCAGATTACAAGTAATCATGATTACATTCGTCATGATTACTTGTAATCTGATTATTAATCTGATTAAAAGTAATCATGATTACGCCCATCTATGCTCTTGGTGTGGTGTAATGGCCAAACAGGGCATGGTCTAGTTTGGTATACCTTTAACCTTCACTCGCTAATACATTATTTTAAAAAAGCTCCTGGTACCCACGGCCCGTTTCAAAGACATCTGATATAGCTATTAAGAAAATCATTGTAAAATACGTACTCACGTACTTAGGGTTAACAAAAATATTTTATTTAAAGATTTTGCAAACTTATTACATTTCCTGAAACGAATAGAATTGTAGCATAAACCGTTTTATAAATCTAAACCATTTATTCATCGGAATCCCTACAAATTACATGGGCTGTAACTGGCATCGAAACAATCACAGCCAATGATCCGGGCTGTGTTATGCAAATCTGGGATTTGCCTCTAACAATAGCCGGTAGCGCCATCTGTAGGTTCTGTAAAGGATATCATTGTCTGCAGCCAATTTTCGTTTGTATTTGCAAAGTTGCTCGTCACTATAGAGCATTAATGCGTTCAAAACATCAATTATATTTGATACATAAATTATGCTTATAATTTTGAAAATAAGCTATATACGTCCATAAAGCTAATTTTATAACTGTATTTATAAAACTATGGAAAAATAAAATAAGAAACAAATGGCAATGGTTTTTGGTCTTACAACCACATTAACAAATTCAACCATGTGATATTAGTAAGCAATATTTATAACTACAATATTTACATGAGTAACAACTTACATAAATGTTCCTGGTCTATTTGTCTATTCCTATAAATAATATTTGAAATGTATAAACAACTAGACAAAAGGCCTAGTATTACAAACACAGACGACAAATGCTTAAAGTTATAGGTATGTGGTGAAAAAGTCAACAATAGGGAATTATAAAGTAGCGTCGCACGCCACAGGGTGACGGAATGAGATCTTGTCACTCCACCGCAAATCACAAGATGTACAAACACACAGTCTGGGTTGTTAACACCTGCGTGTTTTTGTCTCAAGAGGTGAATTTGGCTTGTGAATTTGCTTATTAAAATTTTCACACAAAATATTCATTTCAGAATAACGATCTGGCAACCTACTAAAATTTGACTTGTGTTTTTTTTTTAGTAACCCGGGTGAAATCCTACATAGGACCATCAGGGTCGCTGTGAGGACAGCCCTGGTGTGTCAGACTCCTACTGACTAAATCCCCCGGGTGTCCCTCTAATCACTCCACCCAGGCCTAGGAAACCAAATTCGTCCAGTCGCCCAGGGAGCGAACAGCTTTATTCAGGCTTCCTCTCTGGGAGGGGTAGGTATAAAGAGCCCACGCCTCCAATACCTCTTCCACAGACGGCGCACTACTCACTGCGCACCGCCGCCCTCTCATCCGGGCAGCAGACTCCCTCAAGTCTACTGCCCGGCTATTGTTACCGGGGGATATCGCGCTGGCTCTGAACGAACGCGTCCCTCCGGCAAGTTTGTGTGAAGTGATTTTGTCTAACGGGTGATTTCCACTAATCACATTAACTTTTAATACGCCTTCCATTTTAAAGTCACATATAATTTTAATTAATTTAATATAGGCGAGAGATTTACCGACAGAATAGAATAATCTTCTTCTCTTCTTCATACAGAGGTGTCGTATGAACCGACTAAGGTAACCAGCATGTCTAATTGCACGTAGATTGCTAGCTTCCAAGCTGCTGTATGCACTTTTTTTGCACATAATACTCACCCGTCTTTAATTTTTTGAGCTTACACTTTTATAATAGTAAACAATTAGTTTGGTTTTTAGTGGTAGTTCCCGAACTGGGTCGTGACCACAGTACACAAGTGTAAAGACCGTCATAGTCACTAGCTTTGGCCTGTCGCGTTTCGGGATCAGCTTTGTGTATATCCAGTAACTCATATACTTAGAGACCTTCAGTCGTGGTATATGTGGGCTGACATGTGACGACGAACGCTACCAATGGATTTTCATCATAATGATCGGTTTCCTTTTTTGGATTGCACTGTACTTACCATCAGGTGGACTGTAGTCACTATGTCGAGCCAGTGTAAAAAAGAAAGCTTAACTTATGGTACTTTTACAATTTATAGGTACACTCTCAAGAACTAGTGCTTCTGTAACACATGGTACATGTGATCTGAACCACGCCATAAGCGGAAAACTAAGCTGTTGTTAACAGTTCAAAAGATACATTTTATATATAACATAATAGCTAAATTTAATGATGCTAGCACATGAAAGTACTACGCGGCATCTGTAAGAGTTAATGGTGTCGAAGTAATATCTCTCCGTATTCACACTGAAGGCTATCGAACTAAACGGGACTCTATTAAATATTCGTTATCCTTTGAAAATACCTCCGCAGTTTTAAAGCCTTTTAATTTTTTTATCTAAAATAAATCTATATATCGCATTGTAAAGAAAATGTTACAGCTTGAAAAAAGAAATGTTTGGTAATAATATTATATAAAACATATTAATACTTGATTTATAATAAGTAATCTAATTAATTATCCCCTAGAAGTAGGTACCGTTCTTAGAGTTTTCTATGTCTATCACACACTACATAGCCTTTCTGCCGAGGCAAAACAATAATCTAAATAAATGAATTCATTATTACATTGTCTTCATGTACTTATAGGTGTTCGCGCCAATAATTATTCTAAGCTTTACAAGAGAATAATACAGAAAAAACTTGAGAACACTTGAAAATGTTGGACGGCTGTCTGAAGCACGCGTGCTAAAACTTTCGCAGCAAAAGCGTACCGAGTGGAAATCTCCTCGGAAGTCGCGGAGATTTATGGCGGCAGTTAACGTGACGCAGGTATTTTCTCTTGCTAGCGCGAGGAAAACTGACCAATACCTCAACAAGTCTATTTCTCTCTAACTTTGTTTTTGCAAGTAGATATTGTAGTAAGTGAGTGACTTACCTATATTTTTCATATAATGTTTCCTGTCTTATGACTATATCCAATCTTAATAGCATTTAAACTCAGGGTCTAAAGGCTACTTAAAAAAACTCTTTTAGAGGCTTGTAATTTGATTAAAATTATCGATTTATTATTTGAAGCGTTTTAAAATTCAGGCAGGTCTAGGAAACTGGATATTAGTCATTTAATTCCTGAACAACAAAATTGTACTTGGCAACTCATTTACTAAGCTTAATGGCCATTGTTACCTATTTTATAATGATTTTAAAATATTGAGTACACTTTCAATAAAAAAGTTTATATATTATGGTTATACGTTATATTAACCTACACAATACTTAACATTAGCTTAAAGTCTTTTACAATTATTTCAATATTAAAGCGGAATAGTTAAAGTGACATTCCGTGGAATATGGCAGACGGGTATAAATTGTACCGCGCAACAATTAAGTTGTAAGCCGGAACCTGTTTCATACAAAATAATACTGCATAACAGTGCCGTCCTATATATTTTATGATTGATAGTAGCACCAATTATCAGATTACCAAAATTTATAGCGACGACAGCGCGTAGGATCCATATTTAGTAAAAAGACAAAATTGGAACCTATAACTTTCGTAAGTTTCTTGTACTCATCAGACTGAATATCTTAACATGTATGTAATTTGAATCTTTAATAGAGGATAACTACGCATTGGACCTATAGATATCATCATGATATTTTTATTATTATGTTATACTTAAAATACGATCTTGAATCTACTGGCTATAAGCCAAATCTGCTAACGGTATACCGAATCTTGATTCCTGCACATTTTGGATTGTTCTATCTGAATCTTTTCCTTCTCTCCTTATTTTCACAATAACTTTCGTTGTTTGGTAGTTATTTATTATCTTTGCTTCGGTGCATCAATGTTTGGACTGTTTGTCATATTACAAGCAAACGGTACGGGTAAATATTTTCATTTATTCATTTTCCTAAAATGTATACTAAATAAATTACGTTTTTACTGTCTTTATTTGAAAGTATACACTATTTTTTAAAATGGCGAACAGAGATACATTCGTGGCTGTATCCATTTTGTGCTTATATATTAAGATATGTAAGCCCAACGCGACCAGAATCGCAGCTGATCGCCGTTCTCAAGGCACTACAGACACACATGACATTTCTATTAAATGCCATGCGGGTTTTCTCATAATATTTCCCTTCTCTGGTAAGCATGTTGTGCCTAAATCCGTACATGATCTGGAAAAACTGAGAGTTACTTAAAAGGGTTCGAACCTACAACCATTCTCGTTGCAACGTACGGAACCCGGTCCCTTATCCACTGGGCTACCACAGCTACAGTTAGTATTTTTAATGTCAAATGAGATAACTAAGAAATTATTTTATACCTAGTGACAACACTCAACTCTATCGATATATAGCGACTAAAAATGTTGCGTTGTCATTAATTAGCGTTGCTCACGATACGACAACACTTTTGAGATATTATTAATTGTATGTATTATGTGCTAAATTTAAAGGAAAGTAATTCATTAACAGCACGTAACTGACCACCGCAGGACGTAGCCCTCTACCAGGGACCCTTGAGCCTGATCTTCAGCATTTCTCATCCAGCAATTGCCACTTACTTACTATTTAAGGTGATATAGCGATTGCCCGAACAGGACTGTGACCATAGCGCACAATTGTAAAGACCGTCATAGTGACTCGCTTCGTCCTGTCGCGTTTCGGGATCAGCTTGTGTATGTCCAGCCTAGTCCAGTCCAAAAGACCTACAGTCGTTTGTATATGTGGGCTGACATGACGACAGAACCTGTCAATAAATTTTGCCCTATGATAGTTTCTGTCATTTTTAGACTACACTGTACCACTTACCATCATGTGCATTGTAGTCACTTTGTCCAACCAGTGTAAAAAAAATTTGGTGCATATTGACTGTCTACTGGCCGAAAAATAATTATTTTTTGCAAAATCTCTGAACTTTTAGGATATTCTGAAATAAATATCGGATATTTAAAAATTAAGATTAAAGTTAGGTTGACTACATATTCCCACTATTATAGATTTCATTATTTTAAATAATGAATTCAATACAGTCGAGCAACTAGATCGACGTCTTGTTCTTAATGATATTGTACGTTAATCACCCGTAATTGTCTTATTTATTTAGACTTCTTTTTTAAGTAACCTTACACGGTTTCTATTGCGGTTGATAATTTATTTCATAAAGATGCTTCGTGTAATGCTATAAAAAGATGAGTTTAATAATGCTAGAAAGCAGAACGTGGACTATTGGATCTGAGCCAGTCGTATAGTGCACATAATATGTAGCAAAGGATTTGCTACGTCTCAAGAATACTGTTCACATTATCTTCGTTTTGAATCAGTAGAAAAGGTTTAGATATTTTTATAGTCATTTATACACATAATAAGATTGTAGTGTCATGAGAAATGAGCATTAAAAATCTACATTTGTATTTGGAAAAAAGATAATTGTTATTTTAGCTATGGATGACTATACTTTCCATTTGGCAGCTTCTAGCTGGCGAGCTTATGTGGTTGACATTCCAACTGCTCGCACGAAGCGATTCCCCTCCTTTTTTTTACGAACCGCCAAGGAGTGGAATTCGCTTCCTGCGTCTGTGTTTCGAGCATCTTATGACATCTTCAAACGTCGAGTGAATCGTTATTTGCTGGGTCAGCGCGCTCTATCGTCGGCCTCATCATCACTTTCCAGCCGGTGAAATTGAAGTTAAGCGCAAGCCTATCAGTAATAAAAAAAAACTTTACAAATGGTGTGGCACAACAAGTTTAAAGTCATCTTTTTAGTTTTACTGGAGGCTTAAATTTAATCCCGACAAAAGCAGGCAGCAGCACCTAGTATTTTAATATAAAAAAATATTAGTATCTACTGTTTAAAAGATTCTAAATTCAAAACAATGAATAACTTTAACTTTTTTTGTTTCTTTTTGTTCTTGTACGAAATTTAACCTATTTGTATGTTTAAAGTACTGTAGGAACCAAAAAGTTAAACAGTTTGTCATGATTGGTTGTGCAGAATCACAGATCATTTATCAGTTAGGTCAATAAATATTAGAATATATTTATAATTTGTGTATTCTTAAAATATTCTCCGTAATAATAAAATAACTTGCATATATCTTTTACATAAATATGGGTATTTCATCACTACTAACGCAGACGAAATCGAGGGAAACTTTTAAATATAGTTTATAATTGTAAGCCATTGTTAAGATTAAAAACGTCAGCGAACACGAAGAGACAGAGCGAAGAAATGTGGTTTCCAAGGAAATATGCGAAGCAAGGCATTTTCAAACTGAGCTTTTAGCTTGATTGCTAAGTCACGTTTAGTCTACATTCGAATTATCACAAGTGAACATCGCTATATGAAATTTGAACTTGCTTATAAATATTTTATTCTATTTAAAAACGTTATACAATAAAAAAAGAAACACAAATAAATTTATATATCATTAAACGGTAGTGCCATATATTTTGAAAATTATCTAAACTGACTGAGAGCTTCATAAACGCAAAGCCTAGACTACTGACGCTAGAAACATGAAATTTGGATAATAGGTTCCTTTTGTGGCTTTAAAAGAAGATATAATAAGAAAATATAGACATTTCCCCCCTAAATGGATTAAATAGAAATTGAACATTTTTAAAATACTCCGATTTTGATTGAGTGAAATGATTTTCTCTGTACCAAACAACTAAATGTACCTAAACATCTGATTTCACATAAAAGGGAGTATTTTATCATTGCTAAAATAGAAAAAATGGTAGACAAATGCTAGTATAGTATAAAACATATTAATTATAACACACTACGACGCTAAAGCCTTAATTGACCGTTGACCAAGCGAAGAGAGATCTCTGAATCAAGTTGAGAGCTTCGACATTTAGTTCCGTCTGTCTGTCCATTTATCCGTCTGTCAGAGGCTTATACCTTTTAAATCAAAAAGGACAACGATTTGAAGGTAGGCAGATTTTTCAATTATTTTTTCTTTAAAATTTAGTAATTTCGTTTAATAACCGTTTTACTTCAATATGACTGCATTTTTCGTCGTGCGCAGTGCCGTACTCGGAGAGCACGTCTACATAATTGTAATTCGCGTAATATATAAAACTCTATTATTTCATCATACTGTGCAACATACTCGGATATATTATCGTATTTAGTGGTGGGCTAAATTATGGAAATTATGGTAGTGATATGAGCGAAGACGATATTTCATTGGAGGGTAGTACGAATATTATTATACAATAGAAGCAAAAATTATTATGTGACGAACAAATGCAGGAGGCTAAGTCAACTGGCTCGGCTAACCTTATGACGCACCCGAAGGCGCTCAAGCGCTCGTGGAATGAGGAAGAATACGATCCTGGTGGTGAATTTACGCTAGTTGAAAGAAAAAGAAAACAAAACCGAAAAAAGAATATTGATAAAGTTTTTGAAGTTAGTGTTTCCTCGTACAATATATTACCAAAACAAATAGGCTTGGCGAAATTACTCAAATCAGGAAATATAGACAATAGGGTATTAGTATTATTCGAGACAAAAGAAGACGCTGAAAAGTTAATTAAAAATGAGAAATTAATGGAATTAGGTTATCGATGTCATTTCACTGATGAAGTGGGCATATCCTATGCTTTGGTGAGATATATGGAACTTGAATTAGAAGAAGATGATATTCTAAAATCATTTCATTGCGAGCCGCAGATTGTGTCAGTACGTAGACTGAAGCGCGTGTCAGATGTTGGAGAATGGATTAATAGTGAGACAATATGTTTTGGGTTTAAGGGTCCTACTCTTCCACAATATGTTGTCGGATATGATTGCAGATTTAGAGTTGAGCCGTACACATTTCCTGTAACCCAGTGCAGTATTTGTTGGAAATATGGTCACACAACACGTATTTGCCCGACACCTAAAAAAGTAGTTTGTCCGAAATGTGCAGCCAACCATCCTAATTGTGAAACGACAAATTATAATTGTGCGAATTGTCAAGGGGAGCATATGGCACTAGATAAAGCATGCCCTATGTATGGAAGAGAGCGTAAAATACGTGCAATTATGTGTAAATATAACTGCACATACAAAGCAGCTACGACACAATTAATAGAGGAAAAGCGCAAAGAAAATGTCGAAGAAGCACTAAATATGCAGCCCCAATACAAAAACGAATTAATGCAACAGAAAACGGAAAGAAATGAAGTGAGCCGGACACCATTATCATATAGTCAATCCCTAGGAGCGAAGATAATACAAACTGAAGCAATTATTCATCAAGAAAGCAAACAACACGATGACAGTGAAGAAGAAAGTAGCGAGGAAACTATCATGGAAATAGGAAACACGAAAAGAAGAAAGATTAAAAAGAAAAAACCAAAGAACAGCAAGGATACCAAAGAACAGACAAAAATAAATTTAAATTCAAGTCGAGAATCAGACAGCATCGAAGGAAAAACAGATATTCGGAGTAAGTTGATTAGCTTGTTAAAGAAATCAAAAGAGATAATGTTTTCAGAAAAGAGTTTTGAAGAGAAAGTGCAATTAGTATTGAACTTGTTGATTGAAGAATTTTTATCCTTTATAATGAAATTATTTAAAAACGGAGAAGTTGTTACTAAAATGGTAGGCCTCTTTTGTAATGGATAAGTACAACAAAAAAGTTAATGATACGAATACGCTGGACTCTGTGAGTCCCATCGAGCAACGCTTAAACTTTGCTCAATGGAATGCACAAAGTCTAGCGCCAAAGAAAAGACTAGACTTAGAATTATTTCTGGCTCAAGAAAAGATAAGTATCTGTATAGTTAGTGAAACATGGTTTGATCATTGTGATAAAAGCATAAGAATAAGTAATTATAATATCTTTCGAAATGATAGACCTGATTCTTGGGGTGGCGTGGCTATCATAGTACACAAATCTATTAAGGCACATCGATACGATATAGATATTAAAAATACTGGAATTGAAGTTGTATGTATAAAAATTTTAAACTGTAAATATTTAGAATATGTTGTATCTCTCTATTGTACTGCTCCTGTTGCGACTACACAATACGGCTGGGAATATTTATTTTCTAAATTTACTAATAAAACTATAGTAGCTGGTGACTTTAATGCTCACCACACCAATTGGTCAAATAGGAATACTAGCAGAGGTCATTTGATATTGGATGCTTCTTTGGATCATAATTTTGTAACGCTTAATAATGGGGAACATACTAGGGTTAAATTAGTCAATGGAGTTTTGCAAGAGACTTCGCCTGACATTACTTTTGTGACTTCAGATATTGCTTTATTCTTTAAATGGCAAGTTACAAGAGAAAATTTGGGTAGTGATCATCTTATAATTAAATATACTATGCGATTTCGGAATGTACCAAATATTTCGAAGCCACGTAATTTTAAGTTAGCTAATTGGAAACTTTACAAAGAAACTTTAAAAGACAGTTTTGATGGATTAAGAATTGATAAAAATTCTTTCCAACGCAATTATGATTTATTTATAGGTCTGTTGGATAATGCAGCCACTAAAAGCATTCCCATGACAAAAATTTGTAAAGATCCTACCCAAAATTTTCAACCTAAACCATATTGGACTCCAGCATTGTCTAAAGCAGCGGTTCTCAATCTTTTTTGGTGACGGAACCCTTTTGGAAAGCGAAATACTTGACGGAACCCTATAATAAAACAATAGTTTTTAAAAGTGTATTCTTTATTAATAAGCATAATAAAAGTACAATGTAACAGTTAGCTATTACTTACTTACATAACAAGTATAATAATAGAAGTTGTTAAAAAAGAAAAAAAATATAACTAATGGGAGGTATGAAACTGTTTTTTATTTTTCATCAATTGGTTGATATCAGGTTTGATAGAGGACAGTTGAAGTCTCATATCAGGTTCGGCGTCCAGTCTATTGCGGTATTTTGTTTTCGTAGCTGCATAGGTTGAGAATCCTGTTTCGCACAAATATGTTGTTGGGAACGGGAGAAGAATATTCAGAGCCATTTTGGCAAGCATTGGATGTTCATCACGAATTCTGCACCAAAAATCGTTGAGAGGCGTCGTTTTGAACAGTGCCTCCATACTTGTGTCTGATGACATTTCTAAAAGAGATTCATATGTCTCGTTTGATATACTTTCGGGCTTTTGTAAGTTGTGTAAAAAAGGATTATGAATCCATGAATTCAGTTTCATTTTTGTATTTTGTTCTTCGGGAAAATACATCTCAAAAGATACGCGCATCGAAGTGAGATATTTGACCAATTCCTCAAATACATCATCTTGAAACATTTCTGAATCATTATCGCTAACGAACTCACTGAGTGAGGTAAAGCTTTCTATTTCTCTCTTTCCAACGCAAATAATCCAAAAATCGAATTTTCTTTTGAAGGCAGTTGTTTTGTTACAGGCCTGGAACACTGTTGTCTGTTTACCTTGCAATGATACATTTAATTCGTTCAGTTTTTGAAAGATATCCGCCATAAAAGACAGTCGAAACAACCAAGTTTTATCATACAAACGGTCTTTCAAATTAAAAGCAGTATCTGAAAGAAACATTTGTAACTCGGCTCTAAGTTCAAATAGCCTTGTTAAAGTTTTACCCCAAGACAGCCATCGCACTTCTGTATGGAGCAGCAGTGTTTTATGTTTGCTGCCATAATCTTCAGATAATAATGAGAACAATCGGGATTGTAGTGGTCGTGTTTTGATAAAATTAATTATTTTTACCGCTTCATCCATAACTAATTTTAGATTTGACAGCATTTGCTTCATCGCAAGTGCTTGTCTATGCAGGATACAATGGCTGGAACTACAATTAAGCGCTTTATTTTTTATTCGGGACACTAGTCCTGCTGTATTACCCGTCATCGCCTTGGCCCCATCTGTACAAATGTCAATGCAATTGTTCCAACTGAGATTATTTTCCTCAAAAAATATATTTATTTTATTAAACATTTCTTCACCGGCAGTTTTTGTGGGCAGCGGTGGCCGGTAAACACATAAGCATATCTTCTTCCAAAGAACTTTCATATGGATATCTCACGATAACCAGCAAGATATCCATACCAGCGACATCAGTAGATTCATCGATTTGCAAGACAAATCGTGTTTCTTGTAGACGTGTAACTAGTTCTTGTTTGACGTAGCTTGCCAGATCATGAATTCGCCGTGAAACAGTATCGTTTGATAGCGGCACAGTAGAAAGATGCTTTGCAGATTTTTCATCGAGCATACATTTTATTTATAACACACATGGTTTTATTAAATTCTCAGCAATAGTGTGCGCTTCACCTGCTTGTACTTATCACTCCGAACACTAATCGTCGACTAACTAAGCGTCGAGGCGCGATCGCCACTTTTATCGTCCTAGCCAGATCTCGAACATTCACGAAAATACTCGAGTCGGCGCCTTTGATAAATAACAAGCCGAAATAAAAATAGAAATACAAAAAATGCTGTGTAAACAATTTCGACTTTACATTTTAAAGTTAGAGCCGAAAGTAGCTTGTTTACAATTATTGTTAATCGCAGGGGGGGCTTTTATCAAAGGGACTCGCGCTCACAAGTAGATATCAGCGGTGACGGCAAAGTAAAATTGTACGAGGCGACTAAGTTCGGCTGCGACTCGTGAATCGTGATACGCCGCGTCAGAACGGTCGACCAGAGAGAGGTGTTTGGAATTTTTTCTAAATTCTTGCGGAACCCCTACAGGGATGTCACAGAACCCTAGGGTTCCCCGGAACACACTTAGAGAATGGCTGGTCTAAAGCAATTGCCGGGCGAAGATTAGCTTTAAAAAAATTCAGACGCAATCCGATACCAGGAAATTTGAATATTCTTAAAACCAAAATTGCTAATGCACAACGAATTCTCAGACAGGCACGCTCCAGTAGTTGGCAACGATTTTGTAGTGACATGAATGAGACAGTTAATTCATCAGATGTGTGGCGCCGAATGCGATGGTTAAAAGGTTTAAAACGAGATAGTTTCATTGCATCTACAGGTAAAAAAGTAGAATTATTGCGTAGTTTGACCCCTGATTATGTTCAATCAGAAATGCCACTTTTTGTTCCAAGGAATACTGATTTAGAAAGTGAATTTTCTGAACAAGAGTTACAAAACTGAATTAAAAAGAAAGACACTGCACCGGGAGATAATCAGATTACATATATGTACAATGATATATCGCCTGCCTCAGGCTGGCAAGCGATTTTTACTCAGAATATACAATATAATTTTTAAATATTCCTTAGTGCCCGACCAATGGCGTAATATTAAAGTAATACCTATACCTAAACTTAATAATAATAGTAACGGAGACCCTAAATATAGACCCATCTCCTTAATGTCCTGTATATGCAAAATATTTCATACAATGCTATGTAAGCGAATAGAATGGTTTGTCGAGTCCAAAAATATTTTACCCTCAAGCACAAGCGGATTTAGAAAATACCAGTCGTCTGTTGATTGCGTAGTACGTCTTGTTTCCGAAATTCAAATAGATTTTTCCAAAAACATGACCACTGTAGCCGTTTTTCTGGATGTGCAAAATGCTTATAACGAAGTGCTTGTAGATCTACTTGTGGCAATTATGGACAGCTTAGGCGTTGGTACACGCATCTGTGAATATCTGTGGTCATTCTTAAGTCGAAGATGCTTAAGGATATTAGATCATTTCGAACATGAAGGTTTAAGTAGATGGACTGGAAGAGGTCTAGCGCAAGGTGATCCTCTATCTCCTCTACTCTTTAATATAATAACTCATAAATTATGTGTAGGACTTCAACACGTATCTGTACTTCAGTATGTAGATGATTTTGTTTTTTTCACGCAAAACAAGGATGTAGATCGCAGCATTTTGTTCCTTCAACTTACTTTAAATTCAATAGTACGTAGACTGAATTATTTGGGTTTACAAGCATCTCCAACAAAAACTAAATGTTGCAGTTTTCGTAGAAGCAGAGTATCACATGCACCTGACATAATAATTAATAATTGCCAAATCGAATTCGTTGATAGTATTAAGTACTTAGGTGTTTGGTTAGACAAGGGCTTATTATGGAATAAACACATTCATGAACTACAAGTTAAAACTATGAACATGATGAATATATTAAAAATTTTAGCCGGAGTATCATGGGGTGTACATCCTAAACATCTCCGTCGTTTATATATTGCGTTAATTCGTAGTAGGATTGATTTCAGTAGCTTTATTTATGACACGGCTGCAAAAACGCATCTGATGAAATTGGATAAAGTCCAGAATGCTGCAATGCGAATTATAGGAGGATTCATTCGAACCACACCTATACACGTTATGGAGTGTGAGCTATGTATTCACCCACTATCTCTAAGACGTCAATACTTAGGTACCAAATACTGTTTAAAAGTGCAAGCCCTTCAGACAAATTAACTATCTCTTTATTCGATAGGTTGTCAGCACTTTGTCATTTGAGATATTGGCAGAAAAACCTTTGCTTATTGAAATTTATAACGATATACGAGTCGAAATCAAAACTATTAGTAATCCTTTGAATATTTTCACGTTAGATACCTGGATGTCAAATGTAAATATAAATTTTATTCATACGGAAGTAGAAGGAATAAAACAAAAGAAGAATGAACGTGATAATATACTTAAGTTAAACTCTTTACATATGTTAAATGCTGTATATCCAAATTTCCTCAAGCTGTATACAGACGGATCAAAAACCAGTGATGGTTGTGGAGCAGCCTTTTATGTTCCCAGTCGTAATGTGGAGGAGAAATTTAAAATTGTATCTAAGGATAATTGTATTATGTCTGTGGAATTATTTGCAGTCTCAGAGGCATTATCCTACATTATAGGTTCTTCGGATCTAAGACAAGTTGTTATTCTAACTGACAGTCGAAGTGCCTTACAGCATATCGCTCGATGCGCTTCCGGCGCGCGAAGTGCCACAGTAGCATATGCAATTATAAGGAAAGTTATATTTCTTCTACATAGAGGTGTAGATCTGAGGCTGCAATGGATTCCATCACACTGTGGTATTTGGGGGAATGAGGTTGCTGATAGGCTTGCGAAGGAAGCAATTTCTGACGGTGTGGAAACTTATATTATACCAGAAATTACCGAATTTTTGGCTAAATATAGATACAAAATTTATGAAAAATGGAAAGATAGTTATATTAATACCAGTACCGTAAAAGGTATATGGTATAGAACATTGCAGCCGCATCCTCCTCAAATACCATGGTGTACAAACAGCAATATGAAAAGAGATCTCGTTGTGATGGCGCATAGGCTTCGCTCTGGTCACATACCACTTAACAAGTTCAACCATCTGATGGGGAGGGCTGAATCCTCTTCATGCTCAGTCTGTGGTACCCTAGAGGATGTTTTCCATCTTCTGGTCGAGTGTGACCGGAGCGAGACTATGAGAGCGGACATGATGAGTAAGCATCGTATAAATCCCTTCGACGTTGGCATGTTCAATGGAATACTCGCTGCACCCACGTGTGATGCGGCTAGATCCCTGTTCATGTTGCTGTTAAATATTTTAGCAGAATTTTTTAGTGTATTGTTATTATTTATGTATCTTTATTTTAGTGAACTTCTTTTAGCTAAACACGGCTGGCGTAATCACATGTGTGATTAAAGCCCTAACCAAATTAAAAAATTAAAAAAAAAACAGTTTTACTTAAAAATTGTTGCGAATAAAGTATTAAAAACATGTTTCAGAAAAAAAAAAATCTGTATCGTTGCAATCTGATTATGCCGAGAGGACTCCGTTTGCTACAAATGCTTACTAGACTAGGATGATTATCTAAAGACTTTTACGGTCTTAAATCTTATTTTTCTTCTCCTTAGCACTGCTAATGAGCGGCATTACATTCTAATTCGAGTATCAGTACCTACTTTCTTTTACTGGTTGATACGAGTATTTAGGCAACAGTTATGTTAAATAATACATTATTAATTCTAAAACATTGTTTTTTATTATGTGTATTTGAATGTTGTATGTTTTTTACAATTTTCCATTAAAGAGTTCAAATAAAATAATAAGGGTAAGCGGAAGTACTGAATAGTAGTATGAAATATTTATTTACTTGTCGATAGTCTAATCTGGTAAATGTGAAATGAAAGAGTGCTTGCTTATGTTTTACACTTAGAGTGGTTAGTTTTCGTAGCTCATTATCCAAGCGATTAAAAATTAATCTAGTCAAAAGTTTAATTTTTTTAAAAATTTTAAATAAAAGAAAGAAAGGGCAATTAAGTAGTTTAATATACATTATTTTTTCCTCATACCTTATCTAAACGCGTCGCGAATACTGTCATCCAAGTGCCATTTCCACAAACATTTTCTCCAAGAATGCTGCCATTACTGACTAACGAACTAAGATAAATAGGGAAAAAGTCTTGTCCGAAGCGCTGGTAGCCTGTTTGCGTAAACAGGTGTAAAATGGATCGTTATATGATCAGATTACCATAATGTTTGTTGTCGAAATATTCGCTCACCAAAACAGAATTTATAATGAGTGGGTCGACTGAGCTCACCGGATTTTACATGTTTATATGGTTCTGGTATTCGCTGAAATTACACCGACAATGTTATCATACTAATTAATTTTTTGCTTCTACCTGCTTTTCACAATCAGTTGAGGTATTTTCAGTAATAGATATGCTAAACAATGACATTGAACGCGTTTGTATTTCATATACAAATTAATAATAATTATTAAAAATTTGTAATATTATTTTGTAACGTTAACTATATTAGGAAGTAATTTTTATTACTAACAATTTATTACTTTGCTGCACCGTACATACTTTAATATCCCTAATTTTCAAAAGTGCTGTAACATTCATCTACTATACATAAATAATATTATACTGTACATACAACAATAGATATATAGTACTATATTCAACACATAATATGGTTGATTGGCCTGAACATGACTTTTATATTTTAGTTATAAATAAACCTAATTTAGCTTCTATAAATATTCGATAAGAGGATCAAATATTTATAGATTGAAAGCAGGTAGATTTATAGACTATTTTATCAGAAAATATTCTAATTTATTTTGATAGAATATACTGTAGAATATAAATTAGCAATGAAGTCAGTTTAAAACTGCCATAGCCTCAAAATAATGACAAACCTTGCAGATTTCTCGCAACGACTCATTCTGGCATCTGGCTAGCATCCAGCTGCAATCTGCTCCAGCTAACGTTTTACTATGATACATTTATTAATTTGTAATAACATTAAACGGTGCGCACTAATTAAAAGTTATACTCTACAGTAACTTAAATTTCTATTAATGTATCTTACTTGTTTTGCATGAACCCGTGTATCAACTTATATCAATACTAGTTCTAATTTTGTCTTTAACTCTTCAATTCCCAGTGTCACTTGTATGACACCTTACTAAAAAGAGGAGAGTAGTAATTTTTTAATGTGGTTTTGTCTTCGCTGAATTTATCTAAACTATTTTAGTAGAAGGGAAATACAAAATTAACATTAGACATGGAAATTGAAGAGTTAAGACAATTGGTAATACAATGCTAAACCGTAATATTTTTAGACATGAAACAGTAACTTCTCGGAAAATATTATTTTATAAATACGATAGAAATATTAACTATTGAGTTATCTCTATTTTCGTTGTCTAACAAAGAAAATAGCAACGTCACGTAAAGTACTGTCATAAATATCCGACTTTCGAGGAGATTTATTTTTGATATCCCGCCTGTGCGAAAGTATTTGTACACGTGCTCGGTATAAGAACCGTTTAAGATACTGGCAAGGATTATTGGTGTACGAGATCGGAAACATAATATTTATATAATATTTTTCGGCAAAACTATGTATTTGTAGCAATGCTTTACTAAAATCATAATAGGCCTTATTACAAAACCAGTGTTAAGTTAAGTAAAGGTGTAAACAGCGCCAGAAGTCAAATATAACAAAATATATTTTATTTCTAATAAAATAATTTACTTACAGTTGATATAGGGCTATATCAAAATTCAAGATACAAACAAGCTAGTTTTTGCAATGGCACACATACCAAAAACCCATAAAAAGCGGTATCTTGTTATCCTTGGATATTTAATAAATATGTCTTAAAATTTGGTATTTTCCAGAATAGGAGTCTCAGGATCAAAACTGGTCCAGATTTTAAGTGAATTCTTAAATATTTCTACTATAAATTAAACGGATATTTTCGATTTAACCCTATTAAATCCGTATTACCATTCAATGACTTACTCTTGGTCCGTCCGCCGTGTATGTACAGGCAAACCGTAAAAACATCCTATATACCCAGTTCTAAAGCGGTACCGGTTTAAAAATATTTTAAGATGCCAGAATAAAAAAAATTGTCAATTTTTTTTGTTTTGTTTTTATTTAGAAGTTGGACTCATGTTTAAGCTAGAAAATTATTCCATATATCACCCAAATAATTTTTCTTCGTATAATTTTTTTTTCTCATACAAAATTGCTTTCTATAAATATTACCATTTAATTTGTGTCTCTGGTTCGTTCAATCTGTTTGTTAGTTGCAAATAAACAATACGAAACTTTTCTTCCAAAGCAATCAAATTAATTCAAAATAACGACCGGTATAGAACTTCCTTTGATAAATACGGTGTATTAAGTACTTGATTGTAAAAGTTTTCTTTTAACTTTTATTAAAGTCGCCACTTAAACGAAAAGTTTTGGAGCGACAACTAATTGTTATTTATTTAATTACTAAACTTAACGGCCTATGGCCATCAATCTATTCAGCAGAGGCTTTTCTAAATATAATGTAAAATCGTTTAAAGCTTTTTATCCGACTTTAAAAAGGGGGAGGTTCTGTAATTTTTTTTATGGCATGACTCTGCTATTTATGAACCAAATTGGATAAATATTTCTTGATACATATAGGATATGCTCCCAGGTTGCGTAGAACTTAATATGGTGAACGTCTGATAATAATTTTCATTGATACAGCAAACTTAATATGTTTGGGCTCATTTTAATCAAGCTTTTATCTTACGCTAAATAATCTGACAAACAGCAACACGAAAAATTGCTAAATAAAAACATTTTTATAATAAACTTCAACCGACTTCAAAAAGTAAATTATAATCCTTAATCTATTAATTAGGCTATCATTTTTGAAGTCATTGCATAATCTCGGCACATAAACAAAAATCTTTAAATATTTAAAAAATAAAAATAATATATTCATAATTTATTGATTCAGAATAATACATTATACATTTCAAGTTACGTTGACGCCTGCTCTAGTCGTTTGACTGTGTCACAGACGTCAGCGCCCACCACCAAAACCATACAAATATGTTGTTCTACGGGGTGTGTGTTGTGTGTCTATGTACACAAGAGTGTGAGTAAGAAAGTGAGTGTTGAGTTTACACGTATAAGTTTATATATTTTTAATATGTTCAGTTCGTAAATAATCGAGCTCGATCAGGTAATCTCTAAATTTGCTCTTAAGATTGTAGAAAGACAGGAGACAGATATTAAGAGCTGTATTTAATTGATTGTAGAATCGAGTGATTAACATTATAAAGTGCATAGACGTTTTTTAAAAGACCCAGATCCAAAAAAAGAGTAACATGCCTAAAGCAACAGTTTGGAGTACAAAGAGTTGCCTCACAATTAAATATATTTATCTATTGAACTCACGTTTACACATCTTTAATTTAATGTACTGGACATTAGTTAGCATCATGAAATTATTCAAATAAAAGTAGCTAAAATTCTGATGCCCGCAACTGTTATTGTTATAATAATGAAAACAATATACAAAATAAATAATTGGAGAAGTTCAATACAAATTAGATATTAACTACGACAATACCAGTGATAGTTTGTGTCTACACACTGTACCTAAGACCTAAGGCTGAAGGGGCAACAGACCTATAATATCAGTGATAGTTTATGAGACAACCCGTCACTAAAAACCACCATTCAAGGCGGTAAGAGTCTAAAATATCAATGGCAATTGTGTCTACAGGCCGTACCTAATTAACACTCCGGATGATGTATATTCGTTACACAGGTACCACCTACTTAGTAAATAAATCCCTATACAGATATACCGTTGTTTCAAATAATTATATAATTACTTTTTACATTATTTTAAGATAGAAATAAAATTAAATGGTATAATTATTATGATGTGATCGAAATGAGAAGAATCGGATTTTAAGAAAAACTGAATATATGGTAATCTAATCTATTATATGCAAACATAAGTTAAAATCGGTTTCTCGTCATTATCGACTGAACATTTTACTTATTTATTTAACCTCTCGTCCGTGGAACCCCATTACACGATCTTGAACTTAAAGCTGATATTTTTTATCCCTTATGTATTAGAATTTTATAACTCCCATTAGTTTTATCAATAAAATATATTTCTTTATGTAATTTCATACACTATACTTGACTTCGAATTGCATTACAACAGTTCTATGAGAAAAAATGTGAGTTACTGAATAAGGTAATGACTTTTTACCGTGTCCTGTAATGGAACACGTCACTGATGAATGGTTTAGGACATCCGTAAATAAATTGAACTGACATGTGAAATGAGCCTATTAAATTGTGATAGCTATACGCCTAGATAGTTGGCAATGCAGATAGGCAATAGTAAAAAATCTCAAAAATTGGTTGGATTTAGCTAAATAGATGCCAAATGATAGACCTGATAGAAAATTCGATATTTATTGGACAGTACCTATACATTATTAGTAATATAAGTTTTAACAGTGTAGCTATAAAACAAACTATTAATGTGATCCATGCTAGCAAAGGTATTTAGTTGGGTTTAATAATGTATGTAGCATTTGTTTAGTAATTTGTTTATGTTACAGAAAATTACAGTAGTTTTTTCGACGTTTCTTTTCTAGGTAGTCGATTCCAAAACACTAGTAGATTCAATAATTTTCCTAATGACCATTCAAGCAAAGGTTTGTATCTACTAGAGATATCCTTGCGATGCCATCAGCCATACTCCTGCCGGTAAAGTGGACATGTATTTTAATAAGCTAAAAATACAGACCGTTTCTAAAAACATTTCAATAAAAAAATGAAAATAGAAAATGTGAAAGTAAGCTACTTTTAAACATTGTATGGAATTATGCGATTAAAACAAAATCTCGTTAATTGTTCTTAACAATAGTAAATTATAATAAACTTAATACAAAATAAATTATAGAAATGTTTCATACTAATATAAATGTATATGTGCCCGTGCATCATTACAAATGTCAGGTTAAGACTAATAAAGTGACCGTTACTGAGGCAGACTAATATAAGAAGAATTATTGCACTTGGTACCTCCAGCGCCATTTCAAATGCACGCCACTTACTGTAGGTTGATGGTCTACCCCATGGGTCGGCTTATATATGGGCCAAAAATATTATGAGTATATTGGTGCGGGCCACATTTCACCTAATAAACACAATTTATTAGATAAAGCTATTTTTTGCATTTTTAATCATATTTAATGTTACTCTCATTTTACTGACTGCAATCGCTTGAACTGAATTTCCGGCTTCCGCACACACAAAACAATGAAATAGAAACTTATTTCTATATAAATGTTTTTAATTTATTGCCTACGGTGCGGCATTCTGTGGAACGGCTCTTACTTGCGCGGGCTGCACCGTAGTGGCTTACGGGCCGCATGCAGCCCGCGGGCCGCTGGTTGCCGACCCCTGGTTTACACTATAAAACCATGCAGAACCGCGAAAACGAAGTGGTTGACGCGAACATTTTTAGTGTGCACTTTAGAGCTGTGGAATAGTTTACTGAATACCGTTTTCCACAGAACTAAGAGATGAGGGCGTTTAAAAGGACATTGAACAAAGTATTTCTTGATCGGCAACGCAATAACGACGTTTCTTATGTTACAGTTGTCATAGGCAAAAGTACCGTAACCACTTGCCTTCAAGCCATCTAACAGCCATCTGTAAGCCTGCTTGCCAACAAATATTCGTGATAAATTGAAAAAATCTTGATAAATGAAAAGTGAAATATAATACAAAAGACATTCAGCTCAAGTGGAAAGGCATTTGGTGAACGTAACTCTGCGCTGCTTTAGTACTTCTTGTCCGCTGAAAAGCTTTTAATGCAAATTACAAAAGACTTGTTTATTCTTGCCATATTATCTTGTTATATTAATGAACGCGCACAAAGATTTTCATATTTATCAATACGTAAAATATTTATAAAAATGCTTTATATATTTTAAATTTAAGCTAAGACTAAAGTAAAACGTTTCATCATCAACAGCCCATTAAATGAAATATTGAAATTAACAATGAATTTTCATATGTTCGTTTATAAACATCACTGAAATATAGAATCTGAACTTTGTATTTATTCAATATGATTTTCAAAGCAAATATACATAATTCAAGTACGCGGCGTGTACTACATATTCATTAGGTTCATGTTAATTAGGTTCGGCTCCCCGCTGTCCCGTCGCCTCATGTCTACCACCTCATCTACTGACTCGCAGATTCATTGTACAATCATTTTATACGTTATATCTATAATATAAAAATGAATCGCTTAATGTGTTGATAAGCGCGAAAATCGAGAACGGCTGAACCGATTTGGCTGATTTCTTTTTTGTTGTGTTTGTTGAAGTCTGGGGAAGGTTATTACGGAGAGAAAAATTAAAAAAAATGTCTGATAAAGTCTAAAAACAACAATTTTCTATATTCTCATACAAAAAATTCGTAATAATATTTAAAAGTCAATTTGAACTTTAACACCATACCATAAAGTTTAAATGTTAGTGGACGGGTTCCGGGTAGGCAAAACAATTGAGTGACGTATAAATATTAATGTCAATATTTGTCAATTTTTATACATATAGCATTAAGGCCAGGTTCCTTCAAACACTTTTCAAAAAACAGCCGACAGGCCAATAGGTTTTGGCAGAATGAAATCTGACGGGGAAGCTATTAACATTAAAAAAAACAATGTGACTTTGTTTTAGAGAAATAGGGCAGAACAAGGTCTGCCGGGACAACTAGTATTTCATATAAATGAGTATGACTACTGTAATTGATTTTACAATCATTTTATACGCTATACCTCTTTTTTGTATAGGTTCTATAATAGTAACGGCACTACGTATGATAGTAAAACAGACAACAAGGGCGCAGTAATCCGAAAACCGACTTCAACTATCAAGAGATTGGATACTGGTTGTCGATAATCGCCGTAATTATCTATCTATAACCCACCTGCTCAAACATCCCTACAGACCCAAAGTCATGTTGGAACGAATGCACTGCCAAGTGACAGGTTCTTCTAAATAGGTAAATTATGCCCATTCCAATTTATTCTATATACAATACATTCATTTGTAACCGACTTAAAATACATATTTATTTATTTATTATAGGTATAGCAAGCCATTCAATTTTAAAAGTAAAACTATAAAGTGTAGACACAGACATCTTAGTTATTGATTTTTATTAAACATATATTTAAACAAAGAAAATCGTGGTGAAATTTTGATTGCACATGATAATTTTAAAATAAACTTATTTTAATCTACCAGCTTGAACAAGAAAGAATACTCTTTTTCTGTGTCTACTATTTATTTGTTTGTACTTTGTTTGTATATCTAAACTTAGCGCCAAATTATTCAACTGATTAAATTGAAACTTGGCAATTAGTTATGATTATACAATTTTACATATAGTTTATAAATAATTAACGGCATTCCAAAGTCTATACCTTCAATCTTAAAAAGCTTTTCATATTTAAATGTGATATACAAAAGTAAGCACTTCCTGATTACTGTAATGAGTCCGCCTCATTTATGCTGAGTCGACGAGAAAGGGATCAAATATTTTTATATAAAATGCTGAATAATGGATATGACTGTAATTTTTGACTCGATAATTCTCGTTTCAGTTGTTTTAGATTGTGTTCGCGATGCAATACTTTGTTTAATATACCAGTCAAAAAAATAGGTACGTCGGTCAGAGATGTTCAAAATGTAATCATGATTAAATCCATTTAAAACAATAAGAAATGATAAATGTGTATACAATCTGGGATTTTGTAGTGTTTAAAACATAAATAAGCAAAATGCAGTCATATTAAAGGTAAAAAACGTAAAATGTAATCGTTAAATCATTTTTATTAATCTGATTACATTTTGCCCATCTATGACGTCGGTAATACATCTATATATAGTTTTTTTTTTCTTATTAATCAGCTTCAATTGTATTATATTTCAGCATACTGTGAAAACTTGATTGACTTAAATATATACTGTTATGCTCATTGTTAATATGGCAACACTAATCGTTGTCTTGACGTCAAAGCGAACTATTTATATGGCCACACCATTTCTTTGCCTTTATATATAGCTTCCGCGAGGTTGAATAGTCCCGATCGATCAAACAGTGAGGTATACACACACACTAATTTCACACCACGACACCGGCGTCGCCAGCGGCGCCGAAGAAGGATAGTTCAGTCAACTGCTGCTAACCGGTATGTTTTCGCACCGAGGCGCAGTTCCACTTCGTCGCAGCCTTGAGTTTCTTTCGGCGTTTCTTCTCAAGGTAGTCACTTCCGAAACGCTGGTAGATCATCCGTAGGGTTAGTACTTTATTGGCTGGCGGTCCAAGTCGAGGTTCGTACCCACAGGGGTGCCCTTGCATTGCCAGCCAACCCAAAAACTCGCTGGCTCAGCACCTTCTGTGCTCGCCCCCTTAGCCCGGTTGAACTGTAAATGCCTTTCCCGGCAATCAGTAGTTACAACGCTTCAAAAAAAAAAAGGTTGAATAGTCAGTCATCTGTCAGCTCCCAAGCGAGAAACAAGTCTAAAGAGAGTATCAAAGTGAGCCAACTAAAAGTGGAATTGATTATCAGGATTCATTTTAATATATTTCAGAGCGAGTTTTACTATACTTAGTGTATTGTTTTAAACATGTTCTAATCATTGTTTGTTATCCTTTTAATTAATTAATAAATATCGCAATATTATTGCATGTATCATCTATGTATAATTTATTGTAATTCCCTCTATCGCGCTAATGAAGTAGTATTTGGGCTATAATAACCTACTCCCTGGAGGAAAAGCACCGCAAGCCTAATCATGTAATCCTATTGATTGCCGGCGCTAACGAGATTTTGGAGATATAAGTTGCGACAGGTACGGATCCACAAATCAGCGAAACAAACATTGATCAAGATTTTAGTATAATAATGTGGTGCGAATTTGAAATATACATTAAAAATGTTTAAACAAAAATAGCGAGTTGTTCTGATATAAATTCCTCGATATAAACGGCCAACAAAATATTATTTAATAAAATATAAATAAAAAGTTAATATATATTCTATGATACTCTTATAGATAATACAAGTTTTAATGTATCCACAATGTAGCTTTTTTTTATTTGAGAAAATCCCTACGGACTTCAGGGGGCAGTGAGGGCCGCCCCTCGGTGTATCGGACTTGCACCGACTAAAATCCCTGAGGTGCTTCTTCTACCCGTCTGCTGGGGCTGCGGCGGCAGATCGGGCTTTCGGGATTAGCAATAGCTTCCTGATCTCACTCCGCCGCCTCCTTAATCTTCATAACTTTCTCAATGTAGAAAAGGACTGCCTGCCATGCTCTGTCACTGCCAACCATCAAGAAAACGAGCCCCAGCAGCGAGACATCACCACCCACCACCCTGTCCCAAAATATAGCTGAACTGAGCCATTACATTCATTATTATGTAGAAATCTTAATAATATATCATAAAATAAAGTACAAGTTTCTATCTATTATTCTGGTTACATAGTAAATCGCAGCAGTTACAAATAAATAAGCAATGCCTTATGTAAGCGGAAAACTATATGTACACTGTTTCATACTGTGCAGATTACCAGCCTTAGTCTGGATATTCTAGCAGGTCTTGATTGTTAAGGGCTGTAATTGAAACAATTGCGCGCATTGTGTGAATACGAATTGAAGAATGACCAAATGAGCGTGAACACATTACAGTTTGTAACAATAAATTATGTACATAAAATTCAAAAGTAAATTGTAGATGCGCGAATTTGCTTCCAAAGTTTACCAGGCGCTTATTTCACCAGAACACATACTACGCATTATCTTGTTTTTCATGGATTCTTTGGCATTTTAGACAAATGTTATATGATAACAGATAGTTTTGACAACTGCATCTATAACTTTAAAACGCCTTTAGTTTTCAAAATCTAAATATTTGTCTACCTGTTATTTTAATCCTATTATTTCAATCAAACCAAGCAAAAAAGGGAAAGGAAGGAAAAAAAGGGAATCAAGCAAACAGCCCATTCGATAGTAAGCAGTCACCTATAGCAAGAAGAGTTAGTTATCTATTTTAGGAATTTGTGATCAAGTTAGTATCATTAAATATCATCTAATTTAATGAAACATAGATAATATATAATAATAGATGAGATAACTGGCAGAAATGTCGTGACAGGATGCTGAGTCGTTAGTTATATCAGTAAAGTAAACACTGGTGCTCGCAATTGTAAGCTGCCCTTGCTGCAGCCAGGTGGATGAAACTCAATTAGCAACTATTATTCAAACGGCGAAGCGACGAGAACCCAAAAGTTTCCTTGACTATTTCGTAATTAATTTTGTTACTAGCTCCCCCCTATTTATTTCACAACAAATTATTTATAAACTTTTACACGCACAACTTTGTAACACGAAAATAGAATTACCAAAAGAATTATTTCAAATGAAGCTATAAGGGAAACTTTCAGACGATTTTCACGCCGCCTACCGAAGTAGTGGTCTGTAACGACCATATAAGGCCGATTGCTTTCTTAAACTTGGCCCATTTGTAACTCCAGCCAGGAAGAATTGGAACTTCTTTATTGTGCGAAAGTTAAGGATGTGAACGACTATTTCCATTCGTGTCGAGTTGATACTGAGTGTACGGGTAATAAATTACTACTATGGAAAGATATATATTCATAAAAAGCCCGATAATATACTAATATATTGATAATTTGAAGGAATCATACTATAAACAGTCAAAGCCCATTTTCATATTAAGCTAAGACTGCACTAAGCAGCGAAGAAACTGCACGGCGCGATCATGATCCAACGTAACCTTGTCGTACAGTTTCATTGTTGCGCATACATAATATAATAATAATATTTATTAACAATTACGCTCATTGACCTACTCCCAAATTAAGCTTGCGCTTATACTATGGGTACTAGACAAAGATATACATACTTAAAACATATATATAACTCTGACTCTTGACAAACAAGTCTGCCTATCACAGAAAAGTTTCTCACTATCGGGATACGAACTCAGGACCTTAGCATTTTAAGTAAAGTCGTACAAACTGCGCTATCAGGCCGTCAAAAATACATAAAAGAAATATTGCGCATAATGCATTATCATATAAATTTGCAAATAAGCAATATTTGATTACATACCGTATTGCGTGTTTCTGCTGCTGTATGCAGCATACTGTCCCATATTAACAATAAAAAATGTAAAAACAGAATAACACTCAGCTACGGTGCAAAGTAGCCCTGGAATTACGTCACATTAATCAAAATGAATGTAGAACGCTTGCTCATCGTGCGCACCTTCATAATGTATAATTTACCAGGGTCTAATTTAAATTATAAATGATGACGTCACGCCGCTTCACCCCGCATATTGCTTGAAACAAGGCGTGAATTGGTCCGCGCCGTGGAAAGTCCCATATTAACATAGTAAGGAACCCATTTCCATTATCATCCCCAATTTTGTGCTCGGGAGGCACTTAAGCACTTAATGGATCTCGGCTCTCCGTAATTTACCGGGACGTTGGATTGAATAAAATCGTAAATCTTAACACTAACTGAGCGAAGGTGTTATTACCGAAAATTATGCGATATTATTCACTGTCATCGAAAATTCCAACTCTCCGATTTCTCGTATTTGTTATCCCCATTGATTCTGAATAACAATTCATACTACTAACAAATTCTTATATTTTTTATGAATAAGCTTATATTTCAAATATTTCCTATGGCTTCTTAATTTTAAGGTAGAGAAGAATTAAAACTCTAGTTCTCAATAGGGTATTTTAAATTTTATCTTTTTCCTCTACCGTCTTTTTTTTTCAACTACGCACTGGGATGCATCCCATTTAAAGCATAAAAAATCATTATCTCGTTAGGCTTGGACATGTAACACATATGCCTAAAATTTAGTCCAATTTAGACTCTCAGACTGCTATTTTTGTAAACACCAAATAGCCAATATATTTATAAAATCTTAAAGTATAGGAAGGAAATACTTTTTCTGTTTTATATGGGATGCACACCACTGCAACTAAGTATATACAGCATAAAAACAAAAAACAGGATTTATCAATAAATATAATTTCACAATAGTTCAGACGTGCAGAAGCTAAGTTTAGATGATCAGTCGCAATGGAAAGGGAAGCAGACGGGCCTAGTCTAGTTTTATCCATCCGCAAATAAATCAGATCAATAACAGTATTGCGCAGACGAATGTCTGTACTAAAAATCATTTTATCCAGTTATCCATCTGTTGATTTTATGTATTTATTGCTTTTGACAGAGCAATATAGTACACAATAATGTAACTATTTTCTATTCAAAATGTAACTGACATATTTTAAGTTATTTCGATTATTGTAAAAATTACAAATCTATAAAAAAAATTAATTGCGCTGGGTGGCCCCGCTGGTCATTTGGCATTTGCTGAGCTAACTTCCTTTTGGCGCATCATCACGCGGAGGAGGGTCTATATCCGAGGCCTTTCGCCCTAAAGCCGAAAATGACGCCCTTGGCGACGCACTTGAGGGAGTGCGCCGTCCGTGGATCCAGGCGAGAGCAGTGTGCGATTGGTTCCCGCGCACTGCCAAGTCATGTAAACGAGTGAGGAGTGGGTGGCCACTTTCACCACCCCTCCCGTGCATTAGCAACAGGGAGAGGCCTACTTTAAGGCTAAACGTCGCTGGGCGCCGAGGAAGTGTGCACTGATGTAGCCCCTAGGAGGAACACCCCGCTACTGGCGAATCATCACGACTAGTGATGAAAATGTCCGGGAATTTTTGGAAAGTGCCCAAAACTTCCGAGAACATTTCGTAAATTCCCGGGAGTATTCCCAAGGAAGTTTAAGGGCACTTTGGGAAAATTCCCGGGCATTTTCATTACTAATCACGACACTATTTGTTTTTGTTGTTTTCTGTCTTTACTCGTATTAACCTATCTTTCTGTGTTGTATGTATGTTACGTACCAAATAAATGTTTTATTATTATCTTTATTCATCATAATTAAACCATTTTTAAATTTTAAAATATATACTTATAAAAAGAAAGCATATAAATTTTAAAATATAAAAACATGTAGACCTATAGGGGTGAAGCCTAAAGTCCAAGCCGCCGGTAGTTAAGAACTCAGAGTGAGGAACTTCCTAACAATGCGTGCCGTATCGAGTAATACTGCCTCCTGTATCCGGCTCTTGATCCAACAACTAAGCGAGAACCTCTTAAGATGGTAATCGAGGCTCTTTACGACCAGTCCATAAGTCGATACGACTATCGGGACAATAATCTCAGAATCTAAATATTTGCGAGATTTGTGTGCGAGATCTAAATATTTTGATGATTTTTCTTTTTCAGCTTTCACGAGATTCTCATCATGTGGTATGGTGATATCAACGAGTATTGCCCGGCCCACCGATCGATCTACTACCACAATGTCAGGTCTATTAGCAAAAATAGTCCTATCAGTGTTAATAGATCGATCCTAGTACAGCATTGCACGACTATTTTCAAAAACTAGCTGAGCTACATACTGATCATACTATTATTATTATTATGTCTGAAAGATGTGATATTTTTTCCCATTTCTGGGGTTCTACTTCTTACCGCTGGTTTGTGGCCAAACGGCAAGAAGGCTTATTCTGTGCAAAGAAATTTCTTAGTAAATTGGCAAGTATTTAGTATTAAATCTTTCTGTATGGTGGTGTATGTTAGAGGATTTATTATTATTAAATTCAGGTAAAGTGTACATTGATATATTAAGGGATGTATGGATTAATATATTCATTAAAGGACATCTAAGTATTATCTCGTAAAGTTTGATTCAGAAACGGAAAAAATGCGTGATATCATATTTAAAATAAAAATCAATATGATTTAAGTATTTTATCTAACACCGTTACCATTGATTTAAATTATTTACATTAAAATAGGCTCACTACATAAATTTCTAGATATTTCTAGGTATGTAAACTAATATTTAATCAAATGCTAATCATAAATACAAATCCACGTATTTTAGTAGCCTTGTCCAAAACACAATCATATACACGTTTTGGTCCTATGGGAAATAGAAACTCCAATACGTGCGACACAACGGGTAATAAAACATTGTTCCACGTGTTCTCATGTAAATCCCATATCTACATAAGAGATGGAATCCCTAGCGACGTGTTATTCCAGGCTTTTACCAGGCTTCGTTATGCAAGTTTGATATAAATCTTCAAAGCGCAATACCTGCCGATATGTCCATTAATAGTAAAACAATAACAGTTTTAAGGAAATACACAAAGACATAGAAATATTAAAAAACAACATGTATGTTCAAATTTAAAAACTCTTAATTATTTATTAGTGTTTAATTGTATTAATAACTAGCTGTCCCAGCAGACCTTGTTCTGCCCTATTTCTCTAAAACAAAGTCACATTGTGGACTGTACCTGCCTCTCACGCGACTAGTCACCGGGTCGAGGCTGCACAGGCGTCGGCTCCTCGTCAGCTCCAAGCTCCTCAGCGGTCGCACGGACACAAATCGCTACGCGCTCGCGCATGTATAGCGGAGAGAGATATAGAGAGAGATAGAGATTCACTCGCGGAACAGTCTTCGTATTGACAGTTGGCTAACGTCTTTGTAGAACACTAGCGCGGGTTTGAGCGGGGGCGGGTTCGTCCTTATTCCACGGACGCGGGCTTTGTTCTTGAGGTGGAGAAAGAGTCACTCGCGTAAGTCTTTGCGTAATAACACTTGGTGGACGCCTTTGTAGAACGTTAGCGCGGGATTTAGCGGGAGCGGTGTGCGGTGTGTGAGAACGTACTTTCTCCGCGGGCTCGGGCGTCTCACTTTGAGGTGGAGAAAGAGTCACTCGCGATAAGTCTTAGTAATAACACTTAGAGCGGGAGCGGGTGCGGTGTGCGAGGACGTACTTTCTCCGCGGGCTCGGGCGTCTCACTTTGAGGTGGAGAAAGAGTCACTCGCGGTAAGTCATAGTAATAAAACTTAGAGCGGGAGCGGGTGCGGTGTGCGAGGACGTACTTTCTCCGCGGCCTCCGGCGTCTCACTAATTACTTTTTTGAAGTATTTTGAAAAGCGTCGCTTGCTTATTTTGGCGTCATAATGCGGTGATTTTATTGGTTGATTTTGGCGGCAACCAATGATTTTTAGCGTGTAAGAGCGGTTTGTCCAAAGTGTGGAAAAGGGAAGGAAAATATAAGGATAGCGGGTTAAATATTTAAATTGGCTTGTCCATTTCTGGCCTGCCTTGGAGGAACTCCAACATGTCTCTTCGTAATTATTATATAATTGCGGTTTATTAATTTTAAAGCGGTTTATAGCGGTTTTTTTTTTTTTTTTTTTTTTTAAAGCGGTATTTAGCGGGTTGTTTTTTATTTATTTATTGCGTTGGCAATGGCGCAGCGTGGCGAAAATTTCGAAGAAAACTGCCACTTTTAGTTTTAATTTTTAATACGTGGTTAATTCCGTTCTTGCCAGGATATACCTCATCTACCATACCTAGAGGGCAGCAAAGGACTGGAAGTTTATCTTCTCTAAGAATAACCACTTGCCCTTTTTGTATAAGGATATTCACTTTCGAATGCGGTATACACTTTATGTGTGTCTTTTCATAGCGGAACTTAAAATGAGCGATAACAGATTTTATCAGCTGCATAATACATGCGCAGCAACAATTCTTAGCGGTCAAGTGTTGTCTTTTTTAAGCGGTGCGTTTTTTTTTTTTAATGAGAGCAGTGCAATATAACTTTTGCTGTGATGTGCGGGTGGTTCAAGTGAACCCATACGAATAAGTATTACAGCACCGTAACATTTTTCGCTAGCGTCAGCTATACCAAGCAACGCTATGTTAGTATGCGGAGAAATATCCAAATACCTTGGAATTTTAATGTTAGTTATCAAGTTCTTTGATAATTTGAGATCATGCTTGAGCGATATCTATTGGAACCTTGTGATCCCAACATAAATTGCGTTTCTAACATTTTTGTATGATAAGTTTCATACGAGCGGTAAGCGATGCGAGTAGACCGAGAGGGTCAAATAAAGTAGCGGTTTGAGCGAGAATTGTGCGTTTTGTAAAAATAGCATTAGTATTGATAAAAAGTATTTTAAAATAAAATTAGAGTAAGTTAATAAGAATTTAAGAAATTACGTTTATAAGAAGGAGAACGCGGTTGCGAGTAATTTTTAAAAGATAAAGAAGCAATATAGCGGTCGTCTGATTGACGCGAGGCATTTTCTGTAAAAATGCGTTCACACTTAAGATCATCAGGACTTAATACTTTTCGCGGAGGAATAGCTTCGAGATTTCTGAATGTTTGTATTGATTCATTGTGAGATAAATCATCATTATTAATTAATGCGTGAAATGAATGTTTATTATTCTCATGCCCGGTGTGCACGGGCAAGAATGAGTCGTATTCTGCTTGACCCATTAAAATGTATCCTAATGTGGATTGTAACGCGATAATAGATGAGTGCGGACATTCAATTTTGTTTGATAATAGCAATTGAGAGAATAGAGATACACCAATAAGACATTCGATTTTTGAAGGAATGTGGAAATATTCATCCGCTAATTGAATATTTTTAAAGTAATCTAAAAATTTTGTATTTATCTTTTTATCAAGTAACTTTCGTGAGATATTATTAACTACAGCGGCTTTAATTGTATATTTATATCGGTCATCATAGCGTGACATAAACGTGACAGTTGTATGTCCTAATACCGAATTTTCGGATAATCCCATACCATACACTTTAGAAGGTTTGTATACTATGGGGAGATTTAAGCGGCGACAGCACGACTCAGTAATAAAATTTGCGTTTGAGCCGGTGTCTAATAATAAGCGAATCGATGAATTTTTATTAGTGTTAGTTAATACATTAACACAAGCGGTAGGTATTAAATCGTATAAATAATTATTATTTGAAGCGGGAGGATTTGATGTCATTAAACATTGCGAATACTGAGCAAGATTCTGCTCAGCATGCGGTTGCGTATTTGCAGCGTTTAGTTCAATGCGTGCTGGAGACACAGCGGTGTGCGAACTGAACTCAGTGGCTTCAGTTCGACGCGGTTGTAAAGCAACGTTAGCTAGATGCGGCGTAGGCGCAGCGCGATAAGCGGTTTGGTTGTTCGCAGAACGTAGGTTCTGCTGCGGACGCGTAGGTGAAGAGCGGTGAGCGGACTGATAATACGCGGGGTGCGAGTTCTGTTGCGGGCGCGTAAGTGAAGTGCGATAAGCGGGTTGGTAGTACGCGGGGTGCGGGTTGCGTTGTGTGTAAAAATTATTTAAATGTATCATCGTATGATGACGTTTATTGCAAAGATTGCAAGAGCGGTTCGATTTACATTTATTAGTCGAGTGAAATCCAAGACAATTTTTACACAAATTATTTTTAATTATTATTTCATATCTTGTTTGCGGCTCTAAATTTCGGAACTGAGTACACAAGTATAAGGCATGCTTCACATTGTGACACACAATGCATGTTGCATTGTAATTTGGTGCGGGGTGGTTTACTACCAAAGCTTGGAGCGGTTTATTTTTAGGATAATTATAATTTTTAAAATTTTCATTAGGGTTGACACGTTTCGACTGAGAATTAAGTTGTAATTGCGGTCGTGATAAAACTTTGCTCTGTTCTTTGACAAAAGCAGATAGCGAACTAAAAGAGGGCATTTTATCTTTGCGGTGTTGTTGGTCGAATAATTGAGCGGTTTCTTTATCTAATTTACTCAAACCAACACTAGTAAAAATAAAATCAGATAAGTCATCAATATTTAAAAGTTTTAATGCCGAAACTGAAGCGCAGTACGTTTCTATAAAATTATCTAAATTTTGAGAGGAGGCGGTTATAAGAGGTTTAAAACTAAATATCTTTTCTAGATATTTATTAGCCAACGTTCTAGGGTCCTGGTAACGTTCCACTAGCATGTTCCACATCACATGGTAGTTGGATGCGGTGGGCAACACTTCTGATGTGATAGATAAAGCAGGCCCTGACAATTTCGAAACTAAATATTGAATGCGTTCGGAGTCAGTTAAGTGTTTATTATCATGTATCATTTCTTTAAAGTTTTGATAAAAAAGCGGCCATTTTTCAGGTTGTCCTGAAAATGGAATCAAATCTAAAGTTGGCAGTCTATGCTTTGGTTTAGAAATTTCAATACCCACATTACATTGCTCTTTATGTAATAGAGATTCAAAATATTTAACGCGGTTATATAAATCGTCAAAAGCTTCTACGGCCTTAAATGACGGCTCAAAATCAGGATTTAATTCCTCTTTGCGTGTATTAAGTTTTTCAATAACTTGAATAAACTCGGTGCGAATTTTTTCTATATTAAATGCATTAGCTAGAAATATCTCCTTCTCTTCAAGAGTTGGTGCGGTTTTAATAGAGTCATAGGCTCGTTGAACCATAGAAAATAATGATTGGCTTTTAGCCTCAAGAACTTTTATTGAAGTCATTTTTATAAACTTTATGAATTAAATAATGCGAATGCGATAATTATTATTTAAAGCGGAGTATAATTTTTAAGTATCTTTATAAGAATAATTCGTTATAATAGTTTTAAAAGAATGAAAATTAATTTTAATTTGGTGCGGTGCGGAATAAACTATTTTGAAATTTGGATCCGTATAGAACGGGCCTTATCTTATAGTTCACGGTAGGTCAAGGTTACACGTGTTCTATTTTTGGAATTTTGCAAATCAAGGTTACGCGTTTGAGACAATTTAAAAAATGAAAGTTTTAACTTGACGAAGCGATTATTATTATTAACAAGCGAGTTAATTTTTATTACAAATATTTTATATTATATTTATTGATGCGGCCTATTTACTTATTCTTTTGAATAAGGATATTTTAATTATTTCGTGATTATTACACGTCGAAATATTTATTTGGAGCGATTAGGCGGGAATAATTTTTATTATTTGAACACAATATGGCGGAGTAATGCGCCAGCGCGGGAATGTGTCGATGCACGTTTTTGGCGGTAAAATGTTTGAAGCGTCTTTTTGAATTTTATATGTTTTTAGGAATTTAGGATTAGGAGAAAGGAACTACAAGGATCCGGACTCGAGGGACCACACACTGGACTGTACCTGCCTCTCTCACGACTAGTCACCGGGTCGAGGCTGCACAGGCGTCGGCTCCTCGTCAGCTCCAAGCTCCTCAGCGGTCGCACGGACACAAATCGCTACGCGCTCGCGCATGTATGGTGGAGAAAGATAGAGATTCACTCGCGGAACAGTCTTCGTATTGACAGTTGGCTAACGTCTTTGTAGAACACTAGCGCGGGTTTGAGCGGGAGCGGGTTCGTCCTTATTCCACGGACGCGGGCTTTGTTCTTGAGGTGGAGAAAGAGTCACTCGCGTAAGTCTTTGCGTAATAACACTTGGTGGACGCCTTTGTAGAACGTTAGCGCGGGATTTAGCGGGAGCGGTGTGCGGTGTGTGAGAACGTACTTTCTCCGCGGGCTCGGGCGTCTCACTTTGAGGTGGAGAAAGAGTCACTCGCGATAAGTCTTAGTAATAACACTTAGAGCGGGAGCGGGTGCGGTGTGCGAGGACGTACTTTCTCCGCGGGCTCGGGCGTCTCACTTTGAGGTGGAGAAAGAGTCACTCGCGGTACTGTACCTGCCTCTCACGCGACTAGTCACCGGGTCGAGGCTGCACAGGCGTCGGCTCCTCGTCAGCTCCAAGCTCCTCAGCGGTCGCACGGACACAAATCGCTACGCGCTCGCGCATGTATAGCGGAGAGAGATATAGAGAGAGATAGAGATTCACTCGCGGAACAGTCTTCGTATTGACAGTTGGCTAACGTCTTTGTAGAACACTAGCGCGGGTTTGAGCGGGGGCGGGTTCGTCCTTATTCCACGGACGCGGGCTTTGTTCTTGAGGTGGAGAAAGAGTCACTCGCGTAAGTCTTTGCGTAATAACACTTGGTGGACGCCTTTGTAGAACGTTAGCGCGGGATTTAGCGGGAGCGGTGTGCGGTGTGTGAGAACGTACTTTCTCCGCGGGCTCGGGCGTCTCACTTTGAGGTGGAGAAAGAGCCACTCGCGATAAGTCTTAGTAATAACTGGCCAATGTCTTTATAGCACGTTAGCGCGGGTTTTAGCGGGAGCGGTGTGCGAGTAGGTACTTTCTCCGCGGCCTCCGGCGTCTCACTTTGAGGTGGAGAAAGAGTCACTCGCGATAAGTCTTAGTAATAAAACTTAGAGCGGGAGCGGGTGCGGTGTGCGAGGACGTATATTCTCCGCGGCCTCTGGCGTCTCACTTTAAGGTGGAGAAAGAGTCACTCGTGATAAGTCTACTAATAACACTTAGAGCGGGAGCGGGTGCGGTGTGCGAGGACGTACTTTCTCCGCGGCCTCCGGCGTCTCACTAATTACTTTTTTGAAGTATTTTGAAAAGCGTCGCTTGCTTATTTTGGCGTCATAATGCGGTGATTTTATTGGTTGATTTTGGCGGCAACCAATGATTTTTAGCGTGTAAGAGCGGTTTGTCCAAAGTGTGGAAAAGGGAAGGAAAATATAAGGATAGCGGGTTAAATATTTAAATTGGCTTGTCCACATTGTTTTTTTTAATGCTAATAGTTTCCCCATCGGCTGTTTTTTGAAAATTGTTTGAAGGAACCTGGCCTTAATGGTATATGTATAAAAATTGACAAATATTGACATTAATATTTATACGTCACTCATTTGTTTTGCCTTCCCGGAACCCATCCATTAACATTTAAACTTTATGATATGGTGTTAAAGCTCAAATTGACTTTTAAATATTTTTTGTATGAGAATATAGAAAAGTGGTGTTTTTAGACTTTTTCAGACATTTTTTTAAATTTTTCTCTCTGTAACAACCTTCCCAAGACTTCAACAAACACAACAAAAAAGAAATCAGCCAAATCGGTTCAGCCGTTCTCGAGTTTCGCGCTTATCAAGACATTTAGCGATTCATTTTTATATATAAGAAGATAATTAATCAAAATATAATATTCAAAATTAAACAAACTTCAGGGTGAATGGAAATAGACGCGAGAGCTGATCACTTGTTAGATTTTTTTCTTTCTTTAACATTGATTTATTAGTGTATGTTTAAAAGAAAAAATATATATAAATAAGAGAAAATATAAAGTAAATATATTCGTGAAACGCTAATATATTTTATTGTTTATCTTTCAAAATTAGTAGCTATAAGAAGAGAAAAAGCAAAACAATCATAAATACAGAAATATAACGTACAACTAACTTCGAACATTCGACATTTTAAATAGCTATATTCATCATATTATAAACTTATTTACTAACTAAACTTAAAACAACTAAGAATTTAAAATTTGTAGGAATATATTTTGTATATTTCGATTCTCATCTGAACTTTTGCACACAACGTTGAACAAAGGTTAAAATGTTAATGGAATTTCAGATTTCAATCCGACAAATCTAATTACAAATCCAGTTACATGAGACGAAATTGTCTTAATTCAACATGGGGACTTACGATGCTCATTTTCTGTACAAATACAGCCTGGAAATTTGAAAGAACGGAGAAGTAATTTAATTAAACTCCTCTTTTAAACACAATTTTGTTTTACTTATAAGTGTAAACGTAATATAATAAATAATTGAAAGCGACATACACTAAAATATTGTTAGTTGCAAACTAATTTTTACATAAAACATATTATGATGCCGTTTAACAAATGAAATTATTATATTATAAAAACTTTAATGGTCTTAAGTGTGAAAAGCCTTACTTTACATTTTAGCTTAAGGTTTCGACATGGTTACCTAGGCTGTGATCACGAATAGACTGGAGAGTAGAAGTGCATCGGGGGTTACTTTCTATACCCGCTTTTGTTCCTGATAATTTCAATAGTTACAACACGGTATAATTTTTACAAGGTATATATACAACAACAATACCTACGGTATAATAATTTTTACAAGGCATACATAAAACAAGGACCTTGTTTTTCAATCGCAGGTTTACACTGATGAAACTAAATTCTTTTTAAAAGTTTTGTGCTTTCTAATCTCAATGGCTTCGTGAACCAATCTTGAATAATGGGAGTAATGTCTAGACAGGGCTTTTTTTTTGTTCAAACGATTAGATCACCTTATTAAATAAATATTTCGCAACAAAAAAAATGCTTGTGCGCGTTTCAACTAATCTCAATAAGAAATCATGTTACACCTTTTATCAACATGCTAAAAATGAAATCGCGGCGAAAGTTACATCTAGTCTTTGTCTTGTTTGATGTAATCATATCACAGGCTCTGAGATATCTCTACAATAAACTCTGCTAGATTAACATCCAGAGGTCTGTGGAGTGCAGATGGTGGTCCCAGGAGCTTATTATTCCTTGTCAGACTACATCGGCTTTTAGAGGTAGATTCCGGTGTACTGCGCTCAAATGCTCGAACAATATACCATCTCCAATCAGGTCATGTATAAGTTAGCATACTTTTAAAAAGGAAATTAAGATCTTCCTGTTGAATGGTCAGCATACTGTTCTGCAACAATAGGATGCCACATATATTTGGTTGTTTAAATTTGTTTTAGTTTCTTATTCTGTACGCATTCATATGTGCATGTATCTATATACAATATTAATATAAAATTAAAGTGTATGTTATGTGTGCATCTTGTGTAATATACATAATTACATATACGTGTGTAGGCGTATGAGTGTGTTCTGTGTACGTTTGCACACATAATTACCTATGATAATTTGAAATAGTCTCTTATTGCTTTGTATCTATACTCTGTTATTCCCTTCCTCGCGCTTTTCTCTACGTTGACAGAACAAATGCGTGTCGGCTGAATATGAACACTGTTCACCTAGCATTTGCTGAGCTGACTTCCCTTTGGTGTATCATCACAATACATGGTATTGGCATTTGTTGTTTATTATATTTATTAACCTATCTTGCTATACTGTATGTATGTGTCAAATAAATGTGTTTTTTCTTTCATTCAACAGTTAAACTCTTTATACATTGATTTTTAACTACAGCTATGTGTTCTTTATAGACGTGCAAAACTATTTTTTTTAATTAAAAATATCAAGAATAAAGGCCAGTAGGAAGTAACTTCCTGTCATAATTCGAGTGTCGAAACTATCTTTAGTTTACATCTGAATCGGTGTCTGTATTTTGACATCCGTAAATTGAACTACTTTGTATGCGAGCGGAGTTTTTCATAGACTGCTTCCAGCTTGGACCACGTCCGTTTGCTCATCAGTACAAAAATTGTAATTAGAGAAAAAATTAAAACAAATTCATTTTGTCGCATAATACAAATTTGTTAGGACTTTGTTAATTATTTATTATATTTTTGCGTTCGAATATTTTTTTAACATTAAATTAAATATCCACGACAGTGTTCCCCATTTGCTTAAAATAAATTATACAAAAATAAAATCTATTCTAGAAAAATGTAACGTTTAGATGGTTTCCATAAAGGTAAGCCAACCAATAATGGATATTATAACCTTCTCAAAAGTAACAAAGCATTCAAGACTAACACATATCATGTGTGAATTCAATAAACATTATATTATATTTTTAGTTAAATTCCACCCTGACAAAGATATGTAATATTAACAAAATTTAAAAACAACGGCTTTGAAACCACGCTCGCTGAAAGCTTTTTTGTTCCAGTATTGCAGTGCATCAAGCTACAAGTATGTAATCCGGTTACAGTTATAAACTGTGAACAAACCTTACACATCTTAATAGTTGACTGTACACAATACCTTTATGAATACAAGTGAATACAGTAAAATCGGAGTAAATTAAAAAAACAGCAATTAAGTAATAGAGCCTTTTCATAGATTCTGTGTTCTTTATAAAGGCCAATGCTAGACCCTAATGAAGCACGATAGACCACGAATAACGATAGGATAATGGGCACAGATGTAAATCTGGACTTTATCAATAAAGATGTAGAAATATGTTTCGGAAACCTTAAAGTTTCTAATTTGGCTATTATTTAATCGTTAAGGTGATTTTTGTTAATCGCTGGCAATAACAATACATCGAAGAACTTAAATATTAATACGACTGCTCTGTATCATAAAATAAAGCAGAAAGTCTACCGATTATAGGAGACCCTTTTTTAGTTCTGTTTTTATGTGATGATAGATACTGTATTTAATGATGCTTATAAAAGCAATAATTACATTTATTTTAATTGGATATTACCAAAGCAAAAATGGTTTTTACTAGCACTAATGCTGACATTTATAGACTCAACTTTTTATTTAGACTAAAATATTACTATTTATAATATAATGCTCAGTGAATGCTAAAGAATTTAGTAAGTCACCGATTTTGTCAACATGGACTTGATTCTGCGAATAATTTGCCTGTATAGGCATATATATATATAGAAGTAGTAGAAGCCGAAGTAATTGTCGTTTTCAGAGTAACATACAATACACAATAAGACCAATAATCTAAGCACATACCTTTTTTAGTGACATACTATTGCCTTTGCATAGTTTTCTTCCTCGACTATCATTTGATTCCAAAAGGAACGATTCCGATCTTGCAGCGATTGTTATGTTGAGACCTGGAAAGATGTCGCTGTGTAGGCATTTTATGGGATAACATTTATAAGCGATTGCGAGATGCTGTTAGGCGGCGAGAAAAGCTCGTAATCAAGGCAACTGCTATCGCTGCTGCTGAATCGAAACTGCACCTTAAGTCTTCACTTAAATGTTATATTTAGAAATTGTACATAAAAGTGATATTATAAATAAAGGCGTTGTTATGAACATACCATTAAACTTATAGCAAGTTTTGTATTGCGGATGTATTAAAGACATCTGAAACTGCCAAAATATTCAATTGGCGTGTCCTGCGTTGGCCAGGAGCCAGACGCCTCTGCATATTGATGTGCCAACTTTTACCGCCGACTCAGCTCATCGACACAAACTTTGCCATACAACCTACTAAAGACCATGCACTGATCGGGTGTGGTTAATGAGGTGTCTTCCATCATCCAACATGGTCCTCATCTGCAGGATTTCCTTTAAATCACTTCGCTTTAAATAAAGATTCATCTAATTACTTACGTCATATGAACATTCTAATGCAAAAAGCCTTCTTTGTAAATTAATTTTGAGCATTAAAAGTTTTATTCTAAGTGATTTTTTCCGTAATTCAAATGAAAAATTTACGAAAAATTCTTAATAAATATTTTTAGAATTAATAATGCATTAATTAGATAACTTATTGTAATCTCGTTAGTCGTAATAGGTTATCCAACTGCACTGTACTTTTCACCTGGTGCTCTGTAGTCACTATGCATTGCATGATGTATGAAACGTATTCTGTGATGTAGCTGTGGTGGCCTAGAAGATAAGGGACTGGTACTTATTCATGGCAATGCGAGTGGTTGTAGGTTGGAATCCCAGCACGTCCCTCTGGGTTCTTCCAGTTTAAGTACGGATATAGGCACCACATGCTCACCGTTTAAGGAAAGCATCGTTAGGAACCCTGCACGGCACCTAAGATGTCATGCCTTGAGAACGGCGATCAGCAGCGCTACTGATCACTTTAAGCACGACATGTAAGCGTAAAGTGGATACAGCAAATAATGACTGTCGGCCTGATAGCTCAACGGTAGTCACTCTGCCTGTAACGCTGAAGATCCTCGGTTCGAGTCCCAGTAGGTGCGATCTTTTCTATGATTAATAGGTTAGTTTGTCGCGAACCATGGATGTATATGGGGCTAGGTCAGAGTGTGTTTATTTTCCACAAAATAAAAAAAATTACATCTGCTTACACCAAAATTTGAAAAGTATGACGATATATTATTATTGTACTAAGGTGCGAATTCTTAATAAAAAAAAAATCTAATAAATAAATGTGAACTATTGAATCCAAAAGGATTTATATTACTAATTTAATATAAGAACCATATTGTAAAACCAAAAGATCATGTATCATTGGAATTAAACTAAACAAAACATATTTGTAGCTAAATTATAATATATTTCCAGCTGTGTGGAAGCATCGTGAGAATTACTTAGTGAAGTGAATTTGCTCTCATTAATATGAGAGTAATGGCTTAATGACTTGCCCATACTATGAATATTCAGTGAGGTTCGTATTACTTGATGAAACTACAAAGGGTTTATCTCAGCGATAAATGCTTAATTTTAGTACATAGTAATTAATAACACTTGTCGAGACTCAACATGTTTTGGAAATGTTTTGTCTACTAATTAAGTAGGCATATCATGGTATTCAATACATCTATATGGGCATTTATATCTATTAGATATTTGGAGAGTTTATATTGTTAATGACATACTTATGTTTTTTTTTTTAATAAAGGTTTATAAGGGACTTTATTTTTTATTCATGATACCTACTATATGCTATGTTTTTCCATAAAACTGTCTACATAAAAATGTCATTCCAATGTATTCCATTTAAAAATGTAATCATAAAGAATTTTAGCTATAAACTAAACAGTAAAACTAATTTGGGATTTCTCCATAGTACAAAATATAATTTAAAATAATAATAAGTTTTTCCACAAACTTAGTTCACAATATATACTACTCACTAATATATAATACTCAGGCGTGGATGAAGCTCTTCACCCAGAACTGCATAAAAAGCCTGTCCACTTTATCAGCCAATAGGCTCAGCATGTCATCGGAACTGCCTCTCAGCCGCTGCAGTGTCAAAGCTGATCGCCTGATTGTATGATTGTATGGAAATACCAATCTTGCTTCGGCGAACATACCAGACGCGCTACAGAACTTGGTCAACCCCAACAGTACCCTGAACACATTGGTATATAGAATACGCAAGGCATTGTAAGCCTTCTGCGAACACCTTAACCATAAACTGCACGAGTAGAAGGGCTTACTTCGAGTACAAGGACGCCCTTAACAATGTAAATTCTAAGCAATTTTTGGAGAAGTTGGAGTGTAAAAAACATTAATATAAAGGATACTTACAAGTTTACTTACTTACTTTTGTTGCCTCTTTGAGCGTTTTTTACCGTCTGTATCATGGCGAGTGTTCTGAAGAGTTGTTTAACCTTATTCCACCCTCTCCCTTCCTGAATAGAACCACGCGCGCGGGTTTGCGGAATCACAGCTTTATGGTATCTCACATTCCGGCTAAGACTAAGAAGTTCTCTAACTCCTTCTTTTATCGAGTCGTTGGGCTGTGCAATGGTCTTCGTGCGAGCGTGTTCCCACCATCCTATGATATAGGTTCCTTTAAGCGTAGCGTGAAGAGATATTTGTGCAGGCCGGCATGATCGCTGCGACTACTGATGGGTTTTCCTTACCTGTCTATAGTCGTTAGCGTTTTTTTGGATTGCACCATACTTACCATCAGGTATGGTGCAGTCACTATGTCGAGTCAGAATAAAAAAAAGTATAATTTATTAAAGCCACAGAATGTATTATATCTATATAACGTAACTTTTGAGTAGTACTTAATACAATGTTTTCAATTTTTATTATTAATATAATTTATATAAGTTGAACCAGTTACTTTTATATTATATTGGGAACAATTCTAGATTTCAAATAAGCGAGCAAAGCTGCGAAGAGATGGCGTAAACAAAGGTCCATTGGTTTTATTTGCAAAGTTTAGATGATCGCGGTTTACTGCCCTACTTTTCAAAACAAAGCCAATTTTATTTTTTTCTAGTGCGTCTCAAAGTAAGAAGCACTGAATGTACTCACAATAAATAAAAATATCGGTTAATTTACATAAATATCGAGTAACTCGTCCACAATTCCGTATACTTTCAAACAGTCTGTGAAATCGTAACCCTATGAAAAAAATAGGTTTGATTAATTTATTCAATACATTAAACTTTTCATAAAATGTAGCTTGTAAAAGAATACATTTACACAGATTTAGAGACAGATAAAACTAAAACAACACTACAACGAAACACATACTCTGATTAATTAAATATATTTCAACAATACTTGTTCAGGTAACTGATGTTAGCCATTCATCAAGGTGTAACAATTCGCACAGCTATGTTTTAAAGCACACCTGTCCACTGCCCTAATCCTATTAGGGGATGGCATACATGCAATTTGCAACAGAGCAGAGTTGCAGCTCCAAAACTTCTGTCATCGGTGTATGGAACAAATTATGTTCGTTTTAAACTGGAAATACCATGTTTCTTTTTAATACAGTCATAACCTGTGCTGCCAGTTCTTAAATATAAGACATAGTTCATGTATTACACAAAGAGTAAGCTACAGGTAAGCTATGCAATCTTCGCCTGCTAGCCTCTACTTCGCCTGTTTTTAGTTTAAACGTAATTATTCTGTTTCTAATAATTGTAAACTAAAGATAGTTTATAAACGAAAAAGTTCTAACAACATTCTGATTGAGATTATATCTATACTTCGCCTACCACTTTTTAGTAGGAATGTTTAATTTATTTTCCAGTCATATGTCTGCTAATTTAATTTCATTTAAAGGTATAATCTATTCGCATATTTTGAGAACCAAACCTTCCATTTGTCGCTTCGCTTTGTTGTAGTTTGGTCAAATCCTCAAAAAACTAGGCGATTTTTGGTTAGTTTACGATAAATATTATTACAAACTGTAACATATTTTAAACCCTTGTCTAAGAACTTCATTTTGTAATAATATATGTTATCTCACTTTTATCCGCACGTTTTGTACTAGATCATCCTTCCCTGTATTTCTTAATGTCATGTTGTAGAGTTATAACACTAATTTGGCTTAAAAATAGAACGAGATTAACCTATAAAACGAATATAGGGAAAGTTACTATTATTACTGATGTAACTTGGTATTAAAAAATTGTTATAATTATAACAAACTGTAAAAATACTTAATACGTAATAAAGTAAAAACAAAAAATACTTCGTTAATTATAAAAAGAGTAATCACGATCCATCGAAACCTTTAGCGAGCTTGCTTTGATCTAAATATACGTTATATTTCATGACAGTTTATTAAAAATTTCATTATACTTATACAGACTTGTATTCCTATACATTTGCATAATATATAATACATTAGACACATCAATAAAAGGATTTTAAAAAGTCCCAAATTTTTAGGTGATTTTCAAGAACCTGTTAATTTAAAGAGAATGGTCGTGCAGAAATTAAAAAAAAAGATGATTGTAGCTTTAAGCATTTAGTTTTCAGTTTTAAGCGTTAAAATTATTTCACGTGCAGGGTTTTTGAGTGATCGTAAGAAAAATACCGGGTGGAAAAATGTCTAACATTTTTCTCGTCTTCAAAATGATCTATGGACTTTAATTTTTTTTTATCCATAGTTTTGTTTAAAATTCTTTTAGATAATCTAATTCCCTTTCCTTTGTCTTATAAATGAGCTTTCTACGATGGTTTAATTCTGAATTATTCTTGATCAAAGCAAAATATTCCTTTTTGACACGTGATTACTTAAATATACTTCATGCCTATGTTTCATTTAATTTTTTTTATCAACGTAAGGCTAGAGGAGCCCAAATGAAACCCGTATTTTAGTCTCACATAATTAAATGGAAAATTAATACCGATCACGGTATTAAATTTGTGCGTAATAAGATAATATTTATGCCCTGTCTATAACAGATGGCGTAAGCACGGGGCTGGCAAACACTATTGGTTACGAAGTCATAATTTTAATACAGACAGCATGCACGGATTAATAGTGGAAACGGAATATCATTCAACTTTATATTTTCTATTTGTTTTGATAATTACTTCATATAATTCAAAGTTTAATAATAGGTTTAAATATAAATTAAAGAGAACACAGTTTTCAAATAACCCTTTTATAAAAACGTTAAAATAATTAAATGGAAACATTATGAATTCTGTTTTCACTTTTAATAAATGAAATTATTCACATAGTAACCCATATTTATTATACCTAGTTACGACCTTATTTACTAAATATAAGGAGTAGGCACATTAATATAGCAAATATACAATGGCGTTAGTACTCCGAACTTGTAAGAAAGAGATTAAGTCTCTGGGGCGTAGTAAGCAACTCCATAAACGAGTTAAGCTGTCAAAACTTTCCAGTATCTACCCTTCCGTTAAGAGAGATGTAGACAAACTTCATAAGGTGCGCCTGCACGGCCCTGCTAGCCATGGCGTATTGTAGGCCAAATGCCGTTCAGTAATAAAGCTAAGCTTGTCTATTTTCCGGTAGTATAATTAACGCTTCTAAACAATATACGCTTAAAATGTCCATTTTTTATTGTAAGTACATAAATAACCCTTGCCAGGTAACACAAAACCTACATTGATAATATTTAACACTAGATTGCCCAAATTGTCTTATTTATTGATATTTGTTCATATAGTTTATTTATATGAAGCATTGATTAATTTGAATCTGTGTAATTATGTAGGTACCCAAGGTTATAGACATTAGTTAATCTTAGACTTTACTCAAACATAACAAACTGTATTATTTAATGAAAATCAAAGTTTATGTAATAAGTACATGGTAAGTCACCGATTTTTGTACTGGGACTTGGCTCTTAGGCTATACTTCAAGTTCCTATTATATATTCAATTTTTTTTTATTTATTTAAAAGTTAACTTATTCCTTTAGCAATGACTATGCAAAGTCAAAATAGCGTCTAAAATTTCAGCCATAAGTTGGAATCCACTTACTCAAATCCATTTAGTGCTATCTCTTTCTGCTAATAAGAACAAAAGCAAAAAGACAACATGGCGGCTTCAGAGCGCATCCATCGAATCAAAGTTGATCGTTCCTCGATTTATGAAAGCCGATAGTTTGTTTTATGTTCCTACAAAAATAATATTTGTCATATTGCAAAACTTTATGAAAGGTAATTACATCGTTTAAATAAAATTTAAAAAACTTTATTTAACCTACTACTAACGTTAAGTAACACCAAAAGTCGTAGTTTATTTATTATAGAATCAAAATCAAAATAATTAGTATATGTCATGTAATTAATAAATTCGATATGTTATGACTTTAAGTACCTACCTATGTTTTAATAGATATTGTGAAGAACCTCTTGAGTCAAACCATTTTTTCAATTTTGCTAATATTTAATTGGAATTAAGATAAAAGCTAACCTAAATATTGAAAATATATTAACGTTTTTTTAACAAAATTCATATCATATGCATTGAAATTTGAGGCAGCATTTTCTGTTATTAGTAAAATATACCTTTGAAATTTCCTTATCTTTTATATTAGCACGTACCTGTCATTTCTTATGGTCTTTAAAATAAAACTCAAGTAGAACGTGACCGGGTGGCGAAGCTATGACACCGACAAATAACACTTTGAACACGACCAGATGCATTAAGTATGAGTTCGGTCACACTTTGACCTGTAGTAAAAATGAATATCGACATCGACACCTTCAAGGATATAAAATGAAAATGTTTCATAAAAGTAGTGACCAGATCGAAGAAGGTATATTCAAACCAAAATGTTTCTAGAAACCTATTATATAACATAGTATAGTCTACACATGTTACGAACTTTTCACTCATAGAAAAATAGATAATTGATTCACAATATTATTTGAATCGGAACAATGTCAAACTTTTTAAATTTATAAAATTAAATTAAGGCTGAATAATTATAACTTTTTCTTCAAGATATTTATTAAAGCAAAATATTTATCCTACTATAGAGTAAGGTCTAAATTAAAACTACTACATTAGCAATAGTTACGGGTAAATGTTCTATAATATAACATTGCTGCAACCAATATTACAGGAGCCACATACATGATGGTTACAAAAGTACACTTGTGTCTAAATAATATGTAAAAATTTGAGTAATAAGAAATTATAAAACCAGACAATATTATGAATAATAAAATCAGCTTGTTGATCAAACTCTCGTTTGATCAACAAACAAGTTTGAAGCACGTGACGCAACAGGCAGCGTATAAATTCCTGTGGTAAAAGTCAATCTAAGTACATTAATAACATGATAAAAATAACATCTTAATCTATTTATAAGTAATACTGGAGAAGTTAGATAGCAAACTGAAACAATAATTAATTCACCGCAGCCTCAGTAGTTCGTGTTCCGATGACGGCGCACTTAGGCACAAACGGTCCTCATAATCTATTCTATCAATAGCGTCAGATAAGATTGTTCTGTCATTATTGGACTGTAATTAATCTTTGTCATTGTTGCCTCCATTTGCAGAACTGTTTTGGAACGATATAGACAGCATTTGTGGTAATCTATTATATTATTTCGTTTTATGATGTTCGCGAAAGGAATGCGGCACATTGTTTTCATTATGCGTATAATATGCTATATATATATTACTTATTTCATATTACTGAACAGTAAAAAGTCAATATCGATCTTTATAGTAAATTGTGTATATTTACACCGAATAGAACATAGATCAATCGAAGGTATCTAAAACCTAAAATGTACTATGTAAATTAAGTAACTGAATGCACATTAATTATCTGAATTTAAAAGAACCAATCGACTTCATAATATGACAATGCTGTTCAGCATACTATACTTACCAGATGAAAATTCCACTAATAATATAATTACTCTGTACTTCTTTCAGGTTAAGCAGAGATACGTTACTGGATTTATTCATTCAATACATTGAAATGCTTTGTCCTAATTGCTGATTTTCAAGATTTTTCAATACAGATCTCGTAAGCATATGTAATAATATTTGGCAATTATTTATTCTTTAATAAATGATTTTAGTACTTGGTACTAAAGCATAATATAAACAATTATTAATTTATTCATGTGTATTTCTTTCGTGATATTTGAATGGAAGATTAGTAATAAAGTAAAATCGTAACAATCTTGTAACTACCAAAGTCATTAGATTTATAATAACAGGCTAAAAATACTCGGATCGTGGTCGTATATCTCTTTTGTAAGCGAGATTAAAGAGGTGACGGCATGGACCGATGCCATCCATCTCCGTTAATGCTGTTTCGACGCCAACGTCGCTCCATCACACACCAACAGAACCTGCTATATCGAATGGACGCAACGGAATGGATCTCATCAAAAATAATACTGAGAAAGTAAGGAATTATTTATACAATAAATATACAAAACTTTTATTAATCATTCTAACTTTTAAAAATGTGACTGCCATGCACCCATAGATGGGTAAAGTGTAATCAAATTAATAAAAACCATTATGATTAGAGTTTGTAATCGTTACTCCTAAATTTTAAAATGAATCCTCTACTGCCTACAAAGTAATAACACATTAATGTTTAGAAGGATTTTAATCATGATTACATACAGATTAACGAAATTAAAATTACGATGACATTTTGTAATCACAATTATGAATCTGATCTCATCTATGTCTGTACCTAATAAACAGTACAAAAAGCGATCTAAACAATAAAGCGATGTTTGGAGAGAAAAAAATCCTATATTTATTGAAAAAGTTTTGTTTTATTGTTTTAGAGACAAACGAAATAATTATTACACAACATCATCTTAGACAAAGTTGCCGAAATGAAATCGAAATTTAAAAAACGTTTCTAAAATGGTAATAAATAAAAATGATGGTAAGTAATTAGGCAATAACACATAAGTACGGTTTTTAAATTAATTTATTGCTTTCGTATTATATAATACTCATCTCTAACGTGAAATGATGTATTTTGATATCTTCATTTATCACAAAACGTTTATTACATTTTCCCATATAAACTATCCAATAACTCCATGTTATGTCGTAATTTAGTAGTACCACGAACTGTATCCATACGGGTAGTAACTTCTGTAAAAAAGTGCAATATTTTAGTATTAATTATGGTTAGCTAGCGCTTCTAGTTTAACAATAATGAGCTAACATTATTTATATTTAACTAGTTACATATTGATATTATATAACTATTATTTTATTATTAGCAACTATTATATAACTAGTTAATAATAATAATAGTTATATAATAATGCCAATAATATAATAATAGTTAAGTAATGCACTCGATAGACCATATAATTAAAACCTTGCGTTAAACAAGTATTTGTAATGTAGAAAAACAGGATTATTATAATCAAAGTTCAATAAAGCAGATCTAAAAGTGTGTAATTTTTTACAGTGGTTCGACATGTGGCTACATCACTCCAGATGGAAAGCATAGAACAGTCATAGAAAGACAGCGACCACAAAGCAATGAGCATCCATTGACAGTTTCCAGCGATATACTAGCCTACACATACCTAGTCAGAACACTTTTAGCTATATGCCCAACGTAATGTGTATTTATACAGGTACAAACTAATCTAAAAACGCAATAGGCCGGAGCAAGTCACTACTGATAACTGTCTTAGATTAAGATTTATAGACGCTTTTTCGACTTTGCTTAACAAAGTTCTCAAAAATAAATTCGTTTTGACAAAAACAGAACATATAATAGGAACTTGAGTATAGCTATAGTATTCGCATAGCCAAGTTTATGTTGACAAAATCGGTGACTTACCTAATCCTTTGTCATTAATTGAGAAATATAAATGGCAATGTTTTAGTAAAGTCTAAGCAAACTTAAAGTTGCGTCTAAAAATATCAGCCTTAGCACTTTTCTAGGCTCTGTGATCACGACCCAAACAGACAACTTGTAATTTATCGTATTTTTATGTGGACGACAGTACAGCTATTACCGAGTGTTAGTCGTAACGCTCATAGCAATCTTAATGGCATTACACGAAACATTGCATTACACTTTACACATTTCTAAACCCGGCCTAAAACTACATTATGACCGTTTAAATCATCTTTAAAATTTAGTGAACGTTTCTACACCCGTATGTCAATCACGTACCTGTATCCGCCAAATCGATGGCCGTGATACCCGCCGTAGTATCCGCCGTAGTACCCGCCGTAGCCACCGTAGCTTCGAGCGCCCAGGGCACCGCCAGCCAAGGCCCCGCCGATAAATCCAGCCTTAGCGCCAATCACCCCGGCTCCTAGAAGACCGGCGCCCAGAACGCCAGCACCTACTAAGCCAGCACCTGTCATTCGATTAATAATATTTTTATTGATATTCCAAATAATTTTACGAAGCTATTCGGCTCTCCTTGTATATTTCATACCGCTAAGGAGTGATATTCATTTCCATGGTCTATTTTTCCAGCTTCTTATAATTAGTATTTGTTGAGCGTAAGCGCTCCGTCATGGGCCTCATCACTGCTTTCTATCAGGTATTCAGATTGAGGTCAAATGTAAGCATGACTGTAGCATTTTTTTTGTACTAATTCAACACATTGTGTTAAGCACAACTGATAAAACAAACCACCCACCACAATTGAGAGTCTAATGTATTTGTCATAACTTCCAGATTTAGCTAGACAGCCCCGTTTACGAAAATTATTTTCTCTTCTTTTTTAACAATACCTTTATTCGCATGTACATGACAAGGAATATTTTTTCTCTTTACATAGAACAATATTTTACATAACAATGATTATTAGCGTCCTTGAAAACTGCCGTATTATTAAAAGTTGTAGATTATTACTAAAAAACTACTCTGGTAATTCTAATACACCAATATTTTGGAATTCTTGTATGTATCATTATAACTATTTAAATCATTCGGATTACTTTAAAAACGTTCATTTATTTATATTTTGTGTCTCTAAATTAATCAAGTATTAAACTAAAGAAATAACACGTAAAATTATTACGACTTATCTAAAAATATATTCTATTAAGAAATCAATTACGTTTTATCAAAAAAATTAATTAGATCACTTAGCGTGCTTCTACTAAAAGGTTTGTTACGACTTACGAAACCTCTGATAAGCCCAAATTTTACAAATTACTGCGTTCATATCGTCTAGATACTTTCTCCTTAAAATAAATGTAGCATCAAAACAAAATCACATTTCAATAAATAAAATAAAATGTATAACACTTTTGTCATAAAAATCTATTAGATATATCAAAGTGTATCATAAATTGAAAGGTTAATGCTATATATAAATGCCTTTTTTTACTTTATGTTTATTTACAGTTTAAAAACATACAAGTCGAGAAATATCTATTATAATTTCATAGAGATCAAAAGTTAATAAAAATAATAATATATCTCAAGCTATATCCCTTTCGGGATAAGCAGAGATACTCCGCAAGCACCATATGCTAACCGGTGATAGAAAACATCGTGTAGAAACTTACATATTCTGAAAGATCATGTGTAAGTGCGCGGAGGACGGCGATCAGCTATGCTATTGGACACGTTGGACACGATATATAAGCGCAAAGTGAGTACCCAAATGCAGTATTTTTAGAGACAACGATTTATAAAAAATAAATAAACTCAATCAATAAAGATACTCGATGTTATCAAGTTATAGCTAGAAACTGTATAAAAGATAATGTAAAGGTAAATTTTTAAACTATGTCGATCTATATAAAAAGACCCTTAGAAAACCCCACCCACGTTTGTACAGAAATCGTGTAAATTTACAGGATTGTATAACATGCTTTTTTGGACTAACTATATCTAAAAACAAGATCAGACACCAGTAATATGCAGCATATTTATTTTATGAACAACCATTTTTTTCATTAATAAATAACTCTCGTAGATTTACATTTGCGATGCCCAAATCACAGCCTTGGTACACAGATATTTACGACCAGGTCAAATTCCCTTCCACCGTTTTTGTAATAAACGCTTTAAAAATTTATGCTTTATGAAAATTCTTACTTCAATGTTTTGCTTTATATTAGTCAAAAACCACGCCTATTTTCGTATAAAAATGTGATATGAAATGAGATAAGAAATTAAGGAATATTGATATTTAAAATTAACAATTATTCTTAATGAACTAGACAAGTATAACTATAAAATAATTAGAAACTAAATATACAATCTACAAACAATGCAAACTCATTTCTCCTATCATCGAATTGAAAGTAATTCAGTCCCCAAGGATATAACCAATACTGTATCATTAATTAATTTCACATAACGTCACTATTGGAATACCAATTGATGCTACCAGGACTCCGCATAACTATTTCATTTGTACCGAGTTGTGATAGCAATGAAATTAATTAACTCTCCCCGTACTGTGAAAAATCCGTATATGACCTAATTGAGATAAAATGTGGAATATAGTCGAACGGGGCAATATCCACGAATCCTTCATACTACCCAATTCGACTCCGACATACTTGCAACAATCTTACGTAAATGTGGAGAAAAAATTCACTACTCACACAGGACGTCTAAATATTACTTTGGCAAATTTTTGACCACGTATTTCACATTGTTCCGTATGAGAAATGTCTCCCATTAATTTATATAATTAATAAAATGATAAATTGTTTTTAGTTAATCATAAATCATGCGTGAACATGTACATTAAACCTGGTACAAAATCGAAAAGAACGTCGAAAAATAATCTCGTCAATAGTATGCTATTTTATGCCATACAAAAACTGTTTTTAATTCCCAAAAATGAAATAATCAAATATTTTATAATAGTCGTAGCTTATCTAAAAATATCTGTAATATGATAAGTAACAAGTTTAGACATCCTTCAGTGGTCGTTGTTTAGTATTCAGCATCCTATCATCACAGAGAAACCTAAACAAGTACAATAATAAATTTAGGCAACATAAAGCACAAAAAATAAATTCATTCTAGTATCAAATCCATGCTCCTAACAATTAACTTCCTGAAGTAAGCCATTATGAAATATAGTGCCATCATTGGCATGGATTTCATGTTCAGTCAGAAAACGATCTACATTATTTTTATGTATACTTACATAATTACATTATAACTATTACGACTATATTTATTTAAAAAATAAATATATATACTTGTTTTGATTGACATATCATCGAAGAGCCTAAACTACTAAAAGATAAAATAAAAGCATGAAATTTAGACATTAGATTATTTTTATGACGTAGGCATCCACTAAAGATGTCTTTTTTATATTCAACTCCTAAGAGGTTGAAATAAGGGTTGTAAGATTGTTTGAAAATTTACCAATTTTAAAGTAAGCACTATCAACACTGAACTTTAGCTAATTTGGTTAGAAATAAAAAATACGTAAATTGTAGTTTTCGGGAAATTAATCAAATCAAATTAAAGGATTCCTAACAGGCAACCCCGGAACACTTCAGCTGGTCCTACATATTTTGGACAAAATATTCTAAGAGATGTGTGAAATTATTCTGGTATACGTATGCGTAAATATATACTGTATGTTTACGTTGAAACTTACATTGTTTAGCTAACTACCTATCCATATAACAAAAACAAAGTCTCTTTACGCTCGTCTCTCCCCAAACAGATTCCCAACTAGAAATGAAAGCACTCTACTTTATAGCCAGTCATAAGGGTACATTCGTTTAATTTACTTATCCTCGTTTTGTTCCAAGTTAAAAATACAGAGAACCTACACAAGCATTTTCTAGAGGTAGGCAAATACACTAGAAGAATTAAAAGTAAACACGTTGCATAATTATCTAGTTAGACGATTACTCAATCGTAATCAATATGCATAGACTCCTATGGATTAGTTTATCAAAATAAACAAAAAATGCAATTGATTAGAATCTTTATATGGCATTATTATTGAAGATATCTATTAAACATATTTTCCAAATCTTGTAAAAACAACAAATAGCAAGAGTTGTAACTTGTAAAAAACTCGTTTTCGACTCCTCATTGATGCCCGCATAAGTTAGATTTATAGATAATAATTATTATTTATTAAGTTGCATTGGCAAACGGTTTCGTCCCATGTTAGACGTTCCTCAGCGTTGTAATTTTATGTTTGAATTAATAATTAGATTAGTTATAATACTTAGCCTACCGATAATATCCTAATATAATAGTCACTTTCAACTCATATTTTAAATATTTTTCAGTTATTTATAATCTCCTCAACAACAAAATATATTTCATTATGAATAACATAAGCTTATATTACTTACCTAGTAGAAAACTTCTTTTCTGCCTGATGTTTCCTTCTGTAGGCTGTAGGTATACGATTTGTCTTTCATCTGAATGCGTATTAGGTTGTAGAACTGTCAAGAGCGGTCCGGGTTCAATAGCCAAAGCAGACACGCATGTCACAAGTAACGCCAGCAATATCGTAGACACTCTCATTTTTCCTGTTCACTAAAAACATGGTTTTTGTTCATATTAACATGTTTAAACTGTCTTAATAGAGCAATTTAAATCCTTTGTTTTTAACTATTTAAATAAAATAAAGTTATTACGAATACTACGTTAATTGTTCAAAATACTGCTTTAATAAAACATCTTTTATACTAATCTTTATCGTCATAAATAAAATATCAAAAACAAAGGAAAGGTCAACTTGTTTATATTTTTATTTTAAAAGCTCGTTAAATAAATCCTACCTGTCTACCACTTGTTTCACTAAAATGAATCGTAACAAATGTGTTGTTCGCAAAGATCCTGGCTTTTATAGGTCGATATTCAACAGACGACCACATACACCAATATGTATTATAATAATATTGTTGCCCCACCTCGAATCCATATTATAATAATAGGCCGCGCAGTTTCAGATGTTCAATATTCATTAGATTACAAAGTTAACATAAAATTGTCGACAAGGATACACACAGCGAACTCAAAACTTTGGGAAAATTTCGCAGATAAAAATCAAACGCTTTTGTTGGTGTTATATGTAACTGAGATAAGTGTATTTTGAAATTAATTCAATAACTTTTTATGATCTAGACTATAGATGGGCGAAATGTAATCAGATTAATGAAAAACGATTACGATTACATTTGCGTTTTTCACCATTAATATGACTGCATTTTGCTCATCTATGTTTTAAACACTACAGAATCCTCAATTGCATTTAGGGTTTTTTAATGTTTTGGAGATAATTAATCATGTTCATCAATTACAGGGCAACAAAATTAAAATTACGACTACATTTCGTAATCATTAAATTAGATTAAATTTTGCCCATCTCTGATCTAGATTATTTAAATGATTATCCGTTACTTTTATAATTGCAACTGAACAAATTATACATATATTATATAACAGATAGATTTCTTGCAAAGTGTTTATAAAAAAATACCATGAAAATGCTGATCATTTCTTATTTCTGCCAAATATTAAAATTCATGATATCAGGAGTATTTTAATATCTGTTTAATGTGATGTAAACATTACTACTACCATTTAACATTAGCTAAGCCCGCGGTTTCGCCTGTATGATATTCACGAAAATGTAAGATCGGGATATTATATCCACCTTGAAGATCCATCCCAAATATTCGTATTTTTTTTTTATCGATTGGAAAATTTCGACGGTTTTATCCCAACAAACTTAGAAACATCCTTTATAACATCAGTATTGAGTTAGAAAACTTGTTCAACTATAAAAATGGAAATAAAACAGATACTAGGTAATAATATGAATGTACGAAATAATTTATTGATAGATCGATCGTGCTTTATTCTCTTCAACAGCGAGTTTTTCCCCAAACTGCGGGTGACATCATCACACGCAACTTACAACTGTCCCATGAAATATTTATGATAATAACTAATCTACTACTATTATACTTTAATATATCATAAAACTATTTCGTACTATTTTTTTTTCAACAAATACTAAAAAGTAATTTTGTTATCTTTTTTTTTTAATAAAATTATTAAATACAAATTTTTTTTCGTTAAAAAAGTATGTTAAATTATATCTAATAAAAATAACGAAAATCTACTTATTACAAGATATTTTAGTATCTCGTTATAAACATTCCAGATCAAAAACGAATAATGTTTCTGCTTGTAAAGGAAAGCTGAAAAATGAAGCTCTTACAAAAGAACAGGCTCAATTGACGGTCTCAGGTCGTCTATTTATTACAAAACACGTTGACTTTGTTGAGACGGTTCAGAATAAAAAATACAACATTGTTATTATGAAAACATTTAATCAACAACAAACAATACATGAATCTCGATTTATTTAAAATACTTAAGTTATTCTTTAACAATATCCAGTTTGTTTTATTGTCCAATTTAACATAAATGATTTTTAATTTCAGAACAATATATTCTCTTACACATATTGAATATATATTATATAAATAAATTCACATGGTTTTTAATGTATAAAAAAGTTACAATAGGTATTTCACGAAATAGGTTTCAGTAAACTGCATAACACAATTTTTCTTGACATAATTTAATGCATGTTATCTATATAAAACTCTTCAAATTTAATATCAAAAGAAAAACTTGAGCTTATTAACTGTGTAACTTGTTATAATTTCTTTAGTCCAAACAAATGCTTAATATACAAAGTATAATATAATTTTGTATCGTCATTTACTTTGATTAAATAATTATTAACTTGAATATATTACTGTAAATGAGTATTTACAGGTTAAAATTTGCCATTAATTAATCAAAAGCAATCGCGATATTGTATCGAACCTGGAGCTATATTAATTGGCCCAAACATGAAGTTGCAGTAATTTTATTTAAAATTAAAGAAAAATTTTAAGCACTAATGACTCATTAACTTCTTACAAAGTAATAAGTACAATAAATTAATCTTTCATTATTGCTTAAACACATGGGCCTTTCATACTTCATTTGTTCTGAGTCCTACCAGGAATACATAAGTGTACTTGAAATAAAAATCTTTAAATATAGTAAATTATTATATGAAATACAAATTTTACAATTTGATGCATGTTTAATTTCTTTTATAGCAAAATTTAAATTCAATATTGTGTAAGATAAACTCGCATCGCATGTCTGTAAATGGCACGTAAGAATATTAATGGACAATAACAAGGTTTTTAGTTTTTTGTTTATTTTCATTATGTCATACTTTAACATTAGTGCAATGGACCCATATCTTACAAAAGATAGCAAATGGAAAGTACGATTACATTTTTACATAAATTTGAAATAGAAGGAACCCAAAAAAATATTTTTTCCAGCTAAAAACATGTCAATTGAAATATTTTTTGTTGTTGTTTTATTTTCTTAAATTTGTTTCCTATAAACCTACTTTAAAATTAAACTTAAGTACTTAATAATCTTCGGTACACATTACTTGCCCTTAGAAAACTGGCAACACAAACAGTCTTAGTTTCTACCAGCTGAAAACAAATAAATTTAATTTAACAATCAATTACTTTATAATATATAGGCACCTGGGTTATATTGTGCTGGGAATTAGAAAATATCTAATCACTTAATTTAATAGAAGTATCTTGTATCCCAAAAATGTGCATAGAATATTAATTCTATAACATATATTAGGCTAGTGACAAACACATTAGGTAATCATTTTTCTAAAACATTAACATAGATTATTGGTGTTAGTAAAACGAGTTTTGAAATATATTTTATGCATTTTCATTTCTTTATCTGAAATCTTATGGTCCAAGATATTACTAAATCTGGATTAAAAAAATAGAAAAAAACTTTTTTACCTAATGTTATACTTGAAATATTTATGAGAAAAACAAATTTAATGAATAATAATATCAGATTGTACCTATCATCCATATGTTATAAAAATAACTTCTAAATTTCATTAAATTTTACCCGTAATACTAAATACATTTTGTGATTAACAGTGCGACGTATCATTTCATCATCGTTATCCTAAATTATTTCAGTTTGCAAAGTTCACTGCCCTTTTAAAATATTCGTCAAACAATATTAAAATCCGCATTCAAACGGATTTATTTCATTTAAAAACTAGTTTATAAAACTACGTCCAGAGTAGCGTATAAGCACTTAAGTAAGCATACCACTCAAATAAATTATTACACCGTACAAAGTTAAATATAAAAAAATATCAGTACAGTTCTGAAGTTTAAAAAAACGGTATATTTATTATTATCAAGAAATTCGGAGACCTAGTAAAACCTTTCTTGTTTGTCACCCGAGTGAAATTCCTATATAGGTCCTTCAGGGTCGCTTGAGGGCAGCGACCATGGTGTGCCGGACTCCTATTGACTAAAAACCCCCGAGGATATCCCTCAAGTCCACCTTGACCTGGGAATCCTTATTCTTCTAGGCGTCCAGGGAACAAACAGTCCATTAAGACACCTCCTCTGCGAAAGAGCACACATTTCCGGACCTCTATCAGGCGGCTCACCGGACACTGTGCGCCGCCTTCGTCTCATCCGGGCAGCAAACTCCCTCAAGTCTACTACGACCTACTAAAATCTTCAATATCTCCACGTAAACATTTTGGAATTACAATTACAGACCTTCAGTAAGTGCTCTATATTTTTATAACTTGTTAGTAACACATATAATATAATATTATTATATTGGGCTCCGATTATTAATTAGCATAACCATTACCAGCATATTATACAAAAGATAAATTTACTAAATAATTTATTTGTTACTACAAACAACATTATTGATGGTGCATCTGTTTATATGATTAATATAAAATGTATGGTGATAAATATGTAAATACAGGAATGAACCAAATGTATTATAATTGAAACAAATTACCCATAGCTTCATTATTAAAATCAAATAATTTGTAGACCACTTATAAATAAGAACATTATTACATATAACTCGAGCAATATGGATATCGAATTTTTTTTTTTTGCACGACAAGCGTTGAATTTACTGCAAAACTATTTTTTATCCTTTGCAAGAAACACTAGTCCAACATAAAATATGTATTTACGTATGTAAATTAAAATAAAGTATAGGACTTATTACCAAAATTACCAAAGTCATTTCAAGCTATAAACACAAGCAAATCGATATTTTATGTAATGTACTCGCGAAATACATTATATTATATAAGACTTTAAAATGTTCTACTCTCTCTGTACATATCTGTATATCGGATGTACCCAATAAAAAATCCGAAGTATTTTAAGTAAACCCATAAATTTCAACTTACCTATAGTAGGTTTCTACGTATGACGGTGGAGGTGGATGGTAGCTGGAATTCGTGTAGGAATTTGTAATAAATCAATGTTCATGAATACCTACCTAGTGCCTATTTGCCTACCTCTTTGGGGATCAATTTAATGTCTTGATAAAAGAGCTTTTCGTATATAACATTATAAGGCATAGAAGTGAATTTAGAGCATATAATTTTTATTTTTAGTCAAATGTAGTCGTTAAAAGTCTCATTATAACGTTAAATTAATATCGCTTATTTTTTTTATTTAACTATCATTATTTAATATGAAATTATATTTAATTAACGTTAGTGTTTGATCATTATTAATTACCGCTTAATTTAAAAAATATATTTTATCAAATCTATTTATATATTACAACGTATAAAATCAAATATGAAAATTATAAGAAACCGGTAACAACAGATATAAAACGCAAACATTGTCCTTTACGATTATGTCTAGTTTAGTGCATTTTAACTATATAACTACGACTATTCTAGAAATAGAATGAATAATAGAAAGATTGTATTTGCGGTGCATTGGAAATGTTTCTAATTATAAAACTTTATCACCATAAAATTTATCTCAAATTGCCGACTCACCTATGGATTTCAACATATGTCGGAGGTTGTTCATGGCTGCAATATGCATAAGAACTTGTTAAAAATAATAATTGTATTACATCAAGACACGTTCATACTCTTTTAATAAGCGTTTGTCTTTTAATGTGTTGGATCTTGGATTTATTAGTATTGTCTGAATTTTACAAAATATTAATACCTAGTTATCATAAAGGAATACAAACTATAAATATGTTTTACGACTATTTAAAAAGTTGCTACTACTTGAATTTACAATGTCATTAATAAAGTAATATCACTGTAGTGTTTATTAAAATGAAATATTTACCCGAAAATATACAACAGTATTCGAAATTTACAATTAAATTTCAGAATCATACATAGATCAATTTAAAAATAACAAACAGTAAAAATTTTGATTAAAAAACTCAGCGTAAAAACGTTGAAGCCATTGACGTATCATATCCAGTATTGAAAATAAGAAAAATTATGTCGTTATTCAGTATTTATTCATACCAGAGATGGGCAAAATAAAATCAAATTAATGATTAAAGATTACAGAATGTAGTCGTAATTTTTATTTCGTTACTCTGTAATCTTGGTTAAATCCCTTCTAAGCATTAAGATCGTACAAATTTGTATGCAATTGAGGATTCCTTCTTAGTATTTAAAACATATATGGGCAAAATGTAATCATTATAATGATAAAAATATAATCGTAATTGTTTTTCATACTATCTAGCTATCAATCTATTATCACACCGAATCACTTCTTTTTTGATCTCTTAATTTTTGCAAACCTACTTCGGCTTCCTTAACATTCGCTAATCTCTTCGTGCACTCTTTGCAATTCCACGTACTCTTGACTTTATCTTGCTCAGAACTCTATTTATTCAACTAATCTATTTATTTAATTCATCTGATTCCGGGGGAAAAAAAAACGAATTCAACACTCGATTGCAATAAGTTTTGCGGTTGCAGAACTCACAACCACTTGTAAAACATAACATTCGATTCTTATTTACTACACAGCTCTATAATCCTAGTCACTGGGTCCTGGATTTATAAAAAGGAATAGTTACAATTTACAAACTATTAGATCCTTCCCTGGGTAATCAACAAAATATTATAACCATATTTCCAACGTTAGTCACAAGATAAAGGATGATACTAAATAATATGGCTTATGAATGATAATGTAGTACGACAATGATTAGAGTGCACTTCATGATAATTAATAACTTATAATAATATTGATAAGCATTAATTTAAAATTTTAAACCTATTTTTATACTAGAATAACATCGGAAGTTAATAGTATCTGCATATTACTAGAGTAATCTTTGTTATTAATATAAATACCAAATCAACATTTTTATTTTTTATTTTTGTCTGTCTGTCTGTCCTTTTGTACGCGCTTCACACTGACGCTAACTCAAAGGTTTTTAATGTGATAAGATATAGTGCTAGCTTATATACCGAATTGAATATTAAATTACTTTAGCATATTCTATTACATATATGTATATTCACAGAAACATTCTCCTGAAGTGAATACTCACCCTGTTTTTTTCTTGAGAGCGATTGCTCCCACTACTCCGGCACCTACCGCCCCGACTTTAGCTGCCTTTAATCCAAGAACACCTAAAACAATAAAGCGTGGCTACATTACTTCGTAAAATATCTAATATATTATAATACTTAACCTAATAACGAACAAAAAATGAATCTCAAATAAAGGACATTCTAATAATTACATGTTTTTAAAATATTGCCGCATTAAGAGTTACCCCTATATCTTGTATACGTTTATAAAAATTAATTACACTAAACCAACTTAGAACAACTGCCCCAAGACACAGAAATATTTATTTTATATGAAAATTGACTTCTAGACTCATAGCGCAGAAATGTATTGTCCAGCAACTGTGTCAATTAATCATGAAAAATAATGAGTAGTATTACGTATTCATTGACAAAAAAACGAAGTTTTATTATATTAATTAGTATAATAGTACATCTTAAAGTTCTCTTTTTAATAATAATAAAAAATAGCCCTGAAGTATTATCAGTTGGAATACGACCGTGACACGTAGTATATAACGCACTTTGTATTCTAGCCACATGTACCTACACATTAAGACATTCATAAAACAAACATTTCAAAATACATTGCACATTACATGGAAATTATTACACGATGAAGTAGAATGAAATGGGCAATGCACGTAATATTTAGTTGTACTTTGTAAATTGTTATTTGTATTAATTGCAAATGTAAAAACTGTGATCTAGTGAGATTCCAGGAACAAACACTGCTCATTTACATTAGTTGACGATTGGCTAAAAACAGTAAACACACTCGTTAAATTATCTCTAGTGACATCTTTTACCTTGGCAATACGTTAAAACAAATATTTATTCAATCAATTTGTATTTGACGAAGTACTTGGTCATCTTAGTTTTGAAATCACGAATTATTTCGTGTTCATCATGTTTCGTCACTAATAATTATTGCCAATGAATGCTAAAGAACTCAATGCTTAAGCCTATTGCGGTATTATTTAGGTAAATTAAGTAAGCATACTTGTTACTCATACTATAGAAATAAAAAAAAAAAATTACAATTTTAAAGAAAATATAATATTGCTAATTGCATTTGTCGCAAAATTATTTACCTACTCAATAAAAGTAAAGCCAAATCAATATACTACGAATAATTCTAAACTACTCATATAAAACAATTACAATATATTTTATAAGTTTTCTCATATCTCAGGTGTAAACTATTGAACTCATATTGAAGGCACTACAGTAGTTTTAAAATTTCTTATCTAACTTAATCAATATTTTTTCGTCATGATTCCCCTTTACAGAACAGGATAATTATAAAATTGACCTCTTTTTGTTTCTCGCCACCGTATACTAGATCAGCATTTCTCACACTAATATCTGTGTTTTCTTATGAATCCGTGGGCAATATAAATACATATAATGAATTTTATTAGAAAATGAGATTTCTTTCTAGTGGTCCACAATCGTTTCAATACAGTTAGTAGCGATAATCTAAATGCTAATAGTAGCTATTAAAAAAAAATATATGTATAGGCAGATTATGATATTTTCTTATTATTTGCATAAACCTACTAGCTAGCCAGAATCTAATTAGTTGTATCTATAAACACTGCTTAATCATCCTGACCAACATAGTCGTCCAAATATAAGTTATACAAACAACATAATGGTCATATATTGTTCCTTATAAAATAATTCCGCGTTCAATGTTATTTTTATGATTAACGAAGGAAAATAGGAAGATAATCCACCTATTTTTAAATTATTGCTATCGCCTATGGACACATGTAATACAAGAACTGTCGTGATGTCAATTTCGTATTGTAAAAATTAGAAAACCAATTATATACATAAAGATAAATATAATAAAATTAGTTAGACCTTCTACAATCAATTAGAAAAATAAATAGCTACTAACATAACTATACTCGTGTAATAATAACAAATCAGGTCACTAGAACCAGAGTTGTCCAACTATTAAAATCAAAATCAAATGATTAAATTAAATAGGACATTAATAGTGTACCAAAATTACAAAGCTATAACAATATCAATGAAAACATGTATATATGTTTTTGGTGAGAAAACGACTGGGCATTTGTAAAAACCTAAGTTAGGACTCATTAAAATTTAAATCAATGTTTACCGAGGAGCAACTTCTTTTTCAATAATAATAATCCTCTTTTCGTTCTTGGACTGCTGTCGTGGACCGGTGTGTCGTAAATGGACTCCTGGAGGGGTTCCGCTGCTGGATACTGGTACTGCTCATGTGTGCTCGCCACTGCCACAGCAATAAGGCAAGCGAGCACGATGATAGTCGACGTTTGCATTGTTGTATTTTCTGAAAATACATATTTTTGCATGTCATATAATTATCATTTTTATATTTGTATCCCTTTTGTAAATAAAACAAATATTTTTCAAATTATTAAACGGCAAATAAACGCAATAATAGCCATCCAACATTGTTTATCATCATCGTCATACACTCTATAACCGCAGGTGAGCCTTGACCTGGTCCAGTAAATTTCTCCTACCAGATTTGTTACCGGCTTTCTGCCTTCAACTGCCAATATTAAAGCTAAAGTTTATAAGACACTACTTCAACTTTGTTTAGTCTTCGCTCAGAAAATAGATTCATCTTTGACGAATATATATAATAGTATATATTACATTATTTTTTAAACCTGGTGGAAATTCCTGCATAAGACTATAAAGGCCAGCTGTGAAGGCAGAAGCCCGGATGTGTCAGACTCCTACTGACTAAATACCCCCCAGGTGACCCTCTAATTGCTCCATACGAGTTTTGGAAACCAAATTCATTTAGACGCCCATCAAAAGCCTTATTGAGGCTATCTCTTTGATATAATAGTATATAGCCTGAGTATTCACAAGGCCACGTCCAAGTTGAGAAAATCCATAATGTAGTCCAAGAACGAAGGCTAAAAGAATGGTCCATTAAAGAAGGCCAAGGGACGAAAGTCTATTAAATAAATACGTAAAGCAAAATATATAAGATCATGTTGTACCACTGAAATCCTGTAGCAGGTATTCGAATTACTCATTTCTTAAATTTTTCAATATGTGATTAATAAAACATTTATGAGTTCTATCCCTAGATCTTTTATAATTTATTTATTGGTAACTAAAAGCTCAAATAATAATTATAATTTAAACTCTATACTGATGAAATTACCTAACACTATATGTTTATTTCAACTTTTCATTCAGTAGAATTTTCTTTTTTATTTTATCTACATTTATAACGGCGTTCGATTTAAAGAATTCAGCAAAAGAAAATTTGCAATTTTCCTAAGAATCGTTCCGACGGAAATTGAGATATTTCTATTTGGTTTTCGTTGAACATTTCCTAGCCATCTCCGTTCCGATCCGGTTACGGCTCACTTCTGCTGTGAGAGGTAAACATTTTCTGCGACTCGTGACTATGAAATACTTGCACAAATATATCTCTCTGCATGTAAATTAAATATAGATTACAAATAATACTCCTTTAATTTTTAAAATTGGTGTATGATATCTGTTTACGTTCGTTATGTTTGTATCGTATCGTATACGTATCGTTATGTTTGTTTACGTTCTGTTAACATCTAAAGTTAGTATAGTAATGAATGCTTTCTGATCAGTCACTGAAAAGGAGTGCTTCGGTTTTTGGCAGTTACTTCTCGACAGCGGTGACCCTGCAACGGCCGTTGTTTTTGTTTTTAAGGACGCATGTTGATTGGCCGGAACAGACCTTTACAACTCAACCGAGCTTAAGGGGCGAGCACAGAAGGTGCTCCGCCAGGACGCGTTGTACCACTCTGTGTCCATTCATACGGAAAGCCGACTGCCAGATTCCGGATCGCGCCTTTACAGAGATCAATAAGAAAGCATTCTTTATTATATTTAACTTCATCTTACACAGTTTTTTAATAATCGAGAAGAGGATATCAAATAAGGTCACACTTAAATCTTGGCAACTACCTACTGTACATAATACATGTTTTTATTCATCTAGTATTTTTTTCTATACAAATACTGTCACAAATATTGTAATAATAGTATATCGTCACGCTATATCCCTTTCGGGATGAACACAGTTACATCAGTGGTTGTGATAGGGATATTAAAATTATAAATTAAGTACTAAGTAGAAAATATAGACGACATCTAAGAATGAATTCATTATGAATAATGGTGATGCTTTAACTCCCAAAGGCAAATAAACTAATTATCCATGCAGACAAAATTTACATTTCAGTTAACAACAATGATTACCTTTATTTTTGCCAGATTTTGTCTATCGCTAATTTAGGGTGATATAAAAAATGCAATTCGATGATTAATATAATGTGTCCAGATGATCATAAATATAAATTATAAATCTAAATTGGTCCATGAATGTGACAGTTACTTACAGATTTGGTCGATTTTATTGATCGTTAATAACAACATGCAATGAAGGTTAGAATAAGTTACCAAAACCTCATTTATATCTACCGAATATTATCAAGGACGTGACCCTAGTCGTGCCCTCGATCCCGGCAGGTGGAAGGTAGAATACCCCGGGAGTTTTAGTCGGTGCAAGTCCGACACACCGGAGGGCGGCCCTCACCGCCCCCAGAGGTCTGAAGGGATTTCTCCCGGGTTACAAAAAAAATCTACGAAATAAGCTCGGAAAACATCAGTTGAACATCTCTTATATGCCAATCGTCAAGAAATATCATGTAGATCGTATATTACTTAATCGATTTTGTTTGATCGTTGCAAATGTTTATTCACCTTTAGCTATCTACTCGTATTATGTACAAACCTTGACAAGTTTGGTACGTGCACACAACACAGCACTCCCGCGATCACTTACACACAGATTGATGACAAAAACCCGTGTCGAATTCTTTTATAGACTGCAATAACGAAGACTACATGGGAGGGCGACTGGACACGAACATCGCGTCGTCAGTTCAAGGAAAATGCAGGAACACGCTTAATTGTACTAGTAATTGCGTGCCTTATTCACGATTAATAAACAATATTAACTATTTATTAATATACAAAAGAGTTTTTCACACAGATAAAAAGGAAAAGGAAAAGTGAAGAAATTATTAGCGATATTTTATTCAAATAATTGCAATCTTTACGGTAATTCATTAGCTTAACGATTTCTTTCGATTTTAAGCTTAATTACGGTAAGAAATACCTTTGTAACAGACAAACTCGTAGACTGATAATAATAGACCCAACTTTGAGTTTGCTTAGACTTTACTAAAACATTACAATTTATATTACTCGATGAATGTCAAAGGATTTGGTAAGTCACTGATTTTGTAAACATGGACTTGGCACTGCAAATACTATGGCTATACTCAACTTCCTATTATATATTCAGTGTTTTGTCAAAACCAATGCATGTGTTTAGAACTTTGCTAAGCAAAGTCGAAATAGCGTATATAAATCTCAACATTATTGAATTGTTAATTACATTACTAAATACACACAATCCAGGTAAAGACACAAGCTTTGATCAAACATACAAGCTTACCTGTTTTAAATATGATCAAATCTAAAATAGGTTACACACAGTTTTATATTTGATGTAAAACTTTATTGTAAATGTATATTGGAAAAGCGTAAACAATATTTATATGGTGACTTATTTTGAGAAATTTCAGGGTCGTATTACATTTGTGTGTGTTTGGCAACTTCATATTACAAACTACTATTTGGCCACTATTATAAGATGACCATTGACCATTGTACAATACAATATTTAAAAATTAACTTACGCAACAATGCTTACAACTATCATAACATCAGAATTTATAAAGATGTTCATTATTAACTATAGTCCAAGGCGCCTTCTAAATAACTGTATCTTCTCGGTAGATTCTGTTTTCCGAACCGGTGGTAGATTCAATTTCCTTTTTTTTTTGACGATTCAAAAGTGCTTGGAAGTAGGCCTATTTGAATAAAGTTATATTTCATTTCATTACATTTCAATGAATAATTTTCTTGTTATTAATTTTTAATGAACTGTCGTGACATTCTACAATCTTTAATAGGCATTCCTAGGCAGGAATTGTGGACACCTAAGAATGCATATAACTCGAAATATATAGAGAATTATTATATAAGAAAATTAAAATTGCGACTACATTTTGTAATTGTTAATCATTAATCAGATTACATTTTGCCCATCTCTGTCAATATTTTAGTTTTGGTTTTTCTTTGTAATTTCATTAAATATATATATCTAGCTTCGCAGTGCAAATAATCATGGCTAAGTTCAGATTAGTGTGTTAAATTACATAAATTAATATAAGTGAGAAAAAAGAGACTGCAGTAATTTCGGACATCCGTTATTACTCCGTGTGATGTCCGCAATTACCAGAAACACATTTTAATTATGGCTTTAGTTAACTATCATTAAATATATTTTGGGTGCAAACGTTCCTAGATTATGTGTATTCTAGGAAAAAATATGGGACATTATATGAGCTTGGTCTCTACGTATTACAAGAAAATTTTGTAAGCATGAAATTAAATAAAATGAACTTAAAAAAATTGAGATAAAACCATCGTAAACAATACTCGTAAATAGAATTTTATTGCACAGGTATATGTCAAAAACAAATTTCAAGGAGGCTCCCATGCATGAAAAGGGAGCGGGGGCAATTTTTTTTCGCTTTTATTCTGTATGCAGCGTATCGTTACAAAAAACTTTTTAAGCTAAGTTTAAAACTGATTTTTTTATAAATTTTCTACACCAACAATTTATAACTTGGAACTCCGACAAGTTCGTAATTTTTTGAACCATTTTGTCCCAAAATGACGTGTATGTTGAATTTCACCTTATATCTTGTAATTTAACAAAAATTACTGAAGTTTGGCAAAAGATTATAAGAAAAAAGTTGCACCTGAGCAATAAAATTAAACTAATTTTATAAGTAAGCAGTGTTTTGTGATATACATATTTCAAACAAAGTTTTGTGTGCTATAAATAATTTCATTAATATTATATATTTAAATGATAACAATAGTGAACGCAAAACCATAAATATTATATCCTGCACAGATATATATCAATATAGAGGAATTATCGCTAGAGTTAAAAATTTTACATTTTTTAAATAATTATATTCATAGTGTAGGTATTAATAACTTTTAAAATAAAATTTTTGTCCCTTATAAGATGTTAACATTTGGCAACTGCCGTCTTTCCGGAGGATAGCTTACGGCGGAATGTCACGAGTGTGGGAGCCCCGAGGACACGGCGCAGCACACGCTAGAAGTGTGCTCAGCTTGGGCTGAAGATAGGAAGGTCCTTCAGGACCGCATTGGGGACGACCTCTCGCTGCCAGCGGTGGTAAAAGCCATAGTCGGCAGCGAAGAGGCATGGCGAGGAGTCACAGCCTTCTGCGAGGTTGTGATGAAGCAGAAGGAGGCCGCCGAAAGGGTCAGAGAGCGAACATCTTCTCTGGCTATTCGGCGGCCAAGGCACCGTCGCCGGAGGGATGCGTTCGCTCAGAGCGAGCGCGACATCCCCCGGTGACAATAGCCGGGCAGTAGACTTGAGGGAGTCTGCTGTCCGGATGAGAGGGTGGCGGTGTGCAGTGTCCGACGCGCCGCCTGTGAGATAGGTATTGGAAGGGTGGGCTCTTTACCCCTACCCCTCCCAGAGAGGCAGCCTCGACAAGGCATTTCGCTCTCCGGGCGTCTGGATGAATTTGGTTTCCCAGGCTCGGGTGGAGCGATTAGAGGGACACCCCGGGGGTTTTTAGTCAGTAGGAGTCTGACACACCGGGGTTGCTGCCCTCACAGCGGCCCTGATGGTCCTATGCAAGATTTTCCCCCGAGAAAACAAAAAAAAAAACTGCCGTCTTAAACGTGCAAATATTCTGAAGAAATTATTTGTTTATAATGTATCTTAAATATACTAAAACGAAGTAAGTATATCAGATACACTTTTCTTAAAATGTTAGTTAAAATATAGCCTAAAGTATCATCCTAAAATTGCAGACTGTATTAAAAAACTGGATGTTTTTAAGGTTCTGTCACTCAAGGGGATAAAATTAACCCTTATAGTATCACTTCATTGTCCGTATGTCTGTCTCTCAAGATCCTTTTCCTCAGGAACGCGTGAAAGTGTCGAGCTAATATCAAATACTGATTTCCTTGTAGGTCTGTTTACATAGAACAAATTTGTACGAAACACTCCGTGCGCGAATCCGAATCGTACTTGGTCGCTTTAATCTTTAATTTAATTAATTCTTGTGTAAAATTTGGTAATTAGATTTAGTAACAATTTTACTTTAAAGTTTAAACATCAAAGTGTTAAGGACAAAGATTCGGAAAACCTTTTTCCGTGTCATTGCAAGTTAATAATGCCGCAAGATCTCTGTTTTCCACTAACAACTAGTGTAAAATATTGATTTTTTTTTTTACTTTTCTGTATTTTTTACATTCTTAAACATCCAATTTCAATGTGAGATGATCTCTTGTGACCTTTAATTAAAATAATTATGCTCGGTTGTTAATTTTTATGACAGTCAATAAGCCAATATCGATAACTTTATACATTTTTGGCTACATTGAACACAACTGAAATACATATTTGTATACGTTTATTGTTTAATTGTATTAAAAATTCCAACGCATTTACTTGTCTGACTTCCGCTAAAGTGTCTTAATTTTATAATAGTTAGTGTTAATTTCTTAATATTCTCATAATTAAAATACACAATAATTTAAATGTACATAAAAAATCAAACTAAGTATACATTTAAAAATAGGTTTCTATTGTTAGTATTTGTATTCTAGTTTGTTGATTTAACTAGCGAACTGCTATTTACAGGTATTTTATTGAAACACCTTTACAAAACGTATTAAAAATATTATAATAACACATTATTATTAAATTTTACACTATACTCGTATCTTTTATTATACAAACTTAGTATGGTATCTTAAAATCTGTAAAATGATAATTCTTTTAGGTGTGACAAGCTAAATTTTAAACAGATTATAAAAACTAAAGCATGCGAATATAAAAGAAGAAATAATAATAGATATAATTTATTTTATAATGTTATTTATACTAATGAATATATTTATAACAGCAGCATTTTCCAAAACTCACCAAGATCTTCAAGCGAACAAAAATTTTCGTAGCAAATTAATTTGTATTTGGCTTTTCTTATACTTATGGTACAGAGAAATACATATGGTGTGTGGCATTAGTAAGTTTTAATTATTTAATACGTAAATATATCTGTTAAAAAAAAAGTTTATGGATTAATTATTTCCTAAAGAGATGTAATAGGTAATTAAAGGAAATAATATTACTTACGCATAATATAGGATGTGAAATAAGTACCGGTGGCTTTTTTTATATGTCCTAACTTATGTAAGTGATTTCATTTTATAAGTTGTCGACGTTGTTGTGTACTTACATAATAATTAAGTTTAGAAAGGTCAAGATTTTTTATAAATTTCCATACAATATTCCAAATACAAATTTTCTATATATGGATTTCCATGATTTATCTTGTTCTTCACCTTTTCATTTTACATGTTTTAAGTATATTTTAATCTAGTTCTAAACTATTATAAAACTGTGTAACAGTGTTAAAGATAATTGTAGCTTTACACGAAAATATCTATCAAACCCACCATTACACAAAGCATTGGCAAGTATTATTAATTACCAAACATCGCGCAAACCTGTTCCAGTTCGCAGTACTCTAAAATAGGTCATTGAATTAAATATAAAAAAGTATTATACAATAGATTCGGCTGAATGATTAATTAGTAGGTATGTAACGTTCGAGTCGGCGCTCGGCAGCCCAGCGCTTCCTTGTCGGTCTACTGTATCGACTTTCGTGCGCTACGCATTGCTCATGTAATTCGCAATTACGTCAATTTACGTGTCCGAAATGGCATAAAGATATTCCAGTTAGCATATTAACAAACACAGCACCTACTACGCACAGACCGAACAGTGTCAAACAGCAAATGTAACAGATTTTTCTGTTAACACATTAATGGAATACCACAAGTATTATGTCATCTACTCAAATTACTTCATAAATAGGCTTACCATAATTACAAAGAGCCTAACCGGGACGCAGAAGAGAAAGAGGCTCATTTTCATTTTGCTTTTCGCTTAATTTGTGTTTTTGTTGCTCGCTTTTGTTTCGTCTTTGGCGCGGGTGGCATGGGCGGCGCGGCGGGGCGCGGGGGAACGATTGGTTAGGGTGTCGGTGCTGCTCAAGTTTGACCGGGACGCCGGGACTGGGATCTCAAACCGGGACTATCCCGGTCAAACCGGGACGTATGGTAAGCCTATTCATGAACCATAGTATATTATTGGGCTATTTAACATGCAGTTTTTTATCACAAGCCTTAGCCATCGAATCAGTTGTCAAAATCATCATTGTTCTACTTGGGTTTCCATTGTACGTCTATAATAATTAATACTAATAAACAGCGCGTTCTACGTGACATCGAAAGAAAGACTCTAAATTAATCACAGGTAACACTCTTGTGTCGTAAATAAACACGTGGTTAGAAAACAGCTGTAAATTAAGTATCACAAACGTAATCCCGGTTCATTAATCTTCTCTTGTTTAGGCAATGTTTGCTTAAACGTACTTGCTACAAAGAATATATGAATGTACTTAGGACCTCAAATTGAAAAATAATGCAATATAATCTATGGTATACTTTACGGTATTTTTCTTGAGCCGTGGGCAAATGATTTTGTATTCGTTATAATAATTTTACATTTTATCTATTTTAAAAGTAAACAAATATAACATTAGTACCAAGTGGTATGACGAAAGATTAAATCAATCAAATTAAATCAATTTGAGTTTTGAATCAGCGGGTGTGGGCACCTAGTAATCTGTACCTATACACATTTTTTTTTCATATTGGCTTGATAATACAGTATAGTGCTATAGAAAGTATAGTATACTCCAGGGCTGGTAACGTTTACTGAGGGACGAGAATGCATTGATAGGCCCCGTCGTTATGCCAACTCTCATATGCTACACTGAAGTACTCTAGGGATATTTTATTTATTTATTTTATTCATTAATACACCGCGGATATACACGTATATAGATATACGTATAAATATATACATGGAATCTAAGACAGACTGCTATATCACATACAGCTTTATTTACTTTCAGTTGTTCATATATGATTTACAAGTCGGGCGCGCCGCCTGAGAGATAGGCGTTGGAAGGGTGGGCTCTTTACTACTACCCCTCCCAGAGAGGCAGCCTCGACAAGGCATTTCGCTCTCCGGGCGTTTGGATGAATTTGGTTTCCCAGTCTCGGTGGAGCGATTAGAGGGACACCCCGGGGGTTTTTAGTCAGTAAGAGTCTAACACACCGGGGTCGCTGCCCTCACAGCGGCCCTGATGGTTCTATGTAGGATTTTCCCACGGGTCAACAAAAAAAAAATGATTTACGAACAACTGAAAGAAAATAAACTAACACCAAAATGATACAAGCCGAAGTGTGTCACGGTAATTGCATTTATACAGGGTTATAGGTAACTAACGCACAGCCTCTTAAGGGTGGCTTTGATTTATCAAGACTGACAACTTTTGTTGTACGACTTTTTCTAATTCAATTACTTTTTTTCCCATACAAAAAAAATAAAAATCAGATTTGCAGTTCTGAACTTTTTAACTCTTCCTAAGGCGACGATCGCGCCACGCCGGCAAAGGCGACCGTAGACAGACTTACGTAGTACGCGGCGTCTTGTGTCGCTACTAACAAAGAAAGGGGTCTGCGGCGCGGTGAGCGGCCGTGGCGACATGTGCTTGACTACTGTGTGACACGAGTCATGTCAGTCGCAAATTTGCTTGCGTGTGCGCCGGCCGTGACGTGTTAGTTGTTCCAGTGACGCGTTCGTTTCATAAATCACAATGTCAAATCGATACACTAACATTGAATATACCGAAATGGTGCGTGTTTAAGCTCGGTGCGGTGACAATCTGTCTGAAGCTTGCCGTGAGTCCGCGAGACTATTTCCGAATGTGTTGACACCGAGTAAATAGATTTGTAAGTATTTTTGTAAATAGTTTAATTATTGTAAATAGAGTGATTCCACTTTTTAAATACGCCTACATTAAAAAATAGTTTGCAATTATCTATCTTCAAACAGACCGCGCGCCTCTTTTGGTGCGATGAATTGCTTGATTACGAATCAATGTTCGTGTTTTTCTATTTACTTTTTTATTTTTTAGTGTAGCCAGTCCTAAGCCTGGATAAGTATGAAGGGATTGTGGATTCAGTGTATAAATATGTACAGATTGTACAACCTTTGAAACATTAATTTACGTAGAGGCCTTTACCTTGTTCATTTTACGATGTTCCCTATGGCAGAGAAATAATAGGTTGGTTTTGTTTGTGAAACAATTATTTAATGTTTTATTTTGATTCTAGTTTGTTTTAATAGTGTATTAGTACGTCAATCAATAAACATTTATTTTCACTATTTAACTAAATATGGAAATTTACGTTCAAATAATTGTTATAAGCGACTTTGTTAAATAAACAAGGTATAGGGTTAATAAACTTTTTGCTACACGATCCTTAACGCTGCGTAGCAACGTAACTTGGCGCACGACTGCATAGCACCAGCTGATTGGATACCTACGCCAGATCGAATAAAAGTTGGAATATAGAGCTAACGATGACTAGATATTCACACTAAAACTAAAAAAAAAAAATATAACGATGTATTAGGTTTTGGCAAAAGTCGTAGAACAAAAGTCGTTAGTCTTGATGTACCTAAGCTACCTTTAAGAGGTTGTGCGTTAGTTACCAGTAACATTGTATATTGTACTTGTGTACTTAATTTTGTCTCGTGCACACACAATAAAATCATAATTTTTCTAATATTTTTTGGTTTATATGTAAACAAATTCGTATATTTCAAAAGATAACTAAGGGATGTAAATAATATAACACAGATGTTGACAAACGACATGAGTCTGTACTGTGTGTGTGTGTGTGTATTCTGTGTACGTAATTAAGAACTCAACGATAACATTAGTTATAAAACTGACAAAAACTACGTTATTAGGTAATAATATTATAAAAAACGATATAATACGAAAAACAAATAGTTATAATGAGGTATAAATTTATATTAACAATATAACAGTTTACAGTGACTTCATTATCAGAAATAAACGGCACACGAAACGGAACCTACTGTACCACCAATCGAGTACGCGCCAGTCCTCACAAGGGCGACGAAGGAAAAATTGGTGGGGAATGACGAGTTTCCCTTTTATATGAAATATTATAATGTATTCTTTGAATCTACACTAGAAATAAAATGGTTTTTACATATCGGTGGGGCCAAAATGTTAGTTTAATGTGAAGCTATCGAACGCCTGACAAATTTACAAGGGTTGTCACAGATGGATAAGATAATTATTTATCAACAAATAACAAAACATTTAGTTATCTGCCACATAATTAGGTATGCCGAATACTATATTATTTACATTTATTTATTATATTATTTATTAAAAAAAAACTCTAATTGTATTATTTTCGTTTTTCAATAATTTGTTCTTATAATGTCCTGTGAGAAATTTTACACATAACGTTGATTTTAATTTATCTATAGAAAATCAGTCCTATTACATCTCAATTTGGTATTTTTACCACATATTAAAAATTTATCAAATAATTAGATTTTTTAAATAAAGTACATACACTAATTAAACGATTAAATTTTTAATCCTAGATTATATTTTTAATATGATATAACAAGTTTAAAATTCTTAATAGGTCAACACATTAACAAACAATGAGTCCTATTATTAGAAATCTAAATTTAGAATAGTAGCCAAATGCCACCAATAAGTTAGCTGACATTTTGTATTTTTATAAAATATATACTTTTGGAATTGGTAAAAAACGCTGATTCCGAAAATATATATATATATATATTACTATATCACCAAAAAATGTCGCTTAAACCAAATACCTCCATATGGTCACATAAATTTATATCACGTAAATGTGGACCAAAATAATTACAATATACTTTTAGTATAAACCTGGGTTTGTCCACTGGCTGTGCAACGTAACTGACGGAGCCGGTTTCGTCATATACGTGATAGGTAGCCAGTAAACGCCCACATAAAAACCGCTTTCTTGTAATAGAGTATCATTTGGCAACTCATTAGGAAGGGAATAATCTGTACATTCTCTACTACTGCGCTTTATATACCTACTACCTTTCTTATAGATGTCTTACCGATGTATGTAAATGCGTTATTACTAAACTTGAGAAGCAAATGCAATATTTTAAAAATTTTATTTAGTGGCCTCTTGGTCTAGGGGTATGATTCCTGCTTTGGGTGCAGGAGGTCCCGGGTTCAAATCCCGGAGGGGCCCTTTTTTTTCTATTCATTTTTTTCTTCAGTAAATTTTAATTATAAACTTATTAGCATTAACAACCTAAACTTTTATTTCATACTTATAAAATGTATACAATTCAGTACATAATTTATTAACAATGTATTAACAGCCTTTGCATAATTAATTATGATTAAAATAAAATTAAAGTGTTATTACTTTACAAAATAATAATTCATTGTATATTAAAATAATGACTCCATTTGATTATTTTTTTATATAATTTATGTAAATGATAAATTAAAACTAATTTGTGGCCTTTACTGACGACATCTATACTAAGATAGTCAAACTATTCAAAGAAACAAAATAAATTGTGTAAAAGTGACATCTTTGTAACATGAAGCACTTACTACAGAACAATTTAATAAAAGAACATAGATGCCGTTAGTAATGCAAACAGTAAACAGCTGTTGGCTTGATGTTTGTTTATTATAGTGCTAACTTCATGTCGATGTAGAGAATAAATTATAATATGTTGCCAAAATTAAATTTTCCTAAAAAATAAGTATAAATATATTGGAACACTACAATCATTTTACAAATTCAAAGTTATATTAAAATATTTTATCAATCAGTGATTTAATTTGGTTATTAAGGAAACATGTTGATGTAACAACAGCAACAAACAGCAGAAACACTTAATCTTTTGTTGGTGAATATTGGTAAATTATATCCAGGGAGAATGGTTTACCTTTCTGGCTACACCATATTCATGTTCGATTTCGTGAGTGAGTCTTCTGCGTTGTGACGATTTATTTAGAGCAATTTATTTTGTTGATAAATTTTTACATTTAGTGTGTCTTAAATTGTTTTGCTTGACCTAAGTTATTGTGCTATTATTAATATTTTAATAAAACCGTTTAACCGTGTGCAATAGAAAGTTCTATACATATAACTGATTACACAGCCACAAAGAATAATCAAGAGCCTTACCCCGTGTACACTTCCCTAGACAGAATTGGATTGAATATTTTACACCTTCACCTTACAAATCGTAAGTACTTCTCATTTATTAAATATATTTTTTATATACATAACAAAATGCCAGCTTTAACAAAAAGATGATTTGTTCGGTTTTAGAGCTGAGGTGAAAATGTAGAGTTAAATTGTTACTATCATCAATATTTTTCAGTTTCTCTATTTGTAGGTTTATTCTCTGATTATTTACATGGTTTGTTATTCTCCTTATCAAGAATTGGCAAAAATGTTTGACAGAAAATTGTTTTCCAATAAAATATCATAGTTATTTTCTTATAAGATTCTCTTTATTTATTAGTTTCACAATAATAACTTTGTTTATTTGTATAATATATTTCATAATATACAATCCTTAAAATAATCATTTATGATTAATAATAGTGTCTTAAAATTAATTTCCATTATGCCCTTTAGTAATATTTAGTTTTTTAATATTACAAACAAATAAAAAACCTTTCAGTATACAAATAAAGTAAAAAAGAAATTATCATTAACATAGTGCCAAGTTTATGTGTGAAATTGAATTCAAATCTATAAATTTATTTCTACATGATTCATGTTTTTTTTTTCTTTTTGCATTTCAATATAGATCGAGATACCTATATCAGATTATTGAAACCTTTAATGCTGAGATTACCTACTGATCTGAAACCTTTTTGTTTCTTTGTTTTAAGAATTTATATTAGTTTTATTATATATATTGTATGTTTACATTAATCATTGTGTTGGCATTTCTCTTTGTCTCCAATACCAATATACCGTATTAAGCACAATATTGGCATTACCAATTGAATGCTTTAAGCTATTAAAATTCTTGTCACATTTGATGAATGAATGGAATGTTTTCATTTGAGTTTGAAATAAAATAAACATTCACATTTACAAAAATACTGAGGTGGGAAATTGATTATGAAACTATAGGCAATGTAAATATATCTAATGCAAACAATCTCAAAACAAAAACTTATAGTAAATCTGTATGTATTCCATTCTATCTTGTTGCCTGCAACAGATCAAGCATTCCTATAGCCTGCTAATGTACCTATTTGGAATTTGACTCATTCTAATTGTATGTACATTTTGGATAGTGTATGCCATTTGAAAGGTTATTTAAACAGAGTACATCATGTTATCATATTATAGATTTACATACAGATTACATATATGGTATGTTTCTATTTACATATGTAATGAAAATATATAGATACATTTTTGAACTGAGACTATTTTACTAAATCTTAAATTGTTATAATTAATAACAAATGTTGTATGGATACAAGAAGTATACATTCTGTTAGGCAGCATTACTGCTTCATTGGAGTATGCTCCATACATAGCAGCTGTTTTTTTTTTGCTTGTCTACTTTTTTAACAAAAGCATTTCAACAGTTTTCACTTCTTATGAAATTCCATTCCTTAACTGTAACTTATGTCCAAATTATAATATGCTAAATGTAGTGAGTTTTTTATCAACAAAAAATCTTAATTTTCAACAAAATTATTGTTTTTGCAAAATAGAAAAGTTTTTTTTTGTGGATAGTCTCATAAGTAGTGCATTATCATACAATGTTATGCAGCACATGCAGTCAATAATCTTGACCTAAATAATCTACTTTAATATGTGCTAATTCAGTCACAATTAGATGCTGTTATTGTTCTCTTTACATTCAGGATGTCCCTGTTGAGCCCTCACATTTGTGTTAATATGATAACAAGATATGAATAAGACATATTTTGTTGTTTCCATTTTGAATTAAGGTTGAGCAAACAGACAGTGTACCGAAGGTGTGGCAAAGCATGTTTCTGTTGTAATGTATGGTATTATATGAATCATATCTCACAAAACTGCAAAAGCAGATCAGGTTCGCTTTGATGTAATAATTCATACTAAAATATACATTACAAAATAAGGCATCACTTTGCTGTTGTCAATAACTAGGTTGTCTGTCTGTTTAGCAAAGGATTTAGAGGGAAAGATAAAGGACAGTACTGATAGAATTATAACATCAAATGTTATGAAGTGGGTTATTGTTGGTAAAAATACCTAATAATAGTCATAGCTGAGTATTAGGAAAGGGGTTTTTAGTCAATAGGGAAATATGGACATAGTCAGATATCACAAAATAGTTACCACAAATTGTAAAAAAATATAAAATGGTGTACCTATATGTTTACAAAAGCAATAGGCACGAAAGCTTCCGTCTCATTTGAACACAACACTGTCACAGCAATAGCTCACTAAACAACAGAAAACAAGGAATGTTAATTGAATCCAAATTCTAATACATAAAACACAAAGATTTAAACAGTCAATATTTTAAAGTTACAAATTTCCTTTTAATTTGTTTTAGACTGTAAAAACGTATTATATTTTATTATAACAATAGAATAGGATAATGGCAAGATATAGGAAACAAGTTGGATACAACATTGAAAATATAAATGACCAGAGATTCTTGTCGTTTGTTTACACAGACCCCCCGTATGATTTTTGCCAAACGTGGATACCTCAAAAAATTTACGTATTGTTTGAAATAACATATTTTATATTTTTGCGTTTTTTACATGCTTTCCTTGACATTATATTTGACTCAGACAATTTTTATTCAAGCAATTTGACCATGTCAAAAATAAACAAATATACACCACTTAAGAGTATTATTTTTAATTTATCACTCCAGTTACGGAGATACCGGTTACTGGCAATCTCAGATGTCAGATAGTTACGGATTACATGGATTCAGTATCGCTGGTGCTGATTAGTGTTTCGTGCAGTATTTTGCAGTATAATGTTTTTTTTTCTATTCAAAAATTATTGGAATTAGAGTTGAGTTCCTACCAAACAGAACTTTACGCAACGCGTTACGCAAGATTTCCGCTTGCCCAGCCGCGGCCGCTAAGATAACTATTTTACTCTAAATGCGATACATTTTTAACTGTTAGTCAATTTTTACAGTAGGAAGTCACGTAAAGGAACAATAGATAAACAGGTTTTGTATAAAAAAACTTATAAACGGATGAAACCTTTTCTTCGATTTTTTTTTAATAAACATTTGTCATTAATAAAACCATTTTAATAAAAATTGTACTAAACAAAGAAATCACTAGAATTGGATTATGACCATAGGATCCTTTTGTATTATTATTTTTTATTGAGTAATAAAAAAACTACTTACAAAAGTGTTTTAACTCCTGGTATCTCATACAAGGTCTATAAATATATCGATATTCACTGTACATGAAAGTAATATAGACTACATAAGGCCACATGAATTGTGAACTGCATAAACATCCAATGAAGACTGCATTGTTATTATTATCTAGATTATTTGAACCTCTTTTGTTACAGTTATTAATTATAGAGTGTTTCAACATTTGAATGAATTTGCAAAGGATATCTAATATTGATCTTTACATTTTGACTGTTACATTTTTGAATATCAAAGATTTTTGAGTTATTATCTAATGGTAGCTAGCACCAATAAATTAAATCTATATAAAATGTTATTTAACTTTAAACAGAACATTTTTTTTTTTTAACTCGGGGGATACCCGTCTGGCCTATTGATGGAAGGCCCCTGGACACCATTCCGCTCTCCTTCATTTTCTTTGAGCGGTGCGCGGGAACACATCGCGCTCCGCTCTCGCCTTGGAAATGTTGGGCGACGCACTCCCTCAAGCGCGCCGCCCAGGCGTCAATCCGTTAGGGAGGGAAGTGCCTTGAGTAGGCTTCCCTCCTGCGTCCAGTACGGCGAGGGCGACGGAGGGGCGGAAAGGACAGGGAAGATGAAGCCTGCCTCTTCCGCTCACGCTCCGCCTCCTCTTTCCCATTAAGGACCTCCTCTGTAAAGAGGAGGACCGCCTTCCATGACCTGTCGCTGTCGAGCATTGCCCGAATAAGTGTGGGCAACGACAGGTCACTTCCTACCTGCTGCGCTAAGGCAGCCCTTTCCGGGGCCCAGGAAAACAGTACATATTGTCTTGCTCGGAAACATCCAGTTTTAACATTTGTTAAATTTAAATCACCATTAAGGTTAAATGAAACCGCCTCATATAAATTACATTTTATATAAGCTTTAACTAGATTTAATTTGTTGGTCAAGGCTAGACCTGAAGAATTATGCAATTGTTTAAATACCTACATAAAACAACAAACAATTATGCCGGCGATACTTCATCACTGAAATCTGATGTCTGATTTACCTGAAGTGAAAATAATATAAGTAGTGTAAAATTTATTTGGTTTATAATATTTTATTTTTTGCCATTCATGAACAATTTAAATTTAATGGCATTTGAAAGTGTTATTTTTTCTGATAAATAGGAATTTCTAAATCTTTATTATAGTTAAGTTAGGAAGTCGTTACAACTCGCGCACAAAACCCCTGGCTTGCCTCTCATTGTCTAACAATCAACATTGTTCGCTTTATGGATGTCAACATAAGGAAGAGTATACGTAATAAAATCCAGTCACAATTATAAAACCCTTTAGTACTGTACATGATTACACAAATATACCCTATGTTTGAATTGAATGCATAATAAATGAAATGAAATGAAATGAAAACTAGTATTTTTTCGTGAATAAATACATGTTATTAATTAAGATAGTAATTTACGTACCGATACACATATCCATAAAGTATGCTTGAATAGATACCATACATGAGCGTTTAAAGTATATGGGGCAAAACTGTCCTGTTGCCCTCTACGCAGTTTGTTCATTCAGGACTTTTTTCTTATACATCTTATGCATCTATGGACTTGACAAAGAGGAAGCATATAGAGAAAAAATAATATTTTCTTTTCATTCTTTAAGAAGTTCACATTTGAATTAGTCGTTAATTTTCGTCTTCAAATGCTCTTTCAATTTTACTACTTTTGCAGCCTAAAGCCGATCATTTTTGTAGTAATACTAGGAGAATATGATTCAATATTTAACACACTTTCATCATATGTTGATTACATACTTAAGTTAGTTTTTCGATGACGCAGCAGCAGCACGCTGCCATGGCCTGCAGGAAGCAAAACGACTGATTTGTATAGGTTTATATGGTGCGTATTGTGATAAATTAGCACGTGCTGTCAACTGTGTGACGACCAGCCGCCAGCATGTGCTTCTACTGTTTCATCGTCTAGCTACCATAAAATTAGGAATATTAGACACAGAGATGGCAAAAATTTAATCTGATTAATGATTCACGATTACAAAATGTAGTCGTAATTTAAATATTGTTTCTCTGTAATTATGATTAAATACCTTCAAAACATTAAGGAGTCATAAATGTGTGTGCAATTGAGGATTCCGTAGTGTTTAAACCATAGACGAGCAAAATGCAGTCATATTAATGATGAAAAACGTTAAATGTAATCGTAATCGTTTTTCATTAATCTGATTTTCATTTTACCTGTCTATGATTATACATATACTGTCAACACTATACTAAAAAGTAGATGCGATTGGCATAATTTTATAGGTATTATTTAAGCTAACACAAGATTGATGGAAGTATGTAGACGTAGACTCTAACGAGCCACAGCAATCACAGGTGCGTGTCAAGGTCGTGATAATATAATGCCTTCTTTATAACAGTGCCAAAAATTACTTTCATATTTATAAATGCGTGTGACAAAATGTGTAGTATAAGGAATATTTGGTAAGGGAGGGTAAATTAAAGTCGGGAAACAAACTGACGACCTTGCCAGGTCGTTACTACTACGGCAACCATCGTTTAATGGGCTGGTACGCAGTACGCACTACCCCACTGCTGTCACAATGCGCAAGGTCGTCCTACGTTGGAATAACTGTTACCATTAACTAATAGAATTACAAAGAACTACTAAATTTCGTTAATTAATACTGGTATATTCCATAGTTTATAAATTTCAGATCGTTCGAAGTTAATCGCTTGCGATTAATATAACTGCTACTTAGGTATGAGTGAAAAGTCAAGAACCCAATATACTTATCTCTCTTTCATAGTACTAAACATATTAACAAAATCTAAAGCTGAAATAGACGCTACTTTCATTCTGCCCAGAACATAAGTTCATCTCTGACAAAAAACTAAATATATATTAGGGACTTGAGTATAGCCTAAGTAATTACAGAGTCAATTTTAAAACATCGGCTAATTCATTTATATTTTGATATTAATGAAATAATATAATTTGTAATTTTTGAGTAAACTCTATGCGAAGCCAAAGTAGCGTCTATAAATCTCAGCCTTAAGACTCAAGAAAACTTTTGATACCTTCTAATAAAGTTCTCTTAGTAGGCATAAAAAGTGTGCCTGTATCTTAGACTTTGTTAATATGTTTACATGTAAACATGTTCCGAAGAAAATTATATCGTTGTACATTTTGCACTTCTTCTTAGCTCAATTATATCAAAATGCGAAAAAATGACTTAGCCTTTTAATAAATAATATATTAATACTAAGTACTGTTACTTGTATCCGAGTGTAACGAATACGAGTCGAGTCGTCTGTTGAAGAATAGTCAATTTTTTCTCTTCCTCCTGGTCTCGCTACTGTCGTCTTAGAAGCAGGCCCCGTTATAACGATAACGACAGAGAGCGAACGGCGCATGTCATCCTCTTAGGAGGTTAGTAGGATTCACTTAAGGGATAATTTCCCGGGTAAAAGCTATCATGTGTCCTTCCCAGGGTCTCAAAACATCTCCATACCTAATTTTGTCTGAATCGGTTCAATGGATTAAGCTTAAGAAAGTAACATACATTAAAATAGTTACTTTCGCATTTGCAATTTATTTTCAATTTTCCACATTTTAAGCATATAATTATTTAAAATTACTCGAGAAATTTGGTATTTATAATGAAAATATTTATTTACCTTAGAATATGTACCTATAACGTCTATTTAAATTTGTGAGTCACTTAAAGATATACTTTTATTACTCTGTTAAAGTTTGTGTAATAATAAAATGTATTAATGATGTATCGATCATTAATTTGTATGCTTTTTTTAATTTATTTGGAACATCAATAATTTATGACTCTAGATGTGGTTAAATAAATAATTATGGAATTGACCTCCATGCCTGCGGTTTTATCGATTTCCGTAATGAACCTGTACCTAGGTACAGGTGGTATCTGTGAGTGAGTGGTATCTTCTCTTTATTAATAATTATGTACGGATTATTTCAAAAATAAAAATATAAGCAAGCGGTATAGTAAAACCATCATTTAAATAAAATGCGTATTTAACCTCTTGAGCGGCTCATTTCGTCAAACGAAATGACCACTACCTGCCCCCGTTCATCCCATTCAAACGCAACGAATGATACGCGGACTCCTAAACATATATTTATACGTATATTATACTCAAGCCAACATATTCGTTTTATCCATAGTGGTATACACAATAAAATTTATGCGAATATATTGGTCTTAGGCCTTTTGTATATGTTGATGACGTATATATCCGCCATAACCACTTAAGAGGTTAAATTAGTGAAGAAATATTTACAAGGAAATTTGATAGTCTTGATTAAAAAATCTAAAATAAAATGTTTAATATGAGGTTCAATGCTATTTGTGACTAAAATACATACATGTGTGAATTTACCCTGAACTTTGACAATAAACTAGACTAGTTAAAAGAGCACAACTGAGTCATAATGAAATAAAGCTTTTATACGTTTAATAATATATTTGATGTATCATAATACTGCAGTCTACAGAATAAGTAGTTTTTATTGCGATAATTCCTGGGATTGCCTACATAATGTTAAAACAGACTTATAAAATCAATGATGTAAATGATTCGCTGACTGTAATGTATTTGTTCAACGATTGACGATATATTTTATTATATGAATAATACTAAAGATGGTATCTCGAAGTAACGACAGTATACTGTTGCTTGAATTTGACATTAATTTAAAAATGATACCTCCACACGTTGCTGATAAAAAGGGTTTATCAACCTTAAAATATATATTAACAATGTAAACTCGTAAGATTTTGACAGACAGACAGACTAAATAGTAATCGTATAACAGTTTCTGACGTAAGGAACCCTAAAAATCATTAATATCTTGAAATATAAATAAAATGCTCACTATTTAGTTACCTTATACCTTTTGATTTACTCTCGCATTTTAAAAGTAAACTAATAGGAAGTAAGGAAGCCGAATTCTCCTACATAAAGTTGACACATTAGTTAGAATAGCTGCGCAATGCGACAGCATGGCGAGGTCACTTTGAAAATATACACGAACCGATTTGTTCAAAGTACTCGTTTTTTTTTATTCTTACTCGGCCAATACTCTAATCTCTACTACACTCTAATTTACTAACAATACCGTCGAGTTATTTCCTGAGTGTATTAGCAACTTATACAATTACATTCTTAGTATGTAATATGTCCAGGGTTACACTGAATGTACCTATTTTGTTGTCTCTTATTCATTTATTTAGTCTTTCATATATACGTAAAAAAGCTCATTAAAAGCTGCTACTTACATAATTTCTTTTTTATTTTATTTATTTCCCAAAATGTGCCTACCTTATATATTTGACATATTTACAGATTTACTCATTTATATAGGTTTTTTATTACATAGCATTGAATTAGCAAAGAAAAAAAGGAGGAAAAATTATAAATTTCGTTTTTGACGCAGTCATTACCGTATCCTTCGCGTAAAGCGAGGTATTATTACTTAATTTAATTGTTTTCTCAATTACTTAAGCACACAAATCGTATTTACATTATTTAGGGACAAATGTATAGCGGACCGTGACGTATTGTGGATTAGTCAGTTTTGAGCTTGTAAACGTCTGTTTTGACGTCCTCAAATCTAAGTCCCACTCTTACACGCAGAGTTCAACTTATACAAGGTGATTTTATAGACGAGGGAGATATTTCAGAATACATTAATTTGTACCTTCTTATAACTAATTAAAATGTAAATAACAATATTCCCTAAAAAATCATAAAGAAACATTGATGAACAAGTGAGAATTGATCCGTAAAAACTTTGGACACCACAGCGCGTGTGGTGCATGATTGAATGGCATGTAGATAAACTCCTTTTACGTAATTTTAGGTAAACAGGTAATTGACTCGTTACCTTTTCGTAGTTTATCCTGGCTTAGGAGAGACAAAATACCTACTTAATAATTAATTGTTATTTATTCTATCATGTGTATAATTGCCCCTTATATGGTGACTATGGTCACTATTTTTATATATTTAGATTTGAATGCTGAATATTCTCCTTGAATATCTCCCTCGTCTATAAAATCAGCCTGTATACATACCTCGAACTCTTGAAAACTGTTGCCATTCTCTATTGTTCGGTTTTAGAAAGTGCAGCAAGAAGTTGATACGCGACGTGAATGCTAATTGAGGATTAGACTAATAAGAACTTTTTGAACCGCAAATATCAAATAATATATTAAAATGCATCAAATACCTATTAACAATTAATATTAAGTTTTAATTCCGCTATTGATTAGAATCGATTGTAAATATATGAAAAAAATTGATAAAGTTAATATATAGTACCCTAATATATGTTGTTATGCATTTAAATAGTGTGACTAGTTTCGTTTTGTCATTAAATAACAGTAAAAGTAATTTGTACGCTCTAAAAATATGCTATTGTTGACGGTTATTTTTCTCTAAATATAATCTAATGGTACGCTATTTATAATAGATTGTATACAGACAAGCTTATGAATTATTATAATCATTTATAAATAACCTACAAAGCTTTTTACTTCAATTACCTGAATAAATATGACTTCTAAGGTCAATATAAAATAATTTCTAGTTAAAAAATAGTAGCTTAACAAACTAAATGTTTATTAATCATGGTTTTACCAGTATAGTTCGTAATATTATGATATATTTCTTGTCTATAATATGTATTATTGTTTGCGACAGCATGTAAAGCAAACTTAAGTATAAATTTTATTTAATTGTATAATAAATAAGTAAAAATTATAATTTTATAAACACGTATTTTATTGTAAGGTCTATAAATAAACCCCAGTTGCAAATGTGAATAATTTGCTATAATAGAACGACATTACTTATCGTAGATTGTAAAAGGATGTTTAAAAGAATATCACTTTTTGAATAATGGACAGTCGCAACACAGTAGAATAAAAACAAATATTAAATAACATGGAATTATCTGTAGTTAAGAAGTTCAATTAGCAAATTGCGCAATAAGACGATGATTCAGTGCAGTTGAGATAGAGGAACATACGTGACAATGACCCACGGTGAGGTCGATTACCTCCGATATTTCGATATCCTATTTGAATCTACAATTTTTTTATAACCAATAAGATTTAATTTATAAGGAATATACACAAATAAATTTACAAGTAACTATAATACAATAATATGCAACATAACGCTAGTAAATCACCACCATAATAGAAATTACAAGATTCTATTATGCACGGATTTGTTATTTTAATGTTAAAAACTTATATGTATGCGGTTGCAGAACAAATTCAATCTAGTTTAAGCCTGTATAAAACATTATTAAAATGACTCAGTTTAGTTCAACCTAAATGATGGTTTTAATTTAACAACTGCTAAAACTGTATAATGTTTCCGGGCAAGACGATAAGTACAGTTAAACGCTAAATAGCGTTTTATATCCACTCCGACGCAGCCTTAAGTTTCTTTCGGCCTTTCTTCTCAAGGTAGTCGCTTTCGAAACGCTAGTAGATCACCGTTAGGTTTACTATTTTGGCTGGCGGCCCAAGTCGAGGTCCGTGCCCATAGAGGTACCCTTGCGTTACCACCCAACCCATAAATTTGCCAGCTGAGCACCTCAGTGTTTGCCCTCTCACCCGGTTTAGTTATAAAGATCTTTCCCGGCCATCAACACATATCCTGTCGAAAAAAAAAGAGCGTTTCATATACATTTAATTCCTAAATTTAATTTGTAGATGCAAACCGCCCTTATAACATTTTTGAAAAATCTTCTAAAAATCTAAAATTGACTGCCACTCTCTTCAAAGTCTACATTTTCCTAACTATTAACTGACTCTCACACAATAGCCAGAAATTTAGGTGACTTAATCTGAAAAAAAAACCTAGTTTAATATCTCACATCTCTATTGCGAAGAAGCTTGACATTTTTCATTAAAGATTAGTTATTTTTTATCAAAGATCGAATATCGAATTGCACAACTCAGTAATTGAAACAAGCTACAAAAGTCACTCTAAATGAGTTCCGAACTAATCGAACCCGTCATCAGGTTTTTGTCTCTCGATCACACAGCTAAACTACGAAGAAATCAATTAATATTCGATTATGTTTTTTTGTGGTTAAAAATATAAGGCAATGACGCATTATTTTAAGTGAAATTTTACAGACCTCGACACATAATTCTTTTTAGTGGCATGTGAAAAAATGCCCCTTGACCGTTTGAAAATATAGAATCGCAGATGAATTATAGATTGATCGAAGTATAAAACATACACAAATAAAATAAAATTTAGAAAATTATGTAAAGTGAAAGTTACTTTAGAATACAATAATCCTCAAAACGGATGTTATGTAGGTCACGCTTCGCAGCATAACGAGGTCAAACTTGTATTCAAATCATCAGATTTTTGAAGCAAAATAATTTCGAAGTTATAATATTTCCATATAAAAAGCATACTTTAAATACATTTAAAACATAAAAATTATTGTTTTAATTATAATGTTGCTATTGATTGTTGATATGTATGTAAGTGGCTATTTTTGTATTTATCCATTATATTTTGTCCCTAATTATTTTATATTCTTATCTAAAATAAATAAAACAATATGAAATGAATACATACAATCATATACTTATAATGATATCAGGTTTTGCATACTTTTCGTTATACACAAGGTCAGTTAGTAATTTTGTAGCAGAAATATTGATAGTGATATTTTTAATTTTTAACTCTCAAATATCATATCCTATCTCATCTATACATAATTTCGCATTCGATGAAAACTACATAGCTATTTATTTATTCTTTAAGGTGTCAATCAACAAACAAGTGTAAGTATAAGTTGATATGATTAAAAAGAAACTATTCCAAAGAAAATGTATAAAAACACTTAAAATGATCTACTATATTACTTTAAAAATACTATTAAACAAATGTTATCACCTAATACAATTAAATAACATTTTATTTAAATGAAAAAATACACTAGACTTTTCTTATTACATAAAAGGTTGTTGTCTTGAGGCTTTGTGAAAAAAAGACCGACTCTGTAGTACATAAGTCTGATAAGCTAGCTGCACGTGGCTTAAGAGATGTACGACAAAACAGAAGTAATGAGATAAAATTGTTTGGTACCTGTGACGTTCAACGAATGTTTATAGTAAATCGTTCTTGTTTGTATTGTGATAAATGAGAGGCACATTCGGGGTATTTCGTTGTCACTACCATCTATTTACAGTTAATTATGAGGAAGTAGTTAGGCATTTGCCATACAAAATAATATTGACCGTTTTTATTCTAAATTTATCGGTTTTTAATTCATATTGTTGATGTATATTTTTTTTTTTAAATACTGATATAAACTCGGCGTTTCTTCTCAAGGTAGTCGCTTCCGAAACGCTGGTAGATCACCGGTAGGTTCGTTTTTCAACTGGCCGGCCGCCCAAGTCGAAGTCCGTACCCACAGGGGTGCCCTTGCGTAGCCGCCCAACCAATAAATTTCGCTGGCTGAGCGCCCTCTGCGTTCGCCCACCAAGCCCGGTTTTGTTGTGAAGGTCTTTCCCAAGCCATAAACGAAGGACATGCCGAAAAAAAAAATTATATAAATGTGTATACAATTATCTATAAGTCATTCCTATTAAAAGCTATTTTTCAGCAAATATAAAATAAATATGAAAATGTACTTTTTGTCTTAGATGGTTTGCAATCAACAAATTAAATCTAGTTTAAACTCATATAAGACGCTGTTTAGCGTTAAACTGTATTTTCGAATTTGGTATTTTAGTTTTGACGCGCCTACGTGGGTGTTAGATTAATCAACTTCATGTGACCTTGCTTAATACATTCTACCATTCGTTTATTACGAAAAATTATGTTATAATCGAATTTATAAAAAACATATAGTAATCGGATGAATTCCAGTAAAGGAGAGAAATATACACATTTTTTATGAAATTATTATTTGTACAGATAAATTCAACGCTCGTCTGCAAAATCCTTGAAATATTTAATTTTCTTATACTATAGAGCTTAGAATAAGAATCGGAAGATCTTTCTATAATTTAATACTAATAATTAAATAAATAATAGTATTTATAAGTATATATCATCAGGCTATATCACTTACGGGATGAGCAAAGATACATTAGTGGTTGTTTCCACTTATTCTTATTCCACTTATAATAAAAAAATATTATTATTTATATGTCGTGGCCAACGTTATCAGTAGCGCAGCTAATCACCAATCTCAGGCATTTACACATGACATTTCTATTAGATACCATGCGGATTTCCTCACAATGTTTCTTTCACCGGTGAGGATATGATGCCTGAATCCGTACATAATCTGGAAAAACCCAGAGGTACGTATCTAGATTCGAACCTATGACTATTCGCATTGCCGTGTATGAAAACCGGTCCGTTATCCACTAGGCCACCACAACCTAATACTTTTATATAATGTAATATATAACAATATTATATTATAAAAATTATAAAGCGGTGATAATGTATTTAGAGGGAAACTAATCACTATGTAAAGTGTGAGATATTAACTTTTATCCTCTGTCCAATGTTCACTATCCTATGTCATCCTCGATGCATTAATTCTGAAGAGGTGTACAAACAATGCGAGCACTCTCCGACGAGGTGACACGTATGCACGCTTTACAAGCTTTAGATAATGGTCTGCATTCTAAACTTATATGGTAGTTCCGAGAAGTTGCAGTTGCTTGCTTCGTCTTGCTCCTCTCTTTTATGCACCAGGGCCGTGCAAAGATTCTTAGTAAGGAAGTGAGATATTAAAGAATATAATATTGTAATATGAGACACTATTTTTAGGTAATATATAAACTAAGAGTTGCTATAATGAAATAAATTATCAATGATTAGCTGTGCTCGTGGCTTCTCCGGCTTGAAATTCACGTTTCACGCGAAAACGTGATAACAGATAGCATACGCCTACCCTGAAAGCCTTTGCGATTGTGACTTTTTCTTCTGAGAATGAATATACGCTTACATATGAATATAATATATTACTGTTAAAAGTATAGTGGTGTATTTACGGCGTACGGCACATCTGTAGCCTGTGTAACCACGAACAAATGGACAGTTGTTTAATTTGCACTAAAAAAACAACAAAGATTTATTCTTGGTATATTCGCTCCAGAAAAATAATGCACTCGTACCAACCAGTACAAGTGAGTCATCATTCAGCATTAAAATGTTGGTCTGAACGAAACCGGTCCTACATTCGAGCGTTCATTGCCACTGCATTCAACTTCTTCTATCACTAAATTCTCAGCTTCATTACTTCTCAAATCCATATATACTAAATCCCATCATTTGTGACCAATAGAGATCTTATTGCTAATACTAATAGTATATTGTAATACTAATAGTATAACGAAAATGGTTTTATGTTGTTTTTCATTGCGTACTAACGTCATTGCTTTGTTCCTTCTTTTTTTTTAAATTACGCATTCTTTACATTTGTATACGAAGGACATATGAATATTGTAATTAGACACCTGTTTTATATTTAAATTCAATTTATACGAACTTCAAATATATTTGGACATATATGAATTATCAATTAATTATAAAATATTTAATATTATTTCTCCAATAACAGCGCGTTGGTATAAATTTTAAGCTATGGCAATTTTATTTGAAGTAGCTTTATTACAATCATTAATTACATCTCCGAGCCTTTAAAACTAAAGGCTCTAGCGCTCATTTTTGAAAATAGGCTTCCACCATAATTATCCATCTCTAGCAGTCTTAGAACCAGTGCCTTCCAACATCTGTATTTGAATCATAACATCGGTAACTCATTTTTAATAGTCTCTCCATGATAGATTTTGTTGTTTTCATTAATTAAATAATATTTTGTAAATCACTAAAATAATAATAATCCAGCCATCATTACTCGACGTATCACATAATATATTAAGTTTGTGCCGTTCGCGCGTCGCGCGGTGCAGTTTAACGCGAAATTCGGAGCGCGATCGCGGAGCGTGGGAGCGCGCGGCCGTTCATGCGATCATCAAATTAAGACTGGCGCGGTGAGGGGCGAGTGCCGTATGCCTCGCCGCTGCCCGTGCGCATTATTATTAACTGTGCGCGCTACACTCTCCTCCTTCAATTCACAATCTAGTCCGACTCGGAGATGAATTGACAAACTTCCGAAAGACGTAAGCGCACTTAAGCAAGATGCACCTTACGAGGCCTGCCTCGTTGACGTCTTGGTCGAACGGGCTGAAGAGCGGCTTGCGCACCTACAAACGCAGAAAGGTCTGATGCGTGGAAGTGACCGAACGCCTGGCCCTGACCATCAGCGATTTCATAGGTGGTAGGGCTGAGAACACGCTTAATAAAATAAGGGCCGTCTCTCAACGGCATGAACTTACGTGTGTGTCCTCTTGGAGCGTTGCTCAAGGCGTGAGTTGTCACCAGAACAGAATCACCGACCTTGTAGACAGGCGACGAACGACGGGAAGCGTCAGCATACCCTTTCCGAAGGTCCTGCTGCTTTTCAACGCGTTCCCGAATCTCCTGCAATGAGGAAACAAACCTGTCGAGGTAAGGCGTTACCTGAGGTATGTAGGCTTCTTTCTTCAAAATGGCCCGAAGATCATGATTGGCATCGAAAGGAGTACGCAACTCGCGTCCGAAAGTCATATAGGATGGCGTCAGACCGGTGGTGGAGCAAGTGGCACTATTGAGAGAAAAACGAATCTGAGGCAGGAATGCCGGCCAGGAGCGATGTTCGTTTTTGACAAGGATGGACAGCTGGGTCTTAAGATCCCTGTTCTTTCTCTCGGCAGGATTCGCTTCTGGATGATAGAGCGGTATTAAATTCTGCTTAATGCCAAACAGGTACATGCATAGCTGCATGGCTGCCGAAATAAATTGCACACCGTTGTCTGAAATTACTCGTCGAGGAAAGCCATAGCGCAGGAAGTATTCTTCTGACAGGATCCTTGCGCACGCTTCAGCAGTAGCGTCCTGAAGCGCATATAAATCCACCCATCGAGTGGCAGTGTCCTCGACGAGAAGGACCCATTTCTCACCAGAGGTCGCCTCTGGCAGCGGTCCAAATAAGTCGACTGCAAGTACCTCACCACGCTGATTCAAGACAGGCGTTTGTAGCAGTCCAGCGGGCTTCTGATTGGAGTACTTATATCTCTGGCAGTCGATACAATTCTTGAGATACTCGGAGACGCGTTTTCGCATCTCGAAGAAGAAGTATCGTTGACGAATTCGGTCTAACGTACGGTCGATGCCCTGGTGACCAGCTGTAGGCGCGTCGTGGAATTCCTTCAGGACGGCCTCTACCTTCGAAGCTGGTATCACTAACTGAGGCTCTTCAGCATCAGAATCTGGCCCATGTCGATAAAGAACACCCTGGTCCAGGATGTAACCACGCTCCAGCCAGCGGGTCGATGACAACGGGTCGGTAGTGTTTTCCAGGTCATTAATGATCTTACTTACTTCTGGATCATCAAGTTGACTAGACCGAAGTTCAGTGGGATTTATTTGTGGTACATCTAGTATCACTGAGCAGACACCACATTGGTCCTGGTTACCCTCTTCACAGTTAGGGCGGCTCAGTGTATCCGCAACAACATTCGCTTTTCCAGGTGTGTACTCGTAACGAATATCGAACGCTTGAAGTTTGAGTGCCCATCGCATGAGCCGGCCGCTAGGCGATTTCAAAGACAAAAGCCATTTGAGCGGCTGGTGGTCACTTCGAACAACCACAGGATGACCGTCAATGTATGGGCGAAACTTCTCCACGGCCCATACAACGGCGAGAGCTTCACGCTCTGTGGTGCTGTACCCTCGTTCGGCAGAAGTGAGTAAGCGACTTGAGTACTCGATGGGATGTTCGTTATGGTCTTCACCTTGTAGGAGAACGGCTCCCAAAGCGTAATTACTGGCATCAGTGCGAATGACGAAGTGTCTGCTGTAGTCCGGCTGAACGAGGACGGGAGCTGATGTCAAGCTCTTTTTCAGCTCCAGGAAGGCGTGTTGCTGCTCTTCACCCCAAGTCCAGGCTGCAGACTTCCTCGTGAGCTTGGTCAAGGGTTGCGCGATGGCAGAGAACCCTGGAACGAATTTTCGAAACCAAGCACTTGTTTGCAAAAATGATTTTAAATGTTTTAAGTTGACAGGCTCTTTCATTTGCAAGATAGCATCAATCTTAGATTGGTCAGGCTTGATACCTTGCGGCGTGATAAGGTGACCAAGGTATTTCACTTGTTCACACGCAAAAGAGCATTTGGCACGGTTGGCATGTAAGCCAAAGACTCGTAGACGGTTGAATACAGCTTCAAGGTCCTTGAGGTGCTGGTCGAAACCATCAGATAAGACGAGTAAATCGTCCAAATAGGCCAACAGAGTAACATTTTTCAGAGATGAACTTGAACGGAAACGGTCGATTAACCGCTGAAACGTTGCCGGAGCGTTCTTCAGTCCAAACGGCATACGTATGAAACGATACGTTCCTGATGGTGACGTGAACGCGGTCTTATCCCTGTCAGCAGGTGCGACAGACACCTGCCAATAGCTCGACCAGAGATCTATAGTGCTGATGAAGCCTACTCTCTTTGTGCCATGCAATAGATCATCGATGACTGGTAAAGGATAAGTGTCACTCTTGGTGATAGCGTTTAACCGTCGATAATCAACACAAAAGCGGTACGTACCATCTTTCTTAGGAACGAGGATAGCGGGAGCGGCCCATGCAGACTCACATTCCTCAATAACTCCACTTTCCAACATCTTGTTAATCTCTGCCTCCATAATAGCCCTCTTGGCAGGAGTGAGGCGATAAGGTGGTACAGCAATAGGTGAGTGGTCTCCCGTATCAATATGGTGCTCAGCAAAAGAAGTGGGTTCTCCTCCTGGCTTGAAGATATCTTCACGATTCTGGAGAACCATGGTGAGCTGCTGGCGTTGTTCGCAGGTAAGCATGGGACCTTCGTCGTCTCGTAGCTGCATAGATGACACGGCGACAGGATTGATCCACTGCAAGTCATCCTCATACTCGAGCGGGTAAGTTTCACAGCTTCCTGAAAAATGCCAAGAAGAAGCAGCAAAATCTATAACCAATCCTGTAGCACGGAGGAAATCAATCCCCAGAAGTGTGTCATTGTTGTCTGCTTCCGGAAAGACAACAAAGTTAACCTGTACAACCTTATTCATCGGGAGCGTGACACTGACAGTGTAAATAAAAATCTCCCGTGATTGGATAATTCCATCAGCAAGCTTCACGTGTACTTCTTTAGAATCAAAAGAAAGCCTTTTCTCTTTGAATATTTTATAAAGTTTGTGCCCCGCTACAGAACACTTAGCGGCAGTGTCAATCAAGGCAGTACCCCATAAGTCCAGCACTTGTATGCGAAGGATAGGCCTAGTGTGTGACTGACTATTAGTTGTAATCATCCCCATGTCAGAGGTTGAAAAAGGAACAACAGAAACTTTCTTACCGGGCTGATCAGTAGTAGTCACCCCCTCAGCAGGAGTAGGTGCAGAAGAAACCACCGATGGTAAGTCCAAATAGTCCAGCACAGGTTGACGACCTGCAGGTGTACGGGCAGCAATAGGTGCATTCACCATATCAGGCGAGGAATGATGCACCGAAGTAGGTTCGTTTAGCCTACAATTTAAGAAATCAGACACGTCAGAACTATTCCTGTACTGTGTCTTATGAAAGCGCTTAAAATCAGGCGCACGGTCACTTCCACAATTCGATTTCTTAAAATATTTATTATAGTTTGGAACAGAATTCTTAGAATATTTGTTAAAGTACGGAACAGACTTATTTGAATTTTCGCGCGCAGTTTGATTCGAACATAGACTCGAACGACAACCAAAACAATAACATGTCATTCGAGATTGACGTTGTTCACGTCTATGACAACACGCGGCACCTGTCAGTTCATTTTGACATTTGTGATAATATGCAAAACCTGTCAATTCATTTTGACGTTTACGATAACATGGATAAGTGTTTATGTCGGTATTATGAAATGAAGGAGAAGAATGTTTACTCACCGACGGATCGTGAAATGTATTAAGAGCTGCAAACGACATACCAGAATTGTTGCACGTTTTGCACTGCGAACGTGCAACTCCCCTCGCTCCACAACCTGTACAAATACATGATTGCGATGTTACACTATCACGATACTTATCACTAAACTTAGAATCCCTTCTAGTAGAAAGTTTTGCACATTCGTTGCGTGTGTGTCCGAATTGTTTACAATAAACACATCGTGCTTTGGGTTTACGAGATGACGGAGTAGAACTCGGAGCCTGGACGAGGGGGAACGTAGGTGGACTCGGTGTGGAGCGCTGCTCGCTGCGGCGGGCGGTCGCTCGGGGGGACACCGGGACAGGAACCTGGACGGCCTCCTTCTCGTAACACGTCTCCTCGATAGAACGTGTCAGGCGTAGCATCTCGTCGAACGTCTTGAACTGGTCTCTTCTGAGCCGTTTACGCACGCGTCTGTCAAGTAGGCCATAGACCATGTCAAGTTGAGCCATGACGGAGATGTCTCCTTCTGGAATCTTCGATAGAAGTGCACGACAGCTAGCAACAAATACGTCGGTATTCTGTTGACCTTGGTGGCGGTCAAACAATTCGATATAAATACGGTGGGGTGGTTTCCGATCGCCGTAGGTATTTTGTAAAAGTGTGATCGCTTCTACCCACGAACTAACTTCTTTCTTGACCCCTTGCCACCAAATTGCTGCGTCATTCGTAAGGAGCATCGACAATCCACGTAATGCGTTCTGATCTGAGACGTTAGCACAATCCTTAAAACTTTGCACTGCATCCAGAAATGCTTCAGCCGATTCGTCGGCGTCACCGCTGAAACGTGCGGTGCATAGGGTAAACGTACCCTGGCCTAGGACGAATGACGTGTCCATGCCTTGTGCAGGCGATGGCGATGAAAACGTCGGCGGGCGATCCAGGACCGCCTTGAGCATCTTCTCGAATACCTCTGTTTGAGCCTTTTGCATAGAGATCAACATGGCGGCGACCCGATCCGTCGTGCAGCGGTCGGTCGTGTCGGACGCATCTCCATCGTCCGAGCCATGGTAATCCGGGGCCTGGGCATCTCCTTGTGCTCTGCGAGCACTCCGGGTTTCTCGTTGGGACGCCAGTGTGCCGTTCGCGCGTCGCGCGGTGCAGTTTAACGCGAAATTCGGAGCGCGATCGCGGAGCGTGGGAGCGCGCGGCCGTTCATGCGATCATCAAATTAAGACTGGCGCGGTGAGGGGCGAGTGCCGTATGCCTCGCCGCTGCCCGTGCGCATTATTATTAACTGTGCGCGCTACAAGTTAAGTTACTCAATATAAATAAGTTAAGAAATTATAAAATATTAAAACTGTATAAATTCTCATAAATATCAAATTCGCTTTATGTTTCGAACTGAATGTATGATTTAAAACATATATTACACTGTCCTTCCTTAATAAAATTGAATTAAAATACTGGAACTAAAAAGTGCAGTTTTATACAAATATACAGCAAAGACCTTGATCCCAATACTTCATTTTAGGTAACATGTATAAAAATATTAATTTAATTAAACGGTGGAAACGAAAATTATCAACTGATATATACTACTATAAATACATCAATATCGGTACTTAGTGCTAATTAGTGATTCAATATATTGTAAAGTTGTTTATGTGGTGATTGGCGAGAAATAAACCAGTGGCATTTAGATCTACACCGGGTGTCGCCTACACTTGTGGCCTCGAAGCCTTTCCCTTGGCAACTCGGCCAGCACCGTACACGGATTTCACAGAATATACACAACGCGTTGGTAACATACTTTATAGAATATCTATCACACACGTCGCCTGACTCATTATAATTGACTAAAGCAGACAGATTCACGACAATGGGAATAAACACTAAACATAATATCAGAAACCAGCGACGTCATGTCATTTTTTTATGATAATGAATTTTCAAGTTCAATGAAAAAAATATAGACTATTTAGTGTTTAGTAACGTTTTTAGTTACATATTATGATGGCGTGTATTGCCTTAATCTCTGTAAAATATACTGTCTAATTAACTTCTATAAATGAATTTAATTTTGTTTAATGTTCTATTTTATTGTTGGACAGACATTATCTACGTAAATTACAATTTATTAAAAAATATTAATTCTAACACTACTGCATATTGGTGACGATTTCAATTTTTTTTTTATTTATTTATAAGAACGTTTACACAGTCTACATTAACACATAAAACTATATAAGACATGAACAAGATACATTACTAATGCGACTATATTTAAAAGTGTAGACTACATGCACAGAAGAAAAGAAAAATAAAAATAAGAGTAACACAAAAAGAAATATACTAATCTAATTTGCAAAATTTATAAAAGAAATTAAAAAAAAAAACAATAATCTATTCAACAATCTACTCGAATAATATCCTTTTTTAATAGTTTTTTTCTGTCGTATAACTAGTCACAAATAATAGGTCCGAAACAAATAGTTGGCCTCGTGATGACAAGCGATGATCATCGCCTATCTATGGCAACGTTAAGTATATTATATATACAAACAGCTTTTTGTAGCAATTGACTGCAGAACGATCTAACAAAATCTAAGTTTTATGTTTTTGATCTACATAAATAGCGTTTAAAAACAACGACAGGTGACAGTCGAGCTAGCATTTACCCCACTTACCTCATCCGCATCCTGATCCGAAGTAATGGTGTCATATATCTTTTGCTTACCGCTAAATTATTCACCCGCTGCAGATTCTACAGGAGTGATTAATAACGTAATTAAAATTATCCATGAATAAGTTGAGACCTTTATTAATAGGATTATATCGTTCAAGACTGAAGCTTTGATTGGAATAAATAATGATGTGATAAAATGAAATATATAATAAATGTATTATGTCTAAAATTGGTGACTTGAAAACTGATTATAATTATTATTTATTTTTAGAAATAAGTTATATATTTGACCATGAATGAAATCGTTATTGATCACAATAAAAGACAGCCATGAGGCAACCTTCACTACAAGTCTCGTTTTCAAAGGGTACGCATATAATATAATTTCTGACGAAGAAATTGGCATATTTTTGTAAGAAGAACACACACCGTTCTTTTGTCATGTATGTGATAAATGTTAATCCTACATTTAATAATATACGGTTTGAAAATAGATATTATTCAGTACTGCATATTACAAAATATATTATTTTGCTCTATTTTTTATAAAAAGTTTATTTGCATTCCTTTCTTTATCATTTCAAAAATATTGTAAGGTTTATTTTTTATTTACACTGGCTCGATATAGTGATTACAGTGTACCTGATGGTACGTACAGTGTAGCCCAAAAATGAAAGCGACCATCAAAGGATGAAAATCCAGTATACATCGTCATGTCGGCCCACATATACCACGACTGAAGGTCTCTAGGTATATGAGTTACTGGATATACACAAGCTGATCCCGAAACGCGACAAGCCGAAACTGGTCACTATGACGGGCTTTACACCCATGTACTGTGGTCATGACCCAAAAAAAAGTAAAAGTTAGTCCTAACTAGTGATGAAAATGCCCAGGAATTTTCACCACTAGTCCTAACCTGGCGATCCGTTTGTGCTAACATTCTATTCTCAATAATCATAAACAAGTTTGTCTGCGACGACTAGACGAGGCGTGTATAATTAATAATAGTTTATTGATAACATGGGTTTTAAACTGAGTAACAACTCTTTGTGGCCAGCTTACACAATGCCATTGACAGTGATTCTGCATCAATCATTTTTTTTTGCATTCAGCTATTTTCAATATTTTGTTGAGCACTAGAAGCGTTTAGTCATCGACCTTATTTTTACTTTTCGTAAGGCAGACTAAGGTCAAGCTTATGCTTTTAATTTTTTTTAATCTTATTAATAATATGTGAGGTCAACCAAAACTAATGTCACGTGCTCATACACGTATTTTTATTTAAGAAATCTAAACCAGACAACGTAAGATATTTTATATTGACTATTTCAAGGACACCATAATTTTTTTAATATTTAATCACTAGACTTTTGGCAAAACCAATTTTTTGATGAGTTGTTACTGCAATTTTTGAGAATTTCATTATAATGTGGACTTGTTTTTAATAGGATACTTAAGGTGTCTAACAACATAATAAAAATACTTTAAACGTAATATATTTTGTGACTTCAAATCCGCATATTCAAAAAATAATGCAGGATTTTGTTACACCTGCCTTAGGTAAGACAAGCGTGAAAATTATCCGCCTGCCTAAGTTTTACTTTAATTATATTTCAGAATATCACTGACAGAGGTATTTGATGTAACAATTTTATGTATTTAACCAACATAGAGTAGAAATAATTAAATTCAAACATTCCTATCTATGAACTTATGTCACACTTAGCTTTGTTGACTTTAAATGATTAAATAATTAAATAATTTTTGACGTTATAATAACCATGTTTTATGTATGTAGATAACTTTTATTGTATAAAGCAACACAGAGGTAGAATACGGGCTCGTTAACTTTGAATGACGTCAAAGTGAGGAATCTCTATATTCTAAGTCGGCCTTTTAGTACGACAACAAGACTTGGTGCAATCGTGAATATGTTACTGGTCTTGGACAATCCTAAGTCCTTTTGAGCCACAGACAGTCGTACTAAAACACAGAAAAAAACAGTAATATGCTCATGAAAAAATATTTCTGCTCCTAAAAACACGAGCAGTAACGCAGATTTCTGCAACAGGGTATACCGGCTTCGATTCAATTTTGCACAAGTTTATTTTGTATTGTAGGAGACTGTTTTTTATCTCCTGTTTTTTTTTATGACTTTATATAAGAGCCTTGACAATTTTGCACGTTATACTAAAAATATTGCATTTCCCGGTTTACGCAAGCTTGTATACAAATTACAAAATGATTGGAAATGCCTGATTTTGTCACGTTGTGTGATTGTAGACTTTTAGTTCTATAAATGTATAATTTATTAAAGATAAAAAGTTAAGTTTTTGAACCAGTAAAATACATTTTTGTAAAATTTCACAAAAAATAATAGTATTTTTCGGCTCCTATTTAGGTAACAAATAATTATAATTAGTCTTTCCCAAAAACTTTATAAGGAACAAATATAACTAAGTGATTCGTGATTCGCGCCTTTGAATACTTTTGTATCCTATACGTATGGCAGCGGCAGGCATAGAGTAAAATTTTGGCAAACGTCCCGCTCTGCGGAATAAAACTGTTGTGTAACATTGCAGGTATGCGCCCACGTTAACTCGAGATGTTTTGTCGATTATTCTATTGCACTATTACTTACTAATTTTATTCTAAAATATTTGACAGTTCATTAATTCGTGAGATAAAATAAAATCTCACCTCGGCAGTCGGCACATTTCGTTTCAAATTGTATAAAAGAAATTAAAGAGTATTTAGCTACGGTTAGCTTTTATATTCCCGTTAGATATTAAGATTCCATGTGACACCAAGTATTTCATAAGAAAAATAATCCAATGAACCATATGTTGTGTAGCAGTGGCGTTCATATTATATTAGGTCCTTACATATGAAATTGGCGTTTTGTATGGGAGGAACAAAAAGTCGAATATTTTTTAATATAATATATTTAATTAATCAAAGTATGAACCATTATTTTCTATGCACTTTTGCCATCTCATAGGTAGTTCATTGATCCCTTTACTAAAAAAACCAGTCGGACGGGAATCAATAAAATCTTTGAAGGCGATTTGGACTGCCCCATCGGAGTTGATTTTTTTTCCTTGCAAGAAGTTATCCAAATTTCGAAAAAAATGGTAATCTGTTGGAGCAAGGTCCGGGGAGTACGGAGGATGTCTTAGACTTTCCAATTGAAGCTCTTCTAATTTAGTAGCCGTCTGTTGCGCAGTGTGTGGTCTAGCGTTGTCGTGAAGCAGCAGTGGCGTGGAGCGATTGACCAGCCTAGGTTGTTTAGCCGCTAGCTTTTCCATCATGGTTTGCAATTGCTGACAATAGACATCAGCCGTAATAGTCTGGCCAGATTTGAGAAAACTGTAATGAACAATACCGGCACTAGTCCACCAAACGCTTACAAGTAACTTTTTTGGGGTTAATTTTCGCTTGGGGCAGGATTTGGCTGGCTGGCCAAGATCCAACCATTGCGCTGAGCGCTTCCGATTATCGTAAAGAACCCATTCTTCATCACAGGTAATGATTCGGTTTAAAATACCTTCATTATTGTGCCGGTTTAGTAATGTAACGCACCAGTCGACGCGCGTTTGCCGGTTTGCTTCAGTCAATTCGTGAGGTACCCACCTTTCAAGCTTTTTAATCTTCCCAATTTGCTTCAAGTGAATTAAAACAGTTTTATCACTAACATCGCAGCCTGCAGCTAACTCAGACGTGGTTTGCGATGGATCCGCTTCCACAATAGCCTTCAACTCTTCATTATCAACTTGAGTCTCAGGCCGTCCACGGGGCTTGTTCTGCAGGTCGAAATTTCCAGAACGAAAACGTTGGAACCAAAAACGAACTGTGTTTTCTTTTGCAACACGACCGCCATACACATCATTCACCCTTCGAGTTGTTTCCGCAGCACTAGTGCCACGGCGGAACTCATACTCGTAAATAATGCGATATTTTAAGTTTTCCATTTTGTAAAATGAGTGACGCAAACAGAAAAAAAACAGAAGAAAAAAACAAATGAATGACGATCATCGAAGCACAAATACATGAGTCTATAGCTGTACAAATTTGAATTTGGAATTCCTTACCAGAGAGGAGAAATTTGTGATTAAAGTGGCCAGTACGAAAAACGCCAATTTCATATGTAAGGACCTAATATATATATATAAAGCAATGCATACCTTCAATAAATAAGTCCTGGTTAAATTAATAAATGTTAAATTTAAAAAAAAAACATATCGAGGGGAAAGGCTATTTGCTTTCAGTGATGTTTTGGCGATATTCTGTATAATACACATTTTCAAAATCAACGTTTGTCACCGATTCTGAAAATATATATTTCTAAATAAACCCCTCGATATCATTATAATATATCAATATTCACGGCATCTATCGTTCCGAAAAGAAAAATATAATGTTTGCAAATACAAATTAATTACGAGAACGCAACGCCGGTCACGGAAAGCAGAGTGAGTAAATGTTTTATAGCCTTGTGTCATAGAAATCGTATGTTTGGCCAAACCAAAACTCCCGTATTTCTTCGCAATTAAAATCAGTGCTCTTTGTAAACAAAGGTATTTAAAAATATTGTGTGTTTAAGTCAATTGCTATTTATTATTTTATATCAAAATAACAATATTAATATAATTTCCTGACTATAAAGTATAATTATAACAAATTCTAGATAAAAGTATGTTCTATAAGTATTCTATCAAAAAAACAGTTGTGAGATACAAATTTAAACAATACTAATACATATTATGTGTCATTTAATGATCAGTAAGACCTTCTTATACACTGACTAAGGCTCTGCATCATTTCGGCATACTTAAAATCAGGTTGTCTAGAGTAGCCTTGGAAATCCTGCTCCAAGTTCACGAAAGATGCAAGAAGAGACCGTTTTCTGTACGTAAATTTAAAGGCAACTCTTCAAACGGTATTCTGCCGAGCAAATCCCACGCGTGCTCAATACTTATGGGATTCATGTCACACAACTGCCAAGGCCAGTCTAGAACAGCAATATCACACTGACAGAACATGTTTGTTACCGAGCTTGCAGTATGTACACGTAATCTTCGCTCGTTTATTGTCGAAGGGGAGCAACAACATGTTTGAGCACCTCGTGGCAGTATTTTTCGGCAGTCATGATGCGCCTTATCAAAACAAGGCCAGTTTTACGGCCAACTTGGATTCTTCAAACCATGATCTTTCCGCTTTAATAGGAATGAACTTCCTGAGGATACAAAAATCGTTCACAATGTACCAAATGTACACAATGCTCGCCTAATGCATATCCTTCTAGAATCAGGATTAAAAGCAAACCTTGTTGTTGGCGAGACAAGTGCTAACACAACCATTATCATAGTTGTACAATTTGTGGTTTACTAATACAAAATAATTATTCTAAGTTTATGAAAACAAATATATTTTATTCATCATGTCGCAAACCTGTTGAACTGATTGTGAACTTGCGGCATTACCGCAAAATTAACGGTTACAATTGTTACACTAACCGTGAGAGCCTAGTTCATATTCCCCATTTCAACCTCGTTTCTCTGTAATTACGTAATATGTATTAAGTTCTTGTGACTTTATCATTATTTCTTTTACGAGACACTTATTAAAAAAAAGTACAAAAAAAATTTAACGTGCGTACTTATTACGTAATTTTACTTTAGGTATGTTTTTATTTAATCTGTATCAAGTAACTAAACTGAACAGTAAATAAATCCAGTATAGTCCAAGAAGTAACCACAAAGAAACTAAATTCAGGCAAATCCAAGACGAGATATACATATATTCGTGTCATAGCAAAATGTTAGTTTAAACTGTAAAGGTATATAAATGATGCTATAATTCTAGACGCTTTAATAAAATGTATAATTAAATATTATGTAAACATATTTTATTCAAAAAGATATCATTAATGCTTAATCATATTCAATGTAATCCGGTATTAGATGTAAGACGCTCCTCTTGTATATAAAATTGTTTTACGTAAGTCGACAACTATGCTAATTTTAACCGATGTGGATCCATAAAGCGTGAAAATATGGCACCAATTCATATTTTAAATATTAACAAAATTCTATTAATTTTACTCTCTATAAACTTTTTTACTCAGTTGGATTCCGTTGACCTCAATTTATTCCATATTCGTATTCTGACTTGCAATTCCAATTGGTTTAGTTTAATAATTATGAACGAGCACAATATTATCAACGCAACGCACACTAACACAATTATTTTCGTTTATGATGCAGTGTTTTACTTGAATTTTTAAATTTTTAATTTCAGTATTGTCCATATATATATATTTATTTTGCGATAATATAAAAGCGATTGTTAAATACTTTAATAATCATTAAGTAAGCATTTAAACACTAATTAACCTTTAAGTCATAATAAGTATATTAAACTGCATTAAACTTTGGTCCAAGAATAAATAATAATATTTCATTGTTTCATATGATTTAATCTATACCCAATCCGTAGTAAGACATATTATTATATTAACTGTAGACAATGAATTATAGCTTCGCCTGTACAATGTTGGGGGTTAAACTAAGCGAAATAAGCACACCAATTATAACCAACGCCCTCTCAGTGGTTTCACCATTTATAAACTCATAATTCTGTCCGCTTAGCCAGATGTGCACCATAAACGGAACAGTAGAAAATAATTATAAAACCATTGCCAGCAATTGTACACTCTTAACTGTTCAGATTATTTGATCTTTTGCATTTTTATAATATACCGATAAGTTAATATTTGCTGGGCATAATACTTATATTATAATATTTTTTTAACTATGGCTGTATAGAAAAATCCTGGACTTACGACAATACAATATTGGAAGCTCGCATTTATTTGCTGTAAAATCAAGTTGGCATAATTAGTTTTTCGTCAAATGTAAGCTATCTGCAAAAAAAAACAGAGTTTTTTACAGACATGAACACAGTTTCGTGTAAGAATTTAAATTTCTTGAATGATATGAAAAAAGCCAATAAAACTTTTTATATATTTTCTTTACCAATATATAATAATATAACATACGTAATAAAACGTATACGTGTATTCGCAGACGTGTAAACTTTGTCTAAAGTTGAAAAGTCATTATACAAAGGTCGGAATAGGTAAATGATAACCTTGACGTTTTCAACGCCTCTAAGAGACAAGCATGTGCGTTTTTCTCAAAAAAAAAAAAACGTTTTGTAGTAGTTCCTGTATTCCAGGGTACTCAGCAGGCAAAAATCAGGGTGCTCAGTTGAAAATACTCTTTGAATTCTTGTCAATGATATATCCGTCAACGTGTAGTTCCGGAGTCACTTGGACAGAGAGGCGAAACTGACCCAAAAAAAAAATTGGGTATTCTGACCCGGTTTTAGCAATATTTTATAGCCAGGCAACATATTGTGCTTTACAAAGCACAAATTCGTGCAAACATGGATTATTGCTCTCATCTCAGGACCGCCCGATACCTCCCGATACCTGGTGTCTCCATCGCCAATCAAAACATGCACCATCCATCGTTGGTCGATGGCGCATCCCCACACACAATTATCGCCAATATTATAACCAAAATTGGCTCACAGCTGAAACCGAATCTTCGATCAGACATAACATACAAGCAACATAAAGTATGATTTATAGTACGGGTGATTTTGAGATTTAGGGTTGCATCCGTTTCTAGAACTCCAATTCACTATTAAAAATTGGACTACGATAAAATTTTATAAACGACAGTTAATATAGGTATATATTTTATAAAATAGCCAAACCAAAACTAGTTACATTTTGCATACAATAAATACAGCTTTCGAAATTTCATTAATGGGGTTCCGCCAAAGAATACCGCACTGGCGTCACTGTGACCTTGCCCTGTCTATCAAGTTTATTGTGCCATACCTCTGGTGTTTTGGTTTCTAAAATGTATTCTATACCAAGGCAAACCTTGTATCCGTACTAAAATATTTATAAAAAAATAAAATTTATATTTAGCCCTAAAATCGAACTAAGGCAAGAATAAAATTACACTCTTAACTCTATAGAATATGTTTCAGTCCCAACACAACGCACTTATTTATGCTTTCTATGACTATCTTACTGTTACCTATTTATTAATTAAAATAGTAAACTATGTTCAGTTTTTAACACGTTATGAATATTATTAATGTTAAAACTATTGTTGGCGATGAGCCATAAACAACAGTTTGCTTCTATAATATTTTTTGTGTTCCTAGTGTTGAGAGCAATCTTAGAGCATTAAAATATCACCAACATAGTTTACTGACAGAACACAGCTCATCATTCATACTAATAAATACATAAGTTGCAAGTATATTATGACATGGCGAAACTAATTATAACCCATTCACTACTTGTTTCATTTTAGTGTCTGCATTCCGCTGTTAGCTCTTTCTTATGACATTAATTATAAAACGTCTTAAAAGTTTTACATAAATGCTCATTTAACGCAACTATGCTTACCTTCCAGGGTAATAATAATTATTATTATAACAGCAACGTATTACCACGATACGATCACTCTTTCCGAGTTAGTAAAGAAGCTTCATCGACACATTATGACTATGTTATTAATTATTTGTTATATTGTCACAGGTGAAGAGGAGCTGTGGTTAACTGGCATGGGTACGCGGTGAGATTCAAAGTGCCGCACAAAGATGACAGAGGGGGACCGCCAGCAGAATACGGGCGGCACCAACGCCGCCCCGCAGCACAGAAAGGGTCACAGGTACTGTAATTTTCTCAGTATTTCATTTATAGGTAGCTATGAACAGTTCACAAAGTTTAGACATTGAAAGATATAATTTAATACAACACGCCAAAATTAACATCTTTTCTTCAAATTAACTTATGCCCTGGCAATATTGTGCATAGGTGTTACGAGTACAACACCTTTATATTACATTAATTTGTATACGAACATATAGGTCCAATGTTAATGACCATACTTTATATACGTACCTGTATATATATCAGTGAAACAAGTATTCCTCATATTAAAAAAATCCGCGCCAATAAAACAGATGGTTTGAACTTCTGTTATCTATATAATACCTTCTATTTAAACTCTTGCACTCTTGAAATGTATCGTCATAAAACATATGCATAGCGACCATGTCGTATGCCTCATTTCAGGTGTGTATGAAAGGCGTGACCCAGCCGTTAAAGGCATGGCTGTCATTTTTGCCTGGTAGAAAACTTTTTTTTTATATTATTTCAGAGTTTGTGTTGTAACTTTTAATTTAAAACGATTCCTATAGCAACCAATCTGAGCCGAAATAAACGAGCCGTTTAGACTACCTGATACCTCCACACTAGAAAGAGTAGACAATAATTTAAGTAACGATGGAGTTAGTATATCTCAGGGCGTGAATATTTCATAAAAATAATAAAATATCCATTAAACTATTAAAAGACTTAATGTTATAATCTTTTATGTTTGGCTATATTCTATAAACTTCTAGATGTATATTATACATATAGGTTGTGGGCGTGTTTTTGCGTTTAGGAATTAACAATGCAAATAAGCAGTCGTATCAAGGCACATTATTACAAAAATAGGCAAGCCGTATATTTTAATTGCTCGTTTCGAACAGGATGTTTGAAATAGATTGACGGGTTACTAGTCGATCAAAGTTGTAGTTAGTTCATGATTATATTTTGACATCGCATTATAATAGGAGTATTCGTAATTAAGAAATGAAATATATCATTAACCTTTGCACAATATACGTTTCTATAATATTTATTTATACCATTAAATTTACAATCGAATCATTTTTAAAAATCTATTTTTATTTTAATCTATTAATAGGTGTACAAGTTTTACTTAAAAACCTATGTAATAAATATCAACGTCAATACAAGATGAAGATTTATTCTACCTTCTCACATGTAAATATAAGTGTAGTAGAAAAATAACTTCGTTAACAATCTTGATTCCTAATAATATATCGTCACGCTATATCACTTTCGAGATGAACAGAGATACATCAGTGGCTGTATCCACTTTGCACTTATATTGCGTCCAACCGTGACCAATAGTGGCATTTAATAGAAATGTCAATCTTAATTACATTACAATATTAGACAACTATAAAGAATAATAAAAATATAGACAATATTATGTTACTTGGTTTACTGTGGTGAAGTAGCAAACTAATAATTACAGGTATAGACAGTAAATATAAATAATTTAAATAATTATTGTTGTGTTAATTAAAATTCAAACAGCTTGCAGTTAAACAATAAATCCAAATCAATAGAATACGAGGTTTAATTACACGTGCTTTCATTTGGTTGTTATTAATTAAACAATGTCATTGATATGATTGTTGTTACCGATGTAATTTAAGAGAGCGTGTCTGCAACTGTGTACCAGTTCGAGAGTTAACGAGCTCCTTTTTAACAATAGATCATATGAAAAGTATATTCCTATAGATAATGTATTTATTTTAGAGATTTAAAGGCAATTTAAAATTACACTCACCATCGAAGTTTTGACAACGAATTTTATAAAAGTAAATACTTCACCAAGTAAATGAATCAGTTACGGAAAATTAATATTTGCATGTAATAAGTTACCTGTTTTGCTACTGCTGCTGCGACAACTTTGTTTTCTCGTTTTTCATTCACTGATTACTTAAAACATTGCTGACCGCTGATCGGCGATGAGTTGACCCGTCTTTTCTTACCCAAACTTTATTGACCGATGACGAGTTAGCTCGTCATTGCACTTTTATTATACATATATATATATATATATATATATATATATATATATATTTTTATACTTTATTATTTTTTATATTTTTTTTACTTTATTATATATATATTTTTTTTATTATTACGTTTATTATATACATCTTTTATTTTATTATATTTATTACATCCAGGGCGATATAGAATATTACAAAAACGTGTTGTGATGAAATCATGTTTCATGGTATTTTGACTTTTATCACAATTTTAGTATAATTCAAAAAATTTCAACCATGGCGGAAAGTATGCCGTAATAGCCGGTGACATAACATCGTTTCTGTGTAAAATTGCCAGTCAGCAAAGTGTTTAATAGTTATTCCATCTAGTAAGTGAACCAAAAATAAATGTTTTATTTGCGCTTCATATAGTCGAATTTTCGCCATAAACGAGATATATAATCCTCTGATTATATATCTCGTTTTTCGTTTATCGTCAGTATTTTCGTGTAAAAGACTTCAAGTTCAATGCAAGGTGAACTAAATTTTGTTCACACGTTCCGATTACAAAGTTAACTTACGTTTACACAAGTGTTTTCAAGAATAATGTAAATATTTCACTCGAGAATCATTGTGATTCAGATCCATATGGGAACAGACATAAGCAACATATCTTTCACAACTTGTATTACTTTGTGAACTATTCACATTCAAAAAGCAAGTTTTATAGAACGAAATGAACCAAAATACAATATTATTGATTAATATAAGTTTTATTTAGTTTTTCAGTTGTATTTTTTTTTTGCAAAGGGACTTGCCTCTGTATTTTAAATTTTCACGTTTCATTGCATGTATCTCGGAAACTATTAACTTTACGCTTTCCGCTTTGGAGACCGATTTTGGGACATTAAATTTCCTAAAATTTAGGCCTATTCCAGTTCTTTTACGAAAAAATCATATATATGATTTTTTAATAATATATTTAAAATTATATATCAGCTGTAGATCCTTTTAAAGATGAAATATTTCGTTATATTATCCGCTTACGTCCAATTAAATAACGTAATACCCCTAAGCTATAATTGAAATAAAACCCTACTAAATGAATATGAAAAAAGATCTAATTTATTTAGCGAGTAGTTCAAATTAAAACTGCGAGATCATCTTCAGGATTATTATTTTGTCTAATTATAATAATATTTCGTCAGTTAATCCAAAAAAAAATCCTGTCAAACCATGTCCCCTATTCCTTAGACATGCATTATACCAACTTCGAGGCTTGCAGATGATTACCAGTATTCATTATAACAATGTAAATCACATCTAGGTTCAGAGATCCTCAATATAGAATAATATAGAAGGAAGTAGTGGTTTTATTATATTAGATTTATATAACTGTGTCACATTTATCTGTACCTTCTTGCATCACAGTGTGTGTAATGCCAGCTGTTGATAAGGCATACAATGTTGAAAACAGTAATAGACAACAAAACAGATTTAACGAGGTCATAATACATTTTATAAAAACGAAAGAAAGTAAAGAACAAAACATGTTTTTCTTCTTCATAGTATTTGTTTAAATAGCATGGTTACCTTAGATCCTAAAACATAGACCAAAAGATCTGAAAACTAGTCTTAGAGCTTTACAATGTTTTTTAAATTATTCGATACAATCATTTTTAACTTGAAACAAGATCTCTCAAAAATCGCCGAACAATTTTTAATTTTGTTCTGCCCCTTTATGTAATTCCCTAAGTATAAACTTGTTACGAACAAGTGTGAAGGAAAAATTATTATAATATGTTGTTTTGTACAATAGACGTCCTTATAAGGGGGTCTCCGAGACATTTCCGCCCAGGGCCTCATTTGCTAGGGCAAATGAGGCTACGCCTCTTGGTAAAACATACAATTTATTTTGGGAATCCGTTAGTCAAATGATATCCTATCCCTCTTACGAGCCTGTTTCTTGCACTGTCTGATTACTATTTATTTTCAATGTTTGTTTTTTTTTCAGTGCTAAAACTTTCATAAAAGACAGTGACCTTAAATCACGCTTGTTTCCGTTCATTTTTACGAAAGACCAACATTTCTACGAGTGCGGGATCATAGAGCTGTATAAAGTCATTGTACAAAATGAAATATATATATTTAATTGATATAAATCTACTGTTGTCAATAAAAAAACGTTTTATGTCACCATACGAAATTTCTTTCTTACGAAAACATTAAGATCAAGATTTTATCAAGATATAAATCTCTATTTTCAATATATTTTAAAATTGATCTTTCAAAATGTAATTGTGTTAACCTTGAGATGAGGTATTATAATTACGTAATACGCAAAAATATCGTAGCATCAGTGCGTCTACAAAATATACAAGTATGAGAAAAACTTGTAATCTAAAATGTTCTTTATAAATGGTTTCTTTCATATCCATTCATAATGAACATAAATCTAATCTTAACGAAGCTTGATTAATATAAATTATAATTTTCTCTACCTATTTACGTTAATAAATAATTTTGTTGGATCTTATATTTCGTATTTAATTTTTAATTTCTGACAATGTTTTTACTTATATCTTAAAGTAAACTTCAGTGTCCTTGCACTTGTTTGTAAATTTTAAAATACGTTTCTAATTGGAATGTATAGGATTCAGAAAAATGTTGCTGAATGCTTGGTTTTAATTACAGCTACAAAAATCACACGTGTAGGATTAAAATAGAGAAAAAGGAATCGTGACTAATCTTTCATACAAATGACGTCGTTTTTTCTGTTGTTGATTACGCATATTTACAATACAAAAAACTTTAACGTGAAATTCTAAATATAAAGTACCGAATATAGAAAACAAAAAAATAAATACTACTTAATTTTCTGTATAATTTCGTTTAATATTAACATATACACGTTAATAAAATGAATTATTTCCATTTACAACTATAACGATCCGGCTTATCTCACGTGACCGTTAAAACTATTGCTTATTCACCTTGATAAGCATTAAGGTCTTGATATCGGAAGCAATAATGATTAAATGTCATCAACAAAGAAATTGGTCATCAAACGTATGACAAACAAATCGACACCCACATCGAAATATCCAAAATTATGTATTATATTAAATTCAACTAAACCTTCACTCAGTATTTGAATTCGTATACTTAATTCGTATATTCTGATATGACAGTTATTCTTTGAATTAAACATAAATTACCTAAAACATGTACCATGATTTATTAAAAAATCAGTAGATATAAATTTTCTATTTATTGCAATAGTACTATGAAACCTAAAATTTGTGTTATTTTTTAACAATTTAGGACTACACAAGTTACGAACAAATTATGTAGCTATATATATTTGCTTATGGGAACTTTTATATAACATAATTTGTAATCTATTGTTGAACTAACAAATGTTCATTAAATCGGTCAAGTACTGCTACGTGATTAACGTGAATATATTTAGAATATTATTTGTAAGCTCTTGCAGCATAGTACACGTGTTTCTTTATTTTGTTGTTCTTTCGCTTTATTCTGACTCATCATAGCCACATCATTTGGGAGAGATAAAGGAAAATATAGTACATTAAACCTATCGGTTCCTAAAATCTTGATAAGCGTGTCGTCTTATAATAGATAAGACATTACTTTAGCAACACCTTAGCGGCCCATTTTCGTACATACTAGTTATGATATCGTTGTAAGTAAACAATATTGTGGGCTAGTCATATGTTAGCTTGAAGCGCATGTCTCGGTCCCATAATCGGTAATTCCGAAAACATAAAAAAGAGAAAATATTTATTGGGGTCTTTCAGCTAAAAAGTGTTTTCAATGTGTAAAAACGGGAGAATTTAAATTTTTAGAAATAACTTGAAAATTTGGTATCCATGGAAGGTTTCAATTAAAAAATTTCAGCAGAATTCTTTTGTGACTTGTGAATAAATACGAAATTCAATATTATCATTATGCCTGAAAAAACCACGCGGACCTCGGATCAATGTTACCATTTGTTAGAAAGGTAAAAGTATAAATGTTTTAATGTAAAAATACTAATTTAAACTCTGTATTCTAATATTTTAGTAAAACTAAATGAATACATAGCAAAGTACACCATAAACAATGATTATTTTTAACAATATTAGATTCCCATTAGTTTGTATGCAATCACGTATTTTTTTAGGTTTTCGTATAATAATAAATTGGTACGCTGTTTTTTACACATTAAAGGTATATTAATAGAATAAATTATATTAATTATTCGGTGACTATCAAATATTTTAATTATAAGAAGGCGTTGATAGTGTCATTTTCTGTACTAATGTATACTGAGCGGAACTGCTTTGATCGTTTGCATAAGCACTACTATCTGGACGTAGCATAGTTTAGATAATATGGTGTTTTATTTGCCAGAAGGCAAGAGTCAATGTACGCGATGACAGGGCTGTATGCCGAGTCTGGAGGTACAGATGGTACCCGCGACGATGCCGCTGGCCCGAGCGCGCCACCACATCCATCGCATCCACCGCGGGAATCTATAAAATGCCACAGCCGAAACCCGTCGACTGGTATTTGCGACAGGTGTACATTTAATATAAATTACTTAATTTATTTATAAGAACACTTACACAGTCTACATTAACACATAAAACTATATAACACATGAACAAAGTACATTACAAATGTGACTATATTTAAAAGTGTAGACTCTACCTGCACAGAAGAAAAGAAAAAAGAAAATAAAAAATAAGAGTAACACCCGGATAGGAACAGTACAAAAAGAAATATACAACACTAATCGCATTTGCAAAAAATAAAAAAGCTAAAAAACAACAATCTATTCCACAATCTTCTCGAATAACATCCTTTTTTTGAAGGTCCGTCAACTGTTGTTTAAATAACGCAGTTTCTCTTCGACGCAGCCTTGAGTTTCTTTCGGCGTATCTCCTCAAGGTAGTCGCTTCCGAAACGCTGGTAGATCACCGTTAGGTTCGTTTTTCAACTGGCCGGCAACCCAAGTCGAGGTCCGTACCCACAGGGGTGCCCTTGCGTAGCCGCCCAATCCATAAATTTCGCTGGCAGAGCGCCCTCTGCGTTCGCCCACCAAGCCCGGTTTTTTTGTGAAGGTCTTTCCCAGGCCACCAACGTAGGACATACCGAAAAAAAAAATTTTTTTTTGAGTTTATGGATATTTTCGTTAAATATATCGTTAATTAATTTATAATATACAATTTTTAAAAATATATACCAATAAGTGTATAATTATTTTTATGTCGTATGTTTAACAGGGATCGCGAACGAGAGAGAGAAAAACCTCGACAATTGTTTCCAGAAATATTAGACATTCCTCATGACACACGCGACTGCGGTATCTTATCGTGGAGACCGCTTTTCATCCAGAGATTCTCTAGTATCAAAGTAAGTTAAAATCTATTCACAAGATGATAATAATGTTATTAATTACAATTCCATAATTTTTTACTTAGCACTAAGTACTATTGCTTTTCAGGTATTCGTATTTTTTCTTTCGATTCTGGTGACATTGCAACAAGCTTTGAGTTCAGGCTATATAAACTCAGTGATCACAACAATCGAGAAACGCTTCGAGATACCTTCAAGTTTGTCGGGACTGATAGCGAGTAGTTACGAGATCGGAAATGTCATTACAGTGATTTTCGTTTCATATCTTGGCAGCAGAAGGCACATTCCTGTTTGGATTGCAGTGGGTAAGATTGCAGTTATATAATTGTGTAAGCTTCCTGTGCCTATTGTTTCGCCTGAATAAACATGTACTTCACATGTATCCTTGTAATTATATATAATTAGTAGTTTAATAATGAACTAGGAGAATATTTTTAAGTTTCCGAATTTATTATTATTCGTTGTAAATTTTACAATTTCACATAAATCAAAACTAAATATATTTGTTTTGTTTGTGATGTTTCTTTGGTTGTATTCGTTATTTGTTTGTTTTGTTGTTATTCATTCAACCTTAAGGAAAGCTAAAGCAACGAAAACGTACTAAAAAAAATTTCACTCCTATTAGTGAGACTATATAAATTTAATTATTTATTGCTAATTATTTCTCCTTTATTAATTATTTGTCCCTTACGTGGTGGGCATAGATACATTAATGGCTCTATCCACTTTACGCTTCAATGTTAAATAATTCTAATTATTAGATGAATGTTATACTGTCTTAACGTTAAAGATGTTAGATAGATCGACCTCTATGGGTCGAGTTATTAATGGTGTTGAACTATTTTGTTCATTTTTATTTAACAATTGCAATAATTCTGGCAAAAAATCGGCCACACAAGATGTTAGGGGCATATTATACTAACGTATAAATATTTATACAACGTATGACAAATTGCAATGTGACTGTTTACGACTGTTATATTAGGTGCCGTGATTATGGGCATCGGGTCGTTAGTGTTCGTCGTTCCGCATTTTATTGCGGAGGTGAACAGCGAGACATTGTTGAACAATAAATCGGAGGACAACATCTGCCGGCTGCCGCATGCTCTGGACCAAGATATGGGTGGCTTAGGTCACTTGACGCACAGCATACCGAGCAATTTGAGACCTGACAATTGTATCAAGGTAAATATAGATTAAGGTGCATTTCAGTACCAATATATTATGTTTGCCTCCTCCGTAGTCGTACTCTTTGGTCATGGTATCATAATGATGCATTCATTCACCGATAATGGTAGCTTTGCAATGTGCCTCCTCTTGTTCCATATTATGTACTAGATTTTTATTATAGATTTAATCATGCAACGGCAAGAAGCTTTAATAACGTTTTTTGTTGCTTATAAATAACTTTTGGTTAATATATACATACATATAATAATAAATTTCTGTATTAGCATTGTTGAAAATGTTAAAAATTTCAAAGGTTGTGTTGACTACGCCTGATTTTTCCTTCACGGTTGTAAAAAGTAATTTACCACTTACTCTATTAATACAACTAGATAGAATATAAAATATAAAAAGGTACAATGTACATTTGTTGGACTAATTTCTTTGGTATATGTCATTAATATGTAGTCCTTTCTTATACTTAAGACTGGCCAATGAATGAAGCCTTAACACAGATCTAGGTCTATTTATTTATTATGGTATTTCAACATTACGCATTGAACAAAAAAAGGGAAAGTAAATTACAATATTAATGATTCTGAAAAGTTGTACCGATTACAGAAGCGCATAACTTCTGCCAATGTCTGTCTTCTGTCGATGTCTTAAAAAATATAAAAATTATAATATAAAAAATTACAAACGCGAAAAAGATATGTTTATGTGTTAGTATATGATATATAGTCTATAATTAATAAGGTATATATGTATTATGTGTATATATGAAATAAAACTGTACCTATTTTCATCAGGTACATATCGAGGGGTGAAAGGCTATTTGGTTTAAGCTACGTTTTTTGGTGATATATGTATGTATATATTTGGAATCTGTAAAAAACGCTGATTCCGAAAATATATATTACTATATCACCAAATAATGTCGCTTAAACCAAATAGCCTTTCACCCCTCGATATTATGTTTTTGCAGTGTCCAGATTGTGGATGTATAATATATTTTTAAAAATGGTTAGAGAATTATAAAAATTATCAAGAGCAGGCATTTTTTTACTAGCTAAGTTATGTATAAGAGCATACATGTCATATTTACAAATCCAGGTTTGTTTCGATACGTTGTATGTAAAGAAGATTAGCGATACGTTGTCTAAGGATGTTGAAAGGCACTGCTATAGATATTTGCTCTAGAATAGAACTGGATTCTATAAATATCGTTAAAATTTTTAAACTAAAATAAAAAGTCTAATGAGGTTGTTCCTGCCATACCATGTAATAAAACGAGGTCATAAGTGTTTATCCTTGTGGCAAATGGTGTAAAAAACCCGACCTTTATCGAGTGTAGATTAAATATATAAACATTATTTTGTCAGAGCACACCAAGCACATTCATGCCGGTGATGGTGTTCGTTGTGGCTCAGCTCCTGCTCGGGTGCGGCGGGTCGCCTTTATTGACTCTCGGCACGACATACGTAGATGATCATGTTCGGCCTGAGTCCTCCAGCATGTATATCGGTGAGTTGTGTCTTCTATCATTTATTTTTTGACAACAAGCTGACTTTTGTACTAGAGATGTCACGAATATTCGGCAACTATTCGGTATTCGGCCTATTCGGCCACTTTTTTTGCTATTCGGTATTCTGCCGAATAGTACGTACTATTCGGCCAGTGGTAAGTTGTGATGGATGAAAATAAGCTTTTCAGCATTTTTTGGTAGCAAACGATTACGCTTTACATCGTAAATGTTACTAGCCTCAGAAAATAACCTCTCACTAAACACGCTACTTCCGGGAGAAGAAAGATAAACTTTAGCAAATTTCGAAAGGTTTGGGTATTGTTTTTCGTTTGTATTGGGTATTGTATTGTCTTTGGTGGCCGCGCCAACGCAACGAGGAAAACAGGTTGCAACTTGCCTTAATCCAGCTAACGCGCCCCTGACAAGCATGTATTCCATGCCGAATATTCGGCGCTTCGGCCGACAGCGTTGCCGAATATTCGGTATTCGGCCAATTCACTATTCGTAGCATCACTATTTTGTACCCTGTAAAAATGTTACCATCGAGCTACTGGCCTTGAGAAAGAATATATAAGGAACGAGTCACAATCGGGCTAAATGCAGTCAAAATGAAACTCACCGGACAATTAAGGCCCTATGACAGGCTCTAAGCCTGTGTAAGTAACACGATCTTGATCCGTTGAAGCACAACGCCCTACGACCTCATTATTGCCCATTTGGGCACACCCCACGTTTAAAATATCAAGACGAATAAAATCAACTATCATTTTTTTTTGTTATACATCATAAACCAGTACCAAATAAACATATATACAGTCAAAGTTTGTTATAACGACATCGAAGGGACTATTTATATTTAGTCGTAAAAACCGGTGATGTTTCCAAGTCACGAAGTCCTCTTTTTGTTGGGACCTTTGCTCTGAGTCAATATAACCGGTATATTCTAAACGATGTCACCGTAAATGGTTTTAACTGTAGTACATACAGCGGTTATGTGCTCAGAACTAAATAATAAGCTGAATATGTTAAAAAAAATGAAACCGAATATTAAGATTTGTAATACACCATCTCCGATCCGTTATAAGGCCGTGAAAGTACGTGGTACTTAAATCGGACGGAGCACCAGTATTTCAATGATATTTTTAATCGAACAGTTCAATATATGAACAAGATTTTGGTTCAACATACTTCGAGCATGTTGACACCGCACTGTAAAATCAGGAAACGGTCCCATAAAATGACGACAATCTTTTTACAATTCTTATTTGACAGATAGGCTTGCTAAAAATAAAGGATTTAATTTTTTGTTATTATGAATGACACAAGCATACAATCTGATTCTTACGTTTCTTTATGCACCTTCATAAAATATAGAAGTTTTAAATGAATATGCATTAAATTTCTTGGAAAATAATATTCCATCAACGCTTCATCTACACTTTTGATCAGGTGAGATTGAAATCACATTGTAAAATTTTGGATTTTATAAACTTAGGGAATCAGTTTATTTCAAGATGTTCCTACAAATTACTACACTAAAATACACTTGTTTTAATGGCGTATTTTGCTTGTCTATTACATAATATAATATTAAAAAGAATAATAGACAAATATTTTTTCTGACGACCAACACTACTAATAAAATCAAGACAATAGTTTTAAGGCGTACAGTTCATAAAATACTCTCAATAATGTCAACTTTATTATGAACCTTGCGACTGGTGCGTCGCTCGTAACCTGCAAAATACTCAGACAGTACATAAGTCAACGAACTTTATAAGACTAGACGCAAATTTTATTGAGATTCCTTGATTTAGTGCAAACGAATTGCGAATTGCGGTCATTGTGGTAGAAATATTCTTAATGTTTTCTTAGAGAATTTGTTCTATTCTTGACTGCTTGTTTATAGGAATAATCGTTCACTCGTGGGACTGTATAGGAATTAAATTTTATTGTCATTCGCCGTGTGATGAAAAACCCACTTGCTCATTGAACCACTGGCTGATTCATGAAGCTATAAAACTGCAGGATCCATCAAATAAATGAATTAATATTCGAGGCTATTGAACTCATACACGTTAGCTGTTTGCACCTCTGTATAAGGTTACGTGTCACGTCATATTGTTCATATTTTATTTCTTCAAAAATAATTTATAGCTTTACTAATATTCGAAAATTATAAAATAAATTACTATAAAAAACAACTTCAATATATGGTGTGTCAAAACACTGGAGTTATTACTTAAATTGAAAAATTTTATTGAAATGAATTTATTCTTATTAAAAATTAACTATAGCCGACGATTGTGGCATAGAAAAGTAAATTGCATTGCATATAACCAACGTGAAAGTATAGGTAGGTACTTCTTGCATGAAATCGCATTTTGAAACGGTAAAGCATTAATCGCATGTTAGACTGATGTTGCAACGTATAGCCGAGTGTTTATAGGCTCGATATATCAACTGCATCACTGCTTTGGGCTAGCGTCCTTGACCTGCCTTCCCTCTGCAGACTATTCAACGTCAGTATCTACAACAAATTCTAAAGTTATTCCAAGAAATCATGCCCAGTAGTAAGAATAAGTCGATGAAACTTACTCGGGCTTTTTTTTAACAAGAACGAACTGTGTAAAGTCAACAACACTTTTTTGAAGACTTTATTAAATAGGTTAGGGATGCACATTTGCATTTAGTATCGATTTAGGCACATGTGACAAGCCCAACAACGTGAAATCCAATTAGGTCTAAGTATTTGTGTTTAAAGAATTTTTATTGTGTAACTCGTATCTTGTAGATTATTTTCAATTTAAAAAGACTTATCAACTTCAATTTTTTAATATTTTTTTATGTTTCTGAATTTTTAATAACACGAGTAACCTAATTAAAAGTTTATTACAAACTGGTTAACTATTATAAGAATTATAATTTATTTCAAAGCGGTGTAGGTATAAATTTACTGACTTACCGACTGTCTTTAATATCTAGATGATGTTTTTTTGTTTTATTTACATAACGTATATAAGAATAATTTTGTAATAAATTGTGTATCAAATACATTCCTTAGCAAAATTAGGAAGCTCTGTTGAAAAACTGCTTATAACAAGACCCTTGTCTTGTGCCTCGTACTACCATCCCAGTCAAGTGTCACTCGTAACGTCTTCAGTGAAGACCACTTCTGTTACGTTTCCTCTCTGTCGTATTCTTATACTAAAAATATGATCTTGTAAAAACTCAATTTGTTATGTTTACCATAATGTCAACAGAAATCAAGCACTTTGCTTTCATAACTTCGCACATCATGAGAATTTTCAATGAATGATTGAATCAATATTTACGTGTTTATTGATTCCCACGATGTTATTGTGCATGAACTGAACGTATTTACTAAGTAGAATGTGAACAATAAACTTCGACTCACTGAGTGTTGCTATCGGAAAATAAAATACTTGAAGCTCTAATGAACTTTTGTGACCTGCAATAAATATTACTAAAGTAGTTTAAGACTGTTTCAATGATTTTCCAGCACCTAACTTTAACTGAAACGATGGAAGTTTTGACTTCATATTACTTCATATACTAATGGTAAATTTGTTATGGATGTGGTCGGAACTTGTCAAATTAATATTCTGTGTATAAAATATATATTTAGCTGTCTTTCAGAAAGCAATCCACGCGGATGATGCATTTCAACTGATAGTCTGTGTAAGAAGATATATGAGCATTAGTATGATACAAAAATAAGCTAAGATACTGAATAACATTTGTACTGAGGTACCATTTACATATTTTTATAAAAACTAAATCATGATGTCATTCGAAACTTTAACACGTTAGCTACCAGCGCCGCATATATGCGTCGTCTCTGTTCTTGTATTTGAGCCCGCCGCCGCAAATGAGCGGCGTGATTACTTTTCAATTTATCACAAAATTTTTACACTTATTTTTCTCCGAAACAGTAGTAACGGCCTGTAAAAGAACACAATGGATTCAGACTGACCTTGGTATAGATATAATTACGATTTTTTTTTAAATATAATATTCAAAAATGTAATTCCATTTAAAGTGATATTAAAAAACTTCCATAGGTTTTGGTTTAAGATTTTTTCTCAAGCGCCGGTAGCGAACGTGTTAATCTTGTTCATAAGACTTAAATGCAGTGATTCCATCATGCGTACCTTTTACTCTCGCAGGATGCATGTACAGTATGGCTGCTTTCGGACCGGTCCTCGGGTTCTTGCTCGGTGCATATCTTTTATCTTTTCACATGGATTCATTCTCCGGTACCATAAAAATAGGTAAGTCAAGATTCTTTATACGTCTCTTCTGTTTGTTCATAGGTGTTAAAAAGGGATATGAATACGGTATCAGTGATGGGTAGCATTGAAGTAATTGTGAATGAGTCTACCAGCATAAATATTATAGCATTTATAGGATACCGAACTTTCGCTAAAAATTATTTATAAATTGAAAACTTCTCAAGCGTTCATAAAGATATCAAAAATAACTTTTATAAATGTTATAAGTGCAGTGGCGTGCATCCCATAGAAGCATAAAAATTCATTATGTTTTTTGAGTCAAACTCGCCGCTCATTACCAAAACATCTTCAATCAATATCTATACTAATATTATAAAGCTGAAGAGTTTGTTTGTTTGTTTGTTTGTTTGAACGCGCTAATCTCTGGAACTACTGGTTCGAATTGAAAAATTCTTTTTGAGTTGAATAGACCATTTATCGAGGAAGGCTATAGGCTATATAACATCACGATGCAATTATTAGAAGCGAAGAAATAATGGAAAATGTGAAAAAAACGGGCAAAATTTTTCATCCTTGAGGGCTTCCATTGCGTGCGCTGCAAAAACGGTTCAAGATACCAAAAATATATGTAAGAAAGAATTATTCCTCTTGAGATGATCTAAAAAAATGTCCGCGACAGTATATGTTTATCTTTTAAGATTAAGTCACTAGAACCGTTTTTATGGTAAACAAATTTGGTCGAAATTAATGCATTATTTGTTAAGAGTTGTATCAACGTAATAATATTAATCTTTATCCAAATAAATGCTTTGTTGATTAAGAGTATTTAATTATGAACAAAATTGTCTTTGACATCACTTAATTTCAATGAACATCATAGAAGATATTACAATAACTTATATAGCAAAACTACGTTTGCCGGATCAGCTATGTCTTGATAAGCGCGAAACTCGAGAACGACTAAACCGATTTGACTGATTTCTTTTTTGTTGTGTTTGTTGAAGTCTGGGGAAGGTTATTACGGAGAGAAAAATTAAAAAAATCCCTGCAACTGCCTAAAAATAACACTTTTCTGTATTCTCATACAAAAAAATCGTTATAAGTCATTTTGAACTTTAACACCATACCTTAAAGTTTAAATGTCAGTGGACGGGTTCCGGGAAGGCAAAACAATCGAGTGACGTATAAATATTAATGTCAATATTTGTCAATTTTTATACATATAGCATTAAGGCCAGGGTCCTTCAAACAAGTTTCAAAAAAATCTGACGGGGAGGCTATTAACATTAAAAAAAACAATATGACTTTGTTTTAGAGAAATAGGGCAGAACAAGGTCTGCTGGGACAGCTAGTATAAAATAAATGATAATCCGTATTTAAATTAAGCCGTCAATTATCTTGTTATATTTGATCGCTTAATATATATTGACTTAAAATCTAATTCAGTTTACATTTTGACACTCTAAATCTACTGATTATCAGGTTTACAGTCAATATATATATATATATTAAATGTTCTTGGACCATCTTGTATTGTATACACGCCGCTGTATAAGTGAACATAATATCTATACTAATATTATAAAGCAGAAGAGTTTGTTTGTTTGTTTGAACGCGCTAATCTCAGGAACTACTGGTTCGAATTGAAAAATTATTTTTGTGTTGAATAGACTATTTATCAAGGAACGCTTTAGGCTATATAACATCACGATGCAACTATTAGGAGCGAAGAAATAATGGAAAACGTGGAAAAAAACGGGGAAAATTATTCATCCTTGAAAGCTTCCATTGCGTGCGCTGCGAAAACGGTTCAAGATACCAAAAATTATTTGTTAAGAGTTGTATCAACGTAATAATATTAATCTTTATCCAAATAAATGTGTTGTTGATTAAGAGTATTTGATTATGAACAAAATTGTCTTTGACATCACTTAATTTCAATTAACATCTTAGAAGATATTACAATAACTTATATAGCAAAACGATCAGCTAATTTTTAATAAAGCTGCTCATCGCTTCCACAATTGTCTTTTTTGTCCCTTTTCAAATCAACATCTTTATTGTCTACTTTGTGTATAATTATTATTAACTCTTATCTATATTTTTTCATTACGAGTTATAAATATCAAATAATTTGACAATAAACCCCTACACACTTATAAAAATAATGACGAATTGCAGGTACGCAAATTCCCAATATGTATTGAGACAATTTGCTTCTTACCTATTCAATTATTATATATTCTCTTTCAGATGCTGGTGATCATCGCTGGGTCGGAATGTGGTGGGGAGGGTTTTTACTTTGCGGATTTCTCCTTATCTTAGTTGCTCTCCCGTTCCTCTCATTCCCTAAAGTCCTGGTGAGAGAGAAGGAGAAGATCAGACTTGTAGAGAAGGCTGCAGCGGCGCTTGGTGCATCGTCTTCTAAACCACCAGCTAAGGTTCAAACAGATATCAAGGACTCTGGTTATGGCAAAAACATTAAAGGTAATACAAGAAAATTCACTTGCATCAGATTTTATTTGGGCTTTTACTGATTAAATATGGTTCAACTAAAGATCTATAATAAATAAAAATAGATATATTTCTTCTTCCTAATAACTTGTATTGTTAAATTTTTGTTTCGATGTATGCTATTTATTACGCCACGAAAACGTGACGTCGCGCCTTTCTGATTGTCCAACCTTATATGGTACATTATTATATTTTTATTTAAATAAATATAACTTCAATTATAATAAAAATTTAGGTATTTTAAAAATAAAACTTATAGAGTTGCGTATAAAAATACCTTCAGTAGCTATTATCGTCATAACACCTATTCTAGATATACCAGTGTCGATGTGGCGACTCCTGAAGAACCCCGTGTATGTGGTGACGTGTCTGGGCGCGTGCATGGAGCTGATGATCGTCTCCGGTTTCGTTGTCTTCCTGCCAAAGTACTTGGAGACGCAATTCAGCCTTAACAAAAGTCTCGCTAGCCTTTTCACTGGTAAATTATACATTAATTTTGCTTAATATTTACGGTACTTTCTTCTGCTTTCTCTTTCAATTGATAATATACTTAAATTAGACGTTTATTAAGAAGTATTTCATAATATAAATAGTTACTTTTATAAATATACTTCGTCGGAACAATCGTATATTTTTATTGTTTGTTCGTGGCAACGCAATGTCTCTTTACATACTACTAATATAATTAATATTATAAATGCGAAAGGTTGTCAATATGTTTGTTACTCTTTCACGATAAAACTACTGGACGGATTTGCATGAAACTTTTACAGTAATATATATTATACATCAGAATAACATATAGGCGAAAATTTGTAATGATTTTATGTAATTTTGGTCCCAATATAACTATACATTTCAATTAAGTCGGAAAAAATCTTGCCTCTGAGAGCACACATCTTGGCGTGCACTGCTTAAACCATTGGAGTTACACAAAGATGATGTACCGAAGGATTGTTTGTTTTGAATAGTTCTAAATAAAAGTCCTGGACAGCATATATCTACCTTTTATGTGGAAGCCACTATGACCAAAATTGTGAACCATAAATTTAATTTAATTAGATACTATATATCATAGATGGGCAAAATGTAATCAGATTAATAAAAATGATTAACGATTACATTTTCTGTTTTTTACCATTAATATGACTGCATTTTGCTCATTTATGTTTTAAACACTACAAAATCCCCGATTGTATACACATTTATAATTTCTTATTGTTTTAAATGGATTTAATCATGACTACAGAGCAAGAAAATTAAAATTATGACTATATTTTGTAATCGTTCATCATTAATCAGATTACATTTATCCCATCTCTGCTATATATACGTATTGAGACAAGACAACTGGTATCGATGTATGTCGAATACAAATGCAACGGTCTCGATGGCGGCATACATTAGTTATTTGTGTCAACTGACCGCTGCGCCTTCAATGTCGCTTCATTGTAACTAATTCATATCTATGAGTTAGTGAAACTTGCATCAGATCGCTGAGTTTCGAGGTCTAATAGATAGCCACGTGATGACAACCGCAACGATGATTTTACGTCTGTATTAATAACAATAAAAATATTATCATGTCTATACGCCATCTTTTTCTAATCTAGATTTATTGACACTACTTTGGCTTTGCTTAAACTTTACTCAAACATTACAAATTATATTAATTAATTAATATTAAAGTATATGGTAGCTTACCGATTTTCTCAACTGGGCTTTGTTTATACTTAAGTTATACAAAATTTCTTATTATATATTCAGTTTTTTGTAAATGAACTTTTTTTGGAAAGTCTAAGCAAAGTCATAGTGGCGTCTTTAACTCTTTTTTTGTGATTTTAGTGGCTGTGATGGCCTAATAGATAAGGGTTCGATATCCGTATGTGCGACCAAGCGAACGGTCGTAGGCTCGAATCCCGGCACGCACCTCTGAGTTTTCCAGATTAATTACGGACTAAGCACCGCATGCTCACCGGTGAAGGTTAAACATCGTGAGGAAACCCGCATGGCATCTAATCAAAATGTTATGTGTAAGTGCCTTGAGGTTGGTCATCAACTGCACTGCTGGTCACGTTCGACTTGACATAAAATTGCAAAGCGAATGAGTGCAGCCACTCTCTCTCAGCCATGATGTATCTCTGCTTACCCCGAATGGAATATTGCGTGTCAATGAATTGAGTGCTTTGGCTCCAGGGTGATTGACACAAGTGAAAATTTTGTGATAGAACAGTTTGTCGCAAAAAAATCTAATGCTTGATTGAAGTAGCAATATATTTGCTACTAAAATAATAGGTTTTGCCATTCCTATTTCTATAGAGCTATTTTAGGTCCTTATCATGTTGACGACATCACTTAAACCACAGTAATTCTGAAGACCTCCATTCTCCCCGCAACTTTATGACGCGAGTTTGGAGCTGCCAATAAGTTTAAAAACTGTTGAATACAGGGGCGATCGCTATACCGGGAGCCTGTATCGGAATATTCATGGGTGGCTGCTTGCTCAAACGGCTGGAGCTGCGACCCAAAGGCGCCGTGCAGTTTGTTCTTATCTCCAATACCGTCTGCCTCTCCTGCTACGCTCTGCTGTTTTTCCTTGGCTGTGACAACATCAAGATGGCCGGCACCACTATCCCATATACTAATAACAGGTAACTGTCTTGTTAGTACGTCCACACAGCCACACGGAATAGTTAATTTACGCTTGTGTGTAGCTTGCTTGCATTTTGTGGAGAAATGGATGAAACTGTGTCCACAGTACTGCAACGTCGCATATGCGTGTTTTTTTTTTCGTCTGGACATTTCGTTGTTGGCCGGAAAGGCCTCTATAACTTAATCGGGCTTGAGAGGATGAGCACTAAAAATGCTCAGCCAGCTATTTATGGGTTGAGTGGAAACGCAATGCATGAATAGAAGCTGCTACGAAAAAGTATGTTGTTTTATTATTTTTCCTTCCGATATAAAATAATATTTAAATTCACATAAATTCCTGTGTCGACATGAAAAACAATCACGTTATAAAAAAGCCGGCGACGCTTGAGCTATCAGTACCTATACGCATGAAATGAAAGGTAGAGTATAATTACGAATACAAAAAATATAATTGTAAAACAACATGAATCTACAAATCTATATTATTGGTGATTAAACTAAACATGCACAATCTTCCTGGCCTTAAAATATTTTTTAAACGCGTTACTCGAGCAAACTTAAAATTTATTAACACTAGAACCACCGGCGAACAATGTATATATATTGTAGAAATAGGTATAACATGGTTTATTATGCCTTTATTAGTAATAAAATTGAATCCATAATATTTATCACTATTTTGTATTAGTAAAAAATATATTATTCTGCAGAATGAAAAAATATTTAAAAAAGAAATTTTTTTTAAAACTTATATAAAGACCGGTCATTTTGACCGGTTCGGTTGATCTGACGTTAAAGGCTAAGGAGTGGAATATACTTCCAGCGGCCATATTTCTGCGGTCTTATGACCTGGGAGTCTCTAAGAGTCAATAGGCATTTGTTGGGCGGACGCGGCTCATCATCGGACTCATCTTCACCTTCCACCACGTGTGATTGAGGTCAAGCGTTCGCCTATAAATTAATTTAAAAAAAATAACACTGAGCGCTTCTAGTTCAGGAGGTTTCAAATCAACGTTGTTTCAGCAACCTGGAGCCGTTTAAAGTAAACTTGACGGCGGCGTGTAATTTCAACTGCCTGTGCACGGAGACCGACATGGAACCAGTCTGCGGGAACAACGGCCTCACCTACTTCTCGCCCTGCCACGCGGGCTGTGCCGATTTCTCATCTCGATCTAATTTCACCAACTGTGCATGTGAGACTTTTATAAGATATCGTCACGCTATATCCCTTTAAAGAGAAAATCTATCAATTTTGAAGGAAACACTATGTGAAGATCGTCATAGTGACTCGCTTTGGCCTGTCGCGTTTCGGAATTAGCTTGTGTATATCCAGTATCTCACATACCTAGAGACCCTCAGTCGTGTTATATGTGGGCCGACATGGCGACGGAGACTATCAATGGATTTCCATTCTTTGATGGTCGCTTTCGTTTTGAGACTACACTGTACTTACCATCAGGTGCACTGTAGTCACTTCATCGAGCCAGTGTAAAAAAAAAATGTAAACAGGGATTAATTATTTTGGTTAGTAATAAAAATGCCTGTTTCGACGTTTTTGGAAAATCCACCCCAAGGGGATACTACCGGGCAACGCCAGGACTCTACGGCTAGCTATGTGTATAACAAAGGAGCAACAATGTGATGGGTTGCAGGCGTGCACGAGAGCAGCGTCCCCGCGGGCGGCGTGGCGGCCGTGGTGGGCGGGGGCGCGTCGGCCGCGGCGCTGCGCGCGGGCGCTCCGCCCATCTACAGCGAGGTGACAGTCGTGCCGGTCGCGACCGCCGGCGCCTGCAACCCGCCCTGCACCACCATCTTCCCCTTCCTCGTGCTGCTCTTCTTCATGACCTTCGTCGTCGCTGTTACCCAGATGCCGCTTCTCATGATCGTGCTCAGGTAAGCGGACAGTCTTCGTCTGACCGAATGACTATTTAAAAGCAGTCTACACTTTTAAATAGTCGCATTTATAATGTATCTTGTCCGTGTGTTATATTTTGTGTTTGTGTTAATGTAAACTCTATAAGTGTTCATATAAATAAACAAATTAATTAATAAATAACAAGTAAAATGTTGAATACAGATCAGTGAGTGAAGAGGAACGCTCGTTCGCGCTCGGCATGCAGTTTGTGATATTCCGCTTATTTGGCTACATCCCGGCTCCGATCGTGTTCGGCAACTTGATCGATTCTACCTGCATCCTGTGGAACCAGTCCTGCGGCGGGGAGAAGGGAGGACGATGTTTGCTCTACGACATTGAACAATTTCGATTTAGGTATTAATTTACTCGCGTTTTTTTTCCGCCGTCTAATTGAGAAGATATACCTACTCCTAAAGCGTCTTATCTGGACGAACAAAATTGGTTCGAACTAGGCAAACCGCTAATGGAATCTAATAATTATCTTCAGCATGTATGTGATTAGTTGAATTTTTGTGATTTATGAAATCGTATACAACTCATGGGAAAGAAGTGAAATATGTTAACAGCGTCTACGAAAAGCGATTAAATGTTAATTTATGATGCATTTGCATAACATTATCTGGACCAATTTTTTACGTTCATATCTGACAAGAAGACAATAATTATTTAAAATATATAATCTAATTTTGTGTTACTTTGTTATCATGGTATACCTATGCATACAATTATTAATGACTAGTATCCTTTTTTTTTACCTTAAAGTAAACTACACACAACTATTAAGAGAGCAAGATAAAAATACAGTTATTGTCCAGATTTTTGACAAGGTGTATCTCAGTGAAAAATGGTCATATTGTAAATCTAAAAAAATTATTTTGAAGCTTCAATACTTTGTACACTGAGATATTGATAGTTAAAGACGAAAGGGGGTATTTTTCGTTCAATCTCGAATATCTCTACGACAAGTAGGCGTATCAAGTATAAAAAAGCAAACCAAAGCTAAATAAACAGGATAAATGTTATATGTACTTGTTTAACAAAAAAAAATCTATGCTCGTAGACCAAAAAGATAATTATAATATAGATAGACAATTTTAGATTCTTTCCGGTCTATTCCTTTAAATAGTGCAAAAACCGTAGCTCAAAAAATTTATTTTATCAAAAGATCGTAAAACTGGAGTCTTGAAGCTTTAAAATTCTTATTTTAAGTTACAATATGATCATTTTTTACTGAGATTACAGCACGTCAAAAATCGGAAAAAAAAAATAGATTTTAACTTTGCTCCCGTAATTGTCGTGCGTAATATTTATCACTATATTTTATTAGTAAAGGACATGTTATTTTTCAGGATAAAAATATATTAGAAAAAAAATCTAAGACAAATATAAAGACCGGTTCAGTAAATCTATTGTTAAGCTTAAAAATATTTGGGTCTAAAATTAAAATCCCTTTGTTAAAATATAACAGGTACGTCGGGTTGTGCGGCGGAATCAAGATTGTCGCTCTGGGCATATTCCTGGCTGACTGGTGGCTCGTGCGGCGCCGCAAGCACCTCGACTGCGCGCCTCCGCTCGACCCGCACAAAGACCTCGCCGGCTCCATAATCAGTCTCGATAAACGTAAGCCAATAATATTTAAAACGTCAATTTCATCGCTATCTTTGAAATATCTCGGATTTGTGAAATTTTCAAAAATCCTTTTTTTAATTATAATAGGCATATTCACTAGTAAAATTCTGTTAATTGATATAAATAACATAGCAAATTAACTAGAATAAAGTTGATTCTTTTTTTTTTTCGGCGTGTCTCACGTTGGTGGCCTGGGAAAGACCTTCACAACAAAACCGGGCTTGGTGGGAGAACGCAGAGGGCGCTCTGCCAGCGAAATTTATGGGTTGGGCGGCTACGCAAGGGCACCCCTGTGGGTACCTCGACTTGGGCGGCCGGCCAGTTGAAAAACGAACTTAACGGTGATCTACCAGCGTTTCGGAGGCGACTACCTTGAGAAGAAACGCCGAAAGAAACTCAAGGCTGCGTCGGAGTGAAACTGCGTTATTTAAACAACAGTTGACGGACCTATCCTTAATCGTCGTCGTCGGCGCTGCCGGCGACGCTGGTGTCTCGGAATGTGACGAGTGCTTGTGTGTACCTCGTTGTTGATAGGATCGGCGGTCGCAAGGTCCGCGGTAATTGAATCGACGGGATCCAATAGGACATGACGCGGGCGGCGAAGTTTGCGCGCGATGCCACTTTTCGGTGTGTAATCGCAGGCACTGCGGACTAAAGGATTAGGGTGATGCTGCGCCTTGTCGAAATATCGACAAGATGCATTTTGCATGAAACTGGCGAGCGTTTCCAGCTTAAGGTCGTCATGGAGATCTATGTTGCGCATGTACAGTGGGGCACCCACTTTTTTACGCAAGAATTTATTTTGGATGACCTGAAGGGAATCCAGAGAAGCAGACTGGCTCTGGGCGAATACTACGCTAGCGTAGGTCATCACCGGTCTAAGTTGATTCACGTTAGCCTTTTTGTAAAGCGATAGTGTACCTAGCCATGGCAACTAATAAACATCATTTATACCATAGTTTATACAAAATTCGACAGGGTGAAATGCTGTAGAAGCATATAAAAATATATTATATTATATAATAATAATTATATTATTTATAAATATTGACATTGTTTGGTGAAGAGTAAGTTTCTAATAGGATTTGCAGAAGATGGTTCAAAAAAACCATATTCAAGGTAACCATCTTTGATCGATGACGATGTTGTTGCGAGATCTTTTTTTGGCGGCATTAGATATCGCAAAAAGGCTCAATTTACCTCAACAAACCGTTTCGGACTATATTAGGAATTATCACATATTATTTAGATGGGATTGGTTTGGAAATATTCAAGTGCAATGCCAAATGAATTACATTATTCAATAACATTTACACCCGATAATTAAAAAATGGATTTGGTATAATTCCAAAAACAGACAGAAATTTCCGATATACATAATATATTGTTTTAATATATTTAGATTGGGTGTTGAAACATAACTTGAGGTTCTGAAATTATGAAATAATAATACATTTTTAACGTCATTGTTCTACGTTGTTTTATTATTGTTTATAAGTATTTACATTAATAAATAGTTGTGTAAGTTCCTTGAGAATGGCGTTCAGTTGCGCGACTGACCACGTTGAGCACGACATATAAGCGCAAAGTGGATACAACCACTAATATATCTCTACTGACCCCAAACGGGACATAGTGTGCCGATATATTATTAATTTTTTACTTTATTTTTTAAGTGTTCGAGGAATTGCCGTCTGCGGATAACGCGAGCGGATTTCGGTCCGGAGTAACGTCCGGTCTCAGTTCGACGACAACTACACCGATGGAAGCGAACGCGCTGCCAGTTGAGTCGATGAACGGGTCCCGGTCGCGGCTGCAGCGGACCGACTCCCAGTACTCGCAAGAGTCGGCGCGGGGCCCCGCGGCCGGCAAGAACTCGCGCGTCCTTGTCGCCTCGCGCCACTTGCGCAATGACTCCAAGACCATCCAACTGGAGCCGCGGGCGCGGCAGCACTCGCTAGAGGAGCCCGAGCGCGCGCGTCCTGTCCGCACCGACTCACGGGACTCACGTAAGGACGCCTTTCCGCGCTCCGCTTCACGGGACTTCCCTGCTCATTCGCGAAGCAGCTCGCGGGACTTCAAGGTGCATTCGCGATCCGATTCACGCGAACTCAGCCTCGACCAGCTGCGGCAACTCGCGCTCCGCAGCATGGAAAGCCTCGACCTGACTGTACTGCCGATTGCGCGATGCGCCGATGAGGAGAGCAAGAGGCTCATAGACGGTCATGGTGTACTCCGGCATCGCCGCACCGGCTCCAAGGACATGAAGCCGCCAGAAAAAGAAAGCAAGCACAAGCGCACCTCCTCGCACCACATAACGCTGGAACCCAACGAGCTCAGCCTCCAGATGCAAAAAGGTCGCAGTGTGGACCAGCTCGCGACCACTCCGCTGGACCCCCGCGTATGATCTGGCTACGTGCTTCGGCGCTCCTTAACGTGAATCTCTAACTGCGGTCAGTCTCAGCCGCACAGACTCTACGTGATTGTTCACTTTTAAAGTGGAAGATCTTGTGAGATGACCATATAGTGAAATTTGATAATTTTAAGTTAGATTACTCTTACTTCAGACTCTAGCTAAATAAATGAATGAGTGATTTCGAATCATATCCTAATTGTAATGTATAAAAAGCTTTGGCGAATTATTAGATAAAATCTATCGCTTCTCGCGTGTTGGTGTGAATTTGTGTCTGTATGTATATATTAAAATTGATCAAAAGCAAAACACACCAATCGGTGTGAGAGATTTTAACTTAATTTAAAATCACATCACTTTTGTTATAAGTTATTCTTTGAGCAAACACCAAGTGGAAATTCTACTTGTAAAATATATTTTTTCAGTGAAGTAGACTTACTGTTGTACTTAAAAACATATTATTATGATGTAATTATAAACTTTTATCAGTTAATTACTGTATTAGATATGTAGTCTGCATAGAAGAAAAAAAATATGAGAAGCAAAAAATATTGTCTACAACTATTACGCTTTTAATATAAACACAGATAATTATTGCACACACTAACAAAACTAAAGGTTAGTTAAAAAAAAATATATTAAAAACATTTTTAAAGACCGCATTAATCTATGCATATTATGTAGGTAGCTATTATCATTTTGATAGACTGCCATGATCATCACAAAGAAATGATGAAGATAAATGGCCAAGGAAGATGGTAATACTGTTTGAACTCAATGTAATCATTAAAAGTGTGCCTTCTTGAGATGGAATCGTGTTAAGGGAAAAATTAAAGAGATTGTTTTAAACCAAAAAGAAAATTAATTTCTGTGTATTCTTAGGCTATTTAAACAAGTACCTAAAAATAATGTTTATTAGCAAAAAAAAACTAAACACTTACTGTAGTGCTTAATGACCATTTCTAGATATACCTAATGCATGCTCTAAGACATTTCAGGGTGCTTACAGCAAGCTTAATAACAATTTGCCATTCAATTTTAATTTCTGGACAAACTTAAACGTAAAATTGGAAAATATTATTTTGATCTGGATATCTGTGACTTTCCTAAGCTTACAAAGCTAAAAGTACCTAAGGGAAAGTAAGGGACCAGAATTGAAAGCAGAAAAGTCAATGCAGAATTTGAATGTGCCATTCAAACCACAAAAAAGAGAACTTCCTAGGATTTCTTCTAAAGTATTAGATATATTAGAATAAATATGTAGGACAGCAAAACAATATAGTAGTGAGTGCCTAATCCAATTTGTAGTGGATGTCACAGAATCTGAGGGTTCCATAGAAAAGTTACTAGGGTTCTGAAAAATTATTTATTTTTGACTGTTAAATAATTTTACAGTCATATATAAATATTATTTTAAAATAGCACAAAATCTTATAAGATAATAACCATACTTTTATGTAGTTGAGAAAATTATGTGGCTTAAACTAAGCAATAAGGGACACAGCATGGGACAGATATAAAGGATTAGCATGTTTTAAAACTGCATGAACCCCTCATGTAGAAGTTCAAGAGGTGTAAAGGCTGAGGAAATATTGTTAACCCAACAAATATTAACTATATAAATATCATTTGGATACTCTTTGAATGTATTTTAATATGATATTTGTGTCAGTGCTACCTGTGCCCTTACTATGACAAGCACTATACCTATTTTAATTTGTTATATTAAATAAATATTAAGATAGACAAATCATGTAGAGTGCTAATTTTATCTAAAAAATATTTAAATATAATAATAAGTTAAAATCTTTTGAATCCAAATCTTTTCTCTTATTTGCCATTATGTAAGTCAAGATAATTTTCATATTCGACACATTAAGTTTCAAATTAATAGAGAGCATATTTATTATTCAAAGAAATTAAAAGTTGTAAATTTAAAAGTAAATTAGAATTTTTGTTTCAATCATCACAGTATTTAAGAGTAATTTATTCTCCTTTATTTTTAGTTTTTGAGATAATAATAAGATTACGACATATTTTTTTTTTACAAAAAGGGTAATATAGTTTTACAATAATTGCATATTTCTCTTTACCTATCCATTATATGGCAATTTAAATTCTAACCAATGCCTCTATTTTTGTGTGCACTTTTTATGGAGAGACTTTAAGATACTTTCAAGTTTCTACATACTGTAAACAATTTTAAAAATACTACACAGCACAATAACAGAAGCAAGTTTAATTTATTAGAATATTTTCCTTGCATAACTGAGACCTATGCAATGACTGATATTATATTGCTGTCCTTATCAACTGAAAGTATTTTGTGGTATTAATAGTAATATTATTAACATTCCTGTTACTGATTTAATGTAACACTGCACAAAGCACTAAGAAATAAAACAATAAATTCTGTAGTTTTGAAATAATGATCTCTAAGACATAGGACAGAATTGTGTAAATGGATGTTGATTTTACTGAGAGGAATTCTTTGGAAACATTTTTTTTTTACAAATTTTATTTTATGTATCATTTCATTGAAGAGCAAAACGTAAGTGGCCATTTGTTCCTTTCAAATCTGATTTATTGGGTGATGTCTATTCAACATTTGAGCTTTATTTGAATATTAGCAGTTTGTTTCAGTATCTCAAACATCACCTTGTTAAATTTTGTTTGCAGTTTGAGAAATTGTATGTACAATTGTACAAAATATATTAGTTGAAATTTAAAACTAATACTAAAAATTATATCGGTCATTGACAATCCCCTACATTTTATTAAGTTCTACTCACAAAATGTCTTTTTAATGTGAAATTGTCAATTTACAGGTTGCTCTTTTGTATAAGTCAATTCAATTACTAGTGTGAAGATTATTTTAGTATAGATGAAAGCACCTGTTTTAAAGCAATACAATTTATCAAAGATATATTGAAAAGACTAGGAATATTTGTTTGTAAATTTTTGTCACATAGGTAATTTGTTAAGAGAGGATAATAGTTTGTTATGGAAGTGTTTTATCAATAAAAATGCCTTATTACAACAATAGGTCTAAGACTTGATACTGACATAGAAATAAATGTAAAGTTGTTATGTCATTATCACTGACACATGATGAATAACAACTTTAAAACAAATTTGTTGCATTTAGTGGATAATAAAAATTGCATACATATTTTAAATAAATTTGTTTTATTTAAACATAAGTATCATTGGTAAAAAAACCTTGCTCAATGTTCACCCTTGCATTTTTTTTATATTTACTTCTTCTACCCAATCACCTGTTGTATAAAATTCATTTAATAATATATATTACTACAATGTTTATCAGAGTATGTGTTGTACCTTCTATTACAGATAACAATAGTGTTAGACTATATACACATATATAGATACATACATATACCACAAGTAAATAAATGATAAGTAATAAAACAAACTAATGATGTAAAATTTCTATTTAACAACATAACATGATTTATCAACTTCTATTCCTAATGCTCTAATTTAACTTTAATCTAACTCACCACACTCCGCAATTACGACTTTCTTAGTAGGCTTTCCGTTTTTAGAACCCAGTTCTTCCATTTTTCGGACAATATCCATACCTTCTACTACAGAACCAAATACAACATGTTTTCTGTCAAGCCATGGTGTTGGAATAGTTGTTATGAAGAATTGCGAACCATTTGTATTAGGGCCAGCATTTGCCATGGACAGAATTCCAGGGCTTGTGTGCTTTAGCTTAAAATTTTCATCTTGAAAAGTGCGGCCATAAATAGATTTACCACCGGTGCCATTATGGTTGGTGAAGTCACCTCCTTGACACATAAAATTTGGAATAATTCTATGGAATGATGAACCTTTATAACCGAAACCTTTTTCACCGGTGCAAAGAGCTCTAAAATTCTCAGCCGTTTTAGGAACTTCATCTATATCAAGTTTCATAACAATACGCCCAAGCGGTTCTCCATCCGCAGTAACGTCGAAGTAAACTTTTTTTTCTTGTTGAGTAGAAGCATAACGAAGAGCAGCAGCAGAGTAGAGCGTTCCATTTATTAAAGAACGACGAATTACATTCATTAGCGCCATAGCGATAACATTCAACTGACAATTCAATATTTATGTATCATATAATCTATTTAATTTAAATTAAATAATTACAATCACTGTTGTATTCCTAATTAATTAATAACAAGAAGCACAATTGACTATCAATCTTAATAAAATAATCGTTATTGATGAAAGAAAATAGGTTAGGAACTTTTAGGTTATACTTTCATACATATTAGAGGTGAGGCATAAATATTGGATTAGGTATTTCTACAAGTATTCGATTTCTTTATATTTAACTAAAAATACCTATTGCTTTTAGTCGTTCTCTTTCATGCATGCGAGATAATGCTTAATGTGAAAGAGAAGTACCTGATATTTATATACTAGATTGTCTATGCCTTTCTACATGCGCGATTTAGCTCGTGCAATCAGTTGACGTTTTAAATTCGTAAGTAGAGATTGTAATAACGGCTGGTTTTTAATAATGACTTATGCTGTTATTTTATTCTCAAATAACGGTTTTTATAAACTGTTATCTATTGTATTGTTTTTTTAAGCATTCATTTTTTTATAAAGTAGGCTTCATTTTGTGTAGAAATAAAATGAGTTTGGTGTATTTGAAAAAGAAAACATTTTCGTTTATTCGAGCAAACCCAGAATTTGTCTCGCACGGGGGATCCTGAGACTTTGTAAATAAAATCTTACACAGATCTTAACAAACATATAATGAAAATTCTAAGAAATCATATTTTCATATATCTAATCTTACGTATACAAACTCCATAAAATATTGTTATTATTATAAAATGGATGTTCAATAAACACAAACACACCAAAAAATAATTACATCAAAAAATTACGTAGCCTCTAACTTACTCTTGGGCCGCACATGTATTTGTAATAGATAAATATATACAGATTTATATATAAATACACATCCATGACTCACGACAAACAAATCTGCTCATCACAGAAAAGGTTACCGGTACCGGGACTTGAACCCAGAGTCTTTAACATCACTGGTAGAGTCACTACAAACTACGCTATCAGGCCACCAACAACAGCAAATATTACAAAATAACAAGTTTCAATTACTAATGACTAAATATTTGTGTATAAAAGAACGAATGTTTTATCTATCAACTTATATATAGCCTACGTCGCTGTCGTTAACTGTCGTAGATATTAACTATAAAATCTAAGATGTTAATATGAGATAATAATATGTGTTTGAAAACTTTAATTCTATGCCATTAAAATATTATAGTAGCCCAGGTCCTCAGTTTACTCCTAACGATTAGTATGTACTGTCTGTACATACTAATCATTTTACAGGTGTATTATAGATTATTTGAGGAAATATGACTTGTCTCTGGTGTTTATGTACACAAAATTCCATTTAAAAACATAATCTGAGGTCCTTTGATGAGATTAATCTAGTACGTCTGTCTGTTATAATATAACCTGCTTTAGAAAATTCCCTCTCGCAAGGCACTGATATAAGCACAATATTTCCATGCTTTATAAAGAGCAAATATAGAGATGGGTATATATGTTGATGTTCTCGCCACCATTGTAGAGGACAGGCTTGCCGAGGAATTAAAGCTTCTTTAACGCACATATCTACTTCTTCCACTGCTTTTGTGTATGCAGATTTTGAAGCTTGGACTAGCTTACCCGTTGGATTTAAACTATACATTAAATTATTTGTTCTAGCCATAATTTACATCTCTAGTAAGAAGAACTACAATCAATGATAAAAGATGTAGTAATTTACATCTCTAGTAGTTTTATATAAGACCAATGAATATTATGTAGGGATTAAGTTAGAATTAATAGTATCTATATTTAAATAGAGTTTAGTACATAATATGTTATTTTACAACATCTCTACCTATTATACATTCATAGCATTTGTACGATTGCATTTTCTCCAGAGTACTAATATTACAAAATCTATTTGTATATTTTAAATATGTATCTCTATTGTAATAAGAATAATTATATCGTTTTTTTTTAATACATAATTATGTAAATATAATTAAAACGTCGTGGCAATTAAAAAGTTTCAACTGTTAAAAAATTTAAATGAAGTCTGTATCACAAAAAGCAAATTATTAATATGTTGTATTTGGTGGATACAGCCATATGTAAAATAAAATGTAAAAAAAAATCCGTTTCGTTGTATACAGAGTAAGGTAAGGTGGTGGTCCACTTTGTAGAGTGTCCGCAACTAATGTTTCCTTGTACCTGCAAGTACTGAACAACAAAACATTTTTTCGTACACATTTTTTGTGAAATCAAAAATTTAAGTTCAAAACCTTATCATCAAGTATTTCTTACGAATCCAATAGTTATGTTCATATATATTATTTCAAATTTTTTTACTTCTATTCGCAAGAAAACATACATTTCAACTACGAAATACTACGCTCTCGTACTAACTACACTCTATTTTTGTTATTACGTAATTTTGCAAAATATTAATACGGTCAAGTGTCTACTGTATAACTACTTCAAAGTTCCAATAAAGTTACCAAGATTTGATGACTTCGTTTGACTATACTCTTCGTACACCTCTATGTATTTTTGACTTAAATGTAACTTTAAATTAGTGATCGCAGTTTTGTATGATAAAGTAGTTTTACAAATAATACAAGTTTTTTCTTATATCACATTTTCCAAAATAATTTCATATATAAGTTGTTGTGGACTTCATTTTTGGCATTATAAATACAATACTATTATTTAATAGAACATAAACAAATAATATTGAAAATATGGGAACATACAACAGCGTAAATGACTTTCTACAATGAACTATCTTAATCTTACGTTTTTGAAATCATATTTTAGCAAAATAATAACATTCTTTCATTATTGTAATCGTTTAACAAAATCAAACGTTATTGTAAAACTGATAAAAACCAAAATTGTAAATCTCATATCAATTATTTCCAACTGATAATGATGAATCCGTTGTGCTAACAACATATCAAATATAATTAAACTTTATTTTAAATAATCTAAAACCCAAAATTCTAATTATCATATAATATTGGCACAACCCATAATCTAAAACTACGTTATTATGACAACATACTAAACAAAATTAAACTTTATTCATTTTTGCTAAAAGTCAAAATTGTAAATTTCATATCAATTAGTTCCAGCTGATAATGATGAATCCGTTGTGCTGACAACATATCAAATAAAATGAAACTTTATTCCTTACAGATAAAAGTTCAAAATTGTAATTAATAATTTAATAATGGTTTGTAGTATCGTTATTTGCTTAAAAATTTTACAATTGTCTGCAATAAATCATTAGTCATTGTTTTGATAATTGGTATATATTGGTTATATTATTCGTAGAGAGTCGACAGATTGCCAATGAGTGATGTTATGAACGCGTTTTTTTTTTTAAACGAATAGACAGTGATTATTAATTAATTGTTTTTAATGGAATTGTGTCTTTGATAGCGAGATCGACGAATTATTGACAACAACTTTTTTGAATTTTATAAATAGTGTTACCCGTTGTATTTAAATAATGCATTAGATTATTTGTTCTGCCAATAATTGACATCTCTATTCGTAAGCAAAAAAAAGACGAGAAGTGGGCTCTCTTTTACATCTATATTATAGTGCTCTATGATTATAACCAATAAAAAGAAAAGGTTGAATAATTTTTCTTAATGTTTATTTTATAAATAGAAAAATATGCACTGTTTAAAATTTATTTTATCCCATTTACGTGTATCCCAAAGGAACGTAGCTGCCGTTCAACGAGTAATATTGGTGCAACAGTGTATAAATCAGCCACACTTTTATTCAACTCAAAATGATGAATTAGGTTATTAATTTATTTACTTATATATGAAAACGCTTCTATTTACTTAATTATTACTGAATGAAATGAAAGAAACTTTTTGCTTGTATCGTTTTCAAACATGTGCACTAAAGTCATACATGTAAAAGTAGTGTAATTTTTAAGATATGTGACAGATTTGTTATCGTACATAAGTATATTTTTTATTAATAAAGTAAAAATTTAGTACATTAAGGAGAATTGGAATGAAGAAACTCTTTTTAATTTACCATTTAATACATTTTTTTCTAACAATAACATTTGAGATTTTAAAGAATGCTTCCATTGTTTTGTTGATGATGGTTCACTTTAGATTTAGGTTGTCATGTTTTAATTACTAGTAGTAACTTATTCTAACAGGCTACAAGTATATTGGTTCTTGTGACATATTCCAGAGTAGTCAATTTTGATTCTGTTAAAATTTGTTATAACCTCCGTGTAACTAGTTTGTTTTTCAAATATTTATAGATACATTTATTCACAAAATATGTAAAGGTGATTCAGAACTGGAAAAAAAATTAAGGATATATATGTTAGAAGTTGAGGTAATGCGGCAAGATGGAAGATATGCTCCTACTACATTAACAATGGATCAATGGGAACATTTGTCACAGCTTACTAGTAGAAACCAAAGATCTAGTTATCTATTATACCTTTGGAAAAATGAGAAGAAAAGAGAAAATGAAAAGGTGATTATTGCATTTACCTCTAAATTATTCTCTGAAATATCTCTCTAAATAATGTTTGGGTAATGGAATCAAGTTACATTTTTTTAATATAAAGTTGGTAAGATATTTTTCAGATTAAAAAAGAAGCTAGAAAAAAAGAATTTGAATCACAAAAGTTCATAGATACAAGAGAATATCCTGATGACCTCCTATATGGTATACAGAATCAGTCTTTATTTATAAGAATACGTGATCAATCCATAAATAATTTTGATAATTACAGGTAAAGACATAATTTTTATCTTTACCTTACAAATCTTACATTAGGCTTTAACTCAGAAATATTTATTACTGTTAAGTTTTACTAACTCTAAAAAAATACAACTTTACATACATCACACTATATTTGAATCATATATTTTCTTAGTTAAAACTTCATTAATAACATTGTCGCTTTTATAGTTAGGGTCTAAATGTATGCCTATCAAACAATTAATCAGTTAAATTTATATTTTATAGGGCATTACAAGCAATGATGGGTGGCCAGTCTTTGGTAATCGATTGCTCTTATGAAGAGCATATGATCTGGAGGGAAACAGTAAATGCTGCAAAACAAATGACCTTTGTTTTTGGTGATAACAGAATTCATAAAGAACCATTTAATATACATTTATGTAATGTTAAGTTAGATGGGGAATTTATGAAGCAATTGCAAAAAAATATTCCATCATTGCAAGAGCCATGGTTCCCAATGAATATTCATACAGAAAGTTATTTAGACTTATTCCCAAAGAATAAATTGGTTTATCTTACTCCACATTGCCATGATGAATTAATTAATTTTGATGATGATGCTATATATATAATTGGGTGTATGGTTGATAAGGTTTGTATAAAATATGCTTTTTATTACTTTCTAGCCAATCACTGAAATTCTTCAGACAAATCACAAGGAGGATATTAATAATTTATAGCTCTTACTAATGAAAATCTTCAATGATACATATGTGATAAGTATTTGCATTTCTCAAATTTTAGCTAACTTTATTTAACATTATGTTAAAAAAAATCACAAAAATTTTATCAGAATTAATTATTTTGCTGATTAAATTAAATGACATTATTTAAGAATAAATGATATTTTCTTAAATTATTATTATTTAGTTACTTTCGAACTTATTTTGATATTAATAGCAATTAGATTTAGGTGTTTAATATAAAACTAAATTGAATAATAACATAGAATATTATGGATTTCAGATGAACAATGAACCACTGTCCCTAGCAAAAGCAAAGCGAGACAAAATCAAAATGGCAAAATTACCTCTGGATAGATATTTGGAATGGGCACCTGGATCAAAAAAGAATTTAAACATAAATCATATGGTTCCTATCCTTTTAGACCTCAAATTAACGAGAGATTGGGAGTTTGCATTAAAACACATTCCTAGGAGGAAATTAATGGAAACCAAAATAATGGCTATGCAGAAACGATTTCAAAATACTCCAATGATGGAAGACAATATTTTCAAGAATTTACAAAAGAATAACTTAAGACGTAATTCAGTATACTCATTGAAGGGGAAAAAGTCTAATTCAAGAAGATCACTTTATGATGATTATGATTTATAATAAAAATAATTATTTCAGATATATTTTTATTTTAACTTATTTGTCATATATCTTAACATATAAAGGAAGTATTTTAACTATTAATACACAACATCTGATTTTGTACACAATCCAATTATTAGCATTTATAACAGTATTGATACTCATGAACTTTCATAATTTATAACCTAATAATTTTATTGTTGTGTACCACTTTATAAATTACCAAGGAAAACTTCATTCCCATATTGCACATAAATAATTATAATGCTTTTAAAAGTGTTCATGTATATAAATCTGTTGTATAAATTGTCATATCATACGACTAAATATTAAAGAAATATATTAAATTTAAATACAAAAAGAACATTATTAAAGCACTCTCAGGCAAATAATAAACTAAAACTTAGTAAGAACAAACTGCACTGGAAAAAATAATCTTGTGTTGTTTTTTATATACAGTGTAGATATATGTAGTGATTATCGTTAATGTAATAGCTATGGTAAGGGTAAAGTGCGCATATCGACATCCGCTGTGGCAGTTTCGGAGCGCTGTTTGATTGTGGCGAGAATCTCTTGCAAGTTCGATGGAAGAGCGATGTCCGCTAGGGGTACGGCAGGTGGCGACGGAGTCATAGGCCGTGACGGAGAATACGCTTCATCCTGTAATAAAAAAAAAATTCTTGAATACTGCAATCGTGACAATATAAAACTAAATTAGTTTAACATTTATAGTAACAAAAAATTCTGAGGCAAAAATATTCCAATGAATAAACATTGTGACACCTTTATTACGATTTCTTACTGTCGTCATATTTTCTTGTATCGAAATAGTGAACCCAAATAAAATTTAGAAATATTTTATGAAAATGCAAATCGTAATCCAAGAATCATTAAAAGTTCGTCGATTTGTCGGGCCATAGTACTTCTTACGTATCGATGATCAAACTATATTAGATGTCGTGGCTCGACAAGTATGAAGCCACTTTTACAGCGCTGTCGGAGACCTCAATCAAGTCTTCGTGCGAGTAGGTAGCTGGGCGTAAGGGGGGGGGCTAATGATACTAATTATGTGTTAATATTGATAGTTAATTACTACGGTTGATTGGGTTTAATTTACCCTCTCGCGAATGAACAATGTAGCCCAATCAAATTAAAATACAGAATAGTGCAACCCAATAAAAGTTAGACCATTTACTAGCACTAGTAATGCTTCAATATTTTTTATTTACGTTTAGTGATACAAATCTATTAATTCACCAAAGTGCATACTGCACTCGTATTTTTTTACTTTAATACAACCCTTGTTACAAGATACGGGATCCTTTGTGAACATGTACATTTAAAAGCAAGATCAAGAACAGAGAGCAAGAAGTAATTACCTCGCCAGCAGAGTTATTAGCTTGTGCCATCTTAAGTATTTGTTGTTTTTGCTCTTCGATTTGTCTGTTCAATTCCTCCATTTTGGATCGCAAGGTATTTGAAGAGCCTGTTGACTGAGACGGCAATGATAGGCTTCCGTTGCTGTTTGATGAACCGGGACTGTACGCTTCATCGTCATCGGGGCATGCTGTCAGAAATCAATAAGGCGTAAATAAAAAATAATAGTTTCCCGGCGGGGATATACCGATCGAATAACTAATTAAACGCCGGAAATCGTCCAGAACTGACGTAATACTCCGTAGGGACGGTGCGCACACACCCAATTAAACTTTATAATGAATTGCTTAAGCTGAGATTTATAGACACTACTGTGACTTTGCTAAGAAAGTAAGTTCATCATTGACAAAAGTCAGTAACGTCTATAAATCTGTGCCTCAGAGACCAACAAGGGCTGTAAAATTATTAAATAAAATTTGTGGATGTGCTACTTCACATAATATTATAATTTTAGCCAAACTTAACGCGAGTGCAAACTCCGGCATAATGATTCGCCTAGTTTATTTACTATATAGTTTAGTTGGTATCAACTCGTGTACGTCCTTTTATTCATATGCCTAGAAACCCTTAATATTGATTTATTTAAATCGGCCGGCATGATTAAAGCGAATGGCATTAGACTCTCGTTCTTAGCCACTGCCGTTGGCCTGTAGTATTATGAGGTAAAACAGTTATGTATCCGTATTACTATAAAAAAAAGTTATTAAGAAACACTTTATTATTTCCGTTGTTATAATATTATTATTTCTCAGCGGAGAAAGAATGAAGAAACTTGCATGGCCTCTAAAATTGTCATGTGTAAGCGCCCTGAGAATGGTGATTTGGCTGCGTTATTGGTCACGATAAGCGCAGAATGGTACACCCACTAATGTATATCTGCTCACCCCGAAAGCGATATAGCGCAATGATATATTATTATTATTTCCGTCACATTCCGTCAAAAATAAGTTCATGATTTTCGTTAGTTAAGAAAAAAAATTAATATTACAAAAAAAAAATCAATAACAAACTTAGATTTTAAAAGTCTCTATTTAAATATAATCTAAACAAGTACTACATGCACAGAAGCTGCTATATCAAGCTAAACACTTTCGGCACGTATGTCGAAGCTGTGTCGTAACACAGCTGATATATACGAAATGCCACTTATTTCGTATATCGGCTGTTAAAGATTCAAATAAAAATCATAAAAGAAACATGATTCAATCGATGCAGGTAGTTCCAAATTTTTTAGCTTTCAACGAAAGTACACACGTAATACAGCATCATTGTTACAAATAACCTAGACTGATGAAGTTGTTCAAAACCGATTATAAAAGTAATGTTTTTATGATCAACCGAGTTGTTTTTACAGTATTCGTGAATTGCGAATGAAGTGTGCATATTTTACCTAAAGATGCGGCAATTTTATCCTTCACTGTGGTAGAGAGTGCAGTCGATGTATATTGCGGGAGCGGCAGCTGCGCGCGACGTTTCGGCGAGGAGGGCGGTGTGTACGAACCTTTACCTAGAATCGGCGGTGTATACGAACGCTTGTGAGACTCGCGAGCCACCTGATAATAATAACAATCTTTATTTTTTCACATGTACTTATTTTAGCATTACAATGGTCCTCTGACACTTACACTACAAATAAAATCTATATTTTGGGTAACAAATTTCCATCATCTTTACATATTTCATTAAATAAGAACAAATAATAACGATAATTTTATAAAACTTGATTTGCGAATTTATTGTATATTTACGAAACAAAACGATAAAACCAATAATAATAATAAATAATGATATAAACAATATTACAATACTTAAAAAATACATAACAAATAATATTCCTGTTTTTAATGCAATATTGACTAGGAATGACTAAATAAATGACTAGTTATGAATACAGAAATATATTCAAAGGTTTTAATATATGGTTTTCTCGAGCTATTTAATATGCAGTGTAATCTTACTTCTTTTATTATACACATAATATATTGCATGTTAGTTTAGTATTAAGGTTTGATTTATACAAGCATCTCTATCATAACACCATTTTCCTATTGGAGTAGGCAGAAGAGTGGAACGCACTACCACGGCTACATTTCTAATAGGTGTATACAAATAATGCACTTAGCTATAAATGCAAAAATAAAACGACAGGAAATTGTTACATTTATTTATATACATATTAGTCTAATAACTCGGAATCTCGCCTGTTTCTTCATCTTTTATTTACATAGTTGATCAAAGGTAATGGATATTTATTTATTGGCATTCTCTTTCGCCCGATAAACTAACCTTAGCCGGTATAACGTCTTTGGGAATGTGAGGGGCCAATCGTTTCTTTCTCTGGCGAATGACTATCGCGAGAAGCAGGTGCGTCTTGACTTCACCGAGGCCGGCTCCGTCCAGCGGCAGTAGAACCTCGGGTAAGCTCGTGTTAGCTGGCAATGGCACGATGTAAAAATCTTTCACGGTTGCCGTACTTGATACCTTTACGACGCCTAACCTAAAATAAGGTAACCTTTATTCGTGTTGTTTGACATATACATTTAGGTGTATTGTATAGCGTCACAACTAGTGATGAAAATGCCCGGGAATTTTTCCAAAGTGCCCAAAACTTCCTTATGAATATTCCCGGGAATTTACGAAATGTTCTCGGAAGTTTTGGGCACTTTGGGAAAATTCCCGGGCATTTTCATCACTAGTCACAACTATATCAGAAAGCAGTTGTAGCAGAATGTAATACAATGTCATTTATACAGACATCGCGTTGCAGGACACGATAAATTACAAGTTTCGCTGGATTCAGGGCCCCAAGACAAAGTAACTATCGTTTATTGATAAACACAAGTAGAAAAGATAAAATGGATATGACATTACGGGACAACGTACTATTTTGAAAGCCTATGTCACCACACATTTTGTATGATGATGATGATGATGTCTTGGCCGGTTTAGGCCACGGCGACTGTTTCAACACCGATTAAGAAATTCGAGGTCCAGTTTTCGGAAACAGTCAATTGCGCAAGAGATATTTAAGTGCATAACTGGACGCGCAGCCAGAAAAGCACTCTCTCGTCCGAACTCCCTCAGGCCCGATGGAAAGGAGAACCAGTACGATCGGGAGGGAGCGCGATGCAGGTTTAGTCGAGTTTTCCTTCTCTGAACTCCTGGTTGAATTGCGGTGTTAAAGAGATACCTGAGTCGCCTCTTACGACACCTCGGCAAGAGGGGGGTGCTATTCTATTCTGCCGGCAGCCACCACGGCAAACATTACTCAACAAACATTTTGTATATTACTACAAGAGTTATCGATAAGGGAACGTTATTTAGGGGTCCAAAGGAGGGTATCAAGTAATGTGATATATTATCTTCTGGAACGCGATTTCTGTATGGACAGCACTGCGAGTGTTACATGGAGAGCAGTACCACGTAATTTTACACGGTCTATTGCATTTTATAGAAGTTTGGGCCAGTGGTATGCATTCCATAAAAGCATAATAGCCATTACCTTGTTATAATTAAAAATGTAATAAATATATTTACTTAAAATCTCGTAGTTCCTAGAGTAGGAGTCTCAGAATCAAAATTGGATCAAATTTAGATCGATTATAGATATATGTATTAAATATACAAGTAAAACAGGATAATGCTTCTATGGGATGCACGCCACTGATTTGGGGTGCATCTTGGGATATATCCCGTTACATTCTATGCATAAGGCCGGGTCCAGACATGTGTAACTGTGTTTTGGCGACACTACGAATATTATATTACAAAATAAATTACAGTAAACAAACCTGGACCCAGCTTTGTAGCTATTTTAATTGAGAAGTAAATGATCATTTATTCACAATATAAGCTTGACTCTAATGATACATCACACCTATAAATTGCAAAGCGGTGTCCGCCTTAAGACGTGCAACTTTAACAAAGACGTCGCCACAATCGTTGTATTGAAATCCTTTATTTTATTCAGCAAGCGTGTAATATATACAAACCTATTACGACTACTAAGATAACTATACAAGGCTATATATTGCATTTTTTCTTCATCATTTGCGGCTTGAAGCCTCAAAATGACTATATCCTTATTACTAGCTTTTTTCATCTTTCCGATGTAATCCCAAACTGTGTCTGGATTTATCCTTCCTACTATATCTAATTCTGTTGCGAGATCCTCTTCTAAGTCAACAGCACTTCCCGAGACCTTAAAGCAAACATCAACAATCAGTATATTAATTTAGTAATACAATCAAAATCTGTTATAACGACATTGAAGGGACTACTCATATTTAGTCGTAACAACCGGTGATGTTTTCGGGATACGAAGTCCTATTTTCTTTGCCAGGACCTTAGTTCTGGTTCAATTTAACCGGTATATTATTCTAAACAATGTCACCATAAACTGACTATATATTTACAATACTATGTTAATACAGTCAAACCTGTTTATGGCGACATCGTTTAGAACAACATGCCGGTTATATTGACCCGAACAAAGGACCTAGCTGAATGGTATTATTACGACTAAATATGAGTAATTCCTTCGATGTCGTTATAACAGATTTGACTGTATTCTGTTATGACGTGCATTCGAGTAATTTGAATTACAAGCCGCTAAAGATCTTTATCACAATACCGAATATATTATTTTCGATGTTTTACATAAATACAGTTGATTTTTAATTTGCCGATACCGGTACAAACTACTGTTAGCAATAAAACTTCATAACTTAGATTATTACTACAGCTATATATTCTCCTCTCAGACCTACGCATGTAAAAAGGTATCCTATTACGATGGTCACATCAAGCATGATACCGCATTAAACGTTAATTTACTATCAATCACTATTACCAGTCGTCACGATTCACATAAAGTATGACAGAAGAAGACTTGAAGAAGACTGATGATATTTTATCAGTAATAAACCGATTCAGATAACGTTGTGAAATAAAGACTGATGATATTATAATATATCAGTAATCACTTTAAACAGTCTCTGTCAATTATAGCAATGACTGGTTGAACTAACAACAAACTCTATTGTTTAATGGCCCGACTATTGATTACGGTCAACAATGGTGTTGTGATGGTGCGTGTAAAGTTCGCCAAAGTATATACTGTCATCTGTAAGTGAAATTACGGTCTTAGTGTAATAAGGATTTTCAGTGGCACTCAACAAATAAGTGCGATGTACACATACCTCGTGGGCAGCGACATAGAATCTAGCTACGTCAACCATATTAATGCAGCCGTTCCATACAGTGGCTGCTGCATTTTCAACTGTACTAGTTGGCTCTTGATCACTCTCAGCTTCAGCTAAAACAAGTTCCAATTAATCTACTAATATTATAAAATTGTTCATGATCGAGTACTGCTATTTCAAGATATTAAAGAAGGGTTTGTTACATTGACTAGATAAAGTGACTACATTGCATCTGAGAGAAAATAGAGTGTAGTCTAAAAACATTAACAACATTAACAATTAAGGATTAAGTCCATTGACAGTTGCCCTTGCGATGCCAGCCGACAACACCACAGAACTCTAGGAATCGACGCCTTAGAGGCATCTTAACAGAAAATATATCATATTAAAATTACTGATCAGATTTGGACGGAACTTCAAGATTGTATACATATCGAGGGGTGAAGGGCTATTTGGTTTATGCGTCATTTTTAGGTGATATAGTAATATATATATATATATATATATATAAATTTGGAATCGGTAAAAAACGCTGATTCCGAAAATATATATACAACTATATCACCAATAACCTAGATATGTTGTTAGATTAAATTTGCGCTATGTTTAGTCGCTATTTTTTCGAGTAGGACAGCAGATATAGCACCAGATACTTCGAGTGAAGTTGTTTTCTTCGTAACATTATAATAGCGTAACTAAATGTACACATCTCTTTTTTTTACCCTGGCGATAATCCTGTGTATAACCATCAAGGCCGCTTTGAGAACAGCGAACCCTGTGTGTCAAATTGTAACTGACTAAAAACCCCCAGGATGTTCTTTCACTCCACCTAGGCCTGAGAATCCAAATTCGCGAATTCTTCCAGACGCGTGGGGAGCGGACAGCCATGTTTAGGCTTCCTTGCTTGGGGGTATAAAGGATCCACCCGTTTCGGAAAAGCTCTCAGGCGGCGCGCCTAATTCTGTGCGCCGCCTTCCTCTCATCTGCACGGATTTCCTCAAGTCCACTACCTGTACACATCTAATTCGACTTAAACGAACGTATTTCATAATTACTAAGGCGGATAAACGAGTAAAGCTTAATATAAAATAATTGTCTAAAAAATAGTGTGAAACAACAGGATACAAGCACTTATCAGTTGTTTCAACTGCTTCTCTGATAATAAAGAAATAGAATTTATTAGTCACCTGATAACTTGTCCTGTTTTCCCATAAAGACTAAACTAGGCATTGTCACACCTGTGCTAAGAGCAAATGATTTCGAGGGGTCATACTCAGTACCAATATCTCTAATATCATTATCATAGGTCTCTCCATAGACATCTTCTCGAGACTTCCTGAGATCTTCTTCAGAAAATGCTGACGTTATCATAGGCTCGTGTGGATCGTACTCAGGATGCACTTCTTTTAACATAGCAGACTTTGGTCTTTCTATTGAATCGGAATCTGTGGAACTAGAAAATATAATTTATTAAATAAAAAAATATAAAAGAAAAGATTATCATTCAACAACTCGAGATATTGCAAAATTATGTCTAAAGTATATTATAGTAAAAAATTAAATTGTGTGCATACTTTTAACAATAAAAAAATATTCAATGAAACCTGCATGGAATGTAATAGAAGTGTCGTGAATAAGTGCCTTGCGAACGGCGATTAGCTGGGCTAATGGTCACGTTAGGTACGACATACAAGCGCAAATTGGATACAGCTACTAATGTATTTCTGCTCACCCGAAAGGGATATAGCGTGAAGATATATTATTTATTAAATGCCAGGCTTAATACTATCTAGGTTGGCGTTACATAATTAAATCAATCTGCAGCAGTATCTTTATTGGCTCTTTGACTATTTTCAGTCGAAAATGTCATTTATAGCTACTTACTCATTCTTATTCTTGTCATACGTGTTTTCTTGAGATCTGGATCGTTGCTTAAATTTCTCATCTGCGCTTGCAGAGTTGCGTTTAGATCGTGAGCTGCACCGTTCCTTTGTACCTTCTACGGATGAGGTTCGCCGTCTCGTCCGTTCATTCGACTTGGATCTATCTCTGACTTTTGAACTTGATCTTGAGTTAACCCCAGATTTTGATGATCTGGTAGACCTTTCCCTCGACCTTGAACGTCTACGTGATCTGTCACTAGCTTCAGACTTATCTTTTACGTCCTGTTTCACTCTGTCTCTTGATATTGACCTCGACCTCGATTTACTTGATTTCTTATCAGAGCTCCGCGTTGATCTTTTCTGTACTTCTTTAGATTCCTTTTCGCGTGAACTGGATTTCCTTCGTTTAGACGAACGGGATTTTTTTTCCAGATCTCGTTTATTGTCTTTTTTGCTCTTTTTAGATTGACTAGAGCTACTCCTTTCTCTTTTCCTAGTGCTGCTCCGTTTTTTGTCAAATTTATGAGGTTTGCTGTAGACAATATTTATAATAACTATCACTATTCATTGTATTTTTTTGTTGAGCAATTATTCTATAATCGCAATACACTTACGTGGTTGAAAGGGGAGTCTTCTCTTGTGGAGGCTCCTCATTAATGGTCTCATTTAACACTGAAACCACATCTTCAACAGGCACGTTTGGATCTAATTCTGTTGAAACTGATTCTTTGGTTTCCATCACCTAAAATGTGAAAGCTTTTATTAGACTCGTGTCTACAAAAATATAAATATTTATAAAACATTAACAAAACATTTATTTTCACTTGAATTTGACAGTGTAAGTATACCTCTTCTCCTTTATGTGTTTTGAGTACATATGTTTTATTTGCAGCTAGCAAATCTAACTCAGACTTTTTTATCAATTCTAACTGATGTTTGGCTTCTTTGTCTCTCCATTGAGCCAACTCTTGGCTTGCCAATTCTTCTGGTGATAATCTTACCTGAAATTTTACAAACAGAAATCTAATGTGAGTTGAAACAAATCTTTTTAATCACTTCATATTATAAAATAAAGGAAGGACGGATTTTCATATGGGTTTCATCAATAATTTACGGGGAAATTTTTTGTGCAAAATTTGTTAAAGTTTTGTGTAAATTAGTTGAAATATGTCGGATATTGTTAACAAAGCCGAAAAAAAACAAGCTAACTGGGTGCTTTCCTTAAAAACGCTGCCTAATTCCTGTGAGATATAAGGAGATGTAAGACAGGATTATTCCTCGTGGATAGGTCTACAAAAAAGTCCTGATAGCTTATATCTATTTTTTACGGTCAGCCTATTATACGTATTGTAATTTCAACACAAAAATAGTCACGTACATTACCGTTATCGGGGAACTATTTTTGGACGGATACAGTATTAATATCGTTATGAGCTTAATAAGCACGTTAGTTACTTAAAGCATTTCATACACTCTATAATAATCCGTTACACTATATCTTTAAATTATATCTTAGGAGTTATCAAAAAAAGAAAGAATTAACGGGCGCAAAATTTAATCTAAGCGCGGGTCTCTCACCCATGATGATATTTAAATAAAAATATATGAATTACTACAAATTTATTAATATTTTGTAATAATGACATAACCAACAGACATATATATTAGAGGGAGGAGCTAGTGAGAGGGAAAGGAGTGGAGGATAAAGGGGAGACGAAAGAGTGCAAACACGTTAACACAACATTCATGGTGGAATAAGATTCGCTAAGTCAGCTAATAAATAAATACATCAACATAACGTAAAACTCAGACACAGTATTAATGCCCACTAAACAATTGCAATTTTTAAAACTAATATGAATATACATACATTTTAATATTTCAATTTGTATCTTAAAACATTTTTTCGTTCTTTATTTTTTCTTACTTTTTACTCAACCTTGCTCGTTATTAATAAACTTTAATTTTTTGTTAATTTCGCTACAGTTTTAATTTAAATTACACACAAGCTCTAAATTACACTTTAAATCGTATAACATTGTTTATTTAAAACAACTGCAATATTTTTGTGGGCTTTAACAGTTTGTCTGAGTCTTAGACTTTGTTGATGTGTTTATAATTGATGTTATCTTATGCCATCAAAAAGCAGCGAATGGCAGTTTCTTTCTTAATAATGATTACATTGAATTATTACTTACCAACTGTTTGGGTGTTATTGACTTGTCACATATTTTCTCCCACAAAGTAAGATTTTTCCTATCTTTAATATTAAACATGAGTGATCTGTATTTTGCTTTATACTTCATGCCGACGTCTCGGAATAGATCGTGCAGTTCTGCTTCTGTATCATAGGCAAACTCTTGTATTTCCTCCTCAGTAAATTTGATGCTTTCATTTTCAGCCATTCGTAAAGCCATTTGTTCTTGTAAAGATTTCCTCACATTATCTCTGATCGATTCGTCTGAATTCATTTTAGTTTTACGTTCCGGAATTTCTTTCTTACGCGATACCGTTGGTGTTGTTACGGGTGACTGCAAGAATGATTATCGTAAATATGCCAATCTATTATAATCAGAATGTAAACACATCCAAGGCCTAATTAACATATTAGAATCGAGACTATAAAACTGTACTCTAATACACATTCAGCACGAAACTTATAATATAATAAAAAATAACATTATTTCATTAAATAGAGGAAAAAAAAAATACAAAAAGAATAATACTTTAAACTTTACCAATTTGAGAGATATTTCAATTGTTTTTATATTACCTTACTTTTGGAAGTCAAAATTCAAATTTTAAGCCTTTTCATTAATATATTAAAAACTTACTTTAACTTGTATAAATTTAAATTGTATTTGTGACTGAACTTTACTTTCAACTTTGAAACAATGAATTGTATAGAGCTCCCCGCTACTGTAACACTAACAGTAGGTAGTAATTTTCCGTATGATCTAAGCCATCGTGTACATATTTTGAACAGCCTGTTTTCGTACATGATTCGTATACCAAATCAGTATGGGAAAATAACCTTCCTCAAATCTATGACGTAGCGTTCGAGAAACTGAGTGATATTTTATTTATTTATGTAATAAATAAATTTATATAAATTTATTGTTTTCAGAATTTCTTACTGTTATGTGATTTATTAAAATTGTACATACGAGTAGTTCATAATTGTTTACACCAACAAACATTTTGCTGTTTAAAAAGATTAATTAAATAATGTTTTTTTTTATTGATTTGTTTCTTTTCGATACTTACAAATTAACGTTTTTATTTATTTAGTTTGTTTGGGCTAGGAAATACTGAAATAATTTCTCTGAAACTTAAAATCTAAACGTCAATGATAAGATAATCATTGACGATTATCTCAGTTGGCGCAATGGTTGTGCGTGCCCCTTCTACGCTAAGGTTGGAGTTCAATCCCCACACGGAACAAAATACTTGTATGGCCTACATCTAGTTGTCTCAGGTCTGTGTGCACATACTGTATATATATATATATATATATGGTAATTATGTTAGTAAACGCACTCACGACACATGAGTAAATTTTAATATAGGGGTTACCCTACAAAATGAAAAACTTAAAAATTATTGTATTTGTTACGTGTAAAATAATTTAATATGATGAATTGATAGAAACTTGATATATAAATTTTGATAGTTCATAAGTAAATAAAATAAGCTACAGGAAGAATGAAACGAAAATGAGCAGATGTAGCTTTGTCACTTGTGTTATTCTATTGAGTGCGCATGTTGTATATATTTTATTAACCCTTTGCGGACGTATTAAATTTGGACATGGATATCGTACTGGTCGGAATTAATTTCCGTCGAAAGAGCAGAGACACATAGCACGTAAGATTACGATGGATAAGCAAGATTTGGTCATTCTTTTGTGAATTTTAGATATCTATTTATTTAATACAATCATCCATCCATCCATTTTGTTTCGAAAAAGTGTAAACTGATACATTGTTGCATACAGTATAGGATTCGTATGATTCCCTGCTGTGGTGGCTGAGAGCAGACAAACGACCGGAACGGTAAAAAGGCTTTAGTGGCTGGGAGTAGACATACGACCGCAAAGAGTTAATCCCTGGACGACACCAATTCTTTATTAAATTTTAATTGTTTTGTTTTAATATGGTACACTATTTACAATTCAACTAAGTTCTTACATGATTTTTTATATGAACAAAGTAATGGATAAAAGCTAGTATAAAATAGAACACTCACCTTTTCATTCGTCGGCTGAGATTTGCTTGACATGCTCCGAACAAGTTTACGTGGTTCACTTATGAGTTTGGCATTTGACGTGCTGGGTCTTGGTGTATCTATTAACTGAACTTGGTGGGATTTTGGCGTAACAGGTGTTTTAGGCCGAGGTAATGATTTAATTTCTTCTTTAGGAGACTGCAAAGGCTTTATGATTCTTTCTTTTGTATCTAATGGGGGTAGTTTGCTTGTACTAGGCTGTTCAAGAGGTTTCCTTGGAATTCGTTGAAAGTTTAATGTTGTTTGAATTTTATTACCATCATTAAGAGATTTTTTCTTGGAGGTATTAGGTTTTATAGTGCTTAGCGTCCCTGGGCGAACTACTTCAAATGTTGGGTTCCTTTGAAGCCACGCTTTTAAATTTTCTGCCGTCGGTGCGTTAGGTCCAGCCAATAATCTTCCCGACTTCCTCTCATAAACAATTACCTAAATGTTTTTAATAAAAATTATATAATAACATTTATTTATAACATAACAATTATTTGTGTAGTGTTTTGGCGAAATTATCATTTACATAACAGATGGGTGTGGAATCTAATTTAAAGGTACGGGAAAAGTGTCTTATGCCTTAAAGGACACAAGTATATTCAAAATTAAAAAAGAAAATCAGTACATTATAAACACTTTTGTAATATGCCACTGCTCAACTTTCCTTGCAATCAAATGTTTCTCTTTAGATGAAGACACTTCTGGCCAGTGTCTCTGCATTTGTTGTTACTGAATATGGGGTAATAGGTGATATGGTTTCATTATACCAGAAGTTAGTACACACGTGAAAATCTGTACGTGTTCTTCAGTCATAGCAGGCTTAAATACTAGTTATTTCAACTCATTCAAAAGGGTAGCAATACATTTTTCGTTTGTATTCTAGTGCAAAACTGTGCTCAATAAATAACAATATTGTTTACAATACATCCATAAGAAACTCTTTCATACGCTCTACTTTTAGTTTACTTTATACCAATACTTTATACTTTAAACCATATAAATCATTTGAATCTCATTTTATAATAATTTAAAGTTACTGTATTTGTTAAAAGTATATTAATTTTTGAAATTTGGTCAATAGATGTCGCAAATATGATCTTTAGAATAGATTTCTTTATCTCGCAAGTGTTAACTACATGTGATCCCTGTAAATTGGCCTATATGAGTATTGCCTGCAAATAGTGTTTAAATAATACTATATTATTTGCATTACTTACTCTAGATTCAGATTTTTGTTTCTCCAGTGATTTACCAGATTCCATTTCCCCCTTGCTAGTTGGTGTCTGGTTTCCTCCTAGAGAATCTTGTGCATGTTTCAATATACACGAGTCACTACAGTATATACTACTAGCACGGGCTGGTTTCTTGCATACGATGCAGCACGTTTTTGATGTTGTCTCTTTAACGGGAACAGGCGTTGTTTCATTTGACATCAGTTCAGTTTCAACCTTCTTCTGCGACAGTGTAGTCTTGGTGAAATAAAGCAATTGTCAATAGATCGGTTCTAGTTAAGGCAACATTTTAACTAACACTAATATTCACAACATAACTTGTCATTGAATTTTTTTCATCATAGAAAATGGAAGTTTTATAATGGAAACTTCATCTTCCATTATAAGCCTGGTGTATTTGTAACATTTTATATTATACAAATTCAATAAAAGATTGGTACTAATTTATAATAAATATTTTGTATTTGTATCTGAATAAAATACTTTCAAGGAGGAGAGTATATTTATGCCAAAACTAAAATGACTATGTCCCCAAAAGGTACTCACAACAACAATGCATTCGTCTAGAACCTTCTTGTCGCACACTTTTAGACATGGGGCTTTTCAAAAAAGGAGAGAAAATAGATATTTGCAGTTGTCCATAGGCGACAGTGACGACTTACCATCAGACGGGATGTTCGCCTGTTTCCTTTCCTTTCACATAAAGAAAGAAGTCTTGAAACATAGTGAATGATAAAATGACAAGTATATTTTTGTAATATAATTATATATTAATTATATAAATATACAGTGTAAGCTTCATATAAGTCACTCGATTTAACGACAAACTCCCTAAAGCGTCGATATCATTCGGCTTTGGTTGGTTTAGCTTGTTTTCCATACAATGATACACTCTATATAGCATATATTACACCCACTCTCAATAACGATGGCAATTTAATAATATAAAGTACTTTTTATGCTAAGATAACTTTTTAAGTTGCCAAAAATTAGTAAATCTGCGCAGCTGTGTACGTTCTTTTGTCATTTTATTATCCTAACTCGTAATAAGCTCGACTGTCGACATTAAACATACCGAACTTTCTAAGAAATCCGGTCTTTTGTTTGAAAATTGGGATTGCTTGCACGTTTTGACTGTTGTTAGTAGGAGTCATAGATTATCTATACGTTATCATATCCTTAGTTACTCACAAACTTTCAAACTGTAAACATGGCAAGTAAGAGTTTAAATCTTTTTCTTTTTCTAATACAGATTTTTCTTCTCTCCATTTAACGACAACTCTCTATAACGTCAAAATATGCACAGTCCCTTGAGGGTCGTTATATAGAGGTTGCACTGTATTTGTATCTAAGGGGCATCCGGAGCGTTTACTAACATATTTTTTAAAATAAAAATCCTATATGGCATACAATGAAAAATCATAACATTACACAATAATTTAAAATTATAATTCCAATCTGCATTATTTTGTAATATTATCTAGGGGTGAAAGACTTTTTGGTTTAAGCAACATTTTTTGGCAATATTAAGCTATACCATATATGTATATATATATATATATATATATACACATTAACGTCGCTTAAAATAACTAGCCCTTCACATGTCCACATCATTCCCGGGGAGTGTCCATCAAGTAGCAGAACAGAAATTTACTAAAGATTTAAAATGTGAGAAGTAATTTTAGATGACTATGGTTTATAAGCATACAATATACAAAAGTAGATCATACCTTTATACGATTTGTATGAATCCAAACAACAAATTTCATTAAATTATACTTACTTTTATGGGAGGTCTAGATGTAGCTTTAGCTTTCTTAATGCAATTTGGACACCTCCATTCGATACCCTGTTCTTCCATTTGCTGGCCCATGGCTTTTGTTATATTCACACATTTGCCATGGAACCAATCTTCACAACTATCACAGCATATCATAAACCGATTGTTATGGGGCTGTTTACAAATACACCATAATCTAAAAAATATAAAGATTTAGGTTTAGTTAAGTCTTTATTATTATTTAAGTACTAAATACATAAAAAATACTTCAGCCTTCAGAAGTGGTCTTGTTTCTTGAATGTTATTGTATTGATGATATAAAAATAGAATATTGAATTCAATACAAAAAATGGTCTAAGTTTGCATACAATATACATATGTTTTAAATTCTAAACGTTATTTCAATACATCTGATTTTAATTCAAACAGCTCAATGTTGCTTACAATCAATTGTGGCTCTTTGTTAGGAATCGTTTTGAGTGAAGATCTAACTCCATAAACTGGTAAATCAATGCTAATGTATTCTCAGAAGTTCTAGTGCCTAAAAGTTTCTACATTTAACATATTCAAACCAAAATTTTGATACAATAGTTCCCAAGAGATGAGAATATTAGCCAGAGCCAGGGGTATTCTGGACCTGTGAGTGAATATTGTCCAGCAAAGATTTATTTAATAAAATAATTGATTAAGTTTTTACAAAAACTTCTGTCACAATACATTTTCGAATATACAACTTTCAATAAATTGTTGCGTGTCAACATTAACTTTCAAAGATGTCAGTATTTCTTAGTAATATAAAATATAGATTTAAGCTCATTAAACTCTTTTTCACTAAAAAGTACTAAAAATCTAAATCAGTTTTTATCTAGAGTTAGGAACCTACTGATCAATTCACATTTTACCTATTAGGATCATCTTCAGAATTCCAACTTTCCTGAGATTCTGCAGAAATTTTTTCTTCAATGCTGCTATTTAATAAGTTTTCTTGCTTCTTGTTGGATAATTTTTTATTAACATATTGTTTTGATGCAGAAGGAACTTGAGACTCTAAAGGTATTGTTGTATGAACTATGTTTGGTGTAACTGCTCCAACTTCATTTGTTGGAATGGATGTTTCTGTAACTTGGCTTCGCCTTTTAGATGACCTAGTTGCTGGTGCCTCAATAGGTGGCAAAGTTATAACACGACCGTCTCGCCTTACTATCTCAATTGGATCTTTGCGTTGAGAGAGATTCTTTTGTACTGTTTTTGAAAGAGTTTGTGTATAGAGATTTGCACTGTGAGATAGCTGGAATGGCGATTGTATAGCAGCTTTTACTGGTGTGGAATCCACTTTACCCAGAACTTGTTTATCTATTACTTCTTGTAAATTCTCTGAGCTTTCTACCAGTTGTGCTACATGCATTAGCAAGTCTTCAGTTAGCCCTTCCTCTTCAGGTTGTAAGCCACCTAACAAATCTAAAGTTGGAGACAATGGTCCCGCTAACCCTGGACTGTTCATAGCATTTGCAGGGGAAACACTTGGCTGAGCCTTAATTGCATTTGTTGTTACATTTGGAGTATCTTGTAGTATGTGAGCTAAACTTACTTCATCAAGCTGTGGAATACTATCAAATGCCTTAGTATTTTTATCAGATTGACTCACTGCTTTATCTTTAGGTTTTGTGTCAACTTTAGGTGTTGTTACAATTTTCGCTTTATCTATACCATCAATGAACTTATCAGTATTTTTTCCTTCATTAGCTTCTACCTTAATTGTATTGACAGGTTTCTTATCACCGGGTAGAGATTCTTTAACAGGTGTTTTATTGTCTGTGGAAACTCTTCTTATAACATCAGGTGTTGAAAAAAGGGATGTCATATCAGATAACAAAGCTGATACATGAGCAGGAGTCTTTTTCTCTTTTTTAATTAATTTTGGACTCTGTTTTACTACTACCTTGCTGATTTCTTTTGGTGTTATTTCATGAACTGTAGATATTTTATTAGTCGGAAGTAAGCTCTCCAGGTCAACTTCAGTGTTTTTATGTTCTATAGTATTTTTCTGGTGTATTATTTTATCTTTATTCTTCAAAAGGTTTTTATTTGCCTTTAATCTTGGAGTTCCTTTTACATCTAATTTATTAACTTTAGTAGATTGGACATTTTTTAAAATTCGTGGTTTTAATTTATTTTTCCTTAATCTCAGTGTACCCGCCTTGTCTTTAGTGTCTTTGTAGTCTGAATCTGAGTCTCTATCAGGTATACTTTCACCAGAGGAACTTATTGATGATGATTCCACATTATCTTCAGATTTTAAATGTTCTTCAACTTTTTCTTCACCCTTGACATCTTTTAATTTTTTTGTCACAGGTAAAGGCTTATTCAAAACATCTTTGCCCTTCAATATAACAGGAGTTTCTGTTGTAGAATTAATAACAATTTTTTTTCCTTTAGGAATGATTTGTTGCTCTAATATTGTTATCTTCTTTGAGTTAGGCATAGATTTAGGAGGGGCTGGTGGAGGAGTTTGTGTAATCTCAATAACTGATTCCTCATATGGTATTAAGTTGTCAGTCCTCTTTGGTAACTCCTGACTTGGAGATATGAATGGAGTATAACAGTGATCATTCTGGAACCCAACAAGACTGTTTTCTCTAGTTTCAATCCTCAAGGACTGTAACATTTCTGCTCCACTATCTAAAATTAAATAAATTGTTCCCAATTACATCAAACTCTATTCCTCGGATTTAGATACAAATAGGGTATATTAATGACACAGTAGTCTTTTTTTTACAATAACTATAATGGTAAGTGTAATCCAGAAACTAACAATATCAATAAAAAGACAAAAATCTGTTAATAATTGCAGTGATCATGCCAGCTTAAACAATAACTTATTTTAGAAAATCAATGATAAGATTAAGGATACATATTTACATAATTCTACAGACCCATTGAGCTGTGGAAATGCTGCATCATAACACAGCAAATTCAAGGTCATTTTAACATTATATCACATATGCATCAAATTCATCTATCACCACGCCAAATCCGTAATGGGATGGACAGAGATAGTTTAACACCACTTCTCCCTATTCTTGCAAACCTCTTTCACTTAGCATTCATTAATCCATTCATGCACTCTTACCGATTCTGTATACTTTTGACAGTACCCTCCATCATAATTATCTTTGTTTAGTTTGTGTGAATTTGCAATTAAATCTAAGTTATAATATTACCATATTTGATAATACTGTTAGGTTCATCATAGTAACTGTCAACAGATAAAGTGACATGGTGTACTTTGTCATCATCAGTTTCTGAATCTGTAGCATCATCTGGCTTTCCTTCATGTCCAACACGTACAACACTAATAGCACCTTGTGTACCATCAGTTCCTGAAATAACAATATTTATAGATATGGTGGTATTATAAAGGCTATTATTTATAAAATAAATTTCAACAATGTATAAAAAAGAACTATCTATAGAAAAGAAAAAAGACTTTAATTTATTATATTGATATAAATAAATATCATATATGTTGTAATAAAAGCTTTGTTATTATTTTAAAATAAAAAAATATTTTTCATTTATTGGAATAGATTTTCCAGTCTATTCATTATCAGTTTCCTCAATAAAAAATATTTAACATTGCAATATTATACATTCTAGTAATACATTTTTGAACATTTACCTTTTCAAAAATTTCTGATGGGAAAAATCTGAACATTCATCATTTTGGCGCCAAGCAGAGTTATATGCATTTATCCTGATATTAACCAAATTAAAAGCTTTTGGTTGATAAAAAAAAAACGACAAACACTACAAATGTAATGTTTAAAGACCGTAAATATTTTTGAAAGATTTATTTAAATTAAAATATCATACATATTATAATAATTATTCCGCGCCATCAGGCATTATAATCAGTCAGTTTTTTATATTTTCATTAAATTGTCTTTACTTATAAACTTACCCATTAAAGTTCCAAGTAAATTTTGGTCTACTGAAAGAGACCCATCCTTGTTTACAATAACAACAACAGAACTATCCGCCTTAGTTGAAGGTCCGTTCAGGTCCGTATAATTCGTTATCACTGTATTTGACATTTTTCATTGCAATTTATGCAACCATTCACGAAAAGTTTCTCTATTTTTAGCCATTCGAGTCTCACTTGCACCGCGTCTATTTGTGACGCATTCTAGTTCAACAACGCTGTGGACGCCATTTTGAACACCACAATAATGGACCACCACGGATCAAAAGCGCGGTAAATGTGTGAATTTACAAAATTATGCATAGGTCAATAACCAAATTGTAGGAAAACTACAATCTATAAACAATCTTTCAACTGCATCTGAAATCCAATAGCATTAAGGGAATAAATCCCCAAAGATAGCGCACAACATTGCACAAAACTTAAAAATGGCACCGTGATTATTTGACAGCTATTCAATGACATCTGTCACAGTTTTCGAATTGTAGGTTATATTTCTTATTGTCAATGGCAGTTTCAATTTAGCGGAACGTATTATAACGGTGCGTCCGAAGAAAATATTTTGTAATCACATAACATCAGCTTAACTTTTTGCTAACGTGTAATTTAATTAGTATTATTGTAGACAGAATTACGCTTGACCTCAATCTCACCTGATGGAAAGTGATGATACGGCCGATGACGGAGCAAGTTCTCTTAACAAATATCGATTTATCGATTTTTTTATCGTTTTAGAGGATTAACATTATCAGGACTTGCTAGCGCTAATAATAGTGTAGCGTATAGTTGTCATTTGTCAAGTGTTAAGTCAACTGCCACCAGGCGTCATTGACATTATTCACGTTTTTGAAAGCCACGAGCACAAGATTTAATGTGATTTCGTGAAATATATTGAAACAAGATGAGTTATTCCAAGTTTGATTTAACGTTTAAAATTGGTCAATATCTAGACCGTCACCTTGTGTTCCCTTTGTTGGAATTTTTAGCAGCTAAAGAGGTAGGTTATGAAGATAATAAATGACAAAATTACAAATATTATCCCCCTGTATCCCTTTTAACGTGAACATTATTGTAATTGTAAATTAATCTTTGAAATATATCTTAAGAATTCCAGACTGTTAACATGTTGCTGTTTTGATTAACTCTACTTTGTAAATTGCAGACATATGATCAATCTGAATTGTTGCAAGCAAAGTTGGAAATATTAAGCAAAACTAACATGATTGACTATGTTATTGATATAAGAGGAATGCTATATCCCGATGAGGACACACCTGAGGTATGTAGAGCTATAAAATTGTATATAACTGTTGATTTTAGTAACATAAAATTAAAACAAAATTATACACTAAAGTGTTGAAAATATGGGTAATTTGAATAGGATATAATTTTATTATGATTTTCCACACTTCTAAAAACTGAAAATTAAGAAAGTTGATTAATAATATCAGAATTTGTAATTATCAGAATTAGTGCATTTTTCTTGTGCTACGCAATATAGCAACTATTGCCTGACTCTTTATATTAGGTGTTTTTAATATAGTACATTTACAAAATTCTTTAGTCCTAATTTTTATCTAAATTCAAATCAACTCTGAATCTTGAATGATATACTGATTTAATCTGTTATGTCTTGACAAACTCTTTGTTTTTATTGTTTAACAAACCCAACTACCTGTTTTTACACTACCATTAATTCATTAAGTTATATACTAACTAATTTTTTACATTATGAACAGGAAATCAAGGAGCGTAGAAGTGTAGTTTTATCAGAACTTCAAGAGCTCCAAGATGCAGTCGAGCCTGTGCTTAGGCTCATGCAAAGGGATGATATCATGAAAACTGTTGAAACTATGAGAGACCCTAAAACACTCATAAATCATCTAACAACCAATAAAGAGTATGAGGTATAATTTGTTTTAGCCATTACTAATATTTCTGATTCTTTTCTTGATAAAAGTTGATTGAAGCTTTCACCTTAAGTATTCATACATGTTTATTTTGCCCTAGTTTATTTTACATGACTATGTAAGATTATATTTTCTTTGTTACAGTTCAAAATTGAAATGATTGACAGTATGTACCGTTTAGCTAAATACCGCTATGAATGTGGTAATTATGTTGAGTCTGCATCATACCTCTACTTTTGTCAGCTGGTTATGTCTCCCACTGATAAGGTAAAATTAATAGTTTATTTTTATTAATGCTAGGCTTAAAGCAATGTAAACTGCAACTACATTTTTTAATAAAGCTCTTCTTTATATACACCTATCCCCCGATTTACACGGTAGATATGTTCCTGAGAAAACGTGTAAATCGAAAATTAAAAATTTTCAAGTCAAAACCGTGTAAATCGAAAAGCTTGCAGAAAATGCATAATTTTGCTATTTAACAGTTGTGATTTTTTTCAATATTTTTAGGTGTACACAGAAATAAAAATAAAATGCATTGACAGGTTAAAATATGTAATATATTATGGAAACACTGTTTTTTTATTTAATTACAATACATTAAACAGAAGAACAAAAAATAAAACCAAAGGTGTTTTATTATCCTTCATCATGTGCAGCAAGTCAGCACATAAGCTCGGGATTCCCCGTGAGATGTGTACACAGCGCCGTGTTCAAACACAGTAGCATTTAGTAGAGTGCGATAAAAACAAAAAAAAAACTTATTTGGAAAACCATGTAAAAGCGAAAACGTGTAAAAACAAGTACCGTGTAAATCGGGGGATAGGTGTATATATTTATCCTTTTTATCTTTATTGTGATTATAAATTTGATGATTTGGTTTGACAACAGCTAACAAATTCTGGGTTACAGAGTCTAAATGTCATTTCCAATTGGAGCAAATATTTATATGAGTAAGATATTTGGAGTTTGACTATTTATGCATTTTGTCTTAGTAAATGTATTCATGACATGGGAGTGAAATATTGTGGGCAAACTGTTTAAGAAAAAAGTATCCAGTCTATGAAAAGCTTAAATAAAATACAAATTAGTATTTACACTTTATTGTAATCCACTAAAATTATTTATCTTCCATTTGATTGTTAACAAACTCATTATCCAAATAGTATTCATAATTGAGATTATCCTGGAAGAAAAAAATATTATATTATTATATTACATCCATTGGATACAGCTACATCATGCATCTCGTAAACACACTAAATAGAGCTTAGCAATATTTATTTGATATTTAGATACACTTATATCATGAAATGTTATCAAAATCTAAAATTTTAAATAAAATTGTCATAATTTTTAGCAATCTTAGCTGTGAAAAACCTAATAATAACATATTTGTGTTACACAGTTTAATTAACTAAATGTGACCAAGTCAACAATCAAGAACATACAATTCTCTCTTTTATTCCAATTTTATGTTGTGTGTGAAATTGGCTTCTATGTTTTTTTAATTCTGACACAGATGAGAAGCACTGGCTGCAAATTTCACATTGGTAGACTAGTACATTAGTCAAATCATTATTTTCTTGGGAGCAATGGGTTTTCATCATAAAGTGACTAACTTTATATCTGTAAATAAACAATATACCATAATATAGTTACTGCAACATGTATCATTGTCCTAAAATTAATTATAAATTTTTCAATACTTTGCTATGTTATCTAATTATACTATCTTTATCCAATTTAAATATTTGTACTAAAATAATTGAAACACTGAAAAGTTTACAACCCTGTTCTTGAACCAATTCCTATTTTTAAATCTTTCAAAACCTAAGATCTAATTGATCTGTGACAATTATGTTTGGTGAAGGCATTTATAAATAAAAGAATATGTAATAGGAATAGAAAGTCAAATAGGAATGGGGTTTTTTACCATAAGTATCATCTTGCCCATATGAATGAATGAATATATTATGCCCATGAATATATTCCAGAGTAAACAAAAACAGCTCTAGAAATGAAACCTATGTTATTTTAAATATAAGACATGTGAAGTGCTGTAAGGTGGATATCACTTGTGATACTGAACATGTACAAATAAACAAGCTCAAAGTGGATACAACCATTAATGTATCTTTGTTCATTCGGATTGGAGTATAGTGTAGTGTGGCGATATGTATATTCAACCTGGATGTATGTTATTCCTGAAACAAATTTTTCTTACCTATGGATATACAATTGGTCATAGTTTCTAAATTTGCGATCACAAGCATTACATAATAACATTTTAGGTAATGAGAAGTTATAGTTCATCTTTTGCCATAGGCATGCTGACCAATGCTGCTCAGCTGTTTTGTAAGATGAAAATGTAGTCTCACATGGATTGCATTGGTAGTTACTTATCGGGGAATGTGTTTTACAGTGCCACAAAAGTCTGGGTATGCTTGTGAAGACTTTTTCACAGAACTCGCATTGTAATAATGATGATGTTTTGATATCACGAATACAGTCTGGTTTGTTGGATTTACAGCATTCACTTGAATGTTTCAAGCCTTGATCTTGACGCGGCCATACCTGAAAACATTGGACACACGTCCACACTGTTTGCCACCTTGGTTGCGTGTCGTATAAAGCATGACGCATCGAATGGTGCCGTTTCAGGCCAGTCTCATACACAAAACATTTACCGCATATATTGCATGAATATGTTCGCATCGGCTTGGGACACATTAAATCTAGAATTTCTTTCTTTTTCGTATAGTTTAATGTTCGGTTTAGCATATGTATGTTTTCCATTATACGAGCATTATTTTCATTGACCTTTTCAAGGCTCTGTTCCAGACGGTTAGGAGTGCAATCTGGTTCAGATTTATTTTGATAGGCATGATAGGAATGTCCTTTCCAATAATTAAATATATTTGTTAATGATTCTTGACTACCAGTCAGTGGTTCTGTTACATTACCGTCTGCGAATACATTAGTTCCATATAATTTCACGGTATTAAAATATTTGTCTATTTCGCTAACAACCCTCGCGCATGAATCTAAATCAAAATTGATAGATTCATCGCCCATATCAATTTTTACTACTAAACGTGACGATTTTTCTTTATCAATTTTTTCTTTAATTGTTGGCCCATCAATCCATTCGCCGAATTTGGTTTCAGATGAATATTCACTTTCTTCAATGGTAATTTGTAACGATTTAAAATTAGCACCATCTTCATATTTATTAATTGTTAATTTCGATGTTGACATTTTTATGAGTGTCATTGCAACCAATTTTTTTATTATATTTTTTGACGTAACTGTTTAAATAGGTTGTATGTACAATATAATGCAATGCATATATACTCTTTTAGAATTACCTACCTGTACTTTGGGGTAAGTTGGCAAGTGAAATCTTAGTGCAAAACTGGGATGGCGCTTTAGATGATTTAACCAAGTTGCGGGAATTCATCGACAATGGTGGCGGAGGGGCGACCACTAGCAACATGCAAGCACTCCAGCAACGTACCTGGCTAGTGCATTGGTCGCTTTTCGTCTTTTTTAACCATGTCAAGGGCCGCGATTTGATCATCGAGATGTTCTTATATAAGCCATTGTAAGTATACCCTGTTACAAATTTAATACTTTAACCATTTTTAGATGTTATTTTTAAATGTACTTTTTTTATGTGCCAATGTGTTAAGTACTCCATTATTGGTACATTTATATGAGGTCTTTGATGTAACAGTAGGTTCAAAAACATTGTGTATTACAGTAGCATTTTTTATGTTATCATACATTTCATGCTATTTATATAACTAACAGTATATATTTTTTGATTTCATTCTAGGTATTTGAACGCCATTCAAACAATGTGCCCACATATTCTTCGCTACTTGGCCACCGCCGTCATCATTAATAGGTCACGTAGAAACGCGCTAAAAGATCTTGTAAAAGTTATTCAGCAAGAAGCTTATACATATAGGTAATTATACTGTGCATTATAGTTACATATTTTCTATAAATACATATTATTATTATAACCAGTCAACCACGCGTATTCTTGATGCGTAAACTGAAGTAAGATTTTAAGGGCGTCATCTAAACAGCTGATAACTCCTATTTATTACATATATCAGAGATGAGTAATACAAGGAAAGCCAATACAGTCCAATATCATCAATTCATAAAATTAATAATATTTATCCTTTTGAAAACTAGACATACGAGGATATTGATATGATTATTATTATTCTACAGGGATCCCATTACAGAATTTATTGAGCATCTTTATGTGAACTTCGACTTTGAAGGGGCGCGGAGAAAACTGAACCAATGCCAAGCCGTTCTTTTAACGGACTTCTTCTTAATTGCTTGTTTAGATGAATTTGTTGAAAATGCCCGTTTGATGATCTTTGAGACTTTCTGCCGTATTCATCAAGTCATTAGTATTGGGTAAGTATGCGTGCAAATTATTTTTAAGCAAATGACATGTTTTAAATTTATCACGGTATGACGATCTTTCTAAATATAGCTATTAGAAAATACCTACTATCAAATTTGAGTTTTTTGTAATAAAAAAAATTGAACATATTTTCCACATAGAACATTTACTTAGCGTACATATATTTTCAATAACTGCAATCAAGCGGAAGTCTTATACTATAAGAAAAATAAAAAAACGCGACATAGTCTTCGAAAAAGAAAATTATTTTATGTTTTTTTCACTAAATAGCTCCTAATATGTACGTCAAAGTTGAAAATGATTTAATAACAAAGTCGCCTAAAATAAGACAGAATATGAGGTTTTTCTTTCAATAAAAATGGAAACTTATTTTGATAACGGTGATGCCATTTATCGTTATATTATAATAAAATAGTAGCGAAAGCGTCGCGTCTGTACATTTTTAAAAGTCTAATAGGGCTTTTTGATCTTTATTATTAACTAGCTGATCCGGCAAACGTTGTTTTGCTATATAAGTTATTGTAATATCTTCTAAGATGATCATTGAAATTAAGTGATGTCAAAGACAATTTTGTTCACAATTAAATACTTTTAATCAACAACACATTAATTTGGATAAAGATTAATATTGTTACGACGGAACTAGGGCCAAACTGTAGCCCTAGATTTCTAGGCTTCCAGGCATCGCACGACTATAATCTTAAAACGCATAGATAGTCTTGACGTACTCCTTCGAATGAAATAACTTGCAACCGGATCCGAGAAAATTGTTTACCATCAAAAAAAAATAGGAGGGGGGCGCATCGTTTCATCTTACCGCCCGAGTTCGTGACGCGTGTATCGGTGAGACGGCTGCTATTCGTGGAATTCCGGTTCGCGAAAGGTCGATAAACCCATTCTGGAATGTACAACTAAAAACATAAGGTTCAAATACCTCTATAAGATTCTAGTTACTACTCGAAAATGCTGGAAAGCGGCTGTTCCGATATAAATACGCGCTCGATGCGATCACAGGACAGTTCTAATTTGGACAGCGACACAGAGCGATATTACAAGCGATCTTCAAGGACTTTTGCGATCATACTGCGACTGTATAGTGATTCTACGTGCGATTATTTCGACGGGATTTTTGATACTGGACTTCGAGAACTTTCTGCGACTGGACTTTTGACGACGGATTTTCGAGAGCATTCTTCGACGTGCTTCTGGACTCTTCGACGATTTAACATCGCGATCGTTCGACAGCTGCATTTCAAGACCTTTCTGTGGCTGCGTTTTGATTTTGTGTACTCTCCTCTGTTAATAAATTGATTGTCTGTCACAACCGGCATTTTAATACCCCGCGCTCGTAACAATTGGTGTCAGAAGTGGGATGCCGGTCACACCAAGGGACAAAGAGGGAGTGTATACAAGGCGCCAAGCCTTGCAAGACGCCACTCGAAATATGGAGCGAGCTGAGGATGACACACCGGAGGCTAGGGTACCTAGTACTTCCGAAACGCCCGGAACAACTACGGCAGCAGGAACATCTGGATCGTTAGCTCAACCAACGTCAGTGCCAAGTTTTGATATGACGACGTTACTAGCCAGCCTCGCAGATATGATGGAATCACAGAAATCCAGCATTGCCAAGGACATGAAAGCTAGCTTGGATGCTAGCATGGCAGAACAAAAAGCGAGCTTGCATGCTAGCATGATAGAACAAAAAGCGAGCTTTGATGCTAGCATGGCAGAACAAAAAGCGAGCTTGGATACTAGCATGGCGGACATAAAAGCTAGCGTGGGTACAATAGATGTCAGGATGGCGACATTTTCTGACACTTTGTCTACCCTGTCCACAGAATTAAAAGATGTCCGGGTATGCCTGGAAGAACACGATACCCGCATAGAAGCCCACGACTCCCACCTCAAAAAAGTTGACTCCCGCATGAAGGATCAAGACTGCAACATCGAGGCACTAGGTCAAAGACTATAGAAAGTGGAGCTAAGGAATTTTTCGCCGATGCCTGTCACAGGACCCCGATTCGAGGTACCACACTTTGATGGTTCCACCTCGTGGACGGCCTTTAAACTGCAGTTCGAGATGGTGGCCCAGGGTAATGGGTGGACAGATGACCAAACCCTAACAGCACTCACCCTGGCTCTACGAGGGAATGCAGTGCAGATATTGGAGGCCATTCCTGGCAGTGGAAGGTCACTGGCCCTTTTAATGGAAGCTTTGGAGGCACGATACGGTGAGAAGCACCTTGAGCACGTGTACCGTGCACAGCTCAGAGACAGGGTGCAGAGATCAGGGGAGGGTCTGCAGCAGTGGGCAACAGAGGTTGAGCGAATGGTGCGCCGGGCCTACGTGTCAACACCTGATGTGATGGAAACACAGGTGTTGCAGACCTTCATTGACGGAATCCGGGATATTGAAGTCAGGGCTGCAGTGCGGCTGGGGCACCACCACTCTCTTAAAGCAGCCCTAGCACATGCCTTAGAAGTAGAGGCGGTACGACAAGTTCCAAGACCGTATCGCATCCATCAAGTGGTGAGGCAACAAGACGTCATTCGGAGAGGGCCCACATGCTTCGAATGTGGTGAACGAGGTCACTTGCGGGTCGATTGTCCACGGAGAAAACCGCGGAAATCGACAATTGAGACGCAGGTGGACAAGGAAGATTTAAACTGAACTCAGCCAGGGCTGCGGGGCAAGTACTGGCTGGTCGACTGCAGAGCCCCACTGTAATAGTATCGGAAGTACGAGATGGGAACAGCTTTATTGTCGAAGGCGAACTTAACGGAAGGACTTGCAACTTCACAATCGACACCGGCGCATCAAAGACTATCGTCAGACCCGAGCTACTTCCCCGAACCATTTCATGGGGAAAAGGACAGACGGGCTATCGATTACAAACTGCAACGGGCCAGCCAGTACCGTTCCTAGGAGAGTCGGAGGTGACGCTGAGAATGGGTGACAAAATTATGACGCATCCTGTCCTCATAGCCAACATTACGGACGACTGCATCATTGGTTTAGATTTTCTACAGCAGCAACAGTGTATTCTTGAAATAGCAAGAGGGGTTATCAGGTTTCCTGATCAAGAAGTATTCCTTCAAGAGTCAAGTCACGGTTCAGTATATTGCATAAGAAAAACAATTCTACCACCAAGATCCGAGACTCTGGTTACCGTTAATCTTACTCCGGCAGCTCATCAAGGACGTTGCGTTATAATAGAAGACGATGATAACCATAAAGAGTGGATAGTTGCCAGAACCTTAGTTATGACTTCAAAGGAAACAAAGGTTCGCATAATTAATTGCAGCCCTAGAAAGATAGTGCTTGAAAGGAACAAAGTCATAGGAAAATACAACGGAGTAAGTTCGCTCAGAAGGATAGAGTCATCACAGGAATGCAATAACACCATGCAACAGCATACGGCCTTGTTACTGGAAGATTCGAAAGCTAATTTGACGACAGCGGAATACCAGAAAGCTGAACAATTGCTGTTGAAATTTCAAGACATCTTTTCTAAAGGTGAAAATGATTTAGGAAGAACTGGAGTGGTCAAACACTGCATAAACACCGGTGATACGCCACCTATTAAGCAAAGACCTCGACGAATACCTTTTGCAAAAGAAGCTGAAGTTGCAACCATGATAAAGGACATGGAGAAAAACCAAGTCATAGAACCGTCCACTAGTCCATGGTCATCACCTGTAGTCCTGGTTAAGAAAAAGGATGGCAGCACCAGGTTTTGTGTGGACTACAGGATGCTTAATGACGTCACAAAGAAAGACAGCTACCCCTTACCACGAATAGACGATACTCTAGACATGCTAAGCGGCATGAAATGGTTCTCCACAGTGGACCTCAAAAGTGGCTATTGGCAGGTGGAAATCAGTGAAGAAGACAAGGAGAAGACGGCATTCACTACTGGCCCTGGAAACGGTCTATGGCAGTTTAAAGTGATGCCTTTTGGATTATGTAATGCCCCAGCTACATTTGAGAGATTGATGGAGCGGATTTTAATTGGATTGCTGGGAGATGCATGCCTAGTATATTTGGACGATGTTATAATCATGGGACGAAATTTTGCCGAACACTTACGAAACATGGAGAAGGTATTTCAGAGAATACGCGAGGCAAACCTTAAGCTGAGTCCTAAAAAGTGTTCTTTATTCAAGAAGGAAGTCGGTTACCTGGGGCATATCATCTCGGCACAGGGTATACGAACGGATCCTGAGAAGACGAGAGCTGTTCAAGAATGGCCAATCCCAACTAATAAGACTGAGGTTCGCTCCTTTTTAGGACTGTGCGCGTATTACCGGAGATTTGTAAAGAACTTCTCTGAAATAGCGAAGCCGCTACATCGTTTGACTGAAGAAAAGCGTCATTTTGAATGGAATTCAGATTGCGAACATGCATTTTCACAGCTGAAGGAATGTCTCTGCAATTCTCCAATACTTGGATATCCAAACAGAGAAGGACATTTCATTGTAGATACCGATGCTAGTAACACAGGAATTGGTGGAGTTCTATCTCAAAGACAAGGGGATCAACAGGTAGTAATTGCATATTTCAGCAAATCCCTGTCAAAACCCGAAAGAAATTACTGTGTTACTCGTCGAGAACTCTTGGCAATAGTTAAAACACTACAACATTTCAACAAGTATTTAATCGGAAGTCCTTTTACTCTGAGGACGGATCACGCTGCTCTACAATGGCTACTGCATTTCAAGAACCCAGAGGGACAAGTTGCGAGATGGTTGGAGCAATTACAGGAATTTAATTTCACAATTGAACATCGAAAAGGAAAAGCTCACACAAATGCAAATGCCCTATCACGACGACCTTGTGAGGAAGCTTGCCGCCATTGTTTGAAGCAGGAAGGGAAGGAACAACTGAGGGTCATCAGAATGAACGCACTGGACGATACATGGTGTGATCAGGCTATGCAGACGGCTCAAGAAAATGACATAGATCTGAAAAACATTCGGGAGTGGAAACGAAGAGGCCATAAACCTGACTGGAGTGAAGTATCTCCGCTTAGTCCCACCACAAAAAGTTATTGGGCTCAGTGGGACAGCTTAGAGATGCAAAATGGAGTCCTTTGCAGGAAATGGGAGTCACCAAACGGACAAGAGATAACTAGACAAATTGTAGTTCCTCGGGAGAAAGTGCCAGATGTGCTGCGGAACGTACATGATGGTGTTTCCGGTGGGCATCTTGGCATAAAGAAGACACTACAAAAAGTCAGACAGAAATTCTATTGGGTGCGATGCCGTGAAGATGTAGAAGAGTGGTGCAGGAAATGTACTGCGTGCTCATCCGTGAGAGGTCCTCAAACGAGAACTAGAGGCAAGTTAAAGTTATACAACGTCGGCGCTCCTTGGGAACGAGTGGCTGTAGATGTAGCTGGGCCATTTCCAGTAACGGAAGAAGGCAACCGGTACATCATCGTCTTGCAGGACTATTTTAGTAAGTGGCCAGAGGCTTTTGCTGTTCCAAATCAAGAAGCACATACTGTTGCCAAGAAACTGGTACATGAGGTTTTCTGTCGATTTGGAGTTCCCCTGGAATTGCACTCAGATCAGGGAAGAAACTTTGAGTCCGCGCTATTCCAGGAAGTCTGCAAACTCCTCGGCATCCACAAGACACGTACTACTCCCAGTCATCCCCAGTCCGATGGAATGGTCGAGAGATTCAACCAGACGTTGGAGAATCACTTGGCTAAGGTAGTAGAGGAACATCAGAAGAATTGGGACCAGTACATTCCACTGTTTTTAATGTCTTACCGCTCCGCTGTGCACGATACTACTGATACAACACCAGCCAGGATAAATTTTGGTAGAGAAATTCGATTGCCCATAGACTCTCTTACTGGAACTCCTCCTGATACCCCAAAACCAGTTATTGATTATGTGTCAGATTTGCAGCAGAAACTAGCTGAGATACATGAGCTAGTGCGAGAAAACAGTCTGAAGTCGAGTGAAAGAATGAAGACTCATTATGACCGTAAAGCCAACGTAAGACGGTTTGAAGAAGGTGAATTGGTCTGGCTGCATAACCCACTGAGGAGAAAAGGGAAATCACCAAAATTACAAGCACGGTGGGAAGGCCCCTATACCATAATCACAAGAATCAATGACGTCACTTACAGGATCAAGAAAGAACCAAGAGGGAAGCCAAAGATAGTTCACATTGACCGCCTGGCTCGTTATTTCGGCACGAATAATGCTCGGGACGAGCATTACTAAGAGAGGGGCAATGTTACGACGGAACTAGGGCCAAACTGTAGCCCTAGATTTCTAGGCTTCCAGGCATCGCACGACTATAATCTTAAAACGCATAGATAGTCTTGACGTACTCCTTCGAATGAAATAACTTGCAACCGGATCCGAGAAAATTGTTTACCATCAAAAAAAAATAGGAGGGGGGCGCATCGTTTCATCTTACCGCCCGAGTTCGTGACGCGTGTATCGGTGAGACGGCTGCTATTCGTGGAATTCCGGTTCGCGAAAGGTCGATAAACCCATTCTGGAATGTACAACTAAAAACATAAGGTTCAAATACCTCTATAAGATTCTAGTTACTACTCGAAAATGCTGGAAAGCGGCTGTTCCGATATAAATACGCGCTCGATGCGATCACAGGACAGTTCTAATTTGGACAGCGACACAGAGCGATATTACAAGCGATCTTCAAGGACTTTTGCGATCATACTGCGACTGTATAGTGATTCTACGTGCGATTATTTCGACGGGATTTTTGATACTGGACTTCGAGAACTTTCTGCGACTGGACTTTTGACGACGGATTTTCAAGAGCATTCTTCGACGTGCTTCTGGACTCTTCGACGATTTAACATCGCGATCGTTCGACAGCTGCATTTCAAGACCTTTCTGTGGCTGCGTTTTGATTTTGTGTACTCTCCTCTGTTAATAAATTGATTGTCTGTCACAACCGGCATTTTAATACCCCGCGCTCGTAACAATATTATTACGTTGATACAACTCTTAACAAATAATGAATTAATGTCGACCAATTTTGATTACCATAAAAACGGTTCTAGTGAGTTAATCTTAAAAGATAGACATATACTGTCACGGACATTTTTTTAGATCATTTCAAGAGGAATAATTCTTTCATACATATATTTTCGTATCTTGAACCGTTTTCGCAGCGCACGCAATGGAGGCCCTCAAGGATGAATAATTTACCCCGTTTTTTTCACATTTTCCATTATTTCTTCGCTCCTAATAGTTGCATCGTGATGTTATATAGCCTAAAGCCTTCCTCGATAAATGCTCTATTCAACACAAAAAGAATTTTTCAATTCGAACCAGTAGTTCCTGAGATTAGCGCGTTCAAACAAACAAACAAACAAACTCTTCAGCTTTATAATATTAGTATAGATTGTAATATCTTCTATGATGTTCATTGAAATTAAGTGATGTCAAAGACAATTTTGTTCATAATTAAATACTCTTAATCAACAACACATTTATTTGGATAAAGATTAATATTATTACGTTGATACAACTCTTAACAAATAATGCATTAATTTCGACCAAATTCGATTACCATAAAAACGGTTCTAGTAAGTTAATCTTAAAAGATAGACATATACTGTCGCGGACATTTTTTTAGATCATTTCAAGAGGAATAATTCTGTCATACATATATTTTTGGTATCTTGAACCGTTTTCGCAGCGCACGCAATGGAAGCCTTCAAGGATGAATAACTTTCCCCGTTTTTTTTCACATTTTCCATTATTTCTTCGCTCCTAATAGGTGCATCGTGATGTTATATAGCCTAAAGCCTTCCTCCATAAATAGTCTATTTAACACAAAAATATTTTTTCAATTCGAACCAGTAGTTCCTGAGATTAGCGCGTTCAAACAAACAAACTCTTCAGCTTTATAATATTAGTATAGACTAGCTGATCCGGCAAACGTTGTTTTGCTATATAAGGTTTTGTAATATCTTCTAAGAAGTTCATTGAAATTAAGTGATGTCAAAGACAATTTTATTCACAATTAAATACTCTTAATCAACAACACATTTATTTGGATAAAGATTAATATTATTACGTTGATACAACTCTTAACAAATAATGCATTAATTTCGACTAAATTTGTTTACCATAAAAACGGTTCTAGTGACTTAATCTTAAAAGATAGACATATACTGTCGTGGACATTTTTTTAGATCATTTCAAGAGGAATAATTCTTTCTTACATATATTTTTGGTATCTTGAACCGTTTTTGCAGCGCACGCAATGGAAGCTCTCAAGGATGAATAATTTTCCCCGATTTTTTCACTTTTTCCATTATTTCTTCGCTGCTAATAATTGCATGGCGATGTTATATGGCCTAAAGCCTTCCTCGATAAATGGTCTATTCAACTCAAAAAGAATTTTTAAATTCAAACCAGTAGTTCCTGTAATTAGCGCGTTCAAACAAACAAACAAACAAACTCTTCAGCTTTATAATATTAGTATAGATATAATTGTAAAATTAATTTTTTTTAGACAATTTTCTCTGTCTGCTCCTTTGTAAAGGCTTCACACTAAATTTGTTTAATGGGGTTTATAGAAATTTCACACAGAGGTATTTAAATACGCCGGAGGGACGCGTTTGCTCAGAGCGAGCGTGACATCCACCGGTAACAATAGTCGGGCAGTAGACTTGAGGGAGTTTGCTGCCCGGATGAGAGGCGGTGGTGCGCAGTGTCTTGCGCGCCGCCTATGAAAGAGGTACTGGAGGCGTGGGCTCTTTATTCCCATCCCTCCCAGAGAGGAAGCCTGAATAAGGCTGTTCGCTCCCCGGGCGACTGGACGAATTTGGTTTCCCAGGCCTGGGTGGAGTGATTAGAGGGACACCCCGGGGGTTTTTAGTCAGTAGGAGTCTGACACACCAGGATCGCTGCCCTCACAGTGACCCTGATGGTCCAATGTAGGATTTTCCCCCGGGTTACCAAAAAAAAAAAAAGAGGTATTTAAATACAGGATAAAATTTAGGGTGCTTTTTATCCCAATAAAGTATCTCTCTTTTTATCTTAAAAATTGTGAGAAAGTACCAAGTACATCTATTGTCGAATGTTGCAAGTCATTAGTACTAATAGAGTCCTATATTTAGTTAAAAAGTAATCGATGGGATTTGTATGGTGTATTCAGTTTGAATTAATTATTATCATTACAAAAGTACTACTTCCATGCTAATGAATTCGCGGACCCATCTAGTTTTCCTTTTTTTTTCTTAATGATGGCACTTCACTATAATCCGTACCTTTTAACTGTAAACTTATAAACCACCTTATATACTCCTTATTCAATAAAACTCTTACAATATTATAGCTGTAGTTTGTTTTATATAGAAAAGATTCTACTAATAATATGGACGAAAGTGTGGAATGAAAATGGTTTTATATTCCTTTAATTTTTAAGTTATTTAATAATATTTTTTTGAAATTTTATATAGAATGTTAGCTGAGAACTTGAACATGCAGCCTGATGAAGCAGAATGTTGGATTGTCAACTTGATCCGTAATGCTCGGTTAGATGCAAAGATTGACTCTAAACTTGGTCACGTGGTAATGGGTGCCCAGCCGCTTTCACCATACCAGCAACTGGTAGAAAGGATAGATTCCCTAGCAGTACGCTCTGAAGCTTTATCGTCCCTCGTTGAACGCAAACATAAAGCTCGTAACCAAGACGTAAGATTTATATTAAGTTACTAACTAGATAAGTCCACAAAATTAAGACACATGAAAAAATAATATGAATGAGAGCATATGCAATAGTTATCTTTTTCTGTATTTAAAAATAAATAAAAGATATTTATAAATATAATCTTAAATAAGATTACCTGGGGGCTTAGAACTAGGGATGTAACGGAGGTAGTTTTATCGGAACCGCAGTCGGAGTTATTAAATTTGATTTATCGGAGTCGGAACCGAAGTCGGAATCGGAGTCGGAGGCAATGTCAGTTACAAGTGAAGGCAGAATTAAATAGTTTTATTAAGGGGCAAATAAAAACATTATTCAGTGAACCTTTTTAAATAGAAAGTTATAAATTTACACACAAACACAGACAATGAAAATAATAATTGCTGTGTTTCTTATTAACATTTTCCCATTAACAATGAACAAATTAAACCAAATTTGCTCCAGGTTTGTTTTTGTGTTAATTTCTATTTAATTTAATTTAATGTAAAATAAAAAAACCTTTTAGTAATAAATTTAAATGTAAAGGCTTAAATTTAATCATTTTAATCATATATTTTAATCAAATTGAAAAAAAAATTACTTCTTCAAATAAAGTAGCACTGATTAATTGATATTATGTTTAAATAACATATAAAATGAAATCAAATAAATTAACTACAACAGTGGTGGTGACCTCCGATGAATACCTCCGATTAAAAAGTTTCGGAACCGAAGGTGTGATAATAATCGGAAGTTCCGACTTAGCGGAGTCGGAGTCGAAGCTCCGTAACATCCCTGCTTAGAACAGTAACATATATACAATGAATGACAATATTAGTATAAAGTGTAAAATGTATGGTATTAACATCAAAATATCACATTGACACATTATTTTAATTTACATACATTTGCACTTTTCACTGGCGTTTTCGACAAAGGAATGTTACCTTATCTAGGGGTGGAGAAAATGACAGACAAGTTCCAAACCAAATGTATGGTTGAATTTCATTTCATAATTAAATACTAACACCCAGTAAGGTTTCTTAATTTGGAATTTAAATACTAATGAATCATAATTTGTACACAATTGGTAAATCATGTGTGTTTAAAGGCTTTTTAAATTTAAAAAAGCCTTTCTTAAACTAATTGTAAATATAATTAAAATATTTCTGAAATTAATTTTGTTCATACTATTTCCAGATTCGCTGGGGTGCTCAAGAATTCTAAAAAATAAATATTGTAATTATTGAAACTTTTGTAACATTGGCATACTCCATTAGGATGAAATAATTATGAATACACATAAAAATTATGTTTTCTTTTATTTAAATACACTAGCCAGATGGTTTCTATACATTTATTTCATAGTAACAATTTTCTATTCTATAGGTTTTATAGTAACAAATCTAGAAAGCAAAAAGGCAACCAATATTGTGGATAATATGAAAAATCCAACAAAAACATAAAATGTATCTTCTGAAAATACATCATTGAATGCAGGTATCTGATTGTATATCTCTTCCACAACATGAAGGTTTCCTTTAGGCTTGACCATTCTGTATTTATCTCTTTTTGGTTTTCTTTTTCTCTGACTTGGTTTGTAATGATACAACAGGTTCTTCAGCTGGTGCTAATGATGATACGTGTTTGTTCAACAATTGTAATATCTCTAGGCAAGTTAGATTTCCACTTTTGACAGTAACTTTTTTTATATTATCAGGTGCTGAAATAAAATGTATATTTACTACAGTCACAGCTTGGACTAATCATTAAAATATATACTTTATAATATTTGTATTATATATTTTATAGTAATAGGTTCATGCACAGACTGCTCAGAACACATTGAATATTTATAGATCTTTCCAATAACATATCCATGTAATAGTAATGATGTTATGTGATACTATAATCACTACAATAATAGCCTTACACATAGTAATATTAATGTGTAAATACAAACACCAAGGCATTAGATTTATATATATATATAGATTGAACTCTTACCTGAAATAGTTGGCAGTAGTGTTATTTCAACTGTAGGTTCACTGCGATCACACACCACCTCAGTCTTCAAAGAACAGTTTGGATTTGATAGGCTTACTTTTTTTGAACTTATATAATGGAGAAAATTCCTTAAAACAAACATTTTTGGTGATTAATACCACAATATAATGTGTTGTTGTGAGTTTTCTTATTGTGACCAGAAATTATATTAGTGATTAAAGATCAAGTAAGTACATCAAAAATACAAATGAATTCACATCAACAGATATTCAATGTTAATTGTTGGGGAAAAAAAAATTACTAAAATTATAAACAGCCTCAAAATTGCAATAATATACTACTTTATTCTAAATTTCATAACACAATCTATATTTTCTTCAGAGTATTTTAAATTCTATAAATTGTGTTATCAGATCTTATAAATTGTTGTAATTGTGTTTTAATTTAAAGTTAATTACAGAGTCGAGAAAAGAAGATAAGTCTAGCAAATATGATTTTTAATATTGTTTCCATAACCTGACAACAACAATGTTTTTATATTTTATTTGAAGTAATAGATTTGTTACAAAAAAATTAAGAGCTTTCAAGTTAAATGATTAAAGTTTCAGTTTAATGATGAATTTAATTATGGAACTCATCTGTTAATTTATTAAAGAAGAGACAACATAACAAGTTTTAAATTCAGTAGTAACGAGGAAACCACTATGTTTATATAATGAAAATGAGCAGATCCAGTTCATTTGCATAGTAGATATTTATTTACTAATTTAATGTATATTACAGTGAATACATAAGCCAACATATAAATAGAAATTGTGACTTTAATTCATGCTTAGTAAAGATGTCATATGTAATTATAGGTTGGCATATATTATTGTTTTATCAAATTTATAAAACATAAACAACTAATGTTATTTAATATATTGTGTCTTAAATGGACAAATAAAATTATGATAACTACTATAATAAAAAAATAGTTTTAAAAATTATTTCACCTTGTATGAGTAACGTTGTCGCCGAAAGGATCAAATTTCACGGTAATTTTTTTGGCTGCTTTTAAATTAACTGCTCTGAGTTGTTTTCCAATTGCAGAAACGACACCCCCAGATCTTCGTATCGTACCACTAAACGGTATAGACATGTTTATTTCTAGAACTTCAACGAAAGAAATCAATAAACAAAATGTACTCTGTGTTTATTTATCAGCGCTAGTGATGTACCAAAAATCGATTTTTGGACGTATAATTAATATTTTCTATCGATAAATATATATACATCGACAAAGGGATATGATACAGCATCCTAGAAAATCCGTTTTTTTTTATATTCGACCATAAACACACCTATTTACAGTTAAATAATGTACTTAAACACATGGCAATAAATAATAATTCTTCCTTTGTTTTCTTTTTTTATACCAAATACTAGTGTCCGACCGAAAGTTCGGTTTCGGCCGAATTTCGGCCAAAAATCAAGTTTCGGCGGTAGTTTCGGTTTCGGCCAAAATTGGCCGAAACTTTTGCCGAAACCGAAACTGATTTCGGTAGTTGTCGTACATGCTTGCCTGGCTTCGTTTCTCGCGGCAACGCTTTGACGGATGCTGGCGGCCCTGTTCGGGATTCGTGCGCCGTTCGCATTGGTTTTTTTTTTTGGAAATTACGCGTGTTTGTTGACCGGGAAAGGTCTTCACAACTTAACCGGGCGGGTGGGCGAACACTGAGGGTGCTTAGCCGGCAATTTATGGGTTGGGTGGCAATGCAAGGGCACCCCTGTGGGTACGAACCTCGACTTGGACTGCCAGCCAGAAATACGAAACCTAACGGTGATCTACTAGCGTTTCGGAAGCGACTACCTTGAGAAGAAACGCCGAAAGAAACTCAAGGCTGCGTCAGAGTGTAACTATGTCGTTTAGACGACAGTTGACGGATCTAATTCGCATTGCTCTATAGCAACACAACTTAGTCAGTGCGTTATCACCCGACATAAACATTCTTTAGAGGTTATGTTTTGATGGAACTGATTACATGTAAGTTTTTGTTTCATTTTTTTACTTGACCACGTTGACTTTTATACTTGACCACGTGAGTTTCGGTTTCGGCCGAAACTGAAGCCACGGCCGAAATTTCGGTTTCGGCCGGAAAACCAGTTTCGGTCGGACTCTACCAAATACATAAATGAGGTTTTTGTTTTTTTTCTGCAGGACAAATATTGTTTGCTTGGGATGCCCATCACAATTTCATCTGACGAAATAAAAAGCACTTTTTTTATTCTGTCTCGGCACAGTGCAACACTAAGCCTAATAATAAGCAGGGATGGGCAAAATGTAATCAGATTAATGATTGAAGATTTTTTTTTCTCGTATGACATCCAGTTTCTTAAAGACTAAAGAAGATAGTACTCAGAAAAAAAGAGTCAAGTCGACATACAGGCACGCGCCATTTTTATCTCACTAATAACACTTTTTTGTTTATATATTGTTCAATGAGTAATAAAAGTAAAAAAAATAGTAATTTCATGTTTCTGTTTTAAAAATGTAATTTTAACTTAAAGGATTGCACACAAAGTCTTTGGCCATTATTAGAAGTATTCTCCATCTCGAAGGCGAGCGTGGATTACTGGGTAGGAGCCGGTATTTCAGTTAAATATGGGCGGTAGTTTGATAATCACTTCTAATAGTCCAGGAATCACTCAGAACAATAGCAAAAGTATTTATGATTAGCCTGATTCGTTGGCTTAATGCCCACCGAGCACGAACTGATCCTGAAAGTAGTCAGGTCGAAGCAAGTCATTATGCCAGTCTTTGCACTAGTGTACTATGGTCACGACCCAATTCCGGCAATTAACCTAGCAACTCAAACGGCTGAAAGCACAAAAAATGGTCTTGAACGTAGTCAAGTCGAAGCGAGTTACTATGAGTTGGTAGGGTTATTGGCTGAACAGTGTTGTGACTCGTGACCACAGTACACAACTGCAAAGACCCTTATAATGATTATGATTCGCTCAACGAGACGGATATTCGGGGTCAGCTAGATCGAAATAAGAGAACTTGAAAAATTAAATAAACAAGTATTTAAATCGGTCTCTCTCTCAGCCAAAACTCAAAAGTAATCATAAAATAATCATGATTAATTGAATGATTACTGTAAACAAGATTAATGATTACTCATATAATCTTGATTAAAATAATCAGATTACAAGTAATCATGATTACATTCATCATGATTATTTGTAATCTGGTTATTAATCTGATTAAAAGTAATCATGATTACGCCCATCTATGATGGTAAGTATGGTGTAGTCCAAAAGAACGACGACTATCAACAGCAAATAAAACCCCATCAGTAGTCGCAGCGATCATACCGACTTGGACAATTATCTCGTCACGCTACGCTTAAAAGACCTTTCCATTGCTCAACGACACGGCAAAGTAAGAGTTGGAAAATTCTTAGTCCTAGCCGGAGTGTGAATAACTGCAAAGCTGTGAATCCTGAAACCTGCGTGCGTGGTTCTATTAAGGAAGAGAGAGGGTAGAATAAGGTTAAATATCTTTTTAGAACACTCGCCGCAATCTAGACTGTAGAAAACGCTAATTGAGGCAATATCTGTGTAGCGAGCGCGGCGCTCTCGACCGGGCAGGATGTCCGTGCCCGGCCCCTGACACCGCCTCCGTCTGGACAGACCCCTTCGACACCAAGGGCGTAGAACGCGCCTCGGTGCGCTGGTAGGTCCGTCTACCGACTACGGCAGAGCGAGCACCCCGCGTCAGCCAGCCCCGTGAAGCCGGGGGAGTGAAGGAACTGAGGAGGGGGAAGGGGGGAATGCGTTTGACGTATAGAAACTTGAGTAAAACCCCGAATTTTATAGAAACTTGAACTAGGGGCGGTGACCAGCCAGCGATTCTAGACCCCTCTTGAAATCTCCCTAATCTTGAATAATACTTGCAGAGTTTCTTGCTGAAGATTTCTTGCTGACTTCTTGAACTGTTTCTTTCTTGAGGTGCTTCCTTTCTTGAGTTGTTTCCTTTCTTGATGCGATCTTGAGACTGCCTTCTCGTACTCGAAAATGGGCCCGTTTATAAATGGTCGAGCACTACTTTATCGAGGCACCCTATATAATTGTCCCCTTTTGCTGGCATTTTTACTTCACCGCTCCCAGTTTTCTTTATTTATTTCTCCAAATATACATGTTACAATTATATTACATAGCTTAAACTAATCCTTATGTAATTACCTATCGATCTATGTAACATTTATATACCTTACTTATTTATCTTACGTTATACAATACAAAATAGCCCTATTTTACAAGTAACTTCTGTCTACTTGCACACAAAAAGTTAAATATCTTTTACGTTACTTAATATCCAGGCATGTAATATGTTTCCCTATAATATCTATTAATTTATCTTTAAAATCACATATTACATTATTTACCTAGCCTATGTATTTTCATTGTACGATCCTTTCTTTTACAACAAAATAATTCACATCGAAATATTGGAATAAACACTAAAATTGAAATATCTCGAAAACTACTGATCGTACAACGAACTATGACCTATGAAAATACTTCTTATAAAGAATCCTATCCTAATATGTTATTTTCAAAATGCTTACACCTAGGTATTAAGAAATACGTTAGGCCTTATGGGCGATCTAGTGTGTTAGAGCGGGACGGAGATATCTCGCTTACTCCGTGGATATACACGCGTCGCCGACATCCTCCCCTTCGTGCGAAGCACCAACTCCGGTCTCGGCGACTCGTTGCTCGTTGTCTCGTTGCTCTGCCTCGACGGCGGGAACCAGTAGCACTGCCTTGGAGCTCGGACGCCTTAGGATGCCATGCGCAGTACGGACTTCGATGATCCTGGTGCGGCCGTCTGGTCCGGGGTAGGTCTGGAGCACTTCTCCTCTTGGCCACACGTTTCTCGGCAGCGCGGGGTCCACGATGAGGACTGTGTCCCCACACTGCAAGTCTCGCGTAGTCGCCTTCCCGTCGATTCTTCTCGGGATCAGAGTTTGTAGGTACTCTTTCACCCATCTGCTCCAGAAGTGGTTGGCTCGTTGCTGCGATGACCTCCATGTTCTCCGCGTCGCGATGTCTTCCTCGGTGAACACGCCGATTCTTAGTGCGCCGCAGGATTTCCCAATGACAATGTGATTGGGAGTGAGGGCTTCCCTTTTCGTATGTTCCGCCACGACGAGTGGTTTTGATTTTTCTGTGTTCGGTTTCTAGCAGCGATGTATGTAGAACTTCTTTGGGGCTTATTTCTATGGCGTCTTCATTCATCCGCCCCCCAGCTGCCTCTTGGAGTTCCTTTTTTGCTTTCGAGTAGTTCGTGCCGTTGTTACTGGAGATGTTCCGCGGCGTTGCTCTTCTTGAAGCGAGGTCCTCTTCCAAATTGATTGCTGCCTTTATTTTTCCTCGAACACGTAGTAGCCTGTCAAGTTTTTTCATCTCGCTTGCTCGTTCGGGGGGTTTCCTTTTCTTAAAGCAATTTATTTCATCACCGAATGTTTCGTTTTGACACCTCTTCAGTAATAACTTCTCGGCTTCTTTTAAGTGATGCGTTTCTAGCGGCCGGAAGTTCCTTTCTTGCTTATTTGTCGCGACACGAGCGTGTTTCTTGATTTTCTTTTTCATGTTCCTTTTCCACGTCGTGTCATTTTCTTTACTTTTCTGAACAACGTTCACTTTTTCCTTCGACTTCTTGCAAAAATCTATGAATTGCAGTACTCTTGCTGTGGCTCTTAGCAGGCGATTCCAGCTTGAAAATCTTGTAGGGTCCGGAGTAGGATGTTTGTCTGCAATCTTCACGGCTGTGACGGGTTGCCTTTCCTTTTCCTCTCCAGTGAGCTCCGCCTTGAAGGTCCTCGGTTTCGGCCAGTGCTCTTCTTCTTTCTCTAGGAACTCTGGACCGGTGAACCATCTGTGCTTGCTGTTGAAGTCCTTCGGGATTCCTCTGGTAGCATCGTCGGCTGGATTCTGTGCTGTTGGAACCCATCTCCATTCTTGAGGCTTCGTTGTATCCTCAATCTCGGCCAGGCGATGTGCTACGAAGGGCTTGAAGGTTCTCGGGTCCGACTTGATCCAGGAGATCACGGTGCTCGAGTCGGTCCAGTAGGTCTTCTTCCGAGGCTTGATGTCCAGCTCCTCTTCCACCGACCTCCCCATTCTTGTCCCCAGCAGAGCGGCCTGGAGTTCCAGTCGCGGGACGGAGACCGGTTTTAGCGGCGTGACTCTTGCCTTTCCCACCAGAAGCGTGACTCGATGTCGGCCTTCTTCCTCCTCTTGCCTCCAATATACAGCGCAGGCGTATGCTCCTTCACTGGCATCCGTGAAGATGTGCAGCTCCCCTTCGGTGTTGGAACAAGTGAAGCATCTTGGAACACGAAGATCCCTGAGCAGCTGCAGATTTTTCAGATAGCTCTCCCATGCTTCTCTGTCTTGAGGGATGATCTTCTCGTCCCATCCAACACCGCTTCTCCAAATGTCCTGCAGGAGCCTCTTCCCTTGTATGAGTACTGGTGAAGCTAATCCCATCGGATCGAAGGTTGACATGACGGCGCTCGTGACTTCTCTCTTCGTAGGCGTTCGTCCGCTGTCAATCTCCTTTATCCTAGGTTCCGATGGACCGTCTTCTTGCCAAGCGTCGGGTACAGTTGACCGGAATCCCATCTCGTCTTCTTGAGTGAACCATCGCAGGCCCAATGTCTTTTCTTCTTTGGATCCCAGCTCCACACCTTCGCTCTTGACGTCTTCAGAAGCCCATTTCTTCTTGATTGTCGATCTATTGGACGCCCATCCTCTGAGAACGAAGCCAGCTTTTCTGTGCAGGTTGTCCACTTCACTTGAGATCCTTATAGCCTCTTGTTCATTGTTGAAGCTCTGCAAATAATCGTCCATGTAGTGGTTGCGTTCTATGGCCCTCGCTGCTTCCGGATACTGATCTCGAAACTCGGCGGCGTTTGCGTTCTTTACGTAGATTGCGATACTTGGTGAACACGCCGCGCCAAAGATGACTGATGTCATCCTGTATTCCTTCGGGGCTCCACTACGACGGTCGCCTCTCCACAGGAACCGTAGACTGTCGCGATCTTCCTCTCGGATCTTGATTTGCAGGAACATCTCCTTGATGTCAGCTACCACTGCGACCGGATGCTGGCGGAATCGAAGCAGCACTCCAAAGAGGGATTGCAGGAGGTCCGGTCCTGGCAGGAGAGCGTCGTTCAAACTCCTTCCGCTGTACTTGGCCGCTGCGTCGAATACCAATCTCTTCTTCTTTTTGGTAGGGTGCGTGACGGCGAAGTGAGGAAGGTACCACTTCCGGTCTGATGACGACTCGTGCTTGACCTCTTCTGCATATCCACTATCGAGTAGATTCTGTATTTGCTTCTCGTATTCCTCCTTCAGGTCGGCGTCCCGGTCGAGCTTCTTCTCGATGTTCTTTAGTCGGTTCTCTGCGGACTTGTAGTTATCTGGCATCTTCTCATTTTCATTCTTCCAAAGAAGGCCTGCTTCGAAGCGTCCATTTTCCATTCTTCGACACGTTTTCTTCAACATGTCCAGCGCCTTTTCTTCGATGTCCATGGTTGGTCGACGTGGTTGAACCCCCAATGACTCCACAGCGAAGTGCTCCTTGATGATCCTCTCCAATTCTTTTTCTCGGCTGGACAAGTGCGCGCAGGTGAGGAAGTTGACTCGATCTGCTTCTCCATCAGACCCATGTAGCACCCATCCCAAGTACGTATAGGATGCCACGGGCTGATTCTTCTTCCCTTTGCGCGTTGATCTTGACACGATCAGCTCCCAGTTGTCTTGACCGATGAGGATCTTGGGTGATTCTTCCTTATACGTCAGCTTGTCGACCATCTTGCTGAGGTGAGCGCATGCTTCTATTCGTTTCTTCTCTATCTCTTGAGGCGCCAAACGTAGGTCGTCTATGGTGCGAGCTCCTGTGATTCTCCTCTTGATTGGGTGGTGGACTCCTTTTATCTTCAGGTCGATCTTCATTGAGTCTTTCTTCGTTATCGTCTTCCCGCCAACCGTGTCCAGTGTAAGAGCTTCCCGTGGTCCTTCCAATCCAATCTGGTGCGCAACTGAAGAATCAATCAAAGTGACTGTTGATCCCTCATCCAATAGTGCTAGAACCTCTGCTGATCCTTTTGGTCCGTACACTTCAACTGGCACCATCTTCAGGTAGGCCCTTCTTGCTCTTGCTACGTTTACTGGCAGCATGACGTTGTTGGCAACTTCCTTCTTCTCCTCCTTCTTCTCCTCCTTCTCTTGAGGCTTTTCGTTGTGGAGGAGTCGATGATGCCAACGGCTGCAAACTTCACACGGAGGCTTCTTGCATGTTTCTTTCCGATGACGACCCTTGAGACACTTGTAGCATGTTCGTGTCTTCAGTGCTATGTTCCACCTTTCATCTTTTGATGCTTGGAGAAATCTTCTGCACTCGTAGAGGTAGTGTCCGCCTTCACAATGTGGACACACTACTTCATTCTTCTGCTCGACGGCTGCATGTGATGCCTGCTTCCCGTATGTCTGCCTCGGTCTTGGTGGAGGCAGCGCTGTCCTTTGGACTGGAAGTGCATCCTTTACTGCGAGTGGCCTGTGACGAATTGCTTCTTCCTTCAAGAAGTCTGCCATGTCTGAGAGCTCCGGTTCCATCTTCTTGCCAGCGTAGTCCAGCCACCTGAACTTCAATATTTCTGGCATCTTGCTGATGATGGCCCTCATCAGGTCTGGGCTGATGAGGTAGTTCGGCCTCTTCAGAGTCTTGATCGTCGCCACTGTGTTGTTCACTTGCTTCGAGAACTCGCAGATGTCTTGCGCGCTGGTGCCGAACCTTGGTAGGCTCCTGATCCTGTCCAATTCCGCTATGATCAGGTGGTCCGGTCTTCCATATTCATTTCTGAGAGTCTCCATAATTTCTTCCGGCGTGCAGTCTGAGTACAGTAGGCATCGGACTGATTCCAATGCTGCTCCTTTGAGGGCGTGACGTATTCTTGAGATGTTGTGGATCTCGTCGAACAATCTTGCTGTCCTGTCGTAGGCTCCTTGGAACGACAGCCACTCCCTGTAGTCCCCGTCAAAGGTTGGCAGCTCTTGCACGTAGGTCGGTGCTGACCGGATCGCTTCGACCGGTCTGTATGTCCTGGGTACTTCTGGCTTGATGGCGTCTTCTTGGAGTCGCTCCTTCCTGAGCGTGTCTGCTGATGGATTCACCGCCGGTTTCCCAATTTCTATCTGCGGTTGTCCCTTCCCGGACCCGTTCAGCAGACGTCCCTCCTTTGCTTCTTCCACCGTGGATTGTACCCACTTCTGGACATCTTCTTCGCGATCATTGTCTTCAACTTCAGTATCGGAATCCTCTTCTAGCGCAGCTTTCCTTTGTTTGATCTTCAGCAACTTTTTCTGTAGCCGCGCAATTTGCAGTTCAAGTTCTAGGTCTTGCTCTTCAAGTTCCAGTTGTCGTTCGGTCCTTATTGACGACGTACGACGATTCTTCTTCGATTTTGACCCGGTCTTCTCTATGGTCTTCTTGGTCTTTTCGGTCTTCTCGGTATTCTCTGACGCCATCAATGTCCCCTCTTCATATGACGTTGCTATGGTCTCGTATGACGTTGCCTCTTCAGAAGATTCTTCCATTCTTCTTCTGGTACTGGAGGTCCCGACGGGCGCGCTGAGTGCGGCAGTGGAGACGTCCTGATGTGCAACGTCGACTGTAGACCTTTCTTCAACCGGCGGCGTCTGTTCCTTCTGGGCCCCTGACTGGCTTCGGGTTTGGGGCATGGTGACTGGGAGGTGACGGGTAACCGGATAGATCCGGACTTCGAAGGACCAGCTGTAGCGAGCGCGGCGCTCTCGACCGGGCAGGATGTCCGTGCCCGGCCCCTGACACCGCCTCCGTCTGGACAGACCCCTTCGACACCAAGGGCGTAGAACGCGCCTCGGTGCGCTGGTAGGTCCGTCTACCGACTACGGCAGAGCGAGCACCCCGCGTCAGCCAGCCCCGTGAAGCCGGGGGAGTGAAGGAACTGAGGAGGGGGAAGGGGGGAATGCGTTTGACGTATAGAAACTTGAGTAAAACCCCGAATTTTATAGAAACTTGAACTAGGGGCGGTGACCAGCCAGCGATTCTAGACCCCTCTTGAAATCTCCCTAATCTTGAATAATACTTGCAGAGTTTCTTGCTGAAGATTTCTTGCTGACTTCTTGAACTGTTTCTTTCTTGAGGTGCTTCCTTTCTTGAGTTGTTTCCTTTCTTGATGCGATCTTGAGACTGCCTTCTCGTACTCGAAAATGGGCCCGTTTATAAATGGTCGAGCACTACTTTATCGAGGCACCCTATATAATTGTCCCCTTTTGCTGGCATTTTTACTTCACCGCTCCCAGTTTTCTTTATTTATTTCTCCAAATATACATGTTACAATTATATTACATAGCTTAAACTAATCCTTATGTAATTACCTATCGATCTATGTAACATTTATATACCTTACTTATTTATCTTACGTTATACAATGCAAAATAGCCCTATTTTACAAGTAACTTCTGTCTACTTGCACACAAAAAGTTAAATATCTTTTACGTTACTTAATATCCAGGCATGTAATATGTTTCCCTATAATATCTATTAATTTATCTTTAAAATCACATATTACATTATTTACCTAGCCTATGTATTTTCATTGTACGATCCTTTCTTTTACAACAAAATAATTCACATCGAAATATTGGAATAAACACTAAAATTGAAATATCTCGAAAACTACTGATCGTACAACGAACTATGACCTATGAAAATACTTCTTATAAAGAATCCTATCCTAATATGTTATTTTCAAAATGCTTACACCTAGGTATTAAGAAATACGTTAGGCCTTATGGGCGATCTAGTGTGTTAGAGCGGGACGGAGATATCTCGCTTACTCCGTGGATATACACGCGTCGCCGACAATCTGCACAACTAGAGCGGTCCAAGATACTTAATTACGTCAGGATCATTCAGACTGTGAAAAGCCCTCCGCTGCTATCCAGGGCGTCAAGTAAGTTCTGAGTAGAACCATTCCAAAGATGCGAACGATATTCCATACAGGGCCTGACCTGGGCCTTATACAACAGGAATAGTTAATCCAGCGAAAAAATCTGTGGCACTTTGTTCAGAACACAAAGTCTACATGATGTTGCGGAGATAACACACTCTAAATCAACCCTAAGATTGAGATCACTGCAAATATTTATACCTAAGATATTAAGGCCGTCACGCATTGCAAGAAGCACAATCTGGAGAGAAGGAAAGGAGATGAAAGAGTTTTTTTTTTCGCAAAATACACCTGGTTTTCTTGGCATTGAACTCAATCAAATTCTTGTCGCCCCAAGAAGAAATGAGACTCAAGGGCCGATTGGGTCCTATAACTTGATTCTCCCGTGTCCTGGTGAAATCCTTCCGACAAGTGGGCTCGTTGTCATGAGCTGTGCTTTCGTCTGCATAACGGTGAATACAGGCTAAGGAGAGCATATCATTGATATGCAGAAGAAACAGGTTGGATGAAAATACAGATCGTTGTGAAACTCTGCCATTAATTGACATGAACTGTGACCATCGACGAGAACATGAATTCTACGCCAGTGCAGACAGCCAGAGATCTACGTATACAGGTTGCCGGGAAAACCGTACGCTCGAAGATTGGACAGAAGGCCAAGGTGCCAGACCCTATTAAAAGCCTTGGTTATCTCAAGGATAACTACTAAAAACTGACCGTGTTTATCCATTGCCTACCCCCAGCGGTGCAACATAGATGCTAGAAGGTTACCAGTTGACCGACTGACGGTCACTTAAAAGTGAGTGATCTTTTAGGTAGAGGATAAAATGTATATTAAAAATTCGCTCTTGAATGATTCGTGATTGAATGACTTGAGGTGCTCAGCCACAGAGTTATAGGTTGAGTGATAACAAAGGGTACGCCTGTAGGTACAAACCTCGACTTAAGCGGCCAGTCAGGAAAAGAACCTAAAGGTTATCTACTAGCTTTACAGAAGCGACTACCTTGACAAGAAACTCAACGCTACGTCGGAGTGGGACTGAATTTCGGAGTTTAAATGCAGTGGCTAGTGACTCTCGATTGAGCTAGCCTTCGTTTGCGACGCCAGCGTTGTGGAATGAAACTAGTGCATGTATGCACCTTACATAGACCACTAATTCGTTGGTGAATCTGGTTTATCACATGGATCACTGAATTAATGAAATAAGAAAATTAGACTTATTAAACTTATTTATTATACAAAAAATTGTCTATTTACAACACGAGTTCTATTAAGCGCCTTTGACACCAATTTTTTTTTTTTTTGAAGCGGACTAACTACTGATTGCCGGGAAAGGCATTTTCAGTTAAGCCGGGCTTAGGGGGCGAGCACAGAAGGTGCTCAGCCAGCGAAATTTTTGGGCTGGGTGGCAATGCAAGGGCACCTCTGCGGGTACGAACCTCGACTTGGACCGCCAGCCAAATAAAGTACTAACCCTACGGGTGATCTACCAGCGTTTCACCTATTACACTTCTCAAGTATATATATATATATATATATATATTTACCTTAAAAGAAGTAGTGTGACCAAAAATCCGAATTTTTATCCGAAACGATTTATCTTTTTTAATATTTAATTTAAAAAAAAATAAGCTTTTTGATCTAGACAGAAACTTAGCTACTTTTTTAACAGTGGAAATAGCTTTAAAATGAAAACTTTTTTCTTGTAAATAATGAAAGTAAATTTTTCAAATGGATTTTATCAAATTTTCATTTTAATTGTTTGTTTTGTATTATTACTATTTTAATAGGTTAATGTATACTAATTATAATATTTATTTATATAAGTTTATGCAGTATACCAATTTTAAAGAAAATTACAAACTTTGTAAAACAAAAAGAATTATAAAATATAACAATTTTTCCTTCATCATTATTTAGTTGCCTTAAATCAACGATTATTATTTAAAATTTGTATATATTATAAAGTTGTTTTGAAATTTAAAGTGCTTATGCCTACTTACCTGATATAGAAGCAATTTCACTGTTTTTTTTTTTTCGTGCAAACAAGCGATAGCTTAAGATATAAGCTGCGACCTAATATCACGCTCAGAGCACGAACTTCAATCCATGGATTCCCTAAACATGAGTTCAGCACACTATAAAAGCTTCGATTATTAGAACACTTTAAGCTAAGGAAAGAAAATTTAATATATATATTTTTTACTAATTAAAATATATGACATTTGAATAGTTATTTAAGTATTTATACAAAAAACTTTTTTTAAATCTACTTTAAACTAAAGAGAGTAAAGTTTCTGTTCAACATCAACAACATCAATCAACATGTACAAAAAAAATTTTACGACATTTTATACAATGAATTTAATTTCAATTTTTTCATTTCACAAATTTCAAACTGAGACAAATCGCATCCAAAATATTCTAAGTTTAACTACACCTCATACAAATATAAAAAATACACAATTACATTCATCCAAACAAGTCTAGTATGAAAGAATTTCAGCAACTTATTCTTTTTTCGATGCCCGTTTTACCTGAAATGTCATAAATTGCTTGAGGAAATTTTGGCAAGAGCTGGTAACTCTAACATTAAAAAAAATTATAACGTCAATGGTTAGTTATACCTTGTGGAGCAAATGTCATGTCAAACAAAATCATCACTTGGAGACCACTCCAATAAAATTATTTGACATCAAATCGTATTCATTGTGGCTATTTCAAAGCGAATAATTTACTTATTTCTTAATTTTCAAATTTTTGTTAATTTATTTAAAATAACAGGATGTACCCCGTTGGGCAACGTAAGTATACGACCACACGAGTGCGTTAAGCATCACTCATTGTTTGATTGTCCTAAATAAATGGGTTGTCCTATATGATCATTGTAAACGAATTACTTACTACAAATGTAGTTCGTGGAAGTGGTTACACTTTATTAATATGTGACATTGAATTATAGCTCCAGCGGGGGAGACGAGTGGTGGGGCGGTAGTTGTCGCTGGAGCCGTGGGCGCGGCAGCAGGCACGCCAGGTGCTGCGCCCGGGGCTCCAAGCACTCCAGCAACGCCTGGAGCTGCAGCGGCAGGCGTAGCGGCTGGCACAGGAGCCATGTCGCTTGTTTCGCCTGCCGCGGCTCCACCGCCGGACTTACCTGTCCTCACCTGCCCTAGAAGACCTAATCTTGGCCATGAAGGAAGACCTATTATGCTCCGTGCTAACCACTTCCAAATCTCCATGCCCAGGGGATTTGTACATCATTATGATGTTAATATACAGCCTGATAAATGTCCAAGAAAGGTAATGTAGCTTTTAATGATGCTTTTTTCAATTGAATATTTTTTGCAGAATAATATTTCGTAAAAATTGCTTTTACTGACAACAGGTAATATTTTTCCTTATATCAATGTTTCTGTATCAAATGTTCCTATATAAGGATACAATAAATATATAATTATTTCCCTGAGGAGGCCAATATTACTAGGGACATTTCAATATAGTGAACTATTGTCTTATTGTAAATGTTATTACATATTGTCTATTTCATTTGTTTACACTATTGGTAAACAAAAACAATAACATCTATAATGTTTTATTTTTATTTAGAAATGATTAATTTTAATTATATGCACAGAATAATAAAACAATAAATAATAATTTATTATCGAGCTATATCCCTTACGGGGTGAGCAGAGGTATATTAATAGCTGTATCCACATTGCACTTATAAGTCATGTCCATTTTGAGTAGTAGCACAGATGAGCGCCATTCTTAGGGCACTTATATATGACATGTCTATTAGATGCTATACAGGTTTTATCACAAAGTTTTCCTTCACCAGTGAGCATGTGTTGCCAACATCCATAGTTAATGTGGAAAAACCCAGAGGTACATAACAGGATTCAAACTAATATTCATTAGCATTGCCATGCTTTGAAACCTGTTGATTATCCAGTAGGTCACTGTAGTCATAAAATAAATAATGTTATTTTATATTTTAAGGTAAATAGAGAAATTGTTGAAACTATGGTACATTGTTACAATAAAATTTTTGGTGCACTGAAACCAGTTTTTGATGGCAGAAACAATTTATACACAAGGGATCCATTGCCGATTGGCAATGATAGAGTGGAATTAGAGGTCATATTACCCGGCGAGGGTAAAGATAGAGTGTTTCGAGTGACAATCAAATGGGTGGCACAGGTAATATTACACTATATTATATACAATAAGATATTACACTGTATTTGAAATTACTTAATTTTGTTAAGTGTATGTAATTTCTATTTGAGTAGATGTTGCTATCTTAAGTTGTTTATTAAAATTGACTGATGTCAATGTGCCTATAATGTAGAATTACATTTGAACATAATTTAAATGCTGGTTTTTTTAAGTATCATATTATAATGAATATGCACATTACATACTCAAAATTTATATAGTAATAAACTGTCATACTTCAATCCACTACAATACTGTAATCCATTGATAGTCTACATCATCATGTCAGCCCACATATACCACGATTGAAGGTCTCTAGGTATATGAGCTAATGGATATACACAAGCTGATCCCAAAACGCGACAAGCCGAAACTGGTCACTATGACGGGCTTTACACCCATGCACTGTGGTCGCGATCCAGACGGGCACCGACGCCCTACCACCTCGCTGCTGCTCGTTTAGCATCACCCAGGAGTCACGTGTAGGGAAACTAGGGTAAAGCCTATGGACGCAAGCAGCTCCTACTCCCAAATATAGAAACAGAAATTATTATTATAAGAAATAGAATATTAAAGTTTATTAAATCAGAAGTTGTTTGCTGATATTAACACTAGATTTCCCAAACCAGTCCAAATGACTGATCAAAATAAACCAGTCAATGTGGAGGTATATTTGTCCTAAATTTTTTTTTTATTCTGAAAAATAACATGTCTTTTACTAATTCAAGATATTAATAGATATAATGGAATTAATTTTATTTATAACAAAGGAATATAAAGGATATAATAATAATAATATATGTTGATTGGTAATATATGTTTTTTTTTAATTTTGTTTATAATTGTGCTATATTTAGTTAGGTATACCTGTAAAGATATAACACGCGGCCTTAGGACTTGTATATATGCTTTTTTTAAAAATGTTTTTGTGTATATATCGATGGTATATTAAATAAATAAAGAAAAATAAACCATGTTTAGCTATTTCTAGAATAGATATAAATTGTTAGCTGGTAGATCTAGTGTTAAATAACGAAAGCTAGCATTTAAAAGGGCTTAAATAATATTTGTGACTGGAATTTATTTTATTCCCAGGTGTCCCTTTTCGCTTTAGAAGAGGCCCTAGAAGGACGTACGAGACAAATTCCATATGATGCCATTCTGGCCTTGGATGTAGTTATGAGACATCTCCCATCAATGATGTACACTCCAGTAGGTCGATCCTTCTTTTCATCACCTGAAGGTTACTATCATCCTCTTGGAGGTGGTCGAGAAGTATGGTTTGGATTCCATCAGTCAGTTAGACCTAGCCAATGGAAAATGATGTTGAATATTGATGGTAAGCTATTTAAATATTCATAATTTAACTGTAATAATTTACACTGAAAATTTTAAATTATAGGATGTGGCTATAGGCAGTACTTATATTTATAATCAGTCTGAAAATGGATCAAATTTGTTTACTTAATTTAAAAAATTAAGCAATTCGACTATTTTTGCCTTTGTAAATAAATAATTCCAAGTAATTTATCAAATGCATTAAATGTGTAAAAGCAAAAAAAAAGTTAAACATGTTTTGTTTTACTCTTCATATGAATGATTGTGCTGAAGCAAAGACATTTTATTACGAGAACTATTTCAAGTAATTGTTTAAAATTGGTAATAAAAACCTTGCAAGACAATGTCAAAAGATCTGTTCTTAGTGACCACCTTCATCATAAAAGTACACAATGTAAAATTTTCAGGTTTCTAGCTTCAAGCTACTTTACGACTCTAAGATGATATATGTCAGTCAGGACATGTATTTATATATATAATTTTTGATGTTATTTTAGTACATTACAGCATTGTGATAAACATTCTTTCAAAAGTATGAGTAAAGTTTGCATGATAATGGAGTTATTATTAAAAATTAAAATGTGGGTAGAAGGATTGCATTGAAATTGTGGCGTATTTTTCATATTTAATATTTAACAAAGGTTGATCTACATATATTATTTTAATTTATTACTATCCATTGTTTCTAATTTTAGTATCTGCAACAGCCTTTTATAAAGCTCAGCCAGTCATTGAATTTATGTGTGAAGTACTAGATATACGGGATATTAATGACCAAAGAAAACCACTTACGGATTCACAGAGAGTAAAGTTTACTAAAGAGATAAAAGGATTGAAGATTGAAATAACTCATTGTGGGACTATGAAACGCAAATACAGAGTTTGTAATGTAACAAGAAGACCCGCACAGATGCAGTCGTAAGTTAATAACAAATTATTGACAAAAGAATATTATTTTTATAAGGTCATTTAATTAAGAAAAAAATTGTTTATTCAGTAAATCATTGTTGTTTTCTTATTTTTTTTTTTACAAATTATTTTCTTTTTATATACTAAATTTTTAAAAAGTTATAGAAATACATTTTATAAAGACAATTGAAAACAAGGTTAAGAACAATACATTAAATGAGCTCGAGAATTTTTTTTTATATTGATTCAGAAACTTTTGCACTATTATTATATCAAATGTTTAAATCATAGCTTTCAAATTAAATATACATATATATTTAATTAAAATAAAAACAAACCAGTGAAATAATGAATACTTCATATTTTTGTGTGCTAAGTATTTGGAACCTAACACCTATTTCCGTGACTAAAAGTGCTTATTAGTATAAAAGTTGCATTATTCATAAGTAGATAAAGAACCAATAAAAGGGAAATGAGTCAACTAAGCAAATTATTATACATTTAGGACAATGTGCAGTAATATAATGTCATTAGCTATCACATTAATCACATTAGCCATTATAATGAAAATTATTTACTATACAGATGTACTGTAGTAAATGAATGATTAAATAATCATGAGTGAACTCACAAAAATAATTTTACTAAACAAAATTGTAATATTATTTAACCACATTTAACTTTAATTGAATAAATTCTGTATTAATAACCTCAGTGTTTTAGATAAAGGTCATATTGCTGTGGCTAACAGAATTAGGCTTTATTAATAATTAATATTCCATACAGATTTCCTCTTCAACTCGAAAATGGACAAACAGTTGAATGTACTGTTGCAAAATACTTTCTGGACAAATATAAAATGAAGTTAAGGTATCCACATTTGCCGTGTTTACAAGTCGGTCAGGAGCACAAACATACGTATTTACCTCTTGAGGTGTGCAATATTGTTCCTGGTCAGAGATGTATTAAGAAATTAACAGATATGCAAACATCAACAATGATCAAAGCCACAGCTCGCTCTGCACCCGATAGGTATGTGTAACAAAGAATCAAATTTTAATTGCGCATGAAGTATAGTAATATCTTATAATCGTGTTATGTTTAAAATAAAAAAAAAAACTCAGATCTTTATTTTCAGTCATTTGTTTGGTTTCAAATAGAAAATAAACTCATTTGTTGTGGACTAAACAGATGCATAATGTAATGTTGGGTAACTGAAGTATGTCGTGTGGACGAATTTGGCTTCCCAGGCCCGGGTGGAGCAATCAGAGGTATACCTCGGGGGTTATTAGTCAGTAAGAGTCTGACACACCAGGGTCGCTGCCCTCACAGCGTCCCTGATGGTCCTATGTAGGATTTTCCCCCCGGGATACAAAAAAAAAGGGTAACTAAAGTATACAATATTGACTTGAATTTCCTGCTCAATATATCATATTGTTTATAGAGTCCGACCGAAACTGGTTTTTCGGCCGAAACCGAAACCGAAATCGAATATTCGGCCGTGGCTTCAGTTTCGGCCGAAACCGAAACCGAAACTCACGTGGTCAAGTAAAAAAATGAAACAAAAACTTACATGTAATCACTTCCATTAAAACATAACCTCTAAAGAATGTTTACGTCGGGTGATAACGCACTGACTAAGTTGTGTTGCTATAGAGCAATGCGAATTAGATCCGTCAACTGTCGTCTAAACGACGCAGTTACACTCCGACGCAGCCTTGAGTTTCTTTCGGCGTTTCTTCTCAAGGTAGTCGCTTCCAAAACGCTAGTAGATCACCGTTAGGTTTCGTATTTTTGGCTGGCGGTCCGAGTCGAGGTTCGTACGCACAGGGGTGCCCTTGCATTGCCACCCAACCCATAAATTGCCGGCTGAGCACCCTCAGTGTTCACCCACCCGCCCGGTTAAGTTGTGAAGACCTTTTCCGGTCAACAAATACGCGTAAATTCGAAAAAAAAAAGCAATGCGAACGGCGCACGAATCCCGAACAGGGCCGCCAGCGTCCGCCAAAGCGTTGCCGCGAGAAACGTAGTTAGGCAAGCATGTACGACAACAACCGAAATCAGTTTCGGCTTCGGCAAAAGTTTCGGCCAATTTTGACCGAAACCGAAACTGCCGCCGAAACTTGATTTTTGGCCGAAACTCGGCCGAAACCGAAACCAAACTTTCGGTCGGATACTAATTGTTTATGTATTTTTTTATAAAAACATGGATTTCTATGACAAACCACAGGCCGCTATTCAAAATTATGTCACCAATAATGCTATTTGTCACACGTCAGTTTACTATGTTAAAATATTTTTTAAAGTTACCTTACGTCGAAGAGAAGATTTCTTGACAAAAAAAGGCATTAGGAATTTAACCTGAGTGACTTATTATTTAAAGTATGCATAATTCAACATTGTTTCTGTTTTTTTAAATACCAGAAGGTGGTTAAATCATTGAATATGCTGACTTACTGGAAAAAGCTACAGTCGCCTATAACCGAATACAACATAAGCAGTGTTGCCATAAGTTTTGTGTGTTATATTATTATAACTAAGTGTTTAAACACTGAGTCGAGCTCCACTTCATTGATGGCACTATTTACAGTACGCAAAATCCTGTCGACGAAGACAGTGTTAAGAACATCTATACAACTTAACTGATAGAATTTGTTTTGTTCGACAGGGAAAGAGAAATAAATAATTTAGTCCGACGGGCTAACTTCAATACTGATTTATACGTGAAAGAATTCGGACTGACAATATCCAATAACATGATGGAAGTTCGAGGCAGAGTTCTACCACCACCGAAATTACAATATGGTGGTCGGGTATCTTCTCTCGGAGGACAAGTAATAAAGTCATTTACTATTGATATATAATTTACTATCCTTTGTAATTATATTCCTATTTTATTATTTTATAATTCTTGCTTATATTATTTCCATTTGAATTTACGGTATTAAATAATAACTTTACATTAAATTGAGAAGGCAAATTATTTCTGTACAGACCATCAACGTGCTCAAACGTATTGAGTACGCCTGCAGGTTCAAGTCCCTCTAGGACTGACCAATGGTTTATTTGGTCTGGTCCAGTAAGGGCTGCGATCCTGACAAACTTTTTATGATACTTCAACGATAGTTACGTACGTAGCTTATATTTTCAAAACGATACTGTTAATTTTATATAGCATTACTAGCTTCTGCCCGCGAGTTAAATTATTACAAAAAATATTGAATAAGTCAAATTAGATGTGAAGTTACATTTAGTATATTAGCCATGTTCGTCTCACGGCAGGGTACAGACCTCGCTTCTATTTTTCCAGTATATTTGTGGATATGTCAGTTAGTGATGCTATTTAATTATGTCTTACTTTTTTTACTCGACCCTTTGGAGTAGTATGGGGAATACCACAAAACGATCAAATTGTAATTCTATTTGAGCCTTGTTAATCACGACCAAGGAAATATCAAATTGTAATTAGGGAACCCTCAAAATAATTTTATTAAATATATAGATTTTTGTTTTGCTAAGTACGGTTTCAATATAATACTAGTTGATGTATAAATGTTTACGTTATATAAATCTATTCAATCGTTTAAGTGCATTAGGTGTAATTTGAATGATGTTAAGATATGTAAAAATAAGGACAGTTTTAGTGTCTATGTAATTAAAGCTGTTTTTTAAAACTCATTTGAAACTTAATAAGTAAGACGTGTTCATTTTTGTTACATGAAGTCTATCAAATGGACCGCCTGCGCACCTAACTGGCGCCGAATTGCCTTAATTGTTATTTGAAAACGGACTTTATGCTGTGAGAGACACTGTATATTATAGATTATTACGTCAAAATAGCGAGCCACGCGCTACCTACCACTAGCCGTATTCTATGGTCGCCGACAGCCTCGTGCGGGGGTGCCTAGTGAACGCCGCGCTGCGATATATATGAAATTTTACAACTGCGTTGATCCTGTGCTAGTCTGGTGCCGAGACGGTTTAGTGGACTATGTTACCCATAAACTTTGCAAAACTGGTTTAAATATGATATGAATTTTGATGATTCATTAATCATCTTTCTATAGGCGCTACCGAATCAAGGCGTGTGGGATATGCGTGGCAAACAGTTTTTCATGGGCGTTGAAATCCGCGTTTGGGCCATTGCATGTTTCGCACCTCAGCGCACTGTCCGGGAAGATGCTCTCAAGTGAGTTATAATAATATAATAGTGTAAAAAAGCTTAACCCGTCTCCAAAATATTTCAAACTTCTAAGTGTTCTCTGGGTTTAAGAAACTTATCAGATTCTATACTTTTTTTTGTTAATGCGATGGAAATCCCTTTGGATCGTCAGGTGAGTGGTGAGGGCCATTCCTCCGGTGTGTCGGACTTGCACCGACTAAAACCACCGGGGTGAAAGCACTGCCTAATCTTCGCCTTCGCTGAGCCTTGGCTTTAGGCAGGTCTCCTCTCTGGGAGGGGTTGTAAAACTTCACCCTCACTACCTCTCATTGCGGCAGCGTGTTGGCACACACCTCCCCCTCCGCTAGATAGCGGACGCCCTCAAAGTCCACCACTAAGATCAGATTCTAGACTAGAATCTAAGGCAAGATAATGTTTTGTCATTCCAATTTGTCTAGACAGTGAACGGGAAAAAGAATCCAATGTCATTGAATTTTTTTATTTTACAATTTCTGTTTTGTCTTTTACAATTTGAATAATTGATTAAGTGATAGTGGTTTTCAAAACACTCCAATATTTAGTATTTTGTAACAACCAGTTTGCTTGTAATGTTATTATCATCTAAATAAATTGTTCTCCAGAAATTTTACCCAACAACTGCAAAAGATATCTAACGACGCCGGCATGCCGATAATCGGGCAGCCGTGCTTCTGCAAGTACGCGACTGGGCCGGACCAGGTTGAGCCCATGTTTAAGTACCTCAAGTCTACATTCGTACAGCTACAACTTGTAGTCGTTGTTTTGCCGGGGAAAACACCAGTTTATGGTACGTATGCTAATATTATCGTGTACTACGCAAGTATATCACATTCGATAAAAAAATCTACAGTTCTGATTTCCGTATTCTTGGGATTTCTTTTTTGTGTAAATTCTGCTTATATTTTTGCTGTGGTTATAATAAATTAAATATTTTTTAATAATTGTGATAAAAACGTTATACATAATTTAAAATCTTTTTTCAGTATATTCAACCAAGTTTAGGATTTTAATAGTTTTATTTATTTAAAGTTAATACGGTTTTAGACAATCTTCTCGAGAAATATATTTTACATTTAAACTAATTGTCAATGTCGACCAAAATTGTAAACTATAGATATAAGTACTACAAAATTTAGTAGGTTTTAGCATTCAGTATTTTCAATTTAATTACAGTATACATTTTCTTTTTAATGTAATTCATAGCTATTTTAGTGTCGTTTTGCCTAAGATATGTACGTATAGAAAGGCTAGTCCTGTCTGTAACTACTTGAACTAAAAACATGTAATTTGGATACTGGGTTGTTTTTATGATGTAAGTAACGACTAAGAGCGGTTATTTTGATATTCCACCCATAAGGGAGTGAAATAGGGGTTGAAAATTTATTTAAAATCTATCTATATTGATGTAAACACTACTTGATATTTCCCTGTTTTTTGTTAGAAATAAAAGTCTCCAGTTAGATATTTTTGTACAATCAAACCACAGGGAAGCTATAGGTCTCTAAACTTTAGTGACTTGCTTTCTTTTTCTACCCGCACGATGCCGGGTGACCGCAGCTAGTAACGCGCATTTACTCGACAGCTGAAGTGAAAAGAGTTGGCGACACAGTGCTGGGCATGGCGACGCAGTGTGTACAAGCGAAAAACGTCAACAAGACCTCGCCGCAGACGCTCAGCAATCTCTGTCTCAAGATAAACGTTAAACTCGGTGGCATCAATTCGATTCTCGTTCCGTCTCTTCGGCCAAAGGTAACAAATTTATTGAGCTAGTCACAGTTCATTTAACAGACTATTTTGTTTGTTTTGAATTTCTTATTGTTGAGTTTATATTTCGATAGTATTATTATCATTACTCTGAAACTATCTCTAAGATTTTTCAGATTAAATGTGGAGTTAGACAATACAGGCTCACCGCTAAAGGGAAATATTGTGAGGAAATCTTTATGCTCCTCAGCTATTCAGAAAATATGTTTGAGTGCAATTGAATCTTGTTGTCAATTCTTTTATACTTTGTTTTATTTAAAGTTATTTATGACATGGCAGTAAAAACAAACTTAAACATGATTTATCATTGTCGAAATAACAGTGACTGATAATTATTTCACAACGTTATCCATAAAATGTAGCCATGATTTTGATGAGTATTACGTGCGCACAGGTGTTCAATGAGCCGGTGATATTCCTGGGAGTGGACGTGACGCACCCGCCAGCCGGCGACAACAAGAAGCCCTCGATAGCGGCTGTCGTCGGCTCTATGGACGCGCACCCCTCGCGGTATGCCGCCACGGTGCGTGTGCAGCAGCACAGGTAATGCACTTCTCTAGTTTACGATAACGATCACTACGGAGAGGTCAAGCTTTATCTCTGTTTTTTATAGAAATTGTAATCTATACTAATATTATAAAGCTGAAGAGTTTGTTTGTTTGTTTGTTTGTTTGAACGCGCTAATCTCAGGAACTACTGGTTCGAATTGAAAAATTCTTTTTGAGTTGAATAGACCATTTATCCAGAAGGCTTTAGGTTATATAATATCACGATGCAATAATTAGGAGCGAAGAAATAATGGAAAATGTGAAAAAAAAAAACGGGGAAAATTATTCATCCTTGAGGGCTTCCATTGCGTGCGCTGCAAAAACGGTTCAAGATACCAAAAATATATGTAAGAAAGCATTATTCCTCTTGATATGATCTAAAAAAATGTCCACGACAGTATATGTCTATCTTTTAAGACTAAGTCACTAGAACCGTTTTTATGGTAAACAAATTTGGTCGACATTAATGCGTTATTTGTTAAGAGTTGTATCAACGTAATAATATTAATCTTTATCCAAATAAATGTGTTGTTGATTAAGAGTATTTAATTGTAAACAAAATTGTCTTTGACATCACTTAATTTCAATGAACATCTTAGAAGATATTACAAAACCTTATATAGCAAAACAACGTTTGCCGGATCAGCTAGTAATGTATATGAACAAGAATTAATGTTTTGATGGTTCATGCTTTGTGCTACACACGAATGTAGTGGGAGAGTGGGTGACTTCATATACGTTTGCTCTTGGCCGAACAATCCTGGCCATGTATGTTGTTTGGAGGTGCGCTGTACTATGGATCTCCAATAGTCTAGCCGATGCTTGGTGCGCGTTCTCGTTAATCACCGTGATGGTTAGGATTTTGATTTGATCAATTCAGTATAGAGGAAACTTCCCACGGGACCTAACTCCATCCATTTTACTATGCACAACTATACTTTCGATGGTTTCCTTACGCCATGTTACATATCCAAAGTACTGAAGGATTGTACAGTTGACTTTGCTAAAAATGCATCTCTTGAGTGGGACATGCGTCCTTCCTTTTTCAGGCCATTGTATGTATATGTTTTAAGACTGGAAATATGTATGTACTCCGAAGGTACCATCATAAGTTTAGTGATATCAGTCTGATGAGTGTGTGTGTGTGTGTCTTTCAATAACAGAATTTTACTCTGGATAATGTTGTACTTATACTTGTTCGACTGTTTTTTATTGTTTTGTAATGTGTTGGCCACTGGCAGCCCTTAATACAAGGTGTCTCAAAAGTAAATTCACATTTGCTTATCTTATTACGCGAAAGCAACTATTCTGAGGGGCCCGGGGGGTATGTCAGTCGGTAGTCTGGCTCTTGGGAATTTAGTCGCTATGGAGCGTTTCTCTGGTGCGGACCGTGCGTTGTGCTTACGTGAGTTTTACAAAAACGGTAATTCGGCGACTGTAGCGCGTAGAAAATTCTGCAGTATTCGACATATTCGTCACTTAAATGATGCGCCTAGCACTCGACTCATTGCAAAATGGGTTGAGAAGTTTGAAGAGACTGGGTCAACTCTGGAGAAACCAAAATCTGGGCGGCCAAGAACATCAAGAACAGCCGAAAACGTGGACAGTGTTACTCAGTCTATTCGAGATGATCCAAACCTCTCGATTCGGAAGCGTGCTGTTGCTTTAAATGTGCACAGATCTTCATTATGCCGCATTTTACACAAAGGTTTAAAGCTGCACCCGTACAAAATTCAGTTAGTGCAAGAACTGAAGCCTCAAGATGCTGGTCAGAGGCTTGCCTTTGTAAATCAGATGATTGAGCGCTTTCCAACGTTCACCAACATCTTGTTTTCCGATGAAGCCAATTTTCACCTGAATGGGCATGTAAACAAGCAAAATTGTCGTTATTGGAGTGCAACCAACCCAAAACTAAAACATCAGAAACCGCTACATTCACCCAAAGTCACCGTATGGGCAGCGATGTCGGCGCGAGGAATTATCGGCCCTTACTTTTTTGAAGATGGAAGGGGACGCACACTCACAGTGAATTCAGAGCGTTATGTGGAGATGTTAGTTAGTTTTTCGTACCCCAACTGCAAAACTTTCCTGGTTACAACCAAAGAACATGGTTCCAGCAGGATGGAGCAACTTCACACACGTCCAACAGATCTCTGCCTCGAGTTCGAGAAATTTTTCCGAACAAATTAATCTCCAGGCGAGGTGACATAAATTGGCCTCTACGGAGTCCCGATTTAACGCCTATGGATTTTTTCCTGTGGGTTTATGTCAAATTAAAAGTTTACGCTAATAAACCGACTTCCCTGGCACAATTAAAAGAAAATATCCGTCATGAAATGGCAGCCATCACGGAGACTACCTGCCGAGCTGTCATAGGCAATTTTAGTGCCTGACTAAATGAATACCGAGAGCGCAACGGTTTACATTTGGACGATGTTATTTTTAAAAAATAAATTCCCAAACAATGTACTTCAATATAAAATAAACATTTTTTCAATAAAGCTAAGACTTTTCTTTTAAAAAAAGATTTAAATGTGAACTTTCTTTTGAGACACCTTGTATTATAAAAATAATATCGAATTTTACTTACATTAGACGTCTGATTGTATTGGCTTCCAATTTTAATGTTCGATATAATGTCGTGATGAAAAAGCAACGTTACATACGTTTTATAGACAAGAAATAGTGCACGAAATGAGCAGCATGGTGCAGGAGCTGTTGATCATGTTCTACAAAAGCACTGGCGGCTTCAAGCCACACCGCATCATAATGTACCGCGACGGCATCTCTGAGGGACAATTCATACACGTCCTGCAGCACGAACTAACTGCAGTTAGAGAAGCTTGTATTAAGGTCAGTCTTATCATTAATTCTAGTATTTAAGACATTTATGTCAGATTTTTTGCTGCTGGAAGCATTTTTCACTCGTTAGATGCTTACGGCATGATGCAAGTAGAACCTGATTTTTTTGTGTAATAAGGATTTGTATGTGACTCTATCATATAAACCTATATTGTTATATGGCATTAACCTTTTGCACTCCGAGTGTTTTTTTGGCTTCAGCGTGCAGAAACTCAGATATATTTTTGCTTTAGAGCATCTGCAAAATGAAGTAACTAAAAAAGATTTATTTGGAAATGTTTGGACATATTTGGTTTTGCCAATAATCGCCTGCCTCGCAGTTCGCTTCTACATTCGCTCTGCGAACAGCTAAGGAGTGGAATATGCTTCCAGCGACCATATTTACGCGGTCTTATGACTTGGGAGTCTTTAAGAGAAGAGTGAATAGGCATATGTTGGGCAGACACGATTCATCGTCAGACTTATCTTCACTTTCCACCAGGTGTGATTGAGGTGAAGCGTCCGCCTGTAAATTATAAAAAAATGTCCTATACGGATATTGCGGTTAAATTATTGCCTACTAGCTGTACCCGCAACTTCATCCGCGGGGAATAGTGGTTTTGCGTAGCATTTTATATTATTTAGGCTATTTATTTTACAAATATGACACATACGTATAAATCAGTATTCGCATGCGTGTGGCACAGTTGGCTGCCCATTCATGTAACCACACAGGCATATTTCCCGACCTACACCGCGCGACTGTACAGCGCTCATTGTGTACGGCGCGGTGCTTGGCAAGTTTCTTACTCGCGTTAACTTCAATTTCACATTTTGTAATGACTCCCTAGATGTTACATAACTCTAATATTTTGTCTGTTGTCGCAAACTTATAAAGCATTCACATAAATCTTACCTAATTCCATACAAACTTACATCCCCTATTTCTTATTGTTATTTTACACCCTCAAGGGTAAAACTTTTTCAAACTTTGAATATCATATTTATTTATATCGATTAAACAGCCAAAAAAATACATTTCTTTTAGCTCGAAAAATACATCTTTCGCCCGCCCCCCCCCCCCCTCTTCAACCCTTTTTTCGCCAAACCAAATTTCATTGAAATCGTTAGTGTAGTTTTGGCGTGTAAGCGCGACAGAGAGGCAGAGTTACTTTCGCATTTATAATAATGAGGATTTTCGCCATTTTTGATAAGGGAAATATATAATATCCATAACATCCTTAATTTAAACAATTTGTGGTATTTTTCAGTTGGAAGCAGAATACAAGCCGGGTATCACGTTCATCGTGGTCCAAAAGCGGCACCACACGCGGTTGTTCTGCGCCGACAAGAAGGAGCAGTCGGGAAAATCTGGCAACATCCCCGCCGGCACCACGGTGGACCTCGGCATCACACACCCCACAGAATTCGACTTCTATCTCTGCAGTCACCAAGGAATTCAAGTGAGATTTAAGGCTTAGATTTATAAACGATACTTTGACATCGCTTAGCAAAGTGCTCAGAAAATAAATTGCTCTTTGACAGAAGATGTATATATAATAGAAATAGAAACTTGAGTACAGCGTATTTATTGAGCCAACAACAATTTTATAAAATCTGTGACTTATCCTTTGATATTCATTGAGTAATGTACATTGTAATGTCGTAGTGAATTCTACGCAAAGTCAAAGAAGTCTCTATAAATCTCAATCTAACAACTGTTTGAAATGAAGTTCTTTAACTATCTACTAGCTGTCCCGGCAAACGTTGTTTAGCCATATAAGTGTAGGTAATTTCTAGTGTAGACAAAAAATAACTAACTTATTGTGTGTAAGGATAAAATAAAAATTAAAAAAAATGTTAAAGGTGGACAACTTTTATCACTTTGGGGTATGAAAAATAGATAGACTCAGACTTACTGAATATGCATATGAAATTTGGTAAAAGTCGGTAAAGCCGTTTCGGAGGAGTAAGGTGACTAACATTGTGACACGATAATTATTCTTAATATATATAAATCTCCTGTCACAATGTTTGTCCGCGATGGATTCCTAAACTACTAAACCGATTTTAATGAAATTTACACACCACGTGAAGTTTGATCTAATTTAAAAGATAGGATAGTTTTCATCTCAATTCATAGTCGCAATATTATTTTATTGCAAATTATTTGTTTATTATTTAGCAGTCATAATTTACAGTTAGCTCCAACCGATTCTAAAAGATGGCGCTATCCGTTGGATTGAGTCATTATTCAAAAACCAGTCACAACAAAGCGTGGCTGGTCTGCTATAATTTATATGGCAGAAAAACGTTTGCCGAGTCAGCTAGTATATATATATAGAGATGATGACCAAGTGGATAAGTGACCGGTATCCGTGTGCGGCAATGCAAATGGTCATAGGTTCGAATCCTGTTACATACCTCTCGACTTTTTCAGACGCACCGATTGAAGCATCAAATGTTTACCGATGAAGGAAAATATCGTGAGCAAAACCCGCGTGGCATATAACAACTGTAAGAAATGACAAATGTCTAACAGACAGTCTAACAGACTGAGATCGGCAGTCAGCTACGCTAATGACATAAGGGCAAAGTGGATACAGCCAATTACTTATATCTGCTCACCCCGGAATGGATAAAGTTCGACGATATATTATTATTATTGTATTCTTTAGCGTGGTCTGCTAATAAAATTCCTTACGTAACGTTAAAGTATTATTGCCCTCTTTATGCGATTTTTTGTAATTCTTAAATCAAAACCGTTTATAGCGACAGCGACATGTTGTTTAGAACAACATAACAGTTATAATGACCAAGGACAAAGGTCCTGGCAAAATAAAATATGACTTCGTATCTCCAAAATATTATCGGTTGTTACGACTATCGATTTTTACGACCAAATATGAGTAGTCCCTTCACAGTTGTTATAACCAATTTTGACTGTATTTATTTAGGGGACTTTTACGTTTGTACGTATGTTTTATGAGACTTTGACGATGATTTACACGTTATTGTATCTAATTCTAATCGTCAAATATAGACGTAATGTCCCAGAGACACTTTGTGCCTGTAACATTGTTCCTTAGTGAGTACGTGCTCATGACGCTCGTCTTTCAGGGCACATCGAGGCCTTCGCATTACCACGTGCTGTGGGACGACAACCACTTCGGGTCAGATGAACTGCAATGCCTCACTTACCAACTGTGTCACACTTACGTGCGATGCACCCGGTCCGTGTCTATCCCGGCGCCGGCGTACTACGCTCACCTGGTTGCGTTCCGTGCGAGGTACCACCTCGTCGAAAAAGAGCATGACTCCGGAGAAGGCAGTCATCAGTCAGCTTGCAGCGAGGACCGAACGCCCGGAGCTATGGCCAGAGCTATCACTGTCCACGCGGTCACTAAAAAGGTCATGTATTTCGCATAATTACCGGCCATACTCTATTCATAGCTGCTGTTACTCCTGTGACTGAGTCTAGCTCAGAAGATGTCAAGAACGGTTTGCCTTCTTTAAGCTTCGGCTGGGATTTATGTCAGGGAATAGACGCGGTAGGCAGGTGTTTCACTGTCCACAGAAACTACCCAACTAAGAGAATTGGCAGCGGATTAATTTTAATCAATGGACTCTTCAATAAACATCTAATACAAGGTAATCTAATCTTATAAATTTCATGTGAAATATTTTATATTAAACCTTCAATATGTACAATTGTTGAATGTAGTATTTCAACTGTTTGTTACAAATGTTTAAGACAATGCTATTTCGATGTTATTCTAGGTAATGTGTAGTTAGAACTCACCCGTCATGTGTTTTTCATTAATGTCATGTATCCTGTAAGTCTCCTATGAGTTTACATTCAGTTAATAGATTCTATAAATTTCGAATAAGTGCATGTCCATATTTATCTACACTTCTTTTAAGGGACACTACATTCTAGATAAGTAAAAAGAAGAGTGAGAAAAAAATATCAAAAGATAGCCTGACTGTGATAGAAGCAACCATCAGATGGTTTGCGGGACGCGGGGACGAATGGCCCACCAATTAATCATGCATGCCATTTTACATGCCCTAAGAAAGGTAACGTACCAACGGCTAATGTATACCCGACAATTATCTATCCTGTTCTCCGCAGACCGTCTGACGGGCCGCTGTTGTTCATAATCAGGCTATAGTGATTTTTACAGCGTTGAAGTTTTTAATAATGTACATAAATACGAATTGGAATTATTAATGTAATTTTTGTGTGACTATGTAAATATTCCACAGTATATCGCACCAAACGATCTGCCTTAAATACCTGGCCATGTGATGATTTATTATTGATAATGAAATGCCTCCAAGACATATTTTAAGTAGTAAATAATAAAACTGTCATTAGACAAAGATGAAATGGCTGAGTTTATATCGTAATATATTAATTATTTTTGTATGACATCCGTTACGTTTATTATCACTAAATATTTAATTTCTGGTAATGGCTTTAGTTTGATGTGTCTACTGAAAAAACAGCGTTGTAACAAGGTCGAGCAGCGTCACGGGCGGCTCAGAATACCAAACTCGACGCTTCCAATACTGAAAAATTATTTAACTCACACAAGTAAATGCTATTTATCTAATAATTTGACGTAACTATATAGATACTACCAAAGCGTATCCTGCAACTTAGTATGAAATTAATTTACGATTATTTTTTAAAGTAAATTTGTAACACATTCCCGCCGGCGGCTGAATTCGCTGTCTTCGGCATCTGGCGGCTCTGTAAAATCAAATTTGTCTCATAGGGCGGCGCCGTTTGCACGTAATCGCATATCTCTCATTGAGTACTTCTGCCTACTATACCTGCGTTTATTTGCAAACTTTTTTCTTTTCATTAGCAAAAAATACAAATTAAATTCATTTCTTTCATTGTATCATTAATGGTACACGCCGCCCGATGGGTCAATTGTGTATGTACCATAAATGGTACACGCCGACCGATGCAACAGTCCTCAATGGACCATTAATGGTACATGCCGGCGGGAACGTGTTAAATAGATCATTACATGCAGAGATGGGCAAAATGTAATCTGATTAAAGATGAACGATTACAAAATGTAGTCGTAATTTTCATTTTATTTCTCTTAATCATGATTAGTCAATTTAAAACGTTAAGAAATCATAAATGTGTAGCCTTGTAATCTGGGATTTTGTAGTGTTTAAAACATAAATGAGCAAAATGCAGTCATATTAATGGTAAAAAACATAAAATGTAATCGTTAATTATTTTCATTAATCTGATTATATTTTGCCCATCTATGATTACAATAAATGTTATCAACTTATTGATAGGTTTACCATACGTCTCAGTTTGATCATGTTTGTCTCGGTTTTAAGGCACACATCGGATCCTGACAGTCGCGACCCAGCTCTATATACATGTGTATTCAAAGGCCAGTAGCGTGCATTTCTTAGAAGCAAAAAAAAAAGATTCTCGTGTTATCCATGCACATTTAACCTATATATTGGGTTAAAATTTAGTCTAATTGTCATTCTGCGACTCGGAAACGGGTAATTACCAGTTTTTAAGTATATATATTTAATAGAGCGTTTAAAAAATAAAAATTTTTTCCTCGGAACCACGCTCAAAAATTTTGTTTTAATGCCAAAATAGTCCTCTGAAAATATGAGCCCTTAATATTAATATTTAGGTTGTCCGCATCGCACTTTTCGATTTCCCATACAAATAACACAGGACAAAAGTTTTTTTTTTTTATTTCTATACCTAATGAACGATATATTGTATTGCAATACCCATTCATTATTTTTGTAGAGAATTTAACGCTCTACAAAAAAGGTCTGAAGTCAATTTTTGATAAATCAACTCAGTCAAAAGTTATTCAAGATCTAAGTTTAACTTTTTGTTTTTTTGGAAACGCCCTAATATTTAATAAATATCTAAATAAAACAGGGTAATGCTTTTTGTGATTTTATGGGATGCACGCCACTGTCAAAGGCGACCTACTTAGGCGCCTGCGTGTCAAGTTCGCGACTTGACAGCCCCTGCTGGATTGCAGCTGACGAGTCGAGACTGCTAAAATCCGTCGGCTACCTTTAGACATCATTTTTAATACGAGTATATTGTCTCGGTTAACGGTAGCTCCGTTATGCTTTTTAGTATTATCGGAATATATTTTTCTTCGTCATATCCCGCTTCTCACTCTTATCCCGATTTAGAATTTGATAATAATGGTTAGCCCACTAACTATAATAGTTTATGAAATAAACTATTTATTATTATTAATAAAAATGACAGACACTTTAAATTTTAAGATATAAATAGTTTTTAACTAATTGACTCCCAAACACTTAATCTAAATAATTACGTAATGTGCATGTTATGAAGTATAGTGGTTTAGGAAGGTACATGTTGACAGAAATGCTAGACTTAGGCTAAGGTCGCACTGTGCGGCGCGGAGCTGTGACGACGCGGCGCCGGCTCAATATTACTCTTTTTCAGAGATGGTCAAAATGTAATCAGATTAATGTTTAACGATTACAAAATATAATCATAACTTCCTTTCTTAACATTAAGGAGTCATAAATTTGTATGAAATAGAGGATTCCCTAGTGTTTAAACATAGATGGGCAAAATGTGATATATTAATGATGAAATGTAATCGTTTTTTATTAATCTAATTACTTCTTGTCTATATATGCTTGTTTGTAAACACTGCAATATACGGCTACGGAATAAAATGTCAATGTTAAAAATAGAGCAATGAAGTCGCGCATTGGTTCGCGCCGTGTCGCGTCGTGCAGCTTAATCTTGTCTCATTTATCATAATAATCATTGAAGATTATTTAGTGGAACAATTTTCTATAACAGATACATATATACCTATATTTTTAAATCGTTTAAGTATTTACTTAGTAAAAAAAAGATTGGTTTTAAACGCGAAAACAGCCCTGGTATATTAGGCAAAGCTATGAAGGATATTTAAAAAACAAGACTTATAGATTTCAGTTGTGAATCGGATAGTAGATTAGATGCATGCTACAAATCCAGATGAAAGAAAACGCACGTCTTAAAAAGTCGTATTAAGTGTAAGTACAAAATTGATTCTATGTATTTTAAGGCTATGGTGGCTGGAAACGGTAGTGGTATACATGCACTGAAAAGCGAATGGTCGTAGGTTCGAATCCCGGCTTGTATAACTAGGTTTTTCTAGATTAAGTACGGGCTAGAGCACCACGTGCGCGGCAGATATATGCAGCAAAGAGGTATTGCGTGCAAATATTATAATCTGTACAAAATGTATACAATTATTAATTTATCTTTGCTTAATATGAAAAAGAAAGCCATGTGATTCTTGAGGGTTACTAATATATTGTGTTTTAACAAGAAAAAACATTTAAAAAAATTATACTGTGATCTTGAGATTTAAAACCAATATACATTTATATTTAAAATGTACTACGCAGACAATCTATTGTTAAGCTTCTAAAAAAATATGACAGGTGTTGCTTTTGCGTATATGCCACTCGAATAATGAATAGATTAACGTAATTAGTCCGCTCGGGTTCAAAGATTACTTAATAACACAGATATTATTCTGGGGTCCGCCTAAAGTTCGGTTTAATAGGTATATTTTTCATTATAATAAATGATACATTGAGTTCATAGAGTTTTATAACTACGTTAGGATTTTATAACGCTTAATTATTGATAATAGGAGATGATATAAAATAACGGTAGGTATTTAGATCATTTAGAATATTCACACAGCTTGGTGTGCCAGCAATATGGTTTACGTTTGAAGTGGACTTAGCGCGGTAAGTAGATAAATTAATATAAACGAGAAAGTAGTTATGTAAAGCTAGCATTTATAACTAGTTAGAAAAGTTACGTTTGCTATATTATTATTCACTTTATAACTGTTTTATTGACACTTATGACATTATGGTCCGACCTACAATTTTACGATAGTAATGTGTCTTCAACGGCGATGCCCTTTATATATTAATGTCAATATATACCTACATGTTCTCACTCGTCAGCGCTATTGATGTATGTTTTACAAACAATAAAACCTAATATATTGTATATTGATCGTCCTTATGTTGCCGCACTTCTAAATTATAATTACAAGGACGTTTCACAAGCGCAGTTAATATTTCAATCTGACTAATTTGCAATAACAGTCTTGTATAGAATATATTCTTACAATGAGGAAACAAATATTTTTAAAATACAAAAGTTATTGTTATTCATTACCTTCATAATATGACATTTAGGTAGAGGCAGCAAGTATCAACGCAGCTTTTCGTTTAACCACTCTAAAGCTCTTTGTCATTATGTATAATAATTTAAAATATCACGCACATCGTGTTGGAGGGAAGTTTGTTTTACATATTGTATTTAGCGGTTTTATTTTAATTTGTGAAATAATAATGACTATCGTTCAACTAGACCGCCTCTGGATCCGAGCGGTACAGTATTAACTGTGTCGCAAAATTTCTCCAACATCCCAGCGTCCGCGCGGCGTCTACCCGACGTCTGCATAATTCTGTATAGATGGTAACGGTAGAATTCGGTTTACGTCAGGAAGAGGCTAATTATTTTAAATTACAAATTTAAAATATACTCTGTACATAATGTTCAGTTTTAACTAACGAGATAGCAAGCCGAGCTGGCTACCGAGGCGGTCTAATGGACGTTAATTATTAGTGTTGTATTGCAAAAAAAAACCGAATTAGCTACCAATATCCTTTTTCATAACTATTATGTTTTATTGTATGAATATTTTTATTATAAGTATTTAGCCCTTTGTTTATGCAGACTTAGATTGTCTTTCAGTTTCATTGTATGACAAAAAATTCTTACAATTAATGGTCACCACCAACTGGAACGGATTATACTAGAACTGTTATCGTTCTGAAATTTGCAACAAAATGTAGTATGGAATGAATTACTGTAAGTTGAAACACGCTCGTTACACTGTGCGCTTTTGAAGGCGTATAAAATTTTACGAACCCATGCGCTTGGACAGCAAGTAACATTGTGATTGCCACGGCCGCATCGTCGTCTGGACCTTACTCAAAGTAATATTCTATCGACGATAACGCTAGTCACTAATGCATTGGTTCCATCTGTAATAGATATTTGATACAATGTCACGGTGAATATTTTTGGTCGCTTACCAAGCTGATCCTAGGGCAATAGCACCACTAACTTATTTTTCGATAGCGACGTGAATCCTATACATTTTCGGAATTTTTACTAGTTTTATCGCCGATAAAATATTAGTTTGCTTAAGCCCTGTTATGTGCCGTGCTAGTGGGTGGAAACACGTGGATAATGCTTTGCTTGTTGACGAGTGTTTGTTTTCAGTGTGCGGGATAGGAAAGTTGCTGAAAGTTTTATTGCCTTTATGTTGAGTGAATGTAGTTTAGAAGTATTTAGCACATAGTAACGGTAACTTTTCTGGTCATATTGTTTTATCTTAAATGAACGCCATGTTCTTGTAGTACGTGTTACAGATTAAATTATCGGTTTGCCCCGGTCAGTGCGATCGCGTTGAAGTGAGTAGTTTCGATGTTGTGGTATTGGCATCTTGAATTTATTCTAAATAATAACTGCCTTTCAATATCCCTATGAAGTGTTTAGTGCCTGATCAAGTTTCTCTATTCATTAATGTTTAATAGAATTAGGGAATATTATGACAAATATGTTGAAAATATTCATATATTTGTCTATTTGTTAGTAGGCTATATTTTCTTATTTGGTTGCTGTTTATTTCTGTGTCCTGTGACACGTATCTGTTGCCAAATAGAATGTGCACTTAAAACGAAACAATATAATACTATATAAGATATATTTTGTAATAAGTTATTTTAATGTAATTTTAGATCTAAACAAGGGATAAATCATTCTTAGTTATAAGTGCATTTTAATTCAGTATGATCTTCATAATGTGTTCTTTTGTAATTATGAGCAATTCAATGAACTAAACCATCCGTTTTCATTCATAATTACTGGTTATTATTAGTTATTGATTAAAGAAAATAATAGCAGTCGTATTTCGAGTTTTAAGGGTGAATATACAAAGAGACTAAGTTATGTAAGATGTTTCACATATCAGTATGAAAAGATGTGTTATTTGATGATTACAACAAAAACGTCTTATAGTATGAGCTATCCGTATGATTCCTAACTCACAAGCGTTTTACAAAGCACAACAATTATAAGTTATATGTGCTTTTTATTATTTTGTAGTTCATTACTAACGCTAAAATTACTTAAACCAAGTTTAACATATTAACTCCCATTTTGCAAATTAAGTTTTCAAATTTATAAACCATAAAAACTATAACAGTCATATTGAAATTTCTACCAAATTTTAATATATTTTTTATAATATTGTTCTTTTTTTAGTAAGAAATAGTGAATAATCAAAATAAATCAATCACATTTAAGAGTACATTCCGCAAGATTACAAAGGATATTTTTGGGCGGCGTGGTTAGGTTTAGCAAGTGTCTGTGACCACAGTAGCGGAAAACTCCTAATTAAAATACCATTGGTTAACTATTTTATTGTTGTTCATTTTATACTCCTTGAAATATTAACAACAATGAAATTAATTAATGACATTTAAATTAAGAGCTTTACACTGCTGGGCTCGAAGAACCTTATTAAATCTGATGACGCTGTTACTGGTTTAAAAAGTTTAACAAATGAATAACTGGACGTTTCACCTTTTGAGTTTAAGACCAACAGTGACCCGAACAAATAGAATATGCTATTAATTGATACTAGTAACGATCTAAATATAATACTTATACGTCTTAAGAGCTAAACAATGATTTTAAACAAGCGATTCAAGATTTTTTATAGTACGAATTGTAATAGTAGTGTAAATTGTATTATTATATTGTAATTTGGGATTCTGTTTTCTCGGGTTTTTAATATCTATATATCATTGTTATTATATTTCAGATATAAAAAAAATATTACTTTGTCACTACGTGACAACTCAAAAGATCAAGTAATAAACGACAATATATATTTAAGAAATTATCACTAACTGTATACATATGTAAATTATATTCAACAATTCCAATAATGAGCGTATTAATCCTTTCTGTAAGGTAATAATTGTGTATTAACGCCGCACACAGGCACGCGTCGGGTCATCAGGATCAATATCTTACTTTTGATAACTCATTATTATGGCTGGACTATACCTGAGGCTTGTAGAGATACCAAAAATTTGTACAACATACATTCGGAAATATATCAAATATTTTATCTGAGAATAAATATCATGGTTTTTACGTATTTGTGAATACAATATTCTCATAATAGAATCCCTAACTATAATTAACTAGATTGAAGTAGTCTTGAAGAAGTCTTGGGTGCTTTGAGTCTGAAAAAATATCAAGTGATTCTGTGAAGTTTAACCGTGCTTAGTTAAAATGTAAGATTATCTTAATTATGTAATTATTTGCATTAATTGTAACAGGTTTTTGCATATACAAAATTGCAATTCGTGATCAAATACCTTCTAATAACGATTCTAGTTCAAACGACATGAACCATTCTTGCCTAGTTATTTGTAAATATTTACAATAATACAAACTTGAAAACAAAAATTAAAGAATAAGTTATGGTATAATTCAGTTTTGTTGAACTTTCTGTGTAGATTAGCGCCATTTTTATTAAACATTTCTTTACTAATAAGTCTGAAATTTCAAGTAAAAATATTTATATTCCGTGAAGATATAACAAATGATTAAAAAAATGTATTAATAATTTACTAATTATTATATCATTGCACAAGTAAAATGTGATAATATATAATTCCAAGTTACCGATTAAACAGGCAAAATCCCGGCAGATGGCGTCCTAATTGAATACCATGTTTCAAACATAAAAATAAAGAACGACAGTAGCGCCTGTAGATCTAATAGACAACCCCAAGCAGTTATATTACGGCAGAAGATTATATGCAAGTGGTCATATACTTGATTTTCATTCGGTCCGTGATCAATGTACTCATATTAATAGAAAATGATAATAGAGGATATATGTCCTTAAATTAAATTGTTCTCTGGGTAGAATCAAGAACCATTTATAGTACAAGATTTGAAAATATTAAAAAGTATGCGTGTAGATGTGAACTGCAATGGCCCTGGTTAAAAATTAGATATATTTTTTTAAATATTAAAAACACGGAGTTCCTGGTACGTATTATTAATATGTCATATTTTTTAGGTACATGAACTCTGGAAACTAGGCAGACAGCTATACTGAAATGGTTCATGTCATTTGCTTCTAAATCAATAATGAGTAATTGTTAATAACCTATGCACTGCCTTTGTAAATATTGAATGACAATATAATTATTTTTTTAGTAGATATATTAACTTGTCTCAAATCAAATAATATTGAAAATAATATGCGCTTTATGACATGAATTTTTATATAATATATTTGTTAAAACTTCGTTTTTTTTATGTGACAAAAATACATATTTGTGTCGCATAAAAGGTTGAGGATTGCCATTTTTGTTTCATAGCATAACTATACCACAGTAGGAAATAACATTCACTTGAATTTATTAAAAAAATTGTAAAGGTTTCAACAGTAAGAAAAATGAGTTACAACGACGACTGTCTTACATGAAAATGTTGGAACTATGTCAAATGGTAGTTTATTTTTTATAACAATAAAATATTTTTATAATAACAAGCTTTTGCCGCAATGTAAACCTTTACTTAACTTAAAACTGGTATTGTAATAAGGTCGAACGAGTCATCCTAGTAGTTAAGATCTTTATTCGAACCTGAGTAATTTATTAAATATGATAGATTTTTCTATAAAAATATGTGTTCTATGGGCAGTGTATTTTTTTGCTACCTTCTAGTAAAATATCCAGTTTGCATCATTTGTGTTATCATTACACCATTCGAACCTGATGTAGTGATCATTTCTTAATATTGCACATTTTGTACTAACACGTTCGCTACCAGCGCCGCATATATGCGTCGTCTCAGTTCTTGTATTTGAGCCCGCCGCCGCAAATGAGCGGCGTGTTTACTTTTTCCAGTTTATCACAAAATTCTTACACTTATTTTTCTCCGAAACAGTTGTAACGGCCTGTAAAAGGACATAATAGATTCAGACTGACCTTGGTCTGGAGATAATTAAGTTTTTTTTTTTTATAAATATAATATTAAAAAATTCAATGTCATTTAAAGTCATAAAAAAAAATCCATGGGCTGTGGTTCAAATTTTTTTTCTCAAGCGCCGGTAGCGAATATGTTAATAAAATCTAAAGTTCTATTAATATCTAGTTTGTGATTTAAGTGTGCATGATTGTGTAACAGGTTCGAAATGGGCAATACTGTATTTGCATGTTAAGTACGCTAAAACTGATTTATATTTCGACAAATACTGTACGTTAATTTTCAACGCTGTCACAATATTTACGATAAGGAGCACTGCGCTTATTAATAGCAATATGATTATTTTTCAAGCAATGACAAAGCAATAATCATTTATATATTGATATACATAATAATAATCATAAATTTTTATGAAAATTATCTACAGTAGATATATTTTATTTACCAGTATAGTTCAGTTTTTTATAGCTGTCGAAAATGGTCAATGTGTCATTTTCTTGGGAAGCTCTAAATGGAACATGAATAAATTGAAACACTTGAAGCATATTAAAATACAAAACACAGGCAATTCTGATTTAGGTGACAGCTGACCTTAGTGTGTTTTTCTAATAAATTATTTATTTATATATTAACTTTCTAATACTTACTTTTTTCCACAATGGAGTATCTGACTTATTTTATAGTCTAATTTTTGTACAATCTCAATTTATTATCTATTTTCACACCGCTACGGAAGCTTTTTTGTCCTTTTTTAATTTATTTATATGATCATTGTATATAATACTAGCTAAGATGCTTGACGTTGAATTTTAAATAGAAATAATTTGCCTCCTTTGTTGTTGACGTCCAAAAACGTTAATAAGTTTTTTTTCTATTCAAAAATCTTAATACGTTTCCATGGTGGCTTCAAAATCGACGGATTTTCAAACACTTTCAACCCATATTTAACCCCCTTAATGTTAGTACATGTATTCAAAACCTGCATTTAGTGAATATACGTCATACAAAAAACTCGAATGTTCAATTTTCATATTTCTAGCTTTATTATTTTAAATTCTATGATGATATCTCTGTCAGGCCAAATATATATATGTATATAGATTGACTATTTTTACTTATCAAAAACACGAGTTTTTAATATGTCGGTTTTCGACAGCTATGAAAAAATCGAAAAAATATACTTTGGATATGTTATTATTCTTAATTCTTTTGTATTTTTCATTGTTTATTTACCATTGCGATCCACAAAAAGTGTTCGTAGACTCGATAATTTTTACACTTGTAATACAAAGATACTTAACCGGCGGTCTGCCGTAGGTTCAAATATAATTTTACTAAAGTTACTCTTTATTATTCAATAAACGCTTTTGAACTGCCTCACGAGTCCTTACCAAGTCTTCCTTCTTGATGTGTTACGCGACCTAACAGCGATGAATTGTTGCACACTTCATGCTAACGATTTATTCATTATCATTGTTTGTTGTATTAGTATTACTTTAGCACAAATATAAATTAAATTAATTCTCACCATTAAATTAATAATCAATGTGAAATAAATATTTACTACCATATTTTGTACAAATTGTTTGTAGTAGTAATGAATATCTTGTTCTGATTTAATCTATACATATATCACTCGTACGAACCTGAAATAACGTCAAATTATTTAAAGCAATAACATATTAGGTAATGAAGCAAGTTAATGCGCGCGGCAGTCCCTCTGAGGCCAAAAATATTTAGGTTGTTATACCGCCTTTAGTTGTTAAGTTATTTTTCGTGTTTAATTATATTTACTATTTTTCGTTTTCTGATATTTAATATCAGCTTACGATAACTGGTAGAAGTTTGGCCAAAGTAAGCAAATTTAGCAAAACAGTGCACTGTAAATTGCAAATGCTACAGAAAAATGACATTAAAATATATCTAAAGCCTGTTTGATGTGACATTTTTTTATCTACCAATAAATAGATTTTCTCGTTTATATTTTATACCCTTGCAATTTTCATGCATAAATTACTAGACCATAAAAGCTCATCTAACTTTGGTCTCTATCAACATTACTTGAGCCACTGGTTCTGGTGACCTCATTTCATATATTCATAAAGTTATTTTATATTTAAAGTCTTGATAGAAATTTAAAACCCTTCTATTTTTTCTTCTTCAGAAGTTTTATTCAACATTTTTCATCGCAACAGAAAAACGGTAATTTAAATGTTACAAAAATCAGCATTACTTTGTCCAAACTTCTGTTTACATGTGTATTTTTAATTTTGTTATTTCATGAATTTGCATAGATAAAATTAATATTTTTTATTTTAAACGGACCATGCCTTGTGTGTTTGTTAAACTTTTTGTAATTATTTTTGCACATGATTTGCTTTGATTGTGTAGACTCCACCAAGTAAGGTTTTTGATGTGTATAATAGATAGTAATGTATTCCAAATTTCTTCGTGCAGGGTAAATCACTTCCACCTAAGGATTTATAGGCCGCGATATTGTTGTATTGTAGTGCTCAATCAGCCTATTCGATATACTATTATGCAATTAAATGTTCTGTCCTTAATATGTTTTTTTTACTATTCTGTCAAAAAACTATAAAATTAAAATGGCGCATATTGATTTTGAACGTATTAAGAAAACAGCGGGCAATAATAACTCCGATGAAAACGAAAACATGGGCACGGAAACGTCGGTTCCACGATTCCATGGGAGAAGTTGATTTACTGAGGAAATGAAACTGTTTATATGCATCCATGAGCATCGTTATGTTCAAAGTAGGAAATGCTTTATAAGGTGTTGCGAGACGTGGTTTTATCAGCGACTATGCGCAAATATACGTCGGAAGGCGTATTTAATAGTATATAAAAATAATTATTATAATAGGTTGTGATAAGTTGCTGAAATAGTAATTTTAGTCGTGGTTTGGTTATAATTAAATTAAACGCAGGTATTATTACATAAATTTTATTTCCCAAATTGTAAATAGTGAAAATATTCTATAAGGAAAGCTAAGCATCTTATAAAAATATCATTCTGATTCAGTGTAGGCGCCTAATGACGTCGGCGAGTCTCGTTTTACAATCCTTCCACAAAATATTTTAAAGAGTGATTAAGTGTTTTACCTTTAGTTTTTAATAGATGCTTTAATTTTCAGTAAAAGTTTTAAAATTAGCACAAAGCGGCTAATACAGAGTTTTAGAAAAAAAAAAAAATGTTTAACAATTTCTTTTACGTTTTGGAATGCATTTATCCTAATACACAAATTATAAACATTTGATTACATTAAGCGTTCGTTTAGCAGTCTCAGTTATACAAATTACTCCCAAACTGTGAGCCACGCCGCAATTATCAACACTCTTACAATAAGCTTAGTCACAAAAACATACAACAATAAATTGTAGTTGCCGGCTATGTTAATGTCGTGCAAAAGGAATGCTAGAGCCTTAGGTCTCATCTCCACGCGGGTGTTTGTTGTTACGTTTGCTGCTAACATATATAACTGCCACGTGTACTCGTTTCTCTTCAGTAACCGACCACTTATTTTTGGCTTATAGATCAACGTCGCCAATAAAAAAAGACTTAACACATCAAATCTTTTGACAGAATCATCATCAATGTGCTGTTTCAGGTAGCTGCTATTGTATTCGATTGTTGCCGCGAGAAAGACACTCGTGGATGTGAACCTTTACTCTTCAAATTAGTGAGATAAATGAAGTAATGCGCTAACGCGGGTGTGCCCCCGTCTCTCCTAAAGCGACAACGTCATTAACATACTCGTCACCTTTTTTTTTGTTTATTAGAATTGTTGAATAAATCTTAAATAGCTTACTTTCAGATAGATTTCAAATGAGTATATGATCGGCTATGAATAAGAAAAGCTTAACCGTTTTTAAGTGCCACTGCCTTATTGCACATGTGTTCTGTGAAACAGTCCTCAGCTTAATGACAAAGTAAAACAAACTTTATACCTAAAATCAAACCGTCTAATATTGATCGAAACTGTATTAACTGATCTGCAATTTATTTTCGAGGCAGTTGTCTAGTTAATTACGGATAACTCAATTCTATCGTATTACTAGTAAAATAAGAGATAATAAACTTAAAAGAGTTTTCTTAAAGCAATTTTTTTAAAGTGTTTTAAAATAAAAAAATGCACAACATATCGGCAGAGCTAAAGAGTCGAATCCGTGACGATTTTTTAAACTTAATGTTACAAAGAACTTTGTTTGATGTTGCACTCCTGAGGAATATCATTGAAAAAGCCTCATTTTAACACAATTAAAATGGGGTTTACAAGTCTATGAATATTATATCTCGTCTTATATATTAAAGGTAAAAGCTAAACGAATCAGCATTAGTGTCAGCTGATTACGTTGACTTAACATAGAAGCTCTTTATATAGTAGATATTCGACATTTTAAAAGAATACGGGGAATTCAAAAAACATTTGAGATGCTTTCTGCATATCAAAAAAATTATACGCGCTCTAACAAAACATACGAACTCTTTTGATAAACAAGATTATTTGTAAAATGTTAATAAATTCGTCAAACTATATTATGCATTAAGATCTTATAAAACAACTTTTGATAATACTTAAGGTTTCATTTACTTTTACACTAAATCAAAAATAATTATAATGATCACTTTAAATGTCAAATACATTAGGTCTAAGCAGTAGCAAAGACGCTAGTTTAAGTACGAGTTTGGGCGAAAGCAACGTCAACTATATGCCTTTGGATAGAGAGCACAGGAACTCATAATAATTATCGCACGGGAGATGTATATTTGTAAAAGATATTTCTTACAAAATATATACCTTAAAAGTGTCAAAGTATAACACAAACTTGAATTTTTTTTAGAATCGGTATTTAAGGTGCTCATTGAGCAAATTTGTGGGTTAATAGCAATGTAAGGGCATTCGGGTATATGTACTGTAAAAATTTGTATAACAAAAGTTGTTATATATGATTATGTCAGGAATATAGTTCAAGGTTATTATTGCTTTACAAATGACCTTGTATATCCAGCAGTACTCGGTTTAATGTCAAAGTACATACATTCAAAGTGATAAAATAGAGTGGTTACATGTACCAGCAGAGGCTGCGGCGTGGAGGCGTGTGACGCGCTCCTGATTAAGGCAAGGGTTTGTTCTCGGGAATGGTCGGCGATGTGGCGCCGCTGGCAGCGCGGCTCGCGTCGCGCAATGCGTCGTCGAAGCTCTGCGTTGAATTTGACCTTGATGCCACCTTACCCTACAATCATAATAATAATTCTTTGAAGTAAAACTTCCTAGGCGGTGGTTCACAATCAACAAGTGAACAAGACTTTGATACATAAGGAATTACGTAGAGACAGAGAGAGAACGATGTATATACCAGAGATGGGCAAAATGTAACGTGATTAATGTAATGACGTGTAATGATTAACGATAACAAAATGTAGTCGTAATTTTAATTTTGTTGCTCTGTAATCATGATTAAATCCATTTAAAATATTAAGAAGTCATAAATGTGTATGCAATCTGGGATTACATAGTGTTCCCTATTAGGAGAACATTTGACAAAAGGTCGCTCAAAACGAATATATATGTTCATCTTTTGATCGAATGAAAGAGACATATAACAAAGTTAGTGACAATGACATCTTTCACTGCCCCCTATCAGGATTTCGGTCGGCTTTGATTGCATTGTTCTCATCTGAATCCGCTTGGGTGTAACGGGATAAACTTATATGTTTGTTTTTTTTTTTTTTTTGTTTATAATTGTGCTGTATATAATGAGGTATACCTGTAAAGATATAACACGCGATCTTAGGACTTCTATATGTTTTTCTTAAAATGTTTTCGTGTAGATATCGATGGTATATTAAATAAATAAATAAAAGAGATGAGCAAAATGCAGTTCAATTAATGGTAAAAACATGTATTCATAATCGTTTTTATCAATCTGATTACATGTTGCCGATCTATGGTATATACAACGATACAAAGTGATGGAACAAGACAGAACCTCATATGAATAACTGAGCAAAGCGACTAATATATGCAATAAAAGAGGAACCGCTTAGTATTAGATGAAGTTGTATTTTCATGTAAACCGCAGTTCTGTGATGTAACAGCTTAAGACCTTACATTTCAAACAAACTTGAACATAAGTGAGGTACAGGAAACAACATTCACCTTGACATTTTCGTATGCGGTACCGACGCGTTCTTCAATGGACCGGAAAGACTCAGAGTTTCGCATTTGGCCCAGTTTACTCGAGACGCCCGCAGTGATGCCGCCCAGGATGGAGGTCGTCTTCTCCGCGGTCGATTTTATCACAGATTCAGTTTTTTGGTATCTGTTTATTGTTCATTGCATGAAACATGATCAAATGAGTATTTGGAAAGAAAATCAACGTCGACAAATAAATTTTCTTACCAAAGTAATACTATTTTCTTAAACATATTTGTATAAATAACCAGGAGCTAAAATTATCACATTTGATCTGTGCAACTAGCGGTACTTGGTTCCACAAACAAGTTTTCAAGCTTTAGACAATTAATGTTCAATATATTGCAAATATTAAGACTCGAATATGAAATATGATATAAATTACAAAAAAAAATGCTTTATTTTAGTTACAGAGATTTGAGCAAAACTTAAAATCAGGTAATTAATATTTGTGGTTAATATGCAAGATAGTATGTATTAAATAAGTTTTTTTTTTGTCGTGACGTATAAACGTAAAGTGGTTATTGTCATTACATAACCCTGCTGACCTCAAATGGGATATAGCATGACGATATATTATTATTAAATAAATAAACCTTGCAATCACTCTGTTAGATATATTATAAAAAAAAAAGTAAACAATTTGATATTTTTTTACTATAGAAAAGTTAATAATGAGTTATTTCAGAATACTATGTACTTTATAATGTGCTGACGACATATTTTCCGTCGGGTTAGAACGGGAAAGAAAGAAAGGGGTGGTTAACTTAAGAAGCTTTTTACAATATAACAGCCTTTTTGCAAAGTATCATAACTTTGTTAATGAACTAACAAACAACAATCTACAAATGTTAAAGCTTACAGCAAATGAAAGTGCATTTCCTTAACTATACTTACATCGGTGCTTCAGTCACGGCCTGTGTAAGCGCAGCCACGCGAGTTTCTATCGATTGATAGCTGTTGTGTAAGAAACGAAAAGTGAAATCAAAAAATATTTAAAGAACACGCCACCATTTATTGAACGCAAGTTACAACTATAAAGCACACTATGCCACCGCTACCGACATCAAAATTAAATAGGAACGATTATGTTCTAACCCTCGAGAAATTAAACTTGTGACGCGAATTAGATAAATAATAAAAATGGTTACTTACACTTGGCTCTCTTTCACATTTTTCAAACCCTGATTAACGTCTTCGGTTATTTCTTTCCATACTGTGATGCCAAGTTTTCGTTTCAGCTCGGAGCTTTGACGTATCTGGAAATACATTATTTTACTTATATAATATAGCAGAGATTATGGTTAGAAATGTTTATGTTAATATTGATAGGTTTAGCAAATATCAGCATCTGTTAATTTTTCACTTTGTTTATTGCATCTGCGTTAATCGACGCAAATGTTTAACACTAGATTTACCGAACCAATCAAAATGACTAGTCTTTATGATTGTCTTCAATTTTTTTTTCTAATATTTTTTTATTCTGATAAATAGCATATCCGTTACTGATACAAGTTGTTGACTAATATTGTAGATTTAATTTGATTAATAATATTGATAGAATTCAATTGTACGCCGGTAGGTCTAGTGTTAATGCTGATATTCAAGTCGTGACATGGCCGCTAGGAGGCGGCGCTTGGCGCTACCAGTTTGCAAACAGTTAACAATTTTCTCAGGACAAATTTTGCAACGTCATGGTCATACACTAAAAAGTTAGCAAAATAATAATAAAAAAACTATTAAATAAAAACAAAAAAATCATATGATTATTTATTTTATTTAAGTCATAAATCAAAATCCGCATCAGGTGATATTAAAAAAAACTTACAACGGCAACAACCCTGGTTGCGACCTCAAATTAGCTTCGCTGCACCGCATGCCATGAGGGTACGATGCAGTCCAGAGACAGCTTCGTCGCACCGGCCTATATACTAATGACAGAAGACCTCATGTCGCCATGATATGGATAGTTTATTTATACGAGTAACTACTCGTACTTCTTAAAAGTGACTACCAGAGATGGGCAAAATGTAATCAAGATTAATGATTTACGATTACAAAATGTAGTCGTAATTTTAATTTCATTACTCTGTAATTATGGCTAAGATCCTTCTAAACATTAAGGTGTCATAATTAAAATATGTAATCGTAATCTTGTTTCATTAAACTTGTTACATTTTGCCAATCTATAGTTATTACCAACCTTGTTACATTACACACGAGTGTCACAAAATATTACTGCTTACTTTTTATTTGTCTTGACTTCTTTTAAATAATACCGGAATCATTATACGCTTTTTATAATAGCTCGGATAAGTCAATACTTAAACAAATTTCAAGGACGGCACTCCCTGCAGTAGATGTTGAATTGGAAATACTATCGAATATACTTCTCGTTCTCGTGTTACTAATGATCCTCTTTGAGTAATTACAATTTGTTCTGAACAATGAACATCAAGAATTGATTACACACATCACATTGGTTTTCATTATATAATCTTTTGATTGTATCGTTACGGTTATGCCTTTTCAGCACGAACCAATTCCATAAATTTCCAGTGTTTTGACAGTAAGTCTGATTATAGTATTACATTTTTTTTTGTTGTCACGGATTAAATTCTCGCATAGGACCATCAGGGACGTTGTGAGGGAAGCGACCCCGGTGTGTCAGACTTGTATTGACTAAAAACCCCGGGGTGTCCCTCTAATAGCTCCACCTGGGCCGTGGGAAATTAAATTCATCCAGACGCTCACGGAGCAACAAGCCTTGGTGAGGCTACCTCTCTGGGTGGGGAAGGTAAAGCTCACCCCTCCAAAACCTCTCTCCCAGACGGTGCGCCGGACATCGTGCGCCGCCTCCCTCTCAACCAGGCAGCAGACTTACTCAAGTCTACTGACCGGCTATTATCACAGGGGATGTCGCGCTCGCTCTGGGCGGACGAGTCCGTCCGGCGACGGTGCCTTGGTTGTCGAATAGCCAGAGAAGATGTTCGCTCTCTGACCCTTTCGGCGACTTTTAGATAATTTAACAATTTCGATATTTAGTTTTGTGCAGTACTGATGAAGGTCTTCGAAGACAGGTCATAACTCTTGAACAGACAACAGTTGAATCTGGTCTTCTCTCTATATCTCTGTCGTGCGTAGACCGATCTTGACGATTCCTTTTTTTGTTCAATAATGTACACACCATTATAGTTGATTTAGGAATAACAAGGTGAAAGTTTTATAAAGATCTTCCTTGATCCAGCAGATATGTCGCGTTTAGGCTCATTTCAATCAGAATTTATTCACGAACACAATAAATGACAAAAATGGAACCATTTATTTTTTACATTTGTAAGTGTTCGTTTTTATAGAAATGTTTTTATTTCAAGGTCATACACATGTGGTATCATACTAAGTAATAGGTAAAAGTTGCAACTTTACATCACGTGAGATATGAGCATTTACGCCTACTAATATAAAAAAAAAACAGAAACCTTGCTTTGCAGAACTGTACGTAAAGTGGCTATTTCATCTTCCACACGCGCTAATTCCGTGCTCCATTCGGCACGAAGTTGTTCAACTTGCTCTGGCGTCAGTCCGGCCAGCTCATCGGGAGCGTTCATGTCAACCCCGGCGCCAGCTCCCGGCATCGCTTCTTCGGCTGAAATAAATAAAATATAGTACTGTATCATTTTGTTAGCATCGTTCTGCATACTGCGATCTTATCCGTTTAGATCACCTATGTATTATTTATCTAGTGTTTGTTACTATTGCAGCCACAATATATTCCGCTTCACAAACATATATCAGAAAAAGAAAGACGTAGCTATCTATCTACGAATTAAGGATAGATAAGATTGGAATCATTATTCAGTCTCTTTCTTTATAAAACAGCCATTTTGTTAAACAGTTGTTTGGCTTGTGGGAATGCGCGTACGCTTTCCTATAAAGCTGTTTAACCACATATCACTAAAGAACTGCAATCTAATATATAAACTTGGACCATAAATAATTTAATATTATAGACAACCTTTTTTATAACCCGGGGAAATTCGTTATGGACCGTCAGGGAACGGTGAGGGCCGCCCCCAGAGTGTCGGACTCGCCAACTGAAATCGTAAGGTATTCCACCTTCCACCTCATTCTCGATTAAGGACTACCTTACTACAATACCGATCAATCAATTCGTGTGTTTAAGCACTATAAACCTATACTGCAGACGGTTTGGAGGCGAAAGAAAATAAATTATGGGTAGAACTTCAGAAAGGTACCTGTATTTTATGATAACACAATATTAATGTTTATTTTTTATAATTAAATAATATAATATTAGCGGCTGTATAATTAATAATGATGAAATTAACAGGTAATTTTTTTTATACTTGGGGAAAATCCTCGTTTGACCGTTTCGGCGGCACATAGGGTGCCGGACTTGTACCAGCTAAACATTCCAAGGTGACTGCTTCTGCGAATTAATGGGGACTGCGGGTCCAGTAATCAATTCGCCGCAGCCCCACGACGCCGCGCCTGACAGGCACAACCTCGGGGAGACGCCGCCTCCCCCGATTAAAAAAATGTATTAGGTCAACGAGAATAAATTGTTTCGAATACATCATAAGTGTTTATTAATTTTCTGTGTTCTATTAATTTACTATACGTTTTAAAATTAAATTATTGAAAGATTGAATTATACCTAAGATCAATAAAAAATATACAAGTTTACTGTAAAATATTGAAGTAACGTTCTAAAACTAACCTCCAACTGTAATACCTAAAAACTTTTTATAATTCGTGTGACTTGACATCTTAGCAAGATATGGTTTCGATAAATCCTGAAACGTGACTCGAACTTCTCGTATTTTTTTTTTAAATATTCGTAAACGGCGTCGTCGATTGTCCATATAAAATTCTGTCTCTATACATAAGGCGGACTCAGCAAGGTCAGGTAAAGCGCGCCAATCAGCATCGGGGTCTTCATGTGTCCAGGGTTGAAAGTCCTCCAGTTCGTCCAATTCGTCAACGGCTACGTCGAAGCTTGGGGTCGAGTCATCATCTGGAGGTATGAAGTACGGATCCTCCATATACTCCAGGCTTGTTGGCTCTTCGGCCTGATTAAGCGTCCCATCATTCGCCATTCCCTGCGCACTATCTCTGTACACTTCCGCGACAAACAAACATATTTTGAACTGGCGGCGTTAAACCACTCAAACGAAGTGACTTTACATCACAGAACAACATTCACAACCAAAATTTTGGCGAAAAAAACAACATTTATTATATAAATAACGATACATAATGTATAAGTGGTAACTGTCACTTTGTACACATAAAATATTTTTCGCAATAAGCACTTTCTGGTGTAGAGCCGTGAACGCGTGCACAGCCGGCGCGTAATGATGTCAGATTCTTCCGCCACGTCGAGCTCAGCAGCCAACCAGCCTCGATCGTCGCGCGCCGTTGCCCGAGCCAGCGTTCGCTACTTTCACTCTGACAGCGCGCCGCAAACTGCGCTATTCGCGAATTCAAAGCTCTTCTAATTCAGACTCTGAACTCTGTTTATACTGATTTCATTTCAATACGGCTGTTCCTCAAATCAAATATGTTTAGCGTAAGAAAAATCATTCTCGCACGTTTGTATACTAGGAACAAGTTTTAAACAGCAGGCAAAACAACTAAACATACAGGTCGAGCTCACCTTGTACGGCTTAAGTTTATTGACAGGGCCCGAGGCGAGCGAACGGGTGGCGCGACTGTTGGTTCGATCAGAAGAAATGTTGCGTCATTTGGTTACTTGTTGAAATATAACAAAAAACGTTCAGGTTGCACGACAACTTTACTATGAGTCATCTAAGGAGCTTGTGCAAGTTTGATGCTCTCTTGAACCTTTACAAAAATGTTCAAGATAATATTTAATGTATTTAAAGTTTTTGTAATAGTAATCTTTGTCTAGAAAAATTATTTCGGTAAAGAACGGATCATGTTCAACTTAGTAATGTCCGCTGTTAAAGGAAGAGAAATAGTGGAATTTGTATGCCTTTCCTTTAATTTAAAATTAAACGATAAAAACTTTAAACATTTGAAATTTCTTATTTACTGTTGCTTTATATTAATATTAAATAAACTATAGCATATAGTAATATCATTTATATATTATATAACGCAGTATAAAAATGATTAAATTATTACCTCAAGGGAAATCCGTTCTCAGATAAAATCATTCTAAATTAATATAACAAGCATTAATAGCATTGAAGAAATCTGTATGGCAACTATATAGTAAAAACATTTATTAAAAAACTTTTAACAATAGCAATTTTTATCAAGGTCAACTGAGTAGATTAATAGAAGGGGCGGAAAGAATTTTAGGAGGGAGGGTGCGCCGATTTCAGACATCGCTTGACCCTGAACATAATAGCAGGTTTGGAGCCTATACACTTAACAATGCCATATTCACTTAAGTCCTTTTATATCACGTAACAAATAAAAAACACATTTAACAATAATCATGACTTTCATACTGGCCTAACAAAATGAGAGCATTGCACCTGATGGTAAATACTAAATCATTAAATTACAAGAGCAGTGGTGACCACCAAGACCTGATTAATTGGCAGTCGCCTTTGTCAAACAGGCCCACATATACCGTGATGGAAGATCTTTAGATGTCTACAATTAAATGACGATATAAGTGTGATCACTGTTTTGGGTATTTGTGTTAAACCAGTAGATTGATGCTTGGCACTAAGAAAGTACTATATAAGAAATATACACAAAAAATTATGTGTAACTGCTGTTAGGATATTTATCACAGAAAACGTATCTATTGCTAATGTGAATGTCAACTACAAGTGATATTAATAAATATATACACATACAAGCACTGATTAAAAAAACAATCTAATCACTATAATGCAACTAAGTCGAGCTCAAGCCTTGCCAATACGGCAGAACTATTGCACTTTTATAAGTCTTCCTACATCTTAGCTAGGGTTTCACATCTTTTTTGAGAGTCAACATATTATTAGTATAATATTATGATTCATAAATTCAGTCTTTTTAGATTTTTACTAATATTTTGTATTGTTTTAAATTTTCTTGATGGAAAGTTTTTTTATTATAGTCATTTTTTAAGTGCTAGCCATTTCTCTTTCATCATTATCAGCTCATCCTAGTCCATTACTGGATGTAGGCCTCATCTAAGAAGTGTCATTGACCCCAATCTTTGACTCTTCTCTTCTTTTTCCTTTTCGTAGGTCTTCACTCCACCGTTTCTCTTTATTATGTAAAAATAGATAAATATGTCCAGTTGAATGGAAATGACTCACCGCACAGGTTTTATGTGTACAAACATGATTATTACTCTTTTTTCCTGTTTATTTAGAAGTAAAAAAATAATTTAAGTATATTGTGTATAAGATTTACATTATGTTACCTTTTCTGTATGTAGGTTAGTAATCTAGTTATAGATAAACCTTGCGACATCTGATAACTCATTCTATAATGTCCTTTTGATAATCCGAATGAATCATTTTAAAACATACAAAAAGTTATTATTGATTTAAACCTTGCCATCTGAAAAATTTATATGAGCGAAATCTACAGAAAAGTGTAAAAACTTATTGGTAGATGAAATATGTAATAGTATTTAAGAAATGTTTTCTTGCTTGCTTTATTGGTATGCAAATTGAAGTACCTTTCAACAAAATATAAATGTAATAAAGATGTCTTTTCTCACTGCTTTTTAATTTCATTTCAATATAATTAAATTTCAAAATCCTAAAAATACATTAGTACTTGTAATTTTGTTCTTGTTTTTGTTATATAATATCCAATATTATGCAGATCTTTGTTACAAAGACATCATCACACAACCAGTTATTTAAAGGTTTTGGTTACAAATTTGAACCTGCTAAAATTTTATGAAAAAAAAAACTGAACTACCACAACTCCACTAAATGTATGTAGTTATAATTTTTACTATTATAAAATGATACTTTGAATATTTTAATACTTGAGATACAGAAACTAGTGAATCCACTTTGAGACACTTTATAATTTCAATTTAAGTATCATATGTTTTCGAATTGGAAACCATTAAGTCACATAACAGGTTTGGTAAATAAGAAATAGCAAGACTTCTTAGCTGTGTTCATCTTTGTAAACAAACAGTTGTATTAGAATGGTTATTACTCTGCAACATTAAGTCTTTAACTAACATATAATGTATATGAATGAATGAATTTAAAATAAAGTATGTCTTCATTACGGATATAGGCAAGGTTTCTACCACAAAGTAGTATTTTTATAATATAAATATAACTCTATATTGAATACAAATGAATGTACACAGAATGGATTGGCTACAAACTGTGAAACAATAATTGCATGTAGATTGAGTAAAACTAAATGTAATGTCACAAATGCAAGTATTTGTCCCATTAAATACTGTTTGAAAATATGTTTGTATAATATAAAGTTAATAAGATAATTTAATTGTCCAATCCTAGTGGGCAGGGCAACATACAAGTTATGTAAGATTTTTATGACCAAAATTCTTCAGTGCTTGAAAACTAACATTTCTAATGTTTTTGACCAATATGTGATGCAAATGATAACATATGGTGAAGTTACATGGTCTTTTACTAAGGGAGTAATTTAAAACCTCACCATCACACAGCAACACTGCTTGATTGAGGACTATGCTTGATGTTTTTCTATGTGATTGAATACTGATAGAACTGAGGATATATAGATGAACATGAGTCACCAACATAGGTCAACAAATTAGCAAATAAAAGTGGTAGTGAACACAACCCATAGCAGATAGCCGATTGGGCTAAAAAGTTTTCGAGTGAAGATCAAGTACAGGCAAGCACAGTGTGGGACGTCCTCTTACAAGTTTGACAAACGACCTAATCCAGATTACAGAGCGACGCTATACATAAGCCACTTCCGACCGCCAACTCTGGAAAATCATTAGTAGATGCCTATATCCAGCAGTGAAAATGCTATGGGTGATATAATGATGATAATATAATATTGGTTTCGCATGACAATAAATGGCAAGGAACGTAAACAAAAATGTCTATAGTACTTACATTGCTTCGATTACTTACATTGTTAGACATATTTTATTTTATATTATACATTAAATGATCTATCAAAACAATAGGTATAAAAATAAGTACTGCATTTACCGCAAAAATTACGTTTTCGCTTTAACGATTCTAATATAAAGAAAAAACAATGAAGCTCTTATTTGCTTACCTTTTTGAACACCGCTCATTTTTCTTAATGACAAATAGCGTAGTCGGATAGGTATTAGGCACAGTTAAATAATAATATACGATAAGCAAGTAATTTGGACAGTAGCAGAACCCTGTATGAACTGTAATACTCAAATATTCTGTGAAAATCTAGTGAAAATTGCCGTAAAATGAAAAAAGCACAAACACGTCACGTCTAGTGTTACCAAGCTATGACAAAATTCTTCCTTGAAGCAGGAAATGGATTTAATAATATTATTAAGTTTCTAAGTAATGATACGTCTGCAGCAAATGTTTCGTGTTTACAGAACATACACTTGTCTTTTTTTTTTAATATTAAGTTTTACGGCTCTGGAATACACTTGTCTTACTGCCTTTTTTATTTTTCTTCTTCTCGCAGGCCATAAATAAATGTTTTGTTTATATACACAAGTACGTGACCGCTGTAAATGTTTCTTGAATCAGCATGTATCCACTAAAAACACCAGTTCGAAAAAAAAAAATGTTGACGTAATACATCTACATATTTTAATGCAGCCAACTCAAATATAGTTAAATCCATTTTAATCAAAAATAAATTACATCTTATATAGTGCATAATACTTAAGTACATATATTTCATTGAATTAATTAAGTACATTTATTTAAGTAGATACATTCTTATATTTTTCAGTTAAAACCACGAATAGAGTACATTAAAACGTTGTTATAGCAAAACATTTTGTTATTATTTCGCCAGAATTACAAAGATGTGTCCATAGAAAAATGTTGTGTAAAAATCTGTTTTACCGGTGCTTACTGTACTAGCGAGTAGTATAATGACAAATATACGAGAAAGAATAGGACAATTGTAAAACATGAGATGTTTACGACGGGCTGACCATTACAACTTTATAATTTAACAATATTTACACACATTGTTCTATTAATAGTAAATACTGGAATATATCTATAAAACATGACTCATGATAAATACATCTGCTCATCTCAGAAAAGCTTACCACTACGGAAACTCGAACTCAGGACCTTAGCTTCATAAGTAAGATCAATGGTTAAACTGTGTTATTAGGCCGTTTAGTATAAAACATAGTTCTTATGTAGCTCAGTGATGTCACCTTAGGCGTTTTACCACTTTTTGGTGTTTTGTATATAGTTATGGGGATTATTCCAATTTCTGCTTATTAATAATTCAATTTGAAATTTACTCTCATCTACGCCACAATGTTTATCATTTCTATTTGAAAACTAATGCATTTAAATACTTCTTTGGGGATGCTTAAATATTTGCATTTTAAATCTTTTATCTTAATTTTCATAAAACATGGCGAATTGCAAATAACAGTGTATGTATTTTTTCAGTCGGGCTAAATTTTGTTTATCGACGACTGGAAGGGAGGATCTTTACAATTACATTGGGTGAAATCAGAAAACACTCCACTACTAAGTCGTGATCATTGTGAACTACCTTGGTACTTTATATTATACTGTGAATTAAAGCTAATATTAACACTACATTTGCTAGACGCGGTCTCCATTCCAGAACTCTTATATACCATTAGTAGTCGGTTCTGCGACTTATATGACCAGTCCATTGTCACCTCAACTTGCTTGTTCACAGAGATGGGCAAAATGTAATCAGATTAATGAATAACGATTAGGATACATTTTGTAATCATTAATCATGATTAATGATTAACGAAATTAATCAAAAAAAGTAATCATTTTTCGGTGATTAAGGATTATTAATCTTTAATCGGATTACAATTAATCATGATTACTTTTATGATTACTTTTCTGTTTGATACGTAAAATGTGCTGCCGACAGCAGAGCGGCGCTCGCCTTTTTTTATTTGTAGTACGACTACTACTAGCTAAACTGGCGAACTGAGTACCACCACATAGTTAAGTGTTAGGGCGATTACCCGAATTGGGTCGTGACCGCAGTACAATAGTGCAAAGACCGGCATAGTGACTCGCTTCGACCTGACTACTTTCAGGATCAGTTCGTGCTCGGTGGACATTAAGTAAATCCAACGAAATCTAGTTAATCATTGATGCTTTTACCGTTGTTCTGAGTGATTCCTGAACTATTAGAACTGATTATCAAACTACCGCCCATATTTTACTGAAATACCGTCTCCAACCCGATAATCCACGCCAGCCTTCGGGATGGAGATAGAGAGACAGAGCAAGATAGCGCAAAATTTTAATTGATCAGAACAAGACATCATTTTCTCAAATTTACACATGCTTCTATAGCGCAGAGCTTGACATCACCTTTCTTGGTCATCCGTCTCTCTCTACTGACTACGGTTTTGTCTTTGATGTAAACCGAGCCGCCGCACACGTTCGTATGGTATTTTGAATTTTAACTCATAATTTAAGTTGAAATACAGATCTTTTTTTTTTTCGGATAACTGACGTTCTACCTAATAACTTTGATTCTTACAATATATCAGCGGGACACATACATAGTTTTTTTTCTCAGTTCGCTTAATTTTTTTTTTTCGTGTTTGACTTCCATTTTCTTAAAGACATAAGAATACGAGTATAGTATTCCGAATAAAAGAAGCAAATCGACATACGGGCACGCGCCATTTTTATCTCACTAAAAACGCTTTTTTGTTTACCAAATTATATATATATATATATACATATATATATTTTAATATATATATATATATACATATTATATTATATAATATATATATATATATTCATTATATAATAATATAATATATATTATATAATATAATATGTATATATATATATATATATATATATATATATATAATATTGTTTAATGAGTAATAAAAGTAAAAAATAGTAATTTCATTTTTCTGTTTTAAAAATTTAACTTTAACTTAAAGGATTGCACACAAAGTCTTTCGCCATTATCAGAAGTATTCTCCATCTCGAAGGTTGGCGTGGATTATCGGGTAGGAGCCGGTATTTCAGTAAAATATGGGCGGAACTTTGATAATCACTTCTAATAGTCCAGGAATCACTCAGAACAATAGTAAAACCATCTATGATCAGCTAGATTTCGTTGGATTTACTTAATGGCCACCGAGCACGTACTCATCCTGAAAGTAGTCAGGTCAAAACAAGTCACTATGCCAGTTCTTTCACTATTGTACTATGGTCACGACCCAAATCCGGCAATTAAACTACCAACTCAAACGGCTGAAAGCACAAAAAATGGTCCTGAACGTAACCAGGTCGAAGCGAGTTACTATGAGTTCGTAGGTTTATTGGCCGAACAATGTCGTGACTCGTGACCACAGTACACAACTGCAAAGACCCTTATAATAATTATGATTCGCTCAACGAGACGGATATTCGAGGGAGGACTTGCACCGGCTAAAACCACCGGGTGCCAGCACTGCCTAATCTTCGCCTTCGCCGGGCCTGGGAATCCAGATACTTCCTAGGGGCCCGGCGAGCGATTGGTCTTAGACAGGCCTCCTCCCTGGGAGAGGGTCGTAAAACTACCCAAACAATACCTCCCATAGGGGCGGCGTGTGAGCACACACACGATGACACCCCCCACCCTCCGCTGGACGCCACCCCCCCCCCCCCTTTCCACTGGACGCCACCCCCCCCCTCTCTGCTGGACGCCACCCCTCACTTTCTGCTAGACGACACCCCGACTCTCCGCTGGACACCACCCCCCACTCTCTGCTGGACGCCACCCCCACTCTCCGCTGGATCCCCCCAATCTCCGCTGGACGCCACCCCCCACTCTCAGCTAGACGCCACCCCCACTCTCCACTGGACGCCACCCCCCACTCTCCGCTGGAAGCCACCCCCCACTCTCCCCTGGACACCCCCCCCCCACTCTCCGCTGGACGCCACCCCCCACTCTCCCCTGGACACCACCCCCACTATTAGACGGAAGTTTGGGGTCATATATAATTCGAAATAAAATAACTTGAAAAATTAAATAAACGAGTATTTAAATCGGTCTCTCTCTTTCAGCCAAAACTCAAAAGTAATCATTCAATTAATCATGATTAATTGAATGGTTACTGTAATCAAGATTAATGATTACCCATGTAATCATGATTAAAAGTAATCAGATTAGAAGTAATCATGATTACATTCGTCATGATTACTTGTAATCTGATTATTAATCTGATTAAAAGTAATCATGATTACGCCCATCTATGCTTGTTCAGTTATCTAAATTGATTACTATAATTCCTTGCCTGATTGTCTCATTAGTGATATAATTCAGACACTCATACCTGACACGTATGTACTCACATACTCATCATGCCAAACATACATAGTTCGTTTTTAACTGAGTGTCCATCTTTCAACACCGTATATCATACATTAAAGATTCACTCATTTAAGACCTTAGTCTTCAAACGTAATGTAATTGTTGACAATATTAATTAGCAGTTTCTTTAAAGCTACTACAGACCACATAGGCCTACTACACGCAAAAGCTACACAACCAATATAAATGCACTTGTTGATATCTCAATATGATTGCAGTTAATAGACATTTATTTTGTATTTTACGATTTAAAGGACTAAAAAAATTTTTAATATCTAATGAATATTTTTAGGTTTTATGGGTATTTGTAGTTATTAAATCCATATTTAAATAGGATTATTTCCATAGGGAGTTATTTTTAAACGGGGCTTGCAGCATTGACGTTTTTACTAGTCATTCCACAGACAAAGAGATATAATAATATGTAGAGTTAAAGAGTACAGTACTAAGAATCATTCTTAAGCTTTTATTCATTTCTAAAAAAATTGTTACTTATATTTGTAATCGTGAATTCCTTAGGCTGAGTATTGCTTCTGTAAGTTTTAATAATACCATATCTGATAAAATAATTTTTAAACTCAAGTTTCATGATAGTCTAAAGGTTTTCATTTTGTAGGATCATGTCGGCGACAGCATTGTTTGGGAATACCTCAGGGCTTGGTGGAAGCTCAGGAGGAAACAAGCATTTAGTGGAATTTCGCGCTGGGCGCATGACTTTGAAAGGTCGCATGGTACACCCTGACAAGAGAAAAGGTCTCCTTTATGTTTATCAAGGGGAGGACTCCTTAATGCACTTTTGCTGGAAAGACCGCACTACCGGTGAAGTCGAAGACGATCTACTGATATTTCCAGATGACTGTGAATTCGTGCGAGTCAATGAATGCACCACAGGCCGTGTATATGTTTTGAAATTTAAATCTCTCGCTAAGAAATATTTCTTTTGGATGCAGGTATGTTTTATTTAGCTTTGATTATATAAATGAAAAATAATTATGATTACATTTTGTGTTTTTCATCATTAATATGACTACATTTTGTTCATCTATGTTTTAAATACCATGGAGTCCTCAAATGCATACACATTTATGATTTCTTAATGTTTTGAAGGGATTTAATTGTGATTACAGATTAACAAAAATAAAATTATGACTACATTTTGTAATCGTTAATAATTAATCTGATTACATTTTGCTCATCTCTGGTCACAACCCTGTCAAATAATTGCCCTACCACCACAAAATGTATGTATGTGTAATGTATGAAATCAACTTCATAACTTATATCAAGTACAAATGTGGTGGGGATTGAAGTACTGCTGTTAATTTTGGGAATCATTGCAAAATACTTATATTTCCCTATAAACATGATTGACCAACCTTTGACCAACTGAAACAAAATGTAGAGTATTGATATAAAATTACTAGCCCTCAGACAGTTACCAAATCCACTCTAGTGAGTGAAAATAGGCAATAGCTTAATTTTTTTATTCCACCATCACCTTTTTACCACTAAACACTGCATTATATACTGTTGTTATGTGGAAGATTTACTCCATAAGCACATTTAAAAAATTCTTCATTCTTTATGGAAATAGAAAAATCTGGAGTCTATTTTTCCATGTTTTTATGATTTGGAGCCTTTAAAAGAAGCAACCAATAGAAATAGGGGACACATAGATAATTAATACAAATAGAGTCCGCAGGATACACACATTTTACACAAAAAAATAGTAGTTGCAGTAGGGAAACACCAGTAGCATTCATTCCATAAATGACTGAAAGCATTGCATGCCCTTATGATAAATGAGTCTTGAGTAAATTCCTTTAATTTAAAAAAGGAACCCTTTATAATCATATCTATTCTATTTTCATGTCATCTATTTTCTATATGAAAGTAATATAATATTTATTATTATTATATAGTCTTCAAATTTATTATGTGAATCTGCATAATCTGTCCAAATACCCCGTGCACACCACTGGGAAACACCTTATTTGTTGACACATAACTGACATTAGAAAAACATAAATTGACTGTCATGGTGGTTAAGCATACTGTTATTATCTGAATTTCCAATATAAGTCTTAACAACATGCCATCCAGCAAAACACCAATGACAAACCAACTAGCAAAAATGCTCATTTGGTTTGATATATTTTTAGTTATTGGGTACTGAAATATAATTAAAAATATCCTTAGGAGCCTAAGTCAGACAAGGATGAAGAGTTTTGCCGTCGAATCAACGAATCTCTCAATAACCCACCAACATCGGGAACTCGTGGGGGTGGAGGTAGTGGTCCACAAGATGGGGAACTCCAGAATTTACTCAACAACATGTCTCAGCAACAACTTATGCAATTATTCGGAGGAGTTGGCCAGATCGGAGGTCTTTCATCACTGCTTGGAACAATGGGGTAACATACTTTTGGTCCCTTATTAAGAATTGAAAGATCCCAGCACTATAACACCAATTGAATTAACAAATGTCTAATAATGGCTCTCAACAATTAATTAAATGACAACACATTATAAAAGAAAGGCAATTTTCATTGAGGGCAACAAAAAAGTTAAAACTATGGTTTAATTATATGCAGAACACAAATTTTAATATAATACCTACATTAAATTAATAGAATATCTCAAACTCATCTTCACCTTCCACCAGGTGTGATTGAGGTCAAGCGTGTATAAATAATAAAAAATAAAAATATGCATTTCGTAACAGCAATAACAGTAGCAGCACTGCAAATAGCAGTAGTCGTGGATCAACTGGGTCTAGAGGAAGCAGCGCCGCTCGTACCCCTGCACGCACCCGCGAGGCTACTGCTCCCACGACGACACCGGCGGTAGCGGCCACTCCTGTGCCGGCCACGGCTTCTTCAGCTGCAGCTGCCGCACCCACTGCCACTCCGCCAAATACTGCAGAGGCACAGCCTAGAGGTAAGTTACAAATACTCTCATAGTTTGACCGCAACCACTTAACCTTCACTGCTTATACGTTTTTACGCATCTGCCTTACCAATATTTTCTTTCCTGTGCCTGCTCCAGTTTCAACAGCTGCAGCTGCACCTGCACCTATTGTCGATCTTCTTGACGCTATTTAGAATACAGGACATACAGATAAAAAAAAACTGTACTTAACTTGATATCTTCCTCATTCGTTTTATCCTTTATATGTATTAAGTTTTTATATCTTTATCTAGTACCCACAGATGCTATATCCCACAAATATTCCTACCCTTTTGTAAAAAAAGAATTCAAACAGTGTCATGGTAGGGGCTTCTCCTACTGTAGGTGGTTAATATTTTTTTTTAATAAATATTAAAATTATTAAAACTTTTACTTATTGATTTTCTTAAAAATTGCTCAGGTGCCACTTGAGTTTGTACTCAATCTAGAAAACCCTGAGATGCCAGGATTCAGGAACAAATAACTGTATGCTTGTGGCATAGACAGTTATTGTATTTTCATTAAATTGCCTATCACTGCTCTTTTAATACCTTTGTTTATTGAAACCAAGCCTTGTGGGGCTATATAGAGGGGCTTCATTGTCCAAAATTAAGGTGTTATATGTAAAAAAGTAAACTGAATTTTGGTGTAATACATGCTTCTGTATCCCATTTGCTAATGCATTAATACTTTCACATACATTCACACATATCCTTGTAATGTAATATTTAGTATTCTGTGTAAATTACGTCAAGTTGAATTGACTTTAGAGTATAGGATAGACTCCTGTAAAACATTGTTCACTAGTCCAGGTAATAGGGTTATAGATTTTGAATTTGTATTCATATTTATATAATTTTAAATACATTATCTTTCTATTCTTTCTTTTCTTCGTATTGCTTATAAATGTAACATTGTATAAGTTCATGTACTATAAAATAATTCTTATGGGGTTATCTAACTAGCATATATCTGTTAAATATATTTATCATTTAATACAGACCTTGCTTTATCTATTTTAATACAATTTGAGCTCTATATGTATATCACATTGAGATAAGTTAGTTGAAAGGTCATATAATGACAGTATTCAGTAAATCTTATTTTATTTGCTTCGTCATTTCATTCAATATGATTTAGTTTAAAATAAAAACAACTTTATCTTCAACTACACTTTATAGTCCACTACCAACTATAAATTTGTGCCAGTTTATCAATGCCTCAAAATCGAAATAACTTTATTCAATTAGGCTTAAAACACATGCCTTCAAAATGCTTTCATAAAAATTGATATTTATGATCGAATCAAGCTTATTTATTAATTACTCTGATGGTTCACTGACTAAAAGTGAGTATCCTGCCTAGTGGGAGGTAATGACTTTCCTCTGTTCAGCGCTGTCTCTATTAAGGTACTAATCTTAGGTTCGAATGATTTGGGTCTTCTGTTATTCCACTGATCTTCTAAGAACTGACCTACCAATGACTGCACTGTGGGCTTAGGCTAGGTATACTGCTCCAATACTTTGTTGGTGACGTACCGCTGGAGTAGTATAGCTAATAACTTTAGGATGATAATTGATACCATTAGAATTAAATCAGTTTTTTTTTAATCAAAAAATATATGCATGTTAAATGCTAACATGAGATTTTATAGTTGTAGATAGATCGACAATGGATGAAATATTTCAGGTGGACAAATATTTTTGTCGGACTTGCAACGGTACTTCTCAACTTTGGGCAACGCGCCGCCGGACAGCGAAGCAGCGCAGGCCGGCAGCGCAACCGGCGGCGGCAGAGCTGCGCGCATCGACCTCGCGGGCGCGTTGTCGTCAAGCGAGGCGCTGGCAGCGGCCACGACGCCGGAGAACGCGGCGCAGCTCACCCCGCTGCTGCCGGCCGCGCCGCCCGGCGCCGCCCAGGATGATGTAAGGACCACCCTGCTCTCACCGCAGTTCGCTCAGGTGAACCCTTACGTATAGCGCACCCGCTACTGGGCGCTACGTCACATGATTTGATAATCGTACAGAGCGTAAGTTTCAATTATTACCGCGGAGCGTTTATACTACTACATGTCGGATATTAACTATATGTCATGCATATCCTCTATATCCATTGAACATTGAAACATTTGCTTCTTCATTCATAATACGAACAACGAAGAAGGGGACTACGCCCACCGCATCTATCTCTCCACGATCTTTTGATTTGGTAGGCTTTGGAAGATATTTATTGGACATATGCGTTCCATTATTAGGATCAGCTTCACCTTCGTTCAGGTATGCTAAAAAAGTAAACGACATGTCTGCGTGTCCGCTAGCGCTGCGTCACGTACCAAAACGGTTTACGGTGGCTCAGCTAGTCTTATAAGCTTGGGTCATTGCGGCGCATGTGTTATTTGATTCCGTTCCACAATTAGTAATTATACAATATAAAGTTATATTTTTTAATATAAAAAAATAATATAAAGCTAGTTTATCAGTGTAACTTGTATATGAATAATAATATAAGACAAAAACATGTTTTGTCTAATTTACCTACTTTTGATGACCCTAGCAATTAATGTATAGGTGCATATTGCAAGCTTCTTAGAATCTGACCCTCTGTACGATGTTTAGTCATGTGGCCACGTCGCGTCCGGACTTACTGCGGTGTCCGCTCGCTCTTCGCACCCACTCGCGCTCTCGTCCGCTTCGCATTCCTCCGAACGGAGTCTCTTACATGCACGCTTGTTTCTTTTTCATGCGTATTTATCTGGACTGAAGACTCTTCATGTCGAGAGATAAAAAAAAACCCTGTTTAAAAGCTTAGTACATTATAAGTTCTTAATGCTTCTTATTGATGTTTGCTTAATTTAATTTTCCTTTAATACCTTGTAGGTTTAGATAATACCTGAAAATGTTATTATACGTACAAAATAAACGATGATGCTTAATTGTTAAATTGTGTCATATATTAATTTTGATTTGCATTATAAGTAATGACAGTATAGTTACTTAATCGAAAAATTAAAATTAAGCCTTCTCAAGTCTATTTTGTAGCATAAAACAATGGTGCTATAAAATATTTAAAAAAAAAAGATTATACTTGCATAAGTCACAATTAACATATTAAAATAATTTGTAATATGTTGACCGTGTTACAGGCAGCCAATCAATTTGCATCTGCAATAGCTTCTGGTCAAATGGGTCCAGTAATGACGCAATTTGGACTCCCGCCTGACGTGGCGGCGGCTGCCAACACAGGAGATTTGCAGGCGTTTTTCAAAGCACTAGAGGATACGTCCAACCCATCAGATGGCAGCAAGCCCAAGGAAGGCGATGATAAAAAGAAAGATGACAAACCAAAAGACGATACAAACGACAAGAAAGATGATGACGCTGAAATGTCGCTTGATTAATATAGCCTCGTTATTTTATCAATTTATTTTATCAGTTAACACACACTTTATGTTACTTTTAAATTAAAAAATAAAGTTTTTAATGAGTTTATGCTGATTTGTTTGGCTTCTGTTTATTTACTAAAAATCTGAACAACGGAAGAACAAATTCAATCATAACTTTTTTCTACACTTTCTATACAAATCTTCACACAAAATCTAGGAGTTACTGTAATTTTTTCATGCCTTATAAGAAAATTATCATTGCTTGAAAGTGAGTTCATTGCTATAAAAAAATTGACCATTTTGAAAGTTCACGCTTTTCCAAATTTTAACTATGCCAATTTTATTTTCAAACAAATATACCTAAAACTTCTTAAGAGTATTAATGTATTTGTTGTAAAAACCGCCTTCTCTACTGATCAAGATTTTTATGTACCTTTAGCAGGTGCTACCTCTGAAATAGCCCCGCTTTCAAACTAGCAAGTATGCATACCATCTTAACTACATGTTTAACATCTAGTACTCAAAATTTTAGCTCTTCTAAAATGGCGTGCGTTTACTAAAATGAAGTATTAAAGACTCAAGTATAAATCACGTTTGCAAGAGATTTGAAAAACATCACTTGCGCCTAAAAAAATTGGAAAGATAATAGACTAACTTCGTATATTCCTTTCGGCTCTGCGTGACTTTTCATAACTACAGGTACACATTTTTTAAAAATAGATTTTTACTTTCTTTAAACAGTTTACTACACAATTTGCCATTCGATGTTCAATAAGGCCAGAAAGATAAATATTTAAAAATACTATACGAAACATCATAAGGATATATACCTGTAAAGTTGCCTTTCGAAATCATTGCTATTTATTTTGTTTCATAATTGATGATCGGATTATATATTTTTTTGCATAAATAAATAATCTTAAAAGTGTTTATATATTTTACAATTTATAATTAATAAAAATGACCTAGCCTCTATCGCATACATATCTTCCTGAAATACGTTTTGAACATAAAAAAATTTGTGGTTCCATGTTTTTTATAGTGAATCGGTTTATAAACTACTATATTGATCTCGTTTCCTCTGTTTCGATAAAAATTGATAACAGCAACATAGTATTTATCAAGGATATCTATTTACTATTATTATAAAATAGAAAAATCGCAATTTGAACGTTTGCCCTGGTATAAACAGTAATTACTGACCCGATTTAGGTGTGACTCACAGTTTGTAAATATATATTTTCAACTTAGGAACTAATTCTACTTTTACTGCTCAATTCACTAACGTTGACGGACACGTTCATGCTTGAGTAAAATTGTTCTTTATATGGCGAAAAGCTGAATAGAGACAAATAGGTAGCACAAGTCACTAAAAGCTTAGATGCATTTGCCATGATTTATTTGGTGCTACTGGAGTTATAATTTGAGATCTCCACGTGGTACCTATCCTATTCTTATTACAATAAGTACTTATTATTGATATTAGGCAGAACGCAACTGAAATTTCCATGATACTGATTATTTTATTACCAAATACATTATTATCAAATAATGACAATGATATTTTGAGGTTTTAGGAATAAATAATTGTATTCACGTAAACAATATCAAAATTATAGACATGTCGATAAGAATCCAGTCAATCATATATATATATATATATATATATATATGATTCCGTCATCAATAATTGAAGTCCTCATTTTGGTTGAAAAAAAAAACTTATTGTGAGTATTTCAAAGCCCAAAATATAATTAGTTTACGTAGGCATTTGCATATTAATGTTGTGCGTGTTGTCAATAATCTGATTGAAAGAGTTTATAATTAAACGGAATAATTACACTTAAAATGGTAACATTGATACTGATATGCAAGTGAAACGCTCTATTCATGGCTGTATTTATGAGCATATTATGTAGCACTATAGTAGTACTACAAATTGTCACAATCTTTTATTGATATAAAGCAGACATAATATAAACATTATTTTATAAGTCATAAAGTTCAATATGCGTTGAATCGGAAACGTATATACAAACATCTGGCCAGCTAGGTTGTTTTGTATGTAATACCTACTTTCAATTCGGTAGTAATATTCATTCTCTGTCCGTGTTTAGCACGGAGCGCGCGTAAACTTGTGCACTTATTTTATCCATACTAATACGTATTACATTATAAATGATTTTTAACATCTTGTAAATTATATTAATTATCACAAGTGAAAAGAGTGTAAGGAGTGTGGCAGTGTTTAATTATGTAAACAAACGTTATAGATTGGTGTAATGGCAAGGGAACAGGTTTTGCAAGATGTATGAGTAACCAATGACCGCAGGGCATCCCTGCGCGGCGGTGGGCGGGTCGGGAGGAAGGGTAGACCTCATCACTCACTACGTTGTACGGGGCTTTTGCCTCCTACTAAACTGGATCAAAGGAATATAACGTGTGAGTATAAGAACATTATTAGTTGCCACTCTTCCCTACAAGAAAATTCAGAAATTTTATTGGAATTAAGTACCATTGATAAGTTATCATTTGCAAAACCATAGGAAAAAATATGTAGTGATACTTTTTAGAGGCTAAATCTAATCTAATTTTGTTTATCTCAATATCAGCATGATACGGTGCGGTTTCACCGTATACCCGCTAATACACATGCAAAATTTCTTATCAATAAAGCTCGCCCGCCTTTCGCGAAACCGACGGTCGACGTAAGTACGTACATATAGTTTGTAAGTACGTATATTATTTGTTCTGGAATTTTAAATGTATGAATAGTTATGAAGTTAAGGCACTGTCGTCTTTGATTTTTATATCGTGTAATTATTTGATATTCTTCATGTAAACAAAACAAACTAAACAAGTATTTTATCGATTATGTTGTAATACAGTGTTCCTTTTTTGGATTTAAGATATTACTTCAATTAGGGAGGGTAGTTTATAGAAAACTGTAATATTAAGTAAATGCTATTAATTGCTGACTGAAATATTAATTTTGTTGTAATATACAAATACATAGTTATTTAGATTTGTGTCAAACTGTTCGCTTTTACTGAAGTTATTAGTTATGCCGTACGCGTAAGAGTATGGTATAATAAATGTTATCGATTTAGGTAATTAAAATTTTAATGCTCGCGAAACCTTCACTCCGTGCGACGATATTAGTCAGCTCTATATTTAAAGTTCAAAATGAATTGACGAGTTTTGTGAATAAGCTAAATGTTAGGTATTCGGTGTCGCAAAGCGAAGAGCCGTGCGGCGCGGCGGGCGCGCGGTGACCTCGAGCGAAGACGCCGAGCGCACGGGGTCGCACGGGGGCGGGGTAGAGTGGAGGGCGCTGGGGAATCCTTCTGGCGCCAGACCGGCATCGGTGTCTGCCCGCGCCCCCCGCCCCTGAACGCACACCCGCGTACAGGCAACTCGAAATAGATACACGGTGATTTACGCCTTAGCCGTATGAGTAAATATGTTGCTTGCTTGCCTCGGCATGTCCGCCCGCCCCCGCCGCGGCCGCAGAGCACCATGCCGTTCTCCATCCATCTCAACGTTCACCTCATTCTGTGGTATCCTCTATGTATCAGCAACCTGTAAGAATGTCCAAAGACTTCGGCCACGTATCCACATAAACATCTGGGTTACCTATCACTTGCCAACGGCATTTGCGTCCATTGTTTTTAATTAGATTTTCTTTAGTTTTTTTTTTTGCGGACTGGTACCAAACACGGTCAATGGTATTAAATTTAGCACGAATTAAAAGACTTATTTAAGCATCCTTTTTAGTCCAAAGAGTCTGCGTAATAATTATTGTGTAACTACACAATTTCCTTGTATGGAATGCATTACTTGTTTCATAATCAATTTGCATCCTACTACAGTAGGGTCCAATTTTTATTTAAAAAACAGAAGTTTTTAATGTTCGTATACCTGTAACTATGGGAATTATAGGTAGGTATGGTAACATCGTCTATTGATTAAACAAAAGTGTATTATACATGTGCCTCTAGTCACCTTTAATAGCGTGATGATATTTTAGTTTCATGTAAAGGTAAGTTTTTTTTTGCCGGTGAGTACATTTTGTTCCGATGTACTTACTCGGTACTATTATCATTTGTAATTAGAGATATGCCGACGGCTCTTTGTACCACAAATACTAGTGAGCTCAATTAAAAACTGAATTTAACTACAGTAATACCTTTAAAAAAATTATATTTCCAAGCCGTATTGGTGTCTACAGCACCAATTTTGCCACAAATATCAGGAATGTCACCTTTGAATTGTAACATTTATGCAGCCCACAATATAATGTTCTTCTTTCATTTGGGACACTACAATCTTCATGGTTACTTTGGATGTTAACGATAACTGTAGTTCAGATTTGCTGATATTATTACTGTTTAAAAATTGGTTTATTACAATGTCTTTATCTCCAAAAACAAACCAAAACAGATCCAACCAAATCATTTATAATAAGTAATAGGTAAATATTTCTTCATAAAGGATTCCACTTCCAAAATCCTTTTCCTCTCTTTTAAAAATTTGGATTAATAACACTACACAATTAATTACCTATGGCAAAGTATACAGAATAGCGAGATATTTAGGCGTCGGCGAATATTGTGAACAAAAAGCAGAAATCGTCAACCGGTCTCACTGGCTCCTTGGTCTCTCGGGCGCCCGCGCGGCAGTAACCAGTCCCTTTCATTCATTCACAATAATTGTGACAATAGTAATACCAATTATTACTTTTTCAAAAGATCTTTAGCACATTGTTCGTAAAACCCATTCTCTTTTGTTAATTGTTTTTGAAGACTTAGAAAACTAATTTATTATTTCTTTCTTACTGGGCATATATCCTTTGTTAATTGACCGAACGAAGCGATGTTTCTAAATCAAGTTGGGGCCTTTGGCACTTTAACCGTCTGTCCGTCCGTCTGACAGAGGCTTATAACTTTTAAAAGAAATAAGATAACGATTTCAAATTTGGATATAATGTGTAACCCTTTGACTCAAAGTCTATAATAATATTTAATGTAATAAAAAAATCAAATTAGATGGGACTCCCGTTAATGTAGATGAGGAGCAAAATTTATTTTTCGCTTAAAATTTTGCATATAGTGGGTATCGTAACAAACCTAGATAGGCATAATGTAATCAGATTAATGAAAATGATTAACGATTACATTTTACGTTTATTAACATTAATATGACTGCATTTTACTCATTTATGTTTTAAACACTACAAAATCCCAGATTGTATACACATTTATGATTTTTTAATGTTTTAAATTGATTTAATCATGATTACAGAGGAAGAAAATTAAAATTACGACTACATTTTCTAATCGTTCATCATTAATCAGATTATATTTTGCCCATCTCTGGTTACAAACAATGCTTTGTGCAGAGATTATATGCGTTTTTAAATATTTTTTATCGATAATTCAATAAGACGATAAATTGATCATTTTTAGACGTATTTTGTCTCTAGGTCTATTATCATAAAAACAGTTTATCGTAGTTAGTAAGCAGAACTCTGTGCCATACATATTTTAAACATAGCACTTAATTGAAAGTAGTTGTTTCTCTAAACAATTTTAGTGATATTTTATATTTAAATGATAAAAGTAATATACACAGAGAACCATAAACATTATATTAATCTACAGGGGTTATAGTAGGAGTTATAGAAATTCAAAATTTGTACATTTTTTTTCGAACTGGCGATAAATTGATGGTCGGGAAAGACCTTCACAACAAAACCGGGCGAGATTTGTACAGTAGCTATTTTCATAGCGTTGGTAATAATTATTAAGATATATTTTTTGGAAAGATCTGTACCTTATAGGGTTTTGTTATTTTAAAAGTCTCATCTTAAACGTACAATCGTTACATAAGGAGAATTTTCAAGAAAGTTAAGTTCTATCTTAAATATACCAATACGAAATGTACAATATCTGATAAATTTTCCTTAAAATGTTACCTAAAGTACAGCTTAAACCACCATAAGATAGCAAACTATATTAAAAAACAGTAAAGTTTTAGTGTTCCATTAGTAAAAAAAGAAAAACGAATCCTTATAAAACCACTTCAATTTCCCTCTGTCAAACACTGTATTTATAAGGACTGAGTGAAAAATTCTAGTTCAAATGAATACCAAGTACGCTGTCCCTTGTAGTTCTGTTTTTACGGAACCCTCTGTACGTGAATCCTATTTGTACTGGGCAGTTTTTTTTTACATTCTTATGTAAAATTTCACATAGTAAAGATATTACTTTAAAAGTGTTAAGTAGGAAGTCTTTAGGACAAAGCTTCGAAAAAGTAATTTCCATGTAGTTGTGCCGCGTGGTGTCCATTTGGAATAAACGACTAATTTAAGTAGTAGTTAGGGATTCTGGTTTCTTAATATTCTTGGCCATACTTATTATGACTAAAATAATAAGACAAATAATAGCGTTTTTGTCAGTTTGTAAAGCGAATGTTTGTGTAAGTGACCTGCAGGAGATGCGGCGAATATCGTGGCAGGTGCGGCACGCATTCGCGCACTCCAAACTGGTTTAGTAACTTTGCACTGTCGCACAATATACTGCTCATTTCTTCTATAGAAATAAATTATCCATAATTATCGAGGCCAAAACTATACAATAAATATAGATTATAAAAGTTAAAAACTGGCTGGTATGGTTTATAAAAGATGTAAGTATAAAAAAAATATGCATCCCATTTACGTACTGTAATGTAATTATTCGTAAATGTACGATATCATGCTAGTAGCTCGTGAAAACTTGCCGATAACCAATACTGACAAGTAAATAAATTAATTCAGTAAGTGTCACAGAGGTCACAAAGAAGACAATGACGGTATACACGTCATAGGGACTTATTTAATTGGCCAATTAAAACATTTTTTGAAATAACATTTTTGTAAAACTGTAAGAACGCACAAACTTTATTTATTGTCGAGTATTGTAAGTCATCAGTACTAATTAAGTTCTATATTGAATTTTTGTAATTTTGTCAATTCTCCTATAATTGTTAAACAAAACTCAAGGTTTTACTATAATCTAAGGGTTTTACATATTTCTTGAAAATGACACGACACCATTAATTTGCAACGATAACATTTCCTTTTTTAAAAGTCTATTCTATGAAGGATGTCAGTTAAATGTAAAAACGCAATCAAGCTCAAAAGAGGCTCGTTAGTGGCAATTTCTGTAACAGAAAATATAAAACGTTTATTTTTTAGTTTCGTTTCGTTAGAAATTAAAAGAACCTTCCATGTTCAATATAAATAACTTTTGCTTTAGTAGAGGGTATCGAAGAATATTCTAGGAATATTGGAATCGTAAATGTGAGAAGGCTACGTAGAGTTCAGGCTTGTAGGCAGCTTTTCGACATTTATTATAGGTCTGCGCAAGCGCAGCCGATGAGCGATGGCGCGTGCTCGAGGGTATTCTGAGAATTACACATTCATTAAACACGATAGTTATTGTATATTAGTTCTTCGAGTCTTGTCTTCTATAGTCAATTAGTTGTAACATACAAAATTCGCGGAAAAGTATTTTTTTTTATCGCATGTTTAATGATCGAAATCGTTTTTTTTTTTATTTGTGGACACTAACGGTTGAGCTAGTCCACTATTATTATAGGTCGCTCAGTGTGCGATGAAGCGGGCTATGTTGGGCTTTTCTCTGCAGGAATAAGTCTGAAATGAGGTTATCCGACAAAGAACCAAAATTATCGATGTAGCTCTCCGTAGTAGAAAGCTGAAGTGGCACTCGGCAGGCCATAAATGCCGAAGAACCGATGATCGTTGGAGCAGGCTGGTTCTTGAATGGAAACCACGAATCAGCTGGCGTAGCGTGTGGCTCCCCCCGGCAATGTGAAGCGGCGACACTCGGAAGGTAGCCGGAAAGAATTAGATGAAAAGATCAGGCTCAATGGTACTTATTAGGAGAGTCGTATGTCCAGCAGTAAACTTGGATTCTTTTTAACATAACTATGTAACAAAAATGATAGTCGTGCTAATACTTTCTCTATTTTGGTTTCGAATATTTTAACTTCGAAATTGTTTTCAATTGTATTTAAATTAATCATAACAAAAATACATACTCATTTTCGTTTAAAAATTGTACTCGTGTGGGCGAATAGAATGCACCTCGGAAGTGGGAACACCTCTCCAAACTGCTGGCTAATATCCAAGAGATAATCCCAACATGTCAGTCGACGTCCCCACAGTACTGGGCTGGAGGGTTTCGCGTAATGTAAGGGGCATGCCAATTCTATTTCGGTTCACTTTAATACATTATTATTTTCGTGTTTAAATAATGAATAAACACAACAAAGTTTTAAACGACCGTTCTGACCTTTTGTGTAATTAATGTAAGAGGATTTCACTCTTCAGGAATGTATCATTGCGTATGGCATTACGTGTTTAAAATAATTGTCATTAAACATGCTATTTCCACCAACAGGCAGTTCAACAACCAGATGTAATTACTTATATAAAAACGTAGATTTAATTATGTAAACAATCGCCTTAGCAGTTTGTAGCAAATTGTTCGATCAATATAAAACATTATTAATGTAAATCAGAATACATGGGCGTCATTGAGGAAAGACTCGATGGATGAATACTTGCTTATTTAGTCAAGTGTTGCCCGTATTCAGCTCCGCGTGAGTCACGAATATTATTGTCGCATTCATATACATAATACAAAACAGCGTATTTTTATCGTTGATATGCGAACATCAGAATTCGCAGTGACGCGATTTTTTAAATGCCTGTTTCTACTTTCAAAATACTTAATAAATTCTTTATTTTATACGTTGGATAAAATATTTTATAAAATTATGTTGTATGAAAATATATTATTGTCTTACTTTAGGACTATATATTTATTTTAATTTTTTTTGGTTACTGCTGTGGATTCTTTGCGCACTAGTTTCATATACTGGTAAATATCGTTGACGACTCAAGTTTCCTTTGCCCTGTGTGAAAGGTTCGTAATATCATTGTCAATACTGAGGGAAACTGTTATAATGGGAAATACTTACTACTTAATTATTTACTATAATACTTTGTAATTTTTAATTAAATAAAATTAAAAAGCGATTAACGTATGACAGTATTTTTTCCAGTAAATAATACGTTAAAACAAAATTATATCAATTAATACAAGGAAACAAATACTATAACTAATTAGGTATATTGTTACAAATTATAATTTACACTATGTTATGGTAGAATTTGTTTAAATTTAACAGTTTAATTAAAAAGAGATTTGTTTAAATATTGGTTGTTGTTGATGCAATTATATAATGACCTAGCAATAAATAATACTTATGTAAAATAATTTATCATTAAATTAATAAGTTGAGTACGTTTGTAATTAATTCGAAAGGAAAAAGTCATATATGTAGATACATTGTAGGAATAGGATTAGAAATTACAAATTTGGAATACATTTTATAGGTGTATGGTTTTTGCTGTACCGAAAAATATTATTGTATTTAAATAATATAATTAAAACAATCAGCACTGAATAAACAATGAAAGGGGTTGTGCTAGTCAAACAATGATCTGGATCTGAGGGAAGCCTAATTAAGGTGGGGACACGACGATAACTTTATACATATGTGAAATATAACAAAGTTCTTATTAAAAATTGAACATCATTCCATCCGACTGCAGTATAGAATTAAGTTGATGTCTCGTACAAACTAGCAATAGCTGTGGCTGATTTGTTAATGGGTATATAATTACATTGATTATAATTTAATTACCAAAATCTTTCAGGTATTACTCAGCGATAATAATAGCGTGGTGTTGTAGACACTGTTTTAACTATTCCTAAGATAAATAGAATTTTCACATAAATTATTTTTTTATTAAATTAACATGTTTACGCCGGGGCGAATATCTACGTTTTTCCGCGTGAGCCGCGACTTTCTTATCTCGTGACGTTACGTTGGGCGGCGTAACCCACAGGCGGGTCACTCCGCCCCACGTAACATTCAAGTGTGACCCACTGGTGGGTCACGACTAGAGATGAAAATGCCCGAAAGTTTCGGAAAGTTTCCGGGAATCTTCCCTTTATTCCCGGGAAAATTGGGGAATATTCCCTGAAAGTGTCCAAAATTCCCAAATCTCATCAATTTTGTCAATCATAATTTTCTCGATTCGTGCTTTCTTAAGGTTGTTTTTAAGGTGTAATTTATACTTAGTACTAATAAACCTCGGTAATATATTACATTACAATGAAATTATTATAAAACATGTGATTAAATTTAAAGTTAAAGGGAAACTATGACATTCGTACCTTCCGGCAAGCCGAACCCATGTGTTTTTTTTTATTTCACGTATGAATTTTATAAACAAAGGAAGGCGATATTATTCATGAGTTAAATAAATAGTATTTATTTAGTTTTAACCTATGTTCAAAAATCTATATACATATGTATATAAAATCACTTGTCCTAACATTCATGACATAACATTCATGTATATATCATCGTTAAGCTCAAACGACAACAGCCAGAAACATGAAATTTGGAAATTGGTTTTTACTACTAATTGGTATGATGTAGGTATCCACAAAACGCAGAGTTTTTGTGATTCCATCGTTATGAGGGTGTAGAAACTATGGTTGGAAAAATGTTTGAAAAATCTGCCAATTTTGAAGTAAGCACTATCAAAACCAGTATTTCGACTATTGGTTGGAAATTAGAAAAAAAAATGTTTCGACCTTATTGGAAAATCAATCCCTAAGAAGATAAAATAAGGGTGAAAAGTTTGTTTGTTTGTTTAAAATCCGTCAATTTAAGTAAGCCCTATAAAAATTGATATTTAGTTTTTTAGTTAGAAATAAAAGAATATGTGTTTCGTCGTTTTTGAAAAACATATGGCGAAGTGAGTAAATTATTTCTTCCCGAGGAACGCCGGGACACACAGCTAGTGTGTAATGTTTTTTATGTATGTACACGAACTACTCCAGATTTGTGTATTTTTTTATGATATTTATTATATATATAATTTTTATAATATTTTATAGTATAAATAAATCCGGAGTAGAAGTTTTTAGATCCACTGCAGGTGACAATCTCCTAATGGCGGTGTTTCAGGTAGTTCTTTAAATGTTTGACTGGCGTTTAGTGATTATTTACCAGAGCTATATTCACTCTCTGCTATAATAATATTTTCTGTATCTTTTTACATAATGTATATTTAGGTACAAAAATATAATTATACTGCATTACTTTTGAGTAGAGCCTTTATAGAACCAATTCCTTGTCTGTCTGTCTGACACTTTTTCTCAAAAACGCCCAGAGGTATTAAGCTGAAATTAAAATCAAATACTGATATTAGCAATTCCTTGTACCTCTAATTTTACTTTTAAGATAATACTAACAAAACATGTACCCTTTTATGTCGCATATTTTACAGTTTATGATGTTTTCACAAAGGAATCATATTTTAAAGGATATTTTCTGTTCATCTAGAATCATGAAGATCTTAAAAGAAAAGTACACAAAAATAAAATAAATTAATTCTTTAATTAATTATTAAGACTCGCATCTGTGCGGCATTTATGAGCGGTGACATAAAAGTGTCAGCGGGAACGTCTTGCTGCGCTCTCACTCACACGCTCACAATCTGTATAATGCCGTCGCATGCGTTGTTTGCCTCCGCGCAACTTGTCGCTTTGCCGGTCCACAGTTGGTAAACATATCGCAGAATACGAATAAAATCCATCAAAAATATTTTGTAGTATAGCGGTGGTGGCCTAGTTGATAAGGGACCGGTTTCTATGCGCTAGAGTGTGAATGGTCGTAGGCTCGAATCCCGGTACGTACTTCTGGGTTTTTTCAGATTAAATACGGATTTAGGCATTACATGTTTACCGGCGAATGAAAACAACGTGAGTCAACCTACATGGCATCTGATAGAAATATCATGTGTAAGTGCCTTGAGAACGGCGATCAGCTGTACTTCTGACCACGTTAGGCACAACATATAAGCGCTAAGTCGATAAAACTACTTTTTTTATCCCGAGGAAAATCCAGTCCTATACCATCAGGGACGCCGTGAGGGCAGCGACCCCGGTGTGTCAGACTCCTACTGACTAAAAACCCCCGGGGTGTCACTCTGATTGCTTCACCCGGGCCTGGGAAGCCAAATTCGTCCAGACGTCCAGGGTACAGAAAGCCTTGTTGAGGCTACCTCTCTGTGAGGCGTAGGAGTAAAGCCCACCCCTCCAAAACCTGTCTCTCAGGCGGCGCGCCGAACACCGTGCACCGTCTCGGATAAAACTATTACTGTAACTCTGCTCACCCCGGATTATAGTGTGACGATATATTAGTATTTATCATGATTTTTTTTTTATTGTTCAACAATAAAAATATTTTAAATAATAATATACAAACATATCTATTTTGAAATATTTTGTGGTTTATTACGTCTCAAATCATTTTGAAAAGTTTGACCTCTTCATACACACACAATTTATACACTACACTCGTGTAACTTTCCTATATAATAAAGACACCATCCTTAAATAAGTATAAATAAAAAGTTTTTTGATTATTTCAAAATAGTTATGACTTCATCCGGAATGAAATAGCAAAGGTAATTTATTTTTTATATTTAAATTTTAAGTAAGAAAATAAACTGCAATATAAAAGTCTCGTTTTGATATCATATGTAACCATGTTTACAATCGACCCACAGGCCATTATTTTATTTCGGAAATAAACTTTAAAAAATAAACGTATATTTCTGTTTACACGTTCCATGGGAATATTCCCGGGAATTAACGGAATGTTCTCGGGAATTTTGGGCACTTTGGGAAAATTCCCGGGCATTTTCATCACTAGTCACGACGGTGTGAACGTGTTAAAGTGCAAATCTTACTGTAGCATACTAGCACGTAGTATTTTCAATTATAGTTTTATGGTTACAAAAAATTGATGATGGAATGGATAGACTATCATTATAAACAGCAAAGTAAAATCCATTGCTGGACGCAGCGGTCATGCCGACCAGCACAAATATGTCTTCACGTTTCACTTCTATATATAAAAAGTGACCATTGTTACTATAAAAGTAAAGAATTTAGTCCTGCTAGTGAAAAAAAAAACTAAATCCGGTTGGACCCTGTGATCGAAAATTTTTTAAAAAGCAAGTTTAATATTGATTTTACTTAAAATTTTAAATAACTAGTCGAGGTGAAATATAATACCTATTTTATTTTTGTGTTTTATTTATATTTTCCCGTTTATTTTCTCATAATGAAACTAAAAGCTTTCAGATAATGACGCCAGTTTGTCTTAAAATTTTGAACTTGAACTGAACCTTAAGTCCTATTGGAAATTCTTTAATAGCACCGGGATGACTTACGTATTTGCAAGAAATTGTTTACAAATTCAAATTTTTTATTATACGTAGCTCTGATGGCCTAGTTAATAATGCTCTAAAACCGAATGGTCGTAGGTTTTAATCCCCATTCATACCTCTGGCTTTTTGCAGATTAACTGCGTACTGAGGCACAAAATGGTTAACGGTGAAGGAAATCATCATGACGACACTGGCATGACATCAAATGAGAATGCCACGTGTAAGTGCCCTGAGAATGTCGATCAACTGCGTTACTGGTCGCGATGAGCACGACACATAAGCGTAGAATGGATAGAACCACTAATGTATCTCTGTTCACCTAGAAAGGGATATAGCCCAGCAACGTTCCTTCCATAGATGCATCAAAGCATTGCATGCCCTGACGATAAGTAAGTCCGGAATAAATAGCTTAAAGTTAAACAAAATAGGAACCATTTATATTCATATCTATCCTATATTCACAACATATATCTTTCCTATGAAAGCAATATAATATTTACTATCATAATAATAATATCATAATATTCAAATTAATTACGCGAATTCTGCCTACCCTGGCCAAATATCCTATGTACGTCACTGATATAGCCTGATCATTATTATTACATGAAAATGAACGAATCTTTGCTGAAACAGCAAAATTGTGAAATTAGGTTTAACATGATGAAGCGTGAAATAGACACAATATACCGAAATTTACGCTGTGCTAGCGCAGTAAGTACCATACCATTATGTTTACACTTTAATCCGATACTGACCCACTACGTTTTCCTCTCAACTTTGTCTTTAGGAACTCTAAAGGGTCTTATGATTTTAACTAAGTTGATAACTTGCTGGATTTGAAGAATGCATGAAAACGTAACTGCTGTTAGAAATATGTTTTACGTTCATGTTGGTAGCGCTCGCTTTGGTTGCGTTTAGACTGGTTTCGTTATTTCCCGCCTACGCGACTAAATGGCGACTGATCAAAGAATATGTATTCAGACGTCATGGCTCCTAAATTCTAACTCGGTGCAATTTGTAATATATTAAATATTGTCATACTCATTTCTATTAACACTTCCTAGTGACTGAACAAAATGTTAGGCGAAAGTTATATAAATATTTAATACTGATTACTTATTACAATTAAATACCACCTCTATGGTCCAGCGGTGAAATTTTGTAATTATAAAACGGAGTTCGCGGATTTAATTCATGCTAAGGCTAACAAAATAAATAGTAAGTGTTTCTGGTAACCGATAGGGCTTGATAAATTATTGACTTATGTATCCGATGAATTAACGTTTTTTTTTTTGTTGTAATATAGGAGAACTCCTCGCCTTAATTCGTAGGGTAGTCGTAATGGATTACTTTCTTCCTTATATAAATGAAAAGTAACTAATGAGGTTTGTATTGTCGATATCTATCATAACATCTGTCATATATCAAAAATAGGCAGAAATGGTGTACTGGAAACTATAATCAGTTAAGTATAAGTTGATATACAAAGTGTCAATTTATGTCTGCTTACCTTGAAAGAGTAAAGCGTAATGATATTTTTATGCAGAGGCACATAAACAGACAGTCCCCAAGCAACTCAAGGTCGAGAAGTGACGTCTGCTGAGTGTAGTCGGCAACAGGCGGCTCCTACGCCAGCCAAACAACGCAACAAGTGCCCCTTGCCCCCGCACCTCGCATACCATTCGCGTTCAAGCAGCTGACATAGCACAACTAGCTGCTGTTTATGCAGACTTCATCATAATTATTGCCGGTTGGTAAGTATATGTCATATGTTGGAGGAGCGCTAGTGTACGATAAAGGTTTACTTTTGGGATATAACTAGCTTCGGTTGCGTTAGAATGACGAAATATTATATTTTGAAAGAATAACACCAAGTCGCAGAAACTTTCTTTCAGCTTTAAGGGCATACAGGGTGATTTTATAGACCAGGTAGATATTTTAGAATACAATAATTTGTACTTTCTTATAACTAATAAAAATGTAAATAACAATATTCCTTAAAAAATCATAAAGAAACGTTGATGAACAGCGCGTGTGGTGCACAATTGAATGGCACGTAGATAAAATTCCTTTTACGTAATTTTAAGTAAACAGGTAATTGACTCGTTACCCTTTCGTACTATCCTGTCTTAGGTGTCGTATCCTGGCTTAGGAGAGACAAATTACCTACTTAATAATTCATTGCTATTTATTCTATCATGTGTGTAATTACCCCTTAATATGTTGACTATATATTACTTTGTTTTAATGGAAATACTAAGATATCACTATTCCTATACATTTGGAATTACAATCGAATGCTGAATATCTTTCTTGAATATCTCCCTCGTCTATAAAATCAGCCTGTATATATATTTTTTGTTAACCTGATGAAAATCCCTCTAGATCGCTAGAGGGGTGGTGGGGGCCACTACCCTGGTGTGTCGGACTTGCACCGACTAAAACCACCGGGGTGATAACTCTGTCCTCTCTTCGTCTTCGCCGGGCCTTGGTATCCGTATACTTCCTAGGGACCCGGTGAGCGAAAGGGCATATATCCGTATTTCGTTAAAAAGCTGATTTTTCGTCTGTTAGCTCTCATTTATATATTAGTTTAAACAATAAAAAAAGGTATTAGTTCAAAGTTATACTCTTAATTATTAATCGAATAAGAATGCTTTTTCAATAAATCAAAGTTTTCATTAAAAAAAAAACACTTATTTTGCGACCATTTCACTAAAAATGACAAAATAGAGCCATATTGTAGAGTCACAATATGGAAAAACATGAGTGTTTTTTCCACAAAAATATTCATGAAACGTGAATCACGAATGTATTGAATTGTATATCATTACATGCATAGATGGGCAAGTTGTAATCAGATGAATGAAAAACGATTACCATTACATTTTGCGTTTTTCATCATTCATATGACTGTATTTTGCTCATCTATGTTTTAACCACTACGGAATCCTCAATTGTGTACACATTTAATGTTAATGTCCTTAATGTTTTGAAGGGATTTAATCATGATTACAAACTTAAAAACAAAATTAAAATTAGGGACTACATTTTTAAACATTAATCTGATTACATTTTGTCCATCTCTGATTACATGTAGCGTAAAAGTTTACAATATTTATATAAGTAACGAGATGATTTTCCAAGTAGAAGCCACAACTTAGCAAACGTATCTAACCACATTGTATGTGACACTCCTAAATCAGATGAGTGATCATTTGCGAATGTCTGTTGGACATTAATAAATCAGCATATTCAGAATACGAACGCAGTAGCAAATATAGAGAAACGCCTACATTGAGCGGGATGGAATGACATACATGGAACGATATCGGTTGATTATGTAGCAGGCTACGCACAGGGGACAATATGATACGAAATCTAGCCCGTATTCGTAAAGTCGATATTTTCTAACCTATCATTTACGAGTAGAGATGTCTGTCACAATAAATTTTTGTTATGGTATATTTACGTAAATGCCTATAATGGGAGTATAATTTTAGGGGAATAAATTATATGACTGGCCATATCGGATTCTTTATTTAATGTCCACGATTGATAATAATGGAGCTTCTACAACAAATCAACGAAGATCAACAATGGTATCCCTATGTTATTATGTAGATTTACTCTGTCTGCAGCGGCTGTAACTACGAATATATTGGTTTTCGTAAGTTTTATTTGGAGTGCTGAAAAACATCATGTTACTCGTTTTTCTACAATTTGATCAGTCGTATGGCTATGTGCTATCCTCGATAAGCGTGCGTCATTGCCTCCGCTCTACTGATAAGCGCCTACCAATTATAATTACAAATAACGTGTTTATATAAAACCAACTATGGCCCCGTCTTTGCCTGTGCAGAAATAATTTACTCCCCTTGAGCGATTTATTTTCCAAAAATATCGCAACGCGTACTTTTTATATTTCGCTAAACGCTAAAAGACTAAATGTCAATTTTTTATAGGAATTATTACTTCAAAATGAAGGATTTTTAAAAAACACTTTCAACTGCTTCTTTACCTTCTTTCCTCGTTACGTTATATTCCTTTCGGGGTGAGCAGATATATGTTAGTACTTGTATCCACTTCGCGCTTGTATGTCGCGCGCTACGTGCCTATTAGTGCAGCTGATCTCTGCTCATCGTGGCGAAAGAAATCATCGTGAGGAAACCCGCAGGACATCTAATAGAAAAGTCTTGTAAAAGTGCCCTTTTATTATAAGTATATATAATAATGTATGTATCTAACCAAATCAACTGAACAGTTATTTTATACCATTCTTTCAACAAATGATCGACGTGTTTAATTTAATTGGCATAACTTTTTTGTTTATTCATCATGAAATGTTAAGTGAAGTTTTCCACAGTACAATAATGTAAACTGCATCGAAATCGGTTAAATCGTTTTTAAGATTAGCGGGCGTAAACGTGTACCAACAGATATGTCTGTATTAACGATTATGTAGTGCTATCTACATTTCTTTTTAATTGAAAGTTTATATTGGGTTTTATTTTTATAAACTTTGTTATTAACGATGATTACAATTAATATATATATATATATATTCGCTCACTTTATTAGTTAAAAATATAAATTGTTATGGAAATTTAAAATAACCTACTTCGTGCAAGCGAAGTTTTTCTATTTGGCGGTATATATAGTAGCTCTAGAATATTTTTCCATCTAGATAATATTATATAGGTGGCTGAAGAACAAATTTATTATATGTATTGATGATTGATATTCGTATATCTGTCCATAGCACTGTGGAACTTCTCAAACACTATCGCTTTTTAGCTTAACAACGAACTAGATTATTCCTGGCCAATCTTATATATTAATAAGTAAAATTATGAGCATATAGAATAAAGATAAAGGGGTCTCTCAGATAGCGAGGTCACGAGATAACGTTAAATATAGGAAAATACCATTAAATTAATGAATAATAGCAAATTGTTATGCTTTTATGTACTCGTAAGTAACACTGATATTTTATGTCGGGCACTGATATTACGATTGTTGTGACGTGATAACTTTTGGCCACTTAATTATTAACTAATCAAGTATTTGTTCATACTCCGTACCACTGAGAATGTAGTGGACAGTGGCACATAAAACAGATAGGCGATACCCGTTCTAGTCGAGCGCAACCGTTACGAAATCAGCTTTGCATGAAAATTGTATTGCATTGCTTACCATGCCGATACCGAGGCGGTAAATAAAGTTAGATATTAATCCTACAATAAAAATAATTATCCAGTCACGAACCTCATTTATTTACCTATATTGCTTTGTTAATGCTTTCACAAATACATGCTTAGATATATATTTATATCCATCTATCTTATGTAGAGATTACTGAAAAACTAAAAATCTGTAGTACGAATGACACGTAACACATGTGGACATTCTTAATAATAATATTGTTTGACAATATCTACAAACTATTGTAATAAAACAATAATTTTACGCAAAATTAGTTTTTTTTTTCGAAATTACGCGTGTTTGTTGACCGGGAAAGGTCTTCACAACTTAACCGGGCAGGACAACATTAGTGGCTTATAGTTTCCATTATCAACATTAATTAGGTAAGTATTTATTTTTAGTCAACTTCAAAAATAAAATGAATCTTATATTAGGTATATATATCCTTCAACATGCAAATATATCGTATTCTTTTTATTTTGAATATACCTACAGTCAGAGATGGGCAAAATGTAATCTGATTAATGATCAACGATTACAAAATGTAGTCGTAATTTTAATTTTCTTACTCTATAATCATGATAAAATCTATTTAAAAAATTAAGAAATCATAAATGTGTATACGATCTGGGATTTTGTAGTGTTTAAAACATAAATGAGCAAAATGCAGTCATATTAATGGTAAAAAACGTAAAATGTAATCCTTAATCATTTTCATTAATCTGATTACATTTTGCCCATCTATGCCTACAGTTTATCAATGTAAGCTAAATGAAGTCTGCAAAGTCATTATCAGTAACAGTCTGACATCGAAACCGTCAAGTTGATAATATAGTCCAGTCAAATAACTTTTTAAATCAAAATTTTGACACTCAAGTTTGCATTTTTGATATTTTGTACTTCTAATAATACAAAAACGATCTGTAAAGGTTTTAGTGTCTGAAACCTCCGGCAAGAGTTAAAAAAAAATGATTTAAAGTTTTTTTCCACAAATACTCGAAAACGGTAATAGTTATAGAAAAAAAATGTAGGCAAAATATATAGAGCTTAAAATTATACATAAAAAAGGTGGTATGACTTTTTTTCCTCCGGCCTAAATTAACCAAGTTAGGGAGGTTTTTAAGTTTAAGGGTTTTTAAATTCCGCGCCGTTGCATAAAGTCACGAGGCAAAAAGAGAGGGACTATTGCTGTCTCGCTCACTCCCATTGATACTTGACAATGAGTATTGCGTAGGCGTTCACTATAAAATGTCCGAGCAGAGATATAAAACACACTTAGACTATAAGGTGGTGTGAGTTAATGTATTATTAGCATAGCAGTCGGTTCGATTAAGGGAATGTGAGTAGGTATAGAAAAGGAATTAGTTTGGTAATAGTAATCGAGAAAAGTGGATTGGTGTAAATTAATGATGATCCTAATGAATATAATTCTTGAACAATAGTTTAATTGGAATAGCTTGCATTTAAGGATTGGAAGAAGTTGGTTGATGCAACTTGTTTTTTTTTGTAAATGAATAGGCTTTAATATTTTAAGTGTAGTTAAATGATCACGATGTTGCGTTAGGATGTGAATATTTTCAGGGTTTTAGGTGGGTTTTGAAGAAAACTTAATCTTCTTGTAACATAGTTTATCAAAAATGTTTAATTTAATTTAATTTTTACTTTTTTATTTTTTTTTAATTGAGCTGAAGATTAAGTTACTCTCTAGCAGAGAGTATTCACAAATTTGTAAAAATGTTTTTTCTCCACATAGGTAGGATAGTTGTTTTGTATTGTATAAAAAATTTAATAGGATTATCAAAAAATTTTCAAAGGAAAGGGAGGATAATGTTGTGATTGTATGTAAGGAGTGCATAAAATTAGGTAACATATCTATGACATAAATATTACGTTTAGTAAAAATATAATATTTTGTATGAAAGAATTGGAAAATAGGAAGATCGTTTTGAATTCGAAATTGGAATTTGAAAAAGGACTTGATTATTCTAGAAATTGTGTATTGAGCTTTAAGAATGAAAGGTTGAAAAATTAGAATAAACAAATAACGAGAATATTATGTAAATGTATTAATGGTTTACTAAATTTATAATATAAAGTGATATTAAGAGTTTGATTGAAGAATGAAGAACTCCACAATATCGGTCACACAAGTTCCCCTTCCACAATACATTAATACTTATCTATATATATATATATATATATTACATTTAGTTATTAAAAAATAAACATTAACGTGAAGTTCTGTCACAAACTTAAGTTTTTACTATATCCTTTATGTCGCTTATGTTTTTAGCAAGCACATAAAAGTGAAGAAATTTTGCAAATTCCAAATAAACATATGTATATGTATTTATTAATTTACTTTAATTGATAAATTAATAAAAATATAGCTTTTCATAGAAACTAAGGATTTTAAATAGAAATAGAATTTTTTACTGTAAAATTTAAATTAAATATGGACCTTCAATTATTATATTTCAAATATTTTTTTAGATTCGAAAAAATATTACTATCAACGGAATTTCATCCTTTGATGGTCACTTTCGTTTTTGTACTACACTGTTCTTATCATCAGGTGTACTACAAATCACTATGTCGTACCACACGCCCGGTTGAGTTCCCCGCCCGGTTGAGTTGTGAAGACCTTTCTCGGTAAATCAACGCGCGTAAATTCGAAAAAAAAAATCTATGTCGTACCAGTGTAAAAAAAATAACTTGTCATATGAACAAGTTGTTTTCAATTTGTAAACCCAATATTTATGATAAAAAAGTTCAAAATTAATCCTAACATGTCAACTAAGATAAAGATGGCGTCCGCTCGTACATCGGACATAAAATTTGCACGTGACTTGGCCTATTAGATGCATTGTGGCAGATGGCGCCACCAGAAATAGAGTTGCGACATTCACCCTAAGTACCCTTAAAATTAATTATATATTTGGGAGTCGAAGCTGCTCGCGTCCGTAGGCTTTTACCCTAGTTTCCCTACACGTGGCTCCTGGGTGGTGCTAAACGAGCTGCAGCGAGGTGGTAGGTCGTCGGTGCCCGTCTGGATCGCGACCACAGTGCATGGGTGTAAGGCCAGTTTTGGCTGATCGCGTTTCGGGAATAGCCTGTGTATATCCAGTAGCACATGATTGGCGACCTTTGGCACAGTATTGGGGTTCTGACTTGACGTCTTCGCTTGCTCCCTTATGGGGGGGTACGTTGAATTGCCGGCCAGGGAGACCCGTAGAAACGGTTGTACCGCTGGCCGCCCGCGGTATAGTACAGGGGCTCAATCATAGCTAACCACTATAAGAGGCTGCTCCACCATGCCACGCATAATCTTGGGTAGGATCGTCGTGCCGGATGGTGACCGGTTTTCGGGACCCGGCGACCTATTCCGGGGGGGTACGGGGGTCCTTTCGTCCGTTGGTTCTGCTTACGACCTCTGGGGGTTTTGGCGTTGGCCCAGTCTGGTCTGTTCTCCTTTTGCTGTGTCGAGGGTCGTTAATTCTCTTCACGTCTTCTTAACTTTTGCTTCATGTCAGCGCAATATAATAATTCTGGTAATTCAACGGTGTTCAATCCCGAAAACACCTTCTTTATGGAGTTCACCAACATCCGTGGACTCCATTCTAACTTAAATGCTGTCCACCACCATCTTGAGACAGTCCGGCCTGCACTTCTCTTTTTGACGGAAACTCAAATACACCGTCCGGCTGATTCATCTTATTTGCATTTCCCTGGCTATCAGCTTGAGGAAAACTTTCATGCAAAGGCCGGGGTCTGTGTGTTTTTGCAGTCGGACGTGTGTTGCCGTCGGTTGCGCTGTTTGGAGAACCCCTCTTTTTCTGTCCTGTGGGTGCATATGGATCTCGGCTCTCTGAGTCGTGTCTACGTGTGCCTATACCGATCTCATAATGGGGACTCTGAGACCACTTGGCTGTTTGATTACCTCAGCCAGGCGGCTGATGTCGTTCAAGAGCAGTACCCTGCAGCAGAACTGGTAGTTTTGGGGGATTTTAACGCGCACCATGAATTATGGCTAGGATCCTCCAAGACTGACCATGCAGGAAGGTCTGCTCATGCATTCGCCCTGCTTCATGACCTCTCTCAACTGGTTGTCCAGCCCACCAGGCTTCCAGATGTTGTGGGTCATGCTCCCTCTTTGTTGGACCTTCTGCTGACGAGCCATCCTTCCGGGTATTTTGTGTCGGTAAATGCTCCTTTGGGTAATTCTGACCATTGCCTGGTTGGTTCTTTGGTGCCCCACGCCCTCTCACCATCTCCTCGTGAGGTTAAGCGTAAGGTATGACATTACTCGTCAGCAGATTGGGATGGATTGCGTGAGTACTTAGCTTCTATCCCGTGGCGCCAACGCTGCTTTAATGAGTGTGATCCTTCTGCGAGTGCCGATGCGATTGCCGACGAGATCAGGCTTGGAATGGATTAATACATTCCATCTTCTGTAATCGTCGGTAATCGCTCTGGACGCTCTTGGTTCAATCGCGAATGCTCTGTCGCTGTTAGTCTGAATCAAAATGCATATCGTGCTTGGATTAAGGGTTGCGCAACTTATGATCCTGATGTCAACGCTCTTAAAGCAGCTTATAACAAGGCTACCAAGGTTTGCAGGAGGGCGTATCGCGGGGCGGATGCTCAACGTGTTTCGCGGATTGGCCAGATCTTAGTAAACCACCCGACCAACAGTCGAGCTTATTGGGGACTGGCCAAGGCCGTGCAAACGAATTTCTGTCGCCCATCCTTTCCGCAGTTGAGATCTCCTGACGGGTCGCTGGCCCATGAGCCGCTGGAGAAAGCCAATCTGTTGGCTCACATCTTCGCGGCTAATTCCAAACTTGATGAGCTCAACACCCAACCGCCCACAATTCCTTCTTGCGGCTACACGATGCCTGCCGTTGTGATAAGGCAGCGTACTGTATTACGTGAGTTGAGGTCACTCGATGTGCGGAAGGCTAGTGACTCTGATGGTATCCCAGCGGTGGTGCTGAGGGCCTGTACCGCCTGCCTTTCTCGTCCGGTGTTGTGCCTCAGGCTTGGAGGGAACCCAACATTTAACCGATCCCCAAAAAGGGGGATCGTTTCGACCCAAACAACTACCGCCCCATAGCCGTCACCTCAGTGCTCTGTAAAATCTTAGAACGGATTGTAAATGTTCAACTTGTCCGTTACCTAGAGGATCACTCTCTTATTAACGATCGTCAATATGGTTTTCGACCGAATCGTTCCACGGGTGATCTTCTAGCGTACGTCATGCACCGCTGGAGTGAGGCTATGGATAAGCACGGCGAATCTTTGGCCGTTAGCCTGGATATAGCCAAAGCCTTTGATAGGGTCTGGCATCGTGGTCTTCTCTCCAAGCTTCGAGCGTACGGTCTTCCTGACAACCTGTGTGCGTGGATCTCTGGCTTTCTGCACGAACGTAGAATTCGTGTCCTTGTTGATGGTCACACTTCGCAGTTCGTGTCAGTTAATGCCGGAGTTCCACAAGGCTCTGTACTTTCTCCCACCCTGTTTCTTCTGCATATCAATGATATGCTGTCTTTAGGCTGTATTCATTGCTATGCAGATGACAGCACGGTTCACATGGGATATTGCAGCAGGCCCACTTGTGGTCGGGAGGAAACCATTGGGAATCGAGAAGATCTGGTTATTGATCTCAATCGGTCCTTTAGCCTCATTTCTTCTTGGGGCGACAGGAATTAGTTCAATGCCAAAAAAACCCAGGTGTGTGTTTTTTCCTCCAAAAAATCCCCATTTTCTCCTCTTCCTACTCTCAAGAATGTGCCGCTTGCTGTGCGTGACAGCCTTAGTATACTAGGCATGGATATTCGCTGTGATCTCAATCTCAGGGATCACATAGGAACGGTCATCTCCTCGACTTCCCGTAGACTTGGTATCCTGAATAGAGTGCGTCGGTTTTTCACACCTGATCTTTTGTATCTATTGTATAAGGCCCAGGTCAGGCCTTGTATGGAATATTGTTCGCATCTCTGGGATGGTTCTGCCCAGTACTTTCTTGATGCTCTGGATAGGTTGCAGCGTAAGGCTGTCCGCATAGTGAACGATCCAGACGTTTCTGAACATCTTGAATCGCTCCAATTGCGTAGAGATGTTGCTTCATTAAGTGTTTTCTACCGTCTGTATTATGGCGAGTGTTCTGAAGAGTTGTTTAACCTTGTTCCACCCTCTCCTTTCCTGAATAAAACCACGCGCGCGGGTTTGCGGTGTCACAGCTATACGGTATCTCACATCCCGGCTAGGACTAAGAGGTTCTCTAACTCCTTCTTTTGCCGTGTCGTTGGGCTGTGGAAAGGTCTTCCGGCGAGCGTGTTCCCACCATCCTATGATATGGGATCCTTTAAGCGTAACGTGAAGAGATATTTGTGCGGGCCGGCATGATCGCTGCGACTACCGATGGGTTTTTTCTTACCTTTCGATAGTCGTTGGCGTTTTTTTTGGACTGCACCATGCTTACCATCAGGTTTGGTGCAGTCACTATGCCGTGTCAGTGTAAAAAAAAAATCCAATACGGAATAATGCTAAATTTCTGTCAATTATACTATTTTTTCTTTCGAATCGTCTTGAATTAAAAACCATTTATATAATTAATACATAAAAGAATTATAATATACAAAAAACGTATTAACGTAATTAAACAAAATAAACTACATATTCATTTAATTTATGAACGTAATATTAAAATTAATCACTGTCTGATGAGTCCATAGTGGCTGTTGTCGTAGGTCGACTTTCTTTCACAAAAAATTGGTCCAATGTTTGTTGAAAGGTTTTTTTACAACGTAAAATAAATTTCCTTGTAGCAATTGATATTAATTTTGTATAAAATAAGTATAAAATTGTATTAAATTTGCGTTGATTTTTAGTTAGAAAGGGAATCCCCAAATTTTGATGGCATGGCGCAATTAAAAATAAAGGTGTTGCCATATTTTAGGAAATAAAAATTCAAAAAAACATTAAAGACTCGAATCCAAAACAACGCAACTTCGAAAATCTAACGACGCACAGTGAAAATTAATAAAAATTAAACAGCGACGCAACTTCGAAAAAAACGCAAAACGAAACGACCCAAAGCGAGGTATTGGTGTACTATATCTAGTATCTTAGAATAACAAGTAATTTTTTCGAAACTTGAAATTTACAATCGATATATTTATTACCAGAGATGGGCAAAATGTTATCTGATTAAAGATCAAATATTACAAAATGTAGTCGTAATTTTAATTTTCTTGCTCTGTAATCATGATTAAATCCATTTAAAACATTAAGAAATTATAAATGTGTATACGATCTGTGATTATGAAGTGTTTAAAACATAAATGAGCAAAATGCAGTGATATTAATGGTAAAAAACATTAAATGTAATCGTCAATCATTTTCATTAATCAGATTACTTTTTGCCCATCTACGTTTATTACCCTGATCTATTCGAATGAACAGATACTTAAATAGAGTACAAGAAATAATTATCCGATAATGCTTTCTCACTCTTACTCGGACATTTTATAGTGAACGCCTACGCAATACTCATTGTCAAGTATCAATGGGAGTAAGCGACACAGCAATAGTCTTCTCTTTTTGCCTCGTGACCTTATGCAACGGCGCGGAATTTAAAAACCCTTAAACTTAAAAACCTCCCTAACTTGGTTAATTTAGGCCGGAGGAAAAAAAGTCATACTACCTTTTTTATGTATAATTTTAAGCTCTATATATTTTGCCTACATTTTTTTTCTCTAACTATTACCGTTTTCGAGTATTTGTGGAAAAAAACTTTAAATCATTTTTTTTTAACTCTTGCCGGAGGTTTCAGACACTAAAACCTTTACAGATCGTTTTTGTATTATTAGAAGTACAAAATATCAAAAATGCAAACTTGAGTGTCAAAATTTTGATTTAAAAAGTTATTTGACTGGACTAAATAATTGGTTCCATTCTGAACCTGGATTTTTTCATATCTGATAGTAACACCTCAAATTGTATCATCATCAATAGATATCTGCGTAATAGCATAATAAATATATAGTAAGTATAGGTAGTACTCCCCAAGAATGATACTGTAATCATAGTTAAAGCGCAGGTTAAAGTCCGTGCATATTATGTATGTAGATACATATAAATAGATTACCAAGAACAACCGATCCGGTTGCGGTGAAGGAGGGAGATAGATAAAACGCGACATGAATCACTACTTACATCAGGCACGGAGTCAGTGCCGCGCGCGGGCAGGACGCAAGCCGCAAGCGGCGCGGTGCGGGGAACGGAACGGAATGAACAAACCGACCGACGACGACATTACAAACAGAAACAGTTGAACATTCATCCAAGGCGCGGTAACTTGCCTTGTTTCTCGCTCAGACTCGTGAACATCCGTATTATTTACAGCGGACAATCATTATAAAAGAATACAGAGTGTTAATACATTTGTTTCGAAAAAGAAAAAGCCAGAATAGCGCGTATGCAGTGAGACGTTCGGTGGTGAGTGGTGACGATGATAACACAGGTGTAACTGTGTGTGTGGCGTGGATCGTCGCGCAATTATTAACGATGATTCACTTGCGAGCGGGTGAAATGCAGCCTATTGGGCTTGTTCATGTTTGTGATGAACACATTCGCAAATGATATGGAAGCAGCTGTGTAATAATGATAGACTGAATACATTAACCGCGGTAAGATTCCTATAACATATTGGAAATAGAAATGTTTTTTTAATTATTACTAGTAACAATATAAATAAAGGTAACAATATATAAAGTACTAGCTGTTTCTCGTAGCTACGCCCGAGTAGTGCCAATAAAAAAGATAGACGGAATTGAGATGAAACACACGTCGATTGTTTGTTTTCTAGATTTAGATGTACTATTCATATTCTTTGGTTATACCCTTTTTATTTAACATTTTTATAATAATTCAATACATGATTTTTCATTTGGAACCTTCTACCAAAATAGGCGTTTCTTTTCCTAAATGAAAAGTAAATGGACAACTATTATTTAACGCTCACTAGTTTGGACAATGGTGAATTAGACTAAAATATACAATTTCCTAGAACCTAAATACTTATTTTCATTTAATACAATACTTCCATTCAACTATTCCACACAGACGTCTACCTAACAAATAGCCGCGCGTGTTTTTTTATTATTTATTAGAAAAATACATTGATTCTTTTATTGAGTCTATGCGTGTATTAAAATCATTTAATAGTAAATCCGTATATTACTACAATCACTTAAATACACACTAAAATTAGTTTAGCTGTCTTTAACTTATTGTAGAAACCAAAAGATAACATTACTTACTATATTGTAATCGTTTTCAAAATCATGTTTCCAAACAGTGCAATCTATCTATTATCCATGTTGTATTGCTTCATATTTATTGCGTTATTCTACAAGTAAAGATACTATTATAGCTTCTGAAAATGGCTTCGCCTGAAATAATTTTGATAAAAAATATCTTCCTCAGTTGAGTGCGATGTGCTCCTTACTAAGACATCTACTGTAAACAGCTCTATATTTTTGCAAATTAAGGTAAAATGAACGATGGTATAATTAGTTTATTATAAGTTATATTTAAGAGAATCGGAACAGTTTTGTTTTTTACTATAAGTTAGTGATTATTGTTTGGATTGTTGACACTAATTTTGATAACGCTTTCTACCGTAATGGAAATTTTACCATTACAACTTTATGTAAATAAAGTAAAAATATCATTAGCCTACTGTGAACCTTAAAACATTCGTTTATATCGAAATGTGCAATCTATGAAGACATTAACTATTTCTTACAGAATTATTACACTGAAATGAATGCTATTATTATTATACAATGTGGGGCTATGCAGTCTATTTCAGCCTGTATCACCGCGACCTAAAAGATTTATTGTGATCGCCACCTACCATTTAAAGCTCTCTGTCAAGGCCTATAGTTTTAAAGAACTGTAGTACTTTATTGGCAGAGATATCTGGAACCTCTCCTGGGTATAGCACGTGGCGGCCCAGGATACGGTTGCGTTTGGGCATTAGTAAGTCACATTCACACAGGAGGTGCTTGGGCGTTTCGTCCGCACTTTCGCAGAATCTGCAATCTCTAGTGCTCCGACCACCAATGTTGAACAAATGTTTGTTCAGACAGCAGTGGCCAGTCAGTGCTCTTACTAATACTCGTATTTGATTTCTTCTAAGCATCAGAGCCTCTACAGCTTTACGCTGGTAGAAAGCCTTGACTAACTCTTTGGAATGTTTCAATCCTGGTATTGTGTTCCAGTGGTTTATAGACTTTCCTTTATATAAGTTCCTTAAAGTCAATCGTACCAGACTTTTGGGGATGCCACAAAATGGTTCAGGACCATATTGTACCATCGCCGCTCCAGATCTCGCTACTCCATCAGCTATTTCGTTGCCTGGAATTCCTTCATGACCTGGAACCCATCGAAGAATTAGGCTGTTGTTCAAGCTTAGGGTATTTAGTAGATCCACGCAATTGGAAACCAGCTTCGAATCCAACGAATCCGAATCCAGCGCCAATAGAGCGGCTTGACTATCCGTATGTATATAGATGGTGTGGTTCATATAAGCTCGCCTCAGATTAATGATGGCGCATTCCATAATTCCACACATTTCAGCTTGGAAGATAGAGGCAAAGCTTCCAAGATTTGACGATTGCTTAATTTTTGGTCGCTCTCCGTATATTCCATATCCTACGTTATTACCTGATTTTGATCCATCAGTATACCATATTAAGCTACCGGGCTTCCACGTTATCACACCGTCCAACCAGTTGTCCCGTGAAGGCATGTCTATTGTATATAACCTGTTAAAATTACTCATGGGAGTAATGGTATCTGTAACCATTCCCAATACTGGAATTTTTAACACAGTTTCTTGAAGGGATCTCATAGACTTAGATAGCCATTGTTTCCTCCCCTGGGAAGACATCCGATGCATTGTCAGTCCCGCCACTTGTTCTATATGTAGATGAAGCGGCGTTAAATCCAACAACGCATCTAAAGCCGCTCCAGGGATGGTTAACATGGCTCCAGTCACTATCATTTTTTTTTCTTACACTGGCTCGAGATAGTGACTACAGAGTATTTGATGGTAAGTACAGTGTAGTCCAAAAACGAAAGCGACTATCAAAGGATGTAAATCCATTGATAGTCTACATCGTCATGTCGGCCCATATATACCACGACTGAAGGTCTCTAGGTATATGAGCTACTGGATATACATAAGCTGATCCCAAAACGTGACAAGCCGAAACTGGTCACTATGACGGGCTTTACACCCATATACTGTGGTCGCGATCCAGACGGGCACCGACGCCCTACCACCTCGCTGCTGCTCGTTTAGCACCACCCAGGAGTCACGTGTAGGGAAACTAGGGTAAAGCCTACGGACGATCAGCCTATCATGGTTGCCATTCTTTGCACTGACGCCAATTTGGTCTTAATGGTTGTCTGGATTGGGCTTTTACTCCACAGAAATGAATGATAAGTTTTATTCAGTTCTAAAACCGTTGGCAATTATCAAGGGTTTGGAGTCTGTCGATACTCACCGTAATTGAGTAATTTGATGGCGTATGCTTAGACTACCTGTTTATCCGTTTCGTTAAAATCAGATGAATAGGAATAAAAACAGCTTTGATGCTTTATTGTTCTCATCACCGGGAAAGTCTAGGGGTGAAGTATTATAATCATATTTTTTATAATCGTGACAGTTATGGAGAGTATACGCTTTAGATGTAAATGAATCTGTCCGTGTTAAGTGAAGCGGTAAGCAGTAGAAGGCGACGCACTATGGGGAGGCGTCTGACATTGCCGCCCCATAATTGCTTTTTTTAAAAGTCTCCATATATGTATTATATCAAAAAGTATAATTAAAAGATTTATATACATTATTATGTATAATTTTCTATTTTATAAAAAAGGGCCGCCAAACACATTCAATGAAAAATGTGACAAAAACTACTGTTAATGTTTCGCTTGTTTAGTATAAATTTATAGCAACGTAATTATAGGAGTCATATAAATATTATACCTTTTCTGAAATCTGGGAACACTGTCTATCTTGTAGGATATATAAATCTTCAATTTATTAGCAATTATAGCCACCAGAGCCGTTTATTCCATGACTTCTACTTTTAGCTTCATTCTAATTTTCAATCAAAGTTTTGGCAGTTGCTGAAGTTCACTGAAGGACTCTTGATTTCTAAGAAAAATATTTTTATATAAAATAAAAAAACTTGCTGGTTTAGTGCAGAATATACTCGAATCATATAAAATCATATTTTGATGACGACTTTTTGCTAGTTGGTCTATATATTTGGTTTCATTATAATTTTGTTACCAAAGTATGGATATTTATTTGCCATATTTTTTTAGATCATAGACATCTATGGATAATTACGATAAAATAATTTTTAATTGCATAATAATATTTAATGACATTTACTTTCAGCTTTACTTTAATTTTCAATTATGGTTTTGACAGTTACCGAAGTTTGTTAATACTTTTTATAGGAAATTTAATATTAACTTATATTTATAAATAACTTTAAAAAATTGCGACTATAGTGTAGAACACCCTCAAATCTATTAAGAATTAAGATATGAAATAATATCCCGATGGCATGTTGCTAATTCATTGATATAATTGAGTTTATTTATATTTTTTTCACTTAAGGAAAATACGTTGATTTTTATAAATATATTTTACAATTTTTGCAAGTTTTTATTATTTATGTATTAAAAATACATTTATATTTACAAAATAGATTTTTTGATAGACAAAATATTTTAGATTATCTATGCAAAAAAATATGTGTAAATACCTGCAAAAACATAAAAGTTACAGATTTATAATACAAAAATGATTACATCTCCCCATAGAGCGCTGGCGGCCGACACAGGCGTCGCCAGGGCCGGCTGGCGCGGCGCCAGGCCGGCGGACGGCCGCGCGCCGGGATTCCTTTGTCTCATTACTGCCGCTCGCGTTCTGTTGATGTTGCGTTCATCCCATCACGTTCCACAAACATTTTGACTATATTCTCCAAACAGTTAACCCTTCTTTAATTATGCTAATATATTCAAACTTGGAACATATTGAAGGTATTTTGTTTTTAAATTCGTATTTTTCGCCAAAGTAGTTATTATGTTTCCTCATTAAAATGGCATGTATTTTTTTGTGGAAATTTTTGGACTTGCATCAACGATTATCAATACAGACTACCGTATATTACAAATGAGGAGTATTTTCTGTTTTGAGATTTATTTAACAGTTACACCATCTAATTTGATTTTGATAATTCGTCCGCACAGTAAACATAAAATAGCACTTAGTAGGATAGGATTAATTACTATTAGCTTATGATTCCTTACGTTATAACCACATGAAAATATACTTAAAACGATAAGTGGATTAACAGAAAATGTCTTCAAGTTTCTAGGAAAATAAATTCGTAATATTCATATCAGCTGGCTATATCAAGTTTACCGCTCACAAGTTGTTTAAATAAGCAGCCTACTACACTTGCAGTAATGGCACGGACGTTTGCATGTATAGGAATCTTGATATGTGTGCGGCAAGTGCGTACCGGGCTTATTTGCTTGTCGTTCTCAACCGAAGCGGCCGCGATATGCTTGTCTCCGGTTCTGAGAAATTGTAACGCCTTCTTGGAACGCACCAACAACGCGGCCGTCCACAAACGCCCCAAGTGAGTGTAAAGCGAGGTCGCCCGCCATCCTATAGTACGTATACGGATTGTATAGATAACACTCACACTTATACGACACACTTCGTTTTACATCTCGTTGTGAGACTACTGATTATATTGAGCTTAGAGCCTGTCACTTACATTACACGAAATTCCTTCTCGTCTATAAAAAGCCATATTTTTTTAGAATCTAAATTATAAGCACTTAATCTACTTCGTAGCTTCTATGATATGATGTAATTAATAGAAGTCTGATGTTTAATTTGGTAATGTAAACATTATCATAGTTAATTATGTCAGTCAATGACGTTATGCATTTACTATGCTAAGCATTGTACATATTATTTGAGTTTGTTTTAATACCGATGTTATTGCATAGTTGTATTGTAATATTCTATCTCGTAAGTAATGTAATAGAAATCAGTAGCGACTGGGGATATCCTCGTCTCGAAGTACGTCACGGTGATGTCACGTTCACAGTACATACCAATGGAAATAGCGTGGCACATGCGCGTTGCGTCAACCCGTTCCCCGCTACGATGTCTCGTGTATACGCCTTCAACAATTCTAATATATTAAATCGTTTGAGCTTTACAATTCAATATTTATTCATTATTACTATTAGGTACATAACATTTTCGCGCATAAAACATGATTGCCTCGGATAATCCTGCTTAAATAGTTATCCCTATGATTACAATATTTATAATAAATACCTTTCAAAGACGTTATTATAGACCAATTAATATCTAATTAGAGAACAATTAACTATCTAATAAATACAATTATTTTTTATCTTTTTCTTTTTTACCAAAAACTCTTAGAAAAATGTTGGATGTGGCTTTAATCTCCTCGCAATACACTATCTATTATTATAAATATATTCATTGATGTGAAGTATTATGAACTAGCTCACCCGGCGAACTTCATATTGTTATGATCTTCGTTTTAACCTACTCCTCCTTTCCTTTCCTTCTTCTTTCCCCAAATCATTTCCCCTTCCCCTCTCTGTTTTTTTATATTCTCTGTCCTTTTCAAATATTAATAAATATGTAGTGACTAGTATATTTTTATTTATGTTTTTATCAGTGTGAGAACCGCGTATGAATTAAATTTTTCGCCTGTTAATTCTTATTTTACGATAACTCCTAAGATATTTATTCATTTATAAATGATATGGAGTACAAAATTATTATAATATAGTTAACTTATGTATTTTAGTTTATAAGAATTAATAATGTATTCACCTGTATTTCAATTGCCAAATTAGTCGTGAATATTTTTTAAAGTTACAATATTTTTTTAAGATATCCTTAAAACATAACAACAAAGGGAGGGGGGGGGGGATTAGGGGTACAAATAAGTTCCCGGCGTTAAAAAAAGGTACTTAAAATTTAATCGAAGTATTGTTCATCACTAGCATCAACTTTTTTCCATCTCTCAGACAGCATTTGATTACACGTTTGAAGAACTCCTTATCTTTTAAGACTATCCATGAATCGCTGCTCCGACAGCGCATATGCGACCGGAACAATTGATAGTCGGACGGCGCAATGTCTGGTGAATACGGCGGTTAGAGTAGCACTTCACAGTCAAGTATTTTCAAAATTTTTCACCGCTAAAAAGAATCTGTTACAGAAGAATAATTTTGTTGTGTCCGGAGTAGTATTGAAGGCGTTTTTCCTTCAGAGCTCGGCTTAATTTAATTAATTGAGTTCGGTAGAGAGTTCTAGTTGAATTAAGTAACTCGTAATATACCACATCCGGCTGATCGCACCAAATACACAGCATTAATTATTTTTCCATGAATACTTAATTTTGCTGTAGATGTTGACGCTTCCCCATGATTTTCTTCTTTTTGGAATATCATAATGTACCCACTTTTCAAACTAGTGAAGAAACGATGTAAAACCGTTTTTTGGTCCTAACGGGCTTATGCATAATCGACGTTCAATATCTCTCGGACTTAATTCGTATGAAACCTAATGACCTCCTTGTAAACGATGTGAGACTGTTTGCTGATAGACTAATAAAGTAAATTCAAGTTCCTTTAGTGTTTGTTATTCTGGAATGAGCAATCTAATTTTCAAGCTGGTTATCATTAGCGAATTCTAACATAAGCCTCGTGCCATGCTATCTGTCAAAACGGCAAAAACTTATTTAGTACACCTAATATATATGGCATCTAGAACTTTTCTTTAGACCTATAAAAGAGGAATAATCATACCATACATTGTTTTGTCTTCTCTCCGAGAGATTATGCAGCGTTTTCGATGAAAGCTCCCAGGCTTCTTAACTTTTTCCGATATTGTCAACAATATTATTGACATACTTCAAACAATTCACAGAAACCTTTACAAACTATACACTTAAACCTTCCCAATAAATCACTGTGTCTATTGATGAAAACTAAACGAAAATCAGTTTAGTAATTTTTGAATATGTTGCTAACAGACGGACAGACGTGACAGGGACTTTGTAATTTGTAGTGATAAACAGAGGTTATATTTTCTGAAGACTATGTATTATTTTTAGCATATTTTAAATTATGAATGGTTCATTAAAATTAAGTAAAATGATAACTAATTATTGGTTCACATAAAATACTAAAAGAGCTACGTTTTAATGATACGAAAATAAAAAAAAAGTTAGATGTCCAAAATGTGTATGATCACATTTAGGAAACATAGACCGGTGTTAGTTTTTGGATTCAGATAAATAAAGCTACATCTGTCTTTTCCAGGTACAAAAATCGCGGGTAAGATGCCACTTACACAAGAAAAACGTTTGGATAGTAATTTCTCCAACAACAATGACCACAGCTATCTCCATAAGAAGTTTAAAAAAATGGCATCTACCATATCTGTGTTTCCCGCGAATTTGTCTAAAGGAGCTGATCATCGTCAGAAAGAAATAAATTCAGCACAAATAGAATGTAAAAGTTTAATTCCAAATGGAAGTATTGCCGCGGCCCACCCAGAAATAGAAAAAATAAAAGAAAACCAAGACAGAACTCATTTAGATGTTCAAGCTGTAGGGAAAAATGTACAAACTAATTTTAACGATGAAAATAGTAGACTAAGTAATGTAAATAATATTATTCAGGTATCTGGTCAGACCAGTTTTACTGATGAATTTTCAAATAAGACTGAGAACCATGAAAACGATTTTATAAGAGAAACCTACAATGGAGCTGTAGGTGGGCGTTATATATGCCCGTATTGTAAATTATCTTGTGCCAAGCCTTCAGTTCTGCAAAAACATATCAGAGCCCATACTAATGAGAGACCATACCCATGTGTACCTTGTGGATTTGCTTTCAAAACAAAATCGAACTTATATAAACACAGAAGATCACGGACACACGCTTTAAGATTGCAAGGAGCAGATGTATCTGTGGCATTAAATGATGAAGATTTATCAGGTGGTTCTGAAAGTGATACTCCTACATCTGTGTCTGAAACTGGATCAGATGTTTCTAGTATTCGTTTGGAGCTTGATCCTAATAAGTTTTCACCAGATTCACCCGAATTTTTGAATGAAAGTATGTCTTCTCACAGCGCAAATTTGTTAATGGAGAATAATAAATCTAAAACTATATATAAACCAAAATTCAGAGTAGGTACATCGTTTTATCGAGACTCCGATGATAAAGATAAATTAAAAAAATCAATTTCACCAAATGCAGATTTTCTTACTGAACATATTTCTAAGATTATTTCTGATAATGAAGCTATTATTGATGTTATAGAAACGCCGTTACAAAAAAAATATAGCAAAATTAAACAAATTGCAGAAAGTAAACAATACATGTCGGACATTGTCGAAATAAAATCTGAGCCGTCTCCACTAAATTTGACAAAAAATAATCAAGATACAGAAAATTATTTTCGTAAAAGGTCTCATTCCGAAAGTTTTTCGCAGAATGATCATCAGAAACATCCTCTCAATCCTGAAGGTTCCATTATAAAGGATTTACTCCTTAAAACTAAAATGAATGGTTTAGTTCCTGTTTCGGGGGAATTACTTGAAGGGCCTTTATTTATATGCCCGCTATGCCAGATTGTTTACCGTAGTGCTGATAACCTGGAAACACATAGATTGTATTATTGCAAGGGAAATGTTGGAAATAGCAATGCAGCGAATGAGCGAAAAGATATAAAAATTGTAAGACATGAAAATATTTATTTGAGAAGTAACTCAATAAATGTTCGCCTGCCAGAAACATCATCAACACCTTTTTCAAAAACAAATAGTTCTACAAAAGCAACGACTGCTAAAGTGAAACCAGATAACTTAATTATTATGAAACCTATAGAATCTAACGATATTATAGCTCCGTTACCTTCGCCAGGCCCACTACTTGGGAACACAAGGCTTGTCGATACTAGAACTCCATCTGATTTTTCTAGAAAAAATGAGGTTTTGAAGATGAAACATGTGGCTAGTCCCAAAAGAAGAATTGATGGTAGCTCTGAAGTATATAGTCCGAGATTAATGGAAAATATGTCACCCAGATCAGCTGATATGTATTCACAACCTAAAATAAGATGTATTGACACAAATTCCGGGTCATTTCGATCAATAGATGAGATGTCACCTCATATGAGAAATAATTCCACATCTTTACAAATGTTCGGCGGTGAAGTGAAAATAATGGATCATTCTGGAAGCACAACAACGTTACGAATAGAACCAAATAAAAATCAATTATCACCCATATTAATACATCAAAATCTTTCTCCTTCTAAAATTGGGAGCGATACAGAAGCGAGTTCTATTGTGGTTAGATCAGGGCTACATTCAGGTGGGACAATTATGCATAATCCTCCAACGCCTAAGGAAATATTAGGAACACCTCAACCACAAACACCTAGAATATCAATATCAACACCGACAGTAATTCCAAGTTCTAATTTGCCAAATATTCATGATATAACAACACGTTTTCAGTTTCCACCTCTTAGTGCTATAACGGCATTTAATCCTTTAACTTTACCTCCCCTTAGTCCATCAAAATCACCTAATGGTGCTATGACAATTTTACATGGTGGAAAATTGATACCCCATGTGCCGGGTATACCAGGGCCCAATACGCCTGGTATGTTTGTGGGAAATTCAAGCGGGATATCCAAAACTGGAAATAGTGATATTAATAAAAACTCTACACAAACTAATCGTGAAGACTGTCCTAATAATACGAATATCCAATCTCAACAATTAATTTCTAAATATGAAAATCACCAATTAAATACTTTAAAACTGTCTCATGTGGAAACCGAAAAAATAATCCAGACACAAGATACTTTTAATACTGATATAAAACAATATACTTCTTCAATTCCTATTATAAAAATTAAAAGTGTTGACGATTCAAAGACATATTCAGCAAACCTGGTTAAGCAAATATCAAGACAAGATACACCAATGAAAAGAAATTCTGATGGCATACCCAGAGCGCTTGTTTTAAAAGAAAGCGTTAATTATGGTCACAATAAATTGAAGAACAGAGAACGACAAATTGGCAATCTTCTATCTAAAAATTCAGAACCGAGATCGGAAAAGGAAATAAGTAATTTCAACTTTGAGAATCTTATAACAAAAGCAGAAATTTATAACAATCAAATTCCAAGTTCTTCGGATGTGCAGAAAAATAAGAACTTTCAAGATACTTTACCTATAACAGTTCAAAACGAGAGATCTGAAACTTCTTATTTCCAGAAGAATGTTATAGCAAAGTCCAATTCAGAAGAAAGAAAACCAAAATTTTTAAGACCTACAACACTACCTTTGAAACCAGGAACGTTTACCCCGAAAAGACATCATGGAATTACACCAAATGCAAACACGATGCCGCTAGTCTCACCGGAAACTCCACGTCCTGCGAAAGCATATGGGCAACTTTATCTTAATGGAAATGCTTATACATATTTAGGTTTGAAGTGTTCCACAAAAGTTTTTTACTGCACTATAAACCGTCCTCAACCAACTTATGTTCCAAACCAACATTTTCTTTCAATGTACAGCAATTGGCAGGTAGATATAATTTGTTTTTAAAGAAAACTATTTAAGAATTTAGTAATAATGAGTGTTATAACAAGATATATTATTTTTACAGCTATTATCGGAATTGACACCAGACCCTTTGGGTCTGTCGGCGTCGTCAGCTATGTCACTGTATGATTCACGGCATCGGCCACAAAACGTGGCAGTAACAGTGATGAAACAGGACCTCATATTAACGCATTCATCACAATGGAATAAAGGCGTCAATGAGAATAAACAGGTGAATAAGCTTACTTTTTTGTATAAACAGTAAAAACTTTTTCTTTACAGAATTGTTCTTTACAGAACGTTTATTTTTTTTCTAGGCTATAACATCTATTGATATGAAGAAAATTGAAGATAATAGACTGCAGCCTTTGGATAATCTAACAACTCCTAGAAAGGAGTTGACTGGTGGTTTCGAGAGTAACGAAGAGTATACATATGTACGTGGCCGTGGCAGAGGGCGATATGTTTGTTCTGAATGTGGCATTCGATGCAAGAAACCTTCAATGCTAAAGAAACACATAAGAACACATACTGATGTTCGCCCTTACACATGTATTCACTGTGCATTTAGGTAAAATATTATCCTCCAATATCACATCACATCAGCTTAATTTATCTTATAAATTAATTTTTTTAATTAATTATAATTTTATATTTTTTTCTTATGTAAAATTGTGGTTATTTTATTCTAAGACTTGTCCTTTAAAGAAATGTGAAATTGAAACTAATTAATAAAAATATTATATTTATTGCAAAAAAAGAATCATACTCACTTGGATTATTTTATTACTATATTTCAGCTTTAAAACGAAAGGAAATCTAACCAAACATATGAAAAGTAAAGCTCATTATAAAAAATGTTGCGAGTTGGGCATAAATCCTAACGAAGGAAACGACATTGAAACTGGAGAATCGGCTCAGTGCTCAGGGGAAACCGACGACGATACTGATTCCGATGGAGATGAAGGCAACGAAGGTGAAACAGAATCTAGCGGTAAGGAAATTATACTCTTTACTGAATTTTCAACGAACTAGGTGCTATGTTAACAACAATTTTTAATACATTTACTACAGTACATCAAGCACCATACAGTTGACGCAGTTATTACAGATTGTTTCTGGGCGTCTGGATGAATTCGGTTATCCATGCCCGGGTGGAGTAATTAGAGGGACACCCTGGGGGTTTTTAGTCATTATGAGTCTGACACACCGGGGTGGCTGCCCTCACAGCGTCCCTGATGGTCCTATGCAGGATTTTCCCCCGTGATACAAAAAAAGTGTTTACAGATTGATACAGTATAAACTTAACGAATTAAACATTTTGTACGTATTTTGTTAATGTATGGTGCTGAAGGTGTACGGATAGTGGGTATTGTTTTTATGATTAAAAAAAAATCTTAAATTAAGTGTCAGTTGCAGTATATATGAATTATGTTTTTTTTTAATATTGTGTTATAAATTTTCAGATACAGAAATATGTAAATCTCGTCTACCAGAACATGAAGCTGCGCATTGTTTATTATCTTTGGGAGGATCTCGGCCCACTACGTCAGCTACACCTGGATTAATTACTAGTGCAAGACCAACCACGTATCCATATACCCCAGCAGGTTTAGAATCAGCATTAATGGAGATGACTTCAGAAAAAGTAAACTTATCTCGACGATCTTCTGTAGAGTCAAGGATGGAGGTGGAATGTGAACCGATTGATCTCAGCAAAAGTGAAGTGAAAACACCCAACATTCCTGAAATACCAACTGCTAGAGAATCTAGTGTTCTAGCTTCTTTGGCTTCAAATACTGCTAAGCTCCCACAAGCTCCAACACAATGGACAAACGGAGAACCTATGTTGCACACATACTTAACGGAAAGAGCACTACTTGATTCTAAAATAAAGCAAAGTCAATTAACAGGTAACTCGAGTAAATTAAGAAATATTAGCTTAAATGAAAAATATAATTTAGATGAAAATAAAGAAGTTCTTAGCAAGAATAACCCAGTCACGACCATTTCTTCCTCCCAAAATTTTGTGAATGATTTAAAAGCAACTTCTGTAACCGTAAGTGATAGCGAGATTAATATCAAAACGGCAATGTCAAAAGAAGAAACATTGACAACTGGAAAAGACTCTCCTGTATCAATTTGCAATAATACAGTTATTGAGGCTAGAAGAAACAATATGCAGAGCGCTACAAATGCAGAAAATGCTAAGCATGTCGTTTCAGAGTACTTAAAACATGCAAAAATTAATCTTGTCAAATCACAAGAAGACGCAACTCAAACTCAAAACGAAAACATCAGCGACGATGTCAATAATACAAAAACTAAAGGCGATGAAAATATCAAAGCTGATGATGCAACTATTTCTGAATCAGATTCTTTAAAACTACCATCATTGGATCATGACCCTATTGCTACCAAAGTAGTCATCGGTGTTGGAGGTGTAGCTTTTAAAGTCACAAAAGGAAAAGATTTTGATAATACATCTTATTCTCCGGGAAGGCTCATGGAAGACGGACGAAGAGTTTGTGATTTTTGTAATAAAACGTTTACCAAGCCTTCACAATTGCGGCTGCATCTCAATATACATTATATGGAGAGGCCTTTTAGATGTGGAGTGTGTGCCGTAAGCTTTCGCACAAGAGGACATTTACAGAAACATGAGCGGTCAGGTTCACATCACAACAAAGTTTCTATGACGTCGACATTTGGAGCGGCTACATCTTTTAACCCTCGACCATTTAGATGTTCCGATTGTAACATAGCATTTAGAATACACGGGCATTTAGCTAAACATCTCAGAAGTAAAATGCACGTCATGCGTCTAGAATGTTTATTTAAACTGCCATTTGGGACTTTTACTGAAATTGAACGAGCGGGAGTCAGTCTAACAGACATTGACACAACAGATTGTGCCAGTTCGCTGGCGAGTTTACAAACACTCGCTCGAAAACTTCATGAGAAAGATCCCACTAAACTAGAATATCGTGATCCAAACAGTGTCGTGACACTAGGGCAGCCTGCTGGCAGGGAGCCTTCTGAAGACGAAGATAGCGCAGTTTGCGACATTGGTGACGGTGACAAAGACACAGAGTCGAAAACTATTGAAAATAGTGAAGAACAAGGTACAGAACCGAGGGGTAACTGTCGTGCCACAGATATTTAGTGCCAAAATTATATTAATTAGAATGATATATTGTGCAATTTCGTTTTGTTTTAATTTTAAGATGTGAACTGTTCATAATGGGGTTAGACTCGGATATATGTGAAAACAAAATAATGCGCTTTAATTATATTATTATATATTTCAAAAAAATTGTGAGAATGTGAACGTTGTAAATATTTGAAATTAATTTTAATGTTATATATGCTTGCATGGTATGGCTAACTATATAATACTTGTTACGCGTAATTCGGAATTGGTCGTAAAGTTAGTCGAGTGTTCTTCAAATGACAAGGAAGCCGAAAATGAAGCTTCCGATTCAGATTTCTAAATATATTTTTACATAATCAGAATGTGGTCCATTTCGTATGTAAATTGAACTACGCTTCAAATATCAATCAAACATATTACACATCTTAAAGTAATCTAAATATCTTTTGTAATTTATTACCAAGTTTACTTCTTGTATATATTTTTGTAAAATATATACCATAATGTATTTACATTCTGTAACATCTACTTCCAAATAATCTATAAAAACCATTGGCATATCAACTCCCATAAACTAAATTTAGATATAATAAATGTCTTCCATATCAAAAATAGTATTTGTGCTAGAAACTGCGAATATTTTTTGCCTATACATAATATATGTAGTTGCAATGAAATATTTAGGGATCTTAATTATTTATCTAATATTAGCTTACACTCGAAGAAACTACCATATCTGTAAATTAATCTTATTGATTGTAATGTGTATTTTTTCTATAGAAAGTATGTTTTAGACAATTTCATCGAGTGTAAACTATATTGTACATAAGTCTAAACTGCTTTCGTTATACTGTATTTCCTATCTTACGTAAGCTAACCAATATATTTTCTAATGTAATTCTGTTATACTCATTATGAATGTATTTTAAAAACTGTTATAACTTTTGATTATTAGTGATAGACTATTCTAATCATATCATGAAACTTATTACATTGAAAAATATGAGCTACTTTTATTATACATAAAATTGGCAGTCTATGTAAACGACTTGTCCAATAAATATTGATGAATGTTAGATTATGGATTTAAAATGTATAAATAATGTATCCTGTGGTTTTACATTTTTTAATTGTTTCTGATTATTTATTATGATTGACACAATGTTGTTCAAACTCACGAGATCTCGCCTTACTATAAGTTTGTACATAATACAAGTAACATGCTAAGTTTTAATGAAATGGTCATGCTTATTTTTAATGTCTGAAGAAATAATTCGCTAATACCATCCCACCGTAGTGAGGTGGTGACAAGGTTATAATGTGGAGTTTGTGAATGTCTCTTGCGTAGTGGAAGTAGTGAGTTTGCGAACATTGTGCCACAATACATTTTACGAAGTTGAATATACAATATTGAAGTGTTGGGAGAAATGTGTATTCGAGAATATTGTAAAGTTTTAGAATAATAAATTTTTCTAATGTGTATTATATGAGGGATTAATTTTACTAAATTGTTGCAAAGTTTTTGTAATGAAGGAGTTACATAATTATAATACTTTGAGTTATTCATGTGTTGTTTTGATATCAATAACTATTTTTTTCCTACAATATCAAGTTAGTAATATATTTTGTGCCGAAATAATGCAAGCAATTTAACAACGTTCATCAATACGTATAAATAGGACTGTGTCTAATCCATCTCTACATCCCCCGTAGATACAATGATTTGCAAGTATATATGCAACTGGCCACAAAAATGTAACTTACTTGATGTAGTTTACTAGATAGTTTTAATAGATAAAATGATTAATGAACAAGATTTTCTGTAAATTGATCTCTTTGAGATAAAACTAACCGATCTATGATGGGATTATTCCATTTTTGTAGGTCTATAGAAAAGTACGCGATGATGTATCTTTTGATAGTTTTTATACCTTAACTTCTAAAAAGCTGGTCATGTTCAATGCGGTAGTTGAAAGCTATTTAGATGGATACAGTATCAGTCCTTATTAACTTTAATACGTTGATTACCTTATTAAACATTTCAACCATTTTATAGTGATTCTTTACATATAATTTTTAATGAATATATTAGGAGTTCTTGCAAAATAAGAATAAACGAGCGCAAAAACGAATTGTAATGCGGCTCTGACACAAATGACGATATACAAAAGGAAAGGAAGAGAGTAGAAATGGAAGCTGGAAGAAGAGGGGGAGTAAGTTAACACAACATTCATAACGGTACATAGTTCTCATAATAATAATAAACACGCCACATCGACATAAGATCTCTCCTTGAGCTTAGGATCGACTGACTCGCGAGCAACTACTGTTCACGCGAAACCCTTCTCCACGTCAGTCCTCCAGGGCCTCGCTGGAGTATTTGCTACTACCACCAAGATCTGCACCGACGGAGGCTCCAAGCGGGCTCACGCCCAGACCCTTCTGCGCTCTACGTTAGTATAGTATAAATTAATACAAGTATAGTCAGTAAGAACAATCTAAACATCAAACTTATTATAAAACAAGTTTTATCAGCGTTGATAGTTTATTCTCAAAGTGATTTTTTCTAATGTAAAAAATGCCTTTGCCCCTTTTTATACCTTCACTTAAACTCATTCTGTAACAAGGCCGATAAGGTTAATTCCGGCCAATAATAATTTCAATATTAACTTTGGCTTTAATTATTACTCTTACTATCGAAACTCTGATGATCAAACATATATATGACAATGTTTAAACACGTACTATTTTTTAATAATAATAGAATCGAATTCAATGTTATTGTCATCAATTTTTTTTTTCACTTTCGTCGGTGAACCGGCCGACTGCCCACCTGACGGCAAGTTATTATGTCGCCTGTGAACAACTACATCACAAGGAGCATTGTTGCATTTCTGACCAATGTTGTTAAATGTTAAATATACACGTAGTACAGGTTGTAGTAAAAAAATATGTAATTTACATTATTTGGGTTTATTAATGATTATATATAACAGGTTTAAAATATATCTTGCTTTTTTCATTTGTTTCTTCATCTGGCATCAAAAACAACCACTGACAGCTTTATTAAGGAAATTTTATCCAAAATTGTATGTAGAATTTAATCAAAATATAAAATATATGTAATGAATTGGTAATTTACATAACTTTATATCTCATGTCTTAAAAGTTGTTGACAAACTCTCTGATTAAATTGTTAGCTCCAAAACCAATATTGTTAATAATCACTAAGCAAAAAGTTAATTTATATTTTTGTGAACACTGCAGTTTTTACCTAATCTACACTAAACAGAGTAAATATGACATAGGATGACTTTATTATAAAAAAAGACAAACATTCACACCTAAATAGTTTCTATCCAATACTCAATGTTCAAGAGACAATCAAGATTAATAAGTACATTTACATTACTTAAAATAGTAATAATGATGAATTTATGCCGCCTTGTGAGTATTGCATGTCATGACTATCCAAATTATCGAGAACAAAAGAAGGTAGAGGAAGGAACTTCTTCCCTCTGATGAAAACTTCACAGCACTTCAGTCTGCTAAAGACCATGGACTGTGTAACTAGGTTGAAGCATTGAGCTATAATTAAAACTAGGCACTTACTTGGCTACACCTGTCTCTGTGGTTTAGCTATTATAGTGTTCTTAATAATTATGAATCAGATCAGTATTCAATTACAATTACGACTGAAAGAAAAAGTGGTCTATATTTGAAAAGGATACATCTTTTTGTTCTTTTCTTGTACATAATTCTGTAACCACATTCTCTGCAACGTATTGGATCCCGCGGCTTGATTTCATTTTCTTTGTGACATTCTATAAATGATATATATTATAACCTTTAATATTAAATGTAAAAACTTTTTCATTGAAATTAAATAAAAATCATTAAAAAATTTCAATTAAACTTAAGTTTGACCTCAATTACACCTGATGGTATATAAGGCTGATATTGTAGCATGCTTGCCCAATAGAAACAAATTGTCTTGTTGCTTGAAGACTTCAATATTATTTGAAAATGGCCAAACAGATGCTGGTAGAGAATTCTACTTGGAATAATACTATGGAAGAATTGAATAGGATCATAAAAGCATTAACATCAACTGATATTACAACATAGCGACATAATGCTGTTAATTTGTGGTAAAAAAGTAAAATAAAATAAATAAAAAATAATAAAATTATTTATTCGACAAACAACTACAAGGCAGCACATTAAAAATCAGCTGACACCCAAACTAGGACACCTGTATCTTGGATGTCAGCATATTTCACACAAATTTGTTACAGTTTTTTACTGCTGCGTAGCACCAATCATAACTCAAAACAATACAAAAAAAAACAACATTATATACCAAACAACAACAACAACAACAGACTATACAAACAAAGTGAATAACAATTACAAAAGAATGTTAATATTAAAGCCCAAGCACATCTAAACCTGCAACAGTTCCTCTGTGTCATTATATTTTAGATTCAACAACCAGTCTCTCAGCTTCATCTTACATTCGAATTTTGATAAGTTCAAGATATTTAATACATGATTAACCTTATTATAAATCCTTGAACCAAGAACCCAAAATTGTTTCTCAGCAAAATGAGACTTGTGAATCGGCATATGGCAAACATATCTCATTCTGCGAGGTTTCCTTTTGCTATCTGTCCCTATAAGGACCACTCTATGTTTGCGGAGGACAAGTTTCAAGACAAAGAGCTGTCTTACTGTTAAAACTTGACATCTAGAATATAACAGCTCAGTAGGAAACCTTCTGGATTCTTTAAGCATGACTTTTAAGACAGCTCTTTGAGCCCTCTCAAGTTTCAATAAAGTGGTCTTAGAGGCTCCACCCCAAACAGCAATGCAGTAAGATATCAAAGATTCACACAGAGAGAAATAAACAGACAAAGTGACAGTGAAATGAAATTACACAGTTCAGCAGCAAATTCTCTAAAGTACAGTCCATAGAAAACTTGAAGACCAACTGCTCTACATCAAATCAACCAACAAGCAAGGCGATTGATGGAGTTGTGAATGGCTGCTGAATGAGTAATGGTAACATAATAGTTAATCACATGTTATGGATTATCTTTGTCATAAAACATCTCTAACTTATATTGAGACTAGGTCCATGTTATTAATTGTCCACAATATTATTGAGCTTTTATTAATCATAACAGGTACTTCATAAACACAGGGTTTTATTAGAAGTAAACAATCATTATCACAGGGTCTTTAAGCCTCATATTAAATATAAATACACTCCCAAGACATACAATTTATAGCCACAGAAAAAAAAGTGGTACACGTGGTATGGTCATACTTCTGGAGTAATAGGTATACAAGTAAATATTACAATTATATAAACGATAGTTGTTGTATTCTTGTAATATATTGTCTTATATAGATTTATGTGTTAATGTAGAGTGTGTAAGTGTAGTTATAAATAAATAGTAATGTTTGATTAGAAGTAACACACGTGTGAATAAAAATAAAATAATTATTATTTACCTCCACACACATATATCATTGCCTTTGGAACTGCTTGCTCTTTATTACTTGTATCAGCCATAGTTTTTGAGAATTTTTACTTCTATTAGGAAATATTTTAATATCACACAATGTTTAATAAATGTACATTTCTCAACGTACATCTGTTGACGATAAGAAATGATAAACACCAGGCAGAATAATAAAAATGTCTTACACCACCATGGATATTTTTTGTTTATTCTCCTCTTGGTGGGGAAGGCAAAGACTTTCACCATACAGCCATGTCGGGGCTCATTTATTTTTCATGTCTTATAAAATTTCTCTCAAGTCTTCCCGCCTCGCCAGTATCTCTGTCGTAGTTTCAGTTCCAACTAATCCATTTTGTGTTTGTTGCACCATTTCTATACACACACAACATAAACGGCTAGGAAGGCTATGTAGATTGACGGAAAAACTTAACGACCCAAGAGACGCATCACTCCACAAGCGTCTCGCCAAAAAACCTTTAATTTCCAGTCGCACACGGTCAGCCACGCATTCCATTGCTGTCCAAGCTCACAACACAAACTCAGACAACAATTGAACACCCAGTCGACCGCCACAACAAGAAAACAACAATTATTCAGCGAAAGTGCAGAAAAGGTGCAACCACTCCGGCTTGAAGCTTTGCCACCAATCATCATCATGGACTTTTTTTTGTTATATTATTGTATTTTGTTTGTATCTATCAATTATAAAGTTAAAAATCAACATAAGAACAGTAAAAAGAGGTGGATAGAGAGCATTTCCATTTTAGAATAAATTTTTCGATAGATACATATATTTTCATCACTACGATGACTTTCAACACTGAGAACAAATCTATACTTCTCGCTTTTGAGTTTAGTGTTTAAGTATCGCCACAGACCATATAGATAATGACATGACTGACATTAATAATCTAAAGTATTAAGCACCTATCTGTGGTATTAAATTAGTATAAGTATATGAAACATAACTATTATTTTATCAAAGATTATCATTCAGTACCTAGTTCGAAGATTACATGAAAGCTCACGTACCGATTATGAATTTTTTACACAATTTTGATCCCGAAAAATCAGCACGTGAAAGGCGTAAAATAAATCGAAAGAGTTATTTCAATAGGTAAATATAATTAATAGATTAAATAAATAAGTCGTTACATTTCAATTTTTGTAAGGTGTTCGTTTTTGATATAACAGCCGAGACACTTACGACGTACTGTAAAGTTAATAAAATGGCAAAAGATGCATTTCTTTTATTTTGAATTTAAACCTTCATTCAGTACATAGAAATATCTTTAATCAAGGTAAACAAGTTAGGTAAGCATTTTATAATTTAATTTTGGATAAATTTTACAGTACAGTCTGAAATACAAAGATGTAAAAGTTCTTCAAAATCACTTATGATTGTCTTCTGGTCTACAAAACATTGCTTCCATCTTTTGGTTACTTAATGTTTAACATTATTATTTTCAGTCGAAAAAGTAAGAACATTTATAATGAGAAAGGACAAATTGCTAGCACTGGAAAGGACCTATGTGACTGCCTAGATGAAACCTGTCCTGGGTGTCATTTTCCATGCTCACAGTGCAGTTCAAATAAATGTGGTCACCAATGCAGGTCAGCAATCAAAACATAATTATAGAAATCTCATATGAATATAGAAAAATATAAATAACTCGAAGAATAACATACAGTAAAACTTGGTTAAATAGGCATTAGATAAGTGACAAAACATGCTAATTGTTATCAAATCCTGAGCCTTTTGCATTGAAATACCTTTGTTACTAGAAATTTACAACCTTATTAATTGGGATTTGGCTTTATTTATTTCATGTTTTTTATCTTTAAAGGGAAACACAGCAAAATAGAAATGATAAAGAAATATACAAAAAATTATACATGAGCCAGCAAAGTTTCCACAAAAAAAAAAATAAAAAAATTAAGCTAACAGACAATTCTATCTTGATTTTTCAATATTTACCCCCTTATAATTGTGATTTTTTAGTTCAATCACTTACAATAATAAGTTAATTTATCAGATTTAGACAAGTTACAACACATATTTTACAAATACTCAAAGGGCTCTGGACTCATGATCAATTTTATTCCAGGCTAATTGGGAAACTGTAAATGAAAAGCCTCCATAACTGATAAAAAAGTTTAGGTCACTTTAAATCCGACATAACCAGGTTTCACTGTAATTATTAAGGGTATTGTTACATAATCTGCATAAAAATAATCAATTTATTTGACAAGGTACCAATATTAATTTTTTTTATGAATATTGAATTTGTATGTTGTATACCTACTCATAGGACATTGATTTTAAAAAGGTTTGTTAGCAAAAATTTTTAATGAATCAAAATTACCATAATGTTTTGATGTAGCAATTCTCTACATGGTGTCTACAAATCAGAGCTCCTAAGGATCTGTAGATCTTTATTGATCCATGTCAAGCAAGAAGAACAGGCCCCAGTTTCAAATGAATAAGTATACACACCATTTTAACTATATAAATTATTAATCCTCAAAAGATTCGTTCTTCTAAAATGACAAAAGTCAGGCATGTCTGGGATCTTAGACTACTAAAATAGTTTAACTATACTCCATTCTCAGTATAGTAGGTTGTATGAACTATTTACTTCTGCTAACATCTCTATATAATTGTATAAATGCACAGTGTGTAAACAAACAAAGTATATTTCCATTATTTAAATATTTTCACAAATTAATTAAATTAAAATTAAAATTTTCTTTTGTGTTTGGTTAGACATCATTTTATGATTTTTCTAATGGATGTGTTGTATTTCAAAGATTCAAATTAAAATAGTTTATGAATCAAATAAACTCCATGACAAAATTTAAGACTCGGGCGCACTTTTTATGCCTGCTAAAAGAACTGTATTTTTTTAATAGGCACCTAGGTATACCTTTATATTAGATTGCTACATCAAAAATTCAAAAAATGAAATTTGGTTTTTTGGCCTTCTTTGCAGGTATGTTATTTACAAGCACGTGTATTTACCATAATTAGAAAAAAAAATTTGGGACATAAAATATTGTTTTTATTTTACAGAGTAAACAGAAAATGGATGTATGATAAAATTGAAATAGAGGGAAATGATTTTGTAATAAAAAATGACTATAAAAATAAGTAATGTAGATAAAATAACATTATTAAATTCTAATCATTAGCTAAAAGCTTGAAGAAGTATTCAACCTCCAATTCTCCATCTTCTGTTAGATCAGTACAGTGAACTGCATTGTGTATAATTGTTTTACCATACTGGGCTCGTATAGAATCTGGATATAATTGGCGACATAAATCCTGGAAGAAAATAATGATATAAATAATACAAATACGTTTGTTTTGCTGTATATAAAAAACTTTGTGTATTTTGATTGTTTTATTTCATGTTTTCCCTTATAGTTTTTACTGTTAGGAGTAAAATAAGTTTCCACTGCCTATTGGTAAAAAAAATATTGGGAAAGAATAGTAGTTTAAAAATCGAAGTATTGTCCATCACATGTAACTACTTTTTCCAATCTTTGAGGCGGTGTTCGGATTCCACGTCTGAAGAACTCACTTTCTCATCTTTTGAGGCTATCAATGAATCAATCCAATTTTTAGATCTTCATATGATATGCGCTGCTTCCAAGTAGCATGCGCCATTGACCTGATTAGATGGTAGTCGGACGGTCCCTTGCCTGGCGAATACAACGGGTGGGGTAGCATTTCTCAATCAATTGTTTTCAAAAAGTTTTTCACTGGAACCGCTATAGAAAAATAATTTTGTAGTGTCTGGAGTAATATTGTGCGCGTTATTCCATCGGAGCTCCGCTCAATCTTATGGATTCTGTTCGATAGAGAGTTCCTGTGACTTTCGCTTGGATTGAGCAACTCTTAATACACCACACCCTGCTGATCCAAACAAATACATAGCATGAGTTTTTCTCCATGTGAATTCTGTTTTGCTGTGGTTGCGCGACCCCGTGGTTTTCTTTTTGGATTAACATAATTCACCACCACTCTTCATCACCAGTGACGATTCGATGTATAAAGCTTTTTTTGTGCGCTTTGGTAGCAGCATTTCACTCGTGAATAATCGGCGTTCAACATCTGGTTTCATTCGTATGAAACCCAATTATCTTGTTAACGACGTGAGACTGCTTGTTGAGTGACTTCTAAGTAAGACCAAGTTCCATTTGTGTTTGAGACGAATTTCCCTCCAATCCTGCATCCTCGTAAATTTTTGGCCTTCCACTTCGCGATCTTTTGTCTTCTACGCCAAATTCAGTTTTTAAACTTTTGAAACCACTCACGACATGTTCTCTCACTCAAGGCAGCCTCATTATATGCTTCTATGAGCAATCGATGAGCCTTAGCTGCAGATTTTTTTTAAAATGAAGAAGTGAGTTAAAAGTTTCCTCAAATGACGCTTATTTTGGTCACATTTAGACATTTTTGGATAAAAAAAATATATGATGCTAATACAAAGTTAATAATACGATAGATTATGTTGTTCTTCAATGAGCAATTTTTTTTTGTTAACCCGTTGGAAATCCCTACGGACCGTCAGGCCGAGTGGTGAGGGCCACTGCCCCCGGTGTGTTGGACCTGCCCCGACTAAAACCACCGTGGTGCCAGCAATGCTTTCTCCTCGCCTTCGCCGAGCCTGGGAATGCAGATACTTCCGACGGCTCGAATGAGCAACCTAATTCTCAGTAAGCTATTATCTTCTAAATCTAACGTAAGCCTCTTGCCGTAACATCTCTCAAAACGGCGGAAACTTTGTACTCCTAATATTATGTAAGTATAATGTTGTAAATGTACTTTATCCAGGCACCATATAGCCGTATTACCGCACTGGTTTCGATGACATTTTGCAGTTTTAACTGAACATAATTGAATCTGAATATACTGCATCTTGATTCCTGTAATGCACTATAAAGGCTAAGATCAAAGGTTAAATAAAAGTTTACCTAAATAATATCAAAGTTGATTTATACCATCTGAATTTTAATGTCATACACCACTCAACTTACATGTATTATTTGTATATTTACATGCTACACTAAATTAATATCAACCGGTTCAGTATTACGGGATCGTACTGGTTCTCCATTCCATCGGACCTGAGGGAGTTTGGACGAGAGAGTGCTTTTCTGGCTGCGCGTCCAGTTATGCACTGAAATATCTCCTGCGCAATTGACTGTTTCCGAAAACTGGACCTCGATTTTCTTAATTGGTGTTGAAACAGTCGCCGTGGCCGAATCCGGCTAGGAAATCATCATCATCATCATCATTAGGGGATATAGAAAAATGTATATGTGTACGTGATTTATACATACTGTCAAAACCGTTTATGGCGGCATCGTTTAGAACAACGTACCGGTTATATGGTCCAAAACAAAGGTCCCGGCAAAAAAGCTTAGGACTTCTTATCACGAAACTATCACCGGTTGTTACGACTATCGAATTTTATGACTAAATATGAGTAGTCCCTTTTTTTGGTAAACCGAGGGAAACCCATTATGGGCTGTCAGGGGAATGGTAAGAGCCACTCAACCGGTGTGTCGGACTCCCACCAACTAAAACCCCCGGAGTGCTTCCTGCGCTCGCATCTTGTGCCTAGCTAGATTTTTCTCGTATGTATATAGAATTCTGAAGTGTAGTTGTGACTTGCGATCCAAAGCAAGAAAAAACGTACCGGATCTCTGGGTCCACATAACTTTCTAAATTCACATACAACATTTATACTTTCATCCGTGTCTTTAACTTCTAATGCAATGCATTTTCCTTCAGCCAGATGTATGCACATAGCCTGCAATTAGTTTATATTAAAACTACACAACAGCAAAATATGTCTATGATTTAATGTATTGCGACTCAGGGTTCAATTTGAGGTCAAAACTAAACAATTGTAAGGTTTTTTTGGACACATTTGTTCTTTCTTGGAAACCTAAGAAGATGAATTTTTTATTATAGTTTGTACCACATGTTACGTTCATTTTTTCAAATTTAATTTTTATATATTTTTTTATTTATAAAGTTTTTTTACATAACATAAAATGTATGAGTACATACTATGTTACTTATCTCAAATGATACATGGTCTTATCAACTGTAAGTGAAAATTTTCAAAAAGGAAATTAAATACTTTTTTTTTTAATTAAGAGTTAAAATAATGAAATATTAGCAATTTTTTTATAGTCGCAATATGTTGAGTATCTTGTATTCGTTTTCGGATAGGATATCATAAGACTTAATCTACTGTAAATTATCTCTACTAATTTCCCTGTATATATGGTATTACGTTTGTATTCTTTTTGTATTGTATTCTCCCTTAAGGATACGTGTATCAAATTACCGATCATCTGTATATTGATTTAAAATCTGGTAATATCCAAATTCAGAGTTTCAGAATAGAGAGAAGTGGCGTTTTATTCTCTCTGCCCACATCAATTGGGAATCAGCGTGATAAAATCCAAATTGGACCAAATTTTAGGGCAACATTTCCAAATATAATAAGATAATACTTTTTTATGTTTCTTCGGAATGCACGCCACTGCTGCGGTTGAGGCAAATGTTATTTATTATTCGCAAAGTAGGCAATCTCGCGGGTGAAACTTTTAATGTAAAATATTTATCATTGTGAAAATACACCTCGTATTCTGGTAACACTCCTTTATAAATTTCATAGAATTCTGTGGCATTTGCTAGCTTCACTGAAAACATGGCCATAGCTGATATAAAGAACTTCCCAGATCTGGATATTTGTTCGAGGATGGCGCCGACATTACCGTCGATAACCGCGTGCGGCTTAATGACGCAACATGTGCAATTTTTAAAAGTTGCTCGAAATGGTATTTTTGGTATACCTTTTTCGTATCCGAAAAACAACTCCAGCATCTGAAATATGGATGTGAGGGTAGCGGAGCTAATGATCAGTATTAGAAACGCTCCTTAAATTATGAAACACTTTAAAACACTAAAAGTGCTCAGCAGTGGCGACTTACGCTGAGATTTATAGACGCTATTTCGACCTTGCTTAGCAAAATTTTCAAAAAATACATTAATTTTGATAAAAAATAGAATTTATACTAGGAACTTGGAAAAAGCCATAGTATTCACAGAGCTCAGTTCATTTTAAACTTGAGTCAAAATGCACCCCTATGCAGAATGACAAAGTCATACAATTATATGTACGATCTAACGATCTCGACATATTTAACGAAAGTATTTACGAATTTTAAAAAAAGGATGTTATTAGAGAGTATTGTTGCATAGATTATTTTTTTTTTTTGCTTTTTTGTTTTTATTTCTGTTGAAAATTTTTCTAATTACTTTATTTTATTTCTTTTTGTGTTACTCGTATTTTTATTTTTCTTTTCTTCTGTGCATGTAGTCTACACTTTTAAATATAGTCGCATTTATAATGTATCTTGTTCATGTCTTATAGGTTTATGTGTTAATGTATACTGTGTAAGTGTACTTATAAATAAATAAATAAATTTTGACAAAATCAATGCCTTACCAAATCCTTTGACATTCATTAGGTAATATAAATTGTAATGTTTTAGTAAACTCTATCAAATTTAAAGTTGTGTCTATAAATCTCAGGCCAGCAGCGACCGACAGAGTCCAAACAGTACTTTTTGTGTTTTTTTATTATATTTTTACTAACAATTACACATATTGACCTAGTCCCACATTAAGTTTGCGCTTGTACTATGGATACTAGACAAAGATATGCATACTTAAATACGTATATATAGGCATGACTCGTGACAAACTCATCTGCTCATCACAGAAAAGTTTACCACTACAGGGGTTCGAACCCAGGACCTTAGCATCGTAAGTAGGATCGCTACAAACTGCACTATTAGGCCGTCATAAGAGTTTTAAAATTTAAAGCGCGTTTCCGAAACGGGGCTTAAATCTGAACAGATAAATTCTTAGTCTTAAACCTAAGTCCCTCATATATTCAATCATATAAATATTTAAAAAGTAAAAATTAAGTAATTAGAGCCTCATCAAACAATTACTGTCAAGTCCTCATTGCATTATTCAAGTTGATTATAATACTAAGATGCTATAGGATTACTTTGGTCTATATGCTCTAGTTATCTAAATATATATGACTCAAAGGTGACTGACTGACTGACTGACATAGTGATCTATCAACGCACAGCCCAAACCACTGGTCGGATCGGGCTGAAATTTGGCATGCAGGTAGGTGTTATAATGTAGGCATCCGCTAAGAAAAGATTGTGATAAATTCCACCTCTAAGGAGATGAAATAGGAGATAAAAGTTTGTATAAATATTCTCAGATTTTCGACTATAATATTATTGTTATGGCAATAAAATGCACCATAGTGTTTAAAATAGAGTTTATAGTAAGTAGATATATAGAAGTTTGTTGTCTGTGTTCACTCTTCCCTCCGCCGACCGCTTGTAAAGATGGTGTGTGCTAATATAAGTGCTATTAAATAGTGTGGCGTTTTATTATACAGAAGCTGATCTAATTGCCCAACCCCATAATAGGTTACGGGCCCAGGCACAAGAAAGATGGAGAAAATAATAGTTTTGGATGGAAATAATTGGCCCGCTTGGGAATTCCAAACCAAAGTTGCTCTAAAGGCGCGTGGGTTGTTTAAGATTGTCACAGAGAAGTCTGGTTTGTTGCCCAGTGATGATAAAGAGTACGTATCATGGCAAGAAAAAGATGAAAAGGCACAAGAATTAATTGTAAGCCGTATAGAAGAAAAGGTTATATTGCATTTAATAACCTGTAAAACATCTTATGACATGTGGGAAAAACTTAACCTTATATATAATAGAAAATCGGAAATAAGTACCCACTTAACATTGCAAAAATATTACAATTTAAAATATGAAGCACCCATGAACGTTTTCTTAAGTAATATAGAAAAGTTATTGCACGACCTGAAAAGTCAAGGTGAAGAGATTTCTGAAAAAATGGTGATAACTAAGGTATTAATGTGTCTGCCTGAAAAGTTTAAACATTTTATATCTGCTTGGGAGTCTGTTACTCAAGAACAGAAAACATTAAAACATTTGAGTACAAGATTATTAATTGAAGAGGAAAGAAGTGATGCTGATGAGCAAGCGAGCACAGCATTATTGACACAGAAATGTAAAAAGACAGAATATCAAAGAAAGGACTTTACAAATCAACAAAAATGTTTTACATGTGGAAAGATAGGACACTTCAAAAAGGACTGTCGACAGAGGAAATGTAATTTTTGTGGAAAACTTGGACATCTGTACAACAACTGCAGAGAAAGAATAGAGAAGAATACTACAAAGAAAGTTAAGAAATTTCCAGGATTAGCAGCCGTTTCTGACAACATTAAAGGATGGATCATGGACAGTGGAGCCAGTGAACATATGTGCCAAGATATAAATTATTTTCAGGACTATAGTGTATCACAAACAACTATGTTTATATCACTAGGAAATGGTAGTTTAGTAAAAGTTAAAGGAAAAGGTAATATTCTGTTTTATGGATATAATAATGTTCAATACATGCTCACAGATGTACTGCATGTTCCAGAATTAAAGGTGAATTTATTTTCAATTGTTAAAGCTATTGATAAAGGTTATAATTTAAAAATAAATACAGACAGATGTATACTATTCAAAAATAATGTTATTTGTTGTAAAGCAAACAGACAGGGAAATTTGTTTTATATGGATTTTAAATTTGATATTAGCAACAGTGTAGCCTTATTAAGTATTAATGAGTGGCATGAGAGGTTAGCCCATCAAAATTATAAATATACTAAAGATATTCTAAATAAAAATAATATTAAATATGATAGCTCGACTGATTATCAATGTATATCATGCATTAAGGGTAAACAACATAGATTTCCATTTGAATATAGTAGTTATAGAGCAGAAAGTCCAGGACAGATGATACATGTAGATTTATGTGGACCTATGGAGGAAAATAGTTTGGGAGGTTCTAGATATTTTTTGTTATTGAAAGATGATTATAGTAGCTATAGATTTGTTTATTTTTTGAAAAATAAATTTGAAACAGTAGACTGTATAAAAGAGTTTGTTCTTATGTTTAAAAATAAAACTGGGTATAAAATTAGAGGAATTAGATCAGATAATGGTCGGGAGTTTGTAAACACACAGATGAGTCAGTTTTTTAAATCTAAGGGAATAATTCATCAGACTACAGTGGCATTTACACCAGAACAAAATTCAAGAGCTGAAAGAGAAATGAGAACTATAGTTGAGGCAGCAAGAACTATGTTACAGGCAAAACAGTTACAGAAGAATCTATGGGCTGAAGCCGTCGCTACAGCAGTATTTACTATAAATAGAACAGGTAAAAGTAAAATAGAAGACAAAACTCCATTTGAGCTATTGTTTAAGAAAAGTTTTGACATAAATAAACTTAGGATATTTGGGACAGAAGTTTATACTCATATACCTAAAGAAAGAAGAAAGAAATGGGACGCTAAAAGTAAAAAAGGAATTTTTGTTGGATATGGTATAAACACTAAAGGTTATAGAGTATTATTTCCAAATAGTAAAGATGTATATACTTACAGGGATGTCATTTTTGTTAAACAGAATATACAGAAAGTTGATAATAAAAATGAAGAAAAACGTGTACTGTATAAATATAGATATAATGATAAAGAAGAATCTGGAAATACAGAATATGATGTAGAAGATTACACAGAAGATTGGAGTGATTGCATGGAAGAGATACAGCGTGATTTTCAGGAAAACAGAGGAGAAAATCAACAGAAGAATACAGAAGTAGTTGAAAATAATACAGAAGAACATAAAAAGAAAACAAAGAAAAGAACTACAGAGGAAAATATAGAGGACAGAGGTGAAGAACTACAAAATAGAAGAAATATAAGTAGAATAGAAGATTCAGACAGAAGATTACAAGAAGAAAAAGATATTCAAATAGAGGAGGTTATAGAAGATGACAGAGAGTTACATAGTGATAGAGATGAATATGTTGAAAGTGAAACAGAAGATTATCAAGAAGAGTTGCATGAAAACCGACTACGAAAATCAACTAGAATTAAAAAGAAGCCAGAATGGTTAAATGATTATTATACTGGATTTACAGCAGATAATATTAAAGAAGGAGAACTAACTTATGAAAAAGCAATGTATAGTATAAATAAAGATAAATGGATGGAAGCAATACAGAAAGAGTTGAAAGCATTACAGACCAATGAAACATGGATAGAAACCGAGCTACCTAAGAACAGAAGAGCAATAGATGCTAAATGGGTTTTCAAAATTAAAACTGGAGATAATGGAGAAGAACAGTATAAAGCTCGTCTAGTTGCAAGAGGTTTCCAACAAGAAAATAAATTTGATCATTCAGAAATATATGCACCGGTAGCAAAATTACCAACTTTAAGGATTTTGTTGGCCATAGCCAATAAATATAGTTTGTTAATTTCACAGATGGATGTTAAAAGTGCTTTTTTAAATGGAGAAATAGAAGAAGAGGTATACTTAAAACCTCCAAAGGGAATAAATATTGAAAATGGAAAAGTACTAAAATTACAGAAGTCATTATATGGATTAAAAAAGTCACCAAAGAACTGGAATGAAAAATTTAACAGCTTTATGATAGAGGAAGGATTTAAAAGAAGTAAAGCAGATTATTGTCTTTATTATAAACAGGAACAGAAACTTTATTTACTGTTATATGTTGATGATTTATTAATAATAGGAGAGAACAAAATTGAAATAAATAAGTTAAAGCAAGCTTTAAAACAGAAGTTTGAAATGAAGGACATGGGAAGCACTAATATGAAGTATTTAGGAATAAATATAAAGAAAACAAAAGATGGTACTATAGAATTAAGTCAAGAAGAATATTTGCAGGAGATATTACAAAAATATAGAATGGAAAATTGCAATCCCATATCCACACCTATAGAGACAGGATTAAATTTAAGGAAGGATCTTAGGGACAATAAAGAATTAGAAACAAGATGTAGAATGTTAATAGGAAGTTTGATGTATGCAATGTTAGGAACAAGACCAGATTTATGTTTTTCTATAAGTTATCTTAGCCGATATCAATCATTTGCTAATGAAGAGCTATGGAAAGCTTTGAAACGTGTACTACGTTATATCAAAGGGACAGTGGATTACAAGCTGATTTATAAAATAGGGGAAGATCAGCCACTACTAGGATACACAGATGCAGATTGGGGAGGAGATAAGACTGACAGAAAGTCAACATCGGGATATCTTATGAAAGTTTATGGTTGCACAGTTTCATGGAGTTCTACAAAGCAGCAGTGTACAGCATTGTCATCTACAGAATCAGAATATGTAGCTTTAGCCAGAGGAGTATCAGAGGGATGTTGGATTAAAAACATATTAACAGAGATAGGGATAAAGTGTCATAAGTTTAAAATATATGTCGATAACCAGTCAGCTATCTTAGTAGCTAAAAATCCTGAACATCATAAAAGATTAAAGCATACAGATTTGAAATATCATTATGTTAGAGATGAGGTTTCTAAAAATAATGTAAACTTAGAATATGTGTCTACAGAAAACCAAATAGCTGATTTATTTACAAAAGGGCTGAACAAAGTTATTTTTCAAAGATTGTGTAAGAGTACAGGTCTAGTAAAAGACATAAACTAAAGATGTTATTATGTAAAGGTAGAAAATAACACAATAGAGTTTTTAGATGTTTTACTTGTTTTATATCAATATAGTTGTCACAGGAGTTTAATAATATCATTTGCATTTAATATTGTATAGAAGTTCATATAGATGATTAGTTTCCTTGATTTGTATCAATAGAGACTATGTGTGGGTGCAGTTTTATTGAGGAAGGATATTGTTATGGCAATAAAATGCACCATAGTGTTTAAAATAGAGTTTATAGTAAGTAGATATATAGAAGTTTGTTGTCTGTGTTCACTCTTCCCTCCGCCGACCGCTTGTAAAGATGGTGTGTGCTAATATAAGTGCTATTAAATAGTGTGGCGTTTTATTATACAGAAGCTGATCTAATTGCCCAACCCCATAATAAATATAATATAATAGCTTGATAGTTTTAGCGCCTAATGACAGATTAGGCCCTAATTTTTTACACACGCTAAACAAAAGTAAAGCCTGAAAAAGTATACCTAATTAATAGTAATACTTCATAACGCGAGCGAAGCCGCGGGCAAAAGCTAGTCGAATTATATTATGTAGGTACGCTAAAGCTGGTAGGTTTGGTTCCCGCATAGAACAAAAGTTTACATGATCTATGGCTTACATATATTCGGTATTTTCAAGTCTGTGTATAGTCCGTCAAGAAAGTCATGAAAAGAATGTTTTGAGAACTAAAGCTTTTACTTGTTATGGCAACACTGTATTCCTGTCTGAGTACATCAATTGTCACATCAAAGGTTGTTGTGGTTAGCTTACTGGATTTTTATTAATTACTGCGAATATTTCTTATCGTTTAACCGTTTTGTGGTCAAATTGAATCGCACTGTTTATAAAAGTAGTACGAGGCAGATCATATTTAAGGTTTTTCAAGAATTTATGAGTGAATTTCAAACGGGAAAGCTATTTTCTGATTTGGGAGATGTTTACGGTCGAACAGCTAAAATAACAGGTATGTACTCTTATTTTAATGTTAGACACTGTAACAGAAATGAAATAGGTTGAAATTGTACATTTTTAAGTGATATTTTAGCTTTGTGATAATATTGTTTACGAATTTTAAAAGGTTATGTTATTGTTGGTATAGCTTTCCTATATTACTACGCTTGAAAAATTTTGATACTTTCGTATTTTTATTACAATGTTTGAATTTTTCTTTTTCTTCCAGGTGTTTCTGAAAGCATCGTTCGACGTATAGTGGACGAGGGTATGAAAAATGGAGGCGAATTTGTAACGCCTGGAAAAAAAGGAAGGGCAGACCTAGTAAACAGATTGATGATTTCAGTCTATGTGCCATTCGTCAAAAAGTTCAATTTTTCTACATAGTCCAAAAAGAAGTACCTACGCTAAGAAAACTATTAGCGGTGGTGAAACAAGAATTAGATTTTGATGGCAGCCATGAACTTCTCAGACAGATATTACATTCAATTGGATTTATGTTCAAAAAACGCAAAACAAATAGACTGGCGCTTATAGAAAAGCCAATTAAAGCTTCAAAACGTGAATATTATTTGAAGCAAATTCTTGAAAATAGAAGATTGCCAGAAGAGCTTCAAAAATACATAATTTTAACTTTTACAAAATTAGAACCGTTTTTATAATAATAAAATTTGGTCGAAATTAATATATTATTTGTTAAGAATTGTATCAACGTAATAATATTAATATTTATCCAAATAAATGTGTTGTTGATTAAGAGTACTTAATTGTGAACAAAATTGTCTTTGACTTCACTTAATTTCAATGAACATCTTAGAAGATATTACAAAACCTTATATAGCAAAACAACGTTTGCCGGATTTGCTAGTTAAAAAATAATATTATATACTGTTTTTTTTTTCAAATGAAGTATCAAAATTTATTAATCGAAAAATATAGGGATACCATGTAAAAAACAGTGGCGCCCTCCTTTTTTTTTCACGACTTTCTTGACAGACTATATTTCTATATATTTTTCGAAATCAGAAAAATCTCACTGTGGAGGGTATGTTTTTAAAAAAAGTAACCTAAAAAATATTGTAACGCGGGGGGTACTCTTACATCGCTCGCGCATTATGGTGTGCACTAGGGATGTAACGGAGGCAGTTTTATCGGAACCGAAGTCGGAGTCGGAGTTTTTAAATTTGATTTATCGGAGTCAGATTCGGAGTCGGTGGCAACGTCAGTCACAAGTGACGGCAGAATAAAATAGTTTTATTAAGGGACAAATAAAAACATTATTCAGTGAACCTTTTTAATTAGAAAGTGATAAATTTACAAATACACAGACAATAAAAATTGCTGTTTCTTATTAACATTTTCATAGTACTGTGAGAAAGCGATTACCTGAGCTACTGGTCGCGTAGTCCATGACATTTAAGCGCAAAGTGGATAAAACCACTATTGTATGTCTGCTCACATAGCGTGATAGCGTGAAGATATATTATTTATTATATCTTAAATTTGATCCCATTTTAATATGGTGCAGGATTGATACATGTCTTCGAAAGTATAAGCCAGAACTTTTGAATTGACAACAGCATAATCCATTTCCCTCTACAGCTCCCTCGTGTGTAGACAGATGTTGAGAATCGAGACTGTTTCCAAGCGTATATCAGGTTTTTTTTTTAATAGCCCGGGGGATATTGTTGAAGGACCTCAGGGAGCTTTTTGGTTGTCGAACTTGCACCGACTAACACCCCCGGGGTCACACAGCGCTCTCGCCTGAATAAGTTGGGCGGCACGCTCCTTCAAGCGCATCGCCGGCGTATATCAAGTTGGGTCAACACAACACAACACAACACAACAGAACAGAATAGAACAGCACACAACACAACACAACCTAACTTGGGCAAATAAAAGCTGTTGTTCACAAAGTGTTGGATATATCAGAAACCGTTATCCTCCAGTGAACATTGTCCAGTGAACAAATTAAATCAAATTTGCTGCAGGGTTGTTTTTGTGTTAATTTCTATTTTACTTAATTTAATGTAAATGTAAAATAAAAAACCTTTTAGTAATAAATTTAAATGTACATTTAGTTTTAAATTTAATAATTTAATCATATTTTTTTAATCAAAATTTTAAAAAATCTTTTCTACAAATTAAGTAGCACTGATTGTTTGATTAATTGATATTATGTTTCAACAATATATAAAGTAAAATCAAATGAATTGACTGCAACAGTGGTGGTGACCTCCGATGAATACCTTCGATTAAAAAGTTACGGAACCGAAGTCGGAACCGAAGGTGTAATAACGATCGGAAGTTCCGACTTATCGGAGTCGGAGTCGAAGCTCCGTAACATCCCTGGTGTGCACCCCTTTCCCTCACCTCTAGGTGGCCCACGCTTGCGTGACATTAAGAAATCGTCACGAAATGAAAGGAAGAAGAAATGAAATATTTAATCAAAGACAGCTAGAAAACTAGGTAATAACATAATACAAAGAATAAATACATAGAGAAAATAAAAATTATAACTCCAATCGTACCTCCATAGCGTCCTCAATAGTGTTACATCCGTGAGCTACATTTCTTAGTTTATTTTCTCCATACAGCCGGCGCAAGGTGCCAGGCGCTGCTTCAGCCGGGTCTGTAGCACCTAAACATTTCCGCCATTTTTGGACAGCATTTGCTGCTACTAATTCTAATCCAATCACTTCACCGGCGGTCACATAATCTATGATAATTCTGAAATAGTTGGTATTGTGATAATGAAAAAAATACACAATGGTATAAAATTGTGTACCGCCTGTGACCGAAATTGAAATTTTATAATAAAAAAAATATCCGTGGCCGAAACAATCTACTTTTGCAATACAAATTGTATTTTTATGCTCATTTATAACATATTTTATATAATCTTCCTTTTTTATAATAAATTATCTAAAAAAAATAGCAGTTTCGTCGTCACGTATGATTAACACTATAAGCCCATAAATAGAAACAAAACGAAGAAGTAAAGTATTATTTCTTTGATAACTCTAAGACATTCTACAGGCAAGTCTTCAAGTATCGAAGTCTATGGCGACTTTATACGTACAATAGACACTTACGGCAGCATGTTATTTCCAGCGATACTTTTATAAAGTTCCATGGCAAATTCTTTACTAATTTTGCCATTCTTCAGGCGTACGATACGAAAACCCTTTTTCATTATAAATGTGATAACTTTGCCATGCTCGCTTGGTGGTATTGGCTTAATAAGTGCGAAGGTGCTACAAAAAAAATAAATAATAATTATGTTAAGTCTTATAAAACTATCTACTATCTCATAAATTTTATAAAAAGTTAAAAGTAGTAACTTTCTTACTATTTTTAATGGGGTATAGCATGTAGACGCCGCCCGATAGGTAATTGTATTACACGCCCTACGGGTCGTTAGGGTGATACGAGACGTCCGGGGTAAGAGGATGCGCGCGCGCACGGGATGCTTGCTAAGTTAGTCGACTACCGAGACCCAAGCCTAGAGTACGTGCGTGTACGTCGCAGTTCGGTGTGCCTTAAAGTGCAAATAAACAGTAAAACGCCAAAATCCGTGTCTTTCTACAAACCATACCCACGACCACCGGTCATAAGGGTAAATCAATCTGGGAAGGAATAGGTATAAATAGTGAAGGCTCAGAAAAATCACATTTACTAGATTTGATTTTTTATTATAGTTGCTTCTTCGGTAATGTCTTACGTTTAGATATTTTGAACATTTAATTTATGCTTGTCACCTAGGTCTATACAAAAAATTTGATTATACAAGCATCTTACTAATTTTTACTTTTCAGCTTCCTATTTTTTGGTTTCAATTGCGAGTTATTATCGTTATGATTTTAATTATCGTGTGCCTCTGAGGAACCTACCTGTCTTGCGTATTTATCAATCTATGTATTAACCTTACCTTTGCACATTATTGAATAAAGTTCTTCGTGTAGCTGGAGCACAATCTTTTATATGTAGTAATTTGGAGAAAATATTAACAATATTGCCTATTTGTAACATTTCCAATTTTAACGGAGGTAACTGTACTCGCCTAAGTAAGTTTTTCCCTTTTTGAGTATCAATGACTTGTACAGAATTGTCAAATGGGAAAAAATTCAGAACTAATTCTGTAATCACATCGGCTTCTTCATCATACATCTCGCATAGAAATGTGTATTTATCGAAATAATCGTAGACCTGTTGCAAAAAATTAAATATCTCAGGGAAACCAGTCTGTATTTGATTGGATCATTTTGGTAGGTGTATGTATAACTAGCGAAACAGAGGTTTACAATCCAAACTGACGGTTTGTAAAAAACTTTCCTCCCTTAATTTACCCCTTTTGAAGTGGAATACCAAAAATCCACCCCAAGTTACTGCCTACATCATAAATAGAAACTAATGTAAAAATTTCATTTCTAGTTTCAGTAATTTACATAGGCTCTATTATAAAATGTAGGTCAGTACCGATGTTTATATATGTATATAAATGTACTACACCAGTGATTCCAGTAAAAAGTATAGTAAAATAATATCAATTTTACCATGTTATAAAGGGTCTCCGAGGACGTTAATTATTAGGAAGTTGTTACGTGTTTATTTAAAGTAAATTAGTGGGTGAATCTAAAAATTCAAATGATAATTTATTGAATTGTTTCAAGAGAACTTAAGAAATACAATTATTATTCTGGACACATTTTACTTTTAATATATTTGAATACACCCCAAAGCATATATAAAATAATAAACGCCTAAGTAAGATTAAATCGTAATCAAATACATTGGAGTTGACATTATTCAGTCAAATAGATTTACTTTTAATTAGTATTTCAATAATTAATTATATCTACTACAAAGGTTTGACACAGCTTATACAAAGGTATCGCGCATATGATGTGCTTCGTATAAGTATGCGGTAACATTTTACCAAGTATCTACTAAGAATGAGCGCAATTTTTGATTATATAGTGTATTCAGTACATAAAGAAGCTTAATTGATTTCGTAGGTGGTATTGATATAAACAATAACTAAATTATAGAATAAGGACGTGAATATGGAAAGTTGTGGAAATATAATAAAGTTAGGCTTAGGTATGCGACCGCAACCGTTTGAGACCCTTTACAAAAATCTGATCAGACGTGGACACATAACAGGGTGTTTTGATTGTTTTTTTATCTATTTCCAAAAAAAATACCATTGTTTATAGTAAATATATAATGTCACTCTGCTTCCACAAGGCGTATGTAGTTCAATGTAGGTATAACGGTACAACCAACAACCAACAACGCAAGCAAGCACCGTAACAAGCAAGACATTTGACTATGATGTACTAGAAAGAGAAAAATAATTGTTAATCTACAATATTGAAAACACATGAGAAAGAAAAAGATCCATAGATGTGTCGCGAAATACAAAAAAGCATTAGTAAAAGACGCAATTGCTTAATAATGCTCATCCCTAATCTTACATTTGACACCTGACAGTTGGTATTTTATTTGTTGTGTTTGTTGTATTGTGTTGTAAACTTTTGATTATAAATTCAAATTTAAAATATCAATGGTAATTTGGAGAAAATATTTCATGCTGGTATATTAAAATAAATAAATTAGCAAAACTATATGTAGAATGTATGTTGCCTTTTCAGGAAGGAGCATATAAAGATAAATATTCTTTCATAGGCGAGTGGTATGATAATCAAGCGAGTTTAATTCGCCGGTTCAACGTATTTTATTATCCTACTGATGATACTCTCGAAATGTACGATTTAAAAAATAGAAAAACGTTTGTGAGAAGGATGAAAGTGAACGGTATAACTTTAGATAACTTTTACATAGGATCTACACTTTATATACTTGGTCGATTAATTAAAATTGTTGATTTTGCTTGCGAAGACACTAAGAATAAATTACATAAAGATATACAAGCGTAAGTATACTCATTATTATGAATCTATGCCTGCTAATTATAATTGGAATTATCTATTTATAATATATATTTTTATATATATATATATATATATATAGGTGTCTTCTATCTTCATTAACCTGTTCTTCTGTGTTGTATATTATTTTGTGTCCCAAATAAATTCTTTTTCTTTCTTTTCTATAAATAAGTATATGTCATATTACAACAAATTTAAATGTTTTACACCCAATCCTTATTAAAGCAGTGTAGAGATAAATAACTATATTTCTTTTTGTATATATTATTGTGTAAATTTAGTATTAACAAATATTTCATTACTAAACAGGACATTTGCTATGATCAAACCTTTACCAACGAAAACTGCCGGAAAGATCCTGAATCATTTCTATGAGCATGGCCTGAAAGTCACAAAGATGAAGAAGGCACGTTTAACAGCAGATGATATAAATACAATATATAGAATGCAGTTAACAGACCCGACATTTCCGTAAGTTATCATTTGTATAATATTTCTAAAGGGATTAAATCTATATAGTTTAGCTAGTTTTTTTGAGGTGGTAGGGCGATTGCCCCTACTGGATTACAGTGGCTACAGTACACGAGTCCCGTCATAGTGACTTGCTTTGGCCTGTCACATTTCAGAATCAGCTTGAGTATATCCAGTTGTTCATAGGTATATGAGATCTTCCTTTGTGGTATATGTGAGCAGGCATAGCAATGGTAACTGACAATGGATTTTCTTACCTTGGTGGTCATTACCATTTATGGACTACAACTGTACTTACCATCAGGTGCACTGTAGTGACTTTGTTGAACCAGTATAAAAATGGATTAAATCTAATGTATATTGTTCTATTTACACAAATGCCAGTTTAAACTTAATTAATTGCATTAATCCATTATACTTAACCTGTGAAATGTGCTAGTCTTTTCCAGAGGTACAGAGAGAAAAAGAAGGGGTAAGGTTAGTGACACTAGTGGTGTGCTTAACACTCATGCTCATACCCCATCACTCCCTTGATTATTTTCATGTAATTAGCATTATTTTATAAGCTATAGTAAAAAAAGAATACAATACTATTATAATGGTTCTTGCTTTTTTTACTAAAACATGAAGTATTACTTTTTTGAGTAAGAGAAAAAAAAATAACTAGCAGATAAACATCACTAATACTATCTTACTTTCTTTTTGTTATTATTGCTTTATGTCAAATACAAAACTAAATAAACTTATGTTTAGTAGATCATAGATCATAATTTTATGTCCTATATTGATGTTTAAGATTCCTGCTGGATTATCTGACTGGTCAATTAGTTTATGGTTTGGAATTGGTGGGAAAAGATGCTGTTGAAGTTTGTGTTAAACTTCTTGGAGACCGTGACCCAGTGAAGGCAGCACCAGGCACAGTAAGGGCTTTATATGGCACAGATCCAGTTCGAAATTGTGTTCATGTGTCACCTTCTGTAGAAGCAGCAATACAGGTGATTATGTTGATAATGCATAACAACTTGTTTCTTTAAATGGGTAGTTGAAATACAACTAAAACTATAATTTTTTACTGATATTGAAAACAATATTTCTGTAAACATAGTGTTGATTTATCTTGGTAGAGGGACATTACTAGAAGGATAAGTCTCATAACATAAAATAATCAAATTTTCAATAATTATTATTCAAAGTCTATTTCATTGATATTATTTATGAAAGAAGCATAAAATATGATGTAAAATTCAATATGAAATTAAGCTTTTGTGTTAAATGGTTTACAAAGCTTCTTTTAAAGAGGCTTCAGACCAGGGATGTTATGGAGCTTCGACTCCGACTCCGACTCCGATAAGTCGGAACTTCCGATTGTTATTACACCTTCGCTTCCGACTTCGGTTCCGAAACTTTTTAATCGGAGGTATTAATCGGAAGTCACCACCACTGTTGTAGTCAATTCATTTGATTTCATTTTATATGTTGTTGAAACATAATATCAGTTAATCAAACAATGGATGCTACTTAATTTGAAGAATAAAATTTTAAAAATTTAGTTTAAAAAATATATAAGTTATTAAATTTAAAACTAAATGTACATTTAAATTTATTACTAAAAGTTTTTTTTTTAATTTTACATTTATATTAAATTAAATAAAATAGAAATTAACACAAAAACAACCCTGGAGCAAATTTGATTTAATTTGTTCATTGTTAATGGAAAAATGTTAATAAGAAACACAGCAATTTTTATTTTCATTGTCTGTGGATGTGTAAATTAATTAAAAAGGTTCACTGAATAATGTTTTTATATGTCCCGTAATAAAACTATTTTCTTCTGCCGTCACTAGTGACTGACATTGCCTCTGACTCCGATTTTGACTTCGGTTCCTACTCCGATAAATTAAATTTCAAAACTTCAACTCCGACTTCGGTTCCGATAAAACTGCCTCCGTTACATCCCTACTCCAGACTCCTAACTATGAACATCCTTGTAGCTGTGTTATAATTATTAAGAATTGTTTTCTCTACTGTTCACCCTGTTTATACATGTTTGCACCATACTATCTCTCCTGGTTCTCATGACAAGTTCTCAGTCAATTTTAGTGTTTGCATAAAAAGGATTTGATTAGTAACTACTAATTAACCGGGAGTTTGAATTACTGGATGTAGATAGTTGTTCACCTCGTGTGGAGATCACGGCATGAATTCCTTGCCAGATTTAACAGTGCGAATCTGCAGTTACCATTAACAGACCTTGGAAATTTTATGTAGGTAAATTCAGGACTTGCCATCGCAGAGGTCATTCACATAGTATGACATGCAGTGCTGAGTTGATGGAATAGGAGAATTAACTTCTATTAGCGAGTGTCATCATTTTTTTTTTCAGGACGTAGATTACTACTTTCCGCCCCCGCCATTGAATTTAACACGTTTGAGATTGACTCCTACATTATCTAACTGCACACTGTGCATAGTGAAACCACACGCAATACGAGAGGGCAAGTTGGGTGCAGCACTTGAAGCTATAGATGAAGGGGGCTTTGAAGTTACTGCATTAAACATGATAGTTGTCGAAAATGTAAATGCAGCTGAATTTTTTGAAGTGTATAAGGGAATTGTCCCAGAGTACAAGGTATTAAAAAATTACCAATTTAATTTTTTGCAATAGTTACAAATTTTGTAAATGAACAATGTAGCACATTTGTATGCCATAATATGTATGTATAACAAAAGTACTCTACATATAAACGTTTTTGCTGCGGCGCGGTTGCGTGGGAGAGAGGAGCAAGTAGAGTGCGAACACGTGTACGTTATCATGACGCCATCAACTGAAATAATACACCATCATAAATTGGCGGTGTGTGCGAAATTATTTGTGTCCCACAAATGATTCTCTAGGAATGAATGGGGCACTATGAAAAAACTACGCGTGCAATAGAGATAAAATCATAGGCAAAATGTAATCAGATTAATGAAAAACGATTATATTTTTGCCCATCTATGTTTTTAACACCAAAGAGTCCTTAATTGCGTACAAATTTATGACTCAATAATGTTTAGAAGGGTTTTAATAATGATTACAGATTAACGAAATTAAAATTACGATTACGTTTTGTATTCGTTAAACTGATTGTATTTTACCCATTTCTGGATAAAACTAATATATCTTTTATAATATATCTAATCTCTATATGTAAAATATTATATTGCAGGGTATGGTAGAAGAACTTTCCTGTGGCCCCTGTGTTGCCATGGAGATAGTTTCAAAAGACAATAATCAAAATACTGCTGTTGAGTTTAGAAAACTTGTTGGCCCATCTGATCCTGTAAGTTTGAGTTTTATTATGTGATTGCTTTAGTGCAATTCATGTGCCATCGGTTTATTGCCTTATAACAAAGGAGACTTATAGAGCAGTGATTCCCAAAGCTTATTACGCAGGTTATACACAAATAAATGACTAAAAATTTAGTCAGTAGGAGTCTGACGCACCGGGGTTACTGCCCTCACAGCCTGATGATCCTATGCAGGATTTTCCCCCGTGATACCAAAAAACGTTTAATTTGCTGGTGCAAGTCATCTTTTGGTGTAAATAATATCGTCTTAGTAAATCAATGAGAATATTTTTTAAGATGGGCTTGTCTGTAAAGGTTACTGATTCCTACCTCTACATATTACCTCTTAAGACGTAACAAGGATGACTGTCTGGCTAGGGATTCAAACACACCAGCCTTTGTTACATACATTTACCATATTTAAGGAATATGAATGGTGTCGTTATATGAACAAGGCGGATTGACGGCAGCTCAGATCACTCATCTCCAAGAATGGAGAGAGAAAAAAGGGACTTAGCTCAAAGGATCGTTGTATCTAGGGGAGAGATGGTGTTCTCATTGATATTTGCGATACGTCTCTCGTCCTCCGACTCGGTGTTGGGTGCCGGCGCTGGAACTCGTTTAGGGGCGTGTCTACTGGGGTCCTGAGCCCCCGCCGAGCAACGATACAATTAAAAAAGATGGTAGAATGATCCGTTTACCGTGTCTCCATAATTTGATAGTCTATATAACTCGGGCCGGAGATAGTACCACAGGTAATCACCTGTTGTGTGTGTTGATTGAATCAATCAACAAACTAAACTGTCAATGCTATATTGTTGAATGTAAAACAAAAACAAAAATAGTGTGGCTTGGAAACGCAGCTTTATATACGGTGTCAAAAAAAACCGCTGCTAGCTGCTTAGTGGGAACGGTCTACGTGCGTTGTGTCACTAATCCACGACTTAAATAGTGAGCTGTAAAGCTAACCTGTTTGTTTTTAATTTTCGGGTAACTTGTGTAGTTGGGGTGAATGTCTTAATAAATTAAAGCACATCTATTTATAGCGACGGCGGTATCGCAGCGTGCATATTTCCATGCTACAGCCTCTGAAGTTATAAACTTATAAATACTATGTATTCATAAAAAATATTTATAGACATTACAGATTGACCTAATCTGAAATAGTTGTTTTATATGTATTATGAGCATTAAATAAAGTTATATTTTTAATACATAGGTATTGTATATACAGTTATGACAAACAAATCCGCATGTCGTTTTTTTTTACTCTGGCTCGACATAGTCACTACAGTGCACCTGGTGGTAAGTACAGTGTAGTCCAAAAACGAAAGCGGCCATTAAAGATGAAAATCCATTGATAGTCTCCGTCATCATGTCGGCGCACATACGAGTATACCTCGACGGAATGTCTCTAGGTATATGTGGTACTGGATATACACAAGCTGATTCCGAAACGCGACAGGCCAAAGCGATTCACTATAACGGTAGTACTGTGGTCATGACCCGATTCGGGCAATCCCCTTACCACCAAAAAACACCGTTCCGCCCGTTTCCTACAAACGGGTCTTAAAACGAGAATGTTCAGCTTCGCAGGTAGTCTTGCCCATTGCGCTATAAAACATTTAATCTTAGATATTGATAAACGAACTTGAATTTAATGTGATATTAACGTATTAAGTTTGAATGTTATATCTATATAAATGTTAATTTTTCTGTTGTATTTTTAGGAAATAGCAAGGTTACTACGACCGCACACGTTGCGAGCAAAATTAGGAAAGACAAAAATTCAAAATGCTATTCATTGCAGTGATTTAGCTGAAGATGGACTTTTGGAAGTTGAATATTTCTTTAAGATATTGGATTTATAAACCAAATTTGTTTTTAAAGCAAATGTATTAGTCTAAATATCAATTAAAAGAAAAATTACTGAGCTGCAGTTTTTGAGAATGTAACGGAGTGATTTTTATAACTACACATTTGGTAGTGGGCAATGAATTTATTCCTTAATATGTTATCATAGTCATGTATCATAGTCTGATCTGAAGTTATATAAGTTTTGAAAGTGTATTGTAAAATTATTTTTTTTTGGACACACTAATTTGTGAATATAATGTAATATATTTCGTTAACTTAAAATTCAAAAAGTAAGTATGTATATTATATTATATGTAATGTACGTTTTGCCTTTTGCTTGTGTACTTAAAACATTAAGATAAAGACACAAATAATTTCAATTTCAAGGGAAAGGAAAATATCCCTAGATGTTGTGCGAAATATGGAACATTACTTTTTTTTTTATACTGGCTCAACAAACTGACTACCTTGCAACTGATGAAAAATACAGTTTAGCCCAAATACGACAACTGCCAAGGGACGAAAATCCGTTGACAGTTGCTATCGCTATGTATCAAGACTAAAGGTCTGTAGGTATATAAACTATTGGATATACACAAATTAATCTCTGAAGACACAGGTCGAAGCGAGTCACTATGACCAGATATAAATTTGTATACTGTGATCACAACTCAGTTCATGTAGCTGTTATTAATTAGGGACGCACTATTACCCTGGTACATAGACAATGGACAGCCGTAACAAGTATTTTGTAAACTATCTTATTCAAGCACACATTACACTAGAAATTACATTACATTAGAAATTATTGCCCTTCTACAAAGAGGAATTAAAATATCTGATATTGTAAGTCTTTTTTATGTTGTATTTGTTATACATCGTTTCTACATCTGTATGTGGTTACGTGATAACAAATAGAAATGAAATGAAATGAATAGAAATGATTCAATTCTTGGTTATAACAAACTACATACAATGGAATTTTCAATAATTAGTTATTTTACCAATAAAAGACTGATAAACATATTTTTGTTTGCTTTTGCCCCTTTTAGATTAATAATTACAATATAATCTGCGTGTGTATTTACAATTTATAACATAGTTCAATTTTCAATTAAGGCTAGGATATTCGGATTGTTATAATTTTTTTAAATATTTCTTAAATAAAATGCTGTAAAAGAATTAAATTATTGTTTAAGTTCTATTTGTATTATTTCCCATTGAATCTAATGTATTATATTTTGCGAGCGGTGCATCAACGAAATATTATTATGTGATGAATTCCTAGCTATAGATTATTTATTTTGTTATTACTTTTTAATAAATTTTAAACAATAATCCTTAAAATGTATCCTTTAAATGCTTTTATATTGTATAAAAGTATTTGTAGATGGTTACTGATCATTTTATTTTTAACGATCTGATATATCAGGTTAGTAGGTGCCTGTTTGGTATAACTTTTTTGAAATTTATAAAAAAAATACGTTGTATATTTATATTTAATTTGCCATATTTATTATTCTGTGGTTATGCCGAATTTTAGTTTTCTAACACTGTCTAAACTACAGAGTAAAGATCCTTTTTAATACGGAACTCTAAAACAGCTAAAATGTAAAAAACTAAACACCGAAAGCTATCATAAAATGAAGTTTACTCGTATCTTTAATATAGGTTTAAAAATAATTATAAGATTATTATTAAAATATATAGTAGGTATACACCTTATATCAGACTTAAATTATCTTTGTAATAATCCTGGATACAGCCAATAATGCGCCTGCTCACCCTGACATGGATAAAGCGTGACTATATGTTATTATTATCTCTGTTAATAATTGAGTTTTATGTTACGTATAATATTTTACTAAACATAAACTTCGATAATATGTTCTCCCACTTCGACGCAGCCTTGAGTTTCAGCGTTTCTTCACAAGGTAGTCGCTTCCGAAACGCTATTAGATTAGTATAGTTAGTTATTTCCCTGGTAGGCCACTCCAATCAAGCTCCACATCCACAGGAGTGCGTTGATATCAACTCTCAAAAACTCGCTGGATCACTCCAAAATGCTTAAGCGCTCGTTTTTCTCCGCCGTAGAAGTCGTAAAGGTCCACTCGGGCCAACGACATTCTGTCCCGTCGAGAAAAAAACGTTTTACGGTACAATTTACTTTCTATTAGCCATTTAATCTATTATGAATAAAAGGAAAACAAATTGCGACAGACATTCAGACTCAATCTGAGAATTGCGTTTGTTTATTTTATAACATCGCGTATTGGGTCGTCCACGGTGCGACACAATGCCGGCCGTCGTGGTGGATTAGTTGTTTTTATCCAAATCCACACTATTTCATATGTACCTTTCACTAGTTAGAACTAGTAGGTACCTGCGTGTGTTTTATATCTGCGAGCTGTGTTGTCGCATATGTGGTTTAGTGTAGAAGCGATGCGTACAAGCTGTGCAGAGTTGTACTGCACACTTGCCATAGTGTCACTGTGCTAGCTGGTATATGCTAGTGTCGCATAAAATTTCCAAAGTTGCGGACGCGCCGGGACACGCAGACTAAAAACTCACGCGCAACTCTCAGCCTATGTATTATATTAATACCTGCTAGTAAATATTATACATGTTATATTTTGGAAAGCACAATCAAATGTTGTAATTTAAAACAGCTGACAATAATATTTGTGAAAACCATTTCTGATAAGACTTCAATTTGCAATTACGACGGTAAGTTTGATTTTTTGTTGTTAAGAATTTTTTTATTTTTAATCATCAGAATAGTTTGTAGTTGTGCAATCAATGGTCACTAGAATATGAAAAGATGTATATAATTATGTACTGGAAAAAAAAACATACTATCGAAATATATCATCACGAATGTTTGCCAAAGTAAAATTTTACATGTTATTTCAAATTTAAATAAACGTTTAAAGATGGTACTGTGAAGGTGGTAGGTTAGTAATTAAAATAATAAGAAATTGTTTATTTTCTTCGATACGTATTTTCGTGCGTGACCGCTGTAAATGTTTCTTATACCTATGAGTATGAGTTAAAGGTGGTGCATAAATATTGAATTAGTGCATAGAACAGGTATTTATACAAATATTAGGTCCTTACATATGAAATTGGCGTTTTGTATGGGATGAACAAAAAGTCGAATATTTTTTAATATAATATATTTAATTAATCAAAGTATGAACCAATATTTTCTATGCACTTTTGCCATCTCATAGGTAGTTCATTGATCCCTTTACTAAAAAAACCAGTCGGACGGGAATCAATAAAATCTTTGAAGGCGATTTGGACTGCCCCATCGGAGTTGAATTTTTTCCCTTGCAAGAAGTTATCCAAATTTCGAAAAAAATGGTAATCTGTTGGAGCAAGGTCCGGGGAGTACGGAGGATGTCTTAGACTTTCCAATTGAAGCTCTTCTAATTTAGTAGCCGTCTGTTGCGCAGTGTGTGGTCTAGCGTTGTCGTGAAGCAGCAGTGGCGTGGAGCGATTGACCAGCCTAGGTTGTTTAGCCGCTAGCTTTTCCATCATGGTTTGCAATTGCTGACAATAGACATCAGCCGTAATAGTCTGGCCAGATTTGAGAAAACTGTAATGAACAATACCGGCACTAGTCCACCAAACGCTTACAAGTAACTTTTTTGGGGTTAATTTTCGCTTGGGGCAGGATTTGGATGGCTGGCCAGGATCCAACCATTGCGCTGAGCAATTCCGATTATCTTAAAGAACCCATTTTTCATCACAGGTAATGATTCGGTTTAAAATACCTTCATTATTGTGCCGGTTTAGTAATGTAACGCAGCAGTCGACGCGCGTTTGCCGGTTTGCTTCAGTCAATTCGTGAGGTACCCACCTTTCAAGCTTTTTAATCTTCCCAATTTGCTTCAAGTGAATTAAAAAAGTTTTATCACTAACATCGCAGCCTGCAGCTAACTCGGACGTGGTTTGCGATGGATCCGCTTCCACAATAGCCTTCAACTCTTCATTATCAACTTGAGTCTCAGGCCGTCCACGGGGCTTGTTCTGCAAGTCGAAATTTCCAGAACGAAAACGTTGGAACCAAAAACGAACTGTGTTTTCTTTTGCAACACGACCGCCATACACATCATTCACCCTTCGAGTTGTTTCCGCAGCACTAGTGCCACGGCGGAACTCGTACTCTTAAATAATGCGATATTTTAAGTTTTCCATTTTGTAAAATGAGTGACGCAAACAGAAAAAAACAGAAGAAAAAAACAAATGAATGACGATCATCGAAGCACAAATACATGAGTCTATAGCTGTATAAATTTAAATTTGGAATTCCTTACCAAAGAGGAGAAATTTGTGATTAAAGTGGCCAGTACGAAAAACGCCAATTTCATATGTAAGGACCTAATATTTAACAAAATAATACCTTTTACTTAATATTACGCCACTTTTTCACTTATACGAGATGACGCTTAACGTAAAAAATAAGCTACAAGTAATTTATAGGGTATTAGGCCGCACTTAATATTTATACAATGTTAGTCTGCCTATCTCTTTTCTTCGTGCGAGATAACGCTTAACGTAAAAAAGAAGTACTTGATATTTATAAAATATTAGATGCAGCCTAATGTTTATATATTATTAGGCCGCATCTGACATATTCATATCACGTTTCTTATCCCTTTCACTCATATGAGATGCCTGCAAGTGCAAAAGAGAATAACTAATATTTAGAAAATATTTCAAATAATTTACACAAAAACTCATAAAGTTATACATTTCTATCCCAGTCGCAAATCACTCTCTCTCTCTATTGGTGAAAATCGTATGGAAAACCGTTCAGTAGTTTTTGAGTTTATCGCGAGCAGACAGACAGATGCGTTGGGGGATTTTGTTTTATAATATGTATGGTACTGATAATGTTTAAGTATTATTTTTTATTTTGAGCTTAAGATTTTGAAGTCTTAGGTAGAAATTTGACGTTTTTTGTAAAAATTTTATATTATTTTACTTAATGTAGAATATAGATAATTAGTTTGTACAATTTTCACTATATTATAATGGTAAGAAGCACACATGTGGAAGTATATAATGTACATATAATAAGTACGTATCTCATGAAGCTTAGGGTTATTTTATTATTTGTAGGTATCTAGGTAAGTAAGATTCCAGGTACTAATAATTGATGACAGGATTCTGTAAACCAGACGTAGAAGTCAGAACTCCTTTATGGACAATATTATCTATTTATTTTAGAGTCCTGACCTCTTTAAAAATAAACTCTAAAGTAAAACAGGATACAGCCCTTTTCATCTTCTATACTACAATAATAATAGTAATGTCTGTACATTGAATATTTTTTGGAAATTGTGATTGAGGTGGATTTGATTGTTATATTATCTAGATGGCATCGTTTAGAATTTTCGTTTGCTAATCTTTCCTTTTGTACGCACATCACGTTGTAATTACTGCGACAGCGAAGTAACATGTATACTGGAATGAGGAGTTAGCTACCTTTTGTCCAGAGAAAATAAATGAGTGTATATGGGAGTTTCGATATGATTGAACCTAGGGAACTGAAATATCGTTTTTACGTGGTTTATTTTTTTTGTATTCTAGCTCGATGAAGTGACCACACTGCATTTCATGGAAAGTTCAGTATAGTTCAAAATTAGTAGTCATCGCTAAAGCGCGAGGATGCATTGACAGTCGCCGTGTCGTCATGCTAACCCACATATATCATAAATGAAGGTATCCAGGTATATCTAGACATACATAAGCCCATTCTGACATGCTACAGGTCGAAACGAGTCACCATTGCGTTCTTTGCATTATTTTTATTTTAAAATACCATAAATCCTGTGACTTACAATTTTAATGATGATATATTAGTTATATTTACATAGTTAATGCTATTAGGTCCTTACATATGAAATTGGCGTTTTGTATGGGAGGAACAAAAAGTCGAATATTTTTTAATATAATATATTTAATTAATCAAAGTATGAACCATTATTTTCTATGCACTTTTGCCATCTCATAGGTAGTTCATTGATCCCTTTACTAAAAAAACCAGTCGGACGGGAATCAATAAAATCTTTGAAGGCGATTTGGACTGCTCCATCGGAGTTGAATTTTTTCCCTTGCAAGAAGTTATCCAAATTTCGAAAAAAATGGTAATCTGTTGGAGCAAGGTCCGGGGAGTACGGAGGATGTCTTAGACTTTCCAATTGAAGCTCTTCTAATTTAGTAGCCGTCTGTTGCGCAGTGTGTGGTCTAGCGTTGTCGTGAAGCAGCAGTGGCGTGGAGCGATTGACCAGCCTAGGTTGTTTAGCCGCTAGCTTTTCCATCATGGTTTGCAATTGCTGACAATAGACATCAGCCGTAATAGTCTGGCCAGATTGGAGAAAACTGTAATGAACAATACCGGCGCTAGTCCACCAAACGCTTACAAGTAACTTTTTTGGGGTTAATTTTCGCTTGGGGCAGGATTTGGCTGGCTGGCCAGGATCCAACCATTGCGCTGAGCGCTTCTGATTATCGTAAAGAACCCATTTTTCATCACAGGTAATAATTCGGTTTAAAATACCTTCATTATTGTGCCGGTTTAGTAATGTAACGCAGCAGTCGACGCGCGTTTGCCGGTTTGCTTCAGTCAATTCGTGAGGTACCCACCTTTCAAGCTTTTTAATCTTCCCAATTTGCTTCAAGTGAATTAAAACAGTTTTATCACTAACATCGCAGCCTGCAGCTAACTCGGACGTGGTTTGCGATGGATCCGCTTCCATAATAGCCTTCAACTCTTCATTATCAACTTGAGTCTCGGGCCGTCCACGGGGCTTGTTCTTCAGGTCGAAATTTCCAGAACGAAAACGTTGGAACCAAAAACGAACTGTGTTTTCTTTTGCAACACGACCGCCATACACATCTTTCACCCTTCGAGTTGTTTCCGCAGCACTAGTGCCACGGCGGAACTCGTACTCGTAAATAATGCGATATTTTAAGTTTTCCATTTTGTAAAATGAGTGACGCAAACAGAAAAAAACAGAAGAAAAAAACTAATGAATGACGATCATCGAAGCACAAATACATGAGTCTATAGCTGTACAAATTTGAATTTGTAATTCCTTACCAAAGAGGAGAAATTTGTGATTAAAGTGGCCAGTACGAAAAACGCCAATTTCATATGTAAGGACCTAATATTTACATTACAATAGTGTTTTGTTGTATCTATATTTTAGACTATAGCGTACACACTATAGCTATTAAGTTTATTATAATTTATTTTCATATACTTTGCTAATTTATTTGTTTTAATTATCTACTATTATTTTGTATTTATGTACTGAGAGCGCTATGTATTTCCAATAATCGTCCAACCATATCATCTTTGTTATGCTAAATTGATACATTAGATCAAGTAAAAAATAAGCTTCTTATTTTTTACCTTTTACTTACAATGTGAAGAGAGCGTTCTATCCGTTTGTACAGCTATAGATGGCCATTAGAAAAATCATGTGAGTAAATATTTATGATCTCCACGGCGCATCTAAATATACCTAAAGAAATAAATATAAACCAGATGCTTACACGTTTGACATTATACTGGTATCAAGGATGTGTTGATTTATGCGCTAAAAAACTTAATACGAACGTCATACTTCGGCAAATATACAATTTCAAATATATCCGGTATACTATACAGGGTTGTTCATATTCGACAAAAAGATGTTTTTTTTTTAATCATGGGAATAAACACATTCCTTACTTATCACTTTAAAAATCATTTAATTGGGTTCAAGGAGAATTGTTTACATTAGTTTTTGAATACGATATCTTTTAAATAGCTGCCAGAAGCTTGTACGGCGAATAGCGCTCGTTTTGTAGCGTTTTCTATCGTATCGGCCAATGTTTCGGACGATATGTCGACCATTTCCTGTCGGATGTTGGCCTTAAGTGCATCTAAGAGCCAATTAAAATAAAGAAAATTATCAACATATTATATATTCGTATGCTAAAAGTTTTCCTCTATTTTAATACCTGATTATTTTTAAATACTTGACGTTCGCTATTTTAACTTTTTCAGTAAAAAAATATCGATTTTCGTATAATTTGCTTCTGATTTTAATCTACATACATAGCTTCGTTTAATATTTTGCAATTTATCATCAAAAGCCTTTGCGTTTGTGAAAGATGATTCAAAACAGCGTTACAATTACCTTCTTTTTTCCAATGGCTATACAAGTCCACACGCGAAAGGCAGTTTTGTAATTATTATTTGTACGTTTTTCTACAAACATCAGCAGATTAACTGGGTACTTTATATCCGCTATTCCTTAAAGTTAAAAGAAACTTCGATCCGGATTTGTGCTTGTAGGATTGCCTCGTTAAATACAGAATTGGAAAAACATCAGGCCGGTTGTGAAAGTATTTTTTTTTTGTAGTAATTAAAATGTTAAACCTATTTAAAAGGATAGGTGTAGTTAGTTCTGTTATTAATTAAATGTGACTTTCTAAGATTCTTAGTAAGTAGATAATTTATCGGTTTTTCGATTAAACTACCATTTTACACTGAGTTCTCTTATTAAATCGTGTTAATAATTTCTAAGTAGTGTGAGGAAATACACATTATAAAAATTATTTCTAGGATCTAATCAGAAGCCTTACTTTCTCTAAAACATTTCTATTTTCATAGACCAGACCAAGATTAATACGTAAAATAAACAATCATCCTTCAGAGGCCACTAAAAGGTTTATTTTGAAACGTGCATTAATGCTTGAAAAGTTCAGTAGGAAGTGATACAACTTCACAGACTTTAAGGCGAATACTTTTAATTAAGTATATTAGGTCCTTACATATGAAATTGGCGTTTTGTATGGGAGGAACAAAAAGTCGAATATTTTTTAATATAATATATTTAATTAATCCAAGTATGAACCATTATTTTCTATGCACTTTTGCCATCTCATAGGTAGTTCATTGATCCCTTTACTAAAAAAACCAGTCGGACGGGAATCAATAAAATCTTTGAAGGCGATTTGGACTGCCCCATCGGAGTTGAATTTTTTCCCTTGCAAGAAGTTATCCAAATTTCGAAAAAAATGGTAATCTGTTGGAGCAAGGTCCTGGGAGTACGGAGGATGTCTTAGACTTTCCAATTGAAGCTCTTCTAATTTAGTAGCCGTCTGTTGCGCAGTGTGTGGTCTAGCGTTGTCGTGAAGCAGCAGTGGCGTGGAGCGATTGACCAGCCTAGGTTGTTTAGCCGCTAGCTTTTCCATCATGGTTTGCAATTGCTGACAATAGACATCCGCCGTAATAGTCTGGCCAGATTTGAGAAAACTGTAATGAACAATACCGGCACTAGTCCACCAAACGCTTACAAGTAACTTTTTTGGGGTTAATTTTCGCTTGGGGCAGGATTTGGCTGGCTGGCCAGGATCCAACCATTGCGCTGAGCGCTTCCGATTATCGTAAAGAACCCATTTTTCATCACAGGTAATGATTCGGTTTAAAATACCTTCATTATTGTGCCGGTTTAGTAATGTAACGCAGCAGTCGACGCGCGTTTGCCGGTTTGCTTCAGTCAATTCGTGAGGTACCCACCTTTCAAGCTTTTTAATCTTCCCAATTTGCTTCAAGTGAATTAAAACAGTTTTATCACTAACATCGCAGCCTGCAGCTAACTCAGACGTGGTTTGCGATGGATCCGCTTCCACAATAGCCTTCAACTCTTCATTATCAACTTGAGTCTCAGGCCGTCCACGGGGCTTGTTCTGCAGGTCGAAATTTCCAGAACGAAAACGTTGGAACCAAAAACGAACTGTGTTTTCTTTTGCAACACGACCGCCATACACATCATTCACCCTTCGAGTTGTTTCCGCAGCACTAGTGCCACGGCGGAACTCGTACTCGTAAATAATGCGATATTTTAAGTTTTCCATTTTATAAAATGAGTGACGCAAACAGAAAAAAACAGAAGAAAAAAACAAATGAATGACGATCATCGAAGCACAAATACATGAGTCTATAGCTGTACAAATTTGAATTTGGAATTCCTTACCAAAGAGGAGAAATTTGTGATTAAAGTGGCCAGTACGAAAAACGCCAATTTCATATGTAAGGACCTAATATTTCCTTGAGTTAAATTGATTCACTTCAGTGAAATCCAAATAGCTAATATAAAGATGGTCATTACTTTGTTTCCAGTATGAGAGAGAAGTCTATAAGTATGTTTAATATCTAAAAAAGCATAATTATTAAGTTTTTAACTCTATGGTCAATGAGAATTGTTCTGAAGAACTGTTTGGTCTAGTGCCCAAATTACCATTGCAGCAGTGAACTTGGCGCGTCTTACAATAGGTATATTTCCATATTTTAAAGCACGCTTGTTGCGAATATCAGCATCAGCTGTTTTTTTCCATTGTTGGCAACATCATCACATTACATCTGCATTAATTGATGCTGATTTTTACTAATGTTGCTATTATACATAGGTGCTCCTTGCCCTTTACTATCATGTGGACTGTCAGTCTGTTTGCCGTCTATTTACATTTAAAAAAAAATGGAGACGTTAACATAAGACAATGTGAAATTATCATTACATAAATATTTATAAGGTTGAAAGAAATGAGGACACCGAACTATTATATAATGGGTACAAATGGCATGAGCGCTTGGTTTGGTTGCTGCTTCCAATCACGAATTAAGCGGCTGCACCGGTCAAATAATATGAAGGTCTCTAATGGTTCAAGATACTAGACACGCCAAACCTATGGCATTTTAGAAGAACTAATCTTTTAAAATGTCATATGAAAAGTGGCCAGAGATCGGTGATCAGCTGGGTCATTAACGATGCTGGGCACGACATATATGCGCTAAGTAGATACAGCTGCTAATGCCGAAACTGAAATAGCATGATGATGTGTATTTATTAATAAACTTCTGAAGATTATTATTTAAATTTGTAGTTAAAACGGTATACATACTTGCTAGTTTAAAAGCTAGGCCAATTCAGAGGTAACAGTTGCTTATGATACATAAAAATCTTAATCAGTAGAAAAGGTGGTTTTTACAAGAAATACGTTAATACTCTTAAGAAGTTTTAGGTATATTTGTTTGAAAATACAATAAAATTAATACAGTGAAAATGGTAATCAAACGTAAACTTTCAACGAAAATTAGAAAAATTGGTCAAACATTTTTTTTCACAGAAGTAAACTCAACTTCATGCGAGGATAATTTTCTTGTATGGCAAGAAAAAACCTAAACAGCGAAAGTTGGTCACATTCGAACTTTATATTTCGAATTTGTACACTTTATATACAAGTCTTCACATATTGCTTGCTCCTGTAATTTTTTTCTTGTTTTATTTGAAAACGTGTTGTCGTGATAGTTTATTTTTGTAAAAAAAATTACCTTTTTTGTTAATGTTCGTTGAAAGTTCCTGCTCGATCAAAATTTTAACTATGTCAATTATGTTTTCAAATAAAAATTGCTAAAGCTTTTTAAGCGTACGAGTATATTAACGTATTGTAAAAACCGCCATTTCCATTGAATAAGAGTTTCATGTTTTTTTTAACACCTCTGAATTTTCTTTTCCTTTAAAATTTGCAAGTATGCATACCATCTTAACTTCATATTAAACTATTAATACTCAAAATTATAGCTTTTATAGAAGGTCTGGTCTGTTCGTAGGTTTGACGCGTCTGAGATCTTAGTACATAATAATAGTCTGACAGAATGGGCGGATGTCTAACGGATGTAAACAAGACCGCAACTGTACGTTGGAGATGTATTTGTACATTGTCTGTGGCTTTAAGTTGGTTTTATTACTCTGTTTAGATTATTTGGGAGAGTCTAGAGGATTTACAAAACAGAACTCAGAATAAGGTATGGTCATCATAGCTCTGGAATAATAGTCTCATGACTTATAAGCTATAATTGCAAAAGGCGGCTAAGATTTTTGCGAAGCGGGTAAATAGCTAGGTCACGTGGCTTGAAAGGGTAAAAGATGATTTCGATAAATACGTTATAAAAAACAATTATTATTGTACACGCATAGATTAAACTATGTGCTTACTGTTTAATTTTACTTGAATCTAATCATTAAGTAAAGTTTATCTTAGGCTTAGTAAAACTGTAGAGTACGTTGTTATCTGACAGACGGTTTGCTAAGAACATACTAAACAGTTTTATCATATTTTTTTAATATATTCTGTATGTGTAACCCATTTGATCAAATTGATAGTCTTTTAAAAACTTTTTAAAAAATGTTTTTATAGAAATATTTGGGGTATAGTCTTTGTGTTTATTTATTTACTTATTAATAAATATATCTATGTTTTATATCTGAATTGCATGTCATTCAAAAGTGAATAAAAATTTAATAAATGGACTAGGATTGTATAGTTCAAGAATAAATAATTATACCAGAATTTTCATAAAATTGTTATTGCATTGTTTAGATTATTAATTGATTGATTGGGATTGATACTTTTAAAGCTAGGCCTGTGAATAGGAACCAGTCGTGCTTACATTTACCTGGCTATATTTTTATATACCTATTACGCAGAAACCGCTGAATTACAGTTCATGGGACTTTCGCAGTTGCAATTCTTATTCGTAATTGAAATATCATATGTTAGTGCCAGAGATGGGCAAAATGTAAAACATTAAGGAGTCAATAAATGTGTATGCAATTGAGGATCCCGTAGTGTTTAAAAAAAAATCAATAAAAAAAAATAAAAAAAAAATAAAAAAAAAACAATAAAAAAAAAAAGCAAAAGCAATCATAAAGCAATCATATTAATGATGAAAAACGCAAAATGTAATCGTAATCGTTTTTCATTAATGTGATTGCATTTTGCCCATCTATGGTTAGTGCTCTAAAAACGGCTATCTTCTGCGCTATTAGTAACGTTGGGTACGACATAGAAAAAAGTAAAGTATAGTAGTAGTATATAAAATGGATACATCTGCCCATCCCGATAGGTATTTACTATGATAATATTATTTATGACTGGTCAAGTGGAACTGGGCATAGGTAAGTCCACCGAGGCATCTTACAAAATGAGGACTTATTTATTGTCTTTGCTTTACCTAAATTCCAGATCAGTAAACAGCATTTAGAACGAAATTCACTGTGGTAATCGGTATTATGCGGTTAATCACCGTAAGATTAAAAATGTTTTTTAACAGGTGGAGGTACACAACAAATTCAACATGGGTGTATTTTATTATTAACTAGCTTGTGCCCGCGGCTTCGCTCGCGTTAAGAAGTATTATTATTAATTAGGTATAGGTTTAGCGGCTTTACTTTTGTTTAGCGTGTGTAAAAAATTAGGGCCTACAAAAACCTCTTTGCATACAATATTCTTAACTAATCTGTCATTAGGCGCTAAAACTATAAAGCTATTGGGTGATCTTACTCGTGAGCCAGCAACATAAAACTGTCCCTGAGAGTAGCAATTTTCTTTCAAGTCAAGTCAAATTTGAGAGTTTGCCCCTGAGTCTTGTTAATTGTCATGGCGCAGGAGACTTCATCTAGCTGCATGCCAAATTTCAGCCCGATCCGTCCAGTGGTTTGGGCTATGCGTTGATAGATCACTATGTCAGTCAGTCAGTCACCTTTGAGTTATATATATTTAGAGATAGAGAGATAGGTCGATTTTTATCCCCATGGGGTTTGAATTTATCGTATTTAAGCAGACGTCTTCATCATAGTAGCTCCAATCTTTAATTTCAGTTCAATCAGTCGAAAATCTAAGAAGATCTATACAATCTTTCATCCCCTAGTTTATCCCGTTGGGGGTAGAATTCATCAAAATCCTTTCCTAGGGGACCCCTACGTCACTGTAGCCTTATGGATGCAAAGTCTCAGCCCGATCGGTTTAAAATTGACAAAGTTTCATACAAACTTTCATCCCCTATTGTATCCCCTTGGGGGTGGAATTCATCGAAATCATTCTTAGCGGAGGCCTACGTCATAACATCAACCTGCATGCCAAATTTCAGCCCGATCCGTCCACTGGTTTGGGCTCTGCGTTGATAGATCACTATGTCAGTCAGTCAGTCAGTCACCTTTGAGTTATATATATTTAGATAACATCAAATAACGTGTACGACGTGGTATGGAGAACTTCTAGTTATTGCATTGACATCGCTCATAGAACGTTATCGAAGCATACACTCGCTGACTTCATACGGTCAATACAGTACCTATTTAAGACTTGTTTAATCATAAAAATAACATGTGACGTATCGACGCTGGAAAGCATAAGCTGTAAATATTAATTTTACAGCAAAGACAAACTTAAAATTTTAGAAATAAAAATCATAACTCATAATTTTTAGTCAAACTTACATTTACTTTATTAATTTCTTGAGGAAATCTTTTGTGATGACATATTACTGTTGGTCTAAGATGCTCTACCTCACCTGAAGACATGTAGGAAATCCTTACCCCAAATATTTAATTCATCTCAGATATATTCTATCGGGTTTTGGTTTGTCCTGTATCTGGTCAAATCACCGTTTGGATTTCCACCTCCTTAATTATGTTACAACGGCGACATTTGGTTAAGGTTAATTTTCTTCTTCAGGATCCTTAGCGCGCTGTCAATATTAACGTTACATAGGTAAACATAGAAATAGCACACAGTAGCAACTTTATATCAAGTGAGCGGTCTGCATGTCTGCCATTCAACGGTGTAAAGAAATTAATTAACTAGTCGATCGATATTGTTTAATTAAAGAATACGATATTCATATATAACAATGTATAAATACGTTTGTAATAATTGAATCAATAGACGTCGTTATAATGGTTATTGTACACGTATAAAGTACGTAGTCCGACGTATTGGTTTTAATTGTTACGAGCTCGTCAATATACGATTCCATTGTTCTGCAAGTGGGTGGCAGTGATTATAGGCCACAACCTTAGTGCCTGCAGGCAGCCTACTTCACGTGTTGCAATGACAATGCTTTAAAACAAAAAAAACAAGACCCACTTTTGTTACGGTTTTATGCTTAGAGTCCATCTTTACCAGCGTATTTTAAGCGAAGTTTACACATGGTTTCCGTAGGGTACACCCAATAGTACAAGAAATATTGGACGGCTAACTCCAGCTTGTAGTTGCCAGAGTTCTCACTTTTTTGTGGCATTATGAAATTATTATAATATATATTTTAAATTTATATTGTTTCATATACCTATGTCAGTCAAGATAAAAATATTTTCTTGTATGGTATGTATAAAACTTGTAATGAAGTTTCTTTGGCTGTACCCTTTGTATCTGGCTTGTTTTGATGACTTTAAATAGGTTACATTTAAAAAAAGAAACAATCTAAAAAAAAAATGTATTACAAAAAATAAAAAAAATGCAACGAAAGCCGCAAAAAAAAACACGTTTATGGATCTAATGCAGTGTCCATAAGAGAAGCACAAAGTTGGTTTAAGCGATTTCAATCCAATTAGAAGATTGCTCAGCCTGGGCCAACGAGATTTATAATATATAACAACAAGTCTGCGATTTCATAAATATGTACTTGGCTCTGCGAGTACTATGGCTATACTCAAATTTCTATTATATATTCATATTTTGTCAAATCAAATTTATTTATTGAGAACTTTGCTAAGCAATGTTGAAATAGCGTTTACAAATCTCAGCCATGGGTCTCGCGGATACATACCCAAATACTATATAACACACCTGTACATATATGTATATACTTTTGTAATGCTATTTATCCTTTGTTTCAGTAACCAGTGTATCATTTTCCATGTATCAAGAACACGGACGATCAAGTTCACATGCGAAAGGCTGGGTGACAAAGGATATTCCTACATAAATGCTGGAATAAGATTTTTTGAGGTCTTTTTTCATATGAAAGTAATCAAGTAATATCAAAATGCATTTTGTAAGATCATTCTTTAAACGAATCACGGATGATTTGAAACAGAAGAAACTTATACCTTTAAAAATATTGTTCTTCGTTCATGCATCCAGTAAGTATTTATCTATAAAATCAGAAGACGTAGTTCTAAGGCTAAAATTTATAGACACAATTCCGACTTTTCTTAGCAAAGTTCTGAAAAAAAAAAAAAATATTTTTGACAAAAAACTGAATATATAAAATGAACTTGAAAGTAAACATAGTATTCGCTGAGCCAAGTCATTGTTGACAAAATCGGAGACTTGCCAAATCCTTTGACAGTCATTAAGTAATATACATTGTAATGTTCTAGTAAAGTCTAAGCAAATGTAAAATTGCGTCTATAAATATCAGCTTAAGCTCAGGAGCTCATCACAGATAGATGCAATGAATATTAGGAAATGATCGCTATTTGTATGAGGCTATCGTTATGCTTGTATGCTTGCCCAATTAATTTAACAAGCAGAAGACCCAAGTCATTGTAGGTTGGATTTTTAAAGAAGCAAACAGTGGCCAAAATATTAAAATTTCTGGAAAAGTAATTGATATCAATCTACATGGGACTTTGAAGATCCTTAGTCACATAAAAAGAATTAACTAATTTTGCGTGAACGAATGATTTTAAATTACTTTTCTTAAAAAGTATCTTAAAAGAATTTCCGTATCTTAATACGAATATAACTCGTAAAATTATTAATGTCAATGAAGTAACTTCAAATTGTTTGTGCTCGTAAAATTAGTTCCTTTAACAATTCCCTACCAGGATAAACGCGTTACTTAAAAACCCACTCAAATTGCTTTTCAATACGATACGAAAATTTTAATGGTTTCGTACTTTGACCACAGTAAATCTAAATGAAGGATATATTATTAAGACATATGTGGAGAGCGAGAGACTTTAAGCAAATGTTGCACAATAAATTGAAGACGGTTAATTTAACGAATTCTTTTAGCACTATTCGTATTGTATCCTTATTTAACAATACATATGCGTGAACTGGGTATCAATGTGGAGGAAACAGCAATAATGTCGGCCGTAACGCCGGTCATCTCCATTGTAATGCCGCCTTTGGCCGGCATGCTCGCTGATAAGATAGGTAATTTTAGGGTAAGTTTGTTTGTTTTGTAACTTAATTATGTTTTATACTATTTTTGTACGGTCACAAACACATACATAAAACATGCAGATTCGCAATAAATTACTACGCCATAATATTTGTTTCGTGTGGAGATGTAACTCGCCACTCTGTAGGAAAGGTCAAACTTTCGAATACTGCGTCAATTTAATAAAACTATTTGCTTATTACAAACGAAGGCCTCGGGCATTATTCAATTCCAACTACACAGAAAAAGAATTTTTCGGCACCTTATCCTTAATGCTTTGTATTTAGCTCTTTTAGAGTATAACTGTAACTAAACGAAATTTTAAATTATGAGGTATAATAGAAGGAAATTAAAACAAAATTCTGCCAAGTACAAATCGGATTCGCATACAGGCAATTCCGTACAAACTTATTATAAACAGACCTATAAGGGACTGTGTATTTGATATTAATTTAAACTCGACACTTCCACGCGATCTTGCAAGAAAATATATTGACAGATAGGACAGACGGACAACATAGTGGTTCTATAAGAATTTCTTTTGAGTTACAGAACACTAAAAATATACCGCATATTTTTAATACAACCTGCTATCTAACGGAACTGTAAGTCGTATTTTAGGTAACATTTTAATGAAAGCGATCGGCGTTCAACTGCGCTACTGGTCACGTTGAGCACGACATACAAGCGCAAAATGGACGCAGTTATGTGTATCTCTGCTCATCCCGAAAGGGATATAACGTGACAATGATTATTATTATTTTAATAAAAGTGTATCAAATACATTTCGGATATGTATATATAAAATAATAATTTATTTCTTGTAAATTAGTCTGTAGTATATTCTAAATAAACTTAAATATGATCTAATTATTTTTAAATTGCAAGAAATATCTGTAATCGTAAAATGTGAAACTTAGTTAAAACTTGGAAATATTTGATGTTATTACTTATAGAGTTTGTGGTGAAGTTTTTTTATTTCATTCAGAGTCATTCTATTCGGTAATTCAGCTGGATATAATCGAATTAATCTGCGAATTCCCGGCACAAATTACATCCAATTCTGGTAACAATAACCTTTACCTTGCATTGTAGGCCGACATTGTCAATGATTGGGAGTACCAACTTCGTTTCATACATGGATGACGACGTATTCGAATATACGTGCGTCATCGAACCACACGCTAGTCGATGAGCCTCAATCCGGAAGCGACAATGACAGCCATCGCATTTGATCAGGACTTGCAAACACTTTATTAGTGTACTTTTTGTAGGCAACCAGTTACAGAAGGCATTCGATTAGTCGACTAAACCATTCATTAAATATTAAAATTTAATTGGGTGCTTAGGCTGTTCGTTTAATTAATTAAACAGCTTAACATTTAATAGTCTAGCTATTCGGATAGGAAAATTTATGACACAAAAGAAGTTTTATAACAATGTTCTATAAGTATTGTTAATAATTCGCTTAATTTTAATTATCCAATATAGGCTAATTTTCTTTATACCTTTCATAAAATGATGCTTTTTCACTTTGGCTAACAATTCTTGAATGTCATTTCATTAATCTAGTCAACAAGTTGAAAAGCTGATTTAACTAGCTAACTATGATTTATATAATTCTATGGGTTATGGTTTCGCGTCATAAAAAGTTCATTTGATATACATTTGATTTTTACCAAAAATTTTCACGATCTAGGATTTTTTTCGTGACTTTCGTCGCGCTATCATTTTTCATGGATAAAATTTTTTTTTAAATAAGTTACATTGCAAATATTTTCTTTCGTATGTATTGTTTTAAATCAATATAGCTATATTTTTATTATCTATATATGATAAAAAAATCAAATAATTATAATCAATCTGTCCATTATTAGCGTCCTTCTTGGCCGTCAACACAATAAGAACGCTTCTTCGTTGCAGTTGGTCATAAGCTGCGGTAAACACTTACGATCAAGTGGATCGTAAGTCTGTTTGAAGACAAAGGTTTTATAAACACCCCTACCTGTATTGAAAAACGAATATTATACATAATTCGAAATACGTGGGAAAATATAGGTTGTCTTTAAACAATGTATTCACTGTTATGTAAATGTCGTGAGAATTTGATTATGCATTCATAATATCTTTTTTTTTTTTTTTTTCAAACTTCCCATGGGCTCTTGATGATGACATTGGTACTGTACCTACTAAAATTCTACTCACTGTAAAACAACAATTCATCGCAATAATTTTGCCGATCATTCCCATTAAACGCTACATCCTAGGCATTGTTTATTCATGTGCAGTCATTTCCGGTTTTGATTGGCATTCATTATCTCTCTAAAACTTTACTAAACGTAAGTTATTATTTTATGATTGGTGAAAAAGAGTTCATGTCATCAACAAAAAAATTTACTTACACAATATACAAGTAAACGTGCATGGGAAATATTTGTAATATAATCGATAATCACGACTATAAATTATAATTCTGTTGAGGTCCAATTAATGAGGATAGTTTAATGGACATTTTTCAAAAGTGTTTTATTGTAAAGAAAAAAATTAAACGAGTATTCCGTAAATATTCGGTTCTATGTAAATATAAATATGTGAAAAGGAAAATCTTATTACGATGACCTACTATTTCGCAATAATAAATTCATCATCAACCAATTTCAGTCCATCCAAACCAGTTACTGAATATCTCTAAGAGTTTTCCACCAAACTTGATATTCAGCTTTTTTCGTTTAACAATTGCCTTCCACTTGTGTAACAAATCGATATAAGGACCTTAGGTTGAGATTTATAGAGCCTACTTCGACTTTCAAACAAAGTTCTTACAAAAATTAATTCGTTTTGACAAAAAGCTGAATATATATTAGGAACTTGAGTATAGCCATAGTATTCGTAGAGCCATGTCTATGTTGACAAAATGAGTGACTTACACTCCTTGGTGGCTCCTTTGACATTCATTGAGAAATATAAATTGTAATGTTTTAGTAAAGTCTAAGCAAACTTTTTTTTTTTGTTAATTTGGTAAAAAGTCTAATCAAACTTGAAGCTGCGTCTATAAATCTCAGCCTTACTGTGCTTGGTTTGGTATTTGGTATACGCCTAGTTTCCAAAACGCCTCTTAAATTTTATGAATCGTCGATTGCATACAAAACTATGTCTTAAATTTAAGAATAATTTCTGAAACTAGGCGATAGACAGATAGATGAAGGAGGCATGCATGAGGAGGACTGTTTTCATTCGTTGTTAATATTAAGTTTTATGGCTCTAGATGCAAGTGCTTTAGAGCTTGTCATTAATAATTTTTAATATTTAGTAGTTTCTAGTTAATGTCATAACTAGCGACCAGAGCGACATGTACTTGATCCTATAACCTCAGAAACATCGCCAATTTCGTGCAGCACTTTGACATCAGGGCATCTTGTTGCTATCCAGACCCAACACAAACCCTAAATCAAGAACAAAATATATAGGAACAGCAATGACAAATCAGCAATTCTCCGATGAACGAAACAGAGAACACATCCGCTCGCGTTCAACTAGTTTGAACGTCAATCTATTGTTTTCACTTGTTCGAACAGTTAACTTGTTTATTTATGTCGGACGACATGCATAGTAGCAGGTGATTTAGCTGTGTTAAAAAAAACTATTTTCAGTTGCTGCTGGCGTTGTCGTCAGTACTAGGTGGTGGCTCTGCGCTACTCCTGCTAGCCGTACCTGTTGGTAGAATTACCGTCACCTTCCCAACAAATGTTGAATTGCTAACAACGTGCGATGACTCTGGCCTTAAATTACAACATATTCCTGATTATCCTTGCATGCCATTGCATCCATATGCTTACGATATTAACCTCACGTAAGTTAGAACAATTATAAAATTAATTGATGAGAATTATATTAGTAAATAAACTAATTATGTTTATTGCAGTATTTTATCATGTGGTTTTGTCTGTGATATACCAGAGATATCTTTGTCAGAAGAAGATGCAATATTACAAAGTAATTCTTATGAAATAAAACTCCAGTCGCTTGATAATACGCAACGGCTTATGTATCGACACACTGTCACACGGCCCCTAGCTAACAATATGATGCCGAAAAGAGATCAAAGTACATCTAGAATACTGATCAACAATGCTTATTTGAATACCACTGTCACTAAAGTATCCGATAGGGAAATATTTTTTCCTGCTCCAAAAATGTACAGTTTAGAATGCTCCCGAGATTACAACAATGGCACTTGTATTTTTGGTCATGACGATGTTTTTACTGAAGCAAAAAACAAAAACGAGGAAATTAAATTTCGAATTAGAATTTCTCATGATGCACAGAAGACGCCCGATGACGTCAGGAGTTATTGGGTCAAAGCTATCTCTAGTTTTAATGATACGAAGCTAAATGACGATTACGGTGGACTTGACAGCATTACGTGCCAAGATCGTTATAATGAGGTAACTTTGCAGAATGTTAATTGAAAAATAAATATTTTAGAAGTTCTTCCTCAAAAACAAAGGATTTTAAAAGATTGCATCTATCTTTTTTATAGGTAATGGACGGGCAAGGACTGCGGGTACAATCAGGATCACGGCAGCTGACAGGATGTCTAGCTGCATGTGCTGGTACTACGCCTAGAAAGAGTTTATGTGAAAACAAGCAACAGAAAATAGAATTAGACCCAGCATTTACGTTCTGGGTGTATCTTGCTGTAAGTACAATGAAGTGTTGTGGTATTGATATATCCTAATAGAAATACGTTAAAGTTAATAATAATGTAATATTCCAAGAACGTATATTTAATAATGGATCAGGCATAAATAACGAATATAGAACATAAAATGGTAACTCAAGCGGATTGACTAGCCGATGAGTTGATGAGAAAATTATCGACTAATCGTCTCTAACTAGATAATGGCGAACTTGGAATCATCCGAGGGACCCTATCGCGGCCTACTGCTCGCGTTCCCGTTCTACTACTTTGGCAGTCGACTGCATCTAATGTTACTATTACCATATTTATCTAGGCTGTTTACTTTTTCATTTGTTTCGTATTATAAATATTTGAAACAACGGTTACATTATTTATCTTGCGTCTGTATTATCCAGATAGCGCGTATGTCATTTAAGATTTCTTTTAGTTACAATAAGTAGATTATGAGACTAATCTCTATTCACTTTACTATTCATTTTTAACTTACCTAAGTAAGTTAAAAAAATCATAGATCAATCGTAGTAAAATGTTTTTTTTTTGTAAGCTGTTAGTATCTGGGACACTCTAGAAATCTTAATTGATAATATTTAATTATAAATGAATCAATTGATATTGTAAATGATATCTTCATGCTAAACCATTTCGAGATAAGCAGAGATACACTGTTGTATCATTAGTTGTACCTAATTGTATCTACTTAGTGGTGGAAGATGTTGAGGACATGACAAGTAGTGAAATTTAGTATCGTTTTTAGAAAATTACACAAATGTATAAACAACAAGTGTTGTTTTTCACAAAGTTTTCCTTTCCCAACGAGCACATTGTGGCATGTTGGTATTTATTACATTAAACAGTCAGAGGTAAACGACCGTTTGAATAGAAAGTTAGTTGGCTACCATAGCTCTACCGACAGTCCCTTCCAAGTTCCAGACATTTTAAAATTAATGTTATTGCATTAAGACGAAGGTGTAATAAATTATTATTATCCTGATATTAATCAGGCCTACTGAACTGGAGTGGATGAAATGGACACGTCGAAAAGATGGATCCAATAAATTAGACCTTTGTGGTCCAATAAGAATGCGTAAAAATCGTAAAAATATTAAAATACCTAATAACTTTGACTATAAAATATGGTTCTGGAGGCTGCATACAAACTTATAGACAAATATTAAGGTGGCATGTCGACGAAGCAGCAGCAACAGGTAATAGCAGTAGCAGCGGTGCACGTTATCGCTTTTTTGTCAGCATACCATCTTAATAGGAATGTAGGTACGAGTATATTAATTTATACTTAAATTTAAATAAATCGCGACAACGCAGCGGTTCTCTAGAACATTTCTGTCGTACACTTTTGTGTTTTGGAATGCGTTGCCGGGTGCTGTTCTTCCCCTGAATTATGACAAGGGGCTCTTCAAGAAGGCAGTGAACAATGCCTTGATTCGCAACCCAATAAAAACACTCTTTGTGTTGCAGTAGTCCAAGGGCGATAGTAACCAATTATCATCAAGAGGGTAGTCAGCCTGTTTGCCAACAGAAGATAAAAAACATATCTGATTATTTAAGTATAGTTGAGGCTTTGTAAAGTACTACATAATCATGTAGTAGCAAATTGGCATTGTGAGAAATATTTGCTTTTAAAGTTTGAATATATTACTTAGGTGCAATGTATTTATGTATTATGTATTTTAAAATACCTTTTTTTACATTGGCTCTACATAGTGATTACAGTGCACCTGAAGGTAAGTACAGTGTAGTCCAAAAAAGAAAGCGACCATCAAAGGATAAAAATCCATTGATAGTCTCCGTCGTCATGTCGGCCCACATATACCACGACTGAAGGTCTCCAGGCATATGAGATACTGGATATACATACACAAGCTGATCACGAAATACGACAAGCCAAAGCTAGTCACCATGACGGTCTCTACACTTGTGTAATGTGGTCATGACTCAATTCGGCAATCGCCCTACCACCAATAAAATTACGACTCTATTATGACTATATTACGACTATTACGATTATATTATTACATTTTTAGTTCCTCATACATTAGAAATACCAATGTATGGATTAATTATTTGTTTATTAAAAGTAATTTGAAACAAATAGTAATTAATTTATTTTTGTAAATTTATTGATTCATTAATCTGGTTCCGATGGATGCACATAATATTTATTATACTTATATATTCTGGCCTTAGATTCATGCAACCTTAAACGTAGATTGTGTTTCGCAATCACATATGACATACGAGATCTGTAATGACCTTGTGTGTTTGTCTTTGATGCTTGTGAGTTAAGTTTTTATCTTTTGGTTCATTTTACGAACTTTTTGTTCGTTTTTAGCATAAAATAAATAAAAAAACTCAGAAAAAATTATAAACGACTTTGTATTTTCTTTTATAATTACTTGATCATAATTATAAACCACTTCCCGTAATGTAGCAAATGTTTCAAAGAATTCAAAAGAAAATCTTTTAGATCGAGAGATTTGGATTATGAAGTTAAAAATTTCTCGCTATAACTTCAAAGAGAAAAAAAAGCGCTAAATGATTTTATTGAAGAAAATGATTAAAGCACCTTCCTGACCTTTACCTGTCTTAATATCTTTCAAAAAAAATCTAAAACTAAAACACAGCCGTATTTGCCTAATTCGTCGCTATGTGTCACAAAACGTGATTCTTTAAAGTATAAAATAATATGGACGAAAACATCCTCATCATCACCTGAGTGTTCATCCTCTCGCCCGGTTTAGTTGTGAAGGTCAATCTCGGCATCATTGATGGGCAAAATGTAATCAGATTAATGAAAATGATTACGATTACATTTTACGTTTTTTACCATTAATATGACTGCAACTTGCTCATCTATGTCTTAAATTGATTTAATCATAATTACAAAGCAAGAAAATTAAATTAAATACTACATTTTGTAATAATTAATCAGATTAAATTTTGCCCATCTCTGCTCGGCATCAACCCATATCCTGTCGGAAAAAAATCTTAATTCTTGAAAAACAATTAATTGTATTAAAACTTTTGGGTCTGCTTCCAGGTGCGGGTGTTTATAGGTATAATCGGTGGGACAGCATTTGCGATGTTTGAAGGTGCTGTGATTTCTATCGTCAGGGAACAAAAAGCAGATTATGGAATGCAAAGGGTGTATGGAAGTATTGGAGGAATGATATCCTCACCATTGTCAGGCTTATTGATTGACTACGCGAGTAAAGGAAAAGGATATACTGATTTTAGGTAATCAAAACTCCGATTTTTCCCACATTTGATTATTCATTATTTTTTGTTAGTTTTTTCCTCTATTTCCTTAAAGGATTTTGCTATAGTTAAGCCGTTATTATTATGCATTAATATATGCAATAATACCTAATGGTGTTGATGGCCATATTGGTATTTAAATTTACGTTTTCCTAGAAAAAAGAGTAAATATTTGTGTAAATAATCAACAATATGTAATCGTTTCTCAAATGTTTTCCTCAATTATTAAAGCTTTATTGCTGCACATATTAGGGAAAGCTAAAATAAAACCAATCATTTGGTGTAATGGGCTTAGATTGTGTAAATTACTTACGTAATTCTGTGATATTTCAATATTAATGGGAAAAGATAATTTCGTCCAACTTGATGTTTCGATGCAAATGAATTAATAACTTTTATGATGTAGAGACGTAAGAACATACATTAAAAAATGTATAATTGATTTTATAACGAAATTATACTATAGTTACGTAAATGCAAATTACCTATTGTTTAGAGAGATCTTATACACTTCATACCTTGCAACAGCAGCGAATGAGTTACATAGGTGTGTTTCAAAATCTTTCACGGCGTTCGAAATTATGTAATGCATTCGACGGCTACACCTATTGATAGCAGACCCGGATTTAGGGGGGCAACTCTGGGCCCACACCCCGGGCGTCAAATCCCAGGGGCGGCAGATAAGCCCTTCTGGCACGTATTAAATTATGCAAGGTCAAATATCAATTTTCGTGAATATTTACCTTATTATGCGATAAATTATATTTCTACAAAATTGTTGCGCATAAAATCTCTAAATATGTGCTGTAAACATTTTTTTACTAGATTAATCCATATAATTCATAAACAAAGGTAAAAGGATAGGCCCGGTGTTAGGAAGTAGTTTTTGCCTCGCCTAGAAAAATTTCGAAATGTGGAGTTCCACATTTCGAAATTTACCAATCAGTTGATTGGTAGTAGGTATTTATACAATTACAGCATCAATTATATTTTATGGTTAATTATTATGCTAATTGCTTTTTTGATGTTATTACAAGATCATGGTTTGCTGATTTCAATATTTCTAATCGGTGCGCCATTGAGATCATACCTATATAAATTCATAGACTTTTTTTTTTGGTATCCTGGGAGAAAATCCTACATAGGACCATCAAGGCCAATGTGGGGGCAGCGACCCCGGTGTGTCAGACCCCTACTGACTAAAAACCCCCGAGGTATCCCTCTAATCGCTCCACCCGGGCCTGAGAAATCAAATTCATCCAGACGCCCGGGGAACGCAAAGCCTTGTTGAGGCTGCCTCTCTGAGAAGGGTAGGAGTAAAGAGCGCACTCCTCCAAAACCTTTCTCTCAAGCGGCGCGTCGGGCGCACCGCACCGCCTCCCTCACATCCATATGAAATGAAACGAAATGAAAAGGAAATGAAATGTATTTATTTCGCCACAAACCAACAAAACACTAGAAATTTAAAAGCAGTAACAGAAACAACATACCGAAACAAAAGACAAAAACATAAATATATAAACATGGCGAAAATGGGACCTTCATCAGCTTAAAGCCACAGAGGAAGTCTGCAGCGCTAATTTTCGTGAAGGGCCCCGGTCGTGTTACATCTTATTACGCAATAAAAAATACAAGAAACAAGAAATAGAATAACATATAGCTTAAATAATTTATATTTCATATAAATTCACTGAACATTAAATCTACTTATCTATTACTTTTACATAGGTAAATTAGTCGGAAAGGGTATATCAAGCCAAGGCATTGGTGTAGGTATCGTATATACTTAAAAAGGAATATAGTAATTTTCCTGAAAGTTGTAATTTATTTTTACATACTCAAAATAAATTATGACATTTATTCTTAAACTTTGACAAACATAGCGACAAGAATACGCGCGTTAGGGATGTCGAAAACGAAAAAAAAAGATCGATTTATCGATGTATCGATGTATGTATAACGTTTTTTTTTTAATTTTCGTTTTTAATTTTCCTCTAATTTATTATTACCTAAAACTTCACCAACCAATAGAAAGATCCGTAAGATTTCATAGGTCAAGGACATTTCATAGATCGGTGTCACAACAGACTGGTCATTTTTCCTCTTTGGTGTTAACACTTGTTTTAGATAATAAATTTTACAAACTACGTATTTAATATAAAAATTGTTCATTTAAAACGTATCTAAGACACCAAAAAGTTTAGTACATCAAAATTTCGATGATATAGGGAAGTTCGTGCGAACTGAATAGAGTTGTTGTCTATTTATAGGTACATGCCCATCTACATTAGATATTCATCTTTGGTGGTTCATTGACACAAAGAAACATATGATTTTTAGGGCTGCCTCTTTATACTTTTAGTACGTAAATCTATAGGTACCTGTATCTCATTAGTTATTCATTTTTGCGAAAAGTTATAGTACAGAAGATGTGTTTTTTAATGGCCCCCTTCCTAGGTTTTTCACTTTATATACCCTTTCCGACTAACCTTGTATAAGCCTCCATAACGCAATTTTATTTGTAGATTTGATTGATATGAAATATATTCAGGACTGTAAATGATTGCAAAATAGAGCAAGATTATTATATTACAAGAATTATAGTAAACTGACTGCTTCTTTAAACAAATTACATATCAAATTCTTATGTTTATAAATATGTGAATCATTCGTTAGGTTATACTCGTGATTCGCTGAAAATTTTTAAAACAATTTTGTTAATATTTACAAAACTACATTTTACAGACCAGCTTTCTATCTGTATGCAGTATTAAAGATTGCGTCTGGTGCATTAATGTTGGGCATTGATCTGGAATTCAAACAACCCGCGCAGAATCTCTTAAAAGATGTTATCACCGTATTCAAGAATATAGAAATAGTAGCGCTTTTCATAGCCTGTTTTATAATGGGTAAGAATAAAATGTAAAGAAGGAATAGTTGTTACTACTTTCGTATGTAAGCTTAACCTAATATCCAGCTCTAAGTGGTTCCTGGGTTTTGTTATTTATATAGCATAGTGCATGGATTGAAATTATCTCCTGAGAACAGTCCGATAGCTTAATTTATGCCTAGTGACGCTGTTTACGACGCCGTAGAGTTGAAACCCTGGCACCGATAAACTTTTTGGTGTTCAACGGATTATTTTATCGCAAATCACGGATGACATGTCTATGTATTTAATAGGGCGTTTAATAATTAAAAAAAAACCTCGGAACCACGCTCAAAAGTTTCGTTTTAATGCCAAAATAGATATAAGATAGATATTTTTTTTTTATAAAAAAAAATTGCCCTTTGAAAATATGAGCCCTTAATATTAATATTTCGGTTAAGTTAGTTAAAAAATGTTTAAGTAGAATTTTTTAAACTGTTGTTTAGTTTAAATAATTTCCAAACTAATGTTAAAAAAAAACTTCAACCTGATGTAAATAATGTTAAAAAAATGATCTCAATTTAACGATTGGTGTTAATTTTCAACAACCAGAATTTTCAAATGTCGGGTTACCTGTCAATGATAATTCGTTTTAAGTACCCTGTCCACATTTACTATAAGGCAGAAAATAAAGATTAACAGTTTTCAGAAGTCTAATTTATATTTTGTAAAATGTTTTGGTTTAAATTTTTCTAAAAACATAATATTTTGCCAAATCAGTCAATAAAACAGCTGAATTGAGGGTAAGTTAAACTTCGATCTTGAATAACTTTTGACTGAGTCGACCAGTCAAAAATTGACTTCAGACCTTTTTTGTAGAGGGTTAAATTCTCTACAGAAATAATGAATGGGTATTGCAATACGATATATCGTTCATTAGTAATAGAAATCAAAAGAAAAAAACTTTTGTCCTGTGTTATTCTTATGGGAAATCGAAAAGTGCGATGCGGACAACCTAAATATTAAGGGCTCATATTTTCAGAGGCCTATTTTGGCATTAAAACGAAACTTTTGAGTGTGGTTCCGAGGAAAGTTTTTTTTTTGATACGCGCTAGTATTTAATTATAGCAAATGTCTTTGTCTAATAATTTATAGTACAACTTCACCCATATTCAGTGATTCAGGTGCACCTAATAATTTCGAATTAGCTATTAGATTGGTGAGGCTTTAAGGAATCGCTTCGTTTTGTCTTCCTTCATGATTAATTTATATCTTTTGAGATATTTATGTATATGTATTCTAGAATACATATAAGACTCTTTGTAGGTGTTGTAATTACTGTCACGTGCAGTAGGTAAAGTTATTCTGTCAAGAAAGAATAAAGGAAACCGTGAAACTGGTGACTAAAAGGATAATAAACTATGGAAACATTCACTGTATTGCATATTTTATTTATTTAGTATCTACTGACATCGTTGTGGTTAGCAAATTGTTTGTTGAACCAACTTTTATAAATACGACGCGTATACAATGCAACCCACAATATTGCTCATTCGTTGTCTTTTTTTTGTAATGAAAAAGAAAATAATTTTGAGCACAAATTATAATTAATAAATAGTTATTGTCTTAAAAGCTATATAGAGATTTGTAAATGTAAAAAAACAAACGCATTAACTTCAATTACATCGTACTATAAGTATCAACAATAATAAAAAAATTAATATGCAGAATTTTAGTTATTTCTTTCTGGTCAGAATAATGATATCTTACAGCCACTTTCGTAAAATTCCTCAAAAAATTTTTTACTTAATGAATAATTACACCTTAAGTTTCATTTTATACTATTGTAAGAATTTTTTCTTCCTAGTATTTATTGTGATTATGTGATGCAGGTACGGCGTGGGGCTACATCGAGAGTTTCTTATTCTGGCTTCTCCAAGACTTAGGTGCTTCACGGTCGTTGATGGGCATCACGATAACGGTGGGCGGAGTGGCTGGATTACCGCTCTTAGTTCTCTCTGGACCCATCATACGAAGACTAGGTCATGCTAATGTACTGTTCATTGGGTTCATATTCTATGCTATTAGATTGCTAGGTAAGTGCTTATATCGGGTTGTTTTACTATCTAGCCCTTATTTTTATTTCATGGCTTCTATTTCTGTATTAAAACTGGCTTACGTTAATCTAAATCTCACCTGATGGTAAGTCAAAATGAGGTCTATGATGGAAATTTCTTGCTTTACAAAATATTATATATCATTCTATCGTAACTTGAAGACCATTACGTTATAAATATTAAATGATGATTTAAAAATACATACATGAGTTGATACAGCCGCTAATGTACCATATATTTATTCACCTTGAACTGGATATAGAGTGACTATATATTATTATCATGACTGAAAAAGAGAAAGAAACTTATGTCATAGTCCAGAGTAAATACTGTAGCTGGAAAACCATTATAGAACTTTAAATGTGTTATAAGAATGTTCTAGAAAATGCCACTTTCTTTGTATAATGTGCCTTCAAAATTGTGGGAATGTGCCGATAGTAAAAGTGCAATATAAAAATGTTTTAGGATATTCACTTATCTACAATCCGTGGCTGTGCTTGATCTTCGAGGCGCTGGAGTCTGTGACGTCATCGTTGTCTTTCACCGCAGCTGTGACGTATGCGGCACGTCTCTCTTCCACTACAACCGATACATCTGTGCAGGGATTACTCGGCGGACTCTACTATGGCGTCGGTATGGGATTATTTTTGTGCTACGAGTATTTATATGTATATAGGTTGAGAGGTCTCACGGTAAAAAAATATTGTCGGAATAACTCAATTTTACTTTGTTCAAAGGCTTTTTGTTATACAAAAAGTTTGTAAATATGCTAACAGTCCACGCGATAGAAAGTAGCTATGGTCGTTTATTAAATTAATGTTAACAATGGTGGACCGTAGCAAATCAGGGAGCCTAGATAAAGTAACATTCGGTACAGGATAAATCCAGTACATAAGTGCAAAATATATGAAATTGACGTATTGATATATGAATTGATAAGTTTCCTAAATATCTCGTTGACACGTTATGACAATTCCATATGTTAGCACTTTTCTATTAGCGTTGTCGATAAATGAATATTACTTTTTCTAGGGAGGCTTTGCTGAACGCATACAAATACCAATCGCTCCCGGGCCGATTAAAAATTTCAACATCCATTCGAATGCCAATAAAAGCACAAATAAATAGTTAATTAAAAGTCAATTCTTACAATTATTTTTAGTAATAATCTTCTGTCTCTACTTTTAAGATAGCGAGGGTTAAAAATCCATAGACACTAGGACTACTCATATTACCCTATTGACCCTAGCTACCACTTAATACGTTCGTTGCCAGGTCGCCCAAATATTGGTCACGCTTTTCTTGTTGAGGTTAGTAGGATTTTAAAAGGAATTTAATGGAATAACCACCTTATGTAAATATAAGATATACAACATTAAACTACTATTCATATTATATATTATAATACAATACCTTTTATTAATTTATATAGGACAATATTATACTATGACGCATGTTTTTCGAAGAAGAAAATTCTTTGCAATCAATCGAAGATAATGCTCATAATACTCTAGTAACATTGTTTATAATATATATCGCTTGTTTACGTTACAGCCTACCGAGAATCTGGTTTGGGCCCTATGAGAAACACAACGAATCGCACTGAGCGACGAATATGTTACAGGCTCATTTTCATTGGTCAATAGAGGCCGCATTCGGGATGCGGGTGATTACTGTAATGCTTGTCCTAGCGACTGTATGCTGAGAACCATTGTCAATAGTCGATATGAAATTACTGCACTACACACGGAGACGCATGTATTGGCAGTTAGTTGCTTTTTCGGTTCATTTTCAATGATCGATATTTCCACGCAGATTTTGTAACTACCGCGTCATCGGCCCAACTATAGGGTCCCTTTAGTATACCGACTGACTTATTGATAAATGAAAATGAGCATTAATACTATTAGTTAATTTAATTTTTTGTTTAAGAATATCGGCTTACGGGTATTACCAAAGGGTGATTAAGCTATGGTAAAATAATTCGTTAAATTTACTGTTTGTCTTTAGTTCCTTATGGACTATTGAGATTAATAATATACTCAATTAATATTAGATTGATGAGTGTATGTAGGACGAGAGAGAGGTTTTGGAGGGCTGGGCTGTTTACTCTCACCGCTCCCAGAGAAGGCTCCCCCAATAAGGCTTTCACTCCCCAGGTGTCTGGATTAATTTGGTTTTCCAGGCTCAGATGCGGCTATAAAAGGGACACCACGAGGGTTTTTAGTCAGTAGGAGCTTAACACACCGGGCTGGCTGCCTTCACAGCGTCCCGGGTGGCTCTATGCAAGATTTTCCCCTGGGTAAAAAAAAACTATATACAGGACAATGAAGTATTATTAAATCCGTGTGATACATTTTACCGTAAAAGAGGAGTTACACAAATCAATACCAAAGTGTTATAGTAACTTTTCATATTAACTTTTTGTATATTGTAATGCAGGTAAAGGTTCTGGAAGCTTGATTGGCGGGTATCTAATGAAGTTCTTCGGCACTAGATCGACGTATCAGATGTTCGCTGGTGCTACGTTCATCACTGGATGTATTTATTATTTGTTTAATAAGTTTTACTTGCGCAAACGGTCCGGACATGAAGAGGACTTGTATAAAAAGAAAAACGTCTTGTCAGACGCGGAAAACTGTGATAATAACACGAAAGAGACTGAAAAAAGTAACGTATCGCTATCGCTAGATGTCGCTGGTAATGTGTTTAACAAACAAGAATGCTTAGCAAGCGATACAAGCAAAATACTAAATACAAATCAGAAATTGAAGTCTGCTGTTGAAAATATAGATGGCGGTAGTGACTCCGGAGTAGACAATCCGGCCTATACTGAAACTGAATCTTCAAATGGGACGAGAAAAGATTTTGACAATAAATAATTTATAGTAATTAGGAATAGAATTTCTAAATTATAAGTTGTATAAGATTTATTTTAGTTGAAAGTGTTATAAATAATATGTAGTTACGGACCTGCGTGTTGTTTCAGTCATTTAAAGCCTTATTTAGACGTACAATCTGTATTGCATTATTATTTAACTTAAGCAATTTTATACGTGTTTATCAGGCTTTACGTATAGTTACAGCTTTGTTTTTAATTTTGGAGACAGTTATTACAGTGGATAGTACAAAAAAGAGTTCTAAGAACAGCATTCTCTGCATTTTATGGACTCTATCATGCATTTTTTGACTTATGACGGCAATATGAGCAGGATTATAAATAAAACAACATTTTGTAATATGTATGAGGTAGGTTTGACGATGGCGACTGTCAATTAATTTATCTTTTGGTTATCGCTGTCGGTCTTGACTTACCACAAGTTCAGTACAGTCACTTGCCGGATTAGTATGAAAAAAATATATCGTAGTTTTAATAATAAATAATTAATGTTATATTTGTTTCAAAAATCATGCATAAAAATATAATTTTGAAGTTCTGTGTCAATTAATTATTTAAAAAGTTTTATGAATTTGACGTACACTTTTGGTTAATTTTTTTATCAACTGAAATGTAATTTTGATAGTCTCAGATTTTATAGCATTCGAATTATAATGTGATTTACCTATTTAAAAATATAAAACAATATTTATGGACGCATTAATAGAAGTTTTGTTATTGATATGTAGACAAAATTATTAGCACAATATTTTATGTTTGTATTTGTTCATTTAATGTTTTAACACTTTTTCTTATGTCTTTTGTTTTATGTTAATAAATAATTTATTTATAAATAGGATTTTATATTATTTTATCGAACCATAAATCTCTATTGTGTATAAAATTGAGCCGCTTTATTCCTTTTTTACAAAGCGGATGCAACAACTAATGGAAAAAAAAAGTATAGACGTAAAATGTGTACTACTAAATCAATTCATAATTGTGTAATATTATTAATATCGTCGTTGATAAGCAAAATCACTGAAAACGACATCATGTCCCACATTTTGTGAGTTACAAAAAAAAAATACGTTGAAAGGTCTAAAGCTAACTAAAGTCGCTTGCAATTAATTAAAACGTTAATGTTCTTTCTTGTCTGAGCATTTTTTATGTCATATATATTAAAATTAAAATATGATTTTCATTGCTAAAATCTGTTATAGCATTTTTTTGATTAATTAAAAAAGGTATTATTTCACTAAAATAATCACGTAGGTTTGTTCGGTTCTGAAGCTTTATTAAATGTCCAGGTTACCTTCTTTTTAACTTCTGGTATTTTCTGTATTTTTTTCTTGGTTTATAGAATCAGAGAGGCTATATTATAGTTTTGTCAGTTAAAGAGCAGTGCTAACCGATTTTCATGCATGTCACAGGCTCAGAGATGTTCACAGAATACATCATACTACTTTGATCTCCAATTACAAAACAAAACCCGAGAAGTTCCAACTGTTTATCAAATGGTTTGACATGCCCTCAATCTCTGGAGGATTTGTTTCATAACTAAACCAAGAAATATCTTGGTTTTCGACCGCAGTGTCTTAAAGTATACTTAATTTTTTAATACTTTAAGAGTAATTACATCTTATCGTTCTCTAATTCCTAATAAATAGATACATGCATAAAAAGTATTGGTATCACAATTCTTAAAAAATATTACATATGTATTTATTATATATATATTACCAAAAAGAAAGTAAAAGTATTTTTAGTAATCCATTTTCATCTTTACATTTACACTATCTTCTACTTAGACCAAATGTTTTAAATGTTCGTCACGGTAAGTAGTTCGTGAAAAAACCTTTTGAATATTGGAATATTGGTTACATCCAGGCTAAGACATATAACTAATAGTAGCTTAACATTTACAATTTGAATTAATTTTACATACACATCACTCTCTAGTATCTTGGAGTCATAAGTCCCTCGAACGTACCGCTTGGAGTGCTTTTTATATCAAATGACGGCAAATGACAGCTGAACTGATAAAAAACAGGTGCTATTTACTACAACCGGGTACAAAATTATTGCCATCATGCTAACGAATTAGAATAAAAAGAAGAAAATAAAGAGGGACCATGCAAGGGCGTATTCTGAAACCAGATATGCCAACATGATTGTATTTACATCTATGTATAGTTAGTTTCAGATAATGGGCACTTTGATATATTGCGTAGTAGCTAATTTTGTGCCTCTAATGTCTGTTTTCGATGCCGATGCGCAAAGCTGATTTTTTCTCTTACGCTCAGAGCTCAACTTATATCCTTCGAAATTTACTATGATCGTGATCCAGTCAGGCACTGAAGCCTTAATACCACCCAAAACCATTGTAAAAGTAGCTGAATGCTAATCAAGCTCACCATCTTTGTAACGATCATGGCAAAACGTATCCAGAGCTTATATCACAATACGTTCAAGCATTTCTAAATTAATGTTTTTGGTATTGAAGGTAAGAAAATGAATATGATTAGGTAGTTTCATACGGATAATTCGCTATATCATAGACAACTTTCCACTTAAGACGTTCTAAATATATTGTATAAATATGTGACACTTTCTACAAAGCCTTACCCGGGAGGAACTTTGATTATCGCGCTAACAGTGTAAATTGTGACTCGGGTTCGGGTCATACGAATCGTGCAGCAAGCGTTCTACATATTTAGTACCGCTAAAAATTATCGCAATTTTCCATCAAAGAGAGTACCAGTATTTGAAAATATTTAGACATGCGCTTCATTTTCTAGTCAGTTCTCGGCAAAAACACTCGTTTAAAAAGACGTTGACAAATGTGCTAGACAAAATTAAAAATGAATCGGAATATCGTATTGATATTAACAGCCATAGTAGTGTACTTAGCTGAATATGAAATAAAAGCTTTAAAATTACCCGGACCTTTAGTGTACGTAGTAACTCCGTCGCCGAGACCTCCACAAATTAATAAAAGCAAATCGGCGCCTTTTTACTATCACAACTGGATGAGAAGAATGGATACACCGTGGAATGACACTACTTCTACAACGACTGTTCCGAAAACGAAGACACCGGATTTAATTTTTGCCGAATTTGAATCTGGTAATAATAATATGAAATCCATTCGTAAATTATTGGAGAAGGAAAGAATTGAACTGAAATCGACAACAACTACGTCGACAACGTTGCAGCCGATATATGTACCAGACGAGGAAACTGAGGATGTAACTCGTGTTGTTAATTATGGCTTACCAGTTGCTACGGAACAAATGGAAGAGAAATCTCCTAGTGAATCCGACGATTATTTCTCAATGTACAATAAGCTATACAATACTCCAGCCGTATCAGTATCTTCGACTTCAACTAGGAGTACAAGTACTACAGTTCCTACTCCACCAACAACTGCATCGACAACTACAATTGCACCAGTTCACATAGAAAATATTTGGCATATTATTGATAATGAAAAGTTGAATCAACACTCTGGGAATTGGGAAGAACACACTTTTCCAGTAAATAATGCAGAAGAATCAAACAGTAACGATAGACCTCAGGAAGAAACAGAAAAATCCAGCGAAGATAATGTTTATAACGATGGACTATCAATAGATGAAAATTTCGCATTACCTGGGTAATCATTGAATTATTACTTATTGAAACTTAACTCAGATTTAAATAAAACTCGATATTATGATTAATACTGCATTAAAATTTTGTATTTTAATATAATCATGTCTTTGCAGATTTAGCACAAATCCAGGAAATGGAGGCGAAAATGAATCACGAGCAATTAGAACAGAACCGAATATGCGTTTCCCTTACGTTAATCTCAAACCATTCCTCATGAAAAGTCCTAAAAAACCTACAGTCAATTCTTTTTCAAACAGTAAAAAAGGCAACAATATGTTTACCAGCTTAGATAATTTTCGTGATGTAAAAAATCCGGTTCGAGGTGAAGCGCAGGATGTGGTACCTATGAGACAACCGATAGATCGCTACAACCCGGCACAGCCGTATTTACCTCAGCCAGATTATGGTGGTACTTCAAAACAATCTTCAGGAAGTCCGTCACCTGGTAAAGCAGTTGCAAATTTAGTACCCCCTCCTCCACCACCGGCTCCAAAACTTACTGATAATGACTTTCCTTCGCCAACTAGTTATGAGTCATTTCCGCCTTACTCACCTCCTATGTCAAATCCCGCTCCCCCACCGTCTGTGCTTCCACCACTCCCGCCTTCTAAACCTATTGTAACCATGTATCAGCCACCTGTAGTAGATAATTCAGATGACACTGGTCCTGATTTACCACCCAGTGATAATGATAGACCACCAACAGACTTTGGATACCAGTATAAACAACATTCTCCACAATTCCTACCTACACTTCCACCATTAAAGAAACCTTTTAGAGGATATTCATACGACAAGCCTACTATGACACTTGATTCTCCACCTCCAATGGATTCAGGAGATAAACCAGATTTTCAAGGATATCATTACAGTAAGCCAGAACAGCCAGCACCGCCTCCACCACCCGTGGACCATGCCCCTTCTAATTACGATCACCATGGACCACCACCAACTCATGATAATGATTACCCTGAATTAGTGTATGATAAACATCACGGTGATTCAGGTGATACAAAAGGCGGAGATGATGTGAAAAGTCCAGACATGGCTCCGCCTCCACCGTCGCCGGACATGACAGACCACGGTCCTCCTGCAGATAACGGACCGCCGATGGACGATAGTGGTTTTCCACACGATTTTCCAGGAGATTTAAAATTCCATCATGACTTTGATGATCATGATTATCATCATCATTATCACCATACGACAACAACAACAACGACTGAGCAACCTCGTGTTAACCGATACAGTTACTATTATTTAGGAAAGAAATTGTACTACCTACCGCTGTATTTCAGTGTATATTTCATTATATATGTCGGAGCACTTATTATAAAGGCAGTACTTCGGCATAAAATTGTGTATCCAAACAGTTGGAGACCTAATGATACAACAGCGTCGTTCTTTTCCAAGCGATCTGTTGATTCCTGGGACCTTTCGAAAGAAAATCTGCATGAAATCACAGGTAGAGTGACGCATGCTATTGCGACAGCCGCAGAAAAATATGTCAACGAAAAGAAAACGAAATAGATGACATACTGTTGAGTGGATATTATATTCTGAATTAGTTTTGCTATAAGTTTATTGTATATATTAATATATTTTCGTATTATAGTTGTGAACTGGACACGTTTAAATAAGGTTGAATTGAATGTTGTTCATTATCACAACATTTATCTATTAGTAATTAGACGTATAAAAGAAGGTGTTAGACTTAGAATTGATTAAGTATAAGATATAAAATATAATAATAGTATAATCTGGCGTCGCCCCAAGAACATAAACAGCTATAAAATAAACCTGGATATATTAATTTCACTACATTTATATGAATACCAATTTATACGCTTATTTGTGACACTTTGAAACAGAAAATCATTATATTAATTGCCTTAAAAGTCTATGTAGATAGTTAATTTGATTTTAATTCACTAGTTATAGCTTTCTAAAAGATTGAAATAATCGACGACCGTTTATGTCAAGTTGATAAAAATCTTTCTGAAACTATCTTATTACTCAAGCTCGTTTAATTCATTTGTCGTCAAGACGATATGTATGACAAAATAGAATAGTAGGATTCTATTATATCATAGGCTAGGTATGTGTTTATCTAGACTTTCAGATGGAAGTGATTATATAACAGATAATAAGTACAAGGTCTTTCTATAATAAAAATCTGTTTGTAATTCCTAAAATACAAATACACAACAAAACTAAATAAAGTTAACAAAATATTATTCCTATTTAAAAGTTAAAATAAGTAATAAAAATATGCTATGCAATTGTATTGTACGTAAAATAGGTATATGATCATAATTCCATGATATCAATTAAATGTGAAAAATAAAAACGATTACAATAATGTGCCCATAAGTTCAAGCATATTATTATTGTATTTAAATTAAACGTATTATCAATGAAATAAAATATGCTTTTATCACACATTACTATCACTATAATTAGCACTATATTTATTCGAATACAACGTAGTAAACTGTGATATGTGAAAGTTTTATAATGACATCTTTAGCGCATCCTCGTTAATTTATTCTGATAATATATTATACTGTGTATAATAATAGATCTGGGTCATTTCTAGAGGAGTTTGTACGCGGTAGTGATATGTAAACATAAGCACTAAAAATAAAATTATCACACACTAATGATTGTAATATTATTTTTATAATTTTTTTTTACTCTACATGAGCTAAACTGAAGGTGAGAAATTTGATACGCGTTTTTTTAATTCAACTTGTATTTATAATTGTCTTTTAAACTACAGTTTATTTTTGTTGATCCGTTAATTTGAACTAACATTATTCAAAGAAAGACATTTTGATATAATAACGACATATTTATTTTTTAAAAGATAAATAATAAACTGTATTTTTTTCAAGTTAGAATATAATCAGAGTTTCATTGATAGAAACTATTATTCTTCGCTTGGCTTGTAACCTTTCTGTCGCATTGTACTTATTCTATAGAATAAATCCCAAAATGCCATCCTTTCTTTAAAAGGTCTCTTTTCTAGTCTGATTTCCTTGTCTATATTCAAGTAATATCTTGTGTCTTCTGTAACAGGCATCCATTGAATTGGTAATAATTCCGTGGTATCGGGGGTCGGATTTCTAAAATTAAAAACAAATATTTATTTAAAAAAAAACGATTAAGCTTCAATAAAGCATGAAATAACAAACTATTAACAGTATCAAAACATTATAGTCGAGCCTAACAATTTAGGTTCTGTGTGGAAGAGCGAGAATCAATTTTGCGCACGTTAAAACAAACGTTAACAGGTCCAAAGTTGACTATTGCGGAAAAACATCACAAAGCGCATCATACCTGCAGCCCACAATGTTATACATGTCTAGTATTATTGTATTGTTGCTTACTTCTAAACGATTGTGTTTAATTTCAATGATATACAACATTTATTAAGTCTAAGATATTATGTGAGAAAAATTAATTAAAAAAGGAAATTAAATCTAATTATAAAAAAGAATTCTATGTATCTTACCCAAATTTAACAAAATTAGCCCAAAGTGTAGTGATTTGGTCTATAACAAGTTGGTCTTCACGTGATGGATCTTCTTTGTCGAAGGACAAATCAAAAAGATAACCTATCTCATCAGCATGGGATGCGCCTCCAACTGTTATATTAAGTCGTTTCTTAACAAAATTTCTACCACCCACATAAGAAAACACGTAAAAATAAACGCTTGGAGCTTCGTTTTCTAAAAACTTTTTGATACTCCTTTCTGTGGGATGATTAAAAAGGAAATCAGAATCAAAATCTATAAAATTCCACATAGCCTCAACATCTAATGCACGATCACCGTTATAGAAATGGCGTACGATCTGTTCCATCTCTAGTAGTTCTTCATTACTAAAATTAAAATAATCTTTCAAATTATTGTAAAAAATATTAAGATTGTCGAAATATTCTGGTTCCATGGTGGCATAGTTAAAAATCCATTCATGATCATTGAAACCTATTAAAACAGGAGTTTGTTTTACTCTTGGTACATCAACATTTATTGGGTAATCTGTGACAAAACGTTCTACGTTATCGTTATCTTGTTCCACACAAGGCCCTAAAGACAAGTTTATTTCAGATGAGGCTGCGATAATCAATTTCGTGTCGATTGTTGAAAGAAATTGAAGTGCTTCGTCATTATCACTAGTTACAAATCCAAGATGAGCGGCTAGCTTTAGTGGTGCCGATTTATCCGACTCTGTTACTACCCAGGGACCTAGAGCGGAGCCACTCTGCATTATAATCTGATTAAATAAAGTCTCCTTGTTATAATGCAGATGCAGATCTACTGACGCGCTTCCAGCACTTTCACCAAATATTGTTATTTTGTTTGGATTGCCTCCAAAGGCATCTATATTGTTTTTGATCCATTTTAACGCCATCTCTTGATCCTTAAGACCTTGATTACCGGGAACTTCTGGTGTATCAAGGCACATGAAGCCATAAGGACCCAGACGATAATTCAATGTTACAAGAATTATGTCATGTCTAATTAGATAACGCGGCCCATAAACGTATCTTCCAGAGAAGCCAATTGAAAATCCTCCTCCATAGATCCAAATCAATACGGGTAATTGATTCCTCGATGTTGCAGAATTGGGAACGTATATGTTTAAATGTAAGCAGTCAAGACTGCCTACGATGGTATTATTAAACTCCTCGATTTGCGGACATATAGCGGAATCGTCATAGGCTTCAAATACGTCATCGATTCCAGAATGTGGTATTGATGGCTGAAAGTAGCATAAAAAGTAATAAAAACGGGGTTTAAATTGGAAAAAAATACCGATAGTAATCGATTTCATCGTAACATTCAGGAATTGTAAGTTCTTGCATTTTAGGGCTACTATTATATCTTGAAGAAAATAAGGCAAATTACAAAGAGTTTTTCAAAGTTTTTTAAATTATTATTCCCCTCAGCGTAAAATTTATTTTAAGCAGTTATAGATTTTAGAAGCATAAGAATGGTAGCTTGGCGAATTCTGATTATGTTCTTTCTCATGATTATAAAAAATATATATCTATCTTTAGCATTTTATGGCAATAAAATTACTATTACGTTTATAAAACTATTATAGAAAAATAAAATGTACCCGTACTTACTCCAAAAGGATTTGCGACATTCACTTTCGCATACGGTATGCCCAAAAACATGGAATATTCGCCATCGGTTGCTCTGAGTCCTCGGATTAGACCAACCTTTGAATCAACTAAAGGATCGATTCTAGCAGTTCCTTGAACATTTTGAAAAATATAAAAAAATATTGTTAATAATATTATCATATTTCGGTTGAAAACCACCATGATGTTTAAAGCTAAGATTACAAATAATCTCCCTTGTATTCCTCTGGTATTTACAAGTGTGTCACAGTTGATAAAATCAAGAGATAGCTTGTATATCAGATATTTCGAGATCGATGCTGTTACATCATATATTTCATGACTATTAATATTCTTGTAAAATCTTATATTTAAAATAAATGTTTTATTCAAAAACAATGTTTTCCAAATCAATTGTTTGTACTATGTGAACTATTGCAAATGAAGACTAAACGTATTGAAACTTCATTCTACCATATTATTATTTCTGTACACTTCGCTAAAATGAATAGCAATAATGATATTTTGGTAATTATTTGTTAAAAAGGAACCATTATTTTAAATAGCTTAGTGTAATTAAAGAATGTAAATAGATTTGTTTATTCTACAAAAAAAAAAACATTTTGTCCTTGTACTGCAGCGCTTATTAAGTCACGGCGTAATTAATTGTTTCTATATAACAGTGCGCCTCGAACATATATCAGTTACCTTACGAAAATTAACTATAACAAGGTTGATGATATATTTAAATCAATATTAATATTGTTGAATGTATCTTAGCTTTCACTAGGGCAACGCCCACGTAACCTTTCAAATTAAATTGACACTGTCGCTCGAGAGCAACGTGTTCACGTTTTGTTTACAGTATTCATAATTTAGATGCTTCCTATACACTGTTAACTGGGGTGCAGAGTAACTTGTCTGTCAGTTGTTTTTCCGACATTGAACCATGAACATCAATTCATAAAAAATCTCTTTATAGTCTTTAAGAATTTTACAACCAAAGTATTCCACCGATAGTATTTCTAAAAGAAGTTTAAATATTTGGGATGGTGTCTAAGCAGACTCTGCTGGTGTCATGTCACGGGCTGGTTTGGATGGCTGCGTTAACGCTGGCTCTATGGGCGGGCGGGTCGCGAGCGGTCGCGCGCTACGACACCGCTACACCGTACACACCGCCCTACAACAAGTACAAGTACATACCTATATAGTAAGTTTTATTATTAATTAATTACGTTAAATTTTTCAAATTAAATTTGCCAAGTAAGGTAATAAATAATATACGTAAGATTCATTTATCGACATTTAAAGTAACTAATCTAGGCAAGAAGTAGGCTTGCACTTGCGTTTTGTGTACTAGATATATATTATTATATATAAGACAAATTTATGTCCTGGCTTGCGAAACACTAATCAGTTCATCATGTAAAAGATTATCTGCACTGGAATTCGAATTAAGGGTCTAAAATAACTTATATGTTAGATGTATATTGCTATTTTATTTATTTATTATCAAAAATTGTTATAAAAATAATACCAATAATGTTATAATAATACCATTATTATTATTTTAATAAGTACAATTCAAGAAATACACTATTTGTTGTGTAATAAAAATGTTTTTAAATGTTGATAATGGCCCAAATATTAGGCAAAATTAGCAATTACTTTACAGTGTTTTTAATATTAATATAAATTCCTGTACTCGTAATTACGATATCTATTATAATTATTTTACAAAAAAGTAAATTTAAATAGATTCATTGATGACCGGTGCTAGCTAATTAGGTTATGTTTTTTTTGTAAATATTCGGTACAATAGTGACATTAGCTAAATTATGTATGTTAATTCCTGTGATAAATACAGGACACATTCAATATAATATTGAATAATATACTAATGTAGATTTGACGGTTACAGCCCTGACGACAGTGGATATGATGCAAAAAACTCCTCACCTGAAGTTGAAGATATAGAAGAAAGTAACACTGGCGTAGCGCCCTCGGAGTTCATCCTGACTGCCATGCGAACCGTGCTGGACGTCATAAGGAATATTAACAAGCAGAGAGCTATAAATAAAGCCGTTCCCGTTAATAATAACACCACAGCCGTTGCTGTAAGTTACGCCAAATATTTAAATATTTATTTTTACATAAAATCGACTTCATACTCTGATTTACAATCTTTGTACGATTTAACATCTAATAACACTTTCTATCAAGTTATAGACATAAATTTAGTTGAATAAAAGAAATTAATTTCTTACTGTACAAATTTTTTTTTTGTTAACCCGGTGGAAATCCCTACGGACCGTCAGGGGGAGTGGTGAGGGCCACTCCCTCCAGTGTGTCGGACCTGACCCGACTAAAACCACCGGGGTGCCAGTACTGCCCTCTCTGCGCCTTCGCCGAGACTGGGAATCCGAATACTTCCGACGGTTACTGTACAAAATGCTTTTGTAAAAATTATAGCCGTCGCGGTTTTAACCCTTCCGAGATTCTTAGTGCACCGCAAGTTCCAGTAAATGTTTTACTAAACTAATTCCTAAAAATTTAATTTTAATGAGGTTTAATTTGGTTTACTTCGGTACCACGTAGCCCTATCATGCGCTAAGAATAATATTCATTTAATGTTCATTTTATAATAGTTGATAGTTGAGTTGTTAGTGACTCACCCTGTGACGCTGATGTTCCTAGGTTCGAACCTTCTTATCGAAAGCCTTTCTGCTTTAAACAGATCACTTTGTCGGGAGTCCTGGATGTATATGTTTTTTAATTATTTATGTGTCTTATTTATATACTCAAGGGACTAAGTTGTTGTGTATATTTATTTATTTTTACCACAACAGTTGCACTCATAAATGCATAAATATTATTCTTAATAATCTTGTAACCTAGTGTACTATACATTAGTGAACACCTCGAGAATAATAATGAAAACTTATTTGTTTGAAAATTAAGTTAGAAAAATACAATTAATATTGAAAAAGAACAAAGAAACGGAAATTTGGAAAAGTTATGATGTAGATAAAGATTATACTACCTTTTTTTTACACTGGTTCGACAAAGTGACTACAGTGCACCTGATGGTAAGTACAGTGTAGTCCGAAAACGAAAGCGACCATGAAAGGACGAAAATTCGTTGATGGTCTTCATTATCATGTCGGCCAACATATACCACGACTGAAGATCTCTAAATATATGAGCAACTGGATAAACATTAAACACAAGCTGTGTATATCCAGTATGATCTAGTATTTATTATATAATTTTGTCAGGAAAGTGCAACAAAGATTTGTAATAAGGTCTATTTAATGTATATAATGAGTACCGTACATAATAGTAATAACATATGTTGAATTTTTTTACTCTTATTTTTTTATTTATACGGTAAAGCCAAGTAGATGTGGTGTAAGTAATGGAATTGTTATAAGTATTCAAAATGTTAAGAAATATGATCGACACGGACAAAGAAAAGAAGGTCAAAGTACAGTATTGGCTGAAGTAGGTGACCCAGTGTCACCAACAGCTAATCAGTCTAGGTGGTTCCACTGTTTGTAGAAAATATCCGTGTGGTTTACATGATCATGTAAATTAAACTAGAACGTTTCTTACATTAATATGAAAGTAGATTTTGCCAACATTTTCCAGGTTCTTTACTAAGAAATATTTTGAAAGTCTGTTTGAATTGATCATTTTTTGGATTAATTAAAATGGATTAATTTATAATTTAAAGTCAAGACATAGAGCAGAATTTAATGATTAAATTTTTGCGAAACCAATAGGATTGTTATAGTTTTAATTTGACTAATCGAATAAAAGAACGTTTACTATAGAGCGCATAGTGTTTATCTTTCAATATGCAAGTTCTTTCAGTTTTGTTTGGTATATTGTAGTAACAGAAATTAAAATATAAATATTGAAATAAAAACTTATAGATACATATATGACGGTCAGTAATGTGTACCAATATTACAGAAAACATAGGAAAAGCGTATTTTTATTGGCGTATTGGCATAATTACGCAAGAATTATGAAATATATTAATACAATAGAACGTATTGTTTTTTTTTTTCATTTTAGGTAAAACGAAGTAAATCGAAAAATAGTACTTCAGTTGGCACTGGCCGTGGGTTTGAAGACTACTATGATGACGACCACCATTACCATGAAACAACCACCACGGCAAAACCCATGAAACAAGGAAGGTACACAGATCCGTGGGCCGGATACTACGATTGGATTATCAATGAAGGTTCTTTCAAATTCTGGAGTGTTTTTCAGGTACAATATTCATTTAATATTTATGTTTGTTATGTTTGGATTTTTGGTGGTAGGGCTATTGCCCGAACTGGGTCATGACCACAGTACTCAAGTATAAAGAGCGTCATAGTATTTCGCTTCGGCTTGTCGCGTTTCGAGATCGGCTTGTGTATATCCAGTAACTCATATACCTAGAGACCTTCGGTCGTGATATATGTGGGCCGACATGAAAACGGAGACTATTAATGGATTTTCATCCTTTGATAGTCGCTTTCGCTTTTGGACGACACTGTATTTAACGTCAGATGCACTGTAGTCACTATGTCGAACTAAAAAAATTATATTGCTACTCATGAGATGCAGGACATGTATCAGTGACGTGTATAGGGTTCTTGGACAGGGTAGGCAGAACTCGCGTTATTAATTTGAATATTATATTACGGTAGTAACTATTACATTGCTTTCATAGGAAAGATAGATGGCGTGAATATAGAATGGATATGAATATAAACGGTTTCTTATTTTGTTTAATTTTAAGCAATTTATACCAGACTTATTTATCGTAAGGGCATGCAATGCTTTCATGCATCTATGGAATGAACGCTACTGACATGTATGTACTAATATTTAAGTATATACTTCTATATATCACTTATGCACATGGACGTCATATAACCGTGTAACACTCTATATAAAATGGCTTGGATCAAAAGTATATATTATCATTTTCCTGTTTATACTGAGAACCACTTAACATACATGAGTAGTTTCATCGGTATGGCGATGTGTTGGTTAATCATCCAATGCTGCCAAATTAATGTCCATATTTTCATTGGTATATATAATATATATTAGTATGCTTGTATAATTATTTGCTTCGAATTTACTGGCTGCCTATAAGCCAAAAACATCGTTTCGCAGTCTTTAATTTGTGATTTTTTTGTAATTTAAAACTAATAAATAAAAACAAATCAATAATAGCAAACCGGCTAACAGTACAGCATAAAGGAAGAAATTAATAATCCCTGTGTAACTTTCATATTATTTATTCTATTATTCATATTATTTTCATACCTAATGCAAAGTAGCCAAATATAAAAATGTCAAATAATATAATCAATTTATTTTTTTATACGTATAATTATAATATATCACTACGCTATATCTCTTTTGGGCTAAGCAGAGATACATTAGTGGATAAATAAATTTTGCGCTCATATGGCGTGACCAACGTGACTACTAGCGCAGTTGATCGCCGTTTTCAGGGCACTCTTATTTATGCCATGCGGGTTTTCTCACGATGTTTACCTTCCACGGTTAGCATGTGGTGCATTAATGTGGAAAAACCCAGAGGTACATACGACCATTCGAACTTACGTCTTGGGGCAAGGATATCGACTCCTTATACAGTTTTTTTCGAATGTCGACGCTTTGGCGACCTGGAAAGGCCTTCACAACTAAACCGGGTCCTTATCCAGTAGAGCACCACAGCATTCACCTGTAATTGATAGATTAAATTTACGTGATAATTAAAATATTACCTTACATAAAAATGTAGTGATATATGTAATGTTTAAGTTAAAAAAATATTATATCTTAATTTATACAAATAGTTTGACCTCAAGTCCAACGTAGCGCATCGTACCGAAAAATATTGTTGTTGTTTATTCTATGCAAAAAAATAAAGATTACGTCGGTGTTGGCTAGTTGTAGCGTCGTTACAAGTCATAGCATTGACACAATTTAAATGTCGCTACCGTGATGTCGAGACAATTCAAGTGTTTTAAAAAAGACCTTGTGAATGTCGCTTATGGAAAAAATATTTCCTCAATTATATAATTTTGTAACAACAAATTATTACAGTGATGCTAGGTTACGTATATTATACAATAAAATTTGAATATTTTGGACAAGCATTGTCCAGGATAATGCAAAACATGGATTTCACAGAGAATTAGGTTTATGCTGTGAAGCATTACGTTTGATTTCAGTGAATATGGATTTTTAAAAAGTATATCTTTAATTTAAGATAGTTTTGAAACTGTTTTATAACATTGAATCGTAAGTCAATATGAGACGTTAACATAACATAACATAACATAACATAACATAACATAACATAACATAACATAACATAACATAACATAACATAACATAACATAACATAACATAACATAACATAACATAACATAAATGTGAAGTTTTTACTCTCACTTTTACAAAATACGTATTATTTTTTTACAAAAAACAATAAATGATTACAATGTTTGAATAAGTTCTCAGTCAGATTATATTGTAGATTAGATAAAATCAGTTATTGACAGCAGATGATTTAATAATTAACCGATGAAGCGTGAGCAGCTTCATCTCCATGGACACTTAAGTGGTTTTCAACTGGTTCCGTATTTTTTTAAGAACAGTTAGTAAACTGTTATTTCTTTAATAATAGAATTAAGTACCTTCCCTGCTTCATCACGATAATGACGAAAGCCCCGTCTGGCAGTTAAAACTTGATTGCCAAATAATCTCATCTATTGACATTACCTCTGTTTTAAAATTGTATCTTTCAATTAGATATAATCTAATATTTTTCTGAAAACTCGTGTGTAAATTATTTAATATTAGTTAATATTATTTTAATATATATTTCACCTAAACTACGATATAAAATGCATTGAGATGCATATTACATTCAATGTATTGAATTTGTCAAAATATTGCTTATAAAGTGAATTCCATTCAATCATTCATTCATTCAATCTTAAAATATTAATATTTTAAGATTTAATGGAATGCCTTAATTAAAATTTAATGGCATATGCCACTGAATAATTTATTTTATTAAATAATTATGATTTACTTAATAACAATTAACTATTTGTGCAAAAATATTTTAGCATTGAACATAGGACCTAAAATGAAAACTATATACAGGATGTCCCGTAAGTTAAGGTCCTAAGTTAAACCTAAGTTAACTTCGATAATTTCGCAGCAGTGGCACGGGCTACCTAAAGAGTTTCACTAACCGCGATCGCCAGTTCGCCAACTCCGCAGGGTTCCCTGCTTCTCCTTCAGGAAACTCGTGTCTTTAAGGATCTCACTTAGCACATTTGTACACTATGGAATTGGATTTATGATGGAAATGATTATTTGTATATTTATGTCGTTACTCAGTGGATGGGTCGAGCGAGTGAAAACTCAATTGACAACCCATACGGTGTTGCCCGACCTGTGTTGAAATTACCCGCACGGGTAATACGGAACACTATTTAATACTAATCATAAAAGAAAAAGGAAATTAGGATTACTATTTTAAATAATATTTATATTATAAATGAGTAGATTATAATTTTTAATAATTGTAAATCTTTTACAGCTTTTCACCGCAGCTCTTCTCCTGTACGCGTGTCTATCTGCCATCTATTATGCGAAATTCAATCCCATTCTTCCTGACTACAGCATGGAATATGATGACTATTTCTTAGAACGAACGGTCGGAAGAAAAGCCAGAAGCTTAGAAGCCTCAGATACTCCATCGGGCTTAACTTGGATAAACCCGCGAACCTTTCAGTTCATTTTAGATGCTATATCTAAACATTATGATGAAGAGTAGGGTATGGTTATGGTATAATCGGATATTATATTATTCGTTTAATACAGGGCAACGACAACAAAAATGTATATGGTAAGTAGAATTGAGTTAATTAATAATAAAATTATATTTGGTAATGAGCGTTCTATCGTCCAAAACAAATTCAATTTTTCAAAGTGACAAATAGGTAATATTGTACAAAAATATTTTGATTCCGTTATTTACGTAAAGGTAGTTCCTGAATTATTTTAAATGGGGACCAATTTTGGTAGCGTGTCACTCCAAGGTCTATGTCACCATATTATGGTTCATAAACATTATTTTAATATTGTTTATTACAAAGAATTGTAACGTTATTTGTTATTGAATAAGAATGAATAATAATACAAATATAATTTTATTATATCTGTTTTAGGGCGGCTTGCACTAACAAAATAAATCTAGTTTAAAAATGTATAAAACGCTAATTAATTGAACCGGTTTAATTCCATCTTAATGATGATTTCAGTTTAAGAGTTGTTACAACGGGATTTTGATTCTGTGCAAGACAATAACTACAGTTCAGCGTTAATAGCATTCTGTGTACCTCTAAATTAGATTTAACTTACTAGTGAAAGCCGCCTTTATAGATATTTTTTAAAACATTCTAGTTCTTGTTGCCTTGTATCAAATTTTAATTATTTTGCACGTAGTTTAGAAGAAAATGTATCTAAACATAGGTAGCGATAAAAAAATAATTCAAAACTACCTAAAATGTAATAAAAACAAAAACCTTGATTTGACAGTACTTAATTTAAAGTACTCATTGAATCGGGTTTTAGATATTACGTTTTATATGTATAACTTTTAAAAAGTAGTACTTTAGTCAATTTGTTAGATATTGATAGATTAAGTAAAGATTAAGTCATATTATGCTCAAGTTTGGTTCCTAGCTTTTAAACGTAAAATAAAATATGTTTTATAAAAGGCTGTTATTTTATTGAAATGTCTTAAACCGAGTACAAAAATTATAACTTGATGTGCGTTCAAAAGCATGTAAGTCATAAAATGGTGCAGTATAGCTTTGGAGCTTTACGCAACGAGCTTTCTGTGTATTAATGATCTAAAAGATTCCAGTAACAATAATTGTATATTACTAATTGTATATTATATATACAAAAAAAATAATGTATATTATAATAATGTATATTGTAATTGTATATTATATTGTAGGTATTTTTAAAATATGTTTGTTTCAACTTTACTTGCTTTTTAAGAATACAACTTTATCCTAATTTTAAGAAAATAGGCAAAAATAAATTAATTAACATTTTTTATTACACGGTAAGACAAGAAACGTTGTATATAAAATGTATATTTATATTTGTATATTTAAGACACTTAAGGACTTTGTCAATAAGATATTATGTATTCTCAAAATATACTTTAAATGATTATAACTATAGAATTAAAAAAAATAGAAATACACTTATTTGGGAATTAATTGTAATCCATATACTTTTTGTATGAATGATTTGTAGATAAAAAAAAGGAAGTAAAATAATATATTTTATAAATAGTGTCTATATTTTATGCAATTTGTTTGTAGTCGTGCAGTATCGTTAGAAACCGCGTACTGTGCACAGCGTCCCAAGTTCGACGGGCGGGCGCAGTGCGCACTCTCCGCGCGCCGGTCAGGATACACCGAGGACATAGCCATAGCATAGCCCCACGTTTGCTCCGCTGAGTTTTCTTATTACTTAGGATAAGTCGTCTATTTTTATTCTCGGTCGTAATGCCGTGATGGGCAATGTTATTGACCCCTGTATCGACTGTTAGGCGATGGACATCTGACGGTACTTAATGACGACCATTTGATCAGGTTTATATTTATTCGGAAATATTAAAACTTTTGATTCGTTATATCAAGTAATATGAAAAAGGCAAAAAAAATATATAATTAGGTAGAGAACATTATTAATAACAATTCGGCTAATAGAGGTAAGTCACGCACATACTTTTTGGCTGTTTTCTGCCTTAAAAAATATATTTTAAGGCATATCTATAAAGAACAGTCACAGCCAATAGATCACGTTATTGGAGATGTAGGATGGCAATCAATGACCAATACAATTATCTTACGCATGGAACGACCACAACACAGTTCCAAACTGTTTTTTGCGGTTTTCTGACTATTGCCCGCATTCGTATTTTTCACTACATTTACTTTAGAGCGAAACGATCGTAATGTAAACTGGTTGAATTTGATGGGTTGTTTTTTGTAATGAATTGCGGACCGGTGGTATCCATCCGTAAGTGGCCGGGTTGGCGAGCCAGTTCAACATTGAAATGCAGTGCGGGCGCACATCGGAAGAGATCGCACTAGCGCGCGGCTGCGCACTCTTATTGTAACTAACTAACTATATGCTGCATTCCTTAAACCAATCCATAAAATTAATCTACATGAACTATTTACACAAAATCATAAATAAATACATAGACGTTTTTTCTTGTGTAGTGTTACGAAAGACGATTCGTTCAATATAGTTGATCCTGATACTAGCAGAATATTTTTGGGGTCGAAAAACAAGGTAATATTATTTTACAGTTATTCTGATTACAGTCAATTCTTAGAAGTAATTTACAGAATTAATATATCATCTCGATTCTTGCCTCTTTAGGTTAAAAGAAATAAAGTCATTATGACTATTATGGTCATAAATAAGTATTAATTTATAACTTTAATAAATACCAATGATATAATTATTTAAAACTAAAAAGTAATAAAATATTCTATTCATCTGAACGCTCTTTGTACTTTTCGCCCTTAAAAAGACTTCAACGACGTTACTGATATACTCGTACATACACGTTTAGATAATTATACATTGAAAAGATATCAACACTAATAGAATTTAGTGATTAAGTTATGTTATATTTTAGTATTTTTAGCTAGAGGTGATTATCCGAGAATAAAATAATTAACTACTTAGCAATTTTGTAGTAACAATTGTAAACTTACCTACAATGAAATAAATCTTTTTGTTCTGGATCATAAAAATGACGTACACTGCGATAAAGATTTTCTTATGGTTTATAGGCGGACGTTTGACCTCAATCACACCTGGTGGAAGGTGAAGATAAGTCCGATGATGAACCGCGTCCGTCCAACAAATGCCTATTCACTCTTCTCTTTAAGACTTCCTGGTCATAAGATCGCGGAAACATAGTCGCTGGAAGCATATTCTACTCCTTATCTGTTCGCATGATGAATGTAGAAGGGAATCCTTTCGTACGGGTACAAAACATCCACCATTTACGAATGGTATCCGACACGGCGTTAAGTAGTTTTATGATAAAATGGGGCTGACGGGTTGAGAGAATATTCCAAGTTTAGAGGTATACCGCTAAGGGAGACAAGCACCAACGAATTAGCTCTATTTTAAGATTGTATAAAATGTCATTTAATTGAAGCGGTTTTGATGAATAAAATTTAACCGTTGTTATAACTGGATAATGTTTCTGTACAAGACAAGAAAGTCCAGTTTAACGTTAAATACCGTTTTATAGAAGCTTAAACTAGATTTAATTTGTTATTACAAGCTGCTCTAAAACGCGAAGATTTATTAATAGTCGTCATTGTCTCAGAAAATATACCACTGAACATCTCCAAAACTCCGGATACCTATTTAAAATAAACTGATTGTAGGAAGAAAGCATCGAAAGCGTGGGTGCTTAGAATCCACTCCAATATTTTATATGTGATTATATATATTCTTGGTTGAAGAAAGCATTATGATCGTTATCAGATTAAGTGTTAATCTTTAGTTGATTAAATATAAAATAAAATGAAAAGAAACATATTTTCTGGATTAAAATTAAATATTTTGTAACAATTTGTTATAAAAATTATAACGCCAGTGATTCAAAATGAACACACACACACACTCACTTACACTTTTATAATCATATAAACTGTTATAATAACATTTCCTTACCTCGTAAAATTAAACTTGTACTCTAGCAATGGACCTGATACCGATGACTCAAACGTCATGTTTTGTTCAGGAAGAGAAAGTAGATTCCATGATTAGCTTTTGAGATACAAAAGCATTTGTTACTTTCTTTAAAATATATTCAAGATACGATATATTTATTTCTCTCGAAATTCTTTCATCTTTCGAAAGTCTTCTCAATATTGAAATCGTTGACCACTTCGTTTTAAATTAATAAAGACTAAGTAAAGATAAACTAAACAGTAAAACAATAAAGTCAGTTTATAATTTTGCTAATTATATATTTGGTTCTTTATATTTTTTTAATGTCTCAAATCATACATTATATTTAAATTAATTAATAAGACTTCTACATAATTATGCACTCGTAAATATTTATATTAAAAAAGTTAATTTTATGAAAGATATGGGTTGTACTGGCTAATTGTGGTTTATGTATCTATCTATATGTATATATAGCATAATCGTGCAAATTCTTTACTTTTTATTATTATAAGTAGTTATATAGGTTTGTGTAGCCCGTACCACTGCTACTGAAAAAAGTTAATTTCAATCCTTTAGAAATAATATTTTGTGACAAGTCAATATACATCGATGATCGCCATAATTTATTACAAATAAATTTTAATAAATATTAAAAAGAAGCATTTGATATAATAATTATGAATAGCCTTTAATTAACATATCGTAAAAACACCGTTATAGACGGCATTTACAGTTAACCACTGAATACAAGATATGTCAATTACTGGTTGCGGTTCAAATAATTATCTAAATGCAAATCATTGCTTTCAGGATGATTATCGCTACGCCTTTATTTTATATTTGGGTATTTACATTTCCTAACTGATATATTAATCATATATTATAACACAGTGCTTATAAGACTAATATAAAAAAAATTAAGGTTATGAAACATATTGCTTTTAGTAAGCAAGTAAAGTTAACAATGCGAGCTTACTGCGTTCCTAGTTCCCATTCAATGTTAATGCCCTCTTCAACTTGCCATAAACTTTGTTTGTAGATTAACGTTTGTTTATGTTGGTCATAGTTTAAGTTTATTTTTCTGTAAATGACGTAATTTTTAATATAATTGTTCTACCTATCGTTAGAGCTACCACCGTTGCATGATATGTCACGCACTTCGCGTTTTGCGTTAGAAAATAACGCTCCGACCCATTTATTAAGCGATTACAGTTATTTTACAGAAACACATACTACTGGACAGGTTTTGTACAAAATTATAATGAAAAGATCTTACTATCTCAAACTTAACTGTCCCAAAATAGAAAACTGACAATTACTCAAGCGAGTTACCATAATGACGAGTGACTGGACAGTTTTAACAATTTGCTTATCTGTCCGGCTCCGGCTATATTCACTTTTCAGATAAAATATATCTTGTTTACCCACTGCATTCGCATTCTCTTGACGTAACTAAACTTTATCTTACTCAAAACGGTATTGAGCTAGTTTTAAAGAATTTTTTTTATTTATTAATTTACTGTATTACACTATTAATATTATGTCATAAAATTAACGAAATAAAGTAACTAAGAAAAAAACTATAGCTACAAATACAATGTAACATATTTGCAGTTTGTTAAATTTTTCTTACCTTTCAGGTTGTTTTTAATAAATATTGTAACATCACGCTGTATCCATTTCGGGGTGAGCAGAAATACATTAGAGGTTGTATTGACTATGTTTGTATGTTGTGTGACCAGTAGCGTAGCTAATCGTCGTTCTCACGATGACATTTCTATTAGATGCCATACGAGTTTCCTTACGATATCTTCCTTCACTGGTGAGTCTGTGTTGCCTAAATACGTACATAATTTGGAAAAATCCAGAAGATGTTCCAGAATTCCAACCCATGACCATTTGCGTTGCCGCGCATGAATACATGTTTCTTATCCACTGTGCCACCACAAACATTAGTCACTTTTATGTCATTTAATTTAGTGATTGGTAGATCTTGGATCATTATTTACTTTTTGAAAATAGTTATATTGTTATAAAAATGTTTTTTTTTACAATATTTTGTGTTGTCATAATATCATATTCAGATTATTTAGTGTGTTCGAGACAAAATCAAAATTAAAATGAGTTGATTGACACTACAAATGTGCTGTGTCCAAGAATATCTTCATCGTCCCTCCACTATATTAAACCTTAAGTAACCTTTGTGTGTGTGTGTTTGTATTATGTTTTGTGTTTGTGTTATGTTTGTGAACAAAAAATAATCATCGAGATCGGTTTACTCACGACAGAGATATTAAGGGAAAACGACACATTTTACTGTTGTCCATTTAAGAATTCTAACCATTCTCCAAAGAATGAAATGATAAAATGGGATTATTTTCATGATATACCTTATTTACTTTTAACAAAATTACCCAAATCTTGTAATAAATGACAGAGTTCTGGGCGAACATACTTAAAAAAAGAAATTTGAATACAGAACATCCTTCTTTTTTAAATCAATTATAAATGACCACAATTTCAGAAGTGTTTCCTTATTTAAATACATTTTATATGCTTAGTCTAAAAACGTTCTAAACAAATTACATGTACAAAGTACAGAAGTAAATTTTTCTATTTTTAATCTACTTTATTAATATGAAGAAAGTTCGTTCGCGCGTGTTTTGCTATAGTTTTATTGTTTCACTTGATCTTGCGAAGCTCTGCACCGTTAGATGATCAATCAATTTGTAGTTATGGACCGTTAAATTACTTTTTAGTCCGGTCCGTGCTATACGCTACAATGCTGCATTTGAATATCTAATGGATCAGAAACATTTCAAGATGCTACAATTATTTAAGTTTAAAGATTATATCATAAACACATAACAAACATAAAGTTTGGCAGTGCGTAGAAATGTGAGATTATCTCTTATTCCCTTTCCTTTTTATTTCTATGTATTGTATTTATTTTTCTTGTGTTACTAGTTTTGCTTGTTGCGTTTACTGTTTAAGGAACCTTATCTATTATTGCTCTAAGTTTTATTTTGTGGGGGTGTCCAATTTTGACCTAAAATTAAAAAATGTTGATATATATTGGTCGCGCCGTCGTCGTGCTGGCATATAGATATGTGAAAAACTGGACTTACGCAAGCTGAGCCTAAAACACGGTAGACGAAAGCGAATCACTGTGGTAATCGTTGTTTATACACAGTGTATGGTTCTATGATACATAATTGTAGGAAAAATTTCTGGTATAGGGGCAGTTTTGCGCCTTGTTTTTTAGCTTTTATTATTGCATGTTCGTGATTAAATGTATTAGATAACAGTGAGTAAATGCACGTGTAATTGTCGTGACGTCATCAGCGAGGCCGATATCCAGGCAGCTGTGAGGACGACCGGTGCCGTCGTGACGAGATATCTCGGCAACGTCTCACCGGCAGGAAACGATGCCTATATATAAAAACATTTAATACGCCTTCAACAGAGAGAATAATTAGTCGGTGATTATATTGCTTCACGGTGTTATGATCGTGTTAGATGTTCTTTGTGGCTTTGTGTCATTACAGCCGACTATATTGTGACTTCGTTATTTACTGATTATTTTTAATTACACGTATAATACATTACTTAGAGTTGAATAATATGTCTATATATTTAAAAAAGTAAAATATCTATTGGTCTAAAGGTCATTTTCAGCTAAGATTTTATGTCGTGTATATTCATCGGTCATTCAGAAGAAACATTTGGATGCAAAGACTGATGCCGTCTTATTCATTTATGAGAAATTAACTAGCATAGAGTGTAGATATTAAAAAATCAACTGTATCAAGATTTATTTCTTGAATAATATGTCAGTCACCCATATTAAAAAAAACATTACATGTAAAAATTCTGAAATTTAAGAAAAGTAATACATGAAAGACGCAAACAGAATGTGGTTAAGGAAATAAACGCTGGTACATATTATATTAATTGTAATTAAATCAGTAATTATGTTAAAATATCAAATAAAATGTATTTAATTATGGAACTGATTACTATGTATTGGTTATTTAAATGAGTTCAAAGAACTAGGAAATGTATCCTGTATTATGATCTCGATTAAACGCTTTGCCAAACACAGCTGTTTCTTAGGCTTATATATTGTAACAAATATTTGATACGTAGTGTTGGTCTTGCTATTAGCTCTATCTATGTAATATTAACTATAATGTAAAGTAGATGGCCATGAATAAACATGTGAAATTAAAGCAATCTTTATCATTGAAGAAATAATGAATATACAACAACAAAGTTGAATTAAGTTAAGCAGATTATAGAGTGATATTTTTAAAACAAATATTCTTTGACAAATCTAAGCCTACTACAGAACTGGTCAAACTTTTGTCAAATTAGGGTGCATTCTAGAATTTTTCAGTCGCTGTTTTAAAATGAGGTAACTAAATAACATTTTGGATACTTTTTCTAATATATATGCAAAATTACTGGTCAAAACAAAATGGTCAATACACCTGCGAAAAAATCAGTTGAACAAAAAGTAGATTTTATTAAAGTAGTTGTAATAACAAAGATATATTCCATTTATCACTACGTTGTAGAAAAAAAAGAGCGTTTTTGTGTACTGTCTCTATTACACCAGATGTTTTTATTTCCTTAGAGAGTGTCAAAATGGGGTCACAAAAACCTTTATTGGCATAGCTGTGCTAATCCACATGCTCAAATATTACGTAAACGCTTTTCTTTACATTAATCGTATGTTGGACACGTTTATAAATGTCGCCGTTTGAACCAGTCCCACGAACATTTACCGTACTGGCCGAATTCCGTCATAATTCGCGTTAACCCACCTACATATTATATTTTTCTTTAAACTAATGCTTTCCTAGATTGTATGCATTAAATGAAAACTTAAAAAGTTAAAGAAATATTGAATTAATAAGTACAAAGTTGCACTATCAGAAATATAATTATAACTTAAATAAATGTATGATATACATTATTTATAAAAATTTAGTTAAAATAAAAAATATGTTAATACGATTGTTATTATAATTGAGGACTAAACCCGCGGGACACAGGCGATATTTTACCAAATGAGTTTAAGGTTCACCTTAAGTGAATATAAATAAACCGAGGAAGTGATTGAATACTATCTAAGATTTATATATTTATATATTTATATATTGCTATATATATATATATATATATAGCAATAGTTTGTTTCTTTTCTCGATGTACAAATAGACCAAAAACATAACTTTGTATAAAAACATATTCTGCGATACAAATGAAATATAATTGTAGCGTTTATTACTGGTTTGTTTTTGAACACACGATTTGCACGTTCTGATCACAGCTAAGAGGAAAAATGTAATTTTAGCCGAAAACTGGATGCCATATTTAGTTAGACCTCAAACAAAATTAGTTTAAAAAAATGTGTCAAATACTTAAGTTAATTATTTTTATCTTTAAATAAAAGCTAGCAACAAAAAATTTTACACAACATGGTTTAATTTGGATGTTACAACTTAAACTATTAGTTGACATGTTGTCAATGGTAGCTTGTGTATGACAGTGGCTTTACTAAAGCGCTCCATTGAATCGAAAGGTGACATTGACATTGGCGCCGCGAGTGAGGCCTTGCCGCCTCTTGCGGTGTCAGCAGCCGTTGAACTTTGCGTCAGGTATTTTGTTTACTAAATAAAAAAAAATTGACCAAGTGCGAGTCGGATTCGTGCTTCGAGAGATCCGTAAAAACTTGTAGTTATTAGTACGAGTATAAAAAAAAATTAATACAATGAAGCATTTGTGTTTATAAATATATAAAGTGGTTCACAAATATTTTCACTTTCACATAAGATAATGTACTATGTAAAACATAGTAGATATATTCTTTATAATGGCGCCTGTTTTTAAGATTATTATTTTGCCTAAAAATTATATTCTATATTTATAATATTCTTTTTTTTACACGGGCTCGATATAGTGACTACAGTGGACCTGATTGTAATTACAGTATAGTCCAAAAACGAAAGTGACTATCAAAGGATGAAAATCCGTTGATAGTCTCCGTCGTCATATCGGCCCACATATACCACGACTGACGGTCTCTAGGTATATGAGTAACAGTATACAGTCAAACCTGGATTAGTGAGAGTTCAAGGAGCACAATCTCATTCTCGCTTATAGAGGTTTCTCACTAACCCGAGTTTCTCTCTAATGCAGGTACATGGGTAGCGTTTTTCTCTTATAGAGGTACGCAGCAATAACATGTCACAGCAAGTACGAATATATTATGTAGGTACATATATATTTTTAATAGTGTGTATATCTTACGTTCATTAAATTTCTACATACAAGTACTTACAAGTACATACAAGTACAAGGGTAAGTAATTAGGTAGGTAATTTGTTTTGTCATTTGTTCCTCCTAAATAATATAAATAAATAAAGCTCGACTGTCGCTTGTAGAGGTATAGATAAGTAGCAATCTCACTTACGGAGGTCCATGAGGGAAAAACGACTCTCTCTTACAGAGGTTTCTGTTTCTCGCTAATAGAGGTTTTGAGAGCTTAAAATAACGGGTCCTGGCTATTACTCTCACTTATAGAGTAAACCGAAAAAAAAGTAACCAAGGTCCTACCACCAAAGAACATTTTAAGCAACAAACAATTAATCTTATAACTAGTCGTTACAGAAAATAGATGTTAAATCAAATAAAATTACCCCCCGTAGCGATAAGCCAACTTTATTGTTTCGCGCGTGATCAGGCCTGAAGCTCGCTGATAATAAACAGTTTTTCCCACGCTGCGGTGCGCACTTAGATACTAGCAGGACTGTATGACTCAGCCACGCATAAAGATACCGAAAGCCTTGTAAATATTGCTCTGGTTAGGTTATTTATCTATAGTTACGTGTTAACGACGTTTAACGCTACGTGCTAAAACTTAAAGGGCGTTGTTATTAGTTGTTATGATGCTACCAAGGCAAAGTGACGTACTCTGTAGAACTACTTGTATATTCCTATATTGTTGAACTACTTGTAGCTAGCTCATAATGAGTGATGGCAATGAGTTGCGACGATATTTCCAAGGATTTTTCGTTTCTTTTTATGAACAATAATAATAGCTCTATATTTATGTTTGTATGTAAACATAATACTATGTTTTTATCGTTTGCTTATTCTAATTTTCGACATGTGTGTGTTACTTTACAAGAGATCACAGAGTATTTTATTTGCAACTGTTATTGTTTAGTTTATATGTTGTGTATTTATTTATATATAAGAACACTTACATAGTCTACATTAACACATAAAACTACATAAGAAATGAACAAGATACATTACAAATGTGACTTTATTTAAAAGTGTAGACTACTTGCACAGAAGGAAAGAAAAATAAAAAGACGAGTAACACACGGATAGGAATCGTAACAAAAAGAAATATACTAATCTAATTGGCAAAAATTATAAAAAATAAAAAAGCCTAAAAACAACAATCTATTCCACAATCTTCTTGAATTACATCCTTTTTTTGAGTTTATAAATACTTTTTTTTTTACACTGGCTCGACATAGTGACTACAGAGTACCTGATGGTAAGTACAGTGTAGTCCAAATACGAAAGCGACTATCAAAGGATGAAAATCCATTGATAGTCTCCGTCGTCATGTCGGCCCACATATACCACGACTGAAGGTCTCTAGGTATATGAGCTACTGGATATGCACAAGCTGATCCCGAAACGCGACAAGCCGAAACTGGTCACTATGACGGGCTTTACACCCATGTACTGTGGTCGCGATCCAGACGGGCACCGACGCCCTACCACCTCGCTGCTGCTCGTTTAGCACCACCCAGGAGTCACGTGTAGGGAAACTAGGGTAAAGCCTACGGACGCGAGCAGCTTCGACTCCCAAAACTTTTGTTAAATATGTCGAGATCAATAAATCTCTCTATTTATTTGTTTTTTTTTTGTTTAATTAAATAGATAGAAAAATATAATATGTAAATAAAATATGTATTCACATGTATGGAAAAGCTAAAATTAATTTGGATATCTAAGTTATACTATAAAGCTTAGAATTAGTTTATCTATTTCGTAGCGCAAACAGATACGAAGTGCAACGCTTGGCCATGATCGTAAGGACGGCTTTGATTAGTATCTTTATGAATGAATCACAGCGCTATCTACTTATTTATTTATAGAAAAAAAAGCGAGTTGAACTCACGCACCGAGAGTTCCGTAAAAACTTAAAATGTATGAAAAAAATATCATTGAATCTGAGTACTATCCCTTGTTCTGAGAAAAAGTTGCTTCACAGTCAGATAGACAGACAACAAAGTGATCTTAAAAGGGTTCCGTTCCTACTTTTGAGGTACGAGGCCCTAATAAGAAGTAGACTAAATATTAGGTCCTTACATATGAAATTGGCGTTTTGTATGGGAGGAACAAAAAGTCGAATATTTTTTAATATAATATATTTAATTAATCAAAGTATGAACCATTATTTTCTATGCACTTTTGCCATCTCATAGGTAGTTCATTGATCCCTTTACTAAAAAAACCAGTCGGACGGGAATCAATAAAATCTTTGAAGGCGATTTGGACTGCCTCATCGGAGTTGAATTTTTTCCCTTGCAAGAAGTTATCCAAATTTCGAAAAAAATGGTAATCTGTTGGAGCAAGGTCCGGGGAGTACGGAGGATGTCTTAGACTTTCCAATTGAAGCTCTTCTAATTTAGTAGCCGTCTGTTGCGCAGTGTGTGGTCTAGCGTTGTCGTGAAGCAGCAGTGGCGTGGAGCGATTGACCAGCCTAGGTTGTTTAGCCGCTAGCTTTTCCATCATAGTTTGCAATTGCTGACAATAGACATCAGCCGTAATAGTCTGGCCAGATTTGAGAAAACTGTAATGAACAATACCGGCACTAGTCCACCAAACGCTTACAAGTAACTTTTTTGGGGGTAAATTTCGCTTGGGGCAGGATTTGGCTGGCTGGCCAGGATCCAACCATTGCGCTGAGCGCTTCCGATTATCGTAAAGAACCCATTTTTCATCACAGGTAAGGATTCGGTTTAAAATACCTTCATTATTGTGCCGGTTTAGTAATGTAACGCAGCAGTCGACGCGCGTTTGCCGGTTTGCTTCAGTCAATTCGTGAGGTACACCCACCTTTCAAGCTTTTTAATCTTCCCAATTTGCTTCAAGTGAATTATAACAGTTTTATCACTAACATCGCAGCCTGCAGCTAACTCGGACGTGGTTTGCGATGGACCCGCTTCCACAATAGCCTTCAACTCTTCATTATCAACTTGAGTCTCAGGCCGTCCACGGGGCTTGTTCTGCAGGTCGAAATTTCCAGAACGAAAACGTTGGAACCAAAAACGAACTGTTTTCTTTTGCAACACGACCGCCATACACATCATTCACCCTTCGAGTTGTTTCCGCAGCACTAGTGCCACGGCGGAACTCGTACTCGTAAATAATGCGATATTTTAAGTTTTCCATTTTGTAAAATGAGTGACAGAAAAAAACAGAAGAAAAAAACAAATGAATGACGATCATCGAAGCACAAATACATGAGTCTATAGCTGTACAAATTTGAATTTGGAATTCCTTACCAAAGAGGAGAAATTTGTGATTAAAGTGGCTAGTACGAAAAACGCACATTTCATATGTAAGGACCTAATATTATCAGAGCATACATTTACAAATTATTTGTACCTACGTACTGTAATATGTACGTAATGTATTATATTTAGAATATGTTTTTTTTAAATAGAATGATATCGGTAAATCTTAAATTACAAGAGATATGACAAAACGGTCTTAGGCAGAGATTTATAGACGGAACTTTGACTTTGCTTAGACTTTACTAAAATATTAGAACTTATATTACTTAATGAATGTCAAAGGATTTGGTAAGTCATCGATTTGGTCAACATGGACTTGGCTCTGTGAATACCATGGCTGTACTTAAGTTCCTATTATATATTCAGGTTTTTGTTAAAACTAATTTATTTTTTGAGTACTTTGCTAAGCAAAGTCGAAATAGCATCTAAATCTCAGGCTTAGAAACCTCAAGCTCTATTCGCTTGAAAATAAAATAAGCATAATATTAAAATAAAATGCATTACATTAAAATTTTTGGTTAAGCGTGAACTTTCGACTAAAATATACAAAGATCGGATTTTTTTACAGAAATGAACTTAAACTACTAAATAAGATTATTTAGTATGAGACAACTCTTATTTAGTATGAGAAAATCTAAACAACGCAAGTTAGCGAAAAATATAATCTTTTTGATATATTTTACCTTTATATGAATAGTTGGATACAAGTAAGATTTTTCTGTTAATTATGTTCTTGTATGCCAAATTACCTGGGTACCCATTTCATTTAATGCAGTGTTTTAAAAGGAAAAAATATTAAAGTCTTATTTTTAATGCATCTAAAATATCAATATTAAGTTTTTGTATCAGTTTTTATCTAGAACCTGTTACATTAATTCGGTGATAAATAGAACGCCATTAATTTGCCTATTTACAGTTATATTCGAGCTAGATATGGTGACGTGATGAGTTGCGTACATTTCTCGCGAATACTTGACACAACTCAGAGCAGCAGAGTTAAGAAAGATGTTTTATAAGAAACTATCATAGGTTATTGTTATATCTAATTTTTTATTGCAGTTAACTTCATAAAGTTGTAATTCATAAAGGAATATTTAATTGAGTTTCAATCGATTATTTAAAGGCTTTTACCGGCAAGATCGTCTACACTGTCAGTTGCATTTTTTTTTTAATAAAGTTATGCTCGGTTTTGATATTATAACTTTTCTTAATAGGTAAATAAATATCTCTTCCCCTCCCAGATATATATAAATATATGTGTGTGTATATATATTTATGGTATGGGCAATAGGAATTATTGATACTGGCTGAAAGACATGTTACTTACTTAAAGTTAGTAAAACGATTTCAATATTTAGGAGATATATTTGTTTTACTTGCCCTCAGAAGTATGTGACTACGAGTACGTTGTAGTGGTCAAGCTTTAGTTCGGTTTTATCCAGCTTGTCATGGCCAAAAATATGAATGGTTTTAAGATGAAAAATATATATTGAAACTTGATTGAATTGGAGCAGGGACAGATCCGTAAATATCAATTTAATACTACTTGCTTGATGCTCAGAGAAATATATATAGGACCCAAACCTTTGCTACAATATTATCATAACTCCCATCTAATATAAGTGTTAATTTTTATCTATTTATACTTTCAGAAGTATAGAGAAATACATCGAAAACCATTTTTAGACACTCAAAAAGACAGCTTATAAGCCGGATTTTTATTAAAATTTTAACGCCTACTTAATATAATAATTAATACAATATATTGCTTCCTACATAATACATTTTTGATGTTGTCTCATTTTCTATCTTGACCTTGACCAAGACAATCGACGCAATGTGGACTAAAACCCGTGAGATACGAGTATAATTTTTACACTTTCCCATTTGCTTCGTGTATGTATTTTGTATACATTTTTACCATCAATTATTTGACTAGCTAATGCTTCGTGAATACTTCACGAATTACATTATGTAAATACGGTATGTATTTTATGGCGTGTCCAGTTAAAAGCTTCTTTCATCGATTAAATCGAGTGACTAATTTGCTTTTCAATATACAAACGTATCATAAAACTTTACAATATGACATAAAGTATTATTGACGCATATTTGAAGGTACAAAATATACACGAGAATATTTTATGAATTCATGACACATCATTATCCCATGTTTCCGCTGGCGGGCGTGACTACCTCCTAACAAAAACAAAACTGCATAAAGTCGAAAGCCATAATCAAATATTAATAAAGTTCATTGACCGTTATAGCAACCATGTAAATATCTATTCTAGATTGTCTTTTGCACTTCTTCCCTTCAAATTCAAAATTGCGGCACGACGGCAGCACTTCTGGCATTGCAGTCAGTTTTACGCGGAAATAGGGCCCTATCCTTCAGATGGGCAGTTATGTACTTTTCTACTATTTGCAATAAAAATCTTTGAGATAGAATACTTAACAGTTCTACTAGCATCTCACAATTAGGAAAATATCAATCAAGATGAAATTAATAACAGATTTAGCTTTTGTAGCATATTTATATTTTCAAAGTATTATATTTTATTACCCTTCTATTAATATATTCAATATATTCAACTACGATTTCAAATCAAATATGATTTGGTTTTGATTAATAATTGAGATTATACTGTTCGCTCAGTTCCTAACCTACTTGCATGTAAAAGTAATCAGAAGTATTTTGTTTCAGATCATAAAACATGATTCATCCTGTTGATTTCAAATTGTGGTGAACTTTCGTGTCGCGGAATGCACTAGTGCAGTCGTTAAAATGCACACCATGGATACGATGGGCTACGGCCACAAGAAGTATCGGCCACCACTTTCGCCCACGAGTTTCTACCAACCAGATTATTACTCAAGACATACGACATTGCGTCCACAGGTATGTTCTCAATCATAAGTTACTTGGATTTAGACATGCTGCCTTCCACAAGAATAGCTCTTGGATGTTCATATCACGTAACTTACTAAATAAATTTGGTGTAGGAACAACAATAAAAGATGTGCAAAATGTAATCAGATTAATGAAAAACGATTACTATTATATTTTGCATTTTTTAGCATTATGTTCATCTATGTTTTAAACACTACTGAATCCCCAATTGCATAAACATTTATGACCCCTTAATGTTTTGAAGGGACTTAATCATGATTACAGAGCAAATAAATTAAAATTACGACTAGATTTTGTTATCGTTAATCATTTATCAGATTACATTTTGTCCATTTCTGACTTCAATAGACTAATTTAAATGTACCGCTTCCTCACTTCAAGTTTATAAATAAACAGTTCTGATTTTATTTTATATTTTAGAAAAAATGAAATATTTATTATCTTTAATAAAATTAAATATAAGCATACATATAAGTAAACTTTGTGTATTAATTATAGCTTAGCTAAATTCATAATCCAAATATTGTTATAGAAATACTAGTTAAAACGGGAAAGTAACTGTTTTACGTTCTGCATGGTCTATAGTTAGTTGGCTTGGTCAATATTGCGTGAATAATATTAAACAGATTAATGTTATTCACGGGAGAGCCTAAGCCCTCTGGACTTGTCCCGTTATATTCTGCGGCCGCCAACCGGTACTTGACCATGTATTTAAAGGAAAGATAATTGACCTCTAATAATACCGAAGGTTAAGTTTATATCAAATAAGAACGGATAAACTACTTAATGAACTTTAAAAAAATCTTGATATTTAATATATATTGGTAGATATTTATGAATCTTAAAACATTAAAAATTAATTAATATGAATAGAAATGCTTACCCTATACAGTTAGACAATTTGTAAAAACCTTATACAACTTGTTTGCTTTTGCTTTGCTTGCTTTTATATATAGGGTATGACATATAAGCGCAAAGAGAATACAGCTATTAATATATCTGTGCTCACCCCGAAAAGGATACAGCGTAACGACATATCATATTAATATTTTATTATAAGCCTACTACTTAAAAGCTAAAAAAGAATTACAAAAACTGCAAATGTGTAACATTGCCCTTTTTTTAAAATAATGTATTAATTTCTTTAATTTTTTGGTATAAAATAATGTGGTACAGATTTTTTGATTAACATATTTCGGCCTATTTATACTACCATTTAAAATAATTATCGGAATTTGCTATAAAACTGTCATTTACTTTACTATAAGAACACATGCATTTGGGTAAAATATATATATTTTGATGTAAATTACGTGATTTAGCGCATTATTTCTATTACAAATTCAAATTGACTATCATCGTACTAATCGAAAGTAATAATCTATTTCAAGTAATTAACAATAGAAACCCATACAGGACGGTTCCTTATTAGCTTGTTCATAGCGGTTTTGACAGTTGTTTATTGACTAATAGTCGATTACTCGGTGATTATGACTGCCATACAATAATTATATTATCGATGTTAGAAATAGATGCGATCGCACGGTGTCATTCACCGTGCACGTCAACTTCACAACCGTTACCCACTTTGTTCGCTTTCCTATCGAATTCTATACAATAGTCGCTTAAGTGATCTTTGGATGTATTTTTTATACTGCTTCGCTAAATGTCTGCTACCTATGTATTTTATATATATATATATATATATATATATATATATATATATATATATATATATGATGATGTCCTAGCTGGTTTCGGCCACGGCGACTGTTTCAACACCGGTTAAGAAATTCGAGGTCCAGTTTTCGGAAACAGTCAATTGCGCAGGAGATATTTAAGTGCATAACTGGACGCGCAGCCAGAAAAGCACTCTTTCGTCCGAGCTCCCTCAGGCCCGATGGAAAGGAGAACCAGTACGATCGGGAGGGAGCAGGATGCAGGTTTGGTCGAGTTTTCCTTCTCTGAACACCTGGTTGAATTGCGGTGTTAAAGAGATACCTTAGTCGCCTTTTACGACACCTCAGCAAAAAGAGGGGGGTGCTATTCTATTTTGCCGGCAGCCACCACGGCTTATATATATATATATATATATATATACTAGCTGACCCGACATGTTGTTCTGCCATATAAATTATTTCTAGTGAATATCTTCTGTATTATAATATATTTTACCCGCGGGTTCGCATTGTAAAATAGTATTTAATTAAATTAAATTTATGGACGTATGTATCATGTAATTGAAATATTACGACCAAAATTACATAAAATCATTACAAATTGTAGCCTATATGTTATTCCGACGTATAATCTATATTACTGTAAAAGTTATGTGCAAACCCGTCCAGTAGTTTTATCGTGTAAGAGTAACAAACATATTCACAAACTTTCGCATTTATAATATTAGTAGGATATACGAGTAATGATTTCTCCTGAATGTCGTACTTCAAAGAGCCTAAACTACTGAAGATAGAGACATGGAATTTGGTCATGGGATTCTTTATACGATGCAAGTATCCACCAACGCCGGATATTTTGATATTCAACCTCAAACCGAAAATAGCATTTTAGAAATATGCCAATTACAAGCACTTTTAATTCTTTAATAACTTAAATTTATCACCAGTTCGGAAAGCAGAATCTACCGAGAAGTCCCGGCAAGAAACTCTGGTAGTCACTCTTTTCTTTTCCAAGTTTGTTCTTTAAATACAAATAAAATTAAATTGAATGGCCTGTGAGAAATATGACATATGACAGCCACGTATCCTTAAATTATTTTTTAATCATTCCATCACTAAGAGGCGGTGTTTGACTTTACTACTTCTAAAAGTCTAAGCAAACTTAAGGTTGCGTTTATAAATTTTAGCCTAAAGAGAATGAAATAGGATTTTAAAGTTTGTTTAAAAATCCAACATTTTTTAAGTATACTTTATAAAAAACTGGAACTTAAAATTTAGGTTAGAAACAAATATAAAAACATGTTTCGTCATTTATAGAAAATCAATCCCCCCCGAGGGTAAATAAGGGATGAAAGTTTGTATGAAAATCTACTTATTATGTTTATTTCTACCCAACCAATGCCGGGTCACTAAAGCCAATTTATAATATACTATATTGAATATACACTAAGACCGGTGGCCACAACTAAGGGAATTTAATGACTTTTACTGTTATTTTGCTCATATTCAAATACCGTTGTAGAAGGTTACTGTGTATTTATTATGTATATTAGTTATTACAAAAGAATAACCTTACAACGAAGCATTCTACAGATTTTTCACTATGCGTATGTGGTATGGAATTAATTTTGACATTGCTTAAAAAAAGTTCTCAAAAAATTAATTCGATTTGACAAGAAACTGAATATATAATAGGAATTTCTAGGCTGTATTTATAGCTATAGTATTCGCAGAGCTAAGTCCATGTTGACTAAATCGGTGACTTACTAAAATCCTTTGACATTCATTGAGAAATATAAATCGTAATGTTTTAGTAAAGTCTTAGCAAACTTAAAGTTGCGCCTATAAATCTCAGCCTAATTAGAGTCAAGTAGTTCTGTGTATTGGTAACTGTCTACTGAAAATTAACTTGCTTTTATAAAATTATCTAAGTTTTTGTTACAAATGAAATTATGGATTTAATTAAGAAAAATCTTGTGCAACCAGCGTAACTTTTATAGCGCTATATGAAAATTAATTATTTAAGTAAAATGTATATACATTAGCATTTAATTTTGAATATGTTAGTAAAAAGTAATAAAAATAATTATAAGATATTTTTTTATATTTAAACTGCTGCTGCTCCTAAAAATACTAATTATTGCACTTTATTGCTGCATGGTCTGTCGCATACTGGATATCCGAATGGAATTGTATTAAAAGTATCTTTTTAATTTACATTCCTATTAAGACAATAATAAGATACCAAGACAAGATACCACAGTACACAAGTATAAAGACCGTCATAGTGGCTCGCTTCGTCCTGTTGCGTGTCGGGATCTGCTTGTTAACGTTCAGTAAGTCATAAACCTGGAGAATGTCAGTAGAATTTCATCCTTTGATAGTAGCTGTCTTTCTTGGTCAACACTGTAACGTGCCATCAGATGTACTGAAGACACACTAGTATAAAAGGAAGGATTATTAAATATACAACAACTATATATTTATAATACATGCATCATTATTAAAAAAAAATATTGATAAAATAATCAATCTAAATTTATTTTTTATAAAAAGACTCTCTCTTGATATAGCGCACAGGACTCGCCGAGCAAGTTAGCTTGTGCTTCCTAAACCACGGACTAATTATGAAAAACGGAATATCACTTTTGAGGGAGCACAACTCTACAACGCGTTACCCTCCTGCATTAGAAACGCGAGCTCGCTTGGCATATACAGAACGAAATTACTACAATATATTAAAGATAAATACTAACAAATATGGTTCTGTATTTGCCAAGTGAGCTCTTAGTATTTTACTGTTCCAGATAGTTTTTAAACAAAATGTTCTCATATAAGTAATTTTGTATCTTAATGATAATAAACTCTTTGAACTGAACTGAAAAAAAAACTACAGATATCAATACCTATATATGATATATGTTGTGTTATATAGCATGCATATCTTGAGTAATTTAATGCATATAAACAACAACTTACGATGTGTGAGGCTGAACTTAGCTCAGTAAGGAACAATGTTACGTTATTAGTCTTTAATAAGCACCTAGATACTTTCAGTAAAATTTTCGTAGGCAGCTTATCCACAAGTTATTTAAATTTTTTTTTTTAAAGTATATAAAATAAATCTCATACTCTAGAAAATTAAATCATACCAAAATAATTAGAGATATCAGTAAATAGTATAATAATATCGCTACAGAATGACACTATGCATTTATTGATATGTGGTTACGATCTTGTAAGAGTTTCTTCAATGATAAGCTACTTAAAGTTGGCTATGAGAATTATCTGTATATTTTTTTAGAAAAATTTAGAACTATAAAGATAGACAGAGCTTTAAAATATTGCTTGTATTTCGTGGGTGGCGTATTAGTTTATAAGCACCTATGCTTATAAACTAATACTTTTAACGGATACTAACTAACGGGTAGGTTCTTTAAAAAAATACATTCAATTTTTCTTACATTGCATATGCAAAATTTTAATTCCATGGAATCACTATATTATCATTGTCATTAAGCATATTCCCGTAAGTAATTTACGAGGTATTAATATAAATTCTAAAACTAATTTGAACAATTTTTAGAATATTATCAAGGTTATTATGTAAGAATAACCGTTGCGCTCTAGTGCCTGTTCACACGAGCGCAACGTAGTGGCACGCGACTGTTCATCTCTACAGAGTATATCTACATAGAAAAACCTAGGAAATATACTCGTGGCTCTTGAGTGATGCTGTTAATGGTTAATATATGAGCTTCCGCATATAAAATTAACTATCATCCATCAGTACTAAACAATCCATACGTGACCTTACATCATTAGCCTGTAAAAAGCTACACAAAACGCAATTGACCGTAAAAGCACGCGCCAGTATTGCGGTTCTGTAATTAATTAATTATAATGATTCATTAAGTAGTTATGAATGATAAAGCCTTATTTTAAGTAAAATTTAAAATGCCATTAAAAATTAAACCTTTTAATTATGATTGCTTTTAAAAATACTTACTATTATGTGCTAAGTTGTCAAAATTGATAAAGAATTCCATCAGTATTACTAAGGGAAATCTGTTCTTCTGTGCGTAGTGCCTGGCGCGCTGCCTGAGAGAGAGGTTATGGATGGGTGTGCTCTTTATTCCAATCCCTCTCAGAGAGGTAGCCTCAAAATGGCTTTTCGCTCCCCGGGCGTTTCGATGAATTTGGTTTCCCAAGTCAGGGTGGAGCGATTAGAGGGACACCCCGGGGTTTTTAGTCAGTAGGAGACTAACACAACGGGGTTGCTGCCCTCACAGTAGACCTGATGTTCCTATGCAGGATTTTCCCCCGGGATAAAAAAAAAGATAAAGCTGTTCTCCCCAAACTGCACCCCCCTGAGTTCGAACGTAAACCCGTGTGTTCCGTGGTAGATTACGAGTCCGCCTCTATGGCCCGGCGGCTATGCGGCAGTAGGTGTACCCGGGAGTTTTTAGTCAGTAAAAGTCTTAAACACCGGAGTCGCCGTCTTCACGGCAGTCTTGAGGGTCCATGAGCATTTTTTATTGTTAAAAAAAAACAGGTGAAGCTCTTAAATCAACAATACCTTTTGATTGTGTAATAAAGCTTACTGAAGACTGATTCCATTTATATGGACAAAGTTTGAATCACGCTAAGCGGAATTAGTCAAGTAAGTACTTAATAACTTATCAAAATACAAATAATATATCTCATTGAAATATTTAGAACTTCGGAAAGCAGAAGTATGCTTCAAGTATTATATATTTAAGTATGGCTTTAGCGGAGGTCGGATGTCAGACAACGGTTCCCCTACAAAAAGTGGTATTTTAGTGTCAACGATCTTTCTTTCCTGTTTAAACATTCCGAAGCTCCAATGTATACTATCAATGTCCAAGAAATTTAAATTAGGATAGACCTGTTTTGTCGGAATTCATCTATAGGTTATGAGACTTTCTCTTTTGTTTGTATAGGCAGCTAATGTACCGTTACTATTTTTTATTATATTTCCAATTATTATTTTCCAAATCATATTATAATATGTAATAGCATTGTTTTCGTCCGTGTTTTTTAGTATTTGCTATTAAGTAAGTACCTAGCTTTAAATTTATAAATTATTTATTTAGTCTAAACATATGAGTATAGAGAAAATGTTTGATATGTGAAGTTATCATGAAATCAGACAATAATTATCCATAAAAACTTTAGAAAAATGTATTTAATAATTAAATCATTTTTTAAAACAATGTTTGGTAAGACCACGTTACTCCTATTACTACTAACGAGGTGTGGTGGTTATAAAAAAAAGTTAGTGAATCGCATATACTTAGTTCTGAATACTTTGGAGTGCAGTGCTGATTTCAGAACCCTTTTTTTGTTAACCCGGTGGAAATCCCTACGGACCGTCAGGGGAGCGGTGAGGGCCGCTCCCCCGGTGTGTCGGACCTGCCCCGACTAAAACCACCGGGGTGTTCCTTCTCCCGTCTGCCGGATGCTAAGGGCAAAGCCGAGCCATCTTCCTCGGCATCCGGCGACGTCCGGCCTTGTTCGGGCCTCATCTACTAGGCTGTTAAATATTCGCCGCCCCCCGCGTACACCTAACACATTTCGGGGGGAAGTGGTGTAGAGTGCCATCCCCCCCTCGTCTCCTTGATTTGTCATAGGAGCGGTGTCCGGGAACACATCGCAGACCGCTCACGCCTGGATCTGGGCGACGCGCTCCCTCAAGCGCGCCGCCCGAATGTGATTTCAGAACCCTTCGGTTTGATATGATTTCAACTTCATATAGTTAGTATATAGTGGAAAATTTCAATCAATATTGCTAGATATAATCTTTTTTTTAATTCTTAATGTAATAAATCGCGTATCTTTTTCAATAATCAAAAACAATACATTTTTTTAAATTTAAAAATATTAGATCACTAATTAAAAGTATTTATTATTATACGAATAAATGCCACTTTGAACAAACGTGAACATGAGAAAAAATGGACAGGTTCTTTTTCTAAGTTAACTGATGACGATATAGTGCTTCGAGATAAATCGAATACGATTTCGATAATCGCAATTACCATGTTTTTACTTATAAACAAAACTACTTCGTTTTCCAGTTCGTGAGATCCTGTATAACATCTGTATCAATACTTAGATAATATTTAATTAACCTGCAGTTACCGTGTTGGGCAAATCGTTAATAACTTTAAAAATATTTTATTCAAATAAACTATGCTTTTTATGCATTTGTTGCGTCAAGATTATTGTGTGTAATAATAAATGCATCACGAATAAAAATTTGTGGGAATCTGAATTTACATGCTATTATTTATTTAATTAACAGAGTTAACATTTTCTTGTACCTAGATAATTACCTAATTATAACTTACTGCTGAAGGACAATATAAGTAATTTACTAGGAACTAAATCAAGAATAATCTGTTTTAAGAATTAGCGATTAGATACTTTTGATTTAATAAAAATGAAAATGTAAAATAATAAAAATCAAAACTAGAATACTTATTTAGTTCAACTTTAACAACTATTGAACATTATAATTTAAGTCCCGAAGTAAGACATACTTTACTTATCTAGTAATAAAGGAAATAAGTCAACTCAATCGAAGTATTTTCCAAAAAAATAAATAAAAATTTGATGATTTACTTGTCTTGCTAGCATTGTCCCGTAATTATTTTAAAGTCACGCGTTAGATTTTGGCAGTTGCGAAGACGTCCGATGTAGGATATAAGATCGCGAGTGTAATTTGTCGTCCGACAGCGCTGCGCAGTCGTCTACATCGGACTCCTTAACATATAAATGCATATTGAGCGACACAACGCGACCTAGAAGTCGTTGTTGGGTCGCAGCTGCCGAATTGCGTCTGTCTGAATCTGCCGACTACCTTAACACATACATATATTTGATTGATCTTTGTGATTGGAAGTCATGGACAATAATTACTTTATAACGATTATGTAACCATTCGGTAATATAATTACATCACAGGTCGAAATCAAGATTATATAATCGATTTAAAATCCGTAGAGCTTTTTTATAATACTTATAGCAAATAACTGCTTAAAAAACATGCGCAGAATCACGATTAAATGGTAAATGAATCATATACTGCCCCTAAAAAACGTACCCTATACTTATTGGTATTCAACATTTACTGCACTCTTTTTACTTGCTTATTAAATTTTAGTATTTCTTATAACGTTCAGCATTAAATTGTATTAAATATTTTTGTATTATTTTGCATGTACAAGTAACGTAATTACCTCAGCGATTCAAAACATGGACTGTAGATAAAGAGGGCGTGGATTCTTTAACAGAGGCAAAATAAGTTGAGTTATGTGAGGTGAAATAAGAAATATTTTTTTATGTATGCATTAAAAATATTTTACATTTTGATATATTACGCATTCTGACATTAGACATTATAATAGCACATAATTATGTTATTTTTTCTGTTCCATTGTTATGAAATTGTGACGTAAATTCTGTTATTTCAAAATATATAGAAACTTCGTTGTGACGTATTAAGAAGCTTCTGGAAACGAATAATTTCGTTTTTTACTGATTGTATACGCTTTACGTTGAAATTACAGAAGCTACCTTGACGGAACTTTCACAGTTTGGATACAATTATGTTTTCTAACATAAAAACCTGCAATATTATATGCCACTGATAGTAAGTTACTTAAAGTAAGTAATCTTTCACAATACGTCCTATGAATAAAACTACGAAGTAGCGATATCGACAAGTGTTATGAACGTGTTTGTAGTTATGCCTTGTTACGTGTAGCGGAGAAGTTTGCCTTGCACTTGGCATCGGTCGGCGGCGGTCGGTTGTGGCGCGTCTTCAGTGCAACAGCCGGCCCTGGGAACCAAGAAAAGTGTTGCCAGCTCAAGATAAAAAAATTACCCTAACATTTTGTTATACAGTAACCTACACTGCGCTTAGTAGTAATTACAGTGAAATTCAAAACCAGCGGCGATCGCCAAAACACGTGAATTTAATGATTGTCGTTGTCATCATGCCGACTTATTTAAGTATACTACGACTAAAGATACAATAAAAGTTACGTAGTTTAATAGGTTTCAATTGATTAATCTGCCGTTGTCTTAGCCATATTAAAACCCCTAAATTTGTGGAAAACCGTTATGTTCGCATCACTGGCCAAGAGCGGCCGCGCTTTGAACCGGGTCAGCAGCTAATACATAAACATGGTCCGGTTTATTTATTTAACTGCCTGTGTATTATTAATTCAATGTTTACTTCTAGATCTTACTTTTTTATTGTTAAAAAAATGCAATTATTGCCCTTATATAAACTCAGCTCAAGTCTTCGTTCACGTTAATAATGACAATATACTTTTAAACTGAACATCGAGGTTTTAAATGTATTAATTACTAAATATTAAAGCTACTACGTAGCTTTATTTTTTGATCAAATTTTTTGTTATTATAGAATGGTAATGATTTTCTTTAAATTCATTTTGAGAAAAGCGAATTTTTCTGTTATGTAGATATGTAATATTCTTACAAAAAATTAAATTATTTTTTGTAACACAAAAGCATTAATCGTAATCTACGTTTTAAAATAAGGATGCCATTTTAACTGACGTGGACTTTTCCTTAGTACGCAATTCTAAATACTATAGAGAATTTAAGCTTTGTTTCAGTATATTTCAAGTAAATGTAATTAAGCTTGCAATAATAAAGAGACTGTAAATAAATCACCATGTTTATTCATTTTCTTGGTACGAGTGTTGTAAAAGAGTGAGTGGTCTTTAACTACGATTCTAGACACTATTATACTAATGAAATATTTCCCGTTTAAGTTAGAAAATATTTGTAGGTTCGATTCGGTAATTGTTGCATGATGAACGTACAAATAGACAAAATGAATAAAGTAATAATAAGAAAATCAAAAAGGTTTTTCGTTTCAGAGCTTCTAAAATGTCTCCAATCAGCTTTTTAAAATACCTTGAAAAAACAGAATTAACCTGCGTTGTTATTTTATAATAGGAAATAATACTAACTCGAAGTTAAATGAAGAAAGTCTCCAGTGTAAAATAATTCATATCAAGGTGTAGGCTATATATAACACGTAACAACTATGATGATCTAAATAATTATGAAACCACTAGGTAGTTAACATTTGTAAGAAATGCGAACAAAGTATGTATTTGTATAAACTGAATATAGAGTAGCAGTGATGATTTAATTATAAAGATATAAAGAACTATTGATACAAGGACAGTGTTTATTAAGAGTGGGTCAGTAGGTTCTTTTGGTTTACCTCTCTCCTTCATTGTGACTTGAAATATAATGTGTGCGTCATAATATATTATTTATATTCGTATCAATTACGGAGACATTTAAAAACTTCTAGTAAAAATAGCACTTAAATCTAAAAATACATAAAATTATTGTATAATATTTCTAAGATGTACTTGTAAACTAGATATGGAACTTATTGTTACTTTACAAAACAGTGTCAATATGAAATTATAATTATTCATATTGTTACGACAGTGGCGAGTTATTAATGTAATTAATATGTGATACTCCATTTAATACGGAACAGCTATATAGAAAATTTAAGAAAATAGGGGCGCACTTTTTTTCAACCATGATTCATATTGATTATTAGTAAAAATGAGATTACTTAATTGTTTTTTTTTTAGGTTAACTATTAAGAAATGTGAGGTGTCATTCTGTCTACCCACGAAGGAACACTCCGCTTTGTTAAATAGGAAACCTTTTAAATAGTTATGTAGAAAAAAAAATAATTATATGTGCACATATAACTTACATATCTGTATCATATTGAATGCTGCAGGAACTTTCTATTACAAATATAGGATTGAACCATTTCCGAAGATTTCACTTTTTCACAAGTACATTTAGCACTTCAATATTTACATATAATTATAGCATATAATATAAATAATAAGGATAGAGCGCAGTTAGTGAACTTCTGAAGATATGCTAACAAAACGGGCAACTCTCGCGTATGCGCTGTATTTTTTACTGAAACAATCAACATACCGATGTGTTTAGCACATTTTACAGACAAGACAGACCACTTTTTAGTGCCTCGTTTTGGAACTAATCGATATGATGATGTCCTAGCCGGGTTCGGCCACGGCGACTGTTTCAACACCGATTAAGAAAATCGAGGTCCAGTTTTCGGAAACAGCCAATTGCGCAGGAGATATTTAAGTGCATAACTGGACACGTTGCCAGAAAAACACTCTCTCGTCTGAGCTCCCTCGGGCCCGATGGAATGGAGAACCAGTACGATCGGGAGGGAGCGGAATGCAGGTTTGGTCGAGTTATCCTTCTCTGAACACCTGGTTGAATTGCAGTGTTAAAGGGATACCTTAGTCGCCTTTTACGACACCGCGGCAAGAAGAGGGGAGTGCTATTCTATTCTGCCGGCAGCCACCACGGCTAAATCGATATGATGTATTATATTAATACAACCTATTTCGAAAATTCTAGTTATAAGCAAAGAATCCGGAAATATCCGTCTGAAATACTAAACAAAAACTTATTTAGTTATTGTCGCTATACTGTTATTATCATAAATTATATATCAATATAATCATACAACAATATCTTAATACTTAGGCTGAGATTTATAAACTAAACTTTAAGTTTGCTTAGATTTTACTAAAACACTAAAATTTATATTAGTCGATGTCAAAAGATTTGGTAAGTCTCCGATTTTGTCAAAACGGAACTGGCTCTGTGAATACTATGGCTGTAATCAAGTTACTATTATATTATATTCAGTGTTTTGTCAAAACGAATATATTTTTTCAGAACTTTGCTAACCAAAGGCGAAATAGCGTCTATAAATCAGCCTAAGAGTGAAGAATTTGTTTTTACAGGAATTTTGATAATTTGAGCGGAGATTAATTAAGATTTAATTGCCTTAGAACTTGGTGGTTCTCATATTATTTCATAGTACAGTCTACAGTTTATCTTACTCAATTATCTATGTTACAATATAGACTAAGGCCTTATCCTTCGGAATAAATATTACTAGATTTTATTACAGACGTCAGCAATAAATACACTGCAGGCTCTCACAATGCCAGGCTTTTGACCTGTCCGGGTTCAACGCTCGCGAACGACGTGGCTAAGGTCTGGACCATGCTAATTACGATGTGGTTTACTTATGAACATGTTTAATCCTGGTTTAAAGGACAAGTGTAATGGGTCATCTAAAAATACTCAAAGCATAGTTTTATTAATTAAATAAGCTAGATGTTAAGCAATTCAAGAGGGAGCATACGAGCATATCAAACCAAGCAAAAATTTCTCCTGCGCGAATTAGATTATTTTAAATTTTAAAAATAATCTATGGTTTCATTTAACAAAAACGTATATATTATAGAAAGAATAGAGAGTGAATATATACTAGGCACATTAATTAAAAGATATTAAAAAAGTCCCAAATTTTCAAGAGGCTGGTATTTTGAGGGAAATGGTCGTACAGAAGTTAAAAAAGGAGGTTTTAGATTCCAGTGTCTAGTATTTAGTTTTAAATTTTAACATTATTACACGTGCAGGATTTTTAAGTAATCGTAAGAAAAATACTGGATGAAAAAAAGTTTCTCGTCTTCAAATTGATCTATGCACATATCAACACATAGTAAACATTATAAAAGTTTCTGTTCAAAAACCATAAACATCATTGCTGGAGCTTATATCGTCCCTTAGCAGTTCGCAGTACGAAAAAAGAAGAAAAACTCACGATACTATGCGAAATATCTGGTTAAAAAATTTCATTTACTAAAATTTAAGTGGTGTATTAAACTTTTCTAAAGTAAATGAGACCGTAGTCCAAATATAGTTTAGGAGTAAAATACTGCTTTAAGGGTTTATGACCTAAAGTAGGCAGATTACATCGTAAAACTTATGAATACATTGGTGATGTGCATTCTACAGAATATAAGTATCGTCCTGGCTAGACTGGTTTGATATATCATTTAGACGACTTCATAATTTGAAAACACTTTGATAGGATGAGGGCAGGATGTTTGGGTACGTCGAAAGTATCCGGATTCCCAGGTTCGGCGAAAGCGAAGAGAGGGCAGTGCTGGCACCCCGGTAGTTTTAGTCGGGGCAGGTCCGAAACACTGGGGTAGTGGCCCTCACCACTTCCCCTGACGGTCTGTAGGGATTTCCACCGAGATAACAAAAAAAAGGATGTTTGAGTATTACATATACGTGTTGTGGTGTACTGTGTATCAAGTTCCGCTTTGCCGATATTCGTCATATGTAATACAAAAAATATTCTAGGTATATCATTTTGGAAAGTAAGGTCTACTATGAGTCACTGAGTCACAAGAGTAACCTCACTTTTCCTTTCTCATCTTCACCTACTTCCTTAATGGCGTTCCTCTACTAACTACCTCTTTCAAATTTTAGTTATATTTAATGTGACCAATACAAAACCAAGACGATACTATAGCTTGTCTAGTTATTAATGTACAAGGGGCACGCCTTTTGTACTTATCTACAATAACTTAAGGATATGAAGGTTATGTAATCAAACAAAAATAAAAAAATAAACATTTCTTATTATAGACCTGGGAATTAGGAAGAAACATTAGGTAGAACAGATAAAATTACTAGAATTTTAGGTACTCGTATACATTATTAACTAAAACAACAACTGCGTTATACACGCACACACAAAACAAAGTTATAAAATGCTAATACCTAAATAAGCAATACCCATAAGTTAGCACGTCATATAGATATTAAGTTTTTGCATATGCACACATGTGTGTAAAATTTTCTGAACACGATACCTGAGTAGGGCGATTTTTGTATAATTTAGATTTAATTATTGTTACGAAGATATGCAGTAAATTTAATTTAAGAAATTTAAGAATTAATATAATAAATCAAATATTCTATGTATAATTAAGTTTTTGTCAGTTTGTCCTTCCTTTTTTTGTGGGAAACTCAAAATCCTGACCCGTGATTACCATTAGCATAAAAATAGCTCAAAATTTGTTATTAATTCCGTTAAAAACCAAGAATTCAAAAATTTTAATTATTTATCTTCCGTATGCGAATTTTTATTCTAATTGGTAGCCATATGTATGATCTTACAACCATAGTTTACTATATTTATTTACCGATTGATATATTTGTTATTTGCTTTTTTGTTTATGTGCTATGCTCCCTACTGGATTCTAAATCTAACTTGTCTAAGATGAAGTACTAGGATATTAAATTTTGGCACATTATTAAATAGCTTCATAATTTAATAGCTTATTTTATTAAACTCGTATTCTGAAAGAAACCTTCAAATATATATTTATGACAGTTTTGTTCACTGCAACTGTAGCTAGAAGCTGCCGAGTGGTGTCAGCTCATCGTCTTCGCTAGTATTTTAAACTGATTTTAAAATCATTGGATAGATCTTTTAAGCCCGCATAAGAAGTCGAACTTTATTCTAACATTAAATATAAAACATTTTCATGTTCGTTATTTTCATTTATTTACACCTTAAAAAATGAAATTCAAAAATTTGTTAACAATATCCTCTCCTACTTGCCTAATTTTCAATCCTGTCAACTATGTAAGATTTCTTAACGATACTGTGACTAGTACATATTATACATAAACATCGAAAATGAATTGACACCATAGATGGGCAAAATGTAATCAGATTAATCAAAATGATTAACGATTACATTTTACGTTTTTTACAATTAATATGACTACATTTTGCTCATTTATGTTTTAAACACTACAAAATCTTAGATTGTATACACATTTATGATTTCTTAATGTTTTATATGGATTAATTCATGATTACAGAGCAAGAAAATTAAAATTACGACTAGATTTTGTAATCGTTCATCATTAATCAGATTACATTTTGCCCATCTCTGATTGACACTAATAAATACAAGGCAATGTTTTATTTTAAATTTAAAACAAAAAAATAAAAACAGGGTATAACGATTTTATATCAACATAAAATTGATTACATAAATTATTTCGCTCATAATTAATGTGTTAATCTGCGGCTTGTTTGTTTCATAGTTAGTTATATTTACTTTAAGCAATAATTTTTAATCTCAAACTTACATGAGTATACTAATTTGCACTTTTACACTTGTCTTGTTCTTCCAAAAGGACATATTACTTACTTATAGTTTTATATCTATTGATGCGTCATACAGTGATAAATCTAATAAACAAATTAAAAAAAATACATAAAAACAAAACTAGTAGCATTATTGATGATCATTGTCTAGTTAAAGGTTTCTAATTGATATTGAAGAATAATCTAGAATTATCTCAGATCATAATGTATAAAATAGGTACATACAAAACAATTAGCAGGCCGCAACTTTTTATAAATGTAAATTATTTTATTTTTTTTACACTATTTATGCCTAATACTTCAATTGAATACACTTTTCATTTTAAGGTCAAGACATTTCTTTACGCATTTACGCATGAAATTGCAGCAAAAATTTGAAGCAAATTTTCTAACCGTTCACACCACTGAGGTCGTAGACCTCGGCGATTGCAAACACTCGATAGATAAACGGCTATTAAGGCTAATGGCTTAAATTAAGATTCAATTCCATTTTTTAAATTTGCTCAGTACTTCCCGTGACTCAGGTTGAACTCTCTCGCACTCAGGTTTGTGTCACAACTGATTTAAAAAATATTTTTCTATGTAGACCGGTTTTTGTTCGAAAAATTACATTTTTATTACACTACTCCCAAATACTAAATACATTGACCCCAGACCAGAAGGTGGTTCACTAATCTGATTTACATACATAAATAAATAATTTAATTTAATCAAAATACTGCATTATTGTACTTTGATCCTTTTGGAATAAGCGATAATGTTTTAGGTGGATTACTGCAAATATATTATTAAAGCCCCAAGATATTCTAAAAAAAAGAGTACAGTTGCAACAAATGTTTGAATACAACATTTGTAAACTGAATGTGTAAAGCATTCGATAAGTCAAATTATTTTTGAAAAATGTTTACGAACCTACCTATCTTACACACCAATATAATTTGTAGCTACCTCTCTGTTTTGTGAATTGTTACAGTGTGATATATAATAATATAAACACAAACATTAAAGCTAAAACTATTTCATTATCAAGTTCTGGATTTCTTCTAAATGAGAACCTCATTCCAATGTTTTTAATAACTAAATTTTATTATTAACTTACTGTACTCCAACTAATTAATATGCTATCAACTATTATCCCATACCTTTGAAAATCAGTCATAATTTATTATAACTTGTGTCGTAAAATTATCTGTACATATTTATTAGGACATACCTCATATACACTAATAGTAAATCGTTTTTCTTATACATAAGGTTCTGATAATTTTAAGCTCGGGAGCCTATATGTAACATTGAATTTCATAACGAAGAATTAACATCAAGGTTTTAGTTAAGGAAGCATTGCCATATCACGTTACATGTTTATAATTTAGTATTCGTGATTGATTCTACTAAAATAAGATGAAATAATATTGTTTAATTATTTCTCTATTAAAGCTGTTTCTTATCAAACATTGAATATTTTTCAACTTGTTAAGCTTAAAAAAAGTTGTATTTTAGCAAAACAAATTAATATAGCTCGATTAACAAAACAACAAAGCTGTATAAATTATTTAGTTTCAGAAATTGTTTACATAATGCATAGGGAACATTGCCTTACGTTCTTTTATTAAATGTAGAAAAAGATTTTTCGCAACACCTGTAATGTGAAATTAAAAGTACATTTTACGAAATTATTAAAGTACTTACAAATAGGTATCCAATGTTATTAGTACAACAACGTTTATACTTTGAGAGATAATATACATTTCGTATTAATATAGGATATTAAAAAAAAAACTTGTATCCACTAATGAAGTGGGCCAATGACCGCGACCTTGACCCAAAACTTCATTAGCTATCCATGCTTGTATGCATTAGAGACGTACTTACTACCAAATGGACACGAAAGAGTTCATTTTGAGAAAGTAGTCCAAATAATTCAAAACTGTATCGACGGTGTTACAGATACATACCTATTAATACAAGTTTAATTCTTTAGATTTACCTGTTATCATTAATTTTATTTATATTTACACAGATTGGCTTTGGTTTACGTTAAAGTTAATTGAATATTTTACAAGAAGTCTGAATATAATAGGGTGCGATAATTAAACAGGGTATATACGAGTATAACTTTTATAATGTGTCTAACGTCTTCTGAATCTTCAGGTATTATTCAACATATCGATAGGTGAAAGGCTATTTGGTTAAAGCGACATTTTTTAGTAATATAGTAATATATCTTTGGAATCGGTAAAAAACGCTGATTTTGAATATATATTACTATATCACCAAAAAATGTCGCTTAAACCAAATAGCCTTTCACCTCTCGATATAAGGTATTACATCGGCATTTTCGGTAAATTCTGTGGTAAAAAATGCTGAATGGCATGTGAATGTGACTATAGTAATTAATTTTAAACATTTCTTGAAGCTATTATTTGCTAAATTCAGTACGTCCTAATGTGACCCTGTTTTACAAGTTACCAATGTAATTTAATCTGTGTCTTGGTATCCCCACGGCACTGTCTCCGCTCAGCCGCGCCGGCTCTACCGTGAAGTGGCTTGGAGTACCGTTATGTGACATACTCACACTCACTCTTCGACAGCAAGCCAAGCCTTGATACGATCCTGCTTTCTATTCTATTACGAATCCTTCGATCCTGTTAATCATAAAACACTTCTATTGCATCTTATGATGCTTTTTATATGTAAATAAAGGTGGATCGCTTTGAAGGATGTTCTAAAAAATAATTTCAACATAACATGATGTGCATTATTTACGGCTTCTTATTATGTGTTTTTTTTTTATTATATTTTAAAGGATTAGACCTGTATGAAGGCCATAATGAAGCAGCTAATCTTCATCACTAGCTTTAAGAAACTCCTGAATTTCTTAATAATACTCGTTTTATTTCAAAATGACTGTATCAATTATTATAATTTATCGATAACCTGAATCAATATCTATAGGTTAATATTTTTTAGTAACGGTTTCGTAATCAGCCATTATTTTACAATTTGGAGGATCGTTATTCTAATAAAAAAGCTTATTTTTATTGTTGCATATTACCATGTTTCTAAAATAGTTTTTGTCAAATACGAGCTTAGAAATGAAAGTTGTATCATAACTGATTAAAAATCGACTTAATTTTATCGAAAACTTTGTAACTTTTCATGGAAATACCATATATTCAATTTAAAAAAAACTGCATATTGTTGTGATTAAACAGCTTATAATCTTATAACGAACAAAATAGATAAGTCCATAATATGTAGAAAACTTTGAACTCAACGTTTAAAGGAAGATTTAGAATACAATAACGACTGCTGCCATGTTGTTGTATTAATAAACGACATTAACAACAATTATAACGACAACTACACAACAATTAACATTAACACACATTGACATTAACGACAATTAACATAAAAAAATAAAATAAACATGGGCTTAGTATACTGGAATATTGATAATTTGCTCATAATAGCAGCAATCAATGTTACCTGCTAACACTTAAATATTCTGTCTGCATTCTAAGCTTTATATTTTCTTCTAGTAAATTCTCATAACAGTCTTGTTACATTGAATACGAGATCTTATAAGGATTAAATGTAACGTGACTTTATAACAATAATTATTTATTAACTCTTCACCAGCCTTGATATTGTTAACAGCTTTGTCATTAGAGTGTTTTTTTTTTATAAATTAAAGTAGACATTAAATATTCATGTGTCATGGTTTTTTATCAAACTTGTAGTTCGCGTGTTAGACACCATGATTATGAGATTATGACACCTGTGGAGAACGCAAATCTATGAATCATCATCACAGGTACTTGTGTGTTTTTGTTTCATCATAATATATATAATCTGCTATTAGAATAGAGATCATTTCGATTTGTACAATTTTTTGCTCTACATTTATTTCCTAGAAACGTTTTAAATAATAAAAGCACGTTTAGATATAAAATTAAATTAAATTTAATTCTATTCAAATTATTTAGATTTCAATATATAATAATCAACTTTCTCTAGATAACTATCGTTTTTAAACTTCTACAAGTTTAGGTATCTAATAGTAGCAATAAATTAATACAATATAATCCCTATACAAATTCCATAATATAAGCATATTTGTGAGAACTTCAATACTACTATACCTATTACCTACATATTAATAAAATTGACTATGCCAGTTTAGTTTTCGTCACTAGGTAGGTACTCTTTGAGCATCCTAGTATTTATTAGTGTGAATTTTAACTTCGCTTATTCTGGTAATTGGCTGATTTTGGAAAAAAAACAATTGGATTTAGTATTCTACGTCTACTAACAAAAGCAAAAACTATAATCAATTCTTTCCCTTCTAAAATTAATTTAAATAGGTAGCTTTTGAAGCCTGAGCCATGATATCTTTGAGCGAGTTTCTTAACACGATTGTAACAATATTTATTCCTATGTAAATTAAACAATTATTTTATCTTTTAATCAATAATATTCATTCATTACAATACAAATTCATGTATGAAGGTTCTTTTACAAAAAGTTTTCCTGTATCGCATGTAATAGCAATTTAATGTAACAATAAATTTATTACTATAATATACCTATTAGTATTTTATTAATAGTATACATATATCTACATACTTATGATAGAGTTGACGTTAACTAACTAACCATCGTATCAGAAATTAAAATCTAAACACGAAGACTCATTACAAGTCATCGCACCTTGAAGATAATCAAAGAGAATTAATTAAATTACAGTCTATATTTTCGTTTCGCGCTTTACGAAGGCAATGTGATGTTTAAAATCATTTTTATACAATAATTATGTCTAATTGTATTCGCATAGTTAACAGTTAAACCGTTTATTGTCATGTGTAAATTCATTTTAATTCTTGGGAGTGATTTTATCGGAGTTGTAGTGGACTCGCAAAATATGTTGTGAAATGTTATTTAATTTCTATTCAGTTTTTTTTGATAAAAACATTTTTTTTTTACAAACTATCTAAGGCACATCTGAAATAAAGAATAACTTATTTTTGTTTAGTGTAAAATGGTAAATACATTCAGGTTCTTTCAGGAATAGTTTTAAGCGCTTTAAATAATACTTAATAATTAATTAAATAATTAGCTTAAGTAATTATACTTAAATAGAAAATGCTCAATGCAAATGTAATAATGAATAGTTACCCATTGAATGCACAATGCGATGACACGCTGACCGTGGGCCCAATGCAACTGGGCTGCGATAATGGAAACGCTATGTCTTGCACCAACAGGCTTACTAATGACTATAATGATTTCCAATAAAGTTAATTTGTTGTTTGAATGAATTAATCTAAAGTACGAAACAGTAGATAAGGTACTAAAATATAAACTATAGTAGTTTATTGAATACTTTAAAATGTAAATACATTTTCTTATGTATTTTCTTTTATTAGATTAGTAAATCTTTTGTTTTACAACTTCATATTATATTGCTGCTTATCCTTTTTTTTTTTTTTTTTTGTTAACCCGGTGGAAATCCCTACGGACCTTCAGGGGAGCGGTGAGGGCCGCTCCCCCGGTGTGTCGGACCTGCCCCGACTAAAACCACCGGGGTGTTCCTTCTCTCGTCTGCCGGATGCTAAGAGCAAAGCCGAGCCATCTTCCTCGGCATCCGGCGACGTCCGGCCTTGTGCAGGCCTCACCTACTAGGCGGGGGGACGGTTAAATAGTCGCCGCCCCCCGCATGCACCTAACACATTTCGGGGAGAGTGGTGTAGAGAGCCACCCCCCCTCACCTCCTTGATATTGTCATCAGAGCGGTGTGCGGGAACACATCGCACACCGCTCACGCCAGGATTTGGGCGACGCACTCCCTCTAAGCGCGCCGCCCGGCGTATATCCGTGTCACGGAGGAAGGCTGTTGGCGTAGGCCCTCCTCCGGCGTCCAGTCCGAGCTGGGCGGCGGATTGGGTTGTCGGGGGTGGATATTGCCTCCCGATCCCGCTCCGCCGCCTCCTTCACCTGCATTGTTGTCTCCGTGAAGGAGAGGACCGCCTGCCATGCCCTGTCACTACCGACCATCGCGCGAGCGAGTGCCGGCAGTGACAGGTCGCCACCCACCACCCTGATTGCTGCTTATCCAGTGCAACTATTGCCAATGTACATTATCTTGCTAATATTTTTATTTTATTATACGTTACTTATACGTTAACATGTCGAAAGACACATACAATTGCTATTGTATGTGTTAGTTTACTTTTATTTTAGCCCATGGATTACGAGTGCTCTATATTAAATTGCTTCAGTCAATAATAATAGTAAAAAAATAACAGTAAATACAGTTACATGTGAATTTTCAATATAAGTGTATTAGTCGCTTGAAGGTGGTATGCCGACGAAATAACAGTAGCTGACAGCAGCAGCAAGCAAAATGACCGACTTGTTTGGAGCGTGTTTCGACGAAGCAGCAATGTTGCCTGCTATCGCTGCTTCGTCAACATACCGACCGTAATATTACAATATTATCAACACATCATTATTATTTTTTTCATTTCATTTATGAGATTTTATTTAGAAGTACCTAGTTGGCCCAAATGCAAGGTTAATTAAAAAATAATATGACTGTATGTAATAATGTAGGTATCCATGTGTGGCAGCTCGAATGGTCGTAAATTCGTACCCCAACACTTACATCTGTGTTTTACCAGATTTAGTACGGATTTAAACACATCACGTGCTCACCGGTGAAGGAAAATATCGTGAGGACACTCACATGGTATCTAATAGAAATGCCATATGTAAGTATCCTGAAAACGGCAATCAGCTGCGCTACGTATTGATCATTTTGAGCACAACATACATATAAGTGCGCAGTTGAATCAACCATTAATTATCTCTGCTCATCTCTAAAGGGATATAGCGTTACTATATATTATTATTATAAAATATAATATATCGTATAAATATCCTTTAAGATTTTCATATTCGAATGATTTAACAAAGATTTTTTTAAATAAACTCTCTCGTGGGCAGATGTAAATTTAAAACTGCATGGGGTTCTATTACAGTATGCAAATAATAGCCCTATGTAAAAGAACAAGTAGGTAATGCAAACAAGTCGGCCTTGTGGCAGGTGTGTGTGACCTCAACATCTCAAGTCTAGTTGTCCCGGCCTGGTACTTGAGTTATGCTCATTGAAAAGTGCTCCAGACTTTAAAGAAAATGAAACATAATATTCTAGAAACAAAACAAGAGACATCTTTTTGTTATGTCTACTAAATTTTAAGATGAACTATAAATTTAATATATTTTGATAGCTTTTTAAGCATTGTCCTTATATATTATAGTTAATGTAAATTTTATTTTAAACGTCGATTACATTTGCTAGATATTAATATCATTGCAATGTATAATTAAGTTTAAACAGGCCTAATTAAACATACTTAGGCTGAGATTTATAGACGCAACTTTAAGTTTGCTTAGACTTTACTAAAACATTACAATTTACGAGTATATTCAATGAATGTTAAAGGATTTGGTAAGTCACCATTTTTGTCGACAAGGACTTGAAACTGCGAATACTATGGTTATACTCAAGGTCATGGTTATATATTCAGTTTTTTGTCAAAACGAATTTATTTTTCGCGAACTTTGCTAAGCAAAGTCGAAATAGCGTCTGTAAATTTCAGCCTTAATGTAATTAATCTTCTGGTCAATCAAGAGTAGCGTCGTTTTATTATATTCTAGTGTATTGATTATCAAGTATTCTGGAGTACTACAGGCAATTAGACACATCTATACATTTCGTCTAAATAGAAAATGTGACTGGGCTATATATATATATATATATGTATATACTATAGTGTGTGATTTAGATAGATAAATTTTATATAAACTGAAATAATTCTTGAAAAAAAAACTAAATAAGAAATTCTTGTGTGTGTTTTGCACATGTATGTGATTTTTTAGCTATTAAAAGGTACCTACTTACTTAGTAATAAATATGATCAATGCACAAGGCTTCCTTCTTCATGGCTGGTGTAGGTCACAGGTGAAGTTAAATAATAGATAAACACGGGAACTAATTTGTTAGTAGCATTGAATCATTTCGGTACTCGTCACGAATATATCGGAATTATTATTAATTACAATTTGTTGTTTATTTTTTAACGGCACTTTGTTAAATAATTACTAAAATCATTTGTAATTCCACATAATCATGTACCTACGCAAAATTTGTAATTGTAAATTGGAAATATTTACCTATTAAAGCTAGATTCATATGTGTGAAATTAATAATATATAACGATTTTTTTATTTTTAAATATGAATCCTACTTTAGTTTTGAGTCTGAAATTCAGCGGTCCCATGGTGTAATGGTTATCACTCTGGACTCTGAATCCAGCAATCCGAGTTCGAATCTCGGTGGGACCTAACGTTTTAAAGTAGTTATATCTTACTGTTTAAAATTTATTGAACAATAAATTCCGTTTACTAGTATTTTTCGCTAAATAATAACTTATTATTTTCTGAATTTGCATAATAGCTTCTGCAGTTAACTTATCCTCCTTTGCTAATGTAATTTTATAATATTAAAAAAAAATATTGGCTTTATAAATATGAACAAAACAGTTGATCAACAAAGGACTACAAATTTATAGAATTTCGAACCATAGACCATGATTAAAATGGCCCAAATGTTATACATCTTTAGAATTATATCAGAATCCTCATAACTTTATTCTACTAGGAAAGTACAATTGATTTACTCAAGAACCACCCACAAATACATAAGAGAACACAATTAAAGATACGATCTCCAGATTCGCATGTCTATTTAATTATGTTCGTGCAAAAATCTACTTTGGTAGTAATTATTTACTAAAGATTGTACCGACTGCGACTGGAGCACCACGTTCATATGTGTTCTCGTTGGCTTAATTACGGGGTACTTACTCTGGATCACAATGCAGTTTGAGCTGGTTTAAAAGCTCTTGTTATGCAACCAGTCGTTTAACGAGAAACCTAATTACGATGTAAGTTGGCTTTTCAGCTAAAATAAAAACTGTTAATTGTGTGTTTAAAATTCTTCTAAATAAATTTCATTTGGTACTGAAATGTTTCTTTACTTGATTAAAACTATTCTATCTAATAAGCTGTTAATCACCAAAAGCATCTTCGAGAAATATATTTTTAAATGTATTAATAACTGTATTAATAATAATTTTATAGGTTGCTAAAAATAGACCACAATAATAACTTTTTATATAATTATAATCGCTGGTACTAAAAAAACAGTACAATATATGTGTACGTATTTATATATTTTTATTATTATTTCCTTCTTCTTTCCAATTCTTATGTACTGGTTAAATGGTAAATTAACACAATATAATTTAACTAAATATGCTGTTTATTCAAGTAAGCAAACTTATTCCTCACTAGATGCCGCTTTTCTCAGTTACAAAGCTTTCTATAACATTTGAACCCTGAACCCTTTGACGAAATAGACAATATTATAGGAGGCGATCGTAACTCAAACATCCGCTGGTAGATGGATCTTCTGGTTTCTTTTAATTTATTCCAAAAATTTAATTTATAATAAATTAAAATCTACTTTACTAAGCTGTAATATTTTTAGAACAACCATTTTAAATGCATTTCAAGCATAGTTTTGCAATCCTGTTTGTGATGTGTGCATAAAATGTATGTATTGTAATAAAAGTAAAAGATATCATATTTTGTAATAAAAGTTTTCAATCGTTTTTATTTAATATATTTCATATTTTTTTCATAAGCATTTTCTTAAATAATAATTGCAACTTAACATTAAGTTAACACTTTGTAAAAGCAAAGCTGTCTTCGAGTCGACGTTTTTAGGGTTTAGTTTAAAAAACGTGAAACCTTTTATAACGACTGTTTCTACGCTATTTCATTCCATTATATACAAAAAATGAAGTTTTCTTCATTTTCATGGTTTGAACTTTTTATGGATACAATCTCATGGAAAATAGTTCCGTTTTCGGAATATGTAGGAAAAGGTCTTGTTTGATTTAAACCCTTTTAATTAATTTGTTAATTTTCTATTTGGTGTTAAATGGTGGAAAAATGAAATTGCCCCCAAAATACTTCTAAATTCTACCTTACAAAAGAATTGGTGAAAATATAATTTTTATATACTTTTAGAATATAAACCACTTCAATTGTATTTTGAAAATTCACTATAATAATCGTCGGTCCCATGGTGTAATGGTTAGCACTTTGGACTTTGAATCCAACGATCCGAGTTCAAATCTCGGTGGGACCTAGAGGTGCGCAGCTCTTTCTCTGCGTTTATTTTTGAGTATATAATTACTATTATTATAAAATATTTAACGAGGTCAAGTTATGTTATCTCTAGATATAATAAAGTTAAAATGTTTCTGTATATTCTTCTTACGAAGACAGACATATTTCCATTTTTTCTTAATTTAGGGGTTGTTTTCAGGATTGGTTGAAAGAAATCGATGTTTCTATAATTTAAACAAAGCAAAGCAATGTGTTGCTAAAATTATCATGAGTAACGGTAATAAAAATGGTCAATTTGCGCTTGTATGTCCTGCCATTGTAACAAAATTGATTACTGTTCTTGTATTGCTGTTGTACGCAATAAAAGATTCCTCAAAATGCTTTTCGTCACTTATCAAGATCTATTTAAGATTAGATTGAGAATTAAAATCCGTGCCCAGTTTTGAATCTAGACCATTCATGTTATCTATGCATGAATGCCAAATTATGGGCAACTTACGATCTTAACTTAAATCTTAAAGCTTAAGTTATGTATCAGGACGTAAGCTTTTAAGACTTTCCATTTTGTTACTGATGCGATTGTCTTGAAGAAGGTGTGATTAAATGCAGACATTATCAGATGAAGCAAGACGGGGAGTTTATCTCAGAGATACAGCGCACCGTAGGCAATTTCTATAGGTATAATACGTATATCTATTGCGTTCCCAGCGACATCGAATCAATAATCGCGGTATGCCAATACAAAAATACCCGTTCGTTCATTCACATAGCTGCACTATTTGGTAAAATTATCGAAGAGTACTGGTTTAACTAATTTTAAAATATGACAATAACTAAACTGACGACGAGTATAATTGACCATTTATTTTCTATACACTCCAAGAGAGATTTGATTAGATTATAGTATCATGAATGTACACTCAAATAGACTATTCTTTTTTCATTCACAATCTTTCAAAATCTGATTTTGTTCAAACCTCAGTCTTATATTATTTGAATCTAATATCACACATGACGCGAGATTGAATTATTGTGAATGCAAATAAATCGAAAATAAATTACAAAAATTGGCCTCCAGAGCAGAATGTTTTTAGTGGCTATTATAATACATATATGATTTTTGTATTTCAGAGTGAATACAGATTCGCGGGCGGGGGATATCCCCTAGCAAGAGAGACTAGTACGCGCAGTAGTGGTCTTTGCTCCGCCGCTCTAGTGGGAGGTGCTCTTTTTGCTGCCGTCACAGTCCTCGTTGTAGCAGCACTTGCGTTTTACATGGGAGCTCTGAGACCAGATAATGGGGAACGTTAGTATTAGTATAATACAAATTTATCCCAGTGTTTATGCTGTCCCGCAAAGATAACTGGATATACGAGAGTGGATCTCGAAGCGCAGTAGGCAGAAATAAGTCATTTTAATGGAATTTTTATCCACGTACTATATTGACACGATTCTATCCAATACTAAGGACACTCCGCTTACTGCTGTTCGGTTAGTATCCCTAGGTTACGTGGAAGGTTAAAGCTATGGAAGCAAACAATAATAACCCTTAGCTTAGGTTTTAATCATGAAGTTCTAAACCGAGACAAACCGACAATAAGAGATAGGATAGTGCAATAAAAAAACATATTACCATACTGACAGTACGTGTCTCATAAAAATCTAATATAGAATTCAAAGTACTAAAAGTCCTCTAGAGCAGAGAATCTTTAAGCATTTAAAAAAAAATGTATTTGATTTGTAATTAGTTTCATATTACGAGCTTTTGCATCACAAATTATTATTGAAGAAACTTAATTACTACACATTTCATTATAATTTAAATAATGAAAATAGTCAAAATATCTATTACATACAAATAAGTATTCGAAATGTAAGTGTATTCACCGAAACATACAACAAAAATCGCTAAAAAGTAGCAAAATATGAAACTTGAAATGGTAATAAATACTAAACTGGTACTGGGGATGTCAGCCGGGACAAAATACAAAACCGATCTGAAAGCTAGGATCACAGCAGTCCTGACACTCAAATCGGGTTAATCCCGGTGAAATCAGAATATGTAGTAACCCTAATCAAGTACCAACCACTGCCAAGCTACTGTTAATAGTTATAAATAAGTAATTATCGAAATTGTTTGCTTATTTCAGCAATGATATTATTTGAGGGCACATTAAGAGTGACACGTGGAGACGTGTATGGGGGTGCTCCTGGCAGCCCGGCGTGGCGTGAACGAGCGCGCCGGTACGGGGCATCGCTACGACAAGTATTTTCAGCCCCTTCGCCCCTTCGTCAAGCATTCGCTGGGGCGATCGTCACAGGGTTTGGTGACCGGCGACTCGATGTTCATTTCAGATTATACCTTGATAGAAGAAAAATACCAAGGCAAGTGTAAAACTATCTAGAGAATACATTTCTTATTGATTTTACTAAAATTTACCTTCCAACGTTTCCTATATATTCCATGTACCACTGTAATTCAGACTTATATTTGTCCACACGCCTGTGTTTTCCCACTTATATACATCAAAATAATATTTATTCTCGAATATGCTCATTTCTTTTATCTGCCATTATATTAGTCATTAGATAACTATTGATTATACATTAATAAATTATATTATCTTACTTTTCAGTTCCGTTGCAAATATAGAAGAGGCTTTGAAAAATATTTTAATCCAGAATATTAATTCAAAACATTCTTCATTTGGGCAAATTAAAATAGATACATCTAGTATTGTAATCAAAAGAGACTTAGAGCATACATATCATTCTGAATCTTATGTTAAGGAAGCTTTGAACGAAAGTATAGCAACAACAAATCAAAAACAGTTAACACCACAAAATGGTAACGATAAAACACTTCAGACGAGAGTGGGTGTTGTACGGAAGACCACTGTAAAGCCTAACCATCCCTCAAAGAAACATGATCCAGATGAGCCAGATATTGACACGGAAAATATTCCAGTGGTACAAGGAACCTTTCAAATAACTAAGACTGAAGCTGATATTACAGAAAATAAACAAAATTCTAGTCCCATCCGTCATGATGAAAAGATTCACAAGACAGGATTAAAAACTACAACAAGTACTAAAGCACCCATATCTAGATCTACTGTAAAAGCTACTACAATGAGCAGGTCGTTTAGTAGTACTATCAAATCTCGACCTTTTACTACAACCTCATCGTTTAATGCAAAGGCAAAAACAGAACCAACTACAAAAAAAGAAATTGAGAAGACTACAAAAAAATCATTTACAACGGTTATTTCATCCACAACATCAAATCCTACTACTACAACAGTTCAATCAACTACAAATAACGTATCACAAATATTATTAGACCTTTTAACAAATAAAAATCACTACAAGGATCTACCTAAAATAGATACCTTATTTACTGTTCCGCACATAATAGATAATGAACCGTGGAGACCAATAACTCAGCCTTACTATGAACCAGTCAATGAACCGACGCCCACTCCGGAAATAGCCGGCAGCATTAATGCCGAAGATAGAATGGGGGTTGCAGAAGTTGTAGAAGATATATCTTTATTAGAAACTTTACTATCCCCAGATCCTCCAACATCACAAAAAGAAAAATCTACACTTCGACCAATAAGTTTATACAGAGTTGATTCAAATTTAGAAGCTGATGTCTATGTACCAAGTCCTATTTACACTAGTTTCACCCTACCTACATTTGCTCCGCCAATTAAAGGTATGGAAACATTAGGATCTAGTTATCCAAAACCACATCCCATACCAGTTGATAAAATTAGTAGTGTTGTTGAATTCAATGATAATGCCAAGTATGATGATCAAGATGATGGTAAACCCGTTGAGAGACCTCCTAAAGAAAAAACAACTTCAGTTTCTCTTAATGTATTAAACTGGGACCAACAAGACTTAAATGATACAAAAAAGATTAATATAGGTGAGGGGTCCATTCTAAAAAAACAAAATATTTCTATTGCTAGCTCTACTACCGTCCGAATTGCAGATAATGAAAATACCGTTTATACCCCTTCTCCAGCATCGTCAACAACAGGCACTTATACTATTTCTCTGAATACTTCTACAGACAATTTAGATTTTGAGCCAACTACTTCGATTATTACTAGTACTATAAAAACCAATATAAAACATCAAAATGATTCTCGGAAAGAACATTCTACGAAGCGTCCTAATGATAAAGTATCCATTATTCCAAGTACTAGTGCTCCATATCATACATGGGAACTAGTTAATACATCTACAAGTGATAATGACACGTTTAGTAAAACATCGCCAGAAAAATATTACAACGAAACTTTGCAAGCTATAATAACTAGAAATGATGCGCTATTCCCAAACACAACACCAAAATTTACAAGCAAAGTGTCTATTTTAAGGAATTTTACTGACATCATCAGAAAATTCTCAGAATCGGAGTCACAAAATTCAGAAAAAAAATATGTGCCAATAAAAACTGATATAGTTGAAGATCCTCCCAAAATGACAGGATCGGTAGAAGTAGTACCAGACGAAGAAATCGAAGTCACGACGGCAGGAATTATTACCTTATTACCAGCTAAATCAAATCTTGGCGTAAACCGACCTTTAAGACCAAGACCTAAAATTAAAGCTGACACACAAGTAGGAACTGAAAATATGCGAGGATTTTTCAGTAATTCAGAACGGCAAGAATTTTTTGACGAAGTTACTACAGAAAATTATGTACAAAAATCAACTAATCAACGTGATCAAGATGGAAATTCAGACGTTGTTACATCCTTAGACAGTGCCCCACAGAAACATAATACTTTTTCTACGGACTCAATGGCGGAATCTGTAAGAGTAATGGAAATTGTCGAAGCCCCTCCGAGTGGCAATAGATTACCAAAATCCAGTGAACTTCTCAATTTTCCAAATAATAAAAATGCCAATATACCGGAAGGAACTTTTAGAGTATCATATCATGTAACGGGTAGCGTAAGCAGTAAACAAGCTAATAAGACTCAAACTCTACCAGCATATAGATTAACCTTAGAGCCTGATGTAGTTTTAGAGATCCCTATAAACCAATCAAATACATTGACAATAGACAAATTAAAGAAACTCGCTAGTTTAGCAACTATATCAGATTCTAATAATAATACTTTATTTCCGGCGTCTGGAGCAGTTATTTCAACAAAAGCCATACCATCGAGCTACACATTAAATCAGGCTGGAATAAAAATATTAACAAAGACATTTAATAAAATACAATCATCCAACCAAGAACAAAATAGTTTAGAAACACTTGAGAAGACTCGTAGCAAGCCGATTAAAACTCACATAGTCAAGGATACTAGCAATATAAAGGACCATGCAATGGAAGGTAAGTCAGTATATTATGTAAAAATTGATGAATAGTGGTGAATACAATCACTAATCTATCTCTGCTCGCTCTGAAAAAGATATTGCGTGGCGACTATTATATTACGAGGACAAAGCGTATTGCCAAGCCAAATATTATATTTTCTACTATTTTTTCAGAACATTGCGATAACACGACGTCATTCCAATGTCTCAACGGTAACTGTCTGCCTTTAACGTTGCGATGTAATCGGCTAATAGATTGCCCAGACGGGGAAGATGAAAACACGTGCTCTTGTGCAGACTATTTAAGAGCCGAATTTTCTACTTCCAAGATATGTGATGGTATTGTTGATTGCTGGGACTATTCAGACGAAAACAACTGTGGTAAGTAAAAATAATTACAGTTGAAACTAGGCACTTTGTATCATATTAATATATATACATATATATAATTTTTTTTTTTTATCAAAGATTGGTGCAAAAAGGATCAATACATCTGTGCAAATGCTCGACAATGCGTGGAAAAGGCACAAATTTGCGACGGGACTCCGGACTGCCCCCTTGGCGATGATGAAAAAAGTTGTGTGACATTAGCTGATAATCTTAAAGAAAACGAAGTTATACCTTATAATGAAGAAGGTTAGTTGCTATTTAATACATCAACCAGTGCTTGTTTTGTAAGTCATTTTTAGAGAAATAAAAATTCCATTTGTATGAACTTTTTAATATATTTCTTTTAAACTGAATACAACATGTATTATAGAAGTAATTTACTGAAGTTGCACTTTTAAAAACAATTAGCATTATTCATTTATTTATTTAATATTCAAACTAGGTTTTTTTTTTAGTCAGGTTCACCTCCTCTATTCTTGCTCCCCAAACGCATCATCACATCTCTCACGTTGGCTTAGACTCAAACAACATGTATAAGCCGCAAAACAGTTAATGAAAATATATGAACTGTAATTATTATTATTTCAGGATTTGTCATGGTTCGAAAACGAGGAGTTTGGGGCAGGTTGTGTGTTGAGAGCTTCAAAGACGTAGTGGAAGAAGCACACAGTTCACTTCAATTACCAGATTTAGGTAGAGCTGTGTGTCGCGCCATGACGTTTAAGTAAGTGGAATCAATAAGGTCATTATCATAGTGAATTATTTGGAAGTCAGCAGAAGTAGAGTAACTGAAGTGAAATACTGTAAATTCAAAATCGCTGTAGCAACAATGCTTTTCAATTTTAAGTGGGATAGGATTTTTCAAAATAATTTCGTTTATTGTAATTGTAATAAACCATTTTTATAAGAACACAATAGCCCATATTATACGAGACATGTTACAGTATCTTCAGAGCCCCTATATAAATTAACACTCGTTTCATGATAACGCGAATGATAAAGTGCAATTGATATGACGCAGGGGCCGGCAACCTGCGGCTCTTGGAATGTGTAGCTGCGGCTCTTTAGCTATACGCAAAATTATTTTATTAAAAAAGAACAACATTCAAAAATCATTATGAATCAATGAATAAATAGAGTAGTTTTTTTTTTTATCAAAAATCTTTATTTATGCTATTACTGTTTATTATTTGCAAGAAAAATTTTTGCGGCTCTTTAAAAACTTTGAAATTTTGTAAATTGTAATTTTTGGCTCTTACGACTCAAAAGGTTGCCGACCCGTGATAAAACGTATCAACGTGATCTTTTGAAAGCTTTTGACATTCCCATATATTTTACTATTCTACAAGTGTTTTCTATAAAAGAATATAATTTTTTCTAGAAGCCCTGATGCTTTAGTTTAATGAGTTCAATTTACTACATTTCAGCGATGCAGGCTCGGCACGTGAGGCCAGGGAAGGACGTAGAACCAACTCATACGGTTATTGGGAGGTTTGGCATAATACTGCAGCGCGTGCAGCTGACACGAGACTTACGTTCCGAAGAGCTTCGTGCAAACGTCATCGTGCACTGCGCGTGAAGTGTACTGGCCTCGATTGTGGTATTAGGCCGCATGCTGATTTACAACAGCCTAGGTATGTTGTCTACAACTGGTTTAATCATTTCTTAACTTCTTGAATGTTCAATATCATAAAAGTAATACAATTAAACATCTAACAGCCTTTTAACACAGATTAGCGATAAATAGAGAATATTCAAAGATGGGGGATTAATTTCGTGGTGTTTAGAAGTATATAGTCGGTGATGATTAGATTTAAGTGAAAAATAAAGTAGAAAATGTCAAGATTATGATATGATAGATGCTATTTCCGTCGCAGGCTTAGAGTTTAATTAGAATCTTGGAGACGATCTATTTTTTCTGTGATAAAATTGTGTTTGTTCTGCTTTGTACACTATTTTTTCCAATACACATAAACGCATTTCTATGGGGTAACGTATTTTCATGATGTCAATGTATGTATAAAGTCTATATAAAGAGAGGAATAAAATAGAAATGTTTGTAATTTTAAAAGTGGGAATAATATAGGTGATAAGCGTTTAAAGGGTTAGGGCCACAAACGAGTCGTTGGCACAGGGTAGTAACTGAGTGGTGGGTCCGTCGGAGCAGGGTGGTGGGCGGAGAGGCAGCGGCGGCCGGCGCGTGGCCCTGGCAGGCTGCTCTCTACCGCGAAGGGGACTTCCAGTGCGGCGCAACTCTTATACATCCACAATGGCTCGTGTCCGCCAGTCATTGTTTCTACCAGTTAGTATACCTTTATTTATTTAACATAATTGATGAAAAATAAAAGTTTTATATTACATAATGTTAACACAAGACACGAGGGATGTTTCTATATATTATAAAAGCATACAGAATGATACATCGGGAAATGGCGGCTGCCAGCATCTGAGTCATACATTTAGGAAAATAAAAAAAAACGATTTAATTTGACATTTATAGAGCCTTGGAAGCGTACTGGGTGGCTCGTCTGGGCGCGTTACGTCGTGACACTTGGCCGTACGCGCCGTGGGAGCACATAGCGCCGGTGCGGCAGATAGTGCCTCACCCGCGGTACGCTGCGCGCGGGTTCCGCAACGACATTGCGTTGCTGCGGATAGATCCGGCGCCTCTTCACGCGCGCACACGGCCCGCCTGCCTCCCGGCGCCCCGCACGCTGCCTCCCGCCGGAACACACTGCACTGTACTTGGCTGGGGTCAACTCTACGAGCATGAACGCATCTTCCGTAATTACATATCTTTAGTACCACTATCAATACACAAATAACGTCTTAACATTATTATCCTTAAAGTACGCGTTATATGAGAGTACAGCCCGTCATAGAGACTCGATTCGGCTTCTCTATATCAAGTTCCTTTTCTCTTTATATTCATCAAGGTCTGCAGCACGACGGTAACACGTCTGATGCTGCACTCGGTTATAGGAAACAGTATACACTTTTCATCAAGTGACCTGTCAGTTTGTTTATTAACTTTAATATATAAACTTTTAATAAAGTTTATTTACACACCGGGCCGTAACAGAGCCGTCACAGCCAAAATTTGACTTTTCAATCTTTTGACATTCATTGAGTTAATATAAATTGTAATGTTTTAGTAAAGTCTAAGCAAACTTAAAGTTAAATCTATAAATTTCAGCCTTACATCTTTACACTACGAGTAGCACGACGCGCAATAGTGCAGTGCAGAATTCGTAGTAACTCTTAACTAGTAAATATCGATTATAACATTGTGTTACTCGTAATTTTAACCATTGTTTTAACATATAATGTTATATTTAATTACACCTAGATCATATAATTAAATTATGTTCTTTACTATTGCAAAACATTTATTCAAGATGGGAAAAAACATGTATGACAAATGAGAATCACATGAACCAAGACCGCGATAGTATTATGACAATACTACGCGCACAAAAGAGATAAAACTAATAACAAACACGCTACCTGTTATAATTTTACGCATTCCTAACATTTATTAAAAATGTAAACTAAATTAGTCCTATTTTCTTAACCTAAAGATGCCCTCATAAAAACAATTGGATCTATCATCTATATGACTTTTTTTTTAATTTTCCAGCGGATACTTTGCAAGAGGTAGAACTGCCAGTGATATCGACGCCTGAATGTAAGAGATTGACGCGTCTTCTGCGCCTGTACCGGATAACTGAAGACATGTTCTGTGCGGGGTACGAGCGCGGCGGTCGGGACGCCTGCCTCGGCGACTCTGGGGGCCCTCTTATGTGCCAGGTAAGTTGTGATATAAGCACTAATGATGTAGGTTTTTTCTAACCCTTTAAACTCGAGGCTATTTCTACGCGCATATCATATAGTGAGCGAGAGTTACCTCTCGAGTGCCAAGGGTTAATACCAACGGATGCTGATTTTATGACATTGATATCTGAATGGGTTGATTAATACTGATTGTTATTAACCACTTAGATAAAGTGAATATTTAGTAAAAATTGATACATTTTTAAATGTTTTTTCTTCTTTTAAATTATTTTAAGTAGGTATCATTTTAAATGTGTGCCTTTATTTTGAAACTTTTAATAAAAGATATAAAATATATTTAGGGATAGTTGTGATAACCTCGCTCCACTCTATATTAAATACAAAATATGTCTGGGTTACAGTAATCCTGAAAACCAAAGTAAAATTATGAGGTATAAGTTTCGATCATTGTAATGTTGAAATAGCTTCCAAATGTTTTGTATATTTCAGGAATCTGGAAGATGGTACGTCTATGGTATTACCAGCAATGGCTATGGATGTGCACGCGCCAACCGTCCCGGCGTGTACACTAAAGTGTCGAACTACATCGAATGGATCGACACGATTATTGCCAACAACACGCCTACCCGCAACGATACAAACGAATATGAATCTAACGAATACTTCTATTCAGACCTGGAAACGGCGGAAAATAAAAGAACGCCGAGAATAAACACCTGCAAAGGGTATAGATGCCCTCTTGGCAAATGTTTGCCTTCCTCAAGCGTGTGCAACGGGTTTCTAGAATGTTCTGACGGGAGCGACGAACGGGGTTGCATCAAACCGGCACCGAACAGCTCCAGTATTGACCCCGATTAATAAATACTTACACATAGTTATCATAAGCCAGTAGAGTAGATTAAGATTCCTCATCGACTGATATTTTGTAAGTAATTCAATTCAATAGTCGTGTAATCCCTTAAACTCGGTCCGATTAGTTTACAGAACAATTTTCAGATACTATACCGCTACGCCATATGTAACGTTGGGCGCCTGTAAATATAGCTTAATAAAGTATTATGCCCATTTATTTTGTTTACCACTGGTTACTGCTAAGTGAAACTATTTATTAAAGCTCCATGACTAGCCTTTTTCGTTTGAATAATATTGTAATTTAATATTCAGATGGACGATGATAGCCATGATGTTCAATAAAATAATGATATGAAATAATTGTTTTATTCTTTAAAAATCTTATAATTTGTGTCCTCAAATAAGGAGTGCTTCTAAAAGTTTTAATTTTTATATCTGCCTAGTAATTATATCAAGTTTAGGTACATGCATGATAATAAAGAAAAACATCTTTAGGAAGCCCACGTGTCGTTTAACAAAAATGTTACTTAGTGCCAGGAAAGTGAAGGTCAACTGAGCAAATGGTCAATTTGCACAGCATATAAAAATTTAAAATTAATATTCCCACTAATTTATCCCTTACCGCCCAGCATGGAGAACAGGGTAAAGATGTATTTCTATTATACATAGATTTTTTTCACCACAATTTATTTGCAAATTAAATATATATATATATATATTTTTATATTCCTGATCTCAATCTCAACACATTTTCATCAAAATTCATGCAGTGTAAAAATGAAACTATTTTCTTAAAAATAAAATTTAATCTCTCGACAAATAAATTAACAAAATGCAAACTTGTTATACAGTATAATATTCATCAAAGTAGGATAGCGTAATTACAATTACAAATATTTTGAAACAGGTCATAGGTAAATTACACAAGTTACACAAACATGATCAATAATAACTCTGGTTAATTAATACTTTTGTTTAATACAAAAAGAAACATTTATATCAGTCATAAATTAAATATAAAATTGTCCTAATTTAAATAAAATATATTTGGGCGCAATAAACCCTGAGAAACTTTAAAAATTACATCTAAGAAAGATTGCTTAGACCTCGCCAAAATTAGTCTTAACGGGGTTTATTAGTAGACACAGCATAGATAGTCGAGAATGTAAGCCTTACACAATGTTCAAACTCGAGGCAATCATACATCTTATAGCTAACATATTCCATACCAAGTGGTACTCAAACACTGATTATTAATTAAATAACTTTTCGACAAAAAGATCTAAATCAATTAAATAATTTATACGCATATGCACGTAAAGAACACGTTTGCATTACAGAGAAAGGCCAGTAAATATAGATATAGTTATTTCTACGTCACATAGTTAAAAATATTCAAATTAGACACTACACACAGTGAGATGAGCAAGAAATTAATATTTACGATGATGACATATAATAGTAATAACGCGCATCGAGAATTCCAGCCTCTTTTGGGTGTAAGAAATATTGTGCTTACGTAAAAATCGAGACGAATCGAATTAAGTGAACTTATACAGTGTTAGATTGAGTAGAGTATTTAATCCGTAAGATTCGTCTCGGCACTAATCAATAAATAAATTATGTATAAGTATTGCAGACTGTGAATTCTCGGGCGTTTATTAGTGTAATCCAGTTAACCCGTGCTCTCGACAGGTGTGGTGATAAGTCCTTTAGACGACTTATTCAAGACCGTCTTGAACTGCTCCGGTATAGGCTGTTCAGTCTAAAAAATAAACAGAAATTTAGCATTTTACGACGGATATGCGGCAGGGAATAAAAAATATGCGTCTATTTGTTTAGGTCTCTGTAATAGTTATATTTATATTTCAGGCGTCTAATTTCAAAACCCGCTAAAACGATTTTTCGTACAAAATTACTTAGTAGTCCTGATAGTCATTTAAAATCTTTTTATCAAAGCAAATATTAGGTCCTTACATATGAAATTGGCGTTTTTCGTACTGGCCACTTTAATCACAAATTTCTCCTCTTTGGTACGAAATACCAAATTCAAATTTGTACAGCTATAGACTCATGTATTTGTGCTTCGATGATCGTCATTCATTTGTTTTTTTCTTCTGTTTTTTTCTGTTTGCGTCACTCATTTTACAAAATGGAAAACTTAAAATATCGCATTATTTACGAGTATGAGTTCCGCCGTGGCACTAGTGCTGCGGAAACAACTCGAAGGGTGAATGATGTGTATGGCGGTCGTGTTGCAAAAGAAAACACAGTTCGTTTTTGGTTCCAACGTTTTCGTTCTGGAAATTTCGACCTGCAGAACAAGCCCCGTGGACGGCCTGAGATTCAAGTTGATAATGAAGAGTTGAAGGCTATTGTGGAAGCGGATCCATCGCAAACCACGTCCGAGTTAGCTGCAGGCTGCGATGTTAGTGATAAAACTGTTTTAATTCACTTGAAGCAAATTGGGAAGATTAAAAAGCTTGAAAGGTGGGTACCTCACGAATTGACTGAAGCAAACCGGCAAACGCGCGTCGACTGCTGCGTTACATTACTAAACCGGCACAATAATGAAGGTATTTTAAACCGAATCATTACCTGTGATGAAAATTGGGTTCTTTACGATAATCGGAAGCGCTCAGCGTAATGGTTGGATCCTGGCCAGCCAGCGAAATCCTGCCCCAAGCGAAAATTAACCCCAAAAAAGTTACTTGTAAGCGTTTGGTGGACTAGTGCCGGTATTGTTCATTACAGTTTTCTCAAATCTGGCCAGACTATTACGGCTGATGTCTATTGTCAGCAATTGCAAACCATGATGGAAAAGCTAGCGGCTAAACAACCTAGGCTGGTCAATCGCTCCACGCCACTGCTGCTTCACGACAACGCTAGACCACACACTGCGCAACAGACGGCTACTAAATTAGAAGAGCTTCAATTGGAAAGTCTAAGACATCATCCGTACTCCCCGGACCTTGCTCCAACAGATTACCATTTTTTTCGAAATTTGGATAACTTCTTGCAAGGGAAAAAATTCAACTCCGATGGGGCAGTCCAAATCGCCTTCAAAGATTTTATTGATTCCCGTCCGACTGGTTTTTTTAGTAAAGGGATCAATGAACTACCTATGAGATGGCAAAAGTGCATAGAAAATAATGGTTCATACTTTGATTAATTAAATATATTATATTAAAAAATATTCGACTTTTTGTTCCTCCCATACAAAACGCCAATTTCATATGTAAGGACCTAATATTATATATGATTTTTTTCTTTTATGTTTTTTCACTCTAGAATAAAATTTAAATACCTTATAAGAATGTGATTATTAAGTCAAAGATTAATAATAAGTTTTTATAAATTTATGGGATTTGAAAAAAAATTGTTATAGTGGGTTTTGAAATTAGACTCCTTATTTCTTCTACAAATGTAAAAAGAAATTTGAAAAAAAAATTACGGTAGCCAAAAGATGAGAATTGAAGAGAGGTATTAACAAAATATAAACACTTTATGTCAATAATCAATCAATTATAGTTACACTGAATAAACAGTCAATGAAACACATTTCGCTAAAACCAACTAATTTAACAATATCTGACTTGTTCTTATAACATTACACTGCACGCCTCATAAAGACAAAAATATATTTCCAGCAGAAGTTGTAGTACGTGGATAGACAGAAATGAATGAAAAAATATACTTACATAATCGCCATTACCCTTCGGTATAAGCACATTCATTTCCGAAGATTTGGAACTAACGATCTCCACATCCAGAGACTCCTGCGACAGATAGATCTGGCAACCGTCTGTCTTGTCAATCGAGATCGTAGGTACTTTACCCAACACCTGCAACAGGACAACAGATCGAGCAGTTAGCACCTAGACAGGTTTGGAGCGTATGTTTTTTTTTTACACTGGCTCGACATAGTGACTACAGAGTACCTGATGGTAAGTACAGTGTAGTCCAAATACGAAAGCGACTATCAAAGGATGAAAATCCATTGATAGTCTACATCGTCATGTCGGCCCACATATACCACGACTGAAGGTCTCTAGATATATGAGCTACTGGATATACACAAGCTTATCCCGAAACGCGACAAGCCGAAACTGGTCACTATGACGGGCTTTACACCCATGTACTGTGGTCGCGACCCAAACGGGCACCGACGCCCTACCACCTCGCTGCTGCTCGTTTAGCACCACCCAGAAGTCACGTGTAGGGAAACTAGGGTAAAGCCTACGGACGCGAGCAGCTTCGACTCCCAAAAACCCTTGCAGTACAGATCAAGCAGTTAGCACTTAGACAGGTTTGGAGCTTATGTTGCACTCGTTGGTGGCCACTACATTATACCGTAACAATGCAGCGTTGTTGAAACTTGGAGCAGGATTCCTCAGCTCGCCGGGCAGTAGACTTGAGAGAGTCTGCTGCCCGGATGAGAGGGAGGCGGTGCACGGTGTCCAGCGCACCGCTTGGGAGATTGATTTTGGATGGGTGGGCTTTTTACTCCTTCCCCTCCCAGAGAGGTAGTCTCAACAAGGCTTCTTTTTCCCTGGGTGTCTGGATGAATTTGGCTTCCCAGGCCCGGGTGGAGCAACCAGAGGGACACCCCGAGGATAAAAAGAAAAGGATTCCTCAGGTCACTCTAGAAAGCCTTGTTTTCTGGTGACCCGGAGGAAATTCCTGCATAGAGCCATCAGAGCTGCTGTGAGGGCAGCGAACACGGTGTGTTAGACCCCTATTGACTGAAAACCCTCGGGAAGTCATTCTAAGTACTCTTTTCTGGGCCTGGGAATCCAGATTCATCTAGACGCCCGGGAAGACTCTAGGAAGCCTGTTTTTAAGCATGCCGAGATGATGCAGAATCATCTGTCTCTCTGTGCATTTGGAGTCTTATTGACTGACACCTAATATTCATTTTCAAAACTTAAGTTTGTATCTCACAACTTTTGTGTCGCTTTTTATTCGTTATTATTTCTTTTTTTACTCCTCTTTGTTCTTTATAAATAATCTTTCATTATTCTGTTTATTTGACTACAATTTTAAATTACAAACGAGCATAAAAATACGCTTGAAATAATAGTCTCTATTTCAAAAATTGTAGTATTTTAAATAGAAACCAAAAGTGGGCCTGAGTCTTAAACTTTTGTGATGCGTTTATTACATCAATCAAATTATATTAATTTCAATTAATTTTGTGAACAATGTAAATTAAGTTCAAGCAGATTTGTAAAAAAAACCATAAATTAAGACGTTTCGAATTAAAAAAAAGGAGTTTGTATTCTCGTTGAATTAAATTGTAAATCTCTACTGAATGACATTGTCAATTATGTATTATTTTTCTTTAGATTTTTTAAATAAATATACCGACGTAATAAATTAATTATAGTGATTCTGTTCGTAATTAGTACGTTATGTACTTTTGATGTTCATTTTAGTTGTATTACTAACGACGATATCCACGACTCTGCGTTTGAATAAAGTTATGAACACGAAAGATAATGTTATCAATGAAGCCAACAGAAGAATGAGCAATGAAGATACATGGAGTTTAGGTCAATATTGGAGCTCTGTCTTGGAACAGTACGGTGTACCATGCTTACAATTTTGCATCAGTTTTGTATACAGAATTTACCTGCGCTTGACGCTGACTGATGTGGTACGTGTTTATTTGTTTTATAAAATCTTAACAAGGTGTATGTACTTTTAAGTAATTTTTATCAATTACAGATAATATTTCTAATAAAATGTATACCAACTGCAATATATATGTATAAATTCTTGAAAATTATTTACACGACAATTCAGGAACGAATTAAACAGAAACAAATGGAATTAGAAGACATACAGCTTCAAGTAAATTAATTTTAAATATATTTTAGGCACGTTTTATATATTGTAAGCATATTTGAATGTTATAATTTAATTTACGGTAGATTGAAATAGTGAATACAAAATTGTCTGTACGGGATGCGGAATTCACGGAGCGCCAAGTCGCACTGCAACGCTTAGAGGAGAGGTGGAGACGAGTACGGGCCCGAGTGCGTAACGTGATCGCTACAGATGACGAACTGCGTCGCGCTCTAGAGGGCGTCGCTGCTTGGGATACCGAACAAGAAATAAACTTGGATTCCACATTCGGAGAAGGTACAAAACGCCTTGAAAATTAATATACAGTAAGCTTTTTGCGATTGGATTAAAGATGTCACATTTCGAACAAGACTTTTGTGTTCAGCATTATAAGTATTAATGATTGAATTGTCTATTTCAGATCGTGAACTCATAATTGAACTGTTGAAAGATTTAAAGTGTGATCCAGTGAAATGTGACAGTCCTGAGAGACAAATAAAGAAGATGGAATGCGGTGAGCGTGCACCATCTGACACTAACTCATCTGAGAGCAGCGTTTACTCTACAACAAGTGATATAGACATGAGACAGGACTGCCGCGTCAAAATAGTTAAAGTCACAAATGTGTACAAAGTCGCATATCTCAAACATTTTATAAAGCAAAAGCGTTTACGACGGGAATCCAAACAGGCCATGATGAAGAAACAGGTACAGTTTGCCCTCAGCTAGAATACCCCTCGACTTATTTCATAAAAGCCGAGTCTTGCTGAATGTAATGTATTTTAGACGATAAAGAAAAAAGATATCATGAAATTTAGGTCCATGGCTATGATCATTTAGGCGGGAAGCAAGTGTTATTCGTTTAGAGATGAGATACATATTTTCACCTTTCTATTGCCTTATGATTTTTACTTACTCGGTTTTTTCGGGACGATTTAAAATGGTGGCCTTTTTATGATTGCAGATGGAAAATATAAAAAAACTTTTAGAGGACTGGCAAAGACGGCTAAGTAAGGTGATAAATAGTAAGCTAACGATGTTAAATATGGACGCGCATCCAATGGACGTTGTGTCGAGAGAGGCTCAAGGCGATTACTCCAAGACGGCCGATTCCACCGATTCCGATTACGATTTGAGAAACAACCCGAATGACAATATATACTTCAATGAATACGGTCTTGGCTGGACACATGATCCGTACAGGCAGAATCCTTACGGTTTTGAGGTAAGTGCTTATATTAATACTCATAAAGTATTTAATATTCATAGAAATTAAAACAGAAATTATTTAAAATAGTTCCTTTTTTAATTATTTATTCTTTATTTGCAAAATTATTTGATGCTATAAACTGAGAGAAAAACGTTTGGAGCCTTAGTCAGACCATGGTAGCGCAAAAAAGACAACTATAGTAGAAACATAGGTGCTAATAATGAAATATATCAAAATAAATTGTAAACATCGTCGGCGTAGGAAAATATCATGACATAAACTAAAAATACTGTGTACCCCTAAGAAAGGCGATCAACTGCTACTGTGGACACATTGAGCACAAGCGTAAAGTGGATATAGCCAATTAATCAATCTCTTCTCACACGGAATGCGTGATAGCGGAATAATATATTCATAAAAATTATTTCCAGTTCGTCCCAGAAAATGCCGTAGCCCCACATGACAAACAGTACTACGGGGACGTAAAGTATTCTGACGACACGCCGTATGACAACCCTGAAAGACGTGTTATGGTTTCAATCGTTGAAGAGACGAGCAGCCAGGTTGCGATTGAGGAAGCTAAGAGCGAAACTGACGATGACGCCGAATGTAGAGATCTAGTCCTTATTTAATATTGACAATATTTATTTTTTACATTATACATACGTTTCTTGATTATTGACACGGTTTCATTTCCAATTTTTTTATAAAGATCATTCCTTTCATTATTTCATCACCTTTCATCATTGAAAAAGATACTAACATGCATAAATTAAAATGTTTTCTGCCCACGCCAATTTTCTGTCTTGACGAAAGATATAATTTTTTGACTCGTCGATAAAGAAAGTGTCAATAGGCCAAGATAGTTTTACAAAATAAACTAAATATAATATTACAAAAAACAAACAATAGTTTTGAGTTTAAAATATTTAATTTTTCAACATCAGGAAAACATGTTCAAGGTATATAAATAGATAGATAGATATGTTGTTGATATCAAGATGTTTTGATTGAATAGCCATAATTCCTTGGAATACAGTTTTCCTATAGTAAATAAGTAAAAGTCCTAAGTCAAATAAACTATGGTAAAAAAATGTGGTTTTTGAAGTGTACACAAGAATTTTTTGTTAAAGACAGCATAATATTGAAGGAAAAAGTAATTTAAAAAACACAACATATCAATTTTTTTCTTGGTTTTGTAGCAGTTTGACATTTTTATTAGCAACTGACGACTTTATCTTTTTTAAAGTAAATGTCGTATTTTTTTTTTATCAGAGTGAGTTTTTGTAACTTTACCCAATACAAATAATTGCTAGTGAAGACAAAATCCCATCAATCCCCCCAAAAAAAAAAGATCATTTAGAAGTAAGGAATAATTTACGGAAAAATATATTTTACTTAAAACAACATATGGAGCATGGTATGATATATACTACTACTAGTGTTTCTCTGCTCACACCGAAAATGGATATAGCGTAAACATATATTATTATGATTTAAATTAGAAGAAGAATGTCCAACTGACCTGCATCTGCACCGATTGGCAGTTGACGAATTCGATGCTGGAGACGAGGTTGTCGAAGACGACGGCGCACTTGGTGCAGGAGTCGAGCACGACGCCGTTCACCTTGCCGCGTACGGTCAGCGCCGAGTCGCGGCACCGGAACATGTACACCACGTTGTTCATGTCCGCGTTCTCCACCACCAGGTTCGAGTTGCCCTTCTGGTATTCCTGTCAACCACTCACCAATGATTCGCATGAGGAGCATCTAAACGCGTGCGTGGAGCGTGGGAGTCGAAGCTGCTCGCGTCCGCAGCCTTTACCCTAGTTTCCCTACACGTGACTCCTGGGTGGTGCTAAACGAGCAGCAGCGAGGTGGTAGGGCGTCGGTGCCCATCTGGATCGCGACCACAGTACATGGGTGTAAAACCCGTCATAGTGACCAGTTTCGGCTTGTCGCGTTTCGGGATCAGCTTGTGTATATCCAGTAGCTCATATACCTAGAGACCTTCAGTCGTGGTATATGTGGGCCGACATGACGACGGAGAGACTAACAATGGATTTTCATCCTTTGTTTTTGGACTACACTGTACTTACCATCAGGTACTCTGTAGTCACTATGTCTAACCAGTGTAAAAACAAAACATCTTAAATCGCGCTATTTGCGTAGAGATTTTGCCTCACTAAGCGTTTTCTACCGACTGTAACACGGCAAGTGTTCTGAAGAGTTATTCCACCTTGTACCACTTTCTCCCTTCTAAATAAGAGACACGCGCGCGGATTTGTGGGGCCACAGCTATACGTTATCTCATATCCCGGCTAGAACTAAGAGGTTTTCTAACTTTTATTTTTGCCGAGTCGTTGGACTGTGCAATGGTCTTCCGGCAAGCGTGTTCCGCCGTCCTATGGTACTGGGTCTTTTAAACGAAGCGTGAAGAGATATTTTTGTAGGCCGGCATGATCGCGAACGACCTACGCGGAGGCGCAATGTCGAATATTTATATTTTTAAGATAAAAGAAGAATGTTCGTTGTCATTCTTATCTATACTATAATATTATAAAGCTGAAGAGTTTGTTTGTTTGTTTGAACGCGCTAATCTCAGGAATTACTGATTCGAATTGAAAAACTCTTTTTGAGTTGAATAGACCATTTATCGAGGAAGACTTTAGGCTATATAACATCACGATGCGATTATTAGGAGCGAAGAAATAATGGAAAATGTGAAAAAAAAACGGGGAAAATTATTCATCCTTGAGGGCTTCCATTGCGTGCGCTGCAAAAACGGTTCAAGATACCAAAAATATATGTAAGAAAGAATTATTCCTCTTGAAATGATCTAAAGAAATGTCCCCGACAGTATATGTCTATCTTTTAAGATTAAGTCACTAGGACCGTTGTTATGGTAAACAAATTTGGTCGAAATTAATGCATTATTTGTTAAGAGTTGTATCAACGTAATAATATATATCTTTATCCAAATAAATGTTTTGTTGATTAAGAGTATTTAATTGTGAACAAAATTGTCTTTGACATCACTTAATTTCAATGAACATCTTAGAAGATATTACAAAACCTTATATAGCAAAACAACGTTTACCGGATCGGCTAGTATAAAATATAGATGTCAATAAAAAATATATATAAAATATGATACTAAGAAACCAATAAAAGATGTTTTATTGGTAAACCTAAGTATAAACCCAAAAGGGAAGGCGCTAATTTGCACATTAACTTTATGGCTTTCCCAGCGCCTATCAATTGTTTTTCTTTACTGTTAATAGTTACAGTTGCACCATTAGGGGTGGTGTGTTCATTACGGCGAAGCAGGATTAAAATAAGCAACGGCAGTGGTGTGTATCCAACAAAAGCATAAAAAAATGATCTTGTTATACACTTAATACGTATATTGATTTAAATTTTGGTCCAACCTGGATTCTGAGACTCATATTTTGGTAATCACCAAATTTTAAGTCATGTCTTTGTTGTGGCCGCATACCAATATTTAGTTAATTTAGTTCGTACAACATTATTTCGAGGGATGAAAGGCTATTCGGTTTAAGCAACATTTTATGATAATATAGTAATATATATATATATGTATACATTTGTAATCGATAAAAAACGCTGATTCTACGACCTAAATTTAATAAAACGTATATTTAAATGTAGAGTCTGCATTTATTTTAATAATTTTAGGGCTGTTAAACGTTCGTCTGATGTTCGAGGCTGCATAGGATTTAATAAAACGAATTCTAAAATTCCGTCCATATCTGTCGTATAGAACGCTTGCTCTGGAAATGTGCATTAACATTCCAATAGTGATCTCTTTCTATTATTAAAATTATCTTTTTTTTTATTTGCCAAACTTCACCACTTAATTCGTCTGTAAACAGGGTTCAACTGTGTCTGAGCGAGATCAATTTCTGTTTATAATTGCTAAATAGGAGAACGGCGGACGTCCTTATATAAGAAGGAGTACTTCAACTGTTATTTGACGAAGAATTTTTGGACAGTAGTATTAATTTTTCAGAATTTTTTGGGTGCATTAAAGAGTTGAAAAAGCGACAGAACGCGAAAGGCTCCCGTTTACAGACGGAAGGTGCGGAAAAACGTTTATAGATAGAGCAATCAATAAATAAAGAAAGAAAATTATCATTGTATTTATTTTTGGTACAATTTATTGTTGTAGATTTTCTATTTGAGTTTTGTGTTCTTCAGTTTGATTTTTATTTTGTCTAGTATTTTTGTGGAAACTTTGTTAGCTTTTGTATCTTCTTTATAAATTATTTTACTATTTTTATGTTGCTGCATGTATCCCTAGTTCTATAAAAAACAATAAAGCCAACCGTGAAAAACAGTGAAAAAAAATAACATCACAATGGTAAGGGGATCAACATATGAAGGATAAACGCGCTTGAAGTTTAGTTAATGATAATGCTTACGATGAGCCACTTCTTGCCGTCGCGCATGAAGACGGGCGGTTTGTCCGGCAGCTTGCCGGCGCCCGGCTGCGGCAGCGGCTTGTGTCCGGCAGCACCGCCACCGGGAGCCTTGAACGGCGCCGGACCCTGACGCAGCGCCGGGTTCTTATGCGTTTGCATATCCGATGTCACCTTGCGAAGAGCTGAGAAGTAATATCTTTTTCATTACCGCGTACATCAAACTTAATCAGGTGTCTATTGTCAACAGGTCGTAATTCAACAGATTTCTGTAACATAGTTTTCTCTTCGATTATGAGAGACCGGGAACTACAGGTACGAAACTATCATCTTCATTTTATAATGCTAGTGTTTCACATATCAGAGGGAAAGGCATACGATGTGTGCGACTGCGTGGCGCTGTCAGAGGGTGCACCAAGCTAGCAATCGTGATAGCTGAGAACCGCTATTAAACGGTCAATGGCGGGAACCGAACCGTACCTTTAGGGATGATTGGATGTTTTCCCTCTCATATATAAAAAAAACACTTACCTTATAATTTTGATACCTTTACATTGCAACGTAAATAAGAACAAAGACCACATTTTGTATTAAAGATATTATTCAATTCAGTTACATATCTACAGATATAAAATAATGGTACAGACCATTATTATTTTTAGACATAAAACAGACGGGCAGAGATGGGCAGAATGTAATCTGATTAATGATTACAAAATGTAGTCGTAATTTTATTTTTTTGCTCTGTAATCATGATAACCCATTTAAAACATTAAGAAATCATAAATGTGTATACAATCTGAGATGTTGTAGTGTTTAAAACATAAATGAGCAAAATGCAGTCATATTAATGGTAAAAATCGTAAAATGTAATCGGTAATAATTTTCATTAATTTGATTACATTTTGCCCATCTATGCAGACAGGTACAGAAATAAACCAGTTAGATTACGCAATTTAATCCTTATTTACTAGGCGAGAGTAATGCTATTTTCAGAAACGTATAAGCCTGTCATTGTAAATCCTAACAACGTTAATAATATCACAAATTAATTCAGACAAGATATCTGTATCACTTGGACGAGTCGCAATTCGTTCACTTAGTAAACACATGAATTATTCATAACAATAGGATAAAAATGCTGATGGCCACGTTTAAATAATATAACGATAATATCTTGGAATCATAATTTCAAACAGGTTTCATATTGTATTGTGATCATTACAGAAATTAATGAGTAGTAAATGCATAATGATATTATATAGTATAGCTTGCAGCAATAAACTTCAAACTTCTTTCTAAACCAGTATATTGCCGTATAAGTAGCTCTAATGAGGCACTAATTATTATCGTGTAAATACTAAATAAATGGACAAACCGATGTAAGTATTACAAACATTAAGGACCGTTTGGGCATTCTCAAAAAACTACCAATACAATGTAATTATTGTGTAAAACTTAAGCCCAATTTCAGTAACGATTCTTAAATTTTAAGACGTAAACGGAAGCACTAATGACTCGTTTGTTTGTAATTGAGGACTCCTTAGCGTTTTGAAATTTAACGAGCGTTTTTGAAACTGGCCGTGAGACATTTTGTGCTACATAGACACAATTTGCGTCAATATGGTATCATATTTCATCGCAGTCAAAAGTACTTATTTTTTTAATTACTGCGCGTTATACCGTTATCCCAGTTATACCGAGCACAACAGCTTGGTACACCGAGGTCCTGTCCAGGAGCAGCTAGCAACATCAAGCTGCTGGCTGACTTCCTGGAGGAACTGGTATAGGATTATTGAAATAACCCCAATCCAATGTGTTGCGGAAAATGAGCCCGTGTGAACCTGAATGTAGAAAAAAAAACGATCTTCTCTTGTTACTACTTTCTTACTTTTTTTTGTTCTTTACTTGTTGTTCTGTGTTTGGTCCAAACCATAATTATTTATTTATTTTCGTACATAAAAAGATTTAAATTAAATAGCACTCTCTGTCAGGGATGTAGCAGGAATGTGGAAAAGGCAGATTGTGCATTGGTAGGTAAATAAAAAATACAAAAAACGGTTTATTATATTATTTTCCTTTTCTTTATATAAAAGGAATAACGAAACATCACAACACAAGCATTCAAGCAATCAGTATTAAAAAAGCAAATATTGTAACTTACTGCTGGTGATTCCCTCGCCTTGGTTAATTTCAGCGAAAAGAGCGCTGCGGTCGTCAAGACTCATGTTTGAGAAGTCTACGTCCGGCAAGACTGGCGGTGGTGGGGGCATGCCACCGGGCGGCGGCGGCGGAGGTGCTCCGGCGCCTCCAGTTCCTGAAAATATTATTAATTTTATATCAGCTATTCAGACTTATGTAACGTATCGTGATATATAAAGGTGCACGCAGATAGACTTGTATTTATGTATAATGTGTCGCATTACAACTAGTAATAAATACAAGAAGTAGGTAGGATATTTACTAAAAATGACATAGGAATATCTAGCAAGCCAATAGAATATCTGATTTTACTAGTAGACTACAACATAAAGTTAGCATCCGTATTCTTTTGATCGTGTCCTGTGGGCCACAGTGTGGTCACCATAGTTCGCAATAGAATCAGTGCCTTCGTGAATTCACGCCCGGATTCACAAACAATACTTGTCACAGTGAACATTGCATCTGTGTGAAATAAGATAATTCTTAACACATTTCTTACGGTAAGCCTGTTTATTAACTAATTTATTATTTATCAGACGATTTTAATATATGCTACGCATTCGACCATAGTGTAATTTGTCAACACGGGTTTTTAAGTTAGAACCTCCGGATGAAAAAAAAAGTGAAGAACTTCGAGCATCTAGAAGTCAGTTGAATGCAATAGACACAGTGCATACAGCAACACCACTCTCCTTGAGATACCAATTCAGCAATAAGTAATATATATATTGAAATTACATTGTAAAAGCGTGCTGTACAAAGGACAGAGTTACCGACGTTATTTTTGCAAGCGAGAAGATTTGTACATAAGAGAATAAGTAAGCACGAGAAGCAGATAAACATTAAATTTTTATCACTCGATATTCTTTTCAAAATTTAGGCTTTAATCATAATTTAATAATGAAAAATACGAAAGTCTTAAAAAGGAATAAGTAGTAGTAACAACGAGTAAAAAAGACGGTTCAGTGCCTTTTTACTTCTGACATAATTTAATTGCCACATTAACTTGACGTGACGTGTCATTTATGATTCATGCAATTTATTCCACCATCTATAAAATTTGAAATTATATTCTATATACAAGGAAATAGCTTGTAAATATTGTTATATTTATTGCAAATAAGGCCACGGTCATATAATACACCTGTATCGCTACCAGTTATAAGGTGACAGGCAAAGTGCCAATTTGTGCTTTACTCATCAATGATCAATGTTGCATACCTGCTCCGACCTTATGTCTATTTAATCACACACATTTAAAGTATTGACACGCTTAAAACGAATGCTTAAAACACTGCATTTATATTTCTGTATTTATGATTCTGTCTCAAACTATATTAACTTGTACAATTGGAATTAACTTTAATTATTTTTATTTTCCTCTCGAATTTATTGGTTTACTCCAACAAAAACCTTACCATTTTGTCGAGTGAGCATAAAACAAGGTATTACTTTTGTTTAGAAAAATAAATATCATACAACTATAACATGCGTCGGGTGATGTATGAAAACATTAATAAATCACTTTGAGCGACATTCAACCTGGGTAATTCAAGCTTATTTAAATATTAACATGGAAGCTTGCCTATCTTCAGACTACAACCATTATTTCATGTCCACATTGCAAAATAAAAGTTATTAGAGTATATTCAAAATTAAATTCTCAGGTACAAAATATTTAATGTATAAATAGATATTTCCATCTCTATGTTGCCTGTGGGGAATCAACAGAGATAAACCTTTGAATGCACCGTAAAACAAACTTTCAACACTTTTTTTTTATAATAAGACATAGGTTCTAACGAACCTAGGAGCGATGTTTGAGTCAGAGTTTTTAGTCCAATTCCAGGTTAATGATCCTGTTGTTCCTATACAGGATTTTCCTCCAGGTCACAAAAAAAGTATTAAATCCTTATCTAACATCAAGAATTTAACTTCAAACCAATGTTGCGACAAAATCAATTTAAGTATCCAAAACAAAGGTTTTGGGTTGAATGCTCAAAAACCTTGACCATGACATCTGTGGATTTTTTAAAATTTAAATACAACATTGAAAAAACTGAAAAGTAGCTTCATTTTAGGAAAAATGACAAATTTTATGCTATTTTTGTATTGTAATTTTTTAAATGTATATTTTTAATTGTGCTGTTCTTTAATAAAATAAACTTTAACTTTTTTTACTTTTTTATTTATTTACTGTTCTCGACAGCGCCTTTATCTTAATATAATGAACCTGAATTTTTTTTTTTTTGGTGTCCCGGGGGAAATTCTTGCATAGGACCATCAGGGCCGCTGTGAAGGCAGCAACCCCGGTGTGTCAGACTCCTACTGACTAAAAACCCCCGGGGTGTCCCTCTAATCGCTCCACCCGTGCCTGGGAAACCAAATTCATCCAGACGCCCGGAGAGCGAAATGCCTTGTCGAGGCTGCCTCTCTGGGAGGGGTAGGGGTAAAGAGCCCACCCTTCCAATACCTATCCCACAGGCGGCGCGCCGACCATGAACCTGAATTTGTTATAATCTAGCACAACTGATAAACAAAGCACTCTTATACCTTACTGAGAAATGTATTAAAGTTGTATAAAGAATTTCTTTCTAGTTCCCCAACCCAGAATTTTATGTACGAAAGAGTAAAATTATAACAAAGCTTTATATTAAAATGTAGAGAAATAAAATAAATAAGGAATAATAAATAATCAGTATTAAATCTGAAATGAGCATGAATACTAGGGTTTTTAAATCACACATATTTAAGTTTCGCTCTCCATTGGTTTTATTTTTTCTTCTAAAGCCTATAGCTATATGACCTTATGTCCTTCAGATAAATGATAATATAAAAATGCAATCTTATTAAGAAAAGTGCCGAAAACGTTTAAAAAAAAAACAGTGGTATAATATTCACAGAGGTAAACAACTCATTAAATTATTCAGTTGTATAGACCGCACTCCGGCGTGGGAATGAGGTGAGCACTCCAGCAGCGTGCGGTCGCAAATTACGCCAGTTTTATTGGCTTGTCGTTCATATTTGAAAGTACACATATTAGTACTAAGAACATAACTATATAAATAAAACGCGCTGTGTTCGACTGCGTATATACTCAATAATAGTATATTCAGTTCCAATCTAATTTATCAGTTTAAAGAGTTTATTCTCATAAAGATACAAATCACTTATATGAGAATATTTTGTTTAAAAACTATCAAGAACAGTAAAATAGTAAGAGCTCACTTGGCATAAACAAAGTTTATATTTGTTAGTATTTATCTTTAAAAAACAAGTAAACGAAGAATAAAAAGAGGTTTGAATGATATAAGGATATGAAACAATTCATAAGAATTGATATGATCAAATAGGAAGAGGTTCTATATAAATATTATTTAATTCATTATATATTTTTTTCGTTTTACTTGGAAAAATTCGTCATGGGGCAGTCGCACCTAATAAGACTTACGACTACTAAGTCGTGAACATAATAATGAATGTAAAAAGGTCCAAAAAACTTATTAAATCGATTAATTACCCCATATTAAATTGACACTTTGAAATAGTCATTACTATTTTGATAGAATTGTCATTTGTTAAAAATTATCGTATTTTGTATTCTTGCAATTTTTTTGTGTTTAATATCATTAGAAATAAAGGCGATTTTTAAAATATATTTACAAATTGGAACAGTTAAATGACTAAACTATTATATTATGATCTGATAATATTTGGGCCTTCCTCACACAATTGAACGTTATTGATCTCTTAAAGATATTTTTATCTTAATTTTATAAAAATACATATGTATTATATTATTTATATTTAAAAGGCAATATTAGGTTTAAACATGAACAAATAAAAACCAAAATACATTTATGCATACATTGTTTTTTAAATAAAATATATTGCGATTTACTCTGGTAACCCGAACTAGGTCGAAATAAAGTAACGTTAACAGAACATTACAAAATAATCTTAAGGTTAAAATACATACCTGACCAAACCAATCCCGTAGTGTGGTGCTGCTTTACGTAGGCTTGCAGGTCTGAGAGCAGCTGAACCCAGGCGCGACACCATTCAACGTGGGTCTTGTCTTTCTCCTTCCACTCCTTAAGGACGCGGTTCGTGTAGAACTGGCCAGCGTCGTTCATTTCTTTCACATAGGGTGCCGGCGTCGGTGATACTGCGACCCAACCGAGAGCGGGAATACTCTCAGATACAGCCGACAGATGATTAAATAAATTAGAAGCTCGGTTCTTCTCACGGTACTGCTGTATAGCCGAGATTTGCTCGCTGGTTGGCGCTAACAATTGCATCTCTTCATTTGGCGATGGTTTTGCTCGAGACGAGGCCAGTTGGATAAAGCGGAGTTGCGCCCTGAGACAAATCAAATTGTTATACTTTGATGTTAAGAACCTTGCTATCAATGAGGCTGATTCGTCGCTTTAACCACCGATTCAACATACAACTATCATTTGAATCACAAAATGAATTTGAGGCAAGTAGGTACTATGTATCCTTCGCTAGTTTTTTTTTTTGTACTGACTCGAAAAAGCATCGACAGTGGCCCTGATGAAAAAGTACAAAACAGTCCAAGAACAAAAGCGACAGAGGTCTATAAGTGTATAAACAACTGGATACGTTCATTTATGTGCGCACACGTTGATACCGAAACGGGACAGGTTGAAGCGAATCACTATGACGATCTTTACACTTGTGTTCTACTGTGATTACGACCCATTTTAGTAATTGCCCTGCCAACTTAAAATCAGAAAATTTTCAAAGTTTACAATACACTCAAGTTTACTAGTCCGAAATATGTTTCAATGAGATTATTATTCACCATTAGCCTATTTTCACTTACTGCAGGACGGGGTATGTAAAGTCTTCCAGTTATTATTTTACTATACTATAATAACTTAAATTTTGCTATCACTTCGTTAGCTTTAAGTTATATAAAAATATAATAGCCGAATCTAAGCTATGCACCTGATATTGCCTTAGTTACTACAATAGGTATTTACATGTAGATAAATCAAGAACAACGGAGAGCGCTTAAAAATTATCATAATTTAGGAAACGTCGTCGTGCTGGCCTGAAAATACAACGAAAGTCCTGTAGATGTTTAATGTAGTATATTACTTAATCAGAAAAAATTATAGCGATACACAAATGGCGGAAGGAAATAATTTTGACAGATATTCTGTCTACTGTACTAACTGGAATGCGGCGTTGACAATATTGGAGTGCGTAGCGACATCACCACCGATCTTCTTGGAAAGCTCGAGATAGGTACGCAGGGGTCCCTATAAAAAAAAGCAAATAAATATACACATTCGCAGTACAGCTTACGAAATAAAACATATTGTATTCCTAAAAATAGCTTCGATAATAAGAACTATTTAGTACTATGATGATATATAATATGTACCTAGAATTGTTTAACTATCACCAGTGTAGATAATCTACATCATGAAAGCGATAGCGTATATTATACATAAAAGTCCGGCAATTCGTTTTATTGAAAAGGTTTTGTGTTTTATGTTCCAAATAAATTTGCCTTTGTTGTACCGAGTCTAGCTAAATAACTTAAATAGAAGACACCAGTATAATAAGGTATCTTTGAAAACGTACAGGAATATGTACTTTACGGGAGTATTTTCTAAAAATTAAAATCAAAATTCATAATACATAATCAACAAATACGAATATTTTTCAAAATAGATATTATAAATAACAGTGAGATAGCCCGTGATATGAATTCTGAAAATAAATAATGAAGGTTAAAGTAGTCTTAACAAAATTGGATACAAAAGAGGTTTCCCAAAATATCTTTACTAAACGCATTAAACCCTCTTAATTTTTTTTTTAAATATTATCTCTTTGTATCTCCATTTACAGGTAAATCCTTTAAACCGCATAAAAATATTTGTGCAAACATCTTGTTACACATCGAACAAACACGATATTTTTCTCTAAAAGCTTTTACACATTCCATCTTAAAGAAATGTAAAGTATGTCAAAAACACATAATAGACGTGAGATAGGTATAAAAGTATCTTGTCGGGATAAGACAAATGATTATATTTGCGTGTCAAATACAGACTCTGAGATCTCATGAAATGATATAAAAGGTCGCTTCATGCTATGTTTATACACAGTATTCCCTAAGCCCAGATGCCAAGGAATTTCTACAAGCAAAGTCTAATTGAATAAGCTACCTCCAGTTATACCTAAATGAGAATGAGCATTATTGTATGGAGCACGGTCTCGCAAAAAAAAAAAGAGTATATGAACAAAATATATAGACAGGGACGTAGAAATACTAATATAAATTCATACAAAATAAAAATTAGGTTTTTATTTTATCGAGGTTTTTTGTGTACATTTGAATAGTTGTGACAGTTAGTGTTGCCAACATTATTTGAACAAAAGCGCGTATGTCAAACCAAAACAAATATTAAATATCCCACAGAAAAATCGACATTGTACGCATTTTGTGACTCATATTGTGTAACTTGAACGACTTTAAATATATGTATTTATTTAATGTTGCCCTTCAGTTGGATTTTCTCCAGTATTGCGAATGTGTTTACAGAAACTCGTTTAAAAGGTATAATATAAACATCCAGACACGGTTCAACTATCTATACACCTTAGAAAGTTCCATCAGTATATACTACTTTACTGATTTGTCTTACATAGTAGTATATAAACTCCAACAAAATCACAAATATACCCGTCTGTGTTATGGCTTCCATTTTTAAATAATGATGTTTTTTTTTGCCATCTATAATTTATTTTATGCAGCAAGCCTCGATTTATGCAAAGTTAGTCGTTGTATCATTGTAATCATGAGTATATCCCGTAGCGAGATTAAATTTAATCTTATTTAAAACCTTATTAGATACATACTCAAAATATATTTCACATTATATTATGTACCTAATAATCATTTTCACTTTAATTAAAATTTACCTTGCTCAACTTGTTCCTAACCACATTTAGTCAAATTTCATGTTAGTTAATTAAAATTGATAAACAAGCGAAACAGCCAAGATTCGTAAGTATCTGTAAATTTAATAAAACTGTCAAGGTTGAAACTAATCGAAGGATGCTCGGTTTTAATATATTTCATTTAATTGTTTTTAAACTTTGTTAGAACGATCGTCTCTTTATATAATTGTATATGTATGTAGCTGCCTTTTTTTATTCAAATAAAAAAGTAAAGCAATGTTTATTCGTATTCATTACAAATATACTGGGAAACGAAAAAAAAAAACAATCAAAATTTTAAGAGTACTATTGAGAGGAAATATTCTTGTGTCATTGTTTGGTATTTAATCCGATAACAAGATTACAAAGAAGAATCCGATCGTAGCAAGCTTTAACCTATTAATCTTAAAAGCTTTCTTTGAACAGTACTAAATCGAATTCTCTTTAAAAACACTATGCCAAAAAAGAAAGATTTTACTTGAAATAATTTGGTTCATGTATTTCATAATTCAATAAACGTCAAGTGTCTTATAATTACTATCATATTGCTTAATTTTGTATGTTCTTTATTTAATATTTGATTACTATTATCAGTGACAATTACATACCATATTATCACCAAAAATGGGAATCTGATATTTTATTTATTTTTATTTTATTCTTAAAAAATTGGGTGGCCAACATGGGTGACATTAAGTAAAAAAAAAAAAGAATCATGGTACCAAAATAGATCATATAAATGCCGCCCACAATTATAGAGCGCCAATAATATTTAATATATCAGACGTGGTAAATATTATTAACTTACTTTATATTAAAAAAAAATTACCGCTCCATTGGATTATCTTATTGTTTTATAAAACGCTCATTCGTTTGTACCCATTAAAATACAAACTACAAACGTAAATATTACTTTAATACTTCTGTCGTGGTATGTGTAGGCTTCTTGGATTAGACAGTACCATAAGGTGGGGTGTAGTCACTTTGTTTAGCCAGAATAAAAAAAAAACCTACTCTTAATCAGGTGTGCCAGTGAATCATTGTATTTGTAAAAGTAGCTGCAATAAATTATGTATTTAGGAATACGTAAAATTTATGAGCCCTTAGTGAGACGTATAAATGACCTGAGTTAAAGCAATTTCTTTATAAATATTGAGCTATCATTCTCGGCTTTCATGTAAATAAAACCGTTCTTCGTAAAATTTTACTTGCTTTGTAAAAATGCTGGAATTGTTGAATGCGATAATTTATCTTTTTTAGATAAATCCACTAAAATCCGTTGAGTTTTTAGATAATATAAATGCAAGAGTTTTTTACCATAAATATTCGTTTTTACTTAAAATTTCTATACTATATCAATGTTGTTAATGTAGAATATGGATGCGGTAGTAACATAGATAAGTTCAAAACTTACATTAGAAATATAACATCCCGGATATTAGTTATAACAAGATTTATAAAATAATATTTACCAAGTAAATGGTATAATTATGATACGATCTCAGTTTATTGATAATATATTATATTATATCATTAGAATAATGTACTGAATTAAATGAAACAAGAATTTGAAAGAATAAAACACTGCGCTTTCGTTATTATAGGTGACTATAGTGACCAGCTAAAAAGCGCCGTCTGTACACGATGGGCAACTATAGCCACTGGCTGAAAAATATCGCTTATCGTGTATCGATGAGTGACTATATTTTATTCACCTGTATTATTTTTCTTCTGAAAACTAATGAAAATCGTTTTGAGTCAAAACTTTGGCCCTGTATGTTGAAGACTGCGCGCGTTTGATGTGCAAAGTTTCAGTACGTAGCGAGGCCTGGCGTAGCGAAAGGGTTAAAAGTGATCAATCCCATAAAAATGTTTGCAGCATATTTTTAGAGTATTTGAGCTCAACAAGTGCTATTTAGACCCATATATAATTTATCGCATAGAAAGCGAAATAAACACAAAAGAGCGTAAGGTTAAGGTAGCGAGAATATCTTATGAGAATTATGAATGAACTTTTATAAAGACAAAACAAAAACGTGTAATTTTTTTAACCTATTTGTTTTATTCTAAGAATTCTAGGTTATATGACAGGACTTATAATAATTTTGATTATAACAATTGTGTTACATGTTAATACGATATATGCAAGTGTTCCACCTGAATGTGGTCCTGGTACCCGTTGATGCTCATGTTGTCGGTCGCTATGTACTCGTAGGCGTCTTCCGGCTCCTGAAGCGGTGGTGTCGGCTCTGACGCAGGCGACGGCGCAGGGGACCGCGGCGATGTCGGCGAGCGTGTGCGCAACAGTGGTAGACGCTCCAGCCGCGACGTCACTCGTTCCAGGCGCTCGATCAACGTCTCTAGATTCGACGTTGGGTTTTGTGATGATGTAGTCGGCTCAAGTTCGTTACCTAAAAGTTAAAAACGTGCTCTGTTGAGAATGTATTTTACTCAGCAAAGTTACTTCCGAGCACTCTACATTGACGATGATGACCTCAAAATATTCCAGCTCGCGTGGATGTCTCTATAATTTCATTTGTATTAAATTATTATATTTATTAATTATCTATCTACATTAAAAATATTTGTAGCTTCATAAGTAATCTGTAAAACAATTTCGTATACTAAATATATTTCTAACGTGCTAAGAAATCTAAGGAATAAAATATCCTAAAGGTACAATTATTAGACACGAAATAAATCTTACTAATTACGCTATATCAATATTTTATCTCTGCTCATAGCAGTATACAATATATCAGCTAAGTGACACATTTTTGTATGTCTTATCTCTGCGAAATGCTTCCGTTCTGATTACTATATAACTATTTCTCTTAGAGCTTCCAAGGACAAAAGATCCTTTACAAGTAAATCGGGACTAATCTCTTCAAGCGTGCACTAATTATCCGTCTCAGCTTTCGTGCGTCATTACTGTAATTCAAACGTTATTTAGATTCATCTCATTTCAGTAATTGGATGGTCCGAACCGACATAACAAAGCAGTAAATATACTAACACAGCTTAGCGAAAATTTCGTACCTGACGTAAGCTCAATAATATCAGTCCACCAGAACCAAAATGGCCTAACAGATATCTTCAAAATGATAATAATATAATAGCACACGAGAAATACTACATATATTATTCTTGTTGATGGTCAAAAATTACAATTATATAGCGCTATTGTCAGAAAATAATATAATAATGTGCTTAATTCAGAAAATATTTAGAAGAACCACTCTGTTTAATGACCGTCTCTACTTTCCAACGTGTGAAATCTATCCAAACAATACGTTCTGGGTAGAGTAGTAGTAGTACTTTAGTTACTATTTGTACGATAATTTTATTAATCCACAGCATAGTAATTACAAAATACCTTGTTTATATGGAGAAATATGAAATACCATTGTTGCTTTTCGTCTACTCCTTGTAAATAAAAGAAGTGAATAACCAAAGAAGCATGAGATGTTTTCTTTATTTTAGCTAGTGTGAATTTTACTTCGTACTCTGACTAAAATCGATTTTGTCCTTTATTACAATAGCCTCAACCTTAGTATTCCAGCAAACTCCGAAAATAAGTAATAAATTTTCATCTTTACATTTTCCTTTCAACACCCACACGACCCTATCCGCCTACGATACCTTACATTTTGTAGTGACATTTTATATCTTAAATAGGACGAAGTAGCTGTTAGCTTAGTAGTAGAAAGTATAACAGAAATAGCTATTCTTGTGCTGTTATTTACATGATATTATAAAATATTTAGTACTAAATACTTTTAAAATAAATATGTAAGTATAATTATCACTTCAGTAGGTGTAACCAAAGCAACGTCTTACTTATCGAAGTAACATGGAATGTTTTGATACCCTAAATATTACAAAAATGTGTCCCAAAGTGGGATACGCACTGAAGAAGTATAAAGCAGCAACGCACCTTTGGATTACCCTTTGTACTCGCTACTTTATCTCCTTTAATGGGTGTATTAATTATTTTCAAACAAAGGACATAATAGTACGCATTTTAATATCATGAGAATATTTTAAGTATAATAATACCTAATATTAAGTTGTAGGCCTCTCGTGTTGTCTCCGCAATGTCCGGCCCATTCTCTCCTTCCACATTAGTAGAGCCCACTTCGAACATTTTAATAAGATGTCTCATATCTCTGCGATCCGTATTTTTATCCATTTTAAACCAAATAAGTGTAATTAATGGTACATATATAAAAACACATTAGCCTACAGTGCTGGTTGGATGCTCACTATCGAATGACTAATTTACTTAAAGATATGATATGAGCGACTTTAAAGGAACTATGTAATCATGCGGATAGCCAGTATAGATAAGTTCTAGATAAGATTAATAAACATTTTTTTACAATTCAATAATCGATTAACACATGTATTATATGAGTATATTGCATTTATGGTGGAAATTGTACTTTATTCTGAAATAGCTTTTATTTATTAAGTGTAAAGCACTTCCCCATGTGAGTATATAGCAACTTTGACTAAAATTATATCATCTTCATTGTTTAACTTTTAACTTATACTGCAAGAATTAACTAATTTATTACTATAGAACAGTGGCGTGCATCCCATATAAACCATAAAAAGCATTATCTTATTAGAATGTCCACATTTAATAAATACATTGACTTAAATTCTGGTGTTTACCAAAATAGCGGCCTGAGAGTCCAAATTGGACCAAATTTTAAGTATATATGTGTTAAATGTACAAGTAAAACGAGATAATGCTTTTTATGCTTTATACGGAATGCACGCCACTGCTACAAGACACTGTAATAGATAAAAAATTCTGCCTAAAGCAGATTACAACAGTGTAATCTTCAATAATTGTAATGTTTAGTATAGACTATAACTATTATGATTAAAACTAAACATTAAGGGCGGCTTGCACTACCAAGTTAAATCTACTTTAAACTTGCATAAAACACAAATTAATTGAAGCGGGTTCCATCTTAATGATGATTTCAGTTTAAGAGTTGTTACAACTGGATTTTTATTTTGTGCAAGAAAATAAGTACATTTCAGCGCTAAATAACATTTTATGTAAGTCTAACTAGATTTATTTGGTAGTGCAAGCCGCCTTAAGTCGAAGTTAAGGGAAATTATAATTAAAATGGCAATAAAACTTATATACACAAATAAAGAATGTTAAACATCCCCGCTTTGTTCGTTAACTAAACCTTCTCGTAATAAACTTTCCACAAACAAGCACTTTGTGATAAAGCCCGGTGGCTATAAGCTTTATGGTTCCGTGAAAATCTTTTAATACCTATATAAAGCATGCAAAAGCTAAGGTACCTTAAAAACAGTATTTGTGCTCATTTAACTATATTAAAAGTTTTTATTGGCTATATAAAATTGAAACTGTTACTATTTCAGTAATGCGGCTCGCTTTGAGCTTTTATTTGGTTATTATATTTTCTTTTATTGTATTAGTTATTAAAATTTTTGTTTTAATTTAGTTTTGTTTTAGATATTAAAAGACTTGGAATAAGAATACAGTGCAAAATGCACACATTAGTATAATTCATCACATTTACCAATCACCCAATAGTATTAGTATCGCAACATTCCATTACACACACGGTTTCTATGGCAGCTCTCACAAAAGTCGTAAAAGCCACAAGTGAGGGACATTTCAAATATCAATATCAGGCGGGTAATCTTGTGCCCAGACATTCAGGCGGCCGGTAAGGCGCGCGTGTGTCATAGATATCAGCCAAGACTAGGAGGAGCATAGTTTTATTATTATTTCTTTGTTATTGGGCTCTTTTCAAGTCACAACTAAATGTTCTTACACGTTATTTTTAGTACTGTCTGTCATAGTCATTAAGATGAAACCTCGGATGTAATATAGAAAAGGGCAGCATGGAGGCGTTTCCTAATAGCCTTCGTTTTCTGTAAAATATTATTTGATAGAAGTTTTATACCACTATTGTGATCCACAAAGTGTATGTACTAAAAATGATATAACTTATGAGTTATTTTTTATTTTGTAAAGTCAAAACCTCATAATAAATCAAGGTAAATGTACATTAACAACAGAAATAATGTTCCCACATACTACTACTACTACACACACACTACTAAATACACATACTACATACTAGTCGTCTTCAGATTTGACAATTCTAAATTAAATAATACTTGATGTATTAGAAGTTTCGATATTAAGAAGTGTAAAGGCGCGATTCAGTTTCTGCTCGGTAGCCGAGATTCAAAATCGATTGCCGATAATCGTACCTTTAGTATTTTGAGATGTATTCGCGACTTTAGATTATGAAAACTTTTAAGAAATCAATATACCTAATCTATTTTAGAACCAAAGTTCGCAATTAACAATTCTAGAAGTACACCAAATTTAGCGTAAAGGATACATTATATTAAATGTTCTTTATTGTCCTTAGAAATAATAGTATATTTTATGTTAGAACAAGTATTATTACTAATAGTTCCGTATGCAAACGTCGTCAGTTTATCACCTATTGTGTTATCCAAAAGATATATAAAACTGATAAAATATGAAATCGTCTAAGGAACAAAATAGCAATGAATCAATTATTTGTTTAATTTCCATGTCTGGAGACAAAATACGCAATTCCATATAAACTTTATTCCCTCTTCAGTCGTTTTGCCCGTGTCTCCGCATAAGAAATCTGATACCCGTATCTCATTCCACTATTTAAGAAGAATGCAAATAAAGATGTCTAGGTTTCTAATGTTAGTGATATGTATATAATAGATAATATGTCAACGGTTTATTCTTTTTCAAGCTCTTAGGTTAAGATAATATTTTTAGTATTTAAAAAAAAAAAAATAAAGACAAATTAAAATGGAAAAAATCTCAATGATTATTATAACACAAGTTCTGTGATATGATGTTTGTTGAGAAATATGCTTTTTCAATGATACGTTATTGTTATTAACTATATTCTGTTTGTATTTTAGTTGTGTTCAAAATGTATTCAACAGTTTTTTTGGTACCCCGGGGAAATCCTTTACGGAACTCGAGGGACGGTGAGGGCCGCCCTCCAGTGTGTCGGACTTGCACCGACTAAAACCCCCGGGGTGTTCCACCTCCCATCTACCGGCATCGAGGACACGACTAAGGTCTCATCCTCGATGACCGGCAAGGCGTGCGGCTCTAAGTAGGCCTCTACTCGTTTGGGGAGGAGTGTTGTAAAGAGCTACCCCTCTCATACATCTTTGTTGTAGAGCGGCACGCGGGAACATATCACGCGCCGCTCGCACCCTTGTTGGACGACACACTCCCAAGTGTGCCGCCCGGAAAATATATTCACCCACGCCAGCGTACTCAATACCATTAATGTCATTTTAGAAATTGTATTTGTACATTGTACACAAAACATTCCAGTTCTCATTTCAACCCTTGCTAAGTAAAATTTCGGAAATATCTTTCTTTACCCTTCCCTATGGACTACGACTACGTCAGGAGAATAGCGCCTTACCTATAAAAATATGAAAAAGTCTCAAAGTTCAAAATAAAATACGTACATTATATTTATGTAAAATAGGGCACGCTTGTACTCCTATAATAAACTACTTATAATCAATATTGTTCTATTATAGGTTTTTATTGTTATTAAAACAAATATTATTAATGAAAATTAGCTAGTATTTGAACACTGGGACGTGCGAATAGAAATGGTGAAAGCTATCTTTGAATAATTAAGTGAATTAGTATTTTAAGCGATATCAGACGGCATAATCATGAATAAGTAATGGCATAAACAATATAATTAGTGAATCTCTAAATTCTAAAGGAATAAAACTTTTAACAGTTCCATCGAAATATAGTTACGCCTTTATTTTATACATACAATAAAATATGCATTCGTTTTTTTACACTGGCTCGTCATAGTGACTAGTGCACCAGATGGTAAGTACAGTGTAGTCCAAAAACGAAAGCGATCATCAAAGGATGAAAATCCATTGATAGTCTCCGTTGTTATGTTGGCCCACATATACCACGACTGAAGATATATAGGTATATGAGTTACTGGATATACACAAGCTGATCCCGAAACGCGACAGGCCAAAGCGAGTCACTATGGCGGTCTTTACACTTGTGTACTGTGGTCATGAACCAGTTAGGGCAATCGCCCTACCACCAAAAAATGAATTATTTGTTTATAATGAATAGGGATATTTACAGTATTAATAATAGAAATAAACACAAATTAGTGTTACCTAATTACCGGCTGAATAATAATAGCTTTATTTCAGATTTTTCCAAAATTACAAAAAAAATACATAAAATTTTATACTTAATATTAATGTCTTACATAAATACCCGAGTGTATGAGCTTCTTCACCCAAAACTGAATAAAAGGCCAATCCACTTTCTTAGCCAATATACTCAAAATTCCATCAGTACTGCCCCTCAAACGCTGCAGCATCGAAGCACACCGCCGACGCGTGACTGCATGAAAATCATGCAATCCTGCTTCGGCAAACATACCTGACGCACTACAGAATCGAAAAAAAAGTGAAGTGAAGTTAAAATAGTGTTTTATTTTTATATGGGATTCGCTATCCTCATATACAATATCATACTTAAAGACATTCATTTAAAATGATTGGTTTTAATTGACGCGCTCGTAACATATGTAACTTTTTTCTCGGAGGACAATGATTTTTTTGTATATTATTTTTGTACCTTATTATGTTAAAAAGAGCAACTACCAGATTTTCTGGCCGGCTCATCTCGGTAGATTTTGTTTTCCGTGCCAGTGATAAATTCATTTTCTTTTGACTATTCAAAAGTGCTTGGAAGTAGCCCTACGAGTATTGAATAAAGTTACATTTCATTTATTTTCAATATTTACTTGCTAATTACATTCGTTCTAATTATCAACAATAATAACCATTAATTATGATTTATAATTGTAGTCAATTTAGGTAAAATGAAGAAATAAATATTTTCTGCTTTAACTATTTATGTCGATTTCATTTTAATCGATAGAAATATTTAGAATGGCAGTCATTTAGAATTTACATATCTAATAAATTATAGAGTAACTTCAAAAAGAGGTCAGAAGAAAAAATGGCCTTATAAGAAGATTGCACTCACAAACTAGTTATTAAAAAATAAGAAGTATTAAGGAAATCTCGTTCAATTTTAAAGAAAGCTATAATAATTGGAAATAAGACTTACGGATAAACAAGCTAGCTTCGTAAATATATGTTACCCGGATCACCAAAAAAAAAAGCTTCGTAAATATTAATTCTAATTAATACTTGAACATATTTTATTCAGTGCACAAGCTTTAATATTATGACGTGGAATTATTTTATTTACCATATGTGGTTGTACCGCACAGAACATGTGCAAGTTGCCAGTCTAAAGCCAATGTAGTCACGCTTGACCTGCTTCACTCATCTGTGCCTAACCACACATTTAAGCTTAAATAGTTATATTCTATTTACAGACCACACCTACTATAAATTTATAAAGGAGCCGAATTTGTTGCAAATATTTATAAAACTGAATTCGACTACATAGAAGACCCTCAACAAGAAATAAATTTTGTCTAATTCATGCATCAAGCAGGAACTAATCAATCAATCTTGAAGGGCTTGTTATTTTTGAGAAATATTTGCCGATTTAAAATCTGTGATGTGTGATTAATTGGGTTTAATCAGATATACAGCTTAACTTATTCGTATTACAAACCACATGCACCAGACAGATCAATTAAAGTGCAGACGTGTATACAACATTAGATTAAAATCAGTTAAATAAAACATATAAAACTTCATCTTTTAGTAATATTCGCCATCAAATACGAAAGGGTCAAATAATACAAGTATTTGCAAAAAATAATAACAATTTTTTTTGGTTCTAAAAGTGTAGTGTGTACAGTGTAGTTGGTGTCTAATCTACTTTTTTTTTACTTTGGCTCAGCATAGTGACTACAGAGTACCTGGTGGAAAGTATAATGTAGTCCAAAAACGAAAGCGACTATCAAACGATGAAAGTCCATTGATAGTCTACATCGTCATGTCGGCCCACATATACCACGACTGAAGGTCTCTAGGTATATGAGCTACTGGATATACACAAGCTGATCCCGAAACGCGACAAGCCGAAACTGGTCACTATGACGGGCATTACACCCATGCACTGTGGTCTACTTACTGCATCGGGGTACCTTTAGCGTAAACAAAGTCATGGGCAGGAGCTAGTGATCAAATAAAATTAGGAGATTAACGCTACAAAATATTTTACATATTTCAAGTTAGCATGACAAACTTTAGCAACACGTTGCACGAAGTTAATGTTGAAGTCAAGTAAATGGGGACCTCTCGTCTCGCTCCATATTCGACGGTACCACTCTTCCTAACGACATTCACATACATTTTAATGAGAAGCTAACTCTCTAACGTGCCCCGCTTAAAATTATTTAGTAGCACCCAAATCGTGTTTATATAACCAACTAAAGCTACACGACCTTAAGAGAAATACATACAATAAAAAACAGTAAATTCAGTTGTTACGAGATCTGATGTCAGACTTGCTTTCCAGTAATATTCTCCGTTCTATATTTGTATTATGCTTGGGATAGGTGCCAGCGAGGTTACACAGTTTGGGTATATTATAGCGTATACATTCTATGTTTTTAATATTTATAAACAAAAATTATATTCTACTTAAACTTTAAAAAGGCTTCGGAAATTATAAAGATTCAGTTTTTTGAAAATAAAAACAGGAAAAGTCGCAAAGAAATAACAAACTAACGTAAATGTCTCGTGTATGTATGCAATCAATCGTATTACTCGTCATGAAGTAATAAATATTATTTGACATAAATTCCGATAACACAGAGCGTTACAAGGAAATTGATATGAAAATGACATCTAAATTAGGTGCACAAAACAAACATATAATATATATTTACAGATATGCAATAGTTAAGGATAAATTAATTTAAATATAACTTATTCCAACATGCTTCTATAAGCATAATTAATAAAGCCGGTAAAAACTGAGACAGCTATTATCAAATCGGTCGAATTAAATTTAGTCACAGCTAGAACAATCCCTAAAAATAAGATTATAGAAATATAGCTTGCACTAAACTTTTTCGCAAGTATATAATATAAGAGATAACAGACATACACACTATGATCATTACGAAATAGGGGAACCAAACGAAGATTACGACAAAGAAATATATTTACTAACAATTGTTATTAGATACTTGTATTCATTGACGATAACAAAATAAAACCTATAAAGATAACGAAATAAGTTATGATTTTAAAAGACACTTTGAATTTTACGTACACCCCTCGATGTAAACTAATCGTAATATTTATGACAACCTTTATTTTTAAACAGAAATGTTCCTAAAGTGAACCGTTAAATATTATATCATTACGTATTTCGTAATCAGTCTTTATAGTGACCAGCTTCTATAAGGATCACAGTTGAATGACATTGGTAGTTACTTCACGTCCGGTGGCAATACAACACCAAGTTGGTATCGATAAAAACGATAGGTTCATTTAGAATAATAATTCTTTAGACTACAAATAATTTATCAATTTCTATTTAAACATTAATACCTTAAAGATGACCTCAGATTATAGCATGTTTTAATGCAAAATTGTTAATCTTTTAATGAAATTTGCTTACCACATAGATGGGCAAAAGATCCAAAAGTTCGCAAATGTTGCAGTTATAGACACAAGAAGAGCACTAAACCGTTTTTTTCATGCACTGATAATAATATTCACAAGGCGTGTAAACATGCGCGTGCGCCGTTGAACGTTAGCTGGCGCAGACGGCAGAACTGTACATCGTACAGTGACGAGGACGTGTGGTGCGATGATTCAGAGCAGCTACCAACCTCTAGAAACACTACTTGTGATCACCCAATGATCTGTTACATTATGATTATACATACAAGCCGCTAGCTGGCACTCGGCCCGAGTATGAAACACTGAAATGACTCATAACGGTGCCACAAGAATCATAAATTAAGCAAAGTTGATAGGAAACGAGCTTCAAACACGTAACAAAATATTGACTCGGCGATTACTGGTATTAGAACTTGCTCCTATAATAATTTTTATTTTAAGTTTATTAGGAAAATAAATGGCTTTAGTTAATTAATTTATCAAAACCACATCCATTAAAATAAATTGAACTGCCTAAAAACCAACTTCAAAAAATATGTTTCATACCTCAAATACTTCAATCAAAAAGTAGTCTACTAACTCAATCACGTCCACTAATGCGTATTAGGTTTTTTTAATTTCTTACTAATATAATGTATACTTACAAAAAATTTGAATATTAATTATCTTTCAGAAGTAAATTATCTTTTTCATAGCATAACTTGGCCAGAGTAAATTCAGACACTTGATAGAAATATTATGTTCTGCTTTCATCCACCCGATCCGCTAGTTAGCCGCGTAAATCTTTTTAATTAAGATGCTTAAAAGAAAATCTTACAATATAAAATAATAATAGCCATTCAGCCACAAATATCCATAAATTTATAAAGTGGTTTTCTCTCCTCAGCGATAGATAGATAATTAATACAATGAAAAATTAATAAAAACATTGTTGATTACTTCATTGAATGTTTCTTTCTTAGTATGATTTCATAGATTTTTTTTTTGAGTGTGTCCAGAACGCTAATGATAGATGAAAAAAAAGATGATAAAAGATGTTATGTGTGAATTGAAATTAAATAGATTGGATGTTGGTATGTTCCATAGCATTTTGGCGGTGCCAACTAAAGCAACTGCCGAAATGCTATGGAAACTGTATGAAAGGTGAGGTATGAAAGGTTTTATTTCTATATATTAGGCTACGATGAGGCTGATATAATTAAGTTAAAAGCCCCTTATAAAAAATAAAAAAATTGATTATTTTTTAACTTGTTTTTGCAACGATTATACGAACAGACATATTGTCTAAATTAATTTAAACTATTTTAAACAATAAATATTCCAACCAACCTACCGTTACAGTACTATATATTTATTTATAAATATAATATATTTTCTGATTACGTAAAAGGAATGAACAATATCTAAACTTAATTTGGTATTTGGGTTAATCAAACCGACATTTCATATCGGTTAGAAAAACATTTCTTGTGAACTTTCGTTCGGCTGCGTCCCTTGAGGGAAAAATATCAAAAGTCAGTAACAAAACGTATACGAACTGTGTAAGTTGTTTCTTATCTAAAAGATCAAACAATACAATCACAAAGATCTAATTTCTTTACGGTAATAAAACCGAAATTTGAATTTTCGTTAAGGCATGACATGAATATGACAAATCCGGATTTTTTAAAATTTATTATTAAAAAATTACATAAACATTTAAATTTAATTAAAATTAATGAAAACTAATTCTTAGTTTTGAGAATATACCTACATGAGAAACACTCAAACGGGCACTGAGCTTACTTCAAAGTTCAAAGAGTGTGTCACGGATGGACATCTAAGGAAAATGTATTACACTTATAGCAAGGTCAATCAAGGCAAGTGTGATTATTTATTAAGATATTTAATTATTTCAACTCTGTTCTAGTTAAATTCATAAAGTCTTTATTCAAAACGACAGTGTTTTTTTTGGTTGTTTTGCAATAATTTGCAAAAATACGCAAATTTGTGCTAGTGATATTCAAGTATATAATTTAAGTAAAATTATATTTATATTATTGTGGGCAACGGCTAGTATATTATATATCTAATGGCACTAAATAAGAACTAGTAATGTTTTCCCATTATTGTTACTATTAAATTACTTTGATCGTTCTACCGGTTTATTGTTATCCTGTATGAATGTTGGGAACGTTTGGGTGGAACCGATGAAATCACTTCCTTTGTAAAACAAGCAAATCAAACGCTTATTCCGTATCGAAAATTCAGTGCGATGCGGTTATCCTGGTGACTGGTACACAATAAATAAAGAATAGATGCTGATATTACCAAAGTTAATTGTATTTATATTTTAGGATATTCGATCGATACCAATTAAAATTCCGAAAAAGATTTAACTTCACAGCTTTCGTTACAAGATGAATGAATATATATCATACACCTGAGTTTTTATTATAAGAATAAACACTATATTTACACAACTAAATATGTAACGTATTCATTAAAAGTTAGAATAAATAGCATAAATAAACATATATGTCGCAAAATGCATAGGCAACCTTTAGAATTATGTAGCAAGGTATCCATACTTTTAATAATCAAACGTGGGTTAGCTTGTTTTTAGCACAATACTAAAATTCTAACTATACAAAGCTATAAGTGTACTGTTAGCAATGATCCGTAAAGAATTAAAATATCAATTAGTTTATAGAACTTCCCAATATTCTCTTTATTACATAACTATATAGTTTTATATTTATTATTCTAAAGTTGTTTGTTGGTGCGCTAGTTCCTTGAAGAGCACTGAATTCTTATTATTAATACTTTAATATCATCCCAAGAGAATAACAAAAGATAATCATCCGTCTTCCTTGATAAAACGATAATAAATAACTGGATTTTGCTTTTCTAAATAATTTCAATAGCAAGTACCGGGCATAATAGCTCATATTAATTATTAGAATCTTATATATTACACAAAGCTGAAATAATTGGAATTATATAATTTAAACATAATACCTGAGTCTGCAACAATAGGACCCAGAGGATCAAAGCGAACACGATGCTCAACAGCTGCGCGTGCAGCACAAACTAGATCAGAAAAAAATCTATGCCTCCGTAGAGCAAGCTCGTCGCGACCTACAGGTGTAGCCGGGGGATCTTTCACCCCTTCTGTTTCTGTCGGTTTTGTAACTCCCACTTCGAAAACTTCATCGTCGTCTGAACATAGCTCCTGTTTACTGTTAGGCCTGTAATCATTACCACCATTGCTACTACTAGTGGTTGACTTTAAGATACCCGTAGACTTACGACGTACGCCGCCAGGTCGTACGTCAAAATTAGTCCGCGATAATTCTCGTTCCAGACGAGCCAGTTCTTCCAAAGTTGCAGAATCCTGGCGGCAATCGACAGAAAATCGTTTAAAATCTATCCGATTTATTTTATAATCCACAGAGTATCTTTTCTTTGTCAGTTCCCTTCTACTGAGCATTTTATCCAACGTATCTCTTTCTCCTTCACTGCTGTTTGGTGTATTCATTGAGTCTTGATTTTGACTCTCAGAATACTCAATAGTCGTTTTAAAAACAGCCGAATCGTCAACAAGATTTGATGGTGCTTTTGCTGAGCGTTCAATGTTAGGCTTAGTAATTAATTCACCCACATTATGGGACTTACTAAAACTGACCTCCAATTTTTCTTTTGCTTCGGTAATTTCTGATAAAGAATCCATATTTTCTGGCTTAGATTTACTTTTATTAATCTTCTTATTTGGTCGCGCACAGCAACTTTTAAACATAATTATAACATCTACTCGTGAAGTGTAAATATTTCATTAAAGTAAGGACTTTAATAAAAAGCTTGCTGAGTATTTACAGAAAACAGTTTTTTGGAAAAAAAAAAATAAGAAAAGTTGTTCGTAATAAAAAAATTCAAGTGATATTAGTATTAAACGTCTGTGTGTTGTGACAAAGCTACCGCGGCCAGCTAGGCTCGCGGCGGCTAGCGACTGCCGGCACTGACGCAGGGCAGATGCGCCGCCCGCCCGGCGCATCCAGCCACTGTGCCTCTTCTGTTCAAAGCTCGTTGGATCTTATTATGAAATCAAGATATTTTTTATACGGTTTTCATTGTTCTTTAAATTCATACTATTTATCCATTTACTGTATTAAACCATTTTATCTATTATTTGCTTAAATGCCTAAGCATATATTATCTTTTGTAATAATTATATACTACTAGCTGTGCCCGCGACGTTCGCGTGGAAGTAGTGCTTTTGCTATGATAATAATTATTTCAAGCTGAAATTTTTGTATAAATGATATAAATGCCATCAATTATTCCTTTTTTTTATAACAGACAGGCTTGCTCTTGACCTTTATCTCACCCAATGGAAAGTGATGATGAGGCTGATAATGGAATGTGCTCACCCAGAAATTACCGATTAACTCGTCCTTTGAAAATATCATATCATAAGGTGCTGGAAAAACACGCAGAAAGCGAATTCCATTCCACTATATAAATTATACCAGACCCGTCGAACATAGTACCACCTAGCAGTCAATTGATGTATTGTTACAGATTAGCTGAACTTAATTTATGATTTTATGAAAGCAATACAATACAAACAAATACAAAATGAATATTCTGATATATTTTTCATAGTTTACATAAAATCAAATTCTGAACACACACATATTTGACACCCAATATATATCTCTAACCTTTTTGTTACTGAAATTATTTAACATTTTGTAATAATGCTGGAAATAGCAACATTGCAGCTAATACCAATAACAACCATAAAAATCATGAAATGCAGTCAACCATAGGAATAACTGGATGATATTACTCATATTGCTCAATTTAATTACTGCCACATCTCAACCACAAATAAATAGATCCCACAAAGTTGCTATGTTTTTATAAAGGACATGTTCTTTGTTTCAATTACTTATTAAGATGATGTAAAAAAAACTTTTATTGTAGTAATAAATAACAAAACATAATTAATATTATATTTATATAATGGCCTAACAGCACAATGTTAGTGAACCTGTCTGCAACACTGAAAGTCCCGGGTTTGAGTCACATTAGCAGAAAACTTTCCATGATGTATAGGTTAGTGTGACATGAATCATGATGTTAAGTATATCTTTGTCTAGTCCCCATAAAACAAGTGAAAGCCAAAGATGTAACCTAATTAATGATTAACGATTAAAAAAAGTAGTCATAATTTTAATTTTGTTGCTCTGTAATCATGATTAAAACAAAACAAAAAACATTAAACTAACAATAACAAATAACAATAATAATAATTAACAAAAATAATAATTAATAATTAACATTATCCTTTCAAAACATTAAGAAGACATAAATGTGTATGCAGTTGAGGATTTTGTAGTGTTTAAAATATAGATGAGCAAAATATAGTCATATTAATAATTAAAAATGCAAAATATAATCATAACTGCTTTTCATTAATCTGATTACATTTTGCCCATCTATGGTGAAAGCTTACTTTGGGTGTAGGTCAATGCATGTTTATTTCCACAAATATAATATTAATTATAATAAGGCCAGTACAATCTGTTAGGCTAGCTAGTGTATAGTAAAAATATAGACATTGTAGTTATGCAGAAAATAAATAAAATTATTATGAATATAATAAGAAACAAAGATACTGCTCTATTATTTATTGTTACAAATTAATCCTATTATTTATAAAGATATTGAATAACTAACTTGAACATTTACTTAAAGCATTTTTAAATTTATACTCTATTATTCTTAACAAGTGTTGCATTTGCTAAGTCATGTCAAAAGATTATCATATTTGGTTATCATTGGTGGTAACCTTATATAAATAAGATGGAAGAGTTCCAAGTGGGTTAAAATCCCAAACACCTTAAACACTACACACAATATAAAGATAAACTTGTTATAAGACTTTCTAATATCTAACTAAACTGAAAATTCATGAATTAGAATTGACAAGGGTTTGACACAACCTCAACAATGTTTGTATCTCCTGTTTCTTTTATTTTAATCCAGACTTCCATTCCAGGTAGTACATGTTCAGATAAGCCTTTATGTTCTATGCCATTAATAAATGTACACTGAAAAGCTATCCCAGGCAAAGTAAAGGACTTCTTAAACTTTATATCTTTTATTGATTCTCGTAGAGGTTCTTCAGTTACCCCAGTATCAATGAGCAATAATGATACCTTGTCTCTGTCATCTAGTATGTTTTTAACAAAGGCCCTTTCATAAAATCGACTGAACTGAGGTTTATATCCTACAGACTTTCCAACTTTCAAGTTTTTCAGCTCTATTGCCATTTCATATCGACAATAATCAGTGAATTCTCTTCTTCCATCTATATAATTTCTGTAATCATCAACATCAGCTACATAGAATGTATTTGGATATTGTGTTTTGGTATCCAATAGTCTAACATGGATCACATCATTTACTTTGACATTTTTTAAAGAGAACTCAGAAATCTCTTGCTTATTAATTCCAAAATTATGAATAGCCTTTAAATTTACTCCAAGATTTGTAAAATGTGTTATTGCCAACATGGTAGCAATATCATTAGGACAGGTATTACGCAATTCAACAAGAGTTTTACCATCCTCCACACCCTTAACAAGCATCAAACAGGGTTCATCTCCAACATATGTTTGCATTGCTTCTGTATCTTTATCCATAAAACATAAGCCATTTGGTTCACAGTTTGCAAGTTTACAGTGTCTTGCCAATGGTGGTATATCCATTGAACTCTTTGGCATGAATATATCGTTTAATTCTACAGATTTGTTAATATAACCATAGTCAATAGCCAATATATCATATGTATTGTTAGCTGCCTCGCAATGTTGTAGAATTCTGCCTCTCACACATCTATTTGAAGTAATAGAGTTATACACAACAATTGAGTTTGACATCAAGTCTACAGGTCGCACGATTTCATCGCGCTCTTCCAAAATATCTAACTCCGTGTAGCTTAAATCTGATGAACACACGTAAAAACTATGTGGATCGTTTATATGCGTCACTTTTACCTTATACGAATGGTTTATAATATAAGGGAGGATAAAGATGTTATAATCTTTCGTAAACTTTGTCATATTAGAAGCATACGGCAATTGGTTAACACTGCACTGAATAGGCGTTAAGAAATTATTGTTTATTTTTATTTTATTTTACTTTACTTATTTAGTCAACTCAACACTAACAACAACAATAAAAAGCGTACTCATTGCTTATCAGATATTTTCCACAAGTAATATCGGCCAAGCTATCCGGTGTATAATGCCAATTATTGAAATTATAATTATATTTAAAAAAATACTTACAGATTAACAAGTATAACAGGTACTTCTAGTTAGTGAATAAGCCACTGGAATTAATATCACTTTAGTTATTTACGTACGTATTAAAAAAATCAGTCTTCTAATAGGTTACCTGTCAACAAAATTGTCAGACACTATACCAATGAGAAATATAACACAGAAATACTATGTATTGTCTATGACTACAGAAGTCATACATAGCCATTTAAAAGACGTGTCGAATATATCCGATTTTTTTCTGGTATTATATCAATGTATTAGCACTAATGTAAGAACATTATCTTACTCAAACTTTCGATTAAATTTGCCGTTAGTTTATTGATTATTGAACCAATCAGCGTGAAGTTATCTGCTAAAATAATCAACCTAAACCATTAAATGATTTGACAGAAATATCTCATTCTAAATTACATACCTAATGTATTCCATGATCCTTGTTCTATCCATATTACCAGGCATAGGTAGATTCTTTTTGGCCCTATCTTTGGTTTCTATGCCCCTATTATTGTTCTACTACTGTATTTTGCTGATAATAATTGCCGATATTTTAAATTTAATTTTATATCTAAAGGTGTATTATAAGAATGTAAAGTGGGCGGAAACAGTATTTCAGGTTGCAAAAGTCGTACTGACCGTTTTAGACAGTATATCATTTCACACATAAGTAGCATTCGATATATTTTTGTTTTTTATTTCTCTCAATTTTTTTTTTATGTTGTAATAATAAATTGGTTATATTATGACTTTAACATGGTTTGAAATGATCTTATATCATATTAATTAATAATTTAGTAAGTAGAGTGCTGTCAATTTCATGTCTGAATTTACCCGATTTTTATAGGTACCATTTAAATCTTATTTGTGATTTTATTTAATTACCCATATATTTAAGTTTTAAATATCTGCATGTTTATAGAAATAACTTGTCATTTTATATTGTTTTATTTAATATTTCCTTCTAATTCCATTTAAAGAAGTAAATGGGTTGTTTTTACAGGACGCCAAAACTGGGATTCAAGAAAAACATGAATATGTACGATTCACACTGGTGGAAACACACTCGCCGGAAGAGTATTTCACAACTCAACGATTCGGCAAAAGAACGAGTTAGAGGACTTGTTAGTTCTAGTCGGGATATGAACTTCTGTAAAGCTGGGATTTCGCAAGCCTACACTCGGTTCTGTTATGAAAAGAAGAGGGGAAGAAGGAATTTGTACGGAATCGTCTGTGTGCAAGCCTGATTCACACTTGGCTGGTTTTTTTTTGGTAATCATGAGTTTGCATTCTAGTTTTCCTGCTCTTAAAGTAAAAAGCAACTAAGCTCGTAAGGATCATAAAAACCCCTATTTCAATGCCCTAGGGTAGATCTTGAAAAAGTAGTATTACACCTTATATACACTTCTAATGTATAAATACAAAGTTTCACATTTCTAACTTTATTGTTTTCGAATATCATTACGAATCTCAACCCCTGTTTCACCCATTTAAGGGTAGATATTAAAAAAAACGTACTTTTTATTAATAATCTTGAATCTATTACAAATTTCATGATTCTAAAGTAAAAAATAATTAAACCTGCACAATTGTACAACCCTTTATTTCAAAGTCCTAAGGATGATATTTAAAAAAAGTAATAATACATGTTATGTATATTTCTAATGTGGTACCCAAATATTAAGTTTCACATTTTTCACTTTATTGCTATCGAATTTTCATACAAATTTCAAATCTCTGTTTTATACCACTGAAGGTAGATTTTGAAAAACATTATAATTATAATGGATTTTATTATTTGTAATCATGATTCTAATTTTCATGGCTGTCACGTAAAAAATAACCATCGCATAAAAACAATAAAAACCACTATTAAGCTCCAAGGGGCGGATTTTCGAAAACGTAATAATTTAAGTTTTATTTATTTATCATATGGTGTTTCAATACCGAATCTTGCATTCTAATTTTAATCGAGGATACATATGTATGTATCCTCGACTGTGTATTGAAGTATGTACTTCAACCCCGTATCACAAACTCATAAGTGTTGAATTTTTAAAAATCCGTACTCATCTTTCATCTACAATCAAAAACGAACTTTATTATAAAACTACAGTTCTTATATTTTCAAAGATTACGTGGTGAATAATTCAGTCAGTATGTTACCCTTTAACATATATATTATGAGCCCCGAGGCTAACTAAGCTTTTGTCCTGGTATATGTGGGCCAGCATTATGACGGAGGCTCTCCATTGATTGTCATCACTAGGTGAAGGAGAGTGTGAATTAAACATGAGCTCACTTGGCATGCACGGAATTAGCTGTAGACGCTTTTTTGATTTAGCTTAAACTTTGCCTAAATAATAATATACCGTCACGTTATAATCCTTTCGGGATGAGCAGAGATAAATTAGTATTGTTAGATAATGAGTGTATCCACTTGCTCAGAAAATAAGTTCGATATTACCTATTACAAAACTGAATTTATTGGAAATTGAATATAGGCAAAGTGTTCGCAAAGCGACGTCCAATTTAACGAAAACGGGACCGAAGATATACTTTGTTATTAATTAAATAATATATTATTGTAATATTTGAATAATAAAGCTTAAGCAGTTACCTCAAGTTATTACAAATTTATGAGATATTAAGGAAACAATCAGCCTATGGTTTTATTTATTGCCAAATGAGCTCTCACTACGTTCCAGTTAGTTTTTAACAGACTTCATTATGACAAAAATGCTCTCATGTAAATTACTTTTTTTTGTCTTAATTTTTTTTATTCAGGATTTTGTGTCGTTTTTACTATACTGTACGTACCATAAGGTGCGCTGTAGTTACATTGTCGAGCAAGTATAAAAAAAATTAATCAATTAACCACTGAACTTATTTTTTCTGCGATTTTTCTTCGGTTTCATATCTACGCTTAAAATTACTAAATAAAAAATAAAAGTTATCTAAACTCACATTGAGAGAGACATTAATCGCTTTTCCTTTATCTTTTATCAGCAAACGGGCTGGCGGCCCACCTAATAGTAAATAATCATCGTCTCATATGGACAACTGTAATATAAGGTCAACAATGTACATCTTGCCATTGATATTGTAATAGCATGGTAATTTGTGTACATTATTACTAGAGTGCAATAGCTAATTTCACTCGAGTGGTTATTAATTTGACGACAACCTGATGCCACTCTGGTCTTGAACGCCTAAAATCTAGGTCTAAATAGCAATAAAACAAATAGTCAAAGTTTTTATATATATTTAAAAAAAAATTGAAACAAGCAAATAGATTTCTAAATTAACGTAATAAAAAACGTGCAATATTATGCTGTATTTACTGATAAAGGAATAATATATAATAGTACTTACATTGATTTGTATAGTAATATTATAATATATTTATAGTTAGGCTTACCATAATTACGAAGAGCCAAACCGGGACGCAGAAGAGAAAGAGGCTCATTTTCATTTTGCTTTTCGCTTAATTTGTGTTTTTCATATTTGAAATGCAATCAAAATTATTATAAATTGAAAACATATTAATAAATGTGAATATATTTTTTATTAAAAAGAAAAAGAGACGCCGAGACTGGGATCTCAAACGGGACTTTCCCGGTCAAACCGGGACGTATGGTAAGCCTATTTATAGTGATAATGGCAAATATTACAAATAATACAACCTAGAGAGTTCAGAATTTAGTCAAGATAAATTATTATTGTAGTATAAAAATATAACCGTTTTAATATTTCAATAATAATTTTTTACTAAAGAATTGTACCTATATTGCTTAATTTATTTAATGTCTATAAATCTGTTTTTTTTTTATCACAATTTGGACATTTACATAATTAAAATTGATCATTCGGGAAAATATTCACTCTTAATCAGTATAGTTACTACGTATATATAAATTAACTCATGATATTTCAAAGGTTTATTACAAAAATAATTTTAAAAAGTATTATAACAACTAAATGCACCATTTGCCTTAATTATAAATATAGTAAAACACATTGCACCTTAAATCAATTAGTCAAGATATGGGCATAAATGATTTGGTAAAGGTTTAATTAGGTTTCGAGGACTCTACAAGGGTGCGAGGCGCACGATGTGTTCCCGCGTGCCGCTCTACAACACAGAGGCATGAGAGTGGTGAGTGATGGCTCTTTACACCACTCCTCCCCGAACGAGTAGAGGCCTACCATCAAGGCCGCACGCGATGCCGGTCATAGAGGATGAGACCCCAGTCGTGCCCTCAATGCCGGTAGGTGGAATGTGGAACACCCCGGGGGTTTTAGTCGGTGCAAGCCCTACACACCGGGGGGCGGTCCTCATCGCCCCCTGAGGTCCATCAGGGATTTCCCCCGGGTTACAAAAAAAAGTTTCGAGGATTGAAATAATAAAAATTAAATCAACAATTATACAGATGCCGTAATATTTGTAATGATTAAAATTGTAAATTTAACGTTACATTTTCTAAAAATTTTGTAGGTTGCGTGTTCACTGCATAGCAAGCATTAAGATGTATTTACGCTTACAAGCAAAAATTAATTATTTATTTGGTGTAACAGTTGTTTTAACCAAGAATTACCTAAAAGCTTCAGGAAAATGTGATTTTATACTACCAATCCTTCCTCAAGGTTTCTACTGAAATAAAAACTAAATCGAAATTCTACAACTAGGAAGTTTTAGAAGCACGGCGCTAATACACAGACAAACAGCTGCCTCATTCTATACTGTGAAAGTAAAGAGCAGTTGTGGCATTTTATATTTTTCCACTGTGAATTAGACCTTGTGTATCTTCACATATTCGTTAAAGATAAAAGGAATACATTTGTTGCTTTTATAAAATAAAAACAGATTCACACTCAGACGTTTTATACGATTCATTCCACTTTTAGAGTTTTCTTATTATTTGCAAGCGAATTGACGAGCGTCATTTTTATAAACATTAAATTTTACTACGTTTGACGTCATATAGAACTATATATCTAATGAAATTGAACGTCAGATATTGCCGATCCATTTTAATTTATATCTTATAATTTAATATGTACTTCTGTGTTCATGAGCTACTTTGCAAATTCATTAACAAATAATATAGATAGATGTGTTTAACACTAGAAAGACTGAATATAGGTATAGCACATACGTATATAGGGAATAAAGGGGGGAGGTAAGTACAACTATTATTAAATGCTATAATATATAAAAGTCATAATATAAAAATAAAATTGGTTACTTATAAATATATATTTTTTATATAACTAAATTTTAAAAACAGTCAAAATGACATCTCTGGGCAATCTAGTGTTAAAGTATTTTATAAGTGCAACACTTGTCTTGAGAGATTTTATTCGTATAATTGATAGTAAATTATCTCACGCATGGAGATTGTTGATTTTGATTTTTATAGTACTTATGCTAACACACTTTACTTATAAACTAACAATTTATATAACTATTATTATCTATAAAAAAATACAATCTAATATAAACATAATTATAAAATCTCACACTCTTAAGAACTCTCACAAAAAAATTGAGATCGTTAAGTTAAAACATAATTTAAGATATTATACAGTTGTTAATAATAATATATCGTCAAGCTATATCCCTTACGGGGTGAGCAGCGATATATTAGTGGCTGAATCCACGTTGTGCTTGTATGTCGTGCCCAATTTGACCAGAAGCGCAACTGATCGTCGTTCTCAAGACACACATGACATTTCTATTACATTCCATGCGAGTTTCTCATCACAGTTGTTAATCTTTATTTTAATGCTATTTTAATAATTAATTATAACTAAATTTTTATACGAAAATACAATTTTATTCAGTTTATAAATGTGCTCTAATAAATATAGCAGGTGAATACAACTTTATTATCTACTCCCCATCATTGGCTTTCAAACGTCTACGAAAGATGCCTCCGGTAGTGTACTTACATCTACTTATACTACAGTTAAAAACCTGCTAGAAAGAAGTTTAAAAACACGCTGTTAACAGCAAATTGTTATCTAGTAGCATGTGTTGAAAATGTCATAAGATTTATTTAGTACTTAAATAAGCATACTGAAGATTTAAATACAAACGCCACTAAAACATATGCCTACTTAAAACCAGCTTGCTTCAGAACTGTGAAGTGCACAAATTACCTAACAAAAAGTTAGTTTATTTCAAGTATATTATCAGATTACAGGCATAAAGCTCGAAAAAAAGCATATTGACACGCGCCCAATAAATGATTATTTGTCGATCAATTTAACATGTCGCTATATCATCGACATTATCAATATTTTCGACACACGCGCTTAGAGTATTCCAATAAAATGTATTCATGCCACGTGCTAATTCGTGCACTATGTATACTTACATTTCATATAAACACTAGTGGCGTGCATTCCATAAAAGCATTACCTTGTTATGCTTAGACATTTAATAAATATATTGACTTGAAATCCGGTTATTACCAGTAAAGAAATTGCAGAATGCAAATTAGACCATATTTTAAATCAATATATGTATTAAATGTCCAAGCATAGCACAATAATGCGTTTTTATGCTTCTATGGGATGCATGCCATTGATAAACACACTTTTAAAGAATATATTTGCACTATTATATGCCGATATTAAACATACTTAAAGATATGCTTATAGTGGCGTGTGTATCAATAAAGTTATACTATAAGCAAGCTAAGAGCTAGAACGAGCATTAGAAATACCAAACACACACACACGAACATACAGAATCACGCATATTAAACTATAAATAGCGACATGTTTTTAGAATTATTTTGATGTGCTATTTAAAATAATTTATTTTATCTTTAACTAAAGATTACATATACAAAACCGATGCCGCCTGAATTACGTAAGGAGAACGTTGATCTTTATCACTAAATAATCTTGTAAAGTACTTTAAAACCTTTAAACTCTAGTTTCGAGGAATAATTTAATAAAGGACCGGAAGATCATAAGACTAGGATATAAAAATAGGATATAAGACTACGTTAAATAATAAAGATTATGAGTAGTATGTAGCCACTCAAAAATCTTTGTTTTAAGACAATAGCTATAACATAATGAAGATATAATTAGAACAATTGAAAAATAATGTAACTTAACATATTACATATATGTAATGCTATAGCATCGTAATTGTAAAACGATGTTTCCCAACAGTCAGAAATAAATACATGCTATAGTTGAGGACCAATAATCAACCTTTCGTCCTTTTATGGGATACGGTAGAGTCCATATCTTATTAGGTAACTAATATTATTTCTCATAGAACAGTTGCAATGCAACTCAAAGTGTAGTGTAAGAAATTACATAAAGAAATATATTTTATTGATAAAACTAATTGGAGTTATACAAAATTTCAATTATATTTAGAGAAAATCGGGCTCAGGTTAGGATATTTATGATTTTATAGTTGATCTTATCACCTTTATACTTAATATTTATGACGTACTCGTCAATGTGTTCACTGCTTATCATTATTGTGGGTACACAAAAAAATATAAATTGCGTTTATTTTATTCGTTGTTTTACTCGTGCGTATACTCGCATGTTGCATGACTTCATGAGAGCTCGCCAATTGGCGCATTCTGTAGCCATAAATCATGTATGAAATTGTACAGATCATCGCTGACAGCAACCTGCGAACAAAACATACATCATTTTTTAAATATAATTATGAATATCATTAAACACATATCATAAATCCGTTTCTCAGCCACCATGATCTAGATGAAAAATTATTTGAGAGCTTTTATATATTTTGTATCGAATGAAACAGTCGTTAATATATCTCTGTTCACTTCGAAAGGGATATAACGTGACGATATATGATTATGGTTATAATATATGACAAAAATATCAGATATTTAAATAAAACCCACCTTATAAGGTGTAGGATTCAAATTTCTTTTGATATCCTGACGAAGTGTTCTCAAAGACGCTTGCACTCTCTCCCGCACTTGAGATAGAGGTTTAGGTGATTGACAAATAGCTCCATCTTTCCAGTACACCTGTAAAAAGGCTCATATTACCTTAATACTAAAAAAAGATTTTAAGTAGACAGATAAATAATTTTAATAAGTATAGATTATGTAAGTTTCTCATTAAAACCTATAGATATTATAATGCATATCAAATAAACCGCAATGGAGTCGACCAAAAAGAGAATAATACAGATGGCTAGATAAATTGTGTACCAATCGCACAAAAAAAAAATCAAATTTATATAAGCTACATACAAAGCGACGAGATAGAGATGGACTCATTTTTGTCTTTGCCAGCGTGACTATCAATTCTTTGATTTGCAGCCACAAAAACCTATTTTAGGCAGCTCTATGCCATGTTTATAATCAATGGATAAAAAGATGGAAGTGTTATAAAGTGTATTATAGACAATGTTAGAAACCGAAAATTCAATGACGTTTCTTGTGCCTTTTATCGATACATTTACCAGTATTCAATTGATATTGATTAGATATTAAGCTTTTTCGCTTCATTATATGTGAAACTATAGACAAATTTAAATAGCAAGTTTATAAGCAACGGTTGTAAATACCTTATAAAGGTGTTCCACTTTACTAGGAATGACGTATGCCCTCTTCGACTCCTGGAAGGGATGTCTGCAAAGAACCTTTTGTCCCACAGCCGGGGCCGGCTCTGATGATCTTTGGAGGAGATCTATCAATGCGTGGCCATCGGCTCCAAACAGTCTGTAGGCCTGGAACCAAGTATCACAATCATTAGCCCACTTTAGCCCACAGCCGCCTCACAGACCGCTGTGAGGGCTGCGACAGCGGCGTGCCAGACTCCTAGTAATAAAAAAAAACCGCGGAATGCCCTTCAATTAGCTGTTAGCCGGTCTGAGGAACCATATAGCTTCTATGATTCGGAGAGCGAATAGTCTCTTTAGGCTCCAGTTCTGGGAAGGATACGTTCAAAGAGCCCACCCATCTAGACTACTCTCTCAGAAGATGCGTAGGATTCCTACACACCGCCTCCGCATCATAAGGGATAATGAATTAACCTAAATAGGGTAAATTAGATGTGTTCTGATGCTGAGATTTATATACGCTATTTCGACTTTGCTTGGCAAAGTTCTTAAAAATAAGTCCGTTTTGACAAAAAGTGGTGATTTACCAAATCCTTTGACATAAATTGAATAATATAAATTGTAATGTTTTAGTAAAGTCCAAGCTAACTTAAAGTGTAAAGGTCTTAAATAAAAAAAGTTAACTTTAACCGTAACTAATTACGGTTAAAGTTAAAGATCTTTAAGTTTGAATGAAGGTTTAGTCTCAAGTTAGTAGTCTCTATAAATCTCAGCCTTATAGTATGGAATTTTTTGAATTATACGGAGTAATACAATAGATAGTTCTCTTTTTGTGTATGGCCATCTTTGTTTTTATACAACCAATTATAATCAATTTAGAGAACACTATTTTTACTTTTATTTGTATTTTTGGATACAGCCACTAGGGTATCTCTGCTTACCCCGAAAGGAATATAGCGTGACGATATACTATTCTTTTTACTAACTTGCCTATTAAGTTTAAAGATGGTTAGTTAAAAAAATAATATTTTAAACTGCCAAGGTTCAGTAACATTTCAGTTATCAATCGAGTGAAGCGAGGTTTCTGTGTCAATTTGGTGGGCTTTAGCACTTTGCCGTCTGTTTGTCCATCCGTCTATAGCTTCTAAATCAAATACGATAATGATTTGAATTATTATATAAACCTTTAACGCAAAGCCTATAATGATATTTAGCACTAGAACTACGAACCGGTCAAAATGCAAAATGCATTTAATTATACCATTTCCTTTTAAGTCTTTTTTAATATTTTACAATGTCATGATTTTTATTAAATTTGTGTATAGAATAGTATTATAGATTATTTTGTTCTTACGCTTTTAATTTTCCGACTGGTTGACCGGTTGGTTGAAATAGGTATATGGTAAATCTTCGTAGTTCTAGTGTTAATGCAATAAAAAATCGAATTTAACGGGGTACGCAATACGCATACACGCAAATGAATGGCATTTTATTTCGCTTTTAATATTGCATGTAGGCAGTGACGTGCATAGGTTATTTAGACAGGGTAAGCAGATTGACATAATTAATGTGAATATTATGTGATGATAATAAATATTGTATTACTTTCTTAGGGAAAATAAATGGCGTAAAAATAGAATAGATTTCAATATAAAGAATTATTATTTTTTATTTAAATTAAAATAAGTTATTCCAGACTTATTTATCGTAAGGGAATGCAGTGCTTTCATGCATCTATGGAATGAACGCTACTGCATGTAGGGTATCACTGTAAATATTTTAAAAGCTGAGTGTGGACACGTTATTTCGTTATAAGTATTCATTCATTCGTTATTTTTTAATTTTCTATGTCGATAATTCACAAATGATAATCCGACAATATGGTTGTATGTAGACCTATTTTGACCCTAGATCTATCATAAATACTACTTATTGGATTTAGATGTTATGTCTATTAAATTTTTAGGTAATATCTTATAATTAAAAAAAAAGTTATAAGCAATACAAGTGAACGAATTTTATAAGTGTGCAGTATTTTATGATATATTTCTAACATGATTTTGGGTTGAATATCGTTGCTTATTATATGCAATTTTATTGATATTATTAGATAGATAGAAGAAGATTATATAATGTGTTATTTTTGTAGAAGTTCAAAGTTGTCTATATAATTAATATTTTGTTTACATGATAACTCAAATGATTAGGACTGAAGTTGTTATTTATGTTGGAACGAAAACAACTCTACTATTTGACAAAAAATATATAGCTTCCGAAACAACTTGAGCTGTGCTCATTTTGGTAATGGTTACTTAATGATAAGATATTAGGTCAGGGTTATACAATACACGACATTCACTATCAAACCATAATCGCTCCAGTCTTTGTATTTTGTGGCGATAAAATTCGAAGACGTAAATGATATTGACCTTGTAATAAAAATGTAGACAAACATAGTAATAATTCAACGTTACATAGCAAAAACTTAGTTATATAACAGCTTTATATTTAAAATAAATCCAGGATTTATTACACAGCTTTAATCATTGATTGATCAATTACGTTGATTGAATTTGAAATTTATTTACACCAAAGTATCTAGAAAAGTAATAATCTGTTAGCATGAAAGCTTATTTTCATTGGTCGAAAGAGATAATATATGGATTACGAGAAATTCCTTTAACGCATGCCACAAGGCCCTCATGCGGGGCTCTACTTTGACTAGTTGTGTGAGATGTGACTTTGGCAGTTACTTTTAAGGACACTTTTATTTTATGCCTAGATATCGTAGAGACTTACTTCTTTGTGACCAGGAATTGTGACTTTACCAACATCTTGACTTAATTTAATCCGCGGCTGTTCATTAATTTCTACCAATTTATACACACAACCAAGAGCAGGCTGACGTTGGCACGTTACTGAAACACATTAATAAAAATTATATTGATTAATATTTAAATAATATAACCGTTTATATATTTATTATTTTATATATATATACAATATTTTACTAACAAATGTGATTTATTATAGATGTACTAAAATTAGTTACTTTTTGTGTTATCTGATATAAAAATTAAATAACAAACAATATTCTGCTATAAATATTCAACGTTAAGGGCGGCTTGCACTAACGAATTAATCTAGTTTAAGCTAGTATAAAACGCTTATTAATTGAATTGGTTTGATTCCATCTTAATGATGATTTCAGTTTAAGAGTTGTTATAACTAGATTTTGATTTAGTGCAAGACAATAAGTACAGATCAGCGCTAAATAGCATTTTATATAACTCTAAACTAGATTTAATTTGTTAGTGCAAGCCCTTAAACAATAAACAAAACAGTTTAATAAATACATAAATTAAAGATCATGCAAATAAGGTATTGAATGTGAAGATAGTTAAATGAGAAATATAAAAATTACCAATAATAACACACACCTATTTATTACACTTGCAATTATCTATGATGATATCGTTTAAAACAACATACCGGTTATATTGACCCAGAACAAAGGTCTCGGCTAAAAAAATAGGACTTCGTATCCCGAAAACATTACCAGTTGTTACGACTAAATACGAGTAGTCTTTCCGATGTCGTTATAACAGATTTTGACTGTACTCCGAAAATTGAATTCTAATATCTGTATCTTAAATTACCACTCATTAATGATAACAAATCTTGGAAATACATTTACCTACTTTTTTTTTTACTTGGGGAATATCTTCATTAGACCGTCCCGGCTTTTACCGACTAAAAACCCCAAGTTTACATCATTGGCACTAAGACGGGACTGTGGGCCCTATAATTAATTGCTCCACAGCCCCGCTGTGACATTTACCTACTTAAACGTGATGAAAAAAAGGACTTGATTTTTAAAAACAAGCATGTTTATTCAAGAAGTAAACAGTTCCCACGTACCTAAGTGCGTGCCGATTCCGAAGCAGTCTATTTTATGCCCTTGTTCATTGAGACTCAGAATAGTGTCCTCGTTGATGTCATTTGAAGCTACTATGGTCAGTTTACAGAACCACGGTAGTTTGAACGCCTTTGCGATCTGCTCAAACGTGTCCCGAGCCAGCACCGACAAATAAGCTAAATCACCGCTGTCGATTCGAATGCCTACCGCCTTGTACCCACAGTCATTCAGCGCTAGCGCTACTGCACAAAAATTCAGAAGACCGCTCCTGTTAAAAATAAGACAAAATGTGAAATAACCAATAATCATTTTAATGCATCAACACTTTTATAACATGTATTTATATACTATAAAGTTTATTTTAGCAACTTAATGTTACCTAATGCGTGCATTGTGGGTATACGATATCTCGTTCGTATATAATTCTGTTAAGCTGGGTCTAGGCTTGTGCCATTGCATCGAAGAGAACTGAGTTACAACTACAAGAATAAGTATATCCGTTCTCGTCGGTCGAGCCAGAAGATCAGCTTAGTGGGGAGCTGTCAAACGCCTGCCAATTTTACAAGGATTGTCACCGATGGATGAGATTAATGAAACGAAACATTTATTTATCTGATAATTTATTTAATATAACTCACTTTAAATATTGCATTATTTTTGTTTTGCGATAATTTGTTATACCATATTAAAAAAAAGTAGCAGAGATATCAACAAAAAATTAAATATGTAAAGTTTAAATTCAATTTAAAATTAAGAGTTATATATGAGATAAATGTGGTCATATTTTATGCCACGCTTCGACAAATACATTAAATTGATATACAAATGTGGAACGAAAATAATTATATATAGCTCTGTGATTATCCACTGTCTATGACATAAACCGGTTCTGCGTGGACGCAAGATGTCAGTCTACACGCACACATAAACCGCTTGTTTTTAGTAGTGTTATCATTTGGCAAGTCTATCGGAAGCAACTCTCTACTTAATAGTAGAGTACCGTAGTCGGTTACAACACTACAAACTTTTTACGTCAAATATGGACTGATCTTGGACTACGTACGGTGAAATACTTGATAAACGAACATAAAAAAGCGAGCTAGCAACGAGGGCCTCGCTATAAGAAGAGTTACAATGTTATGACATTTTTTTTTTTATTTGGGGAAAATCCTCATAGGTCCGTCTCAGCCGCACAGGGGGGTTGCGCAGCCGAGGTGTGTCGAACTTATACAGACTAAAAACCCCAAGGTGACTACTTCTGCGCATTGGCGGGGACTGTGGGTCCTGTAATCAATTCGCCACAGCCCCGTCGCGCCGCGCCCATTTGGCACGAACTCGGGGGAAGATGCCTTCCCCGACACTGCTCATTGTATTTAGGCAGAGCACGTCACAATGCTCTGCCTACTTCTCGAGGGTCGCTAACCAGTCGCTCAGGGCCCCCACCCTGAGCGGCCATGACCCCAAACACATCAGCCAACCGATCGTGGATGGAGCGATCGGCTGGGACTGATGCGCCAGGGCGGTTGGCGGCACTCTGGCTCCTTCTCCGAGCGGCCTTTTGCCGCTCTCTCTCTGCAGCCTCCTTCTGGGAAACAATGTTATGACATGATCCATTAATTCCATGACCACGACAAGTCAAGAGACGCACTTGTACACATACGCGCATGCCGTAAATGCCATTGTGGATTTCTTCTATTACGAAGACAACAGTAGGTTCACCATACGTCCTCATTTGACCGGTTTATATGATTCACATTGATGTAGCATATTTGGCCACCTTTGGGAGTTTTGATGTATATTTTAACCATTATCAGTTGCATAAAATGCTGCTTCCTCTTTTACTGCGCTAAGGAATGACATTTGCTTCCTACGTGTATTTTTCCAACAATTCTTAACATGGAAGTTTTTAAGTAACGATTCAATCTGAATTTGTTAGGCGACCGCGCTTGACCGTCGGCCTCATCGTTTTCCGACAGATGAGATTGAAATCAAGCGACATCTAGTTTTTAATAAATAAAAAAAAAACATGTCTTTAAAGATAAGAGATGATAACAGCGCGTAATTTTCCACTCTACGCGGCCTTGAGTCTCTTTCAGCGTTTCTTCTCAAGGTAGTTGCTTCCGAAATGCTAGTAGATCACCGTTAGGTCTCGTATTTTGGCTGGCGGCCCAAGTGGAGATTCGTACCCATATGGGTGTTCTTGCTTTGCCACCCGACTCATAAATTTGCCGGCTGAGCACCTTAGTGTTCGCCCTCTCGCCCGGTTTAGTTGTGAAAGTATATCTCAGCAATCAACATATAAGCCTATTCTAAAGAAAGCGCGAAATTTTATTTTGATTTGAAATAAAAAAATAAAATGATCAAAATATTTTCTATTTTAGTGGACTGTTAGTGCTTCGAATGTTTTATAGACATGCTTTTTAAAATAACAAAAAAAAAATTGGTATCTATAGACATACGAAAGTGGGAAAGAGAATAGTCTCTTTCCCACTCCTGTCTCAGTTTATAGATTCTAGATTATGTTAAGTTTGAATAATAGTGGACATGAATGTGTAATATCACAGAGTTCAGCGTTTTCATTTGTGAATTACGACGCCGTACAACATTCACCCGTAATTTTCCTGTACGGTTGTTTGGGCGCTCAAGACGGACAGCATTGTAAGAGTACGTTGTATCAATTGTTCACATAACAAATAGCATCCACATAACTATCACTCGTATATGACACCGTCACACAGTTCTGTTACGATGAAATGTCACAAGGCGGGGTGCAGCTTTAAATTACAATAGGTATAAAGATGTAACATTTAAGTGTATCATTCGAAGTGGTCTTATACTACACATAAATGAAAACTACAGCGAAAAACAATATATGTCAGACAAAGTTCCAAATTCAGATAATAATGCCAGTATGCACCATTTTTGTATATTTTCAACGCAATTAAACTTTACAACAACAATCGTCAGAGTCAAAAAACATCTTTTAATTTTAGATATCCAAGCATGGCAAAAAGTAAATTTGGCCCAAGCGTAATATCAGCAAAAACTTTTTTACTTTTTGGATATTTATTAAAGTTTTATATTTTACATATTACGTCTGTTATATTTTTCATAATCGTATACTTTGTAAAATAAAATAATATTGAAATATAACAAGTTTTTATAATTTACTACAAAATTCAAACATAACTTTCTTATTTAAAGTAATTATTTTTATACTTTTGTTCTTCTATTAGAATTATCATATAACTGACATTCCTTGTTTTTTCTGATGTTTTTACATGCAATGAAGAGCAGTTTCGGCTGAGTTTGCTAACTGCTGTAATGTTCGGAATGTTACGCTATACCATACGCCTAAATGTTACAAGTCAGTCGACACCTTAAGGTGGATACATTTAGCATTAATACCAAAAATTTAACAAGTGCGCACAAAGAAACATCCAATTAATTTTAATTACCCTTGGGTGGTCAATACATAAACGAATAGTGTAAGTATGTATGCGTGCATGGAATAATAATAAATTATATTAGTTCTATAACATGGATTATGTGCATATCCTTTACAATGCAACTGTGCCCAAATGACTATGGCGGCGCTATACTTGAAACGATACGTCACACTGAAGCAAATAACGGTCTCTTCGGACGTTTTTTCGTTTATTTACATTTCGTTATAGTATGAAGCGCAGTCCTTAAACGCTTCACTGTAAAAAGCGAAACAAATCTTAATTTTAACAAGTGTCGTAATTTTTTTAAAGCCTGAGATTATAATCCCGTGTGTTATTAGGGGTGTGCTTGCGTAATTTAGTCGCCCCATCTGTGTGGATGAATATTTCATGCCCATCCTATTGGTTAATGGCGCTATGATATACATATAATCATATCCCAGAAGATAGCCATATGAGTTTCATACACAAATTAGTAAAAATATAATAATTACGATCCAGACTGACTCTACCAATATAACTTTTTAATTACGCCACTGGATTCACCAATGAAATTGTTATACAACAAATGAGTTTATTTATATCTTGTAAGTGTAGAATAATTGAATTGATAGATCTTATTATCATTTTCAGGTAATTAATTATGATTAATATAATATTTTAATGACGTTTATAGTGTCTGGCCAAGCTGTGCCTTACTGAATTCCAACCGCCATACACGCGTAAATTAACTGCCATACATCCAGTCTAAGAAACACTTGTTTTTACAAACGCTTCTGAACATTCATGAACCGTAATTGCATACAAAAAAATTGTAATTGTATTTGGTTTATTAGTGACTGAAAGCTTGTAAAAGTATAAGGAGCGTTTCTGAAACTGGGCGTTAGTGATTTACTTCAGATAGAGAAAGCCTTTATAATATTACTAATATAACTATCTTATTGGGCATATGTATGGAATAATATAGTGAGCATTGCAACTGGTATCGCTCGACACTGCTAACATATGATCTAATTATCTCTCCACATAACTTATAATATGAATGCAAAACAATGAAACAATTTATTAGACACCATACGTCAGTATGAACTTTCTATTTGCATCTTTACCTCAGTGTGCGTTCAACAGTGCTATATCCACAAGTACTATGTCTATTCGGTGTGATTTGCACTCTAGTACCATTGGTTCCACAGTTGCTATTGTAGCCAGAATGCCCATTCATATTACGCTGGCGTGACGGTAAGCCTTGAAAATTGTACCTCTTGACGTCATATGTATCCACCAGGGCCAAGAAACCCGATGGGAAAGCTATGGCGTATGATATGAGAGCTGCCAGCTCGCCATCGCTCGCCTCTTCCGGAGATATATCAATAACACAAGACACGCGCCTGCGCCACTCAGATGCCAGTTCTAGCAGGTTACACGGTTTCTGAGTATCAGCGTGTCTAAGTGTGATATTATGTATGTCGTCTAGACTACTAAACGATGTCACAAATGAGTGTGCATGGGTGCCTTTCACAGGTATATCGAACATCTTGCCTGCTAACACATTACTAGTACCATCAAATCCCCCTGAAAATAAATGTTAATATTGTAACAGTATTATATAATGCTCTATATATAGGTATCTCTATTTTACGATTATTAAAACTATACATTCAATGGTCGACATAGGTTTACTTAGTTATCCTTTATTTTCTTCAATGATTTTAGCTTTAACATTCAATTTTCAACTTCGTGCCAATCGAATCTTTACATTTTATCCTTCCTGACGTAAGTATACTAGTAGTTTATTTATTTTATTAACTACGCACAACAATTAACTCAACCAAATATAAATACAAATTTTTCCCGATTTTGACGGACTGCATCTCAGAGATAAGGTCATTTTGTAAATCTAAATAAGGATTATGAAGGAAGGACTCTTGTATTACGGCTTTTGACAAAAAAAAATTGGAGCTACAGTTTTTGCGCTATCTGAAGGAATAGACCGTAAAAATACTGCCTTTTTTTGGTCGACTGGCGTGGGTTTGAGGTTGGGTTTTTTATTAAACAATTATTTAGAACATATATCCTATTTATACGCTACACCCGCTTGTCGCGGAGATATCCGAAATTGAACGAAGAAAGCCCCAATGACTACTACGAAAATTGAAGGACAGTTTCTAAAACCGGAATAAATTTCTTGTAAGTTCCTATCGACACGTATAACAAAAAAATTCATATATCCACCCTTACTATCGACGCGAAAAAAGTTGAAAAACATTTTTTCCTTGTTTTGCTAAATCAAATGTACCTTTGTGAATATTGATAAGGTAAGGTAGGCCATGACTTTTAGGAATTTTTATACCCTCCTTTTTTCCACCTATTTGTTGTATCCATGAGAATAGTAAAATCAATAAACCTAACAATAACAATAAACCAATAACTAACAGACTTCTTGGTATTTTAGCGAATGAATCAGGCAGAACACGCAAAATGAAATTCATTTTTCGGTAACAAAAAGTAATATTACTTTGCACGAATGTTGAATAGGTGAAATACAAGGGCAAGGTTCGCGAAACTTGCCTGATTAAACCTATTAAAGAAAGTATATTCACTAGGGGGATTTTCAGATCGACCCACAGTGCGGCACGGCGTTTTATATGGAACAAGTTTGTTCGAGTGGCGAACTCTGTACCAGGTACGTGTTTTACGCCAGACGCCAAAGCTGCGGATACTTGTTATTATACACACCGCACAAAATCAAATCAATAATATAGACAAGTTAATTTGCGATCTATTCAAGTAGACATACCGATGTAAGCGTATTTTGATGCGGACAAGCCACCGTCTGGTCCTTGCGCTCTCCGCAATCCAAATTCCAGCAAGGAGACGCTTTTACCGGCCACCATGCGGTATCTGGCAGCATTGGTCGCCATTAAACTGAAATTAAATCAAGTTTAACTTAAATACTAATTGTTCTTTTTAAATAATGATAATGATATCTACAGAAAATTTAATGAAAGTATACTGTATAACGTAACTTTACATTATTTGTAGTCAATACTCCTAAACAAATTTCACTATTATTTTCCATTTGTGCCTACTCAGTTTATTTTGCTAAAGAAACATAATAGCAGTCACATTCTGTACATTCTATAAATGCTAAATTATAATTTTTTCATAGAGAAATGATGTAAAAAATTAATTTATAATAATAATTTAATATTAAAATAAATCCTAATTTGTGCTCAAAATTAATAAATAACAAAGAAAAAATCTTGTGTTGTAGCAAAAGAAGCAATGGAGAATCATTAGTAACTAGTCATTGTGTCATAACCTGCAATTACCTGACCCAGTCAAGCTTGAACACTGATAAGTAGACTGTGTTTACAATATTTGCAAGTGTACTATCTAATCACAAACCGTAGATATGTTCTATAAAATAGATAATTTTAATATGTAATATGTTCGACGTGAATCGCGTCTTAAAAAATATTGTTTATATAATAAAATGTTAACTACCATAAAATGTAACCTATATGTAGTTAAATTTATCAGGCAATTTTATACATAATTTATCAATTTATATTCGTTTTATATTTTTCTTTTTTGCGTCGTTTACATAATTGTAATTACATTAACAAATACTTAATAACTATCCATTGTTCAATTTTAACGTTAAAACAGCAGAAAATTATTATCGATCTCCTAACTCATAGCAATGTATAAATAAAATTATTTTAAAAAATATCGCAATTCATCAAACACCAATCTCTACTGATATAGGCCTCTAGATAAAATATCAATTCTTTATCAATAACGCTTCTATAAAAGTACAAAACTTATTGAATTGATATAAACTTAAAAATATCATGTCCGTAGATCTGTGGTAGTGAGCACCGGATCAAGATCGGAAAGCCATTTTCTTGAGTCCGCTTCGGTGCACTTGGCATTGATCCATGGTTTGGTATGGCCTCCCAATGATACGTCGATGCATGGAATATAATACTCCATACTTAACCACGCCAAACGTACGACGTCAACAATGGCAGACGCACAACTCAAGGGAACGCTTGAGAAAAAATATGACTGCCGCCAAGGAAAAGATATTACAAAATGATACGTCATTTTGAGATACGTCTCATCCTAATACACCAACTTATCACGTTATACATCGATCTACAAGTACCTCCGCGTCAGGCGAGGAGTAATAAGACAGATTTTATTAGGCAATGGCCTGAACTACCAAGAGCAATTGTGGCGGAAACAGAAAATCTACCATAGGTTATGAAAATGAAATGAATGTCGAAATAGTTGGCTGCATGGCCATCAAAGTCAAGATCCCTTGTTGCCTGAATTAATATTTAAGAGAAATCAAAAGAATAAACTTGCAAGTGTCCCAGCGTGATTTATTTTCTGTTATGGGAATATCCATTCTTGGAGGTTAGCGTCAAAATTCCCCAGAAAAACTAAAAGCTCAGTGGATAGATAGCGCTGCTGGGCTTTTTCTGAACCTTCAGTTCAAAATTAAAAAAATTGGATCGTCTCCTTTTCTCCACTGTTTGAGCGATAGACAGCGATGAAGATAGTCTTCTTTACACGAGCATCCACCAATAATCACAAAGATAAAAATCGGAGTTCTCGAGGTTTCGGAAACGTCAACAGCAGATGTCATCGCTGATATAAATGCATACACCAGCACGTTGGATAATACTGTGCTTTAGGGTATAACCTTGCGAGGGTAACCAAGATAAGCATCTGTATATCCATAAGGACAAGTAAGTGTGGCTTATCAGTCTTCTGGTGATGGTGGACTGCGTTAAGGTTTGAATGCAGGCCGCGGATTATTGGGAGATCCACTTTTATCGGGAGGAACTGCAGCCGCTGTTTAACTTTACTCTATTTCTTAGACTTTTTTATAATTATTTGTGTGAACGTGTATAGATTTGACCTCAGTTTTCAAACACACATACGCATTAAAATCACACCCTTGTGTTCTGGCTTATGCTAATACTCAGAAGGCTAAGATTTTAACGCAAACTGTAACCCGGGAAGAGACAAAAACAAAAATGTCAAGAATCTTATCCACACCGAAGTGCAGAATACATTTTCTCCAAACACGCCAACTTATAAGAAATATGCAATATGAATATTAATGTATTTCTTACCTTGCAAAGTTGACCAATGTCAATAGGGTAGTCTCTAACAACTGCGCGATTATTAAAGGTCCTTCAACTCTCAACAAAGGTACTCTGGAAATTTAATTCAGTTCGTTTATTAGGTATATCATTTTTAAAATAAATGTAATACAATTACAAAAACCAAAGATACTCAAATGTGAATACGTAATCGTAACGTGAATAAGTAAAAACTTTGCTAACATTAGCGTTTATTAATATATAAAGGCAAAAACAAATGATTCACATTTTTTATATGAAATTTTATGTCATAAATAATTGAATAATAAGAAACAGGTTTGTCATACGTATAAGATTTCTGAAGCATTATTCAGTTAATTTACCAACGTACCAAAGTTATTTGTCCACACGATGCAGAAACATATTACTCCAAGGTTATATAATATACATCTCTTCGATTCTTGTTTGTTTTAGTAAAAAAAAAACAATTCGTAAGATATAAAAAAGTACTTATTGACAAAAACGAGTATTTATTTACGACTTACTACGATTAAAACTTTGACAGAGCGTAATGTTCTCACCTTGGGAATACTACAGACCCTTCTTCAATAGCGCTTACTTTTACGTCCTTGCAAGTTAAATCCTTTAAATATTCATAAAACTCATGTTCTATATTGTCAGGTAAAGCTAACATCAAATATTGAATGTCTGAAATAAACATTTATATCAAAACTTAGATATTTTAAAACTGCAAGAGGAACGGACTGATATCTTAGCAAAACAGTCGGGATTTTTTTTACAAAGCATCAGGAGCTATTGTCAGTCATATACTACAAAATACATCTGAAATATTTCGACGTAAGTTCTAAAAGGTCTGGTATGTGGTTCTGGCCAAAATATTTTTATTTGACAGATGCACATGATCAGTCACTCTTTCTATCTAGGAAACGACACAAGGAAACGTAATTTTATCCATCAAAAATCCAAAGATATGGACTAACAAAATTTCTGGTCTCGCGATTTTTCAAAATTACACCGAGGTAGAGCTTAATTGCAGTATCAGTGTTTATGCTTGAAATACTGAATGCTTTAGGTTGCCATATGTTAATTATGTAAAATCGTGGTCCTAAAATATTTGGAAAAATTCATTAAAATTTTGAATAATCCGTTAAATATATATTAATCCGTTAATATACATCTATTTGTCTCACTATTTCTTTAAAGTAAAATTTCGTAAAAAATGACATAAAACTATATGCTTGTAAACTAAACACAATTATTGATGTGCAAAAGTAGCCTCGTAAAGTCGAATATGATTATTTTTAAATAATTGCTAATAAATGCTAAAACCAGCTTACTACAAAAAAAAATAGTACATACTAAACGGTATCATTTACCGAACGCCCAAAATCAATTTTTTCATCAAAATATTTTGAAAATAATGTGATTAAATGCGATTTGTATTATTATTTTCTCTTGACTCTCTTAAAAAGTAGCAATTTTACAAATCCGATCTTATGGAACTCACGTCGAGATATAACTTTATATTGTAACTAAGGCTAAGTCCCTGTCTTCGCCGGCGTTACCAAAGGTGAAATTACAAATTAAATTTAATTACGTTCATTTGCCAAAGATCAAACTCAGTGGTGAACCTTGAAAGAGGCCTAATTATGTTGATGATGATATAGCGGGTGATATTATGATTTATAGACGAAGGAAAAATTCAGGGAGGATAATCCGCATTCGATTCTAATTTCAAATTGGTAAAAAATGATATTTTAATAAAACAACATAGTTCCATAATATTTATGGAACACACTCACACACACTTTATAGTTGTGGTTATTTATTTATTTTTTCGGCATGTCCAACGTTGGTGGCCTGGGAAAGACCTTCACAACAAAACCGGGCTTGGTGGGCGACCGCAGAGGGCGCTCAGCCAGCGAAATTTATGGGTTGGGCGGCTACGCAAGGGCACCCCTGTGGGTACGGACCTCGACTTGGGCGGCCGGCCAGTTGAAAAACGAACCTAACGGTGATCTACCAGCATTTCGGAAGCGGCTGCCTTGAGAAGAAACGCCGAAAGAAACTCAAGGTTGCATCGGAGTGAAACTGCGTTATTTAAACGACAGTTAACGGACCTATCCTTAATCCGCCGGCGACAACGGTGTCGCGGAATGTGACGAGTGCTTGTGTGTACCTCGTTGTTGATAGGATCGGCGGTCGCAAGGGCCGCGGTAATTGAATCGACGGGATCCAATAGGACATGACGCGGGCGGCGAAGTTTGCGTGCGATGCCGCTTTCCGGTGTGTAATCGCAGGCACTGCGGACTAAAGGGTTTGGGTGATGCTGAGCCTTGTCGAAATATCGATGAGATGCATTTTGCATGAAACTGGCAAACGTTTCCAGCTTGAGGTCGCCGTGGAGATCTATGTTGCACATGTACAGCGGGGCACCCACTGCTTTACGCAAGAATTTATTCTGGATGACCTGCAGGGAATCCAGAGAAGCGGACTGGCTCTGGGCGAATACTACGCTAGGGTAGGTCATCACCGGTCTTATTACGGTCTTGTAAAGAGTCAACTTATTTCTAAGCGACAGTTTACTACGTTTGCACAGCATAGGGTGCAATCTACCGAGAATGAAGGCGGCGCGGTCATGCACGACCTTAACATGTGGTCCGAAGGTCAAGTGACGGTCGAGAGTGACTCCTAAGTACTTGACCTCATCGACCCAAGGGATGGGCTTGTCGTGGAGGAGGACGCTTCGCTTAGGAAAATCGCATTTTGCCCGAGAGAAGAGTATTGCTACGCTTTTCTCGGAGTTGACGTCAATTCGCCATTTGCGAAACCAGTCTCCTAAGTCTCGCACTGCTTCCTGCAGGCGTAGACGTATAATATCTCGACGGGAATTTGAGACGTAGAGTGCGGTGTCATCCGCATAAAGAGCTAGCTCTACGTCCGGGTGTTTCGGGATGTCATTGGTGTACAGACTGTATAAGAGCGGGGCGAGGATAGAACCCTGCGGAACCCCCGCTCGAATCGGACGCGGACTGGAGAGATCGCCCTCGACGCGATACTGAAAGTGTCTATTCGACAGATAGTCTCGCAGGATGAGCACGAGCCTATCTGGCACTTCGTAAGTGTGTAGCTTGTATATCAAGCCGTTGTGCCAGTTGTGGTTATTGTTGACGGTTATTTTTACAGACACAAACGAATGAATAACAATTAATTATTAAGTAGATATTTTGCCAGTCCTAAGCAACTATAAAGTACAAAGGTTAAACGAGTCAATACCTGTTTACGTAAAATTGAGTAAAATGTACTTTATATACTTGCCAATCAATCGTGCGACACACGCGCTAACGGTGCCACATTTTTCAATTCTCATTCGTGAATCAATTTTTCTTTATGATTTCTTAGGGAATACAGTTATTTACATTTTCATTTGTTACAAGAAGGTATAAACTATTGTATCCTGAAATATCTACCTCGTCTATAAAATAGCTCTATATAAAATTGCGAATGAGTCAATCTTGACTAGACTATACATTAAAATATTTTTGATGACATTAATAGTTTTACTGAAACTAGTTATCTATATATAAAAAAAGTCATGTCCTGACTAACTGTTGACCAGTTTCAGACGGGCTCTTTAAATTTTAAAATGCTTTTAAACACTACGAAATTCATATTTATAATCCCTTAAATCTTCAAAGTGATTTGAAATTTAAAAAATGTTTCTCAAACAGTGGGATTCATCATTGCGGATCTTAAATTACTGAAGTGAGGAATTTGTTACAACATTAGGTACCCACTAAGTAATAATTTTGTTATTATAAACTTAAAGGTGGTAAACAGAAGTTAAAGGGTATTTTTGAATCCGCAAACTTCGAAGCTAACCCTATGAAAACTGGTCACACTGTAATTTTTTTATAACACAGTGAATATTTGCAGTGAGGCATTAGCTTAAGAGATGAAAGTTAAAATTAAAAAACTTCCGTGCAGACAAAGTTGTGGACAATAGCTAATAGAGAAATAAAGATACAATTGCGACTCTCTGCAGTAGTTGCCCTCTTAGATTAGAGAAACCATGTGAAATTAAAATAGCTTTACTAACTAACCCTTACAAGTAAAAATCTAACTAAATAGAGAAAAAAGTGGACAATTTCATAGTTGCAGAAGAAATTATTTTTAATATATTATAAAGATAAAATATATAACATACCACTATCCGAATAATGAAAGTTTTCTAAAAATTTGAGGCATTCTTCAAGTCCTGCAAATATTGTAAACTCGCCTTGGAATGGATTTGTACGGAAAAATAAATCAAAAACAGCCACATCGTTTACTTTGCCTGATTTCCAGTAGGCATATGCCATAGTGATTTGGTAAAGATCTAAGAAATGTAAAGTAAATATTAATTTTTAAAGAGTCATATTATGTAAACAGTAAAGCTAATGAATTTTTCAGTTTTATACTTATCAGCTTATTTTATCTTTGTATATTTATTCATGTCTGTAGATGTGATGAAGTTATTGGAATTTGTGACATAATATAACTTAATTATAAATGACCCACTATTTGTATGTCATCAAGACAAATTTTTTGTATTTGGATATCAAAGTAATAATAGCATGAAATAATTTGGCAGAATAAATATAGCAATTATTACCAAAAGTCAAAGAAAACATATTTTTTCTTAGCAAAGACAAATATGTAGATTTTACAAGATATGATTTTCTTGTAAAATTGTGAAAAGAGCTTCCATGTAAATTTTTTCTTATAATAATGTGGCAAAAAAGATTATTTCAAGGATGGCTAAGCAATAATAACACCTCTTGAATTTCAGTGTATCCATAAACAACAGTAAACACATACTATCAGGCAGAGATTGGCAAAATGTATTAATGGTTACAAAATCTAGTAATAATTTTAAACGCTTAAAATCCTTCTAAATATTAAGGAGTCATAAATTTGCATGCAATTGAGGGTTTCATAGTTTTTAAAATGTAAATGAGCAAAATGTAATTATATTAATGATAAAAACGTAAAATGTCATCATAATCATTTATCATTAAACTGATTACATTTTGGCCACCTATGCTATCAGGTGAAATATATACTTATTTACCATTGTTTACACAAAAAAAAATACTTGGTGACATCCCCACCAAATATGATAGCATTCTGAATCTTAAATCATGTTGCCAGTATGATAAGGTAATAAATTTAACAAATAATAAGTCTTAACTAACATTTATCATTTCCATATGTGATAAACCTTTAATAAATATATTTATTATCAAAGTTAGGAGTAAATAATAGAAATGGAATGAAAAATAAGTACATTTTTGTTATTACTTTCCTGTAAGGTATCTTAGCAAAAACAATTTTATATGTAATATTTAAGAACTTTAAAACATAATAAATTGGATTAAACTTTGTAATGCTTTTATATTCCAAGTATAAGACTGAGTAAAGTTTACTATAATCCTATAACAGATTATTGATTGATTTACTCAGGCTTTACATTATTTTATATGCAAATAAAATAATTTACATTTTCTGTAGATGCACAGTTAAGTCTCCACATTGAAATCATTTTTTAAAGCACCTCATACAAATAATTAATAACAAATACTAGTGTTTAGCATTAATCTGCCACTTTACACACAATAACATGAAAAAAGAATAATTATAATTTTTAACTTAACTTAAAAGTAATATAGAATAATCACGTAAAACAATAGAATATTATAAACGCAAATTTACATGCATAATTTAAATGTTTAATAGGGAACTGATGTATCTTATCAGTTAAATTTATTATTTTACTTATCATTTGATATATAACTACACCATTGTGATAATTTATCTATACACTTTATAGGTAATTAAATAGTTTGACAAACATTTTAAACTAAATAATTATGGCTCATAATAATGATAATATATTGTACATGAATTTGGAGGTTAAAAATTTGCTCCAAATTAAATTTTATAAGCCCAAATCTAACTGGTCTAAGTAGAAAATACGTTTTAACTTAAGGTTTTAATAGATGAAAACGCAGTTATTATAAGATATTGCTCATATAAATAATAGGCTAGTATTTAATATAGTACTAAGATTTTTATACAAGAAATAAGCCAACTTTTGTAAGGCCGGACTTATGCTGCTGCTATTTAAACCTTTGCTTAAATTAAAACCCGTATTCATATAAGGCCAAATATGTTTTAACAACTTTTACTTACCGGTCAGTAAAGGTTGTACAATACCATTTTGTCTAGCCATTTTCTTATTGTTTACTAATTCTTCATTGGACATTTTCACCGAAAAGATTTAATTCAGAGCACAAATTATAATCAACGTCAGACACATACGACAGCAATCCGACAACTAAATTAAGTAATTTCAATTTCATCGTGATTAAAAACTCTTTTATGTACTAGCCCATATAACTATACTATCAGCGCACTAAATATGATGACACTGGAGTTGGGGCTGCCAGCCACCCTTAAGAAGATCCCCTTAAATTATTTTAAAAAGTTATATTTTATAGACAATTAAGCTAATTTTTCCTTACATAAATAATATACTAAGATGACTAGATTGAGTACTAACCGCGAAGGACAATTTCAATGAATTGAATCGTATTAGTACCCTACACGCGTCTCATAAACGGCAGTTGTCACTCAGAGAGATTGCCTTATTGTTGATTAATGATTAGAAAATGTAGTCGTAATATTAATTTTCTTGCTCTGTTATTATGATTAAATACATTTAAAACATTAAGAAATCATAAATGTTTATGCTATCTGGGATTCTGTAGTGTTTAAAACATAGAAAAGCAAAATGCAATCATATTAATAGTAAAAAACGTATTGTAATCATTTTTATTAATCTGATTACATTTTACCCATCTATGGTTGTGCAGTGTGCTTTTTATTTTTTTTATCTGGCGTGGTTTTCTGTCAAATTGTGTAGAAATTTTAGAGGCAAGGGGCAAGCAAAATATGTTTACATTTTTTGAAAAAAACATCATTATATTAGGTCCTTACATATGAAATTGGCGTTTTGTATGGGAGGAACAAAAAGTGGAATATTTTTTAATATAATATATTTAATTAATCAAAGTATGAACCATTATTTCCTATGCACTTTTGCCATCTCATAGGTAGTTTATTGATCCCTTTACTAAAAAAACCAGTCGGACGGGAATCAATAAAATCTTTGAAGGCGATTTGGACTGCCCCATCGGAGTTGAATTTTTTCCCTTGCAAGAAGTTATCCAAATTTCGAAAAAAATGGTAATCTGTTGGAGCAAGGTCCGGGGAGTACGGAGGATGTCTTAGACTTTCCAATTGAAGCTCTTCTAATTTAGTAGCCGTCTGTTGCGCAGTGTGTGGTCTAGCGTTGTCGTGAAGCAGCAGTGGCGTGGAGCGATTGACCAGCCTAGGTTGTTTAGCCGCTAGCTTTTCCATCATGGTTTGCAATTGCTGACAATAGACATCAGCCGTAATAGTCTGGCCAGATTTGAGAAAACTGTAATGAACAATACCGGCACTAGTCCACCAAACGCTTACAAGTAACTTTTTTGGGGGTAAATTTCGCTTGGGGCAGGATTCGGCTGGCTGGCCAGGATCCAACCATTGCGCTGAGCGCTTCCGATTATCGTAAAGAACCCATTTTTCATCACAGGTAATGATTCGGTTTAAAATACCTTCATTATTGTGCCGGTTTAGTAATGTAACGCAGCAGTCGACGCGCATTTGCCGGTTTGCTTCAGTCAATTCGTGAGGTACCCACCTTTCAAGCTTTTTAATCTTCCCAATTTGCTTCATGTGAATTAAAACAGTTTTATCACTAACATCGCAGCCTGCAGCTAACTCGGACGTGGTTTGCGATGGATCCGCTTCCACAATAGCCTTCAACTCTTCATTATCAACTTGAGTCTCAGGCCGTCCACGGGGCTTGTTCTGCAGGTCGATATTTCCAGAACGAAAACGTTGGAACCAAAAACGAATTGTGTTTTCTTTTGCAACACGACCGCCATACACATCATTCACCCTTCGAGTTGTTTCCGCAGCACTAGTGCCACGGCGGAACTCGTACTCGTAAATAATGCGATATTTTAAGTTTTCCATTTTGTAAAATGAGTGACGCAAACAGAAAAAAACAAATGAATGACGATCATCGAAGCACAAATACATGAGTCTATAGCTGTACAAATTTGAATTTGGAATTCCTTACCAAAGAGGAGAAATTTGTGATTAAAGTGGCCAGTACGAAAAACGCCAATTTCATATGTAAGGACCTAATAATTTTCAATTGTATAACAATCCTTTTTAACTGCTAATGTTGCTAGTTTTTCAGTTTAAATCTCCCCAATTTTAGGGACTTAACTAGCCTGGGCTTTAATATAAAAATATTTATTTTTACCGTCTGTTGCTTATATCAAATACGATATAGATTTTATCAATCATTACGTTGATGAAAAAGGTACCTATTATTTGTGTAAAATTTTTGGTATGCACTAAGCGTTATTAGCCTGCTCAAAATACAAGGTTATGATAACCGCATTGAGTAGAAAAATTTATTTTTTCTTAAAAGCCGATTTTTCAAATAACTGTTTTATTTCTTGAAATAATACATAAAATAAAGTCTGGCCAAGAGGTTAGTTCCCACAGGGGTGCCCCTGCGTTGCCACCTAACCCATAAATTTGCCGGCTGAGCACTTGTATTCACTCGCTCGCCCGGTTTAGTTGTGAAGGTCTGTCCACAGCCTTCAACCAATATGCAGTCAAAAATAAAGCCGTCTGTATAGCAGTGGAACGGCATTATTCATTAAGAACTTTTACCGCTCTTGACAAAACCATCGATTCGAACCTCTACTGCCAAGAACTGATGAGATTAAAGCAAGAAGTTGAGAGAAAGCAACCTGAATTGATCACTAGAAGGGGTGTGGTCTTTTATCACGATAACACTAGACAACACACATCTTTGGCTAACTCAGCAAAAATTTAGAGTTAGGCTGGGAAGTGTTAATGCATCTGCCATATAGCTCTGACCTTGCACCTTTAGATCTTCATCTGTTTCGGTCTCTTCAGAATTATTTAGGTAGTGTCAGGTAAACATTAAGAGAGAGTTGCCAAAACTGGAATTATCATAGGTAAATAAATGAATAGAACTGATCACAATATGAATTATAATGTCCTTAGTTGTTCATGGCTATAATATATCTACTATACTTAACTACTGCATAAAAAAAAATTAAACACAAAAATATCATTTTTTTGTATACATTACATGAATTCATAAAAGATCCATTAGATGTTATAAATTAATCACACCTTTAAAAAGATGATAAAAGTTCTTTGTTTTCAAAAGACTTTTATTTAAGCAGAACATTTTTAGACAAAAGTGCGAGTGGCCGATCTTCCATGGGATGCTCCTTATCATGGTGTAACAATAAACCTTTCCTTGTAATAAATTTCTCTGTACAAAATGAACATTGAAATGGTTTCACTCCTGTATGTTTATACATGTGATACTGAAATAACATTAAAGTTCCTTTAAAAAATAAATAGTAGTTTATCTCTTTATAATATAATGATACACTGTATTATTACAGTATAGATTAAGACAAGGTAGTCCAATATTTGGTGGTATGATTATGTTTTCTAAACAAGAATAAATATCTTGAATATGTTTTATAATTTTTATTGTTCTTCAATATTAGATGCCATATTTGCTACTTAAATCAAACCTTATGTAAGTATTGGAAAGTACTGTTCTAAATAATTTCAAATAAATGCTAAACAGTCTCTATTAATATAAATAGGTACTTTTTAATTCATAGCTTAACAGTAAATACCAACTCACAGTGTAATTGTCTCTTCTCATAAAGCTGTGGTCACATAATTGACATTTATATTTGTAAACACCTCTTACATTTGTAAGGTGGCTTTTGGTTATAGATCTTGATTGCAGCTGGTTCTCATTAGGTGTGCCTGCCCATATTTTTATTTTGCTTTCATTACATTTTCCAGGGTGGATACGATTTTTATGTGAATAGCAATTGCCATAACTAGCAAAGCCTTTATCACAGAAAGGACATTTGTATGGTCTTGCTCCTGTATGTTGATTAATATGAAACTAAAAAAATGACAAATAATTTTTTTAATATCACTGTAATGATGCAGACAACTTTTCAACCATGAGTCTCAGTTTCTTTATGAAATCTGCACTGACATATTTTTGGGCTTTGATATTTTTATTATATTGATATGTAGAAACAGGTTATGGCCAAAGATCAAACCACTAGCTTTATTTGTTAAAAAAAGACGTTAGAAACCCTAATTCAAAATTGTTATATATAATGTTTTTTTTCATAATTACCTGCAAGGCATGTATAAATTTTTTGAAATATTTAGGGGTGCTTTTTCATGTCTATTTCTTGTGGCAAACTAGCTAAAAAAATGCTATGAATCAACTACAATTCATAGCAATTATATAGATGTATGATGGGTGGAACATATTCAAAATTATTAAAATTCTAATGAAGTCGGCACATGGGACACTCGGTTTAGTATAATAATGTAAACATAAAAAATATCATTTCATGTGAAAATATAAGTTTTTTTTTTTTTATGTTAAAATATTCCAATAATTCAATCATTATCAATATATTCTTCCATAGTAGCTGAAAATTTATAAGCGCAACAGAAAATAAGTAGTCATATAGCACAGTGAAATATTTGTTCTGAATTATAGCTGAATACTTACTAATTGTACAGGATTTTTTTGGTTGGTGTGCCTGGAGAAAGTCACAAAGGAGCACTTTAAATAATAATAATAAAAAAAAAACATTCCTTGCGTGTGTGTATAATTATGAAATTTAACTCTAATCGCTAGTTTTTGTCTTGTTTTAGTATTATTTAAATGTGAAATGAAATGAAATGTATTTATTTCGCCACAAACTAACAAAAAACTAGAAATTTAAATGCAGTAACAGAAACAACATACAGAAACAAAAGAAAAAAATCATAAACATGGCGAAAATAGGACCTTAATAGGCCCTGGTCGTGTTACATCTTATTAGAAATATCTATAAGCAATAAAAAACTCAAAATATCTAACAGTTTCATACAAAAACTGTTTTGAAGTTAGGGGGTTTCAACCCCTTTTTTAAAACACAAAGTTAAGGGTCGATAATTCGCTAAAACTTGTTCCTAATACCTAGCAATATAATAAAAGCAATAATGGAAAAGAGCTAGTGCAGATTTTATAAGGAAACTCAGTGAGAATTTACCAGCAAACCCCACATTAACCAGCCTTTTTTTTAAACCCGGGGGAAACCCGTTATGGGCCGTCAGGAGACGATGAGGGTCACCCCCCGGTGTGTCGGAGTCGCACCGACTAAAACCCCCGGCGTGTTCCTTCTCCTGTTCGTCAAGGCCAAAGACAAGGCTGTGCCAGCTTCCTCAGCACCCGGCGACGTCTGGCCTATTGATGGAAGGCCCCTGGAGACCATTCCGCTCAACTTCATTTTCTTTGAGCGGTGCGCGGGAACACATCGCGCACCGCTCTCGCCTTGGAAATGTTGGGCGACGCACTCAATCAAGTGCGCCGCCCAGGCGTCAATCCGTTAGGGAGGGAAGTGCTTTGAGTAGGCTTCCCTCCTGCGTCCAGTACGGCGAGGGCGACGGAGGAGCGGAAAGGACAGGGAAGATGAAGCCTGCCTCTCCCGCTCACGCTCCGCCTCCTCTTTCACTTAAAGAACCCCCTCTGTGAAAAGGAGAGCGGCCTTCCATAACCTGTTGCTGTCGAGCACACATTAACCTTATTTATCGACGAAAACATTAATAAAATTGCAAATTTTTAAACTGCAAATTCTAAGATGTAGCAGTAATAATAATGATATGTATGCATTTAAACTTCTCTTAGGAATTGTTTATTGTATATATCCTAATTGGGGCACATGCACAGGTATAAAATATTAAAGATTTTATATAATGTAATTAGAGCTAAGCAATAGGCAGCCCAAGAAATCCAAGCTCACAGCCAAAATGCAAATGTATGGTCTAGTCTCGTCTCGTCACAGTTCGTCATTACATTCATACGCTTTCACTTGCCTTTAAATCTTGTTTTCTTTTAAAGCTTTTTTGGCAAAAATTACATATGTACGGTCTTTCACTACTATGTGTTATACTATGTGATCTCAAATTTCCCCATGTCTTAAATGACTGACCACACTCTTTACATGTAAATAAGTTATTTATTCCAGCATGAGCTGCCATGTGCGCTTTATAAGTTCTCTCAGCTCGGAATCTGTAAAAACAAATAATAAAATAAATGAAATATCTGGACTGAGAATAATATCACCACATTAAATTCTCCGAAAGAAGCAGTTTTTTTATACTGGCTTGACAAAGTGACTACATTTCACTTGAAGAAAAGTACAGTGTAGTGCAAGAATGATGACTGCCAAGGAATGAAAATCTTTTGACAGTCACCATGGTTGTCAGTCCACATATACACAATAAAATATCCTTAGGTATACACAAGCTGATCTCGAAACACAACAGGCCAAAGCGCATCACTATAATGGTTTTTAAACTTGTATACTGTGGTCACACCCTAGTTCGAGCATACACACTACCACCTCAAAACATGTACATATACTAGAGACATTAATTAAAAGATTTTGAAATAAGGCCTAAATTTGTAGGTGATTTTCCAGAAGCTGTTGAGGGAAATCTTCATACAGAAAGCTTTACTTTCTGTATGAAGATTTCGCTCAGTATACAGAAAGTAAAAGAGAAGACCGTAGCTTCAAGCTTCTAGTTATCAGATTATAGCATTAACATCATTTTACAGTCGAGATTACGCGGTAATTGTAAAAAACCACTGGATAAAATAATTTAAATTTTTTTCCCTGCTTGAAAATTATCTAGGAACTTCAATATTTTTATTCTGTAATTTTATCTTAAAACACTTAATAAGTAATTAATTGGAATAAATAATTATTGAAATAATATATTATTAATTTAAATTATAATAATTATCAAGAAGCATTTTTTCATAATACACTTGTAGTTTACTTGTAATACTTACTGTTAAATACTTATTATTTGTAAATATTATTGTGCTACATGTGTATTTAAAATAAGAAACAATAATGACTATGATTATGGTCTTTGAATAAAAAAATGCATTATTCAAAACTCAGAATTAAATATCTTACACAGATTTGTTTTTTGTTCAATTTGCTCACACAGTTTTGTTAACAAACTAAAAAAGTATGCCAGTGTTAAATTCATAATTTAACATAGACATAATGTTACATGCTCTTGACTGACAACATACATCCCTATCATATATACCTATTGCCTACCATAAACCAATAGTATTAAAAACAGAAATGTTGAAATACTTACATTCTTCCACATAATTTACATACTCCTGTTTTCTCTTTATGTATTTTTAAATGTATTAAATATTCAAATTTTAGTTTAAATACTTTTGAGCATGTATTACAAGTGTAAAGATCATCAGTCTTCTCAGTACTGTGAATCCAAGAATGATTTTTAAGTGCCAATTCAGTGAAGAAGCCCCTTTTACATGTTTCACAGGGAAATGGCTTATTTTGATTATCATCAGTATCACTAGATTTTTGTTTTTTATATGTTTTACAGGGAAACAACTTGTTACAATTTTCATCACTAGGTTTTATTTCTCCATTTTTTATTAATTTAATTGTTACATTTTCATAATCTACTCCATGCAAATGTGTCACATCTTGCACCAACACATTATCGTCTATTGATAAAGGTTCACCATCAGAATTTTGCAACATCATTACTGGGTCTACATTAATTTCCATGTTAGTAGTTTTAGACCCAGTATTACAGTAATCAGGTTCTGATTTAAATGTTGTATCATTGTTTCCAATTTCAGGTTCCTCTAATGCTGTACTGTGTAGAATCAGGATTTTTTGAGCTTCATGGGCCTTGTCTATAAATTCACACACAGTTTGTAATTTTGTACAACAGTTAATGCATATATTTTTAGGGAGCTTGTCATTTTGATCCACCTGTCAAAAAAAAAAAAACTTTGTTATAACCAGAATAATTACATAATTTAAAATTATAGTTTTTTTTAATACTGCTTTTGTAAATTAATGTAACAATACATACATTAGTATTAATCCAATCATGAAAGTAAAATCCATTAAGCATTGCAAAAACAAAAATACTAAATAAAAAAAAATCAAATAATCTATAAGTAACTGCATGCATACAAGCTTTCTCGAAATGCAACAGACTAAAACGAGGCGCTAGACACCCTTATACCTCAAATCCATTGTAGCAAACCTCAATCAATAAATATTTGATGAGCTTCTTCTGTAGAAGTATAGCTTCAGCTTCGGCACTAAATATCTTAATTGTAACATCTTGTTCTTCAGCGCAGAGTCGACAATACCTTTCGAAAAATGATTTTGTTTCAGGCATTCTTAGCTAAATACAATTGTTTCTTTCTTATATTACATGAAAATTAAATAAAGTTCGCGTTTTTCCACACATAATAAAAGAGCGCATGCGCGTGAAAGTAGCACAGCTAATTTGGAATACGAAGTATTTATCCATAACTGCAACATTGATATTAAATTTTAAAAATTCACAGTCCGTAATTTTAGTAATGTATATTTGTATTTTGTGCTTACCATTTCTAAATAGGCTTGTCAAATAAATATCGGTATATCGATATTTTCAATTCAATAAATCGATATTTTTGGGAGATATATTTTGTAATGATATATCGATATAAAATATCCAGTATCGAAAATTGTATCGAAAACGATATTTTTTAAAGTCTTATGGCAGTGAAGTTGCTGAAATCTGAAACTGTAGAAGATAGGACCGAATGAAAAAAAAAAGAACTATATTGTCTATGACTGTTCAGTATTATGTTTTGTTACGTTGCATGCATTGACAACTGAATCTGTTGCATGTACAAGGTGTCTCAAAAGTAAGTTCACATTTGCTTATCTTATTACGCGAAAGCAACTATTCTGAGGGGCGCGGGGGGTATGTCAGTCGGTAGTCTGGCTCTTGGGAATTTAGTCGCTATGGAGCGTTTCTCTGGTGCGGACCGTGCGTTGTGCGTACGTGAGTTTTACAAAAACGGTAATTCGGCGACTGTAGCGCGTAGAAAATTCTGCAGTATTCGACATATTCGTCACTTAAATGATGCGCCTAACACTCGACTCATTGCAAAATGGGTTGAGAAGTTTGAAGAGACTAGGTCAACTCTGGAGAAACCAAAATCTGGGCGGCCAAGAACATCAAGAACAGCCGAAAACGTGGACAGTGTTACTCAGTCTATTCGAGATGATCCAAACCTCTCGATTCGGAAGCGTGCTATTGCTTTAAATGTGCACAGATCTTCATTATGCCGCATTTTACACAAAGATTTAAAGCTGCACCCGTACAAAATTCAGTTAGTGCAAGAACTGAAGCCTCAAGATGCTGGTCAGAGGCTTGCCTTTGTAAATCAGATGATTGAGCGCTTTTCAACGTTCACCAACATCTTGTTTTCCGATGAAGCCCATTTTCACCTGAATGGGCATGTAAACAAGCAAAATTGTCGTTACTGGAGTGCAACCAACCCAAAACAAAAACATCAGAAACCGCTACATTCACCCAAAGTCACCGTATGGGCAGCGATGTCGGCTCGAGGAATTATCGGCCCTTACTTTTTTGAAGATGGAAGGGGACGCACATTCACAGTGAATTCAGAGCGTTATGTGGAGATGTTAGACGAGTTTTTCGTACCCCAACTGCAAAACTTTCCTGGTTACAACCAAAGAACATGGTTCCAGTAGGATGGAGCAACTTCACACACGTCCAACAGATCTCTGCCTTGAGTTCGAGAAATTTTTCCGAACAAATTAATCTCCAGGCTAGGTGACATAAATTGGCCTCCACGGAGTCCCGATTTAACGCCTATGGATTTTTTCCTGTGGGGTTATGTCAAATCAAAAGTTTACGCTAATAAACCGACTTCCTTGGCACAATTAAAAGAAAATATCCGTCATGAAATGGCAGCCATCACGGAGACTACCTGCCGAGCTGTCATAGGCAATTTTAGTGCCCGACTAAATGATTGCCGAGAGCGCAACGGTTTACATTTGGACGATGTTATTTTTAAAAAATAAATTCCCAAACAGTGTACTTCAATATAAAATAAACATTTTTTCAATAAAGCTAAGACTTTTCTTTTAAAAAAAGATTTAAATGTGAACTTTCTTTTGAGACACCTTGTATATTATTTGCCGCCATTTATTTATTTATTATTTATTTTTATTTGTTATCTTAAATAAGTCTTAAAGTTAGATGATAGCCTTTTAGGTCTTGATATTTTTGTAATTTTGTCTAATAAAATGCAATACTAGTAAAATACTTTCGTGTTAATGAGATTTGATCGATATATCGATATTTTTCCTTCGATATATAGACGCCGATATTGATATTTTAATAAATATCGATATAATGATATATTTTTTCATTTCCGACATCCCTATTTCTAAAGCGTCAAAGCCTTATTTTAGGGTCGGATAGTGATCTAAAATAGGAATGTTAATAAAATATCAAAATATTAATATTATTACTTCAAAATATCGATATTCATTACTATTATTTTTTTGGTCGATATATCGATAGATCGATATTAAAATGACAATATAGATGATCGATATTTTTTGAAAATCATTATTTTTTTTCCTAATTTATTTAGTATAGAAAATCATCAGAAACTTGATATACCGTATTTCATTTACACTATATTATGTTTTTTGTATTCCTGGTTTATGGTAAAAGTCCGTATTATGGGACACATTTTCAGGTTGGTCGTACATTACCGCTATTATATAATCTGTTTAAGTCAAAAATACTATTTAAATCGTATCATACAATTGTCTTATGATTATTTAATTAATATAGCTAGTTTTTATTGAATGTTAATTTGTAAAAATAAAATTAATAGCCTTTTATGAGAGGAACCTCTATGTCCCTATTTATGAGACACTTAAAAAGTAGATGGCCCCAATGTCTCATGATGTATGTCCCTATTTTTGAGACAGTTTAGAAATCAATAAGACTCATTTTAAAATAACTATTTATTAATTTTAAATCACAATACTTATAAAATAGATAATAAACTTGAATCTGAAATAACAAATAATTAGTCTTTACTAAATTAAATGAGAAATAAATGAAAATTATAAAAATATTTAATTCACTTTTATTCTTTAATTTTCTTCTGCAGTTCTTTTACTTTGCCCATCAGTTTTTTCTTTTCTTCTTGTAACTTTTTTTTTATTACTTATAGGCGAACGCTTGACCTCAATCACACCTGGTGGAAGGTGAAGATGAGTCCGACGATGAAACGTGTTCGCCCAGCAATTGCCTATTCACTCTTCTCTTAAAGACTCCCAGGTCATAACATCGCGAAAATACTGCCTCTGGAAGCGTATTCCATTCTTTAGCCGTTCGCATGATGAATGTAGAAGCGAATCTTTTCGTGCTGATATAAGGAACATCCACCACATACGGATGTTATCCCACAAGATGTCTAGTGGTTTCGCGGTGGAATGGTGATCCTTTTTATGCCAACACGCTCTCTGCTTCAGGACAGAGGAGTAAACATCTTTCATCACAGTTAAAAAAAATTGTAGGAGAAATATTACATACATTTTTAGTTTCAAAATATGCTCCAGACTTTTTAAACCACTCTTGCAATTCTACACAAGTGACAGCTGCTCTTGTAACACTCAAATGTTGGGGTTTCCTTATAGCTAATTCTGAATGACGTTTTCTAAACCCTTCATACCAGTGGCGACTAGGACGACTCTGTAAACGGAGTTTTTACAGCTAATTTTTGGACATATTTTTGAACACAATCCAATAACTCAGTTTTTGTTACAGGTGCTCCTATTGCAGCCCTGTCTAGCACCCATTTGACAATATCATCTTCTTCCTGAGACGATAAGACTGTTTCTGGTTTAGATTTTTTTTTATCTCATCTAGCCCAATACTTTTTTCTGCCTAGAGTAGCCACAGATACTTCGAAGGCAACAGCTACTCTCCGTAATGATGACCCGGTATCTTTTATTGCTTTTAAAGCATTTTCTACATCTATTGGGTCATATTTAAGTCTTTTATCAAGCATTTTTGAACACAACACTTTCTTTTTTGCTGATTGAGACGGCTGTTGTCCCCATTACTCCGATTTTCAATAATTTGTTTTTTGTTGTTCACTGTTGACACGTAACCTAAAATATCGAGAGATATGTCGATGGGGGGAGTCGAAGCTGCTCGCGTCCGTAGGCTTTACCCTAGTTTCCCTACAGGTGACTCCTGGGTGGTGCTAAACGAGCAGCAGCGAGGTGGTAGGGCTTCGGTGCCCGCCTGGATCGCGACCACATTACATGGGTGTAAAGCCCGTCATAGTGACCAGTTTCGGCTTGTCGCGTTTCGGGATCAGCTTGTGTATATCCAGTAGCTCATATACCTAGAGACCTTCAGTCGTGGTATATATGGGCCGACATGACGTTGGAGACTATCAATGGATTTTCATCCTTTGATAGTCGCTTTCGTTTTTGGATTACACTGTACTTACCATCAGGTACTCTGTAGTCACTATGTCGAGCCAGAGTAAAAAAAAAAATTTCACTAATTAATAAAAGTATAAAAAAACATATTTTAAATATTTCAATAATATCAAATAAAAAATTAAGAAAAAAAAACTTGCAAAATTAATGTTTTGATTTTAGGTTAAGTTTTGAAATTAACGTAATTAAATTGAAAATACTCTCAGAAATAACTATTTGAAGTTATGCTGATAAATAATTTGTTATATTTAATCATTTTACTTTTTAAATACTAAAAATTATTGATATTTTAATTAAAAACGCATAACAGTACACTGTCTCATTAATTGGGACAATCATAAGACTTGATGTCCGTATTGAGTGATACGCGGTGTAAAGTGTTCCATATACCGGTACGTCTACGTTAACAAGTGTCGGTATTGTGAGACACTCAAAAATAAAATAATATTGCTATAAATTAACATAAATGCAAATAACATACAATATCTATAATTTATAAGCTTTTAGATTACACTTACATTATATATATAAATATAATAAAATATATAATTTCATCCAAGTAAAAAACTGTACAGTAGTTATCGTTCAACTCTTTTAAGCCACGGTTTTGAATACCAACAACAAACCTCATGCTTTTATAATTTTTTTTCAAAACATACAAGTAATAATTAACAATTAGACTTGTTAATTTCATTCAAAAATGATAAAATTATGTGTTTATTATATTTTTTAAAAGTATAATTTGGTATTCTTTTTATAAATGATTATATTCACATTGTGTACCATAAATAGGGACAGTGTCCCATAATATGGACTTCTACCATACTTATTATCTTAAGACGAAATGTAATTTTGTACAGGTATACCTCTGTGGCAAAAAATTACTATAATCTATGATATGGGGTATCTAATTGGAATTGTTGTTTGTTGTCACTGACAGTGTTAACAGCTTAGCATAGTTAGCATCCCTACCTCTAGGTTCTATTGAGATTAATCTTTGGCTAACATTGAGTTAAGATAAAGAGGTTATGAACAATTACTGTTTTATTGTAATGTAGCGGTTAAAGGAAGTGTTTATTCATATTAATTTATTTGTTATCTTGTTACATAGGAATAGTTTAGTGCTAAAATATGTCTTCTTAGACCAATTCTTCCATTGTATGGGACCTATTTTAAAAAAGTTGATAGAAGAAATATTTCCTGCAACTTATGTGGAAAAAATTATAAAAGCAGTGGAAATACAACTAATTTAGCTACTCACATAAAAATCAAACACCATCATGCATATGCCCAACTAATCATAAAAGACAAATATTAAGACAGCCACCATTAATAATGCGGAAGAAAACAATAATAATATGTTGATAGCATTACCATCGTCGTCAAAATTGAATACGACTGTTGATAAAATATCGATTTTTTTTTCCATATATCAAACTCCGATATTGACATATTTAAAAATATCGATATATCAAAACTCCGACATTTTAAAAGATCAACAGTTAATCTAAAATAGATCACTCAAAGAATTAATTTTGCGGCTAAAAAAAGATATTTTAAATCGATGTGGCACGGAATTGATAGTTCACCTTACAAAAGTGGCATTAGATTTCAAACTTTTTGATAAAAACTGTAATGTTATACACTGTTGGTCGAAAGTACTCAAACATATAGAAATATAATAGTTTTTCATTTATTGTCTTATTCTATATCTGAGTTTGGTATTTTTAAGAAATCAATGTGAACTATTAACTACTGTCAACTAAAGAATTATTGATTTTAATAATAAAAAATCGATTATGATAGTGCCAATCTCGTTTTCAACACAACTGATTTATATTTAAGATACACCCTAAAAAAATATATTTTCTGTGAATCGATCTATCAGGATTTCATTACTTAAAAAATCGAGTTTTGTTGAGAAATGTATCCTTAATTTAGGGATGCACAATAATGATTAATAGTCGATATTATGTATTTTTACTAGGTATTATTACTTCATGTATATCTGTACCAAAAAAAATCTGTGTGTGCGATTCACACACGATAGAACTAAAACCTCAGTAAATTGACAAAAGAATGAGATGAATATATATAACAAGAATAGGATAATTACAAAGTTTATTAGTGTAAAAATGAAAGTATTTTGATTAATTTTAAAAGATATTTTATATTATATTTAACATATGTTACATAATTTATTGGTGTTTATTAACACTTATATTTGAACATTTATCTTGATTATTCAATAATTGTTTTATACGCGCAAGAAACTCTCGACTAGGTTCTGTTGAACTTTTTCCTGTTTTTTTTTTTTTGTAATTTTTAATTTCATTTTTTTTGCGTCAATATTGACGACACATTTCGGCATCTTATAAAATTTATTATTTAGCACAACAAGATATAAAAATACTCACAAACACTGTTAAATAATAACACACCACGCTGACTTCTTACTAAAAAGCTGTAATACGAACATGACACGCACACCTACATTTGCTCTCTCGCTCTGGCTCACTAATTATTGTATTTGTGTCTCTTACCTGTCGTTTTTCCATTGCATCCGGTTTGAAATCACAACGATTCTAAAGAAGTTTCACTTCAAAACATTGTTATATTAATGATGTGAATAAAAAATTCAGTAATCGATCTTCCTATATTTTTTGTGTGCATGAATAAATAAACCTAATTTTACGAAAATATGGACATTCTGTAAATAGGTATCTAGATGATACAACTTACAAAATGTTTGTTAACATACCTAGTTTTCCTTTAATCGATGGTAAAATAAAAAAAAATACTTAAGTTTAATTTAAATGTATATATATAAATAACTAATATTTAAGAAGGTTAACCATTACACGTGTTTTAGTGTAATTATAGTGTTAGTACACCATTATTATCAAACTTATGTACTCCTGAAGATGAAGTTCACCTGAATAACTGTTTCACGCACATAATCTGATATTTATGCATCACCTGACACTTATAATTTGGCTTGGCTTATATAAAACTAAAATGATAATCAAATGCGTATTGTGTTAGTAATCATGTTGTTCACATTTTATCTATTAATTTTTGGTTTTCCACACCAACCAACCAATACGACAGTTTGCGCTAACTAGTTTCAATGTATCTATCACAATAATTATTAATTTCAGTTTCTTGTTTCGTATTTTACCACTTTTTGATAATTTTCTTATTTGCAACATTAATGATACATATTGCATATATAATCTAGGGTTAGGTACTAATTCATACAATTCACTGAAACTGTTTTGCGCGGTTAGTACTATATCTATATAATCTAGGATTGCATATAATCCGATCCGTAATGGGCTATGCAGCAGCATTGTGTTTTATAATAGTTTTTTTAATATAAAACTCATGAAAGCTCTGCTTCAGCGAACTTAATAAAATATTATTTGGCGATACTTCAATGTATTTTTCTTCTTATACTATTTTCTATTGGTGTCCCGGTTTACAGCTTCATGTTTATAATAAGTAGACACAAATTTTTCTTACTTGATAACTGGTAATTTTTTTTTTTATAATATACTGATAAATATTTGAAACGTATCCATTTTAATCCATATTACTTATTTACCAAAATACCTAGCAAGCGATGTACATAATGTACTCGTAAGAGCAAAGTGGATAAAGCTGCTCACTGTTGGAGTGGCGAAAAGTATCGAAGGAATTGAAATTATATTGAGAGAACCGACGTCGATTATCGCAAAAAGAAAAATAATAATAATATTTCCCAAAATATGCTTTCGCTTGTACTATGGGTACTAGACAAAGACATACATACGTAAATACATATATACAACCATAGATGGGCAAAATGTAATCAGATTAATAAAAATGATTAACGATTACATTTTACGTTTTTTAGCATTAATATGACTGCATTTTGCTCATTTATGTTTTAAACACTACAAAATCCCAGATTGTATACACATTTATAATTTCTTAATGTATTTAATCATGATTACAGAGCAAGAAAATCAAAATTATGACTACATTTTGTAATCGTTCATCATTAATCAGATTACATTTTGCCCATGTCTGTATAGAACCATGACTCGTGACAAACTCATCTCTGTTCATCCCAGAAAAGTTTACCACTACCGGGACTTGAACCCAGGACCTTAGCATCGTAAGTAGAGTCACTACAAACTGCGCTATCAGGCCGTCAAGAATATACAGATTTAAGTAATTGTCACTTCGCCTGAAGTGGTTCTAAACAACACGATATACTTACGAGGCTGGCAAAGTAATCAAGGATGCACTAAAGCCTTATTGATATATTAAAAAAATATTCTGTTAACTGCGAAATAAATATAGCAAGAAATATTATTAAGCCCCCAATATATTAAAAAAATATTCTGTTAACTGCGAAATAAATATAGCAAGAAATATTATTAAGCCCCCAAAGTACCACCTAAACGAATGTAAAATAGTTATGTAAATATCATTTTAAGCATGACCTATGAAAATATGCTATAAAATACATAGATGGCCCAGATAAAATCGCAAAAGTTGAGTGGAAATTTTTTTGGCCCTTATTTGCGTTACAAATGCGTAAATGTTATCCTGGTTATAGAGTAATTAGTTTGTATAGAATTTTGGGACAGAGGTACCTCTAATTTTCCAAAAGTAGTTGAACCCTTTACGACGAATTTCATCGACGATAGTTACATACATATTTGCTTCATAACATTTCCTCTGTTTATAGAAAAAAAATACATTAATAGGTATTCAGGTGGATATATAGTAGGTAAACGGGATGAGGGGCATCGTTCTCGAAGCAAAGACCGGTCCGTATTCCAACCACTGAACGTGGCACGCGGTGCACTGTGCCACCAGAGAGCGCGGGAGGAGCGGCGCTAGCGGGCGCGGGTGCGCGTGGGCAGGGAGCCTCCTCCGCGTCGCGCGCGGGCGGGGCATTTGTCAGTCGCGCAGCAAGCGCTATATTGTAAGTACGTAGGGTGGCGACGCGCCAGCCCGTCGCGTTTCAGTGTTGTGTCACAGCGGTGGGCCAGGTCGGTTTCGAGATTTCTTCGTTCCGACGTAAACAATGGCGCTCAACTCGGACGCTGAACAGAAATCGAACCTGGTCCTCCGCGTGGACCAGGATTCGGACTCAGTTTTACAGTCATTGTTCGATACAGTGCTTAAGCCGGATTCAAAACGGCCGCTACAGGTGCCTCTCCGTATGCGACAGCTTCCAAAGTCGTTCTTTAACCCGCCGTCGACCGGTTCCAAGTCGCCATCTGTGTCTCACTCGCGAGAAAACTCGGCTGACTCGGCGTTCGGGTCATCGTCAGCGACTGGCGCTTCGTCGGTGTCGCACTCGAGAGCACATTCGTCACCAGCGAGCTTACAACAGACTTATGCTGCGGGACAACAGAACCAGCAACCGCCGTTGCACCATCAGCACAGTAAACAGAGATCCTACGACGTCGGTACACATATTCCAGATGATCTTGGGCCGCTTCCGGCAGGCTGGGAACAAGCTCGTACTCCAGAGGGACAAATATATTACCTCAAGTAAGTATTCTAACATTAATGCATTACGTGTATGGTGAAGCTTATAATTATTCTAATATAGATAATTATAAGGAGAGTCATTGTTAATTGTGACGTGGTTCTGTTATGAAATGAGTGTCTTCATTCATAATAATTATCCTGAAAATGAATCCACGTAAGTGCCCTACGTAACTGTACTAACAAAAGACAAGAGAAAAGCGGTATGATTGGTTAAAACACGATTTACTAATAAACAATAGGTATTTCATTGTTATCATTGTTTGTTGATAAATTGGAAATATACTCAGTATGCGGTACCTATCTCTTAGAAAAGTTTTGTCCCTACTACAGTTAATAGCAGGTCACTAAAAGAAATGTAAATATTAGGTAAAATATTATACATCCACAGATTAAGCACAACTATGGTTTCAAGCGTATATAGACCTACATTGTTTTAGAAAGGTGGGCTCATGTAACATTATCTTTGAGCAAACGGCACTATACCAAGACCTACTTGTTCGGGTAACAATAATTTTATTATCTATTAAAGGATGACGTTATCAATATCAAACATCTGTCCTTTGCATTACTACGACGATTTATACCACTCAATCCTTAAAAACCAATTTCACCTCTTAAATATTCGTATTACTCGCCATTTTCGATATTTCATTAATAATTAAAACCCTGAAAATCAAATTGTTCTATTAGGTCGGGGAAAAAGTCTTTTCGCGTACAATATTTATACATTTGTAATAAAATCTCTATGGCTGTACTATTTGTATCTGGCTAGTTTTTATGACATTAATAAGGTTACATTTAACAAAAGGAGCAAATTAGTAAAATGTTGTTTCCAGCTATTTTTCTTTTTCTTTCTGTCAAAATGAGTGCATCTGATGAAAAAATTCTATACATTTAAATATTTTATTACAAAACAGAAAAAACGCAAAAATGCAGTGTCAGTAAGAGTAGCGCAAAGTTGGTTTAAGCGTTTTCAATCCGGGAATTTTCTCTCTGGTCGTGTTACGGATAAAATGGGCGCCATGTTTGAAAAAGTGGAGCACGATCGGCATAATCGAATCAGTAGTTACGACATAGCTGAAAAACTGGGAATTGATCACAAAACTGTTTTATTCCATTTGAAAAAATCTGGGTACACAAAAAACTTGATATTTGTGTGCCACACGAGCTCACCTAGAGAATCCGAATGAACCGTGTACTCATTTTTGATTCTTTAAAGAGGCGTAATGAAACAGAACCGCTTTTGAAGAGATTGATAACTGGTGATAAAATATGGATCATATACTGCAAGAACGTGCAAAAAAGGTCGTATAAGTATGATGGGACTGAGATGTCATTGTTTATTACGAGCTTTTACCACCGGGCAGAACCATCGATTCAGATCTCGACTGCACCAACTACTGATGAGATTAAAGCAAGAACATGAGAAAAAGCGGCCGGAATTGATCAGTAGGAAACATGTGGTCTCTCATCACGACAACGCTAGACCACACACGTCTTTAGCAACTCGGCAAAAATTAAGAGAGTTTGGTTGCGAGGTGTTAATACATCCGCCCTATAGGCCTGACCTTGCACCTTCAGATTTCCACTTATTTCGGTCTCTTCATAATTCTTTAGGCAGTGTCAGGATAACATCGAGAGAGGACCGCCAAAACTACTTGTCGCTTTTTTTTTATGACAAGTCCCGAAATCTTTACAACAACAGGATCCATGCCCCTATTTACAAGATAGCATGAAGTTATCGAACAAAAGGGCATATATTGTAACGAAATGAAAATAAATAAAAAAAAAATAAAAGACAAAAAAATGTCTTTTGTTTTCACATAAAATGCAGAGAAACTTTTTATCCTACCTATTTTATTGTGATTTACGTCTCTGTGCTATTCAGTTATATTTATTGGTTTATATTAGTTGCATCAATATTAATTTGAACCTTATTTATTTACCGCAAGGTAGTGTATGAAATAACTTTAGGTTTACTAGGTTTTATTTAAATTTTCGAAATAATACTTATCTAAATTTTTGAAAAATTTGAACAAGATTATTTTGGAAATTTTCGTATTTTATAGTGTCTGGAGTAGTGATGAGGGCGTTTTTCGATCAGAGCTCGACTCAATCTCGTCAATTGTGTTCAGTAGATAGTTCCAGTGATTGTTTCACTTGGATTAAGCAACTCATAATACACCACTCCCATCTGAACCCACATTGTTCAACTCATGTTGTGTGAATACATAGCATTCGTTTTATTGTCATAATGTATCCACTTTTCATCACCAGTGACGTTTCGACTTAAAAAAAAAAACCTTTTTTGTGTCTAACTAGCAGCATTTCACTCATGTATAATCGGCGTTGAACATCTGTCGTTTTTAACTTGTATGAAACCCAATTACCTTGTAAACGAAGTGAGACTGCTTGCTGAGTGACTTCTAAAGTAAGTAGTGCAAATTTTTTGCCTTTGAGACGAATCTTCCTCCAAACCTGCATTCTCGTAAATTTTTGTCTTCTTTGTCTTCTAGATTAAAATCACCGTTTATAATCTGTTGAAACCACTCACGACATGCTCTCTCACTCAAGGCAGCCTCATTATATGCTTCTACGAGCGATTAATGTGTCTCAGCTGCAGATTTTTTAAATTACAGTAAATTAAAAGTTCCCCAAATGACGCTTATTTGGCTCAAATTTAGACATTTTTGGATTTAAAAATTGCTAATACGAAGTTAATAATATAATACGGTTATATTGTTCTTGAATGGGTAACCTATATTTCAAGACGGTTATCAACTGCGAATTCTAATGTAAGCGTCCTGATCATGCCATCTCTCTATCTGTCAAAACGGGGAAAACTAATTTGTACACCTAATAGTTATTAGCAAAATGCCTAAGGACAGATGCAGATATATCACGTACAAGTTATTTGAATTTCCCCGGTGGCAACTTGGCATGATAAAGAATAAAAGAGGTCGCTTTACGGCCATTTTCAGAAATGTTTCATAAATTGAAAACTCATACTAATCACTCATCACCAAGCGTTACTGTATAAAACAACTTGTAAGAAAATGTACGTAAAAAACTTATTAAAAATTATAGTAGAAGGGATCCTTTTCACGTTGAAACCATTGTCGTCATTTATTATCTTATCGCGCTGTGTACCTGCCGTCAAGTGTACAAAGATAAAATATATGATAATGAAAGAAAATGATTCATTTAAGTTGCACTATGAGCTCGTATTGTTGTAAGATCTGATACCTTACCATGACCTCATCCTGTTAAATGATCGACTGTGAGGTACCCTCGGTCGGTCAAGTTGCAAAAGGTTATCCCGGCCAACAGCATTTTGTCTTGCCAAATAAAATGGTGCAGTGTTAGGGGGTCCGGGTCTGACTCGATGCCGACCATAATAGCCCGTGTACGTAAAGCTATCCATATACTTAAAGACCTTTGACCATGGCATATTAAAGTTGGCATGACCACTTGCTCGCATGGCAACTTTCTTATTAAATCAAACTACTATCCGTTAAGAAACCGTTGGAATAGTTTCAAACTGACGACAAGATCTTGGACTTCTTGGCTAGGCTACTGAATGGTCTTTTATCAGAAGCCAAAAAGAAACCAAACAAGAATACATACTATAATATTTAGGGCAGCTTGCACGAACAAATTAAATCTAGTCTAAGCTTAGAAACTTCGATAGATAGAACGCTATTTAATTGAAGCTGTTTAATTCGACCTCAATGATGATTTAAATTTAACAGTTGTTAAAATTAGATAATTTTTCTTTGCAAGACAATAACTACAATTTAACGCTAAATAGCCTTTTATATTAGCGTTTACTTTAAACTAGATTTAAATTATTGGTTCCCGCCGCCTTTAGTGATGATAACTTTTACACGATAGATAGATAACTGGATCACTAGGGGCTGTGCTACTATGAACCGTTTGGACGTGTTCCGGTCAAGCATAAGTGCCCTATTACTTCAATGCTTCATGTTTTGACACACTGGGCTACGTCTAGGGAGAGTTTCAATCGTTTTAGCCAAGTTATAATTACATTGGCGTAAAATATACATGCCATTTTTCTTTGTCCTTCATTCTATATTAATATTGGAAGAGTACTTCCAAGCTCGTCCTTGCATGATTGCGGATATTCTTTAATTTTATCGTATATGTAATAGGTAGTTGGAAATAATACCATTTCAATTTAACAGATATTGGCACTAATGCCCAGAACTAGTCAAGTATATTTGAAATAATTATTATCGATAATCGGTAATGGCTGCTCCGTAGACTGGCGCCGTTGCCATTATTGTCGTGTTACGTTCATAGTGGCGCATTTATACAGTTGTTCACAATGTTCTTTATATACTAGAGGCAAGATGCTTTGTTTTGTAGTGATTTATTGCACATTTGTTTTGAATATACTATGGTTTTTCTATAATGCTATTATATTTTGCATTAATAATAATTAAAGGTGACGATTGTATCAACAAAACTGTAAAACAGTGTTAAACTTTATCTTCATTATAGATTCAAATTTTGACAACTAGAAAGTCATGATGTATACGTTCATTCTAATACTTTTTCAAGTATCCTTAGACTATGGTCTAGAATTAAGGATATACTTGAAGTCTATGCGAAAGTGTGGATACAGTTTCGCGCACGTTAAAACAGACGTTTAAAGGCCTAAAATTGACTAGTTCGTAGTAAGTCACAGAGCCCAACGTACTTGTAGCCCGCTATACCTATAATACAGTGGCAAACAGTTACCATCGAAACAGAAAATGGTTACAGTCAAACATGTGATTAATGTTTTTTACCTACAATTTCAATCTAAACTATGAGGATATATCCAACATGCCGAAGAATACTTGCTAGCCCTCCACAATTTGAACAATAAGTTACAAGTACAAAAGATTTCACGGCTTGCTTCTGCAACGATATGCATCTGTGGCTATGTGCTTTATAAACTGCCATAAAATATTGATATTTCGAATATGAAAGGTATTAATTTAGACAGGCAGCTGTTTGGCTCTAGTCTCTGCATCAGCACCGGCGCGGAGGCGGTGCCTCAGCAGCATACCGCGATGGGCCATTGCAATCGGAGCGTCTCTTCCGTGTCGGTAAATAGACCACGTCGTTTCTTAATTGCGAACTCGGGCCGATGCTTTATAAGCTCCATAACGTCCGTCGGCGTGCGTTGCGGCTTCAAAATGTTTGCTTTAATTATTATTGGAATGGAGGGTAATTCTCTGTGGTTTTGTTCGCCTAGACTTGGCGTTGTTCCGAAATGGGTAGCGATGCAAATTGCCTTGGCGGACGCCCAATCCGGCGCTATCAGACCCTCGTGCTCCTCGCATAGTAGCTTTAACACGTTCTACCTTTCCAATGACTCCTGACCCAAACTACTTTTAGCAATTAAAATCCCATTTAATATTTTCATTTGATAAAAATATTACATACTTTATTCTTAATTGCTTCATAGAATCGCATTAAGGAGTTCTGGTTTAGCTAATTAGACATTACTTAGTCGCAAATTTCAGTTTGTGAGATCATTAAATGTTGGTACTTGATTTTATGATGTCCGGAAATCTTAGAAACTATCCGCGTATACGAATATTCGTTTTTTTCTAATAAAGCGACACAAATCCAGTTCACCGTAGCTGAAGGTAAATACATTGCAGTCCAAGAACGATCGCGATTTCCAAAATAATCTAGGTTTGTCAGTCTATACGTAACACTGAATATATGTAATAATATGTTGGTGCAAGCAGCCCTTTTTTTAATTTGACTCTCCATAATGTCCACACCAAGCCTGATGGTAAGTATGGTGCAGTCCATAAAACGACAAAGACTATCAACTGTAAACAAACCCATCGGTAGTCGGTTGATCATGCCGGATTGTACACATATCTCGTCACATACGCTTAAAGGACTCCATTTCATACAACGCTGGGAACACACTCTCTGAAAGACTATTCCACTGCCCAACAAAACGCCAAAAGTAAGAATTAGGTTCTAAACTTGATCAATTGTAATATATTATTTTTTATTCTTATAGTTTTGTGCTTGTTATTACTGGCTTCAACTGTCCGTAATGACGTGACTGTAAATAAATCTGAAAAATGATTTTATTTTGTCGTTTTTTATCCGTTCTACGTCGTTAGTGCAGTACTTCGATGTCCATATTATAAGCAAATTGATTGTGGTATGGGCAATATTTCCTTTTAAGTGTTGTCCTTTGAATCCCTAATAAGAGAAACTTCTCGCGCTGAATACAAAACTAAGTTTATACGGAAAGTTAGTTAAAGTTCATTCAACTGTTTACATAAGTTCTATACGGACAATACATATGGGGTAATTTAATTTGGGAACAAAATTTTTATTAACACTTTTGGGTAAATGTTATCTGTAGTATATATATAATACTGTTCTACAGACACGTAAAAATACCGAACCTTAATAATTTATATTCACGTTATGTATATCTCTTGCAAAAATAACATATTATCGAACTAATCTGGTAGTTGTTTGCGTTAAGGTTAAGCATCACAGTGCAGAAGTAGTTGATAATTACTGAAACGACGAAACATGAACTACTCACGTGTTATGTAGAAACGAATTTCGTGCATACAAAATGCACGGAGAAAGGTGCATGGATAACCTTTCGGACGACTTTGGCAAGGCCGTCGCCAACGTAACCGACTCTGCCTCCACCACAGCCTAGACATTCGCTCATTGTGCTAGATAAAAATAGTAACAACGAGATAATTAATTCCATAACAATACGTAAATATCATGCACACTCGTGGCCCCAAACCAGGGTGATTGCTGATGCTACACCAAATCCAGTCAATTCTAAATATTAATGTTTATAAACTAAATTTGGTATCACTTTGGAAATGATTTTTCGAAACTTACAAATGTTATAAAATATAATACTTAAAGATTTGTCCAGACTGACATCCTCGTAGAGTATAAAATACTAAAGTTAGGGATATCAATTTAGATATTGGATTTTTTTTATGTGTTTTAGGCATTCATTAAAGTCGAATTTATTGATATTAAACCACTAGGGGGGTTAAAAAGGGGTGGAAAAATTGAAAATCCGACAATTTTAGTATAAATCGCATCTGGGCAAAGCAGGCTGCCTGGGTCCACTAACTTATATCTAAAAAGATATCCCATTGGAGGCATGTAATACAACAATACGTTGTACTATCATCAAATAAATAAGTCAAATAAAGACAAGGCATATTACTCAAATTGTAACTCAAAATCTCACACCACACAAGCTACAATAGTTTTCTGAGAAGGAAGTAACTAAAAGAAAAGTAAGTACACTTATCAGCATATTCACAGCGATAACTTGAAACATAGCAGAGCTCAATATTACCTTCCAAGAACTCGTCCGATGTCGTTTGCCCGTCCGGCGGTCGATGCGACAGGTAGCTTCTGCCTAACGGCACCGAGAATACAATTTTTGTTTCAGTCTACGAGTATAACAATGCCGTTAATACTTTCTCCTTCCTGGCATAATAATAATAAATATGGGTTAATTTAACTGTTATTATTAAGAAAATAATGCTGTCTTAAGAATATAACACATTAAAATGGCTTCTTTAATAACAAAAAACATAATTTTATGAATCATGAACGGTTACATATTGCGTAATGTGTGACTGTAATGAATGGTGTATGTCTTATTCAAGGGCGATGCGTATCCACTTACCTGTAGGTCTATTTGAATTAAATCGCTTCATGTTTGGAGACGTACCACAGGTATAGTGTTTCATTATAAATGTACAAGTAAAACTAGGCTTACCAAGAACCTGAATTCCTAAATCGGGAGAGTGGCGGCGATAGGAAAGAGCTAAGAGGAACACATAAGAGAGCTAGCAAAACATGTTTAATAATTTAAAAAAAGGTATCCAAAGTCTTCAGAGTCTAACCTCTGTAATTTACAACTAATAAATAAATAAATTCCGGTAAATAACTAAATAATTTGGGTAGTTTATTTAAAAAAAAAATCCAATTATGAACGAAATTACACATTGCTACATTACTTGTTATTGTCAAATGAAATGTAATTGCTACAGATAGATACTGCATTATATGCAACAGAAAATCCTCGAAATATGTAACAAAATCGTCAAAAATCGTAATATCGAATTGAAATAAGTAAGTACTACACTAGGACTGGTGACGTTATTCGTGTCACAATACAAACTCGGCCGGCCACGAAATTACTGTCTTAAATCGGGACGCAGGCACTAATGTACCAAAAAGGGGTAATCCCGGTCTTCCGGGATTTATGGTAAACCTATGTAAAATACAGCTCAATATTTACTGTAAATTAGTTATAAAAAATACCACTAATATTAATGTTCTTGACATTTTGTGCATAAATTCAAAGAAGCAACGAAATGTATTTAATTTTTATTAGTCCAATATTCAACAATGTCCTTCATTATGGTTCATTCCCGAATTTCCAACGAAATAATTTCTAAGCATTGCGATATATTCTGTGAGAAACACTTACAAGATCTACTTAACAACTTCATGTGACATATTCTTACGTCTTTGTATATAACACAACGATATCGTTGAATATCAGCTGGAGATCTCTATCTGAAAAATGGACCTTAGTGTTGTGTGACAAGTAACATAATTCCATGTTGCTGCATAGTGGCAACAAGGTACTTACTCAGTTTCCACGCTCTGATTACTGGATGTTGCCTTTAGACATCGTCTTTATCGGCACCAATCAGAAACTAAGCACACCAGGAGTAGTCTGTGAAATTTACCTAACGTTACAGCGTGTGCACTGTGACGCTTTAAAAAAATAATAGTAATCTATACTAATATTATAAAGCTGAAGAGTTTGTTTGTTTGTTTGAACGCGCTAATCTCAGGAACTACTGGTTCGAATTGAAAAATTATTTTTGAGTTTAATAGACCATTTATCGAGGAAGGCTTTAGGCTATATAACATCACGATGCAAGTATTAGGAGCGAAGAAATAATGGAAATGTGAAAAAACGGGGAAAATTATTCATCCTTGAGGGCTTCCATTGCGTGCGCTGCAAAAGCGGTTCAAGATACCAAAAATATATGTAAGAAAGAATTATTCCACTTGAAATGATCTCAAAAAATATCCCCGATAGTATATGTCTATCTTTTAAGATTAAGTCACTAGAACCGTTTTTATGGTAAACAAATTTGGTCGAAATTAATGCATTATTTGTTAAGAGTTGTATCAACGTAATAATATTAATCTTTATCCATATAAATGTGTTAAGAGTATTTAATTGTGAACAAAATTGTCTTTGACATCACTTAATTTCAATGAACATCTTAGAAGATATTACAAAACCTTATATAGCAAAACAACGTTTGCCGGATCAGCTAGTATAATATAAATGGTATGATTTATTGAATGTTTAAGTAAATAAATTGTTATTAAGATGTAATAAATTTAGACATGTAAACTATTACAAGTAATCTGTACCATCGACGTACGACGATGTCGTCGCGAGGATCGAGTTACGTTGTTGCTCTATTGTTATTTGTCTGTAAATGCCATTAATAATTTGCACACTATTCAGGGAGCAATTGAGAAACCGATACAGCAGCCTTTTTCTTAACCAGGAGGAAAATCCTCGTCAGGGCGGTTGTAAGAGCTGCGGCTCTGGTGTGCTCGACTCTCCCACTTACTAAAAACCCCCGGGATGTCCCTCAACTCGCTGCCAGTCGGGCCTGGGAATTCATATTCCTCCAACGGTGATGTAAGATTATATTCTCTATGTACTTGACTTCAAACAAAATAAATATTCTATTTTTAATTTAATTAATATTAATCTACAAAACCTATTGTCTAGCTCACCAAATTGTTTTCTCCCTTTCTTCCAAAAAAGCAGTCACGAGTAGGTGTTTATTAGAAACACTTGAGATGTGATAATTTTTTTGGTAGGTACTCGAAACAAATGCATCTAATTTACTGTTTAGTTTAACATCTATCAACAAAAATTGTATTCCGCTGCGGTTCGTTCAAGGGCATATCTTGGTTCGTTGTGCATTATCAAGTCTTATGGACACAGTTGGCTCTCATCGGTTTGTGTCATCGGTATTAATGTGCTTTCAATAATACTTGCCATGGTCAATAAAGCTGCCTGTTACTGATAAATAGAGAGACCGAGTGTTCAGACGGACCACACCGGTCGAACCACCGCGTTTGTTTAGTTGCATGAATGCATCGCTGTTGATACCTATTTTAAGAAATGTTTTTCTTACGTATCTTTTATTCTTGTTCTTCTTATTGCATTAGCATTAAAGGTTTAATATCAAAATGTTATTGATAAGTTTATGTTAATCTTCACATTGACAGCGGCTTATAATAATTCTTTTCATTATTTTTGATATATATTGCTTAGGATTCAAGAGTCCATGTTCGTGTTAATATTATTGCAGAAAAATAATTTGGAAAATCATAATTAAATTTAAAACAGAGAGAATTACTTCTCTTTTCATACATAGCTTTAATGGTTATTGCGTTTACTTGTTCATAATTTGTCTAAGCAAAAACTTCTATATCAAATCTTTAAAAATACTAATTTACTACTCTAAATTTAATAGGAGTGGCGACCAGACAATAGAAGACAACTGCTTCGAAAGTCTTATTGTACGGAGAGGATCGCCATGCTTAATTGTAGGATCAAAAGGGGTCAAGTGTGTATATTGACAAGCGCTTTAGGGCCAACGTCATCCTCGAAAAGGAACCAACCTCGCTTGTATCACACTCAATTTAGACGCTAATTTATAATAGTTCTATGTCGTTGTAAGAATTTAAGCAGTTCTTGTTATTTCAGAACCATATTTTGGATATCACACGTTATTTAACTCGATAAAATACTAATAACTAGATAGATTCATTTTTAAAAACGCCTAAAAACTGCCCCTAACTTCACTCACGTTAGCGATTATAAAACATCTTTAATTCGAATTAGATATTGTTTATATAGTAAAACAGTTTTATGTTATGGAAATTGAAAATAATCATTTTGCTTGAACTCTATTGTGACTCTATTCCATCAATGGATGGGTTAAATTTTATCTAGAATACTGTTAACTTCGGCTTGAAGTCACTCACATTTAGATATATCATTACACTAGTCAATGTTTTCGCATTGTAACCAGATTGCAGTAGGTATTAGGTACTATATTACTCATACGATGTCACACCAAGGTACGGCGATGTTCTGCCGTTGTTAGTCGTTTGCTACCGTATGTGCCTTTATTGAATACTGATAAGTTTACTCATACCGATCCGTAAGTTATTGTTTTCAAAGGGCAATATGTTGTGCTTGTATTTACGCAGATGGTTTGCATTTAAGGAGTAGGTACATAGTAATTATTTTACGGCCTTGTCCTTATATTTGCCTCAATACCTTTGTCACATAAAATCTAAGACTGTCATTGACTCCTTTAAATCTTGTTGTATCCTAAGGTAGGTATGTTAGCATGTACTTAAGTATGTTGTCATCACCATCATCATCATCAGCCTATCCTAGTCCACTGTTGGACATAGGCCTCTCCTAACAAGTGCTATTGAGTCCTAACATGTTATATAATCGTTTAAACACTGAAGATTTTTATATGAAACATTTTTGTTAATTACCATAGAGCAACCGTACCTAAATGCATCATTTTTAAATGTACATTTAAATCCTTTTCTGATTTTCATGTGAAGTTATCCTACTCCTATAATAAATACTTATTTTTTACCGTAAAAAAATTCAGTACAGCATTATATATGTTTAAAATTGGCTTTATATTGGCTTACCTCATAGAGTATAATATAATAATAATAAACGTTATCCTTAACCATTTCCGTTCAGTTTATGTCCTTAATTATATTTTGTTTCCGGGAAATCTGAAGGTGATTAAGTAGCAGACTATCGGTTCTTGTGTTTACCTTCTTAATCTTATCATCTTTGCCGCATAACATTTCTTTGTTATCTCATTGCGTTAGTCTTTAAGACCAACAGTTAATTATGAGAAACTAAACATTAATACTAACTTTAGTTCTACTTGTTAGAGTAGATTTGGTTATTATTGATATGGAATATTATGTGTTCTGTGCTCTTACGGTAGTTTTCTTTAGATTTTCGTCGATAAACAAGCAAACTGTAAGATAAAAATAATGTTTCTATCTAAAAACTTACCTTTACCTTTTTGTACCTTTTTAAATTAACGATAACTGCTCATATTTAAATGCGATATCAATACTCCACATCCACTGGTAATTTCTGTAGAAAAATGAGAACTGCATAAGGCTTGAGTGTTACCAGCCCAATTCTAAATTTAACCTCCAATCGACATTTACGCAAACTATAATATATATAACACATACTAGCTGTTGTGATTCACTGTTGCCCAGGTAGAAGTAATTTACCCACTTGAAGGTTGATTTTCAAAAAACGTTGAAACACTTTTTGTTTTTTCTTACTGAAAAGGCGAATATCAGTCAGTCATTTTTGGTCAAACCGAAACCCCCTTTTGGCCCACTTTCAGAGGAGCAGACGAGTGCCTATATTTAAAAAGAGGGCCAATTGTTCCATAAAAAATTGGCTGAAAAGTACAAGTCTTGAAAATTTTCTTAAAATATGATTACCACGTCTTAAATACTGTAATTCTTAAAGTTATTTCTATATTAAACCCTAAGTTATGAACGTCAAAGAACGTTTGACGAGGATATCTCGATCCTTATTCGATGATGATAATATTTTGATGAAATTATATTTTAATTTTTACAAAGTATTGAGCACAAAATCTCAAATCATTTTTTTATAATTAATCTATATAAAATGAGTTTATATATGAGAAACACTTATAAAATGACTTAAGACGGCGGCAGACAGCATTTTTTTCCCTGCCTTGAAAAATTTTAAGATTCGGGGCTGTTCATAGTGTTTATTTAAAAAATTATGGATTTAGAAACAACCTTTCTACTCTTATTTTCCCGCTTTGTAGGTAGATTTTCCAGAAATTTCACGTATTTTCACGACCAAAAAGCTAGAGCTCTTTCTTTAAAATTCATGGTTTTTCTAACCAATTTTCATTCCCTATTTCACTCTGTTAGGGGAGTAATATAAAAAAGCCGCCCTTGGGGCTACTTACATCATAAAAAGAATTAAATTAAATTATTTACAAATTTAATGATGATATATACTTAGTTACGTTAGGTATACCGGACAAAGTCTATAAAGTCTAGGTTTAGCATTATATTTTCCATATTATCTGAAGTGCGCTCTTTCAATTTGTTATCTATACCTATTGGCTACTATCTTCTATATCCGTATGTGACCTTAATTATTATCTAGACATCTTATTATTTATATAATAAAAGAGGAAAACTATGCACTTATTTAGTTTATGTAACTTGTGTTATTTGTATTCGCATATAACAATTAATAGACTGTTTAAACTGTACACGTCTTCTGTTATCAATAATTTGGCTTTTGGTTTAGAAATGTTTAAAAACAACTGGTTACTCAGCGCAAAAATGTTGATATGTCGATTTATCCGGGCAAAGATATCAGTATGAAGTTTGATCAGTTTACCGTTTTGCAGATTGGCTAATGCGTAAAAACAAGCAAAATCTACCGTTTACTGGTTATTAAAAGTTTTCTTGGTATGAGAAGAATATTTGCGCTCTAAATTTGACATTATGAGTAATTTAATCGCCAAATTAACTCGCTACGGTATTTGAAAATGTAAATTTTATATACTGCTCGAATAAATTACTTACAAGCAATAGTGATAATCCTGTAATGGCTAATTAAACTTGCGTTGTCGATCAAAGTTTATCCTAATTATGTGTAGTTTTTCGAAACGACCTCTAATTTGCAAAATCATAAACTTCATATTTAATTATAAACTTTTTTTTTATCATACATCCCACAGTAGATCATTTTCATATTAGCGTTGTTATATATACATACGTAAATACATATATTGCGTGCATTAATTTTATCAGATTAGATACATCGATAACGAAAAGCAAACGTCCGTGATTTACATTATTACTATTTTTTACAATATTTAAATTAATTAAATTTTTATAAATATCAGTAAAAAATCGCCAAAAAAATACCTGTAGGATACATCTTTAATATTTTTGAAGCACTCAATATGGCTAAACAGCAGTTGATTGATTGGTTAAACCTAGGGATATCATGTCATAGATTTTGGAACAAATACCCACTATTCGATATCAGAAATGTATTTAACACCAATATTTAAAGTTATATGCAAGTATTCGAGTTAAGGAATATATATAATATCTATTAGTTTTGTGTTGATTGTATAATGTTTGGGGCTTATCACCAAATTACCGTCAAAGAAACTACCGATCCTCATCCTCAAAACCGGCGCTGCAATATAGAAATAGGTTGAAGACTGCCCCGAATTTAGATATTGTTGTGTTTTCTGGGATCAAGAAATGGGTTGTTTTGTTGAAGGAGCGATGCGACGTTTGTACGAGGCTGGGTAAACGTCTTTGCCGGCGGCGCCTCGTGTGTTTACGTCTAATTTTGGCGCGAGCGCGAGCGCCGCGACGCTCCCCCGCGCCCCATTCCCTGCCGCTCCCGCGCGCTTCCCATTGAACACGGCGGTACGCGTGCGGTTATTTCGGCATATCGGAGGCGTCACGTCGACGCCGTGAAATATCCTCACTCCTTATTCACTTGACACTGGTTACTTGGACAAAACTTCTATTAACACGTAAGACGCCATGTTAGACAATGTAGGATTTACGCCAGAGGCGATTAAAAATTCGAAATATAAAACAATGCAATTATTTTGTAATATTCTAAAAACACGTTATCCTATTTAGTTTAGAAAGTAAATCATAACTTTTCAAAAACTATTTTTTAGAATCAAGGCTAATGCCGTAGAAAATATGATGAACGCCAATGAAAATATGATACATTTCCGTTTCGCCTATATTAGATAATGTTGAGTGACACTAGTATGTTCCGTGTGGGTCGTAATCGACTTTTGGGAATTAGTTTAGCAAAAGACCCACAATTAGTATTGACCTTGTGAAATCTTGCACACTTCGGCATTCTGTTACCTCTCCCTGCGTGTTAAGGAGGTCCGATGAGCATTTTCATCAAATATAAATTCTATCATAAAATCGTAACTTATTATCCCAAGAAAGTTATTGAAACCTGCATGAACGCAAGTAAAAATGTATATGGGAATTCTGTTGAATTTTGATAATTAAAACGTTGTATTTAGGTAGTTAGTTATGCTATATTGGTAAATCGCTGGGAGGTGACAGGCCAGGCCAACTGGTTTAGAATAATATAGTAAATAGCAGTATAGCCCCTGTGGGCAGCCTAATAATGGTACAGCAATCTTGGTTCTTAAAAATTAGGTTTCGAAAATATGTGGCTAATTTTGTAAGATAAATTGTGTAATGTGTCACTAAATTATTTAATTACAGTTATACAAGTGTTAACACTGTTACGTTACGTCTACGTGTTAAAAATGTTTAAATATTTTACAAGGGATTGTAAAATTGTTATCCTTTTAATAGTGAATTCTGCAATGCTAGTGATCTTTTTTGATATTCCGGGATTGCTCTGTGGTTGTCCATAAATACCATTGTTATCCACTCAATAAAAGCCATTTTATATAGAACTGTATTTACGAAACTTGCGTAATCAGCTATGCATTTGATAAGCTGTTGATCCTGAGACAATAATTGTTTGTATATTCATAAAAGATAAAGTGAACGGTAAGGTTGTTTGAATAGGGCATATTCGAGCTTCGGGTTGACTTTACATCGTATATATCCAACTATAAGACGAATCCAGACACATACGTATGTATTATTTGTTGTCCTCTATCAAGCTCGATGTCTAATCGTGGATGTCTTTAGTTTACTCTGTATCTATTTGTCGTTTCATTAAACTTAAATCGTATTACATACTTTGTTGATCACACAAATATCGCCTAGCGTCTGTACCATGGAACACATACATGGAATACATGGAACGGATATCATATCAGAACGACGTATTGATATTGCATATCTTGATTGCGTATCATCACCCGTAGAGATAAGCGATCGAAACGCGTTGGAGATATATGTAGGTACGGTGTTCAGTTTAAACAAGATGGCTCTATGCAAGATTATCTAGCGGGTTACAAAAAAAAATAAATTGTAACCATAACCATCTTTTAATGTTTTCCTTATTTATCCCGAACAAAAATAATTATTTATCAATTCTCGTTAATGACTTATGACGGAGTAGCTGCTGTCACTTACGATATCATTATTGATTGCCACTCATTTACTTTTAATCACAATTACACAATTTTGTAATGCGAATTTAGGTTTGTTCGTTGCTATTGACAATTAAAATAGTTTTTAGTATTTTACAATTATATATGACTAGCTGTTGCACGCAGCTCCGCTTGCATTTATTACACGTTATAAAAGAAGTAGTTATTTTTGTCCATGTAAAAATTTTATTCCGTTTATTTATTGTAATAAAATCCTCATCGAGAGTATGCTTGATCCTATGAAACTTTCTTTTCTTATTATATCATTATAACAAAACGGATATTAGAGGAACTTTCATGCCATATAAGTATCTACAGGTGAAATTTAAATAAAAGATATATAATATAGGTATATCATTAATTGCGGCGAATTGATGACAGGATTTGTAGTCCCCACTAATTCACAGAAGTTGCCTTGGGGTGTTTAACTGGTGCAAGTCCGGCACCCCATGTGCGGCTGGGACGGTCCTATGAGAATTTTCACCAACTTAAAAAAAAGAAAAAAAGATACATTTTCCATAGTTATAATCTCCACGAATTACAAATACACGTGGTATTTAAAAAGGATGTTTAACATGTCTAGCTTCGTCGTTATTGAGTTTTCACATAAACTTTAAATCCCTATTTCACTCCTTCAAAGGTAGATTAAGAAGCAATTGAAATGTCTGTGTATTAAAACAAAGGCGATCCATGCGAGACTGATTTATTTACTATGTCGGGTACATACAAAACCTTATGACAAATAAAAACCAATACATTACAGCAATAAACGTATTTTTTGTTTTAATCGTGAGCCTACATTCCGATTTTCATATTTTTTGTGAAAAAATAGCTAAACTCGTGAATATCTCACAACCACTACTTCAAACCAGGGATGTTACGGAGCTTCGACTCCGACTCCGATAAGTCGGAAGTTCCGATCGTTATTACACCTTCGGTTGACCCAGTCTGTCTGTGATTTTTCCCTTTATATATTATAGATAAAATACCAAGGACTGGTTTTCTAACTAAGATAACTACGACTTTTCAATGTGCTCCATAAATAAATAAAAAAAACCTTGACTGCATTGAAAAATAAATGAATTTTATGCCTATTAATGTGTATAATTAGTTATGCTAAAAATGCTGTTATTGCATTAAACAGTTATTTAATGTACATAAATATGAAATATTATAAACATAGAAAAAAAAGGAATAAAAAAATAAAATAAAAGGAAATCGATAAAAATGATAAATTGTTTATGTCAAGTTTAATTGAGTTTTGTCAGTGTATGCACCAAGCGGCGCTATTCGTTTTTCACCTCGCAGTTAACAAGCCCATGTCTGGGTAAGGCCTGTGATGTTACCGCGGCTAGCCTTGGAGGCTGTGCGGCGCGATCCAACTTCTCGGAATCGTCCCCGAGACCAGTCCCCCCGCATCCCGCAACCTCACCACCCGTCAGGACACGCTAAAGAATAATAGGGCCCTTAGTATTTCTACACCATAATCGATTTAATATTTCTTATCGATAAAACCAATTTCATATGGACTGCTAGTTTGCCAAACTTGTTTACTGGTAATTATCTAGTATTCGGGCTGTTTATTATAGGTACTAGTGCTATAATACTCTTCACAGATATTTTTAATAATCGTAGTTTATTTATGTGTGTACAATAATTTAACGTATCTACTGTTATCAATATTTTTTAAATTTTATCTACTCTGAAGTCAACCCATATGTTTGATGGAGCTTATAATATATGCGCCATTTTATGTTCGTTAGGTTTAGACTTCAAATTAAAGTTTAAATAATAATTAATATATCCCGTGTCAAGTCCATTTGAACAGTATAAAGTATTTTAAGTCAGCTAGTACATTAGTGTTTGACAGGCCATGTATTGATATTTATCGAAAATTTAGAGACTATAATATTATTTATAAAACTAAGAAATGTGTATTTCACTTTGCAACTAAAACTATATATTTGCGAAGAATTAATTTTGTTTTATAGCTTTAAATTGATTCTATCGACAAAATGAGTAGCCGCAACGAGCTATCACTAGCGGCTGTCAGTTCATGGTGAGTTCTTTTTATTTCTGTACACCTGAGTTGTTAGTAACAAAGGGATTTAGTTTTTTCTCCTGGCTACGCCCCGGCTTTTGAGTGGCATGCCACGTTTCTCGTTGCTGGCGCCGATCATTCAGTAATCTTTGATAACCTGCCGATAACGTACCGTGAAACATACTAGAACGCAAAAACTGTATAATAAACAAACTCTTAATTCTGCGATTGATTACATCTATAATATATATTGCAAATATCAAATACTAAGTGAGAAATGTCTTAATTGTCGAATATAATATGCTATATTTTTCAGATTTTAGGAAAACTACGTCAAAATTAAGTTGTATTTATAAGCACCTGTTACGTTTAAATACTATCATTAAAACTTATTAATTAATTAATTGAATAATAGTTTACACTAAGACTAAAAAAATCTTACTAGCTGTAGTGAATTGGAGTTGCCCGCGATAGAAATTCCTTATTTTAAGCCCTTGGTGATTGATTTCTCAAAAACGTTAAAAGAAGTTTTTTTTTTATTTCTGACCATAAATCTAAATACCGATTTTTTAAATTCTTCGAAATTGATGGATTTTTAAATAAAATTGGAACCCTTATTTCACCCCCTTAGGGATGGAATATTAAAAAATCCGCCCTTAGTGAGGGCCTACTTCATATAAAGAACCTAATATCCAAACATTTCTTCGGTTCTTTATGCTCTACGATAATATTTTAGTAAGGACAAGGCTTTCTATATGTAATGTATATGATGTTTGGGTGCTTGTGTAAATCTTTTATTATATAATATTCTTTACGACCTTGAAGTGTTTCTTCAGTAAGTAGGACAAATATTATGTAGTGACATTTTAGTTTTCGAAGTCAATATGCCTGAACTCCCTTCTCGGCTACACTATTTCGTAACTCACGCGTTGTTGCAATGTCCCAGATTTTGATCACGAAATTTAAACAATACCTAATGTGATATGTTTATAAGTTTATTGAATTTCATATCTAACTATTTATTTAAAATAGCTCTGGCTTTTGGTACGTCAAATCGTACAAAAATCTATATTATAATTTATACCTAATAAATACTCTAAACAGGTTAGGAGAAGGTTAAAATCTAACTTGCAAAATAATAATTTATTCCATTAAGAGTGTACAAATGTTACGTTATATTATAAGTTTTAACAATGGATTTCATGCTATTTTATCGCTTTATTGATGGCACGATTATGCAAATCTGTTGTTAAAATTCCCTGAAAGTAGAGTCTTGGTTGAGATCTACCTGTCTTGTTATTTATCCTATCGTATGAATGACCGATGTATTTATTATGTGTGGCGCAGGAAGGTTCAAGGACCGCAAAGTCATTTAGTAGCCAGGTATGAGCTGCTCGCTCGAGGCGTTTGCTGATACACCCGTCTCAACTCTCCGATTGAGTGGAGGAAAAGGGAAATTACTTTCGTCCTTTGTCCAGCCGTCTAGCGTGTTCTGACATGAATGAAATGTAAATTTATCTTATGAAATGCATCGAAATATAAATTTATCTACTTTTTGCCTTAATTTTTTACTAAAACATTGTTATCATTATTGAAATACTTCCCTTATTTAGCGATCTTAATTCGGAAATTACTGCAGTTATTTTTTTAAATGATTTGTAGGCGGACACTTCACCTCAATCACACCTGGTGGAAGGTGAAGATAAGTCTGACGATGAACCACGTCAGTCCAACAAATACCTATTCACTCTTCTGTTGAAGACTCCCAGGTCATAAGATCGCGGAAATATAGTCGCTGGAAGCATATCACACTACTTAGCTGTTCGCATGATGAATGTAGAAGCGAATCTTTTCGTGGGGGTTATGAGGGACATCCACCACATACGGATGGTATCCGACATGATGTCTAGATGATTTGGGAAATTTGTATCTATATAAATGTTACAACAAATATAACACAAATGGATATGCGAATTCAATCATTATTAATGGAATGCAACAGTCTAAAAAAACACATAAGAGTTTAATTTAACTTTAATTAACGCATACAAGCAAAAAGTGATATAATTCATAATTCCTATAATATAATAATAATATGTAATAGCGTAACTTCGTTACTGGCACGGTCGTTTTTTATTTTATATTTTGTATATAATTGACTTTGTAATGTTGTGTGAAGTTAGTATTAAAATAAGTAAATAATATGTGGGTGAAGTAATTCAAGAGGGAATTTAATGTGATATAACTTTATCTTGAAGTGGTACACATCACATTCAGAACGGCATTGAAATAGCGTAAATCTAATACTAATTAGCATTACTAACATTAAATTCCCACTAGTTTTAATAATTTCTCTTAATTTTCTAAATATGCTTGATTTCCGGCTTAGAAATGAATTTAGTTATCTTAAAAAAAATCGTTAACGCATTTATTTATAATAATGATAATATATAGTCTCACGGTATTTTGGGGTGAGCAAGGATATGTTAATATCTGTATTCACTTTGTACTTCGCACGGGACCATATTTTCAAATAAAAGGGAAAATAGAAGTCCATAGGATCACTTTGTTGTCCGTCTGTCAAGACTATTTTCTCAGGAACATGGAGGTATCAAATTGAAACCAAAATCAAATATTCAGTTTTGTAGTCCCTTATATCTCTGAAAAAGTCAAACATCAGCAACTCAATCAAAAGGTACGACCTTTTATGGTGCATGTTTTCGCATGTGTTTCAAAATTTAGGGTATTTCCTGTTAATCAAGAATCGTGTTTGGCAAGATACAAATATACTAATGATATATACAAATCAATATGTTTTAATACTATACTGTTTAGTGTTTTACGGCTAACTAATTCGAGTTCCGGTGCATCAGCAACTAGAAGCCGCATCACGAATGCGAACATTAGAGCTTCCTGTGTGCTTCCATAGAGAACGGTTACACTATCACGACCTGCATGCTGTCTGCCGTATTATGAGTGGCTGGTGCACAATGAATTATTTCGCACCAGACTAGCTTCCGTTAACGCCGGACATTGTGCCTTTTTTGTTGATTAACGTCTAATTATATGGCAGAGTTCCCCACTACATGACTGTTAGTGAGTCAGCGGCACTTGAATTTTGTCGCTCAACGCTTCATAATTTTAGTACAAGTGTACGGTGAAAGTTCTAAATACACAAGTTTTTATGTTAATTCGTTAGAGTACCTATTTATCAACTTGTGCCACTGTTTTCATATATATTTTTTGTTTAATGTGATGTTCGTATTATATATTTACTCTTCTATTCATCTACGAAGAATTCAAATGCAAGACCAATAAAAATAAAGTTTTTTTCAGTTTTTATACACGCCAATAATTATACGACATAATATTTCACGCAATTCGGTAGCATAGATATGTGAACCCCATTATGTGATTTCATTGAATTTTGGAGGTTGTTAAATAATAAAATAATCTTCTATGAATATAATAGACTTCCGAATTTTTACCACGCGAAAATTTTTGCAAATTCTGTAACATTTGGTATCAAATTAATTACAGGCAAAAAAATCTGCGCGGTAAAATTTTTAATGCACAGCAATTTTTTTTCTTCGCCAAATAAATTTATGACCAGTTAGTGCTTAAAATCGTCTTTTATTAAAAGAGCATTTCTTTAACAGAATGTAATTATTTTAATACAATTATGTTCTAGAGTATTATATTTCTGACTTTTACATGGGTTACGATTTTAGACGTATTTATATGGTCTTTTGGAAGTAGCCTTGTGCTACCTACCTCACAACTTGTATATTGAGGGGTCGGCTCTCCTCTACGCGGAAGACGCTGTAGTTCATCATGAAGTACAGCGAAACGAAACAGGTTTTTTTAGTCGAATAAAAATTGCATACAGAATTTATCATGTTATAGATGCTAGATGATATGGTAGGCGTGGTGATTGTCAAAGGGCTTTTTAAATGGATGTTGTTAATGAAGGATAGAAAAAATTGACGTGTCTGGAAGCCTGTGCTCAGCGGGCTGAAACTGGCTGATGACGAATGTACAACAAAGATTTGTATTAAGCTAGTCCAAGAATAGACCGCAAATGACGCAGTTTGCTTTATTGATTCCCTTTACACGTTTTTCAAAGCGAAATTACGTTTATGAGCAACGGTAAGGAAATATTTTATAACCTCTTTAAAAAAAATTGCTCAAATCTTTTATAATTTATCTCTTTTGTTGATTCATATTTCAGTATATTTCCACTATTATGTTTTTAGGGTTCTGCTACTGTATAACCCTTCTATTTCCCCCAAATCTTTTAAGAATCGCACCCATCTTACTCGCAGAATGCTAAATTTTGAATTAATAATACATATTGATCACGTCTATAACGTTTCATGAATTAATATAAAAAAATAATTTATGGTACCTCGTCATGTCTATGTAAAGTACGGTATGAATTTTCAATTCTCGTATTTTATCGCGTAGAGTTAGTATGTTCGTCAAAAATACTACAAATGTATAATTACAATTATTATAATAAACTGTTCATGAAATATTAATGTTTGAAATCAAAGGCACATAAATATATTATTCACATAAAAAAAAAACAAATTTGAATCTTCTGCGTTGTACGAATTTTCACTAATAAGTAGCTATCAAACCTAGTGTAAAAATGACCTAGTAACAAGTAATATCTATTACATCGGATGCCTATTGAGATATGTGATGTTTGCAAGTATGTTTCAACTAGTAAGCAATTATTGTAAAAGTTTTAATATAATAATTAAATTTGCCCTAGTCGATCGAAGTCACAATAATATTATGAAGATCACGTGTAAGTTTTAAGGGAGCTAAAGATAAGGTGTGCCGTCGACCCGGATGCTAGAGTCGACACCGACCGGAGCCAACTGACTCAACCGTGTTCGGGTCACGACGCCGCTATCCTTGCATATACGTGAAGACTGACTTGTGACATTTCGTTTTTATATATCGCGCGTATTAGAGCTACTTTCAATGCAGTCCGAGCTGCTCTTAGTCTGACATTACTTTTCTTTGAATTTTATTACATTTTTACAGAAAAAAGATCTGCTTTGACAAAAAAAAAATTGAATATATAATAAACTTAAGTATAGCCTTAATATTGGCAGAATCAAATCCACGTGGACAAAATCGGTTACTTACCATATACTTTGACAATAATTAAATAATATCACTTGTACTGTGTGATTAAAATGTAAGCAAAGTAGCGTCTAAAAAAATCAGCCTTTCTTTTATATGACGACTCGATTGGCACTGTGGTGGTGCGTGCGATTTTTATCGCGTCAATTTGTGGGTTCCATCCCCATAGACTAAATATTTACGTGACTTACAGGTAGTTGCTTTTCGGGCTTGGGAGTTATGACTATGAAGTGTATATTTGTAAATGCACCCACGACGAGTCCTACTGTGGGGTAACATTTAAAACATAAACCCGCAAAGAATGATACAAAGCTACAGCTACATGTTCCAAGTCAGTCTCCTCATTTACATGTGAATGTATGCACTATCGATGATCGACATTGTGATATTACTATCGTTGTCATAGTGTGACTTACGACATTTACTTATATTAGTTTGCATTTGTAAATGCTAAATTGTATGGCATTTTGTGTTCATCAAACGACTCGGTAGACGCGCGGACCAGGAAGTTCATGCAATTGATATCAGAAGACGTGAACTAAATCTAGAACTAAATCTTGTAAACCTCTCTTAGAATTTCGAAGACAATGAACTTACTTGGTTTTACATGCATATTCATAATTATAGGTATATCAGTAGTTAAAATTATTTTGTGTTACTTTGAAAAGAAAATGTAAGTTACTGTTAAGACTAGCTATGTCAGTTATATACAACTAGCTGTCCCGGCAGACCTTGTTCTGCCCTATTTATCTAAAACAAAGTCACATTGTTTTTTTTTATGTTAATAGCTATTGGCCTGTCGGCTGTTTTTTGAAAATTGTTTGAAGGAACCTGGCCTTAATGCTATATGTATAAAAATTGACAAATATTGACATTAATATTTATACGTCACTCAATAATTGTTTTGCCTTCCCGGAACCCGTCCACTAACATTTAAACATTTTGCTATGGTGTTAAAGTTCAAATTGACTTATAACAAATCTTTTGTATGAGAATAGAGAAAAGTGTTGTTTTTAGACTTTTTCAGATAATTTTTTAAAATCTTCTCTCTGTTATAACCTTCCCCAGACTTCAACAAACACAACAAAAAAGAAATCAGTCAAATCGGTTCAGCCGTTCTCGAGTTTCGCGGTTATCAAGACACTATAGCTGATCCGGCAAATGTTGTTTTGCTATGTAAGGTTTTGTAATATCTTCTAAGATGTTCATTGAAATTAAGTGATGTCAAAGACAATTTTGTTCACAATTAAATACTCTTAATCAACAACACATTTATTTGGATAAAGATTAATATTATTACGTTGATACAACTCTTAACAAATAATGCATTAATTTCGACCAAATTTGTTTACCATAAAAACGGCTCTAGTGACTTAATCTTAAAAGATAGACATATACTGTCGCGGACATTTTTTTAGATCATTTCAAGAGGAATAATTCTTTCATACATATATTTTTGGTATCTTGAACCGTTTTTGCAGCGCACGCAATGGAAGCCCTCAAGGATGAATAATTTTGCCCGTTTTTTTCACATTTTCCATTATTTCTTCGCTCCTAATAATTGCATCGTGATGTTATATAGCCTAAAGCCTTCCTCGATAAATGGTCTATTCTACTCAAAAAGAATTTTTCAATTCGAACCAGTAGTTCCTGAGATTAGCGCGTTCAAACAAACAAACAAACAAACAAACTCTTCAGCTTTATAATATTAGTATAGATTATATACAGTCAAGTACAATATTATTTGTGTTTATTTTATCACCAGTTAATTGCACTTTAAACACATAGTATTTTTAAATTTATCAGTCTTCAAGCTGTTATACGTATATTTTAATACGAGTTGAAATCAGACAATTGTCTAGTATTTTCAATTGTTAATTATTGAATTAAATACTTAACTTTTTTTTTAAATAGCCTGTTACAAGCAGTATTAAATCAAGGGATAGTGCGAGAGAATGATATCCGATGAGCGACTATGCGGCATGAGTTGACTCCCGTTGTTATGATCAATTGTGACGTTTTATTTTTTCTTTATTATTATTTTGGCTCAGTTACGTGATTACACTGCACATGATTTAGGCAAGACGCAGCTTAAACAGCAACCGCAGCTATCAAATGACCAAATAACTGATTCCTAGTAGTTATCGTGATCATCGGCCCTGATGCAAGTATTTGCGATAACGTATTTGTATAGTAAATTACATTAATCCAAGGGGTTCTTAAATTGGTAGTATATCTAGAAATATTTAGAAAAATCGCAATCACATGCAATTTAACAATTTTTTAAGCATTACTTTAAGAATATTGATAAGAGATGTTACGGTAAAAAAGTTAGTTTTATGCGAGGCTGTGATGAGGCAAAAGGAGACCCCCGAAAGGGTCGCAGAGCGAACTTCTTCTCTGGCCATTCGGCGGCCAATGCACTGTCGTGTCGACGGTGGGACGCGTTCGCACAGAGCGAGCGCGACATCCCACGGTAACAATAGCCGGGCAGTAGACTTGAGGGAGTCTGAAGCCCAGATGAGAGGGACACGATGCACAATGTTCCTGTCAGTGGCAGTGATTGTCAGATGTCAGTGTTTTTTCTTAAAGCTACTGCCTTAGCAAGCTTTTTGCTCCATAGGCGTTTGGATGAATTTGGTTTCTCAGGCTCTGGTGGAACAATTAGAGGGACACCCGGGGATTTTAGTCAGTAGGAGTTTGACGCACCGGGGTCGCTGCCCTCACAGCGGCCCTGATGGTCCTATGCAGGTTTTTCCCCGAGTTGCAAAAAGAATAAAAGTTAGTTAATTGCATGTGATTCGGATTTTTAACGCCGCTAATTTTTTAAGATAGTGTCGATTTGAGAACCCTTTAGAATAAGGTAATTTACGTTACTAATTTGTTATCGCATAGTTTAATTTATTACACTTTCAATAATACTTTTTAGTTCGTTAAAATGAACATTGCTGTAATTTTTATTCAATAGATACTAAATCAAAAATTAATAATATAAACTAGTATTTCATGTGGTCGATGATCAAGGAGTTGCGACGAGACTTATTATGTGCCCATCGACAACACAGTACTTTAAAAAAAAATCATTCATTCCTCTTTTTATGCCCAAACAATTTTTTTTTCTCGTCGCGTATCATATTTATACATATATATTTTATTATGTATGTGATATTATTTAAAACTTAGCCCTTGAGTAGTGAGACAACTTAAATAAAAGTTCAAAGGAGTAACACATTTTAATTTCTGTAGTATAAAGAACCGGAACGTATTATCTCGTTACTTTCTAAAGTTAGATAAAAAAAAACATGTTGTTAACCTCTGGCAGCGAGAGGCAAGCCGCCGAGCGGCAAGGCCGACTGGTCGCCACCGCGCAGCGCTGCCGTGTCAGTGCGCTGCGTGAGTACGTACGCACCGACTGTAAATAATAACTACTATAAGCTACCATCGTATGTAGCTAAAATCTGACTAAGAAAGATAAAAGTTATTTTCCCTTTTCTTCAAGGATGGCAGCACGATGATACATTTGGTGTTGAAATTGATAAAAGCAAATAAACTTCAGTCCAATCTTTGTCGTTTTTACGCATTTAGTGCATTTTTACTCTATATTTGTACGGCTTCCAAATAATAAAATTAACATGACGTCAACTCATTTTTATCCCTTTAAGAATAGGTAAAAAAATACCCTAAAACGAGTACAATTTTCGTTTATATGTATTATATAGAAATACATTGTGCAACGTGTTAAGATTACATTACATAGGTATACTTATCAGGAGCATGCACTTGTGTTAAATAAATAGAGACTGAATACCATGAGGAATCCTCTTATCTCGAAATTACACAGTCATAAAGATGAAAGTCTTGAGGAAAATTTTGTACTACAATATTTATTAATTTTAACATTCCACCATTACCTTTTATTCATAGAATTTAATGAAAAATAACCCTTTCAAAAAACTTCAATACGTGAAATTTTATTTAGCTGTGTAAATAAACAAATTTATTATTTCCTGTTTCAAGCATTAGGCTTTTTATTACAGAGTATCTAGTATAAGCTTGTCTCAGTGATGTCGACTTCAAGATTTTACTCCTAAAATTTTTAAATGAGGCAGAGTTTTATGAGGCTTTTGGTGATTGCAAATTCGATAACTAAAACATATCCAAAAACTTTATCATAAGCGCCTATAACATTATTGTGTTATTTTAGAGTATTTTAAGCGGTTTTTACGCAAATGTTGGCAATACTGACCTCGTTGTGAAGTTCCGACGACGACGAGGAAAACAATCAATTGAATTAAAGCTCCGTATATCTAAAGCTCGTTGTTACACCATTGCTTCTTGCTAACTTTAGCTAACTAGATTCTGTTCTTAACCCAACGCAATTGTGATTCACGATTTCATATTACAATTTAGATATTTATTATCTTAGTGTATCCTTAAAAATTACCTTACTAGCGGTGGCTCTTTGAAACACATGCTTTCCTGATGACATTCCGTGTTTCAATTACAAAATGTCTCGAAGTTTTAGTTATTTTGGTCAAAAACTTTGTTGATTGGTTGTAAATATCAATATTTATTATGTGATTGTTGTACCTTTCTTATTCTAGCGAAAAAATTAAAATATGCTGTCTTTCCTGGTTTCGAGTGTAACAGTAGATCCCGTAATAAAATCATTGGCCGGAAGTCGATGCGTCATAAGTACATTTTCGTACTCTTTGTGAGCGTATAATGGGCATGTTCAGTGTAGGTAGATTCTGCTGATGCGGATAGTCAAGGGAACGTTTTATTTTTAACTATAATTTATTTTTAACTATAATTTATTTTTAACTATAATTTATTTTTAACTATAATTTATTTTTAACTATAATTTATTTTTAACTATAATTTATTTTTATACTATTATATTTTATTGTTTCATATAACGATTGTATTTTCTTGGCTTTATTAAATATTATTCTGATCATTAAACTATTCAGTTTTAAATAATCATGGATATATTATCAAAGGAGTTTATTCTGCTCCGTCCAAGGTTGGCCTCAGAAATAATAATGGAAAAAACTGTTATATTCAAAGCGTTGAACAATTCCCTTACATTATCATATTATTATGGAAATTGTCACAGAGATTTTTGTGGTTATAACCCCATAGTGATATTATTTATTTTATTTTGTGGGAATTTTAGACAGATTTTGTTTGAATATAGGTACACAATTAAATGCCCATTTCATATAAAAGGAATAGTTAATTATTGTATGTTTAAAGTTTTCTCTGGAATATTTTTGACATTGTCTTGTGTCTAATACTGATGGAGAATATTGATTTGTGCGGTGTGGTGGTTGCACGTTGTTTCACGTTTGTATAGTGTTACTGAACATTGCTGTGTGCGTTTATTTACGTACGCGAGCGCCGACTCGTCCGAGATTCAAATTTAGAATGCCGTCTCCGCCATGTTGTTCTTGGTTAAAAACTTAAGATCCATCGTGTGGATGCCGTGGAACTGTCACAAAGATTACGTAGAAAAAACGTTTATTTATTGACGCAATTTATACTGAAATTAACTTTGCTCTTGATAAAAATAGTGAAAGTAGAATTTTAACTTGTTTCATATTTCTAATGCCTAAAATCTAAAATTGATAACCACATGTAAGAACAGTAAGTTTAATTTAAACATCAATATTACCTGCCTTTTGAAGAGGCCGTCGAGGTTCAAATCAAAATTCAAATGAAATGAAATGAAAAATTGAATGAATTCAAGTAAAGTCGCGGGAAAATAATACTTTAGTAATGCTAAACAATTATTATTTTTGTATATCATTGACTAAAATACGAGAATTCGTTAATGCAAATAATTTTGTTGGTTAGTAAAACGTATGTTCCTGTGAATGAATGAGTCACGCTCTAAGTTTATATGGTTCAGTTATCCGACATAATGTAGCACGGTACATCAAACCTTTATTCTATTTATGTATGTGGTGCCATGATCGGGTTCGTGACTTCACCTGTGTTCCAAAACACATACAATTTAAATCAACATTATTTGTGTAAACTATATGGACTGCTTTACTCAATTAGGGTAAGATCGTATTATCTTCGACGCAGCCTTGAGTTTCTTTCGGCGTTTCTTCTCAAGGTAGTCGCTTCCGAAACGCAAGTAGATCACCGTTAGGTTTATTTTCACTGGCTGGCCGCCCAAGTCGACATCTGTACCTACAGCGGTGCCCTTGCGTTGTCACCCTACCCATAAATCGCTGGCTGAGCACCTGCAGTGCTCGTCCACTCAAGCCTGGTGTAGTTGTAAAAGTCTTTCCCGGTCAGCAACGAACGACACTTAAAAAAAGTCCTATTATGTAGAAACAAAACTCCACGATACGAAAGGACGCGCGACGTTATCAAGGTGGGTTGCTATATAATACAAAACTTAAAATTTTCCAGTTCTTGACTGATTGTGAAGAAGCAAGAATAAACATTTTGTTTATTATAAAATATTAATTGAAATAATGAGTACATTTTTCAACACTTTTAAGTTTTTGTGATATCGCAATTTATTTCTTTTATATAGTTCAGGTTAGATGGTGTTACAGATTTATTAAAAGGTAAATTGGCAACACTATTATCGTAATCGTATTTCAACTAATAATGCTTTAAAGTTCAAACTACAAGGCAAAAATTGAGTAAATGCCAGTCTAGTTCAGTAGGTATTTGTAGTTTTAAGTTTCGTATACGTCAACTTCAAGAAAGTAAAACTGTAAACTCTACTAATATCCATATTTGGATTTATATTAAAATAAATGTTTGCCCATAAGCTATATGTAGCCTGCTTAGTAAGACTATAGAAGTGACGTCGCGAAGTCCCAGCGTTGCTCATTTTGACTAAAAATCTAAAATATACTGTTTCACAGAGCCTATATTACATTTTTATTTAACGCGATTGTAAGATGATGCTGAGCTGTGGCGTTGTATGGACACATCATAAAGCTTAGAGATTGCAGTGCCCCGATACCAATCAAATTTCAGAATATCCAGTTCTAGCTCCATACTACTACTAGTTGTATGGGGATATTCGATAAACAAATTCGATATTAATTCCATTTTAAGAAAAAAGATATACCAAAGAATCAATAACCCAAAGATTGTTAAATTATTGCATTTTTGTATGTGCTATCAATATCGGAAATTTATTTTTTTGCAGAGCATTGGAAACTATATAAATTATGTCGTGATTATATTATGATCACTAAATGATAATAAGATATATTTAGATATTGTACTATCATATATAAATAAATCTTTTTGATAAATTATTTAATCATAATTCTATACAGATAGCGTACGATAGTTATCACACTTTATAATTATATTATTGGTGACGTTATTTATTATTGTCTGATAAATAAATGACATTAAAGATCACACACGAATATATGTATGGATATTTCACAGTTTTTCCTGGTGATGCTTATAATCTTTCTTTTTACAATGGCTCGACATAATGACTACAGTGCACCTGGTGGTAAGTACAGTGTAGTTCAAAAACGAAAGCGGCCATCAGAAGATGAAAATCCATTGATAGTATCCGTCGTCATGTCGGCCCACATATACCACGACTAAAGGTCTCAAGGTATATGAGTTATTGGATATACACAAGCTGATCCCGAAATGCGACAAGCCAAAGCTAGTCACTATGATGGTCTTTACACTTGTGTACCGTGGTCATGACCCAGTTCGGGCAATCGCCCTACCACCTCAAAATCGATATACTATCTCAATCGATACAATTTACATGTATTATAATTGTTAATACCAGGTTTGAAATAAAATCATTTATTTCGTAGAAATGCCAGAAGGGATAATATTATCTAAGTACATGTTTTAATTATCTCACTGCTATGTTCTTGAACTAGCTTTAACGAAAATGATGGAAATTAAGACGAACTCGTATTTATTGTTTGTGTGTGTGTGCCAATACTTGAACAGGTTGATATTGTGTTTTGCTTGCTTTGTTGACGAAACGACACACTTCGAGTAACGGTGCCGACCTGCTGTTCATGGCACCATCTATTGCATTACTGATTACAACTTCAAAGAAATCATTTGCATGTCAATATTGCGTTGATATTCCACGATTTCCAAGTAAACTACGATTGTTGTATTTATGTATTTGTACACTTTGTGTGCCTTTAGTAAGCCATTACCACTTAATTACCACCATCTGCGCACGTACTAGCGCACTGGTCGAATTATATTCTTAGGTCATCATAATTACATTACGTCGTTTTTCTGTTTGTGGATACTGGTAAAAATTTACTGTCGCCGATAGCTTTTTTTCGCTAAGATTATTAATAGAAAATTACATTATAATTAGGAACAATTTGGATACAGATGTAGGATTGTTTCAAAAAGAACGTACTATGGTTGCTTTAGCTATTAACGTTAGTTAAGTGACAATCAACGATGTGATGTGACAATATATTATCTTTTCGCCAATGTCTGTCTTCATAATTTAAAAATTGATAATATAGATCAATACATATGCAATAATATAATTTCCTACAATGTTATACAATGATCGCGACTATTAGATTCATATACCTAAAACTTTTTTCGTATAATGTTGAGTACTTATTATACAAATTAATAATAAACTACAGTGAATAATCAATTCGGATGTAAAACAAAAAAAATTACATTTATATGCAATATATCTATGCGTGTATATCACGATAAAAAACAGTGGAATAAAATGCTTTATCAAGGTTGACAGTTACTAACTACCACCGTTGTAATATTAAATTACAAATTTACAATTCTTGCGTTTATTAGTATGTTTTTCTATATTTTGAATTACACCTTCTAGCGCAATATCGTAACCGCGCAATCAGTCCATTACGCAACGGATCCAAGAGTAAATAAAGCTGATTTATTTCGAGGCTGTTCCTCTTATGTAGTTTTCATTGTGCCGTCTGTTAAATCTGTGCAAGTGTAAAAGCGGGAAAATTACACACCAGACGAGGATGTGCGTCTGACATGACGCGTGTCCGGTCGCAATGAACGCCTTCTTAGTACCGATGATATCCAGTCTGCAGTTACACTCGATTTAACTAATCAGGTCGGTCGTTGTGCACACGCTGCATCAGCTCTAAATTCATATTGTTAATAAGAGTATAATTATTTACATAGCCCGCCAAACACCGTCCAAGATCCTTTACCAGAAATTATACCTTATTAAGATACCCATGAAAGTAGTAGTCCTTATCAAATATTATAGTAATTCGCTGGAGGCTTTATATATCTATCAAAATATTTATTGTAATTGTAAATAAATGGATCTCGCGGTCGTATTAGCGGTATAATCTCGGTTATGACAAAGAGAAATCCAGTAATTTTAATAATTATCTTTTTCTTTCCGTGATGTGGTCCATCTTGGCCTGTCACGCTTTAGGATATATATATATATATATATATATACAGTTGTATTCTCATCAAGGTCGGCTGCACGATTATAAAACTTGTACTATTGTTGTTGTCCAAACCATTAGACTAGTCCTTAACGTTAAGCTGTCTATTTGTTGTCTTTAATTATAAATATCTGTGGTGGTCTATGTTCCACGATGTTTCGTGGCTAACAAATTAAAGAATGATTTGAAAGGTAGGTTACTATTATACTTAGCCAAAAAATTGGCAACATGTTAAGAAAATGGCATATTTTCCAATAATAAGTTATCGAATTTACAAATATCTGATATTTTGACTGACACAGTTACACAAACCACTAAGACGCACACACTCATACGTACAAAACACATTTACAAAATGTTTATATATCATTCGAATTATAATTTTATACTAAGTACTTAAGTCGGCTTTAAATATACTATAATAATATTAAGTCCTTACATATGAAATTGGCGTTTTGTATGGGAGGAACAAAAAGTCGAATATTTTTTAATATAATATATTTAATTAATCAAAGTATGAACCATTATTTTCTATGCACTTTTGCCATCTCATAGGTAGTTCATTGATCCCTTTACTAAAAAAACCAGTCGGACGGGAATCAATAAAATCTTTGAAGGCGATTTGGACTGCCCCATCGGAGTTGAATTTTTTCCCTTGCAAGAAGTTATCCAAATTTCGAAAAAAATGGTAATCTGGAGCAAGGTCCGGGGAGTACGGAGGATGTCTTAGACTTTCCAATTGAAGCTCTTCTAATTTAGTAGCCGTCTGTTGCGCAGTGTGTGATCTAGCGTTGTCGTGAAGCAGCAGTGGCGTGGAGTGATTGACCAGCCTAGGTTCTTTAGCCGCTAGCTTTTCCATCATGGTTTGCAATTGCTGACAATAGACATCAGCCGTAATAGTCTGGCCAGATTTGAGAAAACTGTAATGAACAATACCGGCACTAGTCCACCAAACGCTTACAAGTAACTTTTTTGGGGTTAATTTTCGCTTGGGGCAGGATTTGGCTGGCTGGCCAGGATCCAACCATTGCGCTGAGCGCTTCCGATTATCGTAAAGAACCCATTTTTCATCACAGGTAATGATTCGGTTTAAAATACCTTCATCATTGTGCCGGTTTAGTAATGTAACGCAGCAGTCGACGCGCGTTTGCCGGTTTGCTTCAGTCAATTCGTGAGGTACCCACCTTTCAAGCTTTTTAATCTTCCCAATTTGCTTCAAGTGAATTAAAACAGTTTTATCACTAACATCGCAGCTTGCAGCTAACTCGGACGTGGTTTGCGATGGATCCGCTTCCACAATAGCCTTCAACTCTTCATTATCAACTTGAGTCTCAGGCCGTCCACGGGGCTTGTTCTGCAGGTCGAAATTTCCAGAACGAAAACGTTGGAACCAAAAACGAACTGTGTTTTCTTTTGCAACACGACCGCCATACACATCATTCACCCTTCGAGTTGTTTCCGCAGCACTAGTGCCACGGCGGAACTCGTATACTCGTAAATAATGCGATATTTTAAGTTTTCCATTTTGTAAAATGAGTGACGCAAACAGAAAAAAACAGAAGAAAAAAACAAATGAATGACGATCATCGAAGCACAAATACATGAGTCTATAGCTGTACAAATTTGAATTTGGGATTCCTTACCAAAGAGGAGAAATTTGTGATTAAAGTGGCCAGTACGAAAAATGCCAATTTCATATGTAAGGACCTAATATTACAAATCAATATGATTAATCTGTATGTATAAAGGGATTTCGTGTCTTAAACATATTATATACTGTTGATTTGTTAAATCAATAAATATATATTATCTAACCGTACCGTCTTTTTTAATATTAACTGCGGATCTCTAATTGAATTCAAGAAATTATGTTGAATTCAGTTATGATTGATGCATTAAATGTATGTATTGCTGTTAAGGATTTTTCCGTATTCCCTCTAGGCATATGGATTATAATGTGTTCCTCGATATCGTAAAGTCAAGCCTGGTATCAGTTAGCGTAAGTGAGTTGTACGGCAATAATGTATTGGCAACTGAATGAGATTCTGTGAGTTGCTACACAACCATCATAGTTATTTTAATGTTTATGTTACGTCGTCAGCCGCGATGCCAACTTTATTTTCCGTTTAATTGAAACACGAGGCATTTCACCGGATCAGTCATATTGTTTTCGCTGTAATGTTTACGATTTATATTTTGTTGGAACCTTGACTAAGCGCAATTTTAATGAACTCTTTATTTTTATACTATAAATTACCCATTCATACTAAATAGGACGGTTTAGCGTCGCAAGTAATGCAAGTCCAGTAGTGGACTAGGGTGGGCAAGATGATCATTATGATAAACGTCTACCAGGTTTGTTGTAGTAATAAAATAGATATCGTTGTTTTATTGAAATATAATGGAACTACTGGCTTTTTTTTTGCGGAAAAGACGATCAATAATTAAATACCCCAGATTAATTTTCGCTTATAATTAGTTTTTCATACAAGTTTTCATACTGTTTCGCCTCATTTAATTTTGTTATGTTTTCTCAGAAGTATAATTTAATTATTGCAAGAAAGGATACAGTGCAAATAGGATATTATTTTCAATTAAAATTTAATAATAGCAGATAATTCAGTGATTGCACAATCGGTTTATGTTATTCATATTAAAATATTCAGTGTAATTGAATACAAGAGTACATTTACAAGTATCGGTGCTGCGTTGTAGAGGCAGTGAGCAACAATTGTGTAAGAGTGGAAGGCCTTCGAACGAGAGAAACAGCGTGCTGTTTCAAACACCGTAGAGCCTCGACGAGATCTCAGCTTCTTGCGAAAACGAACTTTGATATATTATAGTCATCTACATAGATTTATACAACAAATATATCTCCCTCAACGAATAATTTTATAAATGCCTTTGTTTTAAAATTTTCCAGGAATATACATTCTAAAAGCTTGTTTGTAATTTAAGAATCGACCTCCAAACATTTGACTAATTTCTCTCATGATAGAAATTAAAATAATGAAATGTTTTGGTTTGGAAAAAATAATAGTTTGTATTTACCTATTGAAGCGATCTGCATTTAAACGGTAAATACACGTTTTTTTTATTATTGTACAACTGCGGCACAAAGTACGTTTCGGATAAAATAAATTGTAGTGTCGTCTTTTTCAAAATCATTCGTAATAAATAACCAAAAGGGAAAACGTCCTCCCGTATTCATATTATTTTATGTATAAATCGACTCGTATCTACACTATGTTAAATAAATATTTAAAATAAAACAGATTGGGGCCGACAATTTTGATAATTATGAACCATTATAGAGAGGCGGTTGTTTTATCCTTATAATATTTATCCAATGTCCAGTTTTAGTGGGACACTAACTTCAATTGCTCATTATTCTTTGTAATCATTTCGTAATTAACTTAATTTCTGAAATGTTTACGTGTTTATGTCATGTCGAGGGTATGCGCCAATATATGTACATCGTGACAAAACAAATTACTTTCGTCGAAATATTTTGTGTACATTGTATATTAAACATAATGATATTTAGATAAATTATTCCAATAATCTCCCATAAGTTTTAGAAGATCCTTTTATTTTTTTCAATTTTTTTTTATACAATTACCAGTCTAAATACTACAAAGGCTTTTTAATATTGTATACTACATCTGAATTCGACAAAATAATTATTGGATTGATGCTAATTTAAACTTATTCTCGTTTTTAAACTAAACATAATTCTACACATTCTTCTTTAAATCATACTTATAGGTTTTATTAAAAATTGTTTGTATTGCGAATGTGTATGACTAACATTCACCAGGTGTTGGTCAGCGTTGCCAATTTCCACGTTAGCTTTCAGCGAACAAGTGATTATGAGTTTACTACACACGTTGTGAGAAAATAATGACATTGTGTGTAAACAAGACGCGCAGATTTGCTGATGTCTTTACTACGTAACCTGGTCAACGTGCTAGGGCAAAGTTGATATAGCTAATGTATTATCCGCCTACTGGATTGTTAACTTCTGTTTGACTGCGTTCTTTAGGTTTACATTATTCGTGTCCTACTTGTATTTAACGAATAGACATAAAGACTTAAAAACTGGCCTGCGAAGACCGCAATTGAAAAAAGTCCACATTTACCGAATGAGAATGAAAATATCGACTGAATGTTTGACTATATCGGCTTCTTTTGGACGGTCCTCGCACACCACTAGATGTTATCGATATTAGTATGTGATGTACTTGTAAACGAATCTGTATAATTTTAGATTTCATCACTTCGCATAAATGGTCCAAAAAATTCTGAAAATACTTCTTCATAAGTTTACTTCGGACTTCTTAATTAACGTTAACTGTTGTCCTTTCATGTAAATAAATAAAAAAAGAAATCTATAAAAATACTCATAACTGAAATTATCTATAAATCAGCATTTTCAGACCAAAATCCATTTCCGTTACTGAAATCGGAATTCTATATTTTATCCATTAAATCCGTTTAAAATATTTTCTTTCATATCCCTATCTTCCAATAAATGTTAATCACAAAATCTGTACATTTTTTCGGCCTCATCTATACTGTTAGAAGAGCCTTTACAGCTTGATTGGACTCGAGGAGGAAGCGCTTAGAGTTTACTCTATCACTTTTACAATACACAGGTGCCTAGCGATACATCAACAACAGCTGATAGTGGGGCCAAGTTCATTACCGCTCTGTGCAAATTGATTTGTCGAGGTAATGCCCTCCAACCGCGCCAGTCTACTATTCCTTATCAAGAGGCGATTCGATCCGTTCAATTGCTGATAGCGTGATAAGCACACGTTTGTTGTTAACTTTAGACAATGATAAGAGCATTTATATTGTATCTTGGCTTAGAATGTTTTTCTATTTTTTAATATTTCCCTTCTTTTTCACTATAAATATATATTTAGTTACATATTTTTGTAATATATTTATTTAGTAATATATTTGAGTGACTACAAATTATGGCTTAGTAAATAGTATGTTTTTTGTATATAGATGAGAAAAAAACATCAGAGGTAAACAAAATCTGTTAGTTATATAATAACACCCTGAGGCCTTAAAATATTTAATCTTACTTTCTATTTCTTATATATTTTATTTTTTAAGGTGACGTTTGTTGTTCCTTTACATTCACCACGATTCACCATGACAATTTTGATTACAACTGTAAAAATCATAGCTTTTTGGTAATTTTCACAGTTCTGTCCAGCATTTTCAATTCAGTCATGCAAGTAACAATGTTATCTCATTCTTATCGTGTGCTGTTAACATAGTCACAAATTTGAGCTATTACTAGAATTACTATATTCTACAACATAACTAAGTACCACAGGAGTTAAATTGGGAAGTGTTGTTTATATAAACGGCCACGTCTATAGTGTTGAATTTCCAATGTGACGAGCGCCTACTTTCAGTGTAAGGAAAGTAAAAGAATCATTCATCACGAGGCGCGACGCTAAGCGACGACCCGCGCTTCCACGAGCCGCTCGCGGCAGTCGCGGCGCGTCCGGTTTGTGTACAAATTGGTCACATCGACCGCTAAGTGGGAAGATTCGGCTCACATGACGCTGCAGCCACTAAACGAACGAATGTTTTAATGCGACTAAGCTGATATTATTAACTGCGTGTTATTTTCCGTTCCATTTATTCAAGCCGGCCATCAAAACCGACAATACAAATAAATCAACCTTTACTAAACCGATCAATTAATTACCAATCGACCAATATTTCTCTAGTATCTAGTTTCGTTAGTGTCTATTTATTATTTTTATAAGTGTACTGATTAGTCTACAACGCAGAAACTTTAAAATATTAAGTATTGAAGATAAACGTATTGTATATTTTATAAAACAGCTTCCTTTTTTAAATCCAATTTTGTTTCATATGACATATTATTGGGCTCTGAGACGAGTACTAGCAGGATAAGTTTCATTCTAGTTTGACGCGCGCTAAACTAATTCCCTGTCTTTCGCACAGAGCTCAACTTATATGCTTTGACCACTTTCTATAAGTACCTAATACAAGTTCTAACAAAAAAAAAACAAAACGGATAAATTATTGTTACTTGGATATAATTATAATTTATTACCACGCTATGTCTCTTACCCGATAAGCAGAAGTGCTTATAAAAGTATGCGTATCTAGTTTTTGCTTTTGCGTAGTGGTAAACGCAACCAGTAGCGCCACTGATCGCTATTCTCAGTACAATACACACAATACACGATTAATACACAATACACCATTTATTTTAGGAGTGCGGGTTTTCTCAAGACAAAATAACAATATAACGTAATTATATGTTATATTTATAGCGAACAGTGTTCTTATCTTTCCTAATTGATGTTGTTTTTATCATTTCAGCCACATAACAAAAACGACGACATGGGACGACCCCCGCAAGACACTTGCGGCACAAACAGTGGCCGGCGGGGTGCAGCACCAGAGCGCCGAGGCTTTGCTTACGCAGGCCTCGCCTCAGCAGACCATACCCAATACGTCGTCACCAGGTACATAGCACAATTATATTATATACAAGTAATAAAAAAATCATCTAAACACATTCGTGTTACAATTTTCTAGTACTGATAAGAAGAAGTAGGTATTCATCAAGAAATTATTTTATTCATCAATCGACAGCTTGAAGATAGGTCGTGTACTGCGGTAGGTTTACCTCCTTGAATACTGAGTAATTGTTATTGAACAAACCACAGAATCGTTCTGTGACGCTTTAGGTTTTCCCGGAATATAGTTTTGTTTGTTAACTTCCTTAAACCCATTAATTACACTGCAGCTGTGACCGATTACGATCCCTCATTGATTTATTTCAAAGACTTTAACCTGGGCAGGTAGTATGTAAGTTCCTAATTTGTGAACGTATTAGCCTAATTTATTCACAATTAAAATAACTATAAAGTCAATCAATTTTATTAGATGAGAAATATTATTTTACAATTCGATCTTATGTCAGTTTTAACATTGAAGTAAATGTTACTATTTACGATGTTTAGCTTGACCCGATCGAAACGAATCATCATAAACTTTGGAAAGAAGTTACTCATTTGTTGCTCTCGCATCAGTTTTCACGTGATCTAATTGGCTACAGAGGAGAGTTTAAAATTATCATGGATCTAAAATAAAACCAAGTAAATAACTCGAATACTAAAACTGATTTTATGACGGGAATTAACGCGTTGTTTCCGTCGGTCGATGCGAGACGAGCGTTGAAAGGTGTTCAGAAAATACACTGGAGTCGCGGCGCCGCGGCCGGCCAGCGCGTGGCGCCTGTAACTGCTGTTTTAGACATGCTTGCGACATCCCTCCGCGGAACAGACACAGTTTCATAAGCGCCATGTGATTTGTATCAGTTTTCCGCGTATCCATATAATTGAACAATTACGACTTATTTTCATAAACCTACCGCAGCGTTTGTGGTATTTTCGTAATAAAACGCATATGTGTATAAATATGTATTTACTGTCGTACCATTTTTGTAAATTGCACGTGAGATCGTATAGAGAATAGGTAGACAATGTTCAATTTGAATATTAATACATACATTAATAACATACATATGACGATGGCGATAAAAACAACTAATATAGATACATCTAACAGGTATATCCATTCTTTGCAGAAATTATTAAAATAAGGCATCATTTTACGTACTATAAAGTTGTGTAGCGGTTCGTTCGGTGTGAATGTCACGTCTATAAACGCGTCTGTTACATTTTTTCCTGTGATAGCACACTCAGTACGTGACCTAGTCACGTAATCACGTTGAAGCGTACCGCGACACCGCCACCGCGGCACCAGGCGGCTACTCGCTGACTCCATTCCTTAGGTTCGTATTACCTATAAGCATGTCACACAAACAGGACTTGTATGGACCCGAATGTAACAAATTACGCGAATCACAACTCAAGAAATTACGTTCGTTTAGCTCATAGATTCCCAAATTTAAACTATATTGATCCCAATATTGCTTATTTAACAGATTTGTTTTGTAAATTTAATGTGATAAATACACAAGCCAATTTATTGAATAACTTATCTAGGGTTCGGCATGAATCTTCATCTAGTAGTTCCGTAGTTGTGGATCTAAACCCTTAACTAAAACAAAACAATATTCTTGTAGCTTTTCCACTCGTGTAAAAACAATATTATTGTAAACTTGATCGTCATGATTATATGTTATAACAATGCTATATATAAAATTGATACGATTGAGTTAAGCTAATCGTATCAATTTTATTAATCTAGTAGTCTATTCTAAAATTCTTTGCTCGAAATCACTGGCTGCTTATAAGCCTGACATATGGCTTCGTAGTCTCAATATTGTGATTTATTATTCTTGTAATTTAGAACTAATAAATAATTAATAAATAATCTTCGATTTTTTTTTGGTGTTCCTTCGCATTTTTTATCACTGATGTCAAAATCGCCACTTAGGAATCGTCAAAACTACTTTTTTCTAATTTGTATTGGACGGAGGATGATTACCGTAAATCTTACTCCGTATACGGCACTTCTCTTCGAAATATGCTGCTTTGCCGGGACAAATGTTGACATTTTTGACGACAGATGAAAAAGATGTTTAAGCTTAAAACGAATGTCCTACACTGAAATCGAAACCTCAGACATAAAACTTTAAATTATAAGTATAGTACTTGAGAGAGCACAAATGGAATATCACTAGTGACACCTCCTTAAAAAGACCAGAAACTTATTCCCATATCTAATGTTTTTAATAGTATGTTATGCAACTAAGTTGACTGTTGTCTTTGACAAATTGTATTTCAGTAGACAGACAAAATAAATGGCATAAAAGTTTTTTTTATATTTTACTGGATACGAGTATTTTCCCTTTAGCCATCAACAACACAAATAAAAGCCCACCTAACTAAAAAACATGAACGCTATGTATTTTTTACCTAATAAAAAAAAAATCGGTAAAATTTCCGGCCTACATAGATGTATGTAAAAGGAAATTTTATTAAGTTATGACTTAATACATTTTAGGAATAGGTATTTTAAAATATTAATATTATGTGGATTAGGTACGGGTTTCACTTAATTCGACCCTTCTATACCGGGCCTGTAAACAAAAATATGTATGTAGATCAGGCGATAGTGCAAATACTTTTGTTTTCACACCGCGTTCTTCCATAATCTTATACATAGGTAGAGATAACGTGCTGAATATCTTTCGTATGAGACATTCGTGCCAAAATATTTTATTAAAAAAAGACTAAAAACCTCGTAATATGCGGCTAGCAAACACTGTTATGATCACCTACTAAAACTCTGTTTGTGGGTTAGGTTTCAATATCATTTGCATAAAAATTGTTATGGATGTGTTTACTCACTAGATTTTAAATGATTTCTTATATTAATAATTATGAAAGTCGATGTTAATAATTTCCGCCCTTTGAGTTTATTCTTTGCAACGTTCAGCTGCGCTACTGATCACTTTGTACACGATATATAAGCTCAAAGTGGATACATACACTAATGTATTTATGCTCATCAGGAATGAGAATATATCGTCAACCTATAATATAGCGTTATCATTATATTAATCATTATTAGAGTGGATAATTATGTTACATAACGGTGCTAATAGTTTTCCTACCTTGGGTTTAAATTTACCAAAAAACTGATTTGTTTTTGATAAAACCACATCCGGGCATAAGCAAGATTTAATAAATCATTTGAAATAGAAAAAAGAAATCAACTCATATAATAAAATTCGCAATGCAAAACAGGTTTGCCGTGTTAAATAAAAACAAATTATTAACTTTAATTTTTTAATTAGTTTATGGGGAAAAAGAATATAGGAAATATTTATCAAGTATGGGTGAAGCGCTTACAATATAATAACATAGCGGTAGAAACGTAACTATAGCGTAACTTCGTGGTTAGTCGCCGTCGTGCTGTCGAGTGTTGGGTAACTTTTGTTAATAACGGACAATAATAGCAAAGACTGTTATAAGAGTAGTTAATATTTACTATACCTAGATAAAGTTTCCACTAGTCTTATTAACTTTGGATTGTGACTATGCTTTTTACAGTTACATAATATAGTGTCAACGTAATATCAATCAGAGAAAAGTGCTTGAATGTTGTTGACGGTCAATTATCAAGAAGTAGGATGCGTTGTTTATGAATGATTGTTTGTTGTGCGTGACGATATGAAAGCGTGTGCGAGGTGCGGGGCACGAGGGTGAGGTGTCCACGAGCGCCGTGAGTCACACGGTGCATGTGCCAAGAGAGCAAGCTGAGTGTTGCGGCGCGATCGTCTGGCGCCGCAGTTTCTTGGAACGAGCTCTCGATGACCTTCCCGATGTCCACGATTACTGATCATGCGCGCGTACGTTTTAGTTCATAACACGCTTGCAACTAGTCGCTGTTGAGAGGATCATTCATTTATTCCTCGTTAAGATAAAGTTTCGTGAAAATTAAATATTATGTCTGATTTATTTCAGCAGCGAAGAGTACAAGTAACACGGCCACAGATCCGCTAGGGCCGTTGCCAGACGGTTGGGAGCAGGCGACGACAGCTGAAGGAGAAATTTATTTTATAAATCATGCCGCTCGCACAACGTCCTGGTTCGATCCTAGAATACGTAAGTTTTATATACCAGGAATTGACAGACGATTAATAAATCGCTAACTACTATAACAGTCCTCTGTTAAATTATGTGGAAGACCTTATGTACCTACGATAAGAAATTATCTAAACTTTAACCAATTTCTCTGTTTGTACCTTCTGTCGTGTGTTCTGTTGATATTGTGGCCGTGAAATAAGTGATTTTCGTAATTATATTTCAACGCTTTTAAAGCAACCCCATTTTAGTGGAAACAGTAGTTAATTGTTTTTTTTTTGTGTTACAGCGCAACACTTGCAGCGCACTCCTGTGGGAAGCGCGGGCGCGGCGGGCGGGGGCTGGGCCAATGCCTCCATACAAGTTTGCCAGCAGAAACTCCGACTACAGTCCTTACAACTTGAGAGGGACCGCCTTAAACAGCGCCAACAGGAGATCCGACTCCAGGTATGAACATATTATCATTTTGAGGGTTTGATTAGCTAGCTAAGAACCCGTTTCTAATATCATGTATCCTCTATTTGATGTTTGTTACTGTAACAAGCAAACTTAGCCCTTTTCGCACCAACATAAATCTTAGAAAGATGTTATAATTATCATCTATGTATTAATGAAAGATAGATATGATGTTAAAACTGCCCACTGCCTTAGTTTAATGAAACTTACATTTGAAATTCGGGCAATTTTTTACTTCCTTATATATACTTTCTTTTGCTAAGCATTTAATTTGATGAAAAGTATCCTTTCTATGAAAATAATGGTGGTTTTAAGTGCGCTAATAAATGTAGGACTTTAACTAAAGTAAATTTGAGAATATTCGGTTGAGAATGATATTATAATAATCTTGACGAACTCATAGCGCAATGATGGTGACCCTGCGTGTAACGCTGAAGGTTCTGGGTTGATGTCCCAGTAGCGGTTAGTTTATCGCGAGCCATGGTTGAGTATATATATTTGTATGTATATATTTGTCTAGTACCCATAACACAAGCCAAGCTTATTTTGGTCAATATGAGATATTAACCAGAAATAAAGAACTGTGTTTGCTGAAATAACAGTTCTTTATTTCGTCCCATCTAAACATTTACCATTATAAAACAACATTTAAAGCCTTTACTTCTAGTTTAACTATTACTTAATATTTTATTTACACTGAACAGGAGAATATTTGTCTCTCGTTTTTTCTTAACCTCCTAACCTCGCTTCTTGATAATCCGTGTCACTCACGTCACACTGACATTAGTTCCATAGATTATAAAATAGCATAAACCATGGAAACGGAGTGCGTTCCGTTTTTACATATATATATATGTGTGTGGGTGTGTATATGGAAGATTATTTTTATTCTAGAAAAAATACATAGTCATGTCATCCCCGTAAAAATACAACTTTAGTTTCTTCATTCTAAGAAATTTGCAATAAATGTGTAAAGTAACAATGCCTGGGCACTCCCAGGCTCTGTTAAGTATTAATGGAATGCTCCCAGATCCATCAAATTTATGTTAAGAACTCTTAAAATATTATTGATACAGTACAAAACATTAGCTAAAATGTAAAATGTGCCACGAATACGTTTGAACTTATTATATTTTTTATTTATATTATAAACATTGCGAGAATTTTGTGTGATATATAGCTTTAGCCCAGCAATGTACGTACTGTATACATTGCATTGTTACTGCATTAGACTATACTATATATACTTTGTATCAGCTACGTTATCACTTTGCCAAACCACTATATAAAATGTGTTGATCCAAAGTACGAATAATAATGTTATCCAACTTTAGCAGCTGATAATTCTATGAATTATATATATAATTGCAGCAAGAACTAATGGCTCGACAAGCGTCGTCGATAGTATCTTCACTCGCCAATAGTACGGGAGCAGTTGCCAGCACAGACTTGCCTTTGGATCCGTTCTTGTCCGGGCTAACGGACCATCAGAGGCAGGAATCGGCTGACAGCGGGCTGGGCATGGCGGTTCCACAGTCCTATTCCATGCCGCACACTCCCGAAGACTTCTTGACAGGCATGGATGATCGCATGGACTGCAGCAGTGAAGCCGGCGCCAACCTTGACTCAACCGACATCACGCTTGGAGATAACATCGATTCTACTGATGATCTCGTACCTTCGTTACAGGTAAATGTATTATTTAACCTTTTCTCCCGGATACCTTCACCAACAAGTTTAAAATTTATTTCTTATCATAACTGAAAACAGCTGGAGAGCTGTGTGATCATAACATTATGTTATTAGGAGTATAAATAAGTTTTAAGTTTTGAGAGAGAAGACATGACACGATGCTTACGTTAGAATTCGTAGATGATAGCGGCTTGAAAATTATGTTGATCATTTAAGAAAAACATAACCCTATCGTATTATGGTATTAACTTAGAATTAGCATATTTTTTAAAATCCAAACGTTTTAAATTGAGCTATGTAAGCTGGAGCTTTTAATGTACTTGTTTAATTTAAAAAGCTGCCTTAAATGAGTGAACACGTCATGAGTAGTTTCAAAAGTTGAAAAACAATGATTATGACAGTGAAAATAAAGATCCCAGAGGGAGGCCAAAAATGTATACTATATGACAAATATATATACCGGTCAAACCTTTTTTTTTATTTGTTTATATACCTAGAGATCTTCAGTCGTAGTATGTATGGGCCGATGGAATGACGAAGGCGACTATCAATTGATTTTCGTTCTTTAATATATGTCGCAGATCTTGATTTACGCTATTATTATAATCATGCGTGCTGTAGTCAATTTGTTAAGCTAGAATTAAGAAAATAAAAACAATTTCTTATGATCAAGGAAAAATAGAGACAGGAAATGTGATTTTCTCCATAGCAGTTTGCATTATAAATGGGGATTACTTATTAAAAAAGTGTGTCGCCATCTATGTTATTAATTTTAAATAATTTGAGTTCATTAGCAATGTTCCGGTCGCATTGCGTTCATAAATATTGGCCAAACGAGGTGAAAGTTCTTAGAAAACGCACCGTGAAAGCATCACTAAAATATTTTCCCGGTAACATTAAATATATGATACATAATATTATTTTTGTTTTGGTCTGAAATAGCTTCAGTGACGTGGCAGAGAGAGCTGCCGTTATAATTGCGAAGAGAATTTCATTACGTAGTCATGCACATGCTGTTTGGCACTTGATATAAACTATTCTAATACCACTAAATAATAAAAAATAACGTGTGGCAACAGCAGTATACTGCCGCGGTAGAACGCAGCACGTCAGATTTGTATAGATTTTTATGACATTTCGAATAAGCACCAACGTTACCCGATAGTACGTGTTGCCGTTAGTATATCGTGATGTTTTTAAGTGTTTTAATCCATACTATATTCAATGTTTACCTTTGTTTACGTTTTCTGGGCTAAATGTCTATACCGTTCTTTAAGTAGACTCAGGTCTATAAACTTCAACTTCAACAATTGAGCGAGCGGCGCGCGATGTGTTCCCGCGTGCCGCTCTTCAACACAGATCCATGAGAGGGGTGGCTCTTTACACCACTCCTCCCTAAACGAGTAGAAGCCTACTTAAGGCCGCACGCTCTACCAGTCATCGACGATGAGACCCCAGTCGTGCCCTCAATGCCGGTAGGTGGAAGGTGGAACACCCCGGGGATTTTAGACGATGCAAGTCCGACACACCGGCGGGCGGCCCTCGCAGCCCCCGAGGTCTGTTTTGATTTCCCCCGGGTACAAAAAAAAAGTTTTATAAACGACGGAGATCGTGAAAGGATGATCATCTATTACGAATAGCCCCTGTCACGTCAGCCTTGATAAATCACCACTAAATCAGTATAAAAATTATGTTAATAATTGACATACAGGAGCTAATCCGATCCTTAATTGCGATAGAATTAAAAGACTCACGATGAAAAGCTTTACACCTATATATTGTGATCGGTTGTGATATTGTGATTGTGATTGTATTTGTAGTAGGTTATTTACACCATTCCATCCAACAAATTACGTTTCATCTGATTATAAGTCCTGCATATTAGTACAGTTACAGCAGTAGCGTTCATTTCATAGATGCATAAAAGCATTACTTACCCTTACTATAAATAAGTTTGGAACAGAATACTAAAACATATCAATACAAGTTCTATTTTCACACATCTATATGTATAAAATATGTGTATATTTTTGGGCAGGAAACATAGTATAAGCTCAATCTTTGTTTAAGACTGTCAATGTGTGTAATTGTCCGTGAATGTTATGTTATTTAAATTAATTGCGCGAACTTTGTTTACCTTACGTAAATACCCTACGCTCTCCACTGAGTTGAAGGATTTCTTAAATTTTTCTGATAGTCATACAATTGACGTGAGCCAATATGGAAGTCGTACATTATTGTACGTACAAGTTGATAACAGTCAAAAATCTTGTTGTTTCATATGTGAAGAAGCTGTAATGCTTGCATGTTAATTTTCATTGAAGTCGAAAACTTGTTTATAACGATTATCCCCGTATAAGACGGGCTTCGTCGATGGGTAAAGTTCTTCAACGATTACTAAAGATACAATAATATGTTTATTTACAGTTGAACGAGTTTACAAACGACATTCTCTTGGACGACGTACAGTCGCTGATCAATTCGACGCCGAGCAAACCCGACAATGTTCTCACATGGCTGTAGACCATTACAGCTGGGATGTGATTTTCGTCAACCGAAAATGTGTACGTTCGATATCCACAAATATTATTGAGTATTACGTTAACGAAACTTTTAGAACATTGTTAGCATAGAGTAGTTTATTTCATCTTTAATACCTATTATTGTACATGTCAACGCGATTCAGTGACCCGAACTAAACTCAGCTGTGAAGGTCAATGATACATGAATAAGCAAAGAGAATGAAAATTATGTAACCGCGTGAAATACAAATATTTTTTTTTTAATTCTTTACTTGTACTGTGAATGTTCTTCATGTTTCGTTGAACATGTAATTTAAGCGACATTAATCAAATAAATTCAAATCAGCGTACTTATTGCTTTCTCGTCACGAAATGAGGGCAATTACAAAACAGTGTCGGTGACAAAACAATACTAAAGGTGTAAATTTCACTATGAAAATGACAATTGAAAAGCGTATGTGAGTGTATGGATTCATGTGGGCACGTGTGCTCTTGGTACTAAATAAAGTACATAACGGTCGTTGTTTTCATATTGTTATGACTAATGTAGGTAAAAACGACGGTAAAATTAAAATGTCTTCCGTGCTTTGAGGGTTGAAAATAATATCATAATCGTTATTGAGCAAATGCAGAAAGAATAACCATGTCAATGTTCAGACTGTTATATAGAAGAATAATTAAATAATATGATATACAGATTGAAACAATTGATAAAATAAATTAATCTATTGTAAAAAAGATGTTGCATCAAATGATGTCTATATTAAGTTGACAAACTCCAAACTTGAAAACCATTGTTTACGGAAATGAATTGAAGATTCGTGGTTAATTCAAAGAAAGGCCAGTAAACAGCCATCATAAATGTGGAATTAACTATATACGAACATTACACCCGTTTACCAGGACAACGTGTTGTTTATAAAACTCGATTTAGATAGGAAATTACTTTTTAACTGTTTAACTTTACTTTTTAACTTTTTACCTGGAAAACAGTGCAATAACCACCACCACTTGTAACCTTGTGACAATTTTGTGCTCCCGGTTATAAAACTTTTTTAGATGACATGTTGACTTGGTAAATGGATTATAAATTGAACCGAATTTTACTCTATTTCTGCATTTATTCGCATGAGTTAGACATAGATTTCTTTTTGTGAATAATAGTGGTCAATGTAATTTTGTGTCTGATATTTTGTTGTTACGTTTCTGTGTCACGCGAGAAAATCTTTGTAACGTAAATTGTGTTAATAATCATAATGTAAACAGCTGTTTATAGCCTTTATTGCAATGTACTAATTCTTTTATAAATTGTCTATTCTATCTCTTTTGAAGCATCTGAAGTGTTTGTAAATGGACGCCGATTATCGGCTGTTAGCAGACATTGATACCGCAAGTGGCCAGTCAGAACTATCCAGTAGTTTGACGTTTCCATATTTCTCGGTGACAAGAGAGCGGTTCGAGTCGCAAGCCCCCTTTCTACTAGGAAAGGGGCCGCGTTGCGGCGAAAACATTTATGAAACAGTTTTCCCATATTCTTTTCATCAAGACTATCGGAAATCAAAATCTTATTTACACAAAAATTCTTCGAACTATATAAAAGATTATGTATTTTAATATTGTGATAATATTATCTTGACTCATCAGTGCCTTATAGTGCCTTTATAAAATAATTATATAGATATTTACTAGTGATTGTTTTAGACAATTTTAAGAAATGTATATCTACAGTTTTTCTGTTGCCTGTGAATAACTATTTGAAGGAAATAAACTACTTACTTACTCGTAGTTATATGTTTTGTCAACTTACACCGTCCTTGTGTATTTTTCGAGATTATAATTAGACGTTAAGTTTTATAGTATAATCATGAAGTAGGTAAATATGTTGGCAACTATTATGATATAACGTTGGGTGCAATGAACCTTGTGCCTTGTGCGTGTTGGTGCAGCTAGATAAATAATTTTAGGTAGTAAAGAGAGTTCGTATCACCGACGTCCAATTTTAGAGACGCCTTGTGCCTTATTGGATGATGCAATATTGCTCTAATGTTTGTATTGTATTATAATGTATTCTTCAATAATATAAGATCAGCTCGTTGTATGAACACTATGACGGCTGTATTTAACGTTTAATTCGGTGCCAACTAAGAATAATCTATATTTTTAATTCTTTCATACCTTATTATGCTATTAGTATTACTTTATCGTATTCTGTCATCGATTTTCTGAATTGCAATCATTGTCCGCATTGAACGAACTAAATCTTTTCAAAATTGTGTATTAGCCCACCTAGTCTTTAGATTTTGTTTTGTATGAGTGTATTCAGCAAGCTTGATCAGTCATGGTGTTGAAATTAGGCCTTTAATATATAAAATGCTACATTGAAAACTTTGCCATATTAGTAAAAGTACTACCCTCTTATAAGACTTAATATAATCTTCAGTTATAGTGAATAGTTATCAGTTGTGTGACTATTGTAATTAGACGTAACGGTGCTGGGTTTGTGGTACATTAAACTATCTTATTCTCTAGATCTATATGTTGTATACTTTATTTTGTATTTGTCATGTGCTAATGCTAAGCGGCCGTATGTAGCGAAACTTGTCATATTGTTCCGTTCATTATTCTCGAAACCGCTTCCCTTCCTTTGTATTTGTGCCCAAGCGTTGGCCTGCAACGAGCAGCGCTTGCAGACGACTCGTCCCGTCGACTCGTGATTAGTGATGAAAATGCCCGGGAATTTTCCCAAAGTGCCCAAAACTTGTATGGGGAATATTCCCGGGAATTTACGAAATGTTCGCGGAAGTGCTGGGCACTTTGGGAAAATTCCCGGGCATTTTCATCACTACTCGTGATCCCACTGTTATGTTTGTTGCTTTAATGTTACATTGATAAACATTCCATGTTGCTGTCAATGAGCTCGGCGCGCGTCGCTAGCTCGAGCCTCCGGGACCGCTCGCCACGGAATAATATTCAGAACAATATATCAAGTGTTAACTATATTTGTTTATTTCTAAGTATAGCCTTTATAATTTTACAAACATATCTTTTCAGTCTGATAGCGAATGCAAGTTTTCTTTGTAGTGTACGTGTAACTACGTGTATCAATGTTATAACAATGAAATTAAATGTGTTAGTTATTCATTTACTTATAATTTCATTGTAAATAATTCGATATTCTTATATGAATTAAATAAATATTTGTTTTAATACCTATTATTTATTTCATTTCCACGATTACTTACTAAATAATAATCAATAAATTAAATATTAGTTTTATTGTAGAGCAATCAAAGTTCATCTTTGGGTGTTTTCTGTAGGAATAAAAAACAACGTTATAATAGATTGTTTTAATGTTACCTTGCAATCAAATAGCTTATTAACATGTACAAAGCTTCATGCATTGTTAGTTGTTACTATTTACTACTACAGCACTCCTCAAGATTTCCTCACCTGCAGAAATAATTATTATAAATATACATAAATACTATAAGACAAGAAGGATTTGCTATCTTAAGAACTACTTTTTATATGAAATAAAAGCCCTAATAACAACATTTTTATTAAATATACAAGCGTTAATTATTTACATGAAAGTAATAATTTCCTTAAAAAGCTATTTAATCACTGGATATAACTAACACAACAACTATACGCAATCTAAGCGATAATGGTGATTTAACTTTGAATGAAAATAATATTGTCGTTATGGTCAAACGTCAAAAGCTATATGGCTTTAGAAATTTAGCAATTGACAATGGTACTTTATAGAAGATTGTATTGCACCAGCACCCCATAACACCCAATGGGTAACATGCAATCATTTTGAAGCTAGAATCATTTTAGCGAATATGATTTTGTTCATACAGCAGGATCCTTGAATCGTTCGTCTTGAGGCAGTTCACGTGTTGCCAGCAGTTGGCGGTAATACTCTGCTGAAAGTTTCGGTGTCCTTGGACGATCCGGATTAGTGATATCTACGTAGTAAAAACCAAAACGTTCTCTGCAAAAAACATAAAAGATAAATGTAGATGACAAATAATAACAGATATAAAACTCAGCATATAGGTATAACACGTATTATCTACAATAGATTGACAACTGTAAGTTGTTCGTAGCTGAAATGATATGAGTAGACGTGGCCGTTACTTTAGTGTTATTTCCTTGATAATAAAGAGATCTGTCTATTATTTACTGAAGTTAATAAAAACAGAATACATTTTATTTTTATACGAAGGTAAATATAATAAAGAGAAAAAGTTAAGAAGTAACTAGATTACAGCTGCGGTTCTGCCCGTCTTAAGATTTTTTTGTGAAATATTTGGTCCTTACATATTAAATTGGCGTTTTTCGTACTGGCCACTTTAATCACAAATTTCTCCTCGCTGGTAAGGAATTACAAATTCAAATTTGTACAGCTATAGACTCATGTATTCGTGCTTCGATGATCGTCATTCATTTGTTTTTTACTTATGTTCTTTTCTGTTTGCGTCACTCATTTTACAAAATGGAAAACTTAAAATATTGCATTATTTACGAGTACGAGTTCCGCCGTGGCACTAGTGCTGCGGAAACAACTCGAAGGATGAATGATGTGTATGGCGGTCGTGTTGCAAAAGAAAACACAGTTCGTTTTTGGTTCCAACGTTTTCGTTCTAGAAATTTCGACCTGCAGAACAAGCCCCGTGGACGGCCTGAGACTCAAGTTGATAATGAAGAGTTGAAGGCTATTGTGGAAGCGGATCCATCGCAAACCACGTCCGAGTTAGCTGCAGGCTGCGATGTTAGTGATAAAACTGTTTTAATTCACTTGAAGCAAATTGGGAAGATTAAAAAGCTTGAAAGGTGGGTACCTCACGAATTGACTGAAGCAAACCGGCAAACGCGCGTCGACTGCTGCGTTACATTACTAAACCGGCACAATAATGAAGGTATTTTAAACCGAATCATTACCTGTGATGAAAAATGGGTTCTTTACGATAATCGGAAGCGCTCAGCGCAATGGTTGGATCCTGGCCAGCCAGCCAAATCCTGCCCCAAGCGAAAATTAACCCCAAAAAAGTTACTTGTAAGCGTTTGGTGGACTAGTGCCGGTATTGTTCATTACAGTTTTCTCAAATCTGGCCAGACTATTACGGCTGATGTCTATTGTCAGCAATTGCAAACCATGATGGAAAAGCTAGCGGCTAAACAACCTAGGCTGGTCAATCGCTCCACGCCACTGCTGCTTCACGACAACGCTAGACCACACACTGCGCAACAGACGGCTACTAAATTAGAAGAGCTTCAATTGGAAAGTCTAAGACATCATCCGTACTCCCCGGACCTTGCTCCAACAGATTACCATTTTTTTCGAAATTTGGATAACTTCTTGCAAGGGAAAAAATTCAACTCCGATGGGGCAGTCTAAATCGCCTTCAAAGATTTTATTGATTCCCGTCCGACTGGTTTTTTTAGTAAAGGGATCAATGAACTACCTATGAGATGGCAAAAGTGCATAGAAAATAATGGTTCATACTTTGATTAATTAAATATATTATATTAAAAAATATTCGACTTTTTGTTCCTCCCATACAAAACGCCAATTTCATATGTAAGGACCTAATATTTATCAACATACCAGTATAGAAGTCAGCTACATCTGTTTCTGAATATTTATTGTTTTATGAATATTTCTTTTACTGATATTTAATTGTTAAATAATTTCGAATAAGGGACACCAGAAGTACCTATTCAGTATTTACATAGTATAAAATGAAGTCCCTTCCGCTGTCTGTTCGCTTAGATCTTTTAAACTATTCAACGAATTTTAATTCAAACGGATTTTTTGCAATAGATAGAGCCATTCATGAGGAAGATCTATATGTATAATATATATATATATATATATATTATACATATAGATCCGAAATTCCGAAAAATTAAAACATATATATGTATAATATATATATATGTATTATACATATAGATCCGAAATTCCGAAAAATTAAAACATTTGTAATGTTATGTCGTAACACATATTTTTGTTCGCTTATAGCAAACGCGGGCTAAACCTTATGAGATATGTCAAATTAACGTACTACGGAATTGTATACATGCAGTATTATTCCGTATCCAATTAAATACATTAAATACGTTGTACATTTCATGTATATAAAAATTGCCAATAACAGCATTTCGATAAAATGCATATGTTAGAAAACTGTCCCATATTAATATCTACATTGCACCCGTGCGATGCCGGGGCGTTTCGCTATTAATAGTATAAAACTATCGATCACGGGCTATCTACATTTTAATCAAACTTGATCATGGACGTTTTGGAAATAATCTTTAAAGTAACTTTAAAGTTTAATTGTTTTAGAACAATAGTACCTATACGAGGACCTAAAATAATTAATTCAAAGAATCATCAACATCAACTTCGTTGAAGAAAGCGTGTTCAATATTATATTTATAGTCCTAATAATATAATATTGTACCGTTACGCTATATCCCATTCGGGATGAACAGAGATATTTTAGTGGCTGTATCTGCTTTGCGCTTATATGTCGTGCCCAACGTGACCAGTAGCGCCGACGATGGCTAGCCCCTCTCGAATGTCAAATAAATATAATCACGAAATGTAAAGTTTGTTTCACTTTTAGAGCTAATAATTTTAATTATAAAATTATTTGTATTGAGTATAAATTATCTATAAAAATTATTTGTGATCTATGTTTTTAACGCAATTAGTAAAATGCGTCGTTGGGGCTTCAATTCCGAGGGCCGCCAAAACACATATTTATTTGTACAAGATATTATATAATACAGTTTAAAACAGGCAATAATAACAATTAAAGTGTCATAATTATTATAAATAACATAATACAAGCGTTAAAACGTACCTAAATAAATAGATTGTCAAGGCAAACAAGTTTCGTTTTTATAAGCACCATCAATGCTTATAATAATTTAAGCACGCATCTGTATCGTATAGAAGCTATAAAATAACATATGAAGGTTATTATTTAAAGAATAAAAGTTAAATGGTATCAATAAATTACGCTCAAGGAGGGTATGAAAATTAAATTTGATTCTAAAATCGCCAAATAAGTAGAAAACGGTTGTCAAACCTATCTGTCTCGGTGCTTATAGTGTTAAAATAATTAAAGGTTTATTATTTTGGTTTTCAATATGTACAATTTTTTCCGTTTATTTCTGGTTCAGAGAACATAGTTTCTTCAAACATCATAGTATAACAATTTCTTATGTGAATAAAGAAATAGAAATCGTTAACAAGCTATCAAACTAGATTTTTATAAAACTCACGAAAATCCAGCTCTCCATTCAAAGTTATCCATCAAAGTCCAAGCAGTATATCCAAGTACCTTCACGCCGTCGTCGTATATTACATTTAATATTTCAGAGAGATAATCCTAAAACAAGGCAGTTTAAGACGTTTTGTATATTAAAATTCAACTTAACAAATATCAAGTAACTCACGTTAAAGTATTGGATACGACCGTAGTCTTCCAAAGTGCCGCGATCGGAAAATCCGTTTTCAGTTATGTAAATGGGTGGATCGTTGTAAGAGCTCTTACACCAACGCAGCAGGTTTGCAAATCCAGTCGGCACCACCTAAGAAAAAAATATAGATTTATATTTTGTACACTAGCTCGATATAGTGACTACAATATACATAATGATAAGTACTGTGTAATGAAAAACGAAAGCGACCACCAAAGAATGAAAATCCATTGATAGTTTCCGTCGTCATGTCGGTACACATATACCACGACTAAAGGTCTCTAGGTATATGAGTTACTTGATATACACAAGCTGATCCCGAAACGCGACAGGCCAAAGCGAGTCACTATGACGGTCTTTGCACTTGTGTACTGTGGTCATGACCCAGTTCCGGCAATCGCCCTACCACAAATGAAAGAACCACCTATCATGTTTCTCAGAAAAAAACATAATTTAGGATATATTAATTACCCTAAGCCATTCGGATGCGGACTCGCCACCCACTTCCATAGTAGTTACAGCACCGATATCCTTCAACCAGGACGGCGACTTAGCGTTGGGGTCCACTCCAGGGCCGGTAACCAAGTGCGTCGTATAATGATTGATGCCCAGGAAGTCCGATGTGCCTTTGATCCTTTGAATCCAGTAGTCATCGAATTGTTGCAAACGTGGTTTACTAAAACCTTCAATTTCGCTTTGACGCGCAACATTCTCAACCATAACAGCGGGATAACCTCCTTGTTCCGTAAATATAGGGTGCGCAAACCAACCGAACTGAAAATTTAAATTAAGACATTTTAATACTGCGGTAAGAACTAAGTATTTTTAAGCATGTTTGATATTTTTATAAAATTATTCAAATTAATATAAAAAATTACAATTATAATGACATTTGTAAATAAAACAACTCACTTTAAACTGATTGGCAACCTCAGCCAATGCAACTTGCTCCGCATTATTAGGATCGCTCGGTTCATACCAAATAGAATTGATTGAAATCATTATTCTTCCATTTTGTGTTGGCCTGTACTTTTCGTTGTATAAATGGTAGACTTCAGCGTGAGCTTTAAGTAATGTATTGCTGCATAAATAGTTTCCAACACCATGGCTATTCAGAGCAGGAGCCTTCTTCTCGTCGCCATATGCATCTTCACAAATTTCATAAGGCTCGTTCAATGTTATCCATGACTTAATCCTGTCACCGAATTCTCTAAAGCACAGCTCAGCATAGTCACGGAAATAATCCACCATTTCCGGATTAGCCCATCCTCCGAGATCTTGAAGTGTTTGAGGTAAATCCCAATGGAATATAGTCACCTGTGTTACAATAACATAATAAAAATATTCGGTATTCTAAGTTTGATTTAACAACGGTAAAATAATCATACCATAGGTTCGATGTTTTTCTCAGCCAGCGCGTCGAGCAGATCATTATAGTAACGCACTCCATCTGGGTTTATATGATCCACAAATCCCGTAGGTAAGAGTCTCGCCCAAGAGAGTGAGAAACGGTAGAAATCAACGCCAAGATACGCCATTTCTTCGACATCCTCGCGATATCGGTGATAAGAATCACATGCGATATCACCGTTTGTGCCGTCAGCGACCATTTCAGGGCGAGTATGTGTTAAGCGATCCCATACGTTCTCCGATTTTCCTATAAAACAAGGCTTCCTTTTTGTAAAATAAAATAGATCGTTTTCTGTCAGTTAATGTTTAGGACTAAAAATCATATTCTTTATATTTTGTTATATAAAATGAATAATGAGAACAACGAATAAAATTGATAGTTTTTTAACATGAAGTGACAAGCGTATACAATAAGTAGGGACTTGTATACAGTTATACTAAAAATATATTCAAATAAGTTTTAAAGACATACCGCTTATATTCCAAGCACCTTCAATTTGGTGAGAAGCTGTCGCCACACCAAATGTAAAGCCTTCAGGGAATTTGGTATACCCAGCAAGGCCCCTGCAAGTAGATCAGGAGAATATATGAAACAAATAAATATCATCTACTTATATTATTTTTGTTGTAGTATCTTGTTGTTTCATTGTTCTAGAGTTAGAATTCATATCAGTTCAAGATTATCGACAACATCGCCTTGGCACAAAGCCAAAAGATTTAAGTTTTCATGAATTGGTACTAGCGTAAAAACCACTCCATGTAAAGTTCACGTCTTATTGTATCACGTTCATCTATTACGTAGAAACGACATACTTCTTGGTTTAATTTGACACGATTTCTGGTGGTCGACGCTGCTTTACCATCCAGATATTTGCAGAATTGTGGATTATTAAGTCGCATTAAGATGTGCTTATATTCTAATAGCTCATTAATACGAGCGGTTGCTGCTACGATGCTCTTAGCGTTCTTACTCAGCTGGTGGATCAAAATTATCCTGGATCACACGTGAAATGACTACAAGTCGATCAAGCAATGTAAACGGTACAGTCGCACTGAGTGAATAGATCTATTCGCACTAGCCGCTACTGGACTCGTCTCTATTGATGCAGATACTTCCACGGGCGATCACTTTAAGCAGGCGTCTAACAAGTACAGTAAGACATTTGAACTACAAGCTAGTCAGATATATCAATTCCTCTCTGTGACATTAGCGGAGAGAGGGTAGGAAAACAAAGAGAATCAGGCACGGAGCGAGCGGCAAACGAAATTTAAGGTAAAGTGTAACAATCTATATATTAATACGTGAAGCAAAAACTTTGTAAACCTTTTTACGAAAATTGCGCGGACGGAGGTGTATGAAGTTTGGCACACTTACAGTTTATATAGAGAAGTAGTGCAGAATGCTAATATAAAAAAAAATGCATAAAAATATACTAAAACAATTAAAAAAGCATTACACACACTACCTTGCATTTGACACACACACAAACACACACACACATACACACACACACACACACACACACACGCACACACACACATACATATATATGCCCTTTATGGAAAGTATGTGGTTTAGTTTTTTATCTAACTGGCCGATATACGCGCTCGCCCAAGCTCCTACGCCCGCCTACTTTCTGAAAGGAGTTTAATTCTTTCCAGACGCCTGGTATAACGTATACCAGTAAATATTATACTACTTACTACTTTTAATCAGACTTAATTTGGTTCACGCCGATATCACGTAGTCGTAAAGGTCGTAGGAAAAAGTAAACGTTTTTGGCATTTTCTAATACAAGGTGTCTCAAAAGAAAGTTCACATTTAAATCTTTTTTTAAAAGAAAAGTCTTAGCTTTATTGAAAAAATGTTTATTTTATATTGAAGTACACTGTTTGGGAATTTATTTTTTAAAAATAACATCGTCCAAATGTAAACCGTTGCGCTCTTCGGCATTCATTTAGTCGGGCACTAAAATTGCCTATGACAGCTCGGCAGGTAGTCTCCGTGATGGCTGCCATTTCATGACGGATATTTTCTTTTAATTGTGCCAGGGAAGTCGTTTTATTAGTGTAAACTTTTGATTTGACATAACCCCACAGGAAAAAAATCCATAGGCGTTAAATCGGGACTCCGTGGAGGCCAATTTATGTCACCTCGCCTGGAGATTAATTTGTTCGGAAAAATTTCTCGAACTCGAGGCAGAGATCTGTTGGACGTGTGTGAAGTTGCTCCATCCTGTTGGAACCATGTTCTTTGGTTGTAACCAGGAAAGTTTTGCAGTTGGGGTACGAAAAACTCGTCTAACATCTCCACATAACACTCTGAATTCACTGTGAGTGTGCGTCCCCTTCCATCTTCAAAAAAGTAAGGGCCGATAATTCCTCGCGCCCACATCGCTGCCCATAGGGTAACTTTGGGTGAATGTAGCGGTTTCTGATGTTTCTGTTTTGGGTTGGTTGCACTCCAGTAACGACAATTTTGCTTGTTTACATGCCCATTAAGGTGAAAATGGGCTTCATCGGAAAACAAGATGTTGGTGAACGTTGGAAAGCGCTCAATCATCTGATTTACAAAGGCAAGCCTCTGACCAGCATCTTGAGGCTTCAGTTCTTGCACTAACTGAAGTTTGTACGGGTGCAGCTTTAAATCTTTGTGTAAAATGCGGCATAATGAAGATCTGTGCACATTTAAAGCAACAGCACGCTTCCGAATCGAGAGGTTTGGATCATCTCGAATAGACTGAGTAACACTGTCCACGTTTTCGGCTGTTCTTGATGTTCTTGGCCGCCCAGATTTTGGTTTCTCCAGAGTTGACCCAGTCTCTTCAAACTTCTCAACCCATTTTGCAATGAGTCGAGTGCTAGGCGCATCATTTAAGTGACGAATATGTCGAATACTGCAGAATTTTCTACGCGCTACAGTCGCCGAATTACCGTTTTTGTAAAACTCACGTACGCACAACGCACGGTCCGCACCAGAGAAACGCTCTATAGCGACTAAATTCCCAAGAGCCAGACTACCGACTGACATACCCCCCGCGCCCCTCAGAATAGTTGCTTTCGCGTAATAAGATAAGCAAATGTGAACTTACTTTTGAGACACCTTGTATAAAAGATTCTTTTGACCTATAATATCATTAAATAGGCTACAAAAAGTTTTTATCTTCTCCAAATAAAAATTCGTTCTTAAAGGGTTAAGAACCTTATACCTCTCTTAACATCAAACATTTTTTACTATTCACTAATAAATATTTATTCTCAAACAAAGAATATCATCTACCTAAGTTTCTATCTTGAGTACTTACGTTATGGAACTATTGTAATATTTTCCTTGACAAATGTCCTCGCGATAGTTGTACACTAAGAATAATAATTGTAGAAACGTTTTACTTCTTTCATCTACAGTCTCTAATTACCCAATTTTTAAGCGCACTGTACTGTTTATGCAGCTTAATGGAGACCGAACGTATTGTTAAATATCACGGGTTCAAACCTCAGTGGCCTTTCATATTATTATTAAAAAAAAAATTTAATCATGTATTTCTATTGAAAAAATAATTTATAAAAAAAACTTGTAAAGTATGTACATTTTATGAAGGTTATTTCAACATAATTTACTATCGAATACATTGAAAAAACTTTACCGGTAAATGTACGCATTGTCATGTAAAACTATTAATGACACGCATAAAATTAACCGATTAATTATAATATTAGAAAATAGAGAATTCTTTAGAACGTTCAAGGTTGGTAATCATAGCATTTTGCAGCGATTATATTTTGAAACATAGATGGTACATATGCGCTATTGTTTAACATTAAAGGTAAACAGTAAACTCACGTGCGGCAAACCGCCAGCAATCCAATTATGGTCCACCAAATCATAGTTCAGTCCGCGTCGCTCTCTGTCGCCAACCTTTTGCGAACTGCCGAGCGTCACCTTCCAATCTTTCTTATACAAGCACAGCTAACATAACGGTATCTTTCGAGTGCTTGTTTTTCGTTCCTTTGGAGTTGATAAAATTATCTCTGCGAACGGATAATCTTTACGTGTGGGATTGATGGGATAAAAGAACTGTTGTCATGTGTTTAAATAGATTACTTATCTACTTGTCTTTATTTCAAAATTTCTGTAGCCTTGCTAGTAACAGAAGATGTAGTGATGATGTGGAATTTATTGAAAATATAAGCTTATTCCAACAACTTTGTCTGTTTTAACATGTACTTTTAGGGAGTAAAACAATTTTCACAGTACCTACGGAACCAACAATCCTTTTCATATTTGAAAAGCTAGCGTTTTGTCCTTTGTACTTATGTAAGTAGTGTATAAAAACTCTTGTATTTTTTATTTTATCGTAACATATGTGATCTCTTAAAAGTATGAAGGGGAGTTAACTATAAGGTCAAACTGTATCTTCAATACACATATATAAAATCAACGAGGAATAAGCAAATATGTGAGATTATCATGTTAAATGCTGTTCAACATATTTCGCGTGATGGCTGGACAAACATCTAAATCATAATTTTATAATAATAGAGTAGAGATAAATAATTCAAGAGTTACAATATTTTTTATCTTAATCCTTTCTGGCCTGTTACACTGTTATTAGGATATAAATGTTGAGAGCTATACTTAGATATCAACGGACTGGTGACTAAATGATAGGTACTGCCATCTACCGTTTGGCTTGAGGTGGTAAAGTAGAGCTAAGTTGTACACTGGGTTTGTCCACAGTATAAAAGTTCGAAAAGTGCGTAACAGGATCATGTGTACGCTCAGTTACTCATATACCTAAAGTCCTGTCGTGGTATATGTGGGCCGGCATGACGTTAGCGACTGTCAATGAATTCTTATCAAGGGATAAGAATTCATTAAAAGGGAATAAGGGGGAAGACGACTAAGGAGTCGTCGCTGCTGTTCTTGCAATATTCTCTACTTTTCATCAGGGCGGCTATAGTCACTTTATCGAATTTGTATAAAAAAAAGTCAACGTTGAAATTAAAGGTGTCTGTCATTCGTTTATCATACAGTGGTTTCGATTTCTTATAACTTCAGATTTATTTCTCTAGTATTATAAAATCGTTTAGTTGAAAGAGAATTTAGCATACGATGGCAGAAATATTTTCGAACGAACAGTATCGTTTGTCACATGTCCTGAATGTACAGTGAGTCCAAAAACTATTCGTCTAGTTGCAAGTTTAAACAAAAATCGCGTCTAAAGAACAAGGTAAGGAGCGAATAAAGTTTCAATTAATCAAACATGTTAAAAGAAGCTTTTTTAACTATTATTATCCAAAAACAAGTACATAAACAATTTTCTAACGATAATAAGGGTAACAAAAACTAAACATTCATTTTTAGCTAGTGCAAAAAGTATTCGTCCATAACATATTTCATGGCGTATTGAGCTACAGATCATAATTTTAGAATAGGATTTACTACTTAGTTTGATTTCCCTTCGCGACAATCACTGCTTCGAGCCTTCTGGGCATAGAATCAACAAAAATTTTTGCCACAGAAGATGAAATTTTAGCCCATTCGTACTGAAGTGCTCATTTTAAGTTATTCTTGTAACTGGTGTGCCTTTTGTAATATTATCTTCAAGCACTTTCCAAAGATGTTCGATTGGATTCATATACGGACTTTAAGGTGGCGTATGAAGTTGTTTTGGAGTGTTATATAACAGTCACAGCTTAGTATTCATAGCTGTGTGCTTAGGATTGCTGTTCTGTTAAAAGATATAATTGTCATGGAGACCCAATTACTCAGCACTTGTATTCAAATTCTCGTTTAAAATGTTTATACACATTTTATGATCCATAATGTCTATTACGAGTGCAGTTTTCCTATACCTTCTGCACTCATATACCCCCCACACAATAAGGTAATGTTTCACAATGTTGTACTGTAGGCGCGAGATTTTGAGGCAGCACCTTAGTATTCATCTTTCGCCACACAATTTGCTTTCCATCTGACTAAATATGTTGTGTTTGCTTTTATCAGATACCAACTTGGATATCTTGCAGGAAGATTTACACTCATTATGTAAGTGTGAATGAGTTTTCTTTCAGTCAGGCTTGTTTCACAGCCCTTCCGACCTATAATATTAAAAAAATATATAACTTCTCTTCTCCGATCAGCTCGAAATAATGACAGGTTGTCTTATAGGTAACAAAAGAAGTGTGTTAGGTATTAGAGGTGAGCTTGTATCCGCGAACGCCTATTGTTTTAAGGGTAGACGAATACTTTTGAACTAGCGAAAAACGAATGTTTACGTTTTGTTACTCTCGTTATCGCTAGAAATTTGTTTATGTACTTGTTTTCGCATTATTATGGTTAATATTCCTTTTTTCAACATGTTCAATTAATCGAGAGTCTCATTTTCATTCACCTGGTCCTTTAGAGATGATTTTATTTTCAAACTGCGACTAGACGAATACTTTATGGACTCACTTTATATCTTTGTCTAATACAAATTTAAGCTTATTTTAAAAATAAATTAAAATGTGTTAAATAAAAAGTTCGTGTAAAAGTCGTGTGAATAGGCTTTACTTACGTATATTACAAAGTATGATTTGTACACTAATTGAAATAAAATAGTATATCAAAAACTGAATCTATTATATTATAATGCCGCTTAATCAAATTATTACAATGTAATATTAAGCGTGATTGCTTGAAGATATTCAGGTTTCATCCAAAATTCCTTGCATGACACATAAATAATCCACAGAAGTGGCAAGGGAATGAGCCAAGAGTATGCCTCGAGTGAGTACCTCACGGACTTTAAGAACATCTTGTGTTGTAGTTGGACGGAACACCGAGGCAAGTGCGCGGCGTAGGACCTTGCTTGGTAACATACGCCACGGTTGACCGAGCCGCCAACTGTAATTTATTTAAAATAAATATTATCTGTGTTCCTTTATTAAGTTTGATCATTATTCATGTATAATTTTTAGCATATGAAATGAAAAATGAAATGAAAAAGTATTTATTTCGCCACAAATATACAAAAAAACAGAAAATCAAATGTAGCATTACAAACAACACACAAAAACAAAAGAAAATACAGAACATATTAACATGGCGAAAATGGGCCCTTCATCAGCCTAAAGCCACAGAGGAAGTCTGCCGCGCTGATTTTCGTGAAGGGCCGTCGGTCGTGTTACATCTTATAAGAATTATCGATAAACAATAAAATACATACAGCTTAAATAATAAATACAAGTGATACTAAAATAAACTGTTACATACAATAAATAAATCGACTACAAAATGTATTAGTGATAGATACTATAGTAAAAATATATGTATACCTAAAAAAAAAGAGCAAAAGTATAATTAAACTAAGTAACTAATAGATTATTAAATAAATATCATTTTAATTCTATTTTTGAAAGTAAATTTAGATTTGGGTATTCTAAGCGGATATATGCAAATGCTTACACATTTATAGATTAGTCGTTTATTTTAAAACTAACAACAATAGAACAAAATTCAGAACAAAATTCAGACCAAAATGAACTCTAAAATATTATTATAAACGTATTCTATCGAATGTACAAAGAGGTATATACCCCGAAAAAAAAAACAGGATCTGGTACTACACTTTAAAGGCTTGTCAGTTCGCAATTATAGCTTGAATACGATGATTACGTTTTCAGAGTAAACAAAAAACTAAAGGGAAAAAAGGATTGGAGAATCTTACCTAAGAAAGAGGCTTTCACAAGTGAAGTAGGTGACGGCCAGAACAAAAATAGGGTAGACTAGAGGTAAGACGATCAGCAGACAGAGGATTAGAGTGCCGATCAGCTTCAGGAAAGTCGGGAATGGTGCCCCATAACGCCATAGAGCATAGATATCACTTGCGAATTCTCGAGCCAAGACACGAAGCCGACCCAATCCAGTAGCCGACCGTAGCTGCTAAAAAACTATATTTTTTATATGAATTGAATGCGTAAAATATTCCCATATAATTATTTCGTTATTATAATTAAATCAAACAAATCTCCATATTTACAGAGACTGATTATAATTACGGGGAACTACAATGAAAATGCAAAAATCATCTTTACTGGCTTCATTGGGTAATTTCGAAAAATATGACTTATCCGTAGTATCCTGCCATAAAGGGAACTCCCATGAAACCAGCTTTATAGGTCTAAGGTTTAGCCTGGATTTTGGACATTGATAAAACAGTCAGTGCCTTTATATGTTTATTATAATGTACTCAGCCTTAAAACTTTTTTTTTTGCACTGGCTCGACATAGTGACTACAGAGTACCTGATGGTAAGTATAGTGTAGTCCAAAAACCAAAGCGACCATCAAAGAATGAAAATCTATTGATAACGTCCGTTGTCATGTCGGCCCACATATACCACGACTGAAGGTCTCTGGATATATGATTTACTGGATATACACAAGCTGATCTCGAAATACGACAAGCCAAAGCGAGTCACTATGATGGTTTTTACACTTGGGTTCTGTGGACATGACCCAGGTCGGGGAATCGCCCTACCTCCAAAAAAAAAATGAAATAAGATGTTCTTACTTGCACCATAAATACTTTATTTGTTCTGCGATATGGCTTCATGCCGTGTTCCACGTAAATGTTTTACACAATATAGGTTTTTCATTTCTTATTTTTGGCATTGTTGGTTAGATTATAATTTTTGAATTTTTTAAATTTATTTTGACATAAAGATAATACAAAATTATAAAAACACAGATATAAAATAAGTTTATAAGGTATAAATATTCATGGAGTTTATAATTGCTTTAAAATGTAATAAATGGTATTTTTATTATTAATTCGTATTTAGAATTATCTTATTAGTAGATCCTACTCGGGTTTCCTTGTTCTATTTCGAGATTACAAAATATGAGCCTGAGTTTTTTTTAAACTAAAGTAGAATAAAAGATTCGTCACCGAAAATAAGAGATAGTAAACAACGAAAAGATATTTTATAAAATAATATAAATTAAGTTCCTTATTTGTAAATTTACACTTATGTATAATGAAATTATAGTTAAAAAATAAACAGCAATCAAGAGTTAGGCAAGACCTTACCTATGATAAATTGTGATGGTAAAAATGTGATGAGTATAAGCGAAACTGACTACAGCCTGTAATAATCTTTTAAATAATTTATATCTTTCCTAGTGATTTGTCGCGAACTGAGACCTCGCGGTAGATAGTAGCTTATATTGTAATGACATGGAATATTTATTATGCATAAAATGTTTACTGAGATAAATAATTATTTGGTTCTATTACTGTTTTTATTATGTACTATTATTGCTTTTAAAATTATAATTAAAATAGAGAACATTATCTGAAATTATACTTAGAAATCAAGTTGAAATTAAAATTTAAACTGCGGTAAGTCTTTGTTATTACAAAAGATACGTATCTCAAAAGAATGAAAATGATTATTTCAAAAGTTGATTGTGTATGATTTACTTAAATGACATACAGACTTTTTAGTGATAGCTGATTATAGTCTGTAAACTTCTTTTCTTTCAGTTCTTAACACTTTGAGAAGTAGAGCGTTTATGTCTGATTTGGATGGCGACCAAAGTACACGAGTATAAAGCCTGTCATCTGAACTCATTTCGAAATGAGCTTTTCTGGATCAGCATGTATACGCTACAGCTGTTAAGTTGCCTGTTAAGGTGGTACAGTTGGTCGTTAAAGCCGTGACAGCATTTTATATGTTGCAACTGTCCTTAGGCGTTAGAATCCGTTTACAATCAGATGAGTAGTCTACTTATCTGTTTGTCATAAATGTATTAAAAGTTCTCGGATCCGGTAACTAACATAAGATTACCATATTACCAATATAATATCATATAAGATTATCATAGATATTTTAGGTCGAGTTGATCATCCACTTTGGTATTTACATTATGAATTAATATTAACTAAACAATAATTTTATGATTGGTTATTTTTTGTTTATTGAAGAAATCTAGTCTATAATAATAATAAAGTTATTATTATTATAGTTTCCGTAGAATTAATAAATAATGATAATTACGTTCTTGTTATCAGTACAGTGCGACCTATGGTATAAACCAAACGCGTACACAATGTTAGCGATATTATCATGGATTATTTTAATTTTATGCGGAATTCACGTTTTCTTTAACTACAATGCTAAAGCAAGACTTCTAAGATTAATCCCCGGGCCGGAAATTTTTTTCATCATTGGGAATATGCCTCTTATATTTTCAACTTCATCAGGTAATTTCGTTATATTTTATCTTTCATTATCTCAATCAATATTGCGGCCCCATTCTATACTACTGTATATTATTGTATTAGAGCCCATTGTCTCTCTTTAAATACGACAAGTCTCCGATGAAGTAGGTATAGCGCATGCATAGCCATTCCTCTGTATAGATGGGGAATCATATTTCAGATTAATATTCAGTAACTAGTTGTCCCGGCAAACCTTGTTCTGATCTATTTCTCTAAAACAAAGTTACATTGTTTTTTTTTTATGTAAATAGTTGCCCCGTCAGACTTTATTCTGCCAAAAGTTATTGGCCTGTCGCAGTCTAATAAAGATAAAACTTTAAAATTGATTTATATATATATAGATATACATACATGTGTATGTAGATGCCATCATTCTCTCTCGATTCAAAGTACGTTTTATTTTAACCACCATGAGAACCTTTTTCATATGACCTTTGTAAATATCTGTGCGGACCTCTGATTTTACTTTCACTTAGGTTTAATATTTTACTATTTATCAATTTTTTTGTACACTGGCTCGATAAAGTGGCTACACCATACCACATAGGATATTGCAATTCAAGAACTAAGTACAACGACGATCAAGGGACAGGAATTCGTTGACTGTTCCTGAAATGAGCTCAACCCACGTATACCACGACAGAAGTACTCTGGTATACAGACGCATGGACGCACATAAACTGGTCCTGAAACCCGACAAGCCGATGCGAGTCACTATCATAGTCTTTCGCCATACATATTTGTGATCCAGTGAAACGTACCTCAGTGCAAATTCATTGTAGTGCTTAGTACCGCCTCACTGTAATTTAACTTTTAGTTTCTTTCGGCGATTTTTCTCAAGGTAGTTGCTTTCGAAACATGAATAAAATAGCCAAATTCCCCTTGCTGGCAAAGCTGCCCCTGTGTTGCCACCAAAAAGCCATAAGCTCTCTGGCTGAATGCCCTAATCGTTTGCCTGTGTCGCCCAGTAAAGCTGTAAGGCCAGGCTAACAGCAGGTATTATTCACAAAAAAGTACCATTAGGGATTAAAAATATCTTATTTGTGATGCGGTCTGCGGTACTAATTTTACATATAAAAGAACGAAGAGAACGCATATCTACTGCATTAATCGAACTTCCATATATTTACTTAAACATTCAGGTTGCACCTACGTACAATTAAATATGTATAAAAAAGCTCTATACACTTCCAAAAATGCTTTTTTATATTGTCTTTCTAAAATACCATAGTTGTTTTGTAAAAGTAACTATTTAGTTGACGTTTGAACATTCCAGTTAAGGATTTTACGATATTTATATTTGTTCAACTACATGTATGTTACAATTGACAAGAACAGATAATTAGTTTTTCTAAAATGTTCTAACCTTTTTAAATAATCGTATTTGTACATCTAGTATGAAATATTTTGAATATGAAATTTCTTAGCTAATTTATGTACAAGAAGGCAAAACAAAATTGTATTTAGTAGTATTATGAAACAATTACTGAGAACATCCAACAATAACAAAATAAGGTCAATAAGCTAACATGTCATATATATCGTCTACAATATATACAAATTTATCGCTGTTCCATAAACAATAGTCACTTTTTAATATTACAAAATATAATATATTGTATTTCTTCTATTTCAGCTGACTTAATGAAACTTGGTGTGAAATTAGCGAATCAGTTTAATGGTATCTATAGATTCTGGTCTTTCCCCTATGGAGCTATAAGTATTTACAATCCAGACGATATAGAGGTACTTTTGTCCATATCTACAATTTCATCTTACAATGATATCTTCAAACCAAGTAAAACACTGACATCTTGTATATTTATTATTTCAGACTATACTTGGAAACTCAAAATACAACGAAAAGAGTTTCATCTACACATTTCTAAAACCTTGGTTGGGAGATGGTCTATTACTAAGTTCAGGTACGATTTCATAAATATATTTGTTTATTTGTGTTATATTTATATGTATAATACATCACTACATAATATGTATTCTGTGTTATGTGAAAATTATTATAGGTAACACAGTTCATTGTCCGTCCGCTTCTCCTATTTAAAAATAAATAAATGAACATTTAAGTTTGTGTAAAGAAATAAATTTGCCGTATATAAAGTACATTACAGCGATTTATAACAAGGGGTCCTCAAGCATGTCTATAGGAATCTGTGGCCAGCATAAGATATAAATGAATAACTAGTAGTTTCCGGCAAACGGAGACCTCGCAGCATTATTAAATTACGTATAACGACAGAGAAAAATGATTTTTTTGGAATCTTGCCCTTAACACTTTAGACTTAGCACCTCTAAATTAAAACTGTTACTAAACTAAATTATCAAATTTAACAGTAGAACGTAATTAAAAAAACTGGCATTAACTCATTGCGTGTATGGAAGTCTCCTTCAAATTTTATTATTATACATTAATCTCACAGCGTTATCTTATTTGATTTAAAAATTATAAACCTCTGACAGACGGACAAAGTCCGAAATCCCCAACTTGACTCAGAAACCTCGCTTCAACCGGTTAATTAATTATAGAAAATCGAAAATACCTCGACGTATTCAGTTTGTTGGAAAATTTAAGAATTTATTAAGAAGTGTTACTTCTGTTGATGACGCTGTGACCTAAACATTTTTTAGTTACTACGTGTTAATAGAAATTTCAACCATGTCAATCATGTATTTTACAATAATTAACAGTTAAATAAGATTGGGAAAACTGCTTTATAATATAATAAACAATATCATCTAATCAGCCGGCCTCTACAGTAATTTGTGTTATTATTATATCTGACCCCGTTGTGTGAGTATGTAAGATTTAGTTTACGATATGGAGCAAATTTATATATTATTATGTTTAAATTAGTATTGTAAAATAATTTAATGTTAAATTATATGTATTTATATATACATATCAAGTCTAAGGCTGAGATTTATAGACGCAACTTTAAGTTTGCATAGACTTTACTAAAACATTACAATTTATATTTCTCAATGAACGTCAAAAGATTAGGTAAGTCAACGATTTTGACAACAAGGAATTGACTCAGCAAAGACTATGAATATAGTCAAGTTCCTATGATATATTAATTTTTTTGTGTTTAAACAATTATTTTTTAGAACTTTGCTAAGAAAAGTGGAAATAGTGTCTGTAAATCTCAGCCTAAATATTATTTAATAAGAAAACTTTTTTAGGCCAATAATTAAATAAGACTACCTACTATTTTAATCAGGTAACGAAACAATATAGTACAACGCTTATAGTTCTCTTCTTATATTAATATAATTCCTTCTTCATTTGTAAATGTTTAAAGTCTGAGTCTGAGTTAGTAAGTAATAAGTGAAATTTGGAATGTGCCGTATTAATCCTATCCCTCATAATAATAGTACTTACAATTCTTTAAATATTACTTTTGTTGAGTCGTTGAACTGCGGAATAATCTGCAGCCAAATATTTTTCCCTAAGCCATCGTCTAATGGTATTGTGGTGAGATTTTAGTGCAGAGCGGTACAATCATTGAGATTATCGATAAGTTTCTTTGATCTCTTTATCGTTGCTGATTTCTGGACAGTACCTAGTCTTTCTATCAGAACTGATGTGGTCACTGTACCTATTAGTTTGATTGCTATTTACAGTGGATATCCTTAGAATGTCTCAAACATATTATTATAAAATATGACTTCTTGAAAGATTATTTATCCTGACTCTACATGGTGACTGCACCACAACTGATGGTAAGCGTGCTGCAGTCAAAAAAAAAACAACGACTATCGATAGTTAAGAAAAACCCATCGGTAGTCGCAGCGATCTTGCCGACCTGCACAAATATCTTTTCACGCTACGCTTAAGGGATCCTATATCATAGGACGGTGGGAACATGCTCGCTGGAAGACCATTCCACAGCCCAATGACACGGCAAAAATAAGAGTTACAGAACTTTTCAGTCCTAGCCGGGATGTGAGTTACCGTATAGTGACTCCGTAAACCCGTGTGCGTGGTTTTTTTAGAAAGGGAGAGGATGGATCAAGGTTAAACAACTCTTCAGAACCCTTGCCATGATATCATAGTTATTAATTTCATAAATAAAACAACCATATTTATTTATTTTATTTTACATAATAGGGTGCCCAACATGGGTAACATTAGACAAGAAAACAAAAGGATCATGGTACTTAAATAGAACATATAAATGCCCCCACAATTATAGGGCACCACAGCATGCACAGTGATTAATATATAAAGCTAGTTTACATTAAGGAATAATAAAAAAATTCCAAAAAAAGAAAAAACATATACATACATACATAGACACAACACAAAAGGACAATATTGTAGAATGTATAAATAACAACTTTAAACGAAACTGTGACTGATTCCAAGTAACACAAAAAGTAACACAAAAAAAAAAAAAATACATATATATATATGTTTATTTATGTGCAGGGGAAAAGTGGCAGCAGCGGAGAAAAATCCTCACGCCAGCTTTTCACTTCAACATTTTACGACAATTTTATAGTATTCTAGAAGAGAATGGACAGCGTTTGGTCAACTCATTAGACAAGATCGCTGGAAAACCTGTAGACATTGTACCTATACTCTCTGAGTATACTCTCAATTCTATATGTGGTAATTTATTTCCTTATGTATTGCTGCAGGTTTCTTATAGTTGCCAACAATATTTATTTATTTTATGGTTACCCTTAAAACTGAAAAAGAAATAAATTTTATTAATTTTTGGTCATACGTAAACTAGTCATACATATAGCAACTGACAAAGAGTAAAATTTACTAGAACACCCAGTTTAGTGCACATGTTTATTACCTATTAACTATATTATGTAACATGATAAATTTTGTCTTACAGAAACTGCAATGGGTACCAAACTCAGCGAGGAAACAACTGGAGCAGGAAAAACTTATAAACAAACCATTTATGAAATCGGTACATTGTTCTTTCAGAGATTCATATCACTTTACCTATATGTCGATGCCATATATTTTGCTACGCCTTCAGGGAAAAAAGCTTTACAGAAAATAAAAATACTTCATGGCTTTACTCGAAGAGTTATAAACGACAGAAAGAAACACATTGAACAGTACGGGATTAAAATAAATGAAGAGGTCCAAGATAGCCTAAATGATAATACATTCATGTACAAAAAGAAAAGAAAAATAGCTATGCTTGATTTACTTCTTGCAGCCAGAAAGGATGGAGAGATTGATGACGCCGGTATTCAAGAAGAAGTAGACACTTTTATGTTCGAGGTTTGTTCAAAAACCGTTTGTTGACGTCGTGTTAATATTTTCTTTCTTTTAAGAGGTTGCCTTTAAGTTGAATTTACTCTTGTGTCATGGGTGTGTTTGCAAACATGAACTCCACAGCCACAAACACCCAGACACGGAATAACTATTTGTAGGTCATACAAATATTTATTCCGCTTGGGGATCGAACCCATAATTCGACGATCTGAAGTCGCGCGCATGACCTTTGCGCACACAAACTCGCCAAAGATAGGCGTCAAGCGTATAATATATATTTTTTTTAACAGGGCCATGACACCACCGCTTCGGGATTGACATTTTGTTTTATGATCATAGCAAATCATAAACAAATACAGGTCAGTACCTACAATCATTGTTATTAGCCTTAATAGTGACTTATTGAATAAAAGTTTAAAATAGTTATAAATTGAATAAATTAGCTAATCAAGTTAATAAGGAATATAAATAAAACATTTTCATCGCAAGTTTATATTGATTGATAAATACTAGTACCTGATATTGATATAATAAGCATCTCCTAATACAATGGCACGGGCTAAATTGTTGGATATTTTAGCTCATTTGATGTCTTAATTTATATATCCATGATTACATAATATACATACATATTGATTAGATACATTATCCGAGATAAAATAACGTGGATTATCACATAAGACTGCCATATCTAGATTGTCTTTATCGTTACATTACTTTAAACTTATAACATCCCTCTGTTTGCGTAAGAGTTTAAAATTTATATACCCTTTGTATACGTTATCCTTAACATCTGGTGTAGACTGGTCACTAAGTTAAGCTAGTTCTATAAAGGTACTATAAATAACGAATTCTTTTATCACATTCCAGGACAAAATAGTCGACGAATTAAACGAAATATTTGGTGGGTCGGATCGACCGGCAACAACGGAAGATTTGTCCAAAATGCAATACCTCGAATGTTGTATTAAAGAGTCTCTACGACTTTATCCACCCGTACACTTTATTAGTCGTAATTTGAAAGAATCAACACAGTTGAGTAAGTAATATACACAATTTTTACAAAACTAGGGTATAAAATTCAATTTGCCTTTATATATAGTTCGATTATTCCGCTAATTTTTTAGTCAGCGGTTGGTTAGCAAATAGCGCCGACTATCCGGCTTCTTACTTTGTATGTAATTCTCAGTAAAATGTATACGAGATGAATGACAATAAAATATTAATAACAAATCTTTATTACACAACAAATTTTTACATCTAATATAACAGTGTGATAATTCTCACAGTTGTAAACACTTCTGACCTGTGCAAAACTAGTAAGCATAATGTAATACAAAACATATTCTGACACGTTCGCAGGCAGCGGTTGCGACTTCCGTGCGAATTAGTTATAGACGGTGTCATGGAAACCGACCAAGGGCCGTCTAATCTATTCGACTCATCATTAAATTTTACACGTTTTGTACAAGGTTTTATGAAGCCCTCGATGCGAAATTTCGACTCGCACTTAGCCTGTTTTTTTCTGGCTGTATAAAACGAATACACATCTAAACAAACACAATGGACTGCATTGTTTTAATACGCCTATAAGAACTACTATAAGAACGATAATGATCGCCAAAAGACGAAAATGTAACGATATACGTCCCCAACTTAAATTTACTATTTCTATAAAAGATCTCGTATAAGAATTCATTTGTAGCCGAATGGTCTTCTTCATAATATCGTAGTTACAAGATATACTTAGATACAATAAGTAGACCTATATAAGAAATTAAAAAAAAAATCATTGTTATTTCAGGTAATTTCACAATTCCTGCTGGAGTGTTCTGCCACATTCATATTTCCGATCTACACCGCCGTCCAGATCTGTTCGAAGATCCTTTGGCTTATAACCCGGATCGTTTTTTGCCAGAGAACAGTATTGGTCGACACCCTTATTCTTATATTCCGTTCAGTGCTGGTCCGAGGAACTGCATAGGTTTGTGTACAAGAGAAAATTAATATAATAGTTCAAATGGTTATATCATAACCCAGTTCCAGGTATGCACGTGAAATTTTAATGCGGTTTTTACACCAAATTATTGATTATTTGATTATGATGTTTTTATTAACAAATTATCATTAATTTGTTGATAATAGCAACAAACCTAAATTCGCTTTTAAATTTAAAGAATCTTTCTGCAGCTGGTAAAATAGAGTTTTTTTTTAAACATTTTAAATTCGTGTAGGTAAGTACATGTGAAAGTAATTTAATATAATGGAGAATAATTTTAGATAATAACCACATAAGATGATGGCTTTTACGGAAAGGCCAAGCTGCATCTCGCTGTTATGCAATGAATTTAATAATCTTGTAATATATTGACTAGACCACAATTAAGTCTCAATTTATATGCCCCCACATAATAACCGGTTGCCGCCTATTGAAGTAATGTTTATTGTATTGATTACAGGGCAAAAATTTGCTATGATGGAAATGAAGTCAGCAGTTTCAGAGGTACTTCGAAAATTTGAACTGCATCCAGTCACACGTCCATCGGAAATTGAGTATTTAACCGACATAGTATTAAGAAATTCAGGGCCTGTAAAAGTAACTTTTGTAAAAAGACAGTAATAAATCTAATGTCGACACAAAATATAATAAGTACATAAAATTTTCAGTAGCTTTTCGGACACAGTCCATTGATCGAGGGGCTACTGAAAGGCCAAGTATAATGTTATTAAAATTGCAAGGGCATATATTTATGGTTTGAAGTTTTAAAATATTGTAAATAAAACAAATGATTAAAGCTAATATTTTTATTTTTTAAATTAAATATCTCACGATGTTTGTATGCCTATGACCACATCAACTCCCTATTGAGCTAGGCAAATATAATGGAATAAAATTTCTGTCCATCTCTATCAACAGCTTCGCTTACAATTATTAACCGATACTAAATCAAGTTTACGTTTAATTTGTAGGGAAAATGACATTTACAGCTGCAAAATATTCGTGTTTCACCGATTTCTTATTTGCAGTTTTAAATATAGATCCCGACGCTCCCAACATACAGCTTTGGCAATCCCAGATGTAGTATATTTATAAACGTTAGACGGAAAATAATGGCTCAGTGTGGCGTCCTCGGAAGAGGCGTTCGATTGTCGCAATTTTCAGCAGTACGTTTTCCGCGGTATTCAGTGTACGCACTATTTTCAAACTCAACACGTTTTTCTGTTATGCGAAATTTATCAACCAGTGGCTACGAGTCTTTCGTCATGGAATGTGACAATGGTTTTGAGGTGAATGTTAATGAATTTTTTATTATTACTAACATTTTTTTTGTTTTGTTTAATTGCATAGACTTTAGAATATATAAATATTATCCATTTTAATAGCGTGAAAATATGAAATTAATTTAATATGAATATTTTAATATACAAAATATATAAGTAAATAAAATTCACCAGACTAAGCTATACCTACAAAAGTATTTTACCAATCAAATTAGGTGATATTAAATTTTCTAATACTTAATCTCAACAGATATATATCGCGGCCATATTTCCGCGATCTTATGACATGGGAGTCTTTAAGAGAAGAGTGAATAGGCATTTACTAGACGATCGCGTTTCATCATCGAACTCATCTTCACCTTCCACCAGGTGTGATTGAGGTCAAGCGTTCGTCTATAAATTATTTAAATAGACATAAAATTGAAAGTGCACAGTGAAAATACTAATATGAATAAGAAGTGTCATAATAATAGTACAAGTAGTATTGTTTTAAAATTATTAAAACAACTTTACTTTCTTGATATACATATATTTATTCATTATATTCTTGTGGCGATCAGCTGTGCTATTGGTCACGTTTAGCACGACATACAGCGTAAAAAATAAAGCCACTACTGTATCTCTGCTCACCCCAAAAGGGATATAGCATGATGTTATATTATTATTATTTATTCAATGGTAGAGTTTTATAACAGTACACTAGAACTAGGATTCTACGTAATAGTTCATTTTTACCATATTTTCCAGATAATTCATCTATATAGACTGAGAGTTAAAATTCTAGATTACTATTTATGAACATTATTCCTACAGGAAATTGTGCTGCTGTACAAGCAGGACTAGGTGTCATATTTTTTTTATCCAACTCTTGTTTAATGGGTATTTACGTGAGAACCAGATATTTGTGATATCAGATATTTAGATCAATTTCATTGCTAATCATAGATATTTATTTATATGGGCTCGTTATAAAAACCACGCAGCATTAAATGGAAAGTAGAATACGGTTTAAGAACGATGGTGAAGGTCCAGGGATGAGAATTTATTGACAGGTGATATCGGCATGTCGGCCTAACTAACATATCAAATTAATAGTCCTTTACGTATAAGTACACGTGAATAGATAAATTAACGTACGAGAGCCAACTTCAAAACACAACGCAAGTTAAGCTAGTATGTCGATGAAGAGAGAGGTTTTGGAGAGGTGGATTTTTACTCCCACCCCTCCCCCAGAGGGATAGCTTCAACAAGGCCTTTTGTTTCCTGGGCGTCTGGACGAATTTGGCTTCCCAGGTCCGGGCGGAGCAATCAGAGGGACACCCCGGGGGTTTTTAGTCAGTAAGAGTCTGACAAACCGGGGTCGCTGCCCTCACAGCGCCCTGATGGTCCTATGTAGGATTTTCCCCCCGGGATACAAAAAAAAAGTATGTCGATGAAAGCAACAATAATGCTGTCGACAGAAAGCAAAACGTAAAGCACAATTTGTATTGAGTGTATTCCGACCAGGCAGCGATGCCACCCGGCAACTCCTCCTGCCGACAGTATAATTTGGTGCCGACACCACTGCTGTTTCACCGAAATACGCTATATACAAATTTATACAATAATATTTACTAACGATTACACACATTGACCTCGTCCCAAATTAAGCTAACGCTTGTACTATGGGTACCTATTAGATAAAGATACTTAAACACATATATACAACCATGATTCGTGACAAACTCCTGACAGTAAAGTTTACCACTACCAGGACTCGAACCTAGGACCTCAGCATTGTATTAGGGTCACTACAAATTGCGCTATCAGGCCGTCAATATAAAACAGTAATTTTTCTTGCTGCTGGCAACATTGTTCTTGCTGCATCTTTCGAAATTCCACCTTTTTTACACGGGTCCAGTACTCAGATATCGTCGTTGTTATCCAATCAGGCACAAATACATTACCACATAATTGTTTCTTTATTTAATAGTAACTTCACAGCACATTATAAGAAAATTATATACAAAATAGGAAATAAAATAAAAATCTAAAATGCCAATAACGAAGTTACACATACATATTAAATTTTGTTAAATGTTGGGTCACTCCCCGTATCGTATACTGAGTGTTACCATATATGCTTGTTTTTGTGTGCATGTGTGTGCTCATATCGGTGTTGTATGAGATTCATCTAACTGCAGTCCAGAAATAATAGTTTTAATGAACTGATTACGGCTCAAGTGAAACATATCGATATCTTTAAAATATTATATTTATTTACCATTATCCAGGGATCATATGGGAATACCGACAGCACACCCTATCAGTGCGAATTGGTCAATTCCCAGAGATTCTTTGAAGCCATCAAAGCCGTAGTGTTCTATGTGCAAATTTTGGGCTTGTATAGTATTTCACAGAAAACTGGTCTTTAAAAATATTTCAAAGTCTGTTCGATGATGTTTTCTACCAATATAATAAATTTTACCATTTACATCATTATATTTCCAAAACTAGCTTTTAAGACGCTGACTTGTAACTTCCGTAAGCTTGGACTGATACCTGAACCAATTCTCAATCAATAAATCTTTAAAAAAAAAAATTCTTTGCGTGATTAGTTCATTTGTAATTTCCCATGAACCAAACGTCACACATGTAAACTATGAAAGTAAACAGTAAGAAAAGATAAGCCCGAGAATGAAAGGCCTTCAGTTGGCGTTGCGCACGGAAGGCGAGTATTAGGGCGCCTGCGCGGATCGCTATTTCCTAACGTAACTAAGTGAGCAAGTACTCAGCAGGTATTCAGTGTTCCTTAAGATGAATACCAGCCAGCTGCGTCGATTCCTCTCCCCAATCCTCAAGCCTTCCACATGCTTCTGCTACCGTCACTACAGTCAAGTGAGACCCGTCTATGTTATAGAGCAATCAGATGTGAGTGTCTTTTTTGTTTTTCGACGCACTGTGGCGGCGGGATTGACCACTTTCATCCTCATTCGGTGTCAGTTTGTGTAATTTGTAGATTTAATATAGCTTTAACAACTTCGAGCCTAGATCATTTGAATTGTATTTTAATTTTACAGAAATGGCGCAACTCAGCCCCGCACTTCTACTCTGTCCAATCTCTCGATATAAGGTATGCTATACTGCTTTTCAATATTGACACATCCATTAAGAATAAATTGTTCTTAATAACCCCAAGTTGACATTTTATTGATCTACATTAGACTCTGAACGGCGCGGCGCCTATACTGGCGCGGCGTAAGCAATTTAAACTTGACATCTAATAATATTGAAAGATCTATTAATACATTCATACATTATTATTATATTCCTAATAATATGAACGTACAATATGTACACTAAAAACATACGTTTTAATAAAAGAAAGAATCGAAGGAAAAATAAATGCATAAAGATCATTTTGGTTGGAAACATTTCACACATTTTTTCTATAATCACGTAATCTCGTAGTGATTTTATTCATTCATCATTGATATGATTTATCATGAAAAATGATAGTTATTTACGTTACATGGTACCAGGCAATACTCGTTCGTGCATAACATCGACCCGACATCGTGAGTAGCTTTATAAGGATCTCGAATTTTATTGTGTTGCAGCTGCATTGCATGGCAAATCCTGAAAATACCCATCCGCAAAAATACTAATTTACGGGTTTTATAGAGGCTTTTTATTTCAATATTAAATATTTTTGAATGAACTTCACTAGATAAATTCCGGAGATTGGTTTCATTTAAAATAGAGTTTGTATGAATGTAAAGTTTGCATATGTAGTGGATCTTAATAATAATTTGCTTCGTGCCTTATTAGCTATTTAGTTATATTATCGCAGTAATCAAAGCTACGGAAGCAATCATATGCAAACTGTTGAGAATGGTTTTCGTTTGTTTCTAGTAGCGCTTACAATTAAATTTAAATCAATATTAAACTAGTTAATGTATTTTATCCATACCCAGCATTTGTTACGTATATTCGTTTACTATCAGTTGCAATGTAGTAAGTGTAGACATTTATAGCGATTGTAAAAAATATGTGATTCATCTTTCGCACTAGTAATATAATGTTAATAATCTAAACAAACATTGAAAAAGTCAATACATTTTTTTTACTTTACTCAATAAGAATTGACTTGAAATATGAGTAGTTATGGCTATTATTTGAAATAGCTAGGTGTATTTATATACCATATATTGAATTATTAAATCGTGAAGGGGTACAAAACATAATTTATTTACAGGAATTGTAAATATATTATGCAAAAAATATTTAGCTTTGTCATTTACTAAATACACGAACGTCATATGAGGGTAAACATTTTGGTAAACACATTCTGAAGCGAGCTAATCACGAACCGAAGTGTTTACACGTATGCTTGTGGCTACATATTACGTCGCAGACACACCCCCACATTACGTCAATTTAGTTAGCATGAAAAGTTATTTTTGGATCGTCTCGTGATACAAAAATTTGCTACGGTAATGATAATATTATTCCCTGTTTTAAGATGTTTTTGCTAACATTTGTCACTTTTGCTAGCTATTGCATGTTTTAGTAGTTGTAAACGTGTATTGTGTTAATGAAATAGAAACAATTCATCAAAAAATATCCTTAATCTAACAGAGTACGCGAAGGACCTCATAAAAATGCTGATGACGTTTTGTTTGAGATGTTTAAAAACGAAGATACTGGGCTGTTGCCTGTTGGGAAATTTTTGGCCGTAAGTAACACATCAAAATATATTATAGTCTCACGCCGCGTATGTTTGCAATAAACCCCAAAATTACAGAAAAGATTTTCACGCGGTTTTCAACAATAGACAGATTAATTCGTGATAAAGATCTTAGTGACTAATTTGTAAAATGTTTATGTAAATTGGTTGAAATATGACGATAACTGTTGACAAAGCCAGAAAAATCAAGTCACATTAACAGGATATTCATGGCGATACGAAGTTCATGAGATCATCTAGTAATCATAATAAATGTGATTTTTTAACAACCATTAAAGATAGATTTTGAAACATTCACTGACACAGTAAATACCAAATATTCAAAATAAAAAAAAAAAACAAGTTATCCTATAAAATATATGTTATCTTGTATTAAATTGTAATTTTTATCCAGGCAGGTTGTATGTGGCAGGTTATTTTTAATTTCGTGCTACCAAAATTATCAAATTATCCCTGACGCTACATAGTAATCCAGAACTATTGGTGATTGCTTGCTCAAAAGATAATAATTTTGGCCAACTTAATACAATTTACCTACGTAACGCAACGCTTGACGTAGTTTATATAAATATTCTTTGGATAATTTAGGTTCTATAACTGTAATTTACAGGCCTTGAGAACAACCGGTATTCGAAAGAACGATTCCCGTGTCAAAGAAGTTATGCATAATTTGTACAAGGTACACAAAGAATCCAATTTCGAAGGAGGTTCACCCGAAACTTTAAAACTGGACAGGAAGACATTCAAAGAAGTTATTGCACCGAATATTGTATTAATAACGAGGGCATTTCGCAGCCAGTTTGTAATACCAGATTTTCAAGATTTTGTGAAGGATATAGAAGAGATGTACTGGGCTGCGAAAAGTAATACAGATGGAAAAATCGCTAGTTACATTCCACAGCTTGCAAGAGCAAGTGCTGACAGCTGGGGTGTTAGTGTTTGTACAATCGACGGGCAGCGATTTTCAATTGGTACGTTTCATACTTGTATTCACTAGAAGTTTCCGATAATTTCCCTGTTCACTAATGTCAAATTGACTGAAAAGTACAAGCTTTTGGTTTTAACGTTTTAAAAGTTAACTCAAAAGTCTCAAAAGATATCGTTATGATATCTTAAGCTATGCTAAGTCGATGATCGTTTTTGCGAATATTTTACATTTTGTGAAAGAAATGATATTTCGATTTTTACAAAGTTATTGAGCACAAAATCTGTAAAAATTGTGGAGTAAACTTTTTATTGGATTAATCCATATAATTGAGAAACAAAAATAGAAAGATTTGGAAGTGTGGGTGGGGTCGACAACAGACAATAGCTTTTGGTTCGCTTCGAAACATTTCAAGATCCGGAGCCGATAGTATACCTTGAACACTGAACAAATTAGATGCATTACTGCTTATTTTGATTATGAATTCTATTATAATTTTAAATAGGTGACGTTTCGGTACCGTTTACTCTACAATCGTGCAGCAAACCACTCACATACGCTATGGCTCTTGAAACCCTAGGCCCCGATGTGGTCCATAAATATGTTGGCACAGAGCCCAGCGGACGAAACTTCAATGAACTCGTTCTGGACTACAATAGTACGTAAGCTTTATTATTATTTCACTTTTAATTACGACTTTTAAGTAATTTTCTAACAATTAATGAAGATTTTTTCACATAACTTTTGTTTTTAACATTATATTACAAATTTAAAACACAGATCCTACCTCGAAAATTTGCGATATAAAATGCGCAAATTAAACCACATACAATAAAATAAACATACGCATGTTAAACCACAATTTTCCGAGGTATTCAGAAACACGAAAATCATATGCGATTTCTTCACTTTTTAACCGGAACCTCTTTGATAGTAACAATAAACGTTGCTGCTTAAAAAGTTGTAAACTGCATGTAAGTGGCGTTTTACTGAATGGTTCGGATTTCAAAACTTGAAATAATGTGGTTTACCATAAATATGTTTTCGCAAATATTTTTGCCAGGGCCTCAGAATAAAGTACGAATTTATTACGAATAAATATTTAAAAATTACTTTTTGTAATATTATTTAATGAAATTTTGTCTCCGAATCATATCTAACAACTGTTTGAAAAAAAAAATACATAAAGATCAACGCTTCAGCCTTTTTTAAAGTTCTATATTTAAAAAATATAATGAAATAGTTCTTTTATGTTATAGGATCATTAATGGGGTGTCATTTTAAATTATTACTATGCTACTGGTTATGTTAGGCACGACATACATATAAGTGCAAAGTGAATACAACCACTAAAGTATCTTGGCTCACCCGGAAAAAGATATAGCGTAACGATATATTACTATTATTTGCTATATTTCAGTGAAACCCCACAATCCGATGATTAATGCCGGTGCAATTCTAGTATGCTCATTGCTAAAAACCTTGGATAAGCCTGAGATGACACTCGCTGAAAAGTTTGACTACGTTATGTCATTCTTCAGCCGCCTCGCTGGCAATGAAGTTTTAGGATTCAATAACGCCGTATTTTTATCGGAGCGCGAGGCCGCCGACCGTAATTACGCACTTGGATTCTACATGCGGGAACATAAATGCTATCCAGAAAAAACTAATTTCCGTGAATGTATGGATTTCTATTTTCAGGTAAATTGTAGTTTTATACTTTTCAACGACGATTAGAAATCAGAATGGCATGAAGTTATATAAGGCTTGTGTCTGACTGCACTAAGCCGGATGCAATTCGCGGCCATAGCAAAGGAGTATCAAACCCGCCTAGTGGTAGACTGACCTAGTGATAGAGTGTCTTTGAGTCAGCTAGCATACGCTTTTTTTTAACCTTTGTGGATAAACAGGTTGAGGACCCAACTGATGGTTAAGTGGTCACTGTCGACTATGAACAACTGCAATACGAAGAGCATTGCTATTACGCTGCTGACCAAAGTCATTGTTCACTGCTCTCTTAACACTAGAACTACGAACCGGTCAAAATGACCGGTTGCATCGTTTATTTATACCATTTCCTCTTATTTAATATTTTACGATAATGTCATGATTTTTATTAAATTTGTTTATAGAAAAATATTATAGATTATTTTGTTCATACGCTTTTAATTTTTCGACCGGTTGGTTGAAATAGGTATATGGTAAATCTTCGTAGTTCTAGTGTTAAAAAACCGAATGCCATAGCTCTGGGGAGAAACTGTACCAGGCAATACATTTTATAACACTAAAATTGACTACAAGCTATTCGTTATGTAGGTAAATATATTAAAAATACCTATATGTTACTGTCGACAATATGACCAGTAACCATAGATGAACAAAATGTAATCAGACAATTGATTAACGATTGCAAAATGAAATTTTATTTTCATTACGCTCTTATCATGATGAAAAATGTAAATTGTAATCGTAATCATTTTTCATTAATCTCATTACTTCACTCATCTATGCTTACTGGTCACATTGTCAATAGTGTAACATATATTTTTAATATCTATACCTACATTATGAATTAGCTAGCAATTTTAGACAGACATTGAATGCTATTTATAATTGATTACAGTATTGTTCTATGGAAGCGAACTGCGACATTATGTCTATTATGGCAGCGACTTTGGCCAATGGGGGCATCTGTCCAATAACAGATGAGAAAGTTTTACGACCAGACTCAGTACGAAACGTTTTATCCCTGATGCACAGTTGTGGAATGTATGACTACTCCGGACAATTCGCTTTCAAAGTGGGCCTCCCAGCTAAATCAGGGGTGTCTGGAGCTATGCTAATAGTTGTACCTAACGTTATGGGTATTTGTACGTGGTCTCCTCCACTAGACCCTTTGGGGAATAGTTGCCGAGGTCTGCAATTTTGTGATGTAAGTTGTTATCTTAAATATTTTTAGTTGTGTTGATAAATATACAAAAAAGCTTGTATGCCTATATTAAATACACTGCAAAAATGCAAAAAACACCTACATCAATTGATATATTACGATTTTTTATATTTTTTTGGCCCTTTTCACCATTATTTAACGTAATATAGAGATAAAATTGTATATGTGCCAATAATTAAGCTAGAAAATTAGTTAAACCTTCGATTTACTGTTATGTGACTTACTGTGATTTGATATTTATCGAAACAGATGTACTTTCAATTTTTTATTTCTATTTAAATATGTTTACGTATGAATTTTGGACTAGTCTTTTCAAATCAAGCGTTGTGTTTTGAAACTCAATGTTACCTAAGTTTTTTTTAATCACAAGAGTAATGTTTTTAAACTGGTGAACTTAAACAGGAGCTGATCAAGAGATTTAATTTCCATAAGTACGACAACATCCGTTACGCAAGCCACAAGAAGGATCCGCGGCGGTACAAGTTCGAGTCGACCGGTCTTAATATTGTAAATCTTCTGTTCTCTGCTGCCAGTGGTGACCTCAGTGCTTTAAGGAGGTATTTACAATTCTTTTGTGTGTTAATTAATATATGGATTATGCTATTATTATAAAAAGTTCTTTTTTATTCATTAGCACAATCAGCAATAAAGATAGTGCCCCAAATCTACTTCTACCTGCACCAGAAAGCACTCCAAAATAAGCTCTTTTAATATAACAAGTATTATAAAATGCAAATATTACGTATGTAATTAGGTACCGCTGGAGCATAGATACAATTCTACTTTATGCTTGTTTACCTAATATTAGATTCACGATGTAACATAATCCATTGATTCATTATTACTGGAACTTTATAATTCTGTTTCTTTGGTTTTGACATTGCTTACGCTTAAATGTAATATGTAAATAATATTACGCTGGATGCTTTCTAAACTACAGTCAGGCATTATTGATTACTATTATTTAATTTAATTTGACTGAAACCTCAGCAAGCTTTATATTCCTTAAGGCAATTACAACAGCTATTTATAATAAATATACTTGTTTTTTCAGACATCATCTTTCCGGAATGGATATGACCCTATCGGACTACGACGGGCGTACTGCTTTGCATTTAGCTGCAGCTGAAGGCCACTTGGCTTGTGTCGATTTTCTATTAGCGCAGTGCGCGGTTCCCCACGATCCTCGCGATCGCTGGGGCAGCCGGCCCCTCAACGAGGCTGAAACATTCGGACACACAGCCGTTGTACAGTATCTCAAAGATTGGGAACAAGCTCATCCGGAAAAGCGCGCTGAAGCTTCAAATTCAGCAATGGACGAGATACTTGTTGTCAAGCCAGACGCTGATGACGCCGTGAAGGACCCAAGTATACAAGAAATTGTCTCAAGAAATGGCGACAAAACACAATAACGCTGAATCTCAAACTTATCGTAGATATTATACGATCTCAATGTATTCGTCAAAAAGAAAGTAGCCACACATTTAAACACTTATTGTGTCAAATTTTAAAATATTTAAATGGTTGTTAGGTAAAAATTACTATTTAATGGTTGCATTTCAAAATATGTATAACTCTTTCTATAATATGATTATAAATGCTTTTAATACTTTTAATGACAGTTTATAATAAATAGATCAGAATTAATATAAATACCTAATAGGGACAAAAATTACAGGAATTTGTTTTGGTAATTTAGTCACTAGGTGACAAGTGGAAAAAGTAAAGGCATTGGGAGGCAATGAGAGGCCAGTCATAAAGATTAAGGTATGTCAAAATTATGATAATGAGAAATGATTAATGAAAATATTGTTAAGATTACTGTAGTGTAAAAATACTGTGATGTTGGATAATATCATATGAAGGGTGATGGAAAAAGACATTGCGGTAGTACCAAAGAGTGATTATTATGAATATGTAATGAGTACCTAATGTATTAGTAGATGTATAGTTATAATTATCAATAACATTATGTTTTAATTTAAGATATTTACGTACTTCACAAGCAAAACATCAGTAAGCAGCAATATTTTTTATCAATCTTGATATTTCGTCTATTTATTTGGTATTAAAAATTGATATGACAAATTATGTACCTAAACTGCCTTATATCGATTTGTTTTTTATTGTAAAAAATAAATTTATACGTTATAATAATATATTTGTTAATTTTTTTGTTGCATGTCTATTACATTCTTATAACAGGAATTTAACCTCAGGTGGATTTAGAGTAAATCTGTTAAATATAATAAACCTATAAGTTTACAAATGAAATGTTATATTTTAGCTGGATAGGTTTGACATATATATTGATATAACAATTTAAAAAAATCTCTGTTTTTTGTACTGATGTTTCTTTACACTTTAGATACATTTACACACTCAGCTTAGAGTTAATTACTTTTTTACACTGTTATTAATTAACATTCCATATTTTGTGCTCTGAAAAATTATAATTATAAATATTAATGGATAACATGTTCCATTTTAAATTATTTCAATATATTTCTATTAATTGGAATGTTATTTATTACCTGCAAATATTTATTAGGAATACTAATTGGAATATTAGAAATTAACAATATACATATACCAAAGAAATACATGCTTACACAATTAAAGACAATAAATAGATGTATAACATTAATTTGATAGCATAAGAACATATTCCATGTTTTATAAATGTTGTCTGTGTATTAATGTCAATTAAACTGTTGTTAAAAACAAAATACTGATGTGTGATTATTTTATCTGGAGGCTAGTTAATTTATTGAATGAGTTCAAATAATAGCAATAAACATCCAGATCCTTAATCATGAAACTTAAAACAGTTATAAGATAAATATGGAATTATTATACAATGGATCATATCCAAGTTTCAATAAATGAGAACAATGCAACAAAGCATTGCCAAGAATTAGACGCTTCCTTATTGGTTTTTAATAACCTCGGTGATCTTATAAATATTGGATTTACTATTACTTAGTTACTTTAAAATTTTACAAGTGTTAATTTTAAAAAATAAATATTTTTAAGAATAAAGAGCCTGTTGTGTTACAGACGTATAATGACATATTCTCACACTATTAAAGACAAATTAAGTAGGAACAAAATTGCAGTTCTCTTAAATGTTCCTGATGAACTATTTACTGTTAAACAAGAAGCTTACGAGCATGATAGTTGTAGTCAGAAAAGTGAGATTATTCAAATGCGTTTAAAAAGGCTCAAGATTAGTAGCATAGTGGTGGTCAGACTGTTGCAGTTGACCATAAGTTATATGAATCTTTGATATGCCACTGATACAGCATGCCAGCAGTTAATGTAAGTTTTTTTTTTGTAGCACGGAGAGGAATCCTGCATAGGAACACCAGTGCCACTGTGAGGGCAAATATGCCAGTGTATCAGACTACTATGACTAAAAACCCCTGAGGTGTCCTTCTAATAACTCTAACCAGGCCTTCCAGGTTCTTCCAGAAACCAAAACAGTCTTGTTAAGGCTTTCTTTCTTGGAATGGGTGGGCGCAAAGTACCTACACCTCTGGAACCTTCCACAGAAGATGCGCCGGAGATTGTGCGTCTGGGCAGCAGACTCATTCTACTATAAGTCTTCTGCCCGGAATTCATATAAGCCTATATTAACCAGAAACAACAAATAGAGGGGTGAAAGGCTATTTGATTTAAGCGACATTTATGGTCATATAGTGTATGTATATATGTTTTCGGAATCAGCGTTTTCAATGATTCCAAAAAAAATGTATATTACTATATCACCAAAAAATGTCGCTTAACACGTTCCCGCCGGCGACTGAATTCGCTGTCTTCAGCATCTGACGGCTCTGTAAAATCAAATTTGTCTCATCGGTCGGCGTCGTTTGCACGTAATCACATATCTCTCATTAAGTGTTTGGGAGGACTATGCCTGCGTTCATTTGCAAATTTTTTTCTTTTTATTAGAAAAAAATACAAATAATTTAATTTGTATTTTTTTCTTTCATTGTACCATTAATGGTACATACCGGTGGGAATGTGTTAAACCAAATAGACTTTCACCCCTGGGTATGAAAACATATCTAGTAGATTAGTATAAATTTCTAGTATCAGGATATTATGCAAGTAAATAACAGAATGATGTAATACAAACAGAAATAACAGTAAACTTTAATATTCATGACCAAACACAACTATCCTATAGTTCAATTAACATCACAATCTGAGTTCATTTTGCAGTCAATTCAAATTTATAGCTGGCCTTGTTGGAGATGAAACTAGGCCTAAAAGCTTGCAGTCAGCTTCCAAAAGAGTTAAATCTGTGCTTGATCCAAGAAATCTGGAGGATAATTCTAAATCATTGATTTGCAATCTAACTCTTGCGCCTCTTACATATTCATCACCCTTGTTTGTCGGTCTTGTGCATACACAGTGAAATTTCCATCCGAAATCAATGTATAAGTCATCTTCTACTATATGGAAAATTTTGCCAATGACAACTTTTCCCACTGGATCTCCCAACTACAACAGATAGCAAATTCATGGGGTTGGCTTTAGATAAAGTCCACAAGACAATAGGTTATGTTTCCTTATACCATATTATATTTTATTATGTTACTGTGATAGTTAAGTAGGTCAGGGACCTTTATCCACATGCAGAATCGCTACTGATTGCAAGTACAAATCCTGGCAAACACCTGATTTAGGCAGTGACGTGCAAAGGATATTTGGATAGGGTAAGCAGAATTCGCGTAATTAATTTGAATATTATATATGATAGTAAATATTATATTATTTTCATAGGAAAGATAGATAGCATGAATATAAAATAGATATGAATAAAAATGGTTCCTTTTTTTGTCTCACTTTAAGCAATTTATTTTAAACTTATTTATCATAAGGGTATGCATTGCTTGCATGCATGTATGGAATGAATGCCACTTGATTTAGGCACCACTTGCAAGGCAGGTAAAACATAAGGAAACCTGCATGCTATCTTACAGAAATATCATGTTCAAGTGCCCTGAGAAAGGCACTTAGTAGCAGTATTTGTCACATTGAGTACACACATTGGCGTAAAGTGGATATGTATCTCTGTTCACATTGAAACGGATATAACATGACAATGTATTATTTTCACACCATATTTTAATAAGCATGCAGAAAGTTCAGATGCAAGCTTAAACGGTTATGTTAAGTTTGGCTATTAGTAAAAAAACTGCACTAGTTATGGTGGTAACATTTACCAACTTTCACCATTAACAGTACAGTAACAGTTGGCACCATACTCTACCGACCTGATTAACACTAGGTTTACGGACGTTTCTTATATACCTATCTCTACGGCACCCGTCATGGTGACGGGTGAATATAAAAACGTACTTTTTTTTAAAAAAATAAAGTTATTTATTCATGTTAACTCTAAATTATACAATATTCCTTTACCCCTAAACATGTCTTCACGTTTAAATAAAGTATCGAGAAATAGAAAGACTTTTTGGCATTTAACAAGCCTGGCTGTTACTTCGGATATCAACGCAAAATTTATTTGTTTGTTATCTTTCGTATTGTAGGCTTTTTTTATTGAAGCGTAGGAATCTTACAACCTTTGTAAATTAATCTCTGCTTATTGTATTCCTGAAAAAAGGGGAGCCCCATTTTTTTGACCATAGATAGGAAGCTTTCAATGATCTCGTCCTATTATTCTCAGAGTTAGAGCTAGTAAAAATACACATTTTCTTGCTCCGACGGACTGTAAATAAATTCTCCTCTTCTCTATCTGAAGATAATTCTGTCTATCCACTTCCAACAGAATGTGTACTTTCATTTTTGGGCTTACGTTCACCTAATTCACATTCATTTCCTTCGGAGATATCTTTAGAACAATTCTCATGGATGTTGAGATTTTTATCCGATATCTTATTACATACATCTTGGATTTACGTGTGATTAATAGAAAAGAGAGAATTGGTCAATATAAATACTGTGCTGTAATTCCATTACCCCATTATAAATATCTGCAATAAGCGGAGATTCTCTACAAGAACTAAAAATTTTTTGACTGTCTTTCTGAAACGTTCGTATACTGTAAATACAACATTCGTTCTGAAGATCTTTTCTTATTCATGAGTTCTTTTCAGCGAAAATAAATAACAGTTTCGTAGCAGACCAAAATAATCAGTCAGGTAATACGACCCACTACATTTTACATTATTGAAGTTCTTTTGAGATAATTAATTGTAAAGGGAGCATATAAGAACATTGCTTTCACTCTTGTATTTCCTATTGAATGAATAATGTAACGAATATTATCGATATAAGCGTACCCGTCAATTTGACCGCTCCCGTAGAGATAGGTATACCACATATAAATCTCAAAAAGAAGACTTGGGACAAAAAGTCAAGAGTGTGTAAATTCTTTGGAAGAAGTGATTAATTTACGATGCAAAACGGTTGAAATCGATCAAGAAGTTTTCGAGATATTTCATTGCAAAGTTTGAATTCCGTCAAATTGACGGGTTCCGTAAATCTAGTGTTAACTTAGATTATAAGGTCACGTATATGCTTAACCTTTAAATTTTACAAGAATAAACCATAAATGTTTATAAAAATACTTACATCCATTAACTTAGAATTTCGTAGAAGTGAAGAAAAAGAATAATTAATGTCAGCGTCTTGTGTTTCTATTAATTCAGACTGCTTTTTATATGCTTCAGCGAAGCCGCTTACTTTATCAGATGTCGTATCTATATCCTTGTTTAGTTCTGTATTAGAAATCTCATTTTTATCAGAAAATTTTCGCATATTACTCGATTCCATTGGGAAAAATAGCCTGCTAACACTTTGAACAGACTTCATATTTCGTAATGGTATCCTGATAGCGAACATGGTAAATGATTTATCTTCAGTAGAAATATTTTTAAATTAGCTATTAAGCTATGTATTTATTATTAATTAAAAATAACATAGAGTCACGTTAAACATTCCCTCAATTTATTTCTATTGCCTTACTAATCACTTAAATATCCCAATAAATTTTTTTTACAATACTCTTAAAATTCCTGAATGTTAAATTGCTTCCTATGGTTTGGTAATATATACCAATATACCTATAGAATCGAAATTACTTTTTTTATAAATAATAATAATACAATGTCACGTTATGTCTCTTACGAAGTGAGGAGAGGTAAACCAGTGGCTGTATCCACTTAATACTTATACGTCGTGCGTAACGTAATTAGTTAGTAACGCAGGTGATCGGTCTTCTCAGGGGACTTACACATGATATTCTTTTAGATGTCATGTGCGAGTTTCCTCACGGTATTTTCTTTCATCGGTGAGCATGTGATACCTAAATCCGTATATAATTTGTAAAACCCAAAGTTACGTGCTGCGAACCTGTGACTATTCGAGTTGTACGCATGCAAGCCTGTCTATTATCGACTACACTGTGTTATAATTACTTCTTTAAAAGTGTAAATTGTCAGGTGTTCATTATTTTGTTACAGAAGATGATCAACATCTTCAAAGTTTACTACAAGTATTAGAAAATGATAAGTGTAATATCTTACATTAGTTTCCAGAGATATTTTCTACTATGTAGGCATACCTTATTGTTTGTGATTAGATTTGTTCGAAAGAATGAGTAATGCTAAATTAATTTATTATGTGTACGATTTTATTGCAAGAATAGTCAATAATTCAATAAAATATCTGTACTGTATCCACCTCTTTTCTAATATGTATTACTTTTATGTTTATTCTTATTTTCAAATTGACTTGTCTTAAGTATTTTCATATTAATCTATACAAAGTTTTATGGTGAATAAAACCATTTATTCCTAAATTAATAATGTAATTTATATAGAACAGTACCGAATGAACTAATATTATTACGAATATGAAAAAACTACATTATGAAAATCAAAATCATTTATAAAATACAAATTAACATAATGTAAAATATTATATCTATATCATTATTTTGATGAAATGTCCGTGTTATAATCAGAGATGGGCAAATTGTAATTGATTAATGATGAATGATTACAAAATGTAGTCGTAATTTTAATTTTCTTGCTCTGTAATCATGATTAAATCTCTCTAAAACATTAAGAAATGATAAACGTGTATACAATCTGGGATTTTGTAGTGTTTAAAACATAAATGAGCAAAATTCAGTAATTTTTACGGTAAAAAACGTAAAATGAAATCATTAATCATTTTTATTAATCTGATTACATTTTGCCCATCTATGGTTATAATCTCCAGTAGTATTACAATTTGACACAAATATAAAGTATTGCTGGTATTTGGTCATTATCACAATATACATAATGGAAAATTCATTAAAATATTATATTTCTTATTTACATTTATAACTCCTACAATTTAGGTACAAAGAAGTAAGTTGGCATCACTATCATTTAATTTTTTTTATTACTCTTAACAAAATTACAAAGATCAATACCCATACAGAAGCAGAGATGGGCAAAATGTAATCTGATTAATGATGAACGATTACAAAATGTAGTCGTAATATTAATTTTCTTGCTCTGTAATCATGATTAAATACATTTAAACCATTAAGAAATCATAAATGTATATACAATCTGGGATTTTGTAGTGTTTAAAACATAAATGAGCAAAATGCAGTCATATTAATGGTAAAAAACGTAAAATGTAATCGTTAATCATTTGCATTAATCTGATTACATTTTGCCCATCTATGTACAGAAGTATGTTGTATAAATATGTTTCTTGGGCATAATTTAATTTTGATAATATTACGATTTATAATCAGAATAGTTGTCATATATAATAATAAAAGAATTATTATTTGAACATTATACTGTAAGGTGGCAGTATAGTTGCCTAAACGTTTCCTTTATTTCTATTAAACACTAAAAAATAAATAGAATCAAAAACAACTTTTTAATTGTTGATCATATTTAATCTACAAAGAGTCCGTTCATGGTGCTGATAAAAGCGATAATTTTTACATTGCTTCCACTTTCAGTTATTTACAACTTGTATAGGGAAGTTATAGTAAATATGTTGAAATAGCTAAAAATGTACCTTCTACAAAAAATTTTACATTTGATGTTAGATATTTTATTTCAATTGTGAATTTTGCTCGTTATTCTCCTATTTTTCAGGATAACTTAATACGTAAAACATATTTTTTACTACGTTAGGAAAAATAAAAGCACGAAATGAAACTGTTCTTTTCTTTTTTGTTTAATGGCTATAGTTCAACTGTTCTCAAACTAATAACATTTAAAATCATAGAATGACATCAAATTCTCACCAATTGACGCTGTTTAAGATTGAAGCTATTTTCTCCATCGTTGAAGTTTCATAAGCGATTTCACATTTATTATCGGCAAGTTTGATGACGTCATAAATCTCCATGAACATTGTTATTTTCGCCAGTGGCGAAAATGTCTGGTTCCCTGAACATGTGTATTGTATGTCAATTCTACCAAAATGTAAAAAAAAATACATACGACACACGGTTTTTTAATAATTTCGAGTGTTATTTTAGCACGCTAATGTGATTGACTAATAAAAACTGCAAAATGACCGAGGATCAAGATCCTAAAGACACGCAGTCCGATTCAAGTGTCAAAACTTTCATCAACAAAAATAAAGACAAGAAGACGAAAGCACAACGTCCTTTGACAAAAGTGATGAATATAATAAAAGTAGAACAGTTGTTTTAGTTTATATTGTACTAATATTATAATATTACCGCTTACAGATAATCCTTCGGCGTCTGCCACCGACTATGACAGAAGAATCTTTTTTGGATCAAGTATCACCAATACCAGAACATGACCATTTCTATTTTGCCAAACCTGACTCTTCCTTGGGCAATAATGTATATTCAAGAGCTTATATAAACTTCGTTAATGTGGAAGACATATATTTGTTCAGAGATAAATTTGATGGATATGTGTTCTTGGATGAAAAAGGTAGTATTATTTATTTTTACTGAAGCACATGCTGCACATGCAATTTGTACATACTAATTTTTGTATACATTTTAATTAGTGATAGTTAAGTTTAGTTAGGTTGTTATAAATATTTCTACTATAATTGGGGAAATATATCTGGTTTTGCACAAAAACAAATATCCTAATTTTGTGCTTTTTTAAAATACCTATGCATAAAATGTAGGCGAATTAACCGAATTTTTCGTTTTTTGTTCTTTATTTTTTCATATTTTTACTAAATTTTGTTTTTTTTTTTATTTATTATCTTTTACTTTTTGCTCATTTTTTGGCAATATGATTTTAAATTGCAAACAATCATAAAATTACACATATAACATCATTTATTTTAAAAATTGCAATTTTTTAGAAGCCTTAAATAAAAAAAAAAAAACTTAGCACAACCAGAAGAATTTTCTTTTTGGTTCAACATGAAAGCCACATGGAAAAAGAAAGTATTTATAATTACAAAAGCTTAAAATATGGAAAATATGTCTTATTTTTAGGGTAAATCTTAATTTGCTATAATAATTAATATAGAACTATTTATATGTAGTTAAACAAAAAAATATACATACTCTCAATCTTATCTCGGTTCTAAAACAAAGTATAATAGTGGAATGCTTTAATGTAGCTGTGAAAAATGGTGAATTCATTGAATTTGTCTATAAAAATAAGTTACTAATTATTGTTGTTTTAGAGTGGATGGAAAAGATGAAACAATATTAATTATATACATTAAAATTTTAAAAATGTGTTGACTTATTTCAGGTTTAGAGTATGTGGGTATTGTAGAATATGCCCCATTCCAAAGAATACCCAAAAAGAAGAAAAAGAGAGATCCTAAATGTGGTACAATAGAAAGTGATCCTGTTTATCAGGACTTTATAGAAAATCTTAACAAAGACCCTGACACAGAGAATCAACCTAAACTTGAATACTCATATCCAGTTAATGATAGTAAGTACATTCAACTATCCTCTCCTGATCTATCCTCAGTTCAATCCCTCTCTCCTCTCCCCTCCTCTCTCCCATCTTTTCTACCTTCCTCTCCTCCCTGCTTACCCTTCCTCTACCTCACCCTTTCATTACATAAACATTAAGTGTGTTTATACCAATCTCTGGATACAAGAAATATTTAAGCATGAAATACAGCAAATTGTAATGATGTGGAGTGATATTGGGCTAGGATGACATTAATTACATAGAACACCACAGCAGGAAAGGAGTGAGATCATAGCAAATCCTACACTGCTAAATCTACTGTAGTCTGGTTCCAATCTACTTTGGTCTGGTACTTTTCATCAGGCGATTGAAGGTTAGGTGCAAGACCTATTTGCCTTTTTTCACATTAAAAATGATGTACTGTAATCACTTTACATAGCTAGTATAAATTTTATGTATATATTATACATAAATTAATATTTTAATACTTTTAAATATTCCATAAAAATTAACTTGAGTTTACTGAAATGGATGATGCCTTTAGTAGTAAGACTGATGACATGACACAGTGCAACCAAGGCGAGATGTGAACAGTTAGTTATCAACTTTGTCATATACCTCTGATTATGGGTACAATAAAATATCAAATATGATGTGATTTACAAAAAAAGTCATGAATGTACTCATACAATTCTAAAGGCCTTAATCTAAAATTTGTTTAACAAAGCATAATCTGATGTTATTTATAATGAACTAATTATTTTAGGTAATGAGAAAAAGGTACAATCAACACCTTTGTTGGAATATTTAGCTGCACGTAAACAGGATAAAAGAAGTAGAGATGAGCGTCGCCGGCGTGAAAATGATAAGAGAAAGATGAGAATTGAAAGAAAACCTAAAGATATGTCAATTAAGGTAAGAAATAATCATTTTCACATAAAAAATGTTTATACTAATAATGTTGTAAAGTGAGATGAAGAAAGAAAAATTTATTAACTTGGCATTTAACATAATATACAAGGTTAAGTTGATTAAAATAGAAAAAAACAAAAGTAAATATCCTGTGCTGTAATACTGCACCAAAGAAAAGTCAGCTCAGCAAACTCTAGGTAACTAGCTGAGCCACCCAGGGCTGATTTTCAATTGTTGACTCCCGTTTGTTATGTAAATATGCAGAAAACAGAGAGGAAGGACATAATAGAGTTAAAATACACAGCTCTAAAGACTATTTAAAAGCGATAAGGCTAAAAGGGGTATATAAAAAGAGAAATATGCTGCAATAATTGAAATAAATTAAACTAGCATGTTTTTTTAGAAAATTAAAATAATAAAACATTTAATAATAATTTTGAAATATAAATCAGTGTTACAAGTGTTTATTGATCAAAGAGAACTTACTGATGTTAATTTCCTAAACTCATCGCATGTTTGAGCAGCTCTCACAGGTCTCAGTCAAATCAAAATTCCAAAATGCATGATTCATAACACTTACAGTTTGATACATCTTAAGAATTAATCTGAGCCACTTTCATTTACTAGATAATATAGCTACTTGATTAAAATGGTACATTCTATTGGATGTTGTCTCTTATGATGAAGTAATATACACATATTAGTGAAGATTAAGAAGCTTAAGAAATTAAATTTTTCTTATTATATGCAATATAGTATTTGAAAAACTGTTATATAATTAGACAGGTTTTATTAAATGTTTGGCACTTTATGAGATTACTTTATTACTGTAGATATCTGAAGAAATATCAGAAGATGAAGATTTAAACTATAGTTCTGATAATTATGAACATAAAAATGCCAACCATAACTTTTGGTTCAAAGAACAAAAAATATACCACAAAACCAAAGTTAATTCTACTGTTGCCAAAGTGGATTTAAGGAATACCCATGGCTCTGATGAATTTTTTAGCACTGATTCTGATTGGGATAGTCATTTCCCAGCATTGTGTATGAAAACTCATAATACATTTACACTAACATCTGGAAAATTTTGCGATAAGATCCAAGATGGTAGTCAAAAAAGTGGGGGAGATACAAAGGTTTTAAGTTTATTAATTGAAACCACTTGTTCAATTTTAATTATTTCATTTCATTTTGAATATCGCATTCATCCATTGCATTTTTAGTTATAATAGATAAAAAAATTTATAATGACTTAAGTTATAATTTAGACAATTAATTCGATATAATAAACATTTTATTTAGTATTTTTAGGTAAATTAAAATATGAAGGTAATTAGATATGTATAGAAAAGATTGAAGTATGATATAGAAATTTGTAATAAATATTTATTATATATTTAGCATAAAGATGTGTTTAATTTATATAATAAAATAGAATAAAATAATTGCAGGAAGAAGATAATACCGATATTGAGGTTAAAAGAATAAAACCGAGAGAATGGGAAAAAGAAAAAACATCAGAACCGAAAGATGATCAAGTAAAATATGATAATCAGGATGGATCTATTTTTGAATCCAAAAACTATAGAGATCAAAGGAAAGTCGGATTAAATCTAGTAGACAAAAGAAAGAAGATGGATAATGAAAAAAAAGATAGTAAAGAGGATGAACAAGGTGACGATTATGATAGTTTTAGAAAAGACAAGAGGGATAAAATTAAGGAATCTCCGCGTGAACTCAAAAGTAAAAAATACAGTGACACGAGAAAAGAAAGAATCAAGCAAAATGAATTTGGAAAGTCTGAAAGACAATCAGTAATAAGTAAAATTATCTCATCGGAAAATAAAGGCAAACCACTAAATGACGATATTAAACCTTTTACACAACTGCCACAAGTAAAAACTGATGATTTAACTAAAATTATTGATGGTATGGAAAAAAAAGTTAAAATAGAAGATAAACAGCCAAAACCCCAAAATAAAGAAACAAATGATAATCTTGTTGAAAACGAAAGTGATAATCTTTCACGAACGAGAATAAACAGTCTGGATTCAGAAGTGTCGGTAAACGAGGAATGTGTGTTAACCAGACAGAAATCACTCGATGAGCGTAGTAAATCTACTGATAGAGAAGGCTCTGAAGAGAAAGATAAAAATGACAGTGCAGAACGTCGAGCGGAAAGGAGAATTAGAAACAAGGTAATGTAACTATTGTTTGAAGGTTTTAAAATAATGAACATATGGTTTTAAGGCCTTTTCATGTTTCTTTAGTAGTGACATGCATCCAATAGAAACATAAAAAGCATTACCTTGTTGTACTTAGACATTTAATGAATATCATGACTTAAACTAATAATTACTTGATTCAGAGTCTAAGAATCTAAATTGGACAAAATTTAAATTAATATATACATAAAATTTTCAAGTATAATAGATAATGTTTTATATGCTTTCATAGGATGTACGTCTTTGTTCTCTAGTAACCGTTTGAGTGCAGTCGAATTTTTTTATATAGATGCTAAAAGTTCAGAATGAATTGCGTAGGTTTTTTTTGGAAACAATTAAAATAGTTATAATTAGCAGTAATTAATTTTTAACAAATAATTTTGATCCCATACTCACTTTCTATCCACGATATCGAAAACCGATCGACTTAATGCAAAAATCGGACTAATATGTGATCGATTCTGCGTCGTTCCTTAATTATTTTTATGGAATACTTAGCAGACCTTTGACCTGGCGAGTTTCGTACCACCCATCAATCAATGAATGTTATCTTCAACTTTTATCTAAACCTACACCCACTCTCCCACTTGCCACACTCTATCCTCTATTCCTCACTCTACCCTCCTCTTCCCGCTCTACCTTCCCCCTTCTAAGTGCTTATTTACATTATATCAATCCTATATTAAAAAAAAACATTTTAATATCCCTTACCTAAAAAAAATTATATAATTTTTCTTAGTAAGTTGCACCCCCTATTTTAACCTCTTCAAGTTTCGTTTTTTGTTACAAACGCTAGCCCAGTCTACCTATAAACGAAACATACACAGTATCGAATTTATTATAGGAAGTAGGATTGTGAAATAATCTGTTCTGTGCTTTCACCTTGACTATGGTTATGGGAAATTACACATTAAAATTTACGTTTTTCAAGTCATAATCGCGATTAATTTACGTAAAGAATAGTACGCAGCATATAATGATGATCGTTGACATTTATAATTTTAAAATACTTAAGTTTTATGATTATAAATAACAAAATTTATTTGCAGGATCGTCCAAGCCTCGTAATTTATCAGCCCGGTATGGGGAAGTTCAGTAAACAGCGTCTTGCTAAGGAAAAGGAAACACAACCTCTGACCACAGCGAGGGCAGTGAATGACAGCGAGAAAAAAGATACCTGAAATAGACAACACTTAAAGCGATACTTGGATAACATTCAACGGAATAACCCTGAAGCTGGCATTCAACACACGTCAACGAGGACTGTAGAAGAAGACGTTTGAATGTGCCAACTGAAGGAATCATTGCTCGTGTACACTCAATGCTGTTTTTTTTTATATGTAATTCATTATGACTGAGTTAAAACTTTTTAATATTTAAAAAAATCAATACAGAATTTTATTGCCTTTCATATTTTTAGCTTGTTACCATTTAGTTCGGTTTGTTAATTTCATTTAAATATAATTCTTTTTAAAGTGGGTTTTATGGATTTTTATTTACTTATTTCTAAAACTATTTTTTAATACAAATTAAACTCAGTTTTATAAAATAATTACAAATAATATATTTACTATCACAGTGATTTTAAATAAAAAGAACTTTAGTAAACATACACTATGTATACAATATTACAGTGAAAAAGTAAAAATACAATTGTTTCTTAAAGATAAAAATTGTATCTTTGGCAATATGATTAATAAATGTTTACATGTTGTGTAATAGTAACTACTGTCTTAATAGCATGACTTATTTATAAGCTGTAAGACTACAATAAATCTTAATATAGATAAGCTAAACCTATTTATTTCAGTCAGTCTGCCTCTTTAAACCCTTTTATTTGGTGTATTAGTTAAGTTTTACAAATTATTATGAATAGTTTAATATACTATTTCAAAAAGTATTTTTGATTATGAGAAAACGCTTTGGTGAATATTAACTTACATAATATTAATTTACTACAATATTTCCCGTGATATTTTTATCTAGTCATTTGCTTATCTAAACGAAGCATATCTCAATACTTTATTATTTATATCTTTCAAATGTTGATGGATCTGCCAAAAGGATTTCATTCACATTTTACGTAATATTTAGAAGACATTTTTTTATCATAAGTTTATAATTTAAGCGGTCTCCTAACCGCCCGATTCGATCCTACAAATTGGATAATTTGCAGTTCTGTGGAACGTACAATATTATGAATGTAAATCTGATATCTGGCGGCCAACACATTATAATCTAAAGACCAGTTCTTATATTTTAAAATGTTCAATTTATAATTGGAGTATATTTTTAGTGTAACCAAAATCGCAATTGGTAACTCTCTTAACCAAATACATCATCAAAATATTTTAGTTTTACAGAGAGATAACCAAAAGTCAATCTTTTACCAATTATAGTTAATAATCTAATTTTAATTGGCTGATATTATTAATATTTTAAAGCTATACTAAACATCTACCGAATTTTATGTTACGAGAATACCGTTTTTAGTCAATTTGGAATATATTTTAATATGCATGTTTTTTATTTCGCAGAATCGTTTAATTACGAGAATTGGTCCTTTAAAATCAAAATCCCATCTTCCTGTCAAAAAAAAAAACAAATACCACAAAGAGACTCCACTGACGAAATGCGTTATTTACATTTAATAAATGAGATTTTAATAGTAAAAATATAAATTGGTTTGATTAGACATATAACGAGTTCTTTCAAAAAACTGATGCATAAGTAAAATTATTTTTGATTTTTCATGAGACGTAGTTAAGCAGAACTGCCGAAGCTGTTGGATCGGTATGGTGTGGTGGTGTTGTCTTTTTTAGTTTCTCTGCTTTAGCTTTTATTCGAGCAGCGTTATGTCTGTGCATTACATATAACAGGAGAATAAATCCGACGAGAAACCCTGCGAGTCCACCGCCTATTGTTAACCACGTGCGCCTGGATGCCTTTATGTTTTGCACCTGTGAAATTTATATTTCTGTCAATGTATAACTATGATCGTGAATTATATTTCAAAAGAAATATAAAGAAACAATGATTCTCAGTTTTTTTACCGAATTCATTGAAAATATGTACGTCATATAAACGATAAGGTCAGAAAATTATTTATTAGATTAGTTTTTCCCAACCTAAAGTCTGCGGACCTCTGGCGGTCCTTGATTGTATCGCAGCAGGTCCGCGGAATAAGCCGAAAATTACGAAAGCATAGTGACAGATACTAGGGCATTAAATGCCTAATGTATGAAACTTACTATATGTGCCATCTACTATATTTAACCTCTTTTAGTTTCAGGATGGAATGAGGCATCAAATCAAAGATATGTGGTTGGCTTTTACCCACAAAGCAAGAATAGTCCTGTGTGGGAATTCCGAATAAATTTTAATTTAAAGGTTCGCGAATCTTGGTAAGTAGATTCTAGTGGGTTTGTATTATGGTAGTGGCTTTAGAGCGGTCTATCCTTGAAGATAAGGAAAAACAGTATTAAATAAAAGTTAAAAAATTGTAACTGCGCATCATTCTCGTTCAATATTAGTAGGTACTTAGGTAGGTGTATCAATAATTATAATATTGCCATATTCTTTTGACCAAGGGAGAAATTAATATTCCAGGGCAATATATCGCTTCCGTAATAATTAGTTTATATACGTATAAAATCAGCATCATATAACAAAGAAATTTTGCCATAACAAGTGAATGGATAGTTGAGCAAGCGCGGTCCATTATTGCTCTTATCATTACTTTCCTTCAGGTGAGATAGAGACAAAATTTATATCTATTATTAATAAAAAATAGGTATATATAAAAATATACATAAATACCTGCAAGTATTCAGTTTTACACCTGTTATAAGTGGCATTGTAGGCTTCAGTATTGTTGACACTCGGACAGTTTTCATATTCTGCGAAAATGTTTGTTATTTAGTGCATTTTCGGCAATACCTTTTACAAAATCATTTGAATAGATCCATTGCTCACCTTTAGAATTAAGCCGATCGTAGTTAGCCAGTTGAAAAAATATTTTCTTTTTTTGAAACCACCATATTGTAGGTTTCAGATCACACAATTTTAAATAATCTATTGATTCCGTCAAATCAACATTGGCCAGGTTACACATGTGGGCGAAATGATTTGCATTTAATTTCACAAGAGAATTATAAGATATGTTATAAAACGCTAGTTGGGGAAGGTTTCCCCAGTTTGGCAGTTCTTGTATTTTGCAATCTGATAAATCGAATAGTTCTAATGGAGCCTTTACAGGTTTGGTGATATAATTTAAACTTTTGAGTAAGGGATTACTTCTGAGATATAGCTTTCTTAGAGAAGGAAGTTGTAGAATTGAGTTCGGAATTTCCAATATTACATTATTGGAAAGATCAAGTGTTATAAGATTAGTGAGACTCGTAAAAGCATCATCGTCTATCTGATATATTTTATTTTCAGCTAAATATAAAAATTTTAGGCTCGTGTAACTAGATAAAGTGTCTCTATCAAGCTCCCGCAATCTATTGTCACTGAAGTCGAGGATCTGAAATGAAAAAAAAAAACGCTGTGAATTATACAAATATTTCTTGTTAATTAAAAAAAAAACACATATAAGATACAGGTACGATTTAGCCATAAGTACAAATTAACTTAGTTTTCCTTTTGTTTATTTATTTTATGATACATTTTCAAGAAACTATTTTAGTAACATTAGTTAAATTAAATTTGTAATATTATACAGGTGAATTTATAAACGAGGGAGATATTTCAGGACACAATAATATGTACTTTCTTGCAACTAATAAACATGTAAATAAACTATATTCCCTAACAAATCATTAAGAAAATTTTATTAACAAATAAGAAGTGTTCCGTAAGAAGTGTGGACACCGTAGCGCGTGTGGTGCACGATTCATTGGTAAATAGATAAAAAGTCCTTTTAAGTAATTTTAGGTAATTAGGTATTCCCTTTCCCTTCGCCTTGTATCTTGGCTTAAGACAGGCAAAACACCTTCTTAATAATGAGTTATTATTCATTCATTCATATGTGTAATTGTCTCTTAATATGTTGACCATAATTTGCTATGTTTTATTGGATATATTAAGATATCACTATTTTTTACATATTTGGAAGTTTAACCGAATGCTGAATATCCTTTCTGAATATCTCCCTTGTCTATAAAATCACTGTGTATAATCATAGTTACCTCTATTCCAGTTCTAAGCTTAGGGATTTTCGAAAGTCCTAGGCCCCCGCATTGTGCACCGTACATATCGAAAGCATAGTCATAGGTGCAGTGCGTCGGTCTGGAAGCCAATACCTCTATGTCTGTTAACTCTTTACCCCAAGTGGAAGATAATATTAAAATCGTCAAGCTTAACAGCGTGTGGTGTATTCTGAAACAGACAAAATTAATATTAGTTTTAAATTTGATTTTACAGGTACAAGTAGTGATTGGCTAAACGTAACAATCACCGTCGTAATTCCGGCCTAATATGTAACGACCTAGATATTTAACTGGATATGTATACACAAAGAAATTTCTTATGCATTATTTCTGACAACTATCTCGGACATATTTGTACGTTAATAATAATGAAATGATCAATAAGGTCTTTGTGTTCGCTTGGTCATCAAGGGTCATGAGGTCAGAGTCAATTGCTATGCTCAAGCGTATATATAAGTTCCTACCTATCTAGGTACTCACTAGTTGCTTACTACATTTCTTATTAATAGAAGTTATTATGTTAACAATCTCAGTTTTCGGTAGTACGACGTTTCTAATTTCTGAATATTTCATACCTAAAAGACTACAAGTGCGTCTCTACTTTCAGATAATATTTCATTTGAATCATTTTGTAATCCATCTAAATAATATGAGACGTTGTTATTTTTAGATTTGATAAACTACTACTTTTATGTCTATTGTACTATGTATAATACTATTTTATGTCTATTATTCAATGTTTTGTAATACATTTATATTTTTTAAATGTGTATGTATTATTACGGAATATTTACATTTATTTTTACAAAGTTTACTTTCGTTTTAATAATTTAAGGTCATTAAGAGTTTAGACTAGGTTTGAAATAAAAAAAAAACGTAATTTTTAATAGTAGTTCTGCCAAGTAAGTACATTGTACCTGTTGTTAAGGACAGCGCAGTATAAAAAAAAAACATTAATTTATATTTAAAAAAAAAATTAAACAATTAAATATACTTTACCTTAAATATTTTTATGAACTAATAGGTTTATAATAATAATTTTTGTACGTAATAGCTTAATTTTTGTAATATTAGGTCCTTACATATTAAATTGGCGTTTTTCGTACTGGCCACTTTAATCACAAATTTCTCCTCTTTGGTAAGGAATTACAAATTCAAATTTGTACAGCTATAGACTCATGTATTTGTGCTTCGATGATCGTCATTCATTTGTTTTTTTCTTCTGTTTTTTTCTGTCACTCATTTTACAAAATGGAAAACTTAAAATATCGCATTATTTACGAGTACGAGTTCCGCCGTGGCACTAGTGCTGCGGAAACAACTCGAAGGATGAATGATGTGTATGGCGGTCGTGTTGCAAAAGAGAACAGTTCGTTTTTGGTTCCAACGTTTTCGTTCTGGAAATTTCGACCTGCAGAACAAACCCCGTGGACGGCCTGAGACTCAAGTTGATAATGAAGAGTTGAAGGCTATTGTGGAAGCGGATCCATCGCAAACCACGTCCGAGTTAGCTGCAGGCTGCGATGTTAGTGATAAAACTGTTATAATTCACTTGAAGCAAATTGGGAAGATTAAAAAGCTTGAAAGGTGGGTACCTCACGAATTGACTTAAGCAAACCGGCAAACGCGCGTCGACTGCTGCGTTACATTACTAAACCGGCACAATAATGAAGGTATTTTAAACCGAATCATTACCTGTGATGAAAAATGGGTTCTTTACGATAATCGGAAGCACTCAGCGCAATGGTTGAATCCTGGCCAGCCAGCCAAATCCTGACCCAAGCGAAAATTAACCTCAAAAAAGTTACTTGTAAGCGTTTGGTGGACTAGTGCCGGTATTGTTCATTACAGTTTTCTCAAATCTGGCCAGACTATTACGGCTGATGTCTATTGTCAGCAAGTGCAAACCATGATGGAAAAGCTAGCGGCTAAACAACCTAGGCTGGTCAATCGCTCCACGCCACTGCTGCTTCACGACAACGCTAGACCACACACTGCGCAACAGACGGCTACTAAATTAGAAGAGCTTCAATTGGAAAGTCTAAGACATCCTCCGTACTCCCCGGACCTTGCTCCAACAGATTACCATTTTTTTCGAAATTTGGATAACTTCTTGCAAGGGAAAAAATTCAACTCCGATGGGGCAGTCCAAATCGCCTTCAGAGATTTTATTGATTCCCGTCCGACTGGTTTTTTTAGTAAAGGGATCAATGAACTACCTATGAGATGGCAAAAGTGCATAGAAAATAATGGTTCATACTTTGATTAATTAAATATATTATATTAAAAAATATCCGACTTTTTGTTCCTCCCATAAAAAACGCCAATTTCATATGTAAGGACCTAATATTTAAATACTTATAATATCGAGGGGTGAAAGGCTATTTGATTTAAGAGATTTTTTTTGATAATATAGTAAAATATAATATATATTTTTGGAATCGGTAAAAAACGCTGAGTGGCAGATAAGTTGACGAATGTTTGCAGTGGTCAATTTTGGTGCTGTTACCATCTGTTTTAATGAGTGCGAAAGTGATGCCCACTTTTTCGCACAAAGTTCAACTTGTATACCTCGCATTCGGCATGTATCTAGTTATACATATATATGTCTGTAAAGGTGTAAATGTTCTAGAAGCAGGTAATTAAGTGAAGAAATTCAGATATTTATAATCAAACAGTCCTAGTATAATCTAAAAGTTAATCAATTTTTCAGTAAACATTTTCATATCCAGAGTGTTCACTTTCATAACAAAAAATATTTAGTCATTAAATTATATTTCAACCTGTCCCAATATTCCAGTAACTATCATAATTGGGTGAACCTGTCACAGTTTTCAGAATAAGTATATACCCACCTGTATAAATTACGAAAACTCGTATAAGTCACTCAAACGTGCGATAAAACCGAGATAGAGGCGAAAATGTAGATAACGGAATCCATTAATTATGTTTTGTTTATACTTACTCACGTATTATATAGATAATTATTACAGTTTTAAATTCTGTTCGTGTGGATACAGTAAAATGCGCTCAATGGGATACATATGCGTTGGTTCTGAAAAATCTCCCGGAAAATGTAATTGAATTGAAGTTTAATTCATTTAGAAACGAGACATGATTTTGTACGTGTAGGAAAACTAAAATTACTCAAGTGCTTCTGATGGCTTGATAGTTCAGGTTGTTGTGAATCCTACCAGGTTGAAAGTCCTGGGTTCGAGTTCCGGCCGATATTAGCAAAACTTTTTTTGTGATAAGTAAATTAGTTTAGTAATTAGTCATAGTTATCCTTGCTAAACACATCTGGGCCCTCAGATAAAGTAATATTCGTTTATGGATAACGCTAGTACAACGGTGTAAATGTATGGAATTGATATAACGAGAGATTTTGTAAAATTATGTCAATCTCTAACATTTTGGAGATATCGTTTATCATGAACAATAACAGAAAACAACAACAGTTTTGTCTAGGTGCCCTAGATTTAATAGTGTCATGATACAAAAAAGAAGAGTATCTAAATAAAGGTTTTAATATAAAGACGGACTCGCCTTTTTCTCAATACTGTGCTTCTTGTATTATGATAATATATTAGAGCAGAGGTTCGATATATACCTGTGTACAATAAGTATATATATGTCTAGTACCTATAGTGTAATTGCAAACTTAGTTTGGTGCTACGTCAATATGTGTAATTAGTCAATTATTACAGTCAAAACTCTTTATAGCGGCATCGTTTAGAATAACATACTAGTTATATTGACCCAGACCAAAGGCCCTGGCAAAAAAATAGGACTTCGTATCTCGAAAACGTCACCGGTTGTTACGACTAAATATGAGTAGTCCCTACGATGTCGTTATAACAGATTTTGACTGTATTATATTTTATAATTCTCGCAAATACGTTAAATAGGTACTATATTTGGTTTCCAAACATAATACTTAATTTCTATAGTTATTATCATTATCTACGTAGGTGTTCGTATTCGTTAGTAATTATGTTGAGCGTAAATAGAAGGGGCAATTAAGGTCCAGTGTCAATGAAGATTCACGTTACTAGGTCTTTGCTCTGGAAACTTGACGAAACCAACAAACAATGATTACAATTTTATAACTTGTAAACAAGCATACAAGGACCATTTTTGAACTTTTAGGTAAATATACATCTATAAATTACTAGCTGACCCGGCAAACGTTGTTCTGCCATATAAATTATTTCTAGTGAATATCTTCTGTATTATAATATACAATTTTAGTCATAGTGGTTTCCACATTAAAGGTAGATTTCCATATGGTGTCTGGGATTTTTATTTAGAACTATTCAAGACAAACAATCCTACGGTACATCATATTCGTGTAACTCTAATGATTTAGGCAGTGTACGCCAAGATAGCTCTCAGAGACCAAATTTTTTTCCGACTTAATTGACATGTATCGTTACATTACGACCAAAATTACATAAACTCATTACAAATTGTAGCCTATATGTTATTCCAATGTATAATCTATATTACTGTAAAAGTTTTATGCAAATCCGTCCAATAGTTTTACCGTGAAAGAGATTAACAAACATATTCACAAGCTTTCGCATTTATAATATTCATGAATAAGTAGAATAGTAGGATTATGAAAACTATTAGGTACCCATGTCGAAACCGCTAGTCAGACCTAATTACCGAACCAACAACCAACAATAGTGGAATGCGGACATATGGAAACAGTTTAGACTATGATATCGTACACCGCACCTATAATTTCCTCTGTGATATTATAGCGACAATGTAAAATGACTTAGTTATTCTTAACGTTATGTTAGCGGAGATAATGAAAATAATAGAAGCGAAATAATGGTAAATTATTGTATAATAGTGTGATGCAGCATCATGTGCCATGTCCTCGTGATGTGACAAGTGGACAACTATCTGTTAGTGCCTTTATCACGATCGCTCTAATAGACATACGGATTTATTGGTGTGGGCAAATGAATTGTTGGTCCAAATACTAACGTAGGCACTACTTTTGCACGGACTTTTCATTACTCATAATAATATTTTTACAAATATATTATTATACTCAATGTTTAGATCATTAATGATTTGAAGGATAACTGTTATAATGATGTTGTGTGTATCTGTTATATATATAATAGTTTAAGAATGCTCTTTTAACGGACACGAGTGACGATAGAATGTAGCTTTTAATCAAATCGACGTAATTATAACTAATTATTTACTTCTTTAATTATAATTATTTAAAAATTCTTTAAAACTATTCTGGAGGTATTTGATACGATAGAATATATCTTAATTAATTTCTGGTGAACTCCATAATAAAATGTAATTTTAAATTATATTGCTACGACATATTTAAAAACAAATACGTTCGCAATCTTTTTCTTTTCAATAATAGTGTTGTACCCACATCAGTTCTCTGAACTTCTCCGATGCAATCCGTTTTACCAATAATATGATTTATTTTATTTATTACACTTCCATTAATCTTGAGTTGATACTCAGGACGAAGTATAATAATTACGCAGGTACTATCTACGTGCTTGAGACGTCGCAGTATAGCTATACTGTTGTTCTGAATAAATATATAACTACGTTATACATTATTTTTAGAAATAAATACATCTATCTATCTATCATTACGCTGAATCCTTATTGGTGTTGGCAGAGGTATCGGAACTCCAGTTATCTCTATTTTTGCAAACCTCTGTCGCTTCCATAACATTCATCAAACCCTTTATGCACTCTTCCCCATTCCGTGACATGTAATACATTGCGGAAGAACTTACTTAGGTAATGGGTATATCTTTGCTTAAAATTGCAAGGTCATTTATTTATTAAAAGGGAATCAAACAATTATTATAATACATTTAAAACGATACACTAAGATCAATCGAGTTTTCACAGTATGCTGAAATATATAATTGAAGCCAGGCTAATAAGATAAAAAAAAAACGAAAACACTAATAAAAAACAAAAAGGCAATGGATTGATAGACAATGCCCTCAATACATGCTATACAACTTCAAGTGCTAATATCAGTTGAATATCCGAATTATTGAGTGAATTGTGAGTCACTTAATAAAACAGTAGAACTCAATATGAATGTCACATAACCTGTATGTTGATGTTTTGCTGACATACCTAGATTTTGTGACTAGTACATCAAATAATATGTTACATCACAAGCACAGTAATCTAGGACATTTAAAACCAATTAAAATTACCGAGTAAAAATTACAGTGGTATCAATTATTCAGTCAGTTCTTTTCTCGTCGCCTTAGCATAAATGAGAATGGATTACAGTCAGGCATTACACTCGAGGGAGTCTGCTGCCCGGATGAGAGAGAGGCTGTGCACGGTGTCCGGCGCACCGCCTGGGAGAGAGGTTTTGGAAGGTTGGGCTTACTCCTACCTCTCCCAGAGCGGTAGCTTCAACAAGGCTTCTTGTTCCCTGGGCGTCTGGATGAATTTGGTCTCTCAGGCCCGGGTGGAGCAATCAGAGGGACACCCCGGGGGTTTTTAGTCAGTAGGAGTCTGACACACCGGGGTCGCTGCTCTCACAGCATCCCTGATAGTCCTATGCAGGATTTTCCCCCAGGATACAAAAAAAGGACTGATTACAACAATTAGGAAGTACCTGCTTCTACCAAATGTTTTCCCAATGAATTCCCAAAAGTTACAGGAATAATTCTAAAGAAAATGTAAGCATTGCCCATAGTCGTTCGTCACAATGACCTAATTTAAGTTTAATTGGCCATGCCCTACATGAATCAGTTATTTCGCTACTCATCATAATCTCGATAAGTAGCGGAGGGTTTTGACATCAGTGATAGTGAGATAAGTTTTAACCATAATTTGTCGTCGTTGCTGATAAATGTTGTGAAGGTGAAGACACGGCATATTCTCGTTATCATCAAAATATTTACGAAAACTTTGCGTTACGACTCAGTAATTACAATTACATACAATATATTGAAATTCCTTTATTATTCAATACGACATCAATAAACAATAACAGAAGTACGTGTAGGTTTTTCATATAGAGTAATTAGCTGTCATGCCGGGAATGTCCAGAGACTTTCCAGTAGAAAAGAAAATACAAAAAAAAAACAGCGTCTAAATTCATAAAATCGGTACTTGCAGCTTACAATTTTAAACTATAATAAACCAAGGGCCTCAAGAAACTTTCTATAATATTTGTTACGGGCTCCGCTGTCTTTATCCGGGACTTGATTGTACCTCCAGTACAATCTCAGATGTAACTTAATCTCTCGAAGTCTTCGACGTTATATACTAGGGAGATCGAGTAAAATGGTTTATTCTGTAATATTAACATTGGTTTATAAATTTAAAGTATGCTTGCTTATTTTTATTTACATGAGGTCAATATACTATATTACGGCTTAATAGCCGTTTTTTAGAAATAATAAGAAAGTCATAGGAATGGAAATAGTTTCACCTGTAGAGAGATGTTATAAAATTGATGTAAGACATTAATTTGCGTCTTAATATAAAAATAATCGTTATTTTGCTAAACCTTAGGTTTGTCTCTACTTGGAATTAAATTTGCTTCCTAACTTACAACAATCGATCTACATACGTCGAATTTTGGTTGTATTATATAAATATATATATTATATGTTATGTATACAATCATAAATTTACTGGTTGTTTTTTTATTTCGAGAAGAATATTAAAATACCACGGTATAATGTACTAGCCGGGAATAGTGTACATTTACCTTACCAGGTTTTTTAGATCGCGTTCCACAAAACCTTGTAATAACTATCGAATTTATCTACTATTGTATTTACTGTTTAAATTGCATATGGTGCTATTGTAATTTTGTGAATCACCAAATTGTCTTGAAGTTAATATCATGTCATATATTGAAAACACTAACTATATCATAAAATGAAATGATATTTGACTACTAGTACTATATATGCATCTGTTATTATACTTTCGACTCTCACCCCGAATGGAATGTACTGCGATGTATTATTATGTCTAGAAATTACTAGATAAGTCTTATAAAACAAAGACATATCGTGCGACTGCATGCAATTATTTAATTTATATTTATAAATATCTACATATTTTGCAAAATTATCTTATGTTGAATGTTGTTATTCCTTGTGAAGTTACTCATAATCTAAGGTCTGCGGACAACTGCTTCAATTACTCAGAGGTCAAATTAATTCCTTTTAATTCTTCAGTCGAATTTTGTATTCGCTTAAGCGAAAATACCCATTAATTATTTGTCATACAGTACTGTTTGACTAACATACAAAATTAAACTATTTTTGGTCACATATATTATAGGTATTGATAATATAAGTGAGATCCTATATACTTTATTATATATTATATTTCTATGGTAATTACAAGTATCAATAGTCTAAATATTGGGAACATGTATTAAAATCCTAATTTTACGTATTTTTGTGATTGTCATATTGAAGAAAGCGGTTCGCATATAACCCGAGAAACAAGCGGTCCAACCAAGTTAAAAATATAAGAATCTGTTAAAAAATTTTTACTTACAAAATATCTTCATTGGACCGTCTCAATCACCAAGGGAGTGGGGGATCAAGGCATACTGTGGACTTAGTCAAGGTATCATTCGATTAACGATAACGCCTGTAAAAAAGTATAAAATGTACCTGTGGGATTAAACTTTCGAAACATGAAGTTACGGTATGTTCATTCCATATATTTTGAACTTTTCTACAAACTGTATCGCTGATCGCATGTTACTTTGTCTAAGCCCTTTAGACTTGTATTGGCTAGAAACCCCAAGGTGAGTAAAGCCGAGATTTATAGGAGCTACTTTTCTCAATCATTACAAATTATATTATTTAATTAATAACCAAGTACTTATATGGTATGTCACCGATTTTGTCAACTTTGCTATGCGAATACTTAGGCTTTACTCAAGTTCCTACTTTATCGTTCGTTTTTATTAAAGGAAAACTTTTTTTTTTAGCTAAGTCATTGTAGCATGTATAAATCTCAGCCTAAGACTGCGTGTTTACAAGTGCAGTGGACAGTGGTCTTTTACTCTAAAATATGATTAACAGACTGACTAAACGGAAGCTGGCTACTATCGAATACACCCGAGTGCGATACTACAATTGATCCCATTGTGCTGTCGACCTTAAAGAAGAAGAAAAGAAGCTGGATATATAAGTCTTGATACTCAAACGTGACTGGCCAAGTTAAGTCTCTAAGACGGGCTTAACACCCCCGTACTGTAGTCAGAGTTTCGTCAGTTACAAACATATAACGTCACAACTCTTCATTTAGCGTCAAACTGGTGTCGCTGCACGTGTGGTATTAGGGGTAAATTTTATTGTTACGATCATCACAAATGCTACCTGATTCAATTATATTTTACGGATTAATTCGTTTTTTGCTTGAAAGTCTCATTACTACCTTCTGACTTAAAAAAAAACACACACAAACTAGAAACCTTCCTGTTACTCGAATTTCGATACATAAACTATTACAAGTTGCTTTGAGGTTTTTTTCTTCGGATAAATTGATTAGATTCAACGGAAGTAATGCATAGATGGGTGGGACGTTTGTTAGGGACACTCCTGCGCATCATGCGTGGCGGCCCCAATTGTCTGATTGATTTTTATGACAAGCCAGTGCCCCTGGCCGTGCTAATCAAAAATCAATTATGAACGTGAATAAAAACATATCTGGATTATGGATATTATGTTACCTAGATTTGAAAGGATACAAAGCCAAACACGGACAGGTACTTACAGGAATATTTAGTTAGATGTACTGTGCTTACGGAAGAATTAATATTTTTATTTGTCTGTATTGCCTAGTTCATATTTCATATCTACTTAGTGAATCTAGTAAACAAAAGTCGTCATTGATAAGAATAAAATTGTGATATAAATGACTCTACCGGAAATATGACAAATTTGAGTATATTTATTGGGATTAATTAATTGGACAAAATATAATAAGTTAATAATAAGTTTACAGGTAGATATCCAATAAAAACTTATTTCAAACGCACAATTATAGTAAATATAGCAGTACAGATATAAATAAAGTATGTTATACGTAAGACTCGTTAAAAATTAATTGATTATTTTATTATCATTCAATTTATATTTCGTTAGCTACGAATGTATGATAATGATATCTGAGACTGCGCTCAATTATTATTTTTTTTTGTTCAATCGATTAATAAACAGAACATTATTTTTTCTGGAAGCATTTCAATATTCTATTTACTTAAATATAGATTTTGTTAAGTAATTATCAATTTTTAAGCAAATTTTATAATTTGATACTTTTACATATATATGTATAAGTTTTGTAAAATATATAAAAAAGATTGTATATAATCGAAGATAAAATATTGTAATCTTCTAATCATAGTTATAGTAACGTTATTAGTAAGTAAATTGGTTTTGTTAAATATCATCCCCTTCTTTTTAATTTTAACTATTTACGTTCCATTAGAAATACTTTATAAAATTTACCTGTACATTTTGATCTTGTTTTCAAACTATAACATGATTTCTTGCAAATATAGCACTGTAGGGTTAACGATTACCTATCACTCCGTAAGCACTCTTTCAGAATAATGGTACTGAAGAATCAAGACTTTATTGCACAACATCTATTTGTTCGTACGACGCAACCGAGGGAAAACTCTGAATTGATTCAATTAAACTCGCCACAAGAGATGTTCATTCGTTGATGTATTAAGAGTTACTGGTTGGCATAATCTTTTATCAGTCTCTGTCCTGCGCTTGCACACCCCGTATCTATTCTACCACTGTTAAGACAATACCCGCGCGACTCGATCATTTGGGCCAGATACGTACTTAATAGATACTCATATCTGAATGTTATGATTGGTCGTTCGTTTATATTCACTTTATAAAATGTTTGCCAAGTAAACATCTGTCTTTGTTTCGATCTACTGTTGAGGCTGATAACAAATTTATAGCTGTAAGAAATATCAATATGAGTCCAAGAAGACATTTCGAAAACGGACTAATTAACGGATGATTCCGCCATCGCGCCAGTGGGTATTTCGTAGTACCTACAGGAGAGAACAAGCGACTCCTTTAAGTGGTTTCAATTGGATAATGGAGCAGGAATATTGCTTGGGTGGTTGTGAAATATTTGCAAACGACATACAACTAAGAGCTTTTATATTTAGCACTTTAAATTACACGTATATATGTTCGGTACAGTGTAGATGTGGAGTAGGTGATTTAATTCTACTATTAAAAATGAACCCTCATTTGGCTTATGAAATTGCTCAATCAAAAATATAAACAGGAATTTTAGAAATCCCAATGAGAAGAAAGTATTGCTTTAATGAAGTATTTTTATTATAACAACGTAAAATCAAAATGATTGAATTGCGTCAGGAATAAATAATGTACGAATTTCCTCACACTGTCGTCTTCAAATCGATGCCCTCTTAAGCTGAAATTTATAGACACTATATCGACTTTGCTTAGCAAAGTTATCAAAAAATAAATTAGTTTTGACAAAAACTAGATATATCATAAGAACTTGAGTATAGCCTAAGTATTTGCAGAGCCAAGTCTATATTGATAAAATCGGTGACTTACCAAATCCTTTGACATTCATTGAGTAATATAAATTGTAATGTTTTTAGTAAAGTCTAAGCAAACTTAAAGTTGAGTCTTTAAATCTCAGCCTTGAAGCTTGTTAAAAGTGGCCCAAACGAATGAAAAGGCTAGCATTGTACGGAGGATGATCAATTTGAGTCCAGTGCAACAACTGTAGTTCGGAGGCCGTTAGAGCTATAATAAAGTACAGAAGCAGTGTTTGATCTGTACAATGACATGGGGCTCTTGAAAAAGGTACGACAAATGTTCTTCTAGATCGGTAGCTCAATGATGACAGTTCTTGTGTTGCAGTTGTTCATAGGGAAAACTGGCCGCTTACCATCAGGTCGGCTATTCGCTTGTTTGTTTCACACAAAAAGGAATTTAAAAAAGGATCGATAGAGTTCAAAACGGTTAGTTTTTTTTTGTGGCAACATGCATCCTTCACGACGACCAACAGTCACCACCCGCTCCACCACTCTCAGTAGCCACCATTGAATATGTGTTATGCATTGATTATGATTGTTCAAGCTAAAAAACAATATTCAAAATGCTTCGCCAGTCCAAAGACGCATCAAAAAACTTTATCAGCGACATAGTGAGCGTTGGTGACGAAATGGGAGGAAGTGTGATGTGGGCAACTCTCATCACTACTAAATACCCAATTAAAGTGTACTAGAAGCATATGTAATGAACAAAATACAAGATGCGCGAGTTAAGTCCAACGAACTGTACCTATATTATATATACTCAACAACAAAAATCCATTTTTACAACATTATTATTAATTCATCGATTTTCTGTAAGACGTGATAGAAGAATTAAAATGCAGCGATTTAGGTATTCCAAATTTATAGGTGAAATGAAATGGTTTTCAAGATATTTTGATTTTAATTTTTTTTATGAATATTCTAGATTTATGTATTTAAGTCTACAAATCTTGCAAAAATATGCCGTATTGCTAATAACCTGCTTGTATATTTTTAAAGAATGTTGGTTTTGATTGGTCATATAGGATCTTTTTTACACTACTAATTTATTTTTTAGTGTTGTTCTTTTATCTGTTCATCACATCTGAACTTCACAGGCACTTCTAAATCTTAACGCGGGTATCACACAATTTTTAAACTTTGTTCATGATTAATTATAAGGGACTGTAGATCTAAAAATTAGCCAATATATAACAATAACTATTTATGATGTTGGTCCTTGTAAATCAGGAATGATTAATAATATCTTCATTAGCACATGTCTTATTAAAATCGGTTAAATACAAATAGAGATACAACTTGAACTCTCCATCTCAGTTGGTATCTTATAGGTAAGGAGTCATAGGCTGAGTCGGAGTGGAATATCTTGTGGGGTATACCTTGAGGTATACAATGAGACCCGCGAAAGAGAGTTTGATATTGTGATAAGTATGAGAGTATGATATTACAGTTTATATTTATTCAATATTTATTATTATATATATTACAGTACAGTTAATATAGCTACTTATTTGAGTAGGTAGATGTACAATAAAAAGTCGACACACGGTTTTGGGTCACTTAAGTCAGACATAAAATAGCTGTCTGTAATTGTAAGATATTGATGGCTTTTGGTGTGTGAATTTGTGTTTAAGGCCTTTGTAGGTTGGACGTTTTCTGTATTTTTCCCATGCTTTTTGTGTTTGCTTGAAATCTTCTTTGTATCTATAGTATATACTCGAGGGTACTCAAGTTGTTCCTACAAGACAATTGTACGCAAACGTACTCAGTAATAAGTAAATTTGAGATTTTGAGATGACTTCCTTTGCTTTTCTGATTATAGGCTAATGAATAAAAATAAATAAATAATAATAATTGTCTGGGGATTGGCGGCAATGTTTCAAGCTGGAGTGGTTGCGTCTCTTCTGCACTCTCGTTGAATAGTTGTTGTTTTCTTGATGTGGCGGTCGACTGGGTGTTCAATTCTTGTCTGAGCTTGTGTTGTGGGCTTGGGAAGCAGTGGAATGCTTGGTCGATCATGTGCGAATGGGAATCAATGGTTTTTTAACTAGATGATAGCGGAGTGATGCGTCCCTTGGATCGCTGAGTTTTACCGCCAATCTGCATAGTCTTCCTCGCCGTTTATATTGTGTGCGTATAGAAATTGTGTAACAAACAGGACATGAAGATAGATTAGATTGAATTGAAACTACGAAAGAGATGTTAGAGCGTGACGGGAAGACTTTCAGAAATTTAAAAAGACATAAAAAGAAATTATCTCAGACATAGCTGTATGGCGTAAATGCTTTTGCCTTCCCCATAAAGGAGAAAATATAACCAAAAAATAATTGTCTGGACGTACTTATATTTTATTTTCGAAATTGCCAACTCTGAACTTATGGACTAAGAATTCTTACAAAAATTTAGATTCTTCTTAGGTATTTTTAAAAAACTGTGGTAAAACTTTACCATGTCAATTATATGTTATATCACTTACGGTTAGACTGCAACTAATGTTTAGTGTTTCGCAAAACAAATAAAGTTCTATTTCTTTCACCTGTAATTGTAATTTTTTTTTCTCACCCGCAATATGCAAATTTTTTGTAGTGTACGCAAAACATTGCGAGAAAGATAAAAATGATTTCAAAATACATGAAAAAAAAAAGATAAGTCGTTGGGAAAACGAACATTTGGTGCGGACGCATCATTATTTCAATCGAGCAATAAGCAATAATCTTTACATTTTAATGTGAAATATTCCATAGAAAGTATTTATAGTGTACTTGGTAATTGGTATTACTACAATGAGTTCTAGCCAGTTTAGAAATAAATATTTTTAAAGTAAATTAATAAATATTTCTTTAGTTTTTATTGAAAATATAAGTAATATATTAATGGCTGTGTGAATATTACAAATATAGTTGTGAAATGAGACAACTAGATTCTTAAATTATGCTAAATATATTAAGATCTAACTACATTATTCAGTTTGACATTAATGACTTTGACGTTTGACAAATTTGAGGTTTTGGGTAAAGATTTGCGGCTTTTCATTTGTGTATTTTTGTGAAAACTAAACAAATAAAGATAACAAATGTGCATGACGGTATTTTAGTGCAATTTACGTAGCAATGAATGCAACAAGCCTCTACGTATCTACTTGTCGCCTGATTATTTTAGCCGAGTCTTCTGATAAATCCTCGTGGATAGATTTATTTCGATTGGTACCCTATTTAAGGCAGTCATTATCTTGTACTGTTTGTGGTAACTTACTTAAGGAGCCTTTCACGCCGTCGAATTCAACTTGCCAGCACCACGTATGCAAGAAATGCAAAGGAGGTCGGAAAAAGCTCAAACCTTCGTGTAGTTGCTGTAAAGATTACGAACGTTACGCTGAGAACTTGCAGTTACGTATTTTACTTCAGTGTTATAAAAAACTGTGTGAATATTTTATGGGTACTGACGTTTATAAAATTTTGTTGGAAGAAGACGAGATATCGGCTGGTGTCAATGGTGGTACAGTTGCTAGTTCAGGCTTAATAGACTTGATACAAGAAGGCGCGGTATTTTCAGATGACTATAAGAGCACCGCAGGGCTTACAAAATCCGCATATAGCATATTGCCATGTGTTTATACTAACTCTGCATCAACACAGACCCAGGTAGCGTCATCGTCAAATAATGTGGAAAGCAGATCATCCAATTCACCTAACTCTAGAGTAACTACAAATGGATCACCATTATATTCTGTGATGTATGCTGGCTCAGGTAATAAAATAACAATTAAGAGGAAAGCAATCGATGAAACAGATTCAAATTCACATGAGCCTCCCTGTAAAGAAAGTAAGGTTAGTTATCACATATACTCTCATAATGTATAGTAATTGTAAATATATGCTTTCTTCAAAGATATAAAACTTACAAAACATTGTCATGAAAATTACAGAATATGTAAGTAATATGCCAGTTTAATGCAATAACTTTTAATATACTGCAGTTATCATTGTTGTGGTGCTAATTTGCTATGTCACTTATAAAGAACAAAAGATCTATAATGCCTTGTCCTCTATATGTCCATATATTTATTAAGGCACACAATACAAAAAACACAAACATGAAATACAACTTGTACTACCAAAGTTACTGATCTGTCTTCCAAATGTATATGCACCAGAGATGCACAAAATGTAATCTGGAAAATGATTAACAATTACAAAATATAGTTATAATTTTAATTTTGTTACTCTGTAATCATGATTGGAACCTACCGAAACATTAAAAAGTCATACATTTGAATACAATTAAGGATTCCTTAGTGTTTAAAACATAGATGCGCAAAATGTAATTGTAATTGTTTTCCATTAATCTGATTACATTTTGCCCATCTATGATATGCACATAGATAATGTCAAATACAGTATGGTAATATTTTAAGGGTTTTGAGTTATCTATTCTAATAATTATTAACTTATTGTAATTATTATTTCAGTCTCAATTAGGTTTTAAGAAACCATCAAATAGATCTAGGAGTTCAGCCAGTAGTAAACGTAAAGGGTGCAGATGTGGCAATGCAACAGCTACTCCGGGTAAATTGACATGCTGTGGTCAAAGATGTCCCTGTTATGTTGACAGTAAGCCTTGTACAGAATGTAAATGTAAAGGTTGTAGGAACCCTCATAGACCAGATGGAATGAAGGTAAGAATAACTATCTATTATGGAATCTATTATTATTTAATCATGTTATTATTTATAAGGGCAAATATAACTTATTTATTTTAAGTGGGAATGTCATAGAAAGGCTTTGGAAATTCAATAATTTTTAGAAAATTAATCTGTGTATTATATTGAAATCATAATGGGCAGAGTAAACAGTAATATTTTTAATGCTGTTCCTTATAAGGTTTATAAAAAATGGGAAAACTAACTAGTTTGTCATTTTTTTAATTTTTAATATTCAATTTACTTATGACCTTTAAATTATAATTCTAGGTGAGACCACACATACCACAATTAGAGACTGTTCAGTTAACACTAAGCACCAATCCTGACAGTTCACCTTCATGCTCAGGATCAATGGATAGCTTAGATACAGATACACTTACGATGGAAGCAATGGAGGAATCTCTTAGTTATACATCTGATCTAAAAACAACAAAAATAAAAGGTATAAATTAATTGTTTTTTATAAAAAACTAAATACACCTCAGAAGCTCAGTTTATATTAATTTGTCTGAAATGTAGTGTGATTTAATGAAGGGAATCTGACTTAAAATTATTTTAATTAATGGCTGTCTAATTTTATAACAACTATTATTTTTATACACTGAGCTTCTACCATATGCTAATCTTATAATATTATGTAGAAAGCCTTTGTTATAATATTCCTTAAATTGACTATGTTAAAAGTTTTTTTTTTATACTGGGTGTACAAATTGAATACAATGAACCTGATCGAAATTGTAGTGTAGTCCAAGAGTCCAATGGCAACAAACACTGGACAAATCAAAGAGAGGACAATTTGGTGACAGCTTCTATTGCTATGTCAGCTCATATATATACCATAATGGAAAGACTCTAGGTATATGAACAACTGGATATACACAAACTGATCCTGAAACATTACAGGTTGAAGCCATTCATTATGACAGTAAATAAATACTCAAAACATTACATAACTATGTAACTAAACTACTACAACACTACTACTACAACTATGTAGTGTAACTACACTATATAATTTTTGTTGCAGTATATACCAGTCAGTTACATGATGTTTCACCATCATTGCCAGCAGCCATAATGATGGATGAGGAATATGTTTGTTCACCAGATGATGATACAAGTTCTCCACAAGACTTTGCCTGCACATCCCCACAGGATCTGCATGAAGTAAACGCTACATCCCCTCAGTCAGATAATACGCAGGATGTCATGAGTGATATTGAAGTGGATGTATGACATCAGATGTCCCTAGTGAGTGACTAGGACATTTTATTCGTTATTCAAATGACGTTTTTATTGAGTGTTGCTCTGCAATGCTCCATAGTTCCACGAGTGTCACTCATTGCGGTGTTCTTGCTAGTCACCTTCATGTCCCACTGGTGTTAAGATAAAGTGGTTAATGAAATTGACAAATTGGTATTATGCTGTCCTTTAAATATCTGTGATGCGACAAATAATAAGATGTTTTTCGATACTCATTTGAGAATCATCTGTCGCCTACAAAAATATAGGTATTGACATTGCATTAAATAAATATGTCGTATGGTTAGTGCTAGAAATGTGTATATCGCTGAATATATAGCGAAATCCTAGGTTCCTTTGAGTGTATAATAATTTGATATTAAGTTATTGAAAACTATAGGGTCCACTATGCTAAGTTTGATTACATATGGTATTGTAAATGTCTTGAAATCATTGGTTAATGTTGAGTTATTTAAGCTTTAATGTTAAGGTTTTTAAACGTAACAGTTATACAGACACACACACACACACAAACACACACACACGTACAGTTAGTTCTACAGATCTAACATCTTTCAAATTAAATGATATTTACTTTCTAGTACTTGCCAAAGCTATTTTTTGTCATGCTAAACCCAGTCAAGTAATCCTATATTTTTGTTTTTAATGAATCCTAGGAATTTTCTACGTCTGCCTTACGGCATGATAATGTTTTCGTGAACATAAAAAATAAGTATACAAGACAAGTATATTATAACCTATTTTATATTTAGTATTTTTATGTTGTTTGAATATATCCTATATTAGTATTTTAGTGCTTATTCCATTAAATTCCCTAGTATAATTTAGCAAATATTTCATTGATTTCAATATATCTAGATACAATAAAACATTGAAGATAAAGTTAATTTTAAAAAGCTATGTAGTTGAATAAGACAATACAAATGACAAATTTTTATTTTGAATTATTTCACTTATGTTTTTTGGATTATACGAAAAAGTTATGAAAAGCTTAACCTATTATTACAAAGAATTAATAATGATAGTTTTTTTCTGCACGCTATAAAAATATCAAGTAATTTTTAAAGTTAGCGCACAGAAATTCGATCTCTAACAGTAAAATAGGTTATGATATATTTCATTATTTGAAACGTTTGTGTAATATGAACGGCCGTATGCAATTATACTGCAGAACAATCAGTAAAACATGTATAATTTGTATATATTGTAAATTACTTATCATCGTACTTTTAAAGACTTATCCAAAGCTTGAATTGTATGAAATATAAGACTCAAACGAATTGTAAATTTTGTAACTATGTAAATATATAGTTTTATATATGAATGTCGTTGGATGATATGTGTAAGTAGATTTTACATACTAGCAGGATATATATTTTTACTAGCTTTATATACGACATATAAATGCGGGTCTTAGCTGAATTCCGTATATGTTTTTATTACTATTTTTCTTTATTTTTTATATCTATGTAATAACTATACAGAAGTGTGTCTGCGTACAGTCTTAAGAGCATATACATGTTATTCAACGGAGTATATATTTTCTAATACTATATGTTCTATTTAGAATTCACATTTATCCACCTGTTTATAAATTTAGCGTAATAAAGAAAATATTCTTTCCTATGGAAATATAATTCGTGCATTAGGTGTGAACCTTAATATATAGAAAGAGATCATTCATTACCTTTCTACATTGCTAAGAAATTCATTTTGACACATTCATTAAATCCAGGAGTAGCAGTTGTTGTTCTTATATTTTAATGGAATATTTATTTGTAAGAAAATACGTACTGGTCACATATATAGAAAAATGAATTTCAAATTACATAATTGTAATTTTGTTTTAAAAATAGTACACCTTTGTGAAAAATAAAAAAAGGTACCTGGAAGATATGGGAAATGGTAATGACGATAATTTTATTTACAAATATAAGGATGTCTCAAATATTGAAATCAGTTCCAAATCATGGTAATTCACATTAGTAACGCTATAGTGCAAATCCTTTCTAATATTTTCTAGATTTAGTTTATATTTTCAGACGTAATATCGTATTTAGTTTTCCAAATAGTTCAATAGTGGCGCTGAGCAAATAATTTACATAGTTTGACTAAAACACATTTACTAATCCAGAGGAAATGTAAAAACTCGCACTTGGACCTCGGAACGTGGTGTGCGCAGTTGACCTGGTCGCGTAAAATGTCAATTATTAATAACAGATACAGAGGTGACGTCACAATAATTGCTCGTGGAAGTGTATCGAACAATTTATAGCGGGTTGCTGGTAAGTTGATCTCTGTGATGTATTATTGCGCAGTTGTCAAATTTAGGCCTGTTATTGCCTGTTTTGACGTGAGCAAAACTTATTCCCACTATTTCGCACAGAGCTCAACTTACATGCCTCGAACTCTATAATTTTGTCTTGTATATATGAGGATTCAATAAAACCCATGCGAATTATCACAAAACTGTGATAATAATAATTAAGGTGTAAGAAATGTATTTTCTTGTCAACGTTGAAGATTTTAAATTAGCAAATTGAAAGTATTAAAAAATTCTAAAAAATAGGTTAAATAAAAATATATAAAACCTGTTTAGAGCTCCGTGTTCGACACAGAATAATGTTTATATATTTTAAACTTACCGAAAATGTAAAACAATAATGTTACAAATAATGAACCATCGACTTCTTTTGATTAGAAACCTAAGTAACAGATAAAACAATTTTATTAAGCGGAAATTGAATGGTTTTTGGTATTTTTTTCTATATTGGTTAACACTTGATAAATCAACCAAGTCATTAGTACAAATATTAAACACTGAATTATTCGCCAAGTATTTCGGATACAATTTGAACCAGAGGTTATATTTTATTAAAAGTTTTAACTTCAATTAGCGGGCTCTACACATTTGTTTAAAATATATATCAGGAATTGACCCAGTTTGTAACTTCATGAATTTAATAAACTGCTAAGCTCCAGTAATATTTTACAATAGTTACTTTTAATGTATTTGATTCTTAAGAAACATTTTGTATTTTCACTTTAAAGATAACACTGAAGTTTGTATTGCACTATTAAATAATGATTGAGAAAATAAAATCAGGAAGGGTTGTCATGGAGATAAATCTGTAAAAAATGTTAGAATAATTTAGAGAACCTATCACTAACTTTAATAATTTACAATTTCAAGTTTACGGTGCCAAATTATTAATTTATCTATCTTGGCATTGTCTCGCATATTTAAATTATACATAACAGTAGTTTAAATATCCTCTTCAGTAGGATTACTAAAAGTGCCCCGTGTTAAAAAAAAAATGGCGTATCTAGTGCGCTGGCTGGTCGAATATCTATAGATTACAAATATGTCTTAAAACGACCAAATTACACAAATTTTATACAAAGCGGGGGTCCTGGGAACGAATTACTCGTCTTCAAATCCTACTTACGTCCAAATTCATCGCTTCTGTTAACTCAATAAGTCTATTAGAGATTATTGATTTTTTATATTTCATCAGTTTAAATATAGTCTCATATATTTTGTAACTGAAAGTCAACATGGCTATTTACATTATGAAAGTCCCATGAATTGTATTTAATGTAATATTTAGAATGTATATGCTTAGGCTAGCAAAATGCACTCGAGTACAAACATTTATAAAATTTAACATTTTGTAATCAATATTGATGTGAAATATTAATAATCTCACAATATACAATTGATCGAATGAAAATAAAATCAAGTTATGTTCTGTTATTTATGTATTTTATTTTGGTATACATTACAATAGTTAAGTTATAAAAAACGCAATTTTTTAATGTGACAAGTTTTATTGACTGCCTATATATCCTTCATCAATTGCGATGTGTGGGAAAGAACTCCATAATCTATCAAATTCTTCCTTTAGTGTTTTAACTACTAACGCTTGTGAAGTGAGAAAAGTAGCGTCTCTGTTGAAATTCACCTGATCTATATCATAATCCAAGGAGCCCATAATAGCGACTGCAGCTTCAAAATTATTAAAAGCATCAATGAGTATAAATTCATGTTCCAATTGTATTGCAGACTGGATAACTTTTATTTCAATATCGTTTGCGGCCAGCGCTTGCAAATTTCGGTAATCAGTACTATTGTGAATAATGATTTTGATATTTACTGACTTTCGTTGTCGAACCTTTATAAGACATTTCACTATTGTTTCGCTGATAAGCCTTGGCACGCATATTTCTATTATCCTGCTTGTGTGCAGTATTAAGTAGTTAATACATATAACGTTGCTTAATCCCTTTTGGCGGCTTTTCTCTTCATTTTCTCCACCATAAAACAGTACTTCGTTGATAGTAGCACCTAAATTTGATTTATTGTTTAAGATATCAAAGAAAAATATTTTGTTAATCACTGCGTTTATACATGACCGGATTAAAACACATGTCGATTTCCAAATCGATATCTTCATTTCTACCTTTCTATTTGGTTTAACAGTGATTTAATTATTTATAGGAGTTATGAAAAATTTTTCGCTTGCAAAGTTTTTACACCACCTCGGACAACCATGGATAACTAAATAGAAATCTTTGATTTAAGTCTACTCCTACCCTCATACCGATTTGTTATACATACATTACCTACTTTCTGTCCAAGAATGATGTATTATGTGATTCTGGTAACATTCATTTTATAATTAGTTTATTCTTATTGGAAAAATATAACACGGGAATAATTTAATGTGATAAATTTTTATTTAATAATCATTTATTTATACTTCCTTCATGTGATTTTTTTCTAAATTTATATTTTTGCCTTTTTTTACTTTAGCAATGGTCACTTTTTTTAAAGAGGCCTTTGTTGGGTAACGAATAGGTATTATGCATTTGGAGCAACATAATACTATGAAATATTACTATGAACGCTAGCATTTTTAACATTATTTAATTATATGAAACCTATTAAATTATTTTCTGGCAAAACGAAAATATTTGACGTAACAGTTGAAGGTGCACTTTTGACGTTTACTTTTTATATCCTTATTTTTACTATCTTTTTAAGGAAAAATCTTTAATTATTTAGAATTTTGGAATAACAAATTTTCAATTGTTCATTTTGATGGTGTTTAAGTAATTTTTGCGTGCATAATGTCACAGTCGCGGACGCGAAAACTCCCTATGGTGGTGAGCGGGGGAGCAGAACCTAGGTCTCGCGTTTCAGTAGCTAAGTCTGGAGGAGCAGCAACTAAAGCTGGAGTTTCAGGAGCCAAAGCTTCCGGGGACACATTACCTAACCTAACTCCCAGACAAAAAAATCAAAGAAGCAGTAGCAAACATAAAATTCCGAAGAGCATACGCTATGATTTGGAGAATGCTTTAGTAGGTGTAAGTAATGCGTTAGCGCCTTATACTTTTTAAATGCAAATCTTCTATGTTTAGCTATTGCGATTTCGTTTAAAAATAAGAGGAGAACTAGGAATAAAATAAAGTTATCAATAGTTCTAGTTTATAATGAATACTTACGAGAAACGTTAAATATAAATAATAGAATTGATTTAAACTCGCTACTTTTGCTTCTATATTAATTTGTTACAAATGGAAATATTCTCCTAACTACCTGAATAAATTTCACATTTATTAAAGCTTTGGACTCTTCAATGAAAGTTATCAGCTTGTTGGGCGGCTTGATTATCGCAGTGTCTGAGCGTGTGAGCGTGAGTGTGTCACAGGTTTGAATCATATACGAGAATATACTAACAAACAGTTCTAGAATGAATTATTATAATATATAATCTAAAAAATATAAGAGAAAAGAGGGGTATGGATACAACCAAGCTCTGTCTGAATGAATGATGCTATAATTAATGCACGTGGTTAGGCTATGAATTTGAGAAAATGCAGGGTTGAAGAATGTCTTTAAAAAACGAAGTATATCAAATCGTACATTGTTGACTTATTCACCAGTTATACTTAAAGCTTCAAGGTTTTTCAGCTGTGTGACGTGTGGTTCGAGGACATAAAGCCACACTTAATCCGTAACAACATAAAGCTGCATGTGCATGGCAATACCGGGCCGGCGAGCGGCGACCACGAGCACGTGCCGACCGGCGCGCCCGGTTGTTCCCACCTAGATCCAGGTGCTTCTTCCGATGTACGAACCTCGCCACACCTCGAAGTTCGCACTGCATTTGTTAATTATTTTTCTTATTAAAATTGTCAAGTCCTGATAGTACCCTATTTGGAGATGTATCTTTTAACACAGTAAAAGAAGGTAATCAGAAATCGTTTCTCGTTCCGTATACACTGTATGCCCGAATCATGGACACACAATGTGCGCTGTTGGCTGCCAACTGTAATTAGACGAGCTCGGTCAACGACTCCCTAAAATGCGTTGGTTTCATTAGCGGTACGGGGGTTGGACGTGCATGGATCGTAATACAATATAGAATCAACTGGAGTAGGTCCAATTATTTTAATGTTTTTTGCTGTGATGGACAGATTGGATTTTTTGTAGTGACTGCCGTTTTTGGGTTGCATTGTACTTTTTAGGAAATGATTACATTGAAGTTACAAACAATATCGTAGTCATTATAACAATCCAGTAGATATAGTAAAAATAATGTTTTTTATTTTACATATAAGAGACATTATTATAGCAACGTCAGCGGTCCGATGCGAGCTGTGCAGGTTGCTATTCAACGCAGCGCACAGCATCGAGAACGCGGTGTCACAGGCCGCGAGCGCAACAACGCCGCTGTCCATCGTTCCAACTACAGTCACCACCGGCACACACAACTCTGGTATTAAAGCAATATATCCATGGACTGTTGTCAAGTAACCTCCCGTAGTGTGATGACTTCCGCCAGTGTAGCACCTCGCAATATTGCGCGATGACGCCGTAAAGTTTTGCTCACTATAATCAGTCGAAAATCATTATGTAGAAATTGAATGATCTATTTACTATTCAATATAATTGCTCGATGTTGACAACGCCGCGACAAACACGCTCGTCGAAGGGGCGCCTTAGAGCTATAAAATTAAGCACAAAAAATATCTCTTAAGACTAACATCCGACTCAAAGTGCGTTGAGCGAGCTATGTACGGAATTTTTCTGTATGATAGGTTCGGCAATGAGATCATTCGGCTGAGGATCAAAGCTACGGATATATTTAACGAGTATTTAGTCGAAATGGTAGAGTAGGTCAGCCACAGCTGTCGTATGCGCGTTGAGGTAGACTAATTCTGTAGCTAAGACATGGCGTTAGTCGTCCTGAGGTCAAATGAACAACGGTTCATGCCTACCTTTGTCTTAGAAAGTATTTTCATTTGATTATTTGTATAAAATAATAGTCTAGCCAAGTGCTAAAAATGGTTAGGAAGAAAACTAACGAGGATTATTTTCACAATTTCCTAGAATATTTTTGACATAAACATAAACCAAAAATTAGGCGCTTTATTAAAGAGCAAACTTAAAAAAACGAGGAAGTTATGTATTCGACTATATGTTTTTTTATAGTATTTGTTCACCAGTTACTCCACAATTTATGAACCGATTTGAATTATTTGTTTTTAGTTTGATAGGATGTAATATAAAGTTGATCCCGTTTTGGCATGGTGCAGTTTTGATGAAGGTCTTCGGAGATATAGGCCTTAACGCTTGAATGGACAACAGCAATATCTGTAGTTTTTCTTCTTTCTTTCCACTGCCTGTTAATCTTATTTTTTTTATTCAATAGAGTATAACTTATATATAGAGACTTGTTTACATATTAATATGTTGAAGATCTGATGATGATCTTCCTTGATACAGAAGACATATCGTGTTTAAGTTCATTTCAATTCGATTTTGACACGAACACTGTAAATGATCTGAATTTGATGCCACGTCAATAATAATAGATCTAAAATAAAAACCTTATTATAAAAAAAAATCAACCAACTACAAAAAGTAAATAATATTGATAAAACCTTTAATCGGACTTTCTCATTTTTGAAGGCAGTTCCGTAAAATATAATGCGTAACTAGGAACTGATTTTAAAAAATGACAGACTGATTAGAAGTTTGAGTATTATTAAAAAGTATTTTTTGTCCGATACGGTTATTATATGGTCGGTTACTTGCATTCATGATCTAGAGATTCGGCGACTTTCAACGACTTTTAGATACTTGTTGTTAGGCGCCAGTGTATTGATGAATAATATTTCTGGCAGAGTAATAATTGTGGTCGGAATGATAAAACAAAACGAAGCCCGGCAAGAGGTCGTCGGCTCTCGAACCCCGCGTCAGCCAAGTGGCATGTGCCTAGACTGTGCCGAACTTACAGCAACCTGTCACCGAAATGTAACCCCAAGACGCAGACCCATCGCTTTCACACCGCCGTACAAATGCGACATCCTCAACACGATGATTACGTAAGATTATATAAGGTCATCAGAGCCAAAGTGGTCAAAATAATAGTGACCCAAATGAAATAGGCTATTCTGTTCTAAGTTTTGTTATGAAACGTAAAGATACATCAATCTGGCTATAACATTTTTAAACAGTAGGTATTTTCTGCTGTGAAGTGCAAGTTACATTATTTTTATTTAGATCTCTTTGACTCTTAAAACTATCGATTAGCACTAATTTATTTAACTTGTGGTGTTTGGTTTTGAGAGCTCCGGATTTTTTTTTTATTCTGACTCGACACAGTGACTGCACCATACATGATGGTAAGCATGGTGCAGTTCAAAAAACGCAAACGACTATCGACAGGTAAGAAAAACCCAACGGTAGTCGCAGCGATCATGCCGGCCTGCACAAATATCTCTTCACGTTACGCTTAAAGGATCCCATATCATAGGATGATGGGAACACGCTCGCTGGAAGACCATTCCACAGCCCAACGACACGGCAAAAGTAGGAGTTAGAGAACTTCTTAGTCCTAGCCGGGATGTGAGATACCGTAAAGCTGTGACTCCGCAAACCCGCGCGCACTCAACAACAACTCTTCAGAACACTCACCATGATACAGACGGTAGAAAGCGCTCAGTGGGGCAATATCTCTACGCAACTGAAGCGGTTCAAGATGTTTAGTCACGTCAGGATCATTCACAATGCAGACAGCCCTCCGCTGCAACCTATCCAGGGCGACAAGTAATTACTGAGCAGAACCATTCCAAAGATTCGAACAATAATCCATGCAAGGCCTGACCTGAGCCTTATACAAAAGTAACAGTTGATCAGGCGTGAAAAACCGTCGCACTCTGTTCAGGACACCAAGCCTACGCGATGTTGTGGTGATAACAGACCCTAAATGATCCCTAGGATTAAGATCACAGCGAATGTTCATACCTAAGATATTTAGGCTGTCGCGCATTGCAAGCGACACATTCTGAAGAGATGGGAGAGGGGAGAAAGGGGTTTTTTTGCTGGAAAATACACACACCTGTGTTTTTATGGCATTGAACTCTACCAAATTCTTGTCGCCTCAAGAAGAAATGAGGCTCAAGGATTGATTGAGTCCAACGACCAAATCTTCCCGTTTCCTGTTGGAGTCCTCCCGACAACAAGTGGGATGTTTACGTTTTTCTATATAGCTATAAAATAGTTGGGCGCAGAGATGGGCAAAATACAATTACGATTACATTTTGAGTTTTTCATCATTAATACGACAACATTTTTCTTATCTATGTTTTAAACACTACGGAATTATCAATTACATACACATTTATGACTCTTTAATGTTTTGAAGGGATTTAATCACGATTATAGAGCAACAAAATTAAAATGATGACTACATTTTGTAATCGTTTATCATTAATCAGATTACATTTTGTCCATCTCTAGTTGGGCGTTCCGCATTAATGTCCAAATGAATTGCGACTACAGTAAATAGGAGCAAAATAGGAGTAGCCTAAGCTAAAGCCTGTTGCCGTTTCGGGACCGGCTTGTATACCCATCATGTGCGGTTGTGCATTTGCTAGATCAATATAAAAAAGTTTCATATTTTACGTGCCTTGAGGATGGCCGATCTCTCAAAGGCCACCGTTTATGTTGTGCTGTGCCACAATGTTCGCTAGTTATTTTGATGTCGAATAAACTAAGAGCCATATGATGATGTCCTAGCCGGATTCGGCTACGGCGACTGTTTCAACGCCGATTAAGAAAATCGAGGTCCAGTTTTCGGAAACAGCCAATTGCGCAGGATATATTTAAGTGCATAGCTGGACACGCTGCCAGAAAAGCACTCTCTCGTCCGAGCTCCCTCAGGCCCGATGGAATGGAGAACCAGTACGATCGGGAGGGAGCGGGATGCAGGTTTGGTCGAGTTTTCCCTTCTCTGAACACCTGGCTGAATTGCGGGGTTAAAGAGATACTTTAGTCGCCTTTTACGACACCTCAGCAAGAAGAGGGGGGTGCTATTCTATTCTGCCGGCAGCCACCACGGCTGAAGAGCCATATATACAATATACAATTAGTTATTAGCAATGTAGATTTTTGTAATTTTTAAATTATATTATAATACAAAGATTTTAATGAAACAGTGCAGGATGTTGATATTTGCTCCTGTATCGTGATTCGTAGACGTGTTTACAAACAGAGATGGGCAAAATGTAATCAGATTAATGATTAACGATTACGATTACATTTTGTAATCATTAATCATGATTAATGATTAACGAAATTAATCAAAAAAAGTAATCATTTTTCTGTGATTAAGGATTATTAATCTTTAATCGGATTACAATTAATCATGATTACTTTTATGATTACTTTTCTGTTTGATACGTAAAATGTGCTGCCGGTAGCAGAGCGGCGCTCGCCTTTTTTTATTTATAGTGTACGATTACTACTAGCTAAACTGGCGAACTGAGTGCCACCACATAGTTAGGTGTTAGGGCGATTACCCGAACTGGGTCGTGACCGCAGTACAATAGTACAAAGACCGGCATAGTGACTTGCTTCGACCTGACTACTTTCAGGATCAGTTCGTGCTCGGTGGACATTAAGTAAATCCAACGAAATCTAGTTAATCATTGATGCTTTTACCGTTGTTCTAAGTGATTCCTGGACTATTAGAACTGATTATCAAACTACCGCCCATATTTTACTGAAATACCGTCTCCAACCTGATAATCCAGACGCCACCCCCACTCTCCACTGGACGCCACCCCCCACTCTCCGCTGGAAGCCACGCCCCACTCTCCCCTGGACACCCCCCCCCACTCTCCGCTGGACGCCACCCCCCACTCTCCCCTGGACACCACCCCCACTATTAGACGGAAGTTTGGGGTCATATATAATTCGAAATAAAATATGTAACTTGAAAAATTAAATAAACGAGTATTTAAATCGGTCTCTCTCTCTCAGCCAGAACTCAAAAGTAATCATTCAATTAATCATGATTGATTGAATGATTACTGTAATCAAGATTACTGATTACCCATGTAATCATGATTAAAAGTAATCAGATTACAAGTAATCATGATTACATTCGTCATGATTACTTGTAATCTGATTATTAATCTGATTAAAAGTAATCATGATTACGCCCATCTATGTTTACAAATACGAATTCATAGACATCATTTGGCAACTTTGAACTCAATTCATCACTGAGCTCGTCCAGTGATCGCCGAATGTCTATAGATAGTAGGATATGATCACATTATAACCCTTTAAATGTGAATAGGGAAATGAATGGTTGTAATTTGTATCAACTTTGTTCTTATATTTGAGAGGCCTACGTGAGTACTAGCCCAGCTGATCGCCACGCTGAATGCATTAGATGATTACATTTTTGTTAGATGACATGTAGGTTTCCTCATGCTGTTGCACATTGTTGTTAATAATGGAGAGTGTAAAACAATTGAAGCAAACTAAGACATAGTTCGTTGTGACCAAATCAAAGTGTTTTATTCATTTACGTGATTACCGTAGTTACAGTTCATTCAACCAAGACATATTCAAAAAGGAGTAAAGATGAAGAATCAGTCCACGCAAACGGATAGGCCTTTCTCGTACACAAGGACTTTTGCTCCACCTAGATCTATATCTCCGTCGCTATTCGGTCGCCGTCTGGGCACAACCACCATACCCCGCAAGCAAAGTCCGGATAACTGTTGCCTTCATTCTTGTACTTCTGGTAAACCATTGTTCTCTAAAGTAAGTCTCATGATGATATATATGATGATATATAGTTAGCTTGTTGGTCATATATTTATTTATTGTGCATACTTACATTTTTCAACTAATACTTTGTGTATCTTTAAGCAGTGGACGTTTTAGAGCTGAAGTTAAGTTACAAAAAAATTACAGTTTTAGACTTTAGAGATCAGTATAAATTGAACTTATTCGTGTAGGCAATGATATATAGATTAAATTTGTGAAAAAGTTTAAATTTTGTATATACGTTAAATAGAAATATTAGAGTCATACCAGAAAATTATGCAAGTTGCCACAGCTCGCTAATATTATTTTAAACTGCAGAGTATGGTCATATTATTTTAGGTGTATATATTACAAATTTTGCGGTAAATCTCAGTTTTGTGGACTGTTCAAGAATTGTGTATTTTCGTAGCATCTAGAGCGTTCGTAACGTTTTTTTTTTTATACGAGAATATCGCATCTTATATTGATTTACTAGAATCTTTTATAGGTTTTATTAAACGGAGATATTGAACTAGTTGATGGTCAACTTGATGGTTAGTGGTTACTTATCCTAATGTGAGGCTGCAATACAAGAAGTGTTATCATTTCATTGTAGGCTGCTATTTATTTGATAGCCTCGATATACTGTTAATATCCATAATCAATTGATTTTTTATTTCCAGGATCTGGTCAATATAATAGTAGAAAGACATGATAAAAAATTAAGATTATTGTACAAGAGTCCACAACGGGAAGAGAATCCTTCTGTTATGCATTTAATTGAGACTCAAGAAGACAAACTGAAAAAGTTGGCTGTCATTGGAAAGAAGAAACCGTGGAGGTGACAACTGATAAACGAAATGCTACTATAAAAATATTTAGTGTAACTATATACTATATACTAACTATACTACATATATACTACTATATACTAACATAAACATATTTGTACCCAATCGTCGACAGTTTACCTATTATTGTCACATTTATTATTATTGTAATAAGTTGTAGAATATTGCATTACACGAATAAAATTTATTAATTTAAAATTTTCATTTCTGAATTATTTCATTGTTATCACCCGGCGTCAAACTTTGTGTTACTATTAAGTAGAGAGCCTTCGGCTTCAAAACTGAAATCGTGGTTATATGAAAAACAATATATGAGTCGTCGAATTCCAAAGTGCATCTTGTCCAGTTAAGATCAAAATGAGATAATCGCCAAAAAGAGATATCTGCTTTTCTTATCTGATACTAGCCTAAAGTGGGCAACTTAACGTTGAAGGTTTTTCAAAACGAGTTTTGATTCGGTAATCGAGTTATTTTAATATAGTATAAATTAAGACATTTCGTTTGAAAATAATCAAATGCTAAATATTTGTTATAACTTCTTTTTTATTGGGTGATTATGTTAAAATAATAATTTTACTAAAAAAATATCTTCACTGTGGCCAACACACTAAAATAATAAAAAGGATCCCTTCATATATTTTTTTCGTGATATGATTTCCCTCTCTTTTTTGCTTACAATATTATCAGCACCATAGCAACACGTTTGGTGTTGCGTTAAATTAATCTATAGCTGACTGTAGCCGCTTTTCATTGAGTGGACTGTTTTTCTGTTTGCCCTTTTTGGTATAACAAAGGCGTTACATTAATGTTAAGTTATAATAGATAATATCAAAATAGTACGGCGTATTGCATGTAGTTACGTCAAACCCCAACTCCAGGGGTGAAACTCGGGAATGTCAGAGTATTCTTGGCATTTACTGTGTGTAGATGCCGGGATAACCATTATAATGAACATAGTTCCTTAATATGTACGGGCAATTACACGTAATAACGAATTAAAATAATTATTAAGTAGGTATTTTGCCTGTCCAAAGTCAGGATCAAAATCAAAGTACAAAGGGAAAACGAGACAATATTTGTTTACCTAAAATTACGTAACTTTATCGATATATTTGCCATTTAACCCTGTCTCACACGCGCTATGGTATCCACACTCGCTACGGATCAATTTTTATTTGTTCTTTAATTTTTCTTTATGATTTGTTAAGGAATATAGTTATTTACATTTTTAAATGTTACAAGATTGTACAAAGTTTTGTATTTTGAAATGTCTCCCTCGTTTATAAAATAATTGTTCAATTAATTATATCGACGGGTGAAAGGCTATTTGGCTTAAGCGACATTGTTTGGTGATATAGTAATATATATTCTGAATCAGCGATTTTTACCAATTCCAAATATATATATATCAGTAGCGTTCATTCCATAAATGCCTGAAAGCATTGTGCAAGCCCTTACGATAAATAAGTCTGGAAGGAATTCCTTTAATTTAAACAAAAAAGGAACCCTCTTTCATTCATATCTATTCTATTTTCATGCCATCTATTTTCCATATGAAATTAATATAATATTTATTATCATTATATAGTATTCAAATTCATTATGTGAATCTGCCTACCCTGTCCAAAAACCCGACTATGCACGCCACTGATATATATTACCATATCACCAAAAATGTCGCTTAAACCAAATAACCTTTCACCCCTCGATATATTTTTTTTAACATTTTTAAAAGTTAATTATTTCAGAGTTAAATAAAACAGTAAACATTGGTTCTCACACGACACGTTTAATTAGTTTTTAATCTTAGGACTACAGCCTACTTACGACTCTTTACAAAATTACAACAGTTGCATCGACTATAAGGTAAGGCAGTTAGAGAGTACTGTTCACACCAATAAAATAATAATTTACAAAATTATCGAACATATACATCACGCTCACTAAATAACTAAATAAATAAGTCACACGCCCTGCTTCGAACGCGACCACAACCGCAGCGTCATACTGTCAGTCCGGCCGGGACCGAAGCGCGTACGCTCTTTGGATCCGAGAAATGTACATGAAACATTCACACTTCACACACGCGCTGATTTTCTTCTTTAATTTGTGTGCTTTACGTAGTCGGTCTCATAGTACGCGCTGGCCCCATGAGCACCCTTTCTGTCGAGCGCACGCACTCGCACGAAAAGAAAGGCGGCAACTAGAGATGCGACCACTAGCACTAACAACAGCATAACTAGACCGGCCACGAATGATGGTACTGACATACAGATAGTCTCAGGATCAGTGGCTGGCGATTGTATAACTACGGTTTCGTTAGCGGCGGCGTTGTTCAGAGCGAAATTAACATCACCAGGTGCCACCACTTGGATTATGCGACTTGTATTCACGTCAGTCATTTCTTGAGCGTCTCGTTTGTAAATTCTATTTCGAGTGGAGGTCTCTCGCCTCTTTCTTACACCTGCCAAACTTTCTGGCAAGTCTTCAACGGAACGAGGACGGCCTCCAAGTGTGGCGAGGTTTCCGTGTGCGTCGTCTTTCCTTTTAACCGTATTATATATCCCGCGTCGGCCAGGAGGCGGGGGAGGAGGTAGATTGACTTCGTTATCTTCTCGTGCTGGAGCAGGTGAAGAAGGATTAGGTGCGTTTGATGTCGATGAACCTTGTGCCTGAGGAGGTGGTACTACGTCATCACGTTTCTCTGAGAAAGAACCCGTGGCATCTGCCGGATGCCGTGGGTCAGGGAAGGCAGGAGGTACGCCATATTCTCCGAGAGGTGTTGGCGGCGGTGGCCCATATTCAGGGTGTGGAGAATTTGGTAATCCATATTCTCCAGCTCCAAGCGTGTTACCACCCAATAAAGGAACTCCGTAATCGGCACCAAGTCCACACTTTGGTTCTGGACAATTATATCTGCAAACTTGAATCACACATTGGAAGTGTACGTTCATGGAATCGGGGAACTTGAATGCTTGGAAATAAGCAAATGAAACTACGGATGCTGAAGGTCCAAAATTCTTTATCTTCTGGAACTTACTCATTATTTTCGGCCTCACAACGCAACCATATTGATCTACAAGCTGAATGGGAGCTCGCTTCCCGTCATGAGCTACACAATTTCGCACAAGCATATCGAATTTATTTTCATCATCTTTTATAGCGAGGACCATGGTCATTGTCTGACCTATTTTAACAATTCCTGATACTTCGGATGCCCATGGGCCTTTGCCGACTTGGATTTGCATCCAACACTGCAAGTTATCTCCGAGAAAGTTTGCTGTAACTGCATGTAACATGTCTACTTGGAAAGGTCTAAATGTGACTGCTTTTTCGTAAAAGTCATACCATGTGCATCGTAATTTCCTTGCTTGATCCCATACTTCTTGGACATAAGGGTCGTATTGAACAATAATCGTATTTTCTACATAAGATCCACTGGGTGTGGGACTTCCGTAACTTGCTACATTATGATTTGCGGAACTTGACATACCACAACTGTTGAGGAAAATTTCAAACGTTGCACTAAGGTGACCTGTACCAGGCTTCAAATGCATGCAGTGGGGATCGCTATAGAATCCTTTAGAAAATATCATTCCATAGAAAGGACGATCAAATTCGATGTTGACGCGCATGTGGGTTTTTTCACATTGAACTTGTAGATGCTTGATTTTTGGACTATCTGGCGTAGCTAAGGGCCACGGATCGTCGGCGTGTGAAGACGGTAAGGAAGGGCCATATCCACCACCCGCTCGATGTTCCAATGGCAGCGATGCTGAATCCACCGGAGGCTCGCATGTTGCATCCTGAAACAGAGAAATATTATATACTCAATAATCACGACATTTATAAAAGGATCGCTAGTTAACTGACACTATTTTGAAATCTTAATTTTAAAGCAACTAAAGAAATAAAAAACAGTATTACTGTCCTATAAAATCTATATTTAGAAGTAAACAGATACGATAAAGTCAAGAAAGTACGCAGTAATATAGTAAATATTCTACACAATAAATACACTGAATAATATGATTCTTGTTGAGAAGTGAATTCCTACATCGCGTCTCAGTCTATATATTCCGAGGCAGCGGGGCGCGTGTTTGCTTCGCTACATCTCACGAGCTTGGCGATCTCTTCGACTTTCTATACTGATGGATAGCTCGCGCCACCAATTATAATATTAAACAGCGCAACAGTTCCGTTGCTTACATGAATCTTATGACTATTTATATTATAATGTACTTATAAGAATTTAAATAAGATTTAAATGTCATATTGAAGATTATAACTAAATAAAAAGCCACATTACTCCAACTTACTTAATTTTTAATTTAGTCAAAGTAATGTGTATCTAATTGTCATAGTCCCAAATTTTAGTTTTTATATTTCATGGTATAGATTGATAAAATATTTTATATTATATCTTATATATTATATCTATAAATAATATTGCTGTATAACCGTAGCACGCAAAGAAAAATGTAACATTATGTAGATTGTTAAAGACTAGAGTTATGTATAGCAGTTCACTTAGATATTCTGGAGTAAGATGCAATATATGGAGCGAGAGCTAAAAGGTGAGGAGCCCGGTTTACGACAGTATGTAAGAATAGTAGCAATCGGCAGGTGTCGGAGACGATGTGGCCGGCCGACGCGACGCGTAACGACGATCGCGTTTTCTAAACCGGTTAGAAATTACCCACTGATCGAGATTGTCAGTTGCGGAAGAAAACTCTGTACCCATAAACATGCGAAACATCTGAGCAAGTTAAACTTTCTTCGGCAATTTATTTTGTTACTTAGAAACTCAAGTACCGACTGTTTCATAATAGTGTCTAATATAAATAAAATAGGTTTGAATAAACATTCAAACGTAGTTACCTATTTCCTCCTATTTCATATTTATTTACAGCCGAAATACATATATATCCTAAGGTTGATAAAATATTTTATCCAGGTCCGCAAAAACGAACTTAGCAATGCTTTATAAAGTTCACTGCTAGATATTTTTTTGTTATATATATATTTGTAAATCATAAAATTGTTGCATATATACATATATATATATATGTATTTGTCATTATTTTATATATCAGTTAGCTTTATTTGCTTTAAATCCTTTACGTGCAGGTACATTGTACATAAAAGGTATTTTTTATGAAGTTCGATAAAACTATTCATTAGATGTCTTCGAATAAACTACATAAATCGATTTATTTAAAATGAGTACCAGATTACATGAAATGTAATTGCGAGAAATTGACAAAAATTGTTTATTAGTCGCGCGTGCGGTGGCGCGGTCAGGTGGGCGCCGAAGCAGGTGAAAGTGACTCCGGATTAACTTAAGATAGATACCAACATCCGTTTCTGTACAAATACTTTACATTCCGGATGGAGTCATATTTCTGTGTGACTTTATTGACAGTTTTTCCAGGAAATATCTATAACATCTACGAAAAAAACATTAGTAGGCAGAAATTTTAAATTATATGATAGATGTTCATAATAATAAATACTACATATTATATTAACTCTATTAGTAACTAGAAGAAATACTTAACTTTAATTTTTTAAATCGATCTTATAAATCCTTATTAAAAATTATGGACTCGAAAAAATATTTTATTCTGTTAAGTATTTTGAAATATTATTTTCCCAACATTAAAATGATATTTCATTTAAATAATTAAGGAAATTCTGTTTAGGAGGGGGCTTGAGAGATATTAATTGTTAATGACAATTCCTCAAATCCAGCCCTGATTGAATCTTGCTGATTTTGAGTGGCAAGAAATATTAAAGCTTGATTTTGAAAGTAATTCGCTTTGAGACACATTTAATATAACTACTTGGGAAGTATACGAACTTGTCCAAAGTAGGTATCGCAGAAAATTCAGCGCTAAAATTTGTCATACGATGCGTGTGATGTGATACGTGTGTGACCGTACAATGGAGATGCAACCCACACATTACAATCATCCCTAAACGTTGACAGGGGCTGTCACACAAATCTTTACTATTTAAATATTAAGAAATAATTATTTATTTTATATTTAGAATTACTTTCTGCATAGTCCTTGGGAATGATTAAGATAGACATACAAGTGCAAAGTGAATACAGCTGTTAATGTACATCTTGGTTCATCCCAAAAAGATAGCAAACGAAGCTCTTAAATTAAATTTTTTAAACGAAAATCTAATACGTGACGAAATAGTTTTTTTTTTTAATTTATAGACGTTATTATAGACGATATTTTTGAGAAGTCAGTTGCATACGAACTGTTTGTTGCATTTAGCGAAAGCATCAGTAATATCAAGTTTGATTCGCAATAAATCACGCAGGAAGAAGTCGTCTTACATAAATAGATAGCTTTACCTACAAACCTTATCTCCTGAATTAGCACGACATTGATGAAAGTTGTTTTAAATTAGTGTGAATTGAGTCGAACCGGATTTTTGTTTGCGTTTTGCAGTTTGTGATCCTAAGAAGGTCGAGGTTATTTACGTTTTTCTTAACATTTGCATAACATACTATGAGTGTTCTATATCAGTACACGTTTAAAGTGTGCTAAAGTATTGAAAACATCAATGTATGTATGTCACATGTACTTACATATTATATTTGCATTGATTTACATTTTTGCGTAAATAGCATTATGATTAAAAACGGTTTTGTCATCATTTAATGAACAAGAAAGTCAAAACAAATTTAAATCAATATAAATCGCCTAGACATCGTCGTTCTATCATATAAGTCTAAAACTAAACAAAAAATATGATGAAAATTGTCAATGGGCACTCGAGCATTAATAGTCATTGCCGTTTTTGGATTACACTGTACTGTCCATTAGGCGCGGTGTAGTCACTTTGTTTAGACAGTATAAAAAATACGCATATAGTCGGTATGTTTACATTTTTATGTGGACATTTAAATGCAAATGTACATATAAACAATACATTTGAGTACACATACATAATATACTTATGCAAAAGTTTTCATTATATATATAAATATAAATTAATCTTTAAATGTGTTTCTAAGAGCTAAACTCTACTATAAGGGCTGAGTTAAAACGTTTTTTTTTTAATATTCACTCAAGGTCGTTGGTGATTTTTATGGAGAAAAAACTGAAAAATGACGAGGAAAATAGTAAAAACAACTTCTCTATTAACTCTATTCCTTTTTCCTAAATTTGAATACAACTAAGTCTTTCGGGTCAGCTAGTAATTATTATTTACGAGCAAATCCTCAGTTTACATTATAAGTATATTGGAACAGAATTATCATTGTAAGATCAACTCTCATAGATCTCAGTCTTGTCGGTATTATCTGAAACAATATGTTTCTGACGCACTGACATCAAACAGCCGGAACGTGGGAATTGTGCGATACTTTATCCAAGGCATCATTATGCCTGATCGAGTGGATGTTTTTAATCACGATAAACGAGTTTGTTTTTTGAATATTTATCATTTGGGCGATTCACAGTTGCCGGTGTTATAGAATCATATTTATGACCGTTACTTGATAAGCAAGTCATATCGCATATACGACTTGCTTCGGCCTGTCGCGTTTCGGTATCAGTTTGTGTATATTCATCAAGTTGTTCATATATCTAGAGACTTTCAGTCGTAGTATATGGGCCGACATAGTGATAGCAACTGTCAACGGAATATCGTCCGTTGGTGCTCATTGCCGTTGTTGGACTTCATTTTACTTTCCATCAGATACAATGCAGTCACTTTATAAAGACAGTATAAAAAGTCGAATTTCGATATGATTAGGAATATATTCCCGCCTGGTTTAGTTGTGAAGACCTTTCACGGTCAACCAAAACGCATCATTTCGAAAAAAAAAAAAGATTAGGAATATTATAACTATTATTGCGTACATTTAATGGTCGTAAATTTTCCGTCGTCCTTGTCACGTGCAAAGTAATTTCAACATGTAAATAAAGAATTATCTCAGAAAAATGTATAAAGAGGCAATCAATTATTTGTGCACATATAAGTGCGATTTTTGCTCTGAACAGACTTGACATCGGGATGTTTAACAAAATCTTAACAGAACTATTATCTGATGAGGCGTCTGGCTTTTTCAGATCAATGGCACCATATGTAATATGTTAGGTATTTCTGTATTAGGGTACGATGGGGCTGACATACGTACACACGTAAAAGTCCCTTAAATAAATAGAATAAAAAACAAAAAAAGTGCGATTTGGATTATTACAGGCGCAGCTTGGTATCCTGGTGTGCGATGTTTACCTGCCCATTGCTCTAATAGTGATATACATAGTGGCAAGTGAGGGGATGGCCTTTATACCCCTAAATATTTAGTGATGAGTGAGGACCGGCTCTATACACTGCCCCCCGCAAATAGGTAGAGGTCTGTGGTAGGTCGAACGTCGCCGGAGCCGAAGAAGTTGGTGTGGCCTTGCCCTTGGTTTCAGCAGACAAGTAAGAGGAACAAGGAGGAGGTTTTAGTTGGTAAAAGTCTGGCACACTGGGGTGCCGCCTTCACGGTGCTTGGATGGTTCACGATGATTTCCCCCGGGTCACTAAAAAAGGCGCGGCTTCTTCGTATTTTAACAATTGGCATGTCAACAGCGTCGTTGTGTTATATAGTAAAAAAAATTTACTTGATCATTCTAGACCGGAGTAATTATGTCTGTACGACATTTTATAAGGATGATTGTACTCGTACGTAGAAATACAAGATTATCATGTATGCATATAAAAACGAATAAGAAAGTTTAAAGTAGGTAATCTTAATTATGGTCTTATTTTAGATTTAATGAAATACATACATATTCATTAGAAATACCCTGGAAGCGCATAAGTACCTACTCTCTCATTTCAATGTTTTTGACTGGTTTAGTTTAGTGTGTGTTTTATAAGTTTCAATTTTTTAGAAGTAGTGAAGCCACGACAATGTTTTATATAAAATTGTCGAGTGCACTGTATTTAGGCATTCGGTTTTAGCACCCATTGTAAGCTTAACAGATCAATTTGCGCGAATAATGGGCATCAATAAGTTACGGCTGACATTACATCTATTCGAACAATCGAAAGTGATCTTTCTTTAACAAATTACTTTCTAACGTGTACTAGTCAGATTGTTTTGTCACACTTTGACAGGTCATGAATCCTCCTGTAGAGTATTACACTCTATTACGAATATGGCCAGTGTTTGTGGTTTGCTGTCAGATAAGCAAAGGTAGGGCTGTCAGGCTCAGGTTGCAAAGCGACGGAAACTTCCCAAGTGCCATGCATGCATTTTAGGGGATAAAACTGATAAAGTCGATCTTAATTTTTGAATTACTGGCGGCTAAGACAGTACTATGATGATTTTTATCACATAAAAACTGTACTTAGAAATTAAATTTACAAATCACTGATTGTGTTAATCCGATGTTGCCTGATGATGGGTATAAATAAAAATTACATATTGTTTACTTCATAGAAAACGTTTTTGTTGCATAATATTAAAACAAGGTTCGAGACCTCATATTATTGATTATTTTAAGAGAATTTCTACCCTTTCAAATAAAATAAAGCTTATGCTACTCGTCCATAATGTAGTTTTTAATAGATGACACAATTTTTAATATTGTTTCTGTAGTTTTATAGTTTATTCCTTACAAAGAAGCATATAAAAATATAGTATAAATGTAATGATGTGTATGAGTAGTACGTTTCAAATTAAATATATTTCCTCCCAAATAGTTTTAAATATTTTATTTTATTTAAATATTCCGTTTCAAATCTAGTTGCTTCGTCATGCATATATTACAGCTGATATTTTAATTACTAGAGATACATCGGCAATAATTTTATACAACAAATAAGAGCATGTCACAATATTGTAAATCATTGTTAAAATGAATTAAAAAAAAAAATATTTAAAGAGGAAGAAAGTATGAAATTTCTTAGCTCTCATAAAATCCTTTATATCAAGAATGAAATAAATCAGACGGAAATCCCGTCATCCTATTGTAAAGTTGTGAATTTTATCTAATGGAGAAAGTGTTTGTAGAATTGTATTTACAATAAAATGTTAAGATACAATATTTATAATAGGATTTTGATGGCGATTAAGTTTTGCTAACAGCAAATTGCAAAATTGCTCCCTTTTAAAATCATAAGTAATACGATCAATCGAAGTACAGTACAACCTAATTTAATATTAATGAAAGCAATTAAGGATTAAACACCGACAACATACCTATTACAGTTAAGAAAAAAATGAAATAACCTCGATTTCATTAGGGAAATGCTTATTTAAAAGTAGATTGCAATTACTTTCGTTTCTATCTTTGCTTTAATAATTTCATTTCAACGGCATGAATAAATAATTAATCTTATACTTAAAAATATCTGCATTAGTTACAAGAAAAGTAATAGAGGTCTATTACAAGTATTTATAGGTAAAGTAATTAATTAATTTAAGCATAAATATGGGTTTCTCTTATTAAATTTTACATGTATCCGTGGTAGCAGTTATTTTCCAATGGTAAGCTCTTTTGTGGATGTGCTAACGGAATCATTAGCCTAGTTGCTGAGAACACGAGCGGAAAAAGCTGAATAATGTAGGAGTGCAGTGTAAAACGGCTTAAAAGCACCGCACGCCATACTTGCGCTAGGGTTTCCACAATATTTTGTTCTAGGAATACCTAGCACGTAGACACACATTATGTTTACTTTTCAAATTATGATTTTTCACTAATACTCGTCTTTACAGAGATAACTATTGAGCGGTACCTAACTCATGAGAACCTACAAAGAACAGTAATTAATTTTGTCACGTGTAGGATAGATTGATTTTTAAATAAGTCAATTATAATTTATATTATTAATTGAATAGTAAAAACTCTGTACGTATAGGATCACCGTTTTTGACTTAAATGTTTACGTTACGATATAAAGCTTTTTTTTACATTTATTTAGGTTTTACTTATTTATTTACTCTATCCTAAAATGCATTATATAAATAGCCAACTCTGTGTACAAACACAAATTGATTAATTGGATATTTTTATGTAATTTTAAACCTTTTTTAATATTTTGTTGTTGTACCTATTATTATTATTTTGTGTATAATTACGTTACATTGTAAAGCTTTGTAATTCTTATGCTTGTTTATGAGCTTTTACTTAAAAAATAAACTACTACCAGATGTAAATATATCAATGCAGGAATATTAATGCGGCGTAATTATTATTAGCCCTTCGCATTTTGTCTTCAATTTTTTTCTTTACGTTGGTATGGTACGTAGTTCTTTTTAAAATGTCGACTTAAATTATTACAACAGGTCAGAATTCTCTGCCTCATGCTACTTCATTTAACGAGTTATAATTTTTTCTTTAGAATTATCAGAGCATGAATAAACAATAATTATCATACGTAAAAGAATATGCACTATCTTTATATTTACAATTTCTTTCAAATGCCTAATAATTAAATCCATAAAATTTTCATATGAATATTTGAAATATGACAGCAATTTAAATTCTTATATTTACTAAAGTTACTGTATTTCGATTTCATGTTTACTTAATTCGTTTAATTAACTGTTCTAAATATAAAGCACCCATCTTTAGAGAGTTTACCATTATGCTCATCTTATTAGCGCTATTTAAAATTATGTTAATACTGAATAGTCTTTAGTCACATATTTAATAGCTGCAAAGCTGTTATTATAACTTTGTTATATTACCAACAGCGTGATAAAACTAACAATACCGTTGGCTTTATATACACTGTAGCTTGGCAGAGGTAATAGGACATTGAGTGACTGTTAAGAAATACTAGAACAAAAACTACTGTACATTTTGTATGTATGAAATACAGATTATTTTCAGAGAAATTCCATGATAATTTAAATATTAAAATATAATTCTAAATCGTTTTAAAATCATTTGGTTATCAAATTATGAATTAAATTAATAAAATTTCACATGTCTGTGAAAGCTTTTTTTATATTACATGGCTTTGATAATTTGTTATGTATTAAAAGACTAACCTTTAGAAGGAGCGTCGCGACAACCAACAGCAACCTGATCCTCTTCATAGTCACAATCCAAACAGTCAGTGCCCTGCAACCAACGAAACACGTTCAGGTGAGCACTAGCCTTTAGGTTCCGCTCGGGCGGCGCTAGTGGCGCGACGGCGTGGTGGGCTCTCTGCCCATCATGGAGAGTGCTACGCGAACTGGGGCCCGCGCACCGCGTCGCGTCGAGCCTCCTCCCACCTCGCGGCAAGTGGGGCTGACCCACTGACCGAATGCATCGGCGGCGGAACTGCACCGGCTCAACGCCTACATGTTTCGCTCCCGCACGCGCCGCTCCTGTTGCGTCGAGAGGAAACCACGCGCGGCCTTCACCTCATTGCGATACAAGGTCGCCTTTATTTGTTGTTGTAAATGTTTTATATCAGATGGTTTTATTTTTACTCTTTATTGTAGTGATTGTAATTAAATTAGTCACAAATGTTATAACTTGTCTGACTATCTTCACGCCGTTTCCCTGTTGGACTAGACATAAAGTATGGAAAAATATTTCTGCTATTCAATATTCACAAATCTCTTTCACCTTTACTACCCCCCCATTCCCCCCGCCGTTAATATATAATTTTTTGACCAAGTGATTTTTTGGGTATTTGAGGTCAAATATGTAGGAATGACTCTCGATGAGAGGCTAAACTTTAAATCCCATGAATTATCTATCGTGGTCACCTTTATTCTCGGTAGATTGCGGCCCTCAAGGCTAAAATTACCTATCCTATCTCTAATCTAATGTTTATTGGTGTAGACACCACACTACTTCTCTCTTCATCCGCAGATAAGTGAGAGGAAGAGATTTAGCTATCTATCTACAAATTATAATCAGGTATGTTATTAATTTCGGCCTTTAGTGAGTAACGCCGAAAAAGAATAGATCAGTCGACTGTCGTTAACCGGTGCGTATACGCTCCGACGCGTATATCCACCCCGAGGTAGTCTTGAGTTTCTTTCGGCGTTTCTTGTCAAAGTAATCGACTGCGAAACACTGTAGACCACCTTAGGTTCTTTCCCTGGCTTAAGTTGAGGTTCGTAGTCACAGAGATGCTCTCTCTGCTCTGTGTTCAGCGTTGCACCTCAACACATAGTTCGCTGGATAAGCACCTTAAGTGCTCACCAATCACGCCCAGTGAATTTCCCTCGGGTATTTTTAACTTTAAAAATCTCTTTCGAGGGAAATCGGTATAAAATAAAACCTTTTATGTGATATGAATACCTTCAAATGTTTTTGAACAGTCAGTGGAACTAGATACAAATTAGAGTAAATAGAATTTATAAAAAGAAAATCTTATAATATTTCAATAATAATGTACACCCTCAGTGAGGTACGTCATAACTTTTTTATATAAGCCTTTTTCCCGTTGTTGGAATCTGTATTACTTGGAAACGTTATACAAGTATACCCAATTATGAAAAACAAAGTTGTAATTAGGAGTAAGAGCTATATAAATATATTACGAGCTAGAGAAAGGAAACAGCTGCAATACGAAACCGATAAACGTGTAAGATATGAGATCTATCTCAGAGCATCCGTTAAATTAGAGATCCGGCCAAGACATTTAATTACATACATCGATCGAATATTTTGACCGTCTATCGTTAAATATTAAAATAACTACATAACATATAAGAAGTAATCAAAGTTAAATATTTTAAATTATCAAAGTAACTGATCACAGCTTCTGAAGTTTTATTTAATAAAGGAAATTGAAGCTTAGATATTTTACTAAGGATATTTGATAGTGTCCGACCGAAAGTTCGGTTTCGGTTTCGGTTTCGGCCGAGTTTCGGCCAAAAATCAAGTTTCGGCGGGAGTTTCGGTTTCGGCTAAAATTGGCCGAAACTTTTGCCGAAACCGAAACTGATTTCGGTAGTTGTCGTACATGCTTGCCTAGCTTCGTTTCTTGCAGCAACGCTTTGACGGACGCTGGCGGCCCTGTTCAGGATTCGTGCGCCGTTCGCATTGCTTTTTTTTTCGAATTTACTCGTGTTTGTTGACCGGGAAAGGTCTTCACAACTTAACCGGGCGGGTGAGCGAACACTGAGGGTGCTCAGCCGGCAATTTATGGGTTGGGTGGCAATGCAAGGGCACCCCTGTGGGTACGAACCTCGACATGGACCGCCAGCCAGAAATACGTAACCTAACGGTGACCTAATAGCGTTTTGGAAGCGACTACCTTCAGAAAAAACGCCGAAAGAAACTCAAGGCTGCGTCGGAGTGTAACTGCGTCGTTTAGACGACAGTTGACGGATCTAATTCGCATTGCTCTATAGCAACACAACTTAGTCAGTGCGTTATCACCCGACGTAAACATTCTTTAGAGGTTATGCTTTGATGGTACTGATTACATGTAAGTTTTTGTTTCATTTTTTTACTTGACCACGTTGACTTTTATACTTGACCACGTGAGTTTCGGTTTCGGTTTCAGTTTCGGCCGAAACTGAAGCAACGGCCGAAATTTCGGTTTCGGTTTCGGTTTCGGCCGGAAAACCAGTTTCGGTCGGACTCTAATATTTGATTGAATAATTATTAATCGTATTGTAAATAGATTCTAAGGAAGTCCATTTTTATGTATCACATATTCAGGAACTTTTATTTTAAAGGGAATGACAGCTGGGGATGTGCCTAATCAAGATTAACACAAAAATTCTAACAAAAAAAAATAAACAAAAAAAAGTTTTTTTTTATGTGGTTTCAGCTCCTTAAAAAGAGCTTCTAGCTGGCACCGGTATAGCCCATCACTAAATATTTTCGCAGATACGGACGGTAAGTGCACTAATTATTATAATCGCACATTGCACATTTGGTAAAATAAAATTTGTTGTCCTGTTTATGAAACATTCTGGAGAATTTCTGCATTGGACTTTCGTTTATGACCAGAGGTTTTAAAGATACAGAAGGTTGTCAGGATTTCCTTTGATTTAAGGAATTAGAATACCGGTATCTACTTCTAGCATTGTTTCCTGCATCCTTACCATAAAGAATATCTTAATGTTACGGGTAACAAATTATTGGTTTATGTGAAGCTTGTGTAGCAAGTTTTTACGATAAGTGAATTAAGGATTTCGTACACGACATCTGACGATATTGGACAATAGACAAAACTCATCTTCTGATCTTAGAATACTGTTATGATATTCTCAATATAAAAATGGCAATTATATTTTTACTAGCTGTCGCTCTAAAACAAATCACGTTCTAGATCATGAGATTAAAAATACATGCAATATTGCACCAAAAATACTAATTAAAATCAAGGCGAAACGGAACCACAATATACATTCATTTAAATACGCGCGAAATTGTAAATGATTACAGCATTGGAAACCGAATGATCTGTATTCGCGGTTGAGAACACGATGCGGCGGGCACTATTTTTTCTCGACTGCACCCACCTTGTAACTAGGCTTCCAGCGCTCGCCACTCGTAGGAAAGCGGGCCCTCGGGCATTTTCTATTTTCTGTAATCAACAGCGATATTATAATAATAGACGATAGAGCGAGTGCCGGCCGCGCTCAATTAAGCATCTCAGCTAAGAAACGCAAGCAACAAAAGAACATTCATCCAATCAAATACAGGCCATAGTTATTATACTAACAAAAGTAACAACAAGATCACGTTATTAATACATCTATTCTAGTAATCAACAGCAACCATGTATATTCTTATATCACTCTACGCTTTTAGTTAAAGGTCTTCTATAATATATGCTCGATAATCATAATTAATGTATTATGGATAATATATAACGAATCTATATAACAATAAAAACTTATGGGTCAATAGTTGAAACCATAGGTATGATTGGTCTTCCAGCGAAGAACTCTGAACAAGGCTGTTCGCTTCCTGGGCTTCTGGACGAATTCGGATTCTCAATCCCAGGTGGAGCGATTAGAAGGACACCCCGGGGGTTTTTAGTCAGTAGGAATCTAACACACCGGGGTCGCTGCTTTCACAGCGGCGCTTATGTTCTTGTGCAGGATTTTCCCCCGAGTTACAAATAAAAGGTACGATTCGTTGTTTTTTTGGTAGCCCGCTGGAAGCCCGATGGACCGATACAGACGCGGCAAGGACGGCGTCCACTATATGCTAGAACCTTACTGGCTAAATATCAACAGGGCGTCTCTCTTCTCGCTGCAAGCCGCGCCTGGGGGACTTATGATTCGTCCTGAATTAATTCTATATAATTAACACAACAGCGAAGGAGTTGAGCTTTCAATATGTAATCATCAATTTTGGACAGAAACATCATTAACTTTATAGATCATCAATCTCGAATATGCAAACAGCAAAATGGCGCCGGAGGCCACAATGGTATCTGTACGTGTCTGTTTCATCCTTAATTGCTTTGTCAAAATGTTCAACAGTCCCTGGACGAGCGAACGCAGGTATTATCCAATTTAATACACATTGATCAACGTCTGACACTGGGTGAAAGTTACTACAAATTATAATTTTTACCTACCTCAGATAAAATGGTGCCAGAGAAGCGTAAAGCCATGTCAAAACAAGATCTTAACTCGTTAATTGAACAATAGACATTGATTAATTTATCACATTAGTATTTGTGAGACTATGTTTAAATATCACATCACCTTGAGCTTTTGATTAATTTTAACCTGTCACAGTGTTTTAAGCACTTTTTGAACGATTATAGAAATATGGATATAGTTTACACAAAATTAACCATTTTATTTATATTTATTATTCCATATTTGATTAAAAGTCCTTATTCTGAATCGTGCTTCAGATATAGTTTAAATAATCGACTGGTATTGTTGTTAATATAATAAATTGTGCCATTTAATTGTTGTGTACATGTAGGGTTTATTTTATCATAGGTATATTATGACAAAAACTGATTTCACGCGCCGTGATCAGCAAAACTAAAGTGATTCGCAACTTTGTAGAATACTTTCCTTTTCTGTCTGTAGCTAAGTTAGTTTTAAATAAGAATTGTAATTCAATACCATGATATGATTTTAAAGATCTGCTTATTAAATCGAATGATTTATGTTGAGTAAACTGATGGAATGACTTTATTAAAAAAGCAACAAATATTTATACTTTAATCTTGACCCAAGCCATTGTAATATTTTATTAACACGGGCAGTAGACTTGACGGAGTCTGATATACACTTGTGTACTTTCCGGGCGACTGGACGAATTTGGTTTCCCAGGCCTGGGTGGAGTGATTAGAGGGACACCCCGGGGTTTTTAGTCAGTAGGAGTCTGACACACCGGGGTCGCTGCCCTCACAATGACCCAGATGGTCCGATGTAGGATTTTCCCCCGGGTTACCAAAAAAAAAACACTTGTGTACTTTGGTCATAATCCAGTTCGGGCAATCGTACTACCTCCAATAACTTCTCTAACTCTATTTATCCAACTCATATTTCGATTTGATCAAATAAAGATTTGGTACAGCTCTAACTAACTATCAGTGGAGTATTATAGAGACATGACGAACACAAATAATTATATTTTCAAACATCATGGCTCTGAAAGATAAATGCCATTCTACACCGATTTATTAAATTATCGATATGAAATGTTAAGATATATAAATAGTTGATACTATGTCTCAGGCCCAACACAATGGTAAGCTTATGATAACGATAAGTCGAGAGTACAGTCGCTAATTCACATAATTGCGTAGCGTGAATTGGCGGCTTTCTCGAGCAACGCTTACACCGAGATGCAATCACCCAACTTGCTCTCTAATACGGAATTTCAGTACTTGTATCTATTCGTTTTCATTAAATTATTATTACTATTTCTAACATTGTCTATAAACTACAAATAATATTGCTTCTATAAACCGCTTTAAGAAAGACTGTACGCTATCAAATAAGTCTCAAAATAGTTCCTTTAAAAATATACCTAAACGAATTACATTTTAAGTGAAATCATCCGAAAGTCAAAAATTTACGAATCAAATGTAATGGCATAGACCTTAAATCTAAAATTATCTATAAAATAGCGCTCTGTTTCATAACAACTTTTAAAATCTGTTTCAGATACTAACGAATCATAAATTTGTATACAATTGATAATGTATTAGTGTTTAAAAGCGTTATTCAGCTTATGAAAGTGGTTCTAAACTTAACAATAATTATTATACACAAAATAATATTGTCAGGAATCATTAAATTAAAAATTGAAAACATCCCCCAACTCCATAAAATATCTATTTGTAATCTGTTCAACGTGGCCATACCAATTCTTCTGCTGTCAGTTAGTAAAGAGTGGTGTATCCTGTTTCTTCCAGATGATGATCCATGTTACTATGCTATTGTAATCATAAGATGCTTAGGATAAGATTCATATACGCTATTTTGACTTTACTTAACATTACAAATTATACAATTAAATAAGTTGCAAGCTCACATTGTATTAAAACAAAAAATTGCATTGAACTTAAAGAACTTAGTAATATCTTAGCGATATTTATAATTACATGACCACTACTGCATGTAGTCTTATAGCATTCGTAGTTATCGAAAGTTTCTTATAAGAAAGCAAGAAATTATTTGAATAATTGAACAATGTTAAATATTAATATTTTCAAAATTAAATCTCGCCCTCGAAAAATAGACATATATTATCCAAAATGCTTTCGGCTCTGATTAACAATGCGCAAGCATGCCACGACTTTTAATTGGCTCGTAACGAGCTGAAAGTTTAAATAAATTAATGTATGGGAAGAACAGAGTAGATTAGCTGCTAAATAAAATTATTCTTTTAGTGTACATTCGCTAGAAAGCGGTCACGTATTTAAATATAGGCGGATAAGCTAAGTAATCTTGCGAAAATGTCTATAAATAAAATTTATATTTCACAGGAAAATTGTAAATAATTAGATTGTTAGTATGTGTATCTTATAAGGTTTCAGTAATGTCAGTTATGGCAAAAACAGATAATAGTCTGTCTTCATTCAAGCGTTACTAAGAATGACGCTTTATAATTCGCTAATGTTTCTCGCTTCAATAGCCTTTCGAATAATCTGTGAACATATCAAACAAGCCATTGAATTTATATTACAGACTTTCGATTCTAGAGAAAAACGGTTGTCGTCACTTTTATTGTTATAGGTGTTTTTCTTTAATTACATTTCACTTTAAAGGTCAACGTTCAACATCGTGCAAATAATTTTTTTTAACACGTTAAGGACGCCGCAGTCTGTCAACCATTCACGAGAAAGCTACCGGTGGTACACGCCGTGTTAAGTAATTGAATTAAAAGTCGGAAATTATAGCCAGGCATAGAATAAATAAAGGAGTTGTTATAGGACGAATAACACGACATTTATTGATCTTTGTTTTAATAATTTACGAATGAGTTGAATCAAGTTATTACTCAATTTAAAGAAAAGTATTGCTATACATAACAATATTTGTATATTTTCCTGGCTAAGTATTGGTTTAAAAGTTTAAATTACTCATTTAAATGTATTTAAAATTTTCAAAAAGTATTGTAGACTGTGTACGGTTAAAATAACGTAATTTATATCGTTAATATAGATTGGGTTATTTCGTTTCTTTATTTAATATACCAGCGAAGATTAAGATATGTTGAATTAAAAATCCTCTTTCTTACCACGAATTGGAAATATTATTTATATATATATATATAAATGTTTCAACCGTCCCCATACCAAGAATGGTAGAAACAGTGATTGGGGGTCCTTTGAAAATCAGATTCTAAGAATAATATAGAACTGTATGACTTTTGCTTTCTTTTACAAGGCCTTAGGTATACATATAGCATAGATGTGTATTTAAATGTTCACGAGGTAAACCTGAAACGAGACGAGCTAAAACAAGTCACTATGACGACTTTGCAAGTCCTGGATAGTCTGGTCACGGTTTACTCAGTTACAGAACACTTCACATTTTTTTAGTAGTGTATTTATATATAAGACTTTCTACTTTCTACAGAACCCTAAAAGAGCGAGTTAACTCAATTGTTAAATATGAAGCGCTTAGTCAATTGATCTATAAACGCCAGACAGTTGCCTCAATACCTCAATTTTATCTAAAACATAACACATATTTCCAGTCACGAATCAAAATAAATAGATAACTAGGTGTACACTCATTCAAATATTTGTCACCAATCATTATTTTATTATATTAGTTATAAGTAATACTCACAATATAAAATTTAATATTATTAAAATAGACAAGTAAGTAACTTATTAATGTCTAGGTACATTAATGCTATTTTTCTATAGGACACAAAAGCGTTACTTTTAATAAAATAGATAATAATATATCATTACACTTTATCCCTTTCGGCGTGAGCAGAGTTACATTAATGGCTATATCCAATGTATGGTTGGTCATTTTATCTTTAAATCTATCAAACACTTTAATGTAATTGAATGCAGAAACGAATCATAAATTAATAATTAATTAGCATTTGTTAAAAACGCCTGGTTTCAAACAATTTCCATTATATAATTGTTGAAGAAACAACTAAACTGTAACGTAAGAATCGTGGTGGGGTACGGTTTCTGTACTACGAGTTATAGGTTCGATTACCACAAGAAATATGTTTGTATAGTCTTCCTTACAGGGTATAATCCACAAACACAGATTTTGAAAATTTTGAAGAGGTAGTAAAGTGCTGTCTGTATCAAGTCAGTTTTTTAGCTTTGCTTCTCATTTATATGGATTAATCCAATAAACACAATCTTTGGAGATTTTGTGCTCTATAACTTTGTAAAAATGCATTTATCACAAAAGAAGCGATATATTAACTAAAAACGGCCTTTGACTTAGCAAAACTTACGACGTGGTAACAATGTCTTATGAGACTTTTAAGTGATATTTTAAAACGTCTAAACTATTTTATATGGAAAAATTAGCCCACTTTTTAAAATATTATTCAGAGGGCACATACGGTCGTGTTAATCTGCTGCCCCTAGAATTTAGCGTTTGGGCGCGAAGTCTACTTAACCTCTTGACTAGATCCGGCCCTGTTTCCAGGGTTTTGGTGTTTACATAGGTGGAATTAGTGATTATAAAACGCATCTATCTACACTAGTAATTCCCTGTGTATAAGTTTTTCGATGTTATCGCCTTTTGGTAAAAAATTTTTTTTTGTTTGTGTTGTATTCGTAGACTATGCTCAAAGCTTTGTATTGTCATTAAGTTCAGAGCAAGCCAAAATATCTAAATTATGTTTTTTTTTTAATCTATTTTTTTAACTATAAAATTTACATTTATTGAGTATGAAATTCTTAATCTATCGACTCTAATCAGTATTTTTAGATTGAACAATGTTGGGCAATGGTTTTAAACTTTCATTTTTTTTTACACTGGCACGACATAGTGACTACAGAGTACCTGATGGTTAGTACAGTGTAGTCCAAAAACGAAAGTGACTATGAAAGGATGAAAATCCATTGATAGTCTACATCGTCATGTCGGCCCACATATACCACGGCTGAAGGTCTCTAGGTATATGAGCTACTGGATATACACAAGCTGATCCCGAAACGCGACAAGCCGAAACTGGTCACTATGACGGGCTTTACACCCATGTACTGTGGTCGCGATCCAGACGGGCACCGACGCCCTACCACCTCGCTGTTGCTCGTTTAACACCACCCAGGAGTCACGTGCAGGGAAACTAGGGTAAAGCCTACGGACGCGAGCAGCTTCGACTCCCAAAATTAACATAATCAATTAAAATTATTTAAATTATTATTATTTTTTTAATTATCATTCTTTTTTAACTAACATTAAGAAGTTTTATCATTCAAGTGGTGCACGTTGCAATGACGTATTGATTAGATGATTCAATGAGGTACGACGAGGGCTCAAGGTTATGCCATAACACTTTCTCCGTTGTCCGCAGTTCGTTGCTCTCCGAATTCTGCGCCTACGTACTCGGTACTCTCAGTATCAATGGTCCAACGGTTGAGAATACACCTCGCTACGCTATTTAAAGTAGTCAAACGAAATTCCACCCTAAAGCGAGTGGAATAGTACTGAAATTCAAACACATCCGTTTACCTTTACGTTCAATGCCCGGGTTAAGTGCACCGAGAAACGTAGCGTGGCCCACTTTCTCTTTTAAGCTGACGACATCTCTCTCATACGTGATGATATTACGTTGAGAAGAGGGAGATGATGGTATGTAAGGTGTTTCGTTCAGGCAGCTGGGCTCGCTTTCTTCGTCGCACTTGGCATTGGTATAGAAAATCCGGTAACTTTCGTTAGCGCACGGTGCCATTGTGACAATTTTGAGGCGCATTAAACCGGTCATCATGTTACAATTATCCAGTGTCTCATTGTTACATCACTATTGTTTGCTTATTTGGTAATCGTAAAGTAATAAAATAGGACCATGGCAATGGCTTCATATATTTGTACAAACGATCTTAACAATATAGACAATTATTTATACGTAATGAAGATTACTATGTATATTATAAATATTTAAAAATATATGTTACAAAATTGTTTATAGCATGTAATCGGAACCCATAATATTAATAATTTACCTTTATTTATATTTGGGAGTCGAAGCTGCTCGTACGCTTTACCCTAGTTTCCCTACACGTGACTCCTGGGTGATGCTAAACAAGCAGCAGCGAGGTGGTAGGGCGTCGGCGCCCGTCTGGATCGCGACCACAGTACATGGGTGTAAAGCCCGTCATAGTGACTAGTTTCAGCTTGTCGCGTTTCGGGATCAGCTTGTGTATATCCAGTAACTCATATACCTAGAGACCTTCAGTCGTGGTATGTGTGGGCCGACATGACGATATAGACTATCAATGGATTTTCATCCTTTGATAGTCGCTTTCGTTTTTGGACTACACTGTACTTACCATCAGGTACTCTGTATTCATTATGTCGAGCCAGAGTAAAAAAAGACCTGCCTATAACCTACTATGTACCTACAGACTTAAAATAAAATCGCAGAAGGTACAAGTAATAATAAAAAACATCTTTTAAGAATTTTTTGACAAATAATATGTTATTTATTGTCGTGCCTTTATAGTTATACTTTCTTAGAAGAAACGTATTTCTAGGTCATACAAGCTTTTGTTCCGTGTGGAGATTGAATATCCGATACTATACAAAGTGCAGAAGTTGATCTCTTTGCCATTGTGCAAATCGAGTCGTAATTGTAAACAATTATTATTAATAGCATTTATGGTTAAATCATAAACACCATGAATATGTTTCTAGCACGAGTACTAATACTCATAGTACTGGCAATTTTAGAAATAGTAATCATTTTGATAAAAAAACACAAAAAGTTAACCAAAGTTCAAAAATTTAGATCGTCGCGACGCCACTCATTATCCACGATCTCTAAAGCTGTCGTATTAACTTTTCTAACGATTGCATTAGCTACCGTTTCATTAAGCACTTGTCACTGTAAGTCAAGATTGCTTCGATAAAACCGGTTCGGCTCCGAACGTAGACTTCAAAATATGCCTCTATTCAAAAGTTAATACTAGTTTAATGGAGTTTTTATATTTAATTTTGGTACACTTTTAACAGTTAATTACTTTTAATTGTATTTAATCGTATTTCTTTTTCAATTTATAATTTAAATACTCCAATTAACTAATATTCAACTTCAATTCACTAATATTCAATAATTCAACATAATTATTGTATTATGAATATATTACTTTTATTTAGACTATAAACTAACAAAGTAAATTAATTTATCACTTATGATAAAATTTTCACGTGATCAGAAAAAATATTTAAAAAATAATTGTTTCTACTTATAATTTTTACTATCTTATATATAATACATATAGCCTATAGATGCTATTTTGGTTTTGCTTACACTTTGTTTAGATAATAAGTTAGTTTTTGACATAAAACTGAATATAGCTTTCCATTTAAACTTTAAATCATAACGAAAATAGTCTACTTGGAGTATCAAATGTTGAAATAGGAAAGTTATAAAGAGATCATTCTTTGATCTTATTTTTTATAATTCTAGTTAATTATTAGTAAACTATAGTATGACTTCTAGTAACATAATAATTAAAACTAAGATCAGAACTAAGATCAGAAATAAAATCTACATATACATTTTTTGCTAAAAATATAATAAAAACTTTGATATTATAATAACAAAGAACTTACGCTTTGGTATTTTAAAAAAAATATTTTTATGCATGTTGTTTTCGATATAAAAGGCTACAACAATGATGAAGCATTATTACAAGAGTACCTATTTAGCAACGGATAGGACGCACAACAGCACTGTACCATCCGATATTGTTTTTATAAAAGTTTATGGCACACGGTATAATGTGGAAACCATACTATACGATAAAGTTGACTAATTACGACACGCTTTTATTTACGCCGTGCAATTTTGAGTTGCTACATAGTGCGATCTTTTACCCTATACGCCGCAGTACTGATATCACTGTAATAAATGTCACATCAAATGAATCGTAAAATGTGTCCATCGACGAAAAAGTACATAATATCACTTATTTAATTAGATCAGAAGTTAAGTTCATTATAATTATCATCTAAGTGATTACCCTGATTACGCGATCTTGATATTGTGGCTGAGTCCCGCTGACCGCGATTTGGTGCAAAATTAACACGAGCGCAATCAGGCGCCGCACCTCGGCCGCAACCGATGTATAGGTAAAGTTATCTCGGAACTCGAAGAAATTGACCCGGTTTTCCGAGAAAATCATTAGGATCGAACCAAGAATTCAAAAAAGTGTTTCCGACGTCCTTATATATTTCTAACCGCATAATAATCTGAGGCGTATTTTTTATTATTCGCACGTGTTTGATTTAATTTACAAGGAAAGTTAATTTAAAAGACATTCGATTAAACTTGTTCAACGGAGATTTCTAAAAGTAAATTATTTTACTTGTTTACCTTTTTTTTTGTAGATATAATCAATTTGTGACACTAAATAAAATTACTCTTTAGACTACGCTCCACAGTATTTCCTTACAGGTTTGAATAGGGGTACTAATAATATAGTCTTAGAAGTTTAATAAACTTTGATAGAAATCTATAACTAAAAACTTATGATAGACGATAAATCAGTAAGAGAGTTATTTCTTAATATTCCGCATAAATTATCTGATTTAAAATAAAAAAAATACATTTACTAAACAGTGATTTAAGATAAGGTGCAATGGTGCCTTTTAATACCGACTGTAGTTCTCACCAAACCGGAACTTCCGATTAGAGAAACTCGTGAAAACACGTAGACTATAGCCCACACTTTTCCTGACACTCGATAACCGCTATCGTGTTTCTGATGTGAACCATCTCTCAAATGTGAATAAACATGATGTACGTTTTAAGTTAAATGGTCTTCCATTATGTTAATGTTTTTATGTTTTAATTAAATTCCAGGATGTTAATAAAAGTAGGATAAAGTCGACAATTGAATTCAATTGTAGGAAAACTTTATTTATTCTGATATAATAAGCATAAATATGTTACTTACAAGTATTAGTAAATATTAAATTCTTTTGATTACGATTTCCGAGTTACAACTGGAGATTTTGAAATTATAAACCACTTATTCAGGGCCGAAGTAATAAGGTTCTAAAGTATCATATGATTATAAACTGTTTAAGTTTTAAAAAGTTAATATATGACGCATATAGTCAGGTTATATTTATAAATTATGATGTAATTTAATTAATTAATACAACAGTTGGAGATGGGATTAAGATGTTAATGACTTAAAATATTCAAAATCAACAGGTTATCGCTGCACGAAATCTTTACGCCCTCGCACTGTCAGAAAAAGATGAATTCATTGACCGGATGGCACGCAGGCACAACGGAAGAGAAAGTTACAGGCCAAGGACGAGGGCGTCGCTCCCGAGTTGCGCAACTCTGAGATAATATTAACTAGCTCTTCCCACGACTTCACACCAGCTGAATTTTATGTCTACACGGTATTTATAATGACCATCATTCCTCTCACAATCTGTTGGGTGTCCATTGATGGACTTACCTACGCCTTTTCCTGTTTCTCTGTTATTTCAAATTAATTACATACTTACTTGTACCTTTACATCATAAACCATTATTTTAGTAATGGTTACTATTTTGTAATACTCTTTTTTTGGAATCCCAGAAAAACGGCAACCCTGGTGTGTCAGAATCCTACTGACTAAAAACCACCTTCAACACGCTGCAGACAGGGCCCAAGATTCCATATTCCTCAAACAAATTTGTAATATTCTATTTTAACTTTATGCAAGTTATTAATGAGAGCTTAACAAAGAGAACGTACTTGAGAAGGATATTGTCACACGGAGTTCTCCGATAATCTTGTCTTGAACTGTATCACATTCGAATAGGCTGGTACGTATTTTTTTACGATCGGTGCACACGAAAATCTTTGTGTAGTTGTAATATTGTAGATATAACTTTTAAACTGTCAGGTATAAATATATTTATTTAAAAAGTTTATAGGTGATAATGGGCTTTTTAATTACTACCACTGATTTCATTGTTCTATACTTATGAAAAATCTAGTATACTCAGTACATAAATTTCTTAAAATAATTACTAGAAGCCTTAAAAAGTTAAACGTGGAATTGGACTTACGAAATCACAATGGCGGCGCCTATTTATAGAGGATGACTAAGCTCTCTGGATGATTATCAAATTTCTCAACCAGTAATCGCTTTCACTGTGAATTGTTTCCAGAAAAACTAAAGCTTTCGATCAACAAATAATGTAATATTATAAAAAATGTCTACGAAATTGCAGTAGTTATATAAAGTGCTAGATAGGTATTCGTACTTGAACCTTAAAAACTTACATAAAATGTTATATGAACTTATATAATATCTCATATCAAAAAAAAGATGTACTCATATTTACGGGTATGGTAATACAAATATAATATTTGCGCTAATGTGTTGTGTTTTTTCTTATTTTTTAGAATTTTATAGTCTAGGATTATTATTCATGTATCTTTATTTTATGTATGTAATACTAATTTCATCATTACTATAATACTTACGGAGACTAAATTCTTACGGAGAACGGTTCCAAGCAAATATTTATAAAAAAAATTTACTAACAGACAGTATCCGTTGTGAAATATAAATATTATTTTTCAATAGAGTAAAATAATATTTTTAAATATCATATTAGAGGATGCAATCCATAGTTTATGTTCTATACATTGTATAGCTCCTTTTAATACAACAATTACAGTTTATAAACTAAAATAAATATTAAAGACTTTATTATGTGTACAATAAGTATTATTGTTTAAACTGAAAACACCTACTTTGCATTACAAAATAAACATATTTTAGATACTTAAACGGGCCATGTTTCAATCAATTTGATATAGGAGTTATAAGTAGAAATAATAATATTTATTACAATAATTAAAAGATACAATAAAAATGCAATAATGGAGCTTGAAATCGAAAAGATGAACGATGAATATCCTAAAGTACTTTCACTCGCATTCTGTCTCGAGCGCACACTAAATGGCCTTACAGATTCCTTACGTAACTCTTTATACCTGGTATAATTGCTTACATAAGTGTTTAACGAAAATTGACTGCTCTAAGTAAAAGGAAATTTTTATTTTTAGAAAATATAAATGTGAATATAATACCTTTTCAAATATTTACGTAATAAATATAATAATAATAAAATAAGAAAGCATAGTAATAGTAGAATTATAACTTTCTCATTTTAGCATTTTAAATGCTCTTATTTGTACTATTATGTGTAATGAATCCTGGTTGATGTGCAGTAATAATAGCAATTGCAAATATATTCTATAAAACGTAAAGAGATGTATAAAAATGTAATGAATATTCTTAAAATAGTTTTTTTATTGATTGTACCTATATGAAATGCCACGGGAGAAAGTCACTCCACATCCGAATAGATTATACGAGTACAAAGACATAAAAAAGATGAATTTCCATTACATAACAACTTTGATAACACGGTTACATTAAAATATTAAGAAATAGCTTGTGTACATCCAATTCTTCACGTAACTAGAAACATTTAGTCTTGATATATGCGGGCTGTTATGACGTTGGCGACTGTCAATGGATTTACTACTGTTCATGGACTAGACTGTACTTGCCGTCAAATGCAGTGTCATTGTTTTATTTTCGAGTCAGTATAAGAAAAAATATAAATTATACTTACAAAAATATTATCTCGGTGGCATAGGTTGAAGTGACTTTAACTTGAAAACCTGTAACAATACATTAAAGATTGTGAAATTATCAATAAATAGATAGATTCTTAATATTCACTTCAAAAATACTGTCATAAAAAATTAGTTTAATAAGTAGAAAGGATATAAGTGCTGTGCGGTATAAAACCAAGAAAAGCTACGGTAATAATATTGCACCGCCGCAAAGCCAATACGTCTGAGACAGGGCACATCATCTGCCCAAAATGCTGTCCCCGTGGTAACAGTTGAGTGTATCTCTGCTGCCCCGCGGCAGGAGAACCCTACATCGGCACCACCAACTAACATGCAAGGCTCTTCCTTCGGAGTGTCAAGTGTTATGCCTAAGGAGGCTACCACTTAGATAAAACTCCGATGGTGTCATGCGTGATCCTACCCACCACTAGGCGGCGGAGAGGTGTTTTACCTCACCTACATTCAGGCGTTACCTGTAGGATCGTGTGGAGGGCTTGCAGAAGCCCTCGGTGTACCTGGAGCCCGGCACAAACGCGAGTGGAGGATCGCTCCAGTGGATCACAGGGAGTGATCCACTGACCCTCCTGACGGTAAATAATAGATTTCCACTGGGTTATAAAAAAAACGGTACTAATATTGCAGTGAAAATTATATATACTAACAACATAATTAATATTGATTTGAAATGGTCAACAAAGACAAGTATAAAAGTAATTACGAGTACCAGGCCAGTAAAGGAAAAGTATGTCGCGGTTTGACCTCATTTGATCAAATCAGGCACCATCATTATACGTACGAACAATGACATTTATTGGAACCGAATACGATCACATACTGACTATTACTACCATTTCTAGCTAGGTGAATTTGTCTGTAGAACACAAAACGAAACGGATAAAATATTTTTACTCACATATAATGTGATCGTCAATTTTTTTTATTTTAATTTTAAATTCTGGTAATCAACAACTTTTCATAATACTGAAATTGGCTACATTATTTTATTGTGCTTTTATTTTCTTACTATTTTTTTTATTTCTCTACTATTTATTACATATACCATATATACAAAACCATCCGAAAAAAAAAGAAACAAAATTAATAAGATGAAAATAAAATTAAGCTAAGATTCGTTGCGTGGTTCAGATTCAAAAGATATAAGCAAATATACAAATAAAAATAGCGACTTCAATCTATACCATATAAAAAGATCACTTTCCATATTGAACAAACGGAATTATGAAAGAATTTTCGATTACGCGGTTTTATCGTGAAATGCATATATATAATAGGCGTAACCATTTATTTCTTTATTTATTAAATAAATGCAATCAACAGAGTATCACATATTAAGAAAATTTAACATTAAACGCTATCGTTTTCTCTCAATCAGAGAATGCTACAGCGTTGTAATTATTTTCAAAAACGCAAAATCACCAACAAGCAAACAACACTTTGAAAGTAAGAACAATTTATGTTCAAAATTTTTTTGATCAATTTAGCAAAAAACAAAAGTAATGAAATCAAAGTACAATCAAATTTAAATTAATTATATTTACATATATTTGAGTCAAAATTTCTCCAGTAAAAAAAAAACAAATTTTCATTAGCAGCAGACCATGAACGTTGTCTATAGCATTGCTTACTAAATACGCGATTATATTATATTGGACCATAATATGTTTTGCGTACTGTAATGCATGTGGTAATCAGTATTCGACCAGTACGATCAGAATTATGTAAGTTATATTTTATTAGTCATTCGGTCTATTGTTCTCTTATGATGTCATAATCAATCTATTAAGCGAGCGAGTTACGAATTCCGGCGATTGTCAGACGCATAACTGCGACAGTGAAATCGTCCTTGGGACAATGGTGTGCACACAATGCGCTGTTTAGCCGATAAGCACCCTGGAAGCCAGACTACCGGAAATGCGAAAGTGAAAGTAACCGACAAGGCTTCAGAACATTGTTTCAAACGGAAACATGTTCATTATCATTGTATATATTGTTAAACCTTATCGGATACTATTAGGAGTTAAAATAGTAAAATAGCCTCAAACTGAGTTTCAGAACGTTAGGTAAATAAAATAAATTACTAACGGTAGCAATTGTAAGAAGTTATCAAATTATTTTCATAAAAATATAAGCATGTATTTAAATTATCAACATGACATCGAACTCAGAACTCTAATTTTGAATATTATAAATGATAATTTTGTGATTTATTTTTTCGGTCAAAAACAAATCTAATGATAGCTTTTAATTCAACTGGCTCTTCATGTAATATCGCAAGCTATGTTATGATTATTGTAAAGCTAAGTGCTTTAGCAACAAAAACGAGGTATTTGTAAGAAATGTACTGCACATGAGAATGATATGATCTAAGGATGAATGCAGTCTGTACTCTCTCGTAAATGCAAGATGAAAGTGGTGAAATCTTAAGACGCTTGTTGAGAAATCGTAACCATAATAAATAATGCACTAGTTCGGTTGAGCGGGCCCTTAAACTGTCGAACTGGTTCTTACTATACCCACAGCTCAAAACGAGAAATAAAGTTACACATTTATCCGTTCTATGTTCATCGTATGAATTCACACTAGATTCCTTGAGAATATTGTCACAAGTACTTACCTAATAATAGTGTATATTATACCTTATACTACTTACTTACTTACCTATTATAAATTATTTTTATAATAATGTATTGCGGTTCGAATTTGAATAATTGTTCGATAATGACTAACCTGTAAGAATGTGCATTGCGTATTAGGTCTCATTTCTTATCAATAAAAATGTTATATAATAGGATAACAGCCAAGAAAAAAAAAATTGTTTTATTAATTTTTATTTTATTCTTCACACTTTCAGGGATAAATACAGCAATATACAACCGATAAAAATACACATAAAAGATACATATGCTAGCAAACTATCCACAAAAAAAAAAAACAAATACAACTTTGACATCGTAGAATAATACTGGTTTTAGAAAATGATTCAATTCTTTTTTTATTTAAAAACTACATGAAACAACACACTAAAAGAAAACATATTAATTGATACAGCCTTGAACAAAAACAGTACAATATCGGTTTTCACCTAAGTTTTTTACAGAATCCACAAATGCCCTATACTATTAAGTTAGACAAACGTGGCATTCGACATTGTTCTACGACGACGATGATATGATAGTGATTTTTTACTAAGTTAGCTGAATTAGCCTCATTTGATTATAATCAATTCGTCAATGTTCAATTCAATATTATATTTTAGAGAAGTACATGTCATAGTGCCTGTCACGATATTATCATTGAAAGCACATCATATATAATGGTCTATGATACAAATAATCTTGAGATGTCTTTGGGTCTTTATACCTCTAATTATATGAGCCAAAGATAAAAATTGTCAGTAGCATTGTCGTTGCCGACAAACATTGTCTTTAATTTTCTACCGCGTACAACATCCGCTGTTTCATGAACCGAAGTCGTTTGCCGTAACACTAAAACTTCACATCATAATTGGAGCAAAATAATTTGATATACTTTCTCCAATTCTATGTAAAAAAATCATATAAATTCAAACATACACGCATGCTTGCGGCTAATTAATACTTTCAGTTTCTTGAGAACTTTCTGCGGATATTCTCTTTTTCTAAAACCATAAATAATTCTTTTACTCCATACATAATAAGGCAGTGTTTTCGTTTGATAATGTATCTAAAAAAATGTATCCAATCAAAGTTTCAGCTTAGATTATTAAAACTACTAGAAACAGAATTCATCTCGTTAAACCGATTCAAAAATGTTTACCATACTTATTTGGTGAACTTGCTTCTTTGTTTTATATACTTAACTGAATAATGTCATCAAAGCTATGCTATGTTGATTTACTTTTCCATATCGGACAATGGAAAAAAAGCCTTGTAAATCAAAAAGATCCTCAACATTAGCAATAAATATTTTATTATTTATTGTATCTAATAGTGTTATTCGTAACACTTTGCCTTTCTCTAAGATTTCCCATCACATCTCTTTTGCAGCATTCTCATTTTTATACCCAAAGATATTTTTTTCTTTTAGTTGCAAGGCGTAGCAAATTATTATTTTAAGCTTCGAGTACTATTTTTGTACTTAACTCGACACTTATAATTTCCATCTCTAATATTTTTCGTACAATGATTCAATTAAGATACTCATGTTTATTATTGGAAATGTTCTAACGTTCGAAGACATTCCTTCTTGATGTTTTTTGCAAGCAAATCCATTAATTATATCACAGTGAACAAAAGTGAAATCTAGAGAATTTTCCCATATTGCAGTGATTGGGGCGAATAGGGGTCCTATCATCTCGTTAGCCATAATATACGGGTATTGTTTGTTTCCTATTCTAGTTTACTTTGCATAACGCTGCTTCTTTAGAAACTATATATAGTGGCACTTTCCTATTCCGAAGGACAATTATTTATTTTGTCCATTTCTCATTTATTAAAAAAATGTGGATACACGTGTTTTCAGAGTATTAAATAAAACGTTTGTTAAAATATCTAAAATCGTTCATTGGCTTGTGAACATGGCTTACGTTGAAAGTGACTTTGTGATTTTATTATATTTAAAATCCAAATAGATGATGTAATAATATTTGATTGATCAAAAGGCACTTAATACAATAAAATAGTATATTTACCTACGATAAACAATATATAAAAAATGAGATTGGAATAAATCAGTGGAGTATATAATAAATAATAACGTAATCTTAAATGTATTTCTGTTTATCAGAAATAATACAGCGTGTCTACATTACTATTATTTGATATATAAAATCCAAATTGCTTTCCATTACATATCATAAATAACATCTAAATTACAGGTAGATATTGAATAAAATCAAATAATAATTTAAGTATTTAAAGACAGATAGAAAAGTATATAATGATTAGATTACACGTTATGATGATAAATTGTGTGCCAAATAATATAGGTGTAAGTACTCGCATAAATGAATTCGTTGCAGGAATAGCAATTTAAATAATTGTTGGCAAAGATATTTAATCAACACCCGGAGGCATAACAATCGAACTGAACTATTGGTGGAAAGCTGCGGAGGGGCCGGCGTCCGCTTAACCGCATTCTTTAAGAGCCTTGTACAACAACAAAAAAATTACGTCAACATCTTAGGAAATAAATTATAATTATTTCCTAAGTTCCGCGCTTAAAAAGATTCATTAACGCAAAATGTTAAACCACAAAATGATTCAATTTTTTACACAATAAATAACTATTTACATGGAATAACAGAGAGCATAAAATATACAGCCTAGTGTACCTGATTCTAATTATAATAATAATATACATATCATAACACTATGTTAATTTCAGATTAGCATAGAAATATTTGTGACGATATCCACTTAACGTTTTTACGTCCTGCACAACGTAACCGGTAGCGCAGCTGATTGCAGTTTCATGGTAGGTAAATGGCAGAAAAATTACACAAATATTTTAATACACTTATTTATATTTTTGTCATCATTTCATTAACTTAGCAAATAATTTTATTGTTCTAACTTGAGAATGACACGATTATATCGAAAGTAAATATTGAGATATAGACTATTGTTGTTTATGGAGATAAGTCGCGATTCACTTCCCAAGAAAAAGAAATGAGTACTTCAAAACTATGCCTTGACACAATGCCAGGGCGTTCGATCCCATGCAGATCAATAAGACAGTAGCTTTAAAATACTATTAATAAAATAAACAATACCTATATCTCTAGATTCAATTTCTTTTGCATTTTGACTTGATCAACATAGCTCAAAAATAAAATCGGTGTTAAAAATTGATTTTGTAACTACAAATTTTAATTTTGCATTTAAACAGGGATACGGATTGCAGTTATATGAGCATAATTAATATAATAATTGCGTAAATTATATCTCAGTATGAGGTTTAATCAGTATTAACAGTTTCTTACCCGAGATAGAATATTACCCATTAATTCTAATACGGAATGGCTTGTAACGATAAAGAAGGTTGGTACCTACTTTCACAAAAATATTTTCGCTATTTACCTATTGCAAATTATAATTCTGCTAATTATATAAAGTAAAACTTTCTCGTAGGCTCTAAAATCATGTTGATACAGCTTTTAATGTAATGGCAAAGTAATTGCGGACAGTCTTTAATTATCGCGTAACTAGTATTATTAATATTCAAATAGTATATAAAACTAAGGCTTATCAACGTTATTGCTTCATAAATCTAGTACGTATCTATATAATTTTAAAATGTAGGTATAGATGTATGTAGGTGACTATTACAATATTACATTACTATAGATAGATACTAATATAAACATTTAGCTGTGTCTGTACATGATTTTATAATGATTGAATTCGAAACATTTCATACTTGCTCCTAAATGTGTTACTTTAATTTATTACTCTGAACAATTAAATTGACTCTAGTAACTAAATTTATTGACTAAGTAACTATTCTTGATACAGAATATGAAATCATAAAGCTATTGAAAGAATAGAGTGTAATCTTATCTTAATAAAAAAAGATTGACTACTGTTTATTTATTTATATGTACACGTGTATTTTATTGTTGTATATAAAATCGGCAAGAGCTTTAAACCTCAGGGATTTCAACAAAAAGCGGTGTGTTTGCACCGAGGAATGTTGTCTATGAAAATGTATGCACACTCAACATATTAGCACCAGTGCTTTATGATTTTGCAAACAAACAGGCTTACGATTTTCTCTAAATATTAACTACATTTGAAATATTTTATTAGAAATACTATTTAATTTTAAAAGTTCCAAACTAATCCAGAAATGACTCGTAATTATATTTAAAGTCTGTGCCTATTGTACTCGCGGGTGAGAGACCTTCTTGGAATCATTCCAAAATAATGTTTTAACTTGGGTTCTGCAACGTAGGTATATACTATCCGTTTTCTATCTAGGTCATCATCATAACATGCAGCCATCATCACGCCATTAACATAATTGTGCGATAACTGTGTACCCTTTATGGTCGAGCTTCAATCTAGTCGCTCTTAGCATTCAGTGTAGATGCCAACGCGTCTTAATAAAAACCCAAAATCTGCGATGCTCTCAGGGTACAGATCCGATCAGGTCATGGCTCTCAATTCATTCTTACGCCCTACCAGCTCATCCCACTGCTCGATTTGGATATAACTTTTTTAAATTGACGCTTAAGAACATCTTTGAACTTGAAGAGTTGTCCTCCCTCTTTGCGCTTGCCGTTCCCTTGCCTTTGTCTATCTAGATTCTGTTTATAAAGTGGTTTAACCTCAATAAGATTTGATTTATAAACAACTTTGCAACATTGTAAATGTAAATGAGAAGCTGGGAATTAGTTAAAGATGATCTGTTGCCATTCAGAGACGATCAAGTAGGAGATGTCTTAACTGACACACTGACTCGCTTTCCTCTTTGCATTACATCGCGTGCGTCTATGTTATACATGCGGTGCAAGTGTTACAGTACGCATTACAACTAACGCACAATACTATGATTATAGAAGCTGTATGTGTCTTTTAAAGTTTAAATAATAATATTACACGCACATACAGAAAAAACACAGTCCATGAGCATCGTTTGTTTTCAAGTCGAAGACGTACTATTCGTTGCCAAATGCTAGAATTAGTCGAGTAAATAAGAAGTATGATACCTATTTTTTTCTGAGAAACTTGAGAACAGCGATCAGCTGCACTACTGGTTACGTTGGGATCGAAGTTCACGCGTAAATTGGATATAATATAATTACGAATATATTTCTGCTGACTCTGAAAGCTATATGTTATTGTTATTACCATATTCCTTATTTATATTAAAACTAGCCTTAGCTGTGGATTGTATGCCTCCGATATGGACAAACTTGTGTGTGCGTCTGTTTGCTGTTTGTGTGTGTGATAAAATATTGTTACAGATATGCTGGTTTCCTCTCATTGTTTTCCTTCACCTACGAACATATACTAAACTAATTCCGTACTTAATACAGAAAACTTTATTTTAATATTGATTCTGCTGTAGTTTGAATAATTTAAACACGAAATCATAAATATTATTAGAATAGAGCACCGATTTAAGAATTTAATAAATTAACAGAAAGATCCAATGATTATGCTTGAAGAGGTTTTTTATATCCGAGAGCGCTTTCAAATATTATAGAGAAATGACGTTTAATTATTTTCATTAAGTACATAATATTAAGATAGATAGATAAATAGTGTACAGCTTAAGGAGTGTATATTTTGCAACATTTTGAAATCATTTAGCCATCTGTGCGGAAATTAAATGTGAATATGTTCATTAGCGCTTTCTCTGCGATGTTTCCGTTACATTCTTGCAATATCTTGTAAACACGAAATCTATACACACGAAAAGTGAAAGTTTCAAAATTTAAATATGTAATAAAGACTAAGAATAACATTAAAGCCTATGTTATGTTAACAATTATGACCTATGAACTTGTTTTAGTTTTGTGACTCGCAACCATTTTCAAAGCCATAAATATGTGAAATGTATTTATTCCCACAATAGATGTATTACGCCCGAAATTAAAAATCATTGTATTTATTTTTAATTCGACGACTGTTCTTTCTCATTCGGAAATGTTTATGTCATATACATTATAATTATTATAGTAATAAATGTTAGTCATGAAAGATTAATTTAAATTTGATTTAGAAAAATAGTTTAATTGCTGAATATTTTTTAAAAGTTAAATAATTTACAGATTCAAATCAAAAAGAAAAAAATTGCAGAACAATATCAAGTAATTTGAGTTGAGCAGTTGTATGTGTATTTGCTTTCCATGAAACACGATCATACAATTACGGAAAAATTCATGAACATCAAACTAAACTATATATTAGTTTGGTAACATTATGGATATTATATTTATGTGTTTATGTAAAAATATTTTGATCGAGCCGTTTCTGAGTATCTTGAACCGCTTCAGTTGCGTAGAGATGTTGTCTCAATTAGCGTTTTCTACCGACTGTATCAGGGCGAGTGTACTGAAGACCTATTTAACCTTGTTCTACCCATTCCCTTCCTGAGCAGAACCACGCGCGCAGGTCTGCGGAGTTACAGCCATGCGGTAGCTCACACGCCCGCTAGGATTAATAAGTTCTCTAACTTTTATATTTGTAAAGTCGTTAGGCTGTGGAATGGCCTTCCCGCGAGCGTATTCCCATCGTCCTATGATATTGGGTCTTTTAAGCGAAGCGTGAAGAGATATATAATTAAGCGTGGTGTAGTCATTGTGGCGTGTCAGTATAAGAAAAAACTTAAATTAGAACAATCTACTTTTATTTGAAGAAATGACTGTAGTCTATTGTTCACTGAATTCAATATGACGTAAAGTCAATTTTAAAAATGTAAGAATTACGAAAACCTTCAGACATCACATTGTCTTTTAAACTTACACAACTTTTAAGTATAATTTGGCCAGATCCGCTCTTCACCGTAACGAAAACAGTTGCTAAATCTAATGCACTCTAACAATGGACTTGGAAGCATTTGCTTGTGAATAAATATTGCAATACATACAAGTCTAGGTAACAGACATGTAGTTAGGTAGTTCTACATATATCCGGTCTTGTACTGATAACGGCAAAGGCGTTATTTTCAATATTTTTATGATAATAAGATATTGGTGTTTGTATTTATTTTATCATAACTGGAAATTACATTTTTTCCTGTACTTTCATTTGTTGTAAATACATAAACGCGTTCAATTTAATCTGTGTGTAAAAGAAATAAATTGTGGTTGTGGTGGCGTAGTGGATAGAAAACAGTCATCCATGCGCGGCAACGTGAGTGGTTCTAGATTCGAATCCTGGCACGTACCTCTCGTGTTTTCTAGATATAGTGCGGATTCAAGCACCACATGCTCATCGGTGAAGGAAAATATCGTTAGGAAACCCACATAGCATTCTATAGAAATGTCATGTGCAAGTGCCCAGAGAACAGAGATCAGACGCGTTAATGGTCTCGTTGGACATGACTTATAAACATAAAGGGATACAGCTACTAATATATTTCCGCTTACTTTCTGCTTACGATATAGCGCGACGATATATTTTCATTATTGTCAAAAAGGGTCTTCATTTGTACTTCCTATGTAACGAAGATAATTTTCTGTCTGTTTTATTCGCATACAACATGAATGAGATATTTAAGTACTATAAGTGTATAAAGAATGTGAGAAAAATCTTGAGCATTCTGTCTTTAATTTTAAGTACACAACAATAGTATTACAAAAATTTGTAAAAGATTAGAATATAAAAAAATGTTTATAATGATTATTATTCTCTCAATTCATATTTAGATACAACAATTAATGTGTTCACAAAATGTTTTTATTCATTATTTTTCCTTTTTGCTATAAAATGTATTTAGAGGTATCTTGTATTTTATATGCAAATAATTGCAATTCGCAATTTATTTCATGTCACATAAATTCTTAACGTAAAACGAGAAACCCTATAAAATGCGTACTGTGTGACGCGTGCCCCGCTTTCCACACACCGGCACCAGCCGCGAGTGCAAGCACGAGTCGCTTCTTCAGATAGCTCATACTGATGTTGTTATAAGGAACAACTTGCTACACACATTTGATTGTAACACAGTTGTCGTTCGTTAAAAAGCCTTTGAGCAAATAAACATTGTTTTAAAATATCCGCAACATTGTACTGCTCATTTCGAGCGACAAGTGAAAGTTAACTGAGGCAACATTATGCAACTTTCTATATTTGTATAATTCGTTAATAAGAAGCTTTATAGTAAAATATATTCATGCATAATCATTATCATTTATATAATTTTATACGTAGGCAATATAACTTCGACAGAAAAGTATATATTATAACTTATGAATATATCACTACATACGAAGAAAATATATAAGAAAAACTATAATATTATTGGGATCCTTTATAAACTCAATAAAACCCAAAACATAATTTCACTAATCACTTCGAAAATTTATTGAAAAATGATAATGCTATAAAATAACTATTCATTTAGCTGAAACTTTAGTTTACTATACACAATTATCAGTCCCGCCCGGTTAAGTTGTGAAGAACTTTCCCGGTCAACAAACACGCGTAAATTAAAAAAAAAAACAATTATCAATTGTATTTACGTAATTTGTTATGCTACATCGGTAATTCGCACCTGTGCGATTACAAGCTAAGTCCGCTAGTTAAAAAGAGCTTTAGGGTATTACAAGAATGAGTTGAACTAAATAATATTATATGAAACAGATTTACAACGCAGTTGTTGTGTAATAATTGTTTCTTTTAGTTTTATAACAACACAAAAATCGCTAACAACAATGTAGTAATAATACACTGAATTCTAGTATCAGTTTTATTCATAGAATTCATTAAACTTTAAAATTACATTGGATACGAATACTTAATCACAAGTTTAACTTGTAACTATTTTCAAATTATCGCAATATATGCGCCGTATATTAATGTGGTTATTATAATATTTAACATTGAAATTAAATTAACATACATTGTATTAACAATACATTCATTAAATAAAAAATATTATATTATAACAAAAAACACAAAAGTGTTACAAAATGTCTAAATTTTTAAATGCTCAGCTTTTTTATATCATGTTATTTAATTAATTAGATATGCTATAAAAAATTACATGACTAATGTTTCTTAAATTCCTTTCTGCTGCTTTGTAATTATATTTTTTTCTAATAAATAATTTATTTTATTTAGTATAACTGGTGCCTTGATATTAGAATCTGAGTTTTCGCTTTACTTTTGCGTTCCTTTAATTAATTTAGGTCATTAACATTAATTATGTAATTTAATTATAATTATAAATATGTAAAACATAAAATATCTATCTTTTTGATAAATTAGAAATAAATTAAAGAAAACAAACCTGATGACACGAGTTTTCAATGCGGTTTCAAGAGGTAGGTAACAGATTCAGGATAACGGAGCAGCTACCGATCACTGTTCCAGAGTTCACACAAGCACAGATCCTTGTCACAGTTTGTATCACTTTCGTTTTCGCGGCGCGTGTCGTTTCGGCGCGGTCCGTGCAGTGCGGGAAATGCGGCGCACACACAGTGCGGTTCAGATCAATGGTGCCAGCCTCACTGGTCGCGGCGGCCACGTACTCCGACGTTTTATACGCGTGAAAGTTCCGCGGCTGCATCATTCGCCTCGCCTCTATCCCGGAACGGGCTTTTTTGAAGTGGATTTTGATTTTGAAATCCTGTGATGACGGCATAGATGACAAAACAATGTTCCACGTGCGTTACTATGTACCTATCGTCATATTTCTTTCAGAGAGCACACTAAATGTGCGTTTACTATGAATATCTAGCTATCGTGGAATTTTCTTTAATACTATTCGAATGACTTCTTTGGGTACTATTACCTGGGCTTTATAAATAAGTAAATCCTTTGTTTTTTAAACTAGTTTGACAAAGTGACTACACTATACCTGATGGAAAGTATATTGTAGTTCAAAAACCTTTGAAAGGCGCCGTCATCATTTCGATTTACATACATATACCACGACAACCTCTAGGTATAGGAATGACTAGACAATGACAAGTATATAAGTAAGTAGTATGACAAGCTTATCCCGAAACGTGATTGAGTGAAACGAGTCATTATGACAGTATGGTGTTATAATATTGAATGAATTAATTTATATTAATTTATATATATAACAACCACTAGATTCTTTAAGGAAAACGCACTTTTTGTAATGTTTATATTTAGAGAATACAGAGGATCTTAGCTTTGAAGTCATACTTAAAAGAGAGAAATAGGTATTATCATCCCATATATCACCTCCATCTTTCAGAGTGAGCAGAGCTGCATTAGTTTCCAGTAGTCTAGCTGATCGCGCTTCTCGGGGTACTAAGACATGTTATTTCTATCAAATGTCATGCAAGTTTCGATGTTTCACTTCACCAATTTGCATGTGGTGCCTTACCCTGAACTAAATCTAGAAAAAACCCTGAGATCCATGTGCCAGGATTTGAGCCAACTACCTTACTCGTGTCCGCGCATGTATACCGCTTCTTTACCTATTGACACCAACCACCGCAGTAAGAAATAGCCACGAAAAAGGTATACAACAATATAAACTTAAGTGGCAGAAGTCGATTAGGACTACTTCACACGGGCTAAATAAGAGAATTCTGATCAGGGGAAAAACCAAAGGAATCAGTAACTGGTGAGATTAGATGTCAGAATTAATGTGTGTTTATACAAGAAGATAAAATAGGTTGGCCGAGATTGAAAAAGTCAGGATGCAGGGTATGCCCAGCCTGGGCTGAGTCCTTCAGAACCGCATTGAGGACGACCTCTCGCTGCCATGGTCGGCAGCGTAGAGGCATGGCGAGAAGTGACATCCTTCTGTGAGATTTTGATGAAGCAGAAGAAGGCCGCCGATAGGGTCAGAGAGCGAACGTCTTCTCTGTCCATTCGGCGGCCAAGGCACCGTCGCCGGAGGGACGCGTTCGCCCAGAGCGAGCGCGACGTACCCTCCGGTGACAATAGCCGGGCAGTATACTTGAGGGAGTCTGCTGCCCGGATGAGAGAGAGGCGATGCACAGTGTCCAGCGCACCGTCTGAGGGAGAGGTTTTGGAGGGGTGGGATCTTTACACTTATCCCTCCCAGAGACATAACTTCAACAAGGCTTTTTACTCCTCAGGCGTTTGGATGAATTTAGTTTCTCAGGCTTGGCTGTAGCAATTAAAGGGACACTCCATGGTGTTTAGCCAGTAGGAGTCTGACATACCAAGGTCGCTGCCCTGACAGCGCCCCTTATGGTCCTAAGCAGGATTTTACCCCGGGTTATCAAAAAAAGATTGAGAAAAGTGGGGTTAAAATTTTCCATCTCCCCTCTTCACTACGGAATGGATGTGATGTTAGATGGGTACAAATATCTCTGGGTTATTAATTTAGGCTGAGACCGGATAACACAAATTTCTAATAAAAAAACGACCTTGTCGTTGTAGGTCCGTTATTTGCTTCGAGTAATTTCGTAATTTTGCACATTTGGTCACAGATGTCAGCCCTCTCGTCCACTGCACGGAAGTGTAAGTAGGGCAAACGGGGCTTCATCAACTTTAACGACAATTTTTTGTCATATGCAAAGTTATTTGTGCTCAATTAACTTAAATAAAATTAGTATAATTACAATTTTCAAAAACATCACAATTTGCATTAACACGGATAAAAATATTCTTATGTTGTTCGAGTATTTTGAATTAATGTTGAATTAATGAGTCAGAATCACAGTACTTATAGAGTAATAGTATAATAAAATATTAATTATGGTTAATTTTTTATATACTTTTCACTATTCTTAATATATTATTCTTTGTTCTATGCTCGTATATATATTTTATTATTTTTTTACTTGTGTAATGTGATGACAATAAATGTATTTAATATGAAAATTATCAGCTAAAAAAACTTATGTCATAGGTATCAAAATTACACTCTCCTAATTACTTACGGGTCTATAATGCATAAAACGACTCTCATGTTTGTTTCTCGTTCAAATAATCGTCTGCGTCGACCACCCGAGCATTGCTAGTGAAAAAGACTTCAACGCGCTATTATAATTTTCGTTATAGACTTCAGCGAATGATATTATAATAAACTATATAAAAAAAAATGTGTGTGGTATTATGCCATAATATAATAATGGTAATATTGATTTAAAAATTAGTTGCAACAAGTTAAAATAATAGCGTGCTTACAATTCAAAAACATAAACGGCTGGCATTTGACGGCCTGATAGCGCAGTTTGTAATGACCCTACTTACGATGCTAAGGTCCTGGGTTCGAGTCCCGGTAGTGGTTAACTTTTCTTGTGTTGAGCAGCTGGGTTTGTCAAGGTTGTATATATGTATTTAAGTGTGTATATCTTAGTCTAGTACCCATAGTACAAGCGCAAGCCTAATTTGGGCCTAGTTCAATGGGTGTAATCGATAGTAAATATTATTACTATTATAAAAGTCTTTGCAAGATTGTTATATGAAAAAATAGTAGTTTTAACATTAAACATTAATTATTTAAATTTTTACAGTTTTATTAATGAATTAAAAATGCAAGTCGACAATGAGTGAGCAAATATGAAGGCGTCGACTTTCCGCTGTATCACACCGTTGCTCGCTCGCGCATAGAAAAGAGCTATAAAAATTGTCTTGAAAGAGTGAAATCGAGTAAATTGCCATTGACTAAGTAAGGTGCTTGAATTTGTAAGCATTACTTTCTTTCATCTCTATATGAACGAGCAGGTGAATGATCTCTGGACACTCATCAGCAATGCCAAGTACCTGCGGTGCTTTTGTTTAGGAAAATTACTGTCATTACAACAACAAACAAATTGGAAATACCATTACGCAGTATCGTCGTTTACATCACTTTATCTTGAGCACTTGTGACATTACAATTTTTTTTCTCAATATTTTCTCAAACCTTTTATAAATATAGGTCTATACTAAAGGAGGACATACACGGTTGGGTTTACCACAAAGGTATTAGGTATTTCTGCTCAGGCAAAAGTGACAGGCGTATAAAGCGATTGTTCTGGGTAGATCTATATTTCCCACAATACATGCTCCTTGTAACCTGAACAATTTACTAACGCAAGTAAAGCCATTTGGTATACTCTACATATGTGTGGCTTTTGATAGAGTATAACCACATATATAGATAACTATAGTTATTTTTACTCTATATATAGAGTAAATGATTCTGATGAGTATCTAAATGTGCTGAGATTAGGAGGCTGTAATGTTTGGCGCATATCTATGTGCAAATGATAAGAAGCCTAGTGATTTTTAAATGTATAAATACACACTTGAATTTAAACTTGTTTTGTGTGAAACTTTGCAGGCTTTGTCTCTGAGATAGCTAATAGAAGCATTTCTTGATGATATGGGTGGAGCGAAGACTTACAAAATGTAGTCAGGAAAAATGGTGAGAAGTCGACGACCAGTTTTGATAGTGCTTATTAGAAGAAGCATTATGTCTAGAAATATGCTAAAACGCATAGTATACGCAGATATATTTAAGCTATTGATATTGCATTGACAGAAAATCCGCAAGCATGAAGGCAGCAACTCATATCCCGGCTATGATTAAAACTTCTCAAACTCTTACTGTTGCCAAGTCGTTGAACTGCAGACTGATCTTCCGGCAAGCATGTTCCTACCGTCCTATTATATTGAAACCTTTAAACAAAGCGTGAAGAGATATTTGTGCAGGCCGGCATGATCACGGCAACTGCTGATACGTTTTTCTTTGCTATTGATAGTCATAGTTGTTTTATACTGCTTACCAAATTTATAACCAAACGTGGTGAGGTCACTACGCCGAGTTAGGATAAATAATATATAGATTAGTAAGTTATTTGATTTTTATTTAAAATATATATTTTAATAGGGCTTTTGTGTCTATACTCTCCTCGACCTCAACCCCAACCCCCGTCGTATCGTAATGAAAAATGTAGAACTAAATACTGTCTGAAGGTAAACGAGCGAAACTTGGAATATATCAAACAAAAGAGAGTCGCTACGAAGGAGTTTAAATCTGTCCAATCTACTCTTAGCAAACCCTTTTAAATATGAAATTTAAGATCTCAAAGAATGACTTCAAAATTTTTAATTAGAATAACTTTTTTTAGCAAATATTTAGTTTAATCTGAATATATCGGAATAATATCTTGAAATAAGCGACTACCGAGTTTCTTGTCGATTCTTTTTATTAAATTTTCTTGGTGATATAAAAATATAACCCAGGGTGGGTTACTTACTTTTTTTGTATATCTACCCAATTCAACAGCAATATAGCGTGACGATATATTATTATTTATTATATAAATATGTTAATAAATGACCTTTTTACATAAAAGTCTTTTGAGGTTGGTTTAATATCTTTAAAACCAATACATAATATATAATTAACATAACATACAATTGTATTGTAATATGATGTAATTGTATATTGTATATACGGATATACATAGGGCCTTTCGACTTTAGTAAATAGAACGAGAAGATACCTGCATATATTTATGTGTAATGCGCCTATAATAATATTCGCCAAACAGATCCGTTTTGCATAACAATACGATGTCACAACTTTCTTGAAACGGAACATAGATGAATTTGGGTCGCGTTAGTTAGTCACTGCTCCGTGCTTGAGGACCCGCGCTTGGCTGTATCGCGATTAACATAATCGTTTGAGGTTTACCTACTACGCATAGCAATGCCGTTATCGCAAATATGTCAACAGTGCACTGCTGGAAAATACGTCATTGCATTTTATACAAGTGAAAGTGTTTTTAATGTTAATACTGAACATTACATTTCATAATTTGGCAATAAGCTGACTAACGTTAGCTACTTAGGTATGTAATAGGTAGTTGCTATTGTTTTTGTATTAGTACGACAAACGAGATCGTCTAATCTGACGGTAAGTAGAATATAATAAAAAATAAAGGTTACATTTTAAATTCTTTTAAATCTACCTAAACTTAACATAATATAAAACAAAACGTAATAAAAAAACCGACTGCAATGTATGTTTATTATCGATTAACTGGCCACTTTTCGGCTATAGTAGCCGAAGAGAAGAAGGAAAAAAAAGAGGATTAAAAGAGGATTATCCACAGAACACTACTCCTAGCGGAGGGATTCTCGCATCTTGTACCAGGTTCGTCGCCACGCCTCCTATTTCTGGGTGACGCTCTTCTTGTTAAGTTAATACAATTTTTTCGTTTGATTTTGAAAAGGCATTTAATGAAATGAGTACTTATATGTAAATAATAAAAATATTTAAATCATGCCAATACCTTTTATTAATTTATATATGATAACATATTGAATTACATCACACGTTATTCTTCAAAACACTCTAAACATATTTGAGGTGAGAAATAAAATTCTTTGAGATAAATCGAAGATAATCACAAAATAATTATAATATTCGAGTTACATTGTTTATATTCCTTCATATCGCTTGATTACGAAGATTTGAGTCCCGTGAGAAACACAAACGAATTGCCCAGGGCAAAGACCAAAATTATACGAAGAAGAGAATACATTTAAACTTAAAACTCAAGCATCGAGATGCCTTTTGAGTTGTATTATTTGTATTAGTTCTTTTAAATAATAAAATGTATTTAAACGGAACTAGTCATCTATACTTTCATTTCAATGACTTGTGATTGATTTCAATGATATGTGAGTCTATAATATTCAATATTGTTATTATTATTATAAAATCACGATAAATAAGTTTTTTATATTTTAGGCTTAGCCCCAAGGAGGTACACAATAAAATTGTAAGGAAAAAATAATCATTTAAATATAAAAAAGGGTGATTCCTGACTGATATTATAGTAGATGGGTAACGCTCAATGCCATTGACCTTTGTCCAAATGCAATTATTGTTGTGTAACTCCAACGTCTCTGAAGGCATTAGAAAACGCCGAGCCGGTCCGATTATACAACATCATGTTTCAATATTATTAAATGACGCTCGATGAGATTCGGATAGTTACAATATTCTTTGAAAAGTGGGAAGTAAACTGTTTTATGAAAGCAGTTTTTGTTTTATACCGACCAAAACCGTATCTGATGAAAACAATAGTGTTGACAGTCCAAAACAGCAGCGAGCGCAAAAGGACGAAAATTTCTTCCCAACGCTTTTGTCTTGTTGGCCCGCATATACAAAAAAGTAAGGATCTAGGTATAAATATGAACAATTAGATGCACACGGGCTCATCTCGAAACACGACTAATCTAGATAAAATAACTATTATAATATATTATTTATATTTAAAAAGTAAGCAATGGAAATGCAAAAAACCAATAGTAGATCTTGTTAGGAATAAGACCATAGTAACTTTCGTCAGTGGCTGGATTTTGAATTATGATTAAAGCATTTGGTTTAAAATAAAAAATGTGATTATATTGACTGTATTTAACAATTTTTTTTTAAAGGACGGCAAACGGTGTTATAGTCGTCTTGTCGATAAGCGGTGACAATCGCCTGTGTAGAACTGTAACAAAAGAATTGTCATTATTTCGTTGCTGACTTTGAAAGGCGTTATTTGCTCTGTTTTTCGAAGGCTTTGTCTACATTTATGGTACACACTTACAAATTATATTTCCTTCTAATTATTTATATACCTAAAAAGTTTTCTTAAATTTTCTATGTTCACGTTATCTAAATAGATATAAATACGCGTAACATCCGCAGCTCCATTCTTGGATACTTTTCTCAAAAATGTAATATTATTTTACATAATTGTAAAAGTGCCTCATTAATTCAGTGTAGTTGAGATGAATGAACGCGTAAGATGCTCAATGCCATGAAATTGCATTTTCACATACAAATTGTAATGATACTTTCGCCCAACCAAGAACATGTAAGAATACAGTCGCAAAACGAACCGTTCTCATTGTGTGCAGATTAAAACTTGACTGTAAACACAATAAAGGTAACATATCGTCGTACTCACTGATAGAGGCTTGTGAAACTTGCTGTTCTATTGTTTGTATTGAATTAATTCTATTATTTTACAAGCGACACGTTAAAATCTACATTAACTAAAACAACTAGATTCAGCATCGTTTGTTCATTGTTATGAATTTATATTTTTTAATCTCGAGAGAGCGAAAGAAAGTTGAGCAGAATGAAATTCAATTTTACATAGTAGAAAGCTGGAAAATAGCGTGTACATACACTTTACGTAAGTAACTAACATTTTGGGTAAATTAATGAATATATATTTACATTATTGTAATATCACGTCAGTAGGGACGTATAAGTAATTGTTTGTTTTAAAAAATCTATTTGGAACGATCTGAGTACTCGTCCGTCTATATTCATATTTCTATCAGTGACTTAGGCTATGCGATGTTTGTTGTCCAAAAATTAATATAGAAGTCACAATCATTCAAAGCTGAATTAAATATGCTCTAAATTAAATATTAAAAATAAAATATGCCTCCGTATTTGATACAAGTAACTTTGTATAAATATTTATTATTGTGTGAACTATATTCCTTTTATGTTTATGGTTTGGTAACAAAGTACATATACTTTGGAAGTTTTAGCAGCTATCGTTAATTGTCTGTGTAAAAATATTAACTCCTAGTTTATGGATTGATTGACAAATCTGCAAAAGGAAAATAATAGAAAATAAAAGTAAATTCTAATCAATAGCATATAAGCCCTTTTCATGTTCATTTTTTTACATAGTCTTTCTTTAAAATGTTTGTCTTCATACGGTCTTGGAGTCGCTATGTGCCTAATTAATTTACTCTAAAGATCTTCTTTTCACCTTTCTACAGGGCTCATATAAGCATTTATATATGTATATATATACAAACGCTATTTATTTCCATGGCGTTAAGATCTTTAAATAAAAATGAAAGTTATTTTCGCTAATTACGTAATATTTTGTCCATAATAAATACCTTATTTTTATTTAAAAGACTATGAATGAGTCAACATTGTTGTCGTTATAAACGGAGAATGCGAACAAAGTATTGCACAATGTGCCTCAGTGCCCGTCCACGTAAGAGTTACTGGATCCTGTAGTCGTAACAGTGGGCTGGTGATATGAATCACGCTGAGAGTGAAAGTGGCACATTTAGGCTGCCCTGTTCATGTGGGTGTAGACGTGTTAAACAAAATACTCGTATTTATATTTTACTATTCACCCTGTTATTTGTACAATTATTATTCCCCCCGTTCTGCTATCTATAAGTATTTGATTAAAAATAGATACGGGCAAAACCTAATCAGATTAATGATTAACGATTACAAAATGTATCGTAATTTTAATTTCGTTACTCTGTAATCATGATTAAAACCCTTTTAAACATTAAGAGGTCATACGTTTGTATGCAATTGAAGATTGCTTAGTGTTTAAGACACAGTTGATGAAAATGCAGTCATATTATGTCATATTAATGATGAAAAATGCAAAATGTAATCGTAATCGTTTTTCCTTAATCTGATTACATTTTGCCCATCTATGATTAAAACTACGTGTTCTGTTTAAAAACACATTAAGACCTTTTAGATTAGCATGTGGCCATCTGAAGTCAGAGCTTAGGGAATAGGTAATACATGATAAAAAAACACGCCAGGTTAAGTTGTGAAGACCTTTCCCGGTCAACCAACACGCGTAAATCCGAAAAAAAAACATGATAAAAATAATTTAAGATCTTCGAAGTCCAGTATTCTTACTTTAATTAAACCCAGAAATATTTATAGTCCAGTCAAATAACTTTTTAAATCAAAATTTTGACACTCAAGTTTGCATTTTTGATATTTTGTACTTCTAATAATACAAAAACGATCTGTAAAGGTTTTAGTGTCTGAAACCTCCGGCAAGAGTTAAAAAAAAATGATTTAAAGTTTTTTTCCACAAATACTCGAAAACGGTAATAGTTAGAGAAAAAAAATGTACGCAAAATATATAGAGCTTAAAATTATACATAAAAAAGGTAGTATGACTTTTTTTCCTCCGACCTAAATTAACCAAGTTAGGGAGGTTTTTAAGTTTAAGGGTTTTTAAATTCCGCGCCGTTGCATAAAGTCACGAGGCAAAAAGAGAGGGACTATTGCTGTGTCGCTTACTCCCATTGATACTTGACAATTGAGTATTGCGTAGGCGTTCACTATAAAATGTCCGAGCATGGACATAAAACACACTTAGACTATAAGGTGGTGTGAGTTAATGTATTATTAGCATAGCTGTCGGTTCGATTAAGGAAATGTTATTAGGTATAGAAAAGGAATTAGTTTGGTAATAGTAATCGAGAAAAGTGGATTGGTGGAAAATTAATGATGATTTTAATTAATATAATTCTTGAATAATAGTTTAATTGGAATAGCTCACATTTAAGGATTGGAAGAAGTTGGTTGATGCAACTTGTTTTTTTTTTAAATGAATAGGCTTTATTATTTTAAATGTAGTTAAATGATCACGATGTTGCGTTAGTATGTGAATATTTTCAGGCTTTTAGGTGGGTTTTGAAAAAAACTTAATCTTCTTGTAACATAGTTTATCAAAAATGTTTAATTTAATTTATTTTTTTTTTTATTTTTTTTTTAATAGTACTGAAGATTAAGTTACTCTCTAGCAGAGATTATCACAAATTTGTAAAAATGTTTTTCCCCACATAGGTAGGATAGTTGTTTTGTATTGTATAAAAAATTTAATAGGATTATCAAAAATTTTTAAAAGGAAAGGGAGGATAATGTTGTGATTGTATGTAAGGAGTGCATAAAATTAGGTAACATATCTATGACATAAATATTACGTTTAGTAAAAATATAATATTTCGTATGAAAGAATTGGAAAATAGGAAGATCGTTTTGAATTCGAAATTCGAATTTGAAAAAGGACTTGATTATTCTAGAGATTGTGTATTGAGCTTTAAGAATGAAAGGTTGAAAAAGTAGAATAAACAAATAACGAGAATATTATGTAAATGTATTAATGGTTTACTAAATTTATAGTTTAAAGTGATATTAAGAGTTTGACTGAAGAAGGAAGAACTCCACAATATTGGTCACACAAGTTCCCCTTTCACAATATATTAATATTAATCTATATATATTACAATTAGTTATTAAAAAATAAACATTAACGTGAAGTTCTGTCTCAAACTTAAGTTTTTACTATATCCTTTATGTCGCTTATGTTTTTAGCAAGCACATAAAAGTGGAGAAATTTTGCAAATTCCAAATAAACATATGTATTTATTTATTTACTTTAATTGATAAATTAATAAAATAATAAAAATATAGCTTTTCATAGAAACTAAGGATTTTAAATAGAAATAGAATTTTTACTGTAAAATTTAAATTAAATATAGACCTTCAATTATTATATTTCAAATATTTTTTTAGATTCGAAAAAATATAACTATCAACGGAATTTCATCCTTGGATGGTCACTTTTATGATAAAAAAGTTCAAAATTTATCCTAACATGTCAACTAAGATAAAGATGGCGTCCGCTCGTACATCGGACATAAAATTTGCACGTGACTTGGCCTATTAGATGCATTGTGGCAGATGGCGCCACCAGAAATAAAGTTGCGACATTCACCCTAGGTACCCTTAAAATTAATTATATATTTGGGAGTCGAAGCTGCTCGCGTCCGTAGGCTTTTACCCTAGTTTCTCTACACGTGGCTCCTGGGTGGTGCTAAACGAGCTGCAGCGAGGTGGTGGCGTCGGTGCCCGTTTGGATCGCGACCACAGTGCATGAGTGTAAGGCCAGTTTTGGCTGATCGCGTTTCGGGAATAGCCTGTGTATATCCAGTAGCACATGATTGGCGACCTTTGGCACAGTATTGGGGTTCTGACTTGACGTCTTCGCTTGCTCCCTTATGGGGGGGTACGTTGAACTGCCGGCCAGGGAGACCCGTAGAAACGGTTGTACTGCTGGCCGCCCGCGGTATAGTACAGGGGCCCAATCATAGCTAACCACTATGAGAGGCTGCTCCACCATGCCGTGCATAATCTTGGGTAGGATCGTCGTGCCGGATGGTGACCGGTTTTCGGGACCCGGCGACCTATTCCGGGGGGGTACGGGGGCCCTTCCGTCCGTTGGTTCAGCTTACGTCCTCTGGGGGTTTTGGCGTTGGCCCAGTCTGGTCTGTTCTCCTTTTGCTGTGTCGAGGGTCGTTAATTCTCTTCACGTCTTCTTAACTTTTCCTTCATGTCAGCGCAATATAATAATTCTGGTAATTCAGCGGTGTTTAATCCCGAAAACTAACCGAAGACTAACATCCGTGGACTTCATTCTAACTTAAATGCTGTCCACCACCATCTTGAGACAGTCCGGCCTGCACTTCTCTTTTTGACGGAAACTCAAATACACCGTCCAGCTGATTTATTTTATTTGCATTTTCCTGGCTATCAGCTTGAGGAAAACTTTCATGCAAAGGCCGGGGTCTGTGTGTTTGTGCGGTCGGACGTGTGTTGCCGTCGGTTGCGCTGTTTGGAGAACCCCTCTTTTTCTGTCCTGTGGGTGCATGTGGATGTCGGCTCTCTGAGTCGTGTCTACGTGTGATTATACCGATTTCATAATGGGACTCTGAGACCACTCAGTTGTTTGATTACCTCAGCCAGACGGCTGATGTCGTTCAAGAGCAGTACCCTGCAGCAGAACTGGTAGTTTTGGGGGATTTTAACGCGCACCATGAGTTATGGCTGGGATCCTCCAAGACTGACCATGCAGGAAGGTCTGCTCATGCTTTCGCCCTGCTTCATGACCTCTCTCAACTGGTTGTCCAGCCCACCAGGCTTCCAGATGTTGTGGGTCATGCTCCCTCTTTGTTGGACCTTCTGCTGACGAGCCATCCTTCCGGGTATTTTGTGTCGGTAAATGCTCCTTTGGGTAATTCTGTAATGGTAATTCTGTGGTTCTTTGGTGCCCCACGCCCTCTCACCATCTCCTCGCGAGGTTAAGCGTAAGGTATGGCATTACTCGTCAGCAGATTGGGATGGATTGCGTGAGTACTTTGCTTCTATCCCGTGGCGCCAACGCTGCTTTAATGAGTGTGATCTTTCTGCTACTGCCGATGCGATTGCCGACGAGATCAGGCTTGGAATGGATTATTACATTCCATCTTCTGTAATCGTCGGTAATCGCTCTGGACGCTCTTGGTTCAATCGCGAATGCTCTGTCGCTGTTAGTCTGAAGCAGAATGCATATCGTGCTTGGATTAAGGGTTGCGCAACTTGTGATCCTGATGTCAACGCTCTTCAAGCAGCTTATAACAAGGCTTGCAGGAGGGCGTATCGCGGGGCGGATGCTCAACGTGTTTCGCGGATTGGCTAGATCTTAGTAAACCACCCGACCAACAGTCGAGCTTATTGGGGACTGGCCAAGGCCGTGCAAACGAATTTCTGTTGCCCATCCTTTCCGCCGTTAAGATCTCCTGACGGGTCACTGGCCCATGAGCCGCTGGAGAAAGCCAATCTGTTGGCTCACATCTTCGCGGCTTATTCCAAACTTGATGATCTCAACACCCAGCCGCCCACAATTCCTTCTTGTGGCTACACGATGCCTGACGTTGTGATAAGGCAGCGTACTGTATTACGTGAGTTGAGGTCACTCGATGTGCGGAAGGCTAGTGACTCTGATGGTATCCCAGCGGTGGTGCTGAGGGCTTGCGCAGCCGAGCTTGCGTCTCCTCTTACAAGCCTGTACCACCTGCCTTTCTCGTCCGGTGTTGTGCCTCAGGCTTGGAGTGAAGCCAACATTCAACCGATCCCCAAAAAGGGGGATCGTTTCGACCCAAACAACTACCACCCCATAGCCGTCACCTCAGTGCTCTGTAAAATCTTAGAACGAATTGTAAATGTTCAACTTGTCCATTACCTAGAGGATCACTCTCTTATTAACGATCGTCAATATGGTTTTCGACCGAATCGTTCCACGGGTGATCTTCTAGCGTACGTTATGCACCGCTGGGGTGAGGCTATGGATAAGCATGGCGAATCTTTGGCTGTTAGCCTGGATATAGCCAAAGCCTTTGATAGGGTCTGGCATCGTGGTCTTCTCTCCAAGCTTCGAGCGTACGGTCTTCCTGACAACCTGTGTGCGTGGATCTCTGGCTTTCTGCACGAACGTAGAATTCGTGTCCTTGTTGATGGTCACAGTTCGCAGTTCGTGTCAGTTAATGCCGGAGTTCCACAAGGCTCTGTACTTTCTCCAACCCTGTTTCTTCTGCATATCAATGATATGCTGTTTTTGGGCTGTATTCATTGCTATGCAGATGACAGCACGGTTCACGGGGGATATTGCAGAAGGCCCACTTATGGTCAGGAGGAAACCATTGGAAATCGAGAAGATCTGGTTATTGATCTCAATCGGTCCTTAAGCCTCATTTCTTCTTGGGGCGACAGGAATTTGGTTGAGTTCAATGCCAAAAAAACCCAGGTGTGTGTTTTTTCCTCCAAAAAATCCCCATTTTCTCCTCTTCCTACTCTCAAGAATGTGCCGCTTGCTGTGCGTGACAGCCTTAGTATACTAGGCATGGATATTCGCTGTGATCTCAATCTCAGGGATCACATAGAGACGGTCATCTCCTCGACTTCCCGTAGACTTGGTATCCTGAATAGAGTGCGTCGGTTTTTCACACCTGATCTTTTGTATCTATTGTATAAGGCCCAGGTCAGGCCTTGTATGGAATATTGTTCGCATCTCTGGGATGGTTCTGCCCAATACTTGCTTGATGCTCTGGATAGGTTGCAGCGTAGAGCTGTCCGCATAGTGAACGATCCAGACTTTTCTGAACATCTTGAATCGCTCCAATTGCGTAGAGATGTTGCCTCATTAAATGTTTTCTACCGTTTATATTATTGCGAGTGTTCTGAAGAGTTGTTTAACCTTGTTCCACCCTCTCCTTTCCTGAATAGAACCACGCGCGCAGGTTTGCTGTGTCACAGCTATACGGTATCTCACATCCCGGCTAGGACTAAGAGGTTCTCTAACTCCTTCTTTTGCCGTGTCGTTGGGCTGTGGAATGGTCTTCCGGCGAGCGTGTTCCCACCATCCTATGATATGGGATCCGTGTAACGTGAAGAGATATTTGTGCGGGCCGGCATGATCGCTGCGACTACAGATGGGTTTTTTCTTACCTTTCGATAGTCGTTGGCGTTTTTTTGGACTGCACCATGCTTACCATCAGGTTTGGTGCAGTCACTATGCCGTGCCATTGTAAAAAAAAAATCCAATACGGAATAATGCTAAATTTCTGTCAATTATACTATTTTTTCTTTCGAATCGTCTTGAATTAAAAACCATTTATATAATTAATAAATAAAAGAAATATAATATACAAAAAAACGTATTAACGTAATTAAACAAAATAAACTACATATTAATTTAATTTATGAACGTAAAATTAAAATTAATCACTGTCTGATGAGTCCATAGTGGCTGTTGTCGTAGGTCGACTTTCTTTCACAAAAAATTGGTCCAATGTTTGTTGAAAAGCTTTTTTTCACAAGGTAAAATAAATTTCCTTGTAGCAATTGATATTAAGTTTGTATAAAATAAGTATAAAATTGTATTAAATTTGCGTTGATTTTTAGTTAGAAAGGGAATCCCCAAATTTTGATGGCATGGCGCAATTAAAAATACAGGTGTTGCCATATTTTAGGAAATAAAAATTCAAAAAAACATTAAAGACTCGAATCCAAAACAACGCAATTTCGAAAATCTAACGACGCACAGTGAAAATCAGTAAAAATTAAGCAGCGACACAACTTCGAAAAAAACGCCAAACGAAACGACCCAAAGCGAGGTATTGGTGTACTAGTATCTTAGAATGTCAAGTAATTTTTTCGAAACTTGAAATTTACAATCGATATATTTATTACCAGAGATGGGCAAAATGTAATCTGATTAAAGATCAACGATTACAAAATGTAGTCGTAATTTTAATTTTCTTGCTCTGTAATCATGATTAAATCCATTTAAAACATTAAGAAATGATAAATGTGTATACGATCTGTGATTTTGAAGTGTTTAAAACATAAATGAGCAAAATGCAGTGATATTAATGGTAAAAAACAGAAAATGTAATCGTCAATCATTTTCATTAATCAGATTACTTTTTGCCCATCTACGTTTATTACCCTGATCTATTCGAATGAACAGATACTTAAATAGAGTACAAGAAATAATTATCCGATAATGCTTTCTCACTCTTACTCGGACATTTTATAGTGAACGCCTACGCAATACTCATTGTCAAGTATCAATGGGAGTAAGCGACACAGCAATAGTCTTCTCTTTTTGCCTCGTGACTTTATGCAACGGCGCGGAATTTAAAAACCCTTAAACTTAAAAACCTCCCTAACTTGGTTAATTTAGGCCGGAGGAAAAAAAGTCATACTACCTTTTTTATGTATAATTTTAAGCTCTATATATTTTGCATACATTTTTTTTCTCTAACTATTACCGTTTTCGAGTATTTGTGGAAAAAAACTTTAAATCATTTTTTTTAACTCTTGCCGGGGGTTTCAGACACTAAAACCTTTACAGATCGTTTTTGTATTATTAGAAGTACAAAATATCAAAAATGCAAACTTGAGTGTCAAAATTTTGATTTAAAAAGTTATTTGACTGGACTATTAATTAAACCCAGAGTATTCATTCCATAGACTTACAATAAAGCCCTGGTCATCTTTTACTCGACTTTCCAACTTTGAGGATAGTTTGGTTCAAGAACAAACGCGTACTATGTAAGATGGGGAATGTTATTTATTTTTAGTTTATACAGTGAACGTAATTTGTGATACTTTTAAGTTTAATTAAAAAATTGGACTGTGTTTTATATTCCTTAACGAGAATCAGATGAATACTTCTGTGATTATAGTTAAACAACTTGATCTTTTCCTAAAGATCCGTATAAAATATATCTCAACCATATTTATTTCTTGACACTTTTTTTTAGTGTCCCGGAGGGAAATCTGGCACAGCACTATCAGAGCCGCTGTGAGAACAGCGACCCTGGTGTGTCAGACTTCTTCTGACTAATAACCCTCAGGGCGTCCTTCCAATCACTCCAATCGAGCCTGGGAATTCAGATTCTTCCAGAAGCCCGGGCACTGAAAAGCCTGTTTAGGCTTAATCTCTGGGAGGTGTAAAAAGCCCATCTCTCCTAGAAAATTGCTATTATTGGTATTTATTAAAATTATATTTTTTAACATTTGTTCTAATAAGATTACATACCTCAAAGAACCTTGAAAATACCTCAATACTGCCACTATTTTAATTCTATACTCATGTTGATTCTTGTTGAAAAGTTATTGAAAAATAAATAAAAAGCTTATTTACTATATATTTTAATAGATTTGTTATATATTAACAATTAAAATAGTGTGTAAAAAAAATTGAACGAAAATGCTTATTTTTCGTCAATTAATTGTAAAAAATTTGATTCATTTTTTGAATTCTTTGATTTTTTTAAATTATTTTTCATCCTCTTATTATTTTTTTCTTCATTTTTTTTATTATTTTACCTTCATCGACAGATCATCACGGAACCTTTTAGTAACTTGAAATTCCGAAGATTGCGAAATCAACCATGTCTATTGTTTATAATTTAGCAGGCGTTTTATAGTGTTTCTAGATAAATCGGACTAATGAAATTGTCGATGAATTAATTCTAATATTATTATTGTTACAGGAGTTCAATAAATTACTTTATGCACGAAATTACTAGTCATTAAACAATTTCAATGTTGTTTTTTATATACTTTTAAGAAGTGGCTGTGTTCGCCTAGTGGATAATGGGCCGATTTCACGATGATGAGATGCGCGGCAACGCAAATGGTCGTGGGTTCGAATCGCAGAACGTACTTCTGGCTTTTTCCAGATTACGTATGGATTTAAGCACCACATGGTCACCGGTGAAGGAAAACGTGAAGAAACACGCATGGCATCTAATAGACATGTCATGTGTAAGTTCCCTGAGAGCGGCGATCAGTTGTGCTACTGGTCACGTTGGGCAGGACATATAAGCGCAAAGTGGATACAGCCACTAATGTACTCTGCTCATCCTGAAAGGGATATAGCGTAACGATAAATTATTATAATTATTAAAAAAAAAACACTCAATTCTTAGTTTTGTAAGTCTTAGTAATTATTTTTTTAATTTGTCTTTAACCGTAATGGTTCATGTTGACAATTTGATTATCTATACTAATATTATAAAGCTGAAGAGTTTGTTTGTTTGTTTGTTTGTTTGAACGCGCTAATCTCAGGAACTACTGGTCCGAATTGAAAAATTCTTTTTAGATGAATAGACCACTTATCGAAGAAGGCTTTAGGCTATATAACATCACAATGCAATTATTAGGAGCGAAGAAATAATGGAAAATGTGAAACAAACGGGGAAAATTGTTCATCCTTGAGGGCTTCCATTGCGTGCGCTGCAAAAACGGTTCAAGATACCAAAAATATATGTAAGAAAGAATTATTCCTTTTGAAATGATCTAAAAAAATGTCCGCGACAGTATATGTCTATCTTTTAAGATTAAGTCACTAGAACCGTTTTTATGGTAAACATATTTGGTCGAAATTAATGCATTATTTGTTAAGAGTTGTATCAACGTAATAATATTAATCTATATCCAAATAAATGTGTTGTTAATTAAGAGTATTTAATTATGAACAAAATTGTCTTTGACATCACTTAATTTCAATGTACATCTTAGAAGATATTACAAAACCTTATATAGCAAAACAACGTTTGCCGGATCAGCTAGTAAATAATAAAATACAATAACACCAGTTCTACTCGTACTAATTAAATAAAGCATATCTATTTTTTTTTAAGATTGTATAATATTCATTTTTTTAAGTCTTTGAACATGTTCAGTTTTTATACAAAAACTTTTATATAGCATATATTTTATAAAAAACAAATCTAATGAATAATTTTGTTCCAAAAGAATACGGTTAAGTATAACATCTTTTAGTAAAAAAATCCGAATTGTCTTTCGCTTTCCTATCCTTGTTTCACTGCTTCACTGTAGCTGTAAGGCCTTATGGGGCTACCTTTTCCATGGCTATCGTAGAAATTAACGAGCTGCTGAACGGAGCCGGGTCCCGGCGTTGTTATGGGCCGTGCTGCAGGAGTTGGGTAGACCGGGACAGGTTTAATTTGGTGTGGTGTTTGAGCTGGTGCGGCAGGTTTTGTAGTAGTTGGAGTGATAGGCTTCGGTGGTTGCGGTTGATATTGAGGAACAGCAGGGACATGAGCAGGCGCAGTTGGAACGGGAATTGTTGGTCCTTGTGCTGGAATTTGACCGGGTCTCGCGCTTCCTCCCGACTTCGCCCCTCCGCTTTCCATATTAATGAAGTCGATGTTAGCATTTTTATCAATGGGCTTATAGGTTTTACGAGCTGAAATCGAATAAGAAGATAGGTTTTAGTAATTTTATTGTTATCCGTTATTTATCGTTTATTTTTTATATTCAATAACGACTGTCAAAGGAAAATACTATGATCTTGTATTTTATTGGAACAATATGCTCGTGTCGTTAATCTATAATGCTTCGGCGAATGTGTACTTTAAAACTGAGATTTATAGATGCTATTTCGACGTTGCTTAGTAAAGTTCCCAAAAAATTAATTTGTTTTGACAAAATACTGAATATAGGTATAATAGGAACTTGAGAATAGCCATAGTATTCGCAGGGTCAAGTCTATGTTGACAAAATCGGTGACTTACCAAATCCTTTGACGTTCATTGAGTAATATAAATTGTAATGTTTTAGTAAAGTCTAAGCTAACTTAAAGTTGCATTTATAAAACTCAGCCTTATTCTATGTATGGTTCATCAAACAATGCATCAAGAGATATTTGTGTAGGTACAATCACAGCTACTGTCGCTATTTTATTTTTGTCGGTAGATACATAATCATTTTTCGGATGTCATTGAACTTATCATCAGATACGGTGATATCACACACTATAGCGATGCAGAGCTCTTGTAAAATATGCTACTATATTATTTAAATAAACTGGTAAAGCCGGGTCAGTATGCATGTTTACAAATACGGTAAAAGAAAACAATATACAAAAAAAAGTAAAAATACTAATAACATTATTCCAAATATACTTCCATTTATTTATATATAATTTGTAATTATAATACTTACATTGAACGGAGCATAAAGCCAAAAACAAAATAAACGCGGCGGCCTTCATCTTGTGTGCGATATGATGTCTAGTCAGAACTTGGTACTGTTTATGACTGAAGTGAATATTTCGGTAGAATACGGAACAGACTGAGTGCCAGGGTCAAATGAGTGAAGTTAGTGAAGCCACCACACTAGCTGCTTTACTGAATGTATAAATTACGCGAACCGAACGACCTCTGCTCAAGATGACCTCATAAGAGATAACACGTTTCTCGGTATAGGCTGCTTGTTTTTGTATATAATTTACCGCATGTACCTCTTAGAAAGGATTGATCTTGCAAGTATTAATATTTTGCCGATACATAACGATAACATGCTAATAGAGTGTTTAATAAAGGCACCCACTAGTTGGGCACTGGTTCATAAAGAGTCATAATTACTTCGATAATGTATCAATATAGGAAATTATAAGCAGTTGTTTACCGTATTAAGCTTATTATTGGACTACAACGTACTAACTGTAACGTATGATATAGTTAGTCCCTTTGTATAAAAAAACTATCAAAATTATATCATATAAACAATATTTTGAGCATAAATCATACTGTCTGTCCAAATTTTTCATAATAAAATATATTTTACTAGTAATTAAAATGAATACCATTTTCATATTTAAATAAATATGTAAAGAATACCTAATTACTGGGGTAAGTTTTTCGATAAAAAAAATATAACAGCTTTATTTAACGCCCAACTTTTAAAACTAGCTCAACTCATTACTATTTAGAAGCGTTTTAAAATTACAAAAGCATTTCGGAAGCTGGACCTAACAGTAGTACAATGAAAAAATCTACGGTAAAACTATTAAGAAACAAATCTTGGGCTCTGATGCATAATTCATAAAGTAAAATACGATTTTCCCGCAATGCTCCCGCTCAGTCAGCACGCTATTACTGCATAGCATGTGCGCGCTCACTTGTAACGATCTGCTTGGGATAATATTTCTAGCGTCAACGCATGACTTTCTTTTGCTAGTGACCCAGAGTAGGTAGGTATTTCCGCTTCCGAAAATTAATAACTTTTTAAATTGATATACTTTCAATTTACGTCATAACATTATCACTAATATCTAAGTAATACTATCTATTTATTGGTAAGGGTTTAATTTTAATTTTTCATAGCCATTATGCCACTCTAACGCAGCCTTGAATTTGTTTCGAAGTTTCTTCTCAAGATAGTCGATTCCTAAACGCTAGTAGATCACCATCGGTTTTGCATTTTGGCTTTTAGCCCAAGTCGAGGTCCGTACCCACAGGGTTGCCTTTGCATTGCCGCCCAACGCATAAATTTGCCGGCTGAGCACCTTACTGTTCGCCCTCTCGCCCGGTTTAGTTGTGAAGGTTTATCACCGCCACTAACCAATATCTAGTCGAAAATCATTATACATGTAGCTTAGTAATGTGCAGTCAATACACAGTTAATATAGGCAATGCAATAATTGCTATTCTGTTCTATTCTAAGCACATATCAGTCTCTAGATTTCCTTATGTTAATACTGGCTTGATGTTAAACCTTCTATTTTGGATGCTAAGGTCATTTCTGTTTACAATAGTGCAAATGTCTACTGCGTCTTATATTACTTATTCTGGACAATCACCATAGTTAGAACTGGAAGTTCGTAGTTAGAATCGCAATACATAATATACATATATAAGATACACGTTGTACATACATAAACATGACGTCATCCAAAGGTCGCTGTATCGCCCACCCGATGTTTGCGCCGAGATCACTAGCGCGACGGGACTCTAGTAGTAACACACGTACAATTCCAAAATGAGAATAACTTTAATATTATTTCTTTGTTTGGGCGCTTGCTATGCCGATGACTTTGCTCATGCAGCGGGTCAAATATTTAACAACATCCTTCCTAATTTAATCACCAACTCCGTGACTGGGCAGCAAGGGAACACAGCGCAGAATACATTGCAACAAATCGGGACTGTTGTCGGTGGCGTGGTCGACTATGCTAAAAAGAAAAGCTATGAAGACTTGCTTCGGCAGATACAAGACTCGACGACCGACGATGATCTGCTACGAGTAAGCGAGGAAATGTTCAACGCAGACATAAATAACGCATTCAGTTACATTCAAGTCAATTTGCAAGGCAAAACATCACCTATGTCTAAAAACGATGAAGCACCATCGAAGTAAGTCACAGTTTATGCAGTTTACTCTGTAATTAACATTTTCTTAGATAACTATATGTAACTAACAGAGGTGTAACGTTATTCATTTACTAATACATGCTTATATATATCTATTGATAAAATATTAAAATAAAATCAGTAAAATTTCAATTGCGAAATAGGTTTTTAGTTTTTATAGAGAAGCAACTTGTAGCTAGAATGAGATAAATTTTACTTGTTTGTGAAAACCTTGATATAAAAACTGTATATTGATAAAGCTGAGACCCTTTGCTTGTCGTTTCATCGTAATGGAAGGAATTTTTCTTTTATCATTATGAAAGAAAATCAGTAGCATTCTTTCATTACAAATACAGGGTTATAGGTAACTAACGCACGGCCTCTTAAGGGTGGCTTTGATTTATCAAGACTGACAACTTTTGTTGTACGACTTTTTCTAATTCAATTACTTTTTTTCCCATACAAAAAAAATAAAAATCAGATTTGCAGTTCTGAACTTTTTAACTCTTCGTAAGGCGACGATCGCACCACGCCGACAAAGGCGACCGAAGACAGACTTACGTAGTGCGCGGCGTCTTGTGTCGCTACTAACGAAGAAAGGGGTCTGCGGCGCGGTGAGCGGGCGTGGCGACATGTGCTTGACTACTGTGTAACACGGGTCATGTCAGTCGCAAATTTGCTTCCGTGTGCGCCGGCGCGTGACGCGTTCGTTTCATAAATCACAATGTCAAATCGATACACTAACATTGAATATACCGAAATGGTGCGTGTTTATGCTCGGTGCGGTGACAATCTGTCTGAAGCTTGCCGTGAGTCCGCGAGACTATTTCCGAATGTGTTGACACCGAGTAAATAGATTTGTGAGTATTTTTGTAAATAGTTTAATTATTGTAAATAGAGTGATTCCACTTTTTAAATACGCCTACATTAAAAAATAGTCTGCAATTATCTATCTTCAAACAGACCGCGCGCCTCTTTTGGTGCGATGAATTGCTTGATTACGTATCAATGTTCGTGTTTTTCTATTTACTTTTTTATTTTTTAGTGTAGCCAGTCCTAAGCCTGGATAAGTATGAAGGGATTGTACAACCTTTGAAACATTAACTTACGTAGAGGCCTTTACCTTGTTCATTTTACGATGTTCCCTATGGCAGACAAATAATAGGTTGGTTTTGTTTGTGAAACAATTATTTAATGTTTTATTTTGATTCTAGTTTGTTTTAATAGAGTATTAGTACGTCAATCAATAAACATTTATTTTCACTATTTAACTAAATATGGAAATTTACGTTCAAATAATTGTTATAAGCGACTTTGTAAAATAAACAAGGTATAGGGTTAATAAACTTTCTGCTACACGATCCTTAACGCTGCGTAGCAACGTAACTTTGCGCACGACTGCATAGCACCAGCTGATTGGATACCTACGCCAGATCGAATGAAAGTTGGAATATAGAGCTAACGATGACTAGATATTCACACTAAAACTAAAAAAAAAAAATCTAACGATGTATTAGGTTTTGGCAAAAGTCGTACAACAAAAGTTGTCAGTCTTGATAAATCAAAGCCACCCTTAAGAGGCCGTGCGTTAGTTACCTATAACCCTGTATACGTAGAACTATTGCAAATATAAGATTAACTAACCCACTTTACAATAAATATCGTTGCACTGTTATTAATGAATTTTTTTTACAATTACTTTCTCCTTTTATAATTGATATATGTAAAACTGAATTTGTTAAACCTGTTCAATAATCTCTACATAAATCTAATCTCTATTAAACAGGAAAACAATTCCTTTAAATTCATCTACAAGCAGCATTTATTCCAAAAGAATGTCCAATTTGAGAAATAGCAGCCATTACAATGTGTATATATCTACACTAAAATGTAAACTACCTTTTTGCAGCCTATTAACCGTGCCTGAGAATGTATGGAATGGACCTACGATAAGACCATTCGTAGCATTATTCGACAATTATCATAAAAACGTGATCAGGCCAGAATTCGTCACACCTAATGTAAGTAGACGATGCAATTGAATCTCATGTGTTATAAACAACACTGAGTAGGATTAATAAAGGTACATAATGCCGGTGATGTCATGTTGCAGGAAGAAACGGAAGTGACTACGTTTATCAACACTATTCTAGCCACCGGCCCTATTCGAAGCCTTATGAATTTCCTTGTTAGTAAAGGTAAAAAAAAATATAAATAAATATCCTTTACTTTATTGCTCGATATCTAAGATGAGTTTGAAACTCAGTAGCTATGATATTTACTGTGTTTAGATACCTATGTATGTGGAACACAATTGTCTTATTGAATTATTGATATTGGCAATAATTTATGTGTAAATCCTAATGTAGGACTATACATTTATAAAAAAATTAATTGGGACTTAGCTATATTTATTATTATTATCAAATAATAGGCGAGTAGCTATTAGCTGATGTCTCTCGGCAGATGTCTTTGCTGGTGTTTCAACTATCACATATTATTCAGCACTGAGATGACCATACACTAAACTCTGACATTTGGGATATGTACTCGTGTTATGTATGTTTTATTCTCTGTTGTTTACACCCACAACATCAAAATTATGGTCAGCACAAGCTGGTCTAAGTAACTCTGTAGCATTGTACATACCTACAATTTGTAGCAACTACACAGGCCCCGACGATTTGTACATACAGGTTTTGCTTTCAAATGGACTATCAAGGTATTTTATCTAATACTATAATTTTTTAATTCATTTGCTTAAACTAATTGCCGTTTATACGTTTGTACAATGTGCGTATTCTTATATTAGTGTATTTATTGTGTAAAGACACAGGTGATGTTTTACCATTATTTGAAGTCTCAAGCTGTTCGTTTTCTTATAACATAAAAATTATGAAGTGATCTAAATTATAGTCATAAAATATCAGTAAAGAGCACAAATAGCAATCCAAGAACGGGATATGGATCAAATTACGAAATTCAAGATAAAATAATCCTTACACTAAGTATTACCACTATTACTAGAATATATTGTTTTTTATTTTCTCTTAACTCCAGGATTGACACAAATGAATGAGTACAATGAACAAGTGGAGTTACTAAAGAAGATATGGTTCACAAAGTACGCACGTCACTGGACTGGCTTGTGTAAATGCAGTTGCGCCTTCGAAAACATTTTTATGGCTGAGCTTAAGTCTGACACAGTGCTGGGTGGGTAAATAATATTTTAATACGCAGTGGCGTGCGGTGACCATCTAAAATGGAAGCCGGTAGGGTGGAATATAAATAAGATTTATTTAAATTGTGGAGGGCTGGCAAGTACTCTTTGGCAAGTTAGATTTATACTGTTATCTATATTCTAGACCTAAGTTTGAGGCTAACAATATAGAATTTACAAACGTAGATTTCATGAGCGACTGAACTGGCTTCCCTTTTAGACGTTCACTGCATACCACTGGTAATACAATTGCCAGATTATTTTTAAATTATACTTTAGAATTAACGTTTAAATGATGATCGCAGGTCTACATAGCTGGTTGTTCTTCGCGAAACGAGAGTTGGATCGTAAAGCTAATTATTTGGGCCATATCGACAAACTAGACCTCTCTGGAGTAAGTTTTATATTAATGGTTTAAATATAACTGCTTATAAATTTTAAAATGAAACTCTCAGGCTGTCAAATGATTTTTAAGCTAGTGTATTCCTTTCCTCCTGTGACATTGGGTCCTTTAAAAGAAGTGTGAAGAGACTTTTGAGCGGGCTGGTCTGATCACGGCAACTGTCGACGAAGTTTTCTGTTCTTAGCAGTTACTGGACTGAGTTCTATTTAAAATTGGGCGCAGTTTACTGTTTCTATATTTAAAAAAATGTTTTTTCGTAGTTATAATTTTCATACCTCTTTATTTGCTGTGAAAATCTTTTAAATCATAACCTTTATATTTAATTACATTTAGGTATTTTAATATGATAAATACAATTCTCTAAATACAAGTGCCTATATCGTGAAAACTTGCTTTCCATATTTTCCTTCTTCTGATCCTTTTTGCTTGATCCTTTAAGCGTAGCGTGAAGAGATATTTGTACAGACCGGCATGATCGCAACGACTGCCTGTGGTTTTTTTAATCGTCGTCGTTTTTTGGACTGCACAATGCTTACCATCAGATGTGGTGCGGTCACTGTGTAGAGTCAGAATAAAAAAAAACAACAACATATCAGCCGTAGGTTGTCTACTGTTAAATATAGATTCTCCTAATATTTATCAGAATGACAAATCGGAAGCAATTTGCATCCAGCGTTGTCCTACGATCTCGGTTAAGTCGTAGCTGGATTAAATTTAATAACAGTAGATAAATGATTGATATATGATCCTGTGTGAAGACGGGCTGGATGCTGAAAAATATTCTATTATCTAATTAAGGAATATTGTATTTGCAGAAAGGATTAATTCTGAAGCAACATTCAATTTTGAGCGACACCAAAGACGCCCCTGAAGTGAATATGTTCGTGGGAACATCACCCGAGTTGGAATTATCGCTGTACACCCTCTGCTTTATGGCGCGACCTGATAGACCATGCAGATTACGTTACAACAATGTTGCCTTTACCATTCAAACAAAGACTCTGAAATCCGATAATATTCTACTTATTGATACAGCATACCCTTTGTGGTAAGCAATCATCGACAGATTGTGTCTATTTATAAACAGTTTTTAATTTGAAATACTTATTTCATTTCTAACATAATTTATTATCAATGTAACACTATAAGTAGACAAAAAAAAAATTACTTTAATTACAGAAGTATATATGAAGTAATCAGTTTAACCGTTTGATATTAATTAATTTTATTTATGTAACCATATCTTCAAGTTGTGATAATAATAGTCTGTATTTATTGACCCAATGATTAATTGAATACGAAAATATGTACAAAGGACTCACAAAATCTTTTTTTTTTTTTTACATTATAGAATATAAACTTTACGTGTTGTTATTATACAGCCACAATTTCTTCATCGTTAAAGATCATATTTTATCTCGGTTTAATTACCAGGTCATGACCCAAATGATAAAGGAAATAATCAATAAATAAACAGCACTATATATTGAGATAAACAGTTTATTTTAACTAAGTATAATGTCACAAATATTATATACGCATTTATTGAGAAATAGATAATTATACAGTTCAGTTAAACCATAATACCATAACATATTCACATAATTTCTTGTAATTATTATTCTATATACTATAGTTATATAAGAAAATCTTTACTATTAACTAGTGGCCTTAAATCTATGTATTTATGACCCAGTAAGTTTCGTTGTCAGATTTTTTATGTTATCGTTTCTGCTTCTAGATATTTGGTTCTAAGTACGGTTAAATAAAATTATTATCATATTTGTTCAACTTGTACAGTTATGTCGAATTATTCACATTGATAGACAGAACGTTTTTAAGAACAATTCTCTATTTTAATACCAAATCAATTAGATTTATATATATTTTATAACAACTATTGTACAAAACTATTGTCCATGTTAATTATATATTATGATCACTAAGTTTTACTGTAATTAACAAGTTTATTAAGATAATAAAATAAATCATTTTTTGACTACTGAATTTTGCATTCTTAATATTGTTTATATTAAATATAATCCACTCTTTGCTAAACCAAGCAGATAACAGTTTACACTGATGAGTTTTTAATGAGTTAGAGCAAAGGTACCTTAACTATTCATCCGTACAAGTGACGTCTTTTAGCATTTACGTCTGCTTAATATATACTTTTAATGTAAAAATTCTATGCAAAAACGAGCAAGTTTAGAAAAAAAAAAGGTAGGTATCCCACTTTTCTATCTAATTTCATTTAGTATAATATTATATACCTAGAAAACTGTCATGGTATATGTCGGAGGACATGATGGCGACTAGCCATGGACTCCATCCCTTCATTGTCGCTGCTGTTCACGGAGTACAATGTGCTTTCCATCAGGTGCGGTGTAATCACTATGTCGAGTCAATATAAAAAGTATATATATATTTACTTTAAAAATATGCAATCTTGACAATTTTGCATTTTAAATCATTTCTACAGGTAAAGAAAGATTACTGGATTTGTTAAAATACGATTCAGTGACTTCTTAATAACTTTTGAGACACTATTCTTTACTTGCAACACAGAAAATTATAAAATATAAAGTTTAATAAATAAAATGAACTACACTGGGAAATAATAAAAAATCATTCAAATTTGTATATTTTAATATAATACGTAATCTTATAAATAGACTAATACATTTTGAATTGCGAAAAATAAAATGCCTCGAAATAACAACGTTTTTAATAAATAGATAAAAGCATTTAGAAACAAGATTGTGTGGTGACATTTGACCACAAAAGATAATTCACATATTGCAACTGTATGTAGCTAACGATCCAACATAGTATATGTTTCCCAATCCCCAAAAACATTTTTTTTATTTACAAACACATTTCAATAGACCTTTTGTCATTACTACATATATTCACACATCGCATAGTAACTATATCGTCGCTTCTATTAGAACACGGCAAATGTACAATCATACGACCTTACTGAGAGAACAACTTTGTATTTTCGTGCTATCTTTTGTTTTAGAACACATTAAAATTGTCTATCAATATACTATCTATACCGTAATATGCCGCTGAATTCTGTATCGACTGAATTGAAAACATATCGAGGGGTGAAAGGCTATTTGGTTTAAGCGACATTTTTTGGTGATATATATTCGGAATCAGCGGTTTTCACCGATTCCAAATATATATATATATATATATATTACTATATCACCCAAAAATGACGATTAAATCAAATAGCCTTTCACCCCTCGATATATATTACACCGACAAAATTGCATATTCGGGATGTTGTAATATAAGCGACGAATGCTCTAATTTGCACCTAAGTAACTACATTTACCAAGTTTGCTGATATCAGCTAGATCCTAGGTGAATACGGCCGTAATAATTCCGTATTACGCCGTTATGTTCTAGTTAAACAATAAATAATTATCTGGATGAAGGAATAGATTAATGTTAACTTACATTTTAATATTTAACACAGTTATAACTATCATTATTCTAGATATTTATAATAATGATTATCGAGCAACTTCTTTAAAAAACAAATTGACATCAACGAAACGTGGACAGCGCGAATGAGTATTCACTATAGAGAAAGTTAATCACATACTTAACTAAAATACATATCAAAACTGACTAGAAGATCGTTTGATTTTTTAAATTAACTATAGCTAATTAAATCATAAGAACTAATCAAAAGGAACAATTACAAATATTTATATTTTTTAGACCAACTTAAAAGGCAGGTAACTAATATGATTGAGCAAAACATATCTCAAAAGCTTAACGCGTTTCCACTTAAAAATAATGACTTTTGATTACAATTTAGCATGATTTATTGTGTAATTAGATCCGATTATGCAATGATTTAAAACTCGATCTTTCTTCACAATTACACCTCAAATACTTATTAAACACGATATGTATTAGTAGCTGTTTTATGAGAATAAATTTTAATAAGATAACCAGAACCAGAGTTGCCTAAGTAGCGAATTTGTTAATTCTAAGGCTGAGATATACAGATACTTCTTTGACTTTGTTGAGAAAATAAGTTAAATTTTTAAGAAAAAACTGAATATATAATAGGAACTTCAGTATAGCGTAAGTACAGTCAATACCGTTTATGGCGACATCATTTAGAACAACTTATATTAACCCAGAACAAAGTTCCCGGCAAAAAATAGGACTTCGTATCTTGAAAACATCACCGGATGTTACTACTATCGATTTTTATGACTAAATATGAGTAGTCCTTTCGATGTCGTTGTAACAGATTTTGAGATTTTTAAAATATCAAGCCGAAATTTGAAAAAATCTACAACTTACTATTTACTTGGTTATTAATTAAGTAATATAATTTATAATGTAAAAACAAAGCCAACGTACTATCTATAAATCTCAGCCCTAATATTAGTAAATTTCCTGTAGTAATATTTAAAAGGAAAATTGGCCCAACGTTACTTTTCCTATCGATTCTATAGGTTTCGCCTTTCATATTAAAATAGCAACGTAATTGACATTATCACTAGACTACACCGGCTTATTACACTTGATTTTTTCAATTTTGATAACATTGTCGCTACTTTGATTCTGGTGGTTTGATATAATGAATAAAAGTATGTCCACCACTAACGGCCGCAATTAAAACCCCATTAATTTATTATTTGGCGCTTGGTTACTACAGCAACTCTAATCCGTCCTTTTTTACATGCGTATATCTGAGAGAGTAATATATCTCTACGAATTAAAAATTGATAGATTATTAATTTCGGCCGTTAATTGGTACCAACTATCAAAACACTTAATGATATTAGAGATACGTAGGACTTTTAAATCCTAAAATTATACGAATACTGTAGATATTATATCGTACAATAACATTGGTGCTTACTTTAGACATAAAATAACTTTTTTACTAAAGTTATACGAAATATGATCCATATTCGTGCGGCATAACGCCACGCCGTGGATAAAACGTGTGTGTAAGAGAATAATTCATCAAGTTAGTGATATTCGAAGTGTAGATATCGGCGAATCTAAACAACCGCCGCGAGAAATACGTAGGGTTATGGTACGTACGGAATACACTACCGAACTGGGCGTTGAAGACTGCCTTTATCTCGTTCCTGGAAGTGAGACAACAACTCCTTCATTGGAAGCATGAAAGTAAACACACAAAGTTACATATAAACCTAGGCTATTTAGAAGGAAGACGTCAAATTATTTATACTGGCTCGACATAATTAATACAGGACACCTGATGTGTGATCACAAAGTACAATGTACTCCGAGAATGGCAGGTAATATCAATAGACAAGTATTTATTGACAGAGGCAGTTGTTATGCTGGCCCTCATATCCCACTACTGGAAGTCACCAGAGATATGAACAACAAATGCGACAGGCCCATGCGAGTTCACTCTATTTTTGCTCTTGTTTACAGTGATTATAATCCAGTTAGGGGAATCGCCCTACTACCCGGGAATATAATAAAAATCTCTTTCTCGTGACAAATTAATGAAAACTAATATATAGACAGTATACTTGTGTCACTAAAAGGAAAAGGAATCTTTATTTTTGGCTTATAAATAACTAGCTCTGCTTAGGAACTGGATAATACATAATCTATGTTCACCCTGAAGGCTTATTTTAAATTCCGAGCAAAAACGATTGTAATTTGACGGATATTTTCGTAAACCTCCTCCTACATTCAAATAAATACACTTTAATGGAATTTCATTCTATTATTATTTGTATACATTGGACCAATCAACATATAGCTATCTATCAACATAATAAACGTAACCCTTATTGCCAGTTGATCAAATCGTCGCCACAGTTTGCTTTTATTCTTGCGATATTTTCTGTGTTATTTTTTTTTACACTGGCTCGACATAGTGACTACAGAGTTCCTGATGGTAAGTACAGTGTAGTCCAAAAACGAAAGCGACTATCAAAGGATGAAAATCCATTGATAGTCTCCATCGTCATGTCGGCCCACATATATCACGACTGAAGGTCTCTAGATATATGAGCTACTGGATATACACAAGCTGATCCCGAAACGCGACAAGCCGAAACTGGTCACTTTGACGGGCTTTACACCCATGTACTGTGGTCGCGATCCAGACGGGCACCGACGCCCTATCACCTCGCTGCTGCTCGTTTAGCACCACACAGGAGTCACGTGTAGTGAAACTAGGGTAAAGCCTACGGACGCGAGCAGCTTCGACTCCCAAATATATATATGTTATATTTATGCCTTTAGCCAATAACCATAAGTTAGAAAAATATCATTAAAATACCTAGTATAGTTAACCCTTTGCACTCGAGAGGTGACTCTCGCTCACCATATGATATGCGCGCGACAACGGCCTCGAGTGCAAAGGGTTAAGAAGCAAAGCAACATTCCTAGGATTTTAATAAAAAACATCCTAAGTAAATTATTTTGTAATACAAGTAAATGTGATTAATCAAATTTATCTCTTAGTTGCAATACCTTTTTGACTGTGTTTCTTTTTAAAATCATCCATACCTGAGATAATCTCTTTCAGCCATCCACTTTCCCAACACTTCAAGAGCTTCAGGGTCTTTGTAATCCTGATGATCCTCAATCAGTTGCGTTAGCATTTGAAGCCAGTTCGCATTCTCTTTAAACGACTGCGTATTGAGAGTGTTGATCTCGTGCTGAAACAAAAATGTCAGTAGACATTATTTTATTGAATTAAGAATAAAATCATTATTTTAATTTAATTAAAAATGAAAGGTTTGTTGCTTGGTTGCAAAAAAATAAAAATGTTGACAAAGCAGTTATTTTTTACATTAGTAGCAGAAGTCTACAGCTAAAAAAATATATATTCAAAAAATATCTGAGAAATGCAAAAATCTTTGCATCTTTGGCTTTATCATATAATACACTTAATCTTGGGTACTAATAAAAACAGTTACGTTATAGGTGGATTACTCTCCGGGCAGTAGACTTGAGGGAGTCCGCTGCCTGGATGAGAGGGTTCCGGATGGGTGGATCCTTTACACCCACTCCCTCCCAGCGAGGAAGCCTTAACAAGGCTGTTCGCTCCCTGGGTTTCTTGATGAATTCGGATTCCCAGGCCCGGGGAGGAGAGTACGAGTTAGCAGGAGTTTGACACACCAGGATCACTGTCTTGACAGGGGTTATGATGGTCTTATTTTTAGGAACACATAAATCAAATATCATTCATATATGTCACCTCACTAACGACTTCTTATTGTTGTCTTATAAATAACTGAACCTATCGACGTATAGTTGTTTACCAACATGAAAAACCTAATCTATCGTGTTATTTTAGATAATCTTAGCCAGAGATGGCCAAAATGTAATCAGATTAATGATTACAAAATGTAGTTGTCATTTTAATTTTGTTAATCTGTAATCATAATTAAATCCTTTCAAAACATTAAGAGGTCATAAATGTGTATGCAATTGAGGATTCCGTAGCAGTTAAAACAAGATTAGAAAATGAAGTAATATTCATGAATGCAAAATATAATCGTAAACGTTTTTCATCAATCTGATTACATTTTGCCCATATATCTTAGCAATAATTTGATTGTATAACATTCGACATCTAATGTAGCTAATATTGAACGGATTCTGGATGGACATCGCAAGTGAGTATTTACATTTTTCACAGGATATGGTTTTCTTTATCTATTATATAAAAATAAGTCCGGTTTTCCTTCCTGACGATATAACTCCAGAACGCACGAACCGATTTCCACGGTTTTGCATTCGTTGGAAAGGTCTTGGACTCCGTGAAGTTTAAAGCAAAAATTCAGGAGAATTTCAAAAAGCAGGAAAACGGGAAAATCATTTTTCACATACAGAGCCATCTCTGATACATAACATGTACTACAAACCAATATGGTTTTGCATGGTGGTGGAGCAGATCGCACCAGTATTTTAAGTAGATGGCGCCGATGCATTATACATTGTTTGACAGCTACTCATTGTACTCTGCTGAGTTAATTTCGTGTGACATTTATTATGCACACGTTCTTTCAAACGCTAACTGAAAACCAAAACGAAGCCATCTGGTGGCAAAACGAAGTTCGCTGGGTTTGCTAGTTACTTCTAAAATGTGTATTTTTGTAATAATTTTTATAAAATCAAATTTATACGATTACTGATAAGTAAATGTAGAAACTATTAATTACTTAAGATTAAGTAGTTACATAGCTAGTGATTACAATGATAAAATCATTTTCGAGATTTTATCGTCTCTTTCGCAACACGTACGATATCTATGATTACATTCCATTGCTTACTTATTGTAAAAAGTCGAATATTGAAATAAAAACTGACCGTGAGTTCATTAATGATAGCACCGGTACGCCAGCCGTGCTCGAGTGTGACGTCAGCCAGGTCGCTGTACGGATGGTCACCAAAGTAGAGCACTTGATGTCCGCACCAGCCTGTCAGATCCTGCAACTGCTTTACTGTGCCCTAAAAATAAATCCACGGTGCAAACAAGTATTTTTTATACTGATTTGTCATAATTGAGGCGTCTAATTTCAAAACCCGCTAAAACTATTATTCGTACAAAATTACTTAATAGTCCTAATAGTAATTTGAATGTTTTTAATAAAGCAAATATTATATGTGATTTTTTCTTTTTTTCCTTTTTTCTCTAGAATAATAATTTAAATACCTTATAAGAATATGATTGTTAAGTCAAAGATAATTATAAGTTTTTATAGGTTTATGGGATTTGAAAAATAAATATGTTATAGTGGCTTTTGAAATTAGACTCCTCAATTCACCGTTTGATTGGGTATTGATCGACTTAAGCAAAATGTAATAAAATGTTCCTAAAAAATGTACATCATAGGGATCAGATGATTTACCCATAAAGCTTTATTATGACATGTTTTTCTTACTCCTATTATTTTCATATTTATTTATTATGATTAATAGTTACTATTCACGGTTTTATCATCAATAAATAATTAATGCTTTATCATATTTATAAACAATTTATTGAATTGATTAGATTTATTCTTACCTCATAATATATTGTGCCTTTCTCTAATGATGTCACTTTTTCCCATATATGCGTGTTGGCGTTTTTGTCAAATACCCTTATTGGTCTGGACACTTCAGTGAAAAATTTAGGTTTGTTCGCATTAACGATAACAACGTCGAAATAATCTCGCCAGTCTGAACCAGCGAGCATTTCCATTCCTGCATTTCTAATTCATAAAAAAAAAAATGTTTAAAAATCTCAAATAGCTTTATTATACGATTATAATAAAGCTATTTAAGATTTGAGATTGATCGATATAATTGAATATACAAGTGATTTATTAATAAGAAATAAATGAAATTTTACAAATATTCTGTGAACAAGAGGTTGGTAAGAAGTTATAAATTTAACATAAAAATGTAATATTTCCATCTTGATCAGAAATTATATACAGCAATAAAACATAGTAAATGTGATTAATACGAACACAAAATGGTATGGACTATTTGTGACAAGGAATAACTTTTTACTGCTTTCTTGCAGCATTTGGAAATATCGCCTTAAGTCCTTATTAGGTCGAATATATTCTTCTACATTCTGGGCGACAATCTTGTGCATTACAGGATGACAGCTTTGTACTGAGTTCTGAAAATACATTATTTGTTAAAAATGTTTAAATTTAAATCACAATTTAGATATATTTGTACTTAATTCTGAAGTATAAGTTTTAATTTAAATAAATAATTATTCCAGTTAGGATAGATAGGCAGAGGAGAACATTTGCATTTACCTTAACATCTAAGAACAGTATTTCTGGATGATAGTCAATATGGTTTTTAATAAAGTATTCAGCAACATTACATAGTAGTCCCATTTCTGGTACTGAGAAAAGATCTGCTAGATGTACCATTTTGGCTCTGTTAGGCTGAAAATATAAATTTAATTTTTGGTAGAAATAAAACCAATTTTATAAAAAAAAGTATAGTATTAAATAGTAATATAAAGAATAAAAATTTCGTAAATTGTTAGATACAATACACATATTACATAAACTTAGAGATAAGACACATATAATATCTAATTGCTGAATATTAGGGCTTTCTCAGTGCAACTGTTATTTACATCAATTACCTAAAATCTAAATCATTATTATTTTGTGCCTACAGACAATTTTAGGACAATCCATCAAGTAATTCGTTTAACATGAGTAAATATTATTATAGATAAGGCAAAATGGTGGTTATGTAATTCTTTGATGGATATACAAAGTAATATCTGAACCGGAGAATATCAAATGATGTAATCAACAAGATATGTCCTCAAGTATGCAGCTGCAGATAAACCTCAATTAATTAAAAAAGGTGCTTAGTTAATATACATTAATACTTTTTACAATATTGTTTCTATTTCATGTAGATACAATGTGAAGAATATAAAGTAATATTTAAATTTTTTTCACTAACCTGTGAATTCTTAAAATATTTCAAATAAAAAATAAAAAAGACATATCTTAATATACCTAGATATTGTAGGACTATTAATATTATGACATATTTTTGTGACTTATTACGTGTAAATAAATTAATCTATAGGAAATTGGATTCAATTGATTATAATCATTCCCAGTCCTTGTAAACAAATAACACAGAAGGGGAGACTATAAATGAATGATTGCATACAAGTGCCGACTATTAAATTGAATTCAATCTGATTTACACTATAACATACTCAAAGTATATACAAGTTTACAAGTATACATACATTCTACCTACTATTTAAATTGGATTAAGGTGACCTTTACTTTCATGTAGTGGAACTTGTCTTCAAATCTTGTTTTATTACCATAATACAAATTTATCCTCAGAATATATTATATGTTACTATTGATATTAACTACATGAAGCTCAGAATTTGGTTTCCTGTGTAATAGAAGTTAATAACTATATGCGTTGGTATCTTATTGGCAAGGCAAAAAGTTGGCAATAAATAAAAACACATTATTCACATTAATTAAATAATAATATTAAAAAAACTACTCACTTTGTGGGCTCTTGTATCTCCCTCAACATATGCTATTGGAATAATTCTATTCTTGTACAGTTTGAGTACTTCATCAGTAGACACGGGAGTGAGGCCACGGTATACAGCACCAAATTGTATTTGAAGGAAGGAATCAAGTTTCAATAACAAACCCTTCTCAATGTCGTAATGTAGACCTCTTACAGCAAAATTCGGTTTATACTCTAGTTCAAGTATTTCTGGTGGGTACTGAAGAAAAGTATATATTTAATAGACATGCAACCACCACAAAACAATTATTTCAAGAAAATCACAACTGTCCTAGTTGATATGATGTTTTTTTCTACAAAACACAAATTATTACAGAAAACATACCAACAACAGAAGCATAACATTAATATGGTCTGTTAAGAAGGTAAGGCCCAGTATCCTGTCTAGCCTATTAATTCACAAAAAGAAAAAATTGCAATTTAAATTTATATCTGGATGAATGAACTAATTTATTTACATTTCAAAATAACTAAAACAAAAGGACCAGAGTTTATTTTTGTTGGTTTTTTCAGTTTATACTATCAGTTTTTGTCTGATATATTTACTTCTACAAGGTTGAATTGATGTGATACACTAAAGCCAACCCAAAACTGAATTGAACAAATATGTTTTTTCCTGTCAAAATGTATCTTTTATCAGAGTTTTTAGCGTGATGAACAATGTCACTTTAACTTTATTTCCTCTCAGTTGTAGCAATCAGCCTTTCCATATAGTTGATGACAAAAAAATAAAACAGATTAAAAGATTAAAAAAAAGAACTGTATTTTATCTACCAGAATGATTGTTAAAGAATTTAATAATAATTTAAAGTAAATAAACAACCAACATTAGCCTTTCTAAGCTTCAGGATTATCAGAGCATGGAATGATCTCCCAGAAGATGTAATATCAGCTCTAAATGTAAACCAATTTAAAAATTATTTGGACAAATACTATATCAATCACAAAGAGAAAAAATTGAAAAAAGTGGGATAGCAAGATACAGGTATTTATCAGTTATTTCAACTGTTTGCTTAATAATAAATAAATAATAAATAAAATAAATTAATCCTAATACTCACATTATACTTTTCTAAAAGGTATTCTCTGCCTAGATTATACAATAAATGCTCCATAGTGGGTTTGTAATGAGCTAATGTGTAGTCATAATCAAACCCATACACTTTGACTTCTGATAAGTCCAGTTCATTGCAGGCAAAAACTCCTCGAGGGTTTACATCTTGGGGTAATTTTTTAGCTACGAAATCAATGCATGATGTTTTAATAACAGAGAAATATTTCAAGAAGTATACACCAGACCTTCTAGAAGGTTATATGTCTATTTATGCTATTATGCATTGTTATTTAAATTTTAAAGTAGACTGATACTTACATCTACATTTCAGTTTCGTTCGACAATATGCCTCGTTTAACAATTCTCGTGTAGAAAAAGATTTTGTTGTTACGCGGACGTTAAACAAATCAAAATATTTTAACGATTTTTTAAATAAATGATTTTGAACATTCCTAATTCCAAGCAATTTAAGATTGCAGAGATACATTGCAAAAGACATTTTTAAGTATCTATTAGACAATTATAGGAATATTCTGATTAATTTTGGACCGCGCATTTAATATTGTTTGCTATAATATCAAACTCACAAAATAATGCAAACTAATTACTAATACTTATAAAAATGGAAGAACCAGTAGTGACATTTTTGTCCAGAGTAAAATTCACAGATTTCAGTTAATATAAATAAAAAATCGTTGCATAATTTTAAATTTTCGTTCGTACATCGCAGACAAAAATCTGCGACTCATAACCACGCTCGGACTTTTCTGCACATTTTTCTGTCAATCTAGCTAGTGTCAATGTCAAATTATCGTTTATATTTTTTATACGTTCAGATTTCTTTGTACTCTACGTAGTTTCGCCAATGTCAAAAAAGTTGCAGCAGTAGTTTTGTTGTGGCATAACTACACCACCATCCCTACAGTGGAATTAATTACACGTTGGTCATCCAACAATTATTAACGAGTCTAATGAAGTAAGATTTTTCCACAATCAAACATTTGTAGGGTAATATGTTTGTAATATGAAATTCTTGGTACGCGAATGCAATTCGTACTTGGTCGATTTTTTTTTATTTCCTTTTTCAGTATAATTTAGTAATTTTATTTAATAACACTTTTACTTTAACGAATCCAAGTTTCTATGTGTTGAGGACAATTTTCTGAATAATCCTTTTCAGTGTTATTACAATTTAATAATGCTGAACAGTCTCGGTTAGACAAAAACGACTAGTTCTAAAAAGTTATTAAACTTTTTTTACAATCAGATTATAAAAATAATAAATATAAAACCAATAATAGTAAATATTAATACCCTAAAAGGGGAGCTATGCATGTAGGGTTTACCTGTCCAAGTAAACCATCCGGGTAAACTGAACCGAGTATGACACAAAATCTAGACCTGTAAAGGCTGCTCAGTGCGAAGGAAGCTGACTTTGCCTTTCCTTTTGTACTTGGCAGACAGGTCGAAAATAATTCCAGTGGTTTTAGTTGATAAACTTACGACACACCAGGGCCGCTCTCACAGCGGCCGTGATGGTCCATGAGCAATTTCACCGGGTCAAAGAAAAAAAGACCTGTAAAGGTGAACAATCGCTACAAACCATGTCACCTTAACTTGCGCAAGTATATCCATACGATAAACTCTAACGTGTAAGATTATAAAAAAAGATAACTTCTTCAAAGGAAACAAATATAACAAATGATAGAGTGGACTATAGCTATATGATGGATAAACCAATTATCTATTCTGTGCCTGTATGAAAAATTACTCATGTTTTGGATTTGCAATGTCTGTTTTGACATGTGTGAAACAGTTTTCCATTCTTTCGCATAAAGCTCAACGTATATTTTCCGAACTTTGCTGTTATTTACAATTAAATAGTAGGTACGTAATACATGCTGAACGAATAGTAAGAAAAAAGTAGTTATCCCTATTAATTTTAAAAAGGAAAAATAATGGAATAGGAATAAATTAATATTAACACATAAAGTATCGTATTACGTATAATACCTTTACATGATGCAAATATATATCTATTTTTGTATTAATATTTAAATTTGAGGGTATGCACTACCGATCAAGTTTTTGCTGCGATAGCGGAAAGTATGTGTAACAATGTTCACATCTTCGTTTTTTAACTTTAGTTTACAATCGTTATCAGCTCGAGTAACAAAGCATAAAGTGTACAGCGCCATCTCCAGTTCTGGTGAAGTTCCTATAAACATGGTATCCACGGATTTATCTACGCCTAGTTGATTAAAATGCTGCTTTATGACTGAACCTTTCTGAAAAAGAAAAAACACGAAAATACATTTGTCTTAATTCCAGGCTTTTCGCAGCTGCAATAATCTGAAGTTGTTACATATTTACAGACAGACAAAAAACTGAAATGAATTGTTTGAACTTACATCACCGAATTGCCGATATTTTAGGTAACCTAGATAGTTTAATCTATTTGCTGCTTCTTCTTTTGAGTAATATATCCAATTGTGTAACCCTGAAATTCGATATAATCAAATTAATTATAGAATTGATTGGCAGGGTATCTTTGAGAAATGAAGATAACACGAAATAGGTTATATACTTCGAAAAAAAAAAAATGTTTTGTATATAAATTATTCAGATTGAAAAGTTTGATTACCAGAAACTTCGCCATTTTTAAGTTCAGACACGAAAACGTGTTCGAATCCTGAACTACCAATTTTTCCTTTCCCTCTTGAGTATAATGAAAACCACAGTTGTTTCAGGAAATCTCTTTGCTGTTGCGGATCTGGCGTCACATATCCTACAAAAAACAAGATATTAGTAGTACAATTACCTATCACAGTTACTTAGTTATTCACATCATCAATTCAATACATATAAGAAATTCGTTCCTCAGCCATCTATATTATAATATTATATTATCTAGAGAGAAAATTTATTTGAGAGCTCTGTATATATTGCTGAACAGAAAAAATTCGCTTTGCTCGAAATCTGTAGTCTGTGGCGTACTCACTATATAGTGAGTAAGTAGTAAGTAAGTACAGTGTAGTCCAAAAACGAAAGCGTCCATAAAATAAGGAATATCCATTGATAGTCTCTGTCGTCATTTCGGTCCACATATATCACGAGTCACGACTCAAGGTCTTTATGTATATAAATTACTGGATTATACACAAGCTGATCCCGAAACGCGACATGCCAAACCGAGTCACTATGACGGTCTTCACGTACTGTGGTCATGACCCAGTTCAGCCAATTTGAAGCAATTATACTTAGTTATAAAAAAAGTACTATTTCTACGCGAACAAAGTCTTGGGTACAGCTAGTTATAAATATAATTAGAGAAACAATGTTAAAGTCGACAACATAGGATGGAAACTTATTTACTTATTCTAAATAAAAAATAAGTTCAAGTAAATAAATCAATGGAACTAGAGAAGGGAACTAAACCTTTGTCTAAGCATGTAATGTAACATTGCATATTTAAAAGCAATAGAAGTTATTGCACAGAGGCAGTCATCATTTCCAAGCGCACAATTCTTTGAACTTAATGTTAGCTCGGGTATCTTACACCAATTACGTATATTGACTAACAAATATGTAATCTAATAAACTTTACCTTTATCTTTTAAAAAGGTCATCAAGTGACGAATAACAGATGTAGACATAATGGCATCCATAAATGCATTCTCTTCATTTTTTTCCTAAAACATTGTATTATGCAATTGAAGTTCAAATTACGTAATGTAAAAGATATTATCAGATTGTTTAATTGACTTTAAAACCTTACTTGTGGTGTTACGTACTCATTCACTAATGTATCTCGTTCGTAATTATCTAATAATGGAAGGAACTTTTGTACAGTTGAAATATTCCATACTTCAGGTGATATTGTGAGCAATCTGTAAATTAAGTAAACGTGATATATCATCAATCATGTCTATGATTCATGGTACAGATAATACCGATTCCATTTTCCATTATATGTGATGACTATCTATTATACAACGTTACTGGTAACTAATGCCAAACCTCTTAAAGGCAACTTAGGTACATCAACTAACAATTTTTGTTCTATGACTTTTGCCAAAACTTAACACATCCTTGGATATATATTTTTTTACTTTTAGTGAAGATTTCTATCAATCGTTAGCTCTATGTTTAAAGTTCGGTCAGCAGATGCTACGAAATCGTCTGCCCCAGTTGCTTCGCTCCGCCTTTCAGAGTGTTAAGAAGATCAGAACTGCAAATTTGATCTATTTATTTTTTGTATGGGAAAAAAATGATTGAATTAAAAAAAAATCGTAAAACAAAAGTTGTTAGTCTTGATATACCTAAGTCACCCTTAAGAGGTTTTGCGTTAGTTACCTGTATCCCTGGACAGGCTACAACAATATTTGTAATACAATACAAACATATAGATCCGAATTAAATTCTCATAGATAAATTATTTCATAATATTAGGTCCTTACATATGAAATTGGCGTTTTTCGTACTGGCCACTTTAATCACAAATTTCTCCTATTTGGTAAGGAATTCCAAATTCAAATTTGTACAGCTATAGACTCATGTATTAGGTTCTTACATATGAAATTGGCGTTTTGTATGGGAGGAACAAAAAGTCGAATATTTTTTAATATAATATATTAGGTCCTTACATATGAATTTGGCGTTTTTCGTACTGGCCACTTTAATCACAAATTTCTCCTCTTTGGTAAGGAATTCCAAATTCAAATTTGTACAGCTATAGACTCATGTATTTGTGCTTCGATAATCGTCATTCATTTGTTTTTTTCTTCTGTTTTTTTCTGTTTCCGTCACTCGTTTTACAAAATGGAAAACTTAAAATATCGCATTATTTACGAGTACGAGTTCCGCCGTGGCACTAGTGCTGCGGAAACAACTCGAAGGGTGAATGATGTGTATAGCGGTCGTGTTGCAAAAGAAAACACAGTTCGTTTTTGGTTCCAACGTTTTCGTTCTGGAAATTTCGACCTGCAGAACAAGCCCCGTGGACGGCCTGAGACTCAAGTTGATAATGAAGAGTTGAAGGCTATTGTGGAAGCGGATCCATCGCAAACCACGTCCGAGTTAGCTGCAGGCTGCGATGTTAGTGATAAAACTGTTTTAATTCACTTGAAGCAAATTGGGAAGATTAAAAAGCTTGAAAGGTGGGTACCTCACGAATTCACTGAAGCAAACCGGCAAACGCGCGTCGACTGCTGCGTACATTACTAAACCGGCACAATAATGAAGGTATTTTAAACCGAATCATTACCTGTGATGAAAAATGGGTTCTTTACGATAATCCGAAGCGCTCAGCGCAATGGTTGGATCCTGGCCAGCCAGCCAAATCCTGCCCCAAGCGAAAATTAACCCCAAAAAAGTTACTTGTAAGCGTTTGGTGTACTAGTGCCGGTATTGTTCATTACAGTTTTCTCAAATCTGGCCAGACTATTACGGCTGATGTCTATTGTCAGCAATTGCAAACCATGATGGAAAAGCTAGCGGCTAAACAACCTAGGCTGGTCAATCGCTCCACGCCACTGCTGCTTCACGACAACGCTAGACCACACACTGCGCAACAGACGGCTACTAAATTAGAAGAGCTTCAATTGGAAAGTCTAAGACATCCTCCGTACTCCCTGGACCTTGCTCCAACAGATTACCATTTTTTTCGAAATTTGGATAACTTCTTGCAAGGGAAAAAATTCAACTCCGATGGGGCAGTCCAAATCGCCTTCAAAGATTTTATTGATTCCCGTCCGACTGGTTTTTTTAGTAAAGGGATCAATGAACTACCTATGAGAGGGCAAAAGTGCATAGAAAATAATGGTTCATACTTTGATTAATTAAATATATTATATTAAAAAATATTCGACTTTTTGTTCCTCCCATACAAAACGCCAATTTCATATGTAAGGACCTAATATTTAATTAATCAAAGTATGAACCATTGTTTTCTATGCACTTTTGCCATCTCATAGGTAGTTCATTGATCCCTTTACTAAAAAAACCAGTCGGACGGGAATCAATAAAATCTTTGAAGGCGATTTGGACTGCCCCATCGGAGTTGAATTTTTTCCCTTGCAAGAAGTTATCCAAATTTCGAAAAAAATGGTAATTGTTGGAGCAAGGTCCGGGGAGTACGGAGGATGTCTTAGACTTTCCAATTGAAGCTCTTCTAATTTAGTAGTCGTCTGTTGCGCAGTGTGTGATCTAGCGTTGTCGTGAAGCAGCAGTGGCATGGAGCGATTGACCAGCCTAGGTTGTTTAGCCGCTAGCTTTTCCATCATGGTTTGCAATTGCTGACAATAGACATCAGCCGTAATAGTCTGGCCAGATTTGAGAAAACTGTAATGAACAATACCGGCACTAGTCCACCAAACGCTTACAAGTAACTTTTTTGGGGTTAATTTTCGCTTGGGGCAGGATTCGGCTGGCTGGCCAGGATCCAACCATTGCGCTGAGCGCTTCCGATTATCGTAAAGAACCCATTTTTCATCACAGGTAATGATTCGGTTTAAAATACCTTCATTATTGTGCCGGTTTAGTAATGTAACGCAGCAGTCGACGCGCGTTTGCCGGTTTGCTTCAGTCAATTCGTGAGGTACCCACCTTTCAAGCTTTTTAATCTTCCCAATTTGCTTCAAGTGAATTAAAACAGTTTTATCACTAACATTGCAGCCTGCAGCTAACTCGGACGTGGTTTGCGATGGATCCGCTTCCACAATAGCCTTCAACTCTTCATTATCAACTTGAGTCTCAGGCCGTCCACGGGGCTTGTTCTGCAGGTCGAAATTTCCAGAACGAAAACGTTGGAACCAAAAACGAACTGTGTTTTCTTTTGCAACACGACCGCCATACACATCATTCACCCTTCGAGTTGTTTCCGCAGCACTAGTGCCACGGCGGAACTCGTACTCGTAAATAATGCGATATTTTAAGTTTTCCATTTTGTAAAATGAGTGACGCAAACAGAAAAAAACAGAAGAAAAAAACAAATGAATGACGATCATCGAAGCACAAATACATGAGTCTATAGCTGTACAAATTTGAATTTGGAATTCCTTACCAAAGAGGAGAAATTTGTGATTAAAGTGGCCAGTACGAAAAACGCCAATTTCATATGTAAGGACCTAATATTACTTCACTTACTCTTTGCAATTCAACATCAGTGGGGTTGGAATTTCCTTGATTATTATTTCTGTTATTATTTAAAATGACACTGGGTAAAACAGGGACTCTTGTAGGATGGTTTGGAGTACTGGGTTTACTTGAGCCAGATACAACAGAACTAAAGCTAATTGGTTTCGTGGTTGGTAATCTCGGAGTAGTTTGGGTAAAGATTTGGGTGTGTTTCAATGTAGTGGCAGTGGTTTGGCTTGGTAAATTATTGGTAGTTGAACCACGTAAAATGGAACTGTAGCTGGGTATAGCACCATTTTGTACAGGGCCAGGTTGAGGTCCATTCTGGTTTTGAGGTTTCTTATCAAAATGATTTATTAAGTCTTGGACTTTCCCCTTTGATTGCTGATTTTGTGGTGGTTTAAGTGTTGGGAATTGAGGAGCAACATAATCACGTTTTCCGTCATTTTTTTGAGTATTATATTGATTAGAATTTGTATTTGTATTTTTATTTGATGTCGATTGTACCGGTGAATTTGGTTTAGTTGGTCTTAATTCTGGAAATTGATTAGCATAGTCTGTGCCGCCGGGAATCTGAGTGTTCTTTTGAGAATTCCATGGAGAGGAACTGAATGGTGATTGTGTTACTGAATTATCTTTTTTTGGCGCAGTGCTTCCTCCTTCGTGAAGCAAAAAATCTAGATTGGTGTTATATTGCTGCCGTTTGTTATATTCCAATCCTGAAATAAAAATATAATGTAAAATGTAGTTTTAGTGCTATAATAATAATCATATATTCTTATCGGGGCGAGTAGAGATATATTAGTGGGTGTATGTATGGGTATTATATTAATAACAGAATGTGATTGTTCATTGAGATTAACGGTAAAATCACTAGCTCAAAGATGCAGTCATCGCTCTAGATGAGTCAATTATAAACAGCCTACTTACGATCATAATTTTTATTCTTAGCCAAAATTTGAAAGTCTCAATCTGAAATACATTAAAATAATACTTATGTATGGTAGTTAGGATAAATATATCGCAACTTAATTTACTTATTAGATGTTTGTTGGTGCTGTATTGGGACTGACGTCAGTATTGAAGATCAAACAAAATATTTTATGGGAGAATAAAGTGTATCTACATTGCCTACTGTGTTATTTCTATATTCATTGTTTAGTACTTGATGATAATATATAAATACTCATCATTAGCCAATAAAACTATTTATTAATAATTACCAACTTAGCAATTACTTCTAAAGTCGAAGCTATAAAACTTATCAGAAAAGGTCAAATTCAATAAAAGAATTCATTCAATTCTATTTCATTTTTCCTTGAATATAACTAAGATTATAACAAATTAGCAAAATATTTACCGAAACCTATATCACTGATTAACAATATTGCACACAATAAAACACTTTCATTCATTTTGCTTGTTTATATGTAAACACGTAATAAACTTTAGGCACGTATATAAAAGAGCATTAACAGAGTAAATCTATGATAACTGTCCGTTATGATTCCATCACTGGAATAAACTGGCAAACTAAGAAATATCTATGTGGACAGCTGTTAATGAATTGCGTAGTGAATCGGCTACTTACTGCCAATGCGATGGTTAGTTTCTTGGCAAACGCATTTGCTTGGAGTTATTAATGTCTGCCTTGTTTTGCTACAAGTTGGTGAAAAAGTCGTTATAATTCTTTATACGTATGGTTTAGAACTGAGAACGCTACTCGTGGGAAGCTAACGTAGTTGAGGTTGACCCAGATCTTCGTAGCCACTAATAGATCTCTCTATATTATGTTGTATGACTTCGTTCGACTGCGCTATTTGCCAACATATTGGCAATGGGCTGATTCCAATGTGCCATAAGAGCGAGAGCATTGGGTAGCAGTTTTATAACCAGCCTAAATTAGAAAGTTACTAAACTAGAAAAAAAATATATCGGGAGAGTTTAATGGCGCCAACTATGAACTTGATATGTAATTACATTAATCCTGATTTATTTTATTTAATTATAAAATACCTATTTTTGACATTTTCCTGCAACATAATAATAACAAAACTAAGTACATCTGTGTTACGTAACATATGAAAACTTTTTTTAATCAATCTAGATTAAAAGGATATATTTTTAACTTATTATACCTACTTAGTTAGTACTTAATGTGGATTCTAAATAATTGTTTTTAAACTTTAAATTTTAAACATATTATTATTAAAACAGATGGGTTTCTTTAATAACAATTCTTAGTAATAATTAATAACAAATCTGCAATTATAATACTTTGTAAAATCGTTACATAAGCATCTGTTCAATTTACAACTGTACCTACATCACAATTCCCTACTTAGCAATAATCAGCCTTAATAAGCAATTTGTGACATCAACGATAACCCCCAGACATAAAATCCGTAGAGTCAGGGCTCAGTTTGTTTTTCAGATTTCACGTAATGAATACATATATTTTCATACTGAACATATGATTAACAATTTAACTTTTAATATAATCTAATTTTAATAATGCAACAGAAAATAAATTCGTGTGAAATATGGTTGTATGTATGTGGATTCATATTTACCATTGTTTATTTTTTTCGTGATCTATATGAAGCACAAAGTGGTAAGTTAAACCGAAAAACAATCTATTATCGTTTTTTTAAACGAAAAAATAGGGTGTTCTGTGCCTATATATCGGACCATATTATTCTCTAAATATTATGAGAACTTCTAGCTCTGTCTTTATAAAATCATAGGGTAAAATAAAATAATTATACTGTTTCCTTTCATTAAAATATCATTTTTAATAACATGTAAAAGTTGTCAAAATTCAGAAACATAATGATTAAATAATTGTTATGTAGAGTCGAGTCCTGTGTGTCCTAATTTGCTAGTTCTACTATATAATCATAGAGATGACCGTTGCCGCTGTTGTTTTTCATTATACTTAGCTAGTACCTATAGAATGGTGTAGTAAAGATTTTACTCATAATAACAGTACAGTAGTAGGGAATGTGTACAGAGAAAAAGCTTCCTATTAAGTTACCAAATGATTAAATGCTATTACAAATAAGCAGTCTAAATGGACGCCTCCACTAGCTGCCTATCACTTACACGCCGAAACTGACTCACGTCATCTCCACCAGTGGGCAAACTCATGGCTGTGCCAAGCATGCGACAGTTATTTGCATTACACCCATATTTCAAAAATAAATTGTCGAAGCTTTACAAAAAATGTGATCGCGTTTTTCTTTTAAAGACAAGTTTTATTTTTAATTTAATTTAACCTTTGTATTTAAGTTTTCAACGACATCTTCGTTATTTTTATTTCTCTTTAATGGTTGATAGGAAAGATTTTGTAAATTAGATTTTTCACAACTTTAGTTACTCCCATTTTCATTCTACGATTAGAAGGAAATCTTCACCAACGATATTATAGATTTATAACCATATTAATCAATTTATCTCGTTTTTTAACAATTTTACGAAACAGTTGGCCTTAGAAATTGTAGTAGAGGGTCAAAATTAAAGAATTATCAGCTTTACAACTTTTTTTTGCACACCAAAAATTTTATTTAAAATTTACCACATCATACTAAAAGAAATAATAAATTGTTAAAATCTAAAAATAATACAATATTTATAGTCAATAATTTGTAAATAATGATACTCCACGTACTTAAGAAGTTAGCAAATATACATATACATTTTTTTAATTTATCTTATTCATTTGTGACAGCCCCTAGAAATTTCGTGGAAATTTAGAAGGGTGTTAGACATCTGTTAGTATGTAGGTATACTAATCTGCTTGTGAGAGAAGGCTGTCTGAAAGAGAGCCAACACCTGCACGTTGAATTCAAATACTTGACGCTACTTTATTCATTTTATTCAAAGAAAAAAAAAAAACTACAATTTGGTTAACTTCACAGTCGACTAAGAATCGATTAAAACTTAGTACGATCAATTTTATTATAGACGGTCCCAAACATCTACACGTCAAAAATATAATATGCCGGATTGCTTCCGGCTTTTTGCATTGAGAATAAAACAGACATAACATCTTTTTAAATTGGGAAAAACAAACATGGCAACGTATGGCAAGAAATAAAAACAGAACAAAAATGGCAATAGCCTTCTGAACTTCAACAAATTAAACTTATTTTTCAAAAGCAGACGTGGTGTATATTGGATTTGTTTTGTAAAACAGCACATAGATTATATGACATTGGCCTTGGAAATTTATAAACACATAATTTAAATAAGAAGAGATTGTATGGTTCGACCCTTTGCCTACCTTTTGGCGAACATAATAAACAGATGTAATATGCCGGAATTAGCGGCAAAGCTTCAAGCCGGAGTAGTTGCATCTCTTCTGCACTCTCGCTGAATAATTGTTGTTTTCTTGTTGTCGCGGTCAGCTGGGTGTTCAGTTGTTGTCCGAGCTCGTTGTGTGGGCTTGGGTAGCAATGGAATGCTTAGCTGACCGTGTGCAATGGGGGACCATTGGTTTTTATTTTTCGAAACGCTAGCGGAGTGATGTGTCCTTTGGGTCGCTGAGTTTTTCCACCAATCTACATAGTCTTCCTCGCAGTTATATTGTGTGCAAACGTGTAGAAATTGTGTAACAAACAGAAAATGAAGATGAATATGTAACTGAAACTACGACAGAGATATTGAAGCGTGGCGGGAAGACATATCAGAAATTTAATGAAAATTTGGAAAGAAAAAACCTCAGACATGGCTGTATGGTGTAAAAAGCAAAGCGTGCCTACTCCACAAATTGGAGAATAAAACTAACAAAAGATGAATATGCCGTGATTCACGGCAAATCTTGAAACCGGAGTGGTCGCATGACGCATCTGTTTTGCACTCTGGAAGATTAGTTGTTATTTTTAGTTGTGGAGTTCGGTTGAGAGTTTTATTGTTTTCTGAATTTGTGTTGTGGGCTTGGGCAGCAATGGAACATTCGGCTGGTCGTGTGCGATGGGGTTTCAATGATTATTTTTGTGGTGCTTCCATTGGGCCATTGACTTTTCTCGTTAATCTAAATACCAATTTCTTAGCTCTTTATTTTGTGAACAAACATGTAAAATCTGTACAGCAAATAAGAAATAAATGAGAGTAAAACAGACATAGCTTAAACCTTTTTAACATAAACAATACAAAGATTAAAAAAGGTTGTGTGGTTTTGTTCCTTTGCCCACTTTATAGCAATTTTGACAAACGACAAACTGTAATTTGCCGTCAAATTTGAAAGTATCATAACAAAAGTATTGTTTTGTGATCATTTTATATTATTTTACTATTAATGTTTTATTTGTTATAATGAATATTAAATATAAATTATATTTGCTTGAACGTTTTAGTTTTTTTTGTATTTGGATATCAGCAAATGGTTATTCGCTTTATCAGTTATTTATATCACAAGAAGGTAAACTTCGTTAATTTGGTCTAGAAATTTTAAATATGGTTATTTAATCTTAAGTAGGACTAAAAGATATGAATATTTGTTTACTTGATTTTTTTCTCCTTTGCAGATATTTTAGCAAATAATCCTAAATTACAATATACATTAAGAGATTTAAGTCCTGGCTGGAGTTTCATATCAAGACTGAAAGACGTTTCAGATGTCGAGTGGAGCACGTGGAAATTTTTTATACAAACTTCTTGGTATTATTTGATAATCCAATTCGTTCTATCAGAGGTAATAAGAAGAACAAAAATCACATTACTTAAGTATTGGTACATTTTATCAAGCATAATATATATAGTATTGCATTTGGGATTCAAGCATTTACTTATTGTTTTTGCCCAACCAGTAATATTTGTTACAATTATCTTCTGTGGAGGCAAGAAGTTCTCAATATGGGTTACAAGTATTATTTTACTTGTGAGTTATAACTCTTTGAAATATAAATTCTTTTTTTGGCGTTTCCTAGAACATAAATACATGCAAGACGAGGAAGTATATTTGATTTTATTCGGAGTTGCTTGGATTGAACTGAGGTGTATCAGCTTTTGCATTGATTATGTTGATCGACAAGAAAACACCCAAAATATGAAACTAAATCAAGCCTCAAAGTTAAATACTATAGTTAATATGTTTAGCTATGTTCTCTATGCTCCTCTTTTGTATGTGGGACCAATAATGCTTTATGAAGATTTTGACAAAAGTTTTTCAGTTAAATATCAACAGCTATCAATAAGATTACGGAGATTCTTTTTGGACATGACATTGTTTTTAATATACACTTTTTTGTTGGATTTATCATTTCATTATATGTACTTCTATGCTATGCAAAGCAATATTAAGGTATGTTGTATTTTTTATTTTATATGTTTAGGAAAGTTTTTAATTATTTATAGTCCTGATATATTGTTTTTTTTTTTCAAGGCAATAAAAATGTTACCTACCCTGGCATTATGTGGAGGTGGCTTATGGATGGGTTTAGAATTTCATGTGAAGTATGTCATATCATATGGGACTACAGCTGCCTTTGCAAGATTGGACAACATGGAGCCACCTCCAACACCAAGATGCATAGCAAGAATTCATGTTTATTCACTGATGTGGAGATATTTTGATGTAGGACTTTACAAATTTCTAGTGAAGTAAGTTGTAGCGGTTTTTTATTTAAATATATATTTTTCAAATATAACAATTTATAATATAATCCATTTATTTTTGAAAATATCATATTGAACAATAATTTTAGAACTATTGGGTAAGCACCCATCAATGTGACTCTACTTAACCCAAAAAGAATATAGTGTACTGATATATTACTATTATTACTGAGGGATCTCATACTCTATTATTAGTTGGATTTTTAATGTAATAATATCATTGTATTTTTTTTTTTGTATTGAATTGTTTCAATTGGCTATGATTAATGCTGACAGTATGTCCACATTGACTACTTATTAATTACACTATGCAATGTTTCTTGTTTACCTTGTATACATCACATCTTTGTAATAGGTGACCTCAAGGTGTCTTTTTTTGCACTGGCTCACTACATAACTACAGTGCATTTGATGGTAAGTACACTGTTGTCCAAAAATGACATCACCTATCAAAGGATGAAACATATTGTTAGTCTTTGTAGTTATGTTGCTTTACATATACACAGCTGAATCTTATACATGCCTTACCTTGCAATACTTGCACATGTTTATTTTGAGTGAAAGATACTTATACTAATATTGGTTGAGTAGTATTAGTGACATACTGTTGGAAAAAAATATGCAAAAATAATAATTATTAATTTTTATTTTTTCTGTTTGTTTCAGGTATGTATATAAACCTGGTTTTAATGTGTTGTCATTGTATTTAAAAATACCAAAAATGGCGTATAAGCTCCTCTCCTCCTTGGGAACATTTATTTTTATATTTATGTGGCATGGGACAGTATGGAATATATTTGTTTGGTCAGCTTTAAATTACGTAGGTATTGTCTTAGAATACACAGGTAAAGCGATTTCTAAAACAAATAGATATAACACTTTTAAACAGAAAGTTTTAAGGACAGATCAAATGGAAATTCGCTTTATAGCATTTTTATGTGCACCTTTATTGGCACTTTCTGCTATTTCTAATTTTTATTTGTTTGCTGGTAGTGAAGTGGGAGATTTATTCTTTGGACTTCTTAAACAACCTACTTTGTATAATTGTATGATAGTCATGACATCATTGTATTGTTGCTGCCAAGTGTCTATAGCCTTAAGAAATGTCCCATCAAGAACTGATGTTAAAAGATGCAATGAAAAAGAAGAATGAGAGTTACCTGAATGAAGGGTTATTAATTTTATTTTCCTGGTTTGTGAGAATATTCTAGTACAAATGAAAAATATTCCTACTATTTGTAAAACTGATATTAGTGTTAATTTATAACGAATTTAGTTCTTGGTGATGATTATTATTTTTGATGGTGTATAATAATATAATAGTAGTGTTTCACAACATGTTGCCATAGTTGTGGCATTTTTACGAAACTATGTATAGTTATTTATTAAAATAATGGTTTTAATATAATTTTAATTCTATAAAATGTAGCAATTCATAGGCTATTGGTAACAATAACAACTTACCATTAGTTGGACCGTCAACCTATTTGCTGCTTTGTAACATATAAAAATAGAGTTATATCAAGAATATACAAACAAAAGTGATAGGTTTTTAGTTATCAAAGAAACAAACAATAATTTTAGACTGATTTTTGGACTGTGAGGAAAAAATATTTCAGTATTTCTATTGAACACCAAAGAATATTTTAGAAAATACTAATAAAACATGCGTTTTCATTGTTTATTTAAATTATATTCCTACTAACTGATATGTATTAGAACCTTTTAGTAGCAAATATGAATGCATATGCATTGCTTCTATTAGATCATTCGCGATTCCACCAATCCCGGCTATTTTGTGTATTTGAATCATTTCTTGCCTTGTAAAAACATCTTTTCCTAATTGCTGTGATCTTCTTGTTAGTACATCGATAAATTTCTTTACCTGGCAGTAGTAAATGGAAGCAATTAATTAAGTTATTAAAAAAATGTTTCCATAGGTGATGGAAAATAAAAGTAGACTATTAAGAGATCACTTAAGAAATTTTTTGAATAAATGAAAATGTCAGACGTATTTTTCTTCCTTAAAATTAATCGCCACCCCTAAATCGGAGAAGCAATCTTGATTTAGAAATAGTTCCTTATTTTATTTTTATATTATTTTACAATAATATATTCCTTGTATTGTTTCCTTAAGACGACTGGCTTACTTTACATTTATATCATTTGATATTTTTGGAAAATAAATACGTAATAACATGACATTAATATTTACCACCAATGATTTGAGTCTCCATTTACATGCTTTATATAAATATGTAATCAGTACATTTTTTAAAGAATTTGTATTGTATTTTACAATTATTTTTTTACATGAATAAATGAGTTAAAAATAATGCTTACTTTATTTCTAGAGCTAACTCCAGAACCGAGGATCGATTTAGATAATTGTATATTGCCAAATTCGTCACTGAATGTATCGATTAGGCTGTGTTTCATCAGACTGATGACGTCATGTGCGTGCTCGACAGTAGCTTCCTCCTTCAAAGCTACTCTGGCTCGAGCCTACAATGTTATTGTCAGTATACACATCAGACCACCAAAAATGACTGAGATTTCGCGCTCTAATGAAGGATACAAATAGGCAGATAATTTGGAAATGGGAAGCAGTAGCTTATCAGCCATTATAGCTCAATTATCATTAAACTTTGTGTATTGTGATGGACACATACACAAGCCATTGATGTCCATTTGATATCTTGTTTCTTTGGATTTGTTGTGTTCAGTTCTAATATAAATTATGTCGATAAATATCAAAAGTCTGTATGTACATACTACGTATCATGAGGAAAATTAAACAAACGACTTAAATTAATATATTATGCATTTTTTCCTTATGAAATATTTTAACTATTTTTAAAATTAATAAATGTAGTATAAATCTTACTATTTAAGCTACAAAATTAGTTTAACTTTCGGTGTACTGGGATTTAATAATATCGACACAATTTGAGTGTGGGGGTTTGTTCGAGAAGTGTCACTTCTATAGAAGGTACGTATGGAAATGTTTTTTCTCGAGACGACCTGCCTTGAAGATGTTCAGCCTGCTCTGAAACTAAATATACTCTCAGAGTTCTTTCCACAGTTTAATACATACTTAGTTGATGGGAATATTATAAAGGATAATACTTAAGTTCGCACATAAAATGAGTAAGTGTGTAATGTTTAAATATAATCTAACCTGAGTCAGGCGTATACAGGCTTCCAACTGCCTCGTAGTTATAGGCGTTCCGTCCTGACACCCGCCTTGATGATTGTGACGGAGCTCCAAATAAAAGTTCTGTAAGGCATTCGCCGCGTCCCTATTAAGCTTGGGGTGCACGTATCTTCTGGCGTATGCGATGTACTTGCGTAGTAAAACTAAAGGAAGGTGATCTATTGTCTCGCCTGGTTTTAGACGTAACCTTTCGCTGTTAAAATTTAATTTATAGATAAAACAGTTTAATGTTTTCAGACCGTAATTGGATCAAATTATGGATAGAGGATGAGAACATAATATGAGGGAGATTTATTCTCAGCAGTGGGCAGGATCTGGTTGCAAATAAATATGATAAACGAAAACAGTGTTTCCATTAATTAGTTGGATTTAATAATAACAAAATCGGTTTTGCGACAACAATTAATTTTGCATTTATATATGGAACTAGCTGATCCGGCAAACGTTGTTTTGCTATATAAGTTATTGTAATATCTTCTAAGATGTTCATTGAAATTAAGTGATGTCAAAGACACTTTTGTTCACAATTAAATACTCTTAATCAACAACACATTTATTTGGATAAAGATTAATATTATTACGTTGATACAACTCTTAACAAATAATGCATTTATTTCGACCAAATTTGATTACCATAAAAACGGTTCTAGTGAGTTAATCTTAAAAGATAGACATATACTGTCGGGGACATTTTTTTGGATCATTTTAAGAGGAATAACTCTGTCATACATATATTTTTGGTATCTTGAACCGTTTTCGCAGCGCACGCAATGGAAGCACTCAAGGATGAATAATTTTCCCCGTTTTTTTCACATTTTCCATTATTTCTTCGCTCCTAATAGTTGCATCGTGATGTTATATAGCCTAAAGCCTTCCTCGATAAATAGTCTATTCAACACAAATTTTTTTCAATTCGAACCAGTAGTTCCAAAGATTAGCGCGTTCAAACAAACAAACAAACTCTTCAGCTTTATAATATTAGTATAGATTTTGTACGTATTTAGGCGCCACATGCTCACCGGTGAAGGAAAACTTGTGAGGAAACTCGTATGGCATCTAATAAAAATGTCATGTGTAAGTGCCCTGAGATCTGCGATGAGCTGCGCTACTGGCCACGTTGGGCACGAAATATAAGCGCAAAGTGGATACAGCCGCTAATGTATCTCTGCTCACCTTGTAAGGGATATAGAGTGACGATATATTATTATTATTACATATGGATCCTATCAAACCTATTGGGGTGGCTTTTCACTGAACCTAACTCGTAAAATAACTTATTTTCATATTATTTATTTTAGTTTTTAAAACACTTCTTTGGCGCAGTTTTTGTTTGCCTGCGTAACTGTCCCTATTCAATTCAATTATCACTCATAATTACGTTCAATAATTTCTTTATAGGTACGTTACCACATATATGTTTATACACTGGCTCGAAAAACTGACTACTGTGCACCTGATGGTAAGTACAAAGTAGTTCAAAGACAAAAGCGATTATTAAAAGACGAAAATCCATTGACGGAGACCGTCGTCATATCGGTCCACATATACCACGACTGAAGGTCTCTACGCAGAGATGGGTAAAATATAATAATAATCTGATCTCTGACATGGCTGTATGCCGTAAAAGCCTTTGCCTCTTGCACAAGGAAGAAAAAAAAGATGTAATAAGCCGCGATTCAGAGATGGGCATAATGTAATCTGATTAATGATTAACGATTACAAATGAAGGCCCAATTTTAATTTCGTGATTTTGTAAACATGATTAAAACCCTTCTAAATATTTAAGAGTTATAAAATTGTATGCAATTGAGGATTCCTTAATGCGTAAAATATAAATGGAAAAAATATTAATGATGAAAAATGCTATATGTAATTACATTTTGCCTATCCTATATCTCTAGGTATAAGAGTTACGGGATATACACAAGCTGATCCCGAAATGCGACAGACCAAACCGAGTCACTATGACGGTTTTTACACTCGTACAATGTAGTCATGACCCAGTTCGGGCAATCGCTCTACCACAATACCCGACTTTACTCTTAATTAAATAACGTATACCACGAGTTGGCCTGGCTGACCATTACTCACCTTAGAGATTGATTGTTGTCGCACTGACTTGTTTCGAAGCTACTGTTTGCGTCGTTACTTTTTTCCGGTTTCCTCTTATGGCCCGAATGCAACGCTAGAACATGCTCGGATAGCATGAAATCCATTTTCTAAAACAAGTGTGGATATATTTCTATTTATCCTGAATTTTTCTATTTAGCAGTCGTTAAAAAAGACACAGGTACCTCATCAGGTTGATCCAAAAGGATGAAGACTAGATCAAACCGGGAGAGAAGTGCTGAATTGAGTTTTAAATTTTCGACAACCGTCTTGGCCCTGGTGAATGATAGAGAGAAATTTATTAATAAGTCGAAACTACAATTTAGGGGCTATTATGACCAGTGGCGTGCATACCATAAAAGCATTATGCTGTTATTCATACCTGGACATTTAATAAATATTAGGTCCTTACATATGAAATTGGCGTTTTTCGTACTGGCCACTTTAATCACAAATTTCTCCTCTTTGGTAAGGAATTCCAAATTCAAATTTGTACAGCTATAGACTCATGTATTTGTGCTTCGATGATCGTCATTCATTTGTTTTTTTCTTCTGTTTTTTTTCTGTTTGCGTCACTCATTTTACAAAATGGAAAACTTAAAATATCGCATTATTTACGAGTACGAGTTCCGCCGTGGCACTAGTGCTGCGGAAACAACTCGAAGGGTGAATGATGTATATGGCGGTCGTGTTGCAAAAGAAAACACAGTTCGTTTTTGGTTCCAACGTTTTCGTTCTGGAAATTTCGACCTGCAGAACAAGCCCCGTGGACGGCCTGAGACTCAAGTTGATAATGAAGAGTTGAAGGCTATTGTGGAAGCGGATCCATCGCAAACCACGTCCGAGTTAGCTGCAGGCTGCAATGTTAGTGATAAAACTGTTTTAATTCACTTGAAGCAAATTGGGAAGATTAAAAAGCTTGAAAGGTGGGTACCTCACGAATTGACTGAAGCAAACCGGCAAACGCGCGTCGACTGCTGCGTTACATTACTAAACCGGCACAATAATGAAGGTATTTTAAACCGAATCATTACCTGTGATGAAAAATGGGTTCTTTACGATAATCGGAAGCGCTCAGCGCAATGGTTGGATCCTGGCCAGCCAGCCAAATCCTGCCCCAAACGAAAATTAACCCCAAAAAAGTTACTTGTAAGCGTTTGGTGGACTAGTGCCGGTATTGTTCATTACAGTTTTCTCAAATCTGGCCAGACTATTACGGCTGATGTCTATTGTCAGCAATTGCAAACCATGATCGAAAAGCTAGCGGCTAAACAACCTAGGCTGGTCAATCGCTCCACGCCACTGCTGCTTCACGACAACGCTAGACCACACACTGCGCAACAGACGGCTACTAAATTAGAAGAGCTTCAATTGGAAAGTCTAAGACATCCTCCGTACTCCCCGGACCTTGCTCCAACAGATTACCATTTTTTTCGAAATCTGGATAACTTTTTGCAAGGGAAAAAATTCAACTCCGATGGGGCAGTCCAAATCGCCTTCAAAGATTTTATTGATTCCCGTCCGACTGGTTTTTTTAGTAAAGGGATCAATGAACTACCTATGAGATGGCAAAAGTGCATAGAAAATAATGGTTCATACTTTGATTAATTAAATATATTATATTAAAAATATTCGACTTTTTGTTCCTCCCATACAAAACGCCAATTTCATATGTAAGGACATAATATATGTATGATATGTATGGTAACTATACCAGAAAAGGGGTCAGAATACAAACGGTATAAAATTTTAAAACAATGTATGTATTAAGTGGCCAGGTATATCAACATAATGGTATTTGTTTCTGTGGAATGCACGCCGCTGGTTATGGCTATCTATATCCGATACTTAAACTATCAGATACCCGAAATAATTTAATATATAGAGAGGTGAAAGGTTATTTGGTTTAAGCGACATTTTTTGGTGATATATTAATATATATACATATTTGGAATCGGTAAAAAACGCTGATTCCGAAAATATATATATTACTATATCACCAAAAAATTTCGCTTTAACCAAATAGCCTTCACCCCTCAATATGGTTTCCTATTTCGGATACTGTGCTAAAAAAAAGTAAGACCATAGGTAAGGACTGAGTCTAGTCTAAAAATATTTTTAAATTGAAGTATTTTTATCCAAGATTATCTAGACATATATCTTTGGGTTTTTCTAGATTAAATACGGGTTTGCACATCAACTCCTCAATAGTGAAGGAATCCTCGTGAGGAAACCTGCGTGGCTTCTTATAGAAATGCCACGTGTAGTAATGAAAATGCCCGGGAATTTTCCCAAAGTGCCCAAAACTTGTATGGGGAATATTCCCGGGAATTTACGAAATGTTCGCGGAAGTGCTGGGCACTTTGGGAAAATTCCCGGGCATTTTCATCACTAGCCACGTGTAAATGCCCCTTAAAAAAGCTATCAGGTGCGCTACTCGTCGCGTAGGGCACGACATACAAGCGCAAAGTGTATACAGCCACTAATATTTCTCTGCTCACCCCAAAAAGGATATAGGGTGACGATTATTATTACATTCGATACAAAATTTAATATGTATATCCGTAACTCAAATTATTATTTTGGTAGTAGGGCGATTGCCCAAACTGGTTCGTGACCACAGTGCACAAGTGTAAAGACCGTCATAGCGACTTGCTTTGGCCTGTCGCATTTCGGGATTAGCTTGTGTATATCCAGTTATTCATATACCTTCAGTCATGGTATGTGGGCAGATATGACAATGGAGATTATCAACGGATTTTCGTCCTTTGATGGTCGCTTTCGTTTTTGGGTGACACCGTACTTACTTTCAGCACTGTAGACACTTTGTCAAAGCAGTGTAAATAAAATTAACTAAGAAGACTAAGAAGTTTTCTAAGTCGTTCTTTTGCCGAGTCGTTGGGGTGTGGAATGGTTTTCCAGCAAGCGTGTTCCCACCATCCTATGATATGGGATCCTTTAAGCGTAACGTGAAGAGATATTTGTGCAGGCCGGCATGATCGCTGCGACTACCGTTGGGTTTTTCTTACCTATTGATAGTCGTTAGCGTTTTTTTGGCTGCACCATGCTTACCATCAGGTATGGTGCAGTCACTGCGTCGAGCCAGAATAAAAAAAAAAACACTGAAATGATTTTATTAAAGCATTGACAAAGCTATCAGATATGTAATAAGCATAGCACAAACCTATTATAACTGCCGGCAGCGGGATTCGCCGCCGCCAGTACAGTCGCGCGTGCGGCCAGGCTACACACAACGCCGCCCTTGGCGACGCTTACACGGCGTTGTTCCATTGCTTCTAGCAAACTGCTGTGATGACTTGTCATCTACGCATCATAAAACTCTTATCATAACGTATTTAAGTCTAAGGTCGCACTGCGGGTATTAGGTAAGCGCACAGAGGACTATCTTATACCACCAAAATTACCTAATTATGTAACCATGTGCGCGCCAGTGTGGAATTTTCAAATTTTATAGACTGCCCGTTTCTTAGACAACATACAAGTGACAATCACTTTGTCACTGATTACCAAGCAACCCCGTCCCGGATGGCTTTTTTTTCGAACAGGCAATATGTTGCCGGGATAGACCTTCACAATTTAATCGGGTGAGTCGAGGTATGGCTTTAACCTAATAGATGTTAAGGTTTCTGCGAAATGCGTTGATTTAAGAAAACTTGGTGAAATGCGATATAAATAAAGTGTAATAATGTCTCAGGACATAAACAAATCTTGTTACTATTATATTATATCGTTAACAGGCTGAAACTCATGTTGGAGTTAATTAATTATTTATACGCCAATATTACGATTTACTTTATCAAGTTCATCTATGCAACAGACACCCTTGTCGGCCAGCACTAATGCGCCAGCTTCGAGCGCGAAGTCTCCACCCGCTTCCCGTCCCAAAGCCACGGTTAGACCGCCCGCCGAAGCAGAGGCACCGCAGACGTATACTCCTAAAAAATATCCAAAAATAATAATAAAAATGGTGATTTATACATACATAACGAGAATCTAGTGAAAGCGGAAAAAGAAAAATCGTCCAAATATTTAACCCTCGCACACGAGATTACCAGCATGTGAGATATGGATTTAACGATCATGGTCCCGATAGCCGTATTGACTAATGGGTTGATCGCCAAGAGCTTCGATTACCATCTTAAAGAGTGTCGACTAGTTGTCGGATCAAGGATCAAATGCAGCACACATTGTTAAGTGGTTTGTCACTCTGAGTTCCTAACTACCTGTGGCTTGGGCCTAAAGCCTTGCTTATTTAAAATTTATGTCATCTATTTATATTAAAATATTGTATTAGTTCGAATAAAGGAAATAATAAAATAGTGAAATATTGTTTGTTAGTTTCGCAAAAATGCTGGTAACCGAGCTGCTAGGCATTTTTAAAATTTACAAAATCTCGGTATAGGTTTTGGCTTTAAAATTAAAAGTCTTTGTTAATAGCTTAGAATATATACTATAATTTATTGCTTAGTACAGTTTGCGACCTTTCTCTCGGGGGTCAGGGGGCTAGCCTTAAACCCAAAAAAAGAGTGCAGTAGGTATTTGATTAACACTTTGAGAATAAGTGAGACCTATAAATGCAATAAAAAGTCGCTAGGGGTCAGCCCTTGAAGAATGTGGAGTGAGGCTGGGCTAGAAGATAGATTATAAATCCATATAAATGGTCTCTTACTGTAATAAAATCTAACCTCTGGGTGCAGCGTGTGCTGCCGCTTGTAACAGTTGAGATTTTCCTAAACCAGGATCTCCAACAACTAATATATGAGGGTTAGATCTGAGTCCATTTTCATGTTCTGTTCCCCCAACTAAGCCCAGTATTAGACCTGCCTTTACGGCCTCATGGCCGAATATTGCGGGGCATAGAGAATGTACTAGTAGTCGGAAAACGTCAACTGAGGCGTGGATTTCCTAAAAATAAATACAATTGCTTGTAAAATTACGTCGTATTTACGTTACCTATATTTCAAATCCTTAAGATCCGTACGTCCAGTACGTACTACCTAAAATAAAGTTAATAGCTAAGATGTGGAAGCTCGCAGCGCGACTGATTAATAAATATATATAAAGACATGGAACGGTGTTTCTCTAAAGGATGGGATTAGAAATTAAGTGATCCGTCAAAGAACTAAAGTTATCATTATAGCTTAGAAGACTAGTTAGCTGAGGTAGTAGTGATCTCGTCATATTTACCGAAGAAATAATGCTGTTCTAGTCTCAGCAAATCTAGTTTTAAACACCTTATAGCTAGATAGAACGAATATTTGTGAGAAGTGGCGGGTTATTTTATGAAGGGAACTAAAGATCGGAATCAAGGGGACTTTTGGAGATGCTAGTCACGCATCCATATTAGGTCCTGGAATACTTTTCCAATCAGTGCATTCCTCCCCTATTATGATAGTGGTTCTTCAAAAAGTGTGACGGCATCCAACGGACTATGCTGTGCTTAACATTAGATGTACTGAAGGCACTTTGTTGAGCTAGTATAATAAAATATTGCCAACATCACAGCAGGAATAGCTATAAATAAGTGATCGTACGTTTTGAGTGAATAGCATTATTCCATAAAATGCAGTTAAAGTGTTGTCTTCATTTATAACTTTTAAACTATTTTTAACTACGGCCATAGATGGACAAAATGTAATCAGATTAATAAAAATGATTAACGATTACATTTTACGTTTTTTACCATTAATATGACTGCATTTTGTTCATATATATTTAAACCCTACAAAATCCTAAATTGTATACACATTTATCATTTCTTAATGTTTTAAATGGACTTAATCATGATTACAGAGCAAGAAAACTAAAATTACGACTACATTTTGTAATCGTTCATCATTAATCAGATTACATTTTGCCCATCCCTGACTACGGCTAACAACAAGTTAAAGCTTTTGTCAAAGATACAGAAAGGGAAAAGTTTCTGTGTAATCAATATATAAGCGCAAAGTGGATACAACCACTAATGTAGCTTTGCTTACCCCAAAAGAGATATAGCGTGCCGATAAATTACTTAATTAATTACTTATTACCTGAATGGCATAATAATCCTTTATAGTAAATGATAAGGTCGGGTTACTCAAATTTCTCTGGCTATGAATCGAAACAGCCTCAATGTAAAGTTGCAGTAATCTTGCTGCTCTCTTTCCATCTTCTCCGCCTTTACTTTCTCCGCGAACCTTTGTGTTAAAGAATAATATCGATTACATTAAACCAGAACGATTTAGACTACTGCCGTCTTAGAGTAAATGGACGTAATTACGTCCAAGAGTGCTTCGAGTAATTATCAGTTTAAAGTAAAATTAAGTTTTTCCCAGATTTATATCTGTTTATCTATTTGAAACTCTAGTTATTAATAAGTCAGAGCTCTATTTAAATCTACATTTTCATTCTTTTTTTTTTAGTAAAAATGTCAGTTACGAGTTTCCATTTCTCAACATCACACACTCTAAACCACCTGACATACGTCCTCTAAAAGTTTGTTATAAACCGTTTATTCAAAAACCTAAATTAATAATAAAACTTACAACTAAAAGAACATAATGTTCAGTCGCAGGGCATGAGTATAAAAAAGGTACTTGAAATCCTTCCCGTTTCCCCACATACCATTTCACGCCCGACCCTTAACAGTGACACTTGTGTGCGTACGGCGGTATCAACTACACTTATCATCGGCGGCGAACTCGGTTACACTACATAATAGTCAATTGCTTGGGACAATACGGCGGAACACCTAATTAATTGTATATGGTGAACGGTCCGGAGCTCCAGTAGCCTGTCCTTTAACATCCAGTTTCCAGGCCTGTTGAATATTTAATTGTTACTATGCTTGAACGAACTGTTTGTTCCCTAATAAATTACGCGGAAATCCAGAACCTAGCTGCGCTCTCTTGCACTAACACATAAGAACACAAACTAATTTATCAGAGGAAATATAAAAAAATACGTGTTATAAATACCTAACAAATATATATACAAAATAAATATATACAAGTATGTACACGACGGGATCGCGTCAAAATAGTGCCAAGGTGTTACGAGCTTTCCTTATATGACGGTAGTGTGGTATCGAAAAAATGTGTACATATGTGTATGTGTAATAAATAAGATTATTAAAAAACAGTTTTATTACCTGTACAATTCCAGTCACAGAAAGCACATCACCTGGACAGGCTGTTCCAACCAGATCTCCCTGTAATTCTATTTCAACACTTCTTGGTATCGTTCCAGATATACTCTGTAGATATAATGCAGTAAATATAAAGTTATTATGATAATTTAGTGTAAAGATTTATTTAAAACAGTTTCTTTGGCAGTTTTTAGTCGACAGTTTGCTTCAAAATTTAAACAGGTTCGTAAAATGTAGTTTCGTAATCTCTATGGATTAAGAAACTACATTTTATTAGGAATTTATAAACAAAAATGGATCCAATTTTCCAAAATATTCAATCTCTCATAATTTTTCAGCAATTGCTTTGAATACTTTAAAGTTAGTATATAAAAGATCGCGCAATTTTTTTATACCTTAGCGCCATCTGTAGGATTAACACAACTGAGCAATAGATATTATTCGTCGGATACTGAATAGGAATTTGGGTAGATAGATGTTAACTGTACCTGTGACTGAATCTCTTGTATCTTTGCAACTTGGCAATCCGTTGTGCTGGTAAAAGGTGATGATTGTAGAGGCTCAAATTTAATGCTACCTCGACAACTGATGCAAAAGTTGGGAGCTGTAATTAAAACATGGGAGTTTCGTTTCTACAATTTCAGAAATAGCCAAAATTGTTATGTAATGTAGTATAATTGTTCCACTGATATGTAAATATAGTAGGTACAACCTAAATATTGCGTTTCAAGGGTAAAAATAAATAAATCATATCTGCTAAATACAAGCTTTGCCTTAAAGTTTTTCATCATTGCAAATATGCTTCACGCAAATCTATAGACAACCTTTTTTTTTCCTTACAATGACCTTCAAAATAAGCTTGCGCTTATAATAGATAAATATATACATACTGAAATACAAATCTGTGACTCGTGACAAAGTAATCACGCTCACCACAGAAAAGTTTGTCAGTACCAGGACTCCAATCCAGGCTCGCCAGGTCCGTAGGAAGTATACGGATACCCAGGTCTAGTGAAGTCGAAGAGAGCATATAGTTGGCACCCCGGTGGTTTTAGTCGGTGCAAGTCCGATACACCGGAGGAGTGATCCTCACAACTCCCCTGATGGTCTGAAGGGATTTCCACCGGGTTAACAAAAAAAAAGGATTCAAACCTAGGACCTACAGTGTCATAGGTAGGATTACTACGAACTGTGCTATAATCTTGTGCATATTGTATGAACCTGTTCTACTTACTGGCATTAATTTGAAATCCTTTCATACCTGTGAAAACACCTTGTGGTTGAATGACAGCCTGAATGCTGTGGCAGCAAGAACATTCAAATGCCATTGATGTGCATATAAGTCCAATACTACCCACTCTTATAACTGTACCTTTTATAGTCACCATTTTACCTGTGAAACAATTTAAATATCATTACAGTATCATTATAGGCCCTACATTGCAATAATTATAACCCATTTTTTTTATTCACATTGAATTACCCCTATTTACATGAATGTATGTTTATTGGTTTATTTGCGCACTTCGTGATTGCATCATTCAGAAGTTGCTTAAAGCTATAAGGTATCTTAAAGGAATGAAAAAACAACGAGAACATACTGAAGGGGAAGTTTTATCATCAGACATAATACAAGAGGCAGGCATCATTTACAATCTCCATTAAAGGTTGGTACTGTCATTATAATATAGGAAGAAGTTAATTGTGTTCACTTATACCACATATATTCTAGAGCACATTGTAAGGAATGTCATATCCTTGATAATACACTGATGAATGTGAGTTATCCTTTAGTCTCTGATACAATAAAAAAAAAACTAAGTTAATCAGGTATCTTAATATTAAGCAAAACATACAAATAAGTCAAACATTAAAATTATATACAAAATGTTTATCAGGTAATTGTCAATCTCTTTCTACAGTCATCACTCTATTTCCCCCAATAACTGGATAAGAGCAGACAAGTTAGTGTAATCATGCATAAGAATATACATATTAAATATTTCATATTTCTTTTAATAATAATATAAGTAGTAGTAAGTAGTAGACTGATGATGAAAATGATAATTATGATAAATCATTTTTACCAAAATAATTAACTTTCAGATTGTTTAGTGGTATGATTGGTTGATGGTTCAATATTCTAACTTTGACTTTTGATTCACACTTGAGAGTCTGAAATTTGAAAAAAAAAACAATTAAATATCAGTTGACATATCACATGTATGCTTATGACTTATTGGTAGGGGGCTATGTGCTATTAGCATATTACACAACAACAAGACAAGCAAAAATAGATTCAAAACTGATACAAGCATTTGATACTGAGTTTTACAAGTATTTTATTTGCCCTTAACTAGGCATCAGTGTGCTTATGACCTTATTTTATGTTACAAGGTTGAACTACTGGGGCATAAGTATTTTTTTGTTGTTTTAATAATGTATAATATACTCTAACTATTTAGAGAAAAATCTCCTTAATAATTCAGAAAAAAATCAACAATTGGTATTATAGTAGACAATATTAAAAATAATTAAATTTTTATGGTTATTGAGAATGATTTAGGTATTGATAAACAATTTAACATATAAAATGTAAGTTTTAAAGTATAACATAAAAATAACAAATGCCACTTTCTTTTCTTAAAAAAGTCCTACAGTAGGATTAACACACACTGTACCTCATGTAAGCAATATTCCAAAAGCCTTAATGTGTTGTCAGGATTTTCAAATAAATCTTTACTAAAATTGGACCATCCAATGTTAAACTCTTCATCATTTTGTAAATTCTGAACATCCAATGGAACACTTCGATTTTGATCAATTTTCTCAAGATCAAATAAATTCTTATTCTTTTGTATATATGATTTAAAACAATCAATGTGAGATGTGCCTTCAGGCATCTGCTCAATTTCTGAAACAAAAATAATATAGTTTCAAATACCTTTATAAAAGAGATATTGTATTTAACTATAGATAATATTACTTCAAATAATGTTTAGTTTTAGATCATTTTCTTCTGAAATTTTGAGATTAAAAATCATAATTAATATGAAGGATTTTCGAAATATCATTAATCAATATATAGCAACAACAATCAATACATAAAAACACACAAGCCAACAAAGTTTTCACAAAGAATAAAACAAAATTAAAATACAGCTAAGGGAAACAAAATACTAATAGAAAATTACAATATAACAAAAATTTCAACTAAACAATATTGAAATATTATATTAAATATTCCAGATTATAGCTACAAATTGCCAGAATTACCTCTGTAATTACTTATAGTACTTAAGGTTCATTATTGTCATGATTTTTGTAAAAAAAAAAATGAAAGTCAATTACCTTGAGTAGGAAAATAAAGTTTCCATATGTTATTATTGTCATTAATTGGTACGACAATAGGTAACTGGTTAGCTGGTGCTCTAGAAGATGCAGCAGAGGCGGGAACTTGCGCTGATGTATTAGAATTATTAACACTCGCGTTATCTGGCTTATTACGAGGGCGACCCCAATTATTTCTATAACGGCCTCTCCAGTTTCGCCGCATTGTGTAGTTTTCCAATTGTTAAAGTTACAGTGGGTACTATAGTAATCAATTGTTGTTAAAATTCCCGCTATTGTCGGCTACACTAATGACAATGACATTTATAATCAGTGTGGGCAAATTTAAATTAACGATCCTCCTAGTTGCTCGGGTATAAAGTTCATACTATAAACTACTATATAAAAAAATAAAAGAAATATTATACTTTTATTTTTGTTAACGAATTATTATAAAATAAGCTGTAAGGAAACATACAATAAAAAAAACTTAATAAAATGTAGGTACATTATACCATTTATTTGTTCACATTAACATAACGGAGGATTGATAATATAATTGTAATAACATTTTTTAACAACTAGAAAAAGTTATCAGCAAGGCATGTGTGGCTTATGAACACGAAAAATATATGATGAGGAATACGCTACGAATACTATAAACAGTTTTGTCGATATTAATGTTTTATTGAATTCTTGTTTATTATTACGCAATAAACCAAGAGCCGTATCCTGTTGAAGCCGTAGTAGGATTTTGCTAAATGTGGTCACACTGTTCAAAAACCATACACCTTATGACAATTTTCCCATTTTCTATTTTCATTTTCTATTTTCCGATTTTTTTGAATAGTTAGTCTGCTATTTGGAACGGAGAGAAATCAAATACCATGAAAATCCGTCCAACTATTTTCGAGTTATTAGTGTTCGAAAAAACCCGACCTTCTTTTATATAGAAACATTATTACTGCCGTTATATATTAAAATAAAATTTCTTTTTTATTGTAAGGCTCGAGCTACAGATATGGCCCATAGCTAAGTCTAAAGTAACAATATATATCGCAAAGTGCAATTCGTGTCCACTTGTAACAAACTATTATCTTTTCTTCTTTTATAATTAAGATAGAAGTCGTATATAGTCTACTAGCTGATCCGGCAAACGTTGTTTTGCTATATAAGTTATTGTAATATCTTCTAAGATGTTCATTGAAATTAAGTGATGTCAAAGACAATTTTGTTCACAATTAAATACTCTTAATCAACAACACATTCATTTGGATAAAGATTAATATTATTACGTTGATAAAACTCTTAACAAATAATGCATTAATTTCGAACAATTTGATTACCATAAAAACGGTTCTAGTGAGTTAATCTTAAAAGATAGACATATACTGTTGCAGGCATTTTTTTAGATCATTTCAAGAGGAATAATTCTTTCATAAATATATTTTTGGTATCTTGAACCGTTTTTGCAGCGCACGCAATGGAAGCCCTCAAGGATGAATAATTTTGCCCGTTTTTTTTCACATTTTCCATTATTTCTTCGCTCCTAATAATTGCATCGTGATGTTATATAGCCCAAAGCCTTCCTCGATAAATGGTCTATTCAACTCAAAAAGAATTTTTCAATTCGAACCAGTAGTTCCTGAGATTAGCGCGTTCAAACAAACAAACAAACAAACTCTTCAGCTTTATAATATTAGTATAGATTATGGTACAAGCTAAGGGTACCAGGTATCACTGTTATGAAAATCTGAGTAATATATATTGATCAAAATTATGCAAAAATATTTAAAACTCTTCGTTTAAAATTTTTCTAAATCACTATAAGCTTCTTTATTTAAACATTTTGGCAATAAAACTTTTGTTTAATTTTTTTTTCAAACCTGTTTGACGTATTTCAACTATAACTTCTGTGTAGAAAGTATTTGAAATATTCATTAATCACATTTTATCATTAGAAAACATTGTGCACGATTGAACAATGGCTTCTGAGGGAGGTGAAGTGCCAACAGAAGGCGATGAAGCAGCAGCAGAACCAACAGTTCACATATCAACAGATGAACATGTCGAAGATTTAGCTAATACAGCTGATAATATTGAAGAAATCGCTAGAAGAATTTCTAAGAAAATGTCTCAAGCCCGTACGGAGGCTGGAGAACGTGTAGATGTAGATAGAACTGCATTAGAGGCTATTCTGGATGTCGGTTCTCGCCTGCATGACATTCAAACGAAAAGCAAAGTATCAATGAGTACACTCGCCTTAGCCCACGAGTCTTATAAAGACAAACAAGTAAATAAAATTCAATAAATTGATGTTTCATTAGTTTTATTTGTATCTAGGTACAACTACAGTAATAACACGATAAAAACTATCAAGGATCTACTTAGGTACAATCAGGTAAAATGTCAGTCCTTTGATCAATAATCCACTTATTCCCGCCTCGTAAGTGACCAGCTTGAGCCAAAAACCAGTAAATTACAAAATGTTAATAAGTAATGTGGACCTTAAAACTTTAATGTAATATTTTTTCTTCATAATCCAAAATTAATTTTATTGGTTAGACTTAGCTTTGCGAAATAGTTCCGGTGTTCTATCTGTAGTCGAACTACAATGAAAACCTTTATTTTTTAGGCTAAGGCCAAGGAAGCACGGAGCAATCGAATGGGTAGTATTAAGACCCAACATAGATTTTTGTTAGAAAATGCCGCCGCAATTTTAAATAGATCTCCTGAGTATGTTTTAGTAAGTATTTTTTTCTCATTTCTTCGTTTATATATATATCAGATTTGAGATTTAGTAACTAATTGGCATGGCTAATTTATTAAGATTATACTTATTTTAGTATACTCGTATGCCTTTTGACTATTTAATCTTATAAGTCGGAAATGTATATTTACTATTTAAAAGGGAGGTCAATACATTTCTGTAAAACCTAAGACTACGTTCTTACGCAAATTTTTATAAAAATGACTATTTTTTAAATTGAGACGGGCGGGATTTTTTATGATCCTGTTATAATTTATTATGATTCTTGTTTGTTTTATTCTCTAGTTTTAAATTGTATGGCAAAAATATGCACTTTACAAACGAAGTCTTCATGTTTTATTGTATTAGCAAACGTTTTCTATGGATATTGCTGCTTTTATTTATGTGATCTTTTACACAGGAAGGTGTCTTTGATGCTGATATACACATAGACTTATTAGATAGCGTTGTTGCTGAAGGCGGCAGGAACTGTATTGTACTTTGTGACGCATTGTTACCACCATTAAAAATGGGTAAACTGAATGATGTCTCTCTATCATCATGTCAATCCTGCATAAAATACTCAAAAGGAACATGGAACCGGTTACGATGATATCTAAAATTAATCAATTGCTCTAAAAAAATATAATACGGGTTACAAATAGTCAATTAAAAAAATTATTACTATGGTAATAATGATGTGACTTTAGCTTTCTTTAAGCTTTGCTCCATAGTTCTTTTGAATATTTTTCGGTATTATCGTATATGACTTCTCAGAAAGAAGATCACAATTATATGAACTTTGATATACTCAGAGGTAAAATTTATTTCATTAAGTGTTGTAATATCGGTTGAATCATACGTAACAACCAGAATTGTTTCCTTGCTAATTAGAGGAGTGCTGACTATCTTATACAACCTAATTTTAGAAAATAAACTTACTACTCACAATAGCTGAACACATAGAAAACAACACGGAAAAAGTTTAAATAATTATAATACTTAAAAAATCTACTGAACAGTTCCGAGTGTATTTTTAGTGTTCCGTAGCTCAATAAAATAATAAAAGATGCGTATAGGATCACTTCCCTATCAGCTTGTTTGTCAAGACTCATTTTTTTATGAACGCGTCGAGGTATCACTTAGATATTAATATCAAATACTGCAGTGTACAATCTCTTGTAGCTCAAAAAATCAAACTTAATAACACAATAAAAAAAGTGAAGGTTTAATCGTATATTACGCTTTTACAAGGCAAACAAAACATACAGAGTACTTCTTGACTTGATATCATGAAATTTGAAAAGAAGCAATGTTTTATAGCATATAGGTATGGGGGAAAATTTAGTAAACCGTAAATTCATACTTGCATCATAATAACATTTTTTCGGATAATAAACTAATACCTACAGCTTAGCCTCATTTAATATTTCGCTTATTGTAGAATCCGGAAGATTTATTCATAATCAGAAAACAAGAATGGAAAGGACTTACATATCAGATGGTGCAAAGATTAAAACTGAGGGCAGATGTGTAGGAATGTACAGAATAAAAAATAAACTTGTCGAATCAAAGAATGTAGCAGATGTAAGTGTTCTAGCGAGATTTGTAAGCAAAAAGGCAGCAAACAAGTTAATTGTGTGTGGCTAAGATTTATAGACATCTAGCTAAGCTTACACTTTGCTAAAAAAATGTTGGTCTTTGACAAAAAGCAGAATATATAATAGAAACTTCATCGTAATCTAAGAGTTCACAGAACCAAGTTTAAATTGAGAAAATAGGTAACTTATGATGTACTTGGGGATATACATTAAATATTATAATTTGTAATGTTTGAGTAAAGTCTTAGCATAGTCAAAGTAGCGTTTATAAATCTTAATCTAAATACATAATGATAAGTTTATCTTTTTTTTAAAGACGCCCCATTTTACTGCTTTGTCATGAGTGTATTTACAACTATGAGCTTCACACCCGCAAACACACAGACCCGAAATAACTATCTTTAGATTACAGGAATATATGTATATTCTGCGTGGAGATCTAACACATAATTCGACGCGCTAAAGTCACACGGACGACCATTGCGCTAACTTCATAAATACTGAACAAAATCATAATTAAAAGAAGGGCATGTTGCAAATCCAATTAATCATTGCAGGATTTTTTTCTCGTCCTGTTTGATATGAACGAGGAGACAGAGAACGTTGTTTCTGGAATATACAACACAATGAGTCGTGCTTATGTACAAGCTTTAACAGTTTGCAAGGCTTGGGGGGATATAAACCCGCCAAACCCTAACAGTACGGATATTATTAAAACTTATATATCAAAGATTATGCTTTTCATTGATTATCTTGCAAGTAAGTGGGTTGTAATTATTTAAATCTAATGTAAATATACTATGATAATTACGGAGGTGATTTTTTTATACGTTTCACTTTTTATTAAAAATTTACAGACGTAGAAAAAATTGAACATAGTATTGATAATAACAGTTACTGGATATAAAGGGAAAAGGCGAGTCTACGATAACTGTCAATCAACATGTTCCCAATTATTCAGTGTTTATTAAAAAACTGTCTCTCAGTTATTTATTCCGAAAAATTCTTATGAATAGGCGAGGATTATGCGTGACAAGTTCTTTATCAAAAAGTTGATTGTATAGTTTAGCCACACCAAGCAAAAGTTGCTTATAAAAATATTATACTTCTAATAATTATTCTGTACATTATAACGTGGATAAAATATTGATGTAAATAAACACTTTCATAGAAACGAAGATAGACTTGGACTGTTGTACAAAATTTAAAATAAATCTAACTTTATACGAAGACGAACTAGCAGATCAAGAGAAAATGAAACTTGCTATTACTAAAACTCATGTGTTAGAAGAGATATGCACTTATGTAAAGCAATGGGTCAAGCAGATTACAATGGTAATTTTAATTTGATTCTTTTTTTGTTTGGTTGTGATTTTTACGTGGGGTCAAGAATTAATAGACGACTGTTTAATCTTTAAGGGCGGCTTGCTCTAACAAATTAAATCTAGTTTAGAGTTATACAAGGTGTCTCAAAAGAAAGTTCACATTTAAATCTTTTTTTAAAAGAAAAGTCTTAGCTTTATTGAAAAAATGTTTATTTTATATTGAAGTACACTGTTTGGGAATTTATTTTTTAAAAATAACATCGTCCAAACGTAAACCGTTGCGCTCTCGGCATTCATTTAGTCGGGCACTAAAATTGCCTATGACAGCTCGGCAGGTGGTCTCCGTGATGGCTGCCATTTCATGACGGATATTTTCTTTTAATTGTGCCAGGTAAGTCGGTTTATTAGCGTAAACTTTTGATTTGACATAACCCCACAGGAAAAAATCCATAGGCGTTAAATCGGGACTCCGTGGAGGCCAATTTATTATTAAACAAAAATAAACAAAGTTATGTACTTTTCACATATAATGTGTATGATTGTGTCGATACTCTTTAATTAACAAACATTTAGATTCTTGGCATAAAAAGATTTTAAAATTACATATCAGGTTGTGTAGACATACATTATAGCTTATACATTGTTAATAGATTGGAATTTACTATGCGAGATAGATATATCTAAATAATTTGGAATTTGTTTTTCTATATCATGTGAAATTATATATATGTACATATCTATATCAGATTAATAGTTGAAGTGTAATATTAAAATGAATAAAAACAAAATATTTCAGTAAAAAATCCCAGTTGTTATAATATTATGTTGTTTTGTGACTGTCAAATGCAATTGTCCAGGTTTTAGTTCAAAGCCAACAGTTAAGACGGGAGCCTTCTAACATTGGCCCTTTAGCCGAACTAGATTACTGGCGCCGTCAGTTGACCACTTTCACTTCGATAATCGAACATATAAAAAGTGATCCTTGCCAGATGTACATTCACACTTTGATCCGAGCTAAATCGAAACTTATCAAGGTAAAGGAAGGTGCTATTTAAATTAAATAATCAATTTTACATGATAACATGTAATATGATCCCATGACAATCATCTCATTTTATACTATTACGACACAGTGACTGGATTGGATCTGACGAAGTAATACAATGCAGTTCAAAAATAATCCCAGAGAGGTTGCCTCGACAAAGCTTTTTGCTCCCCGGGCGTCTGGATACATTTGGTTTCCCAGACCTCGGTGGAGCAGCTTGACGGGGGTTTTAGTCAGTAGGATAGTCCTTTGCAGGATTTTCCCTCGGGTTACAAAAAAAAAAAGTTTAAAAATAATGGTCAACACCAAGAAACAAAAATCTATTGATAGATGCCGTAATTATGTCAGCTTTAATATACCATGGTAGCAGCTATCTCAGTGTTTGTGGCTGAAAATACAAAGTTGAATCTTGGGACGCGACAGGCCTAAACGAGTCACTATCTTCATTGCTAATCGACATGGCGTTTCATCCATGTAAAGGGGTGTAATCCAGCCCTTGAAGGACACTCCATAACCATACTGATATTCGTAATACACCTGTGTTCTCTAGAGGTAACGAGGAAAAAAATCATGAAAGTGAACAATTCCGATCTCTATTTCATAATTAATGAAAACATTGCAGAAATGGAGATTACTGGATAATCAAGTAACAGATTATTACAATGAAGCTTATGATAATGTGAAGTATTTGTATGCTTTGGAAAAATACTGTGAACCATTGTACAGGTATGTTAATATATTGATGGTTTAAAAATAATATGGTTTGATATAGGAGCAATAAATTCATGGAAGTATTTAGAAAATCTTTTTTGGGACACGTATTTATATTTGTATTATTGATATTATTATTTATTTTTGGACATTCGATAATAATAAATGAGTGAATGATTGTAATAATTATGCGAATTTAATTCAGATGTGATCCTCAAACAATGCAACAATATATACCTGGGTTATTGTACACAGTACGAATGATATTTGCTACGTCTCGTTATTATAACACTACAAAACAAATATCCACATTGTTGGTGAAGGTAACCAACCAGATCTTAAATATGTGTATGGACTATCTGACTAATCGAGGCAAGAAAACCATTTGGAATCAGGATAAACTAAATTTTATAAATAAAGCGAGAGTAAGTTGAAATAATGAGCATTTATTATAGATAATGAATTGTACTATTTCAGTGCTGTGAACGATATTTTATCATTGTTGTTGCCTTTTGATAACTAGTATGAAGATTTAAATAATTATGTTAAATAGCTATTTATAGCCACTTAAATATTTCTGCTAAGGCATCATGGAACTGATATAGCATTATATTTCAGATATGTCTTAATCTCTACGACTTCTATAGAGAATGCTACGCAGAGACACAGAAAGAAATGATGGAAGCGGCTGATGAAAGACCTTTTGATTGTTCAGAAATGTATATATTTGGGAAATTTGAAACATTTCGCAAAAGACTAATAAAGGTTAGTCATATTGTTTTCTAAATTTGTCATTTAAATAAAAAGTTTATTTTATTCCTTGCCACCTTATTATTAAAAAAACGTTCAATTTGTGATGTTATCTATGGTAATAACTAAACACTTACATTACAAAACCGTTTGAAGAGCTTACACAATTATTGATAATCTCAAATTAGTACGACCGTATATATTTTTGTAGATTATTGATCTATTTCAAACTTATATAACATATTACGTCCTCAACAAGACTACACTAGAAGGTATCGAAGAGTACGCCGCTAATTTTAATAAGCTATTTAAAACAATTTCAACAAAAACCTACGACGCTTTAGATCACAGGTAAAAGAGAGTTTTTAATTGAAATAGTATTTGATAATATGGATGAAAAATACTTTATTTCACATTTATAGACGTGCAGATTTTGACAAAGATTATAAAATATATAAAGACAATGTGGCTAATCAAGAGCTGTTGCTGGAAAATTTTATGATTACGGTAAATAAATTAACTGTGTATCATACTTCGATTATAATCAGTAGTTTCAATAATTGTATTGTAGTAAAATACTTTAAATTTTAAAATATAATTTACTATATCGTTTATACCGTAATTTTTACAGAGTGTGAACAAATGCCCAACAACAGAAATAGCGTTACATTTATTAAAGAGGTTTGAAAAGTTAAAACTAGATTGCTTATATCTAGAAGACCAATATTATGACTTAATCAGTACTTATACTGCAGAAATTGAAGCAATACGGGACAGGTGAAAGACGTTTTCTTTCACGCAAATGTATACTGAAAAATATATTATATTATCAAAAGGAATGTTTTTATAATTCATAAACTTACTTTAAGATATAACGAAGAAAGAGAAAATCCAGAACTGCCTAGAAATATGCCTCCAGTTGCCGGAAGAGTTATGTGGATAAGGTTTTATGACAAAAATATTAAAGGTCCAATGGAAGAATACATGAAACATTATGAAGTTATAACACATATGGTAAATTGTCGTATATTGGCCTCATTAATTTTAAAATGTGGACGTTACGTCTACGGATATTGTCAAAGACAAAATATTCGTACACCGGTAAACGTGTATTATTTGTCAGATCTTAATTTTTGCAAATTTCTGCTCACTTTATCTTAGTTCTTATAAGCCCGATGTCTTCCTTGTTTATTCTTGCTCCCAACAGTAACTGATGATAAGTACAGTGCAACCTAAAAACTTAGTACAACTACCTAGAGCCTGCAACCCAATATGTAAGGACGAAGGTAACACGCTCGCCGGCTGACTATTCTACAATCCAATGACCCAGCAAAGATAAGAGGTAGATAATTTATTAGTTGTGGCTGAAATTAAATTGACTTAACTAACTTTGCAGTAACTTTAATAATTGAAATGGCTTTTCACTTGATTAATATAATATCATATTTACAAAAATATTGTTATGCCATCGTTAATACGCAATGAATAATTTAATTAAGTTTCCTTCTGTTAAGAGATCCTTTTTTTTAGAATACACAAAGATGCATAAAATTATACAATGTCATGAGTATTGTTTTTACTGAGTTTGAATTGATTTATCACAATGCGTGGGCAGAAAATGTCGGTCAGGTAAATATTAAAAGTATATTTATCTTAAAATGGGTTATAAAGATTATTCAGCAATATTGATAATCTGGAAATTAACAATTACCACTCGCAGTATACAGGTTGAGATTTTATTTATTTAGATTCATACTCCTAATATAACATTGTAAAGAAAAAAATATAACCAAAATAATCTTATGCATAAAACAGAAAACAAGTTTACAACATTTGTAAAACAAATTAATCTATAATAAAAAAAAGAACTAAAACGGAAAGAAAAAGACAAGATAAATTAAACGAAAAAAAAATCTACATACATCATAACTTAAGAATGGAATGTTAATTATAAGAATTCGAAGAATAGGTAGTGAACAACGGTAAAAGAATGACATTAAAATAATGTAAAATTAATACTGTTTTTGCTAACGGTTTAACAGTGGTCATTATATTTATTTTCGAATTTCTTTCTTTTCTAATATTATAAAATTCCGAAAAATAACACGTCCTTTACTGATACAAGTTGTTGATTAGTATTATGGATTTAATTAGATTTATAACAAAACAATATAAACCATGGTTTTTAGGTCAGGCTGGGACTCATAGCGCCACTTTTGATTCGACATCCAGTTACAAATATGTATATTGTTAACTTTAGTGTATACATACCAGAGTGTATCAGAGAAGTTGAATACATGTGGCAATTGGGACTCTGTAAGATATTTAATTTGTTTGTGCTTTAATTTAGCCTTCGTATTCTTTTACTCCGAGTTCACATTTGACTGTAATTATTATTTTAGATGTACCAGATGGCGCTCAGATTGTTGCATTCTGTAAGGAAAAAATACTTGGAAATTATGAGCAAATAATGCATTTGGTTAACCGAAATAATCAGTTAAGACGGTACATATTGTTTTTTAACATGTGCTATGATTTTTTGAGAAAAGTAGTAAACTGATAATTTTTATTTCAGGAGCATGCCGAAATTGTATTTACCTTTGCTTCGAGCACAACTTGTAAAACTGGAGAAGGCTTTTCAGCCTGGGTTGTCCACTATAACATGGACTTCTTTAGAAATCCCATCCTACTGCGAAGCTATTTCGAATGTCCTAGATGAAGTCGATTTATTTGTTAAAGAGGCAAGTATTTATAATCCTACTTTAAGCATGTGCACATAACAATGTGGGGCTGCGGCGAATTGATTACAAGATCCGTAGTACCACTAATTTGCAGAAGTAGTCGACTTGGAGTTTTTAGCTGGTAAAAGTCCGTCACACCTCGGCTACCACCCCCATGTGCAGCCGGAGCAGTCCTATGAGGATTAACATCAACTTTAAAAAAATGTGCACATAACTATCTACATATCAATATCTGTTTATACTTCGCTATTAATATGTTATACATTGTGACGCATCCATTTACTATTTCTAATTAAACTAAAGAAAAATCATCTAGGTCATCGATTTGAAAGAAGCTCGAATAGATGCAATATTGCAATCAATTACTAAAACTTTACTTGTTTATTTACCTGAGAAAGCTGTTGAACCGGGTGTATTTTATGAAGAAAATCTAATAAGGCGTGATGAGATTGGTAAGTCAGTTATACTTTAAATTTGCCCATTTTTAATTAATGCCTCATTACTACCTTCATGTTGTTATATGGTACTAAAATATTATTACTATATCGTTTATTTTTATACTAAGACAACTTGTGAAATCATAAGACTGGAACGTAACAATTGTGGTATTTCGATAAATTTTATGGCATTGAATTCATATTTGCTAAATATTCCAGCTGCAGACTTACAGCAAAAGTCGTGGAATGCAGAAATTGCGGTTATTGAACTTATTAATAAGTTTTTAGATAGTGTGCCATCGAAGCAGATTAATGATTTAAAAGATAATTGGTAGGTAATCTCGTCCATATTTACTTATAACATATTACGTTATTATAATAACATATTTACGGATTCAAGAAAAGAGTGAAGTTATGATTAAAATTTACAAGTAAAAAAAGTTTCTACTAAAATTTCAAGTTATGTGTATATTGTATTTTTTTTAATAATTAATTTAGGCTGGACATAGAGAAGGCACTGAAACAAGTGACATCTGCTACCAGGGTGTTTCCTGAGGACGCAGGCAAGTTAAACATTCTTATCAATTATTATTATTTTTTTTTTAATTGAATTGTTTGATATTTAACAATGTAATATTGAATATTATATAGCGTTCTTGGAGATAGAAAATCCTGATCGATTTGAAGTTAATCCAACAATAAATGAATGCAACGAATTGTTTGCCTACTTTGCGACTAAATGCTTGGAATCCCTTATCAAGTGTACTAGGCAGAGTTTGGACATACTAAGACGCAGGGCTTCTGTTTCTAGGTAGTTATGATAGTTAATAATACGTTAACTATATGTTTACATTTATAATGATTACTTAAGAAAAATCAATTTATACTTTACGATTTTTTAGTTTTTTGACAATGACAATTGACCCGGAAGAACAAAAGAAGCTGAAGCCGCTAATGCTAACAAAAATGTTTTTACAAATACCAAGGATATTAATTAAGCCGACATTAGAAGAGATACAGACTTCCTTTTCTCAGGTACGTTGACAACACGCATAAGTTTGAAAACCATAATCATATTAAACTACTTACATATTTTAAAAATAATTTTGCGTTATAAGGTTGTATTGAATTGCATAATGGATCTTCACCGAAACGTATTTATGTGGGGCCAACAAGAACAAATTAAGAAAGAGCAGATGAAGGGAGGTAGATCATTAATGATGACGCAGAGCGTGGGTAAGTCTCATATTGTGAATTTAGTGGAAACATTTTTGTTTGTAATTTTGTCTATACCTCATGATGTGATATGTTTGGACACGAAACAGTGTAATTGCACTATCACTGGAGTGGAAATTCTTTGGAATCAAACGTGTGGTTAAGTCTATTAGTAAATTATTTACAATTAGTTGTAATTAAAGCTTTTGAATATAAGTGAACATAGTCTTACATAATTAATTTAATCATAATAAATTTAATTAACTTTAGTCTCAGTTTAAAATGGGAACCAATTTAAAAACACCTGAACATATATTTACTCACGTAAAAATTTAAATATTAAAAATATGGTATAGCATGATGTAGGCACTTACCTGTTGTGTCTTGCCAGCCTAATAATATAAATAAATAATATTACTTTAAAACCATTACTAAAGAAAGCGACTTTTTGTCTTTAGGCTCTCGTTCAGGTTCTACAATCACCGGAATTAGGAATTATTTCCGTATGGTGTCTGAACATAAAGATATTGTTAGATCTGTCATGGCGTTGCAAGGAATGATGTACATGTTTAAACCAGACATCGAGAAGTTATTAAAGGTAACATATGATTTAGCCCTTTCGAATATGTGATATTTAGAAATATATTTAGTCATATAGTCAGTGTAGATACAGAATATATTGTTTTTTTTTAGTATGGGCTCCTTTTGTAAACATTTATTCGACAATATTTCATAGTTCCTAAGACTTAGACGTTGACTGGGGTTTTTAAGCTTTGTTGTGTATATTACATAACGAAATTGTTAATTACAGAGCTACGGTAGATTTGCCCATCTTTGGGCCGAGAATAGAGTTCAGCAAGTACAAGATTTCGTAGATTCCAATCCTTTGAATGTTATTATTAGAGATATGCTAAAGAAATACGAAGGTCAGACCGAGGAAGTCCTAAATTTACCAGAGAGGCATATAATTGGCTCCATTCAAATTGATATGGGTAATTTTTTACATTATGGATATTTCAAATGTTTGGTGCTAAATGTTTCTGAATATTTCCTATTTATAATATATTATTCTTTGTATCATAGTTTTTATTTGATATTATAGTTTTATAGTTCAAATGAAAAATAAAACTTACATTTTATAGAAAATATCAAATTGGGTTTGCACGTGGAATCAATAGAATGGAAAAGGATTCTTGGGAAATTATTGAGTCAAGCATACAAAGAACGCGTTACCAAATTAATGCAGTTTATAAATGATAGAATGAAGACAATGGGAAAGAAAATCAAAGATTTGGATGACGTCAGATTAGCTATGATGTGCCTTGAATTAATTAGAGAAGAATTTATTGGGTATTATTTAATTTGAATTATTTTATACCATTTCATTCTTTCAAAAGAGTGCGTTATATACAAAACAACGAATTAACTTGATTCGATTGTCTTTTTATGTTAAACTTGGGGAGACCCTTTACTTCAATTTTTTCAGATATCTACATAGATAGATTACCTTCTATGAAGTGATGATGTTTTTAAATATGGCAGTATTTACTAAACTATTAAGGACACTGACACTTATTCACAAAAAATACCCTAGAAGAAAATATTATGAAATTTTTTAACTATAAATATGAACATAATCATTTTTTTCAGAATGGACATGGAGTTAGATCTTATCGAAGAGAGCTACGCTACATTCGCTCAGTTTAACATAGACATTCCTAAAGAAGATGCTGACATGGTGTATGGCTTACGTTATGCTTTCCAGAATATGTTATTAACGGTAAAAGTGATTTAAGCTGAGGCTTCATTTTAATCTCTGAGTTTATATTTGTTTAAAATTTTCCTAATCATAACGTAACTGCTAATATAATATTATTTGTATTTTTTTTTACATTAGTATGTACTTATGTATAACATAATGAGGCATCTGTTGAGCTTATTTATATAACCCAAAGGTTAAAATTACTAAATCAATTATGATTTTATTTTACATTTCTTCTGTTCACCACTAACTCTACTAACTAAATTACCGTTTTATGTTTACCAGTCACAACAAATCCAGCAGAAAATTGTAGATATGCAAGGGCCTTTACAAAAAGAATTAACTGAAGGCGTAGCCACTTTCCTGGAAGATGTTTTGAAGTTTGATGCAGACTATGATGCATTTGGTCCTATGAGTCCAGGACTTAGCGCACGTGAAGCCAGCGACCGGTAAAGTTTTGTTAATTAAATATTTATCCATAGTGTGAGATTCATAAAGATATAAGAATATAAATTATCCTTTTTAAACTTTAATTTAATGAATTTCTTCATTTCAGGGTTATCATGTTCCAATCAAGATTTGACGATTTATGGAGACGATTTGAAATGTATTCAAATGGTGAGAAGTTGTTTGGAATGGAAGTTAAAGATTATCCAATATTACATCAGAAAAAGAAGGAATTCAATCTATTGAGCAAATTGTAAGTAACTGTTTGTTTTGAGATTCTCTTGTGATTCTCGTGAAGTTTTATCGTGTGCTAATGTTCAGTTTTAGTTATATTTTAATCAAACTTATATTTTATCGACACATTTTTAGGTATAGTTTATATCTAGCTGTTATGAATTCGATTGACGGTTACTTTGAGACACCGTGGGTTGAAATAGATATTCAGCAGATCATAGCTCAATTATCGGAATTCGATTTAAGGTAAAAAAATACTATTTACTTAAAGTAAGATAATTTGTTTTGATAATACGAAATTTTATGACTAATGGAAGATTTAAGTTAAATGTTACAATAAAAGGTAAATGTAAGATACGTATATAAAGTAAGTGGAACGACAAAAGGATACTTTATGTAAGTAATAATTTAAGATAATCAAAGTGCAAATTGAATAAATATGAGTACTCCCAATAACGTTCAATCAATTATCCAGATGTCGTAAGCTGCCTAAAGGAATGAAAGATTGGCCTGCGTTTATCGAGCTGAAAAACAAAATAGATGATTTCAACCAGACTTGTCCATTACTTGAATTAATGGCTGATAAATCTATGAAAGAACGACACTGGAGGAGATTGGAGAAACTGATGAGTACGAATTTTTTTTTATCTTTTGCAATTCATTGAACTTTAAGAATTGAAGATTTTGCTGAATTTGTGCATTATAAAACTCCTCGTAAATACATCTAGTTGATGCTACACAGTTTTAAGGTTCAATTCATAATTTTAATTTCATAAATTATTCTGTTTTATTTTGTATATGCACTATGCCCTATATTTTTTAACAGATTGCATACTTGATGTGGAATCGGAAGCTTTCACGTTGGCTAATGTTATGGAGGCACCGCTGTTAAAAAATAAGGAAGATGTTGAGGTAATTAAGATTGTCATAATTGTCTACTTATGTAACATTACGCTGAATCCTTATAGGCATTGGCAGAGAGAATGGAACGCCACTGCTTTCTGTTTTTGCAAAACTCCTTCGTTTCCTCAAGGGGTTATTTCCACTTGTTGTCATGAAGATAAGAACATTTTTAATGATTATTTTCTCCAACTCATAAATTTTAGTTCAATCGAACAAAAGCAAATTTATTAGAAGATATATTCAGGTTGTTGCACGCTTTTTTTTTTCACTAGTTTTTGATGAAAACTGTTAATGTTAAAAAAAAGGTGTTTTTGTTCGATTGAACTAAACTTGTATGATTTGGAGACAATAATTATTAAAAATGCTATTATTTTCATGACAACAAGCGGATATAACCGTTTAAGATTCATTAATAACACATCTACTCTTTCCAAATACGTGTATTTTTGACTATCAAAGCTCTCCTTACTTGGTCCTATTGTCGTCTTTTCCTAATTTTATCAGAAAATTTGAAAGTTATTCATAACTATTTTTTTACGGTGTCTGCTTCTTACAAATTTAAGTATTCATTACCTATACAATATTATATCCAGATAACTTTTATGCTTTTAGGACATTTGTATCAGTGCTGTCAAAGAAAAAGACATTGAAGCTAAACTGAAGCAGGTAATCGCTGATTGGGCTGTGGTAGATCTCACATTTGCGCCATTTAAGAACAGGGGTGAATTACTTATTAAGCCTCAAGAGACTCTTGATATTATCACATTGCTTGAAGATTCGTTGATGATTCTCAACTCACTGGCTTCCAACAGGTAAATGAATTTGCTTCAAATTCCATTATGCATTAATATATTTAAACTCAACGGATTTATTGGAGATTTTAATAATTCGTACTTTGCATGTTATTGTTGTATTTCTTATTAATTAGATTTGGCTAATCTGTACCGATGTTTGACTTAAAGATATAACGCACCATTTAAGAAAGACATTCTTTTATGGATAAATAAGTTAGTGAGTACTGCAGAGATTCTCGAGAAATGGTTACAAGTACAAAACTTATGGATGTATCTAGAAGCTGTATTTGTTGGCGGAGATATTGCGAAACAATTGCCAGCGGAGGCTAAAAGATTTGGGGTAAACTATTATCAAATTCTCATCTTATTTTAATTAATATAACATTTAAGTAAAGTTGGAGCGTTATTTGAATAAACTTTGAACCACTAACATTAAATAATTTTATATTTACGAAAGCAGAATTTGCTTCTTTTAGTTATAACATCCATGGTAAAAAAATGCTATCATTAAGATTAATTATTTTTTAATATCTTAAATGTTTTTTAAATTACAAGCTTTTAAGGCGTTTGATAATAGTAAGGGATGCGATTGATGTAAATGTGTTTTGTTTTTATCTAGACAATTGATAAAACTTATGTGAAGATAATGTATCGAGCCAGAGATATAATAAACTGCGTCGAAACGTGCACGTCAGACGACACCTTGAAACAACTTCTACCACACTTGTTTGAACAATTAGAAGCATGTCAAAAATCTCTCACAGGCTACCTTGAAATGAAACGACTCATTTTCCCGAGGTTCTTCTTCGTTTCCGATCCAGTACTGCTAGAGATTCTAGGACAGGCTTCGGATCCGCATTCTATTCAGGTATACACTGTTTGGTAGTAATTTATACTTTTATTTAGGAATAATCCATCATCTAATTTTATACCAATATTTGATCACATGTAATATATTATGTATTAAAAAATAGCAAGTGGGATATTTTATTGTATTTTTTACACTTGCTCGACGAAGTGACTACAGTCCACCTGATGGTAAGTACAGTGTAGTCCAAAAATGATGTCGGCTCACTGACACCATGACAAAGTCTCTAGGTATATGAGTTAATAGATATACACAAGCTAATCCTGAAACGCAAGAGGCCAAAGCGAGTTACTATGACGGTCTTTACACTTGTGTACTGTGGTCATGACCCAGTTCGGGCAATCGCCCTACCACCATAAAAAAAAACAATAAAATGTAATGATGTAGTATGAATTAACACTATTTGCAGCCCCATTTGCCCAGTATTTTCGATGCTATGTACACAGTCGATTTTGATGACAAGGAGAGAATTGTTGCCATGAATTCAGACAATGGAGAAACAATACCATTGGATCGACCTGTTTCTTGTATTGGAGGAGTAGAGGTGACCATCCGAATCCAATTATTACTTTTATTTTTCTTTGGATGCAATAACCTTTATTTCTCAGCTTTAATAAAATTGAAACATTTGGCTTTGACATTGTTATTTAAACCAACGGAAAAGTTGAAATTCATAATACTTTTATAGATTTGGCTGAACTCTTTATTAGACGCAATGAAAGAGACAGTGCGAAATATGATAGCCAATATATCTCAAACGATGTCTGGTGATCCTGAATTTGAGTTTTTGTCAGGATTTTGGCATTTCCCTGGTCAGGTAAACAACTAATTTTTTATAATTTAACTGACTAAAAACAATCTATTGACCTGTCTAAAATTATAAACCATAATACTGTATGTTTTATGGATCCCTTCCGTATTGAAAGTTCAAGATACATTTCGCGGAAACTGTAGCGTTGACGATACGTACGCGCATCCTCGATCCTCCACTATTACACATTTGAGGACATCTACCAGTAGTTAAATAAACTTAGTCCTTATTTTTACTTGGGGAAAATCCTCAGTCTCAGCAGCGCAGTGGGGTTGGGCGACTGAGGTGTGTCGACATGTACCAACTGAAAACCCCAAGGTGACTACTTCTACGTATTGGCAAGGACTGCGGGTCCTGTAATCAATTCGTTGCAGATCCGTCACCCCATGCCCGCTGGGTACAAAATCAGGGGAGATGCTGCATTCGCCGATATTATTATTTGTATTTAGGCAACAGAACATATCACAATGCTCTACCGACTTGTCAAGCTTGGAAAAAACTTACCGGACTCTCAGAGCCCACATGTGACCCCAAAGACATCAGCTATCCGGACGCGAATCGACGGATAGGTTGCAACATGTAAACCTAGTCCTTACTTATTGTAATGGTCTTCTCTCATAATTTATCTCTTTACTGTATAAATAAAGAAACACAAGTAGTATCTTTTATCACATCCTAGTCGGGAGATGCCACCATCAACGGGTGACTTACATATAATAAGAAATTATTATAAAGAAATATACCCGAAATAGGTAGTTTCTATGTTAAAATATGAAAAGGTAAAAAATTGAGTTCTGACGGATGGAGTGTAAATAATATTGTATAGGTAACGAATACTTAAATATGTTAAAAGCAAACATCGTAATAAATTGTTAAGAACAACATTCACCTGTTTAATATAATAATTTAGGGAAGATGACAATACGACTAAATAAAGAAAGCTCTAATGGAGTGTAATATCAAAAGTACGCGAAATCGGCGAGAGTGTATGAAGGGTTTAATGAATGTTGAGGAAGTGAAAGAGGTTTGCAAGAATAAAGAGAAGTAGCGTTCCATTCTCTCTGTCTACCCCAATAGGGATCCGGCGTGATGTTAGATAAAATATGAAATGTCTTTACTACGAATATAAACTGTTACTTTTCATGTTTTCCAGGCTGGTTTATTAGGCATGCAAATTCTGTGGACAAGCGATGCGGAGTATGCTTTAAAGAAAGCCAGGGCTGATCGATTTATAATGCGAATAACTAATCAGAGGTTTTTAGATCTACTAAATGGCCTCATTGATCTCACTGTAACTGATTTGGCGCCTTTAGACCGGACTAGAGTGGAGACTATGATCACCATTCACGTACATCAGAGGTTAAAAATATATATTTTTTGCGCTATAGATTTAATACCACTTCAATAGATCTATAGAGTATTGCAATATATCGTAGTAATTTAACAACAGCGTTTAACAACAGCGTTGGTGCTGCATAAAACATTGAATACTATTGTTAATTTATTTATATTTTAATCTCGTAATCAGTATGATGGTCAATTAATATAGTATATTATGATCATAGATGGGCAAAATGTAATCAGATTACTGAAAAACAATTACGATTACATTTTGCGTTTTTCATCATTAATACGATTGCATTTTGCTCATCTATGTTTTAAACACTACAGAATTCTCAATTGCATACACATTTACGACTCCTTAATGTTTCAAAGGGACTTAATCATGATCACAGAGCAACAAAATTAAGATTACGACTACATTTTGTAATCGTTAATCATTAATAATTTTGCTCATCTCTGATTGTGATTATGTAAACAATTCATATTCAGTGGTCACTGCTTGTGATCCTTTTTTTGTTGAATCACTTCGTTAAAAAGCTTACATTGATTATGATAAATTGTTTCTACAGAGACATATTTGATGATTTAGTGAGAATGAGGATAAAGTCACCAGTAGATTTTGAATGGCAGAAACAAGCTCGTTTTTATTATATAGAAGATAGCGACGATTGTATTGTGTCTATCACTGATGTAGATTTCATATATCAGGTAAACAGTTGTGGAGTGGTTATTTTTATACAAAAATGATATTAAATAAAAGCAGCTTTTAAAGTTTTTGTGTTTAGAAAGATCAATGGAATTCCGTAGTAATCTTTGTTCTAGCATTTTTAAAAACATTTTGCAGTCAATAATAATTTGTCAATGGTTGTGATGTTGGTTCCGTATATTTAAATTACAGTTATATTATAAGAATGGGGAATTTAAAATTGGTTTATATGTTTTAGAACGAGTATCTGGGTATAACTGAACGTCTAGTAATAACACCATTAACAGATAGATGTTATATAACTTTATCACAAGGCATCGGCATGAGTATGGGAGGAGCGCCCGCTGGCCCTGCGGGGACTGGCAAGACTGAAACCACTAAAGATATGGGCAGGACTCTAGGAAAACTCGTCATAGTATTCAATTGCTCTGATCAAATGGACTTTAGAGGCAAGTTGATGAAGCGAATGACTCACTACGAAATTAATAATTTTAATAATCAAGTGAAAATAGTATTTGACATTGTATAAAATGATCAGACCCGAACGCTTCAAACCCGAAATCTAGGAACGATAAGCAACATTTTCTACATGTATTAAGTAACTGCTAAAACTAAAGTATTTATTTTTCAGGTTTGGGTCGTATTTATAAGGGACTTGCGCAGTCTGGCACTTGGGGATGTTTTGATGAATTCAATCGAATTGAATTACCCGTGCTTTCAGTGGCGGCACAACAAATCTACATTTGTTTAACAGCTCGGAGGGAAAAGAGAGAATTCTTTATATTTAGGTATAAAATGAATTAATTTAACGGTAACGTAGATTAATGCTAATTTTTTTTTAGCATATTTGCTGAAATTCTACGTTTTATTGGGCTTATGGATTGACTGTAATTAATTATACGTATTTATTTAATAGTCAACAGAATATAGACTGAATAAAATGTAACGACAATGGAATTATACAAGTGAAATCATAATACGCTAAATATACACTTCAACAAAGTCTACGACTCATGCACATTCTTATATTTTTGAATCATATTTGCATTTTTTTTTTTTTAATAGGCATCAATATGTGCCTGAATCTTAGATTTTGTTCAAGCGTTTATTTAAAAACGTATAAATTATTGAGAAATTTACTAATCACGCGATAAAAGAGGACCTTAAAAATAAAGGGTGACTAAGACAACACTCATTTAACTATCTTATTGTAGCGATGGAGATGTAGTGAGCTTGAATCCTGAATTTGCTTTCATTATTACAATGAATCCGGGATACGCTGGTCGACAGGAACTACCCGAGAACCTAAAGATTCAATTCCGATCAGTTGCTATGATGGTTCCCGATCGACAAATTATTATTCGTGTCAAATTGGCTAGCTGTGGCTTTAAGGACAATATTTTATTGGGTTAGTAGAAATAATAAATATCTTTTTTTTTGGTGTCTCTGGGGAAAATTCTACATAGGACCATCAGGGCCGCTGTGAGGGCAGCGACCCCGGTGTGTCAGACTAAAAAGCCCCGGGGTGTCCCTCTAATCGCTCCACCCGAGCCTGGGAAACCAAATTCATCCAGACGCCCGGAGAGCGAAATGCCTTGTCGAGGCTGCCTCTCTGGGAGGGTAGGGGTAAAGAGCCCACCCTTCCAACATCTATGTCACAGGCGGTGCGTCGGACACTGCACAACGCCTCCCTTTTATCCGGACAGCAGACTTCCTCAAGTCTACTGCCCGGCAAATAATAAATATCACTCCTATGTACAAATTAGACGATTATATGGATAGTGTGCGAATATTTCTGCGGGAATATAGGTGAAGGGTTTTCTATTTTTTTTTTTTAATAATGTTTCAGTTAATTAAGTTTATTATTTACACTCACCACTATAATTGTATGTGATAAATATAGGTAGGTATACTGAACAGTATCTTTTCCGACATAAGGATATTGAAATTTATTTTACTTTCTAGCTCGAAAATTCTTCACACTGTATAAATTGTGCGAAGAACAGTTGTCTAAGCAAGTTCATTATGATTTTGGACTTCGTAATATATTGTCCGTACTGCGAACAATGGGCTCGCAAAAACGAGCCAACCCCGAAAGCACTGAGGAGAATATTATGATGCGAGTTCTAAAGTAAGTGGTCCTGTAATTATTACTCATTTACTTAATTTAGACTGTTAAGTAATGCAAGACTTAAATTAAAATGACGATAAATGTGCAAAATACAATAATGTGCAGAATATTACGTTCTAGAACGCGATCATCGATTTTCATATTAACAAATATCCGATGGGTAAAGTGTTTAAATGAATTTTAGACTTACTCGTTCTTCGATTCGCTAGGACAGTTTTTATTGTTTTGTCAATTGTTATCATTTTTTCTTCATGAATCTTACGACTATTTGAATATAGTATGTAAAAAACTATGAGTATATTGTTACAGAGAAATGAATGTATCAAAATTAGTTGACGAAGATGAACCGTTGTTTGTGTCACTAATTGAGGATCTTTTCCCTGGAATCAAACTCAGTCAAACTGTACACAAGTAAGATATATATTAAATTATGCTATATTTGTAAGAGGATGTTTGATTTTATTATAATCTTCAAATAGTCATGCATTATACAAATTCTTAATGATGTGTTTTCCAGAGAAATGCAGCGCGCTATAAATTTAATAACAGAGCGGACGGGTCTCGTGAATCATCCTGACTGGAACTTGAAGATTATTCAGTTGTTTGAGACGTCCTTGGTACGACATGGCTTGATGACTATGGGACCTACCGGCTCTGGAAAGACGACATGCATTCACACGCTCATGGCTGCTTTAACTGAAGTCGGAAAACCACATAAGGAAATGAGAATGAATCCTAAGGTACATGAAATATATATATATTTTTTTAATTACAGACGGGCTTGCGCATGACCTCAACCTTACCTGTTTGAAAGTAATGATGAGGCCAATGATGGAGCGCTCACCTAGCAAACATCGATTTACTCGATGTTTGAAGATTCCCAGGTTATAAAATGTTGGAACAATAGTCGGAGGAAGCGAATTTTTTTATTTGTATTTTTAGTTCTCTAACTTTAATAGGTGTTTCGATCCTTATAAGGAAACGTGAGCACTATAAAAATAAAATTATAATTATCGTTATTTTAGTATTCACACGTTTTTCTCAAAATTTGTAGATACTGATGTTAATATAAATAAAAGTCAGGAATAAATATTTTGTGTATTTGTAATGATTTTCTGTAGTTATACTGGTTAAGGTGAGGCTAGTTGTCAGTAGCAAGTCACTTCAAATGATTAGTTTGTTTTTTCATTATTGTAGGCAATAACAGCACCTCAAATGTTCGGCCGCTTAGATGTCGCAACGAATGACTGGACAGATGGTATATTTTCAACATTATGGAGGAGAGCGTTAAAAGTAAAGAAATCAGACACCACGTGGATTGTCTTAGGTGAATCTTATATCATCAGTACAAGTTGAACATACAATTATACAAGAAGGGACATTTTATTATTCAACAATTTTATAAATATTATTAGATAGATTGAAAAATAGGAACAAAATAAACCGTTTCTATACATCCAGTATAGAAACCGTTTATAACACGTAGACTCGTCGGCAGGGGGAGTTTTGTTTGAGGCTCTGTGCGGAGCGGAGCTCTTGTTAGTTTACGTTAGGATTGTATTATTGTGTCGAATAGTTGATAGTTGTTGTTTTGGTTATCTCAGTAAATGTTAAATCGTGTTTAGTTTAAGTCACCACGTATATTTGTTATTTGTTTATTTTTAGTAAAATGGCTTTTGATCCTGACATTTAGTTATTTTTTTGGGTAAAATAACTTCTGATCCTAACAATATTTATTAATAAATATTCACTATCTTAGTTAAAAAAAATTGTATTGTTTAAAAGAGTCAACGAAATGATATTTTTTATAGATGGCCCGGTAGACGCTGTGTGGATCGAAAATCTTAACTCTGTATTAGACGACAATAAGACTTTGACCTTAGCCAATGGTGATAGGATCACGATGGCTCAGAACAGTAAGCTAGTGTTTGAACCGGACAACGTTGATAACGCTTCACCGGCCACGGTCAGCCGGATGGGCATGGTGTTTCTATCTTCATCTGTATTGAAGTGGCACCCAATACTAGAGGTACAGTAAAATTAATCAGATAAATTGAAAAAGAAGTTATCTATCTAGATTATACACCAAGTGCATAAGTGCACAAAGTTAACCAAAAATTCAATAGATACAAGTAATACAATAGATTTTTCATATTATTTCAAAGTTCCTACAATGAAAATTATTATAAATATACCTTATTAAATATGTAACATCGAGTATTTATAAAATTCAGGGTTGGTTAAAGAAAAGATCACAAAAAGAATCAGACTCTTTGCGAAACGCTTTTAACAAAGTATATGACGATGTGCACTCATTCGTTCAACAAAGATTACCCGCTAAAATGAAACTTTTAGAAGCTATTTATGTCAGGTATAATATTATAATTACTTATTAAAAATAAAAATTATGGCAGTTAATTTATACTAATCTATGTTTTACAGACAGTGCATTGACGTACTCATAGGCTTGTTACAAATAGAAATACCTGGAGGAAGTAAGTGAATTAATTACAATTTATTGGTCTCCTCTAATGGTTGCTTTGAATAGCATAAAAATTGCCACAATAGATATATTTATTAAGTACTTTTGATTCTAATTGACTCGTGTAAAACTTTGAATTCATTCGTTTCATTTTGGGGTAAGTGTTTGTTTTTTGATTGAAGTAAAACGTCAAGAAAATTACTTGAAAGGGTGTATATTGTATGGACGTGAAATAAAAAAGGTATTATCATTGGTATGCACATGCATAGGAAGGGCTCTATATGTGGGGGTACGTTGTATTAAAAGAAAGAATATATTTGTTTTTAAAATCATTATCGTTTTAACCCTTTGCTGATCATAAGTTTTCTATCGTACCATGCTATCATCCGCAATCCTGTGTCCATCACAATCGAATAATGTTGCATTTTTAAAATGGTATTATGTTTTACTTTAGAGATGCACACAGACCGTCATCTCGAAAGATTGTTCATATTCTCGATGATGTGGTCGTTGGGCGCGGTTTTGGAATTAGACGCTCGCACTAAGATGGCCGAGTATATGACAAAGTTGCCTGTTAAGATGGACTGGCCCGGTGCAAAATCTAAAGAGTGGATAATGCCGTTTGAATACATGGTTAATGAGGCCGGAGTGTGGCAACATTGGTATAGCTATTTACTCTATTCTTAGGCTAATTGCAATCATAATTTTGTGACGTTATTCTGTACGCCTACCATTTGATATTTACCAGACTTTAATATGACTTTAAAATGATATAGTTCTTCTATTTTCTATAAAAAAGAAAGAAATTATTATTCCGAGTGTTATTATAATTATACTTAGGTATTATTATCTATTGAATTATATAACGTAATTACTAATTTTATTGTAATTTACTATACCAGGGAAGGCTAAGCTCATTGATAGTCCGAACAATTTTCGTGAGCCGCAATTAAATACATATTTAAATGTTATAAAAAACGTATTTTTTTATTTAAAATACAATATAATAGCACAAAAATTAAAAGCATACATTTATCGAGAGCCACAAATAATCCTTCAAAGAACCGTATGTGGCTCGCGAGCCGCAGGTTAACTCCCTCTGAACTATACTATTTGCTTATAGGTCTGAAATTGTCGAAGATTATCTCTACCCTAGTGATAGCATACCAGAATATGCATCTATTCTGGTGCCGAATATCGATAACGTATGCATATCGTTCTTGATAGAGACTATAGCGAAACAGAATAAGGCTGTCTTATTGATAGGCGAACAGGGCACAGCCAAAACAGTTATGTTAAAAAGTTACATGCAGAAATATGACAACGAGGTGAAACTGTTCAAAATGATAAATTTCTCTTCAGCAACTACGCCAAATATGTTTCAAGTAAGTTTATATTTACAATAAGTAAGTATATGTAAAGAATTAAATAGAGAGTATAATATTTTTAGCAGATGTTATTTAATAGAAAAATAATCCTAGAAAATGTTAGTTAAAGCATTTAATTTATCTTTTGTAATATAAGAGTTATAGTTAATAGTCAATAATAATAATATTATTCCTTTCTTAATAAAAGCCCGCACGCGGGATTACGGAGTCACAGCTATACGCCAACTCACGTCCCGGTTAAGACTAAGAAGTTCTCTAACTCTTACTTTTGCCGTGTCGTTGGGCTGCGGAATGGTATTTTGGCGAGCGTGTTCCCACCGTCTCATGATACAGGATCTTTTAAACGTAGCGTGACAAATATTTCTGACCAACGGTGGGTTTTCCTTTTCTGTTGATAGTCGTTGACGTTTCTTGGACTGCACCATGCTTACCATTGCTTACCAATTGTGGTGTGATCGCCGTGTCGAGTCAAGATAAAAAAAAGAAAAATTAATATATTTTCTATAATTTCAGAGAATCATCGAATCTTATGTGGAGAAGCGCGTGGGGATGACTTACGGGCCTCCTGGAAATAGAGCTATGACCGTGTTTGTGGATGATATCAACATGCCTGTTGTCAACGCATGGGGTGATCAGGTATGTCATCTATGGTCAAAAATTGGGTGTCCTTTTTAAGGCCAGACGATTCTTGTCACCTTCGCAACTTCTTAACCTGCATCAAGCACAGGTGCGGTCGGGTGTCGAGTACTGTTGTCATCTTTGGGACGCATTCGCTAAATATCAGTTGGCGGCTTTGGACTCGATTGATCGCAGAGCTCGTAGACTTATTGATGACGACCCTCTCACAAAAACTAAAATGCAGAGCATCGAGCATTGAGCATCGACGTAGAGTTGCCTGCCTCACGGTCTTTTACCGATTGCACGGTGGAGAGTGTTCTCAGGAACTACATTATTTGATTCCACTAGTTCCATTCAAAACCACTAGACATCGTGTCGGATACCATCCGTGTGTGGTGGATGTTTCATATATACGCACGAAAAGATTCGCTTCTACATTCATCATGCGAACAGCTAAGGAGTGGAATATTCTTACAACGGTAATAATATTTCCGCGATCTTATGACCTGGGAGTCTTTAAGATAAGAGTGAATAGGCATTTGCTGGGCGAACGCGTTTCATCATCGAACTTATCTTCACCTTCCACCAGGTGTGATTGAGGTCAAGTGTTCGTCAATAAATAATTAAAAAAACTGTTTTATTATTATGATAATATATATATGTATATGATAATATAATAGAATGACACCTTTTTATCCAGCTTTTATGCTAATATCCCTAAGTCTACTTAACAGAATTACAGATCTCATTTTATATATGAATACGAAGGTGCTAACTACAAGTATTTGATTTACAATAGGTTACAAATGAGATAGTAAGACAGATGATGGAATGTGGTGGGTTTTACTCGCTAGAAAAGCCTGGCGACTTCACAACTATAGCAGAAATACAAATGTTTGGTGCTATGATTCACCCTGGTAAGTAATTGGAATAAAAAATAAATGTAAGTATGGTCAATTTTTAAAGGCAATAGTGGTTTCGAGAATACTATAAAAAATTGTATATGTTAAATTGATAAATGAACCTCCCATATAATTTGAACATTGTGAAATAAAATACATGTTTCAGGTGGTGGTCGTAATGATATCCCTCCTCGGCTAAAGCGGCAGTTTAACATTTTTAATTGCACTTTGCCCAGTAATATTTCTATGGACAGGATATTTGGTAATTATATTAAGAATAACTAGTTTGCAGTAATTTCGGGTTAGAATTTTATAAAGATGTCATGTAATAAAGGGTAATTTGTTTGTGATTTTTAGAAACAATTAGTAACGGATATTTTTGCAAATCTAGATTTGACAAGAAAATTGTTGAATTTATGCCACGATTGGTATCAGTAACACGTATTATTTGGCAACAAACAAAGGTATAATATTAACTTTGAAATATAATGAAATCGTAATATAAATTTGTTATGTTGTGATTTGACTAAATAATGGTCGATTTTACGCTTAGTTCTCGTTCGCTTTTATTGGGTAACTTAAAGCTGTAATAGGAAAATGGTTTTGAGTATAAATATCATTAATACTACATATATTTTATCATGACTAGTTATATTTTAAAGAGTTTTGATTTAAAAATCAACTTTATTTAGGTAAAAATGTTGCCAACGCCGGCAAAGTTTCATTATGTATTCAACCTTCGAGATCTTTCTCGTATTTGGGAAGGAATTCTATTCATTAAGAAAGAAGAACTACCTTCAATTAAAACGGCTCTCAAATTATGGTTTCACGAGTGCTTGAGAGTTATTTCCGACAGGTAACTAAACAATTACCTTTACAGAAATCCTTTCTAGATATGTTAAAAATAAAATTGCGTCATTTGGGAAATGCACCATGAGCCCAAAAAATTTAACATTTCGATGAACTAAATATTGTAGATTATATTTAAGATGTGTCTAGTTCTACAAAAGGGCACCCATGTAGAACTATATTTTTTTAAATCACAGAAGCCAACATCTAAACCTTTCGTATTTCGAACTCTACCTCTCTACCTATTATTAATGCTTACGCATGGATACTCAATTAATAATTTCACGATTAACAAATTAGTAAAATAATAACTAAAAAAAGCGATATTATATTTTTTTTATTCTTTTTATTTTTCAATAATTTTACATGGACTAGTAAACTCGCCCAGTTTAGTTGTGAATGTCTATCCCAGCCATCAACCAATATTCAGTTAAAAAAAAATCTGGTAAAAATAATGGAGTAATAAAATTGCGGTAATATTATATTGTAGAAAGAAACCAGCTCGAATTAAGTTTATTAATATACTACCGACAAACGTAAATAGGCTATTACGACTTTTAGATTTACAACGTTTGATGACAAAGACTGGTTTGTGGCAAACTTCTGGAAGACAGCTGCTCAAGAGCTATCAGACGTAGCAAACGAATTTCCAGAAGAGGAAACTTTCTTCGTCAACTTTTTACGAGAACCCGTTGATCCTACTGGTGATGAGGATGAAGATTTCAGTACAGACGCACCCAAGATATATGAAGAGTTGCCTTCGTAAGCAATTTGTTACTTATTGCTCAATAGTTATAAGAGATTGGAAAATGGTAACATTAATTTCTCAACAAGTTGCACAGAGTCCGTAAAAAGCGATAGGGGCAAGTTTAGGGCAGCCAATTGTTAAATATTCCAACACTAAATGTTTTCATCGCAGTATTCCATGGTTGGTGTGCCTGAAGTTACTGTGGATGGAGGCATGTCTCTCAGAGTTTTCTGTAATACTAAGATCGCTTTCATAGCTTTTACTACTAAAGTCAGTGCAGTAATAGCGGCAGATAATAATAATAGTAAACTTACTAATATCAGTTTTGCTACAGATGGGACTTTGTATTGAAAAAGCTTAACCAGTTTCAAGAACTATTTAACGAACAAATCAGAGGTGCTTCATTGGACTTGGTATTCTTCCATGATGCAATGGTGCATTTGTTTATTATATCGCGTATTATTAACACTCCAAGGTAATTTTCTATTAATTCTTTCCTCTGTTTATTATTTAATATTTACCAGCTTCGCCCCACTTTAGACGCTAGCAATCAACGTGCAATATTTTTATCTATATGTATTTTTCTATATATTGCTATGTCTACATTTATTATAATTTAAAAACTCCTTTAAATTGGATATATTTTTGCAACTTATTATCCATTAAGCTACTGATGGTTATTGTTACATGATTATTACATGATGATACAGATGGTAAAAGGTTACTCAAGTCATAAGCGAGCTCACCTTCGTCGAATGGGGCTGCAACCCGTATGTACTTGATTTCATTTCGTGGCCTCACTGAGGCTCAAATCGGCCAATATTTCATCATTATCACTGATGGTCATAATTATAAATATTTACTAATAGTTATTAGTTTCTATGTTATAACGCACGTTGTATTTTGTTAGAGGTAATGCATTGCTTGTGGGCGTTGGCGGTTCTGGTAAACAAAGCTTGACAAAATTGGCTTCTTATATAGCCAATTTTTCATTTTATCAGATTACACTGACAAGGTACTCCTAAACCTTATAATATTAATTAGTTGACAAATAGAGCATTATAATATTTAAATAATCAAAGTTACCTACTTATTTGATCTGTTAAAGGTTCAAATTGAATTACTCAAATAAACTGTTGTGATGAAATGTACAATATGCGATGAATTTCGAAAGGTTTTTGATGTTTGATGAACGCAGTCAGTTTTAGAATTATACTACGTTTACCATCAATGACATTACAGTCGCTTTACCGAATCAACTTATATGAAATATTGATGAAAATTTGTGTACCTTCACTGCTTTTTTGTTATTAGGTCGTACAATGTGAATAATTTCATGGATGATATAAAATTGTTATATCGCATAGCTGGCCTGCAAGGGCAAGGAATAACGTTTATATTCACCGACAATGATATTAAGGATGAACAGTTCCTTGAATTCCTCAACAACATTTTGAGCTCCGGAGAGATAGCCAATTTATTTCCTAAGGATGAATTAGGTATGTAATTGTAATAGAAGAGATTTTGGAGTTTAACACTGAGATCTTTAAACTAGTTTTAATGATTAAATGAAAGTTAAATTCTGTAATAATTTTAATTAGGTACATATATGTGCATGGGGAATAAGCTAATGACATGAAAACATATTATCTTATTGTTACTATTTTAGATGAAATACTCAACGAATTGACGCCAATAATGAAGAAATATGCACCAAAACGAATTCCAGTACCGGATGTTTTATATGAATATTTCATTATGAGATCTCGGGCGAACTTGCACGTCGTACTTTGTTTCTCACCAGTACGTTAGGACTAATATTAAATATTCATATTATTTTAAAAGTTTTGCAAACCGTTTCTGGATAATCAGCTATTTGTACGGTTAACTATATTCTATTTAGTAAAACTATACCTATCCAAAGATATTTATTTTATAACAATTAAAGTTATATATCTAAAGTAGATTCTTTACATTAGTTTAAGGTTGTAAGTTAAGATAGAATTGACTGTTTCTAGGTAGGTGAGAAATTTAGGAGCAGAGCATTAAAATTCCCTGGCCTTATATCTGGATCAATAATGGACTGGTTCCAAAAATGGCCAAGAGTTGCGCTCATCGAAGTGGCTCATCATTTCTTATGGGAGTTCCATGTATGCTTTCGATTTTAACTTTATTTATAATATAAGGTAATCATTTTTTAAACTAATGTGTGCTGATTTGGAACAATAAATCTATAATCTTATTTACATATTATTAATAAAATTCCATTGTCATAAATATACAACATTTACATATAACTTAAACATTATCTGACAAAGGGATGAGTAGATCGCATATACTGTGAAAGTACATAGCGCTTATAAGTTTACGACTTTTTATTAAAAGTTTATTCATCATCTGGAAATAGATATATTAATTCAGTTATCATCTATACATTGTCTTTTAGTACATTCAATATTTACTTATTGATATGTACTTACGAATTAAATATGAAATAAATTAAAAATAGGTTGTATGTTCATCGGAAACGAAGCAACAATTGATTGAGATAATGGGTATGGTGCAAGATAACGTTGCTGAAACGTGCAGTACATACTATGATAGGTTCAGGAGACAAACGCACGTCACCCCAAAATCTTATTTATCCTTCTTGGAAGGTTATAAAGTGCTATATAAAGAGAAACATGTAAACATTGCTGAAATGGCGCGGAGGTAAGTTTACTATTTACTCACATAAACATAAATATCTTCCTAAAGTAGATAAACTTAATTAACGAAGAGTTGCGATACTATTTTTCTTGAGTGATAACTACATAGTCTTCAGGTATTGCTATAAAAGCAGTTACCACCTTTATTGTTTTAAATTGTTATCAAATTATTTGACTTTTTATCTATGTATATTGTACTTATAGAAGCTTGGGTTGTATGAGTAGATTTAAAAATTATGAATGGTTACTGAATAATTTGACGTTCATTATGTAAGGATGACCACTGGTTTAGACAAACTAGTGGAAGCTGCTGCAAGTGTAGATATTTTGAAGAAGGAATTAGAAGTCAAGGAATTGGAAATAAAAGAAGCTACAGCAAAAGCTGAAGAGGTATTTTGGGCTTAAGTTTTAACACAACAGAGGCAATCTCAATTCTCTTAAGCTTTTTTAATCAACGAACCTAAACTAGAAGTTTTAAAAATAATGCACATAAATGATATTATCAGATTTTCATTTAGAGTTCTCACTACTTTTTCAAAATTATTATATTGCCTAGTAATCACACTTGTGTTTATAAATAACATTATGTGTGATTAAGACTGAATTGACTTAAATGCATCATAGTGCGTGGGTCAATTGGCACCATATATATTTTAAGGCAGATTTCCCTTGTATATAAAGTATTTTCTCCATAATTTACCTATAATGGGAATCAGCCTTCTCCTTTACCAAATATGTTGGGTATTTAGTCTACATATTAGAATATGAACATATCAATTGAAATAACAATTTTTTATTAATTTATCAAAAAAGAACAGAGTCTAAAGTATTCGGAAGCTACTATAGCATGGATGAACAAAATAGGCTGTCTTTGGTACCCTCACAACAGTTTCTACCCGTATTTTTGGCATTAAACCTTTTCGACCACAGAGGAAACTAGTTGAAATAATCCATTAATATTAAATTAAATATTCAGGTACTGGCAGCGGTGGCAGAGTCGCAAGCAGCTGCCGAAGTTGTGAAAGCTGAAGTAATGGATGTTAAGGATCGCGCCGTGAAACTCGTCAGTGTGATAGCCGCCGAGACCGCCATAGCTGAAGAGAAACTTGCTGCAGCTAAGCCGGCTCTTGAAGCCGCTGAAGCGGCATTGCAGGTATGTTTCTATTGTTATTAAACATATTAATTTATATTTTACCTATATAATCAGTTAAAGTTATTTATATTGGCTAGAACAGCATTTTCCTAACATATTAGCAGAGAAGCGTGCAGTAAAAAATACAATTAAATTTTTAAACAGTTGATTTAAATATTATAAATATATAGTTTCAAAAATATATTAACCGTGGGACCCCAGAATGAAAGTTTAATTCATAGGATATCACACAGATTTAATAGAATATATCATAATATGAAATTTTCTAGTTTATACAAAAAAAATTGCCGATCTATTTTCGGTGTTGCCTGCAGAAGAATCCTAGGAAGGATGATAAGCCAAAGTTTGAACCAGGGTCTAAATTACAGAATATGATAATTTTTACAAACATTGTTAAGGCAAATATCAATATTTTTATACGCAGACTATCAACGCAGCGGACATTGCGACGGTCAGGAAATTGGGCAAGCCCCCGTATCTCATCACGCTTATTATGGACGCAGTTATTTTACTCTTCAGAAAGAGAATCGACCCTATTAAGCCTGATCCGGAGAAACAGTTTTTGACGGCATCGTGGGCCGAGTCCCTAAAGGTTAAAAAACTAATTATACACTATTCAGATATTTTTAACAAAGTGTTATTATTCAATTAGCATCTGCTTTTTTATTCAAATTGTTAAAGTGAAATTACTGAAAAACCTTTTTTAAAACATATTGAGTTTTATTATTATGCGTTTAGCTATTTTGAAGTGATTACTTCATTTAGTGTTTTGTATCAATACTTTTTTTTATATCTAAGCTTATTTATCAGTAAATAGGTAGTTATTATCAAGTTGTTTTTAATTATGAAAGTAAAATAGAGCATTTATTAAAGGTTATGGCGGATTCGAGGTTTCTGAATAATTTAAAATTTTATCCAAAAGATGAAATCAATGCTGAAATGATAGATTTATTAGTGCCGTATTTTAATTTTAGGTAAGTAAAGAAATATTTTAGTATGCCTAAACTCTTAACCATGGATTTCACAAATAGTAGAAAATAGAAAAGAAGGCCATTTCCTACAGCGGGACGAAAGTGACTAAAAATAATAACATCAATAATAATGTAGGAGTCGAAGCTGCTCGCGTCTGTAGGCTTTACCCTAGTTTCCCTACACGTGACTCCTGGGTGGTGCTAAACGAGCAGCAGCGAGGTGGTAGGGCGTCGGTGCCTGTCTGGATCGCGACCACAGTGCATGGGTGTAAAGCCCGTCATAGTGACCAGTTTCGGCTTGTCGCGTTTCGGGATCAGCTTGTGTATATCCAGTAGCTCATATACCTGGAGACCTTCAGTCGTGGTATATGTGGGCCGACATGACGATGTAGACTGTCAATGGATTTTCATCCTTTGATAGTCGCTTTCGTTTTTGAACTACACTGTACTTACCATCAGGTACTCTGTAGTCACTATGTCGAGCAAGTGTAAAAAAAAGAACAAAAAAAAAACATAATTTTAAAATGTAAACAATATGTGTATTATACATATATGTTAAATAAAGTGTACGAATAATAAAACAAATGAGAACTGGAAACATTCCGAAAGTACTAAGTACCACGGATTGGAGGGACTCTACGGGGAAACTCGATGTTTTTGTCTGCGCAATTATGGACGAAGTTATCAAGACATACAATTACAGAAAATACACCCTCAGGGACGGTCCGGTCGGCATATGTTGGGTATACCACCATCCTGAAGAAACTTGGTGGCATGTGGTTTCTTGTTGTTCGTATCTTGTTAACAGCGAGTACTTGCACATACACAATCAAGTAGCCACGATCATACATCAGCACCTTGCTCTTTCATATGGGCTTGTAGCCACTGAAATACCATACTATCAATATGTATCTCAGCCAGTTCTCGAAAATGGTCATGCAATGTTGTACTGGGATCGATCTATTAACAATGAGAGGACTATTTTTTATAATTGACCTGACGTTGTGGTATAGTAAAAGGGGCGGAGCACCGGGCAATACTTGCTATCACCATACCACAAGATGAGAATCTCGTGAAAGCTGAAAATGAAAATTAACATAACATTTATAACTTTCATACGAGATTACCAGCATGTGAGATGTGGATTCAACGATTATTGTCCCGATAGTCGTATCGACTAATGAGCTGATCGCAAAAAGCCTCTGTTACCATCTCAAGAGGCTCTCCCTTGGTTGTTGCACCAAAAGCCAATACAGAAAGTAGTATTACTCGATACGGCACGTATTATGAGAAGGTTTCTCAATCTGGACTCTTAAATACCGGTGGCTTAGGCTTTAGGCCCCACTCCCGTAGGTATACACGTTTTTATGTTTTAAAATGTATATGTAATTTTTTGATATGATTGAATATTGTAAATAAAATAAATAAAGAGGTAATAATAATATTGAAATATTACAAAGTCAGTATATCTAAGAATAAAAAGAAAAGTATAGGAATATAGACAGTTGGAACAAGAGTATTGCAGAGATTAATTAATACAATAGAAACATTGAACAATGTAACACGTAGTTACATATAGTAAACATTGATTGATTTTATTTTTATAACAGTCAGTATACATTTGAAGCAGCAAAGCTAGCTTGCGGCAACGTCGCTGGATTAATTTCGTGGACCATAGCTATGGCACTGTTCTACTCGGTTAACAAGGATGTGTTGCCGCTGAAGGCAAACTTGGCTGTGATGCAAGGCAAATATCAGGCAGCCAAACGGGAGCTAGAAGCTGCCGAGGCACAGTTGGAGGCTAAAGAGGTGAATAATGAATGCTACATCGGTATACTTTTATATGTTTTGTGTATTTATTAGTTTTGTATTTTGAAATTTTTTTGCTAGCTATTCACGATAGATTCTGCGTTCCTGACCATTGGTAGATTTATTTTACTTTTACGATACCACTACGGTTTATAGGTGCTTATAAATAAGCCAACTAAAATTAAATTATATTTACTAACAAGCTCCGGGAAGTTAGCCCCGCATTTTTCGCGTAAGAATTTAGAAATTTTTTGAGGGACTGCCCATCGATTGCCCATTATTGCCCATCATTTAAATTTTTTTGCCCACCCCTATAAAAAAGTTATGAAAGATTTATGTATGCGCGGGCCAGCGTCCGAAAAAATTTCAAAAAATCGAAAATGTCAAGGTGGATTCTTGAAGTTTGTCGACTGCCCACTTTTGCCCATCCTTTACTTTTTTGATAATTCAACTCCTAAGGGATGGAAATGGGGGTGGAAAAAAAAATTGAGGGGTCAAGAAATTTTGAATTATGCATTTTAATCTACATCGATTGCCCACTTCTGCCCATCCTTTACTTTATTGATAATTCCACTCTTAAGGGATGAAAATGAGAATGGAAAAAAATTGAGGGATCAAGAAATTTAGATTGGAAAATTATGGCTTAATAAGGTATATTCGTATTCTAAAGGACATCCTTTAGATTGCCCATCATTTCTTTTCGAATGCCCACCCTTAGTTACAGAGTTATTCTGCTTAGAATTTGACATACCGCACTGTTGTAGGAACATGTTACATTTTCGTTAGTCCACTAGATAAATTTTGGAAAATAAGGGCTCAATAAGGGTTATTCGCATTCTAAAGGACATCCTTTAGATTGCCCATCATTTCTTTTCGAAAGCCCACCCTTAGATACAGAGTTATTCTGCTTAGAATTTGACATACCGCACTGTTGTAGGAACATGTTACATTTTCGTTAGTCCACTAGATAAATTTTGGAAAATAAGGGCTCAATAAGGGTTATTCGCATTCTAAAGGACATCCTTTAGATTGCCCATCATTTCTTTTCGAAAGCCCACCCTTAGATACAGAGTTATTCTGCTTAGAATTTGACATACCGCACTGTTGTAGGAACATGTTACATTTTCGTTAGTCCACTAGATAAATTTTGGAAAATAAGGGCTCAATAAGGGTTATTCGCATTCTAAAGGACATCCTTTAGATTGCCCATCATTTCTTTTCGAAAGCCCACCCTTAGATACAGAGTTATTCTGCTTAGAATTTGACACACCGCACTGTTGTAGGAACATGTTACATTTTCGTTAGTCCACTAGATAAATTTTGGAAAATAAGGGCTCAATAAGGGTTATTCGCATTCTAAAGGACATCCTTTAGATTGCCCATCATTTCTTTTCGAAAGCCCACCCTTAGATACAGAGTTATTCTGCTTAGAATTTGACATACCGCACTGTTGTAGGAACATGTTACATTTTCGTTACTCCACTAGATAAATTTTGGAAAATAAGGGCTCAATAAGGGTTATTCGCATTCTAAAGGACATCCTTTAGATTGCCCATCATTTCTTTTCGAAAGCCCACCCTTAGATACAGACTTATTCTGCTTAGAATTTGACATACCGCACTGTTGTAGGAACATGTTACATTTTCGTTAGTCCACTAGATAAATTTTGGAAAATAAGGGCTCAATAAGGGTTATTCGCATTCTAAAGGACATCCTTTAGATTGCCCATCATTTCTTTTCGAAAGCCCACCCTTAGATACAGAGTTATTCTGCTTAGAATTTGACATACCGCACTGTTGTAGGAACATGTTACATTTTCGTTAGTCCACTAGATAAATTTTGGAAAATAAGGGCTCAATAAGGGTTATTCGCATTCTAAAGGACATCCTTTAGATTGCCCATCATTTCTTTTCGAAAGCCCACCCTTAGATACAGAGTTATTCTGCTTAGAATTTGACATACCGCACTGTTGTAGGAACATGTTACATTTTCGTTAGTCCACTAGATAAATTTTGGAAAATAAGGGCTCAATAAGGGTTATTCGCATTCTAAAGGACATCCTTTAGATTGCCCATCATTTCTTTTCGAAAGCCCACCCTTAGATACAGAGTTATTCTGCTTAGAATTTGACACACCGCACTGTTGTAGGAACATGTTACATTTTCGTTAGTCCACTAGATAAATTTTGGAAAATAAGGGCTCAATAAGGGTTATTCGCATTCTAAAGGACATCCTTTAGATTGCCCATCATTTCTTTTCGAAAGCCCACCCTTAGATACAGAGTTATTCTGCTTAGAATTTGACATACCGCACTGTTGTAGGAACATGTTACATTTTCGTTACTCCACTAGATAAATTTTGGAAAATAAGGGCTCAATAAGGGTTATTCGCATTCTAAAGGACATCCTTTAGATTGCCCATCATTTCTTTTCGAAAGCCCACCCTTAGATACAGACTTATTCTGCTTAGAATTTGACATACCGCACTGTTGTAGAAACATGTTACATTTTCGTTACTCCACTAGATAAATTTTGGAAAATAAGGGCTCAATAAGGGTTATTCGCATTCTAAAGGACATCCTTTAGATTGCCCATCATTTCTTTTCGAAAGCCCACCCTTAGATACAGAGTTATTCTGCTTAGAATTTGACATACCGCACTGTTGTAGGAACATGTTACATTTTCGTTACTCCACTAGATAAATTTTGGAAAATAAGGGCTCAATAAGGGTTATTCGCATTCTAAAGGACATCCTTTAGATTGCCCATCATTTCTTTTCGAAAGCCCACCCTTAGATACAGAGTTATTCTGCTTAGAATTTGACACACCGCACTGTTGTAGGAACATGTTACATTTTCGTTAGTCCACTAGATAAATTTTGGAAAATAAGGGCTCAATAAGGGTTATTCGCATTCTAAAGGACATCCTTTAGATTGCCCATCATTTCTTTTCGAATGCCCACCCTTAGATACAGAGTTATTCTGCTTAGAATTTGACATACCGCACTGTAGCAGGAAAATGTTACATGTTTCTACTACAGTGTGGTATGTCAAATTCTAAGCAGAATAACTCTGTAACTAAGGGTGGGCATTCGAAAAGAAATGATGGGCAATCTAAAGGATGTCCTTTAGAATGCGAATAACCCTTATTGAGCCCTTATTTTCCAAAATTTATCTAGTGGAGTAACGAAAATGTAACATGTTCCTACAACAGTGCGGTATGGCAAATTCTAAGCAGAATAACTCTGTATCTAAGGGTGGGCTTTCGAAAAGAAATGATGGGCAATCTAAAGGATGTCCTTTAGAATGCGAATAACCCTTATTGAGCCCTTATTTTCCAAAATTTATCTAGTGGACTAACGAAAATGTAACATGTTCCTACAACAGTGCGGTATGTCAAATTCTAAGCAGAATAAGTCTGTATCTAAGGGTGGGCTTTCGAAAAGAAATGATGGGCAATCTAAAGGATGTCCTTTAGAATGCGAATAACCCTTATTGAGCCCTTATTTTCCAAAATTTATCTAGTGGACTAACGAAAATGTAACATGTTCCTACAACAGTGCGGTATGTCAAATTCTAAGCAGAATAACTCTGTATCTAAGGGTGGGCTTTCGAAAAGAAATGATGGGCAATCTAAAGGATGTCCTTTAGAATGCGAATAACCCTTATTGAGCCCTTATTTTCCAAAATTTATCTAGTGGAGTAACGAAAATGTAACATGTTCCTACAACAGTGCGGTATGTCAAATTCTAAGCAGAATAACTCTGTATCTAAGGGTGGGCTTTCGAAAAGAAATGATGGGCAATCTAAAGGATGTCCTTTAGAATGCGAATAACCCTTATTGAGCCCTTATTTTCCAAAATTTATCTAGTGGACTAACGAAAATGTAACATGTTCCTACAACAGTGCGGTATGTCAAATTCTAAGCAGAATAACTCTGTATCTAAGGGTGGGCTTTCGAAAAGAAATGATGGGCAATCTAAAGGATGTCCTTTAGAATGCGAATAACCCTTATTGAGCCCTTATTTTCCAAAATTTATCTAGTGGACTAACGAAAATGTAACATGTTCCTACAACAGTGCGGTATGTCAAATTCTAAGCAGAATAACTCTGTAACTAAGGGTGGGCATTCGAAAAGAAATGATGGGCAATCTAAAGGATGTCCTTTAGAATGCGAATAACCCTTATTGAGCCCTTATTTTCCAAAATTTATCTAGTGGACTAACGAAAATGTAACATGTTCCTACAACAGTGCGGTGTGTCAAATTCTAAGCAGAATAACTCTGTATCTAAGGGTGGGCTTTCGAAAAGAAATGATGGGCAATCTAAAGGATGTCCTTTAGAATGCGAATAACCCTTATTGAGCCCTTATTTTCCAAAATTTATCTAGTGGAGTAACGAAAATGTAACATGTTCCTACAACAGTGCGGTATGTCAAATTCTAAGCAGAATAACTCTGTATCTAAGGGTGGGCATTCGAAAAGAAATAATGGGCAATCTAAAGGATGTCCTTTAGAATGCGAATAACCCTTATTGAGCCCTTATTTTCCAAAATTTATCTAGTGGACTAACGAAAATGTAACATGTTCCTACAACAGTGCGGTATGTCAAATTCTAAGCAGAATAACTCTGTTACTAAGGGTGGGCATTCGAAAATAAATGATGGGCAATCCAAAGGATGTCCTTTAGAATACGAATATACCTTATTAAGCCATAATTTTCCAATCTAAATTTCTTGATCCCTCTATTTTTTTCCATTCTCATTTTCATCCCTTAAGAGTGGAATTATCAATAAAGTAAAGGATGGGCAGAAGTGGGCAATCGATGTAGATTAAAATGCATAATTCAAAATTTCTTGACCCCTCAATTTTTTTTTCCACCCCCATTTCCATCCCTTAGGAGTTGAATTATCAAAAAAGTAAAGGATGGGCAAAAGTGGGCAGTCGACAAACTTCAAGAATCCACCTTGACATTTTCGATTTTTTGAAATTTTTTCGGACGCTGGCCCGCGCATACATAAATCTTTCATAACTTTTTTTATAGGGGTGGGCAAAAAAATTTAAATGATGGGCAATAATGGGCAATCGATGGGCAGTCCCTCAAAAAATTTCTAAATTCTTACGCGAAAAATGCGGGGCCAACTTCCCGGAGCTCTACTAACAGCTTAACGTATCACTATAAATTAATCGCTAAATGCTATAGGACTTAAGCATTGAAGTAACTTTGATAAACTGTAGCTAGCTGGTTTGGCTTGTATTCCATGAATATAATACTATTGTATACTATTGTTTTTATATAACTCACAAACAAAAAATACATATTACATTTTTCAGACATCTCGTTTTTATATTTATTACTTGTATACCTGTTTTTTTTTTGTTTTACAAAAATATATAACTAACATAATTAAATGCACATATTAGTTTGTTAGTTATAAAAGAATATTCGTGCTATCAGAGGGAGTTGGCGGGAGTACAGAAACAATTTGACGAAGCAATGTCGTTGAAACAAGCCGTACTTGATGATGCGGCTAAGTGCCAACAGAAGATGGATGCCGCTACCGCCCTCATTAACGGACTTAGCGGTGAGAGAGTGCGGTGGACTGAGCAATCAGCTCTTTTCAAATCCGAGATAGAGAGGCTCGTCGGCGATATATTATTGCTTACCGGGTGAGTGTCGTGGACATCCCTATAATATCGAAGTCGCTATCTATAATCTAAATCACGTTTTATACCAAGTAAATCGTAACCGCTGTGTTTTTGCAGATTCTTATCATACTCTGGACCTTTTAACCAAGAATTTCGTTCGTTATTGATAAGCAATTGGCTCGGTGAATTGTTAAGAAGGAAAATACCTGTTTCTATGAACCTTAATATAACAGATCAGCTAACTGATACTGCCACGGTACCATTGTATTCATTGTAGTTAAAAATTATGTATAAATATACCATCACCTTATATTCATTTCGGTGTGACCAGAGATATAACATAGTGGTAGCACTATCATGGTTATAAATGATATTAAATAAAGAAAGTTTTGTAATTACTAAGATGCATTATACAGAACAGAACGTAGATACTCTAAATACACACTTGACGTGATGTTAGGCTGCTGGAAACGTAATCTTAGTTATGAAAATAAAGTTATGCTTCTTAATTTATAGATTGGCGACTGGAATTTATGCGGATTGCCAACTGACGAATTATCAATACAGAACGGGATCATCGTGACGAAGGCTTCTCGTTTTCCATTGCTCATTGATCCGCAAACGCAGGGTAAAATATGGATCAAAAATATGGAGAAATTCAATGATCTCATTGTGACTACACTTAACCACAAATATTTCAGGTTTGATTTTCAATTATCTCGTGAAAGAGGAAACGGGCGTCGACAATTTTGCTGTGTATTTTTCTTTTGTTATAATATTAGGTCCTTACATATGAAATTGGCGTTTTTCGTACTGGCCACTTTAATCACAAATTTCTCCTCTTTGGTAAGGAATTCCAAATTCAAATTTGTACAGCTATAGACTCATGTATTTGTGCTTCGATGATCGTCATTCATTTGTTTTTTTCTTCTGTTTTTTTCTGTTTGCGTCACTCATTTTACAAAATGGAAAACTTAAAATATCGCATTATTTACGAGTACGAGTTCCGCCGTGGTACTAGTGCTGCGGAAACAACTCGAAGGGTGAATGATGTGTATGGCGGTCGTGTTGCAAAAGAAAACACAGTTCGTTTTTGGTTCCAACGTTTTCGTTCTGGAAATTTCGACCTGCAGAACAAGCCCCGTGGACGGCCTGAGACTCAAGTTGATAATGAAGAGTTGAAGGCTATTGTGGAAGCGGATCCATCGCAAACCACGTCCGAGTTAGCTGCAGGCTGCGATGTTAGTGATAAAACTGTTTGAATTCACTTGAAGCAAATTGGGAAGATTAAAAAGCTTGAAAGGTGGGTACCTCACGAATTGACTGAAGCAAACCGGCAAACGCGCGTCGACTGCTGCGTTACATTACTAAACCGGCACAATAATGAAGGTATTTTAAACCGAATCATTACCTGTGATGAAAAATTGTTTCTTTACGATAATCGGAAGCGCTCAGCGCAATGGTTGGATCCTGGCCAGCCAGCCAAATCCTGCCCCAAGCGAAAATTAACCCCAAAAAAGTTACTTGTAAGCGTTTGGTGGACTAGTGCCGGTATTGTTCATTACAGTTTTCCCAAATCTGGCCAGACTATTACGGCTGATGTCTATTGTCAGCAATTGCAAACCATGATGGAAAAGCTAGCGGCTAAACAACCTAGGCTGGTCAATCGCTCCACGCCACTGCTGCTTCACGACAACGCTAGACCACACACTGCGCAACAGACGGCTACTAAATTAGAAGAGCTTCAATTGGAAAGTCTAAGACATCCTCCGTACTCCCCGGACCTTGCTCCAACAGATTACCATTTTTTTCGAAATTTGGATAACTTCTTGCAAGGGAAAAAATTCAACTCCGATGGGGCAGTCCAAATCGCCTTCAAAGATTTTATTGATTCCCGTCCGACTGGTTTTTTTAGTAAAGGGATCAATGAACTACCTATGAGATGGCAAAAGTGCATAGAAAATAATGGTTCATACTTTGATTAATTAAATATATTATATTAAAAAATATTCGACTTTTTGTTCCTCCCATACAAAACGCCAATTTCATATGTAAGGACCTAATATTAATTTATCGGATATCCTAGTTGATTCTATTTTTTTTAAGAAAATCTTATTTTATCTCTACGCGAATCCAGGTAACCAGTCGTTTTAGCACATACAACTTATTAACTAATGCCTATAAATTAAACGATGTCATCTAGCTTAATTCATTCATATTCATAATAACCACCACCACTGTGATTTTACTAAAAATACATATAATAAGAAAAGAGTAAATTGTAAATCTGTATTCTTTTAGAAATCACATAGAAGATTGCGTCTCACTCGGCAGACCTTTACTAATCGAAGATGTCGCTGAAGAAATGGATCCAGCGCTCGACAATATATTAGAAAGAAACTATATAAAGATTGGATCATCTTATAAAGTACGTCGATAAATCAATGATAAAGATAAAACTCTATAAATGTCCAACATTATTCTAACAGCATAACAGTTTTCTTGATGTTATTTTTAACATAAGTCAATTTAGATACAAGAGTTTCTAGTATAGATTCAAATGTGTACTACAGGTAAAGTTAGGAGACAAAGAAATAGACGTAACTGCCGGCCACAAGATATATATTACTACAAAGTTGCCAAATCCAGCGTATACTCCTGAGATATCCGCTCGCACCTCCATTATTGACTTTACTGTTACTATGCAAGGTAAATGTAACGATTTGACTATAATTAATTATTTTATTGGATACAGTATTGCGCTAAAAATTTAGTTCTTACAACTCATTAGTTGTCTATATAACGCTTTACCATCTTTTACACTACACTCGTATAAATAATCATAACCTGGTAATAAAGACTCAAATTAGTAGGAAAAATAATAATTGAGTTCCTAAAAAGTATAAAATAATTTATTAAAAATAATTAATAGCACATAATTTAACATAAATAAAATTAAAGGTTTGGAAGATCAGTTGCTAGGACGAGTAATTTTGACCGAAAAGGCAGAAATGGAAGCGGAACGCACGCAATTAATAATGGACGTGACCGCAAACCGAAGGAAGATGCAAGAATTGGAAGCAAATTTACTGCATAAGCTTACAACAATACAAGGTTCTCTCGTTGAAGACGTATCCCTTATTCAAGTGTTAAATATCACAAAATCTACAGCAACAGAGGTATGTGACGTATTGTACCTATCATCACCTCCCTTAACTATCTGTAGCTTGTTTTGTAATCATGAATAAAGTATACCTAATGAACACTGATGCGCCAGGTCAAAGAGAAATTGGATGTAGCCAAAGAGACGGAAATAAAGATTAACGCGGCCCGGGAAGAGTTCAGGCCGGTTGCGACGCGAGGCTCTGTTTTATATTTCCTTGTGTGCAATATGTCCCTCGTCTGTAACATGTATCAGACATCACTAGCACAATTCCTCGAAAGGTTTGACATATCAATGGAACGGTCGCCGCCAAGTCCCATCACATCCAGGAGGATTGGATTTATCATTGATTACTTGGTGAGATTTTTTTAAAACTGAATTATAATTGTGGATCATGTTCTCATCATGGATGAATTTTATTTGTTTTGTACGTATTAGCCCTATCGATCTATTCGTGTTCTTATTTTCAAATTTTTTAAATTATAAGTTGTTTTCTGCAACTAGGATAAGCGTTAATAATATTGTAATTCAGCGTTTCATGTTATTCATCAATTAAATAACGTTTTGAAGTATTTTGCTCTCTTTTTTAGACTTACGATGTTTTCAAATACATAAGTCGCGGTTTTTATGAAAAGCACAAATATTTGTTTACGATACTGCTTACGTTGAAGATTGATCTGCAAAAAGAATACGTATCCTATGATGAATTTCAAACATTAATTAAAGGTAATGAAAAATTAAGATAATTATCAAATATCATAATGTATGTATGATAATATGTTGTTTCTTCATTGAAAAGAATATGACTCCAAATTTCTAACAGACTGTGATATCAACGCCTTATCAGAATATATTGTGGATAAATAACTTTGCCGTTGCATTAATAGGTGGCGCAGCTCTTGATCTGAATGCTTGTCCACCAAAACCATTTAAATGGGTGACAGACATGTCATGGCTTAATTTGGTTCAACTGTCTGGTTTAAGACAATTCACTAATATACTAAATCAGGTATCGAATAATGAGAAAGGATGGAAAAATTGGTAAGTAATAGTAGTGATTAGTCTTTGCAACGATAGTAAGGGCTATCAAACGCTTGAAATTTGTAGTATATTTGTAGCTGCAAAAAATTAAAATACGATATTTTTTCTTAAATGACACTTCTGGTAGGATAGCAATTAGTGTACTGGAATTTCTAAATTTAAGGTTTTAGTATGAGACTTTTTTGTAAGCATGTAATTAATTTATGTATAAGTTTTTTGGATCTTTTTACACTAATTATTTTGTTCATGATCTGATTTCGAATTCGTACGATATATTAATATGACGTTACTTAAGTACAACAAATCTTAAAATAAAATTGTAATGTTTACCTGCAGCATTCAACGTGTTTTAATTAATAATACATTTAGAACATACAACTATAGAATATTATCTTTTAAGGCGGTGACTTTGTTGGCGGGTTTCTTTGCCCCTTGATATCTAGGTGGATGTTAAATCAGTACTTTTCCAACGAGTCCGCAAAATCTACCTGATGGACGAAATGTGGCCCTCGGTAAATTGAATGTAAAGCGTCAACTAACCTGGAGGATGTGGCGAGTGCAGCTCACCGAAAGCGGGGGTCCTGAGCGAGTGATTAGTGACCTTCGTGAAGTCGGCGGAACTAAGTGACGTTTTCTGCCCTAAATAATGTGAGGGGAGGCAGAAAGCCCCCTCGATTTTGCCTCCCAGAGAGCGCGGTATGATGGGATATGGAGAATTGATTACAGGAGCCACAGTCTTCGTTAATATGCACATATTTTCACCTTGAGGTTTTTAAAATCCGTCATATACCTGTCGCACTACCCTTGTGTCCTATGCCTAGGAAACATATTTTTAGGATATATTTACATTTATTTGCTTGAAGGTTTGATAAGGAAGCACCCGAAGACGAACCTTTACCAGATGGCTATCATACTTTAGATGTCTTTAGGAAATTATTAGTCGTTCGTTCGTGGTGCCCTGATCGGACATTGGCACAAAGTTTGTGAGTTAATAATATAAATTAATATTCGTCTTAATACCCTTAAATGTTAAACTTACATAAATCCAAAATAAATCATTTTTCAGAAAATACGTTGTATCATCAATGGGTGCTAGATTTTCTGAGGCTGTAATTGTTAATTATGAGGTATATTTATTTCTAATTAATTAATATTATATTTCCGTATTCCGAGCAAATTAAGAAAAAAAACAGGCAAACAGTATAAGAGTATTTTCCGTTTTGTAGCAAATGGTATTGGAGTCGCGTCCATTAGTGCCATTAATTGGTTTCTTAGCAATGGGTTCCGATCCAACGCCGTCCATTGAAACGACTGCGAAGCGATTAGAGTGCATATGCTCATCCATATCAATGGGACAAGGACAAGAAGTGCACGCAAGGAAGTTGATTGATCGTGCTCTTAAAGAGGTGATAAAACTTATCAAAGATTGATGAGATTCCAATTACTTTCAAACTAGGGTTGATAATTTTATACATGGTTAAATTACAGGGCTTGTGGGTACTACTACAAAACTGTCATTTGGGATTAGAATACATGGTGGAAATAATGGAGCAATTTGCCGAATTAGAAAAAGACCCCGAACAAGTTCATGAGACTTTTAGGTATATTTAAATTTTTTTGCTATATTTTTACATAAAAATAAACCACTGCTTTTAATTTAATTTGTTTCTAGATTATGGATAACGACAGAAGTTCATGACATGTTTCCTATCACATTGTTGCAAATGTCTATAAAATATACGTGTGAACCACCTTCAGGTGTGTTATTTACTATAATACATGTTCCGGTAATTTCTTAAAATTTTTATTATAGTTTCCTTATTTATTTAAATTGTTTTTATTTTAGGTATAAAAGCAGGATTGATGAGAACATATGATTCCATGAGTCAAGATTTTCTCGACTACAGCGACAGTCCGTTCTACCTGCCCCTCATCTACACCATATCTTTCTTGCACACCGTTGTTCAGGAGAGGCGAAAGTTTGGTCCGCTCGGCTGGAATATTCCTTATGAGTTTAATTCCGCCGACTGGTTGGCATCTTGTATGTTTGTGCAAAATCATTTGGAAGGTCTTGAACAAGGACAGTCAATCAGTTGGACAACTGTGCGGTAATAAAGTTTCTTTATGCACCCCTTAGCCTACTAACTCTCTTAGTCTTTCACCCACCGATATGGGAACATTGTCAAACCATGTAATTCTTAGCTACACAATATTTCATTACTTTTAATATTGATTTTTCTATCTTTTACTAATGTGTATTCTCTAGTTTTACCTCTAGTCTTATATTAATCACGTATTTAGCGTCTTTTACCTATGAGGACCGGATTTAGTAATTTACCTTATATTTTTGTTCTCTGTTAGTTTTCTCTAAATCAATATTCTTGTCTAGATATATGGTATCAGCGGTACAATACGGTGGCCGAGTAACCGACGACTATGACACCCGTTTGCTCGTAACATTCTGCCGGGTATGGTTCTCGGATCAATTGTTTTCGGAAGATTTTCAGTTTTACAAAAGCTATGGTATCATGAAGTTCAAGAATATACCAGAATATTTAGAGGAGATTGATAAAATGAAAACTGTTGATCCACCTCAGGCGTATGGATTGCATACGAATGCAGATATTACGTAAGTCATGTTTTTTAAAGCCCACATCTTTTTGGATATATTTATTAATTTTTAGGCCAAAATAATATGTATAATTATTATTTATAGCAGTTTCATTGTATATTTAAACGACATCATGGATAATAAATATCTATTACAATCTATTTTTGTTAATTATTTAATATTTTAAATATTTTAGTTACCAGCGTAATAAAACTCAAGAACTATTAGATACAATTTTGTCAATACAACCTAAAGAATCCAGTTCGGGCGGTGGAGAGACACGTGAAGCATCTGTTTATAGGCAATCCAAGGAAATGCTGGAGAAAGTACCGCCTAATTTCGATCCACACGAAGTGAAAGAGAGGCAAGTCTGAAATTTCAATTCTGTTGATATAATCTTCAGAAATTTATCGATTTTTCTTTAATTAGCTTATTTAATACTAGTTTAAGCATTTGTGGTTTTTTGATAATTAAAAGGCAACCTTGGTCATTAACACAAACATTATCTTTTTCGGCATAAAAACTATTGCTTCATATAATAAAAGACCCCAGTCACAACTAAGAATACGCAATCACTGAAGACAGAAAAAAAAGGATATCTAATTCTTTTCTTAATTATTCTTATAAATTCGATAATGCCGTTTTTAGATTGAGATATTACGGAATGCTTAATTCAATGGTGATTTTCTTGCGTCAAGAAATCGATCGTATGCAGAAAGTCATTGGATTGGTTCGTTCAACGCTGAAGGATTTGCTCCTTGCTATTGATGGTACCATAATCATGAATGAGGTGAGTTTATTTTAATATCACATTATTCAATTATATCGGTTTAAAATTCATAACATAATTGATATCGTGTAATACTGGACTTTTCCAAATAGATTTCAACAAATATAAGACCCATTATAAATTATTTACTATTATTTTATTATTGACTTGCTGTTGATTACTTTACTGTTGTAAATGTTAAATTTACAATTAATATATAGTTATTAATTTTCATAGGTTTAAAGGGCATTTTAATTTAGCAGTTTCAAAATAAGAAGAAATATTTCATATGACTATTATATTTGTACAAGTATTCAGTTAGCTTCTATTTTAAGAGGTATACGAAAAAAATATCTAATTGGTTTTAAATTATCTTAACAGTCTCTCCGGGATTCATTAGACAATATCTACGATGCCAAAGTGCCTAATATTTGGCTAAAAAGTTCTTGGTCGTCCTCTACACTCGGTTTTTGGTTCACCGAGTTTTTGGAAAGAAATATACAGTTTTCTAGTTGGTGCTTTCAGGCTAGGCCTTTTTCGTTTTGGATGACTGGCTTTTTTAATCCTCAAGGTAAACGAATATGGAACTTGTAGTTGAATTAAGGAATATAATTAATCAAATATAACTTTTTACTTAAGCAAACCTAGTATTCATAAACTATTTCATGGTGGACAACGTTTACTTTATAGAAAATGCGAATTATAAAGTATTTGTGGGGCATATATATTTATTTCATTTCGCACAGGTAATGTAACAATTGACAAATATGTATTTATTATTTTTTTTAATTAAAAATATAGTACTTGAAATAAGTTCAGCTAACTATTCTGAACCAGGAATTTAAGTAATAACTTTATACCTGGTATATTTTTAAAAACGATTGATATCGTACAGTAAAATATTTACATATATGTATAAAATGAAATATAGCATTATTAGATAAATCCCTATTTATAAACACTCTTAAAAATTAAAAATAAACTGTTTGTAAAGCAAAAACTATCGAGAAGAAGTGGCAAGAAACTGTTGGTTACTTTTTCAACTTTTTAGTCTATAAATGATGAGCGTTTATCAAATAAATTGTGAAAATATTATAAACAATGGTAGATGATGTTTATTAAATTATAGGGTTTTTGACGGCTATGCGTCAAGAAGTGACGAGAGCTCATAAAGGCTGGGCCTTGGACATGGTCTCCTTGCATAACGATGTTACGAAATTCACTTATGAGGAGATTAAAGCTCCTCCGCCGGTATGATATAGCTTTTATTTTATAATACATACTTATTACGGTATCCCCTAAGATTTTATCAACTAATTTGTTTATAAATCCTCTAAATCTCATCGCATAAGAATAAAGTAAAGGTCTTGGGCTATAGTCACGCGATCAAAAGCGTCGGAATAAGTCGAAACGTGTTTTAATTTTAAATGTATATAGTATTTATTTATTTATTATAAAATTGTAGGTATGTGTATAACAAATCAATTGTATTTATTTTTTATTCGTATCTGAGTTTACAAATTATTTTCACTATTATAATATGTATTCTCTATAATAATACGTGTAATGAGTGACTATTTTAACCGTGAGCGAAATGTATAGCATAGCATATGGAACTAATTTCGCCTATTCGGTTCGGGAAGCAGAATCAAACTGAATAACAGTAATTAGTTCTAACAAGACTGTTTTGTATGGAGCTTATCGAACTAAGTTGAGTTAGTCCCTTTCTCTGATATAATATGTGAGAGACTGTAGGCCGTGCAGATTGCTCTTCTTGTTTTGTTTCTTTCATCGATCGCCATTTACCTAATCGGATCCTAATAGATTTAAAGTGGGTTCGTTAATGCTAATCAATTTTTTTTAAAGAATAATCTTTCGCAAAAATAATGTATTTTAATATATTTCTTCATGGATTACAATAATTATTTTAGGAAGGTGTATTCGTTCATGGCGTTTTCTTGGATGGAGCTGGATGGGATCGTCGAAACTTACGACTCTGTGAGTCCACTTTGAAAGTGCTATACACGCCTCTGCCTGTGATACACGTATATGCAATCAATTCGACTGCCCCCAAGGATCCTAAGCTATATCAAGTAAGTTATTTCTTACTTGTTGTCTAGGTTCTGCCTAAACATTTTATTCTTATTAGAGAGAAGTAAATTTATTTCATAACAAAATAATATAAAAAATAAATTTATTAAACTTATTTTACAAGTCAATTTTTTTATTTTATATGTTTTTGAAATTGATATGATTAGCAACTTTGTTTTAAATTTATTAAGTAAAAAAGTGTTATAATTTCAATTAAATACATGTTTTGTGTTGATATAGATATGAAATTCGGTAATCACAATGTGTTCAACTATAAAAACATAAAAATATTACTTATTCAAATAATTGTTTTTTTTATATTACTATACTTCACGTCACATCACTGCTGGATGAGTAGTTTGAATGTTAGATAAAGAAATAGAATATAAACCGGGAGGAACTTTCAATATATTAGAAATATATTTGGTTATTGTGGGGATGTGATTGGAACCACTTTAAAATAAACTTTGAAAACTATATGACCAACCAAGTTTTTTTGCTTTATACATATTACTATTATACGGGCAATCTCGAGTCACCACGTTAACTATATCAACTAATATATATTATTGAAATACGACATTATTAATGCAAAAATTATCCTGTATTACGTAATTATAACTAACTTCTTCGTAATTATTCTATAATAACAAGATATCGTCCCGTTAAATCCCTTTCGGGGTGAGCAGATTTACATTAGTGGCTCTATCCAGTTTCCGCTTGTATGTCGTGTCCAAACGTGACCAGTATTGCAGCTGATCGCCGTTCTCAGGGCACTTGCACATGACATTTATATTCGATACCAAGTGGGGTTCACTACGGTCGTATTCTAAATAAATGTTAAAATTAGTATAAAGTTGTGTCTCAATTGATATGAATTCGCTTATTTCAGTGTCCTGTCTACAAGAAGCCAGTACGCACCGGATTGACATTTATTACGCCACTCTGGTTGCCAACTATAAAAAATCCTGATCATTGGATACTGAGAGGTGTGGCTATCCTTTGCGATATAAAATAAAGGGTTTTCTTTTTTAAGACAGAGCCCGGTGATCATATGTTTTCTCTGTCTGTTTTTCTCAGCATATTTAATTATAATTAAATATAATTTATTTCTATTTAATTTTATACAATTTTGTTGTTTTTTAGTAATTGCGCATTACTATATTATGAACTACATAATTATTTATTTTAGATATTTAGTTTCTAGTCAGTTTTACCGAAATATATTGTATTGAAATGTGCGTGTTTTTTTGTATAAAGACAATTTTTGTTAACACAGCTATAACACACATATACAGGCTGATTTTATAGGCGAGGAAGATATTCAAGGAGGATATTCAGCATTCGATTCTAATTACAAACATATAGAAATAGTGATATCTTAATATTTCCATTCAAACAAGGTAATTTATAGTCACCATATTAAGGGACAATTACACACATGATAGAATAAATAACAATTAATTATTAAGTGGGTATTTTGTCTCTCCTAAGCTAGGATAAAGTACGAAAGGGTAACGAGTGAATTACCTGTTTACCTAAAATTACGTAAAAGGAATTTTACCTACATGCCATTCAATCGTGCCCCACACGCGCTGCGGTGTCCAAACTTTTTACGGATCAATTCTCATTTGTTCATTAATGTTTCTTTATGATTTGTTAGGGAATACTGTTATTTACATTTTTATTAGTTATAAGAATGTACAAATTATTGTATTGTGAAAAATCTCCCTCGTCTATTAAATCACACTGTATAAATTTAACTGGTTATTAATTTAGATGGATATCACGAGGTTTATTAATGATACAGCAACTGTATGTATGGAAAGGTAAAAATAAGAGTACAAAAATATGTTTTAATCAGGGAAAAAAATCAGAGGTATTGCCATTTATTAATTAATATTTACAATGATATAACACTACAATACTGTAGATAATTGATGATTGAATCAAATTTAAACTCGGTCGGTTATGGATGGTTTCGTTTTTATTAATTCATTGACAACAAGTTCTTAACATTATTTATGCTCAAATGAAATAAATGAGCAAAAAATTATACAAAATAATCTAAAAGCTTTAACAATATCATTGGACGGAGCATATTCGCTGATATTTTACTATTGTCATCACAAAAATGGAAGCATATTTCAAATAATACCTTAAAAAGCTGTATCTTCTCATTCAAATAGATTCACTTTTACAGCAATATTACCCGATATATATAACTATATTTTATGGGAGAAATAGCTTTCCCGTAAAGTAATAAAACTTTGGTTGTAACGAAGGTACTCATTATGAAATAGAAATTATCAGTCTAAACAAATTCCATTGTGAAACGCATGAAGTTTGCGATGATATAAACATACTATAACTACACGAAATAACGAGATCTAGCGTTCCTAATGAAATATTAACAATAATCGTCATTGCGTAACGATGAGTATATGTTAAGCTAGGTGGTACCTATGTCTACTACGTACAGTCTTATATTAATTAACATCAATGTAACATATGTATAGTATATGTAGTCATGCTAACACTTGTATGAATTTTACATAATATACCTTCAGTCGATAATTCATTTACTGTAGACATAAATATTACATTAAAAGGCTTGAATATATTTAGCGAGCTATTATTACCCTCCGTAGTGCAATTAAGTATACGAGTACTATGCGTATTTATATCTTAAAAATAATTAGTATCTATATGAATGCGGATGATATCTTAAAACAAAGTTCTACAACATCAATATAAAATATAGTCTATATTATCAAACTTATAATTATTTGTTTCAATCCAACATATTGAAACAAGTGGTAATTTAGCATCTAATAAACTTGCCTTTGGCTAAAATGAATATATTGAATTATTGCACAATATAATATCGTTGCCTCTTTGGAGTACAGGGTTTCGTTGTGGAAAGATTCATTCCCTTTTAATTTCATTTCGAAAATTGCCCAGAGGTTCCACGGATCTTGACCTAGGTGCTCTGTAAAAACAAATCAGTAGTGTGTTTATATTAAAATTTTAATTTAAAAAAAAAATTACTATATATATGTGAACAGTTTTACCTTCTTCTTGAAAGCGTCAATTCGATTTTTCCTTCTTTTACTTGTTTGAAAAGTGATATGGCCCCAGCGTGGCTTAAGCCACGTGTTGGCACATGATTCACAGACAAGATCTCGTCGCCTAAAAAATTGATAGTATTGTTTATCTAAAAATAGTAAAAATGGGTGCTTATATTTTTTCCGTATAAACATACCTTCGAAAATAGTGCCCTTGTCGGCTGCTTGCCCGTTTGGAAATACAGTTTTAACAAATATGCCCATCTGCCCTTTTGGAGAATCAGTTCCTCCAACTATACTGAAACCTAGACTTTTGTGTCCAGGACCTTTCCAGAAATCTGCTTTGTGTAGTGAACAATGCAAGTAATGTCCTCCGTGCTGATTTTCATTTTGAAGTGGTGGGTTCAAATCTTGCTGTGGTAAATTACTTGAAGTATTCCTTTGTGAGCCTACTCTGCTAAAGAACCTACTTCGGCTACTGTTTCTTAGTTGTTCTGGTATGCTTTCGAAAGACCTATTTTGATAAAGCCTTGTTACATGTTTAACGTAATGTGAATGATGTTCTTTCGTGTCGTTTGCTGTATTATCATTACATGGCCTGTACTGCTCTACTATGGGAAGCGGTCTGGTGCTATGAATCGTTATTGGCCTGTAATTATTATTAACTTGAATAGGCCGAGGAGTTGGAGATGATCTTACAGATATTTCTATATTAGTAACATTTTGTAGAGACGCTGAGGATTGTGAATAACTGTTCCGTTCTAGTAATTTCTCATCGTCACTTTTTTGATTAAAGTGTGATTGAGTGTTATTACTTTGGGAATCTACTTCGTATTTATTACCTATGTTTCGTCTATGGGCACTGTTTGATTGAAACATGTTTGAATTATGTAAATATGTATTATTGGTATTGTTTGAGTTGTGTTTAATAAAGTGATCATGTGAAGGAAAATGCGTTTCAATTGTAATTTGATTTGACGGTAATGGTTTATGTATTGTTTGAGATATAATATCTGGTGGATTATAAGACGTAGGGGTTATTTGGCCTTGACTGTGATTGTTTATCATTTTGCTTAAAGTAAAAGGTGTTATTTCATCATGAGCCATTATAAGATCGACTTGATATCTTTGAAATAATGTCCCATCTTCGAATGTCGCTTCAGTTGAACAAGAATTAACTATGTGTTGAACCTCTTTTAGTGAGGATAAGCCTCTCAGTACTCTACCATTTACATTGACAATTTCGTCTCCTATTCGAAGCCTTCCATCTCTATGTGCAATTCCTTCGAAGTCTAATTTGACAACAATGTAACGGATTTCATAATTTGAACCACTATTATTTAGATCCACTTTATGTTGTGCTAGATATACACCCAAGCTTTCATCCAATCTAGACTTCAACAATCTAATTTTTCGGAATCGTCTGGTACATGGACCTCTTCCAATTATATCTGTTTCAGATCCGATATTTGATTTCAATCCAGGTTCTGTATTATTGAAATTATGCGGAGAAGTGTCTTCAACTGGTATTAATTGAGAATGTAAAAACTTTATTTTTCTTGTCTGTACTCGTTCATCTAAAGTGATAGTTTTGTATACATAAGGTGGCTTTTTATTATTGATAGTTTTTTTTGGAAGTGGCGGAGGTTTACTATCATTGTGATCTAAAATAGGATTGTGATGCACGTTTGAATATTTTTTTTCGTCTATTCGTTCTGTCTCATTTTGATATGGAATACATTTATCCACGGGGAAAAGAGCACATGGTGTGGAACTTCTTCTTACTGGAACTTGAACTCTATTGATATTTATTTTATGATTAAAACTAAATTGCCTTGTAAACGTATTGTGAGTTGTATCAAAACTTGCATCGATATGTTCTTTTTTCATAGATCCGCTAGACAAATGACTTAGGTATCCAGGAGGTGAATGATTACTATGTTCATCTGTTGGTCTACTGTCACTGTCATATCCAGATTCATTTGAACTAACGTAGTTGCTAAGCCGATGTGCTTGAATTTCACCGACCTCGGGTCCATGTTGAATGCTCTGAGTGGATGAAGTTAGTTCGGTATTCAAATCTCTAATTGAGCCAAGCATTGAACCATATTCATAAACCGGTAAACTATTTCTATTTCTTGGAACTAGCATGGGGTCGTAATCGAGAGGTGCTCTTTGCGAAATCATGGAAGACCTACGAGGCACGTCTTCTAAACGATCTACAGAGTGGATTGAACTATCAATTTCATTGATACTTCTCATAGAACTCCTTGTGAAATTGTAATCTTTTCTATTGCTATTAAAAATAAAATTATCTTCATTAACAGATATACTATCGTTACTTTGATATCGCTCTTCCGATCGGGTGTTCGAAAAATAATATTTTTCTTTTCGAAGTTTCGGTGATTTTCGATCTATTCTATCAGAAAAACTTTGCCTGACAGAGCTCGCTCTCTGTTGTGATGCCATACTGTTTTCTTCAGGTAATACAGATAACTTGGACCTTAGAAAAGCGTACGGAAAATTAGGTTTTTTACATGCGCCATTACTAGTCTGTGAATCATTTAAGTTAGAAATATTATCGCAACTAATAGCTTTAGTTGAGGAAGCAACTAAATTTTCCTCAGTTAATGCGTTTTTATTTTTTGACAAAGAATTTTTTGCTTCGTTATCGGCGTTTTGTAAGTCGATATCGTCTGATGGGTCATCAGCTTTAACATATGTCGATAAATGTGACGTAGAACAGCTTCTATATAAAGGCGGCCCGTTACTAGTTGTATAGCTTTCAGGTGTTTTATGAATATTGTGTGACTGAGACTTTGATGAATTTAACATTCCTGTTGAACCCATTCTATGAAAGAACGATTTAAATGGACTTGGAGATCTTTCTCTAGAACCGCTTCTGACTGAATCCGTGTCATTGTCCTTTTGCAATGAAGTAGAATCTGAACTACTTCTGCCTATTTTCCAATTTTGTTTTTTCTTATATTGCCCTGTGATTATTGAAGAACATTCCTCTTTTACTTCTTCGTTTAGAGGTGTTTCTTGGGATATTTCTTTAGACTCAGATTTCTTTAGCATTTCAAGTTTTCTCCCCATACGACGGCCCCATGTGGCAAAAACTGAAATAGAACATAATACTTACTAAAATTTTTACAATATTATTATTTTATGTATAAAACATGATCGAATAAGTAAGTACCCCTTTTCATCTCCTTAGCGTCATCTTCCATGACCATGGCTGGTAGCGCAGTTACGAGCGCGAATTCGTGGAGCGGAGCGCCGGCGGCGTCGGCGGCGGCGCCGTCTCGGCGCGGAGACGGCCCCGTGACGGCTCCCGGTCCGGTCACTTCTCTGCGCTTCGATCCGCGGAAGAGGCGCATGATGACCGATCACGCAACCATAGCGCAACACCGGACGTGCCTTTAGCTCTGAAAATAGACGAAAACCACGTTACTCAATTTGGACTGCTAAATAAGAGAGATTTTAAAAAGTTAAACTGTTCTCTTTCGTTTCAAACAAATATAATAAACACTTTTTCGAATAGTCTTGATGACTGTAATTAAAATTCACTTAAATTATCTTTTAAGTAATTCTAAAGTATAGCATATAGCAAGATAAGAAAACATTTTTTTAGAAATAATTTTAATAAAAAAATACAAAACCTAACAATCGGCCATATTAGATTGAGCGCCTATTCAAAAATCAAACGCCACGTTTTCCGGACATAATTATCAAACACTACAGCTAGTGTTTGATTTGTGTTTGATTTTGCCGGGACAGCTCCCGGCAGACCTTGTTCTGCCCTATTTCTCTAAAACAAAGTCACATTGCTTCCCCGTCAGATTTTATTCTGCCATAACCTATTGGCCTGTCGGCTGTTTTTTGAAAATTGTTTGAAGGAACCTGACCTTAATGCTATATGTATAAAAATTGACAAATACTGACATTAATATTTATACGTCACTCGATGGTTTTTCCTTCCCAGAACCCGTCCACTGATATTTAAACTTTATATAGTATGGTGTTAAAGTTCAAATTGACTTTTAAATATTATTACGAATTTTTTGTATGAGAATATAGAAAAGTGGTGTTTTTAGAGTTTTTCAGACAATTATTTTAATTTTTCTCTCCGTAATAACCTACCCCAGACTACAACAAACACAACAAAAAAGAAATCAGCCAAATCGGTTCAGCCGTTCTCGAGTTTCGCGCTTATACACATTTAACGATTCATTTTTATATTATAGAAGATGTATCGATACAAAGACATTCAAGTGTCAAATCTTTACAAAAGGGAGACGTCTTAGACATTTGCCATAACTACTCGCACTTTAGCATTTTGGTGTCAATTTAAAGATATTGTTTTTAAAACGTCAATTTTTCCTTTCAAAACTTTTATATTGCGCACAAATGAAATTTATTTTGTGTCAAGCAGGTGTGTAAAATAATCGTCGATTACATTTCCAAGATCAGTATCCATGGGAATTTAGTTATATTTAATCATGTATTACAAATAAATGCGGCAAGAGAATACAAGTATATTGCTTAATAAATGTTTAACTTCTAATGAATATGCATGTAGCTTATACAAAGTGTACTAATGTGTAAGGGTCGTAGTGATTGATGATAACGTTCTGAACGACTTTAACTTCGACGGCGTTTCTCGATGTGACTGATGTGGCAGCGATATGCTTCGCAGTGTCATAGTAAGAAAGTTTTGATATGTGGCAGTGTTAGTAAAATAGATTCACTCGTTTTTGCGTAAACTATAATAAACATTTTTTTAAATTAATATCATATGTTAAATACCTAAAAAAGGAAATAGACAATAAATTTAAAAAATCTCCAAAATTTAAGAGACATTATATATCTTAAATTCAAAATAGAAGGAGTAAATTGAATTACATTTTATGGTTAAAAATTTTATATTTGTTATCATTTAAATCTATAATTCATTGCGAAGTATTTTGTTTGTCGGATGTATGCGACGCTTCAATGAATCACAAATAGATCGATGTAATGGTTGTCGCACGGAATCGCTTGTCCTACGTAATAACTAGCTGTCACACAACCTGTTCCATATCATAAACCTCATTTATTTTTCACTTATAAGAACGCCACTATATGTACTTAATAGTCACATCTTCGTAAAACGTTTAATTTTAATAATCGTCTTATGCAGGAAACTGTAATGTATGAAACCAGATGAAACACGGGTATTAGGATTACAGAAAACTGTATTACTAATTGGCTAGCTGTAAATAAGTCAATTAAACTATTAGAGCCACTATTCAGTATCAGCGTATATTAAAGACGTGGTCTTCTTTTAAATTTCATTTTAAAAAACTGAATTACACTAGGCAAAGCTAACTTAAATATATTATCTCCTACTTTTCTATTTGTGCATTTCCTACTTGTGCATTTTTTTGTAAAATTCGTTTTAATTGGTGATTTCGGCTTCTATAAAAAGAAAATAAAAAATATGAGATAATGTGTGATGCACCGAGGAAGTGGCGATCTGCCGGACGGATGTATATACGTTTTATAGCGGCTTCATAAGCATAAAAGTTCACGTATGTCGCATCTTGGATACATTGGGTTTCATTTTGAAAGGTAGATTAAACAAGAAAGTCAAATGTGTTTAGTTTGATAAATAAGAATTAATTAACTAATAAATAAAGATACACATTAAATAAAACCAAGGTATTAAACTCCAGATCAATAAAATACAACCATTCCGGCATGTACAAATAATTTATGCGGGTGATAATAATTTATAGTACATATTTTATTTACCGCGAGGGAAATTAAGCTTTTTGTTGATTGTAAACTGCGTATCCTTGTTCATGTTGAAACAACAAAAAATAATGCATAACAAAAATATAATCTATTAGCTAATTGTAATAAAATCTATGAAAATTAAATATGTGCTCTCAATGTTAGCAACAACGTTTTAGATAAGTATTGCATTATAACATATTAGAAGAACATGATTTTTTTTTATTTATGGCTTTATTCCAAGGACAGGTCCTTTGTGACTTCGAACATGATATTTATAAGTCGATTGTTTAAATTTATTTACTTAATCCATTATTCAAATGAAATTACGCATTAGTGGTATATTGTTTTGGCTGAAAATGATTATTCCCACCGACTCTCATGTATATGCTATTTATAATCTAAGAAATATTTTATCAAATTGGATTTTAAGTGTACACATACATGTAAACTTTAGTTGTACAGTAGAAAATATAATCAGTAGTATAAAAGCAATTAATTTGTAAGTCATACAATCAGTTGATAAGGTGTCTTGTGTAATTAATATGTATGTATTACTGCGTGACTAGTAGTTTAACGTGCGTACCTTCTGTCTTGAATGTGGTCATACAACATTCCTATTTTATTTGCGCAAAGGATACTAAGACGAGTATTTTACTATTTAACGAATGACGCTTTACGTACATGAAGCAGTTACTGCCTAATATTATATAATTGATAAATCGATGCGCATTGCATTATATCGGCAGTTTTAAGTACAGCAACAACACACTCAGCTAGTCTTCGCATAATTTGAGTTATTTCCGTAAATACGTGTTTGGCTTGTCGGCATGGCCCAATCTCAAATAAGAACTTAAATACTTTACATTTAAAATTCTTAGCATGTATAGGCTACACCGTGAAAGGCTCCATTCTTGGGCCTAGTTTGTTTACGTGTTTAATAATTACATATGTATGTTTTTCTGAACGACGCCAGCGAATAACTCCGCATTTAGCTGTCTCCTGCGCAATTAAAGCGGCATCAGTTATTTGTTACAAGCGGAAGCTTTGAACATTACTCAGTAAAATATTTCATACGTGTAGGTTTTCTATTTACCTTGATTCTTGCTTTATTAAGGCCGTTAGGATTGTTCATAGATAAATTTAATGATCGAATTAATGTGCTTGCAAAGAAAACTTATGATATTGTCAAGTACTTATAACCGTTTTATATACAGATAATAGATTATAATGAACCAATATTTACCTAGTTTCACATTTAAATTGAGTATATATTCTGTTGAAATTACTATTAAATATTACAATACAAGAACGATAAAGGGACCTAAACAAAGTAAAATTTGATGAAAAATGCAACATATATGAAATAGACAACGTTACGACGTATTATTCTGAAAGCTTTTGTTAATGCCATACATTTTTTACTTTTACTAGCGTTATCTTTTATCGAATATTACTTTTTCTATTGCAGATCTGCTGAATTTCGCTTCAACATATGGGCTTGTCGTTTTATTTGTAAATTAACCTTTGAAAATGTTTTAACATTTAATTTCAATGCCATGAGTTACTGCCGTAATTTTCTTAGAAAGGATATGTATACTAAAAGCAGGTAATTTAAACTAGGAGTAGTGTTCACTTGCTTTGTTTGCAGCACTGGTACCTGCGATAGACGCATGAGCGCCGCGTTTGACGGACATTGACATCAGGCGAGTCGCAAGGCAGGTGAGCGTAAACTAATAGCAAACTCACGATAGCACTGATATGTTGCATGTTTTAGGATTAGAGCTCACATGATTACTATGTTAGCCATAATCTTTATTAGAACCATATATAGCCTGTTGCACCAACCAGAGATGGGCAAAATGTAATCTGATTAATGATTAACGATTACAAAGTGTAGTCGTAATTTTAATTTTCTTGCTCTGTAATCATGATTAAATCTATTTAAAACATTAAGGAATCATAAATGTGTATGCAATCTGTGATTCTGTAGTGTTTAAAACATAGATGAGCAAAATGCAGTCATGTTAATGGTAAAGAACGCAAAATGTAATCGTTAATCATTTTTATTAATCTGATTAAATTTTGTCCATCTATGACACCAACGCATTTTAAACATTAAATACTGTATTGATCATGAATGAAACATTGATTACGTTGCCAATACAAATAATTTAATTACATACATTTTAGGAGTTGTAAAGGCTACTACATAAATATATTGATACGTGATTGACTACGTGTAGTTGTTTAACATTTTTCAATGCCTAGGAGGTCCTAATTAGATATATAAAAATAAATATGCAATGCACCAGCAAAGTATCTGTCTGTACTCCTTGCCTAGTCGACTTAATAAATACACTCTTATCCGGTTAATTCACGGTTCATATCGTTACTAACGGGATTTGTAATATGAAATCCAGTCATAACTACTAATTTTATATGAATACGGTAAAGAGTTTAAATACAGCGCGATGACTCACCTCATACCAGTGCACATGGGGCAAACAGCTTTGCAGCTGCAGGCGTGGTCGCTGGGGACGCGATACTTAGCTGAAAAGTTATAATTTCTCTCTGTACTATGTCACGGCATTAAGGATAGAATAGATAAAGTTCAATGAAGTCATTAGCTCTGCATTTAGCTTCGTTGCAAATCAAAGCAACGTAATTTACGCTTAAGACGTTATGTAGCACTATTATACTACGTTTTTTGGAACTTTAAATAATTTTCTGTGGTAAAAGGAAAAATCATCAAGCTATATCCCTGTCGGGGTAAATAGAGATATTTACGGCAGTATTCACTTTACGCTTGTTTGTGTGCACCACAGCTGATCACCGTTCTCAGGCCCTTGTTGCATATGACATTATAAATATATTTTCAATATTTAAAAATCTAAAGTAAAACAAGCTATTTGGACAATGGATTGATGTTATGTCCAAAAACAATAAATGAAAACAAATAAAGAAGTAAACTTTACAACATTAATTCTATAATGAAATTAATAGATTCGTTATAATATTCTATTGAGTCATTCTTGTCGTTTTAGTTTATTGAGAAATATACTATAGTACTCGTACATGCTATTACAATAAATTTCGTTACATTTTTCGAGAAATTATTTTCTTCGACAGGACATTATGCTATTGGCCAGGAAAGGTCTTTATAATTTCACCAGGCGAGTTTCGAGATGGTGTTAGGTTTCACTTTTAAGTACATGAGCTATATAATTATTCAAATTTTATCAAATATATTTAAATATTTTCTTAATTGATCTTCTACTTGTACAAATGTATTTCAGTTTACGTTATGCCATATTTATTATATTAGGTCCTTACATATGAAATTGGCGTTTTGTATGGGAGGAACAAAAAGTCGAATATTTTTTAATATAATATATTTAATTAATCAAAGTATTAACCATTATTTTCTATGCACTTTTGCCATCTCATAGGTAGTTCATTGATCCCTTTACTAAAAAAACCAGTCGGACGGGAGTCAATAAAATCTTTGAAGGCGATTTGGACTGCCCCATCGGAGTTGAATTTTTTCCCTTGCAAGAAGTTATCCAAATTTCGAAAAAAATGGTAATCTGTTGGAGCAAGGTCCGGGGAGTACGGAGGATGTCTTAGACTTTCCAATTGAAGCTCTTCTAATTTAGTAGCCGTCTGTTGCGCAGTGTGTGGTCTAGCGTTGTCGTGAAGCAGCAGTGGCGTGGAGCGATTGACCAGCCTAGGTTGTTTAGCCGCTAGCTTTTCCATCATGGTTTGCAATTGCTGACAATAGACATCAGCCGTAATAGTCTGGCCAGATTTGAGAAAACTGTAATGAACAATACCGGCACTAGTCCACCAAACGCTTACAAGTAACTTTTTTGGGGTTAATTTTCGCTTGGGGCAGGATTTGGCTGGCTGGCCAGGATCCAACCATTGCGCTGAGCGCTTCCGATTATCGTAAAGAACCCATTTTTCATCACAGGTAATGATTCGGTTTAAAATACCTTCATTATTGTGCCGGTTTAGTAATGTAACGCAGCAGTCGACGCGCGTTTGCCGGTTTGCTTCAGTCAATTCGTGAGGTACCCACCTTTCAAGCTTTTTAATCTTCCCAATTTGATTCAAGTGAATTAAAACAGTTTTATCACTAACATCGCAGCCTGCAGCTAACTCGGACGTGGTTTGCGATGGATCCGCTTCCACAATAGCCTTCAACTCTTCATTATCAACTTGAGTCTCAGGCCGTCCACGGGGCTTGTTCTGCAGGTCGAAATTTCCAGAACGAAAACGTTGGAACCAAAAACGAACTGTGTTTTCTTTTGCAACACGACCGCCATACACATCATTCACCCTTCGAGTTGTTTCCGCAGCACTAGTGCCACGGCGGAACTCGTACTCGTAAATAATGCGATATTTTAAGTTTTCCATTTTGTAAAATGAGTGACGCAAACAGAAAAAAACAGAAGAAAAAAACAAATGAATGACGATCATCGAAGCACAAATACATGAGTCTATAGCTGTACAAATTTGAATTTGGAATTCCTTACCAAAGAGGAGAAATTTGTGATTAAAGTGGCCAGTACGAAAAACGCCAATTTCATATGTAAGGACCTAATATTAACACAAAAGTACCAATTCACCATTGTAAAGTAATATTTAAAAAAATAACATTGGTTATTATTGCTATTTAAAATAAAATTACAAATACTTTTAAAATGTTGGCGGTGTCTTAGGATCGGAAACATAAAAATTCCATCACGCAGAGAATGTTTTATCGCCATCTATTGCAGGACAATAGGGCGGCGTTGAAGAAAAGGCTAATAGCAATCTATAGAGTGAGTTTGAAGTCTGGTTCCACCATGACATGCAAATACAAATCCATGGATTGAAAGCGTGACTCAAAAATTCGTCACATTATGTTTTTCCGTTAACTGTCTGTTAAATTTTGTTGCCTCATTTTGACCACATTATCTTAAATCTCCCATATTTTGTCCTAAAAATTTAGACAAGTGTTCGAAACGGTTGAAAGCGTTCACCAGTGATATTTCACATCAATATTTACTAATTTGTGCATATTCACCCCCTCTCTGTACAAAAACAGTTCTACCTACTTTTAATATTAAATTGAACGTTAGGCTTAATAGACCATTTTTCTAAATATATATCCTTGATATAAGATGTTAAGATAATAAAATATATCGAGGGGTGATAGGTTATTTGCTTTAAGTAACATTTTTTTGGCGATATTTTGTAATCAGCGAATTTTACCGATTCCGAAAATATATATATTTTTATATCACCTTGAAATAAATTGAATTTATCATTTCATAGCAAATATTTCGTCAACAGAATAGTTTTTTTTTGTCTGAAATGCAATTTATTGTTTATTTAAAGAATGAATAGAACATTTATTTCCTAAATTGTTTTTTAACCAGTACATAAAATAGAAAGTAGGCTCAAAGTACCTATTCATTTTCCGTTTCTAATAATTTATATTCAGATTGATATGTAGCTTTGCCCAGCGACCTCCTCGAGAATAGAAACCCACTGGACATGATTTATTACGCGTGTGGGTTTTCATTTTTGTTCATTTATTTTTTAACAAATTTATGTGGGTTGTGCCAATATGTGTAATCCGAACTTGAGTTTAAACGAGAATTAATACTATTAAAATACTTACTTGAAGTAACTATTAGCTTATAATTTTTCATTTTAACTTTTGTTTACATGAACGTATGAATGTCTTCAGAAATATTTCCACACGATAGTGATAGGTAAATTTGTGACTAATAACTAAAATGCCACATATATATCCTTCCTACAAACTATTGTTTTATATAGACAAAGCTTAAGAAGTAAGTTTAGTATCTTCATCTCCGAACCCTGTCATAGGAACAATATTTAAATAAAAAATGTTTTTGACTGACTGACAAATGACTTTTAAAAGATGAAAGTTTGGTGACTCCTTTTATAATACTATATCACACTAAAAATATATTTAAGAATGAACAAATTGTCGACCATCTGTTGCGTCTTCCAAACGTGGAATATCTTTGAATTTCATGCAGGGTTGAAATAATACAAATTTTATGCCACAATACAACAATTTGTTGCATTTACAATTACGTCGTCGATTTATACCAGCGTGGGCGGGCGGGACGTCGGTTACAGTATCCGTGGGCGGAAGCCCTCATTGAAGAGAAATATCCCTCGGAACCCTAAACACCGAAATGTTACTTTAAGGTATATAATAAAACAAGGCTGTGGAAACATTACCGTGCCGATGCCGCTGTTAAATGAAACGAATATAATATCGCAATAGTATTATCTATTCTTTGCATTCTATATTAGTGTTGCATTATTAACAAAGTTTCAGTTTATAACTGTATCCATGTAATTCTAATATACGACGATTTTATCGTCAAGATTATAATTGAATCAATATTAGATCATTTTCATGTGTTATATAAAGTCAGCGCCTTTAGAAAGGCATGTGAGTATACATATACAGGGTGAATTTATAGAGGAGGGAGATATATCAGGACACAATAATATGTACCTTCTTGCGATTAATAGAAATGTAAATAAAATATATTCTCTAACAAATCATTAAAAACATTTATTAACAAATAAGAATTGATCCGTATAAAGTGTGGATACCGTTGCGCGTGTGTTGCACGATTCATTGGTAAGTAGATAAAGTTCCATTTACGTAATTTTAGGTAAATAGGTCGCTCGCTTTCCTTTCGCCTTGTATCTTGGCTTAGGACAGGCAAAATACCTACTTAATAATTAGTTGTAATTCATTCATTCATATGTGTAAATGTTTCTAAATATGTTGACCATAATTTGCTTTGTTTTATTGGTAACATTTTTTTTTCTTAACCCGGGAGAAACCCGTTATGGGCCGTCAGGGGACAATGAGGGTCACTCCCCGGTGTGTCGGAGTCGCAGCGACTAAAACCCCCGGGGTGTTCCTTCTCCCGTTTGCCGGGGCCAAGGGCAAGGCTGTGCCAGCTTCCTCAGCACCCGGCGACGTCTGGCCTATTGATGGAAGGCCCCTGGACACCATTCCGCTCTCCTTCATTTTCTTTGAGCGGTGCGCGGGAAAACATAGCGCACCGCTCTCGCCTTGGAAATGTTAGGCGACGCACTCACTCAAGTGCGCCGCCCAGGCGTCAATCCGTTAGGGAGGGAAGTGCCTTGAGTAGGCTTCCCTCCTGCGTCCAGTACGGCGAGGGCGACGGAGGGGCGGAAAGGACAGGGAAGATGAAGCCTGCGTCTCTCGCTCACGCTCCGCCTCCTCTTTCCCTTAAAGGACCTTCTCTGTAAAAAGGAGGACCGCCTTCCATGACCTGTCGCTGTCGAGCATTGCCCGAATAAGTGTGGGCAGCGACAGGTCATTTCCTACCTGCTGCGCTAAGGCAGCCCTTTCCGGGGCCCAGGCTGGGCACTCATCAAACATGTATTATTGGTAACATTAAAATATCACTATTTTTACATATTTAGAACTAGAATCGAATGCTGAATATCCTCCTTGAATATCTCTCCCTCGTCTATAAAATTACATTGTATATGGTAAGTAGTTTTGTCTTAAGAATATGCATTATAGATTAGTAAATTACATAAATTACGCATTTTTAGAATACAAATTTTAACTGAAATAAATATTAAAACAGTGGCAAAAGTAAATAATAAAATATACTAGCATTTCATATAGTACTAAAATTATTTTATTTATACGATATAACCTAATTTTTGTCACAACTGTATTTAGACTCTACTTAAACCTTTATACAATTCAAAACTTGTTTTCTAATAAGACCGATTCAGCTATAAGACATTTACAGCTTGCAATAAAATGAACTCGATTTATTAATTCTCATAGAAGTGGACTGTAATCTTTTAACATTGAACGTATTTATGATTTTCAATGAACATAACCATGTATAATGACTCCCATTATTTTGTTGTAATGTGCTTTTCGTTCAGGGTCGTCAGCTTGGTGTGATTCATCTGTTATATTGTAAGTATAATTATCAATGAATCTTCCAATTCATATTCTTACTTGTGGAGGCTGTCTAGGTCAATAATTGAGAAACGATTTATTTTCTACCTACAGCGCTTTGAAGACTATACATTGAATAATATCTGATGATTAATTAATGTATAATTTACAATGTAACTATGTAATATCTAAACGTAAAGTTATACAATTTACACTAGGAATGGAATGAAGGAGGGCTGTACATGTAAATAGTTTTATCTCTTTCGTAATTTCTGATTTTTTTGTAATTATGGTTTTATTTATAACAGTTTAATAACTAGTAATTTTTAAAATCATCCCATGCCTTATTAACACATGAAATAAATCTTACACCTTCCAGAACTGATTTCTTTTTTTCTTGTACAAATATGTTTTATTTTTTTCAATGAGTACAATCTTAAAAGGGATATTAAAAACTATGATATTCTTTTGCAAATTTGCAATAGTTGATTGTGTACTCAGATAGGTAACTATTTTAGTCAGACACAAATATAATACATTCGTTTTTTTTTATAATGTTCTCATGAACACTAGGATTATCTTAAAAAAATAATAAAGCAAATATATTCTAGAATCCATGCATTATGAATAATGTAATTAACAGTTGAATGTTTAAATAGGGTTACTGATGTATCCATGGCGTTATGCATCGCAGTTACTAGCAGATAATTCTCGGCTATTTCCACGACGGCAATAATGAACATGCGATTTACTTTTACAAGCCAAGTAGATCGGATCACGATGCCTAGATTTATTTTCCGGAACTCGCACTTGTAATTTATTTTACGTGTGTTCCGAAGAATATATCAATTGAGTCCAGCCGTAATTTCTTTATTTTGTTTATGTTTTTTGGTCACGAGATGATCTGGATACGAAATATGAATTGTAGCACAGAAAATTGTATGGTCACTAGTGAAGTTTAAGTGTAGAAGGCCGAATTCAATGAAGAGAGCTGGAGGAGGCCCATGCCAATAAGCACGCCGGATTGCGTGCGTATTATAAGAAACAATATTGATATAATCAAAAATAATAAATAGCATGTAGTTCTGAATAGAAGGGCCTATTATATTACAGTGTAATTGAATCAGTACATGACAAAAAATATTATACAACACATATATGAATGGCAGTAAGAGCTGAAGCCAGCCGAGATTTATCTAAACAGATTAAAAAGAAAATTCCGATGCAGGTTAAGATCAGGAGTACGCGGCTCGGTGGGACTGCATGCAGGGATTAATTAATGGTAAGTGAAAGAAATTTGCAAATAAAAGAGAAGTGGCGTTTCAATAGAGAAACGACGCGATTAACATATGTATATGCAGATGATATGTACTTTTTGTGGTAAATGAATGTATGTAGTTTCCAAACAATTTGAAAACCAAAAATAATGTCCGGAAATATCACTAGTAGCAAAATAAGTTGTGTCCAATTACTATAAGAATGTATTGTTTCTAAATAATATTCACATTATGACATTTCTAGAGGTTCCTTAAACTTTTGGAGGTATTGTTTGAAAAATCATTTATAGATATTTCTTAATTTAATTTTTATGACGTTCAGTATCTTTTCTGCATTGTATATGTTTTTTTTAATATAGCGAGAAATAAACATTTGTAAAAGTTTACGTACGCTCTCTTCATAGAAACCAAGTCACACTTTCCTGTAAAATTTTTAGATATTTCTGTATTATGACTGATAGCTTGTATGTACACTCCAAATAGTCTAAAATAAATATTTTATCGATTATCTAGTCTAGATTACTTATTATTTATTTATTACTTAATATAATACTGCAAATACCAAGAAACCAACCGGATGAAGTAGTCGAAAATAACAAAGGATATAAGCCTTGACGAAGAAAATTACAGATAAATAAATGCAAAAAGTGTTTTCCTTGAACTAAAATACACTGTTGACCTTCACTGCGACGCCGAATGATAGAAAATGTGCATAATGCTCAGAACACATTTTTTGTACCATCAAATTAATGAATGTATGGTCGTAACGGAATCTAGTGATCTGAAACTGTTACTTTGTTACCTAAAAAGGCTTGCGTGTTGCCGCGATTGTAATAACTTGTTAGATTCAGTGAAAGCTGTCCTATTACTCAATACACGTAATAATTACAGAAAAAAGATTCTCGTTCAGCAAGTGCAGCTCACGAGTATCTTTCATTAGTAAAAATTTAAATTCCAATTAATACTTATCTCTGTTCTTTGAAACCTGTTCGCTTCCGGAGTTACGCCGAACCTGTCTGGCGCCCAATTTGTTATTTTATTTTTAAAAATGTTTAAGATATTACATGTATGCGTCCAGTTTCTTAGTGGGTTATTAAGAAAATAGATATGCCCTTCCTTAATCGAATTAATGAAACAATTTGTATTGTTTCTTTTTAATATATAAATATTTAATTCTAAATTTTAAAAATGTTACTTTGGCTTGGTTTAGAGGTTACTCAAAAATTATAATAGAAATTATATTATTTAATTAATATCAAAGTATATGATAAATCACCGTTTGTTCAGCTTCGAATTGGTACAACAATGTAATAAGCAGTAGATAACTATCTCTACAGCTAGTAATGATTTAAAATGAGTCGCTTTCGTTTTTGGACAACACTGTACTTACCATCAAGTGCACTCAACTACTATGTTGAGCCAGTGTAAAAAAAAATCATGCATTTAAGTTCTCATCGTCCGTTTCGTTGGATTTTACAAATATCAATTTGTGTCAATAACGCAGAAGTAATCAGTCCTGTTTTGTCGCTTATATTAATGAAGAAATATTGTATTTATTAATTTTTTACTAGACGTTATTGGTCCTTTAGTTATATAGCTATTGATATTCCGTATCCATAATGTTGTGACTGTAAGTTTAATAATCATATTCTTTTTTTTATTAAAAAAAGGACAATACGTTGATGGCCGGGATGGACTTTCACAACTAAACCAGGCGATGAATATATTCTGTTTTAATTCGAGGTATATCACGAGATTGTGAGACTATCAAAGTAATCTATAATTAACTTATTAAAACGCGATAAAAACGATTAAGAAAAGTTTATAAGTAGAAATATAGACATTTATAAGCGCTTATTACAACTCGATAATAAATTCTAGTACGGTTTAAATTGTGTTTCCTTGTTATTATTACTGAGAGTTTGTCCTAAATATAAGAACTAAATCATATATCGTAGTAATACTAAAATTCTCATATAGAGATAAGCTTTCTGTTGTGATAAACAATTGTACTTGCTATGTAAAACAGTACTAAAAGTAGACTTCGTGTCCTAATAAGGACGGATAAGGTTAAAATAACACATACAGATAAAATATTACTATTATTTGATGTTTAGGCCAGTCATATAAATTATAATTTTACACGAAAAAGATAAAAATCAATAAACAAAATAAAAATTGAAATAGTGTAATTCGTCGCAGGATAACATCAAATTCCCACACATTGTTACAACACTATGTCAGATAAAAATCTACGTTAGAAAAAATCACGATTAAAGTCACAGATTCACATTCATTTTAATGTTTTAGTACAGCAAACAGGCTGATGATACATTTGAATATAAGTCGCTATTTCCTTCAAAATATAACCAAAGCTACACAGTGGTAAAAGCTGCTGGACGTGCAAAAGCATCAGCTTTTGTATCAACGGAACTGTGGCAAACCGAAGCAATTCACTATAAGCTATAATGCTAATATGCAAAATTCAGTCATATTAATGGTATAAAACGTAAAGACTAATCGTAATCAATTTTATTATTCTGATTACATTTTACCTATCTATGCGTGTAATCTGTGCCTATGGGTCACTATGTGCGATATACTGGAATGAAACTACACGGTACGATGTAATATACCAAGTGGTCTGTTATTACTGCATAGTCCGATCTTACAATTAATCTACTAATGTTTCAAGGTTTTGGTTAAACACAGAACTGTTTTATAAGATTGCAATGCTCCATATTGCGAGCACATCTGTGACCTGAATGCCGTTGGTCCGTTTAGTTTATTTATCAAGATATATCCACTATAACTGAACATCTCATTTTGTACCATCAGATATCATAGCACTGTTATATATTGAAGATCTTACACAGATTACAAGTCATACAATCTATTAGAGCTAAAATTCAAACTTTCATACTATTTTTCTACATGACAATAATACTTTCCTTTAATATCTAATGCGCTTCATTGATTATTGTACCCGCGACTTTATATACGCTAGGAATATTGAACTAAATATCTCGCGTTTTGTGGAGAATTGATTATAGGAGCCGCAATCCTCGCTAAAGTGTAGTTGCAGCCACTTTGGAGTATTTTCCGATAAAATTCTGACACACCCCAATTGCGCTATGGTCTAAAGAACCTCCGTTTAAATAGGTAGTATTCGATATATATATATTTATAGTAAAGCAATGTTACGGAATAAGTACCGTTTTACTGGTTCCTACTGATGATTACAAGAGAGGTAAAAATGTACATAGTATATCTGTTTTTATGTTTTTCTGTTTTCATATATCGATTTTCATTAAACAAATTGTAAGCTATTAAAGTCATTGATTTTCCTAATGCATGATAATTCGTACCATTTAAATAAAGTTTTATTTTCAGTTTTACATGAGCTATTACATGACCTTTATCGCAAATTTTAAGTTTTGTAAGTATGGTACGAGTATAAAAGAAAAAGCTTGTATAAATCGAATCAGAAGTTTATATGTAATGATTCGAAAACAGAAAAAACATGTTATTTTTTGTTTAGATCCTTCTAAATAGTCGACCAAACTCAATTATTTTTTAATTATCTTTATTACACAATTATGTGCCGTTACTATCTTATAATATATTTTCGAGTTGTCATTACAAAATTAACTAGTTACTTAATTGCAAATAAGCATTAGGATGTACAATTAAAATAAACTATTATATATAAAAGGACATTACAAAACTTGGGGATTGATATGTATAAAGTCAATGTGCTTAAGAAATGTATTTAATTAAGTATATTTGTATTTTCATGTATAAAAAAGAAGCAAAACTGCTTATTTTTTTGCTGGTATATTTTAGCGGAGGCCCCGTTCCGAACCAGTGCTCGTTTAAAAATATAACATGTTACAATATTGGCAATTATTTGAAGTACCTATATATGGGATGGTTATCCCGGTGGGATCTCTCAGCCATACTTTTGGCTACTTGTGAAACTAATACTTATACAATTTTTCTTAGAAAAAGCTTATCCCCGAAGAAGTCGACTAAATGTTCTAACTTAATACTTAACTTAAAACTAAAAACGATACAAACTAAGAGTAGGACTGTGGTGTTTATCATATCCCACATTCATATCGCAGTGATTAGCGTTCCTATATGAGTATGTAATAAAACTTTTAGTCTAGATTGTCACATATACTAAGAAAGAGTAACTTTCTCTTTACGCAAATAAACTCAATTGGATATTTTTTGACGGATGAGTACTTTTAACAGAATTAAACTTTAGATCAAGTGAAGCTCTTCTGATTCGTGAACTTGGTTATTTCGATATTTTATACCCGTATTATCAATACGGATGCATTGCAAACAAGCACATACTGCACTCGAGATTACAATCTGAATAAAAATGACCAGTAATAATATTGAATTGGTTTCAATATCATAAATACATACGCAGACGAGTTATCAATGCAAATGAGAGCTTTTACTTATTTATATGTATTAAGATAACAAATCACAGTTGGAACCTGTTTTTAATTTAAGTTTTATTTTGTAGAACGTTTAAAGTCCCCAATGACAAAATTTGTTGTAAATAATTAGTGTCTATTTCACAATACTTCCAAGTTCTGACGATATAAAAATATGTGTTATTTACTGACCCTGTAGCATGTGAGCGTTGTTTCTAATGGTACAGTAAACACTCGTAAAATATAATCGCTGCCACAATCATCAACAGTAGTATACGACAGCTCACAATTATTATTACTACAGCCATAAAATATATACATTAGTAATACCTACTATAACGAAAAGTTTGTCTAGATATAGGCCAGATGCAGGATATAAGTTCATAGGCATAAGGATCGTAATATTTAGACTCGACAAATATTTGTGAATATAAATGCACAATCGTAAAAACATCTCCGAGCGTTCGAAAGGAGGCGGAGGTTACACCAAAGTAGCAGCTGTTTTTCTGGCCTGGCATACGTTTGAGGATCCTCTTTATTGGGTTTATATAAATACAAACAGAGTTCAAAAAGTTTATTTTATACCTGAGAGACAAATTTAGTAGGATATATCATTTGTAAATTTCGTCAAATCCGTCAATGCTGCCATGTTGTTAAGATGTGTTCGTTTAAACTGAGAGTAAGCTCTGTTTGTAGTATTGTCTTTTAAAATCTCTCGCAAGTGTACTAGATCAGGAAGAGTATGTAAGGTGCCGATATTAAGACAAAAAAAAATGAAATTATTTTAAACGTTAAAAATTGGTTTAGTGCATCAGCGAAAAAATTCAAAAAGGAAGAAATTTTAGTACCACGTGATACCTCGTTTGGATATCGAATGTTAAATTTTATAAATATAAGTGAGTATGTTGAATGTAAAACATTATATTATAGTATTGTAGCATTGAAATTTGAAACAGTCTCAATGGCGACTTGGATTTAAATTGTTATACTGTGTTGTAGTCGTTATCCTCGTAGTATAAACTGTTATATCTTTGTTAAATTCTTACATACATTACATGAGAGCACTGGGATTCTCACTTGGACCCAATATCCATGCTTATGTCAAAAAGAGGATGCAGAGCGCGTCACAATATCCGACTTAAGAACGCAAAAGAGCACACGCGAAGGAAGAATGTCTCGCAGGCAACAAAAGCTAGATATATTATATTAGAAACAAATGATATCACCGAGGGTTTATGTTATGGCCCTGAAATAGATAATTTGATGTAAGTAAAAATAAAATTAAGTGCCAGCGAATTTTGAAACTTTAAAATCATTTTTCTAAAAACGGTCTTTATCAAAGTCGGTGACCACAATTTCTCCAATATAGCTTGACTAATCGGTTTCAAATTTTCACACATTTTCTTAAACATATTCGCCAGATATTAATTAAAAACTTATTAATAAATCATTTGATAAATCATTTTACTATAAAATGTAACTCGTTTTATTTTAATTATCGTGGACATCTAAAAGTGAAATGAGGTCTGGAGTGTACAAATTAGGCGTAATAAGTAGTATGTGCTAAATATTGAATTTCTACTAAGACGGTATAAACTCAGACGTGAGTACAGAATTTATTTTCTATTATATTTTTTGTAGTAATCGCATTTTAGCACTTCATTATAAAATAGAACAATTCATTGATTATACCGTATAAGGTTACATTAGAATGTAGTGAAGTAAAATATTATTAAATTTTTTAACATTTGTGATTTACGAAAACAATATATCAAATACATATTGTTCGATTTTCAGAGACAACTTTAATAAATTTCTGTTGTTTCTTTTTTGTTATCAGCAATTATTAACAAAGTTTATTTTTAGTGCAGTAATAAAACGTGCTTTAAATTTATTATTACAAAATATATACCTATCATGTTCATCGATCCAGTACATTTTCCAACAGACGAGCTCACAGTCTCTGGATTTTAGAATAAGAAATGCCTTAGAAAAGACATAAATTATTTTGTAATAATAATATTACAAAATAATATATATAGTATTTATGCCACAGATAGCTTTTACGCGCTGTTTAAAGTTAAATCTATGCTAAAGTCAATATATTTTTTTTAATATGGGGGGATAGAGTTAAAAAACAATGGTTTATATTAACAGTCACGACTATAACTTATTTATATTAAAAGCTGCTGTTTCTTAATACACAGCGGCTGTCTTTTTTGTCTGTATGTTGAATAAAAATACACATTTTTAAGAATATACCAGTTCCCTCTGTAGCTTTTAAATGGCAACGTAAAGATTTCCAGTGAATAATAATATATTGTCACGTTATAGACCTTTCGGGGTAAGCAGAGATACATTAGTGGATGTATCTATTTTGTGCAGATATATCGTGCCTAACGTGGCCAGTAGAGCATCAACTACACATGACATTTCTATTAGATCCCAGTGAATAATTAATGATATTCTTATAGTTATTCCATGCATGTACACTTTAACAATTATCTATTCAATTAAAAACTCGATAACGCCTGTAATTAATTTAACGATTTGACAGAAAATAATGAGTTGAAATTTTAACCAAAGCGTATCTTATGACCTAGTTATTTACTGAGCGGCGTATCGTTTTGTTTTATTTTACCCATTTGTATAAGCAGTGGATATCTAAAAGTGGATAGTTTCTAAAATTGTAACCGTTTTGTGAGTTCGTTTAAGGAAGGATTTGGATGTATGTTATTATCAAATTATGTATCACACTACGTTGTTGTAAATAAGAAACGCTTTTTAAATTTAAAAACGAATAAACACTTATTAATAATTAAGTTATTGTATTGGCAAAAATATGAAATTTAGTGTTTAAAGTCGTATTTCTCTGCTAAAGGAAAACATTAATGGACCGTTAGTGTTTAAAATCGTTTAAGACTTAAACTGTGTTTCTACAATTATCTGTATACCTAATATAATTACTATTTTGTGTTCTTGTTATATTGTGTTCAGTAGGGTGCTTAGTTTGTCAGCAAAAAAGGATAGATAAGTTTTTACTCACAACTAAAATTTGAAGCAACAGAATATCCTGAACTGCTCAAACGAAGCGCAAATAAAAGACACTTGTTTATCACAACACTTGCATTTATTACTCTCAGGTTAAGGGCCACTCGAGTCACGTAGCGGGCAAGACTTTACGTTATCACTGCGAAATGCGTAGACATGCGGATCGATCCGACTGCGGGTATGTTATGATAAGGGCGGGCTCGGATTTTGCGGAGACGAGTTCTCGCGAGCGGAGCGGCTGTGCTGAAGAGCGACGAGTACAATGCGCGCGACGCGACTAACGTATAACGTCGCCTGTGTTGCAAGTCCAGGATATAAAATTCCTTTAAAATATTTTAAATTCGCCCTAAAAACTATAATATTTTATAAGTACCTAAATTAAATCCTTTATTATCTTAATCGTTAAGTTATGTATAAAATTTAAACTGATTATTATACATTGAATACTGTCTCTTAAAAGTATTTATATGTATAATCAGCAATATAATTAACTGACGTTATATGTAGACTGTAATTTTCTTCTAAGTCTGTTATAAATTAACAGAAAAAAAAACTTAAATTTGAAGGTAAAATAGCTAAGTTGGCATCACTGGCTCAAACGAAACTAGAGGTCTAGAGCCTCGCGATCGCAGCCAGACTGTCGCACTGTCGACTTGTTAAATTGAACTCGATGTTAAATTTAGATATTTTTAAACTTCTTACTAAACGAAGTCTAAATTAAAAACTGGATTAATAAGTATCAAATTCGTAATTTTAAAAAGATAGCTTATATTTTTAAATTATCTTAATATTATAACAAAAAATATATTAATATTGGGCAAAAGCAATATTTAATAGTAATGACTTAAGGGCAAAGTAAAATATTGTTATAAAGTTATTGTTTAAAAGACTGACCCAATGCCTAGTATATCATCACACTAATTAATCATCAATTGCATGATTATGATTCAATAGTAGTTAAAAGTTTCTAAAAATATAAGGAGGATTTCGGAAACTAGGCGTGAAAAGTTAACAATACCTTTGTTGTAATAAATTTATGCCAGTAATAACAAAATATTGCACCTAGTAAATTATTTTTTCCTTTTTTAGTCGTAAAACTTTGTTTTACGTAGTAGCGTTTTTAGAAGGAATTTATTATATAAATAAATATTTTTGTATATTGTGGTCTCGAGATTGCTATTGCCAAGGGGGCCTATACATGACTTTATCTGACCCTGAACATGCCAGACACTGATAAACTGAGTCACGAGTTCCATGCACGCGACAAGTGCATCCATTCATTCTGTCATTTCAGCCCCAAGGGCAGTTGAAATGGATTCCTATATTTTATTTTATCTCGGTATAGTGGCTACATGTTACTGATGGTAAGTACAGTGAAGTCCAAAATCCGAGTATGATGATCAATATGTCGCTGCCATCATGCCGGCATACAATTGTATTAAACTTCACACTTAATTCAAAAGCTCTATCTTTCTCTCTTAGGCTTAGTTTATTGACGCAAGTTTAACTGCTTAGACTTTGCTCAGAAAATTGATTCGTCTTTAATAACTAAATGTATAACAGGAACTTGAGTATAGCCTAAGTATACACAGAGCCAAGCCTAAGTTAACGAAATCGATGACTCACCATATACTTTGACATTAATTGAATAATATAATTTGTAATATTTGAGTAAAGGCTGAAGAAACATCCAAGTAGCATCTACAAATCTCAGCTTTAGACGTGTGTTAAAAAAGAATAATGTACAAGAATACCACAGAAGCAAACTTGAGATACATGACAGAAAATTTACCCATTTCGAATGAAAATAATTTATACTATGAAATTATTATTATTATTAATTATTATTAAATATTATTAAATATTATTATTATTAATTGTATCAAGTAGTAGACTTCAAATATTTATTATTTTTGTTAGAGATTCTTTGGCCCGTAAAACACCAATTGGTGAGAATTTATTTTACAAAGTTATCGATAAAAAAATGACTGCGGTTTATCGATCTTTGACTTAATCGAGTGTGAAGGATTTATTTTACTGGATAAAGGTCTTTGTGTTACAGCGAGATGTCTATGGATAGTAATTTGTAATGGATACGATACGCTTCGAAGTTATGCGTATCGGCGGTTTAGTGGTTAAAAGGAGACAGGCAAGGTCAATGTAGCAAACCTAAAGAACTTAGTTTATGCGGTGCTATAAATTACTTAAAAATTTATCAGTAAGATATTTGTCTTTCACACTACTCAGCCATATAATTAATTCATTTACCATAATACCATACGAATGAATGAATTTTGTTTATAATAATAATATATCTTCATGCTATATCCCTTACAGAGTGAGCAGAGATACATTAATAGCTGTATTCACTTTATGCTTATATGTCATACCCAATGTGACCAGTAGCGCAGCTGATCGCCGTCCTTAAGGCACTTACTTACAAATGATATTTCTATTAGACGCCATGCAAATTTCCAGGGTTGTTTTTAATAAATCGTAATTTTAATAACAGATTTTATTGTTTTATCATTTTTAATAATGAAACATAAGTCATAAATCATTAATATTATTTAAGTAATTTATTTTTCATTAAATAGTAAACTAATAAAAACATTAATGTTTTGTTTTAGGGTCATTGAAATAGAGTAACAATATGTATTCGAAAAGGCGCCTTTATACCTTTATACTTATGTGTGTAAGCAAAGTGTTTACCTGTACAAGATGTGACGTCTTTACGCAATTGCGTTATGAAATTTACTCAAAGAAAGCTTATTGCTTTTTGTAGTATTCTATATCGATATAATTACTATTATAATTATATTATTATTTGCGGGATGTGTAGAAACTTTTACTGTTATATTGCTTTTTGTAAAGCCTTTACGATGTAGCTCGTTAAATTTTAAGCGTCTATTATTACGCACGTGCGCGGTCACCTTTACAACACTTTGAGGTAGATGTTCATTGTTATATATACACACATCAACAAAGTTTAAGACACAGCCCGTAAATCAAAACTTTTTCGTACAAAACTACCCGAATTAATGTACTGGCCACTTATATATTTCAAAAGTAAATAATTACGCGATAAAAGTAATGTATTAAATTCCAATTCTATAAAACTTATGTTCACTTCTTTACCTATATTGACGATAAAACTTTGCTGTGAGTAATTGTAACTGTTTTAAAATTTTCTTTTATTTAAAGTTAAAAGTGAGTTTGCTTATATTCTTGAAAAAAAAAAAGATAGAAGATTTGGTTTAATAACGTAATCTCACGTCGTCAATAAACTCGAGAAGAAATGACACATGCTATGCTGATGCTTGAAGCCGGACATTTATAGCGTGAAGTTGCTGAAGCCATTAATTCTAACAAATATGTTATGCAAAGATTGTGGGGACGTTATCGGGTCACTAGAAGCACGGCTGAATAGTATCTCTGAAGATATCGTGCAACAACTCAGCGACAAAACCGTTTTGTAGAATACATAGCCAGAAGAGGGTCTCAGACTATGGCTCGGCAATTCGTAGAAAGGCTGCGGTCTGAATACCAGGTCGTTGTGAACACTCAAACTGTGAAGAGGAAGATGCCCAACATCGGTCTCAGGTCTTGTAGGTCACTGTGAGTCTAAGTTCTTCGGTATGGCAATCGTACAGGCACGGGTTCACCAACAATGGTCTGAAGGTCATTAAGCTTATGACTTATTTTCTGATCATTTAAGATTCGGTTTTCATCCTGATTCAAGAAGGATATGTGTTTGAAGACTTTTGGACGTCGTGAACAGCTTTAGTGTGCACAAGTTCATCCCTATCTAGGCGGAACAATTATGGTTTGGGCCGAAATTTGAGTTGGCAATAGAACTAATCTGTAAATAGTGGATCGACGAAATGCAAGAGGCAGCTGGATTTTTCTGGATATGAATAGCCCAGAATAGAGACAAGTGACGAGCTTTGGGAGAGGCATATGTTTAACAGTGGGCTGATGCGGGCAGAAAGGATGATTAATTTTTAAAGTAGAAATGAAAAGTGTGCCAGGGCCTTAGACTTTGTTGATGGGTTTATTATTAAGTATAATAAACTTTCTTTGTCACCAATGGACTTTCGTTTCAGTTTTTATAAGCTCTATTTATATCGCAACGGATGCTGGGCTCACAATAGACACGACGTTGGTGAAAAAACCGAGCTCATATTTTTCCCACAATAAGATTTTTTATTTTACTATTTTTTATACATGTATAACCTACATTCCAGTATTTTATAAGGCACCTATAATAAATCAGATATTAAATCTTTCACCATTTACCAAAACTTTAATCGACCTGGTCACACAGGCCATGGTTACGAGCAGACTGAAGCGCCACGGAGTTTTCGTAAGGATGCGTGGAGTAACTTCCATTAATCTGTTCTCGCATAAGACCCGTTAAAGTATTTATAAAAAGTACAAAATGCAAATCTTAAAATGTGTTTTACATTATTGTTAACAGTATTATAATAGTAATAAATATAGTAGAGGCCAAGTTTCACAAATGCTCCTTAAATATCAAAAAGCTTATAAACATTAATTAATCTTTAATTACATACAATTTATCATTCATTAATATTAGGTCCTTACATATGAAATTGGCGTTTTGTATGGGAGGAACAAAAAGTCGAATATTTTTTAATATAATATATTTAATTAATCAAAGTATGAACCATTATTTTCTATGCACTTTTGCCATCTCATAGGTAGTTCATTGATCCCTTTACTAAAAAAACCAGTCGGATGGGAATCAATAAAATCTTTGAAGGCGATTTGGACTGCCCCATCGGAGTTGAATTTTTTCCCTTGCAAGAAGTTATCCAAATTTCGAAAAAAATGGTAATCTGTTGGAGCAAGGTCCGGGGAGTACGGAGGATGTCTTAGACTTTCCAATTGAAGCTCTTCTAATTTAGTAGCCGTCTGTTGCGCAGTGTGTGGTCTAGCGTTGTCGTGAAGCAGCAGTGGCGTGGAGCGATTGACCAGCCTAGGTTGTTTAGCCGCTAGCTTTTCCATCATGGTTTGCAATTGCTGACAATAGACATCAGCCGTAATAGTCTGGCCAGATTTGAAAAAACTGTAATGAACAATACCGGCACTAGTCCACCAAACGCTTACAAGTAACTTTTTTGGGGTTAATTTTCGCTTGGGGCAGGATTTGGCTGGCTCGCCAGGATCCAACCATTGCGCTGAGCGCTTCCGATTATCGTAAAGAACCCATTTTTCATCACAGGTAATGATTCGGTTTAAAATACCTTCATTATTGTGCCGGTTTAGTAATGTAACGCAGCAGTCGACGCGCGTTTGCCGGTTTGCTTCAGTCAATTCGTGAGGTACCCACCTTTCAAGCTTTTTAATCTTCCCAATTTGCTTCAAGTGAATTAAAACAGTTTTATCACTAACATCGCAGCCTGCAGCTAACTCGGACGTGGTTTGCGATGGATCCGCTTCCAAAATAGCCTTCAACTCTTCATTATCAACTTGAGTCTCAGGCCGTCCACGGGGCTTGTTCTGCAGGTCGAAATTTCCAGAACGAAAACGTTGGAACCAAAAACGAACTGTGTTTTCTTTTGCAACACGACCCCCATACACATCATTCACCCTTCGAGTTGTTTCCGCAGCACTAGTGCCACGGCGGAACTCGTACTCGTAAATAATGCGATATTTTAAGTTTTCCATTTTGTAAAATGAGTGACGCAAACAGAAAAAAACAGAAGAAAAAAACAAATGAATGACGATCATCGAAGCACAAATACATGGGTCTATAGCTGTACAAATTTGAATTTGGAATTCCTTACCAAAGAGAAGAAATTTGTGATTAAAGTGGCCAGTACGAAAAACGCCAATTTCATATGTAAGGACCTAATATTTAAAAGCGTCCTCAAATTTAAGGAGTATTTCTGAAAGTAGACGTTTATGCGTTAATAGTAATTTTAGGGATTAAAGAAATTGGAAAAAAAGTGTGTACTTATATATTCCTGTAATATATATTGTTTATTACACCTGCTATTATTTGTAATATTACCCAACTCATGTACCATATATCTTATTAGTTACAAATTCGTAATATTTTTGAGATATAAATAAAATATTATACAGTGATATCAATAAAAATATATGGGCATATATCCATGCGATCATTTACCTAACTGCGGTAAAAGTACAAATTAAGTTCCCAATAATATTAGGTGAAATAGTAACTGACGAGCCGTTTGAGAATTGAGAATTTGTTTTTTATTACTTACACATGCAAAGAAAACTGGAGCGATGTACTAACTGTTAGTTCTTGAAATATAACCACGTACCGTAAATATTGTATATTGTACGCATTGCTACATAAAATGTATTCAGATGATAATCACTAAATTAATGTAGTAGCTACATACATATATGTAAAATTACAAATATAATTGTTATTTCATCGTTTCTCTTGTTGGAACATGATTTATTATATACATATAATATAACATTATATTATTGGCAGTAGGTAAGTTATTTATACCGTATTTATATTATATTATTATGCCTTGGATGAAAATAGTCTGTTGGTATGTACTCGTTAATCTTTAACATTACTTAAAGATTTTTTCCGATTTGTTTTGGTTTTAAAAGCTAATTAAACAGTATTTTTTATAATAAGAAATGTGCTAAGTTCTAAAAATTATCTCTTCTAACTTATCCTCGATGCGCGAGCGTGAATCGCTTTTGGCTGGTGTTGGCGCTTCTGTTTGGCTGGTTTGTATGGTGTTTGAAATTTCTGTCGGTCTTTACAATGTATCTACCTAAACAGCTGTGTTTATATATATATACGTATAGGAACGTATTTTTCACTTCAACCACGTAGTTGTAGGTCACGATCACGTGAAAATCATGTATTTTCAAACAGCACGTACGTATATCACGATTCACTACAAGCTAGCATCTTAACTTAATTGCTTTAAATGAAAATGTCTAGTTGTTTCTAATTTAACTGATTTTTTTGAACTCTTTTGCAAAGCACATGCTATGGGTGCCTTCGGACTGCGTTTTGTTTAAACAGATGGCCCTTGTGACACCAAAAACCATTGTTTTGTACATGTTCAGTTGCACCATCGTATGACTTAAAAATATATATAGGTACGCGACACATTCTATACTATTTGTTGTTCTCATTGTTAAGAAATTCCTTTAGTTTTGTTTTGAACTCTAAGCATGACACTTGTTTGTAACAACATCCAAACAAATACTAATAACACAATTATTTTGCATGCATATGTTTTCCTATTTAAATATACCTAAACAAAGCAATCTTGGGATTGTTTAAATTGTAAATACTTGTGGAAAAGTTCATACATCTTGTTACATATTGCCTCTTAAACAAAATATACGAGAAACAAACTTGGCGTACAGCAAATATAACGGGTGCCGTAATCAGTACATAAATCACCATTATCATCAGTTTCCACACAGATGTAAACGCAGGGCTTCCTTTGGACGTGAAGCAAGTGTGGAGGCCGGTAAAAATTGCAACACATATTGTTATGTTTACCTACAACCAAGATATGTCACTATTTTAACGTTGCGTTATTAAAGTTTAAAGTATAATTTAAAGTTTATGAAGAGAAAAAATCAATTATATGGTCATTAACACTGTTCTGAGCGAGTGCTTAGGTAAATATGTAAACTATAATTATTTTATTATGATGGTATGCCGATGAAGTATTGGCGGTCCGCAGCAGAAGCAAACAAAATGACTGGTTTATATAAAGCGTATTCCAGTGAGGCAACACGTTATACTTTTGACAATATGTTTCGATATATTTTACTGTTATACTAACACAAATTGGTCATATTCAATACAGGCTATTTCCTTTTACTGTTTTCTACCTTGATTAACCTATACTTCTGTTGTGAATACTATGTTATATGCCTAACAAATACTTTTTCTTTCTTTCTAAAGCCAGTTTTCCGAGATTTATATGCTGTTATAATTATCTAAATATTGAAATATAATGTGGTTTTAAAGTTATTTTACACTTTTAACTCATCTGTAATAAAAACATTGTCTTCAATATTCTGAACAATTGGAATTATTGTTAAATTTTGCCTTCCTTGCAACTTTTTATTTAAATTATCTTGCGGTTAATCTCTCTATAAATTATGATAATTTTTCCGTATGAAGCAACGAAGCGTACATTCATGATTCAACGTTCCATACTCGATCAAGGTTATATTTTGGAAAATAAGTTTTGCAAGCTAATTTATATGTATGCAATCAAAATTTATTCCTATTTGTCTTTTTAAAGTGACTCTAGATACTTATCTAATATACTAAAAACGAATTAAATTATTTTCCATCAGGCACGGTGTAGTCACTGTGCCGAATTGGAATGAAAAAATCGTATACACTTATAAGAAATATTGATTATCTTGAACGAACTAAAATGAGTTTATTGCCTCATTACATATTGGTTTTGTACAAAAAAATTAATGTATTAAATATATAAATAGGTGCTTAGCAAGGTCAATACATTCAAGGCCAGTGCCATTATATAGTATTAAATCACGATAAGAACGTGTGTTGTTATGCAACATATAATATAATCTAATTTGCCTCGACATTCTACGAGTATAATGTAGATATAACTCCTACAGTAATCCCCTTTCTAGCGAAGGTGAAAGTTTGTTTACTCTTCTAGATTTATGTCCGATGTACATGAGATTTTATCAACTGTAGCTATGCAAATAGTGAATTTATATTTGGTCTATAATAGATTTGGACTTTGCATATTGTGCTTAATAGGTACCTAATAAATTGTTAACTATATAGATGACTTGTCTATTTGAATGTTTGCGCAAATTGACATCGAAACCTTGAACAAATCAGAATTCTGTAACGTTTATTGTACTGTAAAATAGTCAACAGAATACTTCCGATTTTTCATAATAACGTCGAATTTTCTTCATCATATCATTTTATAAAGTCAATTGCTAAACGCTTGTTTACTTTTCGACAAATAATACTTGTCAAGGTCCCAGGAATTTCACGACTAAATTAAATATAAACGAACATTTTAATTCGCTTAATTTTTATATATGTATACTAATAGATTCTAACATATAATAATAATGTTTAAATATAGATGACGGGACATCTACATTAGAGAGACATTTAACACGAAAAGATTGATGTAAGTTATGTATAATTTACATACTATCACTTATTGATTGTACCTTAAAAGCAGGAAATTACATTATATTTGAGAAGTTTAGATGAATTGTGCATGATAACGTACTCTATATTTATCTTGTAAAATATGTCTATATATCCACTTGCAGTGCAATTAAAGATCAAGAGTCTACCTGTAAATTATAAAAAAGCTCTCAGAATATGAGTTTATATTATAGAATTTATTTACTGCTTAAGATGGTTTACCGTGATGTAAATGTAACTAAGTAGGTAATTAAACATCTGCGCATAGCTCATTCATAGCGTAGATAATTTACATCCATAATAATCATGATACTTACAATTAAAATTTAAAAAAATCTGATATCACAACATAGCTCCAAGTTACTTTACATAGCAAGCAGAAAAACATTGTCTACTGGAATTCTTTTCCACAATTACTCAGCAACAACAACTGTTTTGTATAATATGTGTATCGATAGTATGACGTTAAGGGTTTTTTGTTATTAAATATACATTTTATCATAATTAAGGAATAAGCCGCAAAGGCACAGGTATGGAGTGACTTCGATTTGGGCCGAAACTAAAAAGATCTCTAACATCGTATCTTTGACGTGTCGTTAAACTGTAGAATAATATTCCCGTAAGCGTGTTGACTTTGACTTATTAGATATTGAGTTCATTAAATGCGGCTTGAAGAGATATTTGTATAAGCCGGTATAATCATGACGACTGTCGGTAAATACTCACAGCTCTAGATAGTCGTTATTGGTTTTTGGATTACACGGTTCTGACCAACAGAGGGCTTAGACAAAATAGCATTCAATCAGCGATGACGGTAGTTGAAAAGTCTAAAATGTAAAGAATCGATATAATTTGACGACGTGATATTTCGATAGTTTATGTTAATACAATACATTATGCACTTTTCTAGTTGACTGAATATTAATTTTTCACCGTAATTTCGTGCTGGGTAGGTACTATATCGAATCACAAATAAAATAAAGAACCAAAACATTGAATCCTACGAATTGTCGTTCTAATTCTCTGCCTACCTTTCTTGGCAATCGGCGTGATAATACATAGATACATGAACCTTCGAAATGTTTTTCAAACACTTTTATACAACAATATCAATGCTTATTGTAGAATTCTAAAAGAAATTTCTATTTTGCGTCACGATGCTTCAATCAAATAAATTTTGCACAAGTCATGAGCATTAGAAAACAGCTGGAACCCGACGTAGCAAAATGGCGAAACACTAATGTGTTTAATCAAAGAATGCGTTACAAAATGATTTATTCGACAGTGTAATTGTGCATATGAACTGTTTTGATTTTGTAATCACTGATGCTTTAATTACTTCGCTTGGAAAATTAGAGCGAATCAATATTTTTTATTCTGTTAATGTATGTAAACAGTGCTACACAACATATTTACGATCACACGTTTTACAATGCAAGTTTCAATTAAACGCCTTGGATATAGGCCATCTAATAGCGTCACAGTTACATAAATAACTGTTATTCTGGGTACCTCGCTCCTTTGTACGAGTACTTGTGTTCAAGTAACTTTGTTAAAAGGTGAAACCCCAGAATACATAATAATATGTTAGAATTTTCTTTTACTAAATTTAACTTGCTTCGTTACTATATAAAGACTCTAAATTAGTATCTATTTATTATCAGAAATTAAAGCGTTCAATTACCAGATGATAAAATACTTTTTTTTTTTTTTTTAATTGGGGAAAATCCTCATAGGACCGTCTCAGCCGCACAGGGGGGTTGCGCGACCGAGGTGTGTCGGACTTATACCAACTAAAAACCCCAAGGTGACTACTTCTGCGCATTGGCGGGGACTGTGGGTCCTGTAATCGATTCGCCACAGCCCCGTCGCGCCGCGCCCGATGGGCACAAACTCGGTGGAAGATGATAATCTCCCCGATACTGCTCGTTGTATTTAGGCAGATCACGCCACAATGCCCTGTCAACTTCTCGAGGGCCGCTAAACCAGTTGCTCAGGGCCCCCACCCTGAGCAGCCACGACTCCAAAGACATCAGCCAACTGGTCGTGGATCGACCGGTCGGCTGGGACTGATGTAACAGGGCGGTTGCCGGCACCCTGGTGTCTCCTTCGAACGGCCTTCTGCCGTTCTCGCTCTGCGGCCTCCTTCTGGGACATGACATCTTCACAGAAGGAGACCACGGCCCTCCAGTTATCATACCCTGCCAGCATTGCCGACACCACTGCTGGCAGGGAAGATGATAAAATACTTACCGTTAGAAGAACATTACTTGGTTAAATTTTATTTCTACGATTGTATTTTTTAAAGAAAAATATAGTTTGAAAGGGACTATTAGATATTGATACACTAATTTCAAGAAATAATTTATTCCATAAGTAACTTATATTGATTTATAAATGCATAATCGAATACAAATTAGGTGATGTATGGGAGTTTCTTGCAGGTGCATACATCGACGGGATTCTTGTGGTGGTTGTTAAAAAAACTATAAATTCACATGATGGTATGCCACAATTAACCGGCTGAAAAATGTCGCTCGACATCCTCAGAAAATAAAATACACCTGCTTCGCGTTTAAATGCCTGTTATACTAATAGCGAGTATCTTAAACATTGATTGCATTCATGTTTAGTTTATTTTAGCTCCCGAGTGTAGCATAGTGTTCAGTTTTCAATTATTATTTTTGGCAACTTATTGTCTTTACTATTTTTAGTATATAACAACTTAGAGCATTTTAAAAACACAGTTCATATCGCACTAAACGAATCTTAGTTTCAGTCATAATGCGAAGATGTAACTAGCACACCGCTTTTGCTCTTTCATCATCGTATAATTTGTAAATATTTTAAAGACGTGTGAATATACACTTGTAATCCAAAATTATTTCACATTTAGTTACATCTTTTTTTATTACAAAGCATAAACTAATTAAGCCGACGTTCGAATATAATCAAAAGAAAAACTTCTTTTCCTAAGATGTAGGCACTTAATTGTCGCAAAAGCAGAACATACAAGGGAATCTATACATGGTGTGGTCATACGAGTTAGCTATTTGTAGCGTTGCTCCACGTAATGATGGTACCTACGTCAAGTCCTAGAATGTCGCAATGTGTCTCTGCCTCGATTTGTCCACGTCATAAGTCATCGCGTCGGGTGTCAGCTACGAATAATGCTGAGAGGATGTTGTATACGGAAACATGTTTTATAATTTATTAATTCACCATTATTTAAGTCCATTCTCGAGTGTACTGGACTTTCATTAGTTATTTAGTGCATTTTATAGTTAGATAATATATATTAGGGATGTAACGGATGCAGTTTTATCGGAACCGAATCGGAGTCGGAGTTTTTAAATTTGATTTATCGGAGTCGGATTCGGAGTCGGAATCGGAGTCGGAGGCAATGTCAGTCACAAGTGACGGCAGAATAAAATAGTTTTATTAAGGGACAAATAAAAACATTATGCAGTGAACCTTTTTAATTAGAAAGTGATAAATTTACAAATACACAGACAATAAAAATTGCTGTTTCTTATTAACATTTTCATAGTACTGTGAGAAAGCGATTACCTGAGCTACTGGTCGAGTAGGCCACGACATTTAAGCGCAAAGTGGAAAAAACCACTATTGTATGTCTGCTCACATAGCGTGATAGCGTGAAGATATGTTATTTATTATACCTTAAATTTGATCCCATTTTAATATGGTGCAGGATTGATACATGTATTCGAAAGTATAAGCCATAACTTTTGAATTGACAACAGCATAATCCATTTCCCTCTACATCTCCCTCGTGTGTAGACAGATGTTGAGGATCGAGACTGTTTCCAAGCGTATATCAGGTTTTTTTTTTGATAGCCCTGGGGATATTATTGACGGACCTCAGGGAGCTTTTTGGTTGTCGGACTTGCACCGACTAAAACCCCCGGGGTCACACAGCGCTCTCGCCTGGATAAGTTGGGCGGCACGCTCCCTCAAGCGCATCGCCGGCGTATATCAAGTTGGGTCAACAAAACCCAACACAACACAACACAACACAACCCAACACAACAGAACCCAACACAACACAACACAACACAACGGAACACAACACAACGGAACCCAACACAACCCAACACAACACAACCCAATACAACACAACCCAACACAACACAACACAACACAACACAACACAACACAACCCAACACAACACAACACAACCCAACACAACACAACCTAACTTGGGCAAATAAAAGCTGTTGTTCACAAAGTGTTGGATATATCAGAAACCGTTATCCTCCAGTGAACATTGTCCAGTGAACAAATTAAATCAAATTTGCTGCAGGGTTGTTTTTGTGTTCATTTCTATTTTACTTAATTTAATGTAAATGTAAAATAAAAAACCTTTTAGTAATAAATTTAAATGTACATTTAGGTTTAAATTTAATAATTTAATCATATTTATTAATCTAAATTTAAAAAAAATGTCTTCTACAAATTAAGTAGCACTGATTGTTTGATTAATTGATATTATGTTTCAACAACATATAAAGTAAAATCAAATGAATTGACTGCAACAGTGGTGGTGACCTCCGATGAATACCTCCGATTAAAAAGTTTCGGAACCGAAGTCGGAACCGAAGGTGTAATAACGATCGGAAGTTCCGACTTATCGGAGTCGGAGTCGAAGCTCCGTAACATTCCTGATATATATGTATAATCAGAAGTTGATATTGATGGACGCTACTTTAACTTTATTTAGATTTCGCTCAGGAAATGAGCCCGTCTTTGACAAATAACTGAATTTATAATAGAAACTTCAGTATAACCTAAATATTTTAAGAGTCAAGTCCAAGTTGAAAAAAATGGTTACTTTTTAATACTTTGATATTAATTATAGCGTCCATAAATTTCAGTCTAAGGCTGAGGTTTATTGACGATATATAGGCTTAGCTTTGCCAAGTTCTCAAAAATAAATTCGTTTTGGCAAAAAACAAAATATATAACAGGAACTTGAGTATAGCCATAGTATACGCAGAGCCGAGTGCATGTTGACAAAATCGGTGACTTACTAAATCCTTTGAGTAATATAAATTGTAATGTTTTAGTCAATCCTAAGCAAACTTCAAGTGCGTCTATAAATCTCAGCCTAAGGTTCTAAGCAGTATTCAATTATTTATATTCTTGTTTTTTGTTAAGAATATTCATTGGTATTATCTATAGAGATATTTAGAGGTTGTTTATCGTAATTTAGATATTCAGGTTACCGCGGTATAACGATAACAACTTTGAATGTATTATCGAATCTTAGCGGTCACTACTGTTCTTTGACTATATTGTAATTACATTTATTACTTATTTTGCCGAGCCAATATAAAGGTACAGTGAAAGCCGCTTCAAGGTCGTAAAGAAACTGTCATACTCCGATAGTGATCAGATTTAATTTAGAACGACAATATTATAGATAATTAAAATTTGAAAATGTGAACCGTATGAACGCTTGATTACACAGCTGCTCTATTTACAAAATCCAGTAAGAGACAAATGAATAAATGTTTCTTGTACAATTATATCTTTCCTAGAAAGTTCTATGAAGATATAAAAACATCTCTTTCTCATTAATTTCTTTTAACTTAGTACACATACTAAATACTGTCTAAAAATTATTGTAAAACTTGATCTTCTGGAGAATTTCGTTTCACGCATTTACTAGGTTTTAAAATTAGACAGCCATGCAGCAGTGCGTGGTGATGTCAGTAACCATGCAAAAGAAAAACATAAAAACCTATAAGCTACATCTGTAAAGTCAATATTTAAAAAACTATATGTGTAAATATGCCTTACTTTTTAAATCGTTGCGAGTTTATAATAATCGTCTTATCTATTTTCAAGCTTCAAAAATATGAACTTTATAACATGGAGTTTTCTTGCTTCAACTACCTACTGCATTATTGCGGTTACACTGTGTGTAATTACATGCTGTATACGCTTATTGATTGCGCATGAACCAGATTATGAAGATCCAAGGATGTACCTGAATATTGTACGGATTTAACCTAAATTGTAACATTTATACCCGTTTTCACCAACATTCCTTAAATTTTAAGAGTCACCGAAGGCATTTCAGGTGGCTCTAAGTAATCATTTCATTTTCACCAGCATTTAAGTGACACCTAATCGCTTAGGTGTTCCTTAAAAGTTAGGAGCTCGATTGTTTCTTCTTTAATTAACTAGCTTCTAACAAAGTAACATTTAAAATGGAAGGAGTATTAGGTGATGTTTTAGATAATGTTGATTGTTGAATTGAGAATGTATATTTTATTTTGGTTGATTGTTCAAGAGATGGCGCGTGTAGTGAATTAACACGCGTTATCGTTTAGTTACATACAATCACAGATATTCTGTCGAAATATTAATAAATGTTGAGTAGCGACATAGCAACTATTTGTTTTATTTAAATCACATCCCGAGTCTACAGTTGTGACATCTATATAGCGTTTGTTCATTGATAGTAACGAAACTCGTGCTATATTAAGAATGTATCAGTTAATATATTACCTTACTTTTTAACACAATCTTGTTTTTTTATCCTAAAATTTATTTTATAAAGTAACACACGGTTTTTGCGAAGTAAACTGATAGTATATTACTTTAAAATGTGATCAAGTTATAAGTGAATATTTTTGCGTGATATCGAATTAATGCGTGAACAATAAAATGACGGTGGTCGTAACAAATCAGTTCCTATCGAAGCCTCATTTAGAAGGCTTGGTAGACAATGCGGCATGACATTGAATTGCTACTCGCGTCCCACGGCTCACGTAACATTTCCCCAAAAGGCTTGAGAGCAGGAAGGGCCGCTCACTCAGCTTCTAGCAAAGTGGGTTGCCAGATATTTTACAGGCATTGCGTGGTTTCAGTGTTTATTAGTCCGAGCGGCCAATTTGTATATTTGTTCTTATCCCATATAGAAACAGCAATATATACCCTAATTTATACCCATCCATTAATAAATATTACAATTTTTGAGACATAAGGTATTGTTTAAGATAGATATAGTAAAAAGTATATAAGTTTTTTATCCCTGACATGTAGAATATGAAATAAATATTTTAAAATTTACCATTATTATTAGTTTACTGAACAAATAAGCATTAAGAAAACGAGTTCATTATTTTACTTATTCATCTAAAGCGACTTCCGAAATTTATAAAATCTATATTATGGGTTCGCAATGAGTATAAAAGTTAAAAGTACCTGGAATTGGTGATAATTCGTGAATAGATAAATGTGTCTTAAGGAAACGATATAAGTTTGTACACATAAAAAGTGTATCTCATTCTTTCTCATGTCTCAATAAGGAAACAGCGTGATGGTAGAGAAACAGAAAACCAATATAGGCTATTTATTCGGGCATAGCATTCAAAGCATCATAAAACGATGTTAGGCGTGTGCCATATTGTATGACTTCCCGCAGAAAATAATTACTCATTTCAGAACCAATAAACTTAATATTTCTACGCATAGGCATTCGGCATATGGCATATTTACAGATGTGGTTTTTTATTTTAATGTTTACAATTGTTCATAGGTCATTTATTTTATTAATTTCAATAATATATAATTTATTATATATTATTTTATAATATATTAATTTCAATAACACTGTTTTTCTGGTTATTTAAAGCAATCTTATTAATGTCAATAGCATTGTCTACCGATTGGTTTTAGCATTATAAATCTCGTAATACCTGATAATAATAAGTAAAGGTACGCACCTACACGGCTTCACGATAATGAACATGCCTAAAGAAGCATCATGACGCAATTATTTGTTGATTTGCATCTATCCACTCTATATATGGCATTCATAGACAGGTGTTGAACCATGCTTTTGCAATAAAACACATTCAGCATTATGTAATGACACATAATAAATAAATTTATCGAAGTTGTTTAAATTATTGGACACCATAAGAAGCACATACAGAGGACGTTGAACAGTTTATATTCATATTTCCATAAAAATCCAGAGTACATCTGTAAAAGTTTCCTTACACCATTTGGATCTCTTAACGATGTTTTTTTTTATTCCGGGGGAAAATCGTGTATAGGATCATCAGGGACGCTGTGAGGGAAGCGACCTCGGTGTATCAAACTCCTACTGGCTAAAAACCCCCGGGGTGTCCCTCTAATTGCTCCACCTGGGACTGGGAAACCAAATTCATCCAGACGTCCAGGGAACAAAAAGCCTTGTTGAGGCTACCTCTCTGGGAGGGGTAGGTAAAGCCCACACCTCCAAAACCGCCTCCCTCTCATCCGGGCAGCAGACTCCCTCAAGTCTACTGCCTGACTACCTATTAACGATGTGATAGAGCATGTCACAACCGCATCATGGATATTGTGATATATTCATACTTCTGGATACTATTTTTATTCATATAAAATGTATATTTACTAAAGATTTTAGAACTGATCACACAAACTTTAATTGCAAATATGTCGGAAGTTATGTAATAAAAATTATTGTTATTTTGTAATAAATAATGTATGCAGACCATACATTATAATATTTATAATAATATCATATATATTATCTAATACGTTATAATACTTATTCAACATCCTAGAAAACAATATTTATATAACTTATTCTAATACTGATTTTATTGGAAATTTATTCTTATATGTAGGACATGTAGCATTAATATATATATACATAAATGAACAGATGAAAGAGCATCCACTCTCGCCGTCGGTTTTTGTAGATGGTTGCACTCGAGTCAGCTTGTCCGTTGACACCAGCATACTCTCCGCTACCGTCCGCGTCGAGGCACTTTCTACGGCGATGATTCTCTCCAATTAGCGGAATGATTGTCGGGCTGAGAGCGTCCTCGTCAGCACACGCGACGTACTTGCTTTTGTTACGAGTCATGCGAATTTTTGGTTACTATTTCAATATATAATTTCCTTCCCTTTTACGTATTCAGCTGAAGAAATCTATAATCTGACTGACATATCACCGCAGAGCTTAAACTACTGCTACAAATAGAAGTTGAACATTGGGTTCTTTTAATCACGTAATCACTCACTAAGGCAAGTATTTTTTTATATTCCACTCCAAAGGAGTAGAAATAGCGGTTGAAAGATTGTTTGAAAATATTGTTTTAAGTGTAAATCGCTTCTGGGTGATGCATTCAGGTCCGCTAGTTTTTTATTTGTAAATAGATACAGAGTCTGAGTAAAGATTTCAAAGATAGAGTTTAGTTGTGGGGTATGAGTAGGGTGGGTGTATGGTGAGTAGATTTTTAAGATTAATTTCTTTAGTAAACAAATACATGATATTATAAGAAGTAATACAGAGTAAGTACTTATTAACTTTGGTTATAACGAAATATCGCAAACCAAAAAATATTGTATATCGCTGCATAGTTCCTTGATAGCGCATTACCAAATAGTTTTAATGCAAAATGTTTAGCACGCTCACTTTATTTACTTATTACATCAATCCTAGAAAGATTATCCACGATAATCATTTCTTAATATAATAGTTTTTTAATTACAGTAACCTCTGTATAAATTAGTAATATACCGATTTTTTTGCAAACATTTTCACTTATTTGTAATTTAAAAAATTTAAACCAGAACAAAGTTACGCACACAATTAATTGTTTTAAGGTTATTTTTCAAATAAACACATAATATTACATCGTTTTTTATTAAAAATACAAGCAAAGATTTATAACAGAACAACCAACTTATTCGCTGCGTAATCACTTAAATCAGACTTCTTCCCATACAAATCAATACATCACGTCATGGCAGCCGCAACTGGGTCACCAATGCCGACCGCCAAAATTCTAATTGTATCTTAAAATTTTTGAAGAGAACTATGTTATATGTATATCTATGTTATAAAAATAAAATCAATTTTTGCATAATACGATAAAGAGAATGTCAATTTAGCAAAATGTCCGGTCCGAATATTTTATTGCGGAAATGATAATTGCGTAGTGTAACCCCAACATTACCCACGAACCACCACGAAGTCTTTAAAATTCCATTAATTGCTTATTATTTGCTTTTTTCCATACATTTATAAGATTTATCTTGTAGAAAATGTACCTTGTAACATACATAAACAGGAAACATATTTAGTGGGACCAAATTTAGCTGGTGATCATAATTGTCATATGATAAGTTGTGAGAATCAATTGTGGTAAAATGACATGTTTGACTGTGAGCTGTATTCAGATTAGATTTTTAGCAATACTTTTCAGAATATAAGAACAGATCTTGATACTAACAGACCACATAACTACTTTTCAAGTTTAAATCTCTGTTATTTTATCATTTCCATGATTTTGATAGCCCTAATGATATTTGTGAGCTTGCGATAACGTGCGTACTAATTACAAAAGATTTGAGATCATAAGTATTTATTGCCATTTAATATTTTCAGTCATCATTATTACTTTTAACTGCGTTTACAATCGATGGCATGTAGTTAAATTATAGTGTTTTAAATTTAGTATTCGAAAGGTTTGGATTACTAAATTGAAACCATCTATCCATCGCTAACCATTTTGGAACGGGCATTCTGCGATATCCCAACACTCACCTATTATAAGTGATTTATTATCTTAAATAAGGCCTGCTTTTCAAATGTCATATTACATCTCGATCCCATATGTGATTAGGAACATAAGGAAAACTTTATTTTGAAATTGTTCTCAGAATATAGCGGTCATGATTTTTTGTCAGCTCACAAAACAGTGATGTATGTTAACTGAGGCTTAATTAAAAGATCCGTTTTGGTAAGTAGTTATTGTGACTCAAAAATATTGGAATGTATTGATTTCCTGAATAGCGAGACGGATCGCTCATCTGGCAACGGGGCCACAGTTATGATAACAGATTACATAATATATAAATTGTTGGATAAGGTTTCAATTTTTTTTTTTATAATATCTCAAATGACACTATTTTTTTACGTATTTATTATTAAGCAATGTAGATAGCGCTGAATGAAGTCTTTTAATTGTGTAAACATTGTTAATCTAATATAATAATAAATTAAAATATAATAATAAATTCCTTAAATTATAACAATGAAGTTTGAATCAGTTACGTAACATTTTCTTATCGGCCTAGTTTCAGAAACCCAAGTTAATTTTAAGACGCTTTTGAAAACGAATGAATTAAATATGATTTTATTGATGTTTCATTAGTGAGTTAAAAGTGTTTCTGAAAAAATAGTTTTTTTCTTTTTTGTGTTTTTTTTTTTTAATAAACATATTGAAGTGTTGGTATACAATGCGAACAATTTTAAACAAGGCTTAACTTATATTTAAACTTAAATGTTGCAACGTTCCTTGATCATATTGTTATTAATCGTTGTATAAATAATTCGCACTTAATTTGGAAGCTTAAATATAGTAAGCTGCCCTATTCTGCTAATGTGCAATGTCGTCACTCAAATGTGCCATTTTTACAATGCTATTAACAACCATTCGTAGAAAGGGTATTTTGATAGTTGTTACTCATTGCAGTTAAAATTAAAAGAAGATTTATAGTAGCGATATAATCAACAAGTAGTAATTTTTATTAATAATCATCATATAAAGAAACATGGCAATATCCGTTCTGCACCGCTTTACTCGGATTAGTAGCGGCGGCGCGGCTTGGCGGACGATGAAGCGAGCAATGCTATGCGGATGTAAGGCAACCCGCACAATGCGTGTCGCCGTCCTTCGAGGTTGTGCTAATTCCACAGGGCAATGCGCGTCCAGTGTTGCAAACTTTTGCTAAGTCTTCTCTCTAAAAAAAATCAATTCAGCCCCTTTTCCTCTAATAATACTTTATTATACCGCTTACATTAAATATTTTTCATTATTTATATCATAAATTATACGTTTATAATTAAAAAAAAAAACTTCCAAAAAAACCTAACCTTGAAAATTCCTCTTAAACATTAAACAATCCTTAAATTCAGTGATTTACGTCCATATGGTATTACTGGTGTGTCGTGTTGCCTATATGTGTGTGCTAAGGAAGAAAGCATAAACATCTTAATGATTAACAACAAGCAACATTTAACTTCAATAAAACAGTTTTACTATTTGCGTATTCCATCTTTATGGGTTTATTTATAGACACGTCTCTTAATTTGTATCACTTTGAGCGATCTTTCTTTTAACTTAGTTAATCTCTTCTATTCATGTTTATAGGAATAAATTGAACCATTTTATTAAGGAAATAACGATTTTTTTTTTATAAATAGTTATAAATAAATTAAGTTTGACGTTGTTTAATGGCATTATATCACCACTCACACACATATTCTACACACTGGCATTGACATCTTTCTTGTTCAATAATTAGGGTAATAAATATAATACTTTTATGGAATAATTGTACAAAGATACATTTTTGTATTTATTTTCATTAAATATTACAAAGAGATAGGAAATACTAGTAACGGACCAAGTAATAGGAAAAACTTATAAAAAAAAAGAAATATTTAATGCTTTTAAATTAGAGTCTTACTTTATAGAAAGTTATAAAAAAGAAATGTGCCCAATATTAACGTATTGCGATTCACAATAATTGAACAAATTTATTATAATGATTACTTAAACGAAATTTGCTATTATACCGTTACTTTAATCTATATTTTTGGTTTATGCAATTTCGTTTTTATTTTAAGTACTACCTCATTATTATTCGAGAATTTTTTCTTTGGAACGGACATTAAAATAATTTAATAGAGGTATAAATACCAAAAGTACGACACAGGAAAGAAGGCCACATTTTATTACAGTGATTATCGCAGGAATGATTCATAACTATACAGAAAAAAAATTATTGTACCTATGTTAGTATAGTCAAAATATCAACTAGATTATAGTGTAGATGAAATTTACGAATTAAATGGACGTAATATCTATAAAATAATCATACCAACATACATTTACAAAAGAAATGGTCTTTCTGAATGTTTACTATTAACTAAGCATTAAACAACAAACTGAAATAAGACTTATAATTTTATAGTAAGTATTTCCCAACATCAACGGACACAATTTGTCACTGTACAAAGGGCGATGTACGACGGTGTCAACAGCTTGCGATTATTACATGAATTACGTAGGAGCTGATGAGCCCACGGACTGCGTAGCCATTCAGCTACTAGAAGGTAATGACATCTGGAGATTACATTTGAAATCGCCGGCACTTCCGCCCTAGTGTATAATTGGTCATCAGTCTGGCGTCTACAGTCTTACAATGTATTAACATATCTACTTATGTCATCATGTTACCATTTTATAGTGGTAGGGCGATTGCCCGAACTGGGTCGTGACCACAGTACACAAGTGTAAAGACCGTCATAGTGACTCGCTTTGGCCTGTCGTGTTTTGAATTCAGCTCGTGTATATCCAGGAATTCATATACCTAGAGGCTTCAGTCGTGGTATATGTGGGCCGATATGACGACGGAGACTCAACGGATTTTGGTTCTTTGATGGTCGCTTTCGTTTTTAGACTACACTGTACTTACCATCAGATGCACTGTAGTCACATTTCGAGCCAGTGTAAAAAAAAAGTAAACTTAATTGTAACTTTCTGATATTTTTGCCGCAATACTAAATATTTCTGTGCGCCAATGGAATAGCCAGGAATACTTGAATAAACACCTTTTGGGAGCATATCATATTAAGAAATACATACAACCATGACAGGAGTTTTTATAGTCTGCATAATTCCTTCGCCAGTCCTTTTGAAAGTCCTCGGTGTCCCCGGGGGCTGACGCCAACGCGAGTGATCACCTCAGAGATTTTAGCCGACGCAAGTTCGGTACATCGGGGGAGTGGCCTTCACACCCCTGACGATCCGTTAGGTATTTCCTCTGAGTTACCAAAAAAAAGTACATAGTTCCTATACAAAGCCAATACACACATATCTTCAGCGTGCAATACTGCTTAACTAAAAGTCCCAAAAGCTATTTTATCCAAAGACGAAATACTAAAAAAGTATGGTTTGTGTTCTAAGAATAATTTAAGATATCTAAGTTCTTCTCCTGAAGTACTTATAGGTACTAAACAATGCGTCAGTTGCGTTTAAGAAAGCGCAATTAAACCATAGAACCGGATTGGATGGCTATTCATCGTAAATGAGGTCCTTGCCGAGACGTGTGCTACTTAACTACCTAATAGAATGTATATTGGTGATACCAGTTCGTAAAATATATTTTATAGCACTAAAGTTGTAGTATAAAATGGTGAACCCAAAGTGCCACTACATTATATTGATAAAATTAGCCAGCGTTGACATTATATTTTTTAAATGCTATAAAACTCATAAAATTTATCATCCATTAATTTGTATCTTTGTTTAATAAAAACATTGCCCCATAGAATGACATATATTCTATCTTGATGGTGTGGTTATAAGCACAAATTACATGTACAATTGTACAGAAACCTCCAAATCTGGAACAACTATCTATAAGCATACAATCATAGATGGGCAAAATGTAATCAGATTAATGAAAATGATTAACGATTACATTTTACGTTTTTTTACCATTAATATGACTGCATTTTTCTCATTTATGTTTTAAACACTTCAAAATCCCAGATTGTATACACATTTATCATTTCTTAATGTTTTAAATGGATTTAATCATGATTACAGAGCAAGAAAATTAAAATTACGACTACATTTTGTAATCGTTCTTCATTAATCAGATTACATTTTGCCCATATCTGCTTATAAATATAATGTATTATGTGCGGGGAGAGAACCCACGACCGATAATAAAATTTGACTGTGACCGGTGATGAGTTCCGACTAGTGATGAAAATACCCGGGAATTTTCCCAAAGTGCCCAAAACTTCCGAGAACATTTCGTAAATTCCCGGGAATATTCCCAAGGAAATGTTTGGGCGCTTTAGGAAAATTCCCGGGCATTTTCATCACTAGTTCCGACACACGAGTGTAATTGTCGCGCGGAATATGTACTCGTCTACGTCGTACGGAATATAAGCTTTACAAAAATCATTAAGGATCATCCTAACTTATTAATTATCTTAATTTATAATTATAATTTGAATAGAAATTATAAAAACATTAATGTATTACTTCAGGATTACATTGTTCTTGTATGCGGAAAATTAGGCATGTCATACTCGTATCTACCCATTAGGGATGTAACGGAGGCAGTTTAACGGAACCGAAGTCGGAGTCGGAGTTTTTAAATTTGATTTATCGGAGTCGGAATCGGAGTCGGAGGCAATGTCAGTCACAAGTGACGGCAGAATAAAATAGTTTTATTAAGGGACAAATAAAAACATTATTCAGTGAACCTTTTTAATTAGAAAGTGATAAATTTACAAATACATAGACAATAAAAATTGCTATTTCTTATTAACATTTTCATAGTACTGTGAGAAAGCGATTACCTGAGCTACTGGTCGCGTAGTCCACGACATTTAAGCGCAAAGTGGATAAAACCACTATTGTATGTCTGCTCACATAGCGTGATAGCGTGAATATATGTTATTTATTATATCTTAAATTTGATCCCATTTTAATATGGTGCAGGATTGATACATGCCTTCGAAAGTATAAGCCAGAACTTTTGAATTGACAACAGCATAATCCATTTCCCTCTACATCTCCCTCGTGTGTAGACAGATGTTGAGAATCGAGACTGTTTCCAAGCGTATATCAGGTTTTTTTTTTGATAGCCCGGGGGATATTGTTGACGGACCTCAGGGAGCTTTTTGGTTGTCGGACTTGCACCGACTAAAGCCCCCGGGGTCACACAGCGCTCTCGCCTGGATAAGTTGGGCGGCACGCTCCCTCAAGCGCATCGCCGGCGTATATCAAGTTGGGTCAACACAACCCAACCCAACCCAACGCAACGCAACACAACACAACACAACACAACACAACACAACACAACCCAACACAACACAACACAACACTACCTAACTTGGGCAAATAAAAGCTGTTGTTCACAAAGTGTTGGATATATCAGAAACCGTTATCCTCCAGTGAACATTGTCCAGTGAACAAATTAAATCAAATTTGCTGCAGGGTTGTTTTTGTGTTAATTTCTATTTTACTTAATTTAATGTAAATGTAAAATAAAAAAACCTTTTAGTAATAAATTTAAATGTACATTTAGTTTTAAATTTAATAATTTAATCATATTTTTTTAATCTAAATTTTAAAAAATGTCTTTTACAAATTAAGTAGCACTGATTGTTTGATTAATTGATATTATGTTTCAACAACATATAAAATAAAATCAAATGAATTGACTGCAACAGTGGTTGTGACCTCCGATGAATACCTCCGATTAAAAAGTTTCGGAACCGAAGTCGGAACCGAAGGTGTAATATCGATCGGAAGTTCCGACTTATCGGAGTCGGAGTCGAAGCTCCGTAACATCCCTGCTACCCATACATAAGACTTTAAAAAATAAGTAACAGTTTTAAACAGCGAAATAATTTAAAAAATATATCTTTGAGCTCTAAAATAATATCATCCCTCAGAGCATACAGATCACAGAGCTGCAAATATAATCTAGTATATAAATAACTAGCCTTAGGCTAAATTTTACTGTACACTAAGGGATTGTTTCTATGTAGCAACACTACCATTACTGCATAAGTGTCTATCCAGGCGCATTCCAGATTCGTTCCCTGTTGTTTTTGCGATTCCCTCCTTACTAACAGAAACTATAGTCACAGAGTTGTACTTATAGTTGATAGTTAGGGATAGGCGTAAAATAAAGCTTATCTGAAATATTGTAAAATTCGGATATATTAATATTTTTTTATATTTATTGTCGTGTATTACTTTAAAGTTGATTATTACTCCAAACACTACGTGCGTGAACTTTCTTTTACAAAATACGTTGAAATATGATGATAACGTAACTCAGTATACTAAAATAACAATTTTACATCTTCCATATTCTTTATTTTTTGTGTTAACGATATAACATTTAATTACAATGTTTTGAGCAGCACATATATTATCACCTCTACAGTAATTTCGGTGGCCTTTTTTGTGTTTTTTTATTTCCTAAGTTTTTGGAAGACCATGCATTTAAAATATGAATTTTCTAATAATATAGTAGTTTTTTTTTACATTATTACAGTGAAAATTAACTGAAATCACGTCAGTTAACACAAACGAAACGTGTAGCATTGTGTTGCAATAAGCCGCCTAGCACTTGTCGATCACGCAAGACAATATTTAAGCTCTGAGAACCTAGACAAAGGTACATGAGATGAGGGATAACGCTAGCAGAAAACTCTAAATGTATGGGAATGACATACGTTTTTGAAATAACACGTTATGTTCATATAGTCTGCGTGTTTGTGCTAGCACTTTCTGATCGAATATTATATTTATGTTCTATAATTCGATTGCGGATGAAAAATATTGGTAGTTTAAAGAAATTCAACGTTATTATTATTATTATCAGTAGCAACGTCTCATTTGTTACATTTTTAGCTTAAGAATTTCGAAAAATATTTATCAAAGTCAATCCATTTTTATTAAATTTTAAAATCAGGAACTGATACAGGCCTTTTTGGATTGAATTTAAAAGTTATTCTTGGATATATATCCATCATATGATTAGCCGAAGTCGCAATCATAATTCGAATTTGACGGCTGTAGATACTTATTTAAAAAAAAATCTTTTTTTAATATTACGTACACTCGTATGTACCTAGCTGTCTAAATAGCTACTGTATACTTTTATTATTTAATTGTTGTTATAAAACATTGTTGTTTTATTGTTATTATACTTTGGCCTTGTAAGCCTTTCTCCAGCTGTTGCATAAACGCAAGAAGCTCCTTGTAAGAAAAGTAAATATTCTAAGTTTAGTCTCGGAGGTGTAACATATCTAATAATACGGCAATACAAAATATTATTATAGCTCTTTGTAATGACATGACATATTAAATCGATTGTACTGAACGATTTATGTACAATATACTGTAATGACTCAAGATAATATTGAATAATAGGTATTTTCCGTCGAAAGAGACAAGATGTTTTTACAAAATTAAAGTGAAAGCATTTTTGTCGCAAATTGAAATCGAGATAAACTGAACGTAAAGATCTTTAAGCAATGTGTTTTTATATCGAGAGGCGATTTCACAGATGTTGTTAAAGTTTTAATTCGAATAAAACTTTGAGGTGGGCGATGTTTTCATATTACACCTTTATAAATGTTCGGGTTCTCTTACTGTTATTTGTATTAATGTAAATGATCTTACGTAAACTGCGAGAATATTAAGAGAATTTTTCTTGGTAATAATCAAAACAACAATTTCAATTGAAATTCTTTTGCTTGATAAGCTTTAATTAATTCAGTCTTTTACGATTACTTCAATAAGTTAATATATTTAATCTATATTTTTGTTTAAACCGATTAAATTAAACATTTTTCGGATTCAATGTAATTTATAAATCTTAAATAAGCTATATATTTCGCACAGAACGTTAAGTATAGGTATCAACTACCATTCATTGAAAGTATTGAGTTATGATTTAGTAGCTTTAGCCTGTAAATTAAACTTTCATTTTCATACATACACTTGGCCACAAAATTATGCGGTATATAAACAAAAAAACTTAGCCCGTGACTTCCTCTTTAACATCACAGCAGTGTGAAAGTGTCGAGGCATTAACAGGAGCGTGGCGAGTTGCTTTGTTCTTTTAAACGAAAGAACTAGCGTCAAATGACGTCCTATTACCGTATCCATTATGTTTTAGAATATATTTGTTTATATAATAAAGTGAAGAATATTCTCATTCATTGATACTCATCTAGCTCGGGGTTGAATATGTATGAGCCAGTTGCGTCTAATTGTCATCATTTATAAAAGTTGACAGACAATGATGAACACTTATACGTTATAGGTAGCTAGATATACGAAATGAATAACATAATTGTTTTGTTGCCACCTTCACTGTCTCTTCTTTTTTGACCATGAGACTTGTTTCCGAATGAGAAAATTGCGTTAATAGGTTCATTTATTCCTAGTAAACACTTACATAAGTTCTATAATATTTCACAAACGAAAAAAATCTACAACTTCCAAAATCTTAAACTTTTTATACACAAAAGTTTCAAATTATTATTATACATGCATATTAATTACATTCGTTTTATATGATAATGACGCATTTAATTTTTCAAGTAAAAATGACAGAAAATAATTTTATAGATTAGTATGAAATTTCTCGAGGGTCACGTGTCCTGTGTGCATGCATTATGAACAGTGACTTGGCGATGCAGAGCCAGTAAACTGGCAAGTCAGCTGTGCTAATAACCCTGGGCTCCGGTTACATGATTGTATGTAGCTGAACATCAAGGAAGACGCGTGCCTAATATGCGGAAAGGATTATTTTACACACAGTCAAACTAGAAACTTAGGCACTGCTAATTATAACCAGTCCAGTATATCAGGTCCAGTTAATCTATTATATATATATATATATATAATAGATTATATATAATATAAATACTATAATAGATTAAGTGAACCTATCGAAAATCACAAGTGTTATAAATAAAGAAACAGTGTTTATAAAGTATGACAATTTAAAATAACTAAACGCATTACGTTTATATACTTCTTATAAATCATGTCCTTGATTAAGATTTTGCTAATAAGTACACATATTAAAGTACAAATGTTTACGTAATATTAATATTATTTGCAAGGTGCTATCGTGTGTACCTACGTGCGTAAAAATTGGCAAAATGATGGACTTGTTTAATGTTATATTTAGATAAATGAGTTGTTACTACAAAAGAATTGAAAGCTGATAAGTTCATTTTTTGACTATTAAAGTTTTATTAACACTGCTTAACAATTAAGCTTAGGTACATCTTAGATAAACTATAAAAAATATTACTTAAAAATAAAATAAATATCTGTCAAACTATTTTAGTCGTTTCGGTTTACTTAGGTACGTGCTGTAATAATATTATGTTTTAAGTATTATTTATTATGTACTAATTTAGACAACAAATAATTTATCATCGCAAAGTTTATTGAACTATAAAATCGATTTAGGTACGATGTTAGATATCTATGGTGAACGTCTGGAGATTTCAAGAAAAGTAATTGTAATTGAATATTTAATTTAAGTTGTAGAAATAAATTAAAGTGCATTTTTTATTAGAGTTTTGACAAAATTGTAGTGGTGTCAGCGTGCGTTCGTTGACCCTTCTATACTATTTGCCAAGCCTTCCTTACCCTCAACCTCCCTAATTGGCGCTGACTCTTTTTGTAAAGTATGGAGAAGATTTCCATATTTACTATTTATTGACGCATATTTTCCATCAATTTACTGCCTAACGTGAGTTACTCCTTTGTACTTAATGTGTTTGTACCACCCGCAGTGTTTTCTACTATTGTGGTAGATAGTTTGTTTGGACTCTATAACTTTGTGTTTGCCACATATTATTAATTTATATTGATCTTATGAAATATTTGTGCGTAACTAACATAAGACTAGCTAATTTCATAGAATTTTGATAGTTTATAAAATGGTATTCATTTTATTTTATCAGAAATATCTAAATTTATAGAACATGTCCACTTCAAATTTTAAATTACGCATTTTTTAATTATGTAACATCATTTATAGGTACAGAAATGAAAGCACGTGGTTTAATACAAGAATTTATCATTGTAACTAAATACTATTATTATCTTACATCAATAGAAAGTCACACACCACACAACAGCACTTTGTCTGAGGCTGCTTCAAATACTTGAAGCCATCTTGACACCAGATGTATCTTTCGCTTACCAGATAGAAATGCACTATTTTAGATTTTTTATCAGTCCTAAGTATGTTTTAGGATAACCGAAGGTACGTACAGGTTTAAGGAACAATTTTTTATTTTTTCTAACTATGTATAACGTAATGTGTTTTCTGATTAAATATTTTTTGGCTCATGGATAATTAAAGACGTTGTGTATGCTGCGTGACTGCACAGCATACACTCTTGTGTTCAACTGCATGTATTTTGAGTTCATGACTATGTATTTTAAGTCCACGACTGCATATATTTAGAGGACTATGACGATATTTCCTTGTAATGTAACTTTATGTATAACTGCTTAGTAGTATAGTTAGTGGTATTTTTCAAGTCATCCTGTGTTTTTGGTATTATCGTTTATCTTAATAATTAGTGAATTTATAAATCTATTATCTATCATCTTGCTTTGATATTACAAATTACCTATTTGGATAGGCAGAAAGAGTAGAATAACATTTATCTATTTATTCTTTCGTTTTCTTTACATAAATGAATTAAGGTAAAAAAATATTTAATTGATAATTCAGTTTAGTTGATCTGTTGACTGAAATTCGTATTTTGTTATATACTACTTTATTTGATTTCTTATCTGTGTGCTATTTAATAATATTATTAATAAATATATGAAACTACAAATGTTTGTGTTGTATACAATTTCAGTAATTCGATGTAGACTTCGTCCTAAAAAAAAAAAATGATTGAGAGTAATTGATTTTCATGGAAAGACTTTTGTGGATGTTTAAAACAATTTATAATGTTTGTTAATGTCATAATTTGTGCAGTTATGAGACATCTTGGAATCCACGTGTTCGCTATAAATTAGGTTGGGACACTGGTTTACTGTTTGAACAAGAGTAGCACCACTTCCAACAATGTTGGTACAGCGGTGAGGCAGTGACATACAGCAAACACATTATGTTTGAACTAGTTTTTAATTATGGAGCCTCGCCTTTTAATTTAATCTGTGGTATTTTTGGTATAAAGTAAATTTATTTAACTTTATTTTGATCGTAAATATAGTCGTTAGAATATTACAATTCTAAGATTATTTTTGTGAACATGAAAGTCACAAGTTTGCCTGTTTTAGCATTATTAATTGCGTTCAATATTCGTTTATGCTATCTAGTTAACTCTCTAGTAAAAGTATTTTTACAACAATCGAAATTAGACAAAAATAAAAGTTAAAATAAAGTTTATATATACCTGTTGTTGAGAAAAGTGACGGGGATCAGAAAAAAGTTTTTACCTCAGTCTTTCGTATAAGTTTGGTTAAGTTATATAATATTATTCTAATATGTTCCATGATATAGCATTATTATTTTAATTTGTATTAAATTAACAGAATAGTAGATACCGAATAAAAATGTATTTCCTTATATCTTTAAAATTCTTGTTACTCAGTTTTTTCCCAATGTGAGAAAAAAGATATACAGAAAACATGGCAGAATAATAAGAATCGCGGTTAATATAAAAGAGATTATTTTTATTAAAGATTGTGTCCACCCTCAGACTAAGGCATTTATTGACGAAATGTATGTTAATTTTACTTCGTGTTGCCTAGAAAAAACAATAGTTACATTAGTTTATTTGATCTAACCGGAAAACTAGAAAATTTGACAATAAAGAAATGATGTTTACTAAAGATTTGACAGAAGGATTGCATCATTTTCGCTTTTTCGAATGGAAAAATGTATTAACATCCCTGTATTAAATTAACAAACAATCACTATTACTACCAAAAAATTTCAGAAAATCACTAAAACTGAAACTCATAAATTATAATTTAACCCTTAATAAAGAATAGACAAGGATATTGAAATAGTAAAAAAAAAAGTAGATTATTCTAAAAATTCGACGGTCAAGTATAATATATTTTTATGTATATTATATGTACACAATGAAATTGTAGTCATTTAATGAATATGGTTTTTTTATCTTAGTTTTAATTTTATTGTTCTAAACCTGTGCAAAAAAGGTCAATATAATTATTTTATTCCAGAGTTGAATTCTGAGTTATTATATTACTAAGACTGGAAGACAGCTGTTTAATGGTAAAATCATTATATTGGCAACTCTGTAAACAACTATTTATAATCAAATGTAGAAAGTATCATATTATTACTTTTTATACAATCATTTTGTTACTCCGGTTACATTATTAAGATTTTTTGTTTGTTTGTTACGAAAAATTGATGAAAAAATTATCTATATAAAACTATTTATAAACGCTTACATTTTGTGGACCCAAAAAATATCTCGTTTTCGCGCACCATTTATTAGGCCGAACGGGAGAGTAGCCTAAATTGGGACACGGGGAGGCGGACTTTGCCTGTAATTTTTTCGTATGTTCAAGCCAAATGGACGTGGATATTGTCGCACATTTCTTTTATGTATGTCTGTATCACGTGTACGAACGCTTGGGGACGAATGTAACGAAATAGCCATTTATCATTTTGCGAAAATATTTACGCTTATTGTTTGAAATTATAAAGATGTTTTTTTATGTTTCCTAGATTTTCATTATTAAATATCAAAAGCAGTATAATTTTCACTTAATATCTACTAAATCTATATTTCCATTGCCTTAACTTCATTTTTTATTATTATCGATTATGATGTTGATTATGAAGAGAACTATTTATTTTTTCTACTAGTTTCTGTTTTCATTTTATGAATATAGCAGTTATTCATTATTGGTTAATATTTTCTTGGAAATTTCGTTCATAGTATTTTCAATGCCTTAACTACAAAATACGGGCTTGGAATGTGGCGGACTTTAAAATATCATAGACGTTTTTTTTCATATCAGTAGTATAACACTGAGGTTCCCGTATCCCTTGGAAATCGAGAAACGAGAACCTATTCTTTATCCATGAAATTTAATATATAAAAAGATAAATATTATTATTCTCTTTATGTTTATAGGCTATTGAGTAGAACTGGAAAACGTCTAAACGTTAAAAAACATTGTTTTATTAGTAGTCACACTCATTGACCCGGTATGGTTCTGTTTGACAATGTTCACATACTGTTTAACTGAAACGTGAGGTCGTATGACCGTTGTATAAGTAATTAGCCAACTAGACATTTTAAAATACGAGCATCTTTTTCTTTTTAGCAAGATTACGTTATTTGTCGTTTTAATATTAAGTTGTTTGCTTGCTTGGTTGCTTTTGTTTTTTTTTTAAAGTTTGTATTTCTATTTAAGATATTTATTTTGTTTGTGCATTGGTTTCTATGTTTTAATAAATAGTATCGTCATTTTTAAACACACGTTTTTAAGTACTGTGTATTTTACAATTTCTCAAACGCACCGACTAATGGCTTTTGAGACGCATGTAAAAACTAAAAACTGCGGTATGTTTTATTTAGTAAGTAGTTATAAGATTTGTTGGGTAGTATATTATTTAATTTCGTAGTATTTTGCGATGTTTGGTTTATTTTATTGTATTTGGTAATGATAAATTGTATCGGTAGACTTTCATATTTTACATTTAAAATATTTAATCGTCATTTTTCCTATAATCATACGTATAAAGATTTCTTAAACACTTACAGCCTTATCTATTAGTCTTGCTAATAATATAAATATACATATATTATATTTTGTTAAAGTACAAGGGTAATTTATGTTTAAATACAAAAAATATTATTTTTTAATTTTTTTTTTCTAAATGGCTTGTGCGTAGGTTTGGTGTGTCTGTGTGCTTTTTTTGTTTTATTGGGCGACTATGCACCGCGGGCAAATATTTATTAGTAAATATTTTATACTTTTAAAGTAGAGAATCTAAGTCCTATTTTAAAAGTTAAAAATCGATGTATTAAAGCTTGAAGCGTAAATTAATCTACGTCGTGTACCTGTATACATAAGCCTAGGTCACTAATTAACTATAAATGAACAGTAATACATACAGTTTACAAACAGTTTTAACTATACATCTGTAGTCGGCAAAAGTCCATAGCTTACAATCGCACCGATGGGTGAGCTGAAAAAGACCATAGACAATTCAGTCTAGCCTAAGCCTAAGTTTAAATGAACAATTTAACTGATGTAAATCAACTACATAATAATATGATGTGGATACTAGCGGAAGGACGAACAACGTTATGTACTTGGTATTCAGAAGTAGAAGTCGAGGACTCGACATTCCCGGAACTATTTTCATACTTGGCAGCGAACGGATCGGTCATGTCATTCATACAAAGTGTTCATTTCGCTTGTAATACGTTCGTTTGAAATTCAAATTTTAATTTATTTTCTCCATATAGATCTTACGAAGTGCTTATACATAGTTCGTTATATTTTAGACGAAGTCTTTAAAGAATAAGAATTAGCAAAGGATTTGTTCACTATTGATTTTTTTTATCAGTGGCAAACATGTTGACAAAACACTTAATAGCAAATACCAAATAACTGAGTGCGACCTTAGAAATTTTGCTATCGTTCTGCCGAGTTTAAAATAGATTAAGTGGCAAAGGAGCACATTAGTCACAATTTCTTAGTTAGTAAAATTCTGATCAGAGAACTCTGTTATTTTTATTATTGTCTGTATATACCGCTCATTCATTGCATGACACGTAGTGAAAGGAGTAAGTGCGCTTTTATATATAAACAGAATTATTTTATAAAAGCGTTGCTGTAATTATTACTAAAAATGTCAACTTCGAGTAATGCAGAAGATTAAGCCTGAGATTTATATACGCTATTTCGACTTTGTTTAGAAAAGTTCTTAAAAAATAAATTCATTTTGACAAAAACCGGAATTTTGTAATATATACTTGAGTATAGTCAGGGTATTCGCAGAACCAAAAGTCCATGTTGACAAAATCGGTGACTTACCGAATCCTTTGACATTTATTGATATTAAATTAAATATGATTTAAAGATATTAAATTATTATGTTTTAGTAAAGTCACAGCAAACCTAAAGTTGCGTCTATAAATCTCAGCCTAAGTCGTATGTTTGACCTTGTCGAAAATACTATTGGCAATTGTTGCACGAGATACGTAAAACTGTATAAACATAAAATTTTTAAAAGTACCACCTAAAAAAACTGTTTACTATCATTTTGAGAATCATAATTTCACTGATTGTTTTAATAACTATAAGTTAATAAATAATATTATATAATTTTGTCATTTTCCCCACAAGTTTCTTGAAAACTCCGTATAAAACGCGTATGCATTGATTATTTCCAATTTAGCTACCTTATGGCGTGGCGTCTACGGTTCGTACGTATAAATACCACCGCGTTTGTCCTCATAATTACACTTGTATCATAATATACTATTCTCTTACAATACTTGGCACTTATCTAGGAGTAGAAATCAAATTTAAGAAAGCGGTGTTTGGAATAACTTAAAATGATCCTCGACTTAAAGAATCCAAATTTTGTTCATTAAATTACTTTTATAGATTTACAATGCGCATTCCTTTCCATAAAACACACAACATTTAAATCAGTTTAATACAAAATTTTATGATTAAAAATCTTCTCGTAAATCCGAAGTTAAGTGTTTAATGTTCGATTTACTTTATTAAAATTCATCGGATTATGGTTAAAGAACATGTTTATAGCCCGTTAGTTGAATTCAGCTGGAATTGATCGAACATTGTCGGCATAAGTCACTGCAGTGGAACTCTGCCAACGATAAATGAGGCCTTAACTTGATAAATGCCGTTTGATACTTAACTGCTGGCGCCATGCCGTCTACTAACAACACCTAAGAAAATATTTACTAAGAAGAAATTTTATACATTCTCGTATTACCATACTTCTCTTATATTTTTCATTCAATACCACCACATTTGAAAAAGTATTATTTTAATCTTACTTTTGATTCTGTATTTTTTTTACTGTCGCTTATAGCAATATTGTTGTCATCATACTTTTTTATTTACCACAAGCAGGACGATGCTTAAATGTGACAGTGTCATATAAAAATTATGTTATACTATATCTCTTTTATACAATTATGTTTCATGTATAGTACAGTCGCTGGAGTTTATTTCTTGTTCAATATTTAAAATGTCAGTCAGATAATAACCTGATTCCAAAAATTCTCCTTAAATTTAAAAACGCCATTAAACATTTTTACATCGTCTGTTGAGTACAAAATTATACATCATTAGTATTTAAAAACGTCTTGAAATTTAAGAAGCATTTCTGAAACTTAGCGAATATCTATCTAATATAATGCAATTTTCGGTCGGTCGTATTTTCTGTTATTACCATAGTGCTACTAAATAATGACTTACTTGGATGTGTGAACATTTGTAATGAATTTTATTTTTTAAACGACTTTAAAAAGCAGGAGGTTCTGTTATTTTTACGGAAAGCAATAAAAGTGCATTAAATGGAATGTAAACCTGAATAATATAGCAGCTATAAAATGGCTAATATTTACATACCAGCTAATATTCAAGTATTTCATGTATAAACACAGAAAGACCAACAACTAACGTTAAATAACAGTATTTCGCTAATCTTGGAGTATTTCTGGACAACTTGTGTGCAAATGTAATCTCTTCCTTAAGTGTCGATGGAATAATATAGACTATTTTATTAAGTAAGATGACTTCACCGAACACAAACTGGATTTCAACAATTTGTAAAGGACATAGATAATCTTGTTTCTAGAATCTGTGGCTGCGAATTTCATTGCAAAGATGGAAGTGTCATAATTTTACTACTAATAGTAAAATGTTGTAGTTGATTATAGATTAAATATATATATATTTTTTTTGAAGGTTTTAAATCTTAAAATGAAAAGAGGAACCCTTATAGATTTACTTCTGCTTTTGTGTGTCCGTCTGTTAGTCAAGATCCTTATTCTCTGGAACGCACGGATGCATAAAATTGGTATTAAATATCAAAAATTCAAGTTTGCAGTCTTTTGCTAGTCTGATAAAAATCACACTTTTAAGTGAACGTAAACAAGTCGAGGGGTGAAAGGCTATTTGCTTTAAGCGACATTTTTTGGTATTATTTCGTAATACATATTTTCGGTATCTGCGGTTTTCACCGATTCCTAAAGTAGATACATTACTAGATAACCAGAAAATGTCGCTTAATCCAAATAGCCTTTCTTCACCCCTTCAAATGATACATTTGTTTATGCCATTACCACAAGGAAATAAAAACCTATAAGATAATTCTCGTTGATCTAGAAACATAGCTATTACTTATACCTAAACTATAATTATAATATATTTTCACGCTATATACCTTTCAGGGTGAGCAAACACAAATGCTTGTAACTACGGCCACTAATGTGTGGTGTGGTGTGTTGTGTACATGTTGTAGTGTGAGGTGTTAAATATAGTTATATTAATAGTAACTTGTTTATTGCTGATAAATTTTCACTTTTCGAAGTTAACAGAGATCATAGATGGGCAAAATGTAATCAGATTAATAAAAATGATTAACGATTACATTTTACGTTTTTTACCATTAATATGACTGAATTTTGTTCATTTATGTTTTAAACATTACAAAATCCCAGATTGCATACACATTTATCATGGGCGGGGGAGGGGCTATCATTCTCAACCACTGAGGGACTGAGGCTATAGAAATGATAGCTGCTCACCTGTGCTGTACACCTGTCCGGTATACAGCTCGGCGTGGCCTTGGTGGTAGCGCCGGTCGCCAAGATCCATCAAAGCAAGTTCGGTGCACTAGCCTGTACGAGGTTGCCGCCTACTATTGGTCTGATTCCCTAAGAAACAGACATAACAGAAAGCTCCGAGCGCCATTCCCCCACTCCTCCCCAAACCCATCCCTCTTCCCACCACTCCCCCCTTTTTCTCCTCCAGGAGGTTGTGGGTGTGGCCTGGAGTTGAGTATATAACCCCACCTACGCTAGGGCCTGCGTAGTTGAGCGCCGTACGCAGGGACGACGGAGTCCTGGGGGGTTGAGCCAAGCGGGAGTTGGGTGTTTAATACAACCGCAAGGCAACACGCCCCCTTTGGTCCTTAGTTCAGGCTAAACGGTAGCCTCCACAAATAGCCAATGTGGAGGAAACGGTCACACGTCCCGTCAGAGGGCCGTAGGCGAGGTGAGGGGGGGTCCGCAGAGGTGCTTAACACCAAAACGGATGGGGAGGGCCATGCTGAAGGGGCAAGAGCGCTGGGACATCTGGGAACCCCCAGGGTCCTAGCTATCCTCGAGCCCCCAATGTCGCGCTCCAACCCCAACTCCTCTCACCTATACTCTCCTGGTAATCCTAGTGTCCACTAGGACACTCCCAAAGGTGCGGGCTCCATGGAGGGTGGGAAGCCAGGAGAGCGAATTATACAAAAACAATAATATGGATAAACTACAAAAAACAACAAAACCCAAAAACCTTGCGCCTAGACCAAAAGTCGGTGGCGCAAACAAAAACACTACAGGGAGTAAAACCCCTTCCGAACAAGCGAAAGCAGGATTGTCGAGTCGAGTCGGGCCCGCGGAGTCATCCGTGGCTAGGCAACGGCAAGACAAGATGCAAGTAGCAGAGGTACTACAATCCAAGAGGGTAGGTATTCCGACCATATCGGAATCTCCGGCCTTCACGGATAAAACTAAAACACCTGCACAAGCAGCCGAATCGTCCCAAGTCGGGACCACGGAAATATCCGTGGGAAGACAAGGGTCTGATGGGCCGCAGCCTGCAGGTCAATCTCTTACAGGGTCTTCGGACTCATTGAACACTCGAGTGACACGCGAGACATCGGCAATGGAACCGGCTAAAGACCATTTTGGCACCGCCTGGACACTGGTGGAGCCTAGGCATGGGCGCAGGAAATTACCGCAAACGCAGATTACCGACGCCCCGTCAGGCTCTGCCCGGACGGGCGGCGTCAGTGAAACCGGGGACCAAAGACTACAGACCTCCAAAGGATCCAAGAAACAAGAGAAACGCCGGCGAAAAAGGCAACAGAAAAGAGCGGAGGCGTCCAACCGCACGCTACCTTCTGATGCCAAACAAACGTCGGAGCTCTCAAAACTAACAACGGATACTGGCACAACGATACAATCTCAACCCAAAACTGAGACAAATACAGGCAATAAAAGAGCCCGCCCGGATGAAACGATCTCCCCGCGAGGGGAATACAAGAAACGGCGCACCGGGCAGGTGGGCGGACATGCCTCTACAAGCTATGCCGAAGCAGCAAAGACTGAACTGGTTGTTGCTATCACACCAACTTCCTCGGAACACCTTACCAAGGAACAAGGCGACTTCTTAATGGACGCTCTCCAGAAGAAAGTCTTAACAGAAGCTCGCCTTGGAATGGCCAAAGGGCCAACATTCCGAGGCAAGCCCATTTATGCTGACGGAACACTAAAACTATGGTGTTCCGATAATCACACCTTAAACTGGCTTAACGCTGCAGCCACAGACATTACATTACCATCGGGAGAGCGCCTAATGGTAAAAAAACAATCAGACATCCCGAAGAAGGTACGTTCTGGAATACTTATTCCGGGAGTCTGGGACCGAACCGACGACATTGGCAGAACACTGGCCTACCAGAACCCTTGGGTAAAGGTGGAAAAGTGGCTCCTCCACGCCGCCATCAAACAGGAAACTGACACCTTCTTGGTAATTAGCATACCGGAAGATCAATTACAGACAATACTGGACCATGAACGTCGATTAGGGTTCATGTTGGGTTCAGTATATATAAAATTCCAAAGCCAAAAAGGGAAATTTACTGAAATACCACCTGAGGCTAAGGAGACACAAGTTACAGGAGAATGTACTCCAATGGACACGGACCAGGGACAGGCAACTACATCAAGGCCAGTCCAAGGAACGACCTCAACTACACAAGGGCTTGAAACCCAAGAACCGAACGCTACAAAGTCAACAACTTCAAGCTCCACATCAGAGGCAGGCAGCGTAGATACGTCGCTGGGCCTCGATGACCTGAACATTGGGGAAGAAGGAGAAGGTATATCTCCTGATGGCATCCCCTTCGTCCAGCAGTAAGATACTACAGTGCAATCTCCACCACAGTATTACGGCAACGGCTCAACTACGTAAGTGGCTGGAGATTAATACAACAACCATTGCACTGATCCAGGAGCCGTGGACTAGAGATGGTAAGATACTTGGACTCTCCAACCTAGGAGGTAAGTTAGTCACAAGCATAGATAAAAATATCAGAGCTTGTATTTACATATCAAAAAATATAAGTGTGCAAATCCTAACAGAATTCTGTTCTAGAGACCTGTGCACTATCAAACTCTTGAACGAGTCTGACCGGAGCTTTCCTGGAGTGATACTTGCCTCGGCATATATGCCGGAGGGCGAGGATCCTCCCCCGCCAGCCGTGATAGCTCTGGTTGACCGATGCGAGAAAGAGGACCTGGAACTTATCCTGGCTACAGATTCCAATGCACATCACCCGTTGTGGGGCATGGATCACAGCAACAGTAGAGGTAATAAACTTTTTGAATACTTGCTAACAACTAACTTAGACATTTTAAATATTGGCTCCAAGCCTACGTTTGTAAATAGAAGAAGCAGGACCATAATCGACCTGACTTTGGCGACAAAACAGACAGCAAACCTAATCACAAACTGGCATGTGTCGGACGAAGACTCATGCTCCGATCACAAATGGATTCGGTTTGACTTTCAAGTACATACAGTAAACACAGCTCCGTATAGGAACCCTCGAAAGACTAGTCGCAACATATATGCAAAAATGTTGGCGATGGGTCTTAAAGGGAAGGTAGTACCCGCAAGAATCGTGGGGACACAACAAATAGATGAACAAGTCAACAATCTTACAAAAGTAATAATAGACAGCTATCATTCGGCATGCCCTCTCACTGTAGAGAGTACGTCTGAAGATACTAGAAACACCTGGTGGGGACCTGAGCTACTAAGGCTCAGGACTAAAATGAGAAAACTCCTAAACCGGGCAATGAATACTAGCGCAGACCAAGACTGGGACAACTACCTAGAGACCAAATCTAGGTATAAGAAACGTCTAAGATACAGAAGAACTTTATCTTGGAGGAAGTTCTGTGGAAATATAGAATCCAATGTACAGGCAAATAGAGTAAGAAAAATACTAGCGAGTCAAAACAACAACAGCCTAGGTTCTCTTAAAAACACAGACGGCACAATGACTTCCACACTGGAAAAAACACAAAATGTACTCCTACAAACACACTTCCCAGGAAGTAGATTGGTACATGACTTCCAATGGGATGAGGAAAATATAATCCCAACAGATAAGAACTGGACAATGGCCACAAGAGAGGTAACCATGGAGAAAACAAGATGGGCGATACAAAGTTTTCACCCGTTTAAAGCAGCTGGCCTAGATAATGTCATACCGGCACTCCTGCAATGGGGAGCAGAAAGCATCATAGGGCCACTAACGAAAATACTACAAGCATGCTTAGCACACAGATACATACCCATTAAATGGAGAGAAGTAAGGGTCGTCTTCATACCTAAACCAGGCAGGAGTGACTATACAGATGCCAAATCTTTTAGACCCATAAGCCTTAAAAAAATGGTGCGCAGAGAACAACCTCTCTGTGAACCCCTTAAAAACAGAATTGGTTATGTTCACAAATAAGCGTAACCTAGGCAACTACATTCTACCGCGCATGGGAAATATTGAACTGAAATTAAAAACAGAGGTAAAATACCTCGGAATTATCTTGGACCACAATCTAAGTTGGAACAATCATTTAGAAAACAAGCTTAAGAAGGCCAGTATTGCCTTCTGGCAATGCCGCCGGATGCTAGGCAAAAAATGGGGCCTAGCACCAAAAATCATAAACTGGCTTTATTTAGCGGTAATACGACCTATGGTAAGCTATGGAGCATTGGTGTGGTGGACTAGAACTAAGCTCATAACAGCTGTCAATAGGTTAAGACAATTTCAACGACAAGCATGCATGGCCATCACGGGATGCATGGGAACCACCCCCACAAATGCCCTAGAAACCATGCTAGATATGATACCTCTACACCTTTTTATACAACAAGAAGCGGTATCAGCAGCCATACGAATGAAAACCATAAATCTGTGGAACGACAATGGTGCTCCTCACACCAGAATTTTGAAAGAATTCACAGATGATATCCCACTACTTGAAGCAATTTGCGATAAGGTACCTGTACAATTCGTCTTTGACAAGAAATACAAAATACAATTACATGAGGAAGACTATGAGAGCATAAATGTAAAAGAGTTGAGGATCTTTACTGACGGCTCCAAGACAGACTCAGGAACCGGCACTGGCGTTTACTCAGAGGACCTTAATATCAAGATCTTCATGACGCTGGGCATTCACAATACTGTATTCCAAGCGGAATGCATGGGTATCCTACTGGCAGCCCATGCAGTCCTCTCCAGGAAGGTAAAAAATCAACCAATCCGAATATTATCAGATAGCAAAGCAGCACTGTTGGCCATAGGAAGTAAAAACTATAACTCGAGCCTAGTCCAGCAGTGCCACCAAGCTGTAACTCAGGTATGCTTAAACAATAACATTACAACCCTACAATGGATTAAAGGACACAGCGGATCACGCGGAAATGATGCTGCAGACGAACTCGCAAGAAGAGGATCAGATACGAGAGTGTTCGGACCTGAGCCGATTATTCCACTCCCCTTCAGCTGGTTCAAATCTGAGATACGTCAAAGAATAAGACGTCTGAGGGACTCGGACTGGAACAACTTGGTAGATTGCAGACAGACTAGAGAGGCATTGCCTCGAGCGAATCCAAGGATCTCTAAGGCTGTCCTGCGTCTCAGTAAATTACAGATACGTAGGGTCACCGGAGCCATAACAGGACACGGTTATTTTAATAGACATCTTTTCCATTTAGGTGTCACAGAAACAACTCTGTGCAGAGCATGCATGGGAGAAGAGGAGACAGCCAGGCACGTGATTATGGATTGCAGTGCACTGGCGGCATACCGGGCACAACACCTCGGTTCACCGAGGTCCCTTCAGGAAGCAACCAGCAACATCAGGCGGCTGGCGGATTTCCTGGAGGAGCTGGGCTGGGATGATTGAAATCATCCCAACCCGGCCTCACGCAAAATAGGCGCACTTAGACGTCGAGTTGCGGAGAATGAGCCCGTCTCAACCTTATACCTTATACCTTACACATTTATCATATCTTAATGTTTTAAATGGATTTAATCATGATTACAGAGCAAGAAAATTAAAATTACGACTACATTTTGTAATCGTTCATCATTAATCAGATTACATTTTGCCCATCTCTGACAGAGATATCTAAAGCTGCAAGCTAGTTAGCTGAATCCAAAAATTAAAGTTGATCTGTGGGATTAATTTGTTTATCAACCTTCTATGAAGGAATCCTTCTTAATACACCCGTTAAATACGTTTTACTTTATGATCGAATTTGATCTTATTATGTTTGAGCGCCAGTTTGTCTGTTGTAAAATAAATTCAAATAAAGCGTATTTTTATGACACTCCTACACCGCCTTATTTTCCATTTAACTATATTTTAAAATCCGGTGGATAGAAGGCATAAAGCCAAATTCAACATTCAGAGACATAAAAATACGTTTTAAACTTTTGTGAGTATTCACATAAATCTTTAGAGGACATATCTTTTCACGATTGGTACTTAAACTGGCTCAAGTTTTACCATTCTATACATTTTAAAACATTAAAAAGAGTAACAACACGAATAAACGTTATTTTAAAAATATTGCTCGTAAAATACGTACTCTTAAAACGACATAGTATTATCATAGATTTCAATAAAGAGGTAAGCTGCGAAATTATAGATGTATATGCATTTACAATATAACGGCTGTTATTTATAGTGTTTTTTAACAAATGTCCAAAAATATGGTGCATAAACTCCAAATCAATAGATTTATATATAAAAAGTATTGTAGAAATAGCTAAAATAAAAAATAAAACCTTCTGTTTATAGTCCAATACATTATCAATTAAAGGCTGCATAATATTAGAATGAATATTATTTTTCAACACAATCATTTGTATTTCCTATACATCTGTAAGAGAGTAGATACGTGTATTTTTTTTATTAATCTGACACGGCACAATGACCACACCATAACTGATGAAAAGTATGGTGAAATCCAAAAACGACAATGACCAACAACACCAAAAAATCATCGATAGCCGCAGCGATCATGCTGGCCTGCAAAAATATCTGATCACGCTTCACTTAAAAGACCCAATATTATAGGACGATGAAAACACGTGCCGAGGAAGATGGCTCAGCCTTGCCCGTGCCTTGCGTTCAGCCGTGCAGATTGGCACTCCGCAGACGGGAGAAGGAACACCTTGGGAGTTTTATTCGGTACAAGTCCGACACACCGGGGGGCGGCCCTCACCGCTTTCTGAAGGTCCTTTAGGGATTTCCACCAGGGTACCAAAAAAAAAGAGGACGATGGAAACACGCTCGTTGGAAGACCATTCCACAGCCCAACAACTAGGTAAAAGTAAGAGTTAGAGAACTTCTTAGTCCTAACCTGTGACTCCGAAGACTGTATTCTGTTAAATGTTAAGTATCTGATAATTTATATGTTTAATTAACAATCATTATAACTAATTTATTTGATAAATAAACATTAAAAGCGTTACTATAAAGCTGGCACAAAGTAAAGTAGTATCTACATCTTAAATAAACTTAGTCGAGAGAATATCCGATTGGTATCACGCCGAAGCTCGGGCTACACTCCGGAAATCACGTTCGTTACTTCCCCCATCGCGTTTTATAAACGAAACTACTTCCATTGTATTATCATCACTGCGTCCAAAGACATAACTGTCGTTTGACGCCATGTTCCAGTATAAACTATTAACTTGCATTTGTTACTAAATGGAGTATAATCGTAAATTAACCTGAAGCCAGAATCCTTTATATTACATATTTGCCTTATTCCGTCTGAACATAAACACGGATAGACATTATTTTTAAAATAAAATTTTAAAAACTCGATCAAGTTCGAGTCAGACACGCGCACCGCGGGTTCCGTACGCACTTAAAATGTATGGAAAAAGTTGTCGTTAAATTTAACCATCTTTAAATGTTTATGTATACTCGCTGTAGATTAGTAAGGCTGTGACATATTAGCGCAGTTGTCAATTTTGGGCTGTTACGTATGTTTGGCGTGCGCGAAATAGATTCCCACCTTTCACATAGAGCCAAACTTACATGCCTCAGTATCTAATAACATAAAAAGAAATAATTGTTTTTAGACAAAATTGGTATTATATATTTTACCTCTGCTTATTTAAATGGGCAGATACTATTAGGTATAGACTGTACACTATGGACAATCTAGGTCTACACAGACTATGATGATATTTCTAAATGGATGAAATAAAAACCCATTAACAGATTATAGTCTTACCATATTTATCTTATCGTAATTGTATTAGAAATATATTTTGTTTACGCTTAAGATACTCTTAAAGCGAATGCTATTGTTTTGTTTCCTGTTTTTTTTCCTATTAGTTCCATTAAACTGATCTTCCCCTGTCTGAGACGTGTAAACAACCACTACTAAAATGTTTAGGGGAAGATAAGACGTATATATCGGTCTATACGTCTCGCCGACGGCTGCTACACCGTGTAAGGACGAAACAAATAAAGATCAATGACCGGCTTTATGTCATTGTCACCTGATCTCATTTTTCTATTGTCTACTGTGTTTTTTTATTTGTTTGGTAGAAGAACAACTCTTCAATAGGCGGTGACTAAGTACAGTAAAACTACGGCGATCTCAAAGAGAGGAGAATCTATTGACAGACGCTGTCATCATGCTGGGCTAAATGTACTTATGAAGGACGCTTGTATATTAGTAAGTAATAATAATTGTAATTGATAATGTAAGTATAATGATTTATACGTCAATTCTTTCCGTTTTTTTAGGGCTAGTTGTAGTCCACTAAATAGCGTCGAGAGACCTACAAAAAGAGAGACCGTTCCAATAATTGGATTACTGGATGTACACGAAATGATCCCGAAACACGAGAAGACGAAGTTAATCACTAATGACGTACAATTCTCCATTTATATTGTGGTCATGATGAATTTAGACGGAGACACAATGTCACCTTACTTATTAAATGGTGGCAGCCCTAAGTGAGGGCTGGAACGACCAATCGATCCGTCTCGACAATGCAACGCCGCGCCACCAATGTCCCTTCGACGTACATGGAGAAATTACAAATTCATACAATATAATATTTAACCCAAATCTATATGATCAAAATTAAAATAAAAAAAAGTTATTTAGTTACTTAATTATGCTTGAAATGCTTAAGAAATAAAAGAAGCAAATAATTTAACATTGATATGTGTTAATGAAAATAAACTGTAGAAATATTTATATTTACGTAGATTTAGATTTGAATATAAAAAAAAACTTAAATTAAGGCTCTTTTTTTCGTTATTTTAAATATCGACTTGGTTGAAAATATATTAAAGACAAAAAATCAAATCTAATTGCATTTATTTGAGATAAGCTCCTAATTATTAACTTGTGTCCGTTCGTTTTTTTTTTCGTCGTCTTTTAATATAGTTCCTTTACTATTACGACGCTGTAAATATTGCACAATGTTAACTCGTGTACCGCAGACTCTCTCCAAAGGAATCTGAAGTATGTCTGTTGTAATTCTATTAAAATACTACTCGTTCTTAAAGGGCAATTAAAACCTTCGCCTACATTACTATCTGTTTAATCATACTGAAGTGACAGTCTTTCCGTGTTTAGAAATTATCATTTTTCACAAAAGAAATGAAAATAATGATTTATTTTGATACTATCGTTAGAAACAAAAGAAGTTATTTCTTCAGCTAATTTTAGCTGAAGAAAAACTACTTTTTTAGCTTTTTTTACGTGTATTTATACGTAAAAATATTTTATGCTAGACTAGACAGAAATTTTGTAAAAAAGGTAATGCTAATAATGGTAATAAGGTGTAATGAGGTAAGTTGTTTATATGTAATACATAAAAATTGTTTCTGTAATCAATCAATCAATAAACCAAGACACATATACACATATGTACAATTATATATTATGTAATATTTGTATTTGTATACACGTTTATACAAATAAATAAAAGTAAAAAAATAATTTTAGGTGATGATCACGTTAAACGCGGGAGTACGGATAGTTTGTGCTGGACTTCAGTCATAGTTCTTGAATCTTGTCATCACTTAACCGAAGAATTATTTATTTGCCTTTCTGCGGATGTAATTACACTCTCTCACGAACTCACGGACTGGATGGTTTGCGCATAACTGGTCTCGTTAATATTAATCTGATTAAAGGCAATGCCAATATGTAGTCTTATATTATTTTTGTTAAATGAATAAATATTTTCTATACATATTATTGAAGTTTATATACACGTTGGTCGAGTATAGATAACACTAAGTATGCAGCTCATTAAACTTACGAGTACTTTGCAATGGTTTGTTCGTCTGGTTTAATGAAGGCGAGCGCTTAGACGGTAATCAAATTGTTCCCACGTAAAATAGACGGTAGCACTCTCTTTATATCAATTTGTCTATGTCGCGTAGCTACGATTAAAGCTTGGCCAACGTGTATGAGTCTCATTCCATTGATACTAGCAGATGTACACTAGTTTCCAACTTCCATCTAAAAAATAGAATACAAACTGTATTCTGTATATACGAGTAAGTACTCATAATAATCACTTGTTTCAATTATAACTTTCACCAAAACGAGTCCAATACGTGTAAATTTTTTTAAATTCTGTTCATGTTTTTAGAAAAGAATATCCAAAATACTTAACGGTTTTCAGAAAATTGAGATTCATTTAAAACAACTTTTATCATTTCCTAAAGTTAAGTATTGTAAGTATATATACCGTGTAGTAGACTTAAGGGAGTCTGCTACCTGGATGAGAGGGAGGCGGTGCGCAGTGTCTATCGCGACGCCTGAGAGAAAGGTTTTGGAAGGGTGGGCTCTTTACTTCAATTAGATTGATAATAAAAAATCACTCTAGTGAATCTTTTTGTAGCTTTCTCTTTTACGTAAAGGATTTAAATACAAACACTGCAACGAATTAATTAAAATTTTAGCCAAAAAACTTAGGATTCGCTTATAAGCAAGTTGAAAATTAACAAAGTTTTGGAGCATGGCACGACATTTTGGCGGATCTTTTGTCCAGTGAAGCCAGAGTGCTGTGCAAGATGGTGATTTGTGCTCATCGACGACTCCCCTAGGATGTTAAGACGTAGGTTAGGGCACAATGGGGTTGTTATATTCGGCGAAATACAAGCTCCTAAATAAAAATAATAATAAAAAAATATAAGGATGATGTGAGGTTATCCAGAGTATTATAATCCAGAATTTTGAAGGTGTTTATAATTTTTATTAATTTGAATATTTCAATAGATTAACTGATCGTAAAGCCCTTTAAAGATAATAATCACAATGAACATAGCAATGTCATTTTACGATATCTGTTCACGCCGGTACTGATATTTATTCGATACGAGGCAGCATGTAATTGCCGCAGGTGCCACCTCGATCCTTAACTTTGACGCGTTTAGTGCAAGGAATATAGGTATGTAAATTGGATCACATAATTTAAATTATAGATCTAATCTTTCACAGTTCTTTGTGAATATAGATGACTTTTATGATAGTCATCAATGTGAATGGTATTTTTTAATGTCTCACTTCAGTCAGTATTATACTTATTTTAAGTAGCCGCGGATCTTCAAATTCTTCGAGGATTATCTAGGAAATAATATAAACAGGGTATTTAAGCAAGTTAAAGTCAGTATAATTAATAAAAATCCTTGGTAAATATCTTGAACTTATCTAAATTCAAATGTAAGATGAAGCTGAGAGATTGGTTGTCGAATCTAAAATATAATGATACTGAGGAACTGTTGCAGGTATAGATGTTTGGGCTTTAACATTAACATTCTTTTGAAATTATTATTCACTTTGTTTGTATAGTCTGTTGTTTCGTGTGTAATGTTGTTGTTGTATTGTTTTGAGTTAAGATTGGAGCTACGCAGCGGTAATAAACTGTAACAAATTTGTGTGAAATATGCTGACATCCAAGATACAGGTTGTCCTAGTTTGGGTGTCAACTGATTTTAATGTGCTGCTTTGTAGTTGTTTGTCTAATAAATAATTTTATTATTATTAGTTATTGCTTTAAATAAATCAAAGTTAACCACAGGATACCGACACTAATGTATATACTCTGCTCACTCCAAAAGGGATATAGCATTACGATATATTATTAGCATAAAATTACCCAATTTTTAACCAAAACTACTTCACCTTCTCACAGTAATAAAATAAAATGTTAACATAATAAAACTTAGATATTTACAACTTTTTATAAAGTTTACTTATTCAGTAGCTTAATGTTGGATTTACCCGAGTTGTAACATGACATGTATCCAAGGAATCTGTAACACTGGTAGAGTAATTGACCAACACCGGTGAGCCATAAACATGACTTGGAAGTAACTGCGTATGCCTCTAACTATACTGAAATAGACTCAGAATGCAAAACGCCGCTCAAAGTTCATCATCCTTGCTGCTATTCCAAATATGCTTCATATGAAACACCTCACCGCAATGGACGTGGCGACATGAGCGCGAGAACTACTCATAAATTACTCCGGTATTGTTTAATTCTGTGTAAATGTATTATATCCTCAGCTGTAGCATACATAAAACCATTTGAAAAGGTCAATGTTACAATTCATGTAGTTTTCTTACGTCTATTTTTTACAATTTATTTGAAAGATAGAACCTGATTTGCTTGTTTGGTGAGCAAATGACATAATATGTAATATTAAAAAATATATATTGAAAATTCCAATACATATTGACCTAGCCCCAAACTAAGCTATTGTTTGTACTATGTGTACTAGACAAATGTATACATATTTAAATACATACACACACTCAGGACACAAACCAACCTGCTTATAAACGAAAAGTTTTTTCGGGACTCAAATCTACGAAGTTTCAGCGTCGTATGTATTGTCACTACAAACTGGGCTATTAGACTGTCAAACATGATTTTCGATTTTACAATTTATGCATAAAAAATATTTTAACAAAAATAGTTGCTTTTTAAAATATAATGAAGTTAAATATGTGAAATCACTGAAGCGTGTATTTATATACTTTCACAGTTATAAATTAAATTGGATAACAATTATTATTTTGATATACTTAACACACACTTACTTATTAATATTATATTAGTCTTGATAATATTCTGTTTAAAATATTATTTTTTCCCTCCAAACATTTTAGAGAACCAATACTACGTATAAAAGCTACAAAAAGCTTAGAAAAAGTGATAATAGTAATATAGAAAAATACTGAACAAGCATAGCCGATGGCAGAAAATAGTTTCTGATCTATCGTGTGAAAATAAAGATTAGAGAGGTGTCCATAGAAAAGTGCGTGTCATAGGAATAAAATAGCGCGCCATCACTTTAAGTGTTATTATGCAAGTTATAATATAAGGTGTAATTTTATACATTAGTGAATTGCTTGCCTGTCATACTTATTGTATTTCTATTCCTATACAAAAGTATAATAGTTTCGCTTACGACTTATAAGGCAGCTTCTAAGAGCTATCATGGTAATTAATAATTTTCCAGTAATGTTGCAAAGACAGATAAGCTAAATCGTACTATCTCTTAAAAAAGTTGTGAAATATAATTTTGTACAACTAAGTGTATAACTAAGTGAATCCTAAATCTATCATTTTAGTTCGTTTTATCGAACTTTACGATGTTACAAGAGATGCAAACTGCATGATAGCGTATTATAGATAAGCGATTTATTTTCTGAACACAAATTTGTGACTATAGGTAACGCGTTCACTGTATAAAAATAGGTTTTTTCCTTAACTGAGAATTTTTAGTTTGTTCTTCTAATACGCGAGATGAGTATGCATATTCTGTCACTTGAAATGAAATCTTAATGCATTAATAAGCTTATATGAAATTCTGTGTAACACATTTCAATGGTAACTGAAAATATATTTTAATGGACGTGCATATACCATGATATAGAAATACTTATACACAAACACTGAAATTAAATTATATTACTGTAGAAAAATTATATAATTAAAATTTAGTATGTGGTTTGGTCTCAATTATAATATCACGTACATTTTATATAAAAAACCTGTGATTACTGTTTTTGTAAAATTATTAATACGAGCAAAAATTTGGAGTATCTCACAGCTGCAAATAAGTGGCCTGTTCCGCTGCCGACTGGCATTTCACGATCTAGGAAAGCGTTCCGATATGTAAGGGGCACGAACACAAACGGTAATAACAAACAAACATCCAATTATATGTAGAATCTTACGCTTTCCACATACGATGAGAAGAGATTCTCTCTTAGGAACAATCGATGGAATTAGAATGATACCTTTATACTGTCGTTAAGAATCAATGAAGTGAACTTGTTGAAACATTAATTACCTTCGCCTAATATTTACCTAAATGCCTACATTTTGTTTCATTTTAATTTTCCTTTAAAAGCATGATACACTGCACTGTTGCATGGTGCACTGTGTTGATCGTGATAATAAGCAAGTGTTTACTAGGTAATTAACTGACTAGAACTAATTTTGAACATAATAATTTTGTTTTACGGTTAACATGTTCTTATGTAGACCTATGATGTATAGAAATTAATAAACAAATATAATATGTACAAGTAATTAATTTTAAAACAGATATTGAGTTGGCCGAAATACACAAACTAAAATGAAATAAAGATACTTATAGAATATTGTTTTGTATAATGGAATTCAAGACTATCGTCTTGAAATCGTCTGTGAAGGAAAATTATACTTGTAAAATCAAAAGAATATTGCGGCATATATTTTAAATTATACAGGAACAAAATATAACGAAATTTACATTCGATCCTTGCGCATATTTCTACTTAGCATTACGCAGAGGGAGTGAACGTGTTTTGAAAGTTAACGAGATCAAAATATAAAGGGAGCGATTGTAGGAGAATAAATTTGATTGGTTTTTTCTCGGTCACAATTCTTACGAAAATAAAAGAAGTGCGTAATCTACAGTTACTCGATTTATAATGTCCGGTTAGACATTTCTATCTATATACATATTTTATACCATATCTCCAGTAAACGTTTTGATTCAGTTAGAACAGTATGATATTTGCTGATTTTTTTTTCAGCTTTTCTAACTTACATATATCGAAAAGATGATAAAATATTTTTATAGCTTAATGTGGGATATTTTGAAGGCTTGAAAATATGTCTGAACGTATCGAGAAAATGATGTAAAAGGATAATATTCATATCTCCAGGATATGTATTATACAAAATAAAAACTTCAATTTTCAGAACGAATAACGTGCTCAGTTTTTGACATCAAGCGATTTTGCAAACTGAGCTATTTACAAAAAAAAAGTTGTCCCGCTTATTTGCCCTTTATTTCTGTTTTCGTTAGAAATGTGTATGATTACCATAATATATTACAACCACACAAATCAAACCGTAAATCTTATTTTCATGTTTCCATTTAAAATGTGTAGGTATTATAAACGATTTGTAAATGTTGTTGTTTCTATTACTTATCTCTTCCTGCAAGCGCGGCAGGGTCGTAAAATATACTTAGGTATATTGTAGGGACGTCCTAAAATAAACTACATCTGTTTATGGTATCAACACATCTCACCAGTGGTCGTGTGGCATTCCTCGGGTGTACTGTCATGCAAAGTAATTTTAAGTGTGCATTTTGTTTCATTAAAACAGAATAATATTTTATAATAATTTTTATAGGTTGTCTTGTCGGTGTAATTGTTACTAGTTTTTAATTTGATTGAAGATAGTGATAATGTGTAAATGTCAGTCTAGATATACCTTTACAAACAGAAGACTTTCATTACAAGCTCTGATATTTTTATTTATTATTTAATAAAAATGAGGTATCGTAGGAACTGCGAGCTTTGGATCTTATGCGTGTAGTAAAATGTAAACTAAATTAAATGTATTACATTGTCTTTTTACATTTTTCTGTAAACAGTTTTTTTTCGGCTGGATCATTTTTTTTTGCCGAAAAGACAATAACTTATACTTACTTTAGAACTTCATCGGGTAAGAGAAAAGATCACTTAACTACGTTCAGCGACTACTTTGAGAAGAACCGCCGAAAGAAACGCAAAGCTACGTCGGAGTGGAAGCACGTAAATAATCACACTCAAGCTCATGTAAAGAGAGTCATTGCTGAAAGCAGTTATTATATTTTATGTATATGTTACGGAACGCCGGTATAGAAGGCTCCAGGAGTATGCGCGGAACAGCGTCAGTAACTCCGCGCATGCGTATGACATTTCAGTTTTTCATTAAATTAAAACTTATAAATGGAACTCACATCTTTTATTTGCATTCACGATATTTAATATATAATTATTATTAGTTGGCTATGATTATAACAATATTTCATTATCAAGATGTCGAAGTCATTATATATATTTTTTGGACTAGTCATACATTGTCTATATTTGATAAGTAACTTCGTTCCAAGCCACATTTAAACTGAGGATCTTTAATAAATCTTAGTAAGCCCGGCAGCTAGTCCAACGCGTGACGAGGCGTTTTTATTTTGTCATGTAGGATATGATCTGAAACATGTCATATATAAATGCGAAGCGAGACGTTTCCGTGGCGTAAAATATGACACGACATACCGCAGACGAGAATCCAAAGCGAACCGTCAGCGACTACACTGTATTAGTTGACTTAATAAGTAAAGCGTCAAACAGAAAACTCACAGGAAACGCGAAGCGAGAACGAAACGTGCTGATTGTGTTTTTATTTACAAATTATTAAGGAATGCGTTAATATTATCTATATAATGAAAGTCATAATGATGATAAAAACGCACTGAAAACAGGAGTTTATTAAGTTATAGACAGGGTGATTCGCTTTTACCACGTTTTCGGTTCGCTCTCTGTTTAACAAGGCCTTTAATAAATAGACAGTTGCAGGGAAATATATAAAGCACCTTTGTGTTTGTTCCTAAAAATATATTGTGACTGCCTTTATTACGAAATCGTCAAAATATCATGACAAATAAACAATAGTAATGAAGAAATCCATTGTTTTAGAGACAAAGTGCGGAAGCATGGCAGATACGCACCATTGACTCATGAAATCTGTCGCCTCGTCCTAAATCATAAGAAGACGACATGAAATGTTTTCTGTAGTTTAGTTTGCTTAATATATTTCAATAGCATGTTTATTTTACGTAACTCAACGTAATGTCTCAAGGTAATATTAAATCTTTTATCTCATTTTCACCTTCACTTCGTTGAGTCTAATGCATAAATCAATATAGATGTCTGGTGGTAGAGCAATTGCCCGAACTGATTCGTAATTATAGTAAATAAGTGCAAAGATCGTCATAGTAATAGCTTCGGCCTGTCGCTTTTCGGGATCAACTTGTATACGTGCAGATGTTTGCGTAACTGGAGACTGTTCATATAACACGAGAGCTTCAGTACTGGTTCGCTGTCTTTCTTAGACTACATCTTAGTTTCCATAAAGTGGGGTCTTTTGTAAAAAAAATCCCTGTAAAATTATTATAATATACTATAATATACTTATTATATTATTATAATTATGATATTTCAAGACAGTGATTTATAGAGAGATATTAATAAAAGGTTCAAAACAGTTTTGTGTAAAAAATATTTCTCAATTTTCGCTATAAGTAATTTTATATAATTTTACAAGTGGATGCATGTTGCAAATTGCGTCTGGTCCAGGTTGACATTTGCCCAGCATAGTTGCAATAGTGAGAGGCGATCGTTCCGTGCATTCGACCCTTTCCACAGATGCACGATCTTAATGCCTTGCTAATCATTACTTTAAGGTACAGTTAAATACGCTAAATATTATCCAGGAGCTATGTACCCATGGTTTAACTATTTTAAATACCTCACTGATTGCTATTTAATTGCATGTAAGCCGCCACCTAGTTGCAACTGCTTCTATTTTATAACTTTAACTGGAGATTCTTATTGAATTAGCAATTTACAGCAGTAAGTATGTAATCTTATGAGCTCCGTCTGTGAACACGACTTCGTAAGTTGAGATTTTATTTCATTCGACAAGACATTTATGCGTATAAAATTGAAGATAAAGTGCTTCCAAAGTCTTTTAAAACTCGTGTGTATGCGTATTAGAATTATATCGGCGAGTATTTTTTAATTTTGATGTAATTTAGATTTCAGTAAAGATATGAAACTTTGGTATTATAGTTAAAATACATTTTGTTCTCAAATTGCCTTTTGATGTAGTTTAAAGGTTCTTTAAAAGGTTTTTTGGTTATTCTTAGGTTGCGATTTATAAACACTACTTTAACTTTGCTCAGTAAATAGTTTCATCTTTGACAAAAAGAGAATATATAGTGGGAACTTGAGTACACTTTATGTATTCGCAGATCCAAGTCCAAGTTAATAAAATTGGTGCTTTATTTATTAATTTCATAATATAATTTGCAATATTTGAGTATATTATAAGTAAAGTCTATAGAATTTATTATGGTGGTACATTATTTGTGGTGATAAGGTACACGAGTGTAAAAACCGCCATAGTGACTCGATTCGGCCTGTTGCGTTTCGGGATCAGCTTATGTATATCCAGTAAGTGATATACCTAGAGGCCTTTCGTCGTGGTATATTTGGGCCGACAGGACGATAGAGATTCAATAGATTTTCGTCTTTTGATAGTTACTTTCGTTTTTCGACTACATTGTAATTACTATCAGGTGCATTGTAGTTAATTTGTTGAGCTAGTATAAAAAAATTCTCAGCTATAGGGTGTGGTAGGTAACACCTGTGTAGTACAACTATGTAATATATATCTGATTCTGTTTATTGGTTATTATTATTAGTGATGCCACGAATAGTGCATTGGCCGAATACCGAATATTCGGCAATGCTGTCGGCCGAAGCGCCGAATATTCGGCCGCCGAATATTCCTGGAAGTAGCGTGTTTAGTAATAATAATATTTATTTCAACACAAAACTTATGCATATACACAGGGTGATAAGTCTCACCAATTAAGTAAATCTTGTCTCTGGTGAGAGTCGCACTTCCGTTCGGGTTATTCAAGGGTGTTTTGTGTTTTTATATGGATATTCACGTTATAAGTTTATTAGTATGTGTGGGCGCGAGAGAGAGTGTGTGTGTGTGTGTGAAAGGTTATTTTCTGAGGCTGGTAACATTTACGATGAAAAGCGTAATCGTTTGCTATCAAACAATGCTGAAAAGCTTGTTTTTATCCATCACATTTTACCACAGATCAATTTTAATTACTAAAGTGTTGTAATTTGGCTATAAATACATAACTTTGAGTAATATAACGTGTCTTTTTTACATGATTTGGTATTCGGTATTCGGCCTAATAGTACGTATTATTCGGCCGAATACCGAATAGCAAAAAAAGTGGCCGAATAGGCCGAATACCGAATAGTTGCCGAATATTCGTGGCATCTCTAATTCTTATGACATATAAGTTTATCTAAGTTATTTTATAGACGTTTAATAAGTATTATTACTCAGGTGCTATAGTAGACTTGGAACTGAGCGAAGCGAAATCACAAAGATTCATAACCAAACTCATCATTGCTGTTTAGTCGGGTCATTTATGACCTTCCTGATAATTGGTTCGACCGACTTTAAGGAACTTATATTAAGAAAAATCTACAAACCACTGGAATTTAATCTCAGGGTTGAAACATTCAAAAAAGTTGGGGCTTTCGACCAGCCTAAAGGTGAAGAGACTCTGATGCTTAGAAGAAACCAATTACGAGTATTGGTAAGAGCACTGAGTGGCCACTTCCATCTGAACAAGCATTTGTTCGGCACTGGTGGCCAGAACACTAGAGATTGCAGATTCTACAAAAGTGCGGACGAAACGCTCAAGCACTTCCAATGTCAATGTGACTTACTAATAATGCCCAAACGCAACTTTATCCTGGGCAGCCACGAGCTACACCCAGGAGAGGTTCAAGCTATCTCTGCCAATAAAGTACTTCAGTTCTTCAAAACTATAGCCCTGGACAGAGAGCTCTAGATTTTTTTTTCGGCAGGTCCTACGTTGGTTGCCTGGGAAAGACCTTGACAACAAAACCGGGCTTGGTGGGCGAACGCAGAGGGCGCTCAGCCAGCGAAATTTATGGATTAGGCGGCTCCGCGAGGGCACCCCTGTGGGTATAGACCTCGACTTGGGCGGCCGGCCAGTTGAAAAACGAACCTAACGGTGATCAACCAGCGTTTCGGAAGGGACTACCTTGAGAAGAAACGCCGAAAGAAACTCAAGGCTGCGTCGGAGTGAAAGCTCTAGATGTAAGGGGGAGATCACAATAGATCTTTTAGGTCGCAGTGATTCAGGTTTAGTTAGACTACATAGCCCCATATTGCACAATAATAATACTTGGTGTGCTATATTTATTAAATATATGTAAAACACTTCCTCGGTGCTTTACATCAAGATAATTTGTCTCGTAAATTAGTTAATATCGTTTTAATTAAAGGAATAACAAAGATTAAAAGGCTATGCGCTCGCATAAATTAACTACCACCAAGTTGTTTCATTACTTTTTCTTATCTAAAGTAGTTAAATCTGTTTTAATACGTTCCTTATCTGGTAATGTAAGTTAAGTAATATGAGCTAAGCTTAATTTCCTTAGATAAGAAAAAGCGGCGTATACGAATTCCAGCATTCTTTGTCGCAATCTTTCTTCTTATAATGTGTCTACTACTTAATTTAAAAAATGTAATAGTTTAATTATTTAATTCAGTAAAATTAGGTTCTTTATATTTTTTTATTAATAATGTCATTCTCAAACGTCATTCTCGAATTTTATTTAAATTACTATTATAATATGTATCATTTTGCAATGAGCAGAGGTACATTAGTGACTGTCTCCTCTTTGCGCTTATATGTTATATCCAACATGACCAGTAGCGTGCCTGATCTTGGTTCTCAGGGTAATCATTTTCTTATTATCTTTTTTCACACAATAAAAGATTTAGTAACAGTGCACAGGTTCTACACGGTCGATGAGACGTCATATTTGCTGGAGCGACGAATCGAAATTATTTGGGAATAGTTTTTTTCCAAGCTTGAGAGATTTCGGATGCCTATAATAAAAGGGCATAGAATTGAATATTGTATCAGCAATAACTTGCACTGCAAAACATTGTAAATTGTATTAAGCACAGCGTAGTCCAGAAACTGACCGCAGCAATCGAGAACAATAGATTATTCGTCAATAATCGCCGTTATCATGCCGGAAGAAACTGACGTGCGCAAAACTGATACCCACTCTTTCGCATAGAGCCCAACTAAGGTATTATATATACTTCAAAATCTAATAAGCAACAAGATCACCCTGATATGTAAAGATTATTTTTAGCTTTAAGTTTTTTTATTTCTGTATACGAGCCGTCCCTGACACTTGTTTAAACTTTAACTCCGAGTGTAGGACCTAGCGGTTTATGAATTTTTTTAAGGTTTTAGTGAATATTTATTTGTAAATGTTGTTCTAATTTTGAAATGTACTAGTAAAAATACGCATATCTAAATATATTGTTAACTTTTATTAAATTAATTATCTGAAAAATGATTTATTTAATCGATTAACAATATTACAGTTAGCCCAGAATTTGAAGACGTTTCTATAAAAATTTTAGCATTATTAGATGACTACCTATCGACGATGAAAAAAACAAATTTTCCGGAACTGCCACGAAGTCTAAAAGTTTGGTTTGACTTGACAATTTTTTTATTTGTAAATCGTTGATTTAACAAATTTATCATTTAATATTATTTGAATATTGCACCAAGGAATATTGAGTAAGAAACAAGTTGGTTAAAATCACTAAATAAGTCGACAGAGACAAAACAGCAAAATGGACTTGGTGATTTTGCGAATTGCACCGGTTATTATTGTAATAACTTCTACGTAGATATGTTTCTATGGTCAGGCATGCGTGTCCGATATTACGCGATTGATATGATGCCACCATACGATATGCATTGTTACATCGGAATGCTTCTGTTTACTTATGTAGGTCTTGGTGCTACAATTCTTATAAACTTTTTATCTGTTTTATTTACCTCTGTAGAAAAAAGTTTCAAGATATTATTATTACTCAATTATTTAATTATCCGATTTACTTGTACTACTGATCTTGTGGAGGATTATCTTTATATGCATAATATGCAGTGGCGTTCATCCCGTACATACCTAAAAGCAATGCATATCTTACAATAAATAAGTCTTTGATAAATTACTTAAAGTTAAATACAAAGAAGGGAAACATAATTATAATATATTTCATTTTCACGCCATCTATCGTTTCTATAAGAGAAGTAAGCCGTTTGCTAATACAAATTAACTATGTGAACGCAGCGCTGCTTACAAAGAGCAGAGTAAATTTTGTAGAGCCTGGTGCCATACGGGTAGGTACTAACAAGAGTGTTTTGTCGCACCCATAGCTCTCGATTTAATTACAATTAAAAGCAGTGCTTTCTGTAGACATGGTACTTGTGAAAAAAAAATTTATAATACCAATATTAATATAATTTACTAGTTATAAATTGTAATTATAACAAATAGAATAGAATTTAAATTTTGCGTTGCGTAAACTTTTATATTAACGAGGTCCTAAATGAAAATTTGGATACCTGCTCTAAAATTATTGTGCTTGTCACTAATAATACGTTTTTTTTTTTTATATATTAAATAAGTTTGAATATTACCTAACTATTTACCAATATATAGAGTAGTTGCTGGTGCACACGAAGCATTTGTGCCTGCTTAAATCGATCGTTCTGCGGTGCGGAGCGTGCGGCGTTTTTCTTAAACATAGGCATTCTCATAGCGGTGTCCTGAGTGCTGGTAGAGCGTTGGGACAGCATCGTGCATGTTTACGTCGAGTGCACGCGACAGTAAACCAGTTTATGTTTTTGCAGCATTGAGATGACCGTTTTCAAAGATATAATGATAGAAATACAAAACAACTAAAATATACTTATTTCCTCATTCAGTATATAAAATCAATATATTAAAATTGTAGTATGGATAAATGTAGCAATAAATAAACAACGTAGAAAACTATCCAAACTTTTTTTTGTTTAATAATGTCACTTGAATATTTCCTGTTGCTCCGGCATGGCTTTAAACAGCATTTTACATACAAATGTTCACGGTATTGCACACGGTGATAACCAATATCGCATGGCACGTGCAATGGATTTGCACTTCGCAAGACGAGGCGGACTGGGGTGTACACGTTGCGATGCTGGAGCGGTATAGGTCTTTTATCTTTTTTTTTTTTTTTTTTTTTTTTTTTTTTTTTCTGCGTGACCTTTACTTGTGACCCGGGTAAGGGCCTCTAAAGCTACACCGGACTTGAGTGGGCGAGCACTGAAGGTGCTCAGCCAGCGATTTATGGGTTGGGTGGCTACGCAAGGGCACCCCTGTGGGTACGAACCTCGACTTGGGCGGCCAGCCAATTTGAGATTAAAACCTAAACCTAAGGTTATCTACTAGCGTTTCGGAAGCGACTACCTTGAGAAGAAACGCCGAAAGAAACTCAAGGCTGCGTCGGAGAGATACTGCGTCTCGGGCCGAGGACGGCCCGGTTAACGACAGTCGGATGACCCATCCTTCTAGTGCGGCGCCGCCGGCGGCGCCGTTGCCGAGGAATGTATCTGGTGCATGTGTGTACCTGATTGTGTTGAGGATCGGCGGAAAACAATTCCGCGGTAATCGGATCGACGGGATCCGACAGGACATGACGCGGACGACGTTTAGCGCGCGCGACATCGTCTTGTACATTATATCGACATGCTTTCCTAATAAGAGGGTTCGAACTGTGCGACGCCTTGTCGAAGTACCGACGAGACGCCGTCTGCATGAAACTAGCGACCGTCTCTAGTCGAAGATCATCGTGGAGGTCTACGTTGCGCACATACCACGGTGCACCCACGGCATTGCGCAAGAACTTGTTTTGGATACGCTGTAGGCGTTTTAGGGACCATTTGGAGGAGTGGGCGAACACTACGCTGGCGTAGGTCATGACCGGTCTTACCACTGACTTGTAAAGTGTCAACTTATTTCTAAGTGACATTTTACTTCTCCTACCTACCATCGGGTGTAATCTACTAAGGATGAAGGCGGCACGATCGCGCACCGCCTTAACGTGAGGACGAAAAGACATTCTCCTGTCGAGAATGACGCCTAAATATTTGACCTGCAGGACCCAGGGGATCTCTCGGTCGAAAAGTGAGAGTGATTGCATGTGGTAGGAGCTTAGATTCCTCCGAGTGAAGAGTATTGCTACGCTTTTCTCGGGGTTCACCTCGATCCTCCACTTGCGGAACCACTCGCCTAACTGAGAAGCTGCGGCTTGCAAACGCCGGTGGATACGATCTAAGTTGCGACTCGAGACGTAGAGTGCGGTGTCATCCGCATAAAGAGCTAGCTCTACGCCTGAGAATTTTGGCAAGTCGTTCGTGTACAAACTATAGAGAATCGGAGCGAGAATAGAGCCTTGCGGCACTCCCGCTCGGATAGGACGTGGGGAGGAGAGGGCTCCCTCTACGCGGTATCGAAAGTGACGATTCGATAAGTAGTCTCGCAAGATGAGCACGAGACTGTCTGGCACGCCGATTGCGTATAGCTTGTATAACAAGCCATTGTGCCAGACTTTATCGAATGCTTTCGACACATCGAAGAAAAGAGCCCCCGTCGGAATGCCTCGCTTGCGAGTCAAGCCTCGGAGGACGTGCTCCGTGATGCGGTGCACTTGGTTTACGCACGAATGTTTGGGACGGAACCCAAACTGTTCGTCGATAAGGACGTTGTTGGTGTGGACAAAATCTTGGAGTCGGTTTAGTAGTAACCGCTCGTAAAGCTTGCCCATCGTCTTGATGAGACTGATGGGCCTGTAGCTGGTCGGGAGCATCTTGGACTTGCCTGGCTTTGGAATGCCAACGACACATGCGTTTTTCCACGCGTCTGGAAAAACGCAGTTCTTCAGCGCCGCATTGAAGATGACGACGAGAAGAAGAATAATTTGCTCCGGCAGAGTCTTAAGGACTCGGTTGGTGATGCCGTCTAGGCCTGGAGCTTTCTTTGTGGGGAGATATTTAATGATATCCTGGACTTCTTCGACTGTGACGGTCGCCGGTCTTTCGAAAACGGGGAGGGACACTAAGTGATCGACGACAGAGTCGACTTCAGTGACATGATCTGGGTCCACGGGAAGCGTGCTAAGAGAGCATTGGCTCTCTAAACTATCTGCCAGGCATTCGGCCTTTTCGACATCGTCGAAAGAGACAGAATTGTAAGGCCCTACGAGAGGAGGCATGCTGCGGTCATTGTCTATTTTGAGAGATCTCGCCAGGTTCCAGTAAGCCTGGTGGGAGGGCGAAATCTCTGAGAGGAATTTGTCCCACTGAGTGTCTCGCAGCTCGGCGATACGCTTCTTTACCTCCCTCCGTAAGGAGCGCAGCCTCACTCTGTTTTCCTCAGTGGGATACCTATCATGGGCTCTGGTGGCGGCATTCTTTGCCCTCTTCAGTTCCCTCACGTCCTCAGGGAGCCTCCAGCGGTGGACATCCTCCGCTGGAACCTCCCTGGTGGCGTCAGACATGGCGGCCTGAAGGTGACTGGTGAGGGCATCGATTGCCGTGTCAGTCTCCTCTTTGGAGTTGATGACATCTGGAATAGGGTCTAGTAAGGGTTTGGGACCTTCCGAGATCAGGATCGCTCCTAATCTCTTCCAGTCCGTGACCTTCTTGGTCTGAATGACTGCTGGGCCGGAAGGGCCTAGTTTCATAAGTACAGGTCTGTGATCCGAGTCCAGCTCATTGATCGTTTCTATCAAACGTAACTGCAAAGTTATGTTTTTTAGTAACGCAATGTCCAGCACATCGGGCCTGTGAAGAATGTTGTTGGGAAAGTGCGTCGGGAACATGGGAGACAATACGTCGAAGAGTAGAAGGTTACTAAACCTGTGCAGGCGATTGCCATTAGTGTTGGAGGTGTGGCAGTTCCACTGCTGATGTTTGCAGTTTAAATCGCCTGCTATAATTACAGAGGGTCCTAATTCCAGAAGTGCATCGAGGTCGCTTCGGAGAAGTTCTTTGTCTGGCGGCAAATAAACCGAGACAATATAGATGGGGGGAGGTCTTTTATCTTTGTGTGATTCATTTTTAATAAGACTGCACTGAGTGGTGCCGCTCCGGCATAGCGTAACAACGTTGCGGTGCCGCGCTGAACCAGGCGTGTGCACGCTAATGCGGTTAATATTACGTGTGGTATATTAAATCGTGTGCACCGGCTCTTAAACATCTACCTAATCTTACTATGTACTAGTACACCATATATTTCTGATGTAGGTAAACCTGAAATTATTTATCGCATAATAAGCGACTCATTACAATTATTTTATTTCTCTTCATATTGTATCTCTCTAATAATAATTACCAATAAAATGCTAAACGTGGATGTCACAATTTAACATCTTACAGTGCGCACTCAAGTTATTAGTACATGTCATTAAAAATAATGAAATATAACAGGATTGTGCTATCATGATCAGTTATTGATTTCACGAAAGGTTTTGCGTAGATTACGTAGAACAAGAAATCAATCATATCTTGGTACGGTTCAGGTATTATTTAAGGCCTATGTATTACGGTGATTTGTAAAGCAGTATGTTTTAACATCAATCTTATTATAATATAAAATTAAAGAACTCATCAGTAGAAACACGGTTTTATGGTAACAACAGCTGTCATTAGGAATAATTCATTATGTACTACAAATTCAAATCATTATACTGATTATCACAGCACAGAGCTTGATAAGGAGTAGTCGATTTATGCAAGTTAATGTTTAATTACTAGATTTACTATCAGCTTAAAATAATTATGTCAAGGCTCTTTCTACTACGTTCGGCAATATTATTAAAACAAATAGTTTTCGAATTGTATGTTCAAATAAATGACAACAAATATCTACGATAGGCATTCTTAATTGAGACAATCGTTTAACTTTGTTACTCAAAATCTAGGTCATTTAGGTAGGACAGAAAGATAGTGCTGTGTAAAGATAGCTTCAATTGATTAGACCTGGCAAGTTTCAATCAACTTGGATTGACCGCAGGGAAATCGGAAAGTCTGCCGGAATACATTGATGGAATTTATAAATATCTGTATTATCCAGTTTAAGCATTTTATGTAATATTGACAATTCGTACTTTTAATATTGATATTAAAAGTACGAATTATATTGGAAATTATATTAAAATTAATATCTCCTTTTCCTATTACAAATTTTTATGAATAATAATTGTGATATGAACATATTAGTCAATAATTATACAAAGGAAAGAAAAAGAAAAAACTTTAATTAGTTAGAGCTTGCTCTAAAAATTTATTAAAATAACCTCAAATCAGTCTATTTCTTGATAAATAATTAATTAGCATAGCAAATTAATTGAATATAACTTTTATCTTCTTAAAAAGGTCTCGTAATTTTTATATTCGTTATTAATGTATTTTTTTCAAAAAATCTTTGTTTGTTTGAAAATAGCAAATTCTACGAATATAATTATTTTTCGTTCATTATAATAAAATCTTTTTCATATTATAATGTCTTTGAACGAGTAATATTATTCTATAAGGCCGAATTTACAAGTAATGTAATAAATTATCACATAGGTTGCAAGGGCAATTTAAACCAAATTTATATTATAATAACAGAGACGAGTAAAATGTATATGGTTCTGTAATGGATTTTCTATTTAATACTTACTGCTATTATATGATTACGCAGCACTGCGGTCTCTCTTGAATGTTGCATTGTCATCACTGTTGCGTCATTCTGCGTTTTTGTATTGATTTTTTGGAAGCTGGGAAATCTGTTGCTTCGAATCATTATTATTACATAATAAGTTTACAAAAAATTCAATTAAGGACACAGCTAAGCAATTTAATTATACAAATAAATAGAGTAGTACATACTTTAAATTGCTAAAAACTATTTTAAATATAAATCCGAAAACGAATACAATCAGTTGAATCGGTGAAATTATTATATATCTTCAAGATAATAATGATGCAATTTATAGATTGTAGACCGCAAATAACTTTGTACAGAACACGTAAATGCCTATGGTTCTTAATCAACCGCAATATTAAAACGCCGGCAACCTTCAGAAGCAATAAGGGTGGGTGTCCCTTTTATTATAACGGCTAATGTCTTTGAAGTATTGGATATACCGAGAGCAAAAATATAAATACTTATTTTATCATGTGAAAGTTAATATATTATTATTTAGATACACACTTTAGAGTTCACTAGCATAAAAAGTTCTACGTTCACTTGGAATAAGCACTAATAGTGCAATACTAATATACTAAGTGCCGATTCTTTAATATGGCTAAACTTTTCAGCCAAATTCTTTATAGTTACGAACAATAAAAATACTCATGTATCCATTGCGGGTTCTATGGAGCGTTGTTACTTTTGTGCCCTTTTTTATTGTCGTTATAATTAATAATAATATATCGTCAAGCTATATCCCTTACGGTGTGAGCAGGGATACATAAATGACTGTATCAACTTTGGGTTTATATGTTGTGCTCAATGTGACCAGAAGCGCAGCTGATCGCCGTTGTTAGGGCACTCACACATGACATTTCTATTAGATGCCATGCGGGTTTCCTCACGATGTTTTCTTCACCGGTGAGCAAGTGGTGCCTATATCCGTACGTAATCTAGAAAACTCACTGGTATATTCCGAGATTCGAACCAACAACCATTCGCGTTGCTGCGCTTAGAAACCGGTCTATTATAATTATTCAAGTGCAATATTTTTTACGGCAAATTATGGCATACCAATTGACGACTCTCCTTCTAAAAAGTGGCTACTGTGGCCTATAGCTGAATGTTACACTAAAAGTGTCTCCATCTTGTTTACGACCTTTCTTGAAGAAGATGAAAAGTTTTTCGACGTATAAGGAGATCTTGAAATACCAGTGGCCGAAGCGAATCACTAAGGTGGTCTATATATTCCTGTACTGTGGTCAGCATCTAGTCGGGCACAGACACCCATCTTACTGTAACAATAACAAAACAATAATTGTTTGATTTAAACTATACATTAGAATTTTCAAATTAGTCATATATGGCAAAAAAACTATGTGGATGTGTGGGGACAACTATAAAAGTACTTAATCGTTTTTGTTTTATTTTCTTCAATTTCCTAAATTAGTTTGTTTAAAAATATTAGCCAATTATTTACCCATGATTTTAAAATAAAGAACAACGGTTTTTTTTAATTCACTTCCATTCAAACGTTAATATAATAAGTCTTAACACCACAAGAGGTAAAAAATATGAATATGTTTTCGTTCATTCATGCTTAAGCGTAATAGCCGTTCGCGGTACGCCGTACGACATGATTGTGTCATCCTAATCATGTTTAAACAATGGGTAAAGGTCAATGCTTTACAATATTACCGAAGGAATTGATATAATATGAATAAGAATGACATATCAAAAGTTTTAACATGGATTAATACGTGAAAATTTGTTTACTTTTATTGAAGTATGTTTATTTTTATTTATTTTGGTTAAAGATACAGAATAAATAATTTATATAAAGATATATTAAAATTATAACGCCGCCATTGAAATTGAGCTGGCTTGGTGTACCGTCACCATATTGCTATACAATTTCCGCAAGCCACGGCCATTTGCAGCCCTGACGACTTCCTCCGATATCACATGTATTAGTGTGCGCAAAAATATTGCTTAGAAGTTACAACATTTACGTCGGACAGATAATTGTGGAAATAATTTGTAGATGGAGTGCAAACTATATCTTCTAAATTATTGATAAGATTATGATAATAGTTGTGATTATTGTTACAGTTCTAAGTCACGGAGATTTTGTTATCGAATGTCTGTGATTCGATAATAGCCATTATAAATTTTGCTCTACTATATTTCACTATCAGTGAAAAAAGAACTGGAATACTAAAATATATATATTAAACTAATAAATAGAAATTTAACAAATATAGCCATTACTTATACGTACGTATTACTGAATAATACAGTCCATATTAAATATAAGGATAACGAGGGACCATAAATATTTTTGTTAGTGATAAAAGTTAATATATTTATAAAAATTGCAACATTGTATATGAAACTTACGACTTAAAATTAAGCATGATTACTGTGATTATCCATAGGATTTTTTTATGGTGTTGTAATTTGTTTTTTGGACTGCACCATATTTATTATCAAGTCTGTTGTGGTCCCTATCCCGATAAAAAGGCAGTGCTTTTTAAAAGATTTCCTTCCATATATTTTTAGGTAATATAATTGGAATTAGTTACAGAGAAAGGACCCTATAAAAATCCTTTTTGAAAACTATAATAAGTAAAATCAAATGGTAATAGGTAATAGTAATTAGTAGTATTTACATAAATATTAATATGATGTAAAATTACTCTTAACAAAAAAAAAATGCTTTTTACTCTTTTCTAATTCCTGTGTAATATTCTTTTAATAAGTTTCATGGAGATATATAATAGGAAGTTTTTATAATGCGTTTGGATCGTTGCTATTAGATTGAACATGTGGTGAACATTTTGCAATTCTACGCCCTATTACTGTCAGCAAAGTAGGCACATAAAGTGAAATCTATCTCGTTGGACCATTACGGTGCTTCTGTAAGCAATGAGCATCATTCGACCCGAGTTCCATTGTGTTGAGGACAATACTGCGACAAATCGTCCCTTTGTTATCACCGGTGCGCGCAGTTACAACACCGAGACGCAAAGCAGAATATTGTTTATTGTTTTCAAATCAATTGTTGTTTTAACATATACCCTTTTAACAAGAAAGGGCACTGCGTTGTGCCAGTTTTAAAGCAGATGAGTCGATGTAATGAAGTTACAACTGTAGTGGTTAAATCGTCAGCCGATATCAACATTCTATAAGCTCTAGAATGCCTCCTCCATTTTGTTTCAGAACGATCGGCCGGAAGCAGCGTGCATCCAACGACATCCTGCGATCTGGATTATAACGCTGTTCACCTTGTAGGTGGAAGTCTCACACTGCACTTGCTAGTGCGTAGTCTCCATCTGAGCACTTTCCTGCCTCATCAGCCATCTTCTCTACGAGTTGTGTCCTGCCTACTACCACTTCAACCTGCCGGTATCCGTGCGTAAAAATGAGAATGATTACAGGATCGAATTATGACACGTAGCCCTTTTTGTAGATTTATTACGGACTGAGACACCACATGAGAGAAGAAATCTGAATGCCATCTAACAAAATTGTCATATATAGTATGAGAACCGAGACAGTATGCTGAGTGAGCTTTTTTATCCTGAGTTTGCAAAGATGTTACTTCACGTCTGATGATAAGTATGTTGCAGTCCAAAAAACGAATCCAACTAAACAGTAAAGAAAAACAATCGACTGACGCAGTGAATATGTCTGCCTGCACAAATATATCTTTACGCTTCGTTTGAAGAACCCAATATCATAAGGTGGTGGAAGCACGCTGGCCGGAAGACCATTCCACAGCTCAAAGATTCGAGTAACTTCGTCTATCCTCATTAAGACACAGAGTACAGTCTTAATATATCTCTGCTCGTTCTGGCAGGAATCTTAACGATATATTATTATTATTTATTTATGTGAATTTTCAAACAGTTACGAGGATTATTTGTTATAGAAAAGATTGCAATTTGGCCTTCTATTATAAATTGCATGTAATGTTTGGAAGTGACGTGATTATAATGAAATATGTCTGAGAAATTACAGGATGTTGTAGTTATTCGCCTTGTTCATAAAAGTTACACATGCTTGTGATTAATTAAAATTAAAAAAATATAGCTTTACCCATTATAATAATCAAAATGTGGTAAGGACGGGAGCGAAAGTTAAGACGGGGGAAATATTTGAGAATTGTTGTCATTAAAATATCCGCCAGTGTATTTCCTTAGTTGATTCTGGAAAAGAAGTTTAAAGAGTCTCTTGATCATGCCGGCATGATCACTGTCGATGAAAACTCTCTTGTTTCTCGATAGTTGTGGTCGGTTTTTGGACTGCTCTGTATTTGATCAGGTGCACTTTGGTCACTTTTACAAGTTTATATAAAAAAAATTGGGCTACATTATAGGAATTTATATACAAGAAACTGAACACAAGTCTGTGTGACGGCTTAACCTCTTATGTATTATAATCGCGATATTATCAATAATAACCCGCACTGCTGCTGGTTTATTACTACCCGGGGTCACGTATTGACTGCTATATGAATACTGACTATAAATTCTACACCCAAGAGTGCCAGCATCAAAAATGAATTTACATTTATTTCTCACTTCGCAACGGACTTGCAGTGCTATCCAGAAATTTCAACACCTTTTTATGTTTGTCGTTATTTTGGATTTCCCAAGCTAGCAATGATAATGGAACGACAACGGCATACAATATTAGCCAGGGGAGCTCTAGTAAAAGGGTTCCTGTGTAGGTTGAATAATGATCTAAGGGGAAGAAATATAATTTCCTTTCGGTCTTATCAAAAGAGTTCAAACATTTGCTAAACTATGAGGAAATCTATTTAAATATGATGGTTCTTCATACACTGGTTTGTATGTATTTTATTATTATCCTTATATAAATTGAAGTGGCTTTGGACGAAAATTATTCGAAATTTTAGAGACCACTTTAAATAATATAAATATTTTAGTATGTTATTATTTAAAATGTATTTAATATTTTTATTGTATGTTTATTTTCAGACGGATTTTTTAACTGCAAGTGGTGATAAATAATAACAACGTGTTACAGAAGCAAAGCTAAAGGTCCTTACTACTGATTTCTGTAGTTGAGGAACAGATTTGTTCATCATGAGTCATGGATGTATATGTATTTATAAACTTCGTCATTGATACATGTGCAAAAACTGAAATTAAGGGCAAATCAATGTGTTTTTGCTTATAAGAAATATGAGCACAAGACATTTCACTACGTCTAATAGACCATCGATGTTAAGAAATAGGTAGTTAATATTTCAAAATACTTTTTATTTATACTGGGTCCAAAAAGTGACAAAAGCGCACTTTATGGTCAGTAAAACAGTCCAAAAGCGGCAACGTCAACCAAGAGATGATAATCATTTGACAGTTGCCGTAGTCATAGCGGTAGTCATATGCCACGATTGACACTCACGACTTCACGTAAATTATTAAAAACAAAATATAATCATATCCTGTCAAATTTGTAATATATTTACATATATATTTGGACTTTTTAAATCCCAAAGGCTTTATGTAAATAATTTGAAATATCATTGTATGGCAGTTATGTGTGCGTCGTTTAATGCAAATTTTACAAATTTTATGCATAAAGTTCAAACCCACAATATGTATGCTGGCGAAGTTGCCGGCGGTTCCGGCGGACGTCCGCATACATCATAATAAAAATGAATTTAAACTCTGCACAGTTTATTAATTTTAGTTCATAAATTATGTTTCCGTTGATGTTTAGAGCCCTGCTATGAATCACTCAAGTTATTTCTGTAAAATAAATTTTGCTTAACAACAAGCTACTCATAGTATTATAGTGTAAACATATCTAAGATAATTGATAATGATTGAATTGGCCGGACACCGTGCTCCGCCTCCCTATCAACGGAGCAGCAGACTCCCTCTACTGCCCGGCTATTGCCACTGGGGGATGTCGCGCTCGCTCTGGGCGAACGTGTCCCTCCGGCGACGGTGCCTTGGCCGCCAAATGACCAGAGAAAATATTTGTTCTCTTACTCTTTCGGCAGCCTCCTAGTGCTTCATCACAACCTCGTAGAAGGATGCTACCTATTACCATGCCTCTTCGCTGCAGACCATATAATATTATATACATTGTCTTGTAGTATGATAAATTATCACCACCTTATTATCATATTTAATCAGATTATAACGTTATAGTTTATTTATTTTAAAATCTATTTATATTTAAATATTTATATCAAATTATATCTTTTGTACTTTAAAAACGATATAAGAAATTTAATTTGGGAACTCTTTACACGTGTTAAGTAATTTTATGTCATTGACTCCATGTGGAAACTAATTCATTACGCTTATCAAGCAAAAGATAAAGTGCTTCGCTAGTATTACTTAAAAAAAAGAAGAAAGATTAAGATTTCTTTGCTTTACTGATATAGTAGCGAAGTAGATCAAAGTTTGTTAACCATTATTCGAATATTAACTTCTTAATTATTTTCTGCTATAACCGTGAGGTGGCAGTGGGGTAGCCACGTTTGCCGAAAAACCGATTATCGTTGAATAAGAAGAGCTGATGAACAGGCTCAACAGCGCTTATTGGGAGAGGCCAATGTCTAGCAGCGGATTAAGGTGAGTTGATGATAATGACAATAATCGCAGGTACCGCAGTTAAAACAATATCAATTCATCAAAAATTATTATAGTCACGGGAGCAAAGATCATTAAAGTCGCTAGACTTGACCTTTCGCATTTCGGTATCAACTATATGTAGTCGGTATTTGTATGTACCTTTTCTCTTCTTTTTCCAGCACTATGACAATATTTCTGCTGTTGCATTTGTTTATAGATGAGTGTTTGCTACATTTTGGAAAAAAAATCGTTTTGCTTAACAATTATTTTAGTTTGTAATATTATAGTTTTCGGGATAAAAATGAATTAGTATACTTTTTGAACAAGTGTTTTTTTATCTGTTCCATTTTCGCTTTTCATTAAATGAGATGCATGCGAAAGACTGTTTTTAACTTAAAAAAGCTTTAATATTATTAGTAATTGCATGCTGTCCAGGCGACGCTAAACAATATCGTTTAACGTCGTCATAAGGTACCAGAATTTCTTTGCATGACTGAAACATGTCCACAATAGGGAGACACAGTACTAAAAAGTTACTTTTCTTGAAAGCGGCTGAGGATTCTAAGTTGGGAAGCGTTGAACACATTACAAGACGCGTGTGCCAGCGTTATGTAGCTGTAATTGAGGACTTGTTTGTCCTTGCTTAGCGTTTGTGTACATAAAAAGATGCTTAGATACTTGTTCCGTTGTGTATTACCGTTTTAAACGTACTCTCCATACTCGGTAACGATAAAATGCTAGCAGCTTTTTGTTTTATTAGCGGCTTTTTTCTACGTGCGTGCAATGTTGTCAACTGACTGAGTAATAAAACATTAGATATATTATGCCTAGGCCGTTTTTATTTATTTTCTTAGAAGTAAAAAAATATTTGAATATATTTAATAAGTGAAGTAAAGATTTGTAAATATAAGAAATAATCTTAAAATTAAAGCAGGTTAAATATAAGCAAACAAGTAGTGTAGATAGATTCTTTTACATTATATCTAGTGGAAAACTTCTTTATAGAAGTTTTCCACACAGGTATTTATATACCTAACGGTATAACAAGAAGTAAATTGACAAACAAAATGTTATATATAACACCAATAATGCGAAGTGAGATATTTTTGGAATAAAAAAAATGTTTTTATTTTACGTAAGCGTATATAGTTGCCAATTATGAAAGAATATGGTAAGTCTGTCATAGTTTGGCTGCGTGCATACCTATGTAATATAAATATATGTCTAAATAGATATTATTAAATAAAGACAGTCATAAAAATACAATTCAGTATATACAATATTAAGTCATCATTTGAACCGTAAAGAATGAATGGTGATAGAAAACATATAATAAATTAATTAAACATCTACTAAAACGTTAACAGATAATTAAATTTTATTTATAAACTTTACCACCACCGCGGGTTACCGAAGCGTTCTAAGAGTTAAAAAAAGGAACGGAGAGGGAATGTGGCGACAGATGGGCCCGTTGTTTACATCGTCACCAACGTTGTGGCTTAGCTTCCGTCCCTTCATGGAGCTTATTTTTCAGTCCACGATATCCTATAAAGGAATTTCCTTCCGCAAATCTTCTTAGAATATTAATAGTTACGACAGAGTATTAGTATCAATCTCTTCAGGTTTAAGATTCAATTTCTTTACCATATCTGTCTGTTCCTTAATGAAATTATAGATGAATTCACAAAAAAAATACTGCAGAATCTCATTCAAGAGAGCAACAATTTTTTTTAAAGGGCACAGTAGAAACATGCGCGCGGGTTGACGGAGTTACAGCTACACGGTAACTCACATCCCGGCTAGGTCTAAGTTCTCTAACTCTTACTTTTGGCAAGTCGTTGAGCTGTGGAATGGTCTTCTGGCGAGCGTGTTCCCGTCATCCTGTGCTGGTGGATCCTGTAAGGAATGCGTGAAGAGATATTTGTACAGGCTGGTATGATTGCTCTATAGGTTTTTTTTTACTGTTAATAGTCTTCGTCGTTTTTTGGACTGCACCATTCGTACCATTAGGCTTGGTGTGGTCACTGTACCGTGTCAGGATAAAAAAGACATAAATTACATATATCAAATTCATAAAAAATTCTTTAATCGAAATATACAAATATCAAGAAGAGCGGGCAAGAAACTCTTTGAAAAGATTGCCCATTAGATACGAATAAATTAAATGGAGAACTGTGAGAAAGTTAATATTCTATTCACGCATTTTTAGTAGCCAAATAATCATAACGAGTATAATAAACTTCCTTTATCAATATTTCTTACATTAAAATATTAATTTTCGTAGCCCTTTCGGGGTGTGCAGAAGCACATTAGTGCCTACATCCACTTTGCGCTTAGATGCCGTGCTCAACGTAACCAATAGTTTTTGTTTTCTGCGGGACGTTTTGTTGGTGACCGGTAAAGGCCTTTACAACTACACCGGGCTTGAGAGGGCGGACACTAAAGGTAAAGGTGGTCAGCCAGAGAAACAAATAGTGCAACTGATCACCGTAACGATATTATTATTAAATTTCGTATGCGGTAGCTCCATATAGAAACAGGTATCGAAAGGTCGTTGAGTTTTATAATTATCGTTATACATTACTACCCTATAGTGTGCTTATATACTGCAATCTGTACCTATCTACTTTATAATGTCGATGTACTGAACTAGTGACTTAAGTACCTCAGATCTGCTATAGCTGCCAGGAGAGATGGGCAAAATGTAATCAGATTAATGATTAACGATTACAAAATGTAGTTGTAATTTTAATTTTGTTGCTCTGTAATCATGATTAAATCCCTTCAAAACAGTAAGGAGTCATATATGTGTATGCAATTGAGAATTACGTAGTGTTTAAAACATAGATGAGCAAAATGCAGCAATATTAACGATGAAAAAAGCAGAATGTAATCGTAATCATTTTTCATTAATCTGATTACATTTTGCCCATCTATGGCTGCCAGTCAATTCCCAATCTATCACTTTTTTACAATTTGTGCGCGGTGCTGCAATTAATCATCATTATCACGTCCTCCGTGACCGAAGACCTAACAAATTCATTCTGACTTCGGCATGGCACATAAACGGTAGCTTGTTTTAAAAATCTGGTCACATACAGTGCTATTGACCTGAGGCGTTCTAATTTTTATTTTATTATCAAAACATAATTTAATTTTATGAGTCTACTTCAAATTCATAAAATCTAGTAAACAATAATAAAATAATTAATGAAGGTTGCTTACAGTAGCGACATCTAGCTAGCGATTGTACATTTTGTGTCAAGTGAATAGTGACATCTATACCTTATGCTTACAAATTGTTAATTTCACATTCATCAATGTAGAATAATTGATAAAAATTTACCATCTTTTTGTTAACCCACAGGAATAACCCGTGGCCCCGGTGTACTAGCTTCCTACTGGCTAAAAATTGTCATGGTGTCGTCTCATCGGTGCTGATCTGTCCTGAGAGTCCATAATAGTCCTTCAGCCCGACGAGTAAATAATAGGGTACCTACTAACTATTCGATAGTTTATAGTTATACTTAAATAACCTCGAATCATTATGACGCCGTAAAGCAATTGCATTATTGTATAGAATGCTACCGACTTACTACATTTCTAGAGGTAAAAGTCCATTTCTCACAAGAAATATTTCAAGTTTTTATTAAACCTTTATAATTCTATAAAAAGAATCGTCAAACATTACTCATTGGGCTCTGATAAACCCAAGAAGAATTAGCACAACGTTAGCATGCAGGATCTCGTAAGATAGGAAATAAAAAAAATGACATAAAAATTACAAATTTATTCTTATCTAATAAGATAATAATTTTGAAGAAGAATAATTTGAGAAATAACTGTTATAGACATTTGATAAAAGTAACGAAATTAAAGAAATTAAATGTTTGATGACGTATCGTGTATTATGATAAGTTTGTGATTTATTTACATTTTTCTAGTCACCAATTATGGCTAATAGTAATTTGTCATACTAAAATGCGAGGTAAAATATATTTTTTGAAAATAAAAGAAATTTTGTCAATAGTTACGAAATACATTAACTTAGCAAGCTTCTTAACAATGTGATAACTTCAATAAGTAGTTAGTATTTAATTTCTTGAACACTTTTTAAAGATGGTTATAGCATTTGTATATGATTAAAGTATATAAATATATTATTATTATTTTAACAGTTATAAATGTTCAAAAACTTAAATACCGAAGAAAGACACGTTAAGTCAGTTAAGCTTAAGAAAGAAACTCAATACAATAAATTTATTTACAATTATTAAGATTTATTCCCATTATCACAAGAAACAGATCATTATTTCTATATGTAATCATCTAGGTTACGTTCTTTACACGTTATAACCACAAATTCAATCAATACACTATTATTTAAACGAAGTTTGTCTAAAAATTCAAGTTGGTCATAATTTTTTCATTTAAATTTATTTATCAATTAAAAGTAAGAACTACTATTTTTGTGTTTGAATTAGAAAAATTAGCTAAGATAGTTAAGATTCTATAAAACTTACTTATTACTATTTAGTTAGAAAACCTAATGTTAAAGAAATACCTAATTTATTATCTTTGGGATTCTCAGTTTAGGTATCCACTAGGTTTGAGCTTCAAATAAAAAATAGATAAATCAATGTCAGGTACAGATTTCTTACCGAAGAATTTACATACGAAGATCCAATTTATGTCCAGATTGTAGTTTTTTATAGCTTATTGAATATATATATATATATATATATATATATATATTGCATATTATGTGCTTCTTTAACTTAAATGGCACATTTTTATAGAAAAACATTATTATTATTTAAGTAATAATATTGTTATAATCAGTCTATTTTAAACAGTTGTTTAGACAGAATCAAAAGGAGATAAGGAGAATAATTTTAAAATTGATTCGTAAAGGCTATGACATAGCAGTCAAAAGAAAATTGAATATTGTATTAATATACGTAATTTTAAAATAGTAACGACTTGTTTTTCTAAATTTAAATCTTTTAGAAAACAACGATTAATATATTTTGAGAAGAAATCCTTTTTCTCATTTCTTTTACTCGTCGTCATTGAGAAGATCTGTGCATGATTTCGCTTTGGTAGATCTGGAAACAAAACAAGAAATTCTTTATTTAAAGTACATTTTCACTCCCATTCTCATTAGAAATTAGGAATCATCATCAAGGCTGATGCTCCCTACAGTTCAATGCTGGACACAAACCTAGTGAGCACCATTGGACCTGATTTTCAGGTTTTCTTATCTAGTTATTATCGGTCACATTTAGCAAGTCACTATTCCGTCTTGTCGAGTGTGTTTTACACTACGTCAGCCGGTTTGTCGTACCCACTCAAGACTCTGTCTGCTTAGCACTGCCATTTTGGCTTATTAATCTGGAGAGCTATGATAACTTCTTTTTGTAATAACTTCAATTCATAATTTCAATCAAAATAACAGACTATTTTATAATTATGTTTTATTATTTTTCGTATTCAAGTGGTCAATAAATAGTCACAATCGTAATTATTAGTGCTACTTATAATTTTTACTTGATACATTTAGGTATAGATACGTACTGAGAATTTTTAACTCTTCTACATATTCTTAGTTCTATAGGTCCGTTTCTTACTGCCTTAAAAAGTGCCAGAGCTTCCACGTGTGCTAACTCATGACTCGCCTGTCCGTTCACTGCAAGCACCTCATCTCCTGAAAAGTTAACACATACAAACTGTGAGATGTGATGGTGATGCAATTACATAATGGGCGTTTATATTTTCACTAATTTAAACACTACGTGTTAACCTTGAAACAATTTGTGTTCTATTGTTTTGAGTGTAAAATAAGCTGCGCTAGACATGTGTAACTAATGCAATAACCTTATTTTATGATAAGAGAAACAATGCAGCTATTAACAATAAATAATTCCTAGTAATCAACAAACAAGTGATAACCGTGATTGTTAGATTAAAAACTGTTTTTATGTATATTAAGTATGACAAAAGTGAGCGTTTAAAATGAATGAAGTCTTTATTAAGCACTCAATTAATGATCTAGTGTGTGTCATGTTTTACTCTATTATAATTATTGAATATTGTACAATAAGAAGGTGTACTGTGACCGTTCTATATACAGTGGCCTTATCTTGTTCATATAATTTGATATTATTCATTCCACTTCTACGAATATCCACAATGCGACGTCCTATCGTTATCACATTGCATTCCACCGTCTAGAATTTTTTTTAGTCCAATGTTGATATACAATATTGTAATGGTTCTTTAAACATACCTGCTTTGAGCCTTCCATCTTCTACAGCTTGTCCTTGTGGAAGAATGCTCTTTATAAAAATGCCAAGAGGACCTCGAGGGGAATCACGTCCTCCTACAATAGTGAAACCGAGAGGTTTTTTTCCATGACCTTTTTCAAACGTGATGGTATGGTAAGTGTGTGTCGGTGCTCGCGGTTTGCGCGGGAGTGTACAGAAATTGGCTGCATTTTGTGTTTGAATTCCACTTTCACTGTCATTTTTCTGTTTAGTTCGTTCTGAAGCACCATCCGGCGTATCAACGTTCACAATGTCACCGGTACAACTGAGAGCGAGTCCGTCTTTGTTGGCACCACCGTAGCTCACGACTTGCCGTCGATGCAGCTTGTTCATGCTGGTGTAAGCCACGTTATGACCCTTGTGCAAATGTGAGGGCGCGCTCGTTGCGCTGTCGGTCGCTTCGTCCGCAGCTGATAGCGCGTCGCGATTACTCGCGGACTCATCCTGTGAACGCCGTCGGTCTATTTTGACGTCATATTTATCAACATGTTTTTCCTTTCCTAAAATGATAGCATTCTCGTAATCTACAGAGCTCTCTCGCATCAAGATGATGTTCTTCTTCGATGTCTCGCGTTGTCTCGTCTCAACTGAAGTTTTCTCACGTTCCCGACATATTACTATGTCGATTTCTGCGGTACCAGATTTAAGTGCTTCTTTAGCTTCTGACATTGTTAGGTCACGTAGTCTTCGACCATTAACATTTAATAACTCGTCACCTATGCGTAATGTGCCTTCCCTTAAAAATAAAATGAAAATATTAGTTTTCAATATAGAAAAAACAAATATACACACATCAACAAAATCTAATATTCAGCCCATAAACAAATACTTTTACGTATAAAACTCTTCGAATTAATGTAATGGCCACTTATAAATTTAAATAGTAAATAAGTACGTGATAAAAATAATATTCCAAATTCAAATTGTATAAAACTTATTTTCACTTTTTTATGTAAATAGGTGGCAAAATGTTGCTGCGAGTATTGTTTTAAAGCTTTTTGTACATATTTAAAAAAAATAGTAGAAGATTTGCGTTAGCATATCGGCGTAGCAATAGAGCAAGGTGATTACAGTGGGCAAGAGTTCAACAACAATGTTTTAAAGGTCTGGGCTTATGTCCTGTTTTCTGATGATAAGTTAGGTTTTCATGCTTATTCAAGAAGAATACGCGTTTAGCGAGCTTCAGGATATCTTTCGGTATCCACAGGAAGTTAACTCCTATTAAGGAGAAAGAATCATGGTTTGGTCCGGAATTCGAGGCAGTAGACCTGATCTCGTTTTAATACGGGTCACCCTGACTGCCGAAATATACTGCTACAACGTGGACAAATCCACGTGGACGTTGTTACTCCACTTCAATAGCAAACAAGTGAAGATTTCGTGTTCTTGCAGGTCAATGCTTGTGCATATACCGCAGGGTCAGTGATGAATATGTACCATGTTGTCAGAGACTGAGGTCCGGAGTCGTGCGACATGAACTTTATCGAGCATGTAAGCATAAAGTTACATTTGAAATTGTATAATATGGTTTATTCAAAAAATGTGCATTTTTTTTTCTACGCTTCGAAAGTGTACCTGAATCTTAAACTTTGTTATGTAATGTAATAGGTATGTACAACAGGACTTACTTTTCAGCCAATCCACCAGGAACTACATGTGCCACTAAATATCCTATGTGTCCTTCATCTGACAGTTTTGTTTTAGCTATAAATATTCCTAATTCATCTGTGGGATTTTTCCTCATTATTCTGACCACTTTGAATTCGGATTTGTCTGATTTTCCTGTTTTAGCAGGTTTTCTACAAGGTGGTATAGGTGGAATACCAGAATCACCTAGAGTGGCATCTCTTTGTCTCATCTTTTGCTTTTCAGTCAATTGTAAATATTGTGGCTCAGCATATTCACAGCTTTGCGGCATACGCCTGAGTATTTCTTTACGGTCAAGCGACAGCGCCCTTTGTGTATGTCGTGGTCTAGGTCTTGGACATTCTCTTCTCTCTCTACTCATTCTATTAGATGTTCTTGTTTTAACGTAACTTTGGTCTCCAGATACGCTCCTACCGTGACATGGCATGAGAGTATTTGAATGCGAAGCTGAGCCTTCACATCTTGTAGATATTCTATCACTATCAAAAATTGAAGAAGCCGCCGACTCATTGACTAGAATACCAGAATCTGCATCTTCGCAATCTTGAATTAAAATATTTTCATCATCATATGATGCTTGATATGCATCGTCATGAAAAACGGATTGCCCTTTTTGAAATTCATCCAGCCCTGGCAGTGCTCCGTATGAAAAACTTCGTAATTTTGCTTTAACACCGCCTCTTTTTTTACGATTCTTAATGACTACATTAGATTTTTGAATATTACTAGGTATTTCATTATTTTCTTCATCCTGTATGTCTTCATTTTGTTTATACAATTTTGATAAAAATTTGTTCGTCGATGATTTCAAATATCTGTCTGACATGGCTCTTAATTTTGCTGAAAGACAGGAACTGGGACCTATAGAATCTTTTCCTTCTTTATTCTTAAGTTTATCAGTCTTTTTTAAGTGAGATTTCATTGAAGTCGGCGCATCATCGTACGTTTCATAATCGTCATTAAAGATTTGATCACTAGATTTTGAAAGTTTTGTGACTGCTTTTGGGATTGCGTGGTATTTGTCACATTCAGAACCAGAACTGTAACATCTTGTACTTCGATTACTAAATGACGTTGTATCTCTCCAGTGACACTCAACAGGACTAGTAAAATTTTTGGCAAAAAATACTTCGTCATCATAATTCGCCATTTTGACCCAAGGGTTATGGTTTTCAAATTCTATGTGAGTTTCGGGGTAATTGTGACTATAACGATAGTGATTAACGTCTTCAACTTGTCCAAAACCACTGCAATCACTTCCTGACGTAGATGCCGCATCATCACCGTGTCTCAAAGGACCGTTAGATTTGAAGCACGATAGTTTCGTGTTCTTTACCTTATCTAACAAAGGGTTCCGTTTTTCTCTATATACCATGTATTCTTTTTCGAGGGATCCTCCACGATGTTTTCGAGATGAATTGTATTCTTGTGGTGAGGCGGGATTATTCTGTAGCGATATTCGTCGAGTGACCGGAGTTTCGCTTCCGTGTTGTCCTCGGTGTGGTGATTTTTCTACAATTACTATTTGGTCGTTTAGATTGTAGAAATTTGTTTCTACAGAACTGCTACTACTTTTTCTATTAGGACAGCGGACTGGGGACATATCTGAAAAGAAAAGAGAAAAAAATGAAAGCATAATATTTACTCATCCAAACTATCAACTAAAGTAGTTGATATTCGTCGTAAAGTAATAATTTCATACTTATATTAAAACCAATCAAAATACCAGGAAAGTATCTAACAACATTTTTTTCCTTTGTATAATGTAAAAGCATACAAAGCATGTCAAAGACATAAGAGGAATGACGCCGTTATTCATTCCTAATATGATTTAATAAAGATTTCCATGAGATAAATTGAAAATACATTATATGAATGAATAAAAATCCAGTTTTATAGTGACTTCAACTAGATTATCAATTTAAATAGTGAGTTAATGATAGTTAAACATTTTGATAAGCTTTACACTTATGTGTGTTGAAATACTCAGAAATCTACAGACCAGTTCACAAATAACCCAATTTCTAGCCTATCAACCTATATAAGGATCCATTATTATCGCTGTATTCATGCTAGCTTACACAAATATTTTTTCAAGGGAGAAAGAAATGGGCTATGTAGAATATAATTTAGCAATTGCAATTATTTCAAAAAGAGAATTTATTCATAGACCTTTGTTTACTGAATCTCCGCCATTGTATGTACTTGAGTTCGGTTCATAAAGAAAAACAAATTCGTGCTAGAGGATTTAAGTTTGCCCTCAAAACTGTTTGTCAATTATGAACTGTAAAGCCGTCGGCCTTTTGGCTTCATAAAACGGGTCTGATGTGTGAAAACGTGATACGTAAATTATTTTTGCGTGTATATTCATAAAACTACTTCCTGATCCATGTAAAAATTAATTCCTTAACATACATTTAATAACACTTAATTACTGAATTAAGTTCATAATGCCGATTTTAATACAGGCAGTATAATTAATGGATGTTATGTTGATGTAATCGACAAATTAGAAAAAAAAAATGGTTAACAAAACAATATCCTGTAAAGCCTGAATTTGAGAAACAGTGAGAAATACGTATTATCCTCAAAGATTTTGTTTGATTTTAACAAAACATTTTCTTCGTTGATATCAAAAAAGTTGACATCGGAAATTTAGCTTCTTTGAACATAAATATATTTTGATGACAATATGATCAGAGTCTTGTATAGAAATTATAATAGAGTAGGTATACATTTTAAGAACAAAGATTATATAATTTCATTTCACAAAAATACTTAACATTATATTTTATATTCTCAAACTGATGAAACGAGAAACCTAACAACATTATTATCAACAGTTCTTACAACTTTATGACATTACTTAATAATATAGAGTATAAGGGTTATTACATGATGTTTAATCTGTGATTGCTAAATGAATCGATGTGATTGTAAACTTCTGCTATTCAACTAACACTTAAATAAATTATAGAAAAGATAATATTAAAAAAAAATATATTTTTAATATTTCTTCGAGGCAAATAAAACTAAATTATGTCATTAAAAGACGTATAGATTAACCTGATTAAGAAAGGAAGCGTTGTCATATATAGAATAATTGCGATATCCTGGAAACTATTACGTATATGATATAAAATACATTGTGTAATTAATGCTAATGGTTCCTAATTCCTCTGTTTGTTTACTATTTGCATGTTACATCATTAGGTACTCTATACATGTTGCATAAATAGTTATTGATTGAAACTTACTAATTGGTACTACTGACACGTCGTGAATTGAGTAACTAATTCAAAGATTTATATTATTTTAATGTTTATAAAAGCGGTTGACAAAACATTAGAGTTTTCAAGAACATTGATTACCTTGTGTTTCAAATTTTAAATGTTTTTACATGTTTAAGCAATTTGCTTAAATAATATGTAATTTCTGATATTTAATTATGTTCTATAAGGGATTCTAAAAGTGTCATATTTGAAATAATTGAAAAGGTTTAGATAGCCATGTGTAGCCATGTATGAAGTTATAAGTTTGATTTAATTTAGATTTTATACCAGTGATACATTCATCATAAGTATATACACCCGAAAGGATTAAACACATTTAGTAGTGGCCTTTCTCAGGAATGAGATATTATAAAAGAAAAATCTTAAATATGTACTTCGATTATAATAAATAACAATACTAATATTATGAATGTTTCTCGACGCAATGGCGGATTGAATATTCATAGATACAAACTTCCAATTAATTCTAGAAATAATTATTTATTATACCTTGAATTGTTAAAGCGAAAAGCACAGGATTTCTTTAATTTTATACAGAATCCAATCGCAAAACGTGTTCTTAACAGGAAATTTATAATTGACGTTAACTCGACTCAATTTTTGTGATATTAACTTTCCTGTTTAATTTTTAAGGCAAGTATTCTTAAAGAAACATACATAATAACAATAAAAAATAATTGACTGCATCAGTTGTGTCGTCTTTGTAAACATTACTAAAACAGTAAATGAAAAATAAGACGCTGTTACAAGAACTAAATGATGATGGACATTCCTATCTGACACAAGATATCTAGGGTCGTAAGGTATTAATTTAATATGTAGGACAACCGACAAAGATACAGGCATTCTGTAGGAGTCAGTAATAAAGTAGCACAATTTGTTTATACATAAAGTGGGCGTTTTGGTACTTACGAGAACAGTTTGCACTTCTAGTAATACTCGTATAGTGTAATATTATACGAAGGTAAAATGAGACAGTACCGTATTCAAACACACTTTATTTATGATAATTTGAAATGAATCTAAATAGATGTGAAATAACTTGTATTTTTCTTTAATTATCTATGATATAAAAATGAATCGCTAAATGTGTTGATAAGCGCGAAACTCGAGAACGGCTGAACCGATTTGGCTGATTTCTTTTTTGTTGTGTTTGTTGAAGTCTGGGGAAGGTTATTACGGAGAGAAAAATTAAAAAAAATTGTCCGAAAAAGTCTAAAAACAACACTTTTCTATATTCTCATACAAAAAATTCGTAATAATATTTAAAAGTCAATTTGAACTTTAACACCATACCATACAGTTTAAATGTTAGTGGAAGGGTTCCGGGGAGGAAAAACAATTGAGTGACGTATAAATATTAATGTCAATATTTGTCAATTTTTATACAAATAACATTACACTCAAAAATAATTTTAAGTGTTATATTATATAATTTTTATTTTTTGATATAATGTAATTGTTGACTTATCAACTTTCTTATTTCTTTTTTTTATCTTACTAGCGATAGCGAACCCGGTATCCTGAATAGAAGAATAAGTATTTAAAAAAATTAAAGAATCTACTGTTAGGCGGTACGAAGTTCGCCGGGTCAGCTAGTATAAAATAAAAATGATTAATGTATAATATATTAGATAAAATTAGCTTCTTCATTGATAGTGCGAACGACGAAGAAGTGGAAAACGCTCCTCGCGTCTATTTTTCCACGTCTTTAAGATTTGAGAAAACAGAATTGGCATTTGTTGGGTGACTGCGGCTCATCATTGGCCTCATCTTCTCCTTCCACCAGCTGTGAATGAGGTCAAAAATCGGCCTAAATCATAAAAAACCGGATTCCTAAGTACAGCCGTACAAGGAACATATAAATAGTAGTTATAAAGTAGGGTTGTGAGTGCTCGACCGGATTTTTAACACAGTACAATTTGTTCACAATTAGAATACTTCTTGGCACATTTTGTAAAGACAGACTATCGCCGAATTAAATGTATTTTAAATAGGTATTATATTCGTAATTTTCAACAATGAAGGAAAACATATTATGTATCTAAGTATTGTAATCTATAATATTATATTTTTACTAATAAAAAAAAATCATTTAATTTTTTTTTATATTTTTCTTTTAAAGAGCCTATGACCATTTAGACCAGGGGTGGGCAGCCAGCGGCCCGTAAGCCACTACGGTGGTGTCCAGAGCATGTAAGAGTAAACGCTTATATAAATAAGTTTTTATTTCATTGTTTTGTGTGCGCGGAAGTCGGAGATTCAGTTCAAGCGATTACAGTCAAAGCAGAACTGTTAGACTGTGACTTAATATTGTCGCTTTTTCGTTCAAAATACAAAAAAATAGTTTCATCTAAAAATATATATATTTATTAGATAAAATGAGGCCCACAATATACTCATACTCATAACATTTTTGGCCCTTGTATAAGAAAAGGATCCCGACCCGTGGTTTATACCAATAAACCTGTTATTGGTCGAGAGATCAGCGACAATGTTACATTCGATGAACGATAACGTTTACCATGCTATCGTGCTGTCGGCCTTTTCCCAACATTTGGTTTAGAATAAGATGTTATGAAGTGAACTTACCAATTCTAGATCTGCGAGTGGATCGTGGCTCCGTATCCGGCGAGACGGCGAGCAGCCGCGGCGGCTCGCCCTTCTTAAACCATCGCATTGTATGTAGCTCGACGCGTCACTTCATCGTTACTCCACTGAAAAAAAAAAGTGTTTTTCTTTTACCTCTGATTTTCTCCATACACTATAATTATTTGTATTTCGTAAGATATGGGAGCTAAAATGGCGGCTGTAGGTTGGAAAACAGGGAAACATTGTAAGGATTCCCACATGTTCTCCTTTCTATCAACATTCATCCGTATAAAATTAAGTAGGACAATTTTTGAAAATCATTTTGGCTTGTACCGCATAATATATCCCAAAGCCCATATACTATAGTGGTATATTGTCGATAATGATAGCGTGCACGACGACGGCAATTTTTAGTGGATTCTTGTCTTTTAATAGTGACTGTACTAATAATTAATAAACCAGGTGAAATATAGTTCCCAGTTTTACAGATTCAATATAATAAGGATTTTCCCTTGCCCTTATAAATTACATTTAACTCTTAATAATATATTGTTTACAGAAATGAATCCATTAGTTAATTAATTAATCTATGATAATAGAATCTACATCATATCATCTACAGCAAAAGAGAGACATTCCAATCAATATGATTAAATTTCTTTGGTATCTTTAATCTCAAATCGAATATCTATATTCAAAGCAAAATTTATCAATTTAGTCACAAACATTGGAATTTGACTATAAAAGCGGTTGCTGTGACCATTTATTCGAGTTCATTATCATAATGTAGGGAATACTTTCTCCAATTGTAACAGTTTAAATAAGATAACGTACTTGCTTTTCATATCATAGGCGGCCTAAATAGATATATTAATGGTCATCTGTTAAAACAAAAGTATTGGGTAAGTATTGAAAAATAAAAATGTTACTAAGTACGTTGCGAAATATGTTCCAAGTATAATTTGCAAATGCTTCAGCAAGTATTGAACATTTCGAAGTCTTTATACATCCAACTGGTTTTTTAATTCGATAAACTCCTTGAGATGTTACTGGTAAGTGTTTCTACATTAGATCACGTGCGATAATTTGTATATTTCGAAATTAATCAGGTTTAGAGTTTGATATAGCTTTCGTTACATTTTAATTAATCACAGGTTGCAATAAAATAAATATTATGGACATACATAAATTAAAGTAAATTGTATATTTACTTAAAATAAAGAAAACGACAATGCTGTTAAAATGGCTTTTTCTCGTAACCTAGGGGAAACCCGTTATGGGCTGTCAGGGGACGGTGAAGGCCGCCCCCCGGTGTGTCGGAGTCGCACCGACTAAAACCCCCGGGGTGTTCCTTCTCCCGACTGCCGGGGCCAAAAGCAAGGCTGTGCCAGCTTCCTCAGCACCCAGTGACGCCTGGCCTATTGATGGTAGGTCTCTGCATAGCATTTGCTCACCATCATTGTCCTGAGTAGTGCGCGGGAACATCGTACACCGCTCTCGACTTGAAGATGATGGGCGACGCACTCCCTAATTTGCACAACTAATTAGGACGTCCAATTTACAAAGAATATTATGATTAAATAAATATTGTATATGCTTTTAGTGTTTATTTTTACAGCTATTTAATTGTTTATTTTGAATTGTTTTTATAAATTTGTTACTTCGCGGTCTTGTTGTTGTTAACCTGATAAACTATAGCTTACGTTAGTTGTATATCATTTATTAGGTAAATTGTGTATTTAAATGTCTTAGCACGAGCCTTACTATTAATATCTAAGTATCTAGTTTAGAAGATACAAAAGTGCGCTGTATACCTTAAGCAGTGCCCATTGCCCAATGGTCAGTGAATAGAACGAGTAGTCTTTTCAATCCTTTCAAGACGTGCTTTTGCCTTGGGGCTTCAGTCTTTCATAATTCTACTGCTACAATACTAGGGATTGAGAAAAGGAATGTTCTTTCCACGGATTATATTTATTTAACAATGATCACTTAACATTAATCATGAGGGTCACATCCGCGATTACAATAATGCTATTGCATCCATGGTTTTAAATGAGCCATTTACTATGTTAATATTAACTTAATCAACATCAAATACGTCAATATTGATATGAGTTACGAGGATATCTCTGCTTCAATTTATTTAATGAACCGACAAATTGTTGTCACAATTAACAAGCTGATTGTTTATTGACCAGCAATCAGGTTAGCTTTGATTTGGTGTATGGTTGTTTATTTGTTGTTTCAGTGATAGGCGTAACCAGAGATGGGCAAAATGTAATTTGATAAATGATGAACGATTACAAAATGTAATCGTAATTTTAATTTTCTTGCTCTGTAATCACGATTAAATCCATTTAAAACATTAAGAAACCATAAATGTGTATACAATCGGGGATTTTATAGTGTTTAAAACATAGATGAGCAAACTACAGTCATATTAATGATAAAAAACGTTAAATGTAATCGTTAATGATTTTCATTAATCTGATTACATTTTGCCCATCTATGGGCGTAACAGAAATCGGCCATTTTATATTGAAAGTTATAAGACGTAGTTTTTGTGAATTAGATTACCTTCATATATTTTGTATTAAATAATCGTGAAATCTAATTACCAGTATTTTATTTATTATTACATATTGTTGTCACCTTTTCTAGATCCATAGTCCTATTTATCTACCAGTTTTTCTATTTACATATCATGCAACGCAGAGTAGTAATTTTGCATAAATACTAACTAGGAAAATGTAGTAGTCTTATTAGTGTTTTATTTTATTTATATTCGTAATACAATAAATATTAAACGTTTTCTTTTTTTTTATTTACATAAACACGGCTTACTTACTCAAATTAAAAAAAAAACCATTACGTATGTATTGATACAACAGAATGCAAATCTTTGCAGGTTTTAGTTGCTTAGGCGGTTGAACTTTAAAAAGAATTATAATAATTAATAATATATCGTTACGCTATATGTCTTACGGGGTAAGTAGAGATACATTAACTGGCCCATCCTTTTTGCTCATATATGTATGTCGTGCTCAACGTGGACATTAGCACAGCTTATCGTTATTCTCAGGACAGTTATGCATAATATTTCTATTAGACGCCTATGCGGGTTTTCCTACGTTTTTCCCTTACCGGCAAGCATGGTGCCTAAATCCGTACGTAATTCGGAAAAACCCAAGATACGTACCAGGATTCGGTGTTAAAAGTTTGCACTTAAATACATTCAAATCTATTGAATTTTAAGCAATGTTATAATATAAAAAAAGATCGAACAATATACGTAGGCAACTGTCCTAACATATTACAAATGTGCAACGCATTACAAAAGCTAAAATTACCACACTAGCCAAAACAGTCTCAGTAAATTGGTATAATTAGCGAACCAATCAACGTATAATTGTACAATTCAATCAGAAGTCACAAGCGATTAGCTAAACTATCACGACAGCACATCGATCATCAACAAACGATATCGTAGAGAAACGAAACCTCATTTCAATGCTCACGTAATGTTTAACCTTGCTCATGGCAGCATTCGGTTGTGTAACGAATGAACTTTTTCTACGGACAGAATGCCCGAGCTTGATGGCAATGGCTTATTTTTATGTCTACATTATTTTTTATTCTTACAATTAAATGAAACGACTGTCAGAGTTGTTTTTGATTGCGTTTATTAGATCTATTATTTTTATAATTAAATATTAATATTTGTTATTTAGCGGTCATTGTGAAGTGCTTTGATAACAATGATTAAACTAAGTTTGTACCTTGTTTTCGAGTACTAAATAAACATATATATAATCCGCTTACGCACTGGACTGTGATTTACTGTCATCCCGGATATTGAACCAATTTTTTGTCTATTCAATTTGTTCAACCAGATCTTATGTCGTGTATATTCCTAAATTCGCATTAAAATTTGATTATTTCACTCTCAATGTGAACAGCGTAAGAGACGAATACACTCCCCGCGTCCGTTTTTTAACGTTTTTATGATTTAAGGGGTTTTTAAAACAATAGTAAATAGGTATATTTTGGGAAAACACGTCCCATTATCAACCACTGCTTACTTTATATCAAGTGTAATTCCAGTTAAGCGGTTGCTTGTACATAGATCATAAAAAAAGCATTCCGCAACTGATATTATAGTTTAAGCCTTAGAAGGAAAAATTTCTTAGCAATTGATGTACCATTTCCTGCAACAGGAACGCTCCAACAAAGTATTACGACTGACAGTATGTCATAAAGAATGTCGGGATTCCATCAATGTCCTCGGTTAGTACTCAGTGAAAACGACGTCACGAATTTCCGCGTGCAAATTATGCAGGAAGTAAGGCAAGGAACTGACGAGATGTCTGTACTATGAATACACTCGGCAGACATTGCCTATTGATCGCGAAATATATTTTTAAAGTAAAAGGTTTTACACAAATTCGATACGTATCACTAGGTATACATACATTTATATAGTTTTGACCATCGAAAAAGGAAGCTGGTACAGTTAACATAATGTAAACGTTCATAAAGTCGATATTTTTATTATCTTTTTCTTTATGTGGCGAGTTCGGATTACATTGGTGTTCTAATTTAGTCTCTAACACTAAATTGTGGGCTAAAAAAGTGATTTGGCTTTCTTCTTTTGTATTGTCTCTACAAGCCACTGATGTTAGTATAACTCGCATAATAAAACATGAAGACCCCAATGTATAGATATTGCTAATGCGCAGAAACAAACGTCCATAGCAATAATATCTGTATAATATAATATTAATTTAGAGATCATAATTTCTGTAATGCTTACGATTTAAGACAATAGACGTTGTAACCCAAAACAAGATGATGGCGTGAAACTTTCTCATCGAGTGTATTATAATGTTGTGTAAGACCCGCATTTCAATGTAATCTCAATAGTAAGTAAGGAATCTGTAATAAGAAGGTTATATTATGATTCAGACGAAAGTGGATTAAAAATGTTTTTTTTTTACACTGGCTCGACACAGTGACTACAGAATACCTGATGGTAAGTACAGTGTAGTCCAAAAACAAAAGTGACTATCAAAGGATGAAAATCCATTGATAGTCTACATCGTCATGTCGGCCCACATATACCACGACTGAAGGTCTCTAGGCATATGAGCTACTGGATATACACAAGCTGATTCCGGAACGCGACAAGCCAAAGCGAGTCACTATGATGGGCTTTACACCCATGTACTGTGGTCGCGATCAAGACGGGCACCGACGCCCTACCACCTCGCTGCTGCTCGTTTAGCACCACCCAGGAGTTACGTGTAGGGAAACTAGGGTAAAGCTTACGGACGCGAGCAGCTTCGACTCCCAACCATATATCTATTATTCGTAAATTCTCTAATGGGCTAGACAGAAAAACTGGTAGGGCACTTCTCTTCATTTTTACAATTTTTTTCCTTTCCGTAACCATCATTTCGTGTGCTCTAACTTAATCCGATTGTATTAAAGATGTAAACGATAAAAAAAAAACACGATACAGTCAATATTGTATTTCTGCTTAGCCCGAAAGGGATATAGCGTGAAGATATATTATTATTATAAAAACGATGACACAAGCCTTAGCGATGATGTCAGCAATGACTACGTACGTTTCACTTATGAAATCTAGGGTCCAAGCTTCATAAGTCAAGTTAAGTTTATTCAGTATAAGTATAAGTAATCAATATTATAAATAGTTATATTATATAATAAAATATTTATACGTTTCCTAGTTACAAAGACCTAGGTAATATATAATATAGGGAAGTTGAAAAATATTTATTTTAAGCGGTATTTTCTGGCGACATTGATGTGTATATATTTAGTTTTGGAATCAGTGGAAAATTATGATTACAAAAAATAGTCTTTCACCTCTCGATATAATAATCATTGATAGAATGGAGGTTTCTTCAGAAACGTAAAAAAGAATATTCGAAATAAATTTAAAATAAATCTAAAAATACTCATGTACGTACGCACTTATGTATTAAAAAACATATCACATATAAATGCTGATATATTTGTTCAGCGAAATGGTGCTCATGTGGTTGTCAAAGAAGTATTATTTGAGCCTAATATTAATAACGTTGTAAGCGGTATTGATGACCTACTAAAACACTCGCAATATTCCTAGAAAATGGTTTTCTTGAAGTCGAGCGTGCGCGACAAGTGCCTATAGTTTGCTAAATTCACTTTTACTATTAATCAATAAGGCAAAAACTGCATTGATCTATTCAGAGTAAATTTCGAATATTACTAAACACGTTGGTAATTCTTACGTAACGTAATGTCGTTCAGATCGTTGTATAACTGTATTTTTTATTTTTAGTAATTACTATATTTCTAAAATTTTTAGAGATACTTCGGATATATTACAAGAACAACATAAATCATCTACCCTATTGTATTATATGATAAGAATACTATAACATGTATATATATATCGAGTAATAATTTAATAGTTCGCAAATAAATGCTTGTAAAAGTAATTCTGGATTCTCATTTCTGCTATATTATTTATTTATTTATTCTTAGAATCACCGATAGAATGTAATTATATTCAAAATAAAAGTTAAATATATCCGTTTTAACTAATAGTTTTAAGGTTTATTATTCTTTTTATCTACGAAAATTAATTTCTAAACCTTATTGCCTAAAAAATTATTTTAGAAAAGTCAGTCTTGTGATTCATATAAAACAGTAAAAGCAGCAGCAGCAGTTTTATATAATAGTGTAAAACGATGTGACAAACTAAATAACTAATAAATATATACAGATACATAAAATATGGGCCTTGTTGTCTTAACGATGATACCGTAAGCGAAGTTTACAATGCAGTGTAACTTAATATTGTTAATCCATTTTGACAGACAATCTGGAGGTCACTTTTAGTTGGACTAAGCTGTAATTGACCTACGGCCTCTCTTGACTTCAAAAGATATCTTGACCTCTAGACATGAGAATTAAAGTGAGTGTGAAATAGATAAAACAACTGCTATATTTTGATATCTATACCAGTATTATAAGTAGGTCGGTTCCGATCGGTAACAGAAATCTACAATATGACACGAAATGTTTTTCTAGATAAAAAAATTTGTTAAGTTCATAACGTACTTAAATTTCTTTAAGGAGAAGCTGATAATAAATATATAACAATTCTCGATTGCAACATCACCAAATAGTTATTCAAAGTATTCGGTCATTTAACAATGTATATTTTTTTTAATTCGGTTAAATACCTCTTATTAAGGATTTTTTACTGGATTTGAATTTATCACCAGCACTTTTGTGAGAAAGGAAGCGCTCCGGAAATCCGCTAGTTCTAAAGTCAACGTTTTAATGTCTTGAGAAAGTTGTGGAGAGTTGGGGTAATTGTCGCTTTAGAAATAGATGTAGGCGAAAAGTAAATTTAGCTAGGCAGTTCCATTGAGTCGTGTTAAATGCTACCTCTAGTATAATTATGCTGTAAAATGACTTTTAAAGAAACTAAGCATTTTATGGCTAAACAGTAGTAGAAAATGTGTTTGCTTCAACCCACAACCAAAAAATTCGATCATTATCTAACATACACCTATTAATTATTACCTGAATAAACAATTTTATATAGCAGAGATAAAGGCTTATTTTAACTTTAATGAATTACTTATCACAGTTGTTTTTATTTCGGCATTTACACAAATAACTTAAGAAGATAATTGCTATATTGTATTCCCATTTTATTACCCTAATTTGGCAGGATTACAAAATATTTTTGCTATAACATTCCAGTGTCATCCGCAGACAAAATTACGTACAAATTTAATATTACTCTGAGTCACACAATTTATTCAGGGAAAGCTTTCGTGTTTTTACGAAGTCAATTTATTATTAATCCTACGCTGAGCAACTAAGATAAAATGATGGGATATGAAGTAATCTCTTTCGTTGATGAGAAAGCGACTCGATACTATCCTGCCGCTAATGGGAATTTGAAAGGTTATCTAAGTCTAAGTTAGATCTTAATTAAAGATCCATTAAAGTATCGGCTCTATTATTTACAATTTCTTACATGCAATTTTGTTCTTGTACTTTATTTCCCATGCCTTTACATGGAGCTCATTTCGGTAAAAATTAGCCAACAATATGCATTTAATGTCTTACCAATCTTGTAACATACTTTATTAATTATGGTAATTTCCTATATTTTACACTTATACGCAACAAAACTTATAGCATCATTTAGAGATTTTTTAAGCATTAAAAAATTACATTTATTCTTAGTAAACATTAATCATAAATGCCCCTAGAACGGTGATCAGCTGCACTCTCGACTCAAGTTTAATACGACATATAAGCGCAAAGGGGATATATCTACTAATATATCGCTGCTCACTCTGAAAGGGATATAGCGTGACTTTAAATATTACTACTATTATTATTATTGATAAAATATCCTCTACACAATTATGTACTTTCGAGTTTTGATAGAATATTATGTTCCTGAACAAACTTTTCATGAGATGTAAATGAAGTCAACTTTCTTTCACACCGATGAGAAACACGTCACTTTGTATGCAAAGAACTTCATTACTTAAGGTCTCTGTTCGATTTTAATCCTTTTCGAGTGAAATGTTCTTATTCTGAGACGTTGTGAACGTTGGTCGCTGTTTAATATTGAGGTCGCGATGGAGATGTATTGTTTAGAATACTAATATAGTGCCAATAAGGATGTAAATTTGTGACGTTCCCCTCAGTTCTCATAAATCAATTCAACATAGTCCTTAAGCTTTTTAAAATAAATATTGCTAAAAAAATCACAATAAATTTAATTTGTACTACATTTTTTGTGTTTAATGAACTTTACAGATTTTCTATAAAAGAATATTGCTTGATATGCTGATAGTACGTATACACAATATTAAATGTAACTTAAAATTATTTTGTTTAAGTATGACGTCAATGCAGAAGGCACGCGTTCGTCCAGAGCGAGCGCGACATCCCCCGGTGACAATAGCCGGGCAGTAGATTTGAGGGAGTCTGCTTCCTTTGCTGCTGCTAGCCTTGTTGAGGCTACCCCTCCATGAGAAGTAGCCTCAATAAGATTTCTTGTTCCCTGGGTGTCTGGATCAATTTGGTTTCCCAGGCCCGGGTGGAGCAATCAGAGGGACACTAATAAAAAAGGGTATGACGATTTATAATTCCACATAAATATAGAGTTCAATAACCAGACGTTAAGCACTTAAGCCGGCTAATATGTCTGATTAATTTTGGTCATTTTTAATCGATCCAGGATGTTTGTATTTGTGTTAATTTATCGTACCGGATTTGTATATTTTGCAATGGTAATTATCGTAGTATCTAATATTAAATTTACGAAACTTCAAATTTTTTGTTATTATTTTTATGCACTAGCTTATTTCTTTTAACGTGGCTATTTTTTTAGCTTGATAGGGCCACCTTGTATTATATGCGAATATCTACTATATATATACTCCATGAGATGTCTATGACTTTTAAGGTTACATCCGGTGAATATTTTTTTAAATTTTGAAATTCGCTACCGCAACTCGTTCACGAAAAAGAGTTTGCTATGTATTGTATGTATTTAATATAATTAATGAAATAATGTCATTTTTAATTAACTTTTATCATTAATCTTTCTGTTGGATGTTAGCACATAACGTGGATAGGTGAAGCTGCATATCTGGTTAGACAAAGCGGATTTTAAGCAAACATATAGTAAAATAGCGGTTATAGGTACGCGATTATTTTAATTTATCTATAGTGTGTTGTATTATGGTTCGTAACACACAGAGGTCGAGTGTGGCTCAGATTATCTCTAATTAATCTTGACTAAAACACTGTGTTTTGATTAGTTAAAATCATTAAGTGAAGTAACTATTTTTGTTATTTTTCTATTTTTTAAAAAGATAACATTATTTTTAGAATTAAGCTAGCTTTTCTCGGAACAAAAAAAAAACTTTATTTTTACTTATGCAGTTTTAATCATGACTGCCAATCAAAATGTCGCTCATTAAACATAGAATTTAATTCAAATAATATATGTTACTTGTAACTGAAAACAAAAGAATAAAACAAAAGTACTTCCAGTACAAATAATAATAAAATAAAATATTTCGTAGGTATACGAATAAGAATTTTCAATATATATACATTCACCCATGCTTCGTTTAAAAGTGGTAAATGGCATTGGGATTTTTTACTGTGAATGATGATAATTATTATCATACATTTTTCATATCTCTTAAATATATTAAGTGTTTATAGGATGATGAGTTCATTTTTCGTTACGTATTTAGACAACAATGAACAATGTCTAAGATAAACCATAATACAAGCTTATCTTCCACAGATAAAAATGCTTGAAATATAATACTCATAGGGGATAATCAAATATCGGCATACGATAAGCTGTTAGTTATCTTTTGACCCATATCCACAAGGCTATTTCAACTTTTCCTGTGGTAAAATGCTAAATAATAAAATATAGTCAACAATTTAGCAATTACTATAAGGAAGTAAGTGTATTTAATTGGAAACTAAAATCATTCTATGTTCAAAGACTATTTCGTAAGCGTAGTTGGGAGAACGGTAAGTTATGGTATCAAATTATTATCCGAGAACAATGGGATATAATTTAATTTTGAACTCTGTGATAAATAGCAAAAAAATAACAGAAACTTCTCAGTGTTAAATTAAAAACAGTCAAAATAAAGCTGTAAATAAGACTAAGGCTAAGATTTATAGACGGTACTGTGAGATCACTCAGCAAAGTGCTCAGAAAGTAAATTTGTCTTTGACAGAAAACTGAATATATAATAGAAACTTGAGTATAGCGTATGTATTCGTAAAGCCAACACCAGTTTTACAAAATCGGTGACTTATCATATCCTTCGATATTCATTGAGTAATGTACATTGTAATGTTTGAGTAAATTCTACGCAAAGCCTATGAAACGTCTATAAATCTCACCCTAAGAGCGTTACGAATTCCCAAAGAACTAAAAAGACCACTCGTATGTATGCACTAATTATTCTAAGTATAATGCTTGATATCGAAGTTCAGTAGGTATGACAAAGTTCAATTTCATATGAATTTGATAGATATTTTCATAAACATTGTCAACCTTTAATGTAAAATGATTTAGGAATATAAATAAACTCAACTAAGCCCGGTTGAGCTGTGTAAGCCTGACCCGGCTATCAGAAATTAGTCCGTTCCAAAATAATTACCTTAAAGAATACTTCTTTACACTAAGAAAACAAAAAGAAAGAGTTACGAGTATATAAACAAGTATTTAAATTGTTATACGTTATTTATGCTCCATTATTTTTTCCTATATTTACGTATAAGTAATAAGTACTTTTTTTATATAAGATAAAAAATTACTCGAAGTTTTCTTTGTATCTAAATAAATCTTATTCTCGGCACGTGTTAACTAATTTATACAAAACAAACTAAAGTTGCGTATATGAATTTTATCAGACAAATAGGCCAAAAGTTTAAAGAATTTTACAAGTATCATGTAATTTTAAATTCTATGTAAAGACAAAAAGGTTCTAGAGGATATCGATTATTAAGTTTCTGGCTTTCCCATATACTTATTACGTAGTTGTTTTAACGGGTCAAAATGCAGTTGTCGTCGATGGGGTTTCACAACTTCATGGGGAACTCACTGGGCGAGTATGTGCAAGAATAAAACGTATAAATGGTAAGTGATTCTAAACGTAAGAACGCGGGTTTCACCTGAATTAACATAAATGGTTTATGTAAGACATGTGACGTGTGTTGTGTGATGTGTGTGTAAGACAGACTGGGTGTATTCAAGTTGTATGATCCGTTACGCCGGGGTGAGAGTTTTAGCCTTGTTACTAAAAAGTATAGAAATTGATACTAAATACTTAGTCACTCTTCGACTGAATTGGCAGGATTATTTAGCGATAATTTTTGCACTTATATAAAGCGCTTTGCATTCGTGTGTTATATCTCTTTAACTCTCTTAAATCACTTACGTCTTGTTTAAGAGACCAACTGTGTCGGAAATTATAAAAAACATGTGTGCCCATCCATACATTAGTATACTACAAATAGATATATTAGAACGAGGTAAATTTTGTTTGTTTGTTTATATGTTAGAGGTCATTTTCGAAACTACTATCTAATTCCAAAAAAATTCACCAATACTCAGAATGAATCCGTAATATGGATATGGGATATATGAAGTTATATATTTTCTAGGTGAAAGGGAGTTCCACGGAGCCGAATCCTTGGGCACCGCTAGTGTAGTACATAAAGCTTGAGAAATGCAACAAAAGACTTAAATAAATTAATAAGTAATGCATTTATACATTATATTGTGGGTCTTTAAGTTATTTAATGTATGAAATGTGGAGAAAAGAAGTATGGAAATTAATAATGTTAAAAAATTCGTTGTACCTGGGATATATCGGGGCGTGACTTACGGACTTTTGATATTTATCGACATAATTAAGAAATATTAATTATTTACTTTTATAATAAGCAGGTAATAAATATTCATATCTACCAAGTTATTATAATAATGTAGGTATGAATAATTATTCCTCATATAAGTCATAGAAAAAATAAAATAGCAGAACTATATTACAGAAAAAAAATCGTATAAATATGACGTTAGACGTTACTATTGGTTGTCGAATAATATGAGTGAGTCAGGAAGGGGTCAAGGTGTAAGACGTTTTACGGTCAGCTAAGATTAGCCGTGACGCATTGTGGACTAGGCTGGGTCAGTAACCTGGACAAAATAAAATCTATTACACAAACCAATAGAAATGTCAGCTAAACAGCTTGAAAACATTAATGTTTAAGATTTGATTCTGCAAAAATAATGCATATTTGCTTATCTACTCGTAACATAGTTTAATTGCTGTAGAATGTAATAATAGCACATAGTTTTTAAAAATTTAATTCTCAGAATACTTATTCGCCAAAAAAAGAAGTATAACAGTCTTATTGGGATACGGATTTTAATTAAAACTAAGGTTTAAACATCAGTAAATATTCATTCTTACAAAAATTTGCTTAATATAAAAATATCTCTGAGCGTGTCCCCACCGTCCTATAATCTTGGGTCCTTTACTGACGTGAAGAAATATTTGTGCAGGCCGGCATGATCACTGCAAATATCGATAGATTTTTCTTTACTGTTAATAGAGCTAGTCGTTTTTTAGACTGCACCATGGATATACCATCAGGCGTGGTGTGGCACTCTTATCACTGTAAAATGCTTGTTTATTTTAAATAAGTATTATTTAATTACAGGTAAGCTTGCGCCTGATATAAATCTCATCAGATAGAAAGTGGTGATGAGGCCAAGGATGAAGCGCGCTCACCCAATACGTACTGATTAACTCATTGTATGAAGATTTCTAGGTCGTAAGAAGCTGGAAAAACAGGCTCAGGAAGTGATTTCCACTCCTTGGCGAAGAGGCGTATCACCTCGTGCCAGCAGCTGGATTGTCCACCATATTAAAGATACAGCCTCATACGGTGACTTGTTGATTTACACAGGGTACTTGTTTTTGTTGTTTTCTGTTTTTATTAACCTATTCTGATGTGTTGTATGTTGTATTGTGTGCCAAATAAATGTTTTTATTATTATTATTTATGGTAGAAGGGAAAGGGAAGATGTACATTGTACAATTCACCCGCACGTTCTCCAGAGTATAGTTTATAGAAAACCGAAACAGAAGAAACAGGTCTGTGTTTTCATAGCGTTACATCCGATCAGGTACATTTTGCTGTTTAAAGCCGTGTAAAGCTTTTATTAAGTTAAAGGCGGTCTTATAGTAAGGTCGTAACGGTTTGAGTTATGTATTAACCGCAAAAATGGCATGTCTTAAAAGAAACCATGATTAAAATCCGAACAATTAAGTTCACTGTTCATATTTACGAGGCTTATAAAAAGCTGGAATCTAAAGACGTTCCGTGTAAAAACGTAAAGCGGATATTTCTCAATAGCATCTACCGTCTCACAGGCTTTCGTGTCAGCAGCCTTTGCTCTGTATAAAATGAACCGGCTAAGCCTTTCACACGATGAAACAGGGCTTTTTCTTACCTCCCGTTTGTTGCGAGGGCATTTCTATTGAGTGCCGCGTACAGAATGCTTTACAAACGCAGTTCGCAGCAACTCGCCACTCAATAAAGTTGGAAACTATGAGAGTTGAGTATTACAATAGTCGGTAGCTTCTGTTTTATATTAAAGAAGTTTTGCGGAAAAACTCAGTTCGTTGCAAACACTTTATTTTCCTTTATTCATTTGCATAAAAGGTAAATTATATTTTACGGGATACACTCAGTCAATTGACTTTGTAGATTAAATTCCTTTTTACGCTTTATTCTCTTTTTATCGCGTGCGAAAAAGTTATTACATTGTTATTGTATTCTGTTACAATATAATAATCTTTTCACGTCACAAGGCTCAGTGATTAATTTCTTTTCATCGTTTATTAGATTATTTGTATTTTTATTTTAATCTGAAATCCTAGTGTGTTTCGCTACACGAATATTCTTAAAACCATTACTCTGTTAAATACTGTAGTTGTAATAAACCACAGCCTTGTATCAAATCAATTGTTAACGTAATGTTAACATTAATTGTAATAGTTATAGATAAATTTCTATATGTATATGTTTGCAATAAACGCAGTTATCAAATACCGCATTTAAGGGATAATCGAACGTAAAACATTAGGTTTATAAATTAATCTTTAATATGTAGGGGCTTATATCTTGATTTGTTTGTTTCATTGTTTTCGTAATGTGACCGTTGTTGGCAGTAGCAAAGAAAGGTGTTTCAACTCTGAGAGAATTGATTACAGTTCGGACGACTGGACGGAGATATAGGGCATTGTTTGCAGCGAATAATACGAATATTAATTTCATAATAATGCGAACTTTACAAAAACATACATTTTTTAACTTTTAAAATAACTTATATACAAAGTATAATAGGTGCAAACGCGCTAACCAAAAATTTAATACACTTTGACATTTAAAAATATAAACTAGTTGTAGAAGAAGACGCCTGGGCCACAAATTATGATACTAATTGATTAAAAATAGATTAATGACTGAATAAAATAATATTGGCGAAAACAATTTCGAACTATATTAGTTACCAATAAGCATGTATACACATAGCAAAAAAATAATACACACTACTATTGGGAAATATATACTAGATTCAAAAATAGAGAATTATAAAATACAAAGTGTTTTAAATATCTAAATAATGTATTTAAAACAAAATCATTCCTATGTTGAAAAAAAATTAATTACATAGATCTACTAAAAATGCCAAATGAACTATCATTTGAAGTAGAATATTATTAAGCTTTGTGGAACTCGTGGTTTAAAGATAGTTGGCTAATAAAATCAAACATGGAGCTAAGATTTTTAATTTCACAATATAAGTAAATACTGTTATTAGATAGCTATTAAAATGTCAATGGCAAGTACTGTAACGTAACAGTGTGCTTACACTAATGAATATTCTGTCACTTAATGACTTACTAATAGTTTTGTATCTTCACTTCTTTGACTTCCAATGAATATTACTTAAAAACAAAAACATGAAATATTCACGAGAGGTTTTGGTTTAGAAATTGTGAAACAAGACAGTGTACGGTAATTTAAACAGAAAAGATTTAAAATACTTTGTATTGATATTTATTTTTAGCCGACGCGTCGCACAAATTGTTTGTCAGCGTTTCTTTACAAGAAATTTTCGAATAAGTTCAAATACCTTCCGACGATGTCTAAGACTTCGCTCAGGATTGGAAAACAAGTACTTGAGTAAAATAAATTTACCTCTCATAAATAAATCGATCGCAAAGATTAAGTACTTTGCACGATTGGTTTATGATGATGCGGTGGTATTGTTTTCATGTTTATTATTATCATTTTATGTAATATCATTTTCTAAAGGATATAATACCCAATACAAGTGGATATTATAATACTTAATTATAATATCCAATTTATCTTCTAATAAACATTTAAGTAAAACATCATTAATAACAAAGTGCAGCCAGTAGGCTTTTACATATAAGTAATTTGTTTGATTTTTAATATGATAAACAAAATTAACTGAAATTCGAAATAACTTTATATAAATAGGATAAAAACACTTTTAAATCGTCAGTATCATGAATTCTATCTATTTACGATGGAAAGGGAGTATCTACTGAGAAAAGACTATGTCTGATAGGCTGACATAGTTTCAATTTCAGCTAGACCAAATAAAAATCTAGGCAACGGTAACTGCAATACGAAGGCGATTCAAGTTCGTAGTCGACTTGATCTATTAAATGTTGTTATTGCGAAACTAAGATTTTACGCCTACTTTGAACAAGTTACGTGTAGGTTAGGACCGCAAAATCGAAAGTTTAAGTAAATTATATTACGTAAATATCGGTTGCTATAAGCATTGGAATCGTGAGAATTATGCATTAACGATCTCTAATATCTCCGTGATAGGCGATATGCAATAATTAGGAATAAGATAAAAACTATGTCAGCGGATCTTTAGTTTGGGGTCGTGACCCTTATTCAGATCTTATTTATAAATAATATAATTATATAATGTAATAAATAATATAATATAATTATAATAATAGTAATAGAAATAAAATTATGGCTGCTGCTCAAAGTGGATGTAAGACTGGATCCTGTGGTACGAAAGATTCCCTTCTCATTGACATGACCATTTGTCAGCAGGTTCGCCGCAATCGTAGAAATTTGTCTGCTGCCTGGATTGACTATAAGAAGGCATATGATTCGGTGCCTCATGCATGGCTCAGGAGAGTGTTGGATTTGTATAAAATTAATACAAATGTCACTACCTTTCTTGAGTCGTGTATGGGGCAGTGGACCACCATTCTTAGGTATCCAGGTGGTGTGGAGTTCTCCGGTTGTGAAGAACCAATTAAAATAAAGCGGGGTATTTTCCAGGGCGACAGTTTGAGTCCTTTGTGGTTTTGTCTGGCTTTAAATCCTCTTAGTACATTACTAAGGCATTCAAAGTTAGGCTACCATCTACAGAGATGATCTGAACCAATCTCTCACTTGCTTTACATGGATGATCTCAAGTTGTTTGCACAAAATAAAGTACATTTGATGGAATTACTGAAAATAACTAAAAATTTCAGTAATTCTATCAATATGGAGTTTGGTGTAGACAAGTGTGCGGTCATCCATGTGGAGCGAGGTAGAGTTGTAGTCTCTGATGATGTCATATTATCAGAGAATACACGAATCAGATCTATCTCTGGGACCGAAACTTACAAATATTTGGGTATGTCTGAAGCTTTAGGTATAGCAGACAGAGACGTAAAACGGGCGTTGGTGGAACGGTTCTTTAACCGCCTGTCCAAGGTCTTAAAGAGTCTTTTGTCAGGTGGAAATAAGATCCGCGCCTTTAACGGCTGGGTTATGCCTTTGCTGCTATACTCCTTTGGCATACTCAAATAGACTCAAACCGAATTAGATGCCCTGGTTCGAAAAGTCCGTACTCTACTTACTGCATATCGTATGCATCATCCACGTTCATCGGTGATGAGATTGTATATCCCGCGGAAATGTGGAGGCCGTGGCATGCTTAATGCTAAGGACTTACATAACCGTGAGATATGCAATCTCAGGAGTTATTTCCTTCACAGTGAAGTGGATATGCATATGGATGTAGTAAAGGTGGATAAAGGACTAACTCCGCTTTATCTGGCAAATAGGAACTGGCAAAATCCAAAGGTACTGAGTACCTTGGATCGCAGGGATATATGGAAGAGCAAAGAGCTTCATGGATGGTTTTATCGAGCTCTTCATGCGCCTGATGTAGATTCGATTGCCTCCGTTTCTTGGCTGCGTTTCGGCGACCTTTTTGGGGAAACCGAAGGTTTTGTCTGTGCAATTATGGATGAGGTTATCAAGACAAACAACTACAGAAAGTATATCCTCAAGGACGGTACGGTCGACATATGTCGGGCATGCCACCGTCCTGGAGAATCTTTGAGGCATGTGGTTTCTGGTTGTTCGTTTCTTGCTAACGGCGAGTACTTACACAGACATAATCAAGTGGCCAAGATCATACACCAGCAACTTGCTCTCTCATATGGTCTTGTGGACTATGAGGTACCGTACTATCAGTATGTACCTCAGCCAGTTCTTGAAAATGGTCGTGCAATGCTGTACTGGGATCGATCTGTTATCACTGATAGGACTATTTTTGCTAATAGACCTGACATTGTGGTAGTAGATCGGTCGACGCGCCGGGCAATACTCGTTGATATCACCATACCACATGATGAAAATCTCATAAAAGCTGAGAAAGAAAAACTATCAAAATATTTAGACCTCGCACACGAGATTACCAGCATGTGGGATGTAGATTCTACGATTATTGTCCCAATAGTCGTATCGACTAATAGGCTGATCGCAAAGAGCCTTGATTACCACCTTAAGAGGCTCTCGCTTGGTTGTTGGATCAAGGGCCGGATACAGAAGGCAGTTCTACTCGATACGGCACGCATTGTTAGGAGGTTCCTCACTTTAAGCTCCTAACTACCGGTGGCTTGGGCCTTAGGCCTCGCCCCTGTAGGTCTACATATTTTTATATTTTAAAATTTATATGTTTTTTATATGTATTTATTTTAAAATGTAACTATATTGTATACAAATAATGAATAAATGAAAATAATAATAATAATAAATAATATAATTAATTTTATAAATAGAATAAAATTGCCGTCCAATCATAAGTACAAATATTTTAACGGCATCAAAGATAGACAAATAAAAACATATATTTCCCAAATATAATATTAGGTCCTTACATATGAAATTGGCGTTTTTCGTAGTGGCCACTTTAATCACAAATTTCTCCTCTTTGGTAAGGAATTCCAAATTCAAATTTGTACAGCTATAGACTCATGTATTTGTGCTTCGATGATCGTCATTCATTTGTTTTTTTCTTCTGTTTTTTTCTGTTTGCGTCACTCATTTTACAAAATGGAAAACTTAAAATATCGCATTATTTACGAGTACGAGTTCCGCCGTGGCACTAGTGCTGCGGAAACAACTCGAAGGGTGAATGATGTGTATGGCGGTCGTGTTGCAAAAGAAAACACAGTTCGTTTTTGCTTCCAACGTTTTCGTTCTGGAAATTTCGACCTGCAGAACAAGCCCCGTGGACGGCCTGAGACTCAAGTTGATAATGAAGAGTTGAAGGCTATTGTGGAAGCGGATCCATCGCAAACCACGTCCGAGTTAGCTGCAGGCTGCGATGTTAGTGATAAAACTGTTTTAATTCACTTGAAGCAAATTGGGAAGATTAAAAAGCTTGAAAGGTGGGTACCTCACGAATTGACTGAAGCAAACCGGCAAACGCGCGTCGACTGCTGCGTTACATTACTAAACCGGCACAATAATGAAGGTATTTTAAACCGAATCATTACCTGTGATGAAAAATGGGTTCTTTACGATAATCGGAAGCGCTCAGCGCAATGGTTGGATCCTGGCCAGCCAGCCAAATCCTGCCCCAAGCGAAAATTAACCCCAAAAAAGTTACTTGTAAGCGTTTGGTGGACTAGTGCCGGTATTGTTCATTACAGTTTTCTCAAATCTGGCCAGACTATTACGGCTGATGTCTATTGTCAGCAATTGCAAACCATGATGGAAAAGCTAGCGGCTAAACAACCTAGGCTGGTCAATCGCTCCACGCCACTGCTGCTTCACGACAACGCTAGACCACACACTGCGCAACAGACGGCTACTAAATTAGAAGAGCTTCAATTGGAAAGTCTAAGACATCCTCCGTACTCCCCGGAACTTGCTCCAACAGATTACCATTTTTTTCGAAATTTGGATAACTTCTTGCAAGGGAAAAAATTCAACTCCGATGGGGCAGTCCAAATCGCCTTCAAAGATTTTATTGATTCCCGTCCGACTGGTTTTTTTAGTAAAGGGATCAATGAACTACCTATGAGATGGCAAAAGTGCATAGAAAATAATGGTTCATACTTTGATTAATTAAATATATTATATTAAAAAATATTCGACTTTTTGTTCCTCCCATACAAAACGCCAATTTCATATGTAAGGACCTAATATTAAGTGTCTTGATCATACCGGCACATTTTTTTATCTTCTTACTAAAGAGTTCTCGTAATGACGCAAAAATCAAAAAACGAATACTTTTCGTTCCCATAAGTGGTCAAAGTCACGTGCTAAGGAATGCAATCGCGAACTTACAAGCTGGATCTAATGACGTAAGAACATTGAACAAATCCTGACGACAGCCCTGACTGAACAAAGTTCAGTGCACCTCGCTCCATCACAGATAACAGTTTATGTGGATATGATATTTATTATGTAATGAATATAGGTTTATATGAATATTGTCTTGATTTCAAAATTGTTGATCATACAGTAATTGTTATATTCATTCGATATTAGGTTCTATCTAATTTCAACAAATATTGGTTTCTATTTGACTAATCACGTGCAATAGCTATTTATTATGCTCGTATGTGGACAAAATATTGCTTGTATACCTGCATATTATCAGTTTTACATTATAAATAAAAAATCTATAGCTACTTAAGTGATAGAAAGAACTATTGTCCAATGGGCAGTATAAAATAAATGTAAATGTTCTTTTCTTGTATAAAATAAGATGGTTTTTCATTGTGTACTTTCATAATCGCATTTGAACTACTTTATAATTTTTAATAATGAACCCAGTCCCCAATAATTGAATATATTATTAAACTTATATTATAATTAATTGTTTGACATAGTATCGGCTATATCCACATGATGTAATAGTTGCTTCATTAGCAATTAAAATGAGTACATTTCTTAGTAAAATGATACGACTCGAGACTTTAGTGACATACAAATTTAGATATGGTTGACCCAGATTAGATCAAGTATTTTGTAAATAATCTAGTTAATATTGTACTTGCGAAATAATTATTGAGTGTGTTATTTCTTAACCCATGAATTACGTGACAAAAAACTAGTACAATTTCAATATTAAGAGCTTGTACGCGTATGTTAACAGCTGTACCTACATTTAATTAAACCATTTACGTGAGGCCTAAAAAGGTTTTATAAATTCATTTTATTATAAATTTAATAAAGAATGCATACGTACCTCCTAATTTTTTGATAAAATAATATTTTACAAACCTACATAAGTAAACTAATGAATAAGGAAATTAGTACGATTAAAGGTAGGCGGCCATATTTCACTTAATTACAAATCAAATCTACTTAAGATGTTGGTTTTACTAATGAGACATACATCAACTAAGTCAACTACGTTAAAAATCAATTCAAATATAAAAGCAAAATGTAGTCAATAAAAAACTGGCTTAATGGTTTCTACTACGACCATAGCAGAGCCAGACATACTAATACAAGTTTGAAATTAAAGGTAGCTAAAATTTCGTTATTGTCTTAATATAATCTGCTTTTTGAATATATTTCAGCAATTCAGGGTGTAACTTTTACGACTTAAAAGGCTGGCTTTTATAATCCACGTCGTAAATACAATATAACTTTTATGTAGCATGATTGCCTTGGTTGTCATTCATCACTCGACACCCACAAATGTCAAAACTATGGACATATTTACCGATTTGTGATATATTAAAGGTCTTTCCATAAAGAACATGAGTAGGTAGTGGTCACTTTGTGATTAATTTCGTATTGCATGATAAACGATATCTTAATGTCCGCTTTCTATAATATCCATTACATTAGATTCAGCAAGCAGATCGTGCCTGAAGCCATGTTTCTAAGAGTGAAAGCCATTTACCAAACCCATCTAATTCGGATTATGTCAGAATGTCTCTACGAAAGCTTTGAATTAGATTACGCATTTAAACTTCGTACTATCTGCTCTGGTTTTTTCATTTAGAGGTTGTTAATTTTAAAATGTTATATTAATTTTTTTACAGTTTTTTGTTATTTCTTCCCAAGCTTTTTGGGACGATGTTTTGTTTTTTTTTTTTTTCGTATTGCTAGAAGGTGAGAGATTATTTATCCATCGCAGTTATCTAAGGGATTATCATGGTGAAACGTCATATAGTTGACTCACAGTAGTTACGTTAGCTCATTCTAAAAACTGAGAGGCCGCGGTTATCAAAACTACATAATTAACAACTATTAATAAAATAAAAAAAAAAAAACTTTTGATAAGTAAAAGTTTGGTTTTATCATTTAAGCACCACAAACACATTAAGAAATTCATTGTATTTTGTTAAGATTGTACGATATTTATTTAAATTCATTTTTGACAATTTATACTCAAGGAATCAGTAGGATAATAGTTAGCAATTACCATAATCTTCAACGCTATTAGGATTATTATAAGTTCTACAACTGTAACATTTGACGGTCACGCGAGTGGTCATACAAGGTCGTGAACATTAGCGAAGATGTGATTATTTTAATCGTTACATGGTCGCAACACAAATAAATTATCACAATGTACCAATTCTTTGTAAACAAATTGAGAAAAGTGTTCAATGTAAACGTTAAAGCGACTTGTCCTCGATACAAAACACGCACGTTTTGTTAATACTTATGTGACTTAGTTTCACACGGTTGAGAACTAGCATTAGATTTTGTAGGACGAATAATTTGTTTATTATGTACGTAATGCTTTCTTACTTTTTGTTATAGTGTTGTTATACATTATAAAAACGTAAGTAATAAAAATACATCGTTATTGAATTTATATTATTTGAACTTCCAAAGCAATCTTATGAGAATAAAGGTTAATAATATTAAGTAGCAGTAGCATTCATCCCATATATGCATAATAACATTGCATACCTTACAACAAATAAGTTTTAGATTAATACAAAAACATAATTATATATTCAATTGTCATGACATCTATCGTTCCGATAAAACAATTTTAACGATTACTAATACAAATTAATTACTCGAACATAGCGCTGCGGCGCCGTTTACGGAAATTAAGGGTAAATTTTGCATAGCACGCTGCCTACAAACCCACGTGTTAGGCCATGCCTATAGTTGTCAGATTTCTTTGCAATTAAAAGTTGCGCTTTTCCTAAACAAAAACTTTAAATGTTTTTTCAACTAAATTGCTTTTATAATTATTATTTCATATTAAAACAACATTATTAACGTAATTTAATGGCTATATGTCTATTATAAATTATGCTTTTACATCCCATTTGTCGTATATTGCGTGTGTCAATTACAGGAATTCTATACTTGAGTCTCTATCATCGTGTTTTTTTAAATATGTTGATGTATTTTAATACGTGAATTTATTAAAATTTGTTTTGTTAATTAGAAATACAATGTTTTATATTTTTATATGAAAAGGATGAATATTTATTCCTGTGAAATATTTAGTATGTGTAAATATTATTGTATTACGTGCTTGTTTAAAATAAGCAACAACTACGTAAACAATTATAATCAGTGAACAAACAATTTGCATTTAATTTAAAAAAAAAAAAGTGTTGAGATCAGAATAATATAATTTATCTAAAAATTTGGACATTTTGTTTCAAGTAAGTACTGATAAGTAGAAACACTCGAAAATATTTTACAACTATTTAGTTATCTTATTTCATGTAATAGTGTAGCTATTGTTATTGTAAGCACTTTTACTTACCCGTATGCCCAGGGTTTTGAACTTGCGATATGATCGCCGGTATATGGCACTATGAAGTAAAGTGCACGTTATTAAAAAAAATGTGAGTTTCAGTCTCGTGGACAGTCATAAATTCTGGCCTCGAAAACAGGATACAACAAAATTTACGCTTATTTTGTAAGTAGCTCGAAATATGCCTTCCATTATAAAAGTCAAACTGGTAGTTTATTATCCTCTTTATACTTGTGGAATAAGAACTAAAACGGGAGTTTAGTTTCGTCGTCACGTATACATAAATAGAAAAGTTATGACATTTTGAAACGGTTTAATATTTTTTATTAAGCTAACGTTTTATATTATTACAGTTTATAACGCAAGAAATGGTTAAATATATAATACGCAATTCAATATTAATTAGTTAATTATTTTAGCATAGACTAGGGCTTATAACCTTAATGAGAATATATATTCAAAAAAATCTTAAAAACTAAATACTCAAATACCTATTTAGTCAACAAAAATATACAGGTAAATTCCATTGGTATGACAAACGCAGAGGAAGTCAACTCTTTTATTAATTTGTCATCGAATTCTTATTACTGTTGCAACACAGTCAACATTTTCATAAACGGAATGATTATGATGAGAAGTAGTTTTGAACAACAATGCCCTACTAGATGGGTTTCTTTGCAGCGGCCGGCTTGATTTATTAGATTTTTATTATTTGTTATTATAACATGAATCATCCAGTGGAATGTGTAGATGCAACGTAACCTTCTTCGTGTTGATTCTCTCCTCTTATCATCTCTGTAATCTTTATGTAGGCTATTATTTTCTTGGTACCAATACACTATAGTAATAATTTAAAATGTATCTACCTATTTGAATTCATGTGAGAATTACAACGTAACCAAATACCAACATATAAACATGTAAATATATCCAACAGTTCTTAGGACCACAACATGTTCCATTTTTGTTTAATGACAAGTGAGTTTTCTCGCAATGTTTTCTTTTACCGGTGAGCGCGTAATAAGTTTATACTTATTCTGGAAAAACTTGTAAGTTAACGTCGGAATTCGATTCTACGATCTTTCAAAATTCGCTTAAGATGGCTATCCAGCTATTCCTTTAACAGCTTACCTACAACGAATAAGCACTCATGCATAAAAGGACCAATGAATGTTAAGGAAGCGAAAGAGATATGCAAGAATAGAGAGAAGTAGCGTTTCATTCTCTCTGTTTACCCCAATAGAGATTCGGTGTGATGATAGATAGATATATAATTTCATATTGTATGAAGCAACATACTTGAGTATGTCAACTATTTTTAAATTATTAAGTACCTTGGTTCATAACTCCAATAAAAAAAAAAAATTTTATTAAAAAAAAATATATCCTAATTCTAAAAGTCAAAAATAATCCTAAATCAGTCAGTAAATTAACTAACTTAAAAATGACTTATATCGGTATATTAAGCTAACTTTGTCGTTTTTTAAAGCAGTGCTTGGGCATGTAAAATATTCCAAGGCCCTGACTACACTAAAATGGTACCAACTATATAATATGCAATAGGGCTATTGCGTTATATTTAACCTTACAGTTTTGGAATTGATGAAAAACATTAAGTATCCAGATACCGAAACCAAAAAGGCACTTACATCCACTGGTTCCTATGAATCAAAGAAACTGTATTTCTTAAAAAAAAAGTACAAATAATTTTAGGTGCTACGTATTTAAGACATGAAAATATTAGGTACTAAGTATTTAAGACAGCAAAATATTATCTACCTCTACCAAATTCCATTTAAATCCGTTCAGCCATTTCGGCGTCATTGCCTTTACTTAAAGATACATAAAATATGATAATAAAATCCGTTATCGATGTCATTTGATACCTAAAATATATTTTAAAAAACGTATCGTGGACCTTGTATTCCATTAAGTATCAAATTCACATGAATATGTAAAGTCCGGGTGACCTTTACAAATCTCTTTTCTGCCTACTTGTAGACTCAAAAATGTAAATTAGTTTATTCAAAACCTATGATGAAATACACTTTAACAAATAATATAAAAAATTGATATTTATTTTGAATAATTCGCGCTTTACTTATTATACTTAAATAGTAATTTGTAAAGCATTCGAATTGTTTAGTTCTACTGAAAATTACAAATAAATATTACACAGAAAATCATTATAAAATACGACAACAAATAACTACCCACCTTCAAAGAAAGCACGCACTATCGGCGATGTCACGGTTTGTCACTATTTCTATCAAAAACGAATAAGCTCACTGTCGCACTACTCTTATATTTTCCATATTAGTAATGTTTCCTTTTTAGAAACAAAACAATTCACATGCCGGGAGTCGTTCCGAATGAAAAATTCCTACAGAAACGCAAAACGTTTACACCATCGGGAATTCTCCGCGGAACTAATGTTATTTTGTCGACACCACACCGCGCGATGGGCTGAACGAAACGAATACAGCTACTGAACGTATCATCTTGGTGACATCGATTGTATGAGTATACATTTCACGCTTACTATGGGAGCGGTAATTCAAATACAGTTTTGAACGAGCATTGTAAACACTATTTTGAGTAATGATCAAAGGAATGAAAATGCTTTAGTAAAACGATCGTTGCTTGAGGAGACATCGTGAGGCAGAATTTCTCGCATATGAACAAATTCGATATAAAAACGAGATTATAATAATATCTAGACGAGTTGCAAATTGTGGAAAAATATTTGTAAATTGAAATATCTATAAAATTCCAAAAGCATTTATTGAAAAAGTTTATACTATCGATTTTTTTTAATCATTATAGTTATTTTGAACTTAGTATATAAAGACAACATAGTAATTACGAAATTGGGTAAAGTATCTACAGAGAATTTGGCTTGAAGCTTGGCCAAGGCCTACTCCTAATCTGTATGAAGTTATATTAAACACTGTTGTTAAAATATATGTAGAGGGAACATAATACAAAACATCTCATAAATAATCGATATTGCTCTTATTCTCAAACTGAATATTTCATGATACGAGTACTTAGTTATAAGAAGTATAGAAAAACTTTATGCACCCGGTTTTCTAAAATTATGACTGAAAGCTTATATGACATGAAGGGGGTAATTAAGTGAGATTAACTAAGCTAGTGCTCGTATTCCGTTACATCTTTAATAATAAAAAAGTACCTTTTGAAGTTACTTCCATTTTTTTTATTTTATATTTTACACATTTTCAGGGAAACATACAGCTATATATAAACAATAAAAAATAACAAAAAGTATCATATGCCAGCAAAATCACCACAAAAAAAACGAAGTCTGTGAAAAACATAAATTTCTCTTCACAATAAAATACAAAACACGTTACACTATATAGATTGTAAAACCAGCATTTTGTAGTATTACTTTTCGCTGTAAAAAGCTAAATTTAACAATGATGATTCTTTGTAAACCTACTGCCATTATAAGTTTGTTTATACATCATGGCATCGAATGAGCAAATATTGCATCGAGTAAGTAGATAGGTAATATGACACAGTGTTTTGCTAACTCATCAGAACATCGCCTTAGTTGGCACTACATGTCCAGTTTCGTGAGAAAATAATGCAGGACGTCAACGGTTTTAGTGTCGTAAATTACTCGCACTAAACATAAGAAATACCTTTGTTATTTTAAACAATTTTAACGATCCATATTTAGGACCAGTTTTAAAACCAGCGAACTGCCTGTTGATAAATAATTGAATTCGTACCTACATCTTCAACAAACCTATAAATGTTTCAATATTAGTTTATATCGCTCTAATCTTTGAATTTACTTGTCAACAAGTCGATTGTCAACATTACTTAATGTAGCCGTCGAGGCAAACTATCTATCCGAGAAATATGGGACGAGTAAATAGAGAAAATAAAGGCTTATCGAGTTCACTCTTCCGTTGAGTTGGGTCACTTCCTGGAGTGTCAGGGGAACGGCCAGTAAATCCGATTACCTGCATAACGATCGTGCTAACTCTACCGTTTCAAATTGTGATCTACAGTATCAAAAATATATAATAGAGCCTATCGAAAAATTAACAACACCATCTGCATACAGGTTTTTTTCATACTAGAATGCCAAAAAAAGAGAATCGTTGCACCTGAGTTACAAACAAACAAAAATAAGCAAAGCGCAGTCCAAAAATCGATCGCAACTACTAAAAATAGGAGATTGCCCGTTGACAGTCACCGTGAGCATGCCAGCCTGATCAAAAGTCTCCTCACACTTCTTTTAAAGAACCCAATATATAAAACCACACCAGGAAGGGAAGTTACTTGCTGTAAGATCATTCCACAGCTTAATGAAACGAAAGAGGTAAAAATTGGAAATTTATTTTGATGCATATGGGAATAAGCGCTCCAGAAAAACGGTGTCTTCGCAAACTGACCCGCGTGGTTCTATCGTGGAAGAGTGAAGGTGGAATCAGATTAAATAACTCAATAGAACACACCCCATTATACAAACGATAGAAGACGCTAATTGAGGAAATATCTCTGCACAACTGCAGCGGTTTTAAATGTTCAATGACGTCTGCATTATTTACAATACGAACAGCTTGACTCTGCAATCTGTCTTAAGCGTCGAGGAGGTATCGAGCGGAGCTATCCCAGAGATGCGAATAGTATTCCATACACGGCCGAAGCTGGGCCTTATTAAGACGATATAGCTGGACACATCCAAATGTAAGCCATAAATGAGCATGTTATTTAATACGAAAGGAAAGCCTTGAACTTAAAAAGACACATTTCTTTTTTGGAATGGATTAAATTTTATATATAACTAGCTGATCCGGCAAACGTTGTTTTGCTATATGAGGTTTTGTAATATCTTCTAAGATGTTCATTAAAATTAAGTCATGTCAAAGACAATTTTGTTCACAATTAAATACTCTTAATCAACAACACATTTATTTGGATAAACATTAATATTATTACGTTGATACAACTCTTGACAAATAATGCATTCATTTCGACCAAATTTGTTTACCATTAAAACGGTTCTAGTGACTTAATCTTAAAAGATAGACATATACTGTCGCGGACATTTTTTTTGATCATTTCAAGAGGAATAATTCTTTCTTACAATTATTTTTAGTATCTTGAATCGTTTTTGCAGCGCACGCAATGGAAGCCCTCCAAGGATCAATAATTTTCCCCGTTTTTTTCACATTGTCCATTATTTCTTCGCTCCTAATAGTTGCATCGCGATGTTATATAGCCTAAAGCCTTCCTCGATAAATGCTCTATTCAACTCAAAAAGAATTTTTCAATTCGAACCATTAGTTCCTGAGATTAGCGCGTTCAAACAAACAAACAAAGAAACAAACAAACAAACTCTTCAGCTTTATAATATTAGTATAGATTATCAGAAGGTTAAAATACTTTTATTATATTCATTTTATTATTTTTATTTTGTAAGAGATAAATTATCTATACTAATATTATAAAGCTGAAGAGTTTGTTTGTTTGTTTGTTTGTTTGTTTGTTTGTTTGTTTGAACGCGCTAATCTCTGGAACTACTGGTTAGAATTGAAAAATTCTTTTTGAGTTGAATAGACCATTTATCGAGGAAGGCTATAGGCTATATAACATCACGATGCAATTATTAGAAGCGAAGAAATAATGGAAAATGTGAAAAAAACGGGCAAAATTTTTCATCCTTGAGGGCTTCCATTGCGTGCGCTGCAAAAACGGTTCAAGATACCAAAAATATATGTAAGAAAGAATTATTTCTCTTGAGATGATCTAAAAAAATGTCCGCGACAGTATATGTTTATCTTTTAAGATTAAGTCACTAGAACCGTTTTTATGGTAAACAAATTTGGTCGAAATTAATGCATTATTTGTTAAGAGTTGTATCAACGTAATAATATTAATCTTTATCCAAATAAATGTTTTGTTGATTAAGAGTATTTAATTATGAACAAAATTGTCTTTGACATCACTTAATTTCAATGAACATCATAGAAGATATTACAATAACTTATATAGCAAAACTACGTTTGCCGGATCAGCTGTCTTGATAAGCGCGAAACTCGAGAACGGCTGAACAGATTTGACTGATTTCTTTTTTGTTGTGTTTGTAGAAGTCTGGGGAAGGTTATAACAGAGAGAAGATTTTAAAAAATTATCTGAAAAAGTCTAAAAACAACACTTTTCTATATTCTCATACAAAATATTTGTTATAAGTCAATTTGAAGTTTAACACCATAGCATAAAGTTTAAATGTTAGTGGACGGGTTCCGGGAAGGCAAAACAATTATTGAGTGACGTATAAATATTAATGTCAATATTTGTCAATTTTTATACATATAGCATTAAGGCCAGGTTCCTTCAAACAATTTTCAAAAAACAGCCGACAGGCCAATAGCTATTAACATTAAAAAAAACAATGTGACTTTGTTTTAGAGAAATAGGGCAGAACAAGGTCTGCCGGGACAGCTAGTTATACTATAAAATTTGTATTTTGTTTTTGGAATGTACGCAGTTATTTTAATATTAACGTATTTTATTCAGAACGTATTTTTTTAGTAATAGATACCATATTTATCATACAAACTGTAAGGCTATGAATAAATATGCACATCGGAGAATTTACTGTATAGTGTGCTTTAATGTTATAAATCATAAAAGGATCATAAATAAAAGTCATAAAATATGACCGCGAGTTCTCTCAACTTTTAACCGCAGAATAGACTATGTATGGTACCTGTGTAATTTTTATTATTGCGGATTATTATGGATTGGCCCATAATTTTGAGAGTAAATTACATTATGCCTATGTTAAAATATCTTATCTAGTGGATATGAATTCAGCGTTGTTTAGAACTTAATGGTTTTCCAATTACAGTTTTCCTTGTGAGAATAATTTCAATCTTGAATCTTTGATAATTTCATATTTACACTTATTGTCGGGGGATATGTTTCTTTACAAATAATTAATATCTACGAATATTTTATATTTATTTCATACTAAATCTTAGTGAAAACCATGATGAGTATGACAAATGTCGATTAAACTTGGGGCATACTCGATTGTTGACATATCAAGGCTGTCTACACATGCTGCTAAATTGTTGACCATTATATTTAAATATTAAGTACTTGCCCATCGTATTTGGAGCTAAGAATGTTATTGTCTTGCTACCTTTAATTTAATTACTCTGGAATTCGTGTCCTCAGTAGAATTAATTAATTTTATTATTTATTTGTGTCTTATTAGTATCAAGAGTATATACAATCTTTATAGTTCGTACTTGTTATTAAAATGGAATAAAAAATAGATTTGTAAAAGATATTTTTTAGTTATTAACATTATTTAATAAATTGATATCATAAAGATAGCATTTTTCATAGTATGAAGGAAAAGCAAGTTCTTCTTTGATCTTTCATCTAGTTATAAAATGTGTACACATTAAGTAAGTAAAAGTTATTGTTATTGTGAATCTCTGAATAGCTTTACACGCAAGGTTTTTCGTATTAGTACAGAATACGTAATAATATCGCATAGTATGTTTTTATTTTACGGTCGAAGCATATTTGATATACGCTAGATAACATGATAAAAAATCAAAGATATAGACACCCACGTAACTTTATTTCTCTATTAAAAATCAATTTACTTTAAAGCTTTTAAAGCGTATCGATTGCCTTTATAAACGGACAAAAATGATTGAAATAATCACTGGTACCGAATTGAATCGTGGAACCAATTTTTAATTATTTCCTCCGGCTTTTAGTGAAGCGTCGTTCCGTCTCGAAGCTGGCGACAGTCATGACGCTAACCCTTAAAATAGTCTTGCCGTTCTTCGTAAAAGTCCAGGGGCTTTCCAGAAATAAAGTTTATAATAAAGGCACACGCGAATATAACTAACTCAAGCTCGGTTAAGTGTTTCAGTTTCAACTTATTGAATCATGTTTTAACTTATACATTCATTAGTTATTTGTGTTTATATTTTCTTATTAATAATGGCAGCACTGACTTAGCGCTTATAAGGATTATATAACTAATGTAGAGTTGCACAGCCGGTCGTTGTTCTCAAGGGACTAACAAAGATGGGCAAAATGTGATCTGATTAATGATGAACGATTACAAACTGTAGTCGTAATTTTATTTATTTTTTTGGTCTGTTATCATGATGAAGTGCATTTAAAACATTAAGAAATCATAAATGTGTATACAATCTGGGATTTTGTAGTGTTTAAAACATAAATGAGCAAAATGCAGTCATATTATTGGTAAAAAACGTAAAATGTAATCGTTAATCATTTTCATAAATCTGATTACATTTTGCCCATCTATGGGCACTAACAACCAAATATATCATTTTTGTAAGATAACATGCGAATTGCCTTAATAAATTCTCCTTCATAGGCGAGCATGTATCCCATCTCCATACTTAATCATGAAAGACCTTAACCTCAGCATACAAGTCCGGATTGTAACTTAAAACCATTCGTATTGATGCGCGTAACTATTGGCTCTTTACCAACTTTCTTATCACAGTTCATTTAATCTTATATTAATTTCGCGCTATTCCTTCAATCATCAGTGACACGCTGAAAATATTGTAATTCAATAAGTGGTCGTCTACCGATGAATAGATTAATTTTTTGCTCCTAAATAAGTTCTATAATAAAAATTACGTCATTTCGTTTTTGTTGCACTATGATTTATAGAAAAAATATACATAAAAACTCTTCAGCAAGTTTAATACGTAGTTTGAGGCTTTTTAAATATTAAGAGTGATAAGCACATGATGTGTATCATGGTTTTGACTATCGAAAGTAATGATCGTGTGAGTGAACCTCAGGTGTGGAACAGAGGCTCGGTGCTTTGCAAAGTTCACTGCTCCTTTAGTCTACGCATTCATGATGACACCGATGACAATGAAAACTCTACCCTATTTATGGTCACTTAAATCTAATTCTGATTAACCCAATCTTAAAGCAATCCTGACCAATCATTTCAATATTCTTTATTGATGATGGGAAACAAGACCACCATAGTCGATTGAATAAGGGAAACCAAATGGCTAGTTATATATATACTTCATCACCTTGATATTAACGAGCTTGCTCATAATAATGCAACGTTTTAATATGCTGGCGAATGACATTTCTCCATAAATATACATATTCTATATCTAAGTATTTTGTCATACATATACCTATTAACTGGTACATATAAAATGTAATTCTCGCGGTGTGTCGCAAATGTCGACCAATATTTTGACACGTTAAAATTCCAGTTTGCTGATCTAGACATAGGTATCTTATGTTAAAATCTACATGATTTGCATGGTCACTCGCTCAAACACCGGTACCGCAGCGGATGACGGACTTTTACGTGACTCTTTTACGTTAATAGTGATTGTATACAATGTGTTGTTATCAACTCTTTTGTTCTCATCTGTTTGAGGGATAAAGAGTAAAATTTTTTTTTTTACACTGGCTCGACATAACGACTACAGAGTACCTGATGGTAAGTACATTGTAGTCCAAAAACGAAAGCGACTATCAAAGGATGAAAATCCATTTATAGTCTACATCGTCATGTCGGCCCACATATACCACGACTGAAGGTCTCTAGGTATATTAGCTACTGGATATGCACAAGCTGATCCCGAAACGCGATAAGCCGAAACTGGTCTCTATGACGGGCTTTACACCCATGCACTGTGGTCGCGATCCAGACGGGCACCGACGCCCTACCACCTCGCTGCTGCTCGTTTAGCACCAGCCAGGAGATTTTTATATGTAAAAACTGACAGCTTGAGATATGTGATTATTGAACAGGATGCTGACCATAGTACACAAGTGAAGAAATCTTTAAAGTTTCGCTTTAGTCTGACACGTTTTGGGATCAGTTTATATTCCTCCAGTTGTTCATATACCTTGAGATGCTCTGTCGTAGTATATGTGGGCCGACATGGCGATGGAGACTATCATTGGGTTTGTCTCTTGACTGACGCTGTCGTTCTTAGACTAGTACTTGCCACAAGGTTTGGTGTATTCACTTTGTTGAACCGAAATAAAAAAGTTTACGTGACGGTTAGCTAGCTTCTTTGTTTAAATATGACTGCAACACTAAAAGTGTTTTCATCTTGATACAGTTCATAAAACAAAATAAAGCGTCAAAGGAACTATATAGATATACACGGGGTAATTACGAAACACGACAGGCAGAATTAACGTACTAGGGTTGGCTTTGCTCTCTGTTGTGGTGGTGCTCATGTTGGATATGGACGATTCAACAATCCAATGGTTCTTGTTCAGCAGCCTCAGGAGATCACATGTAAGGGTATCGATGATAAAGCATGCAAACTCAAGAACTATCAGCCACCGCGAGCTTTATGAGTTGTTTTATAGTGAAATTTACGGTCAATTCTTATGACAAATCATTAAAATTTTATATAGAAGAATTAAAATATATTTTGAACAAGTCAGCAGCAAGCAGGCTAGTTAGGTATTGCAACTCGGTCGGCAAACGGTACGGTCCCGATGAAATTAGCGCATTATTTATAAACGTTGACCCAGCTCTGTATCGTCAGGTAGACCTATAAATGTTTCCATTTCAAATTACAATATGTCTGATACACATTTTATTTCTACAAACTGAAAATTGTTTTAGAGCCTTCTATTTCGAATAACAACTTTGAAAATATAAAGTTTGTTTAGTTTTTTAATACATTGTAACTTAATATTTTCATTAATATAAACTTGTAACTAAGATTATAATACAGCTGACAAGAGATGTCTTAAAGATAGTTATAGTATTTTCTACATAATATTACGAATAATTTTAATTGCATTGTTAAAATTAGTTTAATACACAAATTATCAGCAACATCTGCTTATGTAAATATTGTATTTATTTGAATTATAGTGCGTTGTGAAACTTATTGTCGCACACTTTTAAGTTGTGAATTGGGTTTCCAGGCGCAGTATTTCTTCAGGATTGTACCATGTGGCTTTTCAAAAAGGAGGTTAAAATGTTTTTCTAGGTCGGCAGGGCAATGTTGTCCATAGGTGTTAGAAACCGCTTACCATCAAGTGTCTTGTTTGCCTTCCTTAGACATAAAAACACAAAAATATTATGAAATCATGATAAAACATTTTTGTAGTTGTATCTTATGAAAATGGTAACTTGCTAATGCCCTTCAGGAATGCTGCTTCACGTAAGTCGAAGCATGCGAAAACCGCAAAACTTTGCCGGTAGTATGTGCCATATATGGGAAGCGGTTCTTGATGTTCAAGTTGTAGTAATGTCGATATTTCACTAGACTTATTTGCTTAATTACAGAGAGCTTTAACAAAAATTGATTAGAATTAACAATACCTATTTAGCTATTTCAAGCCTAATCTGATGTACAATGTTAACGTAATAATAATAATAAGTACTCCATCCACTACAAAAGCGACGTGATATAACAGATGGTTACAAAGCTATAAAAAATGATTTTAGGAATAACAAAAATTTCCTTGAATTACATTTCAAATTTGGTTTTCTTAGTTAGAAACAAAGGCATTACAATTTATATAAAAAGCAAAATCAAATTTGTTATCACTTTAAAAATACTTCTAAAAATTTGATTTATATATATATATATATATATTGATAGATATATTTTGATTAGTTTTAAGTTAACACAATTTTCTCGGGTCTAAGGCTGAGGTATAAATCTCATTTACAGACGCTAGTTTGCCTTTGCTTGAACTTTACTTAAACATTATAAATTATTTAAATAATACTCGTGCCGATGAAAATTGCAAGTTACCGATTTTCTCAACTTGGCTTTGATTGTGGGAATATTTATGCTTTACTAAAGTTTCCATTATATATACAGTTTTTTGTCAAATACAAACTTATTGTAATATTATGTGGTTTAGCAATTATTAATTTTAAATGATTAATTTTTTGGATAAATTGTAGGTTAGAGCAGTTTTTTTTGTGAGTGAATTTAAGCGTCATTAGTGCTATTTCACTGGATAATCTATATAATCAATTAGCGGTTTTTTATTTAAATGAAATTGATGAGTTGTTACAAAATCATTAATGATTTTATATTCAATTGCTGTTAAGTTACATACAAGCATTTATTTCTTGTTGTTATGCAAAATTAGTAATTCGTGTATGTATTCATTTTGAAATGAAAAATTATTTGTTTTTATAAAATTAAATTCAAAATCTAATTTTCAAAATAATACATTGGCTACATTTACTAATGTACTACTGATACATTTCTTTTATTTACTTCTGTATATTAAGGTTTTTTTTTTCTATTTATTTAATAGACTTTTGTGCCTCGGCACATGCCAGCCCCATCGTATCCTAAACATGCACTACTAGCATTTATTTCTGATGGGGAACCATCAGCCTGAACAACTCCTTTGCTTCGGCTGAGTAAGGTCTTGCTAAAATTCCGCAGAACATGCCTACATCAAATTTGTTCAGGCTAAAGGCTCCCATTAGAGAATCTCTTGCAGACTGAGATCGGACACACTCCATCAGCAAATGTTGTACGTCATCTACTTTCTTACACGTGTTGCAGTTCGGTGACTCCACAAGCTTCATCAGATGTTTAAATTTGCCTGATGGAATTAAGTATTTATAATTCAAATATAATAATGTTTTAGTATTGTTGCCGTCCTTCTGTCGTATAAACAATGCTACTGGACGCAAGCCACCATGAAAATGAAGAGAAAGTTGAATTTAATATTATCTGTTCTAAATGAACACCTGGAAATATAAACTTTATCTGGAACACTGTGACTATTGCGTATTTTAATTATGTTTTTAAAAAGTTACGACACTAAAATGTTTGTTTCCTTACAAAAAAAAGTGAAGTAATATTGTGCAGACGTTTAGAGTTTGAAATCCAGCACGTTTGAACTACATATCCCCGGATTTTTAATAACACCAGTCGTGGTAAAGGAAGTTTAATAACTAAAACAGAAATCAAAAGACTTTCCATCGTAACCTACTAGCGTAACGCTGCACTAGCTTTAAATTATAAACAAATATACTTTTACTGTTTAGTTGATGATTTATTATAGGTTATATTTTTTTTAGATATTCAGGTTGATGTTTAATGGAAACGCGCATCTTAGCGGTTTAGACAGAAATTTCTTTAACTAAACTATAACATTTTTTTTTCAAATTCTATAAAAACTTATAATTAATCTTTGACTTAATAACCACATTCTTATAAGGTATTTAAATTATTATTCTAGAGTGAAAAAGCAAAAAAGAAAAAAATTACATATAATATTTGCTTTGATAAAAATATTTCAAATTACTATTAGGGCTATTAAGTAGTTTTGTACGAACATAGTTTTAACGGGTTTTGAAATTAGACGCCTCATTTATAAGATCATTTATTGAGAATGGATCAACGCTCATCTGAATAAACGTTGCGACTGGGGCAAGCTCAGCTTAAGCTTAGCTTTTCGGTCAGCCCACATGTACTAGGATTTAAGGTTTCTAACATTTTTTTGACTTTGCTGAGACTTTACGGAAACATTTTAAATTATTTTATTCAATTAATATCAAGTTATACGGTAAGTTATCAATTTTCTCAACTTGGACTTGGCTGTGTGAATACTTATGTTATACTCTAGTTTCTTTTGCATATTCAGTTTTCTGTCAAAGACGAACATATTTTTTTTAATAAGGTTAAAGCAAAGTAGAAGTAGTGACAATCAAGCTTAACCCAGCTTTATGAGTTCTTAGACGTACACAAGCTGATATTATTTTAAAAGTACCCAATATCATAAGAAAGAGGAGTTGGAAAAAAAATTGTGAGTGTCGGAATAGAAGTTACTGTTAAGGTATTGGTGCGTGTGAGTTGGCGAGGAAAATAGAAGGAATCCGGGAACGAACTTACTTGTATATTGTCCCGGTCCACGGCGCTGGTTCAGGCGTCTACACCACAATTTCACGCGTTGTTAGGGTAAGCAGAGCATTCGAGTTGATACCAATTGTATTACACAGTGATGAAAGAGTTGAATACAGCGAGCGCGTTGTACTTTTCGAAGCGTTCGAACCCAGAGGAAAACGGATGAGGAAGGTAGAGGGATAAAAAATGTCGAGTGAGTGTTGATAGTGTATGAATAGATTATATAAGAGAATATATTTTAAATTTTATAAATAAAGAAAAAAAAAATAAAATAAATGTAAATTAATAATAAACGGCGCAAACAGGTATAAAAAGATTATAATTATTATTCCAAAGTTAAAATGATGTTTCCAAAAGTTTTGAAACCACGAAAATCAAAGAATAATATTAAAAATATCAACAATTTCGTATTTCGTCGTCTTCGGTAAGAATTACTTAATATTAATACTAATAATTATATTTTACTTAAAAATGTTAAGGGATATATTAAACTCGTTTAGAGCCGGATGTCTTCAGGACATTTACCCTGTTTCAAACGTCGATATCTCTGCTCCTGTCAGTGCAGGTCATCGCATTAGTTATGGTTATTATTTCGTCTTGCGACTGCATAGCTGACAGGATAGTGATAACGTATACTTACAAGAAGATCGATATACCATGTTTCTTGACCATATTTTTTTTATGATTTGCAGTCTAACTATTGACCCGAATCATACGTGATGAAAGGCGAAGATGAGGCCGATGTCATCATCCTGCTTGTTTATCAAATGTCTATTCACTTTTCTTTTAAAGGTTCCCGGGCATTTTTGTATTTATTAATAATTATAATAATTCAATTATAACTTCATAGTTTTAGGTTACATATTATGTGCAAAATTGATAATATAAAGAATTATTTTTATTGAATGATAAATATACAAAATTATAGGCCATTTGATCATAAAGAGTAGAATTTCAATAAGGAAAATCATTGGCAGATGTTACTAAACAGGTTATTGATAACTAATTAATAGAGGTAATTTTTAACATTGTACGTGACAATAATAAATTATGAATGGATTTGGAATTATTCACATTACCGTAAAATACTATTTACGGGGAAAATAGTTGTTTATTCATAATATTTATTCAATGAACTATTAATATTTAACTCAATAATAACATTCGTTTATTCATCTTAAGGAAACTAATAAATAACATAAAATTATATAACCAGTAGGTTCCAAACGTACACAAAAATACATGACGTAGGTACCTAGGTACAGTTTCTTTAAAAGGAAAAACATTGTAATATTGTGCATACACATATTACATTTATTATGATTCTCCTCCATTTACAGCTGGTTAATTTTATATTCCAATAATAAGGAAAGATTATTTTTCTAATAAACCGGTAATATGTCGACCTGCATCGGTATATACATACATACAAACATTATCTGATATATACTACAACATCGATTGTATAAGTACCTCTTCTAAAGTAATTATTGATTTTGAGTTTCATGTTTGGGTAAATATCGAGAACCCGTAATTACAGTGTTATCATTTGGCTGCATCAATATTTGTAAAACATATCATGTTTCACTTTAAATATGTATATACTATTTAATAATGTTTAATATTATTAGGAATTGCTTATATTGATTTTAAAATTTAATAGGAGTATTTTCTACTTAAATAGGTCTTAAATACTATCGTACCGAAATAAGTGGACTAAATTTTACGTTTCGATGTTTTTTATAATATATGTACAGGACATTTACTATAAAAATAAATCCATATTTTTCCGAAATTCAGCCTGCTAAATAATGCATGGTAATATTCGAATGGGACTGCGTTTTATTAAATATTTGACTACTTAATAATCTACATACATATTAATAAACCCTTACTTTATTATTCAGTCCATTACTGCAAAATATTTATGTGGGTATTTTTGCAGATGTGCATTTTTATTGTACAATGCTGGAGAATATACATACTAACAAAGCAATAAATTATTTATATTCATAACTGTTCTTCAAGAAAATTATATTGTAAAAACAATATTTATTGGATTTATTGGATTTTTTAGTGAGAATTCGTGGAACTAATATCGGTACCCTTTTTAATTACGATAAATTAGACCTCCTCATGATACCACAAATAATGTGTCAAATACTCCTGAAATCATTACTCTACAAGATCCTGTAATCAATGCGCCAAATGCTCATATTATAATATATATAATAATTATCAATATTTCATCATCATCAGCCTATCCTAGTCCACTGCTGGACATAGGCCTCTTCTAACACGTGCCATTGAATGCTTCATATGATCTTGTAATCAATTCTGCAAATGCTACTGTAATAATTGCGATGGTAAGCCTGCTAAGGACGATCTCAGGAGTAAAAGCGGTAGAACTTTACTGGTTTTGATGCCAATGAAGCAGGGACTTTACTAAAATGTAACCAGTGTTAACAGCATTTGCGTTCTTGTACAAAAGTCAGATATAACAAAATATAAAATGTTAGTATACTCATCAAATCATAAGAGTTCGAAGCAAAAAATAATAACAAACTGTCATTTGGCCGAGAACTGGTTTCGGTCGACGGATGAGTCCGACCTCTTACATATAAACACGCAAAAGGTTTTTTATCACACTACTGTCTTAAAGACTGAATAATTAACTGCTGAACAATTTAAAAATAGTACAGAATTTTAACTGTAGATTTCATTGATCTATAAATATATAGATTTATGGTATGTTATACCATTATTATGAAATAGCCATGATCATGAACCAGTAGAGCCATGTGTGATATCTACATTACATCTATATTTGTACATTATTTGTGAACATACAAGTTTTTAAGAAGTGGATACACTTAGAACACGATTTGTATATTAAAACAAAAATTCAAATGAAGATTTGTATACAACGGACGAGTTACCGACAATGTTCAATTAGCAATTGATAAAGAAAATGCTTACCTCCAGGTAACAGCAATTAGTATACCGGCACGGCAAAAACTGCAAACACAAACAAAATTCAGCGACGTCCAACGTTCACAGCACAGCCATAGGGAAACCAACAATAATTAACTTCACAGCAAGGAAACGTTGCTGTTTCCTTTTTATTAAAATTTCAAGCTTCACTCCACTTTTAGTCACAATCGTGTGACGAAGAGAATAACTTATTCGCGAGTATGCGATGGTACGAAACGTAGCAACAAAACGGTCATTATTATTCGACTGGTGTTGAGGTTGACTTGACTATTGGCTGGGGAACTCGAGATCTTTGCGGTCGCCTCGTGCGCGTTCGTTCTAGGGTTGCCATACGTACTAGTTTCGTCGTACAAATACAAGATTTAGTTTTTTGCATTGATCATCATTTGCACGATATACAAAAATATTGTAAATCCCGCATATTAAAGCTTTTGCCACATAGCCGACAGAAGGTGAAGCAAAGGCGTGCCGTGACAATAACATTTTTTAATGTATTATAGTATCGTATGAAACATGTCAACTAGAAAGTCGAAAACGAATCGATATACAAAATAATTAAATCATGCTTTAGCCATGCGTTTGGATCGTTGCCTAAGTTAGAATGCTAAAGTTTTAAATTAGATATTTTGAAATATATTAAGACACGAATATACAAAAAATATGATCTAACCTAAAAACGACCTAATGGCAGTGTGACACTAGGTGCAAGCTGCTTCTGACAAGTCGCACTAGAAAACATCAGAGGCGGCTTATGTCTATCAGTGGACATCCTATCTAATACAAAAAGATATGATTAAGAGATAAAACAACAAAAAAGAAAACAACAGTGATAGAAAAATGTAATTATTTCTTATTGGGTACTTCATTAAAGTTGATTTTTTAAAATAAAGCGATAGGTATATAATAAGTATATTATCTGTACATTTATTAGGTATTAATTAAACCGGCTTCGATTCAGTCAATTATATCTTTATTTTAGTTTTAGGATTATTCAAGCGAATTATAGGTAAAGGAGTGTTATCATCGAGCATATGAAATTTTACTAGGTAGTACATGGAAATTTCTGCATAAGGCAACCCTGGTTCGTTCGCATACAAACTACACAAAAGGGTGGGCGATGTACCTGCTATTCAAGCTTGGTCTTTAAATTCATAGCCTTAAAAGTTTGACTGATGGTGTTCAATAAATACGAAGCATAAAAGTTTTAAGGTATCGTTTTTGTAAACAGTTTCTATCAGGTTCAACTATTTATAATTTACAGTTGCACGTGTTTGAAGTTTATAGTTTTAGAGGTAATATCATCACGATGTTTATTTGTAGCAGTGACGTGGGTATTGTCACACACATGGTAAAGGATTTACATTCTTTAACAGGATTTTTGGATTTATTTATATTCTCTTACTGCAACGACACTTAAAGCTGTGATCGTCAGTTTTTATAGATTTTTTTAAGTATCTCAATGACGCACATTCTTCGCTATATCTTTGGTTTTTCCGCTTACGTATGTATACTTGATATGTGAATTGTAACAAAAATATTTTTGATTTGGACCTGTATTGAAATGTCTCTAAAATGCAGTTTTCAGATATTTTTATATAAATTTTCCCCCTCAGCAAAAGCACAGTATGTTTTATGAATGAAAAATAAGAGCCTCAATGCTCGATGTGTGACAATTTAAATTATCAGTTTTGTGTCATTGTTATGTTCATAATATTTGTAAGCTGCATAGAGTATTTTTATTGCCACGTAATAAATTACTAATTTCAAGTAAATGGTAATTTTATTCGTCATTGTTTGTGGTCAGTTTGTATTTCTATATAAACTATATTATGCTATTATCTATTTAATTTATTTATTCCATTATTGGCACATTTATCATTTTATGAATATGTAACTTGTTTATTGTTATTACATTGTAGAAATTATTTGTTGTGCTATATAGTTATTGCCATAGATACATATATACATGGTATAATGATCTCACTACATCGGATGGCAATCGATCAGTGGCAATAGAAAAAGACAAGAATCTAGTATTAACCTCTAAATCTGTAATTAAAATACTGACGCAATGTCCGGGAGTCTATTAACATATCTTAATTATACTAAACAAGTTATTTCAATTAATTTAATCAAAGCTTATAGGGCGTGGGACATATGGATTTAGTCATAAATACTTAGTCACAAACTTGACTTCCTAATTATCTATGAAGCCCTTCAAGCACTCACTAGTGGTATTTTAGGCATTATTTCCTTTTTTGATTTGCTTGAAATTTATTTTCTTTCGCATTAAAAAAATATATTTACTGTCTTCTACTTATTTCCTTTTATTATTTTACTAGCCGACTCGGCAAACGTTGTTCTGTCATATAAACTATTTTACTGTGGGTTATCCTTCAGAGACAAATATATACCATTCCGGGCTTGTTTATCATTTTTTTTTAAATATATAATTCCGTAGAACATTAATTTGATCTATCTCGTAGGGCTTAACCAGCATTTGGGGATAAGCGCACATAAATATGTCTATTACGACATTACATTAAAAATCCTTGAATTTTTCGACTTTTCTGTACTATAATATATATGTATTATACATATAAACCTTTCACATGAATCGCTGTATCTATTGCTTTAAACTGCATTAAAATCTGTTGAATAGTTCACAAGATCTAAGCGAACAGACAGTGGAAACGACTTCATTTTATACTATGTAAAGATACTATATTCTAAGAGTAAAAAAGATAGTAAGATTAATAATAAAATTTAAGTCACATAGCCTTAATCACATACCTACTAAAAAATGTCAATTTTTAGTAGGCTACAAATGTATGCCTGATTTTTTAACTTTGTTGATGAGTTTATTATTTCCTTTTGTATTTTTTCTATTCCAATGGACACTTAAAAAGATTTAGTAAAAAAAAACTATATCACAAACTTTAGCAATACATACTATGTTTCATCAAATTACTAAAGAAATGACAATGACAGTCACGAAACAATTTCGTAAATAACTTTTTAAGTGCGATGTTGAACAAACAGCCTGAGAATAAATATTTCAACACGTTGATGTTTGTCGGAATATTAGTTAACATATATCTGTTCATTATTATATTTTTGAGCTTATGATTATAAATATATATATACATAATAGATGCTTCCGAAGTTTTATTGGGACTTCGTCAAACCGCTTTTGAGGATATAGCGTCTGCTATATATAATATTAACATGCTCTATGATTCACATGAACAACTATAACTAGTTGTTGTCGTAAACTGAGACCTCGCAGTATTATTAAATTGTGACGTGTTACATATCGTGTTACATATTGTGTATATCAGTAAACGCCTAGTTTCAAAAAAGTTTCTTAACTTTTAAAACACATTTAACTCCTAATTAATTATTTTCAATTCAATACCAATTTAAGATTTATTGCTGTTTACGAGCGTCTTAAAATTTAAGGAATATTTTTGAAACCAAGCGATAGTTCTCTTATATTGCAGTTGTAATAACTAAAAAACGTAACGTTACTTCAATACGTATTCATAACGAACAATAGGCATTAGAGATTGCCATTCCTATCGATACAACAAAAACGCGGATGTGACATAAACGTTTCATATAGAATTCTTAATAACCAATAGTTAATAACCATTGTATTTATTTGTTTTTGAGCTTTGTTTATACAGATCCAGCGTTCTTACCAGCATTAAAACTAGTGAAAACTAATTTACATTAAGCTAATATAATTTAATCCTGTGTAGATTTCTTCGCCGGAGTGGAGAAAAGAAGCGGTTACATTGGTCTTATGACGACACATTTAATTTACAATAATTTTTGGAATAGTAAGAAAATTTTTATTTCAATTGTAATCACCCTCACCAACGGCTTTCGAGTGCTAGATCAAATGTTAAATTAAAGTAAATGAACCTATAGTTAACATTACCTTCTATATTTGATTAAGTATTATTGGCTGTGTTTGTGTATTTTAGCTTAATTTTTTTTTAATGTTCATTGGGCTGTATAAGAGAAATACCTATTTTATTTTTAGAAAAGAATATTTTCTTGATTATTGTTAAACTTTAAACTGTAAGTAGTTACCGATAAAATACTCGTGATTCTATAATTTTTAATATTTGTTATATAAGCAGATTAGTAAGCAATTGTCAGATTTTATTTTAATATAAGGATATATTTATATGTTTTTATTAAACATCGTATCTACCGGTTATAATTACACAGATTATGTAAACATTTTGTGTATGACACAAAAAGTCAATTAATAAGTGTAGTCAATTGATTTTGAGTTAACTTGATATACAAAACGCTAGAAAACAGAGTTCTCTTCATTCGTTGTCGATATGATGGTATTGTGCATTAATTAATTATTGCCGACCCAGTTTGTGATGCGTGAGAAGATTTCCTACAATTATTAATGTACTGGCATAAACAATTTCATATCTTGTAGACGCGTGCTGACGCGTGGAAATAATTTGAAAACCGTTCCAGAATATTAAGTAATTTCTAGATGATTGTCAAATGAGAAGCTTATTAGAATGGTTTATTCTGTATCTTATAACTGTACATTTTTTTTGTGTTCGTATTCTATTATATAAATATTGCTGTGATCAGAATTCAGTAGAGGTGGTCCAGGGCTAGTTTTTACATACAAAATTAACAAGCTCACCAAAATAATATTTTTTTCTCGTTCAAATAAACAGTAAAAAGTGTAAGAATTATAAAGGCTGACCACTAACCGCGGTCGTATATACTGGAAGTACGATTGCTTTGCCAGTACTATCATAAACTCTCCTAGTTGATTGACTGTCACTTCTATCACTAAGAGCGGCTTGCACTAACAAATTAATCTAGCTTAAGTCTATATAAAAAGCTAATCTATGAAGCGGTTTAATTCAATCATCATTATGGTTTCAGTTTAAGAGTTGTTACAACTGGATTTTGATTCTGTGCAAGACAATAAGTACATTTCAGCCCTAAATAGCATTTTATGTAAGTCTAAACTAGATTTAATTTGCTAGTGCAAGCCGCTCTTAGTAACATTATAAAGGTCATTGCGGGCTAACACCATTCTAGTAATTTTGAAATAAAATTAACTGCTTATGTTCATTAATATCTATTTATAATTACATACTCTATTGTAAGAATATAGCATAAAAAACAATTTTAGGAACATGTTAAACAACAAATTAGGATATAAGTGATAATTGTACCTACTAGGAAATAATACACAGACGTTAAGTCTAGTCTATAGCTAAGAATGAAGAGCGCTTATAATTAAATAATACGACATAATTACTTGCTCTGAAACGGTTTTCCGGTATTTTTATTTGTCATATGATTGTCATAACCGTTACATTGTTTCTCAGAATACAAAGTTATAACCAAGTAAGAAAAACGAAACTTAAATTGTTTACTTTTGGAAACACCGCAAAGTTTTAGCATTTAAATCTTTTTTGTAACCTTCATAATCACGATAATAACTGATTATTAAGCGTAAAAGGGAGTTATTTACATAGATGGGCAAAATGTAATCAGATTAATGAAAAACGATTACGATTACATTTTGCGTTTTATCCATAACATGGCTGCATTTTGCTCATCTATGTTTTAAATACTATGGAATCCTCAATTGCATACACAGTTAAGACTCCTTAATGTTTTGAATTGAATTGTTAATCATTAATCAGATTACATTTTGCCTATCTCTGGTTATTTATATAATAATTAAAGTTAGCAAAAATATCAATAATAGAATCAAACGACTCTTTTCTTCTACTAGGATAATTTTCTATTGGCTGGTAAAGGTGTTTAAAACATCACCTTACGAAGGAGGCGAGTCCTTATGATGCTCAGCCAGATCAAACGTTTGATCGATTATACATGATACCTATAATTACGTACAAGTTCTTTGTCACTTTACATAATAACTATTTATAAATATGTACATGTTATTTGGATGTTGTAATATATATGCTATCGGAATAAATAAATAACATGAGTCAAACCGACGACGCGCCGACCCAAATAAAAGCTAACGCCCGATAGTCGAGAGAAAGTGATGTATAGTTGCAGCGTCTGTTACAAAATCTTATGTGGCCTAAGTCTCAATAGCCAATGATGTAAGAACAAAGACCTGCCTCCTAATGATGAACTATGAAATCCTTATAAGTCAAATTTTATTGTCCGTGGTTATTCATGATAACATTGTTAATCTAAATTTGCTAAAATCGTTATTTCCGTGGATTGAAAAACGCTACGTTGTAACATTTAAAATGAATATCAACCGGTCAAATTTATTTTTGAATTATTAAACCATGCCCTTTAATGGTAATCTGATTTATTAAATATGACCTAATTTGTTGTCAATTATATAGGTTTAATTTTGCCAATACTGTCCTGTTATTGGAGTTCGTTTCATTTCATAAGTTTTACTTAAGTGTAAGCATAGAAAAAGTAAACGTATAAAACGTAAATTACACAAAGAACTGCAGGTTCAATGAAACAGTTCCAGTTAAATTGATGCCCATATGTTACCGTAGTCGGATACACGCCATCAAAGCTTTAAGACTCGTGCTAGGTGCAGCGTAAACAAATACGAACAGGCGGCAACCGTAGAAAGAAACCCCGCACTTGAGTCAATATTGTCCCCGTACTGTTCGAGTGTCGCTTTATACGGCTTCGGTAAATTTAAAACTCGCTTCTGTGAAGCTAGCGCATTCAATATAACTCTAGTGAAATTATTTATAGGCTTTTGACAAAGAAAAGCTTTTCCCTAGTGTAAATAACTGAATTGCGATTGATATATTTTAAGTTACAGTATGCGTTTACTCACAAGTTTAAGCTTCAATAAAGAAAAATTTAAGTATTATATATTTCATATTCTGAAGCAATTAAAAGAGATTTTTCTTAAATTTTATACGAAATTCTTTACCGCCTAAACACATACAACATTTCTTATAAATACAAATGATGATAATATATTTCTTATTGTACAATTTCATATGTTTCTAACAAATAAATTTGACATTTTACTCACGAGTATTTCAAGTAAGACGCAAAAAAATTCATGTTGTGGCACTACGTAAGGGGAATATATCTTGCATATTTTACCACACATGTTCCTATCAATCGTGCAAAGCACAATTAAGAGGTTGGCTGTTTTAGTACTGAAAGTAGTGACGCACGAACTTTATTAATTTATCAATATCAATAAATTGATGAATATTAATTGGTTTACGATAGCGGATTGTCTTGCGATTGTCAGTTAATTTTATACCGTTTTGTTTAATAACCGTGAAGTTGAATACACGTTAGTAGTATGATACCAGGTCCATGGTTTTATTTTGCTAAGTTTATTTTATTCATTATTTAAATACTGCTAGTTATAACTATAAATTTACATACATACTGCATTACATACATTGCTCATAAATACATACAGCCACAAAGCTACTCCCGTATGCGCATACAAATTGGTATCGTGGAAGGAAACGCTTGTTATTAATATATTTATGAAGTATTACTGTAACCTATATATTACTTTGAAAAATACGAAAATAAAATGACATTAGACATAGATCTCTCCTAATAATTGCCACTGAGTTCCACCATCGAAGGCTCTTCTCATCTAGTCTTTGCAAGCCGCTTTCGCAAGTCTTCTCTCCCTTACTACAAATCACCGTCAACTTTTAGTATATATTATTAGAATCTCAGCGTGTCAGGCGTTTTTTTCAGTATTTTCAGTGGAACCTTAGAATATAGGGACGTAAACGGATTCCCTGCGTATGTTAGGTAATTTAATGAAGAGACAAATTAAGATAATGAGGTTCAAAGTAATGAACAAGTTATTAATTTATACGTTATAACATTAGAGGAAAAAATTAATAGGAAATAATAAGCAATAATCTTATATGATATTCAATTTATTTAAGGAAAACTGAAAACAAATTGGCTGGCAACGCAAACAGCATTACCTACCTGTTTGAGGAAAACTGTATAGTAGTAAAAAAATTCAAGTACTTAAAATATTAATTATATATATATTTAAAAAAATTACATAAGAATATATAAAGCTATTAATACGCCTAAAGACAAAAATGGCAAAAAATTGCAGTGGAGTCCGAAGCGCCGATTACATTCTCGTATAAAATTATATACCTTAATGTATTCCTATTAAAGACATAATAAAATCAATAAATTTAACATATATATAAAATTGAATTTATTAATGTTTATATTCGATTAAGTTGGTTTTATTCCTCAATAAATAAAAGATTTATTTACGGTTCTTACCGATCATAAAATGTATAATTTTTGAGGGCGCGCTGCTAGCATATCTTTTCTGCAGATGATTCGCAATCTGATTACATTCGGAGGTCAGTCGATAAAATTTGCGATACCATATTATTATTTAGGGTATCTTGATTCGACTGGCTTATTGACCCGAGTGAAGAATTTGGGTATCCGTTACGATAGGCGTATTGTGAAACGGTGTTGTTTGTCAGTACTGTTTGCTGGTTACGCACTATTAAATTAGGGTTGACAGAATTTTCATTTCTATTATATGTAATATCCTAAAATCAACACTTTTTAAAATTTTATTAAATATACATTTTATTAAATATAGATTTTTTCTATTAACAATGCGTTGTAGAAATCGATATTAAAGTGTTATTTGCAAAATAAATTCTTAATAGCTGAATTGAATCTATTCAAAGACTATTGTTATACTTTTACCATTTGTTTTAACAGTACAAATAATTAAATATATTCAATATCCCCCTGTATTTCAAAATATGCTTGTTATTTGACTCTTCTTTGGATAAATTGATTTACAATAATACTGCAATGTTTTAATAGGGAATATTATAATTATATGCCATATTTTTTGAATAACCAGGTATAGTATGTTCTTCTATCGTGATTAGACAACCCTGAACCCAAGCCGTTACCTGGGTGGTCATTTATGTAATGTACCTTAATGCTATTACAGTTGTCTCAGTTATTATCCGAACAACCGGGAAATGCTTAGTATAACACTGTCCTCACTTACATTGAAACATTGTTGTAAATCTGCTCGTTGGTTCTTTAGAACGCTTTTATATATTTTTACTCATTTTCTCTTTTTTAGTCTGTTATTTCTACTTAAAAATTTGTTGAAAATGTCAAAAATATAAAAAATATTTTATGTTGTCCTTTTTTAAAAGGAAATTTGATGTTATATAAATATATAACATCAAATTTCCTTTCAAAAGCTAAATAGCTTATGCTTCTATACCTATTGGTAATTAAAAAATATAGAAGATATACACAGTACGTCTGGGCATTAATACTGTTTACTTCAGTAGGCGACTTGTCTATGAGGATTCGTCTATCTGAGATTTATTCTGGACTGCCGCTGGAAATTAAGCGCCCATTTTCAGCACCTGATGCTGAGGATGCATTGCAGGAGCTTTGAGCCGCAATATGCCGAATAAGAGAGCCTTCTTAACCAATGCGTCCATTAGATGTCTATAATTCTAGGCCGTGCGCTCTATGATGCTGTCTGTATGATACCCTAGTCTGGATCTCCAGACCTCCTCCTCTATAGAGAGGAATGGCAGTTCAGACTGGAGCTGCCTAGCGCCGGTCTTCGGACAATAGAGGCTGTGTGTCCTGTCATGTACAAGTACTCAAAGCGCGCTCTCCATGAGGCTAAACTAGCTGTTCATAGTTCATGGCAGTTTCGGCCGACGCCTGAGGTGGGTAACCAGAAGAGAGTTGACGGCAGTGTGCCACAAGTGCGGGTATTTTGAAGACTCGGCACAGAACACTTTCAAGGAGTTCCCAGTCTAGGCTAAGAAATTTTCCATCTTCAAGAATGAGATTGGCACGATCTCTAGCTGTCAGCGGTAATTAAGGCCATGGTTAGCAGTAAGATATCGTAGATGAGTATGATTTCCATCTGCTTAGAAATCATAAAGCAGAAGGAGGCAGCTAAAAGCGCGAGGGAGAAAGGAACCACCCTAGAAATTCGGCTGTCCAGATACCATCAAAGGAGAGATACCTTTGTGCGCAATGAGGGAGACATCTCTGTGCTATTGACCGGGCAGTAGTCTTGAGGGAGTCTGCTGTCCGGATGAGCCGGAGGCGGTGCATAGTGTATACGTGTTCTACGAACTGCCTGATAGGATCTTAGGGGTGGGCTCTTTCCACCCCTCTAAAAGGGTATTAGCTCCCCAGATCGTTGGAGGAATACGGCTCCCCAAGCCCGGATAGCAGCGATTTGAGGGACACTCCGGTGTTTTTAATGACCGCTTTGAGTAAGGCTTTGACACCGATCCGTGTCGGGGTCGCTGCCCACATGGCGGACTTTTACTTCGGGCTTCCAAAAAAAGGACACAAAAAGTGATTTTGGGTCCAACTTAATGAGTAATAATATCTAGATCGCGCCAAGGAAGTTAATTGTACATGGGTACAAAGCCTTTCATAGTTACTTGTCTATTTGCACCAGTATATTAGGTCCTTACATATGAAATTGGCGTTTTTCGTACTGGCCACATTAATCACAAATTTCTCCTCTTTGGTAAGGAATTCCAAATTCAAATTTGTACAGCTATAGACTCATGTATTTGTGCTTCGATGATCGTCATTCATTTGTTTTTTTCTTCTGTTTTTTTCTGTTTGCGTCACTCATTTTACAAAATGGAAAACTTAAAATATCGCATTATTTACGAGTACGAGTTCCGCCGTGGCACTAGTGCTGCGGAAACAACTCGAAGGGTGAATGATGTGTATGGCGGTCGTGTTGCAAAAGAAAACACAGTTCGTTTTTGGTTCCAACGTTTTCGTTCTGGAAATTTCGACCTGCAGAACAAGCCCCGTGGACGGCCTGAGACTCAAGTTGATAATGAAGAGTTGAAGGCTATTGTGGAAGCGGATCCATCGCAAACCACGTCCGAGTTAGCTGCAGGCTGCGATGTAAGTGATAAAACTGTTTTAATTCACTTGAAGCAAATTGGGAAGATTAAAAAGCTTGAAAGGTGGGTACCTCACGAATTGACTGAAGCAAACCGGCAAACGCGCGTCGACTGCTGCGTTACATTACTAAACCGGCACAATAATGAAGGTATTTTAAACCGAATCATTACCTGTGATGAAAAATGGGTTCTTTACGATAATCGGAAGCGCTCAGCGCAATGGTTGGATCCTGGCCAGCCAGCCAAATCCTGCCCCAAGCGAAAATTAACCCCAAAAAAGTTACTTGTAAGCGTTTGGTGGACTAGTGCCGGTATTGTTCATTACAGTTTTCTCAAATCTGGCCAGACTATTACGGCTGATGTCTATTGTCAGCAATTGCAAACCATGATGGAAAAGCTAGCGGCTAAATAACCTAGGCTGGTCAATCGCTCCACGCCACTGCTGCTTGACGACAACGCTAGACCACACACTGCGCAACAGACGGCTACTAAATTAGAAGAGCTTCAATTGGAAAGTCTAAGACATCCTCCGTACTCCCCGGACCTTGCTCCAACAGATTACCATTTTTTTCGAAATTTGGATAACTTCTTGCAAGGTAAAAAATTCAACTCCGATGGGGCAGTCCAAATCGCCTTCAAAGATTTTATTGATTCCCGTCCGACTGGTTTTTTTAGTAAAGGGATCAATGAACTACCTATGAGATGGCAAAAGTGCATAGAAAATAATGGTTCATACTTTGATTAATTAAATATATTATATTAAAAAATATTCGACTTTTTCTTCCTCCCATACAAAACGCCAATTTCATATGTAAGGACCTAATATTTATTACTGACATATCGTCCAACCGTCGCCAGCAATGACAACATCGTCTGGATTTCAATTTACTTTCTTGAATAATTAATGCCCGAAACTTTCGTCCAGTTTTGTTTTGACAACGTAAAACATGCCCCACTTCCATATGTTTTCTTGTTGGCAGTATATTTGAGTAATTATGTAGGGTGCAGGTTGAAAATTATACATTTGCGTGTAATCATTAGGGTGCGCTCTTCGTTGGATCCTATTCCTCGTCACGCCTCAGTTCACAACATTCGGCGCCGTTATATGAAGCAGCTTGCGTTTGTATTCGTACCCTACGCTACGGACTAACGTTTATAACATATGGATAGTTCCATATCATAATAATAATATGCACCTTGCCTTATTAATGGCTCATAATGCTATTAGCATTAAAGCTTAAATGGTTAAAATATGGATACTTCAGGAAGAACGTAAAATGTTTAATAAAAGTCACCTAAACGCCCAGTGTATTTCTACACAAAAATACTAAATAGCATTATATAATATTTGATACTTGTATTTATTTATTGAAACAAATTAATCTAAAAGCACAATGGGAATAAAAACGGATAATAATTACACAATATATACTATTTTAAAAATTTGCGATATAGCAGAAGATATCAGAAATACTTATAACAGACTTAAAAAGAAAAAATTTAGATACAAAACAAATTTACATAGTATAAACATAGAATTAAGAAATACATAAAAGTGTAATAAAATACAAAATGCGCGAAAAAAAGTAAAGCAAGTGAAAAAGCGAAGAGATTTTCTGCATTAGTAAGTTCATTCATGCTCATTTCGTGTTATCGTATTTTATCTATGTATTTCTTTAAGATATTTTGTTTAAGATATTTACGGAAATGATTTTTTGAAACAAAACAACACGTAACAACTGCAGCTTTACGCTACAATAGCGACATAATGTTGCGCAAATGGTTATATGTAAGTGACCCCTTTTCTCAGAATTTGCATTCCATGTTAAACACCTATTTATCTCAGCGGAGACAGAAAGGGATAGCGATTGAGATCTTGATTCGCGGTATGCAGTCTATATAGCCTTGACCAAGGTAGCCAGGCTGTAAGCCGGCGCGGCGAACTGATGAAACAGCTGATTGCAGGGTCAATTGGAAACGGAGCGTAGTGATCCAGTGTTTTAGTATGCTAGAAATGGGCCCTTTACAATATTCAGAAAACCTTTTTACTTATTTACGCACTTACTTTTTCATTTTACCTACTTTTCAGCCTATGTGTATTAACATGTGGCACTGTTAATAGTAGAAGTTTCTTCTAGTTTGCAATATTTTGTAAATTATCTGCTTTTCATTATATGTGTAATTTCACGGTATCTAAATTCCTATAGCTACAAGTATATGTGATTGCCCCCAAAAGGACATACATAATTTACTATTGTGTTCATTTAACATTTTTGGCCATTTTCAAGAATTATGTTGGCATATCCCTTGTGACCTTTAATGAGCTATAACAATAAAAAGTGAAATGTTTGTGGGTTGAGTTAAGTTTTTGAATTACTCCGAAATGTCATCATTAAAACGCCATTGTGAAGCATTTTTTGCAGCGACAAAGTATCAAAAGATTTTATGTTGGTCACAATTCTTCATCCAACACTTTTTGTTAAGTTATTAAACTAAGAAATTTCAGCAACTAAATAAGTATTCATCTAAAGTAATTAAATATAACTCAGTACTTTAAATTTGTTTTGATTTAGTTTCTTCTCCTTTTTTTGTAGCCTGGGGAAAATCCTGTGTAGGATCATCAGATCCTGCGACCCCTGTGTGTCATTTTTACTGACTAAAAACTCCCGGGGTGTTCTAATCGCTTCACCGGGGCCTAGGAATCTGAATTCATCCTGAAGCCCGGGGAGCGAACAGACTTATTCATTAAGCCCCGCGAGGTAGCGGGGAGGGAGCGAGTGTAACCTGAACCTCCCTCAGGCGGCGTGCCTGACACTGCCTCAAATCTATAGCCCTGAAAGTAACGTTTCCTACTAAGATCCTATTCAAGGGAAACTTCTTCCGAGATTAGCAGGTCTACAACGATTACTTATAGCGGGATTATTTAACGTATGAAATGTGAAAGTAATGTTGAAATAATAGGACATTCTAATCTACATCTCCCCTCTTTCTATGGATAATGGTACTTTCAATCTTAAGAAATTCTTAAACAGACAGGCATAAGCATTGCGACTGTTGACGAATCTCTATAATTTTTAACTTTATATGTACAACATGTGCTGCAATCTCCAAGTTTGAGAAGCAAGTAGTTGTAGTAAGCTTTAAACTTGGTACAAGTATAATTAAAAAAGCTTTCGTGTATCCTCAAGAGTTGTGAAGAAATTGAGACATTTTTAAACGGGCTTCAGTGATACTTTAAATATCTGATGGAACGCTGTCAAAGAGGCGATTGATCGCAGATAAAGCACGCCAAAGTCTCGGCATCGTCCTGTGTAAACTTTGCGAAGAATTCCATTAAACATTCTATTGAAAATATCTGAGGTGTTAGATTTAATTATAAAGTTTCAAACAAATATTTTAAAAGATTCAGTGTAATATTAATAAAGCTTTTTTATAAGGTTATTTAATTTTATATAATTGTTTCAGTATATGTTGTTTTAATACTCTATTACTTGGGAGTCTTTAAGATAAGAGAGAATACGCATTTTTTGGGTGGACGCGGTACATCGTGATCCGACGATCTTCATCTTCACCTTCCTCCAGGTGTAGTTGAGGTAAAGCATCCGCTGGTAAATTATTAAAAAAAAAACCTTTTCGTATATATCTGTACCTTAATATGTTAAAAGGGCAACTACCAAATTTTTTTACTGGCTCTTCTTGGAAGATACTGTTTTCCGAATCGCTGGCAGCTTGAATTTCTTTTAACGATTTAAAAATACTACTTTTAAATTGGCCCACTTAATATAATAAATTAATTATATTTCCAAACACAAGAATACATTTTTGTAAATAAGTATTTCTTTCACTCTTAAATGGTATTAGCACTAAAATTTGTTAATTTAAAATATATTATCCACGATGTTAAGTTACGTATATATTTTTTACCGTATAATGAATTACGGAGACGCATTTTTAAGATAAAAAATTTACCGGACACGAGTGGGATGTAAAATCAAATAGAAGTGCTAATTCTGCCGCTGGGCACATTTTATAAAAGCTCTTAACGTGTAAGTAAAGTGGAGGTGCGTGTATCCTGCGTCATGTCATCTAGTAACTTGATGCACGGGGTAACGAGGACGTGACAGCATCCGGCCTTCTGGCTGTATCTGAGAAAACAAGTGTTAGGTGACATGAGGTTAGCGCACGCGTCGAAATACAATAAATGCATATTATCAAAACTTAATCTTTTACAATTACATTACATTATTAATTAACTGCATAATTACCAAGTATTTCTTTTTATAGATACCATTGACATATCTCATGTGAATATTTAATTAAACTAATTAGGCTTTCTAATTAAGAGCCTTTTTTTTCCAACTCAGCTATGTTCTGTGAATTTTAGAATATAGAAGTTTCTAAACATGAGACAATAGTTTCTAGAATATTTGTCTGTTTGTATGAGTATCCATAGATGGGCAAAATGTAATCAGATTAATGAAAAAGATTAACGATTACATTTTACGTTTTTTACAATTAATATGACTGCATTTTGCTCATTTATATTTTAAACACTACAAAATCCCAGATTTTATATACATTTATGACTTCTTAATGTTTTAAATGGATTTAATCATGATTACAGAGCAAGAAAATTAAAATTACGACTACATTTTGTAATCGTTCATCATTAATCAGATTACATTTTGCCCACCTCTGTGAGTATCACGCAAAAAAAGTACTTCGATATCTACTAGACGGGATCTTGATGGGTGTTTAATAAATTTTAATTCAAATTGTTAATTTAAAGTGCTTTATTTGCTAATAAAATATTAATTATATTTATAAATATTACATTAATTTTATCACCAATATGTTATTACACCAATCTATTAACGTGTTGTATAAATATTTTAAGTTTATAAATTGTTTAGTTTGTAGTTTAAAGGGTTAATTACATATAATATTAATGTTATATTTACGGGTACAAAATATATAGTATTATAGAAGGATGTTACGGGGTTACCTTATCAACAAAATGTAGAACCAAAACTGATGCTGGATTTAAAAAATTTATCAGCGCCGTTGATGATACATTTGTAAGTTTTAATGGGAATACGCTGACCGTAGATTTAATACAATCCTTTCTTAAATTAACGTTATTATTGATTATAATAATATTTTAAGGTAAAGTATTTAATATATTCTTGTATTCTGTTAAATATATAAAGTAAATTTTAGCGCCATCTATTGTGTTATGTATACACTTTTAACTACACTAGTAACACAGAAATTACTTGAATTATACTTGTTTAAAATGTTCACAATTTGTTCAAAAGATGGCGTTGTTTCAAATATTTTAAAATTCATTTTATTATATAAATGATGAAAAAACAATGAATATGAAAAATTAAAGATTTCCAATAAAATAAAACAAAATGAAGAATCATTACAAAATGGTTGTTTTTATTTCTTGTAGAACCTTATTTTAATTGGTACTGTTTCAAACAAATTACGAACATGAAAAAATACATATCCTATAGATTTATGTAGCTACAATTTATGTAAAAGTATCTACAGGTAGAATATTTGTTTGACTGATATTGCTTAAATGATACCAAATATGAATTATTTTACTGTTGATCACATATTTTGCTTACAAAGGGTAATAATTTATGTTCAAATAAATAAAATAAACTGTAAGTCTGGCTGCAAAATAGACAGCTATTCTATTAAACGTCTGAGTAGACGAAAAAAGAGCAATTTCTCGCGCCATTGGTATTCGCTCGCGTAGTCTAGGCGTTCGTAGACTCACTGCGTTCTCGTTCATTTATCACGTCAAGAGTGGAGGAAAAATCACGGACTTACTGACCCGTTACTTTTCCATTTACAGAGTGCTCGCTTATCTCATCCGTGTGACAACCTTAAACCTCATTCGCTTGGAATGGGACGTATTGGAATATCCATTGATATATTTACAATGTTTTCTAATTAAAAATAGGATCGCACTTGTAATCGTTGGCTTACTTTATAAGTTATACGATATTATATTGTACTGTTAGCATCCTTCAATAATAGAGTAATTCTGTGAGAGTTGGGCGTAAAGGAGAGATTGCTAATTAAAAAATAAACAGTTGTGGTCCTCAGATGTGACTACTGTGTTGTTAGTTAACTTTAAACAAAGTGCTTGGTCAACATTTAACTTTAAAATTGTCAAGATAAATTGAAAAGAAAGCTGGCAATTCTATTTTGCCTATAGCTAAATAATTTTGAACGATTTATGTTACGTAATGAAGCGATACAATTTTATGAAAAAAAACACTTGTTTTTGAATATGCTGTCGTTATAGCTGTGACTAGCTGATCCGGCAAACGTTGTTCTGCCATATAAATTATCCATACATATATTTTTGGTATCTTGAACCGTTTTCGCAGCGCACGCAATGGAAGCCCGCAAGGATGAATAATTTTCACAGTTTTTTACACATTTTCCATTATTTCTTCGCTCCTAATAGTTGCACCGTGATTTTATATAGCCTAAAGCCTTCCACGATAAATGGTTTATTCAACACAAAAAGAATTTTTCATTTCGAACCAGTAGTTCCTGAGATTAGCGCGTTCAAACAAACAAACAAACTCTTCTTCAGCTTTATAATATTAGTATAGATTTTATTATGTCTATAGATTTTATAAAAACTACGGCCAACTGTTGCGGACTTATCTTAATAACCTAAAAACCTAAAGAAACCAAAAGCTTCGTTGATCGGCACAACAAGGAGCACCTTCTACAGGTTGTAGGTGGTGCACCATGTAGAAAACAAGGATCCTTTCTACATGTTTAAACTATAATTATTGATGTGCTCTTGAAATAGATGGAATAGACAAGCGGTTGAGAAAAATTTAAATGCTATCCGATGTCTCCTCTGCATGTGGAAGACGCTCACTATCTTTGTTTAGTTAAAATATTTTAAACTAACAGATTTGTTTTAAAATTTTCACTGTTCTATCACTTTTACATATGTTTTTTATGCTTAGTTGATCCGTTAAATTGCTTTAAAGAACACCCTATCAGTCTGTAAATGACGTGTACCAAGTGCTTCAGTGTATTCAAAATCGGGAAATATTTTCAAAACATTAAAATCGTTAACGTAATATTGTTTGTATTCACTGTAGCTTTTACATCTTTCCCGAATGAGAAAGTCTGAAGCGGCTTTATTAATGACTTAAAGTGTGTAAGTGCTTTTAACAATTTTGAGGGCGCGGCCGCTGACGTAAAATTACGTTCAAAAAATATTTTTATAAGGCTGATACCGTAGAAGAAACGAAATAGACTTGAATAATTGTGTGTATAGTTGTATGGATTTTCTTTCATATAATGATAATGCCAAGTTGAAAATTTTCGATAATCCAAGGTGGATTAACGAAACAAAAATCAAATTTGTATAGATAGTTACATATTACTGGAATATAAGGTTTCGTTAGCGTTCAAAATTCGATCTAATTTTGATTAACAATTAATAACAAAATTAAAGCAAACCTGAGTCTCATCGATATTATTTGAAACTAGTGTCCGACCGAAACTTCGGTTGCGGTTTCGGCTTTAGCCACTTTCGCACAAGTTGTGAGCTCATGTTTATGATCTCTACGCGTCGTATATCGTTAAGTATTCGGGGTGCGTAGAGACACATCGGTGGCTGTATCTATTTTACGCATACATATCGTGCCCAACGTGACCAGTAGGTCAGCTAATTGCTGTTCTCAGAGCACTTACATATGAAATTTCTATTAGTTATAATATCGGTTTCCTCATGATGTTTTTCCTTCACCAGCGAGCATGTGGCGCCTAAATCCGTACGTAATTTGGAAAAATCTTTAGTTACGTGCCGGGATTCGAACCTACGACAATTCGCGTTTCAGTGCATGGAAACCAGTCCACTAAGTAAAATTCGATATTTGTTATGCTCGTATACAGCGTGTAAGGGCTACGTCTCACGAATACTGAAGAACAATGTTAGTAAACCTAAAATATAAACAAATAAAAAATATTTTATCTTTGCGACAAGTAGTTTTTGAGTAAATTGATGAACGAGTTTTATGTCCTAATGCACGGCCAGCAATGTATACTGACGTGCAAACACGTCGAGATCTGTTAACGTATTCGATTATTTAATGAAAACTCGAAACTAAGAAATGAATAAAGAAAAACCAAAATACTTGTCGAAAATTTCTAGTAATCACTGTTAACTATAATTGCAAGGTGTAATAATACATTTTAACTTTATACCCACCATGTGCTTACGTTAAGTATGTAACTTATTATGCTATACACGAAGACACAACACAAAAAACACAACACAAAACTAAAATAAAAACAAAACGCGGTTATTGTTTTATACCTTCGCAAATTACGTAATAAGTTCCGGAATAGACGCACGTTAAATCATAACGAAATCCAAAAGCGCACTGATCAAATAAAAATTTTGATTACCTATTAAATGGAAATAATAGGGTGAACATGCTGAGATCTTGAAATGCTGGGATATCTCGGGTCCAGGGTCTATCGGCACTAACTAGATTCAGAAGAAAATTAATAACGAATAATATGATTGTTTCGATATTTAATTATTATTTTTTTAATTAAATAACCTTATAAAAATTACTTATTTTAACTGAATATCATTTTGTATTTTATTTTGATACGGTATAGTGATAATAACATAAGCAATATTAAATACAACAAAGTCCGCAAATGCACAGCATGCCTTGAGAAGGGGTTATAATATTGTAGAGGTAAAGGACTTGCAAATATCTGCTGCCAAGGTGAGGGAGAGGCGGTGCGACGTGTTCTGCACATCACCCATTATGGAAGTCGAGATGAGTAGGCTCTTTACACCCACCTCTCTAGAGATAGAGCTTAAAAGGATAATCGCTTGCCGGTTTGTTGGAGGAATACAGATTCTAAGTTCGGCTATCAGCGATTTGAGAGACACCCTGGAAGCTTATAGTCAGTAGGAGTTTAACACACCGCTATCACCGCTTTCGAGGCGGCTCTGATGATCCTATGCAGGATTTTCCTCTGGATTACCAAAAAAGGGTTAATAATAATTTTTCATCCTATGTTAAGATATTAAGTATGGTGTAAATAATATTGCACAAATCTGCTCGCGTGATTTTATTGTATTAGGAAGAATAAGGATTAATATTAAATTGCTCAATAGAAAATTTGCCATAAGCGGCGTTATCTTTATACAACTGCAGCGGATCTAAAATTTGTAAAGTTTACATTATTAACATTTTGTACAGTCCTCGATTGTAATCCTTCTAGACCAGCCTCGTCCAAACCTTTTCCAGGAACGGAGCTCTAACACCAGTTAACCATAACCCTCGGATGCCTAAAAATCCTATGTTTCACTATTCACATAAGTGTATTTTATTCTCAAAACTTCAATTATAAATCTAACGTAATGTTCTTGTGGACAAAAAGCTAGCCCCCATAGCACTTATCTGAAACGTCATTTCAACGTGTATCTGAAAAGGCTAAATGTGTGCATTACTATACAGTTGGCAGGTTTAGCAATTTTCATTTATTACAAATCTAGTACATTAGCATTTGTCATTACTATTTCGTAAAACACTGGTCTAAACTATCAATGAAATAAATAAACTATCGATTGGAAAGACATGCCACAGAGATGTAAACATTTTCCGTAGACAGATACTAGAAATAAGAAGATATAATAAGAAATATATAGTAGATATAAGAAGTGCTAGATCTATATCTTATAACTTATACGTTACAGTGACATGAATAACATTTAAAACCTTACAGTGCCATGCTGTACCCTTTCAATACGTAGTAAAAAGTTATTTCAGGTGCAGAGACTTTGTCGTAATAAAATAGAGAAAATATGAATTTAACCGTTTTTTTTAATAAAATATTTATATGATAAATTAGGTAGACAAATACAAATGACTTACATAATAGCGTATTTTTCATTTATTTATTTAAAATCATTTATACTATTTCACACGATTTGACACGAGCTGCTACCTGGTATTACTCGTAGAACATTTTTGACGTAGGCCTATGAATACTATTTGTTAAAAGTCTAATAATTATGTTTGTAAATTACTGAAACGTTTATTACAGCTTTTGAAGAAAGATTTTATTTTTATTTTAAGGTGCTTGTGTTCTTTGAGCTACGTATACCGGCCAACATTGCGTAATTAATATAATATCTCAGATTGTTTTTAATTTGCAATAGTTATAAACCAGAAAAGGTCACAGTTTTAAATACTATGTATAATCTCTAAATTATGGTCTTGGGACTAGAAATTTGATTGTCACCATATGATTGCGTCATCCTTGTGACTTGCCAGAGTGACCAGATAGAATAATCAAAATTACATAATTAGATTATTTAAAACTTTAATGACAATTTCAGTTTTGACTACTAAAAATACAGTATATTTTACAGTAAACAAAAATGCTAGTTTAAAGGTTTATGATTATCAATCTGACTCACTCGCTTCTATTTAGTGCAGTAATCGTTTAATAAATTACTGAATTCAAGGCTTCCTTTCCTTTGAAATTGTGACAATTACTTCGTTGACGATGTATGTATGATAATGTATAGAGCATGACATCCTATAAAAATAATTGATCTTCTATCTTATAGAAAACAAGTGACATTACAAAAGATCTCAATATCTTACCGCTAAAGTTATCCTCAATATTAAATTATACTACTAAAATACGGAGCATTCCATTTTTAATATTATTAAAATTTTTATTTGTATGATTATTTATCTAAAGAACATTCTTAAAAATTACAGTAAATTGCTGTAATTTCAGTGTAATAGGTCGCATTGAAGGGATTAAACGGAGACACCCGATTGGTCGTTCTAATTAAATCCGATTGGTCGTGTGGTGTTGCGCTTTTTTAAGAAGTCTGCACACAATACTTTATTACAGTGACGGATATTTCATACAAACATAAAAGCAATGCTTGTCCCACGCTCTAAGAATATTTAATTATAATATTATGAATTATAATAAATTAATTTTGTTTTTTTTAAATAACTTGTTTTTACTATATCTATCGATCCATCGAGAAAGTATAACAACAAATCATTCGCATAAAATGTGTAGGTACCAGCGCTACCTACAACCACAACTACCGGGTAGCTAGCGGGTTTTATAGGGATAAAGCAAGCATGCTTTGAACAAAAAAAAAGTAATTTTATGGTTTGTACAAATGAATATCAATTAAATTTTATGTGTAAAATATTAATCAAAAAAAGAAAAGCATTTCATTGCATGTTCCGTAGTCGAACAAATAATGACAGTTCGCCATATTGCGTATTTTTTTAATATTAAGTTTTACGGCCATATTGTGTATATTATCTTAGTTTCAGTGTTTCCACTTTTAGAGATTTTTTCCTCTTTTTAGAAAAAAACTAACAGTATGTATAGCTTAGAGACATTTTAGGAATTTAGGAAAATTTGGGGTTTCGGAGTTTTTTTTTTTAAGTTAGTGAAAGACGTGTTTAGCTTTTTAAATGTTTGATAACAAAATGCAAATAGCAGACAATGAATTAAGAAACCTAGCTCTCATCGAAACCAAGTATTATGGGGTTGAAGTTGAGGAAATAACCTGGAGATTGTGCGGCTGAATTTAATTCACTCCTCCTTATCATACTATAAATTGACAAGACGTCGTGCGCTCCCGTTCTCACGAAAGTAATAACCCCTTTTTTATTGTTACGATTTACCAAGAAGTAGTATTCGCTTCCTGTATGTATTTTTCTATCTTCTAATAACATGGGAATCTACAAACGACGAGTGAATCGGTATTTGTTAGGTGAACGCGTTCCATCATCAACCTCATCATCACTTTGCATCAGGTGAAATTAAAGTCAAGCGCAAGCTTATCTGTAATAAATAAAGGAAAGAATAAAATGTCAGCTAAAATTTATTTGAATAAAATATTAAGCTTGAAAGTTATCATGGTAATTTCATGTAATGTAGCAATTTAATCAATACTTCACAGCCTCGCCGTGCCGCGTCCTTGCAAGCACGATCTGGAGAGGCCTTAGCTTACTAGGTTTTACGACAAAGCGCGTCACCACGTTGCATAGACTTCTCAGACGTCGCAGCCTATCGTGAACCAACGGGTCTGCTAAGACTGATATGCCGGAGTGGTTGCCAGCATCACAAAGTCTTATTCTTCGATTTGGATCGGATTAACTAAGTGTTCAAATAATGTCCAGAATCTTTTCATCCACGGCTTTTTAAACGCAGTGAAAACGTTTTAATCTTCCGATGTTATTGTTTCCTCTTTCTTTCTCGTCGAAAATTACGTCAAATGTAGTCAGATAGTCAAAATGGTTATCATTACAAATTAATTATCTTATGGTCATTTAAATAGCAACCATCCTATGGAATGGGATTTCTCAATCAAAATATTAATTTGTTCTTTTTGACGCGTCTATCTCAGGCGAAAATTCAAGTGAATTGTTAAAACCTACACCGATAAATCGGAAACTACACGAACATAAAACACCAATGCTACAGTCACCAAAACTATTATAAACGGGAATGATGTAATGTTAATACGTTTGCACGGTGTCGTGTACAGGCCCATTAACATCGCCTTGAACTCGATCGCACGTTAGCGAGGTTCACGGATATTGAGTAAAATTAGGTCACCCGTCAGCTGTTTTATTTTCGTTACATTGCTGTTTTTCGTATTTTTTGACTAATTTTATTAAATAACTTAGATTTTAGACTATGTAGGTTTTATTTATGGTGTATAGTGGTAATACATGCGAAAAATTAAAAATAATAATCAGTCAATTTTTTTTTATTTTTCAAAAATTTCAGTCCTACTGTGTTCAGAAGCTTGTTCCGATTCTATATTTTCAGTATTAGGGAGTAAAAAAAAAACACCTGTATATGTTCGATAGGCTAAAATTTAAAAGATAAAATACATACTAATAATTAATGCTATATCTATCCGATATATACATCTATAGTATCTAAATATCGTATATTGTGTATAGTATATAATAATAAGTATCATATCGTCTGGTGAAAGGCTATTTGGTTTAAGCGACATTTTTTGGTGATATAGTAATATATATATATTTGGAATCAACGTTTTTTACCGATTACAAATATATATATATTACTATATCACCAAAAATGTTGCTTAAGCCAAATTGCCTTTCACCCGACGATATAGAAAGCTAATTTTTAATTATTAATTTACGGTATATGAACATTGTTTGAACTAAAAAGTATAATATTAAAAACATTTAATTATATGCTATAATTAGTACAGCTCTTATACTAAATTAGATCAAAGACCAATTTATTTCAGAGATTTAGATCCCTCGTCTAAGCCCTTGAAACTTCAACGCTAACTGTGCTCAGTCGGGCTGAAAAACCAAATTGTTAAGTACGAAAGTAATTTATATTGCAAATTATTTGGTATATTTATAGATCGTCTTGGTGGCATACAAATTAGGGGAACATACATATTAAAGTAACGTTTTTATATATATTATTGTTTTTGTAGATTATAGTAGTTTTATAGAAAATAAATCTAAATCATGTGGATTTTGTCTTTTTGACACAAAATCCGTGATTTTTGAGTTATAAAATTCTTCTTTATTTAGCAATATAAATGAATTTCTATATATAATTGAGAGGTTGTTAGATTTTCAACAATTTTGAAAAGATGATTAACTAGCTATAGTTTTTTTAGGATTATGTATTATCTATTATTCCAGACAAAGTTTACGACAAATGTATTACAAAAACAATCTGAAATAATAATATACTATACTATTAATATTATTAGTGAATTATGGATACCGAAAATCACCAAGTGAAAAACATTAAAATCTTCGTATCACGTCTACTTAAGGTTATTAAAAAAAATTCAAAAGAAACGTTTATATCAGAAATATTTACATAGAAAGAAAACCAAAGCAACGGTGTGAGGTGTTTATTGATTTTACAGGTGTCTTTCAGCGACGCCACTTCGAATGCGGAAATTAAAAAGGGAGAAAACGCTTTAATCAAATCTTAAGCCTGATTTACTGTTTAAAATTTATTTAATCTCATTGGTTTGAAGCTTGAGAGACATGTACATATTTCGTAAAAGAAATTTGATTAACTACAAAAAGTACTTTTATGTAGATATTTCAAAAATATATTTTTGTAGTCTTTTGTCACCTTTTTCTATATTAATGAATGTTAAAAAGAGCGAGATAACTTGTTATTATCATCGATAATAATACACATGCTCTATACTCTATGTATACCGGCTTAATTTACCCTGACCCTTAGGAAATTTTTTGCAATCTCGAGGAGTAATATAGAATGAGGCTCAATAAAAGTTACATTACTTAATAGCGCTAGTGTCGTACCTTATGCTTTTATGTTTTACTAGCTGTGTCCGCGACTTCGTCCGCGTGGAATAGTTATTTTGGGCATTTTAGTTAGTTATTTATTTTAAAATTGTAATATCTTCTAAGATGTTCATTGAAATTAAGTGATGTCAAAGACAATTTTGTTTACAATTAAATACTCTTAATCAACAACTATTTTATTTGGATAAAGGTTAATATTATTACGTTGATACAACTCTTAACAAATAATGCATTAATTTCGACCAAATTTGATTACCATAAAAACAGTTCTAGTGAGTTCATCTTAAAAGGTAGATATATACCGTCACAGACATTTTTTTAGATCATTTCAAGAGGAATAATTCTTTCCTACATATATTTTTGGTATCATGAACCGTTTCCGCAGCGCATGCAATGGAAGCCCTCAAGGATGAATAATTTTCCCCGTTTGTTTCACATTTTCCATTATTTCTTCGCTCCTAATAGTTGCATCGTGATGTTATATAGCCTAAAGCCTTCCTCGATAAATGGTCTATTCAACATAAAAATAATTTTTCGATTCCAATCAGTAGTTCCTGAGATTAGCGCGTTCAAACAAACAAACCCTTCAGCTTTATAATATTAGTATAGATTTCTGTTTAGTAACCAGTAGCATCGAATAAGATCAGATTTATTTTTAACAATTCCCCTCATTGCATTATTTTACGAAGTTGGATACCGTTTAAAATGTCACGATCTTACTCACTAATTATTAAATTCCTCCAATAATATCTTAAAAATTCTGTAAAGCTATATTATATTTCCGTTTTCCGCATACGGAATAAGAAGTCGGGACGCGTATAAATGAAATCTAATTTATAATCTGCTTGCTGCTTGAGCCCTGTAGGCGTGTAGAAATGCCTCACGTATTGGACGTAATGCTGAATAAATATGTATTAAAAATTATACGTTAGAGACAGCTGTGTATGAAATACCTTCAGATAATCACAGAGGCCTGTAATATTAAGCAGTGGATTTAAAAATAAAGTCTCATTAAATTATGGTTATTACGATGAAAAAAAAAAGACGTTTCATCATAATATTATATATATATACACCGCACCTAATAAGTTTAGTAGAATCAAAATTGCCTATGTTCTATGACATGAGTATCTAAATGATAGACTATAAATTATATTGCGTGCGTGATTATAAAAAAAAAAAATATATACAGTGAGTCCAAAAACTATTCGTCTAGTTGCAAGTTTAAACAAAAATCGTGCCTAAAGAACAAGGTAAGGAGCGAATAAAATCTCGATTAGTCAAACATGTTAAAAGAAGCTTTTTTAACTATAATTATCCAAAAATAAGTACATAATCATTTTTCTAGCAATAATAAGCGTAACAAAAAACTAAACATTCATTTTTAGCTAGTTCAAAAAGTATTTGTCCATACCATATTTCATGGCGTTTTGAGCTACAGAACATAATTTTAGAATAGGATTTAGTACTTAGTTGGATTTCCCTTCGCGGCAATCACTGCTGGGAGACTTCTGGGCATAGAATCAACAAAAAAAATTACCATAGAAGATGAAATTTTATCCTATTCTTACTGAAGTGCTCATTTTAAGTTATTCTTGTAACTGATGTGCCTTTTCTAATATTATCTTCAAGCACTTTCCAATGATGTTCGATTGGATTCATATCCGGACTTTAAGGTGGCGTATGAATTTGTTTTGGGGTGTTATATAGCTGCCACAGCTTAGTATTCATAGCTGTGTGCTTAGGATTGCTGTTCTGTTGAAAGATATAATTGTCATGGAGACCCAATTACTCAGCACTTGCATTCAAATTCTCGTTTATAATGTTTATACACATTTTATGATTCATAATGTCTAATATGAGTGCAGTTTTCCCCATACCTTCTGCACTCATATACCCCCCACACAATAAGGGAATGTTTCACAATGTTGTACTGTAGGCGCGAGATTTTGAGGCAGCACCTTAGTATTCATCTTTCCCGACACAATTTGCTTTCCATCTGACCAAATATGTTGTGTTTGCTTTTATCGGATAATATGACATACTTCCAGAAATATTTTTTCTTAAATCTATCTTCTTGGGCAAAAACGAAACGTTTTTTGTCAATTCTGTTTGATAATTCAAAACATCTTGCGATCTACCTGGCCATTGTACCCATTTTTTTTTGCATATATTCTTGATTGTATTGACGCATGCTTTTTTGCCCCTACTGTGCAGTTCTTTAGGAAGCTTAAGTGCACTAACTTTTGGGTTCTTCTTAATTTCTCTTAATTATTCAGTGAACCTTTTTAATTAGAAAGTAATAAATTTACAAATACACAGACAATAAAAATTGCTGTTTCTTATTAACATTTTCATAGTACTGTGAGAAAGCGATTACCTGAGCTACTGGTCACGTAGTCCACGACATTTAAGCGCAAAGTGGATAAAACCACTATTGTATGTCTGCTCACATAGCGTGATAGCGTGAAGATATGTTATTTATTATATCTTAAATTTGATACCATTTTAATATGGTGCAGGATTGATACATGTATTCGAAAGTATAAGCCAGAACTTTTGAATTGGGCGGCACGCTCCCTCAAGCGCATCGCCGGCGTATATCAAGTTGGGTCAACAGAACCCAACACAATACAACACAACACAACTCAACTCAACACAACTCAACACAACTCAACACAACTGAACACAACTGAACACAACTGAACACAACTGAACACAACTGAGCACAACTGAACACAACTGAACACAACTGAGCACAACTGAACACAACTGAACACAATTGAACACAACTGAACACAACTGAACACAACTGAACACAACTGAACACAACTGAATACAACTGAACACAACTGAACACAACTCAACACAACACAGCACAGCACAGCACAACACAACACAACCTAACTTGGGAAAATAAAAGCTGTTGTTCACAAAGTGTTGGATATATCAGAAACCGTTATCCTCCAGTGAACATTTTCCAGTGAACAAATTAAATCAAATTTGCTGCAGGGTTGGTTTTGTTTTAATTTCTATTTTACTTAATTTAATGTAAATGTAAAATAAAAAAACCTTTTAGTAATAAATTTAAATGTACATTTAGTTTTAAATTTAATAATTTAATCATATTTTTTTAATCTAAATTTTAAAAAAGTATCTTCTACAAATTAAGTAGCACTGATTGTTTGATTAATTGATATTATGTTCCAACAACATATAAAGTAAAATCAAATGAATTGACTACAACAGTGGTGGTGACCTCCGATGAATACCTCCGATTAAAAAGTTTCGGAACCGAAGGTGTAATAACGATCGGAAGTTCCGACTTATCGGAGTCGGAGTCGAAGCTCCGTAACATCCCTGGTTACTGCCTAAACAAATTAATATTCGATAAAAGATAACGCTAATAGAAAGTGAAAAATGTAAGGAATGGAAATAAGCTTTTCAAATATCACCCTGTTAGTTTCTATAAATTTAATGCATTTAGCAGTTTTCTACTAGCGTTTTCATTTATCGCATATTACTTTGTCTAGGCCCTTATTACTGAATCGGAATTTGTTAGACGAGTGACTAATCATAGGTCTCATCATCGTATACGATCGGGGTAAGATTGAGGTCAAGTGTAAGCTTGTTTATAATTAAAAAAACGTTTTTGCATTTATTCCTCTTTTTCCTATTTTTTCATTACATATATTAATTTTTCTTTGGGATACTGTCTTCCACGCTATTATTAATACGAAAATACCATCTATTCGTTATTATGTACATTAGAGAGAGAGGATGTAATTTTCCGCACGAGATCTCTCTAAACCAATACAGAACAGGATAAACCTACTTACTGGGGATAAACTAACTTAAACTGATGCTTCAAATCCACCGCTTCGAGCTCTATTTCGTATTTGTAAGACTCCTAATAATTTACTATTGATAGGCCTATCATATGTTTTATCCAGTTTTGATGAAAGTATTTTTTTTTGCATTCACTTCTAACATACTATTTCTTTCAACCTTCGATTCATCTTACTATAGATTTATAGACGCAACTTTAAGTTTGCTTAGACTTTACTACAACATTACAATTTATATTTCCCAATGAATGTCAAAGGATTTGGTAAGTCACCGATTTCGACAACATGAACTTGGCTCTGCGAGTACTTTAGCTATACTCAAGTTGCTATTATATATTTAGTTTTTTGTCAAAACGAATTTACTTTTTGAGAACTTTACTAAGTAAAGTCGAAACAGCGTCAATGAATCTCAGCCTTAGTTTTTAAACTTCTTTTATTTACTTCTGTATATTTCATATTGGTTTCGCTGATTAACACTAGATTACCCAGAGTAGTCATTTTGACTGTTTTTAAAGTTTAGTTATTTAAAAAAACATATATTTATCAGGAACCATTTTTTTTAAATATTATGATTTTTTATATATTATCATATAGCATTTATTAATAGTTGTACTTACTCCCTCTTTCTTTCCACTCTTTTTATTCCCTATATACGTATGTGCTATACCCATATTCAGTCTTTCTAGTGTTAATTCCTAAGCATACAAGATAAGACAAGGAGTTTATCTAGAGGTGAAAATGTTCACACAACAAAAATAGTGATGATCACTTAGTCTATAAAAATTGCTGACTCATTTAAATGGTATAAGACAATGGACTCATTTTGTTTGAACACGCATCCGCCCTTGATTTATCGTTATTCTTGCAGTGAGTTTCGACGTCGCGAGGGTCTCTCCCCTATGTAGTTAACATTCCGGAATAACGCAAGCTAAAGAGTATTCGGTCCTTCGGTTAGTAAAATACTTACTATGCATGTGTAGCATTTACGAAATCACATCCGAGATTTTTTTAAACTCTATTTAATGACTCTGTTAGGTAAAAACCGAAATGTAGTTATCCGATAGAGAACTAATGTTATTGATATAGCTCTCCGTATTAGCAAGCTGAAGTGGCAGTGGGCAGGTCACTTATGTCGACGATCAGTGAGCAGGCGGTTTCTTGAAAAGTGACCACGAATCTAACGTAGCGCTCCCCAAGGTGAAGCGACGACATGCGAAAGGTGGCCGGTAAAGATTGAGTGAGAAAAGCCGAAAACCGGGTACCATTATAATAGGTCGCGCTTATTGAGGGGAACCTATGTATAATATGAAATGATGAGGACGGTGATAAATCTATTTATTTTGTTAATATGACCATAGTTTTGTACGTACAAAAGATATAATAACTTTTTATAATAATCGAATGTCGCGCGAAAGTCTGGAAAGTTTTTGCATCATATTTCTTTTGAACAATTACATTTAGAAAAGGGAAACATCTGGTAAGAATACCGTTGTTAGCAATTTAAATTGTGGATTTTTTCCACTTGAAAATTAAAAGTCCTCAACTTTTTACTTGTAAAGTTCTGTACTTTTACTTTCAGAAGGCTCGCGGCAGCTACGGCATCAAACCATTATATTTTTTATTAACTTTTGACGAGTTAATAATTTGGCAAGCCTCAATGTTTTGATAATCAGAAAAATTATATGAGTCTAGTTGGAAAAGACCCTACTTTCACTAAAAAAACTCGTTTGAAAATGAAGCACCTTAATTGATCTCAATTAAAATGAAGATATTAGCTGGTGGCTTGCAAGTGTGCTAATTCTGCTATTAGCGTTTAACTACCACACAAGTGATGGAAACTTGAGCATAGTTAGGTGCCGTCAGATGGTCATAATAGCAACCGAATCAAGAGTTACGTTCACGATCGGCCGTAAGATTTCATATCAATGGCTTTATTTTATTACACTCTTAGTCCCTCCATACTTTTTTATTACCTCGGTAATTAATTTCACAGGTCTCGTATGCGCCTCTACTACCAAGCCAGGCAATAAGGCAATATAATTGCCTACGGCGGTTTATTTATAATAATTTATAATGCATATTAAGGGGATGACACAACTGAAACCAGAATTTTTACGGCGTGTGTATCGACAATTAAAATTTTGTAAGGAATCATATCGCTTATTTTATATAGGAATTAAACATTTAAAACTACGAGTATCTTTTATTTACAAAATCAAAAGAGAGTCTTATAGTTATTCCTAGAGCGGAAGGAATTCTAAAATAAAGTATAACCGAATATTTTACATAAATGTTCTTTTCAGGACATCATTCAGTTTGCGGTAAAACATACTTTAAGCGTGGGCGGCTAGCCTAAAATGGCAGCTGTTATCAAACACTAACTTCGAAAAAGAAAATAAGACTCGACTTTGTTAAAACAAATTTTTTACATCGCACTTCATACCCTTTTCACAGTCTTCTCATTTTTTAGACAATCTTACACTGTTACCAAACTAATGATACCATGTCAATAAAAGTGCAAATTTTTAAAGAAATTGGTCTTGTCAATTGGTTTTAGTGATTTTATATTTGACTTTTCTGTTTGATCTCTTAGTAAAATATTATAGACTGTGATGATAAAATAAACATTTACATTTACCTAAAGACGTTTATAGGTAGATCCTTTAAAAGAGACTCATGAATAATTTGCCATAGTAGACCGTTTGATACTTTCAAGCTTACATTTAGATACGTTTGCGGAATAAATATTAAAATAGATTAAAAATAGAGGCTCACGGGTCTATGCGTGTATAAGTTGATGACCAATAATGCTTTTATAAATACTTTTAAATGAATAAATAAACTTGTTTTAGTATTAATTATCTTCATAAATGATTGGATTTCACATTTTTAGTTTCACATTTGTTGTTTTAGTTAGAGTGGAGTAGCAACATTTTCGATTACCTCATGGCACGGTTTTGTTGGTAGTCAGGACGCCTCGCATCAAAACGATGTTAGGTTTAATACTTTTAAATGAATAAATAAACTTGTTTTAGTATCAATTATCTTCTTAAATGATTGGATTTCACATTTTTAGTTTCACATTTGTAGTTTTAGTTAGAGTGGAGTAGCAACATGTTCTATTACCTCATGGCATGATTTTTTCTTAGTCAGGACTCCTCGCATAAAAACGATGTCAGGTTTACTGGCAACTCAAATTCCAGTCCCAAGTCATGATTGTTCCGCCTTGATAGTGATGACCGTCGTGTGAACACCGAAGCCGTTCACGATGACCCGACGCTCGCTAAACAAGTATTGTTGTTGAATCAGGATAAAAATCGAACCTTGATTCAACAGAAAACGGGACATGAGCTGATCTTCAGACTATTACTAGTGAAGCCTCGCCAACTGGAAATGTCGATTTCCACGGCGAAAACTTGGACCAGCAGTGGCCTAAAATGCCTGAGACCAATCTCATACAACCTTCTCCTCGCAGTTTGGGTGCTCACAACCACCTGGTATGCAGATTGCAGCATTTCTACGAGTTGATGACTTGTAGTCTGAGGTTCTCTTCTGGCTATGTATTGTAAAAAAATGGTCTTGTCGCTGAATTGTTGCACAGTTTGTTCCAGGTAGCCGTTCAGCCATGCTTCCAGCGACCCGATAACGTTCCCACAACCGACGGATAACTGATTAGTTGGAATGAATGGCTGCAGCAACTTTACCCTTTGAACGTCCACGTTCGAGCATACCCACAGTACATAACTTTTCTTCTAGAGGTAAATAGCGACGCCAAATTACATTAACAGTGCAAATCTTCTTCTTTAACATTTTTTTTGTAAGTTTCCTTATAACTGTGCTTTAGTCTTAAAATCTGTTCGTGTCTAACTATATGAAATTTGGTATGATATGATAAAAACATATATAGATAGTTGAATACTTGTTTATGAAATAACCGTGGCTTAGGTTAAACTTTTATCATTCACGAAGTGAAATGAAATAACTTCACAAACTTAAGTAATATTATACAATTCAGCAAGAGTAGATGATATTAAATTTCCAGCAAACAATTTTTTCGATAATATTTCGCGAAGTATTTTCAATAAAGATGTAAAAGTTTTACTAAATCTTACTTTGGTTTTCTGGCTATATTATCTTGTTTTTTTTTTTTTTGTAACCCCGGGGAAATTCCTGACGGACCTCAGGGGGCGGTGAGGGCTGCTCCCCGATGTGTCGGACTTGCACCGACTAAAACCTCTTGGGTATTCCTTCTTCTCGTTTGACCGGAGCCGGAGGTACAGTGTTACCTTCTTCTCCGACCCTCGGCAACGTCTGACCTTAATGTCTTGGAACGGTGTGTGGGAACACGTCACACACCGCTCTCGCCTCGATAAGTTGCGCAGCACGCTGCCTCAAGCGCACCGCCCAGGCATCTTGTCCAGTTTTAAGGGGGAGGGCCTCTGGCGAAGGCCCCCCTCCTTTGTCCTGTCCTACGTGGGCAGCGGATCGGATTGTCGGAGCCGGCTAATGTCTCCCTGTTCCACTCCTCCGCCTCTTTCTCCACCATGATTTCCTCACAATAGGTGAGAACCGCCTGCCAACTGGCTATATTATATACGGTACTAGCAAATACGGCGAACTTCGTTTTGCCACCAGATGACTTCGTTTTGGTTTTTAGTTAGCGTTTGACAGAACGTGCGCATAATAAATGTCACATGAAATTAACTGAGCAGAGTACAATGAGTAGCTGTCAAACAATGTATAACGCATCGGCACCATCTACTTAAAATACTGGTGCGATCTGCTCCACCACCATGCAAAACCATATTGGTTTGTATTACATGCTATGTATCAGACATGGCGCTGTTTGTAAAAAATGATGTTCCCTGTTTTCCTGCTTTTCTGGTGAAAATTTTCCTGAATTTTGTCTGCTATAAACCTCACAGAGCCCGAGAACTTTCCAACGAATACAAAACCGTGGCAATCGGTTCCTGCGTTCTGGAGTTATGGCGTCAGGAAGGAAAACTGGACTTATTTTTATATACGGTATTTCCATATTATGCTTGGATAAGTGGTAATAATAACCAGTTATTTAATTTTGCTCGTGTTTTATAATACTTATTAAACGTGATAGCTTTGTGTGACATTTAAAGATACCTACCATTAGACACATGAACTAATTCCCATCAAAGCATGAATAATGTATTATTCACCAAGGAGTTCGTAATAGTCTTTTAATTTTGTAAAACGCTGTTTGAACTTTTACACGCGTTACTGAGATTAATCTAGTTCCGTAATTAATGTCTGCTTTCTCAACTACTCTTTTGGCTCAGTTAAAAGTAGAGAACGGTGTGGTACCGAAAGAAGCTAAACTTGTTAGTTAAATTCAAATTGGGAAACTTTAGAAATTTATGTGAACAGTTTTAAGACAACCATTATGTCTCCGCAATTCGTAATATGTGTAGAGGCTTATCGAGCCAGAATTCTTAAACGCTTGTAGACTTTTATGCCTTTGACCGTCAAAATGTGTAATAACTGTTAGTCATCTGACGTATTTATACATAAATCTAATACAGCGTGTAATGAATAGTATGTAATGTTAGCATGTGGTGTTTAAATATGCACTTAATCTGGAAATATCAAGAGGTACATCCCGGTATTGGAACCTATGACAATTTGTGTTGTCGCGTACAAATACCGCTCCTTATCCAATAGACCACCACAGCTATTAACTAATCGAATAAATAGTATTAAGTTTTGAAATGTGCAAATATTAACTTGCTATGATAACAAATCATCTATGATTGCAAACTTGGCTCTTAAAACTTTTCATTAAAAATAACCATATTTGCGAGGTTTCATTTTATTGTTCCTCAAATGTCTATCAAAACTTCTCTTCGTATTGTACATTATTGAACACACGAATATTAATCTTTCTGTGTTTAGAGATCAAGTCAGACTGGTCTCGAAACAAAGTCGTAGAACCATTTCATTATGTATTTAACAGAAAGTAAACCCGCAAGAAGGATTTCTGTTTAAGTGTATTTTGAAGTCAGGCGACGAGCACTAACGTCGCAATAAAATTGCTCTAAAGACGACTATCTTATGCCGAATAATAATTAGTTAGATTTATTTTACAAAATACCTTATGCTCAACCTTATTATGCTATAATTTTGCAAAATATTTATTAAAATCTTTTTCTCGGTGTTTGCAGAATAATACATTATTTATTGCATTATTTATTATTAGGCATTTATTGAGGTGGTTGGGCGATTGCCCAAACTTGTCGAAAGAATTCGCTTTGGCCTGTTGCGTTTCGGCATCAGTTAATGCAGCTCCGGCTTTTCATATAACTTTTTTTTTTACTTGGGGAAAATCCTCATTGTACCGTCCTGGCTACACCTGGGGGATGGTAACCGGGGTGTGCCGGACTTTTATCGACTAAAAACTCCAAGTTGATCTCATCTGCACTAAGAGGGGACTGTGGGCCCTGTAATCAATTGCTTCACAGCTCCGCCGTGCACTGCATTTCTTTAGCTCTGTCTCGCAGGAAGACATTAGCAGCTATGCCTTCACTCATCAGTCTCACGAAATGTAATATGAGCGCTTCCGCTCCATCAATCTCTAGATATCGCTAACCAGGCGCCCAGGGCCCCTACCTTGAGCTTTCCATATAACTAGAGTCCTTTAGTCGTAATATATGAGTGCCGGCATGACGACGGTAATTGTCAAAGGACTCTCGTCCATTGGTGGTCGTTGCCCTTCTTGGACTGCTTTGTACTTTCTAACATGTGTGCTAGTCACTTTGTCAAGCCATATTAAAAAAAATCATGGATTTCTGTACCACATTCATACCGACAAAGAAAACATTTTAGGAAATCTGCATGTCATTTAACAAAACTGATATAACATGATTAAGTAGTGTTGTGCTTATAAACGGCAATCAGACACAACACTAATGAAATTGGATACAATAGTATTTACGACGTACAATCGTAAAAAAATGCAACTATCGATACATTTCTGTTGATCCTGAAAAGGATATAGCGTAAATATATAACTTTACAACTTACAGTGGCCTCTTGGCTCACGGTATATTTTGAACAGAATAAATAATAATAATAATCACTTAATTGCCAATAATACACAATTATAAACTCAGATATATAAATAAAAAATATTTAGCAAAGGAGCAAAATCAGCCTATGTTGTGTAGTCTGGCCACATAGCACTAGTTTTCATCCTGACCTATTCCCATCCATCAACAATGTAGATTACTACATCATCGGCTTTTACAATAAATAAATATTAATTGTTATATATTATTTAATAGGCCTAATTAATAGAAGATAGAGGTTTTTCTATGTCAACAAAAACTTAGCGGTTACATAATCTCAAGTTAATTGTAATAAAGCTTAATTAAATTACAATGTTACACAGGGCTTTACACCATTGTTTAATCTCATTAAAAAATGAAGCACTTCTTAATTTACAACGGTCGTTGGATGTCTGATGAGGATACTCGTTCCAGTTAATTAGTCCCTAATCCCTGGGATTTGTATCTGCTGTCTATAAAAAGATTTTATTGCCTTTTGTCTTAAGTCTTATTACGTACGTGTTTTCTAACATTGTAACAAAGTGAGAGTAGATATAAAATTAAAAATCAGACAAATTACTTAAATTTAAATGTCATTTCGTTTTTATGTTAGCATTATAAAATCATTGCAGTTTATTTTCCGTGCTAGAATTAATGAAAGGTAATTAAAACTTTTTATCATCAACACTATTATCGGTCTATTCATTTGACTTTTCATTATATTGTAGTGGTTTTGTTAAAGCTATTTTAATGAAATGATATCTAAAGTGCTGTGGTTAATGTAATTTATAGATTTTTTTATTTAGTTAACATATTCTCCGCCAACAAGCCCCAGTGGAGTATTCAGCAGTTAGTCACGGGTGACTGACAAGGCGGTCAATGTGTTAAAACTAAACAATGATCAAAGCTAAAGCTTTCGACGTAGCTTAGTAATAAAGTATTACCAAGCTGAAGTGGCAGTGGACTGGCCACAAGCCGAATAACTGATGGTAATTGGAACAGTTGAGTTCTTGAGTGTAGATCGCGCATTGGCAAATCTAGCCTTAGACTCCCTCTGGCAAGGTAGAGTGAAATATTGACTCAGAAGAGCCGGAGACCAAACTCAACGACCTTTATTCAGCTGAGACCTATGTTCACCAGTTGACTACGGCAGGCTGGTTATCACCAACTAAGTATATTTTATGTTGTGAAATTAAAAAAAATCGAATGGAACACTCTATAAGCGAATATAAAAGATTTTTTTCACAATGAAAGCGTTGTAGAATTAGGTATAAGAGATATTATAAAAAAGTGATGGCAGAAGAGGAAGATAATGCGTCAGTTAATGGAGTGTCGCAGCGCAGTTACGCTCAAACATTAAGAGACTTTTACCATTACTAGATTTGGAAGCGAAAAATATGATAAAAGCAAGAAAAAAGTTTCATTTACGTATAAATATATCTTCGCAAGATATTTCTGATATAATTCAGAATTTAAATGAATAAATTTATCACATTCTACAAAGTAATCTCGATATCCTGTAAAGCGAGGATTCTTGGTTAACTTAGATGTTTAACACTTCATCTGTTTATTTTATCTGTCAGATGGCAAGAAGTTCCAAAATAAGTAAGATAGTAATCCATAAATTGCATGCAATATTATGTAAATCTACGGCCCAAAAGAAAGAAATGAATTTAAAATCATATACATAGATACATTCATACAAATATAATATACAGAATGTTCACGCATTGACAAATAAATTGTGGCAAAACAGCAATCAGCACCTTTTTGTTTTGTGTCGTCAAATATATTGCTTGCCAACCGTCCTTTGTAAAAACATTAAAATTCAATTATACGTACGAGAAACAACAAAATCATTTATTCCAACACAATTCTCAAACACAGGATATAATTACAACATAATAAACAGCATTCTATATTGTGTGCATCACTAAATTGACCTTTGTAAATGATTGACTTACCTTTTTCCCTTATGTTACTTAATTTTGCAGTGAAATAATCCAGCGAAAATAACGAATTAAAAATATGCCCCTGCTATCGTATTACAAAGAAGTAAATTGAAGCTATCAACAAAAAGGAATTTGAGTTGTCGTGTCTCATTGTAGATTTACTTGCTCCTACTCAATCCATTAAAATACTTTAGAGCGCTTTTACTGTTCCGTAAGGAAATTAGAAAACAGTTTTGTAGCCATGTGAGGAGTGTTACAACCCTGTACTCTTGTGTGGAGTACTATGACTTTTAGTAATAAATAAAATTTAAGAGTGTATCATGGTTCGGTAGCACTGTCGTATTTTTTTACTAATAATTTAGCCGCTTCGTTGACTGAATACTGAAACAGATTTGAGCAATCTACGAGAACATTTGATCTACCATAATCTAAATGTATTCGATATTGTTTTTCTTCAGCTCCGCGCGGAGAGTACGCTATTGTTTAGATTAATTCATTAAATTTAATGCTTACACAACACAAAATTTTACTTCATAAGTTTATAGGTAATTATATTTTTATGGAATATCTATGCGTATTTAAATTATTTTATAATATATACTAAATTACGTAAATGGTCGTAGGTTCCAATCCCGAGGGATTCCAACTCAGAGGGGTTTATCTATATTACTTACGGATTTAAGCGCCACATAAACTCACCGGCGCAGGAAAACATAGGGACGAAACCCGCATGGTCTCTAATAGAAATGTCATGTGTAATAATTGCCTTGAGAAAGACAATCAGCTGCGCCACTGGTCACGTTGAGCACGACATATAAACCGAAAGTGGATACAGCAACTAATGTATCTCTGCTCACCCGGAATAGGATCTAGCTTGACGATATATTGTTTATTAATTAAATTAAAAGTACCTCATATCATTTGTAATTAAAATATCACTAAACATTTTTGCCAGGCTTGCGCTCTAAGGCAATTGGATGATGAAATGGAGATTTATAGACTATACTTTAACTTTGCTCAGGCAATCGTCGTACATAAAAGTGAAAATATCGTCGTAAGTAAGAATTGACTATAATATTAGGATTTTTATTCCTCAATGAATGTCAAAGGAATGATGGAAGGAATGGTAAGTCACCGATTTTGTCAGCTTGGACTTACCTCTGCGAATATTTAGGCTATACTCAAGTTCCTATTTTATATCCAGTTTTTTGTGATAGCGAATTTATTTTCTGAGCATTTTGATAAGTAAAGATAAAGTATTATTTAGAAATCTCAGCCTAAGAGACATAAAGGTATTTTACATGCTTCACAAAAGTAGCACACGAACAAAATTATTCTTTAAAAGGCCGTTAACGGCAATAAAGTTAGTGGCAACAAAAATTTTTGAGACACCATCCCGACGTAATATAATATATTATGTTTGTTCCTCGGTAAAGTTATGTTTTATAGAACTTTTGTACTGATGTTGAACTAGCTGTGGTTACCCGTATTCATCCATTGTTGAACATAGGTCTCTCCCAAGGTTAACCACCGAGCCTGACCTTCGGTTTTTCACAACCAACAATTGCCAGCCACCTTGCGTAAATCGTCGCTCCTTCTAGCCAGAGAGTATCCTACACTACGCCTAACGAGGCGTGATCTCCACTTAAGAACACGTCTACCGATGGCCCGGACAGGTCCGGGCGTCGTGACCCAGTGCTGCTCAGGTAGAAATAATTATATACAAAAGTAAAGTCACCTCTTGTATTTCCCCTATGGGATGAATTTTCCACTTTTTTTTTACACTGGCTCGACACAGTGACTACAGAGTACCTGATGGTAAGTACAGTGTAGTCCAAAAACGAAAGCGACTAGCAAAGGATGAATATCCATTGATAGTCTACATCGTCATGTCGGCCCACATATACCGCGACTGAAGGTCTCTAGGTATATGAGCTACTGGACATACACAAGCTGATCCCGAAACGCGACAAGCCGAAACTGCTCACTATGACGGGCTTTACACCCATATACTGTGGTCGCGATCCAGACGGGCACTGACGCCCTACCAACTCGCTGCTGCTCGTTTAGCACCACCCAGGAGTCACGTGTAGGAAAACTAGGGTAAAGCCTACGGACGCGAGCAACTTCGACTCCCAAAAAATAATCCATTTATTTTTTTGGTTCTAAACAAAAAGCTAGATATCGGTTTTCATAGTCTTTAATTCAAAATAGACAGATTATCAAACAAATTCAATCCTCCATTTCACCCCCTTAGGGGTGGAACATCCAAAAAGATACAGTAAATATGGTACATGTTTATTAATATTATGACAGGATGAATATCGTTTTTAAGTTATGCCAGTATGTTAATTTTAATTTATTGTCACTAACTGGAAAAACGCAAGAATAATAACTGTGATAGCTATTATTATAAATATACTATAATCATAGATGGGCAAAATGCAGGAGATTCATGAAAAACGATTGCGATTACATTTTTCATCAATAATATGACAGCATTTTGCTCATATACGTTTTAATCACTACGGAATCCTCATTTGCATACACATTTATGACTCCTTAATGTTTAGAAATGATTTAATCATAATAATTAATAACAGAGCAACAAAATATAAAAATACGACTACATTTTGTAATCGCTAATCATTAATCCGATTACATTTTGCCCATATCTGATTATAATAGTAGAACAAGTTTTAAATTATATAAAATGATTTATTACCCTTATATTTTAAAACATTAGAAATTTCAAGATAAATAACTTTAAAGCAGGGTTGATAAGTTTATTTCACATAAAATAAATGACACCGAAACAATTTGATATATTTTTGCAATTTTTTACCGAGCGACACAAAATGTTGACATATTAATTTGTCTACCAAAAGAACGATTTGTCTTTGTAATGGTCCAGATTAACATCTCTTTGTAATACAAACAATTATTACAAACTTAAAGTCTGATGATGTTATTCTTTTTGTTTCCCAAAAAGCGTTGTATGCAATTTTTATCTCAAGAATAAAGAAAAAGAATTGAGAACATAATATATAATTATAGGTCCTATGGTGAAAAAGGACAGCATTATCCAATTCCTGGATATTTTCAAAAATATAAGATATTATATTTAATATAAATTACAAATATATATCTTTAAGCAGATAAATTATTACAATAATATGTTAATTGATGTAACTAACATATTAATATTGTTATGTTATTAAATTGTAGACGCGATTTGAAATAAACATTTAGTTTTTTTTTCTAATCTACAAGACTAGAATATTTGATATTACTTCCAAATTCATTACTCCACGCGCTTTTAGGATAAATAATCTTGATATATAGACTGACAGACAAGCAACCGAGTAATCCTATTGAGATTATTTTTTCTATTTATGATATCCTCAAAAATAAATCCTGAAAGTAATCATCAGGTATTTTTTTAATCCCAAAAATTGTAAAAGTACTTTAACATAAAAAAAAACTTATGGCATATGCCTTGTACTTTATAATGTAGCTGTAGATACATCGAATATCCATATCCTGAAAATCCAAGTTAGACTTTCCTAACAAATTTAGAGTCGAGGCAAGTATAGGACACGACATGATTGCAGATCGCGATACTTCGGGGAAATCTGTTTTAATATTGAACACCTTTAACCAAATAACTATAAAACAAGTTAGAACAGCGAGGTCTAATTGACCTTTTTTCTGTAAGGTTATTCTATGTATCTATTGTTCACCATTACATTTTTCAGAAAACTCGTGGGTTATTGACGTACCGTTAATACTTTAGAGATTTAAAAAATCTACGGCTTAACATATACGAATAAATGTTTCTATTAAAAAAAATCGAATACAGGATTCAGTTATAAACATTCAATTTAGATGCTAAAAGTATATATGACAAATCTTATTAGATATTAATGACTAGAATTCTATTTAAGTTTTGCATACAAATCATAAATTTAAATAAAATTAAAAAGTAAAATCGAATTAGCCAAAATTAGGTAGATTGTTAAAACGTGGAGATACATTTGCATAAGTTACGATGCTTTGCTCTCCTTCTTGCTTGATGTAACTAAACCAGGGATTAAATTTAATGCTGTCGTGGCATAGGGGTGAATGTAATTATACTCTGGGATAGAAATTCCACAATGTGTATATATACATGACTTCATATATATCGTTGTAATGAAAACAACACAGGATTGAAGGAGCTTATATGAATTTGTATAATAAATAAGAAATTGTATATTTTAGATTAGAGAATTATATTATCACGCTAAATCTATTTTGACGTATACATTAGTCAATAATCGTGTATGATGATACTTGACGTTTAATAGTGCAAAATAAATTTGGAAATAAATAAATAGCTTTTTAAAAAGAACTGTTATACTTAGGATGATATGTGTATAGTCTAATGCTTAATAAAATCTGTAAAAATATTATTTTATAGCATGTGATGGAAACCTCTGCACTCTGTTATATTATACATAAATATAAGCGACTCGCTTGGGCCACAGCAGTGGAAAACCAACAGAGATTTAGCTTCACATATAATTCCATAATAATATTACTACAAATTAGTGAAGATTGTGTGCGTGTCCACTGGCCAATTATGATGATATGAAATGAAACTGCCGATACCGGTTTTCGCTGGTGCCGACAGTGGTCATTGTCTGTGCTATAATCATATTCGAAGTTTTTAATAAATTAGCAGAAGAATTATTAAAATAATAATAATATATCGTCACACTATATCCTACGGGGTGAGCAGAGATACATTAGTTGCTGTATCCACTTTGCGCTTATATGTCGTGTCCAACGTGACCAGAAGTGCAGGTGATCGCCTTTCTCACGGCACTTACACATGACATTTCTATTAGATGCCATGTGGGTTTCCTCGCGATGTTTTTCTTCAACGGTGAGCATGTGGCTAAATCCGTACGTAATCTATTCTGTGCACCGGCTTTACACTGGATCGAACTACTAATACATTTGAAATTATTTGGGTTTATTAGACGAAATAAAATTATTTTAGCTTCTTAATAGTAGTTAGTCATTCCAAGAATTATACACTCACAAATCATATTATTACACTGCCTAATAATTGACTTGAAAATATAAGCAATGAAAGATAATATCATAAAAAATCTTAATACAATGCGTAGGTATAATTTTCGACTAATGAAAAACTATAAGGGCTCCCGAAAAATATGAGCACTCATATTAAGAAAATATATAAAATGTAAGTCGTAATCCATCGAAGGGTCGAATGGAGTACCGTTTATATACCCGAAGAAATGTTACGATATTTTTTCCTTCATACATTTACCCCTAATATCATACGAATGTGGAGACGCTGAATCGCATCTTAATAATGTCTAGAACTTTCTGGAGTCATTCATACAAATTATCTTCAGCAAAGATTTCGTAATCTATCATGTCGGTTACGTAAGCCGTCATGTATTTACTTATGCTTTATGATTCGATCATCATATTTTATGATTACAAAATAATTAGAACAATGGGGCTGATATATTCGCCTGAATAAAAGCCCCTAAATAAAAAAAAAATAAAAATAATTAGAATTAATTTACATTTGTAATATTCTTCTTTAATTAGGTTTTTTTTATGCAATTGTTTCCTAGCTTTCTTAATGTATGCGCAAAACATTGCTAGATTAATAGAGTTAATTTGTTTTACTTATTATAAAAACTAAAAAGTAATCTCTGCAGTGCGTCGTATGTAGAAACTTTACAAGAGAATATAACCAGGCGGAGTCAGACATATGGCTTGACTATGGATATTTGGGGATGAGGTATATGAGGGATATTAATATTTGTGCGGTAAGTAGGAACTTACGTTGGGAGCGCTCCGGTATAATCTCGCAATATAATCTTATGTATAAAGTTCTTACAAGCTGGATAGACAATATTATGACGCTCCCAAACTTTTCCATTTTGATGTTATAATTTTGGGACCAATAAAGTTTCACTTTTGGTTATGATTTCAGACAATTTCGGCCAAAGAAGTATTATAAATTAATTTGCAGGTTTGCTTGTGACAAAAATCAAGCGAAATATTGTTAATCCAATTTGTAAGTCCTAAGTAAAATCAAATCCACAATTTTTAGACGATATAAATTGGAATTTGATATTGAAAATGCGTATAGGCTCCAGTAACTGTTGAGGATAACACTAATTATTTAAATACGTCTCATTATATGCGTCTAGGCATTTAAACAGAATATCGTATACATTTTGGCCAGATTCGATAATTTTAAAAAGGCAGATAAATAATAAGGTCCTATTTCCAAAATTAAAACTAATGCCGTAAAATAAATGCCGTAATTCGGATTAATTTACAGTATCGACAAAAAAAATATTTTTTAATAGATATCTTATTAAAAGATTAATTAAATACTTACTAATACTGGATTTGGTGTATCTATATACACATCAATACATATTGAAATCTATATTTCAATTTACTAACTTAAGAGCTTACAATATTTAGTTTTCCTGTTCATACCGAATTTTTTTTCAAATATCGATGCTTACAGCAGTCGAGGTACGTTTTTCAAACGCGATTCGGTCATTTTATCGGTTCTTTGCGTATTGTTCGCACAATTTATGTATTTTTATCATTTTTTGTAAGTTTGTTAGCTAATTCTTTCAATATAGCTATAGATTTTTGATATCAAATACATGTTATAAATCACTTGAATAAAGTTAATTGACTTAGAAGCAGATTAGTTCAGTACCAGGTTAAAATAGTTTTTATTTACATATTTATCAGTAAGTACGAATTTCTCTTTAGTTCATATACAACACCAATTAATACTGATTTAGAAAAACTGGGACTAAATTTGACAAAAGTAATCTATGAAAATATTAAACAATCATAATTTATTGTAACATATTATTATACCAAATAATACAATATGAAAAGTAAATTATAGTAAAATCGAAACGAAAGAAGCAGGTTCTTCCATACAAGATCTATATCTTAAGAAGATTTCTCATAACACATTTTATAAAATATACCAACAGAACGACAGTACTTTGATATGTGCGGCCTGTATCAGCATATAGTCACAGTCAAGTAATATTAAGCAACACAGCTCCACCTTAAGAACAAATTTATACAAATTGTTCATTACATGGTACAGGAAAGAATTAAGAAAATATTTGGTGTTTGTCAGGATGCAAGTAGTAGTAAAACTATAGGTTCGTAAGCAAGCCCGCGTCGTCCTGTTACAGAAGTGAGAAGGAGGAAATAGGTTAAACTATCATAGACGATAGAACACTCTAAGTAAAGAACGCTACGAATAGTGACTACATCTGCGGGAGAAAATGGAGGTGATATTGTCATTTTGATTCCGATATATGTGAAAAAAAAAATATTGGCTGGAGCTAGGTATATGAAAAAAGAATAAATGTTCTATTTAATTTGGAGTTCTTTCTATAAGTACCTGAGGTGTGTTTTATAAACTATTTAGCACAAGCATGATAATCCAAAGATTACATACTGTGTTAATTTTTAACTGTGGTAATATGTTGATCACATTTCTGAGCTAGTTTGAAAGCGAGCTGCCTGCTGGGACAGATAACGTAGTAAATGTCAATCTCTGCAGGACTGCTCCATTTTGAGAGGATCAAAGTTCCGGGTACGGATTATAAGGGTCTAAGATAAGCTTATTTTCTAAAGCCTAAATTTGTACTCACCTACTTTCTTTGTTCAGACGCTGATGAGTTCTGATTTTTTATATCTACGCCCGAAAGTATCTGATTTAATAATCTTTTGCTTAGCAAGAATTTTGTCCGAAAGAATATTTAATTTTATATGCTTTTTCTTAGATTTTTCTACCAAAATTTATCATATTAATTCTACAAATTTTAATAAGACACATATCTTATAGGTATTATAACTTTTGAGAAACTTTTGAGCATATAATCTGATTTCTAGCCATTGTTTTCGCGTATTACTAATAAAAGAATTTTACAACTAATATCAAAACACCTGTCAGACTATAAATCAAACAAACAATACTATTAGTCTAACAAATTTTATTTAGGAAATTCAATGATTATAAAAAAAAAAAAAGCTTAACAGTTACACTATATTAAAATAATAGTGCCCTTCCATGAGCACGACCACTCTACCAGGAGAAGATAAGCAGAAGAAGAATTAGTGCCCATAATAATATTATTATGTACATAATATCATCAGTAATTACTTATCATCATTTTAGCCTACACTTGTTTCTTTTCTGTGATGTTCACATGCAGAAACATACAGGTGTTATTTCGCAGATCTTCAGTTCATCCGGCCTATGGGCGTGAGGCATCTCACACTACGCTTTCCGAGGTACCCTCTCCACTCCATAATAATAAGATCACATATGTAATCCTCATATAGTTATTATTACATGGAGAGGTATTAAAGGATAAAGAAAGTGGGCTCTATTTTTGAGTGTTTCACCATTGTTTTGTAGGTAGGGAATATTCGTCTTTAAAATAGACGTATAATATATATAACAAAGGATTTATTGAGATAGAATATATTATAATATGTAATCAGTACAGAAATATTACATTAGCTATAATTCTAGTAAAAATATAATTAGCAACGCAATATAAAAAAAATGGAACAGTAATACCTTTGAGACCTCAAGTGTAATACAAATTAATTAATCCATAACAAAATTATTCGTGACAAGGGTCAGAAAAAGACACAAAGGCGTTGTGCTCTTACCAAAAACCTTTAACAAACGCGTTTACGATGGCTCGGGTGTTATAATTTTCGACGTGTTGTACGTGAGAGTTCGCAGCTTATTTATTCCGTGAAATCATTTTAGGTAGATTTTGTTATATCTTTTAACAACATTGTCATGAAAATTATCACTTTTTTAGAATGTTACATTAAATTTAATTTTTTTGTACTTTTATTTTACCTATATTTAAGACTCCGTGGAAACTTTAAGCATGTGTTTATGGAAGCATACATATATTTATTTATTTTTATTTACGGATTATAGAATATTAAGTGTTTTATTGTTTCACGTTAAGATAATAGTTCGATTCTTTGACGCCAGAGCCCGTATCAAATACGTACTTGTAACTTTTGTTCGGTCGCACCAATATCTTACAGTATCTGGTTTGTGTAAGACCAAAATATTTCATGGATCTATAGCACCTACGTATTAAGTTGTACAATTGAATAGATTTCCTAGGTATTTTCTTTTTGACGTTAGCAGAGATATCAAAAATTTTTCCCTATTCAATGTACATATCTTCTGAAGGTTATAATTATATTGCAGTACTTATCAGTACTAGGAATATAATTATTGTACAAAAGATATTATTTTATCTCGGAAGATATAAAATAACCGTATTCCCTTCTTTTTTCAAAAGTCCCATATCGCAATCTATAGGGAGTAAGTACTGCGCTGGGTAGTCAATACCACAACCTCAAAACGTATAACTAAGAAGATCCACACTTGCGAGTTTTTGAGCATACTGTAATTTATATTAATTAATCTATACTAATATTATAAAGAGGAAAGATTTGTTTGTTTGTTAGAAATGAATAAGCTCCGAAACTACTGGACCGATTTCAAAAATTCTTTCACCGTTGGCAAGCTACACTATTCCCGAGTGACACAGACTATATTTCATTTTCAAAAAAATTAGGGATGCTTGCTAAAACTTGAATAATCTAACCCAAGATGTATAAAATAAACAAAAAGCTTCCTTCTTTCGCGTGCGCTGCGAAAACTATTAATGATAGAACAAAATGATGTATTACAATTTTTCAGGATACATCACTATCTATAAAAAATGTCGACAGCATGCATCTATCTTTTATAGTTACGTCACAATAAGCGTCCTTTTATTATTATTTTTTTAAATTAAAATACCGCCGCCAGAAAAGGCTCTTTATTCGTACCTAGGTATTGATCCTTATCAAAATGAATAAATCATTATTTAAGACTTCTTCAATACCTTCATCATATCACCTTTTAAATGATTCGATTCGGATATTCCATTTAAAATATATCACGAGTTTAAATAATAGAAAAAACTCCGCTCGGCTAGCTATGCTTTGAAGAGGTACGGGAGGGGAGTCAAGGGAGTTCTTTTATTATATTATTATGCCCGTGCGAAGCCGGGATGGGCTGCTATAAATAATAATAATAATAATATATCATCACGCTATGTCCACTACGGGGCGAGCAGATATTCATTAACCGCCGCCGTGTCCATTTTGCGTTTGTATGTTGTGCCCATTGTGTTTTATTAGATAAAATGATTATTATTCATAGACTATTTCGTTATATTTATTAACATAACGATTAATTTGCTACAACCTAATTACAAGTTGTTAAAGAAAAAGCTTATTAGATAACAAAAACTAATCGTCTAAAACACTTACATTTAAAAGTGGTTTTATAAAAGGAAGCCGCCTTGCTCGTAAACTTTTAATGGAAAAGTTTTAGTTGGGAACAACAATGCTGGAGTGCAATGTTAAATTGCCGTTGTAGATTTTTTATCAGTTAAGGAATTTCTATTTTTCATTGTTGGTCGGTATTTAGAATGAGGCAATATTTTAAAACTGTAGGGAAAGAATGATTTTATTATCAGGTATTAATGTGCCTTATTAAATACAATTTTATACAGAAATACGCCATTTTATATTAATCTTATTTAACTAATTTCACCATGTAATTATAATTTAAGGCAACATATTGAAAATGATTTATCTTTAAGCGTATTATTATGAATTTTAAATGTTTTATCACAGAATACATAATAATATTTCATATACATATGTAGACGGGAAACTCCATTCACAACCAATTTTTCCTTTCTCGTCTTGGCCCGTACTCGAGTTAATTATTACCAGTTTTTTTTTTGTTTTTACGTATTATATTATATTATTTAATAATGTTTTTTTTTTTATTATAAGCTTTATCATATTACAGAATAATATTTCATGTCAACTGACAACTTCTATTTTAAAGTGTTTACATCCCTCAGTTAACGTTTAAAATCGGATGTGTTACCATAGAAACCAATAAACAATGGAAAAAGAATATTTAATTGTCTTTTCATGCTACAAATTAAATATAAAAGTGCAAAATACAGTACACCAGTGCTTAGACCGTCATAGTGATCCGCTTCGGCCTGTCAAGTGTCGGGATCAGTTTTTACAACTCCAGTTGTTCCTAAGCGTTGAGCACTTCCGGGAACATTTCGTAAATTCCCGGGAATATTCCCAAGCAAGTTTTGGGCACTTTGGGAAAATTCCCGGGTATTTTCATCACTAGTCGAGACCTGCAGTCGTGGTGTATGAAAGCCGGCATGACGACAGGGATTATCAATGGATTCTCGTCCCTTGGTAGTCTTTGTAAAATCTTGGAAATCATTTAGCCATGCAACGATTTTCGTTTGCATCCACAGCATTGTATAACTGTGTTGTGATTTGGATTTTTATGTAGAGCAATACATGGCTATAGATTTAGGCTGAGATTTACAGACTTGAAGTTTGCTTAGATTTTACTAAAACATCACAATTTAGTCAATTAACGTCAAAGGATATGGCAAGTCACCGATTTCGTCAAGATGGACTAGGCTCTGCGAATACTATGGCTATATTCAAATTCTTATTATATAGGTTTTTGTCAAAACTAATTTATTTCTTGAGAACTTTGCTAGGCAAAGTTGAATAAGCGTCAATAAATCTAAGCCTAAATATCACAAATGAATTTTTTGTTAATAAATACTGCCATAGCTAACGCTGCCATTCACACAATGACATAATTTGTTTATGGACACGAAGTTTCAAAATGTTATGCTTGTGTGAATTTTGATCTCTACAATTCATACATATTCGTCGAAGTGTGCTCCCCTGTGGTGCTATTTAAATGCTCCAGCGTCGTTTATTGCTACGAACAAAAATGTAGTCTTCTTGCCACCCAGACGTCCCTTCAGTTCTTAATTGTCTCATAAAACAAAGGGAATGAACCCGTTCTACGTCCCTAGCACTCTCATTTCGTAACCAGTTGAAACGCTCAAACATTTCAGGTATTATTCCTTGAATAAGAAAGAAGTGCCGTCATGGAAATCACCTGTACCCATATATATTTGTGGATAATTTTGAAGTCGAAATAATTTATTAACAGCCTCAATAAGATATCCGTGATAATACAATACAATTAGTTAATCTTATAGCGTATCTATTAATTATTTTTAAATCATAATGTATGGATAGTGTATGCCGTCTGTTTAGATTACTTATTATTTTGAATGGATTTCACAATGGATTAAATAATACTTTTTCGACGCAATATTTTTAAAACTTTAATTGTATAGAACTTATGTTTTGATGTATGCCGACATAATATTAGAGGTTTTTTCCAATTTGCAATGTCCAATGTAACTAATATATGTTTGCTACTAATGTGCTATTAAATACCGACTATATTACGAGTATAATTAACTTAGCAGTGCAGAGTGTCAAACAAAATACAAAAGGGTAATTTTAAGTTACAATGGATTTAGGCCAGGTTTGTTATTATTAGTAATAATAGTTAAAAATATATATACACAAGAACAATAAAACTTAGAATGTAACTTTTTCTGTTCCACGCAACAACTTATAAAATAATTAATCATATTATGGCCAATTACATATATTTTCCTAGTTCCAAAGTAGGCTTGTGCTTGTCTTATGGACACTAGACAAAGATATTCATACTTCCAGGTAGTAAACTTGAGGGAGTCTGCTGCCCTGATGAGAGGGAGGTTTTGCAGGGGTGGGCTCCTTACTCCCAGCCCTCCGGGTAAGGTAGCCTCGGCAAGGGTTTTCGCTCCCAAGGCGTGTGGATTAATTAGATTTCCCAGGCTCGGGTGGATCGAATAGAGTGATAGTTTTAGTCAGTAGGGAGCTGACACACCGTGGTCGCTGCCCCTGGTGATCCTATGCAGGATTTTCCTTCGGAATAGCAAAAAAAAAGATATACATACTTAAATACATATTGTGTTTTATACATTTCCGTGATTGACGACAGACTAATAATATATTCATCATAGAAAAGTTTGGCGCTACCAGACTTGAACCCTGGACCCTCAGCGTCACAGGTAAGGTACCATTCCGCTTTTAGACCGTTAACCACTTATGGTATTGTTTTAAATATTAGTACAAAAAGCTACAATAATTATGAGTTAAGAGATGTAGGTTTAACTGACAATCATAAAAGTCAGGCCTAAGTTTATGATAATATGTTTCATTTATTAGTTACATAGTTAATTATTTAAATCAATTAAAAAACAATAATAATAAAAAGAAACGTACTAAAGATAACATTATTACACATTAGGATATTTATAATTACTTAGACTCGACCCAAACGATCGGAACTTGAAGCGGGTTAAACTTGACAGCATACATATATACATATCAGACTTGTAAGTACTTATAATTGTATTCATACTTAAAGGGGTCATCTCTCGAAGCTCTCATAAACAAGCTCAAGTGGTTGTTGAGCTAAATTCGAATAACAGCATCGTCTATAATAATATGATAGATAGTAATATCAAAGCAGAAAATATCAATGCTAGCATATACCATATATAGCAAATAACATAGTATTAAAATACAAAATAAATGTAATGTGTAAAGTTATAATATCAAAATAACACACTTGACAAGGTGACTTGAAAAGGTGGCCTTAGAATAGCGATTTCAGATTTATAGAAATTGGTCTAGTTATAACACGAGAAAGGATCTCCACGTGTATTTTCATTAAAGGCATAATTACAAGCAGAGTCAAAATATAAAGAAAACATCGAAATATTTATAAGTAATTTTAAAAAAAGTCTAAGAAAATGTTTGCTTATAGAATTCGAGGAATTTGACAACGAATGAACCGATTTAACATTTTGAATTTATCGTGGAAATATTTTTTGTTGCTTGATTGAAATTTCGTTTCAGCGACGCCGCAGTCAACAATAAATTAAATTTGTTAATGTATTCACGGTGATTTTTCCTGGAACTTTTGAATTTGGGGTACCCTTATTGAGCTGGAAATTTGATTAACATGTAAATCTGTAGGTGCGTAGTTATTATAACAAAGCTTAGTATATTTACATTGTTAATTGTATAGGAAAAACAAAACAATCTCCTGCTTATTCCAAAACGTAGGAGTTAAATAATTAGACTGGAAATATTATATTTTATTTTAAAAATTAATGTAATTTAAAATTATTACGTTCAAATAGCCTGAAAATACGAAAAGTTCGTCACAGATACCTTTATTGTACGAAAAAATTAGAATTAACAATAATAACTACAAAAATAAGCATTAATAATCGAGCTACCGTTTACAAGGCGCGCGGTTGATCGAGAAACTGTCACAAGAATTCCCTGTCCTACCGTTCACCGCAGACGGTGCGGTAGAGATCCGTACAAACATTACGGCGTCCGCAAGAGTAGGCCGGCAGAGTGTACGCTACAAAATGCTTTTTCGGATTAATACGTGTAATTTTAACTGAAAGAATAAAAACACATTTTAAACTTTTGCATTTTGTACTCATTATAAATATTTTAACAAATCTTATGCCAGAATTAACTGACTTGAAATTATCGCTCGACGTTTCGATCTGATTAAACAGGACATGGTCACAAGTAGATTCACGCGCCGCGGAGTTTTCTTCTGAGACGGGAAATTATTTCCTCTACATTAATTTGTTCTTGATGATTTGATATAGCAAGTTGTTTCACGTATAAGACCCGTAATAATACAATATTTATAATGAAGGAATAATTATATTTTCTGAATTCACTAAATGTAATTCAATAAAAATAAAATGTACTCAAAATAGCTCGTTATTCACAAGGAAACGTTTCAGCACGACATGTTATTTTATGTGACACTTTAGCCAAATGTGAGGTCACTGGGTTATCACGATAAACGACATTTACGAGTTTGAAATCGCTCAGATATCTGCTACTTCGGGGAATGCTACGAGGTAAATATCGTTTCAAAGATATCCCTCTTTGGAGCTTTTATGGCAATGAACCTAGATATTGCATCCAGGGAATATTAGTGCCTACTACTTGATCCGGCAACGGCCATCTTCTACCATCTTTTTCCAATATCCGTTAATATTAGACGGCTTCTAACAAATTAGATCTTTGAAAATCCTTGTCTATTATATTTGCGCAACGTCCTTTACCTTTTTTCAAGTTTTTATTATAACCAAGTATACCAGATTAATTTAAACATTCATACCTGTTAAAGTAAATCCTCACAATACTAATTTTTCGATAAAATTATTTCGATTTTTTTATATCAGAATATTTTAAGTATAAAATGTGAAGGTGCCAATTAAAAAATAAATATTTATAATAAACTAAATAAAATAATAATGTGCCTCTGCTCACATCGATAGGGATGTAGTGTGATGATGTATTATTATTATTATAATAAAAAAGAGATAGAAATCACATTGTTATCGAAGTGTCATGAGATTGTTGTGCAGGCCCGCATGATCACTGCGACTATCGATAGGTTTTTATTTGCTGTGGATTGTTGTAGTCACTTTTTGGACTACACCACGCATAGCATCAAACGTGGTGTGGTCCTATGCTCAGTGCGGATAAAAAAACGATGTTAGTTATGGCCAGAGTTTTTGGTACGTCAGTGGCTCTATCACGGTTATTATAGTGGCAATCTTTTCCTCACATTATCATATTTCTGTGGTGGTAGGGCGATTGCCCGAACTGGGTCAGGACACAACACAGAAGTGTAAAGACCGTCATAGTGACTCACTTTGGCCGATCGCTTTCGGGATCAGCTTGTGTATATCCAGTAACTCATATACCTGGAGACCTTCAGTCGTGGTATACAGGTATGTGGGCTGACATGACGATGGAGACTATCAACGGATTTTCGTCCTTTGATAGTCGCTTTTGTTGTTGGACTACACTGTACTTACCATCAGGTGCATTGTAATCACTTTGTCTAGCTAGTGTAAAAAAAATTCGTACGCTGGACGAGAGTTGAAAACGACATAAGTGAGGGCTATAGTATAAACATTATAAATGTCTCGTTCAATAAAAAAAAATCGCTTTGCAATTTCTGACTGGAAAGCTATCTACAAATATTCAATAAACTCTATGACGGTATATTTTACACATACATATTATAAGAAAAAAATATATCTACTATAGCATGTAGACGTAACCCGATACGCAGTTGTCGCCCTAAGGGTCGTTAGGGTGTTACGAGACGTGCGGGGTAAGAGGATGCGCGCGCGCACGGGACGCTTAGAAGGCAGTCGACTACCGAGACCCAAGGCGGGAGTACGTGCGTGTACGTCGCAGTTCGGTGTGCCTTAAAGTGCAAATAAACTGTAAAACGCCAAATTCGTGTCTTCCTAAAACCACACCCACGACCACCGGTCATACTACTAATATAAAATATTTTGAAATCAAAGGGCAGAAATTGATAATATCAAATAATTTATTGGATATAATTGGACTGGGCTGGTTATGTTAAAAGGAATGAAAGCGAAAAACTAATATCTACGCTGAATAGAAGTCTAATTGAGAATCTTGTACAAAAAGTGTATGAAATATGAAAGAATCTTATTTCACTTGACCTAAGGCGGTTTTCAAAGGATTCACAATTTAAGAGTGAGCTATAGCGAATATATTGTAAATATTAATTTAATTGAGTTAGGTATTTCTGTCAGGTACTGTGTTTTGGTCTTCTTTACATTTTGTAACACAACATATAATCAAAAAAGGTTAATTCAGTTCTACCCTTTTCTCTTTTGTGCATACCTTCATGAAGATGACAGGTACGGTCACAAATAAATTGTCAATGTAGTATGTCTTCTGAGAAAATTATTCAAAAATATAGTATTTACCGAATATACTATTTGCAATGATTTCCCTAAGAAGACTGTTTTGGAATGTATGTATTTGAAGGCAATTAATGCTTAATGCTTCACTGTTTCGTACATTATGCCCATCTATAGTACGTTAAGCCTACGATTAATAATAAGCATAGACATATATATTTATGTAGATATGTATGTACATACATGGGTTCCTTTGATTATTATGTACTCATAGAGAGGACACTCCTAAAAACCGTGGGGACATCCCATCAGATGGGCCGTTAGCCTGTTTGTCACATTCAAACCTAACAAAATAATAATACACAATTTTTTTTACATATTACAAATACCAAGTATACATAAGAAATATAAAGCTGACCAAAAATAGTTTTTATATAACCAAGATGTACAATTCGAAGATCTGACCTTTAAATAACTTCTATAAGGGTAATAAAGGATATTTTCCAGGTTGTCTACACTCGTAGAATATCGAATACAATGATACTTTACAGCGAAGAGTTGAATGTCCACAGGGACAGCGACGATAATAATGCGACGACTCCATTTGAGTTCACCGAAGCCAATATGACGGTAAGTCATTGAGATGTTTTGCGCAAGCTTAGGAATATATCATATTTTAGTTACTGCTATTTTTTTGTGGAATTCCGGTGTTTGGTATTTGCCATGCGTTCAAGGCTCTTAGATGATTTATCAAACATTCATCAGATATACGAAATACTAAAACAATTTAGAAAATCTTAACAAGGCCAAATACAATCTGACTAGTGTAAAGTAAATAAGAAGTAGATTTTAGACTACTGATAAAACTATATCAGCTTTTCTATGTATTTTTGATAGAATCTAATATAATAGAGCGTGATATAACTTTCAGAGAATAGCTTCGTTGATACAAAACTATCCAGAAGGCGCTCAGCGTTCTGCGGTGGGGGCTTGCTTGGACATAGTTCAGCGTCAAATGGGATGGATACCGATATCGGCTATGCACAAAGTAGCTGACATTCTATCAATGCCGAGAGTGAGAGTTTATGAGTGGGCTACGTTTTATTCTATGAATAAAAGGTATTAATTACATTGTTTATAGAATTGCAGATTATAACTATTAAAATTGAAACAATAAGAAATTAAATCGCAATGACTCGCGCAATGAGGGTTCCGTACAAGTAAACTATGAAAGCAGTGAAATTATTATACTGGATTGAGAAGCAAATGTAACTTTGGCGTTGGGAAATTTTGAAACCCAATTTTCTGGTTTTTCCTGTACTTGTGATATAAAAAATTGCTTCTTGCCAAATTTTATCATTCTAGGTCAACTAAAAGTATTCTATAAGAACTACACATTTTCGGAGAATTTAAAAGATTTTCAATAATTATCAGAAATAAAAGAACGAGGACTGAGAGAAAAACGAGTAACTGAATTTAAGTGTCTGGATGTCTTATTTTCAGGAATTTTCGAGGCAAGTTTCATGTTAAAGTGTGTGTAACAACGCCCTGCATGTTGAGAGGATCCGACACTATTCTCACAGCGGTGGAGCAGGCCACTTGTTGTTGTGTAGGCAGCGTCTCCGCCGATGGCCTGTTTGGAGTGGACACTGTCCAGTGTCAGGGCGCTTGTGTTAACGCGCCAGTGCTCGTTGTAGATGACGATTACTATGTAAGTCAACCACTTCAGTGTAGAGATACATATGAATAATATTATTATCAAATTCAAAGATAAAGCAACGGTGAAAAGCTTTATACGCAAGCGAAGAGTGAATACTCATTTTTTAAATTACTATTTTTCCTTTTATTGAGTACCTGATCTAAATAATGAAAATATTTCAAACTTTCAATTAATAACACAACATTTTCTACTTTAATTCCTTAAGAATAAGAAGAAACAAAGTATTAAAAATGACTTACTTTTTATTATAACACGTTTATTCTTAACGTTAACGTTGAATCAGCGTTTTTTACCGATTCTAAATATATATAGATATATATTACTATATCACCGAAAAAGTCGCTTAAACCAAATAGCCTTTCACCCCTCGTTATAATTATTGAAAAACGTATCATATAATATTGTCTTTACTTTCGAAATCCTGAAAATATTGCAATAATTGTTGTATCAATTTTATTTTTCTTGAATTGGCAAATACTAGTAAATTAGTATTTTTTTACAGGAGGATGTAACAGTTTGTGATGTCTATAATATAATACAATTTTTGAGATGTGGCGGTATACCACCGCCAGGTCCACAGTAAGTATTTTCAATTGCTATTATTTGATGCGAAGTATTGGGAAAATATTGTTTACCACCTGGATATGCCGAATTGTAAATTTGTCATGTAGTTAGAAAAGGCGACATGAATGACCTTCGCTACTTTGTGAAGGACAATTTAATAAATATTCAAATGGAAATATACCTTATCAAAATAAGTTTTATTGTAATAAAGAAAACCCTTTATTTATGGAGATAATATTTATTTGAATAAAGTAAACAGTTTAGTCTTTCAATAATAATACGTAAGAGGTATAATAACATGTATTTTTGACCTGTTTTGGGGGTTGTGTTGTTATTTTTTCTTATCTGTATGCAAAAAAAATGCGGTATTGTTTTTTTGTTTTCGATACCTCGATACTCGCCCACACCATACCGGATGATAAGCATAGTGCAGACTAAAAAAGCAGCTACCACTATCCAGAGCAAAGTAAAAGCTATCGATAGTGAATGTTCCGATATAGCTAACCATGACAATATTCATATATGTCTTCATTCTTTAATAAGTAATATATAACAATGTAAATTGGATGGTATTTGGAAATTGGTGCCGCTCGAGGAAAATCCTTCGGGGTTGCCCTACTGACTAAAAACTCCCGGGGTATCCCTCAAGTCACTCTACCTGGGCCTGGGAATCCTTATTCTTCCAGGCGTCCGGGGAGCGAACAGTCCATTAAGACACCTCCTCTGGGAAAGATGGGTGTAAAGAACCCACGTTTCCTGACCTCTATCAGGCGGCGCACCAGACACTGTGTGCTGTCTCCGTCTCATCGAATGCTGTTAAACGTGCAGAAGTAAGAAGGCGCCCAAGTCTCAACGAACACATCCCTCTATATAAGTGTGTATTATTTATAGGAATGGTAGATTTGCTGCAGAACCGATATGTGGCCAGACAAGTCTTTGTGCGCAACCTCCACCGCCAGGATGGGGCGTTCAGAAAGAGTTAAGTGAGGCCGGATTACCCCCTTGTGGTCCCTTGACACCTGCAACAAGCAGTCCATCAAAAACGCCAGGTCCTTGCCCACCACCAACCAAGAAAAGCAAATGAAAATGTTGTGTTATGTTTAATTAAAAGTATTACGACAATATTTGCTGCAATTATTTCAATAAAAGTCGTAAGTACGGTACCGTAAACGTTGCATGGTCAGAACAATTACTCAAGCAAAAATAATATTGACTTTGTAAAATATAGTATAAATACTAAAATAATTATAATGCTTATAATATTCAGCAATGAATATATTTATAATGTACTTAATCAGGGTGGTGGGTGGTGACCTGTCACTGCCAGCGCTCGCTTGCGCGATGGTCGGCAGTGACAGAGCATGGCAGGCGGTCGTTACATATTGTGAGAATGTTATGGAGGCGAAAGAGGCGGCGGAGAGGGTCAGGGAGGCAATAGCCGGCCCCGACAACCCGATCCGTCGCCCACGTAGAATAGGACGAAGGAGGAGGGCCTTTGCCGCAGGCCTTCCTCCGTAACTGGAAAGACGCCTGGGCGGCGCGCCTGAGGGAGCGTGTCGCCCAACTTACCCAGGAGAGAGCGGTGTGTGACGTGTTCCCGCACACCGCTCCAAGACTACTTATGAGGAGAGCGATGGGTGGCCCTTTACTTAGCCCCTCGTAAACACAGAGGTGAGGCCTACCGAATAGGCCAGACGTCGTCGCGGGCCGGAGAAGTAGACGCTGCTGTACCTCCGGTCCCGGCTAGACGGAGAGAAGGAACACCCCGGGGGTTTTAGTCGGTGCAAGTCCGACACACCGGGGGGCGACCCTCATCGCCCTCTGAGGTCCGTCAGGGATTTCCCCCGGGTTATAAAAAAAAAAAAATGTACTTAATAGATTTTTTACGGAATGGTAATAATTTTTCATCCTGTTTTCTGCGTGTGATTGAGCTCCAGGATTTGTCTGTAAATCATATAATAAGTTCTATACTAAAGAAAATCCTTTCCCACTTTCAGTGTTTCAGTCTTTTTGACTATGTACAGTGGCTTAGTTCTGTAGTTCGATTTTGTTAAAATAATTAGATTTAGAAGCAACATCTAATTTATACGACATAATTAAGAAAATTGTCTATATTCCAGGGATATTTCCTTTCTATATTTGTTTTGCCATCTTCTTGTATTTTTGAAATCTCAATACAATTTTCTTCATGGACTCAATGAAATCTGAGAGAAACGTGACTTCTCTATCGCTCGTTTTAATAGAATAGCCATCTTTCGGAATTGTTCCCTCGATGCAAATATTCAACTTCTTTCTTGCCGAGAATTCGCTTAATTAAGATGCTACGTGGCTTGGTTTCCCATTTCCACTGGTATAAAGCGTTGTTAATTTTTTTTATTACTTTTGTGAAAATACCAGTACAAGGACATGCTAGTTATGATTTTGTTTTCTATTTAAAATATCTGAGTATAATTTTATATATTAAAAAAAGAAAATTCCATACAATACTTAGTTAAATCTTTTTTCTATTGAAGAGCTTTTCGATACAATTATATTATAAAATCTGAACCCAATTACATTTGAATTCATTCGAGTTCATTTAATTTAATATTAAAATGGAGCGACTTTTAGATGAGAAAAATGTTAGAGATAATGAGAAAATAAGACGTCAAAATAAAACTAAAAACAAGTAAATAAACAGGATAAAATAAAATATATTATGACCGTTTTAATATCTCATCACAAAATCGACAATTTCAAATTCAAATTTTATGTTCGAAGCACCCACGACTTGGTAGACGATGAACGAATGTGTAATTAGTTTAGGAAGATGTTGAAATAAATTACTGCGCGAACAATGTCAGTATGAAAACAGTAATGAGAGCCTAATATTCGTTTGTTTTAGTAATTTGTTCTTAACTTTTCCTCATTTCAAACCAACACAGGAATTACATGTTTTTGCACAAAAGAAAGTAATAGAATATTTATTAATAGAAATCGCTCTAGCTCTTTGTTACACTTTTGTACAATTTTGACAAAAGTTGCTTTAGTTATTTTGTGACTTTATAACAAAAATAATGGTCCAATCTAGTACGTACACATTTGTCTCTGCTGGCAACTTAAAGAGAATTAACGCTTCAATATTGATTAGTTTCCAGAATTTTTTGTAAACTCTATTTTTCCTATAAATAATGGATATTTTTACTGCGCTGTAGACAATATATTTGAAAGTCACTTCACCGAATCAGGAGTAAAAATACCAATAACTAGTTTTAGCACTGGTTACGTTAGTAAAACGTACAAAATTACAGTTAAGTAATTTGATATTTACCCTTAATTATCATGTTATAGCCATAAGTTGTTTGCAAACTAGAGGTATAGATCAAGTGAGGTCAAGAGAGGTATATCTTCAAGGGCGCTAGCGAGTAACCCAATCGATTCCTCCGATGTTGGCCGATCACGTAATTAAACACTTGCCTGCAATCGCGGCCGATATTATCTACGTCCGCAAACTTTAATTACACATGAAAACTATGTTTAGCTAAACAAAGAGAAATCTTCATACATATCGATAAATTTGGAGCATACGAAGGGATAGTTTCAAACCTTTCAGTTGTTTGCGGTAACAAAGTTTTACCATTGTATATAATTTAAGAGTAAAAGATCTTCATTAAATGTATTGTATGTATTGTTTTGTTTGTATGTATTGTATTTAGGTTACTGAATAGTCTAGTTTTGAATATTTCATTATAGTAAGCCTGAATATTCCACAGATTTAAGTACCTACATTATTCTCATTCATACATAAATCGTGACTTTTTATTTTGCTTAAAATCTTGATTATATCTGTCATTAATAATTATTAATAATATATGGCATAAGTACATAGATAAGAATTAAATCTTTTGCCTGAACATACTTATTTCTATGGTATTACAATCTTTTATATTCTGTAGTACAATTTCAGGCATACAGTGACGTTGGTATTTATATAACTTTATATTTCTAGGAGTGCATGCAACTTACGAAATAATACTGTCTCGTTAAAATTAAATTGAAGCATTGTTAGAAAATATTTTTTACCTATTATATTTTACAGATGTTAGTAGACACGTTATTTTAAAATATAACAAAATAAATAACATATTTCGTGTACATTACAAAGATTATGTTTGACAAACCATTTTATTATCCCATTATGTCGCAATGTAAAAAAATGATACCACACGAGCCCAGGCCAGTAACCAGACAACAGTCGTAATCGTAAAAAGTAAAAATGGAAAACAAAAATGCAGCAATATTTCCCTCAAATTGCGAATCCACCGCGCGTGATGTTAAGCGATTCTCTTTTTCGGTGTACATTAAATTTTATATACATAGACGAAACAGATTGTAATAGCTACCATATAAAAAAGTGTATTTATCTGTTATGCATACTCTGAAATTTGATGTAGACGGTATTTAATGTTTCGATCAATATATTCCCTTCAACTCCTATCTGGGAATAGAATTATATTTTATCGTTTCCTTTTAATGCCAAGAGAATATCAAGTCTTAAGATTAGCAGTATTTAGAATAGTAAAGACAAAATAATATATTGAGCACTGATAGTATCTCAAAGTTCACAAATCATAAATTTTATTTACTGTTTTTATAACTGAATCAGTATTCAGTAGTAAGTAGGTACCTTAAATTTTAACAGTTTTTATATTTACATTGCCATAAACTGAGTACATTGAAAGGAATATATTTCAAAATTGATAAATTTATATAGACCTTACTATCATAAGATAGAAAATCAAAAGATCACCATCATATAAATATACTTGAGGCATATCGATACTGTTCAATTCTTTAAAAAGAATAAAATGAGTTCTCATCATTATAAAGCAAAACTTTACCGACAATATTGGTTGTAATTTTTTCTTGTTTTTCTTTTTTTTATTTAGAAGCTGTTAGTTAAAATTTGCAAAAGGTTAAATAGTGGTTTCATTGGTATCATTTGAATACTGAATCCAAACAATGTATAAGATCTCAGAATTTAATTTATATGGATGTTTCCTTCGTTACTTTCCTACATTCTCTAGACACGGCGACATTGCGATTAGTCGCAAGTATTCCCTGTGCCTTCCTATCGCTGTGTAGTAACAAACAGCGGTTTCTCGTTAACGCTAAAGTGGTTAGGAGGCGGCATCTCCCGCCAATTGGACCCACCGTCTTATTCCGTTCGCCGACTGCTCGCAATTTATGCCGCCAACCTTGTTTATAGCCTAGTATTAAAAAACTTACTAGATATTTTATAGATTGTTACTTGGAATCCATTCGGTTGATGAAATCAAAGTTTTTTTCAAACACGCAGCTTGCATGGGAACGACAAAGAAGTTGAATTTGTTCCATGAGTGTATTTTTTTCACGTGACTAAAGTTTGGGGAGTCTTCAAAAGAAGTTACGAATATAATATGCATTTGTCCCGCAAACATGTTTCTTTATCGACATCATTCACTAGCGTTTGTTAGTAAATCATAGAAAAGTCTTTCAATTGCTCTATTTCCTATACTTTGAAATATTATTATGCATTCTGTTCTTTTACTGATACCTTTATGACTTTCGGTAATTTTGTTACCTTTTCAGCAGACTACAAAACAAGACCCGACACTGATATTATTAAGTTGGTAAGACGCATGAGCGTCGAATAAGGGGAACTAAGTCGTAAAAAGGATATATCCATTATTTACATAAACGCCATAAACCTAACAAAAGAAAATTTATACCGTAAAGTTTTGGGGTAATATCCGTTTTCTGTGACACGTTTTTTCGAGGGCCGTTGTTCATCGTTAATCTTGGAAACAAAAACAGCAAGTTTGGTCGCGGCGCGTCTGTTCTACCCATAATTTACGCGGAACAAGTGCGCGCGACATGAGGCTGCGGTGGGTACGGCGATAAAAATTACCTTTCAAATACTAACTCATTCGATCCTTCCGAATTGCTTAATCCAATTCTGAAAATTTGTTTTAAGCTTCGTAACTACTACGTTTTCTACTATAGACTAATCAACATTTAGCAAGATTTTAACTATAAATAGGACTATATTCAGTAGGCTATGATTAAAATAAATATATTAATACATTGTTAAATTCGTGTCTGTAAAATGCGCAAATATTATGCTCATAGATTTAGAGTACCATATTATATTTATATTATTGACGAATTTTATTGAATCGAACTGTACAGTAATCGATTACACGTTACGCATTCATAGCACCAGCTCAAAGCTATACGTTTAATCTTCAGCAAAGATCGGGCCCACATCAAAAGCTCCCCAATATTGCGGCGGTAGTCAATACCCGCAACGGCCAGCGTTGTATGTAATTATGAACTTTACCGCATATTTGGCCGCGACGGTCAACCGGCCAGACGAGCCTCACTTTTGACCATACTAGCCAGGATTTTGTATTAATTAATCGCTGTGGTAGTGTATTTAGTCCGATTTGCTATAATCGCCCTCGTCGTTGCGGTGGTTAAAACTCTAATGCGCCACTATTCCACGATAATAACTAAGGATTTTTAGTAATTCTATTTAGTGTGTAAGTGTTTGCGTAAATAAACACAGCACTTAAAAACTTGGGGCTGAGGCTGTACTGGTAAGGCAACGGCAACGCGAAAAAACATACCTCTATACAACAATGGGAATGAGCCTGCGAAATGCGATTATATTATTTAATAATTGGCTATCGAAAGTCGTCAATGATCGCTTTCAGTGTGTACAGTCAGCCTAACTTTTATATATTAGATAACATTGCGTAATGCAATCAAATATTTTTTGGCTAATCGCTTCGTTACTGCGACTATCGCAGGAGTTGCAGGAGTTTGCTTTCCCATAGTCGCCGTCGCGTCAGCAAAGCTTTGTAGGTGCACCCGTCGCCTGTCTTTAAAAACATGTATACTTTTCAATATTACTGACTGCTTATTAAGAAGATCTAACTAAATTTACGGTTTGAGTGTACATATAATGTAGATTTATATTGCTTAAGACACTAAGAGTGCGTGTGATTGTATTTAGTAGTTACTCATCTAAATAGGTTTTTTGTTGTTTATTCTTGAATTAATTCTATTCGTAAATTAAATTAAATAATAAAATAATTAAAAAATGAGAATAAGCTAATAAATAAATAAATTAAGCTTTGATATAGTGAATTTTTGTATTGTTATCTAGATTTGACTAAATCTAATTACAAAGTTTCATATTTGCTATAAGTTAGTAATTCTCAGTTTCATAGTATTACCCAAAAACCAAATTTTACGAAGTTACATAGGTAAAGCTGTACGTGGTTGCGCACTTCTTATGCTACCCTTGTAATTGTGTTTACTTTGCTCAGTGAAATAAACAATGTTGTAGCACTTATGAGATCCAATCTTCCTACAGGTAACTGTGGAAGGAATTAGGTGGTAATCTAATGTTTATCCGGATAATGTACCTTATTTGTTTTTAGATCTGGATAAAAGTGTTGTTGTCTTTTTATACTAATAGACACTATTACAGTGAAATTAGTAGTTCGTGTTTATATTATTGTATACGGCTGAATACTCTCTTATTAAAAAAAAAAAAAGTTTATATTCTTATGTCATCTGATCATCAGGCCGGTTGTACATTTCCTTGAGATTCCTAATACAAGGTGTCTCAAAAGTAAGTTCACATTTGCTTATCTTATTACGCGAAAGCAACTATTCTGAGGGGCGCGGGGGGTATGTCAGTCGGTAGTCTGGCTCTTGGGAATTTAGTCGCTATGGAGCGTTTCTCTGGTGCGGACCGTGCGTTGTGCGTACGTGAGTTTTACAAAAACGGTAATTCGGCGACTGTAGCGCGTAGAAAATTCTGCAGTATTCGACATATTCGTCACTTAAATGATGCGCCTAGCACTTGACTCATTGCAAAATGGGTTGAGAAGTTTGACGAGACTGGGTCAACTCTGGAGAAACCAAAATCTGGGCGGCCAAGAACATCAAGAACAGCCGAAAATGTGGACAGTGTTACTCAGTCTATTCGAGATGATCCAAACCTCTCGATTCGGAAGCGTGCTGTTGCTTTAAATGTGCACAGATCTTCATTATGCCGCATTTTACACAAAGATTTAAAGCTGCACCCGTACAAAATTCAGTTAGTGCAAGAACTGAAGCCTCAAGATGCTGGTCAGAGGCTTGCCTTTATAAATCAGATGATTGAGCGCTTTCCAACGTTCACCAACATCTTGTTTTCCGATGAAGCCCATTTTCACCTGAATGGGCATGTAAACAAGCAAAATTGTCGTTACTGGAGTGCAACCAACCCAAAACAAAAACATCAGAAACCGCTACATTCACCCAAAGTCACCGTATGGGCAGCGATGTCGGCGCGAGGAATTATCGGCCCTAACTTTTTTGAAGATGGAAGGGGACGCACACTCACAGTGAATTCAGAGCGTTATGTCGAGTTGTTAGACGAATTTTTCGTACCCCAACTGCAAAACTTTCCTGGTTACAACCAAAGAACATGGTTCCAGCAGGATGGAGCAACTTCACACACGTCCAACAGATCTCTGCCACGAGTTCGAGAAATTTTTCCGTACAAATTAATCTCCAGGCGAGGTGACATAAATTGGCCTCCACGGAGTCCCGATTTAACGCCTATGGATTTTTTCCTGTGGGGTTATGTCAAATCAAAAGTTTACGCTAATAAACCGACTTCCCTGGCACAATTAAAAGAAAATATCCGTCATGAAATGGCAGCCATCACGGAGACTACCTGCCGAGCTGTCATAGGCAATTTTAGTGCCCGACTAAATGAATGCCGAGAGCGCAACGGTTTACATTTGGACGATGTTATTTTTAAAAAATAAATTCCCAAACAGTGTACTTCAATATAAAATAAACATTTTTTCAATAAAGCTAAGACTTTTCTTTTAAAAAAAGATTTAAATGTGAACTTTCTTTTGAGACACCTTGTATTGGACACTTGTTCCCTATGTTTAGAGACGAGGTTTTGTTATATGGCATAAATTCAGTTGCACTGCCGAATTTAGCTTTAATAATAGGAAAAACTTGTGGACAATCATCCACATTGACCGAGTCCCAAAGTAAGGGATATTCATATTATGGGCTTTAAATAAATATATATTTATTTATATATAACTTACTTAAATACACATATACATGCATCCATACTTCGCAATAAACTATAATATTCGTCATAGAAAATATTACCGCAATAGGAACTTGAACCCAGATTCTTTAGCTCACTGGTTGGGCTATTGCATTTCCACTATCATGCCGTAAGTTGCGCACCAACGATATTAATTTTGTAAAAGTTACTGAACCTTCATGTTACTGTATCCTTTGTTAAATTAGATAAACCGACGGATTGGATGAAACCTACTAAACTATAATAAATAGATAACACAATGGATAAAAACCTTTTGTTCGTTTACGTGTTGAAAATTGGTGTTAACCGTATTACCAATAATACTAACTAGTAAACATTATTAAATATTAAAATCCTACCATAATTAGCCATGATTACATATTGTTATGATGCTCTGAAAACGTTATCTTTGACAAGTAAGCAATACATATCAATTTGATGTGAAATTATGTATACATTATTTTAAAGATACCATACAGTCTTTGACACAGAAATCGATACGGAACATCTACGTCTTACACGTATTGTTCATATTTAATGAGACAGAAGGGTTTACTATCTCAGAAAGCGTTGGATAAACGACGCTCAGATGCTATTGTTTAGTCTTGCTCTAGAAGAGCTTACCGCTCAAATTACTAATTAACGTTGAATTAAGGTAAGTCTATCCGTTGACTTTGAATGGTGGGTTATAGTGGGAACCTTAAATATAAATGACTGCGTACACTTATACTACTTCTACCAAATACTCGATCATCTTAATTATTTAAGATAGATTATCTTAATTACTCGATTATCGATATGGATTTTGGTAAACCCATCTAAACAGTGGCGGACAAGCGTCAAGAACCCTAAAATAAATAAGTTCGGTTTTACTAAACCACTATAATTATTTTAATAGTTAATACAATTAATAATATGGTGAATGTAATGGTTTTTTTAACTTCACATTCTTGGCATGAGTATTGACAATACACAGTAGAAGTGATCTTTTAGTAAACTTTTTTTATTTTTTAGAATTATAGCACTGTATAGTCACAATACATAATACAATAGAGAGTGCACAATACTTTAATAGTCGTAAAAATAGTTGTATTAATAATAACATATTATTATGCTGACCATCCCTTTCGGAGTGATCAGAGATACCTTATTGCTTAACGTAACCAGTACCGCAGCTGACCGCAGTTCATAGAGCTTACACATGTCAAATCTATTAGGTGCGATGCGGGTTTCCTCATGGTGTTTTCCTTCCCTCGTGAGCATGTGATGCCTAAATCCATACTTAATCTGGAATAACCAAATTTACGTGCCGGGATTTGGAGTTACGCCCATTCACGTTTCCGTGCATGGTTATTGGTCTGTTATCTACCAGGCAACACACCAAAATTAATAACAAATGAACAATTGTCATGATACAACAAATTCATACCATACATATAATATGAAAAATTATTAACATATTTCTTAAATATTGAAAATTGTAATATATTTTCAAGTTAAGTACATAATCGGTATTTAAAAATATCACTGTGTCGTTTAATTTACACTTTCAAAGAACATTAAGCCTCTATTCATTATTAAGCAACTAAGTTAAAGTGTAAGTACCTTTCTCTGGTGTAAATTGATAGGTTCCCGTACGAGCCATCAATCAAGATTTGCAACCAGGAGTCTCCTTGAATTTTGGGCGGGCTCAATATATTGAATAAAAATAACCTGCTATAAACATTTTTCGAATTTATTTTCAATAATAAAACGTGAATAATTTGTGTTAAAAAAGCTTTGAAACGATCATAACTTAACTACATATCATAGAACTCATAATATTGTTTCATACTACTTTTAAAAATATAATAATAAATTAATATATCGTCCCGCTATATACTTTGTGTGGTGAGCAGAGAACAAGAGCCCGTACTCAAATATTGCTTTGCAAAAAGAATTGAATTAGAAAAAGTCGTAAAACAAAAAGTGTCAGAGACCGTATATGTGAATTTAGCTTTATATTATACTTGGGGTAGATCTACTTCCATACTATAATATGTATTTACTTTTCTTAATGTGAAATAAAAATTTCCCATTTCACGAGATTCGCATTATCGTAAGTCTCTTTTCTCGAACACCGCGCCGTACTCTGCAAAAATTTAAGTCAATTTCGTAAAGTGATATAGGCGCCGAAGACTTTGCAGGGCTAGGGGCTGTGATTGATCGTACTAAATGGTTCGTGGTGCTTACGGGATCGCGCTACGCCGTGACAGCTGAAGGTGGGGCTTTGTGTAAAGCCGCGTCCACACTTGTGTAATATATTATGTATCGTTATCGTAAAATGTCACCCGAACAGTTTGAACAATACATGAAGTAATTTTTCATAGGTACATGGCAAAGTGACTTCCGCGACGGTAAGTACATCGTAGTCTAAGATTGGTCGCGAACTAATGATGGTATTTCCTAGGTGTGTGAATAGCTGGACATCCCCTTGTTAATCTCGAAAAATAACAAATCCATTGAACTAACTATGGTGGACTTTGTTCCCATGTATATATTGTAATCGCAATCCACTTTGGCACAGACGTCCTACCACCTTACAACTAAAACTAAACCGAATTAGCTACATCTAAATCTAAAAGGTCGTGAATAAAATTGAGCTACATTAATTTATGGTACATTATATAAGTCTGATCCCGGCTTTAACTTAATATTCATCTGCTTAAACTGACTATGGCAATAAACCTACGAAAAACATTTTCTACTACTTTATAATGTTGTATATACATACAAATACAAAAATATAAATATTAGGTATACCTACTCATACATTTTTCTTATACTTTTGCTTTTTTTTTATCTAGCATCTTAGGATACAGCACGATTGTATACAAAATGAGTTTCTTAAATTATAAATAGGTTTACATTTCAACTGAAATTAATCAAATATAAAGTGAAAATACGTAACTATATAATATGGTTATTTAAGAAAATATATACAAACAGCAATAAAAACCCTCCGTAGAAAAAAAATCTGCTCATGTGAAGGATTGGTATAAGTTTTATTATTAACAAGCTACGTATATAAATTATAAGTGATAGCAACAAACAGTGACTAAATAATAAACACTGCGGGCTACCATTATTGACTTTTTATCTTCTTATTGATCTCCAGTTTTAAACATGTTGAAGCTCATTCAACTACCCTAGACTGTCGTAAAACACGTACTTATGACCGTTAAAACCATAAAAATGGTTTTAGTGTAGAATAAGCTCGATATATGGGTCTATAAAAAATACGGAAACGTAAAATTTTCCAGCGAATTATTAGCTGTTTCCCACAGTGTAACTTATTGCACACGTATATTTACTATTTATCAAGAACTATTTTTGTAGTGGGCTAAAAAAATACAAATATATTGCAGTAGCGTGCATACCATAAAAGTATAAAAAGCGTTACCTTGTTATACTTCGACAATTTTTAAGTAAATCGAAAAAAAATTAAAATCAGGTTATTACCAGAACATGTGTCTTAGAATCCAATTTGGTCCAAATTTATAATCAATATATGTATTAAATGGCCAAGTATAAAAAAATAATGCTTCTATTGGACGCACGCCACAGGTGTATTATAATGCAAGCTTAAAAGAAAGTGATTTAAGTAAATACTGTCAGTATACAAAATAAACCATTTTTTTTACATTTTTTTTTAGATCTAGGTAAAAAAGAATGCACTGAAATTATTTGAAACTGTTCTTATAGATAATAAAATATTCGTTTCTCATGCCAAATAAAACAAATTAGTCCTAATATTATGAAGTATTAGGATCTACAGCAATATAAAATGTTGAACGTTACAACTATTTTTGCCCGAACTGGGTCATGACCACAATACATAAGTGTAAAGACCATCATACTGACTCGTTTTGGCTTATTGCGTTTCGAGATCAGCCTGTGTATATCCAGTAACTTATATACCTAGAGACCTTCACCTTTATTCCTAATCAATGGATTTTCATCCTTTGATATTCGCTGTCATTTTTGAACTACACTGCACTTACCATCAGGTGCATTGTAGTCACTATGTCAAGCCAGTGTCAAAAAAATACTTTAAAACAATTTGGTTTTGATCATAATCTATTGATTTTATGAGACAGCGAAATGTTCTCGTTTTTAATATGATAAAAAATTAACTAGTAAGATTTTAATAATAAATTTAAAAACTTCATGATTTTATTTACTCATTTCACTTAACCAGAAGTTATGTTGTTAATTATTTATTTTGTTTATAAAGAAGGTCAACACTTACAGGGTATGAAATACTTAACAAAAATGTATAAAATAATTCATCCATTTACAGCTCTGACTTCTTAGATAATAATGTGCCAATATTACAATCTGAAAAAAAATATGAATATTTATAACATATTCCTGGGTTATATTGTATTACCATAAATCTTAAAATTACTGATGTAAGAAGAACTGAGCAGGTCATGTCATGGTACAGGCTATCATATTTTCATTTGCAATAAACTTGCCGAACACTCTCACCGTTTCTATGAAATTTCTGAAATATACATACCAATAAAAAGAAAAGTGTTCGAGAGACGTTCAAATGTGTCCGTATTTGGACAGAACGATCCTCTACGACCGTAATATAATCTAGTGAATGATTTTTTACAATATTTAATGTAATAATATGTACTTTGATTGAATAAGTGTGTCGAAGTTATAAAATTCATTACTAAAGTAAATGTTTAATAGTGAATACCAACTGTCCGTCCTCGTCGAATGCTTTGACTAAAAACTTGGAATCTTTTTCAATTTATAGATATTTTAAAAATAAATAATTCATTGGATTCTTTATCGGTAATTAACTTTTTTAATATAAGTGTATTTTTTCAAGCTGTGACCACTAATGATTCGAAGACTAATGTTAACTTTTTGTTCACAAGATTAACGACAAAGTGTGAGTTACAAAAAAAGGCGTCGCCAAGTACGGAAATTGCCAAAACTTCGTGTCGAACGCTGAAATTTTCTTGTTCAAAACGTCGTCGTAAATGAAAGATGGTTCTTAAAATCGGAAAAGAAATTAGGAACAGACGTTTTAGGATTACGAATTTTGTAACAATTTTAACTTTTCGCCGTAGCACTGATGGGGCCAGTTTAAGTTGAAGTAATGTTATTTCTAATCAAACATTATAAAAAATATACATAATATTATTTTGCAACAAAAACAAACATAAACATAAGTAAATTATACCTATGTATGTTTTGTATACCTACGTTCACAATTTTTGCATGTCATAAATATTGTAATATCCAAATTATAATCTATACTAATATTATAAAGCTGAAGAGTTTGTTTGTTTGTTTGAACGCGCTAATCTCAGGAACTACTAGTTCGAATTGAAAAAATATTTTTGTGTTGAATAGACCATTTATCGAGGAAGGCTTTAGGCTATATTACATCACGATGCAACTATTAGGAGCGAAGGAATAATGGAAAGTGTGAAAAAAACGGGGAAAATTACTCATCCTTGAGGGCTTCCATTGCGTGCGCTGCGAAAACGGTTCAAGATACGAAAAATATATGTATGAAAGAATTATTCCTCTTGAAACGATCTAAAAAAATGTCCGGGGCAGTATATGTCTATCTTTTAAGATTAAGTCACTAGAACCGTTTTTATAGTTATAAAATTTGGTCGAAATTAATGCATTATTTGTTAAGAATTGTATCAACGTAATATTAATCTTTATCCAAATAAATGTGTTGTTGATTAAGAGTATTTAATTGTGAACAAACTTGTCTTTGACATCACTTAATTTCAATGAACATTTTAGAAGATATTACAAAACCTTATATAGCAAAACAACGTTTGCCGGATCTGCTAGTATTAGATAAAGTAACTTATTTAAAATAATGTTTCCGCCGTAATTTTCTGTCTACCCTGAACACTTTTACATTTATTACTGGACCAAAATATAGAAAATAAATAATAATAAAATGCGCTGGTTTCAATGTTAGTATATTTCTAAGGAAAATTTGTGAGTGACAACTCATATCAAAATCAAATATAATTCCATGTTAAAAAGAAATCAATATTTCAGATTAGATTTTAATAAAGCGGAATTCTAGAGATTTTATCATGTATTGTAGAAATAGTAGACATTCATACTATAGTAAGTAACCATTATTTGTTACTCAATTCAGCAAGCACACATAGGATACGTGAACAACCCGCCAACGGCTGCTAGACATTACCGATCCCATAAATATGTATATTCAACGTCCTCGCAAGCCGTAACTGCGGCATTATAATATTGGCGAAACTGCTGCCGTACTCGATGTGATAAACGCTTATGGTTATCGAAGGTGGAAAATTTAGCGGGGACAATCTTCAAGCGAAGCGTCGGCCCTGGAATATCTTAAAATAATGGAAGGGGAAAACAGAGGGCGATGTAGGAAATAGCGAGGTAGCAAACATATTCCGCGTAAAATCAGTAATGTATCACAGAATGTTAGCGTTGTAACTGTAATTTATGTTGGAAGATAAATAGCCAAGTTTAATGGTAAAGACTATACTAATCTTGCTATTTGTACTGTCAATTTCTTTATATTCAGGAATCAGATAAAGAAGATTAGTTTTGTAACTTTACAGTATGTCGTTTTATGTGTAACATGGTTTTAGCTTATTAATAATTTTAGTAAAATAATATAGTATTGCCTGATTCATAACACACTAGAAAATCCCAGTCGGAATAAACCTATATTATTCTTAACTTACCCTTCCTCTGAATTTAAAGAACACTAAATGGAGAAGATATGAACTTAGTCGAATATGTGGTTTAAAAGTTCTAAGCACGTTTAAAAATGAACGCTGTAATATTATAAAAACAAGACGAGTCTGAACTGATTATTCATAGATGTCGTAAAGAAAGCCTACGTGTCTTGCACATTATATAAAGTTGATAGTATCAGTCCTAACACTATATGAAACGATTTATTTGACATTAAATAGGACAACAAAGAAAGAATTCTTGAGATTTTGTTTGAATAAATTCAGTTTAATGCGGAAGTGCCTTCAGATATTGTGTTACTAGTCGTTTGTGGTAAACAGAAACCTCGTGCCATTATTACGCTCCAACGACATAGAAAAAAGATTTTTCGTAATCTTTTCCTTAATACTTCGCATTTAATGTAAAACCGTAACTAAACGCAATTACGAAATTTTACAGGTTAAAAACAAAATTAACAAAATCGCGGCCATATTCAGCTTGTATAGTTATTTACAACGATATCTCAAATGCAATATGAAAGCGAAATCAAAATTATAACTTTGTACGAGAGCCCGTTAAGTTCGATTTTTTTATTATATTCAATACTATTATTGGTTTTGAGTCCAAGGCTTACATAATATATCCTAATATCAAATCCTTATTTTATTTGGTTTAGAAGTTATAAGGACCTGACAGAAAGACGGACAAAGTGCTAAATCCCGTAACTTTACTCAAAAACCTCAATTCACTCGGTCAATTACGCAATGCATATGCTTCCATTGATGATTGTAAGTACAAATATACAAAAATATTCCCGGAAAAAGTTAAATTATATAAAAAGAGACGAAACCGCGTATTATTATTGTCGCTTATAATGTTACGGCTGCTTCGTAAAAACCTAGACACGTCAACACTTAATTACGGCATAAACGTAAGTACGAAAAATTGAGGGGCCAACTCGTGTCACCAGCTAAATCAGGCTCTCATATGAAAAGTTACGTGAAAGGTTATTTAGGAGAATTTCCCGCCGTTCTGTGGGCAATGTGGTGTTTCCGACTAATGACAAACCCCGTCCCACAATATATCTCCCGTAGTTAGGCGCAGGAATCGCTGAGATTTATGCGCCTGATTGAGTTTTCTTTGCCATTGTGTTTCTATTAACAGAATAGCTTTTTCCCCGCATTCACCCAAAAGACGTCACATATATTCTGGTCAAATCTATTTAAGTTATTATTGAAAAAGATACTAATACTGTTCATAATTAAATGCGACCTCAATTACATTTATGTATTCACAGATAATAGAAAGAGTTTGTTTTTTCAATTAATAACGCAATTCAAACGCTTTTTTTCAAATTATAATCTTATCAGGAAGAACTAATTAACAATTAACTGTAACTTTTTTTTGTTGACCCAATGTAACTCCATTTTGGACCGTCAGGGGTGCGATGAGGGCCTCTCCCCCGGTGTGTCGGACTCTCACCGACTAAAACCACCGGGGTGATCCTCCGTTATGCGCCAGGCCCCAGGGACACTGAGGACTTCCAAAAGGCCTGGCGCGCAATTAGCTCTAACCTAATCTAACTTAAATAATGTTTAATAGCATTTAATTGTTACCTGTTAAGCCGTATACATTTTATTCGTGCTCAGAATAAAAGGGTATTTAATATGCGGCATATAATAAATCGTGTTCTTCCAATAGTAGAAAATATATCAATTCATTGTACACATAACACTCATGTTATTATATAATATAATGCTAGGAAAACAGATACTGGTTACGAATTCCATTTCTTTTTAGTGCGAATTCTTTCTTTAACTGTACTCTTTAGAAGTTTAATACATTAGGCGAACAAATGAAGACTGTCGCTGATTTACATGGCTTTTAGACTTTTTTTGACTTCGCCACTTTAGAAGCGTGGAGTCTATATCCATTTACCAATAAATCAATGCAGTGGTATTGATTTTTCAATATTTTATTTGCTTTCATAATTTTAGTAACTATTGAAGAGTTATATAGTTGTAAGGTTTAAAGTATTGGTTTAGTCATACAAAGTTATAAATTTTTATTTTAGTTTCCATATACCGTATATACCATATAAAGTGGAATTTTAAAGTGATTTTAGTCAGTACTAAAGACTGAGGCTCCGTTGGCTTATTCTTGTAGGAAAGTAAACGAGAGCCGCCCCTGAGTGCTCTTGTGGAGCTACGGTCTAATTAACGACGTATCTAATTATACCATCGTAGAGTAAGCGCCGGAGAAGAGAATTCCCCAAATTACGTATTACGAAACGCAATTACACTTAAGGGAAACGCTCTAAGACAAATTGAGTTATATAGTAATTGAAATAAAAAATGAAAGCAGAATTTAGTTGCTACTTACAATACATTAAATGCTTATTGATTTAGACTTAAAGGTAAATAATTCGGTGTTATAAATAATGACATTATATACTTTTAATGACATTATTATATTCTTGTGTTGTTGACATAGACATTATATAATTAATTTTGTTTAATGACAATGAACAGTTCAATGTGAAAACAATCCATGTTTTGTTTAATTTTTAGTTTCAACTACTAGCTAGTATTAAAGATAATTGGAGATGATTTCTTTTACTTTTAGCTTATGGGTAATCAATTGTTATAATAGTTAAGGTGAATACAATAAGAACTTAGTAGTCGCTTTGCACTGTCCAATCAGCTCGCTGCTTTAACCATATCCGAAAAACGCATGTACAGTCAAAGCCGTTCACGACGACATCGTTTAGAACGACATACAGCTTATATTGACCCAGAACAAAGGTCCCGCTGAATGCTACATGACCGATCGTAATTCGGAAACAACACCGGTTGTTACGACTATCGGTTTTTGCGACTAAACATGAGTAGTCCCTTCGATGTCGATGAAATATATACTAAATTTTAAAGTTCGATTCCAACCATTACCGTTTCCTATTCAATAATCGATATTCAATATCGATATATATATATATATATATATTATATTATATTACATTAATACTATGTGCTTCTATGACAATGAAACTCGTCTGAAACTGTTCGATTATAAAATGCAAAACAATTAGCACGGTATTTTTTTCTCAAATATACAAATTAGTTACTCTTAGTTTACCTACTACTAAAACTAATTAAATAAAGACTTAAATTTTTAATTGTTAATCACTTTCATAAACCTTACTATTTTCAATCGTTTATAAGATAAACAGGATTATTAAACTTCCGCCACCATTTAATGAAGCTATATCAATACTAGGGTTGCCAATTTAAATATTAAGCTCCGTGCAAATTATTAAACTGATCCAAACATCAATCAGTTTAATTAAAATATTGTTTGTGGTGAAACCCGGTTAAAATCGTTTTACCTGAAAACGGAACGCTAAAAATAAAATGAATAATGTAGGCCGGCGGTCGTTATGTGAATTGCAAATCGAGCGAAAGATTGTATTTACGCTAAATTATTCAAGCAAATCTTTCCTAACGAATTGTTTGCTTTCTTCAAACTTTTGCAATTTTGGGAAAACGTTACATTTAGAACGACATTTCATTCAAAAACTTTTATATATTTAAATGGTTTCCGTTATAGACTTTGGATATTAGTCGATAAAAACCTCCATTTATTTGTATAATGTGATTCCAATTTTTTTTTGCTAATAAAAATATTTTGTAGTATTTGATATGGAGAAAAGAAATACATAAAAATGTATATAGAAATGTGTATTTAAGTAATGTGTGTTTTATGTGTGTGTGTGTGTGTGTGTGTGTTTTATTTGTAAAAGCGTTTAACATTAACATGAATTCTAAAAGAATCAAGCTATTTCTATAAGATAACAAACTCTATGATGTTGAAAAGTTATCTATTTATCATCACGCCGAATCCCTATTGGGGTAGCCAGACAGAATGGAACGCCACTTCTTTCTATTCTAGCAAACCTCTCTCGCTTTCTTAACATTCATTAGTCCTTTATGTACACTCGCCGATTTCGCGCGCTTTTGACATTACTGTTTATTAGACCTCTTTTTATTGAAAAACTATAGTATTAGTTGTACAAGTTAATGTATTGGTTTATTATTCATGAAAATTTCATTATTTGTATTAGTGAATTCGTTACCCATTGATACTAATTTTATATAAGAATAATGGAACGAAATTGAAATTAATTGCTGTTGTAAAATACATTAGACCTATAGAAACTATTTAATAATATGTTTCTTAAATTTAACAATCAATTGTAATTTAATTAAAATCTCTTGTAATAAAAAGAACACTCAATAGGAATAACTAAATATATAGAACTAGAAAATGTGATTAAATTGCTTTAAATAGCTAATAGCTAATATTATTTGTTTCCATATATACTTAAATTATTTATATAAAAAGGAGTTTACTTGTCATTGTAAAGTAATTTTAAAAAGGGAATCTCCAACTTGTTGTCCTTTATTTGTTTAACTAACACGAATATGCGTTTGTATGTTTCATTTTTATATTTGCTCTGTAAAATATTCCGTAAATGTTGGCCATTTTAAATTCTTTCCTTTCATTTTTCAACGTATTACACTCGACCCTCTAGATTGTTTTATTATAAACTTTTTCAGAATGTGGAGGTTTTGCATACCTCTGTTTTGTTCCGTATCATGAATTCATAAATTAAAACTTTTTCATTTTTAAATGTGAGAAGTTTATTGTACGTGATCTTTTTATATGCAGTGGTTATATGCATACCGTATGGTAGATTTTGGGAATATAAAAATATTAATTTATGCAGTTCCATATATAATTATTGTAATAATGTTTACTACCTGTAAAAATAAGTTACAATTAAATATAAAACATTAAAAACAATTAGTGATACTACTCTTTTGGTAGTAGGGTGATTGCCAGAACTAAGTCATGACTACAGTACACAAGTGTAAAGACCGTCATAGCGACTCGGTTTGGCCTGTCGCGTTTCGGGATCAGCTTATGTATAACCAGTAACTCGTATACCTATAGACCTTTAGTCTATATCTGGGCCGACATGACGACGGAGACTATCAATAGGTTTTTATCATTTGATGGTCGCTTTCATTTATGGATAACAATGTACTTACCCTCAGGTGCACTGTAGTCACTATGTCGAGCCAGTACAAAAAAAAGTATAGACTAGTACATTTTCTCGAGTATTTCCATATAATATTCTTACGAATGCTCGACGAAGCATTTCGTGTAATGTTTACGGCGAGTAAGGATTTACCTCTGAAGTGTGACATTTCAATTTTGCCTCGTCGTCACTACCCGTGCCTTTTGCTAGATGAAATGTTAAACCAATACTTCGGTTAGTTTGTAATATCAGGTTTGAGTTGGAGACACCCGAAGCTCAATTCCAGAAAGGCAGTATATTGAAGTAACTGGTTTTTCTGTTCCAAGTACCTAAATGCTCTAGTTTATCAACCTTAAAGTTTGAACTGATAACTTTCTAATAAATAAATTAATTAAAGGTTTTTATTTATCGCTCAATTTATATTGTTCTATTGTAAATTCATCTCATATACAAATACATCTTATTGTTTAAGCTATGTTTTCATTTAATTTTATAACTGTTTTGTTTCAGTTTTTTTTCCAGTTTTTGTTGACAATTAATTTCCTTCGCTGTGCTCCGACGCGCAACAAAAGAATTATGTTACCGTAAACACGAACAAATTTTAATAAACTCACAATTCAATTTGTTATCTGTCCCTTTACACATTGTTTCACGAAAATCTAATCAAGTTCGCAAATAACAGAATCCGTCCACTTGTTATATCTGTTAATTAAAATCAATCCGTTTTTTTAATCGAATTAGCTGATAAGTAATTATAGAGTTATTTAATTTTTAAAAGTTTATTTATTTCTACAAAAATATTTACTAACATAGAATAAATAAATAAACGATAAAGAAGTTTCTTTTCTGAAATCAAGAGTTATTTAATTTTAAAAGATACTGTACTCCTTGTACGACTTGGTATAATTAGATTACCGAACCCTTCCGACCGCATTCAAGCTAATCACAGTCCCAGTGGAACCCTGTGTTTTTCGCCATAACCAAAATGAAAATAATTTGTCCTTTGAATTAAATTAACTTACCAAAAGGAAAGAAAATAGATTAATTTTAAAATAACGTCATTGTTGACAAATATTATGTTTTCAAGTGAAATATACTCTCCAAGGAGTCGTTGGCTTCATGTAAACAGAATCACGATCTGTTTACATTTTAATTAAAATAAATTAGTAGGTATAACAATTTTACTGTTATTCTAAATATAATTTTACTGAGTATGTTTAGTGTTCTGAAAATTTTATGTTTATCTTTTATTTTTTATTTGTGTTTTAGGACATTTAGGCACTGAATCGGCTCCTAATCCGTAGAAATATGTTCAGAAGTAACTGTAGAACTATTTCTATAGTAGTTAACGCACTACATCCGTCATCCGATTTATATACGTTATTCACTAATCTCCTATTCAGATCCGATTAATGTTAGACTGAAATAGCTATAGTATTATTTTTTGAAAATGCGTCCATTGCATCCGAACCAAGTCTATACAACTGAATATTTTTTTAAATCGATTGTTTACCTTCGTAAGTTACCATATACGTCGAAACAAACATGACATCTTTATAATTTAGTATATATTTAGTATTTATTTTTATATAGTAAAATTGAATTTACTGAAAACGTCTGAGTGTTGATTTTGATATTATTTCATTTATAATGAAACGGCAGCCAAATATCCGAACAGGAAATTAAATAGGAATCAGAACAAATTCCGTTATAAACTCTCATCAATCACTTGCGCAAAAGTGGAAACAGCGTCCCGTATGGGAAACATGAAAAACTGTGTGTTATTAATTTACTGGAAGTATTCAAACTTCTAGTTTTATTCTATTCTAGAAATGTTCATTTGATGAAAATGTTATTAGTTTAGAATAAAGTAGGGAATAATTTACTATAAAATAATATAAGATTAGGTTCTATCTATATCAGTATGAACAGAAATATTCAATTTGCGTTTGTATGATGCGTTTTGCTGCGTGCATTAATTTTGTTTATTTTACGAAGTCCTTTATAGCTATTTTTTTAACATAAATTTCCTTATTTAGTATAAATAGTGAGAAAAAATAGTTTTCAATTTAGGCACTACAAAACTATTAAAACAAACTAGAATCAAAAGAGTTTTTTTTTTCTTTATTTTTGAATTGGGCTTTGTCGCACAGCGACGATGCCGCCCAACATCATAAGAGTTCATTAAATAATTGTTTCACAAATGAAAACCAATCTATTTTTAGTGTGTTATGGTGGACTTCGTAAAGCGAATAGGAGTAGTAGCGCTGCCTTTAGATATTTTTTCTTTACCACGTCATCTATTAAGTATCGCAGCTCCATATAGATATTAGTTTTATTAATTTAAAAATATTTCCAGACTTTCAAGTTTTTTAAAATAAATGAACTGAATATAGCGAGCGTGCCTACAAAATGAGAAACTACTAAGTGTTAGAAAATATTACTTTAAAACCCAACAAATCGTAATTATTAGCAGGCATGTTGTTAGATGTAGGCTTTTTTAAGAGCATTCTAGCAGAACAAATCTCTGGTGATGCTATATATGTACAACATGAATACTTAGTTTTTTATTTCTATGTTTTCATTAGCTCTAATACTTTTTCGTTAAAGTTAAGGTATGATCGGACTCACACATCGCCTGGTGAAGTTGTAAAAGCCTGTCTTAGCAAATAGCACAATGTTCTGGTGAAAAAATAGGGTCTGGCAAGTTCCTAGAACGAAAATTCGTTTAATAAGTAAATAATAAAATAAAAGTATTAAAATATCAGTCAGTGTACTTAAATATCGAAGTTTATTATAACAAAATTAACGAGCCCTATATTAGTAACGAAATTTGATGAAATATCAAAACAATGCGCTACACCGGTTACATTTAGTATGATATCAGCTTTAAAGTGGTAAGCAGAGATGGGCAAAATGTAATCTGATTAATGATTAACGATTACAAAATGTAGACGTAATTTCAATTTTGTTGCTCTGTAGTCATGATTAAAACCCTTCAAAACATTAAGGAGTCATAAATGTGTGTGTGTGTGTGTAAGGATTCAGTAGCGTTTAAAACATAGATGAGTAAAATGAAGAATTATTAATGATTAAAAACGCAAAATGTAATCGTAATCGTTTTTCATTAATCTGATTACATTTTGCCCATCTATGTAATGTATGTATGGTGGTAAGAATGGTAATTTCACACGTAATTCTGCTTATATTAAAAATAATATAGCGAGATAACAAACTATAGTTATTATAAAAGTTATATTTTAACAAGCTTATTTAATTTTAGTTTGATTAATTTACATATTCCGTGACTTGGAACCTAGACACGGTCTAAATAATGTAATTAAGCTTAATTCAAAAGCAACTAGGTTCAAATAGTAGCCAGGGTATAATTTTATCGTGGTTTATCCCTTGTATTAATTACAGGTACTACGCAGGTAACAGGAGAGAAATGTACAGGTAATACCGTACGTGATCCTTTGTATTTCAACCACTGATGTGTTCACAAAAACCAACCTGTAGGTAATTGAATTTTAAATGAAAGTAAATTAAAGCCATCATCCGTGGCCCTGAATATTAACAATCCTGTTGCCTAAGAGAATTAGACCCTTATAATCCAACCCTTCAGTTTCATCCTTGGCTCAACCCTTGTGTGATTGACGTTTCAGCAGCGATTATTACGTGGGACTCTTGGACCTCTCTTTACGGGAACCCGGATTATATCCACAGAGTTTTTCAACCGAAGTATTATTTGAAGACAATCGCAACGTACTTCAAAGGGTTTTCCTTATTTGAGGAAAGCCTGCCTACGGCCTCGGGCTTAACAATTTTATCTGTAATCGCAAATTCATAAGTATTATCAAAAGGAGTATTAAATAACATAAAGTAATTCCTTTATTTTTCTGTTATTTTATTTTTAGGTACAATTTACTAACTCTTTGGTGCTTAGATGAGGCATTTAAAAATCTCACAATGTTCACAATACTTACATAGAAATGCTATCAATTTTGTGAATATCATCGAAAAAATAGTTTATACTTTATACAATGTTCGATGAACGTATACTGTGGTTGAAAATTGAAACATAAGTGCGTTAAGTTTGCCATAATGTCAACACATATACATATGAGCAGTGAGTTCTTTCCTTATAACATAGTAGCAGGTATGTCTTGTAATAATAATGAGAAAAAAGCATTCATATAAATGGAACTAATATTATTACATTAGTATTCATAATAATAATTATAATATTATTGCAAAGAGCTTCGATTACCATCTTAAGAGGCGCTCGCTTGGTTGTTGGATCAAGAGCCGGATACAGAAGGCAGTTCTACTCGATACGGCACGCATTTTTAGGAGGTTTCTCACTCTGAGCTCCTAACTACCGGTGGCTTGGGCCTTAGGCCTGGCCCCTGTAGGTCTACATGTTTTTGTATTTTAAAATTTATATGTTGTTTGTATGTATTTATTTTAAAATATAACAATATTGTATATATAATAAATAAAAATAAATTATAATATTAATGACGAGCTTCAATCAGCGATTAACCAACTACTTAACTTTGTAGTGCCTACCGTCTAAGTCAAGAAACCATACAATCGTATCGTAATCAGGGCTTCTAAAAATTAATTAGTTCTATTATTACAATAATTTTATTTGTTGCGCGGTTAATTTAAGTAAAAGCGATGATAACATTTTTGATCCGAAACCTTTTTAAAAACAGTTCGTATGTGTATCTAATTTTGATCCTATATTTCTTTTAAACCTAATTACGTAAAGGTAAGTTATACGTACAATGCCTCTTGTAAGCAACAAAATAATCTTTGTAACTCTAATAGCGTGATCTCGAGGAATAGCTAAAATATTCATAAGACTATGAAAGTAATATCTTATTACTGTTAAATGGAAGTGTTAGGTTGAGGTCGCGTTTGCGCATAATGTTGTGCAATGTGTTCTGAGGTAACAACTCGGGCTTATGAGCCTCTCGCGGTGCCACAGATAAGGCACGCCAGAGGCTTTGTAAGGGTGCCTATTTGTAATAAGGCGTCCATGGTAATACGAAACCCGTCAGCTTCCCACCTTCCATAAACACTGTTTGCGTGTAAACGGCTTGCGACGTATCAAGGACGCAATTAGTTGGAACACCATTGTTTTCTACTAGCATGTATAAATTCAACTGCATGAAAAGATCCACTACATACAACTCGTATGACTGTGTTACTGAGGTCACATTGTATGCCTGCGTGTTGTAAAAATGTTATTACGGTTACCTACGTTTTCAAGTACTGCACGTCGGGTGTGAGTAAGCGCAAAAAGTGAATTTTATGATAAAAATTCATTCGCAACCAACGTTCATGTGGAATATGATCGTTCAAAAGAGTATATTTACGTTGGAGTGCATCTTTATGCTAATTTACATTAGCTGGAACAGCGCATTTAAAATTGAAAACATTTAAGCATTCACAGTAAACATACAAATTTTTATGTTAAAGAATTTATAGAGTTTATTTGTTTTGGCGATAGGTAGGTACTTAACTTAAAACATACTTATATATAGGAATGGTTAGTTAATATTACATGTGATATTCCTCGTTCTACATATTTAATTTGAACCACGGACGCCGGGAATGTAAAGTCGATTGACGTCAATGTGCATGCATAAGATTTTTATTTTGGTTTTTAATAAGATTCATAGATTTTTTTTAAATTTTAATTCCATTCCATTTACTGTTTTACTAAGTTATATATATATATCTTGTAAAATCAGTACCTTTTTTTTCATTAAAGTTTAGGCAACGTGTACTATAATGTAACTCAAATTAGATCCATTCTGTTACAGTACCCATTTCTATATATAAATATAGTATGTTTTAAAGTTAATCAATAAATTTCTGCACTAAATATATTTTAGTGCTTAAAATTTCGTAAAAATTTTATTAAAATTAAATTTAAGAATTACAAATAGTAACATCGTTATAATATCACAGTATCGGTAGTTAAAGGTAGGTCGTATATAGGCCAGACGTCGCCGGGTGCTGAGGAAGTTGGCACAGCCTTGCCTTTGGCCCCGGCAAACGGTAATAGGAACACCTCGGGGGTTTTAGTCGGTGCGACTCCGACACAGCGGGGGGTGACCCTCATCGTCCCCTCACGGCCCATAACGGGTTTCTCCCGGGTTAAGAAAAAAAAAAGAAAAAGAAAAGGTAGGTCGTATATTTTTTTATATATAAGTATGTAATCCTGTGTTAACAAACGATGTAGCAAAAAAATAATATACGTATTAAGCAGTTCTCAATATTCATGTTTTTTTATTGGAAGCAAAATTATTTCAAATGTATTCGGGATGCGCCATTAATTATGTCCGCAGTTGCATGAGTGGGGCGCGGTGGAATAAGAGGCAAGTTTTAATAATGTAGGGCGGTTGGCAAGGCTGGTGGCGTTTCCTTCCATTCATCTCACCCATTTCCGGGTGGCGCAATTAAAACGGCGGCTTGTTCCGGCACTTAAAAAACTTTTAGAGTATAAGCTCTGACAATTTGAATTGTTCTTACATATTGTTCCAAATAACTGGAACCATAATTAATTATACCTACAAGTGCACTTTGACACACGAGAAATCTTTATTACAATCAACGCGAAAAATATCTTACAATTTTAATTTCGAGAGTGGATGGACTAAATAATCAATTGCATTTGATTTACATCTTTGTTAATTTTTGTCGGTAAGCAAAGTAACGGACCACCTGGTGGTAAGTGGTGAGCATTGCCTGTAGGCAACTGGAACACAAAAAGTGTTGTCATTCCTTAACGACCTAAAAGGACTTTTTAAAAAAAATATGTCATTGCCTGTACTTGGGCTACCAATCGCATATTGATAAGCTAGTATTATTCCAAAATGCGCTATATTGGAGTACCGATCTATTCTACAGTATACTATAAACATAGATGGGCAAAATGTAATCAGATTAATGAAAATGATTAACGATTACATTTTACGTTTTTTACCATTAATATGACTGCATTTTGCTCATTTATGTTTTAAACACTACAAAATCCCAGATTGTATACACATTTATGATTTCTTAATGTTTTAAATGGACTTAATCATAATTACAGAGCAAGAAAATTAAATTTACGACTACATTTTGTAATCGTTCATCATTAATCTGATTACATTTTGCCCATCTCTGACTATAAATTTACATAGATTTACAAGCTCATGATTTTTTTCGAAGTGTCGTTCATTTGTGTCCAGAAAATGCCTTTACAACTACACCGAGCTTGAGTAGGCAAGTACTGAAAGTGTTTAGCCAGCGATTTATGCGTTGGGTGGCAACGCAAGGACACCACTGTGGGTACCGACGTCGACTTGGGTGGCCAGCCAATGAAAAACGAACCTAACGGTGATCTACTAGTTTTTCGGAAGCGATTACCTTGAGAAGATACGCCAAAAGAAACTCAAGGCTGCGTCGGAGTAGAACTGCGTCTCGGAGCGTATACGCACCGGTTAACGACAGTAGAACATGCACATAAAAATGATAATATAGTACTAACAGTAGTCCAGATTATACAGTCTACCGATGATGAATAAAAAATGACTGGTACCAAAATGCTAAACAACGTAGGTAAGGGACATCAGAATCGATTTTTCAATATATGCATTTTTTTAACCAAACTTTTATTATTCTCTATTTCTTTCTTTTACTGATAAACATGAGGATGAAATATATAAAAGCTAGTTTTAGCAAACAACACAATGTTTGAAACTTATAATTAATAAACTAATTACGTAAACACATAACGCGGGTAATATCAGTAAGTCATTTCCAAAGTTGCGTTTGTCACGTTGTCAGCTAACTATCCAACTTTAATTATAATTTTGCCTGATACTGTCAGCTGAGCTTGCATTAACAAGACGTGAGGAACAGACGACGCGATGTTTGATCAGTGCTACCAATCAGAAACAAAATCCCCCCAAACCCGTGAAAATGTTATATATATACGGAAGTTAACCGTTATTAGTTTTAACGTACGTTATAATCACAAAAATAAAAGGTTTTTTCTTGGTTAATCAAATTTGTGTTATCATAGATTTATTAGATCATTTATACAATATATAAATCTCTAAAATATACTTATCAACTGCAACAGTAACTAGCGATATTACAAATTAACATAACGTATTAAAATCATATATTTTCCCTCAATTTTTTTTTCAAAATTAGCATACTTAAATCTTCTACAAATTCCCCCTTCATAAACCCTTTTTCATATTAAAATCCCTAAATTTAAAGGTAAAACCACGAAGTGGGCATCTTTGGACGCGACTTTTGATTACCAACGACGTCGCGATGTTGCTCGTCGTTGCCGGCTGCTCACGCTTCGATCACAGCGAAAACGTCTGCATCATTCGCGTGTGGCTGAAGCCATTCGCCGTTGTGTTGAAGTTCCGCTACGCGTGATTAATGGTTTCGAGTTCCCCCGACATTGTGTTTTTGTGATGCAAATAACTCGAGCCGTCGGAACAAGGAAAATTGAGTGGGAGGACCGAGCAGCACCGCAGTTTCAATTGCTTCACCGCTGAATACTGATGAACCGTTTCACTTCGAGATATTATCTCAGTTGCAATGTGTACGGTGAAAAGTATTTGATATAAACCAGCAATTTATATCTTATTTTATTAATTGAGATTGCACGTCTATCATTATTACTCTTTTTTAGATTTTTACAATGGTGAGTCTCATAGTTACGATTGTGCGATCATGATACTGATCCCCCGCACTTCAATTTCATGTGGCATTCGCTACAATACAAAACATCTCTATTGATTTAGCTTCCAGTAACTTAAGTTGAGATTTATAGACGCTACTTTGACTTTGCATAGAATTCTCTAAAATATTAAAAAGTATATTACACAATTAATATCGAAGGATAAGGTAAAATACAGATATCGTAAGATTGGAATTGGCTCTGCTAAAACTTACGCTATACTGAAGTTCCTAATTTTTTTTTCTATTTATTTAAGGGACTTTTGTGCCTCGGTACATGCTTGCCCCATCGTATCCTAAACATGCACTACTAGCATTTATTTCTGGTGGGGAGCCATCAGCCTGAACAACTCCTTTGCTTCGGCTGAGTAAGGTCTTGCTAATATTCCGCAGAACATGCCTACATCAAATTTGTTCAGGCTAAAGTCTCCCATCAGAGAATCTCTTGCAGACTGAGATCGGACACACTCCATCAGCAAATGTTGTACGTCATCTACTTTCTTACACGTGCTGCAGTACGGTGACTCCACAAGCTTCATCAGATGTTTAAATTTGGCTGATGGAATGTGACCTGACCTCAGCCTGTGTGCTATCACTATAAGTTGTCTGCTAATGACTTCATTAGCAAACCATGGCACATGAGGAGGCTCACATACTAGCGTCTTGTACCATACACCTTTGGTCAAAGATCTTTCATTAAAAAGAAGTTCCTATTATATACTAATTCTAAGATATTAGTACTTTTCTAAAATATTTAACAATAAAGAACTTGTCATGTTCCTGAATCAGTACTTTTAGTGTTGCAAGAAAATTATTGCTTTTTACAAGAATAATGCGTCTATAAAAATGTATGTGTTATACATCAAATTTATTATAGTATATCTAAGGAAAAAATATGTATATTAAAATAAAACGTATTATATTGTGAAAATAAATTAAATGCAGGTCATTTAAGTATCGGATATTTTATGGTTGAGTTAAATAAATAAATCCCCTGTACTATTGAGGATCTTGCTAACATTTGTTATAGTGAGCATTTAAACTTTAAACATAATACTAACTCCTAATGTCTTTTCAAGACATTGAAATTTGCAAATGATTCGAGTTTTCCTAAAAAAGCGGCCGCAACAAAAAACCCTTCGTAAGTAATTAAGAAGTTCGGTATCACCGGCTCATTGGCATGCTTTCAACTTGTAATACGCAGTTAATCTCAGCAAAAAAGTTGGCGCTCTCTGACGTTATAATTCACGAGGGCCCACCCGACGCCACTGACAAGGGTGAATTTCTTATGAGGACTTCGTGTATTTGTCACAAAAATCTATATGTATAGTAAAGACGTACGTGCCTTGCGATTCCACTTCGATAAGACGAAACCATACCGCTTCTTTATTGCTTATAGTCTGACTACATTAGGCCATTATTTCTTTCGCCATTGACTTTCTTGAATATGTAATTCGTAACCTCTTAGCGCCCTTAAATTGAGATAAAGTTGGTAATATCGTCTTCCTCGCAGCTGGGTCACGGAGGGAGAACATTTCATTACTATTACAGCTGACTTAATGATGTTTTACTAAGTTCACTCACTCGAGACAAGGTACGTTGAGAATTTTAATATATTCGAGGACCAACATTAGTTAAGCCTTCACTTAGAGAGACGCATTTTGTAGTGTTCTATACAAAGAAACGAAGGTAATTCGCCAGATTAACGCGATCCACTGTTATCTGCCTCAGTTGTGCGAGAGACACTCCTAAATCTTACGGAAACTCGCATTCCAGACTCGCTGCCGAGTACTATGAAGCCTTTAATTCAGAACATTCTCTGATATTTAAATTGGAGTTAAGTTTACATTACAAATACCTATCTCATTACGCAGAAGACTTTTTAATTTATTTGCGTTTATTTTTTAAATATTTACTGTTGTTTATTGAATAACTTAAAAAAAAGACTATTAATAACAATAATAATAAGAAAACGGATCTACGTGGTAATTTAATGCTTGGAACCTGTAAATCAAAAGTCTTTCTTCCTTTTTTAGAGGCAATTTATTTAAAATTTTATGTACAATGATGCTAAGAATATGAATTGTTTTTGTACCTATAAAGGTCATTGCAGTTTAAGATAACAAAATCAGCCCCAGCGAAATATCGGGATCATTTTTTATGAGTAAATTTGTTACTATTAAGATACGCCAGTCTGCTAATTTGAGAGCTCATTTTTATTTTTTGAAAATATAAAAAAATAATTAAAAATCTCAAAAATGGATTATCCGTTTTTATCGAAATTTAAGAGAATATAATAAGCTGCTCTGTAAAAAATCAGCTCATTTTAATAATAACCGTTTGAACCGGGCGATTCAGAAAACATCTAGGTTGATTTTCTATATATAGCTCGTTATACCGTCATAATGTGTCCAAATTATGTTAAACCGAATATGCTGTTTTGAGAAAAAAAAATCATATTTAGTTTTTTTTATTTATTCAAAAGCTAAAAAACAGCTTAAATTTGCAGAATTTATGTATCTTAATAGTACTAATATACTCACAAAAGATGATTCAAGATCTCTCTAGGGCAGACCTTGTTACTTTCACCTGCGGTGCCCTTTCCATTGAATTTAATTCGCAACAAGGTAATCAATAAAAGTTTCCCTACAAAATATCCTGTATCAAAAAGAAAGAAAAAGGCTAAAAATATAAATGTTATCGAACAATTTGAATTAAAATTTTAATTCGAACGACAATTATTCCGGTCTGCCGGCACGCAGGTTTTGCAGTCTGTTCAGACTTGAGTTATAAAAAGGGTCCCGTTTCAACCCAACTAATACCCTTGTCATGTCGAGATGAAATTAGTTCAACCCGTGCAGCTGCGCTCAAGCCATGTTTGTCTGAAAATTTCATACAACAATACATAAGTTTATAGATACTCATAAAAGTAACTACAGTCGTTTTTCATGTGAATCACTGGATATACCTTGGTATATTAGTGCTATATAAAATATGAACTAACCTATTAAAAAGGGATTAGACAGTGCAGTAGGAAAAACCACTACTAATGGAAACAGTATTATTTTAATCTATTTTTTTTTATTTCTAACCATTAGTATGACGTACGAAAGTAAGATTAAAATATTTTTATTTTTAAATTTGTTGTTTTTTATTCTTGCTGTAATTGATGGTAAGTCTACGGGATATGTACTTCTGAAGTAAACGTCTGCAAGGGAAGCTATATCTACAGCTAAAGCTAGCTATAGCTACAGGCAAATATTCTGTCTAAGTTCGTGGAATCAATATTGTTAGAAACTTTTTGAAAAAAAAAAAGGTTCTAGGTATAAATTTTTCTGCCAAAACATCTACTTTAAAAATGTAGTAACAATTCTATGTAATGGTTTCCTATTGAGCAGTAGCGTCCATCCAATATATGCATAAAAGCAATGTATACCTTATAATAACTAAGTCTTGGAATTAATTACTAACAGTTAAATACAAAAATGAAAACATTCATAGCATTTACATGCCCGGGGTAAATTTATTATGTTCGCCGCTGCTATTGAGACGTTCAGCGCACTTTATTGGTGGAACCCAGTCGTATGCATTTTATATAATATTATGTAAATATTAATAACATTGGCTTTACAATCCCAATATTTTCTATATTCTATTTCACGTGTCAATCGAAATCCATTTGAGTGTGAAAGTTAATTAAATTAAATTATATCTACCTACACAGGTGACAGGTATGCAGGCAACACTTACCATGTAAAAATAAGGCAATAAATCATTAGTACAAAGTATAAATAAAGAGTAACCATACAATAAACCTTTAATAAATCGTGTTGTTTGGTTCGAGTTAAATAAAAGTAAAATGATTTTGTCGTCAGTTATTTTATGGCTCGTAATTGTTTTTACCCGACTTGTGTCTCGTTAATCTTTGTTGGGAATACCTCGTGTTTGCCTCGTAACATCTGTTACGACCGTAATTCACGACCGTTGCGACTATTTTTTTCTGATATCTGAAAATAGCGAACCTATTTCATTATTACAAAATAATTATACCATTAATTAATTTTTTTTTCTGTATGCATTCCTATAGAAACATAATGCGAAAAAGAATGATCATTTTAACGAAGTATCTAATCAGGAAAAATCAAATTAATTTTGGTGATATCCCTTTTCACTACATAGTTATAACATAGGAAATATCTATTTACATATTTCCAGAGTTTTCTGTTAATTTAACATTTTTAAAATTATAATAATAACTAAATATCGTAGGTATCTTGACTCAATCACCTCCTGTCTTTCTCAATAATTAGTCAGTCTTAGAATCTGCAGTCAAACTAAAAAGCAATGCGAATGCTTTAACATTTACTATGAATCAGTTTGGTGCCTAAACTGGAAATAATGCTAGTAAGCAATACTTTGTAAGCTAATACTTATAACTTTTTTAAATTTGATATTCAGAGTAATATTAGAAATACTTTCATATCCTATCATTTCAGAATTCGTTCATTATTATAATGCTACAGAAGGGCGTATAATAAATTATCTGTAGTCGACAGTAATCTCATAATACGATCCGATAAAGAAGATAAAAGAAGTTGTTAGTAATAAAATCTCACAAAATAAAATATTAACTAAGTCCGTAGATATCTGAGGACACGGAATGGTTATTTTCACCATTTTTACTATCCTCCAAGAGGCATACCCCTCTGGGGAGGCATTACTGTAACGACCGTATAAAAAAGACAAATGAACCGAAATGCTCGCGTAATCGTTTACAACATTTTGATAAGCACCCTTTGAATTTAACACAAGATTTTTAACTTTTTATAATAATTATCAACCATAGGAAAAATAGAGTAAAAATTATAAGAACGAATTCTTTTTCTATGTAATAGATATGTAATGTTATTAATACTGATAATAATATTTTATGTAAATACAATAAGTTCAGCTATGATTTCTTCATAGAGTATTTTGATTAACAAATGTAATGTAACAATTCTCTGCCTATTCATACTTTAGACTTCAGTTTTGGTAAGAACAAATAATAAACGGCAGCAAAGGATAACACACTCATCGCGTAAACTACACATGTAAGTAATATGAGAAACTATTGCGCCACAGATTTACACAAACTCTTATTAACTGACTGAATGAACTCGTACGCTAGTGCCTGGCTACGGTTTTCTTAACCGGATAGTACAAGAAATGATAATGGATGTTAAAAATGCGTAAAAGGTATGAAAAAATTGAAAGAAATTGCGTTCCATTCTCTCTGCCTACTCCATCCAGGGATTTGGCATGATGGTTGATAGATAGGTAAGTAAAATAGCTACATAAATAAATCTAAACAACGATTAAGAAGCTACAAATGAAGTACGAACTTAGTCATCACGCGCTTACCGGTAAAGGAAATCATTGTGAGAAAATTCAGGTACCAACTAACAATAATGTGTGTATCATAGATCAGTGGCGTGCATCCCATATAAAGCATAAAAAGTATTATCTCGTTATACTTGGATACGTAACATATATACATACTTAAAATTTGGTCCAATTTGGTCTCCCAAATTGCTATTTTGGTAATTATTTGCTTTATATGGGATGCACACCACTGCCATAGATGGACAAAATGTAATTAGATTAATGAAAAACGATTACGATTATATTTTGTTTATTGCGTAATTAATATGATTATATTTTGTCCAGTTATGTTTTATACACTAAGAAATCCTTGATTTCATACAAATTTATGACTCATTAATGTTTAGATGTCTTTTACATCTTTTTTGTTTTTTTGTCTTTGTGTTTTTCATGATTACAGATTAGCAAAATTACAATTATGATTAAATTTTGTAATCGTTAATAATTAATCAGATTACATTTTGCCCATCTTTGATGAATACTAGTGGCCGAAAGCTGCGCTACTGCCCACAAAGTACATTAAACGGCTACTAATGTTTCTCTGCCCACTGTGAACAGAATACACTGTGACAGCGACACTATTCCTACATTATTACTATTTATGGTTTAAAAATCGCCCGGACAAATGCTATCACAATCACAGAAAGAAACATTCAAAACAAAAGTGATAAAGCAGAATACATGCTTGAGTTTTTTCAACTGCCTGCCTGTTTAATAAATAAATAATTAAAACTTTTTTTTCACGGCTCCCATCTTATCAATAATGATAACAATTTTAAGTAAAAGTCTAAATTTTCACTTTTTTAGATATTTTCTTCAACATTCTATCCAATTTGTAGACCAATCCTACAAGGAACTGTATATGTTTTGCACTACAGAAACACTTATTTAAAAATTATAACAGTATTCTAAACAGATTTCATGAATTCCATTAGCTACTTATCTACTCTTCAGTTAAATCCAGCCTTTCAATATTAAGAGAGCACTTTCTTTATATTTTCCGCTAAAATACCTCAAAGCGACGTTCTTCATTCCAAACGATTTGAAAGTATGATTGATGACACGAAATATTGCCAAATGGAGATAAGTGCCATTGAACCGATGTTTTAAATTGTGCCTCTAGATGTGGGCCGTTATCAAATGATTCGGCTTTTCATATAATGCTAAATAGTCATCAATCATGTTACATTAGAAAGACTAATTTAAAATATTTGAATAGATTTATACAAACACTTGAACCTTCTTCAATTCCTTATTATTACTATGTACTTCTTTTTTTTTTTCAACTAGCTCGACTGTGACTATCACGCACCTGGTGGAAAGTATAGTGTAATTAAAAATTAGGCAGTTATCTTTAAGAGATGAGAGTTCAATGACAGTCGCTAACGTCATGCTGACACACTTGGAATATGACAGAAGTCATTTAAGGTCCACGGTCTATGTTTTTGTTTCTTGGTAACTATTTTTGTGTGTATATCGAATTTGTTGGTCAAAATAGATTAGTAGTTGAGAAAATGAAAAGAAACCATTTTTAGTATTACTTTTATTACATAATAAAGATGACTAAATAATTTAGGGCTAGATATTAGTTTATTTACAACAAATTACATACCTATAGTAAGAATGTACATAATAAGAGCAAAATTGGTGATACTTTTGAATAAAATAAATAATGCATAGTAATTTCTGCCTAAGACATTAATATAAAAGTAATTTATGTCCTAATTGTTTTTACAAAACTAATTAAATATAAGATATCCTGTGAATTTTTACAATATGTAATATAGTAATGATGGCTTTCTGACTTAACTGAACTTAATAGACAACTTATAACTGAAAATATAAACATAGCGCAGAAGTGCCTACAGACCTATGACCTTTGTTATATACTTTTAAGGATATATATTAACAAAAATAGTTGTTATTTATTGGTTTGGAGATTTTATTGATACAAATGATTGTCTTACAAAACAAAGTAGACCGGGTAAATCATTGGTGTACTGTAGGACTCTTCGTATATCTTCTTCCATGGAAAGCTTTGGTGTAATACTCAGCACTGTAAAAAATATGAGGTTTTTAATGAACATGGGTTGTACAATAACACAGTTTTCAATTAGTCATTCTTATCTCCATTTGTAAATAATATATCATCTATGTATACTACAAAACTTACACTACTTTTAGAGAGAGAAATATACTATATAGTTGTTTTATACAGACTGCATTTACATATTCTAAATGTTGTAACTGGAAGGGAGTGGAGTTTTTGATATGATATCATAAAATAAATTATAAAAATAGCTTACTCAATATTTAATAGTAAATATTCATATTGAATATTCAATCAACTTAATATTCAATAATGAATATCAGTAATCAAATCAATAATTTCACATTACTTTGTTTGCAAAATAATTTTTAATTACTTTTTATTTGTATGAATGAGCTTTTATTAGGACAGTATTAAGTTGTTTATTGCAGTAAAGGATTATTTTAACACCAAGCAGGGTTGAAATATTAGTGTAATGCAATATATTACACATACATAACTAATGCCTGTCAGTTATACCAATTAATTGGTATGGATAGTATTGCTATAAAAATGTCACACAATAACTGGACTTGATAGTAATTTGGTCATCACATGAAGGTGTTATAACTTGACTACATCACGGATATGGTATCTTAGGTAGTGCCAGTTTCATATATTGACAGAAAAAAAATCCTTATAAGGTTGCCTCGTAAGGAAGTGTGGACTCATTTTTGTTTATTCATATTTCTCGTCCCCAAATTTGTTAAATAAAAGTATTTTGTAACTTAATACATTTTATTAGTTCGATAACAATTTTATAAATTGTTCTTTGACATAGTTTGGTTGCTACAAAATCTAATTAAATATGTTTAGGTAAATATAAAAAAGTGTAATATTGTAATAGATAAAGATAACAAAAGAATATGTATCTATCCATATTATATATCTCAAGATTCATGGAAATCCATTGATTTTTCAAAACATGTCTTCAAATGTATATTCAAGCTGCAAAAATATAGGATGGCAAAAAGTGAGAGGTGAAAGAGAAAAAAAAGAAATCTAAAAAAGTGCTCAACCTGATTATAGAAAGTTTCAATTAAAAAGAGCCAAAAATTTATTTTTAGATTAAGTTAATTCTTAAGAGCATAAATTAAAAGTTATAACTTATAATAAGTACATATTTATTATAAAATCAATGCCAGCATTTCTGGTTCTTTTGTGACAAACCTTTCATTTAGGCCCTCTTACAACTAAGATACAGGTCCCATCTAAGACACGCTAAGCCAAACATAAGATGCTTAAGATCCTGGTAAGAAACTAAAGCATATAGTTATGATTATCAATATGAGCATAACCAAATCAAAAAGACTTACAATGAAAGGTTCCCAGCTCTTTATTGTGCTCAAGTCTTATTGAATAATCTTCAGATTCTTGTTTACATTCAGTAAAAAATTGCACATATACAACTTGCTTTTCTGAGTTTTCAAATTCTATTGTATAATACATCTTTAAGAATTCTCTATAATACTTTTTGCCCATCAAAAATGCTTCATGTCTGTCTTTGGTTTCTTGAATGAAATGTTTTTCATCTGTAAATAGAATAAATTGTGTACACCTTTATTTATGTATAAAACTGGCCAAGTGCACATCGAACTTGGGCAATGGTGAATTCTTACAAATAAAATATGAAAGTACTGTATATTAAGCTAACACAAAGATAAATCACATTGGTAAATGGCAGTCTCTATTCACTAAATAGGTTGCAGTCTTTTTAACAACTTCAAAATCATTTGTAAGCACAACAATGTACTATTTTTGTAATTTACTTCTTGCTAAGTTTCATGAGTCAACGGGATGTACCCTATAGGTTTTGATTCCTTTGCGTAAACAATTAAAAATACACTGAATTCCAATGTTATTGTTTTCCTAGAAAATTTTATCAATAGGATCACCCAGAATTTGTTAAGCTACACACTATTGCTATGACTTACTATTACTGTGACTATAAACAACGAATATTTGTTAAAAAAAAAGCGGTAAAAAGCATTTTAAATATACAATTATTAATTAAATTTGTACAAAAAATTAATTAATAATTTATATTTACTAATATGTTGATTCAAAATTAGTGTATATTTCTGAAAGAGTTAGATTTCCAGTTTATAATAACTATTTAAAGGTATATAAGTAATCACTATTTATATTTATAACTTCAAGAAATTACCAAATACAGTGTGAATATTAAAAAACATTTCTCTATTTAATCAACTGCATTAAGTTACAAATACACTATTAAAAACAAGACTATATGGTTAATTTAGGCACATTTTATCAATATTCTTTTTTAATGAGACAAATTATTGACTTAATTGGGTACCTTTTTTAAATTCTTCGCATTTAATTTCTTGTTTTGAAATCTCTGCAAGTTTGAAATCAATGTCTTGTTGTAACTTTTTATTCTTTTCGGTGAGTAATTTGAACTCTTCGTCGTAATTTTGTTGAACATTAGGATTATTACTATACTCATCAGTCTTCATTTGATCGTTTTCTAAATATTTAGTGACCTCTTCATCTAAACATTTAAAACTACGTTTAAACTTGTCGAATAAGAGTTTTTCTATGCCATCAAGGTCTATAAAATAATCCCAATTATCTTCTGCTACACTCATTTTCAAATTGACACTTTAATTCACAGTAACAATACAAAATTATAATTTATAAATAACCATCACAATTCGTGTATCAGAATTACCAAACGGACAAATTTCAAATATTTAGTGTAAGTTCACAGACAAAGAGACATCATTACGGTTTCATGTTATGATAGAAAGAGATAGAAATATATGTGTACAAAATCATAACAATACGAATTGTTTGTGTGTTGCAGAAATTGGCTGTAGACAAACTACTAAGATGACATAAGCTATTAGAGTAAAATTAAAAAAATGTATTTCTCTTGCACTAAACCATTAGACACTTTTTGTATCTGCCGTCAAGTAAATTAAGTGCCATAGCTTCTCAAAAATAGGTGGAATTAAATGTCAAATTTTGAAAATAAAGCTATTTGAACCTTACACTCTAATATTAAACTTCTAAAAGTCATTATTTGCAATAATTAACAATTTTCGCAGAGTATAAAATATTATTTAAATAACAAAGTATGTATGCTATGGTTAACTATAGAGGATCTTAGGGTATTGGGCTTCAAAATTCGCTGCAATCAAAGTGCATAGATGGGCAAAATGTAATCAGATGAATGAAAAACGATTATGATTACATTTTGCGTTTTTCGTTATTAATATGACGACATTATGCCCATCTATGTTTTAATCACTACGGAATCTTCAAATGCATACTCATTTATGACTTCTTAATGTTTGAATGTATTTAATCAACTTCTTAACCTGTATCAAGCACAGGTGCGGTCGGGTGTTGAGTACTGTTGTCACCTTTGGGACGGATCCGCTAAATATCAGTTGGCGGCTTTGGACTCGATTGATCGTAGAGCTCATAGACTTATTGGCGACGACTCTTTGTCAAAAATTAAAATGCAAAGCATCGAGCATCGACGTAGAGTTGCCTGCCTCGCGGTCTTTTACCGGTTGCACGGTGGAGAGTGTTCTCAGGAACTACATTCTTTGATTCCACCAGCCCCATTCCACCACAAAACCACAAGACATCGTGTCGGATACCATCCGTATGTGGTGGATGTTCCTTATATCCGCACGAGAAGATTCGCTTCTACATTCATCATGCGAACAGCTAAGGAGTGGAATATGCTACCAGCAGCCATATTTCCGCGATCTTATGACCTGGGAGTCTTTAAAAGAAGAGTGAATAGGCATTTGTTAGGCGGACGTGGTTCATCATCGGACTCATCTTCACCTTCCACCAGGTGTGATTGAGGTCAAGCGTTCGCCTATAAGTTATAAAAAAAAAAAAAAAATCATGATTGCAGAGCAACAAGATTAAAATTATGATTACATTTTGTAATCGTTAATCATTAATCTGATTATATTTTGCCCATCTCTACCTGGAGCTTCAGCTATGTCAAAAATATCGCCACATTTTTCGTATTTTGGTTTATGGGAATTTGATTGCGTACTGTCACTTTAAAAGATTTTATGTCATTAGTGTGAGAACAGCCTAATTTTAGTACATTTATTTCATTTAATTCAGTCAAAAATATATTTTAAGAATTTACCTATCCTCATAAAAGGTGTCTGGTAATAAGCAACAAAATTTACAATTGAAATAAAATACTTGGTATTAAGCTGTTGTTTAATCGAAAATGTTTTAGTTATTGTTGTTGTTAATTGATGTTAAACTGTTTATGGAGGGTACATTTTAAGTTATTTCAAAATATTTCACTATAGCTCTCCGAACAGGATGTAGATGATTGAAAGTAGCAATATCAAGAGTTTCGTATTTAATAGTATCATGAACGTACTTTAAATGATTGACGCCTTGCTGTCAGTTTGACAGTTCAGCTAAGTCTCAATACCTTTTTTTTTTACTTGAGAAATTCCTCATAGGACAATATCAGTCACCACCCCCCTGTTGCATGATCGAGGTGGGTCGGACTTGTACCGACTAAAAACCCCAAGGTGGCTTCTGCGCATTGGCGGGGACTGCGGGTCCTGTAATCAATTCGCCACAGCCCCGTCGCAAGTCTCAATACCTACCGTTACATGCGCTAAATAGTTTCTATATACTATATTTCAACTATTGTATTATTTCTGGTTATCTTTCCGAATTCATCATTAACTTTTAAAGCAATTATTAATTGTGTGTTATGTTAAAGAATTATAAAACATTAATTTACCTGCAATTATTGGGTTTGTAACGGTGACTGCTTTTTTACAACTAATGAGAGTTTCTGATGGAAGTCCCATAACAACTTATAAAAGTGCTGAAGAAAACCTCTATTTGTCGGACCTATAGTTTCATATAAGCCCTTAAAATATAACTGACTGTGATCCCGAGATCATCAGCAGTTGGAATCAATATCTACATATTAGTATTATTGTAAAAATATGTTAACTAAAATTTATCAAAGTTTTCTAGTCTCTTTATAAACGACATTTAAAATTAGCAATAACCTTGACATTAAAAAAATAATAACTAAAATTGTTATATAAATAGTAATGATCTATTACATCAAAATATTTTACATTTTGTGCTATCCCTATAGTATAGCGTATAGTAAAGATCAGACGTACAGCATATTATTGCATCTTTTCACTATAATCGTGTGTCTATTAACTTATTAGGTGCGTTTATTCACCTTACTAAATTTAATCAAATACGTATGTAACTGAAAAATCCCAATATAATATATAAACATATGTTTTAGTTATAATATATAATACAAAATATATTTATAATGAAACACACTGCAACATTAAGGAAAAATTTTAACAATAGCACCACTATGCACTTATTTACAGAAGTTCAAAGTCAGACCAAAGAAATTCATTTATTTTGTTGTCCACTTTAACATTCAATTTTAACAAATTTTAAAACATGTTTGGCCACATAAAACATCACTATATTACGAAATACACTGTTACGAATCTGTCACTGTTGGTGAATCACATGGATCACTGAATTCATTAGATAAAACAATTAAACTTATTTGCAAAAATTGTCTATTTACAGGTTGAGTTCTATTTAGTGCTTTTGACGGTATTTGAGGTCTTCTTCACCAGATGGTCTAAGTGGAATCAAAATAAGCTGGTATAAGTACTTATAATATGGTATAAGTAAAATCTATACTAATATTATAAAGCTGAAGAGTTTGTTTGTTTGTTTGTTTGAACGCGCTAATCTCAGGAACTACTGGTTCGAATTGAAAAATTATTTTTTATTATTTATTATTATTATATATATAATTATTATTTATTTGAGTGGAATAGACCATTTATCGAGGAAGGCTTTAGGCTATATAACATCACGATGCAATTATTAGGAGCGAAGAAATAATGGAAAATGTGAAAAAAACGGGCAAAATTATTCATCCTTGAGGGCTTCCATTGCGTGCGCTGCGAAAACGGTTCAAGATACCAAAAATATATGTATGAAAGAATTATTCCTCTTGAAATGACGTAAAAAAATGTCCGCGACAGTATATGTCTATCTTTTAAGATTAAGTCACTAGAACCGTTTTTAAACAAATTTGGTCGAAATTAATGCATTATTTGTTAAGAGTTGTATCAACGTAATAATATTAATCTTTATCCAAATAAATGTGTTGTTGATTAAGAGTATTTAAATGTGAACAAAATTGTCTTTGACATCACTTAATTTCAATGAACATCTTAGATGATATTACAAAACCTTACATAGCAAAACAACGTTTGCCGGATCAGCTATAGTGTCTTGATAACCGCGAAACTCGAGAACGGCTGAACCGATTTGACTGATTTCTTTTTTGTTGTGTTTGTTGAAGTCTGGGGAAGGTTATAACAGAGAGAAGATTTTAAAAAAATATCTGAAAAAGTCTAAAAACAACACTTTTCTATATTCTCATACAAAAGATTTGTTATAAGTCAATTTGAACTTTAACACCATAGCATAAAGTTTAAATGTTAGTGGACGGGTTCCGGGAAGGCAAAACAATTATTGAGTGCCGTATAAATATTAATGTCAATATTTGTCAATTTTTATACATATAGCATTAAAGCCAGGTTCCTTCAAACAATTTTCAAAAAACAGCCGACAGGCCAATAGCTATTAACATTAAAAAAAACAATGTGACTTTGTTTTAGAGAAATAGGGCAGAACAAGGTCTGCCGGGACAGCTAGTAATAAATAAGTAGACCCAAATGCAATGAGTATAGGCATTTTTTTCTAATTATTATGTATACAAATTACAATATAATATCAATATGATAAATTCTATTACTTATATTCGTAGAAGAAAAAAGTTACACAAATTATTCTAAGATGACCAATTATCTTATAAAATATTATTAACAGCAATTTTTTGCAGCAAACTTTTCAAACACCAAATTTTCTGTTGTACCACTTCTAGCAGCCTCATAATATATATAATTATATGGCTTTACAGTGTGAACAGCATGTGAACATCTGGATTTATGACAATGAACGTTCTAGAACGAGCACACAGCCGTGAGGATGCAGCCACAAGCCTCCCGAGACTTGAGCGACTCGCTCAAAATAGCTTTGTGTCGTATTCCTTTGTCTTTAACTGAACATCGCACTATATCCCTGAACTGCTTATGTATTCCAACATATTTCCATACTACGGAAAACTACGAAATTTCTGTATTATGGTTTTATTATTTTGGTAACGTGAACTCTGATGCTTTAAGTAAACGTTTTCTTTAAGTTTATAGAAGGGATGACGGGTCTTTAAAAAAAAAGAAGTTTAAATTGATACTAATCGTAATCAGATGAATCAATTGACAAAAAACTTGAGGTCTAAAGGATCGATTTCGTAAATACCTATTCATTTCGAGTTTGTATTTACAATATAAATCTAAAGCGAGGTAGGTATGGTGGTGCAGTTACTCTACCTTAGGCTATAGCGCAGGATAGCATGTAAAAATGAGAGGAAGGAAGAAGCCTAGACAGCAAGGATAAAGCACCTTTAATATAGTAGAACTGTGATCCAGGAGAAATAATGAAGCACAAGTATAGTAAAAAATAAGTAGAAGTAAAGTACACAGAAAAACAAAAGAAACAAGAACACAGAATCAAAAATACACAACAGTACAGTGCGCGAGCGGACGAAATGTGTGGCTAGCGATAGCGAGACTCCGGCCGGCTGCGCGGTCTGCGGAGCGCTCGAGTCGCGTTCGCTTGCGCGATCTTCCCGCGCGCTGCAGTGTACAGCGGCTTTCAACCCTAGAGCTCGGTGTGTTTGTTTCCACAACCCAACACGTATAAAAGAAATATTGTAATTAATTTATTTGTATATAATATGATACTATTTTACCGTGATAATTATTAAATCAATCCAGTGTATGATATAACATAATATGATACATTGGATTGATTTAATAATACTACATGTAAATTCAAGATGTCGATCCTATGGCCCGAAAAATCGATTCTTCGATAAACAGATCTCGGATCGCTATCCTTAATTTATAGGTATTTATTGTAAATGAATTATGTATTGTTACACCAAGAAAATAGCCAAGGAAATACTTTGAACAAGAAAACAGACAGAAGAATTTTAATTCAACCCTTTTAGTTCCTAGTCATCTATACAAAAAGCTTACGATAATTATATTAAAAATATCTGTTGGCTATAATTAGTTATTTTCTAAAATTGCAAAAGTTTCAAAAAGTTAACAATTTGTTGGAAGGAAGATTTACTTTAATAATTTAGTTTAAATTCAAATTTCGCTCGGTTTGCATTTACACAGTAATTCTTGGTGTTAAATATTCATTTTATTTTTTAGCTTTCGTATCTAACTGATATCGAGTGTATTTAACCACCGTTAAAATATTGTTATAAGCGACATTAACCAAAGTTAAAAGAGTTGGTACTGCTCGTGCTCGTAGGATTAGCCCTTTATATTCTACAATACATTAGCCCTTACATTTAACATATATTTCAACTCTGCTCTTATACGTGGTCTGTTAAAAAAATACACGGACTGAGGTCATAAAAAAATGTAAATCTTTTGGAAGTGGCATATCTGGGTCTCTTTCAAAGTACTCTCTTCTCCAACGCACACACTTATCCCAACGGTGTTTCCACTTGTTGAAACATTCCTAGTACACTTCTTTCATGATAACTTTCAGCTCTTTTCTTTTCGCATTTGCCTCACATGACAAGACTCAATTGATATCCTACACTCTTTGGTAAGCTCCCTAATGGTCAGACGTCGATTTAGCCGCATAAAGGTTTTGATTTTGTCAACGTGTGGTTCGTCAGTTGACGTTGAAGTATGCCCAGGACACTCATTATCGTGAATCGACAGTAGGTTACCCTTAAAATATTCATTCCTCATAAAACAAGCAGTACGCTTCATGGCAACATCACCAAAGGACGCGTTAAGCATAGCAAATGTTACTTTCGCAAATTTCTCGAGCTTTACGCAAAATTTCACAATTAGACAGATAAAAAGACATTCTTTAATGAAAACCCGGTAGCTTATCAACAAATGAAGATATTTAAAACTGCTAAACGGTTTCTTCAACTAATCTGTAACAAACTAGCGATACCAAGCGGATTCTCCTGAAACCAACTCGTGTCGCGCAATTCAAATAGTCTGTGTATTTTTTTAACAGATGCCATACTCACCTTTGAATACATTTACTCATTGAATATTTGAGGCTTGAAACTGTAAAATTATTCATCACCTCCAAAGCTGCCGTTGCTTGCCGTACTGCCGTCTTGTCGTTAATGTTATATTTAAATGAAACTAAACCCATACGTAGAGCTCTGCACCATCTCATTCTTTTTTTACTGCCATAAACATTTTTCGGAGTATATCGAATTAATAATTAGGATCAGTGAAGGTGTCTGACTTCTTGTGATACTTATTAAAAGGTAACATATTACAATACATTAATCTACATAACAAAAACGGAACCTCAAATAAATATCTGGGAGCTGCCAGAAAGAAAAATAATTGATATAATTTTCCAGACACACATGACGACCACGGGTTGAACGTAAGGGAGAAAACTATTCAGTTAATGGACGCACAATGGAAAAGAAAACTCAATCACGTGCACAAGGTGTTGTGATTCTGGCGCTTAACTACGGGAGATGTATTGTGCCACAGGGCCCGTCATTAGTCGAAAATAACACAATGCCAGCAAAATGGTGGATCTATTTTCTATATAACTTAGTACGTTGCCTACTTCTCATATAAAATTCTAATTTGGCTAATTACACAAATCGCTCATCATTGATATAATTAGTATGTTTTTATTTGAGGTTCCGTTTTTGTTATGTAGATTAATGTATTCTAATATGTTATATTTTAATAAGAACCCAAGAAGTCAGACACCTACACAGATCCTAATGGTTAATTCAATATACTCCGAAAAATGTTTATGGCAGTAAAAAAAGAATGAGATGGTGCAGAGCTTTACGTATGGGTTTAGTTTCATTTAAATATAACATTAACGACAGGACGGCAGCACGGCAAGCAACGCCAGCTTTGGAGGTGATGAATAATTTTACAGTTACAAATTGTTTTGACTGCAACACAGTAACAACACTTCTAGTGATACAGTTGTTCATAACCGGCGGTGAACCCTAGTTATCTAGCGAGCTCTCAGTCTGCATGATGATGAAAGTTTGAAAGAAAAAAAAAACATTACTTAATATATTGTTCAACGTAATTTAAAATATTCGACAAAAGTGACTTTGGGGATAATATTATATTTATAGTGTTTAAGAATTGTAAAGTCATGTGCTTCGATTATCCAACATATCAGATACTAATACAGGGTTGTGATACAAGTCCAAAGACCATCGTCATGGAGTAAGTGGCTCGACCTGTCACGTTTTTGGCTTGTGCATCCCCAGTTGGGTATATAGTATATACCTAGATACCAGTCGTAGTATATGAAGGCGGGCATGACGACAGCGACTGTAAATAGATGATTCTCGTCCCGTGGTAGTCGTTCACGTTCTTAAACTATATTCTACTTTCCATCAGATGCGTTGTAGTATTTTAGTCGAATCAGTATAAAATATAATAATATATATTCTATATTCAGGTATCCATAGACATTTGTTACACAAATTACGGTAATAGATTCGGCAATATGCTAATGGTACATTAAGGTTTGTGAGGACGTAGAATATATGAACATTTATAGAAGCGGTAATGTCTACTTTTCGTTGGTAAGCCCCACACGTATGAGGCGCGTGCCCGGATGAATTGAAAAGGATGTGATGCTTGCCATGCCATGAAGCCTGGGACATAAAACTAACTTTCGATCTTTCAAATATTTAATTTACAATTTACAACCTTAAAGCAGTAAATTAAGTTTAATACTCCATTAGTTTTTCTTATAATATAAGGTCATTTAAATTATAAGATGTGTCAAATGGAATAGAGCTTACCTCTCAAGCTTTCAGAGAGAAAAGTGGGCACTCTTGGAATGGAAAAATCATGAGTTTTGCGTGACCCGTCACGCTCAAATACATATGCATATGTACTAACTACGGTGACCCGGCGTTGTCCGGGTAGAAATAAACTTAATAGGTGTATTTTACACAAATTTTCTTCCTTTTACCCCTTTGGGGGTTGATTTTCCAAATACGGCGAAAAACGTATTTATTAGTTCTAACTAAAAATCAAAAGACCAGTTTTCATAGCGTTTACTTCAAAATTGACATTTTTCCAACAAACATTCAATTTCTATTATCCCACTTTGGGTTTTTTTTTCCAAAACTTCGTAGCATGTCTTTTTTTTATTTGTAACCAAAGATCTATCAGTTTTCATAGTGCTTACTTCAAATTTGACGGAATTTCAAATAAACTTTTAAACTCCTATGTCACCCCTAAGAGATGTCACATCAAAAACTCTACTCTTACTATATGCCTACATCATACAAATAACCTAATGTCCAAACTTTATTGTTTCTACCTGCTTAACCAAGAAGGTTTCACAGCTGACGTGCAATCTTATTGCTAGTTTAGTCAGTCTAAAAGCATCCTTCTGTTTTAATATAATAGCTATTTATTACAGAAATATCTAACAAAGACCATTTTATAAATATTACACAAAAGTTATCTTGGTTTTGTTGCGTGAGGGCAGCTGCTATATCCCGGGACATAACACTTTTTATGCTCAACCCTCGAGAACAACGTTTTTAATGGATCATTTTGGCACAATGAGGTCTCCGTGCACTATCTCTGTTAAATTGGAATATATTTTTCTTGGCACAACTTCACTCGTGCAAATAAGAATACCAGTTCTTAGATTCAAGTCATTCCCCCCGGCTATTTATAAAGTGACACAGAGAAATGGTACGCCCTTGCATTTTTCAAGCCCCGAGATATATGTAGGGTGGCTTTTTATCACAGAAACGAAATGTGATCACGCTCAAATATGTATTTCTATTTTTTATCTCTTTTCATAATCAAGTTGAGAGTTGTTATTATATTGTAACAGATAGCATTGATGTAAGTAAGCGAATGAAATGTAGGTAATTTTTAAGAAGATTATAGGTTTTTGTAAAAGGCAATGTTGCCCCACATTAATTCATTTCTGTGTTCTGGATGTGTTTACATATGAAATTCAGATCCACAAACACGAAGACGCAGAATAACTACCTGTAGGTCATAGAAATATTTGTTCCGTAGGGGAATCGAATTAATAAATACATGTGCTGAAGTCGCACATACAATCACTGTGCCGACCGATTCGTTAAAATATATAAAAAAAGATATTATAAGATATAGAGAAACAATTGTAACAAAATAATATGCTGCACTTGCCAGATTTAGATATTTTAGAATCGCTTTAAGACACAGTTAAATATCGCTGTACTTTCATCAAACGCACTGCAGTCTCTTTGGTGTAATAGTATAAAAAAATTACTATTATATTAAAATAAAAAGAGATAGTAATCAAAATAATAAATCACGCGTTATCCGCGCCATGTTACAGTCAATGCGTGTAACGACGGTCACAAAAGTAACAGAGCATGTTTACGTAAATATCAATTTAGATTACACACAAAACACCCCAAATACATTCGCAATGGCCACTGAGCCACCGAAGGATAAGGTATTAGGAAGAAATATGTAGTACGTGACTATGTGTACCGAAATACAAACGTAAGTGAAAGTTACAGCTAGCAGTCGGTTCGCGAAATTACTACTTTGCATTAGCCAAAACATTCCCATCTAATAACGAATAACTATTGTATGGATAAAAGGATTAGTGGACGTTGTCTTCTGCCACATAAAGTGATGAGAATTGACTCATTACATAACATTTAAGGACATGTACACATTTATGACTCACGATAAATATTACCTGTTCATCCCAGTGGAGTTTTCCTGCACCGGGATTAGAACCCAGGTTTTTTAGCGTCGTTAGTACGGCCACTAAGTATACCAGTACACTAGGTCAACGTTTTGAATGTAAATCGAAATAATCCGTTTAGTAATATGATAAGATTCTTTAGCAGTGTACTTTAACATGCAGAGACGGGCAAAATGTAATCTGATTAATGAGCAACGATTACAAAATGTAGTCATCATTTTAATTTTGTTGCTCTGTAATCATGATGAAATCCCTTCAAAACATTAAGGAGTCATAAATTTAAGCAATAATTAAAATTTAATAATAAACCTAACTTAACTTAATAATTTAAGTTTATGCAATTCGGTTAAAAATACCTTCATTATTGTGCCGGTTTAGTAATGTAATGCAGCAGTCGACGCGCGTTTGCCGGTTTGCTTCAGTCAATTCGTGAGGTACCCACCTTTCAAGCTTTTTAATCTTCCCAATTTGCTTCAAGTGAATTAAAACAGTTTTATCACTAACATCGCAGCCTGCAGCTAACTCGGACGTGGTTTGCGATGGATCCGCTTCCACAATAGCCTTCAACTCTTCATTATCAACTTGAGTCTCAGGCCGTCCACGGGGCTTGTTCTGCAGGTCGAAATTTCCAGAACGAAAACGTTGGAACCAAAAACGAACTGTGTTTTCTTTTGCAACACGACCGCCATACACATCATTCACCCTTCGAGTTGTTTCCGCAGCACTAGTGCCACGGCGGAACTCGTACTCGTAAATAATGCGATATTTTAAGTTTTCCATTTTGTAAAATAAGTGACGCAAACAGAAAAAAACAGAAGAAAAAAACAAATGAATGACGATCATCGAAGCAAAAATACATGAGTCTATAGCTGTACAAATTTGAATTTGGAATTCCTTACCAAAGAGGAGAAATTTGTGATTAAAGTGGCCAGTACGAAAAACGCCAATTTCAAATGTAAGGATCTAATATAAACAATAAAACATTGATGTTACTAATTTTCCGTGTAAAACGAAATCCTATTTAAAAACTAAAAACAAAAAAAGACAAACATCCATATTCCAAGAAGCCATTTTATCTTTCATCGATACAGAAATCCAAGACCCATAATACAGGATAACAGGGAGGATATAGGCTTTTACCTAGTGCCTAGTTGTTTAGAAATAGTATTGTGTAGACTGGTTAAGGTTAACCATGATAATTATAGTTTTTGGACCTATAAATTTCGTAGCGACTCTTTTTTGTCCCTAAGATCTTCTTAACGTTTCCTTTGAATGGGACGTGCTAAAGAATATTTACTCGAAAGCTTAAACCTCGAAGGATTGTTACAGGTATGTATTAATACAAAACGTTATTATATGAACATTTCATTGAAAATTATTGTTAAACAGAAGATGTATCTGATACTACATTTTATATTGCGATTCATTTGATTTATAGTCCATTCGATAGGTTTTCGAAACAGTTAAAATATTTTATTAAAATTCAGCTCTCAATACTATAATACTATATTAATCTTTTAGTAAAAGGTCACATTTGACGTTAAAATAATTTTCAAAGTAACCGCGAAAAGTCTGCGTATTTGAACACATATTTAAAAAAGAAAAATATTTTTATAAAAGGTTTTCATGTCAAAGAGCTTTATAGTAAATTCCATTTAAAAAACTGAAATTTGTTGCACGGTGTAATACATGCACAGGAGACATGTCTCGTTTAAAAAATACCTCGTATAATTATTATTTAAAGTGGCTTTTACTCGCTATAATATTCAAGGGTGTCCATGAAATTCGTATTAATATAAGATCTTATCTGTAATATAAAAATGAATCGTTAAATGTGTTGCTAAGCGCGAAACTCGAGAACGGCTGAACCGATTTGGCTGATTTCTTTTTGTTGTGTTTGTTGAAGTCTGGGGAAGCTTATTACGGAGAGAAAAATTAAAAAAAATGTCTGAAAACGTCTAAAAACAACTCTTTTCTATATTCTCATACAAAAAATTCGTAATAATATTTAAAAGTCAATTTGAACTTTAACACCATACCATAAAGTTTAAATGTTAGTGGACGGGTTCCGGGAAGGCAAAACAATTATTGAGTGATGTATAAATATTAATGTCAATATTTGTCAATTTTTATACACATAGCATTAAGGCCAGGTTCCTTCAAACAATTTTCAAAAAAATCTGACGGGGAAGCTATTAACATTTAAAAAAAACAATGTGTCTTTGTTTTAGAGAAATAGGGCAGAACAAGGTCTGCCGGGACAGCTAGTTCTTATATAAATAAATACAATGAATACCAACAACAACTTACAACAAGGTACTTGTAGGTAACAAGGGAAGTGGATATTTTTCGTGTATCTGAAATATCTTAATTATTAGAGGTCTCATAGTCTCGTCCGATTTGTTGAGCCAAATAGGTTTTAGGTGTCCGAATTAGAGTGCAGAAGACTTTCCGCTTTTTAAAGTTCCATTCCAGAAATTAAATTATGTTAATAATGCTTTTATATTTTGTTCCTGTGGTATGTATAATAAACATTTTTGTGATTTCGATATTTTGTCTTAAACATTGGGCTCCTTTAGAAGACTGGTGAGAAAAAAAAAGTCTAAATAATTTTTCTTTATATAGTTAGTTACTTAGTTTTCTCTTATTGTATTGCATCATTTAGCTTGATTTTTGTTTTGTATTTTTTTTTTTGTAGAAACCACTAGTCACATTCCCGTAGTCTGGCGCACCCTGTGCTTGTAAATGTATCCCAGTGGTTTTAGTCGGTGAGAGTTCGACACACCGGGGGGCGGCCCTCACCGTCCGATGACGGTCCATAATGGTTTTCCACTGGGTTCCCAAAAAAAAAAACAAAAAAAGTGTGACTACTTCTGCGCATTGGCGGGAATTGCGGGTCCTGTAATCAATTCACCACAGCCCCATCGCGCCGCGCCCACTGGGCACAAACTCGGGGGAAATTGTTGCCTTCTCCGATACTGCTCGTTATATTTAGGCAGAGCACGTCACAATGCTCTGCCGACTTCTCGAGGGTCTCTAAGCAGTTGCTCGGGGTCCCCACCCTGATCAGCCACGACCCCAAGATTATAAAGCCTATTTTATCTCTTTTGACGGTCAAAATTTTAGGACACAAAATATCGACCTTAAGAATATTGATTACAAATAAGACAGTTCTGATTCGTTTATTTAATGCATCATGTTTTAACCAGATAATAGTTATTAGGAAAAAGTGCTCGTGTGGTAGAAATGTGGGATGACAGCCAGCCAGACGGATCATTAACTTGGTAAAGGGGGCTGGGAGATACCGGTTGGCCAAACTTAGTACCATTAAGAGTTGAAAAAATGAATTTCATGATATCTGACTCAATTCTGTTACATACAATTTTTTAATATCGTTCACTGTTGTATCTATAATTTTTGGATACGAGTTAAACGGACAACATGACTTTAATCTAGCTTTGTGAGTTTATTATAGAGTACATTCTAACCTCAGTAAACACTTCGTTGCTATGTAGTGATGACAAACAATGGTTTAGCCTCGACGTAGGCTGTATTTCCACGCCTCATCAGTGATACGTTGTACCGGACAAAAGCGTACGGGCCTAGTGCATCCAATTAATGTGAGGTTGTGCCCTGTTATATTAACAGCCATCTATCAGAGCGTTCATTGCAATCTATCTATAAACGCTTCTATATTAAATATTATTTGTTTGTAATCATTAGACTTTAAAAAATACTACAGCGTTTTTAATATTTCTTTCATCATTATAACTACTTTATCTAGAAGTAAAAAAACGCTATTTTAGTGAGTAAAAAAGATTTTAGTCAGAAATAAAGGCTACTTTTACGCGAACGAACCCAGAGGCATAGCTGGTAATAAATTAAAACCCAGTAATTAAAATGCTCTTTAGTCTTAACGATAACTTAAAACACTAATCAATTACAAAATTGTTTGTCAAAGCAACAAAATAATCATTCTTCCTTCAACTGGGTAAAAGATTAAAATGGGATTGGGTATTTAAAAAATCCCACAGCTTAATAGCAAACAAAAAAGTTATAAAAAAATCATTTCTCTAAAACATATTAGCATTTTTAAATAGGTTTATGCCTGCTGAGTTTAAAATATTATATCTACGAATATGATATACAGTGACGAAGTAAAGTATTGGCACAGCGAGGTAAACAAAATTATTATAGTGCTAGCAATTATGGGAATACAAATAATATCTGGATTATTTATTATAACAATACTTGCATGATTGATACTTCATTATATTTAAAAAAATCAATTGAAAACCATTTCATAGTTCAGGAAAAAAATAATATAAATGTCATCATCTATTTTGACCTGAACTTAAGTATTGGCACAATATAAAACATAAGTTGTCAAGGCGTTCTATGTTGCTATATTCTGTCGGTAGGTGAGTGTAACAAACTAGAGGGGAATCTCAGTGTCATAGCTATAGGAATTATCTATGTAGTATAGTAAAAAGAAGTAAAAAAATATAATAATGGAACGTAAAGGTAAAGAAACGACATTGTCCGAGAGAACAATTATATTGAATTTGCACAATCAAAATAAACCTTATGCACGAATTGCAAAAACAATAAATAAAAGCCGTTATAATGTGCGAAGCGTTATTAAAAATATAAAGGTAAATAAAACGTCGAAAAACGTTCGCAAAGCGGCCGCCCACCCAAGCTCAACGAGAGAGAGAAGAGGAAAGTGGTCAATAAAGTCAAACAAAATCTGGAAATTTCATCAATGGCGATAGGAGCAACATTACGAGTAAGAGAAGACCTTGGCACAGTTTTTCATCCCATAACAGTTCGCAGAGTCCTCAGGAGTGCCGGGTACAATGCGAGAGTCGCAAGAAGGGAGCCCTACATAAGCAAAAAATAAATAAAAAAGAGGATCGAATTCGCAAAATATTTTTTGTATGAGAAATTAGATTTTTGGGACACAGTACTTTTCTCGGATGTAAGAAAATTTAATATCTTTCGATCCGATGGGTGAATTTTAGTGTGGAGAAAATTCAACAATAAGCTTGAGGCGAAAAATCTTCTATCTACGGTTAAACACGGCGGTGGTAGGATAATGGTGTGGGATTGTATGAGTTCATCTGAAGCTGGAAATCTCGTATTTATTGAAGGAACAATGGACTAGTATATATATATATATATATATATATATATTTATATATATGATTTTTTTTAAGAGAACTTAAATAAAAGCGTTAATGATCTGAATCTTGGACGTCATTTTTACTTTCAACATGACAACGATCCAAAGCAGACGCTTACAACATTCGTCAATGGATAGTTTTCAACACCCCACACACGCTACCATATTCACCACAATCCCTAGACCCCAATCTGATTGAACATCTTTGGCACGAACTGGAAATAAGGATAAGGAAACATTATATTTCCAGTAAAGCCGATCTCAAGAGAATCATCGTGGAAGAATGGTACGCCATCGAGCCTTCATTCGTGGCTAAATTAGTGAATTCGATGCCTGATAGGTTGAGGGAGCTATTGAAAGGAAAAGGGCTGCCAACTAAATATTGATTAATTTTTTTTCGTTATTTTTATGTGCTGTGCCAATACTTTTGTTCCGGCCAAAATAGATGGTGCCATTTATATTATTTTTTTCCTGAACTACGAAATTGTTTTCAATCGTTTTTTTTAATATAATGAAGTATCAAGGATGGAAGAATTGTTATAATAAATAAAACAGATCTTATTTGTATTCTTATAATTGCTAGCACTATAATAATTTTGTTTACCTCACTGTGCCAATACTTATGTTCGTCACTGTATTTTTATAATCCAAGACGTTTTGAATAAATGTAAAAGTTGCGTGCTGTTATTTAGCTTATAAACTGCAATAGAGAGATACTTTAATGTAATAAAATATAATAATATAATATAATTAAATAAATAAATTATAATTCGTTAATACATTTTTTGTATGAGATAAGCAAACAATAGAAGCTAATTACTTTATTTAAATACTTTGATAAATTATTAGTGGTTTTTAATTTAGATATTTTATTTAGTATTTTTTATTTTACATAAATATTGTTGGTTGTGCATTTATGATATCAATGGCTTTTTATATAACTTTACTGTGATAAGGGCGAGTAGGTAATTAGACATTAGAGCCAATAATATTGTTTGCATATTTATGAGCTTATCCCGGGCATAAGTAGATGTGACTAATTTTACGTAAGTGCCTACGTAGGCGAAGTACCGACCGCACTGCCAGTTAGTGCTATTACAGCGAAGTGATATAATAAACATTGTATGGTGATTTCTCACCATACCGTTCATCTCGTGCTTTTTGAGATGTTAAAGCGATTTCCCGAACTAAATCGTGACTACAGCATACAAGTGTAAAAACCATCATAATGACTCTCCTCAGTTTTTCGCGTTTGGGAATCAGCTTGCGTACGTACACTTGTTTATTTATCTAGAGGTCTTCTGTCATGGTAAATGTTTGCCAGCACGGCAACGGGGTTTTTCAATAGATTCTTGACCCTGCTAGTAGCAGCTAGTAGCAGCTAGTAGTAGCTGGTATTCTCTGTAGTTAGGAATACACTGCATTTTCCTTCAGGTTCAGTGTATTCATTTTGTCGACCATTATAAATGAAATCTAAAGCCAATTCGCCGCTACCTTTACCATGAAGTGTGCCCATATATCTGGACGTATGTTTCATAAGGCAACTTTTCAGGAGAGCCAAAAGATAATTTTATAATTAATCACTTTTTATTTTTATACCTTGGTGGCCAATTTGATGTCTTGATGACCTTTTAATGAGTATTATAATTAGTCCTTCAGAAAGCTTTTCAGTAATTATAAACAATTATTTAAATTCGAATTACTATATTACTTTTGCACATGTATCATTGTTTTTCGGGATGAAGTAATAAATTTTATAAGCATAAAGTTTGACGTCATTTTAAATGAAAATTTAAAATGCATATGGCTATTTCTTAATTTATGTAAAATGGATTATGCAAGTTTTAGTTCAATTGTTTCAAATATTTTAGAGCCACAATGTCACATATTAACATACGGCATACGACTTAAAGCATTTAGTATTCCAAGAGTACACACTGAAGTTGCAATAAAGCTCTCGGCTTCGACATAACTTTGAAAATTTTCGAAATCAGAAATCGTTTCCTATATGGTTAGAAAAAGATGTTTCAAATTATGTAAATTTGTCAAAAAAAACAATTTTTGTCTGAACCGCAAATCGGGCCTTATGGAACTCAAATCGAGATATTTGAACTCTGGTCTACGATAAGTCGCTTTGATTCGAATATCGAACGCCATATTCTCACGGCCGTGATCTAAGCCGTTGGAAGGAAACTCGGACCTGAAAAACAGTGAGATCTAAATCCTGCAGTTAGAAACTACCATTAAACAATTACGAAACTTAGGAATCGTAAAAAATATTTATTACATAAAATGTTACATTTTTTATAATGGGTCGATTAAGTATCACTCTTGATGAAGATTACAGTGTGCAGAAAACATAACATTGCACAGTTGAAGTATGTGTAAGTAAACAATATTGTTGTAATAATTGATAATATTTGTACCCATTTACTTCTTATTCCTTACCCGTATATTCGTATATTGGCATTGAATATATTAATATAATATTACGAAACGTATTTTTTTTGTGCGGTATACCGATGAATTATTGCTTTTTGCTGAACTGTGTTCGTAAACGATTTTCAATAAAAAATATTTTAATAGCCCTTTGAAAACGTCAATAATGGCTTCCGAGTATGACAATAGGTTTCCGCCCGTGGACAGGGGCATTGTCATCGACGCTCAATAGGTGCCCTGACAGTGGAAAATGGCTCCTCGAATCATTTCCCTTTATGCACTGAAGGGTGACAAGTCTTCTTTTATACCCACGGTAATTGAAATCTCATCAGGCACAGAAACTTGAAATATAGGTATCACTTTCGCTGTTTTATTTATTTACATTGACACAGCAAAACATGTCTAAAATGCAGTCTTAAATTGTAAGAATTTCTTCGCGTTTAGGTCTCGATAAAATGCTTTAAATGAATAAAAATTATAATTTAGTTTGTCATGAACACGAACGTACTATAGGGTTAAAATAAGCACATATGATTTGCAGGTACATTTCAAAGTATTATCACAAACGCTTTTCGCTTTGAAAACACTCCCCGTGTATGACAATAAACTACACGCCGCTCACTGCTCTGAGCTAGATAAAAGTTTTAATGACTTTGAGTATTCGAGTATAAAGGACTTGATTTCAAATAGGATTTTTATTTAGATATTATTATACCTAATATTGCGGTATATCAACCGACAAGAAAACTTCTCAATTGGAAAAGTTTATGTCCATATGTCTATAAAATTTAAACTTGTAAACTCATTACAAAATTCGCTTACGTCTTTATAATATATTATCTGTTTATGACATGAAAAACCTTGTTTAGAAACTCGATTAATTAATATAATATTAGATATTTAAAAATAATGGTTAGTAAATATTTAGTCAATCGAAAAATATTAGGTTAAAATTTTATATAGAAACGAGCAGAAATATAATAAAAAAATTCTTTGCTATAGTGTTTAATGTGCCACTCTAGATCCACAATCCACTAGCATAAGTATTATAGAAAGTTTTCAATATACAGACGGGACAAATATTCAACTAATGTCTATTAAATAAAAGTTTATTTAAACACGTGAATAATACCATTTCACGAAATATTTTTATAAATTTAAATTTAATTTAACATGTCCGAGTTTATAATAAAAATTTAGGTAAATTCTTAAATGCTCTTTTAAACGTTTTTCGCTTTGAAAGCTTTAGCGATGCACGACAATAAACGGCGCCGTGTGCTGCATCTGAGCTAGATAAAACTTTTAATGAGTCTGTGCATTCAGATGCGAAGAATACGATTGAAACTGGCCGTTTCTTTCTTTGAACGTCAATAGATTCAACAAATTCAATAAGTAAGAATGGAAAGTAAAATTGCCTTACTTTTATTAAATTCTTCTGAGGTAATTCTACTTTCGTCCGTGATTTAACCGATTATGAGACATTGATCGTGAGCTTAATTCTTGTGACTTTAACTAAATTTTTAACTAATTTACTTTATCTTGTTCAAGAAAAACAGTCAATTTAATCTTAAGGAGGGGAATTTCATGGATATTTATTATTATAGAGAGGCCCAAGAACGAAAAAGTAGGTACACATAACAAAAAAAAAATCTTTATTTGAACAATCCTCATAGAATACATTATAAGGTAGTAATTCATAAGTTAAATATAATATAATATAGTATAATATATTATATCGTGCAATAGCGTGCTATTAAATGTCCTTATAGAATTCTTAAAAATAAATTACGTGGATCTGTTTAGAAATATTTTAGATAAGCTTTCGACTATACTCGTAAAAATAGTGTGAAATAATACAATAGCTATGATATTGATATAATTAAATACATACAGTGGATACAGCCATTAATGTTCCTCTGCTCATTCTGAAAAATATATTGTGTGATGATATATTATTTATTGAATACTTATTGTATTTAACATTACATTTTTATTCATAAAATGTTATATAATTGTCAATTAGATAACATTTTCATAACAAGATTTCTAAAAATCTTTAATAAGTTTAAGGTGACATAAAAACTGTCATATTTTAATAATATTTTTTTTTATATTATCTTGGCAAAGATGACGTACGCCTTAATATTAAACGCAGAGCAGTCCGTAAACTGACCGTAGATATTGAGAAACAGGATAATATCAGTCGTGTAATCATATTGTTTCGAATGTCTCATCGCTTTTCTTTAGAACCCAATACAAGTCGTTTAGTTTTAATTTTGTTTAAATTTTTTATGAAATTTTCGGTTAAGGACATGAAATGCGTTGTTTTCCTAACAACTTTTCCTTGGCGGTTGGAAAATAGTTATGTATAGTATCTGAGTTATTCCTTAAAAGTCCCTAAATTATTCATCATTTCGTAAAACACATACAGTTGGAATTTAAGTTTAAATTTGTAACAGAATGCCATATTTAAAAGAATTAACTAATCAATTCTTATAATAAGAGTAAGAAAATATACCAGTTAAACTATCATTCCAAAACTTGATGATCTGGCAGAGATACGATTATCTGAACCACGAGTATAACACCAGAATATAATATTTAAACCAAATTTATATAAAACCAACTGAAGTACTACACAAATATTTACTTAAGTCCGTACACGACTTTGTTCTACGACGTTCGCAGCTACGGCCCGTAGTAGCTTGCAGTTTACGCGACGAGTCCAAGCCATTGGTTTGGAAACATTTACCCGATTAGACGAAGGCATACGCTCGGGCTAGTCCCCATACATCTGAGCTGTGTACTTATGTGCCCGCAATTAATCTTCACACTGTTAAGCAATTCACTCTAGTTTCCACAAGTTTAACTTTTGCAAATATTGTTAAGTTAGATACGTATCTTCATTGTTATTCCGTAGTTAACAAGATATTCTTATCGCAATAACGCTCAGTTTCCGAAATGTTCCTTAAGTATTAAAACGGTTTTAGTTAATTATAAATTTGTATGCAATTAATAATTCATTACAGTTTACGTGTGCTATAAAATGTTTCTGGAATTGGTGGAAATTCAACGTTTTATCATTACACATGTTTAGCCATTATAAGTTAATACTGTGGAGTATGGTGTGCTATATTTGTTTTTTTTTTTTATATTGTCAGGTTCTATAATATATATTGTAATGTAAAACACTTTCTTACCAAGTAGGCTCACATATATTACATCTAGGTAACGTAATGGATATATTATAATACATGTATTGATGATGGGCTACCAGGCCCAATATTACATCTCGTATATGACATAGAACTCTTAAAAAAAGCAAAGACGCACTTGTATATCGGTAACGTAATAACAAAATTCCCTTCGCTGAGTCGTTAAAAGAATATGGAAGCTCAAGCCCAGCCAGCATCGATTTGATGGATATCCAGGTTTCTAGACAGCAAGAGTATGATACACCGAGGTCACCGCCCTCACGTTTTTCCTGGTATTCCTATGCAGGATTCTTCTTCGGGTTACCAAAAATGCTTTTATTATTTCGGTCACTTTTGTTCCCGAATCATGCCAGTCCCATATGCCCATACATATAAATACGTTTTTTATTATTACATTATTGCTAATTTACTAACATAACTTTTGATGGTAAAAGTTAATTTTTTTATAAAAATAAATGTTTTTCTTTTTCGTAAATTGTAAATGTAGGCTTTGTCCGAAACATGAGGTAGTCCAATCAATTCGTCCAATCTTAAAGTGCCAATTATACAAATGTAAACTTGTTTTCTACAGGCAATATAAAAGGTAGTAATTAAAAAAGTAGCTGTACAAACTAATGTTTGTTTCAACTAAGTCAGCTTCGGTGTTTTGTAAAAATGAATTGTTGTTATTTGATATAATTTGATTAAACCGGAAATTTAAATTACATAAAGTAAAAATCGGAATAACTATACTCAGAGAATTAATTACACAGTAAATTAATATTGATAGTTTTTTTTTTTTTAAGTTATTACATTTAGAATATCCATTTGTTGTACGGAAGTTGCAATGTGTGATATTTACACAACAATCGAAGATACTGTAAGCTATGTTTGCGATATCATAATAAAAATACTTGTCATGACTTAGCCTGAAACTGCATTTGCAAATTTTGTTTTGCATATATGTATTTAAATCACGAATACATAAGAGGAATACGAAAGAAATTAACTCAAACGAAATATGCAATATGATTCATTTGCATAAGCTTTTACAGAGCAAAGATTTTTGAGTTAACGGGAAACAAACAATATTGCTTCAACTTTGAAAACTTTTGGCGGAGTTTATATCAGTTCTATGTTCAAATAAAAAGAATGAACGATTTATCCTTACCTGTTAAATTGAAAAAGTTACTAGGACCACTGTAAGGGCAGATTTACGTGCAACCAGTGCTGAGTATATCAAAAAAGTTTATAGGAAACGGTTAACGCTTTTGGCGGCGGGTTTTCATTGCGATTTTAATAAAGAATTGGAAATATTTTCCCAATATCCACTGAAAAAAACTTAGAAGTATGTTATTTATGAAAATACCATGTTTCGTTTGATGTTTATTGTTTTTACAAGCATTCTATAATAACTGTATCCATTCAAACAGGTACTTTTTGGCACAAAGTATGAAATAAAAACATAACCGAACTTGAATAAAAGTCTTTACTTTAAAATGCAGGAATCGTTAGCAGTAAAATATGAAATAACTAATAATTATATGGAATTTCGAGTATTACATAGTATTCGAAAAGTAGCGCAGTTGATCGCCGTTCTCATATTACTAGTACACATTGACATCTCTTTTAAATGCTATTTCGGGTTTTCTCACAATGTTTTCATATCCTTCGGTGAGCATGTGAAGCTTAAATCCGTACTTAATCTGTAAAAACCCAGAGTTACCGACCCGGAATTCGAACCTACGGTCATTTGCGTTTCTGCCCATTTATACCGGTTCCTACTACGCTACCGCTGCCACTATTAAATTTAATTACCATTATTGAAAGTATAATTGCAATAACCAAGTAGGAAATTACAATAATACTCTGATGGGGTTATTGTGTTTTGTTTTTAATGACTACACGCCAATTGCGCGCTGTGCAAAGCCAAAATTAATGTCACCGTTAGGTGATTAAGGTTACCATATGGAAATTATCTGAAATTGGTTCGTATTTTATGACCATAAATCCAGACGAACATACAGCGAAACAAAGCCGACAATAGGTTTTGTTATTGCCAGGACATTTGTTATCATTTGATTGCAGGAAAATGTATTAAAATGACTCTATTTGATATTACAAATGTTGCTAAACATGTGTAACCTAGTGAAACAGTGATAATATGACGCTTTAGGCAATTCACGCTATTTTACCCTATAATTTCTAATCATACAATTCGAACAAAATAAAAACCCACAAAAAATTAAAAACATCACAAGAATATTTACAAGTGTTCTAATTTCGATTAGACAATTTAATTTATGTTTCAAAAACCTTTGGTTGTAGTTTTGTTTTGTAGATGTTGGCAAATCATATTTTTTATTCTGGATACAAGCCACGAAAATAGCTGTCTGAATCCTTGTTGGTTGGAACAGAAGATTAGCTTAGTAGGGAGTTTTCAAACGCCTGCCATATTTACAAGGTTGTCACCGATAGATAAGATTCATGAAACAAAATTATTTATCTTTTAATTCTTTGAGTCGAATGTTATTATTTTAAGTTACTTGCTTTAATTGTTTTAGTTTTTCAATAGTTTGTAATTTCAATGTGGTATGGTAAATTATAAATATATATTTTTTTTAAATAATCTCTCTATTTCTATTTTATATCAAATTAACAATATTGCCATACAGCAGTAGTAGGGATTCACAGGTTCTAGCTCACTGATCACGGCGGCAACCCTAAAAAAAAAATAAAAAAAAAAAAAAAAAAAAAAAAAAAAAAAAAAAGGTTTTCAGATAGTAGTAGGGATTCACAGGTTCTAGCTCACCGCCTTTGGCTCTCTCATCGGTTCTAGCTCACTGATCACGGCGGCAACCCTGACCTAAAAAAAAAAAAAAAAAAAAAAAAAAAAAGGTTTTCAGGGTCGCTGAATCGAATGCAAGTATTTAAATTTGCGTAGCTTTAACCGTTTCAGAGATAGCATAACATTAACTAGGCTATAATAATACAAAAGCAATGGGGTACAGTTAACAATGGATCATCCGAGCAAGGGTCGTCTATTGTTCGGCTCGAACGCTATTGTTTGAATCGAGTTACGGTCGGGGGGTCTCAGGTACTTTTTCTATGTATAATAAAAAAGCCGTCTACATTCCTTCATTACTCATATTCATTTATTTTAAAACAGTAATTAAACAAATTCCATAATAACATATCATTGTACATGGTATCGATGTCAAATTGATTAATAAAGTAATTCATTGTACAGTTGTGCAACTTGTAGTACAAATACATTAAACAGTATTGACCACATACTGAAGTCCAATTGTTTTGCAATATTTTTTTATTGAAACTCCATCGGTGGCTATTTCTCTTTAAGAATGCATAGTGATATCCAGAAGGTGGTCGTCCATAGGAGTCGAAAAATTCACCAAAACCATTTTTGTCTATATGTAGTGCAACCCAATGTGATCCAGGTTTTGTATCGGGGTCCAAATTACTAATTAAATAAGTAGGAGTTTCCATGTATATCGGTAATCTATTTGCAGCATACACATTATACCGCAAACTTGGATGTATTTCGTTCAAATATTTCTGTAGTTCTATTGTATTCATATTTATTTAAAAATACAACTTTCCAACCCCAGAGATCGCAAACATGTGTGCGATTGTAATTACAGTAACTTATTATATATCGAAAGGGTGATTATTAAAAATAATACAAAGTAAGTTCATTTTAATTAATTTATTCAAAAATGTACACACAAAGAGATACATACAAATATTACAAAGTTAATATTTTTACAATATATATATATATATATATTCAACTATTATAATCGACGGATACATTGCGGTTTTTATCTATCTCAATAACATTATCAAATTCGGCGTAAACAATACAGTTAATAGTTTGTACAAGCGTTGACTCAAATCGAACTTCTAATCTTACAGTGCCATGTCTTATAAGATTCCAATGACCTGAAGAGTTGGCTGATAAATCCGGAGTTAAATCAAAAGCTAACAAACAGTAACCGTTCGAATATTGTTCTCTCGAAATTCCATTCCCTTCATTTAAAAAATGTATACCCGTACCCGAAAATAATGTATGATAAGCCGTGGTGAAAATATGGTTTTCAAACGAAGGTTGTAAAGCTTTCGAAGGTATTTGTTGACCATCAATATATAAACAAAATGTGTTAATGTTGTAATTTTCGAAATTAAATGGATTTTTAGTGAGATTACCGTTAAATGCCCCGTTATCAACAAACCCAATAATACATCTTTTTGGGACTTGCCCCAAAAAAATGTTGTCAAGTGTTTTGCCTTGAATCCCAGATGGTATAGTTAAAACTTTCACTTCAGCTCGAGTGACGGGATATTTTGCTGTAGAAAAAGCCAATGCTTTTTGATGTGCAAGTAAAACAGTTGGATTGATTCGTGCTTTACGAACGATAAGTGTTGCATCTGTAATGCATACTTTAAACTTTGAATCACTTGAAGGGGCCATTAAGTTAAATGTTTCTCTAGAGCGAACTAATTTAACTGACATTTCTACACCATTGATCAAGAACTTTTCTTGGTTAAATATATCGCCATGTAAGTGTCCAATCATTTCAATTTCTTGACTTTCAGAAGCTAATTTTTGTCTTTTAACAAATCCTCCATTTTCCTCGCCGGTTTCATTCATTTTGTTGGCTGTATCTTCATACCAAAGGCCACACGTAAGATGAGATTCTTTAGCTGGTTTAGCATAATTCAACAAAGTTTCCATGTAGGCACGATACGCATATGTATTATTTGGAGGTGATATAAGTTTTTGATTTAAATAGACATCAAGTTGACTGAAGATTGAATGCAACCAATTATTAACCGGAGCCACTACCGTTGAGGCAGCTACCTTAGAGGAATCTTGATGCAATATCCTGGCTTTTATATGAATCAAAGTATGAGACAGATCTATATAATCTTCATATCTTCTTACCGTTTTGACGAAAGCATTTCAAAATTTGTTAGTTATGACTCAAACATTTCTAACAGTTTCATGTTACAACTTGTTTCATTGTCTGATAACAGAAAAAAGTTCCAAAGTATTACAAAAATTTCTAAACAATGAGTCAAAATATTTTTAACAATAGTTTAATGGAAAGACGACTAACAAAGACACCTTACAAAATGTTATAAACCTATTCATATCTTTTGTTCATATCGAAGCCGGAATTCATTATCACAAACCTTTTGTGCATTGGACCCATGAGTCATGGTGTAGGAGCGATATTTTCTATATATATAGGGTTGGAACTGTTTAAGTTACATTGTGAAAGTGTCTTTTCTATAGTGAACATTTAGTTTGTTATATTTCGTGTATTTCTAAGTGAAGTGAAATACAAGTATAAATTTAATTTACAAAGTATTAGTGACATAGATTCATACAACAATGAATGTAAGTAATTTTGTTATTACTTTATACCACACTTATATACACTAAAAAACCATCGCTACACTACGAACAATCATCAATTCAGATTTAAATTTATAAAATATTTTTACAGAACTCACTGGAAATTATTGATGAAGAAAATACTTTTAAAAATTACTACTATCCTCTATCGGATGAAGGTAGTCAGGATTTATTTAGTAATCTACAATCAAAACTAAAGAAAAAGAGGGAGCAAAATATTATTACCAAGAATTTAGATGAATTCTTTGAAGGTCCTATAATAAAACGAAAAAAACTTTCATCCACTGTATCTCGAATCGATGAAGAAGGTAATACCGTCTGTTTATCAACAAACGTTGATGATGGTTCCAGCTCAAGTAAACTTATTAAAATAGAAATATATGACATGAAAAAGATTGCAAAAATAGCCTCCACAGAACATTGGAAGCACGCAGATTTTAGAGTTAAATATTACACAAATGATAAACACAAAAATTCTGCAAACGTTAGAAGCATTGTTTACGAAATAACTAAAGAAATTTCTAAGACTGAAAATTGTAAAAAATCTCACTTTAGTAATAAGTAATAAACGCATTCCATTTAATTAATATTCGTGTATATATTATTTACTTATAGTTTCTGAATATAATAATCATGTGTATTTTATAGCTAGAATATAAAAAAACTATTTTTGTAAATACAAATTTTTATTAGTACTTTCTTTAAATAAGTTCGTGTCATATATTTCCATTTTATTGAAACATAATCTAAAATTATATCTGTACCTTTCTTCAACGCAAATCTAATATGGAATGTATAATTTGTGGGGAATAGTTCCAGAGAGTGGATTGAAAGACTCCACATATGATGAAGAATTGTACAATATTTGTGCAGTAGTTGAGGAAAACATAGCGTGAGTATGCCTTCTTAAATTATCTCAAAATTTACAGAATTATTTTGTTCTTCTTCTATAAATATGTTTCTTCTTTGTTTTAGACAATCAAAACAATCATATCAAATCGGGATGGGGTCTAAGAAACTTTGTAGTACGAAGGATGATGACAATAATAAGAAAAAGACTAGATATGAAGATATGCCATCAACTTCATTATCATCGATCGGGATATCAGCAGACCTCGATGTCGACAAGGTGCAATGTAACACGTGTAAAATTTTGATAACTAGAAAATACTTTACCAATCATTTGAAAAGCAAAATTCATAATAATAATGTTTTAACTTCTCACACATCTCTTAAAAATGTATCAATTGCTGAAACAGCCTTTGGAAATAGAATAATTACATATAAAATTAAAAATAAATCTGATTTATCATCTATGTTAGATTTTGAAACGCCGGAATTGTTTTTAAGTTCTATAAAAGATGATGTGCTATTTTTGATTGAAGAATCTATGCAGAAACATACTGCTTTTAAAGTAAATTTTATACTACACGCAGATTTTATACAACAAACTAAAGATATTCTAAATTCATTTGATTTTCAAACATGTAATTATATAATTTTTCGAGGTGATGACTTAAATATTTTCTTTTCTTCATTATGTGATGCTATAACAAATAAAATAAGTGCTTTTGAACAAAAAGACAGTGGGTGGAGTCTTAAACAAATTAATTGCTTAGACATGAATATTAATAAATTTAATCCGCTACGTGGTACGTCATATATTGATTTACCTAAAGATATTAGTAATAAAAAAGCTGTGATAAACGTAAAAAACTCTGACAATTTATGTTTTCAATGGGCATTACTTTCGGCATTATATCCAGTGAGTAAGAACGCAAATCGAGTATCGTCCTATAGCATGCATGTAAATAAACTAAAATTTAATGGTGTATCTTTTCCCGTTAAATTAAATGATATATCAAAAGTTGAAAAATTAAATAATATTAGTATCAATGTATTCGGTTTAGAATTTAATAAAGAAATGAAAAGGCATAGTGTAGTGGGTCCACTATATTTAACAAAATGTCGTAGAAATAGTCACATTAATTTATTACTCATAAATAGAGAAAGGACTTACCACTATTGTAATATTAAAAACTTATCAAGATTGGTCAGTAAACAAATTTCAAATCAAAATCATGCGGTTTATATATGCGATGGATGTTTATTGCATTTCCCCACAAAGGAAAGGTTGAATAACCATCGACAATATGATTGTTCACATATTACTGTAGAACTACCAAATATAGATAAAAGATATAAAAATTGGTTTGGACAACTAGTGTCAAATACTCAATTAAAATTTGAAAATTTTCATAAAAAGTTAAAGATACCCTTCGTTATATATGCAGATTTTGAAGCCTTTTTAAATCCAATAAAAACGTGTTCTAACGATCCAAATAAACCGTATACTAAAAATGTTCACAAACATGAAGTTTATAGTTTTGGATATTATATTAAATGTTCATATGATAATAGTTTGTCAAAATATGTAACGTATAGCGGTCCAGATTGTGTACAGATATTTATGAATCGTTTATATGATGATTTAAAAATAATAAGTAAGAAAAATAGTTTTCAAAAATGCCCCAAACCATTGACTGCAGAAAATGAAAAGGAAATTGCGAATTCTAAACTCTGTTGTATATGTGAAATAGAATTTTCTGATGATAAAAAGATTTCATATTTTGATTGGTATACAGGTAATTTTAGAGGTGTTGCACACGATGTTTGTATAAGCAAATTTAGGATACCACGTCATGTTCCAGTATTCCTACATAATCTCAGCCACTATGATGCACATTTCATTGTTCATGCATTAAACTTTGTAGAGGGTGATGTGGATGTCATTCCCCAAAACAAAGAAAGATACATATCTTTTTCTAAAACATTAATAATAAATAGCCAAATTTTGAATTTAAGATTTCTTGATTCCCTAAAATTTTTACCATGTAGTCTTGAGCAATTAGCTAAAAATCTCAACGATGAACAATTTATTACTTTAAAAAATAGTTTTCCAAGAAATGAAGATTTCAGGTATGTTAGGAGAAAAGGTATTTATCCTTATGAATTTATGACATCATACGACTGTTTAAAATTAACATCTATTCCCACTAAAAATCAATTTTACAGTTCATTAACTGATTCAAATGTATCTAATGATGATTATAATCATGCACAGAATGTTTGGCAACATTTTGGTTGTCAAAATATGCTGGATTACTCTAACTTATATCTGAAAACAGATGTTATATTGTTAACTGATGTATTCGAAAACTTTAGAAATATTTGTATAACAACTTATGGATTAGATCCTGCTCATTATTATACAGCACCGGGCTTGAGCTGGGATGCTATGTTAAAATATACAAAAATAGAGTTAGAATTATTAACAGACTTTGATAAAATTGCTTTCATCAAGGCAGGTATTAGAGGGGGAGTATCACAATGCAGCAATCGTTATGCTAAAGCTAATAATAAATTTATAGATAATTATGATGAAAATAAACCTACATCATATCTTGCTTATTTCGATGCAAATAACCTTTACGGTTGGGCTATGTCTCAATATTTACCTGAAGGAGGATTTGAATGGGTCAGTCCAAATACAAGTTTTGATATACCCGACACGTCTGAATTCGGTTTTATTTTAGAAGTAGATTTAGAGTACCCAGTTGAACTTCACGATTTACACTCTGATTTTCCACTTTGCCCTGAGAAAATATGTATAAGTAGTGATTCTAAAGAAACCAAATTAATACCAAATCTTTATAATAAGATCAGATATAAAATTCATTATAGAAATCTTAAACAGTGTCTGAATATGGGAATGAAAATAACAAAAGTTCATAGAATACTAAAATTTAGACAGAGCTCATGGCTGCAAAAATACATTGATTTAAATACAAAACGTAGAATAGAGGCAGTCTCGGATTTTGAAAAGGATTTTTATAAATTAATGAATAATTCCGTGTTTGGGAAAACTATGGAAAACATTGAAAAAAGGGTTAATGTGAAATTGTTAACGCATTGGGAAAATAACGGTAAAACTCTAGGTGTACAAGATTTGATTGCAAAACCGGAATTTCACAGTTTATCGATTTTTGCAGAAAACTTAGTTGCAGTACAATTGCGAAAAACAAAGTTGGTTCATAATAAACCCATTTATTTAGGATTTTGTATATTGGATATTTCAAAAACTCTTATGTATGACTTTCACTACAACTACATGATGAGGAAGTTTGATAATAAATTAAAATTATTGTATACTGACACAGATAGTTTAATATATCAGATTTTTACAGACAACTTTTACAATGATATTAAAACCGACCTCGTTTATCGATTTGATACATCCGATTATCCATCAGATAATACATATGGTTATCCAAAAATCAATAAAAAGAAACTAGGATTTTTCAAAGATGAAAATAATGGAAAAATTTTAAAAGAGTTTGTAGGTCTAAGATCTAAAATGTATGCATTTGACGTCGAAAATAAATTGACAGCAAAAGCAAAGGGTGTTAATAAATGTGTTACAAAAAAAATGACCATGGAAAATTATAAGACTTGTCTCTTCACTAAAAATATCCAATTTTGCAACATGTACAGATTCAAATCAATTAAACACACAATTTTCACCCAGCAAATAAACAAAAGATGTTTGTCTTATAACGACACAAAGCGTTATATTCTACCCAATAATATGGATACACTGGCGTGGGGTCATTACAAATTAAAATAGATTATAGAAAAATCTGTATGTAAATATTTCTTTGTTAATATAATTTTAATATATATTTCTATTCAATGTTCTAATTAAGTACCTTAATGTTAACTAAAATATATATGTATTTCGATTAGTTTATGAATATAATATTTGTAAATATGTTGCTGTACACTGCTGTATTTGTATACTAGTCTTAAGATGTATCTTTTATTCAATTATTATTGTCAATAAATAGTTAATATTTGTAAATACTTTTTCTTATGTTTATTTTTTAATATGCATGTAGTAAGTGAATATATAAACCAACAATTGAACGAAATGTTTTATTTCTCTCTGTAACTCTCAAGCATTTACACACGTGCAACGTGATGTTTCACTTTATTCATCCATTTACTGCAATAGTTGCAGGTCCAAGTGGCTGTGGAAAATCAAATTTTGTTACAAACTTCATTAAATATATTAATGACATATGTAGTAGGGAGTTTACACAAATTACTTGGTGCTTTGATGAAATGCAACCTTTATATAACTTGCCAAATGTAAATTATCATCAAGGTATACCAGATCTTAATATGTTTGATGGGAAGAACGCAAACCTTGTAATAATTGATGATCTTATGAGAGAGTCTGATGGTCGCATTGTTGATATTTTTACCAAAGGAAGCCACCATAGAAACTTAAGTGTATTTTACATCACACAAAATTTATTTCATCAAGGTAAAGGACAAAGAGACATTTCTTTAAATTCAAATTATATTGTTTATTTTAAAAATCCCCGAGATAAAACTCAAATACGATACTTAGCACGCCAAGTATCACCAGAAAATCCAAAATTTCTTGAAGATGCCTATCGTAATGCAACTATGGAAGCACATGGGTATTTAATGATAGATCTTAAACAAAACACTGATGAAATGTGTCGAATTAAAACAAAAATATTTCCTCCAGATGTACATTGCGTTGTTTATGTCCCCACCAAAGGCTTTAAATATAGCAAGAATCAACAAATTCCTGTCATTTACACATAATGCCGCGAAGTCTAAACACGCATAAAGACTTACTGAGAGCACTACATAAGCTTAAACCTAAATATAAGAAAGCTCTTTTACAATCGTGTGACGAAAAGGAAATTAACTGTATTTGTGAATGTATACATAACGTCCTCCAAGGTAAAGTGGAACTACCAGAAAAAGAGAAAAAAAAACTTAAACGATATAAATCTATACTGCGGAAATTGTTACATAAAAGTTCTAATAAAATAAGAAAAAATATTATTATTCAAAAAGGTGGTGCATTTCTACCAATAATATTGGGTTCAATTTTGAGTGGCTTAGTTAATTATTTTATGTAATAAAAATGGAGCAAGCTAAGAAAATGTTGCTCATTGAACCAAGTTTGATGGACAAACTAAAATACAACCAAGTTCCTGATAGACCCACTTCTAGATTAGATGCTGAGATGAAAAATATTTTGAATAGTAATATGGATGATAGGAAAAAATGTATTCTATATCTACAAATTTTACAAAGATATTTACACTTTACTGGAGAAGACCGTCAACCTCATGAAATACCAATAATAACTAAAAGTATTGATACTACCACTCCAGAAGTAAAAGTAAATACATCTAATAAAAGTAATTATACCGACGACAAGAGTTTAGTTACAGCTCTGCCACCAAACACTGAAGATAAAAATCAGGAGAGTACTATATCTTATGAAAAACTTCCTTACACGAAAGATCAAATTCTTAGCTTAATACCAAAAACCTATGTTAAGAAAGGTGAGTCTTTATTGGAATTGCTAACTCTAAGTACAAATAAAATTCATTGGAATGATGATGGTACAGTCATTATAGATAACGAAAAAATTCTTGGAAGTAATATAGTAGATTTGTTAAATGATGCAATTAGACCGTTAAAAAAAAGTGATCCAATAGGTTGGGAAAAGTTTGCAACAGCATTGAAGGATATTAAAGTACCGTTGACTTACGTTGGGAATCCAGCTAGAAGTGAATACATACACCGGCTTCAATTAAAGGATATTGACCAAGTATCTACAGATGAAGAGTTTAATGATAAAAAAAACAATCTAGAAAAGATAAAAAAACCTATAAGAAAAAAAAATAGTTGGGAAAAATGGACCCCATACTAGAGATAACTAAGATTTATTATGATCCATCACATCCTGCTGGTTACAGTAGTATTGAAAAATTGTCGAAAGCTATGAAAGGTAAAATGACTAAGGAAGACGTTAAAAAGTGGCTACGGTTACAAGAAACATACACGTTGCATAAACCAGTACATAGGAAATTTCCTCGAAACAAATATATTTTGTCCAACCTAAATGAACTTTGGCAGGTAGACTTAAGTGATATGAGATCTTATTCTACACATAATGACGGATTTAATTATATACTTTGTGTTATTGATGTGTTTACTAAATATGCTTATGCTAGACCTATGAAAAATAAAAATTCTGAAACAGTTAAATCATGTTTTGATAGTATTTTTAGTGAAGCTAATACCACACCAACACATATACAATCTGATAAAGGAAGTGAATTCCTTTCAAAAGATGTAAAGGGTTATTTAAAGAGTAAAAATATAAATTATTATACAACAAATAACCCTGATATTAAAGCCAGCATTGTAGAAAGATTCCAAAGGACACTAAAAATGAGAATGTGGCGTTATTTCACTCACAAAAATACCCATAGGTATATAGATATCCTACAGAACTTAATATACGTATATAACCATAGCTATCATTCTAGTATTAAGATGTGTCCTTGCGATGTAAATTTTGATAATATAATGACTGTTTGGAATAATTTGTATGACAGAGAAAAAGTTAGTCAACCTACAAATATTCCACTTCCAAAATTTCATATTGGTGACTATGTAAGAATCACCAAACACAAACATATCTTTCAAAAGGGATATGAATCCAATTGGAGTGATGAAATTTTTATTATATCTTCTGTAATAGATAGATCACCGTGGGTAGTATACACATTAAAAGATTTACAAAATGAACCAATAACAGGAACTTTTTATGAGAAAGAGTTACAAAAAATATCTTATGATCCTACTTCAAGTTATAAAATAGATAAAATTATCGGTTCCCGCTATTCCGGTAACAGAAAGCAAGTGTTGGTCAAGTGGAAAGGTTATCCGGATAAATTTAATAGTTGGATATTGGCTTCTAGTTTAAAGAAAATATGATGAAGGAAAGTTTTTATTTAACATTGTTGAGTAATAGCTCCATGGAATACTTCCCAGAAAATACGACAACCCAGTTTTCAACCAAATTACCGAAACCTATTATACTTGAAGGTAGATGGTCTGTTGGTGTCGTTGAATTTCAATATCCATGCACGATGTTTACAGTTCAGGAACATGAAAATATTGTTTATATAACAAAATGGGCTGTAATGCCTCATGAGGATAAACCTTCACTAATATACTACAAACATTATATACCAGCCACCAACTATGATGATATTAATCAAATTTTAACAGCATTAAACAGCATTGATGATAAAGTTATATTTCGATATGATGAAATTTCAAAGTTTGTATCTGTAACTGTAATGGATGAATCAATAAGATCAGTTACGTTAGCACCTAGCTTAAGTCTTCAACTAGGATTTGAACCAACTAGAAACTTAGCACACAGGGGTGGTTTTGGAAAATGTTCAGCGAATTTACATCTAGGGCTACCATCCCAGTTATTTGTTTATAGTGATATTATTGAACCGCAAATTGTTGGGGATGTGATGACACAATTATTAAGAATAATACCACTAGACCCTTCAAAATACATATATGGAGCTAATAAAATGCATGTTTTCTCACCACCTCACTACATACCTGTTATGCGCAGGGAGTTTGATACGATTGAAATAAATATAAGATCAGGCACAGGACAAAAAATACCATTCCAGTTTGGGACATTGTGCATTAAACTCCACTTTATGAAACTATAATGTATTCCAAAGAATATAATGAAATTTGTCCTTATGAGCACTATTATTCACATCAAGCTGGTCACGGTATTGGTGTGATTTATCGAGGAGCACCGTATCAGCGTGGACATGGAATTGGTAGTTTTTTAGGAGGCTTATTTAGATCTGTTTTACCATTGCTCTCTAGTGGTGCTAAAGTAGTGGGTAAAGAGGCTTTAAATACCGGTGTGGGTCTATTATCGGATATGGTTAATGCACGCCCCCTGGAAGATTCAATAAGAACTAGATTGAAAGAGGCCAGCTCAAATTTACACAAAAAAGCTCAAGATAAAATTAATCGAATTAACATGTCCGGTTCAGGATATATAACAAAGAGGAACCGTTTGAATTCTCTCATTTCAGCACCGAATGTCAAGGTGAAAGGTATCAAAAAATCAAAGTCAAGTCATACTAAAATCAAAGACATATTTTCATAAAATGTCATTTCTACATAACAAATCATGTGAGTGCATTAAATCAGAGTTAGATTTATTTGCATTACCCTCAACACAAACTAGTATAGAAAATGGAATATGGATACATTATAAACCTATATCATCTCTAGCTGATGATGGGCCCCTCGAATTTCAAGTACCAGGAACTGGTGAAGATTATATAGATCTGTCTCATACTTTGATTCATATAAAAGCCAGGATATTGCATCAAGATTCCTCTAAGGTAGCTGCCTCAACGGTAGTGGCTCCGGTTAATAATTGGTTGCATTCAATCTTCAGTCAACTTGATGTCTATTTAAATCAAAAACTTATATCACCTCCAAATAATACATATGCGTATCGTGCCTACATGGAAACTTTGTTGAATTATGCTAAACCAGCTAAAGAATCTCATCTTACGTGTGGCCTTTGGTATGAAGATACAGCCAACAAAATGAATGAAACCGGCGAGGAAAATGGAGGATTTGTTAAAAGACAAAAATTAGCTTCTGAAAGTCAAGAAATTGAAATGATTGGACACTTACATGGCGATATATTTAACCAAGAAAAGTTCTTGATCAATGGTGTAGAAATGTCAGTTAAATTAGTTCGCTCTAGAGAAACATTTAACTTAATGGCCCCTTCAAGTGATTCAAAGTTTAAAGTATGCATTACAGATGCAACACTTATCGTTCGTAAAGCACGAATCAATCCAACTGTTTTACTTGCACATCAAAAAGCATTGGCTTTTTCTACAGCAAAATATCCCGTCACTCGAGCTGAAGTGAAAGTTTTAACTATACCATCTGGGATTCAAGGCAAAACACTTGACAACATTTTTTTGGGGCAAGTCCCAAAAAGATGTATTATTGGGTTTGTTGATAACGGGGCATTTAACGGTAATCTCACTAAAAATCCATTTAATTTCGAAAATTACAACATTAACACATTTTGTTTATATATTGATGGTCAACAAATACCTTCGAAAGCTTTACAACCTTCGTTTGAAAACCATATTTTCACCACGGCTTATCATACATTATTTTCGGGTACGGGTATACATTTTTTAAATGAAGGGAATGGAATTTCGAGAGAACAATATTCGAACGGTTACTGTTTGTTAGCTTTTGATTTAACTCCGGATTTATCAGCCAACTCTTCAGGTCATTGGAATCTTATAAGACATGGCACTGTAAGATTAGAAGTTCGATTTGAGTCAACGCTTGTACAAACTATTAACTGTATTGTTTACGCCGAATTTGATAATGTTATTGAGATAGATAAAAACCGCAATGTATCCGTCGATTATAATAGTTGAATATATATATATATATATATTGTAAAAATATTAACTTTGTAATATTTGTATGTATCTCTTTGTGTGTACATTTTTGAATAAATTAATTAAAATGAACTTACTTTGTATTATTTTTAATAATCACCCTTTCGATATATAATAAGTTACTGTAATTACAATCGCACACATGTTTGCGATCTCTGGGGTTGGAAAGTTGTATTTTTAAATAAATATGAATACAATAGAACTACAGAAATATTTGAACGAAATACATCCAAGTTTGCGGTATAATGTGTATGCTGCAAATAGATTACCGATATACATGGAAACTCCTACTTATTTAATTAGTAATTTGGACCCCGATACAAAACCTGGATCACATTGGGTTGCACTACATATAGACAAAAATGGTTTTGGTGAATTTTTCGACTCCTATGGACGACCACCTTCTGGATATCACTATGCATTCTTAAAGAGAAATAGCCACCGATGGAGTTTCAATAAAAAAATATTGCAAAACAATTGGACTTCAGTATGTGGTCAATACTGTTTAATGTATTTGTACTACAAGTTGCACAACTGTACAATGAATTACTTTATTAATCAATTTGACATCGATACCATGTACAATGACCTGTGAATCCCTACTACTATCTGAAAACCTTTTTTTTTTTTTTTTTTTTTTTTTTTTTTTTAGGGTTGCCGCCGTGATCAGTGAGCTAGAACCTGTGAATCCCTACTACTTACAGCGAAAAAAATCGAACTATCAAGCAACATTAAATGAAGTTTAGAATTTATGACAAGACCACGTATTTCAATTTAAAATATTAATATACAAGTTTCAATACTTTATAGTCCAAAGCATTAGTAAATGATGGATCCTGTTATAGGAGATCAAAATTCAGAATAGCGACCAAATGCCGCCGATCAGATAGCTGTCATTATGAATTTATGTTTTTTGTCGATATCTTTGATATTTTTCGCTATGGGCTGTAAAATGGGAAGATAATACTATGTACACTTTGTAATATTGTGATACAAGTTATAACACTTTCCTACTTTGTGTAAATTGTAAAAAAGGGAATTTGAAAAATCATTAATAAATTAATATAACCACTAATCATTAAAGCAAATATATTATAAAGTTCGTCGTCAAACGTTGAGCTATATAAGTAATAAAACGCTAAAGTTTTATACAATTTTTTCTTCATGGAACGGAAGTCCTAATAGTAACCAATTTAATAGAAATTCCCTTTTCAGCATCGAATTTAGATAAACGAAGCTGTTCAACTGTAAAACCATTATCATTAACTATTGATTCAAGTAGTACAGCTTTATCCAGGCTAACATTATTTTGGTTCTTTTGTTTTCAATACGTAACAGGGAAAACTTATCAATGTCCGTTTCTACAGCCGGTTAAGCTAAATCAAACTGTAGCAATAGTGGTGGCTAGGACAAAAGTCAAACGTAAAAACTGCAAATCAACTGTAAAAATATTTTATCATTTGCCTTTCAGGGTACAAAAGGTATGTAATATGCTTTATTATGTTAGCGATAAAAAAGTTACATTAATGCCAACATTTAATTCATATTCTAAATATTAAATAAAAACCAAATCCTATTTGTTCTATTTTCTGGAAATACGATCGCTTACGAATTAAACTACTTGTAAAAATTTTATGCAGCTTTAAGACAAAAATATTTAAAGGTCAAAAATATTTTTCCTTTTATATTATATAATATAATTTGATTTTTTCTTAACATTAGCCTTATTTTTTTTTCATCAAAAACTTTATACAAAACAATGGACTGGGTAAAAAATAATTTGCTCATGAAAAGTGTACAAAAACTACAATAAATTTTTTGTTTTACATATAAAAATAGTTATCAAGACCAGAAATTTGTAGAAAGAGAAAAAGCCTGGCCAAAATATTATCTCAGCGCTATCTAAAAACGAAACTCTGTTACTATGTAAAGGTTCGTAAATTTAGCAAAATCCCTGCGCATCATTCATTTCTACTTCATTGCGTTTGTGTTTCAGGCGTGTCATTTACGATCAAGAGGTTTCGAATTCGTTTCGGAATTTAAGAGACCTTTGTTCTCCCACGAAGATGTCATTTTATTCCATAATAGTGTTTTCAATACTTGAACGTTATAAATAAAATCGATTTTGAAACGCGATTAGAGTTGATTCATTATTTTATAGGACAGATAACAAGGTTTAAGGAATATTTTGATTTTATATAGGTATACCATATATATACATAGCAGTTTATTAAGTCACATCACTGCAAATGATGATATGGCTTTCATATTTCGATGTAGCTCATCTGTATGTCACGTTCGCTTAAATGTATTTAATAACTTCAGCCAATTGATTACAGGACCCGCAGTCCCCACTAATTCGCAGAAGTAGTCACCTTGGGGTTTTTAGCTGGTAAAAGTCCGGCACACCCCGGCTGCCACCCCCTTCGCGGCCGGGACGATTCTATGAGGCTTTTCCCTTATTAAAAAAAAATCATAAATACATTTAAGCAGCAAGTCCTTATAAAAATAATTTATGTAATAACGTTATTTTTATAAGGGCATGCTGCTGTTTTTTATTTTAACGATACTATTTCCTAGATTCATTGTAAATTTTCCCGCATTTATTTGCGGGTTTAGTTTATCAATTTGTATCCCGAAATTAAATGGAAGACATTTTGAGATCTTAATAAATGTCAATCCTGTTAATCCCTTGATAAAATAACACTGCGATGAGTTGATTTTTTCAACTTTGTACAATTGGAGCTTCAACAAGAAACTCGTTATTATTAATTAAAACAGAATACAGTAAGGATATTTCTGTGCAAACAACAATCTCTGAGGTGCTATAAAAAGCTGTTACCGCAATTGAAGCCAGATGCCGAGGCATTTAATAAAAAATAAACGAGAGCGGTAGGCGGCCGGCAATCTATCACGACCTCAGTCATAAGCTGACTTTAATGCTGGGTCACTTCAGGCCTTTTTGTTGACGTTAATGTTACTTAACATTTTCCGTAAAAAACACAAAGTCATCGGGCTCTAAATGAATCGTCAACATGATGATAAAAGTCTGAAAATTCATAGCGTTATTGAAAATTGCTAAGTGAAGTGGTTTGCGTCAAGAATTAATTGTAATTCCCATAAAAAATCATTTAAAAATGATTCAATTTGCCTGGCTATCTAACAATTTCTTTGCTACTCGAGTATAAATTTGTAATTAAAACCGAAACCCCAGATATTTGTTTACGTGCATTTTTTTGTCAGGACTATAAATCTCCCTAAATCATATTTCTACGATATTTCATCTAGGTCAAAACTGAACAGAAGTGTACAAATACATATTTTGTTAATTCATAAAGTTTACTTTTCATCGTATTATTATTGACTGTTTCATCAAACTGCTTTAATTTTTATTAAATTAAATCCTGAACATTTATAAAATTTTACCTCAAAATATGCTTGCTTGCGTCTTAACATCTCTCCCGCGGTAGATCTATTTAACATCATAAATAATTTATGATGTGCTGCTAAAAGTACTTTGAAACCTACAACTCTGTAGGGATCACCAGAATTTTAAGTAGGTATTTGTTAAAGCAATACTTTAATCAAATTCGTAGAAAGTTTACATCCGTTTTGCTTGTCTTATTATTTCGTTGCTTCTTAACAGATAGATAATATTACCGAAAAAAATTGTCATATATCATCAATATTACTTTTTATTACCTGAAAATGAACGTGCTTACTATACTTATAATCTGCCGTATTTGTTTAAAGTGCTAATATATAATGCAAAGCATATAAGTGCCTAAGAATTGGGATCAGTTTCGCGCATGTCTAAACAAGACTAATAGACCCAAAACTGAACACTGCGCTATACATCACCGATCTCAACTTACCTAAGCCCAGCTTAAATAAAGTTTTATTTATATAATGACAAATAAAATTGAAAATTATTTAAAACACAATTTTCTTTAATGGTCAATTTCTATAAAACTCTGCACGTAACCTGAATTCCCAAACTCCATATTTCTATATTAATAATAATATATCGTCACACTATATCTCTTACGAGATGTTAGAGATATATTAGTGGGTATATCCACTTTAGACCGCGCTTATATGTCGTGCCCACCGTGACTAATAGCGCAGCGGAACACCGTTCTCAGGGTACTTACACATGATATTTCTATTAGATGTCTAGTGAGTTTCCTCGCGATATTTTTCTACACCGGCAAGCATGTGGTGCGTCAACTGAAAAAACCCAGAGTTGCGTGCTGGGATTTCAACCAAGGACCAAGCGCCTTGTTGCGCATGGAAACAGGTCCATTATCCACTGGGCAAATATATAACCACATATTTATATATACATTTCTAGGAAATTACTTGGATTACGAAGGTACATTAATACTATGTTAAATTGAAAGAATCCATAAAAGAACAGAAATAATGTCGAAGTAGTGAGCAATCCATTGTTAGAACATTGAAATAACATTAGTATATTCACCTATGTATCTTGAACAAACTTAGTAACGACAAAAGGCTGTTGAAACCATCGTTTGCCGGGTTGCATTCCGAGTTTTAAAGAACGCTTGACATTTGGAGTGCACTGGGGAGCAACGTAACAGTGACATCTACCTCAGTTAGCGTAGCCTAGAGAAGATGACTCCCATCATTTGGAACAAAGAGTTAAATTGCCCGGGGTTATACTCATTGCGGCGTGGCGTTCGCTTGCTTTTATATTGACCGCACTCGAGAGAGCTAAGGAACACGCTTGAATCTGCATTCTACTTTACATTTTAATTACAAACTTTATAAAAGCTTATAGTTTAGTGACATAAGCACACATAATACCTTAACTTGTTGGATATTAGACAAAAATAAATTGTTTGTGTAACAATAATACGATTTGATACTAAATCATTCCTTACATTTTATTTAGACGTTAAGAAGCTTTTGTAATGTTTACATTAGGTTCCTTTTGTTGATATTACATTTATTACACTGACGTTGATTACAACATATGACATGAATGACAAATGGCTTCTCTTCGGAGTTTTGTTTGACACATATGCCTAAGTAAATGTCGAACAGAAAGCAAACTGAATGCGTGACAAATAAAAGCAAAGCGCGTTTTTTTTTTTGTTTTGTAATATACTGTAACGTATTAATCATGTCATACCGTAGACTACATAAAGCCAATTAAAAATGAAAACACTTCGCCACGCCTACGGTTCGCTGTGTGTTTACAAGGCAATAACACTGACGTAACAATTGAACTAATATGCCTAATTAGATAAAATATAGGTCTTAACTTAAGAAAATATTTATTATATAGTTACAAAACTAAATTAATTTAAAAGATATTTTATTGTTAATATAAACTAGCATTTGATGCAGATAAAAATAAATGTACGAAATCTTTGTCTTTTGCCATTGTGTATAACAAATCTGATAGTATTTTACGTTTTCTAACAATTATACGTGTGAACAATTAGATAAATTAGAATGTTTTTATTATATTTCAATGGAGCCGCGTCTCATTAATTTGCATTTAGATAATGTCAGCCTAAGGTGATTGACAGAATATTGTGTGTTGACATTAATTGAATTCATTTAATAACATAGAATACTTTGTTATGGTAACTTAACTATTATATAACTGAACTCTGATTAAGGTTACTGATCAGACAATAATCTGTACACAATTTGTACACATACTTAGTACTTAGCTCATGTGTGTAATTCCCATTTATCATATAATGTGACCACAAAGTTACTTTTCAGCTCTCGTTGAAGTAGAAACGCAAATGAGGAACGTTCTCCAGAGGCTTCGTGCAAATGAGTTTCTCAAATGAATCGTTACGGAATGGCGTCGAGAAATCATTCCGTGGAGTTTGTTCGAACGATTTTTCAATATTCATATGTTTTACAAGTACACTTTATATTGGTATTTAGTACTTATAGATTCTTGATACTTTCGTGGCATATTTATTGTATATCAAAAGTATCATAGTATCTAAAAAAATTGTTTACTAAACATGTGGTTTGCAAATCCCTACTGTTTTAAAAGATTGATATAAATATCTTTTTTCTTATGTGTGAACTGAATAAAATATTAACAAAAAATATTTTAAAAGAAACAGTAAACCTTATTGCTTGTTACTCAGCGTTCTTATTAATTATTATTAATTGCTGTAATAATAATAATACGTAGTTATTAGCAACATTTTTCTAAATAATGTGTTTACTTGGTATCATTGTAATATTAAAGGCGGTTTATATCAAAGTAACATCAAGAAATAATTTGTAAGAACTTCGCACAAATGAGTTTTTCAAATGAATCGTTACAAAACGTCGATGGACGAGAAATACGAGTAGCTGTATGGCAACCACTCAAGCGCTTTCCAATTCCGGCGCTCACTTTTTCTACGTGTGTCTGAAAGGCACTTGACCTGAATGTATTTTTTTATTCTCTTTGATTGATCCTTCAATCACGTTAACACGGAAAGTGTGCTATATAGTCATACGTATAAGGAATATGTATGGATAAATATTTAATATCATAAAAGCAGTGCGATGCTAGTGTGCTCTTGTTCAGTTATTTTGAACTACTTCTTCAATTTCTCATGAACTAAATTCAAACAATGCAGTGCAACAGCAGTTGTGAAATTGTCCGCGTGTGAAGTATAAAATACATAAACACTGAAAACTGTAAAGATAGTGAAAAATGTATTTTCTTTCACAAAGCGCATAACGTAAAACATGAAATATGGTGCGGATTCCGTTTGGCTCAGCGTGCGTCGGGATCTGTTCCTATCGGTTTTCACATTTCCAATGGCATCGAACTTATTTTGTGCATTTGTTTTCCATTCGCGGACCGTCGATATTTCATTGATGTCCCATTGGAATATGATTTAAATACGATATTTTATTTTTATTTACGCATATATTACATATATATATGTAAAACATACACTTTTTACGTAATGTCTTTAGTAGTAAATATCTTAGCGAAATTATTTTGAGGTTAAATTATATAATATTATATATTTATTATATATATAATAAAAATATACAATATAGACATATATATAACATATAATATATATATTTATTATATATATAATAAAAATATATAATATGTATATATATATATATATATATATATATATATATATATATATATATAATATTTTAGCCAAACTTGATGGGCACAGTGGGTAAGAGGTCGACTTCTGCACTATTAGTTATGGTTTCTATCACCGCTGGATACAATAATATTTTCAAGGATTGCAAGTAACCGTTAAGGGTAGTCACTTTTTCGTGTATATAAATTTGTGCTCCTAAACATAATTTCGACACAGTTTGTTATTTTTTAAAGATGTAATCATAAGTGCTCCTACGATGTGTTTATCAAATGAATGTTATGCGATTACGGTAACGAGATAGATACACGTCTGAGACAGTCGCGACGTAGAAATTACATCCAACGTTGACAAGCCTCAAATTAATTAAAGTCAAACAACGCAACCGTTCTGCAAAATTATCTTCTTCGTTGATGAAATTAATAATTTAATTAACCGTATGTGTGTTTAGCTCTGGTATTTAGTGAATTATAATTTTGAATAAGCACTGTAAATGTTCAAAGTACGTATTTATTATATTATCTTTTATTAAACTCTTGATATTGAACGCTATATCTGTAGAATTTAAAATTAATGATATACAGTAATACTGTTTTCTTTAATTATTAAATTAACTTAATCACTTGATAGCTTTAGCACCTACTTCAGGATTGAAAATAAACAAATTATAAAAAATATTTGCGAATATTTTGATGTCTTCGACTGGAAAGGTAAATAGAGAACCAATAAAGTATTTTTTATGTATCCTACAATTAATGTTTTTACACAACATTAAAATCAGAATATTTAATATAAATTTTTATTTCTGAAATGTTTATAAAGATTTCTCATTCGCAACGTTTCTATTTGATTAAGTAACTTAAAAGCAAACAGAGATGCCTAATGGATCGTTTCATTACATAAATAATGGTATTTTAGACTCGGTTATTTTATTGATAGTCATATTTAAAAAAAAAAGAACTGTAGTTTCAAGAGTAGTATGCTCAACAAATGTACTTTTTAAATTATTCGTTTAAATAAATAACAATGGAAGTTACGAGCCCTTCATTTTTTTAAATGTAGCTGTAACTACCAATGAAAACTGAGTATGATTATGTGTTAGAGGAGAATACTTTTTTTTTTTGGTTTCCATTAAACAAGTTCGGAAGTGAAACAAAATATTTTATTGAGCGTGAATACTGTCTGTGTTTATTACAGAGTAGCTGTGGAAAGCTTTCCGATGTTTGATTGGTAAAAATGCTTTTGGGTGTAAAAAATTTCCTGCAGTGTAATAAAAAATCATACTGAGTACACAGTTTTTTTTACTACAATTTTAATTGCTTCAGCATTGAAGTAATATTGTTAAAATACTTGATTCGTTAGTCCATGTACTACTTTTATAAAATTTTGGGTATCTAGTGCAATTAAATGTATGATGCAATTTTGTTTTACAAAAAATTTTGCAAAAAATTTACAAGTCACAAAGAAAGGTAACAAAATTATTTAAAGAAATCATAATTCGCCTGGGCACATTTTTATCGTGCAGTTCACGATAACCGTTTGTTATTTTTTATTATTTGAAATTATATTGTATAAAAAACATAGACGACTTTTAACGTATACCTATTTGTGTTAACTATATTGGAGGCTTCCAGAAGATTCAATTTTATTTAATCGATATTAAAATTCTATGTTTTTATTTTTTCAAATCGATTTCATAAGTTACTATTACTAATTAAACTACGATGATAAAATAGATACTACAAACTTATTTACTCGTAAGTTACTAGCGTAATGCTAAAAAATCCCTTTTTTCAGATGATTTTAATAAAATTTGTAGATATTACTAACTACATAGAGTTTACTGATGTATTACTGCTTTATTTGGTTTTTATTGGTATTGTTACAATAAAATATATACTAAATCTAACGAATTAAAAGCATGAATTACAAAAAGATTTGTTCGTCACAGTATCTTTTATGAAGATAAGGATTATAGCCTACTAGTCTTGCCGGAAGGAATTGACGCGAGGCGACGTTAAGCGGTAATTTGATGTTTCCGCTTCATCTACATCGTAATATTATCGGCGCTCGTCGAGGAAAGTTCACGTAAATTATTTTGATATCAACGATTACACGCCCTACATACCTATTGCAAGTTAATTGTTTATTTTAACAGGACTTTTATCAGTGTTGATTACGTTAATTTCCCATAACATGCTATAATTAAAATACAATATAAAAGTGTCCATTTACAAGATAAACTAATTGTATTTTTAACTAAGTTCTAAAGTTAAATAATTATTATGGAAAAGTATATTAAGAAAGAATTAGGAGATAAGTTTAAGTTACTACACTATAAAATTAAACTATTCTAAAATTATAAGTCATTATGCTAAATAGACTAATCGGCAAGTTATTTTTTTGGAAACTGAGGGTAAACGTGTTTATTTTAAATTAACTGGATTTCAAATTTATTTTAGCCCAGATATGAGGTATAAAATCAGGGTGATTTTTATATGCTTTTGAATGACTTAATAATTATTATATTTCTAAAATAAATATCATATCGAAATATAAACTCTGATCAAACATTCTATCCTTTTCTAAAGTAATATTTAATACTGTTTCCACTGTATAATTAAGAGATAAATAGAAATGTACGTAATAAATATTACCAAAAGACAATGGAAAGGATTCTCTTATATTAGCTGTTTAGCAAGATATAGGGGTATTGTTAAAACTACTTCCGTCTGGATGTTAGATAGGATAATAAATAACTTAAAAACTAGGTTCCATGCTATGGCTGCAACTTGCTCTATAGTTCAAATGGCAAAGTTTTGGTTTCAGACAAGCCGACCTAAGTGCACTTTGTCACTTAAATTGGAAAATATTGCTCTCTGAGAAGAAAATGTGATGTAACGGTTTGAGATTAAAGATTTCTCCCTTTCTGACTGTTTGTCATAGATAACTAAATATACAAATTGTGAAATTTGAGACAGTACCTATATTTAATGTTGAATTTGGACAAAATTGTTCGAATGTTTGTTTATATTATTATTTTTAACATAAATAATATTAATACTTATGTAAATAATTAAAACAAAACCGCGAGGTATATGAATAAAATTCTATACATATATATAGTATACTAGCTGATCCGGCAAACGTTGTTTTGCTATATAAGTTATTGTAATATCTTCTAAGATGTTCATTGAAATTAAGTGATATCAAAGACAATTTTGTTCACAATTAAATACTCTTAATCAACAACACATTTATTTGGATAAAGATTAATATTATTACGTTGATACAACTCTTAACAAATAATACATTAATTTCGAACAATTTGTTTACCATAAAAACGGTTCTAGTAAGTTAATCTTAAAAGATAGACATATACTGTTGCGGACATTTTTTTAGATCATTTTAAGAGGAATAACTCTGTCATACATATATTTTTGGTATCTTAAACCGTTTTCGCAGCGCACGCAATGGAAGCACTCAAGGATGAATAATTTTCCCCGTTTTTTTCACATTTTCCATTATTTCTTCGCTCCTAGTTGCATCGTGATGTTATATAGCCTAAATCCTTCCTCGGTAAATGGTTTATTCAACACAAAAAGAATTTTTCAATTCGAACCAGTAGTTCCTGAGATTAGCGCGTTCAAACAAACAAACAAACAAACAAACTCTTCAGCTTTATAATATTAGTATAGATAATACATATTAAGCACAGAGATGCACATTTTATTGTCATTTGTTTGAAAATTTTACTACTTAAATAGTGCAATTTGTGTGCGACTTATACGCCACGGGTTGTGGGTTTGATTGCTACATGAAACAATTATTTGTATAGTTTACATGCTTGTATTTTTTCTAGTTCTAGTTATTTGTGCATGCTTCAATTATATTTATAAGAGCACTCAAGACAAAAAATTTTCTTTATAAAGAAATAGTAAAATATCACTGTAGTACGTAATATGCTACTCAGTGAAACCAGATTAATAAATTTATCAGGTGTTGTTGTAAATTTATTTTATCATACGGTATATTAAAACTGAGGCTTGTCCCGTGACAAAGGATCGCGAAAAATCATCAATCAAGCGCCATTCTGCTAAATACACAAATAAAAGTAGAATATATTTTATTATAATTTAAAATGCATACCCCGAGCACCACAATGCGCACCGAGATAATAACAATGTGTACTGAAATAATAGCACTTTTTGAAGCCGGCAGTTTCGTGACATATCGGGAAAATTCATTGCCCTGGATTGTTGTTACGTACATGGTTTAACCCATCAAAAAATGGAAAAAACTGTTTATTGTTGTTTTTACAATGTTTTTACTCAGGGTTGACAAGATCAGTACACCACACGTGATGATAAATATAGTATAGTAAAAGAACGGTGGTGATAGCCTAGGGATGATAATCCATTGTCAGTCGCCGTCTTCATTACTGGCCTAAATATATCTCGACGTATAAAAGCTCTATAACTATTTAATGTTTATCATTAATACTTATTCTCAATCAAATCTGGTGAAACGTGAAGATGAGGCCGATAATGCATTGCGTTTGGCCAACGAATTTACATTTTTTTATAAAGGTCTCGAATTTTATGAACGTGGAAAAGTATGTACACTGATGTACCATAGGTATATAATAAATAGTATTTTAAACTTTGTATTTAAGGCAGATTTTTTTTTGTTTATTATAAAATTCACTATTGGTTAATTGAACAAATAGGCACTAAAACTATCATGTGTTAAAACACTTATAGTTCCCGGTATTTAAAATAACACTACTTTCCGCTTTTTAAATTATATTTTTATTGACTTTGAATGACGTCATCTACTCTGGAAACAAAAGATTTCAAATACAAGCTAGATATATTACGGAAATGCACAAACTGTATTATTTTGTAATACTAACTATTGGTAAAACTTTAATTTAAACTTCGTTACCTCTTCATTAGAGTGAGGAGAATCGTTTCAATGCTATCTCACAAATTAACTACATAAATCCAATATAGAAGCTGGAACTTTTTCTGCTCTATTAAGCTCAATTTGTAGCGGCTACTTGTGTTCACCACAAATCAGTGGATTAAAAGCCGAGATAATTTAGATTGTTTTTGTATATCAAGCACTTGGTTAGCCTTAATGAAATTTCATAAATCTTGTTCACAATTTAAAATAAAATATCGGAATTATATAGAGTCATTCTTCAGCAATGGTTAATAATATTATATAATATATTAGGTCCTTACATATGAAATTGGCGTTTTGTATGGGAGGAACAAAAAGTCGAATATTTTTTAATATAATATATTTAATTAATCAAAGTATGAACCATTATTTTCTATGCACTTTTGCCATCTCATAGGTAGTTCATTGATCCCTTTACTAAAAAAACCACTCGAACGGGAATCAATAAAATCTTTGAAGGCGATTTGGACTGCCCCATCGGAGTTGAATTTTTTCCCTTGCAAGAAGTTATCCAAATTTCGAAAAAAATGGTAATCTGTTGGAGCAAGGTCCGGGGAGTACGGAGGATGTCTTAGACTTTCCAATTGAAGCTCTTCTAATTTAGTAGCCGTCTGTTGCGCAGTGTGTGGTCTAGCGTTGTCGTGAAGCAGCAGTGGCGTGGAGCGATTGACCAGCCTAGGTTGTTTAGCCGTTAGCTTTTCCAACATGGTTTGCAATTGCTGACAATAGACATCAGCCGTAATAGTCTGGCCAGATTTGAGAAAACTGTAATGAACAATACCGGCACTAGTCCACCAAACGCTTACAAGTAACTTTTTTGGGGTTAATTTTCGCTTGGGGCAGGATTTGGCTGGCTGGCCAGGATCCAACCATTGCGCTGAGCGCTTCCGATTATCGTAAAGAACCCATTTTTCATCACAGGTAATGATTCGGTTTAAAATACCTTCATTATTGTGCCGGTTTAGTAATGTAACGCAGCAGTCGACGCGCGTTTGCCGGTTTGCTTCAGTCAATTCGTGAGGTACCCACCTTTCAAGCTTTTTAATCTTCCCAATTTGCTTCAAGTGAATTAAAACAGTTTTATCACTAACATCGCAGCCTGCAGCTAACTCGGACGTGGTTTGCGATGGATCCGCTTCCACAATAGCCTTCAACTCTTCATTATCAACTTGAGTCTCAGGCCGTCCACGGGGCTTGTTCTGCAGGTCAAAATTTCCAGAACGAAAACGTTGGAACCAAAAACGAACTGTGTTTTCTTTTGCAACACGACCGCCATACACATCATTCACCCTTCGAGTTGTTTCCGCAGCACTAGTGCCACGGCGGAACTCGTACTCGTAAATAATGCGATATATTAAGTTTTCCATTTTGTAAAATGAGTGACGCAAACAGAAAAAAACAGAAGAAAAAAACAAATGAATGACGATCATCGAAGCACAAATACATGAGTCTATAGCTGTACAAATTTGAATTTGGAATTCCTTACCAAAGAGGAGAAATTTGTGATTAAAGTGGCTAGTACGAATAACGCCAATTTCATATGTAAGGACCTAATATTAAGAACTTGCACTTTTTTCTTCAAATAAATTAGTATTACTACAGCAACATTTCCGTTTAAGTAAAAATAGTTAATAACTTGAATTATGTAAGAAAGCTATAATGGAAAGATAGATGTCTCTTGAAACAATTTGAAATAAATGAAAAATATCTCTTTGATCTGTCGAGTACAATGCTATTTGCTTTCAAAGAATTCTTCGACTGTATAGGACAGAGTTGATCAACTTGAAACCGTTTCGTTTCGGGAATTGCTTGCAGAAAGAAAATGAGAGAGGCATTTTAAAAAAAGGTCCGAGCCATTGTCCCCGCTGCGTCGTAGCGCTTAACCCGCCAGGCTCTAGGCACAAAGCCACTACAGAAGGTAAATGGGCTTTCTGCTCCTGAAACTACGTTCGCATTATTCTTTACTATAGTTATAGCAAACTATATAGTGGTGACGATTTTTATTCCTACCCAACTGACAAGATCTGTTATCGATTTGGGAAAATAAAATTAAATAAATAAACATTTTTAGCTAAAACAGTAATTCAGATAAAATTTCAGTAATTTTGATAGATTACAATGTAAATGATCTGTTAAGCTTCATTAATTGTGCAGAATAGTAATAGGTAGTACAATGAATCTATCTTGAGCACAAACATAAACAAATAATATTAACCCTAGCTAGATAACTTTATTTTACAGTACGTTAAATATTCCTATATGCTGAATCGATATACAGGTACTTGAAAGACCTCATTTCATTTTCTTTTTTTTTTCCTCTTAATTTATGGATTATGCTTTGCCGCAAAGCGATGATGCCGCCTAGTAAGGTATACAAATATTACAAACTTAGGACCAGTGGTCGTGGGTGAGTTGGTAGAAAGACAAGGATTTTGGCGTTTCAGTTGTTTATTGCACTTAATGACATACAGAACTGCGACGCACACGCACGTACTCTAGCTTTGGGTCCCAGTAGTCGACTGCTTTTGCAAGAGCATTCCTTGCACGCGCACACCCCTTACTCCGTGCGTCCCGTAACACCCTAACGACCCTTAGGGCGTTTAACACAAGCACGTATCAGGCGGCGTCTACATGCTATAAACTACACTAACTTCTACAATTCTGATGTATCTTAACTAATTTGGCTATATTGTACAAATATTTGGCATCTTCGCTAAGTGACCTGGCCAGTATGGATTGACGTGCGCCTACATCCGTTGGCAAAGAGACCCCAGGACTTGATCTTTTACAATAGTCGAATCGGGAACATTCCATCAGTGTATGATGCACATCATCCAATTTGTTACATGTTGTGCAATTAGGCGATGTAACTCTTTAAATCATATATAAATATTTACTTGATGGAAAGTGTCCAAACCGAATTCGTAAAGCCAAAACAAGAATAGTCCTACATAGCGAGCCTGATCAATCCAAGGAGAGTCAAAATGTGGCTCAGATTGGATAGTCCTCTCTCTCCATATCTCTTTCTCTTTGATCTCTCATCAAAATACTCCTTTCATAATTCTTTGCAGTAAATTTTCACTAAACACACGTGTTATGAATACACAGGCATAATTTCTACAGGGGTTCCAACCGCATTTCTTATGTAATCGAATTTTATTTGCATATAATATAAAATTACTTTATGTTATATTTATTTATTATTTTTAATTTGTTTATATGTATTTACTTATAACAACTCATGTATATCAACTTACTCATATATGTACCTAGAGACCTTCAGTCGTGGTATATGTAGGCCAACATGATAGATGACATATACCGAATTCGTTTTAATGAATTGAAGCGTTTAAAAAGGTAAAGAATTAGTAAATAATTATTATAACTTTTCATCTCAATCTATGGAATAATGTATGTTATGCATATAATGTGTGTATATATGAAAAGATGAATTAGGTTCCAGTAGTTACATGGAAATTGCAGTTCGGATTATCGATTATCATGGTTCTTTGGCAAAGTATGGACAAGAACATTTCATTTTAAAAAACCGCTATAGTTAACAGTGTTAAGCATAAATCTCGGTACAATATCCTCCATTAAATAAAACCGCTTAGACGATTTTATTTGAATGCAATATGTATACTAGTATAAGTTTTACTAATTTTATATAGCGCTGTAACTTTCACGTTTGGTCCTGCTAGTGCCAAATATGAAAGTATTATGGAAACAATACCTTTTGTATTAGAGACTACGGTAGAAGAGTACAGCCCCAGGAGTTTCATACAATTTAGCCTAACATATGTGAGTCGTTAGTGCGGCCTTGAGCATTGTTGTTAGAATGTGTATATACACTCTTATTACATATTATTCATAACAATATACCAAACACCGGGGACGGCGCGCGGATTATTAAAACCCGACGTGGTTTGTCCTTTGTAATATTTGTGCTTATTCGTTCCATGAATACGACATTTTACTTTCATACGCAAGTATAATTACGTTATTATCACGTAATTTAGCCAAAGGGGTTACTAAGTACATGGAATTATTATTTTTATAGCAGTATCCGTTAGCACTGACCTGTTCTATTTATATGAAATTATCTTATCATATAGGTGCGGTTACAAATATAAACTTCAAAGGCATAATCTAGACGTGAAGCGATACTAAACTAGAAATATATAATTATTAGTTAGAACTTGTTCCAAATTTTAGAATAGATTTTCTACAATTCTTAATAGTTTATAACACTTCGTTAATTTCATAGATTTTTACAATAGCTTAGCAAAGTGACTATATCATACCAGATGAAATGTAAAATGTAGTCTAAAACCGGCAGCGGCTATCAAGGCACTAAATCTATTGACAATCTACGTCATTGTGTCGGCTCACATATCCCACAACAGAATGTGTCTAGAAATATAAACACCTGGACGTACAAAGACTGATTTCGAAACGCAACGGACTGAACACCAGAAGGGCCCACATGACGGCCTTTGTATAAAACTTGTGCGCTTTGGTCCATGACATTACATAGAAAATATAAATATAAATACCATTAAAACAGATTGAACTCCTTCAGGTTTCAGCTTGTTGTAATGATTAGCAAAAGGCGACATATCTTTATTTATTTTTAAAGTTAGTTACATTATATAGATTATTCATGACAGAACATACGAATAGAAAGAAGTACATTACTTCTTACTGGCAGTCACACCGCGCCGCATGCGTGTGATATTGACGGATTATATTCTGGTAACGTACCTGCTTATTTATGAACTAAAACGATAAACTTGTAGAAATATTCCAAATAATAAACATTGAGTTTCTACTATTATATTATATAATAACTTCTTAAGTATTTTATAAAATCAACGTGCTAAAATACATTATAAATATAAACTTTAAACATATGGTACATAATCGTAGATCCAGTTGAATATTTTACTAAAATGTATGAGAGTAATTTCATGTAATAACTAACGGAACTTTAGTATATGGCTTTATTTAAACAGTGTTTCTACGATATACTCAACCCCTGTCAGTCAATTCGGGAGAAAAATCTTCTGCTTGACAGAAAGCAATAAGCATGATCGAGTAATGTGATTGTGTTGTTGGGAATATACGTATTTGCATAATACTATATTGTTATTCTGTACAAAAAGTGATAGATCTCAGAAAAATATGGAAAGAGATGAATATCGAATAGAAAGATCAGTTACAGAATACAATGAATAATTTTATATTACGAGCTTTTAGGAAAAAAGATCTGCTAGATTACATATTAAATTGTGGAATGTACATTTATTTTCACTCATTATTATAAAATATACACTTTATAAAATCATTGCACATTATATACGACTTTTTAATTCATTAGAGACAATTTATTCACATAATATATATTGCATTTATATGGTTAATTACAAGTACAATCAACAGTCAATATTTAGGAATGTTTTAATGAGTAGGGCATTGTCCTGCGTGGTTCGCCGGGTCGTTGAAAGGATATGTATTCCCAGGCCTGGCTATTAGTAATTTGTGGTATAACCCAGGGATTTTTAGTAAGTAGAAGTCTGACACATCGGAGTAAGTCACTTTTCAGCTGCCCTGATGGTTCTATGCAGGATTTTCCACTGGGCTACCAAAAAATGCATTGTTTTACGCAAGCAGTGTTGCGTGAAAGACAAATATGCACGGTGCGGCATATAGGTACTCGTGGAGAACAGTTCCACACGACCAAGAAGCCCATGCTATTTTAAATATTTTCGTAATCCGTCGCATCGTATAGCATTTGTCGTTTAACATTGGTAACATTGCTAATTTTTTTACAAAGTAAATAACACTTTGCGTTTCTCAAGTTGCGGGAAGAAATAATGTGACTATAGTCTGCCAAGTGTATGTTGACATTCAAAGGCAGCGTTTTTTACGCTTGTGTTGCCATATCTTATTAAAGTTTTACTTCAACTACCTAAAAAGCGGTTAGCCAAAATAAGCATTTCATCGAAATATCCCTTTTTTTGTTGACCTGGTGGAAATCCTCATAGACCTTCAGGGCAGCGATGAAGGCTGTCACTTCGGTGTGTCAGACTGCTACTGACTAAAATCACCGGGTTATTCTGTCGATCGGAAGGTGCACCGGCCTATGGGAAGTGCTAGGGCGCACAAAACTGCGGCCCGACGCGCGATACGCCTTGCTGCAAGCTCATCCAACAAGACATATGTTTCATTTTTTTTTTCGAAGTTGTGAGGACATAAACTTTAGGGACTGTCAAAATTAGTTCTGGCCGCGCGCCAACTTATAATTGACATTTTATTGATTGATACATTATTTGGTCACTAGAGAAGATAAATGTATTTCTTTTACGAATGACAAATCGATCTGTTGGCTCTGACGTACGCGACTCTAATATGTTATATATAGGTCAGCCATTAAACCGTTTGTTATGTGTAATAATGCACTCGTGTACAGGGTTCATTGGTTTAGAACATTGGGAAATTGGAAAATGCCTTTAAGTAATTATTTTTTAGTGTCTATTGAACGCCTTTTTTACTTGCGTAATTAATTAGAAATCATTACATATGACACTAAAGCAGATATGATAATAGAATTTCGTATTAAATGCATCTGGTTAGTAAGTGGTTATGTATAAAATGATAAGAAGCTCTTTGTAAAAAAATATAATTCAAACCTTTAAAATATATAAATCTATCAACATACATTAAGTATGGTAAAAGTCCTTATTATGAGACACATTTTCAGGTTGGTCGTACATTACCGCTATTATATAATCTGTTTAAGTCAAAAATACTATTTAAATCGTATCATACAATTGTCTTATGATTATTTAATTAATATAGCTAGTTTTTATTGAATGTTAATTTGTAAAAATAATATTAATAGCCTTTTATGAGAGGAACCTCTATGTCCCTATTTATGAGACACTTAAAAAGTAGATGGCCCCAATGTCTCATGATGTATGTCCCTATTTTTGAGACAGTTTAGAAATCAATAAGACTGATTTTAAAATAACTATTTATTAATTTTAAATCACAATACTTATAAAATAGATAATAAACTTGAATCTGAAATAACAAATAATTAGTCTTTACTAAATTAAATGTGAAATAAATGAAAATTATAAAATTATTTAATTCACTTTTTTTCTTTAATTTTCTTCTGCAGTTCTTTTACTTTGTCCATCAGTTTTTTCTTTTCTTCTTGTAACTTTTTTTTATTACTTATAGGCGAACGCTTGACCTCAATCACACCTGGTGGAAGGTGAAGATGAGTCCGACGATGAAACGTGTTCGCCCAGCAATTGCCTATTCACTCTTCTCTTAAAGACTCCCAGGTCAAAACATCGCGAAAATACTGCCTCTGGAAGCGTATTCCATTCTTTAGCCGTTCGCATGATGAATGTAGAAGCGAATCTTTTCGTGCTGATATAAGGAACATCCACCACATACGGATGTTATCCCACACGATGTCTAGTGGTTTCGCGGTGGAATGGTGATCCTTTTTATGCCAACACGCTCTCTGCTTCAGGACAGAGGAGTAAACATCTTTCATCACAGTTAAAAAAAATTGTAGGAGAAATATTACATACATTTTTACTTTCAAAATATGCTCCAAACTTTTTAAACCGCTCTTGCAATTCTACACAAGTGACAGCTGCTCTTGTAACACTCAAATGTTGGGGTTTCCTTATAGCTAATTCTGAATGACGTTTTCTAAACCCTTCATACCAGTGGCGACTAGGACGACTCTGTAAACGGAGTTTTTACAGCTAATTTTTGGACATATTTTTGAACACAATCCAATAACTCAGTTTTTGTTACAGGTGCTCCTATTGCAGCCCTGTCTAGCACCCATTTGACAATATCATCTTCTTCCTGAGACGATAAGACTGTTTCTGGTTTAGATTTTTTTTATCTCATCCCAATACTTTTTTTCTGCCTAGAGTAGCCACAGATACTTCGAAGGCAACAGCTACTCTCCGTAATGATGACCCGGTATCTTTTATTGCTTTTAAAGCATTTTCTACATCTATTGGGTCATATTTAAGTCTTTTATCAAGCACTTTTGAACACAACACTTTCTTTTTTGCTGATTGAGACGGCTATTGTCCCCATTACTCTGATTTTCAATAATTTGTTTTTTGTTGTTCACTGTTGACACGTAACCTAAAATATCGAGAGATATGTCGATGGGGGGAGTCGAAGCTGCTCGCGTCCTTAGGCTTTACCCTAGTTTTCCTACACGTGACTCCTGGGTGGTACTAAACGAGCAGCAGCGAGGTGGTAGGGCGTCGGTGCCCGCCTGGATCGCGACCACATTACATGGGTGTAAAGCCCGTCATAGTGACCAGTTTCGGCTTGTCGCGTTTCGGGATCAGCTTGTGTATATCCAGTAGCTCATATACCTAGAGACCTTCAGTCGTGGTATATATGGGCCGACATGACGTTGGAGACTATCAATGGATTTTCATCCTTTGATAGTCGCTTTCGTTTTTGGATTACACTGTACTTACCATCAGGTACTCTGTAGTCACTATGTCGAGCCAGAGTAAAAAAAAAAAATTCACTAATTAATAAAAGTATAAAAAAACATATTTTAAATATTTCAATAACATCAAATAAAAAATTAAGAAAAAAAAAACTTGCAAATAATGTTTTGATTTTAGGTTAAGTTTTGAAATTAACGTAATTAAATTGAAAATACTTACTCAGAAATAAATATTTGAAGTTATGCTGATAAATAATTTGTTATATTTAATCATTTTACTTTTTTAATACTAAAAATTATTGATATTTTAATTAAAAACGCATAACAGTACACTGTCTCATTAATGGGGACAATCATAAGACTTGATGTCCGTATTGAGTGATACGCGGTGTAAAGTGTTCCATATACCGGTACGTTTACGTTAACAAGTGTCGGTATTGTGAGACACTCAAAAATAAAATAATATTGCTATAAATTAACATAAATGCAAATAACATACAATATCTATAATTTATAAGCTTTTAGATTACACTTACATTATGTATATAAATATAATAAAATATATAATTTCATCCAAGTAAAAAACTGTACAGTAGTTATCGTTCAACTCTTTTAAGCCACGGTTTTGAATACCAACAACAAACCTCATGCTTTTATAATTTTTTTTCAAAACATACAAGTAATAATTAACAACTAGACTTGTTAATTTCATTCAAAAATGATAAAATTATGTGTTTATTATATTTTTTAAAAGTATAATTTGGTATTCTTTTTATAAATGATTATATTCACATTGTGTATCATAAATAGGGACAGTGTCCCATAATATGGACTTCTACCATATATCTAATTTATAATGCATGTCCAATATGAAAAAAATACACTATTGAATTGTTATAAGGAGTATTTATGTAGGAGTAGTAGTAAGGAGTGTTTATGAAATTTGTAATATTTTTCAAAATCTTTCAAATAATACGCATATTATTTGAGCATTCATGATATAAACAGAATCTTCTTCGATCTTCTCGAATGAATGCGAAAACATGAACAGTTTTACTGCAAATCGATAAAGTTTCTATAATGGAAACGGGCTGGCGAGCTGATCTCTAAACAAATGACAATCGAGGCGGTGGCGGCGGCGACTCATCGACGTCATTCAATCCGATCGCAAGCAATTTACTCAGACAAGGATTTTCAATCCCTTGATAAAAGATAAGAGCAAATAAACACTTATATGCTCGGAAACTAGGATCAAACTCGTATAGATAATAGAAATTCACCTATGGTAAAATCTTGTTCATTTTTATAGAAAATTGTATTTAAATTTGATGTAGCAGTGTGTTACCAGTACTACGGTTTATAATAAATTACGGTTATGACCGGTGGTCGTGGGTGTAGTGGTAGAAAGACACGGATTTTGGCGTTTTACTGTTTATTTGCACTTTACGGCACACCGAACTGCGACGCACACGCACGCACTCTAGTCTTGGGTCTCTGTAGTCGACTATACTCTAGTGAAGTTACCACTATTTTTATTTAATACATAGAGACTTATACGGATTCAAATATGTTCTTGACTTGAATATTTTGTATTGTAAAGCATGTAGACAAAATACTTTTCAATAACAATCATCATTATTCATCATAGTTATCATCATCAATACATATAATAAATCCGTTGTGCAGCCCCCTCTCGGACGTTCCGTAGATACTGCGGTTTACAACTCCGTATATATGCGAGTGGGCAGAAAAACTTCACTTGCGTTATGTAGATTAGTAAAAATGTATGAGAATCGTTAATCAATTTATACGCGTTTATTCTGATCTCTCTAAATGGAAATAACCGTTTTAAAAGAGATTTTCACTATTGTATTATGTAAAACTGCCTTTAACATGTAGAGTAAATTTTATTTCCATCGGTTCATAAATAAAAAAGTTATGTTAGTTTAAAAAACATGTCGATCATTTATTGGAAAAAATGTGTTGAGTAAAATGGAACGCAACTCATCTGTCAGTTTTTATTGTCTTAAAATTTTCCTGACGTATGTAGTTTGTATTTATAATATGTTTTCATGAAAAATTGTTAAACATTAAACGTATTTACATATTTTTTTCTGTTCGGCGATATATATAGTAGCTCTAAAATATTTTTTATGGGAATTGATTCATGTTAATAGTTATTATTCATTGTAAGTAACGGCATTTATGGCGGTACGAAGTTCGCCAGGTCAGCTAGTAATAAATATACGAACACGCGTCCACGAAAGGTAACGTAGGTCAATTTAAACAACAATACTGTGGAAATACTTCATGTACATAGATTGATACGAACAGTAGTAGTCGAGTGAACGATTGGAGCTTCACAATGGAGAACCCTGTATGCAATCATCAGTGCAAATTACATTCATAGCCTGAGCATTGAACAATGTATTTAAATTAAAAGTATTCCAACTCTTATTACATCGTATCGATTACGTAAGTATCTTCAGGCTGTGGAATCTGTGGGATGATCTTTTAGCTAGCATGTTTCCTTTAGAAAATTAGGTTCTAAGAAGTGCAAAGAGTCTTGAGTAGACCCGCATTAACACGGCGACTAATGGGTCCATTGGCTCTCCCTGTGATAGTAACGGTCGGTTTTTGGAGTCATAATTAACTTGATAGTAACTGTATTAGGTGCTACTACAAAATAACAGTTTTTATCTTTAGAATAAGTTGAAACAACAGGCAAAATATGCTATAATTTGTAATAAAGACTTTTAACTCTATTTAAACCAGTATTAAGATAAAATTTGTTGTATAATATTACGGTGTAATATTAATTATATTTAACTCTAACCGGCAAGTAGTACCGTTTACTAACTCGTTTGTATCATGGCGAGTATTCTGAAGAGTTGTACAACCTCATTGCACCCTCTCCTTTACGTAACAGATCCACATGTGCTAGATTGCGGTGCCACAGTTTTACAGTGACTTCTATTAAAGCTACAACTATGAAATTCTCTATTACTTTTGTCAGATCATTAGATTGTGAAATGGTCTTAGGCTAGCGTGTTCTCTTCGTCCTATGATATTGGGTTCTTTAACGAAGCTAACGGGATATTTGTGGAGACTGACAAGATCACGGCGACTATCGGTATATGGATGTCTCTTCATAATGGTACGCGGTTTTTGGAATACATTCTACTTTTCATCAGATATGTTGGTGTCACTGTACCGATTAAAAACTTTAGAAAAATTGAATCATTAACATATTAAGCAAATTACTCTAAAACTCATATATTTTGAATTTTGAATTATACCATATTATTTACTTAAAATTGATTTCGTTATGTAAAACACAATTTCATAAATAAGGACACACCGCACGGACGCATGTTGGAATGTTTCGGACTACATTTTCTCTCTATTCCCGAAATTCGCTAACGACGTGAAAAACTTTTGATGGATTTTTCATAGCCTCGGTAAAAATACAACGGCATATGTGGTCATCCAATAATTCAAGTTTCGACGGTCCTTTTCGCGTTATACGAATTGGGAAAAGTTGTGTTCTATTTTAATGTGTAATAACAAAAGTCAGATAATTACAACAGAAATTACAGTACTTCTTAATACTAATTTTTCTATAGTACTTAGTAATATAATGTTTTTATTTTGTATAGATGCTCCGGTGTTAATCAGTACAAATCACAAATCAATCAAAAGCACAAGCAAAAACAATCGATCGTCATATAATACAAATCATCATATTATAATAACAGTAACTGACAAATGATTTTCACCTCAAAAGTGTTTTCACATATTTCCCGAAAAACAGATTTCAGGTTTGTTCAAGTCACTAACATTAATTCAGGTTGAGTATATTTCTCGACTTATGCAGTCATTGTTTTTATATGTAATATTAATGCAATACCGACCTTTGAAATTAATGTTTCATTACCTGTGTTCTCGAAACATCATGTTTTACGAACTTGTGGAATATCTGATTTATCCACGAATTAAAAGTTCTTGTAATAGGCCTTTTCCCAAGTAAAAAAAGCTTATTTCAATTGAGTTATATTAAGTTTGAGTTCGAAAAGTTAAATAACTCAGGCTGCTCTTTACGGTTCATTGTCATTTAATTTACCACGTGTCATTATTTTTCATTGTGTTGAGTTATTTTACGCGCGTATGAGGGCACGGTGAAATGAAAAAAAAAATCAATTTATTTCCCTAGTGAGCAAGCATGTCCCGAGCTAATCCAGTTTGTTCGACCGCGCAAGGGTTGAATCGTCAATGAGAAAGGCAGTCCAAATGTGAAAGTATGCCACTCGGGGAAAGAGTATCGAATATTGGCTCTTCGCAATGAAAACTCGGCCCTGAATGAGATCAGTATCTATTTGTTATTCTCCCTTCTCGGGCGTTGGATATTCTTCAGTTAAATTCATGGTGTTGAAAAAGTTTCTGCATAAGTACGGAGCATAATATGTAAAGGGAAGCACCAGAATTAAACAACGAAAAAAATGCGTATGAAGATAAATTAAGCTCATTTTACGCAGTAAAGATTTAAGGAAGGATCTAAGTTTAAATTTATTCTAGATATTATAGAAATTTATCTTTAATATTAGTCTGCCATATACTTCAACTGAATTATTTCTAGCGTATTCCGGAAGAATAATTTTCGCCACAATTTGTTTTTTTTTACGGGAATATGTTTTTCTTTATTACTTTTAATATATATATATATAATACTTTTGTTGAAATATAATTTATAGGACTAGTAATGGATTGGTTTAGTTATTGTTAACTACATAAAACTAATTAGTTACAAAATCATTTTAGAGACTCGCGTACGAAGCTTTTGTGAAATATATTCGATAATATTTAAATATAAACGTATTGTAAGAACAGGATAAATAAAAATACATTTTTAAATAACATAACAATCTATACAAATTACAAACTAAAAGGCATAGCATGCCTCTTTACATTTAACATAAAAGTATCATTAATTTGTTCCCAAGCGCTTAGGCTTATTTTTTCCTCTGTTCTTTTATACTGACTTTGCAAGTTCTCTAAAGCATTTTAAGTAATTTTTATAAAAGTTACAATTTACGACCGTAAATATAAAAGCTGGTTAATTGGCACGTTGAAACAAAAAATAGCTACCTTTTATTTAATTATATTTTTAAGAATTTCCCTCAAACTTCTTACTCCTGTTTGCCATTTTTACAGGTTTTTATTTTTCGTTTATTCCTTTATTATATGTTATTTTATTGTGTCGTAGTATTTTTATTATTATTGTCATATGTTTATTATTTAGTTAATAATAAAAACATACCAATTTCAGCATAATATTATTAATTGGAAACAAACCATTACACATAAAAATAAATAAACAATAATTACATGTAATTATAAAAAATGAATAACATTTTATATCTTACATTTTAAAAGGCAATTTACGATATAAATTTTTATTTTTAACTTCAAACTCATCACAAACGAGTCGGATGCTCGACTGCTGGCTGTAGAGCAGAAAAACTTATGAATAAAAAATGAATCCTTGGTTTTAAAATTAGCATTACAAAGAGAGGTAATTCTCGTACCTTTGCGCTTGAACAAGAAAATATATAAATGTTGTCCTTCGCCTTTTTATTGCGAGTGAAAAAATCAGCGTTTTGTGTTTAAAGAGACTATGAGCAGATATACTCGTAGAAGTAAATACGATATTTAATGTAAATATTGAAACTAAGTCTAACGGCTTATTGTTTGACTTACCGGTTTGTATAATAGCAAACAGCAAAAGAGTGGAATATGTTTCCACCATCTGTATTTCCATGTTTATATATTTTGGAATACTTTAAGAGAAGAGTGAATAGGTATTTGCAAGCGAGTTCTATCATCAGGTTTATTTTCACATTCACATTCCAGATGTAAATAATTGAAGTCAAGCGTTTGCTTATAGATAATAAATAATTCATTAATTTCATATTTTTTTATTTATATATTATAGGACACAAATACAGTTATAGCTTTCGCCTTTAAAAAAAGGGAAAGTGGGCAAAAAGGAACTTACTATATTCGCTTATGAACAATATAGTAACAAACAACCTAAACTATAGTAACAATAAAGTAACAAACAACTTAAACTTTAGTAACAATATAGTAACTGTAATGTATATACGACATCATAATTTTATGACGTCGGTAGTTTTAACTTAGTCGCTAAATAAACGTAATGCTGTACGCTGGGTTTTTATTTCGGAAGCTAAAAAGTAATAGAAATTGTACTTCTATCCCTGGATATATCAGTAATAAACAACCTTAACTATAGTAACAAACAACCTAAGCTATAGATTTAGTTAACAAGTTTACGAAATGGTTACGGTTACATAAGTTAAGAAGCCTTTGATAATGCTAATTCAGATAACTAATGACAAGTCTAATATTACTTAACATGATGATAAAAAATAATTTTTCTTTGGTCTTAAGTGAAAATACAACACTGAATAAATTACCCACAAAATTAAAAATTACAAAGCTTGCTTTTGATTGAAGTCACGCGAGCAAGCGTCTCGCTTGTAACGCCCCATCGCGTGTCGCATAATGGTTAAGACGCATAATTTTTGCGTTACAGCCACATCAGTTCCCGTTTCGCTTGCTGTATTGTGTGAAAATTATACGCTTTGGTGGTTTTGCAAAATTATAATTTGTAAAGATATCACTAGTGCCTAGTTATAACAGCGGTGGAATATATTTTAGTTACTTTATTCATTACAGGCTTATCATTATACTATGTCATTGAGTACTGAATTTAAATTTTGTCATGAAGATTACAGCTTTTATACTGAATAGTATAATATGAAAAAACTCTATGTATACAGTAAATGTAGAAATAGTTTTTGTATAAGTCAGTTTGATTATAAGATTGGACATTATTTACAATGCTTAAATTATAGATATTTCCGGTAACACATACATACTTAAATTCTTAAGAATATATGTGAATTCTATGCACATAAATTTTATAGTTCATGAAAATGTTACAATGTCGCATAACCGTGAAAATGTTATCGGTTCACACAAAATGAGTCGAGTCCTTTTGAGAAAATAGCCGGAGCACTATATTACAATGACTCCGTGGTACGAAGAGCTTGCGTATCCCTGAGGAAATAAAATGACGCTTTTAGACAAAATTCAGACTGGAAATTGTTAAGCCGAACGTATAGTGTTTTAGGACAAACTAGAACAAAAGCCACACAATATTGTAAACATTTGGAACCAAATCGATCTAGATCCTGGGCGATAATTAAAGAATTGTATTGATCGATAATATCTTTTAATTCATAATATTTAAAAGTGTAGATTTAGTGAACATTTGTAATTTTATTAGTACCAGTAAAGTTATTATGATTACCTAAATATATATCTCCAAGTACGTTTATAAAGCTGAAGCCTACGCTGTAAATATATATTTACAAGTACGTTTATAAAGCTTGAGCCCAAGTTGTAGATATATATCTCCAAGTACGTTTATAAAGCTGGAGCCTACACTGTAAATATATATTTACAAGTACGTTTATAAAGCTGGAGCCTACGCTGTAAATATATATTTACAAGTACGTTTATAAAGCTGGAGCCTACGCTGTAAATATATATTTACAAGTATGTTTATAAAGCTGGAGCCCAAGTTGTAGATATATATCTCCAAGTACGTTTATAAAGCTGGAGCCTAAGTTGTATAATCTGTTCCACTGAATAATGTCTTGTCTTGTATACTTTTATTATTTCAATACACAGAAAGCAGAATCTAAAGCCTTTATTCTTAACCGGATCACTTTGAACCGGGAGCGGCATTAAACAGATTCCGGCTACAACGAGTCCTGTAATACTCTGCAGTTCAACTCGTTATAGTAAATCTTTTAAAATAGCTTTTGCGAACAATACGCAGTACATATTTTTGTTACTCTTATTTGATAAACAGTTTGAAGATTCAACGTTATTTGCATAAACAATAAATAGTCTTTTGTATTGTTGCATTAGAAATTCGTAAATAGAATATGCCGATATGTGATAGAGAAAATTTTTGAAAAAAAAAAGTCATACTTTCAGCACAATAAACGGTTTCTTATTATTGTCACATTTATTAATTATGCGTCTATTAATTGTATCTTCTTAAATGTTCATTATTATTGTAGTTTTTTTTACACTGACTCGACAAAGTTACTAGAGTTCACCTGATGGTAAGTACAGTGTAGTCCAAAAACGAAAGCGACCATCAAAGAATGAAAATCCATTGATAGTCTCCATCGTTATGTCGATCCACATATACTACGACTGAAGGAATTTAGGTATATGAGTAACTGGATATACAGAAACTGATCCCGAAACGCAACAGGCCAAAGCGAGTCACTATGACGGTCTTTACACTTGTGTACTGTGGTCACGACCCAGTTCGGGCAATCGCCCTAGTATACCATAATGTAGTACCATACGAATTTTAAAGAAATGTTACATATGTATATTTAATCATTTTAAAATATATTTCTGTAACTATTCAATACTAGAAATTTCATGTGGTTAATAGCAAATTCTTATCAAAGTTAATGTGATGTGAAAATAGTTTTCTCTTAACAATAACCAAAGATATGATTTTGTGTTAAAATAAAATAGTAATATAGATTAATTTTGTAATAATAATTTAACATTTTATATTTTTGAAGTATCACAACCCTTTCGGGCGTAACAAATGCTACATCAGCATTTTAATCCCAACTCGTCACAAGTTAGCAAATTGTATCAACGCTCCGTGTTTAAAAATGTCACTGTAGGGATGTCATACAATATGCTGTGACATCGGAATTTCATTACAGCAAGGCCTCCATACATCAGGATGGGAAAATATGGCTTTCACATCTCTCCACTGACTTTAATAGTCACACATATCTATACCATCCGGAGCTAAGGAAAATATACTAAGTATTTTCAGACCGTTTCAATTAAGGATCTTAATTAAAAATAATAAAGTTGTTGAAATATTTGCTTAAATATATTCATTTCGGTAGATAGATGATTCAACTAATATTTGTCTATAATAAACGAGAGAAATATTGTAATTTATATTAACGGTAAGTAATTTGTATGGAAAATTATTTATTTTTTTTTATATACTGAAACGTTGTGTAGATTATGTTAATTATATTTTTTATTTTAATTACAAGAAATATAAAAATTCAGTTTTACCATTATGTAATTTTAATTTATAATAAAAAATAAATTAACACAGTTTACACTAGTGTTCATAGTTGTTAGTAGTCTGTAATTGCTTTGATAATATATTTATTTGTATATTTTTTTACAACATAGATGACGTAATATTCATTACTAATAAGTATAAAAAGCATTACTTTATTATAATTGGATATTGAATACACATATTTCCTTAAATGTTGGTAATTAGCAACTTATGACACTTAGAAAAAATAAACTGAACTGAATATATTTTATAGTCTTATAAGTTTTGTTTAATACTAAGAGTATAATTTATAAAATACAATTATTATTATGATTTAAAACAATATAGGACGTGTATTATTAACATTTTATATAATTTTTGTGTCACATTAGAATAATAAGATTGATACTCATCTCTTTCATTATTTCAAAAATTTCAGGTGTATATAATACAATGTGTGTGTGTGTGTTACACGAAACTTGTCAGAAACTATTCACTTCTAGACATTCAACTACTACTTGAACTAATATTATACTGACGTCTCCATAATGGAATCCCTGGGCGTCAGAATTATATAGCATGTCTCTCCATTAGCCGTGTCTTAATTAGGAGCCATCAGCGTGGATCTGCAAAGGCAAGTTTGTTCGCATCGGGACACCCTAATCCTGTCATCAAAATTCTGATCACGAGTCTACGCAGTTTCTATGGGTACGGCGAATGTCAGCAACCGTCCGCGTCGTCAAATTTATAATCGAAGTGATCTGGACCTAAAAGGGATAGTTCGGGTTCTCGCATACCTATTGTTTTCATTTTATAATAAGTAATTTTGGATACATTAAGTATGTAATAAACGATTTTTTTATATGAACAGTAAATAACAATTAAAAGTTTATGTTTTTTTCTCTAATTTGTAACGACCAATTTTTTGCCCGCTCAAAAAGTAATAAGGTACTCACGATTTACTTATGAAATATCGTAATAATACAAGCATTCAATTATATTGTATTAACTAAAAAACAGTTGGTGGTAGGACGATTTCCCGAACTGTGTCATGACCGGAATACACAAGTGTAAAGATCGCCATAGTGACTGACTTAGGCCTGTCGCGTTTCGAGATCAGCTTGTGTATATCCAATAACTCATATATCTAGATACCTTCAGTCGTGGTCTATGTGGGCCGACATGACGATGTAGACTATCAATGAATTTTCATCCTTTAATAGTCGCATTCGTTTTTGGACTACACTGTACTTACCATCAGGTACTCTGTGGTCACTATGTCGAGTCAGCGTAAAAAAACACAAAAACATTAATGTAAGACTTCAAAGAGGATTAAATAAAAAACAAGAACTTATTATAATAATGAGATACTAAGTAATGAGAGATATTGTTGTATGCTAATATATAATATACAGTCAGTCCATAAAGTATTCGTACACTTTGCAATTTCGTAAGAAACTCGCTAGAACAATGCTATTTTACATGCTGTATCCAAATAAAAAATACTACCTACTACGGTATGTAATAGGCCATTAATTGCGAAAAAAACACAACAACAAAATATATAACATACAGTAGAAAAAAATTCAGAACGAAAATAAACTAATTTTGAGGTCCAAACAAGTATTCGTACAGTTATAGTTTTTGTAACAGATTGTTACTTTCGAAGTGTATATTTACAATTCAATATTTGTTCGGGTATCCTATGGCTTTGATGACTGCTTCCATCCACCTAGGGAGAGGTTTCATATACTTAGCCGTGAATGAGGAGTAAATTTTATCCCATTCCTCTTTTAAAGCAGTTTTCAAGTCGCTCTTGTTGGAGATTACCCTTTTTCTTATCTCCCTTTTGAGATATCTCCACAAATTCTCTTTGAGGCTCATGTTCGGAGATTGGAGAAGGTGTATGAAGCTATTTGAGGCAGTTGTGCAAAAGCCACATCCTCGTATTTCTTGCTGTACGCTTGGGGTCATTATTTTGTTGAAAGACAAATTCGTTTTCCAATCCCAACTTAGCAGCGCTGGCATGCATGTGCATTTTCAATATGTCTAAAACATCATATGATCCATTGTACCATCTATAAAGTATAGGTTGCCCACACCAGCGGCGCTCATGCGTCTCCATACACACACTAAACCGCCACCGTACTTAACAATTGGCACTAGATTACGGGGTTCGAGTTCGGCATCTTTGTGCCGCCACACTTTCTGTCTACCGTTAGACCCGAAAATATTAAACTTACTCTCATCTGAGAAGATACTCCGCTCCTACTGCTCAGAAGCGTCGGACCGATGGTCCCTCGCAAAAGCTAGGCGTTTCTTCCTGTTCGCTTCACTTACCCAACACTTTTTACGCGCAGTCCATCCATTGTACCCCGATTCCCATAGCTGTTTACGGTCTGTCTCATTGCACATCTTAGTACCGCGTCGCTCTAGCTCTGCGGCAACTTTGGAGGTACTCGTACGAGGGTTTTTTTTTATCTCGGGCACTATAGCGCGCTTGTCCTGCTCGCTGAGGGATAACGGGCGTCGACATCTCGTTTTGTTCTGTAGGGATGTTGTTTTACAGAGACGGTCAATCACACTTTGAACAGTTGACCGCGGTCTTCCAATAAGCCTTGCTATCTCCTGCTTTGACTTATACTGAATATGAAGGCGGATGGTGAGCTTTCGCTCCTCTAGCGACGTTTCTTTGCCTTTACGACCCATGATTATGGTTCTGCCGGCTCTGCAGTTCAATGCGCTCTCGGAGTCACTTGTAGTCACTTGTGATCAGTATTATACGACGCTCTAGTGTCAAACCCCTCCATTCTCGTCAAGAATTGAACCAAATTCGCTCCAAAATACGCCAGCTTTGGTTGAATCGATAGGTGTACGAATACTTGTTTGGCCTTCAAAATTGATTTATTTTCGTACTGCAATTTTTTTCTACTGTATGTTATATATTTTGTTGTTGTGTTTTTTTCGCAATTAATGGCCTATTACATACCGTAGTAGGTAGTATTTTTTATTTGGATACAGCATGTAAAATAGCATTGTTCTAGCGAGTTTCTTACGAAATTGCAAAGTGTACGAATACTTTATGGACTGACTGTAAGCATATTCAATAAATTGAGTCAATCCACTCAAATTGTTCACCAAATCTTGCTCAAGATTGCCTCATGGAACGAGTGAGTTAAATATGGAATTGGCACGTTCATTGGTGATAAGGGTCGGCGTCATTGTCAATTTTACGACTAAAATACGAATAAAGCATGGATAGAATCTAAATAGACGAACTAAGTTCGAAACGCATAACTAGACACACTATGTAATAATTTAAGCTCCCGGGTTTGACGAGTGATATAGTTAATTATGTAAAAAATATACATATATATGGTAATATCCTCGTTATTATAATAATGCTCTTGGAATAGAACATTTTTAATTTATTTAGCTAAAAGTTATCTTTACGAGTTATTCTAGATCGAAAGTCACATAAAATTAATTTAACTCGTAAAGCAACATTTTCATAATAAAACCCAAGACGATTCGATTGACGCTGTCGTAGACTATTCCACTTTAACGTTACAATTGACGGGTTTGATTCCGTCAGCACAGCCAAAGTACAAAGCATATTATAAAGTAACTTTTAATATTGCTGAGAACTGAATATGCAGTGTTTTCAATCTATGTATTCCGAGTAAGTATACATCGTCAATATTTGTCAAATACGACAATATAGTTTGTTTACCACAACTTCTAAGCCAATTAAGGGAAACTCGTGATCGTCTTGAAGTGGCAGTTTCAGTACAAATTAACTACGAGCGAAGTCCGTCGATTGGGTTTCAAGTCACGAACAAACTGAATTTAGATGAGTGTATCAATGTATATGGCCAGGATGGGTTCACCCAAAAACTTTTCTATTTGATCAAATTGAGCCGACGTATAATAATGTAATAAAATATAAACTATTCGTTTCAATGAAGTTAGTACTGCCTTTCAATTTATATAAAACTATGTAGGCTTTATTTGCATATTTTATTCTACTAGCAGGTAATTTCTTTTATATTGTAATTTATTATAACTGAGTATTAAAATATTATTTAATTTACGCTTTTTTCTTTCTTTTATATCACGAAAATATATAAAAGTACAAGCTGCGGTAAGACAATACTATCCGGGTAAAAATAAACATACAATATGCACATATATGATCCCAAAAATAATACAACAAAAACTAAAACTTTGAGAAGTCATGTATGTTGTTATGGAGATTAGCTGCACTACGCAGTCTCACCCGATTCCCAATAGGAATCAAGTATATTCTCGGGATAAATAGTATAGTGTGTGCTATTCCAGATTATAATTTATACCTTCGAGTATGCCAAATATTATACCGGTTCGTTTTGTCGTGCTGGTGTGACTCTGTAAAACGCGTCCATCCAAATTTCACATTCGTAATTACACACTAACCAGAGATGGCCAAAATGTAATAATATGACACTAACCACTAACATTCGCAAATATAACAAATAACACCACATTTTTACGACTCGAGATTTCGTTGATAACTGTTCATAAAAAATGAGTTAATATTGAATACTACGTAATTACGGTTTTGTTACATCTTTTGCGTAGTTCAATTTATGACGGCGACATAAAAAGCACGATATTAATAATACTAAGTGGGTTCGTGGTACTTTTGGAAGGCTACTTATTAAACTTTTCTAATTACTTCTTCGTTTCCATAAGCACGATCATTAATCTTGTTGCTACTTAGTTCAGCAATAAATAACACAGTTGAACTATGAATGCCGCAGTGACAATAACAAAGTGTAAAGAGTTTCATAATTTCGTAGAAGCAACGATAACTGGCGGGTTTCGGGGAGAAGCATATTTTATCAGTTTTGGCGGATAAAAGCTATCAAGTACACCTGAGACTTATTTTACGCCCAACGTGCCAATATCGCTACCCCACCCAACCCCTTACAGGAGACATGCTTTCTCCAGGGCTGTCGTTTGTCCTGGTACTGTACGGACTTCGTGTTTGTTTTTGCTAAAATGCTTGCTTCTATGATTTCTTTACCTAGACACGTTTGCGAAATAAAATTACAAATTTTTTATTTATCAAGCATATTTTTTATCAATCTATCTTCATGCGCAGTGCCTACGAGAGTACTTAGGATGAATGAAAAACCATTTATCTCTTTTTGAACACACCTCTTCTATCTCAATATTATTTAATCCCTATTTACATTCTTTCCGATTATAGTTCGTCTTTATATTCGGTGTGAATCCACTTTATTTGGATCGTGTGAATAATTACGGTCTTTTAAATTAATTATGAACACCATTTTATAAATTTCCTAATGTAACTCTTTTATTGTATTTACTTAATATACAGTTTTAAATTTTATTTAAATTCATTATTATTTAACATTTTAGCTTTTGTCGTACTATGAATTTTCTCAGCGTGATATTTTGCCGCAAATTTTGTAGCAATTTGAATCATATAAATTCCTGAAACTCGTAAAAAACATTCATTTTAAAATTTGTCCTAGACACAGATGGGTAAACTGTAATCAGTTTAATAAAAAGCGATTACATTTTTCGTTTTTCATAATTAATATGAATACATTTTGCTCATTTATGTTTTAAACATTACGAAATCCTCAAGTACACACATATTTATAATTCCTTAATGTTTTGAAAGGATTTAATCATGATTACAGAGCAACAAAATTAAAATTACAACTACATTTTGTAATCGTTAATCATTAATCAAATTATATTTAGCAAATCTCTGGTCCTAGATTAATTTTACACACGCTGTGGAATAAGAAACGGTAAAAGAAGGCCGGCGCGGAAAAATTTTGCTGAACGACCTTGGTCTAAATCACTATTTTACTATTAAAAGATCTGTTTTAATAAGAGTAAGGTTGATTTCATAGACAAGCAACAACCCTGATCTAATCGTTGCTGTCACCTCGTCGAGCGGTCCATGGATAAATCATAAAAGCCGTGTACATCCGACCGGACGGAATTAGCTTTGTTAATTCTAATTTGTTTTTGTTACCTCGTTTGAGTTATGATCGCGAATTGTTTTATCCTTAAAATTGAAAATAATTGTTACGACTAACAAAGATCAATTTACATTTATCTTTTTTCTATTGTTTGGTACTGATTGTTATTTCATATCAATGCAATGTGTACAGGTTTAACCATCTAAACAAAGAGTAGGCTGACTGTTGGACTAAATCTAGTTATTGTATACATTGTTTTACTTTCATCATAAAAAATCCAACAATGTCAATAAATATTATATAAGTGCTTATACAATATGATGGATCTCGGTGGATTTCAATCGATACTTAACTGAGCCCGGGAGTGCCCAGGAACTGTTAATTTACACATTCGTAAAAATATTTTTAGAATCAAGAACTTAAATTTGTATGTTTACGGGACTGACATGACTGCGTAGTCAAAAGCCTTTGTTTTTCAAGATTAAAAAAAGTGCTTTTGCATTTTCATTTCTGGGAAATGATTTAATTATATTTTTTATATATTACCTTTTTTATACCATTTTTTATTTAAAAAAAATATTTTTTGCTTTTATTAATATGGTATCCATAGAAAAGGAATTATTCTAATCACACCATCAACGGGTAAAAAGTGTACGCTGTTTTTTTTTGTATCCCGGTGGAAAATCCTACATAAGACCAGCAGGGCCGCTGTGTGGGCAGCGACTTTGGTGTGTCAGACCCTTACTGACTAAAAACCCCCAAGATGTCCCTCTACTAACTCCACTCGGGCCTGGGAAACAAAATTCATTCAGACGCTCGGGGAGCGAAGAGCCTTGTTGAGGCTGCCTCTCTGGGAGAGGTAGGAGAAAAGAACCCACTCATTCAAAACCTCCGGACTCCTCTTCCTCTCATCCGGGCAACAGATTTCCTCAAATCTACTGCTCATCTATTGTCACCGAGGGATCTTGGCGACGGTGCTTTGGCTGCCGAGTGACCAGAGAAGATGTTCGCTCTGTGACCCTTTCGGCGGCCTTCTTCTGTTTTATCACAATCTCGTAGTAGGCTGCGACTTCTCACCATGCCTCTAGAAGTGTACGCTATCTCTCAATTATAACCAGCTCCAATTAATATATGATATTATTTTTGGATGAGATTTCAAGAACGTATGGGTTTTAAACATAGTACAATTTTTTAATGCAATTATAAAATCTTAAATTTATTTACAGTGTATATCAGCGATTGCACTGAAATATTGATGCCATAAAGTTTGCAATTTTAAAAGAATAATAGCATGCTCCAGGTGCAGGCAATCATTATTGGAAATAAAATGAAGCAAGATAAGAGAATATGAAATTGAAATATCATTTATGTTTTCAGTTTTTCGTATTTTTTAGTAATTGTTATAAAAATAAATAATATAATCTGGTTTATTGTATAAAGATCAATAAAATATGAAATACAGGGTAAACTTATTGTCAACTAGCTGTGGTGGCAACTTGCCGTTGCCCGAATATAACTATTGAAATTTACGCCTTGAGGACTGATTTTGGAAAAACTTGGAATCACCTATATTTTAATTTCTAGCCAAAAATCTGAATATCAGTTATCTGAGTGCGTATTACCAAATTAACGGATTGAGAATAATCCGTTCTTAATGAATACCAGTGGCTTTCATTCCACAGATGCATTGCATGCCCTGACGATGAATAAGTCTGGAACAAATTGCTTAAAGTTAAGGAAAAAATAAAACAATTAATGGTCTATTTTATATTTACACCATATATCTTTCCTACGAAAGCAATATAATATTTATTATTATAATATAATATATAAATTAATTACCAAAATTCTGCCTACCCTGTCCAAATATCCTATGCACGTCACTGGTGGATACGTACATCAGAAAAAATGCCTCAGCTTCATCAGTCGGCAGTCAGCTGCGCTACAGTCACGTTTGGAACGACATATAGCACAAAGTTGATATACCTCTACTCACCCCGTCAGTTTCGATATTAATTTTTTCTTCCCTTTTTTATATGACTATAAATATAACTATTTTGATAGTCTTTATAGTTAAAACATACCATGTCTCTAGTTTTTCCACAGTAGGTATAGATTTACTAGATAAAATATTATATTCCAGCGACAAATATTTTTCTCCTTATAATATGTTTTATATATTGTTTATTGGTTTAAGCTACATATATTGTGTTTTATTTTTAATTGTTGTTTATTTATGTACTTTTGTATAACGAGGTGTCACCACTGATGGTTTGTGAACGATTAAAAAAAAACGACACAAATTTAACTGGTTATACTGCATTATAACAATGTTTACAGCTCTTATTAGTATTCCAATCGAAATGTGATATACATAGCTGAGCAAAACCGTAATTGGAGTATGGTATGCTGGACACATCCAATGCAAACGATCACCATCGTCCTTGCATACGAGATGCCTCCAAATTGATGGAATACTGATGTACTCGGATACATTGCGGTTAGGCACGCAAACATGTACTCAAGAGACAAATTCCTTATCGGCTTAATATGTACAAATAATTGAGATATTTTATAACTTTTGAGGTTGAATTAAATGGAACACTTAAAAAGAGATTATTTGAATATGATTACTGTAATTTAAAAAATTAACCTACATACTTATAATTTCAGTAATATATTAAATATATCAGTTTCCACGTACGGATGTTCCTTTAAAATCAATTTTTTACTAACTATTTTTTTATATTAAAACATAACGCTGATTTTAGTGTCACAGCAAACGCAAGCTTTAAAACTGAGCAAAAATTAGTTGTACATAGACAATGACAATATTTTTTTAAATGAATCAGAAACAATATTCAAAGTTAATAGGTTAAAACAACCTTATAAAACTATTAATAATATTTATTTCTTCATTAAGGCGCACAGGGTAAAGAATAACTACTACAAAAGATATCAACATATTTACAGTTCTGAGATTAGTCTATCATCCAAATATGAGTGCATATAAGCAGTTTTAACAATAGTATGCACCTACAACAAATTATAGTAATTTTAATATAAAATTTAAAAAAAAATCTAGATAGATAGGCAGGCTTATCCGTAGGTCAGCTGGTGAACCAAAGTAACAAAATAGGTGTTTGCAAATTTAAAGTTTTTGTACCTACCGAGATATATCAATATCACATATACTATATGTTACATTTAACTTGTTAATTTAATTTAGGTATCTGCTTAATTTTCTACATACATAAGATACATTACAATTTATAAGTAAATTATTGTTAAAAAAATCTTAAGTACCTGTATTCTGAATATAATCGTGATCAATTAGTAAATAGCTACTTATTTATACTTTGACAAATAAATTACAAAAAATGTAGCAACGTAGCAACTTTCATTACTGGCCTTCAACGAAGAGAACAAACGAGGCGGTTCCCGAACATTATTGCCAGGTAATCCGCGATTACATTGTAAGACGTTGCAAATTCTGTAGAGGTGAAAAAGTGCTCAATTTACTCGGATGGCGAAGGTTTATCTCTTTTTCCCCTCGTTTATTAACGCCGTAGAATAAATAATTTCTTTTAATAAAAACATAGCTTTACAAAATGTATAGAAATTTAGAGTTACCTTAAGGTCTATTATTTTCTATATTTAATCACGGCCAATATAATATAGGGATGTATAGAATATTATAGTTATGATACGATATAAATATTTAAGGGTTGCATTCAATAAGCTCAAATTGTATACCATAGAGGCAATGGCGTGCATCCCATAGAATGATAACATAGTATTATCTTGTTATACTTGTACATTTAATACATATATTGATTTAAAATTTGATCCAATTCTGAGATACCTATTCCGGTAATTATTAGATTAAAAATAAATATGATCTTATATGTATGAAATGGTTAAGTATTTATAACAAGATAACACTTTTTATACTTTTATGGGATGCAGGCCACTGCATAGAGGAGAATTTTGCTCAGACATCTGTGGTGTATACACACACTAATGTATCTCTGATCACCACATAATGTTACAATAATAAGCGATTCTGTAGCAAGATGATGAAAACTACTTACCAGAAATGGAAGATATTTAGTTTATGCAAATGTATGAACAAAATGCTGACTTTCAAATGCATGGATGGTATTATTTGTTTCAGAAATACTTTTGTAACCTAAAATTAAAAGTTGCGTATATCAATAAATATAGCCCACTTTTTACAGTAATTATTGATTAATAAAGATATTTCGTTACGCTATATATCCCTTTCAGAGTGGGACGAAATACATTAGTGGCTGTATCCACTTTGTGCTTATATTTCGTTCCCAACGTGATAAGTGGCGCAATTGATCGCCGATTATTGATTGATGTATAAAATCAATATTATAAGAGAGATTGGTTTGATTACAGTTTTCATCAAGGCTAGCTTTAAAGAAACTGATAGTGACGTAAATTGATACTGAAGTATTATAAATTTTTCACTATGGTACGGGTCTTGTAATGAGAGTAGAAGGGGACCCGGTTAGTTGAACGATTAATTAAGCAAGAGTAGCATCCAGAGGCTTTCAGTATCATTCACTGTATTTTCTTCTCACCCTTCTGCAAAACAATTATTAACAGTAAGCCTAATTAATTACCTCCCAGAATCTTTTGTATTATCTGGATACAACATAATTTTCTAATCAGATTTTTGTTCTCAATGTTTATTATTATTTTTAGGGCTGCTTTGATACAAAATACAACAAATGAATGAGAAAAAAATCGATATTACTATCCTCTTACTATGCAACTTTAGCTTACCGATTTCTGGTTTCTATTCAGATTACATCTCTATTTTGCAGATATCCTTGATTAAATATCGTACCAAAGTAATCAAAAACTGGATAAGCTCTACCTTTTGTGTAATTAATAAGTAGTTTAATTAATATCCATTCACTGGTTCTTTCTGTTTTGGGAGTCGAAGCTGCTCGCGTCCGTAGGCTTTACCCTAGTTTCCCTACACGTGATTCCTGGGTGGTGCTAACCGAACAGCAGCGAGGTGGTACGGCGTCGGTGCCCGTCTGGATCGCGACCACAGTGCATGGGTGTAAAGCCCGTCATAGTGACCAGTTTCAGCTTGTCGCGTTTCGGGATCAGCTTGTGTATATCCAGTAGCTCATATACCTAGAGACCTTCAGTCGTGGTATATGTGGGCCGACATGACGATGTAGACTATCAATGGGTTTTCATCCTTTGATACTCGCTTTCGTTTTTGGACTACACTGTACTTACCATCAGGTACTCTGTAGTCACTATGTCGAACCAGTGTAAAAAAAAAACTGGTGATAAGATTTAAAATCAAGAACTACCAAGTTAAATGGTATTCTGATGTAGTCATGTTTTTCAAAGAAATAAAAATGTTAAGAGAGGCTATGTGTAAAAATTATTATAAATACTTTTTAGTCAGGTGAAGTATGTTATATTTGAAAATAATAAATATTGTAGAACTTTTAATAAACTAATATAATATAAGGAGATAGAACTAAAGATGTTATTAATTTATAAGGTAGTAGGAATAAGTTAACAACGAATAAATATAACAAGAAACTATAAAATTAAAGGCAACGCTGGCACCACAGAACATTGCTAACTTTGCATTCAAAAGCACGAAATAATTAAATTTGTTGAGTAGGTGCATAAACTTATTTCATTAATTAAAACTTTTAATTTGTAAAGGAAACCGGGAAATGGTTACACGTGTGCATTTTACATAATATTTTAATGGCTGATGAAACATTATGTGACTGTAATTATTAGTGTTAGTAGATACTTGTTAAAAAGTTTTTTTTTTATAATTTATAGTAAACAGTTTTTTAAGGGTTTTTTATGTATTTATTATTACAGTAACTTTAAATTCTATATTATTCATTCATAAAATCACGTAAAATAGATGTTTCTAGATATAGAGTTGCGGAAAACAAGTTTTTTAAGTATCATCTAAACAATTTTTTTTGTTTGATTATTTATTTATTGAGTTTCTAATTAAGTTTACAGAATAATGAAAAGGGGTACATTTTCGTAATGGACACTGCAACAATATTTCACAAGTAAAGTACGAAAATTCTTGTATATAGGCACATTTCTTCTCTGATCCATATCGCAATAATTTGTAACGGCAACAACAATTTATTATAAGACCCGTGGGTAAATTTTGCAAGCGTTGCGGTTCAGCGGATTATTTCCCAGTACTTGTATTAATAAAGCAATTTCAATTCATACAACCTTCAGTCGTTATAGCATGGTGAAGTAATACTCGACTTTACGGGTCCCGCAGTTACCTTCGCAATCAATTTATTGCTACATATTTTGGTGAATTTCCACCTGTTACCATCACGTCTTGATCCCTTTATCCCAGGATAAAACTATTATTGTTTATATAGAACAAATATACAATCACTTTATTACATGTGATAATTTTATTTTCTGTAATTGTCAGGATTTCTGAATAACGTGTGATTTAAAAAAAATCAAATTTTATTTTTATTACATTTTAATCAAAGTGTATAATTACGCAAGTGATTATCTGCTGAGAGATTGAATATCAAAGTAAACAACTCTAGAAATATGAACGTTAATCTAATTTAATATTGAATAATTTCTAATTAAATTGTTTATTCTGACAATTCAGTTAATATCAATAAAGTAGATAAATGTTTTAAAAGTATATTTAAATTGATCTCGAAAACGTTTTCCTGTTCTTCCACACCGGAGATTCTCAGGCGTTAATTGCGACGTCCCCCTCAAATGCCGGGGGCAATTGCCGGGGCCTTACATTTACTGGAATACCAGCGGAACGCCACAAAGTGCCAGGCCACGAGTAACATACCCCGCAACCCCAATTCCGCTAAGAAAACCTACCTAATTCTAATGAGTTGGTATTTTCTGGGTTTCTTTACGTAAACGGTGTAATTATTTGAACAAACTTTGGAGGCCTTATTACACAGCATTAAATATCAATTTGACCTAATAAAGGAAAGGTTTCGCTTTTGTTAGGCAGTTATTACTAATTGAATGTTCAGTCAGAATTTTACATTTGTTGTTAGTGTTTTAGTTACCTAAATTATTCTAAGACACTACATAATAAATATGAAAGTTCGATTTAACCCGTAATTTGTTACCCGGTGAAAATCCTTTCGGTCCGTCAGGGCAGTGGTGAGGGCCGCTCCCCTGGTGTGTCGGACTTGCACCGTCTAAAACCACCGGAGTGCCAGTACTGCCTACTCTTCGCCTTCGCCGGATCTGGGAATCCAGATACTTCCGAGGATGAAAGTTAGATACAAGTATACTGGTATTGAAATTGTATGTACCTAAAGTATTTACTAGGTATTTAAAGTTTAAAATAATTTTCATCCTAAAGGATGTTAAGGATATAAATTAAATATCCTTGGATTTTGAACTATGTACTTTTTAATATTTTCATATATAATTATAATATATATAAATAAATAAGAAAGTTATATGCAATAATAAATAATTGTTGGATTGACTTAATTGTTATTTTTTTGCAGAAACCTGGCTTTATTATTTACATTCTTACTTCAACAATATCTTACGATTATTAATGAAATAACGACATGTGTATGTGGTCCTTTTAAATAAGATATATCTTAATTTTCACTTGCAATTCATTAAATGACATAAGAGTGGGTTCTTTGTAAAGATCTACAATGCAGGGGCTTGACTAAGATCTTTTGCACACGATGCGTTGCGGCGGCAGTGCTGTGTCGCACCAATAAGATTTTTCAAATTAGCGGGCATTAGCGTTGTACGGCACCATAAAGTTGTAACGCCATAACGGCACTGCTCAATGCAGACTGTGATTAAAAATCGAAAAAGACTACAGAGTGGTACTGCTCCGGCATCACAACGCATGCACGCCTTTCCGCCTCGTCTCGTGAAGTACAAGTCGGACGCACGTGTGGCGCGGCTTCTAAACGCATCGTGTGCCGTACAATGAGTATTAAAGATATGTAAAATCTCGGAGCGAAAATGCTCCGGCGCCGCACTGCTGTCGTAACAAATTGCTTTTCTATAAGCTTTAACATCGGTACAAAATCCTTGCTTATCAACCTGCAAACTATTAAATTATTCAGACACTAAAAAACATTTATCTACATTTATAAACTCATGTTTACTCTATAAACACATTTACCTAAAAGGAAATTTCCATTCAATGAATTTCAACTTAATTAACTAATACAATTCTGTATAGAGAGTTTTCCAATTGGATTGATTTCTATAATGTTTATTATATTTGCCAAATGGGAATATTTTTGTTATTATTCATATTGTATATTACAGACATGATAATTTTAATACATTTTTTTTTTGGTAACCCGGGTTATTCCCTTACGGACCTAAGGTGGTGGCGAGGGCCACCCCCCGGTGTATCGAACATGGACCGACTAAACCCCCGGGCATGTTCCTCCTACTCTCTAGCCAGAACAGGAGGTACAGCGTTGTCGTCTTTTGCGGTTCGCGGCGGCATCTGGCTGTTATTTCGGCCGCACCTCAGCGTTGCGAGGGGTTGGTGTAAAACAGCCACCCCTCACTCTCCTCAGTGTCTTGGAGCGGTGCGCGAAAACACGTCACATACCGCTCTCGCCTTGATAAATGCCTTGCAGGGAGCGCGACGCTCAGGCGTCTATTTCGGTTTTCGGAGGAAGGCCTCTGGCAAAGGGCGTCCTCCGTCGTCCTGTCCTGCGTGGACGGCGAATCGGGTTATCGGGGCAAACTATTGCATCCCTGTCACTCTCCGCCGCCTCTTCTTCCTCCATAATCGTTTCACAATAATCGAGCGCCGGCAGCGACAGATCACAACCCGCCGCCTTGTGATAATTTTGACCCCCATTAACCATTTTTAATAATAAAACTATTTTTACAATTTATAAGATCAAAATAGTAATTACATTAAATATTTTGATTATATTTAATAGAACTTCAAATAAAAACAAAAATAAGTTATAACCGTGATTTTCCCGAAGTTGTTTCCGAAAAAACATCTTTCAATATTTGAAACGAAATCTGTTGAGGCCCTACAGAGCTACGATGGAGCGTAAGCCTCAGGCTACGAATTCTATGGGATCACTTTTCTTTGTTTAAGCAATTTATATTTAAACAGGCTTTTAGAAAGGCCCGTCTTGTAAATATAGAGCTTCTTATATCTAATCACGTAGTTGTTGCTGGATATAATTTCAGATAACTATGAGAATTTTTTTTTCTATGTACACTTTTGAATATACTTAATAATATAGCTTTCCATTTTTCGAGTATCGTATTAATCTCAAAAGGACCCATACGAAAACTCTGAAAGCAAGACCTAATAAATATGTAACTTCTATCAAGCAACTCGTACATAAATAAGACTTTACAAGCCATTCAATAAGCTATTGGTTCATTTTTATAAAGCAATAAACAGAAAATTGCGATTGGGTTATTTATTCAAAACACAAATCCGAATAAGTTATATTTTGTTTTTCACCATGAATTTCATATTTAAGGATTTTGGTAACACGTAATGATACTTTTGAAGTGTTAAAAACTACCGAATTAATTATATGAGCTTTAATCGTAGCGTAAATAATTATAAATAGTTGTATGGTCCGCTCTTAATATACAAACAAGTCGATAACAAGCAAAAACTAGTGTAAGCGCACTTCCCCTGCACCAATGTTTATGAAACATCAATATTCAAAGCCAGTAGAAAAATCTGCCACAACATGGCACGTCGGTTGGCAAGGAGCTTAGTTGTTATATATTGAATGAACAGTACAACAACTTTAAGCTTTTAATAACAAGATCGTAATAAGTAAACTAAGTCCTCTAGAATTACTAATAATTTCTTGCAAAGTGATGACCATAGTAGATGTAAATTTGTATTTCTTACGAACTTGCCCTACTGAACATGTATTATATTTGGGTACTCGTTCAGTTTCAGGAGTGTGTTTATGCAGGAAGAGGCACGCTTCGCTGGTTTCTCCGACGACAAAATGCACTCTCGTCCCGTCCCGCGTGCATTCAGCCAGAAATCGGAATACACTAATATTGATCATATGATCACTGTTTATACATACGACATACGTGTTTGGAAGAGCAACTAATAAATAAATATTTCTTAAGAGTAATTAATATAAACAAATCTATTTTATTTTGTTTGCGTACACCGATATACATAATATTATTTTAATTACATTAATATATTTGCTTGTTAAGTTATTTATTGATTTATGGGCTATCAACATTACCATTGCATTGCACACCATTAACAATAAAATCGCATTTACTAGCTAAATGTCGACATTGGACACTAGCAACAAATAGCCACAGCATGTCTCGAAAGCATTGATTAACAATATTAATTTTGCAAAAATTTACAAATTTATAAAAAAAGAATGAAAAGGAAAAATCCTTGATTACAATTTCTACAAACACAAGTTAATATATAAACATTACCAAGAAAATTCCAAGATCAACACACCTGGTCGCTAATTTTCTTCTTGAAGGCCGGTAACGAATCCAAAAATATATCTATGTCCTTATACCCGTTATATAAAAGCGACAGTATTGGTACAACAGAAAAGTGACCAAGGTTGATCTTAAATCATTTGGTTGCAAATATGGGAGCAGGGTGCCGACGCAGCTTGCGAGGTACCGCAATGCTAAATTGTTCTATAAGCATAAATAAAGCTAATAATACATATTTGTTACTTCTCGATTTTATTGTTGAGTTATCATAGAGAAATCCATGCCGGCTGCGTATTTTATCGAAAGTACAATAGGAGGTGTTCTGAAAAGTTATTTGACCTGATGCTCTCATCTCCACTCTGGGGCCCATTTTGCACGGGTGGCTATCAGCTCATTCTCACACTTTAAAGACTCATGAGTTCGCAACAACAGTGTCTTTTCTTGAGTTTTCTTTGGGCTTTCAGGCGTAGTATTTCCTCTGGATTATGACATGACGCTCTTAAGAAAGAAGTGAAATACGTTCTTCTAGACCTACAGTATAATGATGACACTTCTTGTGTAGCAGTTGTTCATAGGTGACAGTGAAGGCTCAGATGCCACGAAGTAGGCTGTTCGCCTGTTTGTTTTCCTTTCACACGAAAAAGTATAAATTTTATATTAGTATATAATTAATAAAAATCATTTACAGCATACTTTTTAGTCCTATTTCTTTTAGGAATATTTGATAATTGGAATATAATACAGCAAAATAATTGTAATATAAAAAGCATAGCTCAAGTAAAGAAATAACGTGAGTAATTTACAAGGATCGTTATTTTTTGAGAAATGCGTTGAAGCTAGGCTAATCAAAGCTGTTTTCCATTTGGAGTCGAATCGTTGAGCCTCCTACGTGCGCACTTATCCTAAATTAGTAAGGGCTCCGTACGAAAGGATCTTTCCAGCGAGCGCTACACGTAGGGGCATAATATCGATTAAACAGTGTCGATACTGTGCTCGTAAGTAGTCTGTATTGTAGAAAAAATTATCGAATACATAAAAATATCGAAATTAGGGGATTGATATTTAAAAGTATCAATATAATTTTTAAGGAATATGCTTATATGCCTTTTAACTTCACGTGAACACCTAAAGGTTTTGTTTTCAGACCATGACCACCACAATTTACAAGAAGTATTCATGAATACAATTTGAGGAATTTAGTGTACACCGCTTTCAATATTACTGATGCAATTGAACTGATGTGATTTTTACAATTTTTTTTTCGGCCCGTCTTGTTACTTTGGTAGCTGCAAATTGTATTACGCATTGAAAACATATTTCTTCATTATTCTGCGCAATGAATCATGGGTAATTGATACTCATAAATTTCAGTAAATTTGATATTTACAATATTTAACATATTGTCCGCCCGTACTGGGCACTTATCAAACTGCTCTTTCTATATTAAATAAACAGTTTTTCATCAGCGATTTAGTCCAATATAAAAATATAGTTAAAAGATCTACACCTGAGTAATAATATCGATTATTAAGTATCAAGTACAAAACTTTCGGTACAAGAAAAGTATAAAGTTTAGGTAAAAATTCGATACCAAAATGTAGCGATACTTTTCCGAGTCCCTAGTTACACGTCATGGAACACAAGACCCGCTTGTACAAACTTAAATCGAGCCCGTCTAAACGATCGCGCCTATGGGCATCCAATGCGGTCTCATTTTAGTCATTTATTCTTGTTTGTATCTCTTTATTCTACTAAAAGAAATATACGAATATAATTTTCATTTTGTTAGTTATTTATATATAGAGTTGGACGACCTGACTGGTGTGTTAATAGTAACCTAGACTGTTTGTTCGTCTATGTTAATAATTTGATTTCTGTTATTTTCGTAAATATCAGATTTTAAGTCAATATATTTATTAAATGTCCAAGTATAACAAAATAATGCTTTTTATGCTTTATATGGGACGCCCGCCACTGCGTAGTAAGGATATGGAATAACGTTTGAGATTATTGTTATGTATTATTTAAACAAGAAAAGTACTAATTGGATATTTGTGTAATGATTTAAAGTTTATTTAACAAAGTACATCACGTTTAATTAACAAAAAGCTCTTACACTAAGAATATCCTAACATTTACTAAGTCCGTCGTAAGCTCTAGAGCGTTCAAAGTAAAATAGATCCGACAGTGTATATTTCTACAATAGCTCACTCACTCCCCTAATACTGCAATTAGAACAAGAAATACTTCTGAAAGGATTTGTCTCTCGCTAATGAACGACAACTAATTATACTCTGGCTTTTCTTTTTTACAAAAAAGACAGTAGCGTAGTTAATTAGAGTATTTATTGTCTTTTTTTTTCATGTAATAAGCATAAATAAGGACGCGGTATAAAATAAAGCTTTTCATTTTTGTTCTTGCCCGGATTTTGCAAATACTTTTGTCGTTTAAATTGGATTATATTTTCCTCGTTTCGATTATATTTACATTGATTTTTAATGATCATTATATTTGAAGACTTTGTTGTTATTTTATAATAGGTAATAAATATCTACTCTGGAATTTTTAAATAATAATAAATTGTCGCTCTATATTCTTTTCAGGGTAAGCAGAGATCCGTTAGTAGTTGCATCCACTTTGCGATTATATGTCGTACCCAACGTGACCAGCAGCGCAGCTGATCACCGTACTTAGGCACTTGTACATTAGATTTCTATAAGATGCGATGGGGGTTTCCTTACAATGTTTTCATTCACCGATGAGCATGTGGTATCCAAATCTGCACTTAATCTGGAAACCCAAGTGTACTTACCTGTATTCAAACTTAGGACCATTTGCGTCGCCGCGCATGGATACCGGTATTTTATTTACTCGAGATTAGCAAAATGTAATGTGATTAATGATTAACGATTGCAAAATGTAGTCGTAATTTTAATTTCTTACTCTGTAATCATGTGCTCTGTAATCATTGCAAGTTATAAATGTGTATGCAATCTGGGATTCTATAGTGTTTAAAGCATAGAATGAGCAAAATGCAGTCACATGAATGGTAAAAAACGCAAAATGTAATCGTAATAATTTTTATTAATCTGATTACATTTGGTACATCTATGGTCACTACAACCTCTATTTTATAATTAATAGAATAGTGAAAAACATAGTTAGCAACTTTACTTATCTGTAGTTTTAGAACGTTTGTTTAGTAATAAAATAATAAATAGCATCTATATATGGTATTGTGTAATTGATATATAATACCATAGTACTTAATACAATATTTTATAACAATTACACTACTTCCTTTCAGCGTGAGCATAGATATATAAATGGCAGTATTCGATTTTGGCCTTAAAAATATTACTTGTAAATATATGGTTACATTTTATAAAAATAAGTAAAACATAAATAATGATATCTTGAAGCGGATTGCAGATTTGCATTTAATTAAAACTTACGGCAACGTATTTGCTTATTCAATACTGGGAATGGCAGAAAGGATGCGAAAAAGACAACCATTATTAACCCATTTCTGAAAGTAGAGAAAAGCGACGGCTAGAATGATTAATTAACAGCGAACTGGTCGCTAGCGAGACTCTAGTAAAGAAAATTTAATTACTTTTCTCGATAGAATCATAAAGCTGAATATTTCATACAGTGAAAATAGTCTGGGAGAACTTTTCAGCATGTGAAGATATGAAAAGTTGCTTAATTAATATTCTTTCAACGCTTTATTAATTATATCAAAAACAGATCATTTTAACAAATTGATCTTAAAAAAAGTGTTACCGATTTAAATAATTATGGCCTTAAGACAATTCAATAAAAACACGCACACGCATTATGTTAGTTTGTTTAAATACCTTGTTGTTAATAAAAATATTAAACACAAAAGGAAATAAATTTGAGTAATAAATTTAGTCGCCTGGTTTAATAAAAAGCAACCGATAAAATATAAATTATAGATAACTCTGAAAATTGCCAGGTATAAATTTAAAGTCTTTTAAGGTATTCTTGTATAAAGGTACACTCTAAACAATGAAATTGCTGGAGTCGATGGAATGCATCCCGATAACCGCTTTTGTAGAAATCCCCCAAGACAGTCGAGACACGTTTCATTCGCTCAGCAGAGAGGCTTCACCTATTCTCAAACACAATTCCACTGTTCTTTCTTCAATTGAAGAACTCACTATACAGGTATCTTTATTTCCATACCAAAGAATATGTATGAACTGTAATCTTTATATTGCTTTTAAAAGAAGAGTGAATACACAATTTTGGCGCTGATTAACATCGTCTATATCTTTATTTTCTACTATGTGTGGTTTATATGAATAGCTGCCCACCGTCACTTTATTAATACAAAAACTTCTCCCTATTCAACTACTCTTTTCGATTTTTGATCTTAATTCTTCTAAATTTTTATTTTTCTATATTACTAGTAAATTGTTAGTATTAACCCTATAATTTGACGTGAGTTCTTGTTGTGTTTTCTTTTAAGTTGGTATTTTAAAGTCTTTATATCAACGAAAAAACCCTTCATTCTTTAAAATGAATTTGAACCTGAGTTTTTACATGAAAATTGGATTAAGATTTTCTACATCTACCTTATATCCCAACATCATGAAGCACTCTTATGATTTATAGGCTAACTTTTGAAAGTTCCGCATGTCATCTACGGGGTCTTTGAGAAAATTTCTTAAGGAACTTTAAACTTTTTACATTAGCTTTTTACATGGAAATAATCCTAGCTTCCTGAGATATTGCTTTTGCTTTGACTGGATTTTTTATAAGAGTTTCTAAGTTAAATAATGGTGTATGTGCCACATGGTATATAATAATTACTAACAATTATACACATTGACCAAGTCCCAAATTAAGCTTGCGCTTGTACTATGGGTACTAGTCAAATATATACATACTTAAATACGTTTATACAACCATGACTCGTGACAAACTCATCTGCTCATCACAGAAAAGTTCGTTACTGCCGGGACTCGAACCCAGGACCTCGGCATCGTAAGTAGGGTCACTACAAACTGCACTATCAGGGCATCAGTATGTAAATAATTTTGTATTAGTATTTTTTTTCTTCATATATGAGATCTTATAGTACCCGTTAATTAGTATCTATCATACTGAGAAAGTAATTAATAAATGTTCCAGAAGGTTTTTCTCATTACATAAAAGTAAGATTTTTAATTACTATGCGCATTATTTTAAATTAAGTCTTATAACGGAAGCGTGAGGAAATATTTGTGCGGGCAGGCATGATCGCTGCGGCTATCGATGCCTTTTTTTGCTGTTTGTAGTCGTCGTTTTTGGACTACATCTTGCTTACCATCAGGTATTCTGCGGTCACTCTGCCGTGTCAACATAAAAAAAAAATGTTTTATAGTCAGCATAAAATTAGTAATATAATCTGACAAAGAAATCTTTCTGTATAAAATTTGAATCTGTAACGTGAAGCCTTAGGAATTAAGGATTAATTTGATTAGTAACAATTCATCAAAACGAGATAAAAAGGCTAGAACTAATGATTTTTGTCTGTTACTAGTGATTAATGATATCCCACCCGCGGCTGCCACAGTAGGATGACTTCTGTAGAAGTATTCACAGCCCGTGAAATTAACTTTCTTCGCTCCTCGAATTGTACTTAGTTTGTTTTCTGAATGTGGGTAAGTATTTGTGATTTGTGACAAATAGTCTTTATAGAATGTTTCAGCCACTAAATATGGATAAATATATATTATAACACAAATAATTTATTTATACAACGTTACTGGTAACTAACGCCAAACCTCTTAAAGGTAACTTAGGTACATCAAGACTAACAATTTTTGTTCTATGACTTTTGCCAAAACGTAACACATCCTAAGATATATATTTTTTTAGTTTTAGTGGGGATTTCTATCAATCGTTAGCTCTATGTTTAAAGTTCAGTCAGCTGATGCTACGAAATCGTCTGCTCCAGTTGCATCGCGCCACCTTACAGAGTGTTAAGAAGATCAGAACTGCAAATTTTATTTATTTATTTTTTGTATGGGAAAGAAAAGGTTGAATTAGAAAAAGTCGTAAAACAAAAGTTGTCAGTCTTACTATACCAAAGACACCCAAGTCAAGAGGTTTTGGGTTAGTTACCTGTAACTCTGTATATTTTTTTCTTTTTTTTACAAGAAAGAAAAAAAACGTTTTCCCAATTAGTTTTGTCCTCTTTTAGCCATAGTATTTTAAATATTTAACACAACAACACACACGCAACAACAACAGTTTGACAATTGCAGTACGCTAAAATTACTCTGTGTCATGTAATTTTCTCAAACATGGAATTTTGTGGAAAGTAACAATATGTTACGGACAAATTTGTGGCATCCATGATAATAACATTCTATTGTTCTATAAGTGCTTTGATGTTCTTGTCAAAGTGTAATGTGGATACAATACAGATTTTGTACGATAATTATTATTATAATAGGCTTCATAATATTTCGTAATATTAATACATTTTTGGAATATCTTCTATATCCTATCTTAATAATAATATAATAATATCCTAGTTATATCAAATTGCAATTATCAAATTTATTTCCTTTTTTATCATTTTTTATGTAATCTATCAATGTAGGAGGTTCTTGTTCTTCGACTAATCAAATGCAGTAAAAGATCTGAAGAAGAAAAAGTCAAATACTATTCATAACATTTTTGGTAGAAGGGCGATTGCCCGAACTGGGTCATGACCACAGTACAGAAGTGTAAAGACCGTCATAATGACTGGCTTTGGCCTGACGCGTTTTGGGATCAGCTTGTGTATATCCAGTAACTCATATACCTAGAGAACTTCAATCGTGGTATATGTGGACCGACATGACGACGGAGACTATCAATGGATTTTCATTCTTTGATGGTCGCTTTCGTTTTTGGACTACACTGTACTTACCATCAGGTGTTCTGTAGCCACTATGTCGAGCCAAAGTAAAAAAAATACAATAAATAATTGTAATCAGTCTGTTTCATCACATAGGTTGACCAGAGATAACATACATTAGCTGCAAATTTCTATGAATCCTTCTAAGTTTACATAATACATTGCAACTGCTGCTACGTCAAAGATATAATGTACCAGCTACCACTAATGGATCGACATCATGCGTTATGCTCTGTTTCAATAAACGTACCGGACCGGCTTTTAATGCTGCCTTTGTTGAACACCAATTACTATCAATGGATGGCTATTACAATCGTGTTGATACAGTCCCATTCATTAAATCATGTTCCCAAACTCCGTTTAATGGAATTCCAATCTGAATCCAGCAGAAGTAATTGTAACCTTTTACACAGAAATATTGAAACATTTTTATAGAAATTGATTTTTCTTAAATTCATCTTCCCTTAATTTTGATATTTATAAATTAAAATATTAAGTTGTCATCGCAATAAAATTAGCTCTATATTAAAGCTTGTTTATTTAATGTATAGATTTTTAGTACATAATTTAACAGGTTGTTTATATAAGAAAAAAAAAATAGTCATATTAACTTAACTATATTATATACTAAATAAATAGTTGTTTGTGTGTTCTTTGAAAATTGCGGGTAAATACGCACCTTTTGTCGCAATATATAGAGAAAAAATGCAGACAGCATTTTTTATAATGAATTGAAGTTTATTCAAATAGAAGGAAGCAAAAACAAAATACTTTTCACCAGGTATAATCTACGGATACCGAAAGAAAGATTTTTTGTTTTTAATAAAAGCGAAATGGTGTTCCTATACTTTTACAAGTGTGCTTGAAATCATTCTACGATTAAACATGAAGATAGCTTAAACGCGATTATGTAATTTTGGAGTAATTGAATTCCACAAGTTTTCTATTTTTTTTATAAAACTATTTCAATCCTTTTTGGTAACTATGAAATTCAACTTTTTTGTATCAAAATAACAGTTGTAACTTTTAAGAAAATATCGTCGCTGAACTGGTCATTCATTACTCGAGTATAGACAACTTATAATTGAAAGCAATTATTATTTAATGAACTTTATTGATATTTCAACATCTTTTTATATTGTTTAGTATATTTTTTATCTTATTTAATGATTTATTCTGCGTAATAAATTAATTATCAAATTCTTTGGCGTCTAAAATTACCGTTTATTGGCGTTTTTTTTTTGGTATTTTCAACTATTAAGCTACTATTGCCTTAACCTATATTCACCATAACATATACTCACCATCATAATTTATCCCACATTAATCGGTCCTCTGCTAAACATGGGCTTATCTTAAGGTTGTTTACATATCCTTGTTCTGGGCTATTTGCATCCAGAATCATCCAGCTGTCTCTCTCAGGTCTGCAGTCCATCTCAACTCTGTGCGTCTGTCATTTTGCTTGCTTTAATTAGTCTTCACTCTGGAACGCTCTTACCCTCCAATAAATTTATTAATTGTTTCAAAATATAAGACATTTAAACAATAACTAAGTTGTTAAAATGAAATATTGAAAAGTTCGAAAGAAAATAGTAATGAAACCTATATTCAAAAATAAAATTCGGAACAAGAAGGAACGTTTTATTTACAGTTCAAACAGGTACTGTGATTTAAAGATCAATATGTAAATGCATTCGTGAGTGCACCCGACCCGAAGGTGGCGTGAGTGCATTTTGTCGTAGAGGCATAAGCAGCCACCCGTGATGCATCGACCCAATGTGTTTGAGACACCAACGATGTTCATCTGAATATAAAAGGTTGGATTTGTTTATTTTATTTTGAATCAAAAAGGGACTTCATCCTGCCAGAATGAAACTACATTGTAGTACAAAACCATACCATTCAAGAGACATGGAGCAGGCTATATGGGCCGTCTCCCTTCGTGACCGGATTAGAAACACCGAGATTCGTTGAAGACTAAGAAGAATGACATCTGCTAAAGTGACAGCAGTTAGAATGAGGTGGGTGAGCCACGTATGACTTAGAGCCGATAATAGGTGGGGAATTGCTCGAGTGGAGACCATAATAGGGTTGTAAAAATGTGGGGAAACAGCCGTCCAAATGGAATGATATTCTGGAGAAGGGGGCTGGGAGATACTAATTGGCTAAAGCTCGTGACAGTCATGAGTGGAAAAGAAAGTAAGATAATTTCACTTAGCATTGGATAGCTGAAGATTAGCTGAGAAAATTCTTTTTGTATTAACAATTACTTGTATTAGCTAAACCTGAAATGCGGCAGATCCAATCGAGCTATTTTGACTGAATTGAAACTTTTTATATAGATCTACCATTTCAAAACCACTATCGCCTACTTTACCGTAGAAACTGTAGGAACGAGCCGTGATGCATTCATTATTCTAAAGCTTTTCACAATTTAGGACACCAACGATATTCACCTGAATATAAAGCGTAGGATTGTTATACATATATCCATGATAGAAGCAAGAAAACCTCTCGAGGGCATTCAGATCAATTTATTATCCATTCAACCATGAAATCAATTTAGTAATAGACAAAATAATAATTTCTTATTGATTAACAATTTATTAATCTTCGTTTCATAAAAAACACTAAGGGCGGCTTGCACTAGCAAATTAAATCTAGTTTAGACTTACATAAAATGCTATTTAGCGCTGAAATGAACTTATTGTCTTGCACAGAATCAAAATCTAGTTGTAACAACTCTTAAACTGAAACCATAATGAAGATTGAATTAAACCGCTTCATAGATGATCTTTTTATACAGACTAATAGAAATAAATACTTTATGCTGTTCTTATTGATTCTTGTGTTTGTCCAAAGTATATTAGAGATGATGTTATTTTATCTTCTTACAATTGAATCTGTTGGACGACGGAGACTATAAAATCTCGTTTCTTGACTATTTAAGCTAATTTTAAACTATATTTTGCTTAGTCCATTAAAATTCGACAATAATATTTTACCGTTTTAATTTGCCATTACAAGCAACTACATAGATTAATTATATTAATTCATAGGGGATCCAAAGTGGTACGAAATGGCCCGCCTAACTTACTATTCCTTTAAAAAAAAAAACTTGGGGTTACTTAAAATATCTAGAAGTTATTTACTTCCAAATGCCTGTAATGACTAATATTATATTAAGGTGTTCATTGTATTAGATATAGAAATCTTTTGGAGTACCACAAAATTACACGACTGCTAGATATTTTCTAGTACTATGCGTTCTAAATGTGATATACTCATATATAGTCTGCCGATATGTCGCGCTTTTACATCTAGCGAACTTGTCTTATTACGTAGAGTGTCGTAATATTAATATATTCTTGTGTCTAATAGTTTCTACTAAATTACACGGAGCACTTAACGAAGTATTTAAATTTATTCAACATTAAATGTTAAATACCTAATTGCAAACTCTGGTAAAGGAGCAATGACGTTCACTGGAATTATATGGACAAGTTAATGTAAATTAGATTTTAACCGCGACTCGGAGCTCGCCAGTAGTTTCAGAATTATAGTTAAGTATACGGTGTCAAAATTTGTTGGTATGTGGCTGCAACACAAGCTGTGTTCACCCAAGTTAAATACGACTTAGTCCAAGTTCTGCGACACACCGAACTAGACTAAGGCGACAGTTTTGGCTGCGAAACTACTTGACTTTGTTTGAACTCTACATATCAACTGTATCTATGTATGTAATGAAACATTAAGTTAGCTGCTTACAGTTTATCGTATAAGTTGTTCATTGGAATGTAATTTCAATTTATCCAAAATTATTCAAGTACATTCTAATTTTTGTTAAAATATTATATTCAATCTAAAAGCATGTTTTTGAGACAGCAGATTTCATAAAACTTTGTATAATGTTGCATAGTTTAATAATTGGTGCATATTAAAAAAAAAATTGATTGACTCGCAAATACGTTTGACTTTTCCATAGTACTTTAACATATTAGATAAAAGAGATGAAATAACTTAAACTTAGGGCGATCTATAAAATGGTATTACATATATTAAGAATACATTTTATAACACATTCAATTGGAGTTTTTATATCTTCATTAACAATAATCATACCGACACTTTTTAGATACCTATTTCCTGCTTGAATGTATTATATGGATGTTAGGAAGGAAATAAACATAATAATAAAATTTATTATATTAAAAAAACTGTATATTCACCATTTATATTACAAAAGTAAAAATAATAATTTTTAATTGTTGCTCATTCTTTTTTTTACATATAAGTATGTCCATTGTAAATTTTCCGCAAACATATTTTTTACATTTAGAGCAAATTTTGTTGGTTTTATTTTTTTACAGTATCCCATTTGACACTTTTTACGTTGATAAGCATCTGTACGAGACTATGACAACGATTCTTTCGTATTTGTTCTCTTTTGGTTGTTCACAGGTTTCTCGAAAATCGGCGCCAAGTTCAAGTATTATTCAAAAAAAATACTAAATTAACTGTAGGTTCATTAGTTAAAAAAAGTCATGACGTCAAATGTGCAAAAACAATAAGATGATACTTGTATTTTCAATGCAAAAGTTCAAAATGGGTCATTTGACCAGTTATGGTATGTTCAGTGTTAATATATACTATATATAGGGGAGAGTCCCCCAGTACCGTCACCTTAAGGTTTATCAACAAGAAACTCGAAGTACTTTAGGTTACGTGCTTAATACCTTCTGTTATGTGTGAAGGAACTCTTAGGCTATGAATAAAAATAATAAACTATCGATATATTTAGATATAATCAACTTTATTACCGCAATTTGAAAACTAGGAAAAATCAGTCTCAAAAAAACTGGCCCCCAGTACCGGCCAGCTATGATATGACCATTTATACCGTACAATAATCGAAAATATACAGATTCGATAATTCTGATATATTCAGACAAGTTTCGTGGACACAAAGCTTTGCGGTTCCTTCAATCCTCTTCATGAGAATCAAGGCAAAAAGCAGTCAAATTGAAATTGTCAGCGGGTTGGTCAATGACAACTTTATTTTGAGAAAAGTTAAAGGTGTCATCAAACTCGTTGATTTGGAAGTCCGCAATGATAAATCACTGTAAAAGAATAATAGTAGTTCATTCCCGCAGATTCTTTTTCTTTATTAAATTGGCGAATTTCAACTTTTCCTTTCTGTTTAAAGTTCTTTTCTGTTTAAAGTTCTTTTCTGTTTAAAGATATTAGCCTATTTGCCAAGTCTTTGACGTGTTCTACCAAAAAAATTTCGTGTTCAGGCGAAAAGGTTTTGTGAAAATGACCCATAAGCTGGAATGGACATCTCTTTGTCATGTAAGATAGCACTAACTCTTTCATTTAATGTAGTTCGTGGCACCTTATAGCGATCTGCAGCTTGGCGTGCACTCATTGCGTTATTTAGGATCTTTTTTACGACTTTACGCATTTTCAAAGAAAACCAGGTGCCCTTCTTCTTTTTCTTACCATCAGTTTCAACATTTGACATCTTTGTGTATCTGTAACCAAATTAAACTACACATAAATGAACTTAGTTAATGGCCGGTACTGGGGGCTAACTTTGTGGCCGGTACTGTGGGAAACAAATAGCAAATTATGTTTGACCACAGACCCGAACAAATGAATGAAAGTTGATTTGAAGAATATACAATAATAGCCATATAAATGGCCAATACATACCAGGTTTAACTTATTTCAAAATCAATCTTTAACTTCGAAAAACCACACACAGAACTTTAGTTGCGTAGCGTACGTCTACCACGTTTTTCACAAATCTATCCACTGTTAGTAAACTGGTCAAGATAGATACTTACGTGCGGGGCATACACTTGCTAGAGTATATCACACTAATACCGATGAAAGTCACAGCGCGACACATTATAGAATACTGGATCTAGCAACTGGCCGGTACTGGGAACCGGCCGGTACTGAGGGGCTCTCCCCTATAAGTAAATCTGTATATTTTATTTTTCACTAATGAACCTCGTTGGTACGCGCTGTCTATATTTTCTGTTAAAATAAAAGTAATTTTTGTGACATTAATTTTGGAATGTAATTTGACGAAAAAACGAACGAATTTATACGATCCTTACAAGCTCTGCTTTGGTGGTATCAGAAAAGCATCTTTACTATTTAATAACATTCATAGTACACTGTTTTTATTTATTAAATCATGCACTCATTTAAGAAAACTTAGGAACGGGGACTTTATTAATACCAACGCAGACGAAGTTGCGAACGGAAACTGTATGAGATTTCTAAGAACAAATGTTTCGTGGTCGCACAAATATTTCACGAATACTGATATGTAGTTCAAAAATAGGTACTAGAAATGGAATCTATTCAAATTATATTCAATTGTTGTCGTAGTAGGTATACCCAGTACGTTGGGACTCGATCGCAGTAAATTGTGATGGCGTTTTGGCCTTTCGCAATCGACCGAATCACCGGGGTGGAATTAAACGATTTATCGTAGTCACAGAGTCCGATTTCCAGGGATCCCTGTCACGGGTAGCAATATTGTTACACGGGTTTCTACAAACGTATGTATAATTTTACTTTTCTGTCCCTTTGAGATATCTTAGTATCCTATTTATTATATAATCATTGCTTTATTTATTTCACAAATTAAACTCCGCTATCTAAAGTGCACAAAGAAAATAGACATCGTAGTATTATAATTTATTACGCTCTCGAAATTTATTAGAACTTGCGACGATAAATTAGAAAATATTTCATTAGCTTCTTGTAAACATCATCACATGCGAAATTAGTTTTCTAATGTTCATCTGCAGAAGCGAGCCTTGAGGTAATATTTCAAAAGGCTCCATATGATGTAGGCTCACCCCAGGGACAATATATCAACCCCAATTTATTTTCTACTTCGACCTTTCATAATGTACACATTTTCATGTCCTTTTTGTTTAAAGTTTGAGATAGCTAAAAAGAGTTTCTAGTTTTTTTAACATCTTTGTATTAAGTTATAAGGTATAGGATCCTGAAGAAACAGCCCTATGAGATAATGTGATATATGACGTCCAAGCATGAGACAGGAAATATAATTACCAAAATCCTTTTAATAATGAAGCTATTTTTATGTATAAATTTTAATCGACATTTTTTTTGTACTATAATTCTTAATGTTAGAATATTAGTTTTATATTTCAAGATATACGAACACAGATATTCTTTTTATATTAACTTCTATACAAAAATGTTACGAGTAAGTGTCCTGAGAACGGCGATAACCTGTGCTACTGGTCAAGTTGGGCACAAAATATAAGCACAACGTGGATACAGCCTCTAATGTACCTCTCCTCACGCCGAAAGAGATATAGTATGACGGAATATTATTATTTTTATTATTTACACCAGAATATTTTGTGTAATCAATATTGTCATTAGCTCACATTGGTTCAGCACGGGACAATGTCGTGCTTCTAATAAGCTCGGCTTAGCTGAGCCCGGTTCAATCAAAGAAAATAAATACTACGATATTATTAATTGGAATATAACTATTAATTTGTTAACACATTGCCTGGACACAACGTAAAGTTTTCTCAATTCTGGTTTAGTGTCGCTTAAAACAAAATTTTGTAACCAGCAAAGATATGAACGTCTTTTGGATATGTTTAAGCTTGAGACGAAAGTTTCTCAGGTGACGCGTGTCACAGGAATTGACTTCGCATTCCAGACACGTCTTTCGCTGCGGGGAGACAAGATACAAATCCTGTGAGACGACAGGAATCTGTATGCTGCCATGTTCACCTTAGTCTTATTTATATACAATATATATTTTATACAATTGAAATAAAAATAGGAACATGTTTACAGTTTCCATTGAAGAGCTCTATTTTCTCAGTATCGTAGTTTTGAAAAGAATACGAGTATCACGAACTTAGTATGTAGCTTTGTAAAATAGATACTTTCGATCGTCTTTGTCTTATTCAGAAGTGTGCCAATGTGTTTTCGTATTTGTAGTTTGTAGATTTTAATAACATTAATTCTTATAAATAAAATGGAAAATACTTGAATCTGCGTAAAAACCCGTTTATTTGATTTCTTCTAAATTTAATCTAAATAGATCTTATTTGAAACCTATAGGTGCCCTGAGTATGTCCCTCTAGAATGGGATTTAACTGATGCCTGACAGTCCTTTTGAATTTGTCATATTTCCCTGATAATATTTTTTAAACTCCGGTAAATATTGTTTTTTTTTTTTTTTTTTTTATAACTTATAGGCGAACGCTTGAACTCAATCACACCTGGTGGAAGGCGAAGATGAGTCCGATGATGAACCGCGTCCGCCCAACAAATGCCTATTCACTCTTCTTTTAAAGACTCCCAGGTCATAAGATCGCGGAAATATGGCCGCTGGTAGCATATTCCACTCCTTAGCTGTTCGCATGATGAATGTTGAAGCGAATCTTCTCGTGCGGATATAAGGAACATCCACCACATACGGATGGTATCCGACACGATGTCTTGTGGTTTTGTGGTGGAATGGGGCTGGTGGAATCAAAGAATGTAGTTCCTGAGAACACTCTCCACCGTGCAACCGGTAAAAGACCGCGAGGCAGGCAACTTTACGTCGATGCTCGATGCTTTGCATTTTAATTTTTGACAAAGAGTCGTCGCCAATAAGTCTACGAGCTCTACGATCAATCGAGTCCAAAGCCGCCAACTGATATTTAGCGGATCCGTCCCAAAGGTGACAACAGTACTCAACACCCGACCGCACCTGCGCTTGATACAGGTTAAGAAGTTGCGATGGTGAAAAGAACCGTCTGACCTTAAAAAGGACACCCAATTTTTTTGCAGCTGTTTTCGCTCTAAGCTCAATCGACCGCCCAAAGTTCAAGAAAAAGTTCAAGTGTTGGTGTATATGAAAATCCAATAGGTCAAAGGTAAAATTTAATTTTGTATATTAATTCGTATTATTTCTTCTACGTATTACGCAAACCTGAAGCAGAACCAGAATACAATGTATTAGCTCGTAATTTTCGATCCAAACAGCACACTGGTAAAATGTACTATTTAAAAACTTTCATACCCATGCCAAGTATAGCACGGGTATGCAGGTTTTTGACATTTATCGACTACCGACACAAATTTTATTTAATTAATAGTTTTTAAAAATTTCAAAAACTGTAATTGTATTTAGAAATTATTACGTTAAATTTAAAACAATTTAAAATGAATGGACAAGTTAGATTCAACACTAATATTACCATTCGCCATGCGACGGTAGAGTTGTAATGTGTCTGAAACGAACTCTCTTTGCACTAAGCTTCACCTGTAATAACGACTCGAATATTTAATAAAGTGATAAAACGTTTCACTGATCACGCGATGTTTTTATGATTCCATTTCGTTGGCATTTATTACGCTCCTTTAAATCCCCATAGTTTTATTAACCTTAATAACATTGTAAGCGCTGAAAATCAATCTGTTAATGTGCGGCTTGCTATGGCCGTTTACTAATAAAACTTTGAAGACGGAAATCACTCACATACTTTTTACGAGTTTAAAAGTAAATTCGTTTTTACGGACGGCTCCACGAGTTCATAGGCGTAATTAGTATACAATCAAAAAGTTATAATTAGAAAAACAATTGCCATTTACTATTCATTTGTTCTATATTATTATAATATTTTATTTTAACCCTAAACTGGGAGTTAATTTAAAACAGTCGATAGTGTCGCAGGAAAATAAAATCTTTACAAAATTTACTACGTAATAGCATTTTTTTATTGTAAGCTATTTAGTTCTTTATTCTACATTTGTCAAAATCTTATCATTCGATCACCTGATAGAGAATTATTGTCTTTTTTTATATTTTGTTTTAAGTTACATATTTTTGTTACAGTTTATATAATTTGCAACACATCATACTATATGTACATACAACGCACATGTATCTAGGTATACATTTGATTTTAATATTTTAACTCTATTACAATATTTTTCAACAAATTAATAAGTACATTTTTCAAATAAATAAACTGTTGTCATAGAAATGTTTACAGAATAAATGAATATCGTTCTACTTTTTGGTTAATATCTTACCTATTGCTTATTTTCCTCGTTCATAATACCTCCAGGGGATGCCGGTGGCTTGTGATTTATAGCTTATGCAAAGAATGAGAGGATATTTTCTACACCATAATTCAGCCTAGTTGAGATTAGAGGCGGGTCCGCGTTCAGGAAGATATATCAATCTGCACATTTCTTACGTTCTTTATGTCCTCGTATATTATGTACTTTTGTCATACAAATGAAAATGTTGTTGGATTCAAATTGTCCCAACCCCTTATTTAATATTTGTTTTAGGTTGTTCAATTTCAGGACATTCTGAGGCTGGGATTTATAAACGCTATTTCGACTTTGTTCAGCAAATTCTCATAAAATAAATTCATTTTGACAAAAAACGAATGTATAATAGGATCTTGACTATAGTCATAGTATTTGTGGAACCAAATCCATATTGACAAAATCGTTGACCTACAAAATCCTTTGACATTCATTGAGCAATATAAATTATAATATTTTAGTCAAGTCTAAGCAAACTTAAAGTTGCCTCTATAGATCTCAGCTTGAGTGTATCAGATTTAATATTTATTTTATAATTAATAAGCTTACACACTTGACCTTAACGACATTTGGTCATTGGTACTGATAATACGAATGAAAGAATACGATGTCTAAAGATACTATTCGAATTCTGGTAGTCACTGCTCGGTCGTGACATTCATCGGTTGCTAAGCGGCGATATAACACTGTAAATGCATTTTTATGGAAAGGCTTCCAATACAGGTAACTCCACAGCGTTTTCATGCAGCGTATTATTCTTCTGATCGTGACAGCTGACAGTGTAGCGTTGTTACTTGCATCTGATGACTTTCCATGAAAATGCATTCAGAGCAGTACATCATAATTGAAATCCTTTAGAAATGTCTAGTCACTTTTCTTTTAACGACACTAATTATAAGAACGTAAATAAATGGACGCTGGAAGAGTAACCTACCAACCCTTCGTCGTTCCAGTTATATATTTATTTTTTCTGTGATTACTTGTATATTGATCAAGTTTGCTGTGTGTTTGTTGTTATATGTATTAATTTATAAATCTATTATAACTTGAAAAAAAAAAGGAATTATTCCTATGAATAAAATACCCGGTCATAATCGTCATACATATCATACAATACATAATATATATATAGAGGGGTGAAAGGCCTGGGGTGATATAGTAATATATATATTTTTGGAATCGGTAAAAAACGCTGATTCCGAAAATATATAAATTATTATATCACCAAAAAATGTTGCTTAAACCAAATAGCCTTTCACCCCTCGATATGAATATTTGACATTAGATTGAGATCAAAATATTTATTACAATATAGTTTATTAATTTTTGTATTGATCTAAATTATTATTATTTTTACTAAAAATAATTAAATAATTACCAATTTAATGACGACTCATGATAAGAAAACACAAATCATACGTATTAATCAGTCTAATAGAGTCGTATCGATGCGGTGTTTGACGTATTGTGTGAGCCTACTATCAATCCCCCAATTGTATGTATCATTAAATTAAAAGCTTTCGTGTTTATAGGCCATTAGCGATATTTGCGGCACCTTAGACCCCATTTACAAGAGTATGGTTGGTTAAATACTTAACTAATTTATTATCAAATCAAATAAAATCAAAAAATCATTTATTGTCAAATAAAGTGAACGATTTTATAAACGTCTTTGTAAATTATATTAGGACTAAGTCTGTTTTTAGGACGACATACAACGATATATGAAAGTAAGATGAAAACACTATTATTTTTAAAGATGATGGTGCGTACGGGTAATTGATGATAATCAAGTTTCGATTACAAGCAAGTACGTACAAGGTACCCAATAGTTATACAGGGTTATAGGTAACTAACGCACGGCCTCTTAAGGGTGACTTTGATTTATCAAGACTGACAACTTTTGTTGTACGACTTTTGCCAAAACCTAATACATCGTTAGATTTTTTTTTTTTTAGTTTTAGTGTGAATATCTAGTCATCGTTAGCTCTATATTCCAACTTTCATTCGATCTGGCGTAGGTATCCAATCAGCTGGTGCTATGCAGTCGTGCGCAAAGTTACGTTCCTACGCAGCGTTAAGGATCGTGTAGCAGAAAGTTTATTAACCCTATACCTTGTTTATTTTACAAAGTCGCTTATAACAATTATTTGAACATAAATTTCCATATTTAGTTAAATAGTGAAAATAAATGTTTATTGATTGACGTACTAATACACTATTAAAACAAACTAGAATCAAAATAAAACATTAAATAATTGTTTCACAAACAAAACCAACCTATTATTTGTCTGCCATAGGGAACATCGTAAAATGAACAAGGTAAAGGCCTCTACGTAAGTTAATGTTTCAAAGGTTGTACAATCTGTACATATTTATACACTGAATCCACAATCCCTTCATACTTATCCAGGCTTAGGACTGGCTACACTAAAAAATAAAAAAGTAAATAGAAAAACACGAACATTGATACGTAATCAAGCAATTCATCGCACCAAAAGAGGCGCGCGGTCTGTTTGAAGATAGATAATTGCAAACTATTTTTTAATGTAGGCGTATTTAAAAAGTGGAATCACTCTATTTACAATAATTAAACTATTTACAAAAATACTCACAAATCTATTTACTCGGTGTCAACACATTCGGAAATAGTCTCGCGGACTCACGGCAAGCGTCAGACAGATTGTCACCGCACCGAGCATAAACACGCACCATTTCGGTATATTCAATGTTAGTGTATCGATTTGACATTGTGATTTATGAAACGAACGCGTCATTGGGACAACTAACACATGCTGGGCGCACACGCAAGCAAATTTGCGACTGACATGACCCGTGTTACACAGTAGTCAAGCACATGTCGCCACGCCCGCTCACCGCGCCGCAGACCCCTTTCTTCGTTAGTAGCGACACAAGACGCCGCGCACTACGTAAGTCTGTCTTCGGTCGCCTTTGTCAGCGTGGCGCGATCGTCGCCTTACGAAGAGTTAAAAAGTTCAGAACTGCAAATCTGATTTTTATTTTTTTTGTATGGGAAAAAAAGTAATTGAATTAGAAAAAGTCGTACAACAAAAGTTGTCTGTCTTGATAAATCAAAGCCACCCTTAAGTGGCTGTGCGTTAGTTACCTATAACCCTGTATATAGTTCTTTTGTAGAAACACATTGTAACTTGAATTTCAACACGAACGAATGAATTTTATTTAAAGTGTGGCCTGTAAATTTGATCTTTTATCTATTCTTTGCACGAACTCTTGTATTGTCAATAAACTTGTTAAAGCATGGATTATTTCTATCTACACAATAGATGTAGGTATGTATTTGGGCAATGTCCTATTCTTTATTTTTACTTTATTATATAAACAAGTTTAATAAGATTAATTTGGAAGTCTGTGTTTTTTATTAAACGCATTTGAAATCTACAATTTTACATCTTGAATTTTTTTTATGATTATTATGAAGGAGAATTTTTCATAAATCAATTTATTTAATTAGTATAGATAACTGCAGCGTAAACGATAATCTTCGTACGCTGGACTTTAGATATAATGAGCAAAATTATATTATATATAGATATTTAGATGTATCCTTTGACCTAATATTAAACTAGAGTTGCTCCTGTAAAGTGTAGCCTAATAAAGAGATACATATTCAAATATAAATATATATATATATATATATATATATATATATATATATATATATTCACCATTTGCGACAAACAAATCTGTTTATGGAAAAACATTGTTTTACTGAAGGGGTAAAAAACGTGGCGTAAAATAAAACACATACAGATTGCAGTCTCATTATAATTTTATCAATTTGTATTTTGTATTTCATAAACTAAGATCGTTACATCAAACATACTGCGTAACATATTGGACTGGAAGATATGTTAAAACCCAGTTATATATCATTGTACAAACAGGCAATTCAATTTATGGCCGGTAAGGCCTTCCGTTCATTCAAACACCTTTGAGTGTGCGTACTATTTACGCTTAGCCGTTTTTGCTAATAGTCTACAATAAATAAGATTACGAAGTGATTTAAAGTGTCTTGAATCAACGGTAAGGGCTTCTAATCTAAAGTGTACCGGTTAATCTCATTCAACCACAAAGCACATCTAACACGAACGTAGTACTAAATGCAATTTGATATTTTAATATTGTCATTGTTTCATTAGTATTATTAATTTACACATAATTTGCTATGAAGAGATTAATAAAATCAAGTCAATAGTATACAAAGTATCAAATTTTAAGTTTAAATTTTGGATCAATTTATTTTCGATATTTTTAAAAGTTAATTAAAATTTGCATTGTAACATATTTAATACATTGGACGATACTCAAAACATATTGATAAATGAAATTATCCTAATAAAAGACAGCAAAAAACAACAACAGGATACGAAAGTCAATTAATTAAAAATCATTTATAGAATTGAACGTAAATACAGTAAGTACCTAGTATAATTTTATAGCACTCCCATTTATGGAGCATGTATATTTCTAAGCTAGTTGCCAATAGTTTTCTTATTCGTAAATTTACGTAGTCGATTAGAGAAATTTACACACTTATAATTAAAATTCAAATTCGTTATTAATTTAATTCAAAACGTATTTTTAACTAACTTTTAGCTGCAAAACGTTTTATATATAATATTATTTATTTTTGTAAATGATATGTTGGGAATTGATAGGCATAAGTATAAAAAAATGTTAGATACATATTGCCTACCTATTAATTATTTTAATGGATTGCTTTTTAAATAACGTGTGATAACAAAACGTACATTTGGCTTAAATCATGAAAAAATATAACACATTTGTAACTAAGTACAAATATAATTTTCTTTTCAATAATAAGTCATAAAAAATGTAGCAGATAAGTACTTAAATATCAGACAAGTGTCCTAATTCTTAAAAATAAATATATTGGCATTTATATTACTATGGCTCACGGACAACCATTTAATATTACTAAAGCTGCTTATAAAATTTTAATCTATTTCTTTATATACAATATATTACAAAACCTGAGGACCAAACATAGAAAAAGATATTTATACCTAGATAAATAATTGGATATAAAAAATTAAAAAAAAATTGGAAACTTTGTAAATTTAAACAAAATTACGAAAATCAGATTAAGAAGAGGAAATGTTACATAACATTAAAATTAACACAATTATAAACTTATACTTTTAACTAAAAATAGCTGGTTATGTTTTTTTAAATATAGTGATTTAAATGAGGCGTTTCCTTTATAATTACAAAAGAACAACCTAAACTTAAGGAAGAGCACAATTATCTATCTTCCATTCGTATAGCTTACAAACGGGTAAAGTAAAATTCTATGAAAGCTAAACAATAAAAACACGTAAATAATAACTTAAAATACAACTAATAAATTATCACGTACTGTACAAATTATTATGGCACAGTTTTTCTATACATAACATTTATTATTAAATAATGATTTCTAGGAAGGAATGATGTCACAGGTAAATTTTAAAAGTAACGATAGAGATTTAGTTCGAACTAAAAATATCTATTCGATTTACGTAATGGACATTAATTACAAAATCGACAAATATATCCGATTTACTCATACCTGGAATGTCTTGTTTAAAGCCTGTTGTATGATTCGACAATCGAATAAAGTTTCGTAAACTTTTTAATAATATAATTCACTTTAAAGTTATTTTATCTACAAATAATATATATAAGATTCCGGTTTGAAACAATAATGGAATATGAAAAGATTTCTTAATTATAAACAATATATTTTTATAATTCATACTTACAGTATATATTCAATCTTAGATGTGTATTTCAGCACCTATTTGAAGAAGATTGATATAAATTTTCTATTAAGATCTAAAAACTACATTACATAAAATATGGCAGCATATTCTTTTGGTTAAGTAGACATAAATACTTTTGAGGTGGACAGGCTTAATGAACATGATTTTAATTTAAATAACGCGATAGTATAACTTGCATAAAATGATATATATAATCATGAATCCAACTTATTAATAATTTATTCTTTTATAGCTTTTATTTTTTAATTATTATTCTATAAGGTTCTCTTATATTGAATCAAATTTTACTGTCACCGAAACAAATGTTTCTCCCACTGGACTTTGTCCAAATAATTTATTTAGAAAAAAATTGAATAAATTAACTGAAATGAAAAGGAATGGATATGTATCGGTAGGTACATTACATTAAACAGGTACTACAAAATACTATTAAACGCAATAGCTAGATAATAATACTTTTTTTCACATCTCACAAGCTTTTCAAAAGTCTTATTGAATTTATCAGTACTTGGTTTTGCCGATTTTAGTCACAATGTCGAACCGCCGTTGTAGGTCGTATGGGCATGTTGAGATCAATGTGTCTTCCATTTGCTTTAACACTAGCCACACATCCCTTTAGGCCAGTATACAGAGCAGAAGGTAGACCGAGTGGTAGAGATGCAGATCCCCCTAAACAAAAATTGTTTTTTAAAATATATTCAGTTTCCAGCTTTTCCTATATCAAGCGATATGATCTTCAAAATATAGTAAATCATAAGCTAAGCGTGTGATAGCTAGATATTTTTTTATTTCTTGGGAAATTAGTCAAAATACGCAGCACACCAGGTCAATCAAGCGCGTCATGAGAATTGTGCGCAATTAACGCATTCCATCGTGGAAGGGATGGTAGTTTTGGGAAGCTTGTTTGAGATGCTGTACACGTGGAAATGTGGACTTGAGCGGCTATATATTGTGAGATCTAGCGTAACACGCTTTGTGAGAAAGCACCATAATATGTACTTATATCTTTTTACGTAGGTAAGTGTCATCATATTTGTGTGATTATAGAATAGTCAGCAATGTTTAACACTTGGTAAAGTAATGATCTCTGAACTTTATATATTATATAATATTAAACCGACTACATAGAAAAGATTTAATGGTGAGGGAAATAATGTATTTTTGCTTTTTTATAATACATAGATCTATGTAAATACTAAAAGGAAATAATTGAAAGAAAATAATATACCAATCCATAGCTTAGGGTTCGATTTCGAGGGTACCAGCAAAGATTGTGAGTACCCTCTTACTGGCGGCGTCTCATCTACTTGCAGCATTGCTAATCTTTTTCTTCTTCTAACCATCGCGGTGTGCCATCTACCATCATCCACCCTGTCTTTTGACTCTAAGCATTGAAACCAATCTTCGACTGTCGCAGAATTTATTTCTTTCATATCCGTATCTGTATATATCAGTTGCAGCTTTCCTTCGCTCAGACCGAGTCCGATAAAATCACGTGGTCTAATGCCAATCTTACGTCGCCATAAAAGAAGTCCTGAATCGTTGTGAGTTCGAAATTTTATTTCGTATCTAACACCACGGGCTCCAATATTTCTAAAACGTATTACAAATGTTTTCAAATAAAATACACCCGATTATAAACAAAAAGCAAGCTACACAGGTAAATAAGTATATGATTATAAAAACAGGTATTTTATGTTAACTTGCAGTTTATTATCTATAAGCGTAAAAGCTATAAATATATATAGTGATGCAGTATATTATACTTAGAGGATCCCAAAGAATTCAAAATGTTGTAAAAGATCTTAAAGACTTTACACCATGACCATCTAAAACTCTTATGAGTAATGCAACTAACGGACGTAACAATAGCAAGGAATCAAGACAATAAATGGCATACATAAATCAGTTTTCGACAAGTGCTTTGTTAAAAATGCCCTGTAACATTTCATAAAAAGGTGACGTACTGTACAACACGGCAGACGGTGATACGTGATAGAAAACTGCAAACCTATGCAGTATTTATTTTTATGATTCTGATTACTACATACGAATGTTATTGTCGCGAAGCATGATTGTGCCGTCTGCTGTCACGACATATGTAATAGACATGCGCAACTTCAGTTTAATAATATTACACATTATTAATAATAATGATTAATTTTATCGAGAATATGTAACATATGATCAACATTTAAGATATAAATATGAGAGCAAATTAGTATTATCATAAAAAGTACGAATGTGAAGAACGTACTAAAATGATACAAAAAACAATTTATAGAATTCAAGCACGAAAAGATTAAATAAGGATAACAGTTAAGTTAGAACTAATGAATAAAACAGGGAAAGTATACAACGAGAAAGTAATCTGGGCAACTGTTTTCCCGCTTATGTAGTTTGGTTTAACATGTTTATGTAAATGCTTAAACTTGGAGGAAACTTGTCTTATTCATCTTCAATTTATCCATTCCGTCAGCCGAGCTTAGAAAAGCCAATATACATTCTACAAAGCCATGAAATATTAACATAGTAATCGTAGTTTATCCAAAATCTTAAGAAAGACTCTAGTAATTATTTAGGGCGGCTTGCACTAACAAATTAAGTCTAGTTTAAGCTTTTATAGACGCTAATTAATCGAAGTACATTAATTCCATCTTAATGTTGATTTGAGTTTAAGAGTTGTTACAACTGGGTTTTTATTCAGTGCAAGACTATAAGTACAGTTCAGCGCTAAATAGCATTTTATGTAAGTCTAAGCTAGACTTAATCTGCTAGTGCAAGCCGCCCTAAATCATAAAGTTTGTTTTTATGAAAATAATTATTTTTGATAGATTTCTAATTGTAATAGAAGAAAAATGTTACTGATTCAGAAACAATTACAATATAAACTAGGTCGACTGCCTAAATTACGTTTTAAGTGATAAAACTTTATTAAATATTCACGTTATCGGAAACACAAGGATGCCTAATGTTGCCCTCGTTTATTACATCGATTTTAGAATCATGACGGGTTTCGTTATAAGCATTTTTATCGAAGGACATATTTCAATCACAATTATATAAAGATAAGTGTTTGAAAATAAGAACACTTTATTCTACAAGCACTCATATTACTACTTGCGTCCTTACAAACTTGGATAAACAGTATTAGTAAATAGTGTCGATTATTACCTAAACTAAATTTTCTTGAGTCACGCTACAACTAAACTGTATTCGATGTATCCTTCGAATGTTATCTTACACCGTAATGTCCTTTGTTAGTATGTAAGCTAAAATAAGATAAATCTCGTTAGTACATAGTTAGTAAGAAGATTTTTAGTGTTGAAACACATATTTTAACCATCAAATATTTATAAGGTCAATCAATACCAATTTATTTTAATTTATTCAATATGAATGAGCTGAAGACATCATTTCTTACGTTCCATTGTTAGTTCACGTAATTACGGAACAATACAAATTGTAATTTATTTAGTAAGTAAGTTATGTATGTTCAAATTCACGCTAAAAATTATTTCTTACCTGCGACCACCTCTATTTCGATAAGAGAAGTAATTATTTCCATCGAAATTTACTGGGGTTCTTTCGTTTAACATTTCTACTGTCAATTGCTCGTTTTCACAATTTCTTCCTTGGTATCCATCTCGACATAGACATTTATATTCATTTAGTAATGGTACACAAGATCCATTGTTTTTACATGGAGTCAGACCTGTTAAAAACACTAATAATAGAAGACAAATCCAAATCGTAACATTCTTATGAGATATGGTATTTTCACAGTATGTTATAAAAGTCCTATACAAACCGTGAACGCGTAACTCGATATCGATATTAAATTATATTTAGGTATTCCTTTTTAGTAAAGAGCAAAAAACTCGGAATAAAATAAAAATGAAAATTAATTAAATGATGCAACATTCATGCAAACAATGGTTGCGGGCATAGCTTTTGAACAATAGAAAGCAAAGGATTATACTAGTAAGTAATGATGTCGAAAAGGTCAAGGTTCCCGTGGATCCCAAGCACCGTTTACCAGTTAAAGAGTTTCATTAGTTTTTAAACTGATTTTTGTAAGTAATTAGCATTTTGACCGCATGTAAAAGTATTCAATTTTATATGACAATAACTTTTTAATGTATACAAAAAATATATTTTTCTGAAGTATTTTGGTAATGTTATGGTTTTACCAATATTTTCTTTTTAGGTGAGACGGGATTTTCAAAACATACTGTATATTCAGTGAAGATAGTAAATAAGATTTTTTTTTTATAAAAAGCTATGCAACACGATTTGATTGAAAATAATTTATATATAGATACTTTTTAATGTATATATTTAGTAATTACACATACATTTTCTCTAGTTAAATACATTCATAATAAGTCATTTAAATGTATCTTTTAAATAAATTATTAAAAGCAATACAAACGTTAAAAATATAAAGAAATCATGTCGCTTTAAGGGTTTAATCTTTGGTTTAACAAAACGCTTAGTTTCCTTATAACTATCGTTACTTTACAATTCAATTTCCGTGTATTTGAAAATTTATAGATGATATGTACACACGAAACTTGTATTTCTATAAACTTCAGACCTCTGTTTTGAACTTGGCTCATAAATCTATTTGTTAAATAAGTTATTACTCAAATAATAAAGTAGCCTTTTAAATACAAAATTAGACAAGTTTGAAGTTGGAAAATTTAAAGTGAGATGTTTCATTGAAGTTTCTAAATGGAAATTTTGTCAATCTAAGCAACTTCGAGCTCCTTCTAATACGATTTCTGTAACTAGTTAAGTGGCTAGCTAAGTTTTGCTTTAAATTATATTTTTTTACCATCTCCACATGGTGATCCAGTATATTTGGTTACTCCAGTGGTAGCACAAGGCAAACGTTCTTCCTCTTGAACTATAGCACATTTGGCTGTGTCAGTACTGTATAAGGTGAGTGGATTCCCGTTTACGAATACCTGTTGCACAGCTCCAATAAAACTGCTGGTCACTCCTGACATTTTATGCGGCCGGATATAAGCACTGAAAGTAGTCTAACGTTTCAACTTCTATATCGATAATGAATTAAAAAAAAATACAACTCAATATTGGTTTGCTACGGAATAAAATTACATTATGTTATAATTGTATTATCTGAATACAGTACTGAAGTATCTGTTGAAAAAATCCCTATTGTCATGAATGTAATCGATTCATGAGAAATTTTACCATTTAGTAAATTCAATTTGCCATTTATAAAACACTAGTTGTACAGAAAAATTAAATATACAATTACATTTCTTAATATTTATATGCCTTTCAGCTTTATATAATATATACATGACTTATCCTGACATATCATCGTAGAGTCTAAGCTACTAAAGATAGAAACGTAAAACTTTTATACATTGGGTTTTATTTTGACATAGGTACCTACTAAAGACATGTTTGAATATTTCAACCCTAATACAGTAAAATAATAATTCTAAGTTTGTTGGAAAATCCTTCAGTTTTGAATGTAAACCGTGAATTCAGACCAGGTTCGTTAATAGTAAATACAGATTTAGAGTACTTACGGCAATGATCCTATGAACAGAGGTAAGGTGAGCTCTAAGTGAGTGAGTGGCGGAGCAGAATGACCCTTTTGGGTCGAATGATGATCCAGCTGTAGGCTCCCGTGTCGACCTGCTCTCGAGACGCGAGCTCGATGCCAACGGCCTTTTGTTATCGGTGTTGGAGACCTAAAAACAGATTATTTGAGTGATAACCATTATAATATATAAGATATCGAATAGAAGCTTAATATTTATTAAGGAATAATAGATAAAATAAGTTAACAAAAACTACTTAAAATCCAATTTTGAGCATCCATAAGACGATTATTTCCAAATTGAAAGCACCACTTACGTTATATTAGCGATTCCGCTACCCAAATTGTATCTAAATTGTAAGTAACCATTAACCAAGTTAATCGCAATGAAATCCCCCTTGGCTTTATTAGACTGGCCGCTGTAAAGAAGCATTCCGGAAAATCGGTTCGTTAAAAACCAAATTTCTATTCGGAACGCTTTACCCAGCCCTTCAAGTGGCGGTAATTCGATGTAGCTCGTCCCATTGAACTGGGGAGATAACGTTTCTTGTATAACATTAACGTCTGAAAAAAAAATAGAATAACAAGCTTATACTTGGAAATTTTAGGAAAGCTAAAAAATAAAACAGAAAGCGTGCCAACCGTTGCTGCAAGTATTTCCATTAGAATCGATTTCGCCTCCAAACAAGCAGCGGCAGACGTGTCCACCCTCAGATCCAATGTCACACAATAGCCCTTCATCATATCCACAGGGATTCGATTCACACGGATCTAATCTCTCGTCACAATTGGCTCCTTGAAATCCGATAGGGCAGCTACAAGTATATTCGCTCGCCGACCCGTCTATAGATTTACACGTGCCGCCATTCTTACACGGAATACTCATACACGGGTTAGATTGGCACTCCCGAACATTTTCTATAGAGACGACTAATGAGTCCGGACGTCCCAGTTTCTTTGTCACTTGATGACGTATTATCCTTAAGGTTTTCACACAGCCAATAAAGCCATTTCTAGTTCCGATATTATCGAACACCCTGCATTGAATCAATAATAACATATTTGATTAAGCAATATATCGATTTTTTTTTTATTTATAGTTCTATCAAAATATAATTACTTATCATAGAGGCAGCAGAAAAATGTTTCATGGTACCACAGCCAGTTTTTTATTTTTAAATAGAAATGTTCTTTTTCATGGAAAATAAAATATAAAATCTGTTGCACTAAGTTCCATGAAGGCTTCATAAATTTGAAAGCGGTTTTAGACACTATGATTATATGCTTTATGGTTCATCAATATTTAAATCCGTGTTACAAATTTAAGTAGTGTCACGGAAACATGAGCGAAAGACTGTTAAAATATCCTATGTTATGAATCGAATTCACAAAGCTATCAAGCTTTTAGTAATGTGCTGGTGTATTGTTTATTTAATAAATATAAAAATATACCTAGAATAATTAGTAGGTACGCTTCCGATATAGGCATCTTCTGCAAGATCCAATGCTTTTAAATGTCCACTAGACTGCCCGACCACATCTTCCATGTCATCGACTGATAAGATACCGTCGCGGTGATATCGCTTCGCTGACACTTTGTGATACTTATTTAGCGCTATCTTTTCTAAAGACGTTAATACTAACACTCCGTTTCCGAGATTATACCTGAATACAAAATAAGGTAAATAGTTTATGGAATCTAAAAATAAGCTGACTTTATAAAAGAATAAAATTTAAATATAAGTTACTATGTAATATTGGATTTTTGCTCACCTAAACTCCAAATATCCGTTTACTAAAGCGAGTGAAACAAAATCCCCGGTACCATCCGATTTTTGCTGATTGTACAATATAACGCCGTTTTCAGAAAACGCTTTAAATTCTATATCGATGTTCAATTTATGATAAGCCTTCAGGGGTTTTAAGCGTATGTAAGAGGCACCGTCAAACGACGGCGTTTCAATGTAGGTATTCAGTAGCCCATCTTTTCCAAGAGATTCGCAATTCTGTCCCGTGTAAAGACCGGAACATAAACAGGTATATGTTGATCCCGGCAAATCGACACATGTTCCCATATTATAGCATGGATCAGATATACAAGCACTATATTCTTCAGTTGTCTCCTGTGGGATTTGTTCTGTAAGCATTCATTATATTTGTTTGACAGGACTTCTTAATTACTCACCAAATTATGTGGAATGTATAATGAGCGGAGAAATTTTTATATGGATTTTACCATGTCATTGTCACGCAATCACATACTATCCATCATTAATTTGGCTCATAAAAATACGTTTCAAAAAGTGGGCCAAGTAGATTAATTCAGTGAAATATAGTTGGCGTGCCTACACACTATACGGTAGTAAGCTACGAACGTCTGTGCTACGATGTAGCCGCCAGCTACGTCAGTTACATGTCGTACACACATAACTTCGTATAATTTGTACGCTCTCCTGATAAATAAATTCACCACAAAACTAGCTAACTGGTGACAATGTACAGCTTACATGATTTACAGTTTTATGGATGTTACATTATTGCAAAATTATTTTTCTAATTTATAATAAATTTGACAAAATATAATAAAATAAGAAGTTGTACAAAATTAAGTCAATCCCTTAAAAAATACAATAACGGTATTTTCCCTATATTTTACTTTAAATTAACATTTCATCTAAAACTGAAAAAAAAGCATAAGATACTAATTTACCAAATACTCAAGTGAATTTATTTACACAAGTGAACCTTTTTATTATAATACAATAACATTACCATAACATAATTTAAGAGTGCTAGGTTAAGATAAGCTAAGCTAAGCTATTTTAAATACCCAACACCGAAATGCTACCACTGTGACGGATGCCCTGACGAGGCGGCTGAACACACGCTCCAAACATGCCCAACCTGGGCTTCGGAACGGGCCGAGCTGGTGAGAGTGGTTGGTTTTTTGGTTTCACTAATGGTCGGCAGCGGTCCTTCGGTTCGCCGAGGACGTGCTAGCTAGGAAGGAGGCGGCGGAGCGGGACCGGGAGGCGCTGGCTGCAACATCTTTGGCAGCGTCGTCCCCACCTTCCCACCGGCTCAAACAACAGGGCGCCGCAGAGCGGCGTTCCTCAGGAACGTCCGACTCTAGCGGCGGCACCGGGCGGCACACTTGAGGGAGTGTGTCGTCCAGCAAGGATGCGAGCGGCGCGCGACGTGTTCCCGCGTGCCGCTCTACAACAAAGATGTATGAGAGGGGTGGCTCTTTACACCACTCCTCAAACGAGTAAAGGCCTACTTAAGGCTACACGCCTTGCCGGTCATTGAGGATGAGACCCCAGTCGTGCCCTCGATGCCGGTAGGTGGAAGGTGGAACACCCCGGGGGTTTTAGTCGGTTCAAGTCCGACACACCGGGGGGCGGCCCTCACCGCCCTCCGAGGTCCGTTAGGGATTTCCCCCGGGTTAAAAAAATAATAAAAAAAGCTATTTTAAATTCAAATAATTGATTCCAAAATGTCCATTGTCATTTATTATCACATTATTTTGAAATTGTACTCGCTAATTACTCTAATCTTAAATTTTATGCCTTGCACCTAAATCTTGCAAAAAATGTCACTAGCAAAATGTAAAATTAAGAAAATAAAATCCATTTCAATTTGTAACACATTATAATCAGGCAGGGTTGTGTAATTTCTTCTAGTTATGGATCATGATGTTACAATTTGTGCGATGAAGCGTTGATAAAATGCTTTCTTGTTTTGATAAAGCACAGTGCACTCACCCATACAAGCTTTCCGATGCACGGTGGGTGTGTAACCAGGTCTACATACACAGCCTCCATGGGCGCAATAGGCACCCGGCAGCGCCACACAATCAGCGTCTTCTAAACACAGGTCACCCAAAAGCGCTCCCACTGCTCCAACAGTTGCAGTCGTTGCTGTTTGCGAACCTAATTATATTGTTATTGGATTATTGATATATTTTTTTAGTATTAGTAATTTCTAATTAAAGTATTTCAGTTACCAATATCGGTCACATTTTGTTGTTTAATATTGGTAGACAATTCGGTTAATTGACCTGTTTCCAATTCCGATTTATATCTGCACTACGGATATTAAATAAAGATATACAAAATAGATCAAAAACGTGCAATTAATTAATCTGTGCATCATAGAGAAGTTTGCCGCCACCAGAATGTGAACCCTAGATTTCAATGTTGCAGACAGAGTCAACTAATTTCTATGGACGTAGAAAAAATATAATCACACTTTATATTTTATTGTTTGTGATAATAAATATAATGTAAATGTTTGTGTAAAGATGCTAAATTTATTTGAACAAAAAGCAATTTAAAATAAATACATTTACGTTCTACTTTAAGAAATAGAGAGATGAAATCTTTTCATTCAACTTAATCGTTATAATTGTTTTCTCTTAGTTGCTAAAACTAACGAAGTTTGTTATCTTATACACTGCTGAGGCCCGAAACAACTGCTCCAAAACTGTAATTTGTTTTGGGACTCTTGAACCACTATCGAAATCAGTTTTCCAATTAGGTTTGTGTAACAGAAAACTAAATAGAAAGATCGTAATGGGCTTATAAATTAATCACGCGATACCTAGAAGTAAAAGTATAACTAAATAAAGAGTATCTTTCTATCCTACATCAGAATGTTAAATAATAACTGAAATTATTTGTTAGCTAGAATAATTATTTGGCTAAGCAATCTACTGAGAGTACTCGTAACAGTAAATAGCCACTATTTTTGTATAAAGTCAACAATATAGGGCGATTTATATAATTAAAAAAGAGAATATAAATAAAGCTTCAATACTCGTTGATAGACGGATTGTTGAATTCACCAATATTGACATTTCGCGTTGTTGACACAACAATAACCTGTGATAGAAAAGCCAACATTTTTTGCTATATAAATGTGTAACTAAATATATAATATCACGAAATACCTTCAATCACTATTATAATTATTAGTAACAGATTTATTATTTTATACCATTACCTTTTTACATTTACATTAAAATGTATACTGATCAAGTATAATATGACAATTATTGGACCCAATTTCATATTCAACATTGTGAATTATGGTATGAATAAATCTATTTATTTAGGATATTTTTAACACTTTTATATTTATAAAATGGAATTTGTAGTTTTTCAGTCATTGCGCAGTAATATAATAAGTCTTTGTTGTTCCTACATATAGATTATAATAAGTTCTAGAAGTCTTTAGCGAATAAAGATTTGAAATGTATATACATATTTTATTCTTTTCTTTTTATTTGTTTTTTTTTTACTACACAACTTGTGGTCACTATTTATTGTGCACCCTTGGAAGACCGCAATATAATATTGTTGAGTATTAAGTCCATTTTTTGTATTCTTCATGCGTTAAAATAAGTAAATAAACAGATATTAAAGAAAAACTTACTTTTAAACTTATTGTCCGACAGGCTACTTTCATAATCACTGGGTGTCTCTTTCCTAGTCCATTCGTACTTATTGTAGTATTTATCTGGATTTAGCAAATGTCTAGTTGATTTCGACGCAGCTCCGTCATCTTGTTGAGTAAATTGAATAGGTGACGACGGCCGTGGGGGTCCCGCTGTGCCAGCCACTTCTCCCAACTTGCACGGACCAAACGCTTGTACTACGATGTCTTCTTGCGTGCGACAAGCTTGGAGTTTTAGGTGACATTCCGACTCGTAGGTTTTGCTGTCGCTTCCGCATACCTAGTATTTAGGCAAATAGTAACTCAATAGAGGCTTTGGAGTTAAATACAGTGTGACTTTCGACTGAGATATTTTATAAATAACTTATCAAAACATTGTTCTAATATTTTCAAGTTAAAATGTGTACATACTTATATGACGGGTATATGACAAATTCACTTGGTGAACTAACAGCAAATTTTAAACTGATATATATACGTTTTGAAAAGTATGATGAAACTACGAGAAGAGTTTACATTTTTATCCGGTTTCAAACTAAATTAAATTTAGTTCTTTAATAGCAATTGTCGCGAGCACTGCACTATGTTGATGGTTGTTCAATAAAAGACCGTACTGTCGAACCATTATATATTGAAATTTAAAAATATAATTACAATTTTGTACAACGTAACAGTTGTGTGTTGTAATTCTATGTGAGCGCCATCTAGTTGAATACACATATACTAACTGATTAAGTTAACTTATAACTGTTTTAAACATACCGCCCACCAAGAACTCGTTCTTTAAATCTACGTTACAGGAAATTAATTAAACATCAAACTAATTTTATACAATGAAAGATGGCCGCCCACCATGATATACAAAATTGAAAATAACAAAATAATTCTCATACGAATTTGTATTCTTATACATCTCATTCATTCTAATCTTTGGATAATTTTATATCAATACTCTTTGGTTGTATTTTCTCTCTTTTATTCTTCTAGAATTTACTAAAATCGGGTTCCTTTACTTGTCAATGAAGATTGTATTCTTTTTAGCTTACATTTAAGTAATTTCAATCTCCTTATTGCTATGTGCTTCGTTTCACGCTTAAAACACTCTGGGTCTTCATCCTTAAACGGCAGTCTTACCACATACCGTCCTTCATGTTCTGTAGTTGTTGATCTTTCAACACTCTTCATATTTCTCTCATCCTTGGTTAATTTCCCTTGTATACTATCCGGTTGCCTTTCTATCTCCCAGAATTTACGCAAAAGTTGGTCTTTCTTTACTTGTAAATGAAGATTGATGATTCTGGGATTTGAATGATTGGTCTTTTGGACCCTCCCTGATAATATCCAGCCCAACTTCGTATTCTGTGCAATCGGACCATACTCCGAGGGATGCTTCTTGAGGCCGTCTAGTATAATCTCGCTGAGAACGTCCACGCCTAGGATAATGTCAACTCCTTTCGGTATACCAAATTGCGGATCTGCCAGTGATAGCTTCTCAATTGCTGGCCAGTCCGTGATAACAGTTGCATTATTTGGTAGAAAAGATGTCAACGTGCTTACTACAAATGCGTTAACTGGTATTGAAAACGAGTTACAACGAGATTCCAACGTGAATGACACCATACTTTGGGTACGTGTTGTTCCATCGCCTACTCCAGATATAAGGCCATTTACTGAGGTACGTTTGAGGCCTAAGGCTTGCACAGTAGCTTCGTTCACAAATGATGCCTCAGAACCTTGATCAATCAGCGCGCGTACCTCTTGAGAACAACACTTACTTGATTTGATTTTGACCAAAGCTGTAGCCAGTAATACTTCACTCTGTATCTCTTTTGCAAAATGAGTTGATATCTTAGTTTCCTTTTCATGTCTGACTTGTTCTATATTCTCCATTGACTTTTTTGGAGTTGATTCGATTTTTTGCTCAGGATGCAACAAGGAGTGATGACGCCTTCCACAACGTCGACAGCAGGTTGATTGACAGCAAAACTTTACTGAATGATTATGTGCTAAACAATTGAAACACAGTCTCTTTGATTTTACAAACTCACTTCGTTCTTCGAGTGACTGGTTACCAAATTGCTTGCATTGATATAACATGTGTGGTTTAAAACACATAGTGCAGGCGTTCTTACGCGAATTTCTTTCATATTTCTCAATAGTTGAATGAAATGATTTATGTCTGACTACTTGCTTAGATTGATTGATCATCTCCAATGTTCTGAAGCGTGTCTCTAGAAACTTGATTAACTCTTTCCACGTGGGTAACGATTCGGCATCCGTCTCGCTTACGTGTAATTCCCACTGTTTACGAGATTCTTGATCCAGTTTAGATACAACTAAATAGTTAATAATTACATCCCAATCTGCACACTTTATACCCAAGTTCTTCAGGGACGTCAAGCAGATAGTAGTGGTATCTAAAAGTTGTTTCAGACCACTCGCTGAGTCTGCTACTGCATTTCTTTGATCGAATAACTTCCTCATGATCTCGTTGGTGTTGTATCTTAAATTGTTGTATCGTTTAGTTAACAGTTTCCAAGCTTCATTATAATTTAATTCAGTTGTTGGTAAATATTTAAGAAGATTAGCCGGTTCTCCCATTAGGCTGCTTTTTAGGTAGTATAGTTTTTGTACAGCATTTAAGCCCTTATTTTCATGGATAAGAGATACGAACATGTCATAAAAGGTTTGCCATTCATCATAATTACCTGAGAATGAAGGCAAATTGATGTGTGGTAATTTCACTTCACATGTTGGTGTGGCTAGCTGAGCAGAAGATTCACTATCCCTTATTGATTGCATTCCTTTAGGCATAAATTGCTTTAGATCTTCCTTCATTCTAACTTTATATTCAAAATAAGCTTCTTCAAACTTGTCAAACATTTCATTTTTAAAATAAGGTAGTTTTGATTTCTCCTCTATTGTCACATGCGATATTATATCCGCATGCCGATCACAGAAAACTGCATGTAATTTCTCTAAATGTTCGAGTCTCGCCTCTATGTATGTTTGTGTAATTCTTTCTTTTGGTGACTTTTTATAATTTCGGAATGCCTTTTCTAAGTGTTCCAACTGATCTTCCTGTTTCAAATAATTCGACTGCATCTTCTTAAAATTTTATAAGATGTTTCTTGTCCAATATTGGAAAATTCAAATGTTAAATACTCGGTAAAATTTCTAAGTCCAAGAAAACGAGTAAATTTTCTAAGTCCAAGAATCACACGAAATTTTCTAAGTCCAAGATTACGAATAAATTTTCTAAGTCAAGGAATAACACTAAATTTTCTAAGTCCAAATCACGAGTAAATTTTCTAAGTCCAGGATCACTTGTAAATTTCACAAATGTTTATAAGTCTCGACTCACTCACGAATTTTATAAGTTACTTTTTTCTGTCTTCAAAACACTTATTATTTCACTGATTGTTCACTTTACTTACAGTTTTCTAAGTCCTTAAAACACTTCGGTCGAGGGTTTCGGCACCAGATGTCGCGAGCACTGCACTATGTTGATGGTTGTTCAATAAAAGACCGTACTGTCGAACCATTATATATTGAAATTTAAAAATATAATTACAATTTTGTACAACGTAACAGTTGTGTGTTGTAATTCTATGTGAGCGCCATCTAGTTGAATACACATATACTAACTGATTAAGTTAACTTATAACTGTTTTAAACAGCAATCGAATTAAATTATATACTAAAATTCTTCAAAAATGTGAAAAGTAATATAAATTGGACAGAAGGACGTTAGTTATTTTTACATCAAAAGAAAAACAGGCTACCTGATGTAAAATGTTACATACAAATGAGTGTAATACTAACAGTATTACATTACTATCGTGCTGCAAACCTTCAAGAAGAATATAAAAATAAATAAATATACTCTGTACTTCATATCTTTTGTATATGCGTTTCATTAGGGTATCAATAGAAAATGACTCTTATTATTATCGTTTAGGATATTTATGGTTACTATAGTGACAAATGGCAGATAGGGTATTGGCATAGTTCATAGAACCGTGCCATTTTATACTTACCAACATGTTAATATCGGTTTCAGGACAAGGAGCTGCCGCACACTCACATAGTGCCCCTCCAGTTCGCTCAGTACATACGGCACCAAAATAACACGACAACTCTAAACAAGAGGACACCGCACTCCCGCTTTCCGCTATAACAAAAACTTACAATGAATTTGTTGCAAACATAGATATAGTAGACGGTAGACGTCGCAAATCCTATAATCAAACTATGGTACCTAACGTAATAAAATGTTTTATATATGTTCATAGACAACTATGTATGTATATGTTGAATGAAGCAATTATCTATAAGTAGTCTTATCATAACTAACCAGTACACGAATGGGAGACGGGATAAGAAAAGGAAATAATAATATTCGGGTGGTACCAAAAAATATACCACCGAGATGATTTTTGGTACCAACCGAGAATAACCGGGATAAAATAACAGACCAGCTAAGATACCACACACCGGGATTAGTCGCCGATCTAAAACCATGACAATCGTGGACCAACTTTGCCCTATGGTCAAAACCCTACATATAAACCAACAATAAATGAGATAGTGATTTTTTTTTCGGCAGGACATACATACGTTGGCGGGCGGGAGACCATCGATAGATGTATTTTAATGTATTAATCATTTTAATTAATAGACTGATCATATTTTCCTTTCTTGGTGAATACATATAATTATTAGAATGATGACATAAAATTTGACAAGCTTCTTATTAAATTTTTAAACAAAACTTACTCTTATATTGATAATTTCTGATTTGTACTTTAAAACCAATTTATCAAATCCTTAAATAAATAAATACATTTTTTTTTAATTTACAAATATTTTTATTTAGTGAACGGTTTCCTAAATCCGAAAGGAAGATATTAAAAATATCTACCGGAATGAAAAGGGGTTCATAAAGGAAGTATTTTTCCTTGATGTGGGTCTAGTGAGGTGCCGCATCGTTGGATTCTTAAAACCGAGATTGAGGTAAATCTAAGCAATTTCCATAGGGTTGAAAAAATTAGTATGAAATCTAAATTGATGATTATCGCTTGTACTAAGTAATTATTTATTGTTTGAGACAATTATTAATTACATGTATAGAGTGGGTCGACGTAATTTCGAATAATCGCATTAAACTTTATTTAACACTTTCTTTTTTAGAGTGGTTTATGTATTTAGATAGAAAATTATCGTTCCTATGATTTTATTAATAGAATAATTATTTTAATAAAAATTAATGCACCTAGTAGAAACTGCTCCACCGAAAAATAATATCAAAAATATTGAAAATAGTTTCTGATAAACTTACGATCAGAGCATCCATTAGGTCCTAATCTACGTCGATGGTCTGCACAAACAGTACATTTTTGGCCCTGCACCCCCGCTCGACAAACACAACGTCCAGTCATTTGTTCACAATCTTCCCTCACTGAACCGAACGCTGAACATCCGCATGCTATAAAACCAAAATTTTTCTATACTTTTCCGTTTGTCATTACTTCTTATAATTCAATTATCGACATCTTCAGAAGTGTCATAAGACAAAATACATATCTTTCAAAAATCTGATATTGTAATTTTACTTAGTTTTCAACATTGTTTCGCTATCAATTCTTATATTATTTTATAAAAGGTTATTTTTTTCTTGTATTGATTTCAATTTTTTTGTCATCAATATTTAAAATGAATCTTCAGGATGGAAATAGGCTATATGCTATCTCATTCTAATGAGAAATGTAAATTCTACAAGAGCAAAGCTACGGACACAGATAGTTTCTATAATTTCGGATTAAGTCGCCCTAGACAGCTTGGAAAATTCAACCATACAGATATGAGCCTATTTCATTCCAGTTAATGATCGGTGAAAAATATAACGGTGTACAAAGTAACTTGAATGTGGTTTATTTAACACATGTGAAATACCTAACCCTTATACATAAACTACTTACGAATACATCCGGTATGCCCTGAGCCTATTCTCGGAAGTCCCCAATATCCAGGCTCGCATCGGTCGCATTTTAGGCCGCCCACGCCCGGCCGGCAAACACACTGACCGCCCTCGTCGCATCGATCCGAAACCGAACCAAGGCGGTTGCAACCGCAAGTCGAACTCGTTATCGGACAACCCTCCTCATTAGGTCCGGAAGCCGCAGTCACCCCATCCGCACAACACCCGTATGTATGTTCCGAGCACTGCATTAACCTCTTTTCCTCCATTTGTTTAGTGTCATCTATACATATCAGGTACCAGAAGTCAACAAAATATGAGATTTTCTAAGCTTACTTTAAAATTATTTTAACTTAACAAATGTTTCTCAAACGACGCAATTAAAACGCTGACCAAAATGTCCAACCCTTTCTATATGAGCCTGCATTTGTCCATTGCTGAATTTATGTTCAGTACCATTACATATGTAGAAGCCTGGTACTAATATCTCAGTAGATTTGAGGGAGTCTGCTCCCCGGAGGAGAGTAAGTTATGTAAGAGGACTGAGTAAGGTTATGCGCAGTGACAGGCGCGCTACCCGTGAGAAAGGGTTGGGGGCGTGGGCTCTTTACACTCACCCAGAAAGGAAGCCTGATTAAGACTGTTCGGTTCCCGGACAACTGGACGAATTTGGTTTCTCAGGCCTGGGTGGAGTGATTAAAGGGACACCCCGAGAATTTTTAGTCAGTAAAAGTCTGACACACCGAGGTCGCTGCTCTCACAGAAACCCTGATGGTCTTATGTAGGATTATCCTCCGGGTTACCAAAAAAGAAATGGTACTCATATTTGTCCTGATTTTTACTTATCTAGAAATATCCAATTGCCTTTCTCAAGTTTCTGGTCCATTTGGGTTCTGAGCGACTTACACTACAGTCACCGAGTCGTGTTTTCAACTCCAAAACTCGTCCCCAACGCTTGTCGACTTTGTAATAAACATACGAGTACACCCAACCCACATCAACTTTGCTTCAGCTAGCTCCGTATTATTCGTGTATTAACATAATCTATTTCGAGAAGTATATTTCGAAAATACTTGCACATGAGCCATTGTTATTTGTAGTTTCATGAAACAAAGGATTCGAGGCGGTAACAACTAGCGTGATTTGCTTCAGTTTTGCAATGGTACCTTGTACCGTTAGTATAGTCACTCTGACAAATCACTGACACAATTATTGTATTCTATCCATACACACGAAAGCCAAAATAGTACAATAAGCGGCTTGGTGATATATAAAAACATTTTTACTAAAATAACATGAAGCATATTTTGTGATTGAAATTGGAATAAAAAGTAATAGTTTTAGTAAAATTGAAACAAAATTCTCGCATTTATTACGAACTTAACAGCTTGAATAATTTTTAATTTATAAATGACAAACCCAGAGACATATTGTGTTTGACTTCATGAAGTTTTCATTTCAACTTAGATAGAATTAAACTCTTTGTTTTTATAAAAAAAAAACATATAGATATCTGTTAAAAATCATTGTGGACCATAGATGGGCAAAATGTAATCAGATTAACTATAAACAATTTCGATTAATTTTTGTAATACATATATTGTGTAATTGTAATCGTTAATCTGATTACATTTTACCCATGTATGTTGTGTCCAAATGTATGTGTCTTATGAAATTTAGATAGTACTTACTTTTAGGACAACACCTTGCTGCGGTCAATGTTATATGACAATAACTGGCGGCAGGGCAATCTTGACGATGTGGTCCGTTGCCGCAGTCGATTTCAAGACCAGTTGTTGAATCAACCATTGCTTTGTTGTTACCGCAAGGCCTCACTTCCATACCTGCGGTTAGCGACACTTCATTCGGAGACCGAACAATGGAGACAAAACTATTATTCAGAAACTAATACGCATCATAGAACAAGAACACAGCAATTGTTAGTAAAGCGGTTAGACACACCTTTGCAAAGATCCAGTGGTCGTAATCTCAATTCTAACTGCTTCTGACAACCCTCTTTACGCATAGCGCACAAACTCGGATACAGTCTAAAGTCAGAGGCACAGACTGGAAAATATTCCTCGTCATGGGGACATTCGAAGAGGCAAGAGCAGCGGGGATACCCATCTGCTCCGATCTCGCAGCTCGCTCCGAAGTCGCAACGGATGTCACGGCAGGCCGTAGGGTTTGCAGTACCATCTTGCTCTGCTTCTCCCGAGGAATCCGTTGACCCTTCCTCCGGTTCGGTCGTGGTCATCGCGGTCGTAGCTACCCATACCCAAATATTTGCGTGTTAGTCGAGCGTTAAAGCGGAAAGTTAGTTAATTGATCGAGAACGGATCGCTTTATTGGAATTACTGCAAACAACTGAGCCGATGGCGGTCGTATGGTAAATATTTACACTGAATCTACTTCTATGGTTTAGTCAATTTAGTAAAAATAGATAGGATTTTTGATGATAATAAAAGTAATAATTATATTGTTAAAAAATATGTGATACGTACTCATAGCAATAGGTGGTACAACGGCCAGTCGATCTTTGCAGTCTCCATAAAATATGACATGTAAAGAAGCGGGATGGTGAATGTTGCAAGCCGCTTTCTGCAGCTCACACTCGTTAGGGTAGGTCTGCATTGTACTCGCGCAAACTGGTTCACGAGCAGCACCGGTACAGTCAGTGGGACAAATGCATTCCCCAGCAGAGCAACGCCCTCCAAACGAACATTGCACACCCTCGCATAATGCTGTCAAAAACTTTAAATCAATACCTCTTACTTCATTATAAAATAAAATCGAAGTAAAATTAACTTTACGAAATCCATTATAAATTTAAAAGCTAGTTTACTAAACTCGCACCTACAATAACAGTGATAACAAGTTAAATTTTCGTCAAAATATTGATGCATAAAGCTAATAGGTTATCTGGTTTTTAACTCCAGAAAGCTTAGATCTTTTAGCGACCCTAGTATCAACATTTCTGTATACAACTGCGTCGTTAGGAGCGGTTTGGAATATGGGACCCCGATTATGTTATCCAATCCAATAGAAAAAGCGTGTAAAAAAGCGATTTGTTTATCAATTGTCTTATGTCAGTTTAGCTAGATCAGCAATAAATGTAAATCATCAACATCGTATGAGTTCAGACTACTATACATTAAAATATTTTTATAAAAGATAAGGCGAAAAGTTGCTGATATTGTCTGTTTATATAAATTGATACATGATCTGATTGATTGCCTTGCATTATTGAGAAAGCGAACTTTTCAGTCCCTCGTCAAGCTAGATTCTCTAATATTAATCAATTTTCTATTCAATTCTATAAAACAATTGTTGGTAAATAATTCCGTTTTTGTAGAATATTTTCTAATTATAATACAATAGTATTTGAAAAACTTTTGACATTTTTCAGTCTTCCTTACCCTCAGCCATACATATAATTTTACAGTGCACAGAAATGTAACCTGCATTTCCCTTTTTTTACGTCTTTTACTTTTTTGCTATATACGAGTATTTAATGTATTTGTGTCCCAGTGTTATTCGTTTTGCTTGCAGCCTTCACTATTTAAGGACACACTCTTTATATTATATATTAAGTTTTATAAAAGTTTTGATGCTCGATTTTTGACACAAATATATATATATATATATATATTTAAGAAATTAAGCTCAACGCGATTATTGTATTTTATTCATTTATATATGAGAATTTTACTTCAACAACTTTGGGAAGGTTAAACGAGTCTGAAAGCACCCAGCCGAAATTTACCGCGGAATGAATGGGTGAACAGATAATGTCATTACATTGGACAATCGCGAGGTTCCCATCTAACTTTCTCATTCTAACGTTAAACAAAATTCATTCCTCCCGCTCGTGTCGTGAAACAAGGGTAGACTCGCGCAAATTTAATAACGATTGTTTACCACTTCCCGCAAAATTCTGTGAAAACACTTAATTGAACAAGAATATGAAAGATATTGAATAATGAAAAGTAAAGATAAATATTTAGTTTTTTTTTTTAATATATTTACATATGTTATCGAGTTACTTTAAGGGTAATTATTTTAATTAATACATCGTGACCATCCATGTGGGCTATACAAGTACGGGACTCGACAAGGATAGTACATTGTAATATTAGAGTAGACTACTGGATTTTGATTTTCTATTTATTGAATCTGAAGTCCTGCAGTAAGAAAACCATTCGCCAATTTATAGTAAAACCATATACCTAGTGTATTTATAAATCTAGGAAATTGGAGATAAATAACAATCTATTTATTTATACAATAAATATTTTAAATAGGTTTGTAGAACATTGTTTTTTTTTCTGTCTTCATTCATTTGACAATATAATTCTTTTGTCTATATTTAAGTACATATATGTAATTACGACTAAATGAAGAAATTATAATATTATATAACAAGCAAAAACATATTAAGGATCGCAACTAAATATATTTATTTTAATAGTACCTATAAAGCTTCGTTAGCACATAAATCTAGTAAGATTAATTATTTCGTTAGTAAGGGATTACAGAGATTATTAACTTGGTCCTATGAATAACGTAGTTAGCTTTAATATTAACTTCATATATTATATTTACTTTGAGAATTTTCATATTTCACGCAAAGAGATCGATCACAGTTATGTGTTATATTTTTAGGGAAATATTTTGTATAATATATATTTTATTATAAATTATAAATAAATAATGGAATACTAATACCGTTGAATCGAACCGTTTCTCAGAATATCTAAATAGATTTTTTTTTTATAAATAGTTAGAAAGACGTATAAAACTGACCTTAGGTGGAACGTACTTAATTAAGGCAAATCATTTTAAATCGATTTTTATATAGTATTTTCATCTATTAAATATCATTCATGTAACTTGTAGTTTTTATACAATTAGATTTAAGTGCTGAAATCGGGTATACTAACCTTTTAGATGGTACTTTTTATTGTAAATTAATCTATTCCCAGTACTCGTGTGTCTTACTGTTCTTTCTTTATTAAAATACACATTTCAACATTTAAATAAATAAAAAATAACAAAATATACTACAAGATAAATAACGTGATATCGTAATAAGGTAAGCGCTTTAAAAAACTTGAGCAAGCAGTCTAACTTTCACTATACTTTCGTTTAACAAGATGAAACTTACTTTAAAGTAAGTGAACCACAAAATACGGGAAGTATCTATCTAAAGCTGTTGGAGTTACTTAACTCAAATTCTAACAGGACATAAAACACCTTAAGCGATTAACTTCAAAGTAACAGTAGGATGCACAGCACAAAGGAGATTTACTTAATCTGACTTTGTTTCGAGTGGATGCTATGGAGATCTTTAATCCGCTATCGACCTCAAATCCCTCAGAACGGTATCTAAATGTACTAGATCGGTACCAAAGGATTACATTGCCAAAGTATAGACCAAGCTTTGTTTAATAATTTAGTACAAATTGACTTCATTATACAACAATTTGAACATGAGGACACGAATGAAATTAATACTTTGTGAATTCTAAATTTGATAATAGAAACATACTTTGAAGACAGATTAGTTCAGCATCAATTTAGGCATTAGATATTAGCTTTCACAATATCATAGCCTTATATTATCATTTAGGCGCAACTTGTGGGCGTCTATACAAGACCAAAATACTCACAGAGAATGTTTGAAATATAAATTATAAAAATGTAGGAAGAAAATAGTTTTTATAAGAATTAAATTATAGCCTAATAAAGGCTTAATAAAAAAGCTCTTAAGTGTCATATTCCCAGTGCATTCATGTACGTAAATATTCTTACAACGCACACACAATACTGATGATTTCATTGTAAGAACTTTCTCTATTTATTTGCTTACTAGCTGATCCGGCAAACGTTTTTTTGCTATATAAGGTTTTGTAATATCTTCTAAGATGTTCATTGAAATTAAGTGATGTCAAAGACAATTTTGTTCACAATTAAATACTCTTAATCAACAACACATTTATTTGGATAAAGATTAATATTATTACGTTGATACAACTCTTAACAAATAATGCATTAATTTCGACCAAATTTGTTTACCATAAAAACGGTTCTAGTGACTTAATCTTAAAAGATAGACATATACTGTCACAGACATTTTTTTAGATCATTTCAAGAGGAATAATTCTTTTTTACATATATTTTTGGTATCTTGAACCGTTTTTGCAGCGCACGCAATGGAAGCCCTCAAGGATGAATAATTTTGTCCGTTTTTTTCACATTTTCCATTATTTCTTCGCTCCTAATAATTGCAACGTGATGTTATATAGCCTAAAGCCTTCCTCGATAAATGGTCTATTCAACTCAAAAAGAATTTTTCAATTCAAACCAGTAGTTCCTGAGATTAGCGCGTTCAAACAAACAAACAAACATACTCTTCAGCTTTATAATATTAGTATAGATTTATTTATCAGGCCAGCAGTTGAAACAACTGATAAGTTCCTATTTACTCGTGATTACCACATTTAGCTTCCAAATAAGTATCAAAACATGCCATTATGAAGTATAATAGTATTATTGTGTATAATCTTATGAGTTTTTATTAGCTGGGAATTTAGTTTAACAAGAAATGCTATGGAGGTTGGTTTATTTAAAAGTATAAATATTAAAGCATGATTTATTAATTTTTACAATGACTCCCACGTCAAGAACTGTGGACTTGTTTTACCGTGATAATTAATAAACAACTGTAAAAATTACGAAGACACAACACAACAAGATAATTTTTATTAAAATAATAGTAAAACCTATAGTTATTAATATATAATATATTCTTGTTTTAATTATTATTATTTCACATTATTTATTTTAATATTCTTCGGAATATTTAAGAAAGACGGTAAGTTAATGTGAGTTAAAATGAAGGTAACAAGGATGCGAGCCGCAGGCAATGTATTCCCGCGTGCCGCTCAAGAATGCAGAGGCAAAAGAGGGGTGGCTCTTTATACCACCCCTCCTTTAGCGAGTAGAGGCCTAACTGAGGCCGCACGCCTAGCCGGGTATCCAGGATGACGCCCTAGTTCTACTCTTGAACTCAGTAGGTAGAAGGTGGAACACCCCGGGGATTTAGTCGGTGCAAGGCCGACACACTGGGGGGCAGCCCTTACCCTCCACTAAGATCCGCAGGGATTTCCCCCGGGTTACCAAAAAAGGTAAAGTAAAGGTGGAAATTTTTAAATTGTGTATTATAATATACTAGCTGTCCCGGCAGACCTTGTTCTGCCCTATTTCTCTAAAACAAAGTCACATTGTTTTTTTTAATGTTAATAGCTTCCCCGTCGGCTGTTTTTTCAAAATTGTTTGAAGCAACCTGGCCTTAATGTTATATGTATATAAATTGACAAATATTGACATTAATATTTATATGTCACTCAATAATTGTTTTGCCTTCCCGGAACCCGTCCACTAACATTTAAACTTTATGCTGTGGTATTAAAGTTCAAAATGACTTATAACGAATTTTTTGTATGAGAATACAGAAAAGTGGTGTTTTTAGACTTTTTCAGACAATTTTTTTAATTTTTCTCTCCGTAATAACCTTCCCCAGACTTCATCAAACACAACAAAAAAGAAATCAGCCAAATCGGTTCAGCCGTTCTCGAGTTTCGCGCTTATCAAGACATTTTGCGATTCATTTTTATATATAAGAAGATATATATATTTAAAGATTGTACACTCTAAAGATACATTCATGAAAAAGGTTACTTCTTTCTAACGCGCGACCAGAGGTGGGGAATGTTAATTACGGCTGACTATTGATTAAGCGTGTATGCTTATTAAAAAAAAGTTCATCAGCCTACTTGACTCGTCGCTGCGGCATATAATTCTTTTCATAGTGCTCCAATTAAAGCGATAGTCGCGGAAAATTACAGCGAGTCAGAAATACAATGCGATGAGTTATTAGGTTGTCGCAGTAGCTGCAAATGTCAACAGCAGGCAAATGATTCTAACCTTTTGATGAGTCATCCGTTAATATAATTAATTGTTTATGTTAGGATCTATTTAATTTATACATGGTCATAATGAAGTTTAAATAATTATTAATCAAATAACCCTTTTTTATTAATTTCAAATAGATCCCGTTTTGTGATCCGTAAAATCAAAGTAGACGATATAACGCAGTCATAAATAATGTCATGACATACATACATACATAGAGTCCTTAATTACCGCAACAAATATGCTTTGTGTGTGAGCCTTTTATTCGAGAAATTTCATGTCATAAAGCTTTTAGTACATAATGGCGTAATATCCTGCGTAGGATCGAGTTGCTACCAAAATGATTCGGTATTATATCAGCTTATAAAGTGGAAGTTTTGAATGTACCCTTCTATTCAAAATGTTTTTAAAGGTTACCTAAGTATTTCAAATATTACGGTTATATCATTGCATCAGACAGGACTGCATAGCATCACCGCGAAAATATTTCAACAAATGTGGACTGTTATCGAGCTAAACTCCATATTTTTTTATATTTAGTTTTTCTTGGTTGTTCTTGAGAATATAAAATTCGATTTAAGTATATGTAAATTTAATTTTTTTTAATCTGATGTGTAATATTATATCTGTAATATTTGACTATATCCACTTTTTGTAAATAATATACAGTATAAGAAATAATAATAAAAAATATTAAATATATGTTCTTCATTAAGAATAATTAAATAAAAATAATAAGAAGAAGTAATAATATTAAACCAATCTATTCAGTCAAAAGGTAAATATGTTTTAAAAAAAAAAATATGTTGTATTAAAATTATAAAAGTAAAAATAAATTTACCCACAAAAATACCTAGTTTGTTACATAAAGTGCTACTTTATGCTATGCTAATCATGCAAACCGTTTTACATTAACATATTTAGTAAGAGTACATAAGTACTGGTATCAATATACGCGCGGAATATACGTAAAGGTGACACAGAATTCAATAAATTTAAGACCGGGGCTCAAGAAGGGTCAAATTGGTGTAATGGAAAGGCTTTATGCGAACAATGCTAACCCTAAGAATGTTTAGATGCCACAAATTCACTCAGTGTGGGCCAAGAGACGTGTAACCCTTGATTTACCTACTCAATATTCTATAAATCCGTCTTCTACATTTATAAGCATAGCATAACGAAATAAGATGGAAGATCTACATTATACGTAACGACAAAAAGTGTATTCGTTATTTCTAGTGGATTAAACACAATTTTACAAGTACTTTCTTAAGGCAAGTCATTTCTTGATGTTTTCTACGGGCCGACTCATGGTTGTTTTGATGATCCTGTGCAAAATTTCTATCCAAGTTATGAAAAAAAGCAATTCCTTGTTCTTTGTGGTTCCCAGGAAATTTTAGTTTGTAGCGTGCACTCTACCGGCCTACTCCCGCGGACACCGTAATGGCTAGACGGATCGCTTGCGCATCGGCGGCGGTGGACGGTAGGAGGGAGATTGTGTGACGTTTTGTGTGACGGATACGTGATCGACCGCTCTTTGTGATATATAGTTCTCTGATTGTTGATTATTTTTTTGTAGTTTTGTTTATTTATTTTACGTTAAAGTGCAATAAATGGACTTAGTGATGGATTTATGGTGTTTTACTGCCTGTGAACATTATAAGTTTAAATATTATATAACTTATTATAAATAATAGCTTTAACTAATATTATTTAAATTTGTATTCAATTACCAAAATGTAGCTTTTTAAGACTGTATAATTTCTAGAACAATCAAGCAAACGTTATGGAGCGCAAACATAAAATAACAATTGTCTGAATTAATTTTCACCGAATTTGACACTTTAAGAGGCTTTGAATAATTATTCAGCGTCGACTTGAATACAGTGTACTCAGATAATTAACATGACTTACCGCAGTCTCCTTTATAGGCGAGCCGCAAATCACTTTGTTTTCGACACGCCATCGAGTCCAGTTCACATTGCGAGGGATACGTTTGACCATCAGTCCCACACACGACATCCGATTCCTGTACCGAATATTGACAGATTCAATACCAAATATTTGATGGAACGTGCTCCTTGTTTAATAATAAAGATGTTATTGCCGTGGAAATTACCACGAAACCTTTCTCAATAACTAAAGCTGAGTTCGTACTTACAAAAAGTAATTACACTTCATCAAAAATACATTGAAAGCTAATGTTACTCTCGAATCAAACTTTTCAGTTATATTTTAAATATTAAGCAGGTATTAACAAGATTATTCTTATAAAAGTTATAAAGTTAACGAAATAGGTTATTACGAAAGTTTAATATTCTCCTTCAAATTATAATTTTTATACCAGCAAAATTATTAAAGTACACAGTACAAAATAAAAAGTTTAGCTGTAAGGAAAAACACTAAGAACTGTAACGAAAGATTATAATCAGAATTTTCGATAGATGGGCAATATGAAATATCACAATGTCAGTATCATATGACAATTAATTTAATTATAAAATAATGATAATATGTAATCACGCTATATCGCTTACGGAGTGAGCAGAGATACATTAGTGGCTGTATCCACTTTGCGCTTATATGCTATTCCCAACGTGACTAGTGGAGGAGCTGTTCACCGTTCTCAGCACTTACACTTGACATTTATCTTTTAGATGCAATGTTTCCTCACTATATTTTCTTTCACCGGTGAGTATGAGGTGCGTAAATCCGTACGTAATCTGGATAAGTCAAGACGTACGTGCCGGGATTCGAACCTACGACCATTCGCGTTATCGCGCATGGAAACCGGTCTCTATCCACAAGGCCACCACAACCACAGTTAATTAAATTATATACATATGCATTATAGAATATTATTGTTTCACTAATAAACCACAATTTTAAGAGACTTTAGATGTGATGAAGTGATTTCAAATTGCAACAAACCTGAGTTGCGGTACAGTTATGTTTACAGTGACAAACTGGTCGACCAGTGGCCTCATCTAAGACGCAATCACCGCCGCCCTGACATATCACATCCGCACAAGATTCTGTGTACAAATACTATCGATTAATTTATGATTACATGAATGTATAATTTATATAATTATAATCGCGTCTATGTAACGCCCTGATTCATTAAATCCAAGTCATTCCTAAAATGTAACGAACACAAATTTAACATGACATTAAATCAGAGAAATCAAATATTGAATTTACTTTTAATGCGTCGATACGACTCGTAGGTACAGTTAATCGTTAATTTTAACAGTTGATGACTTCTTCAGATTTTCTTCAATATTCCAAGGCGTTACTTATTATAGTTTTCAATAAAAGTATTTTACGATATCATGTTGCTTTGCAAAAAGACTTTGGTAGCCTGGATTATAATAAAACATGTTTACCAAACATACACTTAAATTATAATTAAAATATAATTTTATTTGTTATCATAATACAAAGATAGTGTATCATGTAAATATACACTTTTTATAAGGCTTTACAGAGAAAGTATCTTTGGCATTTGAAAAATATTAAATTCCTTATATAATAAAACTTATTACAGATTTAAGCGTTTTCTACCGTTTGTATCACGGCGAGTGTTCTGGAAAGTTATTTAACCTTGTTCCACCCTCTCCGTTTAATAGAACCAGGCGCGCGAGTTTACGGAGTCACAGCTTAACGGTAACTCACATCTCGCCTAGGACTGAGAAGTTCTCTAACCCTTACTTTAACCATGTCGTTGGGCTGTGGAGTGGTCATCCAGTGAGCGTGTTCCCACAGTCCTATGATATGAGGTCATTTAAGCATAGTGTGAAGAGATATTTGTGCAGGCCGGTATGATCGCTGCGACTACCAGTGGGTTGTTTACTGTTGATAGTCGTCTTTGTTTTTTGACTGAAATAGTTTTACCATTAGGCTTGGTGAAATCACTGCGCCGAATCAGGATAAAAAAAACACTTCTTTGTTTCTTATTATAACAATATGCATTTAAGAATTAACACTACTATTACAAAGTTATGGAGTTTTACGATTTCAATTACATTTTAAAATTAAACAAAATGATCGTAATAACATTAATAGCTTCATTGACAACGAAATTTCGTTTTAATTTCTAACAAGTAATTAAACGCTTCGGCTAGATGATTGATTAATAGTAATTTGTTTGCAAGTGGCTCTTTGTAATTTATTGCTAAGTGGTAAGCTGAAACCCTTTTGAAAGAAATTTCATTAGATTTTGGTTTAGAGTCATGGATATTTCGATTGAATATTGAGTCAATAATTGTTTATAATCTCTTGATTCAAGTGGGTCAACAAAATCTCTTGACTTTGTTGACCCACTTAAATCTTCACTGAATTTATTTTGTTTTTTAATTAATTATTTCCATTTAAATCCGAAGCGAACAATAGTAAGAAGTGCATATTTTATTATAAAGCTTCAAATATTAGCGAATAACCGACAAAAATAAATAAAACATAGTAACAGATATCAAAAGAAAGCTTATTATTGTAAATCAAAATGGCAACAAACTGTCACCTCATGTAATGAGAAATGATTACTGTTGCATATAACAGAATTCACAACCAGTAGTCATAGGTATCAAAACCTTTATAACATTATCGTTACAATCATATTTTAGCAACTCTTTTCCGTAACATAACCTACATGAAGCTTGTTTCATTGTCGCTTTAACGATTTTATTTAAGACAGAAAATATAAATCAATCGTTGTCACTTTTACGCCTCGTCTGACTGATGTCAAGTTGAGTGGACGATAACTAGAAACATTATCATTTTTAAAGGTGCTAGGTAGTACGCAACAGAAATTGTGCTGTAGTGCTGTTCATCTTGAAGAAAAGAAAAAGGATTATACTCCCATAAATAGGCGAATCCCTATACGGGACTGGTCTAGCTGTGTCTTTATCCAGTTCGGGCATTGATACTCTACCACCGCAATAAAATAAATACAAAAACAATTACAGTAACACTACAAATTAAAGCAATTAAACGATTTTAACAATAATACATTACACTAAGTGCACATATTGAGTTTTCAGTTTATTTATTTCTAACAACAACCTCTGATATCTGATATACTCACGACACGTTCCGTTATAGAGTACTCGCAGTTCCCCCTCCTTGAGGCTCTCTTGGCAAGCATGCATACGCATTTTGCACTCGCTCCCGTACGTGTTGTGATCGGAAGCGCAGACAGGCGCCAGGACAGCATCGCACACTGGGCAAGCGCATTGCGCCGCGCCATTGCGTGCGATACAGGCTCCACCCCAAGGGCAAACGGCACGTGCACAGGGATTTTCCACTCCTAGGTACATTTGTTATTTTTAATAGTTATTGGTAGTGATGCCACGAATAGTGAATTGGCCGAAACCGAATATTCGGCAACGCTATCGGCCGAAGCGCCGAATATTCGGCCGCCGAATATTCCTGGAAGTAGCGTGTTTAGTAATAATAATAATCTTTATTTCAACACAAAACTTATGCATATACACGGGGTGATAAGTCTCACCAATTAAGTAAATCTTGTCTCTGGTGAGACTCGCACTTCCGTTCGGGTTATTCAAGGGTGTTTTGTGTTTTTATATGGATATTCACGGTATAAGTTTATTTGTGTGTATGAGCGAGAGAGAGAGAGTGTGTGTGTGAGAGGTTATTTTCTGAGGCTGGTAACATTTACTATGAAAAGCGTAATCATTTGTTACCAAAAAATGCTGAAAAGCTTGTTTTTATCCATCACAACTTACCACTGATCAATTTTAATTACTAAAGTGTTGTAATTTGGAAATAAATACATAACTTTGAGTAATATAACGTGTCTTTTTACATGATTTGGTATTCGGTATTCGGCCGAATAGTACGTATTATTCGGCCGAATACCGAATAGCAAAAAAAGTAGCCGAATAGGCCGAATACCGAATAGTTCCCGAATATTCGTGGCATCTCTAGTTATTGGTCATCGTTGCTTCACATGAGGAATAGATATTACTTTGTAAATTATAATATTAATAAAGAATTTACGATACAAAATACCTACAAGGTAACTCGTAAGTTAAGGTCAAAAGCCACGGGTAGATGAACAGAGAATCACTTACTACGATTCTTTTTTTTTTTTGTTAACCCGGTGAAAATCCCTTCGGACCGTCAGGGGAGTGGTGAGGGCCACGCCCCCGGTGTGTCGGACTTGCACCGACTGAAACCACCAGGGTGCCAAACTATGTCCTATCTTCGCCTTCGCCGGGCCTGGGTATCCGTATACTTCCTACGGACCCGGCGAGCGACTGCCCTTGCCAGCCCTCCTCTCTGGGAGGGGGTCAATTGTCACCCCCTCACTACCTCTCAATGAGGCGCCATGTGGGATGCTCCGAACGTCCACCGTCCAGCCTGTGTCAGGAGGGGAGCGCGCCCAAACGAGTACGATTCTCAAATTGCAGCTTGCTTAAGATATTGGCAATATATTTCAAAATTGTATATGAGCTAATTAAAATTATTAATAAATAATTTTTATAAGATATTTACCTTCCCAACTTTTATGATAATATTATGTATGAACAGTAATGAATTATATTTTTTTATATCGAGGAAAACACCATTGAAGTTAAAATCCCAGTTTTTCTTCATTTCGGATTCCACACCCCTCACTGATGTAACCTACCAAATTATAAACACCACAACGCAAAATTCTTATACCACAACTCACCACAAGGACCGATATAGGCGACCCGTATGTCCCTGTTTTCAAGGCACGCGGCGCGATCCAAGAAACATGGACTTTCATGAGTTCGGCCGTCAGATCCACATACTGGCCTAAGAATAGCTTCGCACTCTGGACCACATCCGCAAACTGCCACTCCACGAGCATCCAACGTACAGTGTTCCCGGAGACCGCACTTCACTGATTCGCAAGGGTGTTGAGCTGTTAATGTAAAGTTTTTATTATAAATAACAGTTTTGTAAAGTATATAGCTAGTTATGGTAATTACTTTAAGGAGCGGATGGTTACCAGTCAATCGGTACGCATGCGTCGGCAGTCGTGAGGATGGAGGTCTCAGTGAACCAGGCTCTTAGGCGGAGATTTATAGATCTTACTTTGACTTTGCTCAGATTTTATTCAAACATTACAAATTATATTATTTAATTAATATTAAAGCTCAACATGGACTTGGCTCTGTGAATACTTAGGCTTAACGTAAATTCCTATTATATATTCAGTTTTTCGTCAAAGCTTCATTACTCAAACGTCAAACGTTTATTACCTGAGCAAAATCTAAACAAACTCAAAGTAACAAAAGTCTTAAAAAAGTCAAAGTAGCGTCTACAAATCTCACTTCTCACTTTACTGTCTAAAAATACACGGGTTGTCCCTTAACTCACTGCCAGCCTGACCTGGGGATTGATATTCTTCTAAACGACCTTTCTAAGGCTCCATATCTAGGCAGGCTGGTTATAGAAAGCCCAAACTTAAGAATTCCTCTATCGGCTGGCACTCAGGACACATAAGCACTGCCTTCACTTCAGATGGATAGAAGACTCATGTGTATTTTCAAGAACTAGTAAAGAGTAGCTTCAATTTAAGCTAAAAGAAAGTGTCCAAGAGGCTGAAGTTCACCCAGATGGACAAATCAAACCCACAAGTCTCTGGATCGAAACTTACACGATGTACGATTTATGACTCTAATGACACCAGCGCAACATTATGTAAAGGAAGACATTATAGGGGATACATGACGCGTGGCAGAGGCCATGATATCTTTATGTAAAGAAATATATCAGTAATATTTAAAAGACTTGTTTCTATTGACAAATGTAAAAATACACTGTAATTTATTATATTTCCATCCATATTTTTCCTATAAAGATCATTCTAATGGAGGTTAATATTAAAAGTATGCGCAATCTACAAGAGTGCATGAAGGAATTAACGAATGTTAAGAAAGCAAAGTTTGTTTCCAAAATTAAGAAAAGTGGTGCTCAATATATATCCATCCCAATAGAAAATCGACGAGATAATAGAGATAGATACTGGGTTGGCCTTATAACAACAATTCGTGTTTAACGATAAACTTATTATTATTATTCGAGTAAAGTCAACATTTATTCAAGTAACTGCCAGAAAGTCACAGCAAACAATTCGACTGGTATTCGTTAGCTGACGGAAAAAATTTAACAGAGTTTAACCCGCAAATTAAAGAGCAAAGTAATAAAATTATTTTGTTCCTGTCAGAATTTCTCTGGGTCGACGTGACGCTTCGATGCTCATATCCAATTACTTTCTTCAGAACAAAATGCCTTTTCAAAAGATTACAATGAGACTGACACTTTGCATCTTCAAATAAAGATTTAATTTTAGATTAGAACAGAAGCTTTTGGGGTGAAAGACTCATTTTAACATTGTATTTTTTATGAGTGTTCAACTTGTTTTTTCACTTAAGTAATAGTGCTTAAGATTATTAAAAAAAATGATCGAAAGTCTGTAAATTAATGATATTTATTTACAGAATGAAAACCTGATTAAAGCTGCAAATTTATTGTTCTTTCCTATATTGCCTTCAAGTATATAAATATATATTTTATTGAGATCCGGTAAAACTACCCGTGCAGTTTGGGAAAAAATATTGAAACTAAACTTGTTAACTCCTTATATTTTAAAATACTTTCATTTTAAAGAGTATTAAATAATTCAATTGATCATTTATTTATCATTTAGAGATGATTATAGTCTTTCAAAGTATATATTAGTTATTTCGGAGCTATAATTATTTTTCCATATGAATGCCGTATCAGTATTATCACTTTTTTTTTACTAAATTGTACTTGAATTTCTAATTTAACAGTTATAACCTGAAGCACATTCTCCACGGTAGGCTATCGTAACTTGCTGTCGATTCCGACAGGATTCTCGGCGCAGTGCACACTCGCTGGGATAATCTCTGTAATCGGAGCCGCATACCGCTGAGCCAGGTCGAGCGATCAAATCACATGACGGGCCACACCTACAGACAGGCGCTCGCACTTCGTTCAGTTGACAAACCCCGCCGTCTGCGCACTCATGCTCTGAACAAGGATCTGAGAACAAAATCAAACTATATTTATAAACAGATTTGTACTGACTGACATGTCATCGTAGAGGCTGAACTACTGAAGCTAGGCATGAAATTTCTACGTTGAAATATTTTTATTACGTAGGCCCTTATTAAAACGTATTTTTGAGATTCCATATATATAGGTGAAATAAGAGTTTGAAGTTCATTTAAAAATACCTCTGTTTAAGTGTAAAATACACCTGTGCAAAACGGACCGGGTCTGATAGTAAAATAATTAAAATAATTTACATATTTTCATAGTAAAAATATGAATATTTTCGGCAAAATAAAACCTTTATAAGAATAAGACAAATAAATCAATAGCAGCTGTTACATACGTATCATTTATTTAATCGTTCATAGCAAACACGACAAAGAAACGCAAATTAGATATTGCCACACTCTGTTCACCCCGAAAGGGATATAGCGTGGCGGTATATTATTTGTTATTATTATTAGTTCATGATGAATCTATTATACAAAATTTTAGATTAAAATATATTGATATAGATGTAGATGTAGGTCATTCAAATTTAATTATATTTTATTATCATTGTAACTAACACAAGTATAATGAGCTGTTTTTGTAAAACATATATTCGGTATAATTATATTTATTTTGTATGTTAAATGCAAATGCTTGTGGAATTCATGCATGTATAATATTCAGCCACGGAGACAATACAACTGTTTATAAGAGTGCCTGCTTAAAAGTGTAATAGCTCGGATGCTCTCCAGTATACTGCTAATGCCAAAATAACACGGCTTTGTGTGTCCTACTTCAAAACTACACAATGGTTATAATGGAAGACAAACAGGACCGGCCTCAGTACAAATTAAACTTTTTCTTTATTTACGTTTTAAGTTAAGGATACTATGACTAATATTATGACAGGGAAAATAACATACAAGTATACAACGTTCAAAATGAAAACATTGTACTATTCTATTATCGAATTTAGAAACCATACATTAAGCTACACAGACGTATAGAGACGGAGAAAAGATGAAACAATTTAATAAAAGTACAAAGCGAACAAGTAATGTAAATAGAGAATCTGACAAAGGATGCCGGAATGTGCGGGCATTTGGTCTTGTACAAATTTAGTTCAGATCGAATGCTCTCAGACAAGTTTTGTGAAAAGGGTTAGCAAATGTGAGTACATAAAGTAGATGAGATTAAATTACTTTTATGAAAAAGAAAGTAGGCGACCCAATTTCACTTTTTGTATAGGTTGGGAAAATAATTCACCCTGTAAGAGTGCGCCCAACTTTCAAGTGTTCCTGTACTTTATTGCCTACATTATTATATTATTAGGGTTATCGAAAAATAAGGTAATATAAAAAAATGTTGAAAGAATGATTTGTGTGACGTAAAATATGAAATTGAGACTATACGTAACGAGGAATACGGTATAAAAGATAATAAAAAATGAAAAATGCAAAATTTATAGAAATAAAAAAGAATAAGTTTTTACGTTCTATTATTAATGTGAAAAATAAAATATAAGTACGTGTATTTTCGGAACTATACATGTCTGTAACACATTCTCTTTGTACATAAGGGAAAGCACCAACACAAAGTGAATGTAATAGGAAAGTCATCTCCGAGCCGTGTTTACGAGACCAACTTCAGCCGACTATATACAACATTGCAACATTGAAGCGGACATGGATGCAGATATTAGAAATGTACACATATAAAATTATTTTAAAATATTCTAATATATTTTCAATTCACTTAAATTATATCATTGACCTGGACGAATTACATCCTATGGATTAGAAGCCTAAAAAAATAGCATTTATAGCATGTAGACGTAACCCGATACGCAGTTGTCGCCCTAAGGGTCGTTAGGGTGTTACGAGACGTGCGGGGTAAGAGAATGCGCGCGCGCACGGAACGCTTGGGAGTCAGTCGACTACCGAGACCCAAGGCGGGAGTACGTGCGTGTACGTCGCAGTTCGGTGTGCCTTAAAGTGCAAATAAACTGTAAAACGCCAAATTCGTGTCTTCCTAAAACCACGACCACCGGTCATACATTGAATTTTTTAATATAAGGATTATAGATATTCAATTTTATTAAAAATAATGTACTATAATGAATGTTAAGAAAATCTAATCTCAAGAAGAAAATAGGGACAAAGTAGAGAGCAAACCCTTCCGTTCCCACTTATTTTAAAAAGGCCCAAAGTTATTGTAATATTATAACACAACAATATTGTAATATCACGGATACATATATACATGTTACCAACGGATATTACTTCCTATTTCTAAGAAAGTAAAGTATGAGTCTGGTTTCATCCGTCAAATTATCTTACCCAAGCAAAATGAAACTCTGGCCCTTTTTGTGTACTCTGCGTCTATTATCACGAAGGATGCTTTCCTAACGAGTTCCTTTTAAGCTTCAAAGGGTCCGCACTAACAATACGCGGCCACTTGTAATTAATAATCCCTCATTAAAAATATGAAAGGTCGCGATGTAGCAAGAATTAAAAGACCGAATTAATTTTATCTTTCTTTATGAATTTTCAGTAAAAATAGAGTTGGTTTCCACAATTAATGGAACTATTAATTTAAGTTATTCGTTGTTTTAATAAATGACGTAGATTTTGTTTAACTACGTATTTTAAGGTCAATGATTATAAATTCTCTTAAATTAATAAAGTTCTCTGATGTAAAAATATTTATTCAATAACTGGAACTGAAAATATACATGTATTACAATAACTGATATAAAGTATGCAAAGACGCAATTAGATCATTTAGATGATGAGAAATTTTATTTTAATAACGATGTAAGCTCTGAAGGAAATATTTATTCTGAAGCTTATGTTTGATTTACAAAAAATTGTTATTTAACCGAAATAGTTAAAGTGATAAGCTCTACATATGTATAGTCACTTTATATAGGTAGGTAGATAAGATAGGTGTATTAACAAATACAGACAAACACATTACTGTAACAGAGGCTAAATTAGCGACGTAGGAATGCAATTGAATTAATAGTGATGAATGCTTTAGGCACACTTTACACTGAAATCGTGGCTCAATAGGAGTGACCCTCCAACGGCTGCTGAGTTTCAATGTATCGCTCTGTATGCATTTATAGAAAGACATTCGATGTACGTGACTGCGCTGCGCAGTCACGTACATCGAATGTCTTTCCATATAAATGTATACAAAACGCTAAATCACAACCCAACAGCCGCCGATAGGCAGCAGCTGTTTGTAGTGACTGCTGGGATCCGAACGGCCTTAGCAGTTCCTTGAGTATTGAACGTAATTAAAATCTTATATATAAAAATGAATCGCTAAATGTGTTGATAAGCGCGAAACTCGAGAACGGCTGAACCGATTTGGCTGTTTTTTTTTTTTTTGTTGTGTTTGTTGAAGTCTGGGGAAGGTTATTACGGAGAGAAAAATTTAAAAAAAATATCTGAAAAAGTCTAAAAACAACACTTTTCTATATTCTCATACAAAAAATTCGTAATAATATTTAAAAGTCAATTTGAACTTTAACACCATACCATAAAGTTTAAATGTTAGTGGACAGGTTCCGATAAGGCAAAACAATTGAGTGACGTATAAATATTAATGTCAATATTTGTCAATTTTTATACATATAGCATTAAGGTCAGGTTCTTTCAAACAATTTTCAAAAAACAGCCGACAGGCCAGTAGGTTTTGGCAAAATAAAATCTGACGGGGAAGCTATTAACATTAAAAAAACAATGTGACTTTGTTTTAGAGAAATAGGGCAGAACAAGGTCTGCCGGGACAGCTAGTTACTTAATGATTTTGGATATGTCATAAATCTATTCTTTATTATAATATTTTTAAAATTATTTGAAAAACAATGAACAAGTACTTACCGCATTTTCCATGATATTTGATAGTTATATTGAGCTGATTATCGCAGGCATGTTTGTCGAGATGGCAAGCAGATGGGTACTCTTTTCCATCGGTTCCGCATACCAGTTTGCGTCTCTGACAACTACGAGGGCATTTGCATTCAGGTTGTCCGAAAGAAGCTACGCAGCGAGCCCCTACTGGGCACGTAACACCAACGCACGGGTCTCCGGCCTCTGTCGAACGAATTTGCTCACAATGTTTCTTTTATCAGTCTTACACCTAAACGTAAAAATAATCTTTCATTCTGAAGACGATTTGAAACATAAGTGAACTAATTAATGTATTTGGATAATGTCTCTAAAATCAAAAAATGAATCGGAAGTATAGACAAAGCAAAAATCGTTTATCGGTAACGCTAACTGAATGTATAAAATGTAGGGAATTGACATAAGCTTTCGAAATATCACGTTGACGCGTTATGTCAATTCAATATATTTATACTAGCGATATCGAAAAACGATTATGTAGGTTTTATTTTGTTGCTAGGCAACGATCGCGGCCGATAGTACCGATTCGCTTTCTAAAAGAAGCGTGATGCTAAAAGACGCGCGAAACTACTTTATCATTGGTTATCGAAAGGTCGCGTGATGCTAAAAGACGCGTGAGCATACGGTTGAGAGATGTCCATTACCAGGCGTCAGTCCTGGCTTGCCGCTAAGAGAGAAAACACGCGCAACATTCGTCATTTTGTCTAGGGAGCCTGAGTAATTTGTACTACTACAGAGCAGTAACATTTAAATTCTAATAAAAAAATACTGAGTTTCCTATCTTTGCAAAAAGTTATAAAAAGGATCTACATTCATATAACAATATATTACAGGAACGCAAAATTTCATAAAAAGTAACGATATTAACCACATTCTCCGTCGTGCTTGATGCGTAAATTCAGTCGACGTTCACAAGCCTCTTTGCGTAAGTAGCAATGGTTGCGGTAAGTCCGTCCAGCTGTCGAGCACACAGGCGTGGAAGTGGTTGGACAAGACGCAGGACACGCGCAGTGAGCTCGACCGTCCCCTAACGATACACATTCCGCACCCCACCGACAAAATGTTTTCTCACACGCTTCTGTAACAAAAACGATACGTAAAAATTAATTACCGTAACATTAAGTGGTAGTTGATACTGATTGTTCCCGTTAGTTTTACTAGAATATTACTTTTTACTTTAGACGTGTATCTCGGGTGATACTAGGCAAACTGCTCAATCATGACCTAGCATTGTGGCCTAGCGGCTTCTCCCGTTTCAAGATCAACTCGTGTACCACCAATTATTTATGAACCTAAAAGGTCTCTGTATTTAAGCTAAAAAGACGACAGTGAATACTATTTGATTTTTTTTTCCGTTAGTATCCGTTTATGGACTGAACTGGGGGCCTAGACAAAGTAATATTCGAAAACAACAAAGAAAAGTGCAAAATTTAAGAAATTTGTTTCCATACCATTCCATATATTTTTCACTTTCCACCAGCGTTATGGTTTATCGCGTATTACTTTGTCTAGCCCTTCTGGACTTACTATCAGGTGCAATAATATTTGGTCGAGAAAGTTAAATTTAGTCTAGTATAAAATAAAAATATTTTTATACAATACGATAGCATTAAACTAATACCTATATTTTTAGTCATTACTCGTAACTCACAATAAAATGCTGAGAAACCGATATCCTAAATCCGAATGAAAGAAAAATTTCTTTAAATAAGACATAATTTTGAGCGGAACCGTGCCCAGGCTGACACAATTTCCAATTATCTACCTGGGGCGAAGAGAGCGTGACGAAAATATTAAGCAGATCTAAAATAAAATTCTACCATCCGTTTTGCCGCAGCATTCACTTGATGGCTTCGGCTTTGGAAATTAATAATACCAGGCGTGATTGAATTTTATTCAGAAATCTTTAAAGAGATTCTAGGAATGATATTCAAGTATAATTTTATTACAATTTATTTATTTTATTTAGAATCCTACAATAAAATAAAGATCTGTTATCGAATTTCCTGTCTTCGTGTAAATAAATGAATTACTCGTAATCTCAAAATCCTTGTTTGTAACTTGTTACAGTCTTTCATAAAAATCATAAAAATATTTTTTGTTTCATTTTTATTTTTCTATATCGAAAGTGTTAATTAAATTAGTTGCATTATTTTAAAGGTAAATAAGTACCTAAAGCCTCTTAAAATAATTTAAAAAAGAGTATACAGGAAGTGTGGTCGTGTCCACGGTATGTGGTATTTAGTGAGTTAAAGGTCACGGTGTGAGGTGTTACATAATTGCTTACGGTAACAATGGTCAATTATTGTTAAATAAATCCACTCGCTAGATATCAATAGAATTTTTTAAATTCAGAATGGAAACATAACTGACATAAATCAATCAGATGTGTGAAGTTTCAATGCTTAATTTTGAGACTTATATACATATAAGCTAGGCATATCTATCTATAATATAAAAATGAATCGTTAAATGTCTTGATAAGCGCGAAACTCGAGAACGGCTGAACCGATTTGGCTGTTTTTTTTTTTTTGTTGTATTTGATGAAGTCTGAGGAAGGTTATTACGGAGAGAAAAATTTTAAAAATTCCCTGCAATTGTCTAAAAATAACACTTTTCTATATTCTCATACAAAAGATTTGTTATAAGTCAATTTGAACTTTAACACCATACCATAAAGTTTAAATGTTAGTGGACGGGTTCCGGGAAAGCAAAACAATTATTGAGTGACGTATAAATATTAATGTCAATATTTGTCAATTTTTATGCATATAGCATTAACGCCAGGTTCCTTCAAACAATTTTCAAAAAACAGCCGACGGGGAAGCTATTAACATTTAAAAAAAACATGTGACTTTGTTTTAGAGAAATAGGGCAGAACAAGGTCTGCCGGGACAGCTAGTACAATATATTAATATAATAACTTGGATTAAATAGCGTGAATTAACTTAGTCAGTATTACTAAAATAATTTTCTACAACTTAGATCAATTATCGTGTAAATAAAGTGTCACATAAACGTGCAGGTGTAATAGACAAGATTACCTAAACAGTGACCTACCTATTTAAAACCTTACCTACAAACACGACAGGTGAACCAAAGCGTTTAAGAAAACACATATATTGTACAGCTTAGTTTACTCTATAGGCTTACCCGTTTTGAAATACAAGTCAGATATGCCAGCACTTATGTATGTAATGTATAGGTTTTTGTTCAATTTGCAGGAATTTATTTAGTATTTAATGAATGCATTACATGTTCATATATTTGTTATACATATAAAACAAAAACACAAATATAGTCATATAGTTATAATATTATGTGTCATAGTATGTAAGTCACACAGAGAGACGTTGCTAAGGGTACGACCAGTCATTAGTGGTAACCAAGATACAAGATATTAAAATAGATTACTAATTATTAAATCTTTTATTTAAAGTACATCGTACTTTAACATTATGTAGGTAATGGTAACAAAATGTTGAAGTAATTATATTAATCGAACCAAAAAAAGTGTCGTTACTTGTTCACGACATTCAAGCAGGTGACAAAATATTTTTTGTAATGTTTTTCTCAGAGAAATGAGGTCAAGAACCAAAATTGAGCCCTGATCTCATTTCCTTAACTTTTGCACAAAAGCTGTTGAGTATCGACGAATCCGTTTAAAGGAACGAAAGCACACGGAAATAACAATTTCGCAAGAAACAAACAAAATGTTAGATCGCGAATCACCGTAAGAGAAGCCTGAGATAAATGGAGACGGCGAGGGGAGATAAAAATGATGGCGGATGTTGCGTGAATAGGAGAAAATTAGGAAAATTTCACCGCGTCGCTTCTCCAGAACAAGGAGCTGTATAAATTATACGAATTAAGAGAACATAAATATATTACCACATCTGAGAAATACACTTACATAATTTATCTGATAGGGTTGTTTATATATTTTCAAATCTTTTCTATCTTTTACTTAACACTATCCTGTTGATTTTTTTATTACGCAGAATACTATAGTATATGTCACAACATAATTACTAGACACACGAAAAATAAATCTTTTTACAGATAAAGGAGTTATAAACCTTTTCAGTATAAAGATTTATATAAATCTTTAAATCCTATTTTATCATTAATGAGAATTGAACCTTAAGTCTAATTGTCTAAGGTTGTATATTTAAAACAGGAATTACTGTTGAAATTATCTTTTCGAGATATTTTTCTATCGTTTTGCCTCATTGATTTTTCTTATAGTTTCCTCAATGTAAATATATTAATGATTTAAAGATTTATTTTGGGAAACGTAGGATTTAACCCTACCGCCAGGCAGTTTAGTGTCCACTACTAGGAGCCAATAATTTAACAGTTAGTATAATTATCTACTATAGTTTATAGTAGATAATTGTGTTATAAATACGAGCAATATTTACCCCAAAAATCATATTTATTCATTTCATTTAACATTCATATTTTTTTCTCAGGGTATCATATGTTCTGATAATTAATTATACATAAGCAACATACTGATATAATAACACCGAACAGAAATGCTTTCTGTTTATTTTATGAAGAAAAATATATTGTTAGAAAGTTTCAAAACAATGTTTTAATTGTGTTCTAATACGTTGAAAATTGCTTTCAAAGATCTTTATAAATTATTAACTAACAGATATTTATCAATGCCCGGTATCATCATTATATTTATTATCTATTATGAGAGTAAGAACACAATAATAAGGAAATCTTACATAAAAATAATTGGCAATCAAATCAAACAGTAAACAGCTTTTCAGCATTGTTTGATCTGATGATATTACATCTGTCCCTTAATAAACTACAGAAAACAAAGTATTATGAGACCGTAATTTATGATTCACCAAAAGTTCATTAGATGAAACATTTGTTGAACGAAATAAGCCGAAAATAATAAGATGACAGAACGTACGACATCACTGTCGGCGACATAATGCGGGGTGCGCCCCTCCTAAGTCTCAGAGACAAAGCAATTTTGTTAGCTCGAGACACCAAGTTGGCATGCCACCCGCACAGCGTACCTACACATGTGGATTGTAGACCAAAGATAAGCATTACGAGTAGCTTTGAGGTCATACCCGAGCTATTTACTTTGAATTGTACGTAGCGGTGGCCACAATTAGGGGCGCACATCAAACTAAAACTTTAAAATGTTCCGTTTATCTTTATGTCGATTGTAAAGTCCAATATGACCTTTTCACTACAGTACTCATTGCTACTTAGTATTTTAATACTATGACAATATTTGTATTTGTTTCCTTTAGTTTTTGTCCGGTGTCATTTTTATTATTAATTCAAAGTTTGTTTCATTAACAGACATTTTTGTTGGCATATCATTTCTTTATTATATGTTCTCGGTCTAAAGTAATACCAATTCCACTATCGAGCTATATCTATTTACTGTACATATAGTAATTATGGCATGTAGGCAAGAATCCGCTGAAATTTTTCTATGCAATTTTAGTGTAATATCTACTTGTTTGAATATAGGGTCTATATCCCAGTTTGCGACTTCCATATATCTTTTTCTATCAACGTTCAGTTTGTATGAATATACATATAGAGTTTGTAAATAAACATATACTGAAATTTAAAATATTTTATTAACGAGTCTTTTTAGAGCACCTGTTTTTATTATAATGAATATTATATATTCATTTTGAGCTTTAAGAAGGCAAATTTAATATTTATAATTTTAAACGAAACAAAATAAATAAGCGAACTATTTTTATAATTCATAATTTTTTGTCTTAAATTAAAACATGAGATTAAAAAGGAAGATTGTTTATAAATTAAATTATTATTATATTAAAACTGTGAACAATAACCGTCAAATTAGGGATTCCGAAAATTAAATAAAAACAGCTTAATAAGTTATGATTTTTTTACTTGGGAATTATTGCATAAGTAAGTAAATACTTGTTCAACATTTTTATCGTTAGAAGTACCTTTAATTTTTGCATTTTTCGCTTATATAACCAATAAGTTTACTTCTCAAAATGTATAGAGAACTAAAATTCCATTTGCAGATGTTTGTTAAGTTTTTTTACATAGTGTAGTTTACATAGGGTAGTGATGAAAATCGGAGAAATCTAAAACAAGACTAAAAATTTTAAAAGGTTTCAATAAAAATATACTCATATAACCGGTACTATTTATATTTTATCTGGCTATAGAATTCCATGCATATAGTAAAATGGTACATAGATTATATTAGCCGTATTATTATTATTATTATTATTAGCCGTGGTGGCTGCCGGCAGAATAGAATAGCACCCCCCTCTTCTTGCTGAGGTGTCGTAAAAGGCGACTAAGGTATCTCTTTAACACCGCAATTCAACCAGGTGTTCAGAGAAGGAAAACTCGACCAAACCTGCATCCTGCTTCCTCCCGATCGTACTGGTTCTCCTTTCCATCGGGCCTGAGGGAGCTCGGACGAGAGAGTGCTTTTCTGGCTGCGCGTCCAGCTATGCACTTAAATATCTCCTGCGCAATTGACTGTTTCCGAAAACTGGGCCTTGATTTTCTTAATCGGCGTTGAAACAGTCGCCGTGGCCGAATCCGGCCAGGACATCATCATCATCACATAGATTATTTTATGTAAATACTTAACAAAAATACAGATTACTTACCCTCTGGAGCTGGTGGTCTTGGCTGGTAATGTAAATCTGAAACAACCAAAACCGTATTTTCATATTTATTTCTAATTCGGTTTTACTTAGAAAAGCTGAGCTCTTTGTTTATGTGCTTAGTAACGTAAATGTACTTAGAAAAGTGGACTAATTAACTGACTTTCCCGAATGTTCCATAATTTTCGCCCGGTGAAGTTGTAAGGACCTCTCACGGCCAACGGCAAAGTGTCCTGCGGAAAAAAGACCTATTATTTTTTATTAATATTTTTAATTTTTCTATTTAAAAAAAACAGCTTTAACAATCGTTGACCACTGTTTTCCAAAATATTTACTTTTCTGATTTTTACTGGCTCTATTGATTTCAACTCCTATTTAATAATATTTCCCGAAAACAGTTACAACATATTATAGTATTCGCTATGTCAATCCCAACCGATCGGTCGATCCAATACCGGTTGGCTGATGTTTTTGGGGTCGTGGCTGCTCAGGTTGTGGGCCCTGAGCAATTGGTTTAGCGACCCTCGAGAAGTTGGCAGGGCATTATGACGTGCTCTGCCTAAATACAACGAGTAGTATCGGGGAAGGTATCATCTTCCCCCGAGCTTGTGCCCATCGGGCGCGGCGCGACGGGGCTGTGGCGAATTTATTACAGGACCCACAGTCCCTGCTAATGCGCAGAAGTAGTCACCTTGGGGTTTTCAGTATTCGCTATTTAAGTAGTAGGTACCAAAATCCGACATCCACTACAAATTAATAAGGCGTATGACTTGAATAGTTAATGATTATAAAGTTTACAAAGTACTGAGGCTGAGATTTATAGACGCAACTTTAGGTTTGCTTAGACTTAACTAAAACATTACAATTTATATTAATCAACGAATGCCAAAGTCACCGAATTTGTCAATATGGACTTAGCTCTGTGAATACAATGGCAATACTAAAGTTCCTATTATGTATTTAGTTTTTTGTCAAAATGAATTTATTTTTTGAGAACTTTGCTAAGCAAAATCGAAATAGCGTCTATAAATTTAAGCCTGAGACTTCTCAAGCCTGACGATCTGATTGTCGCGTTGAGGATCTGACCACCATTGTCAATGCTATGATTGTTAGAGCAAACTAAGTACGTATATGTTTTATAGTAAACACTAAACTTAGAGAATATACATTACTTTTGAAATTCTATAGCTCTTCATCTTTGTCATGGAAGAAGGTTTAAATTTAATAGTATTTTTTCAAAATACTAACATTTCAACATAACAATACACAATGCGCTATTTCTTCGGTACGAAAAGGTACTGCCGCTTGTGGCATCATAAATTTTATATTTCGAAACTATTAAGGAAGGTTGGTCGTGTGAGCATCCCTCATGAAAGAACAGGCGGAGTCACGTCAGCGAAACAACTACACATTCTTCGGTTACGTGGAACATTTTCCACGAATCCGCTTATTATTGTTACAAAAGTATTATACCATATCTAAACGCAACTGCGTTAAAGTTTTGATAAAAATCTACCGGAATTTCGACTTGAATTGACTATATTTATTAATTAAATTAACTTTTGATATTTGTAAAAAAATATCGTTGACTGCAATTGCATTTTTTTAAGATAAATAACTGATTTCGTGGCTGATAAATAATATATCAGACATTTATTATCAATGCAACAACACAAAGAAATTCATAAACTTTTCTATATAATCAAAAATAAATATTTTACTATAGATATTAGAATACAAGTGAAGTCATTAAACAGCCCTGAAGTGAAAATAATTAGACTTCTTGAATATTTATGCCTTGAGATTCATTAAAACTTATTTTAATCATATTCCCTACTGTTGCATAACGATTAATTTGCATTTTGTCTTGGGAAAATTATATTAAGCAATGTATCAAAATTTAGGAAATATATATTTATTTAGGAAACATACAACAATATAAAAACAATAAAGTAATATATAAGAAGAATACAAAAGCTAGCAAAGACTTTACAAAAAACATTAAACAAAATAAGATAAGAGATATAATCTAATAAAACCAAACAATCATTAATTATAACAAAAATTAATACAGTAAAAAAATTTAACTGACAATTTTTATCTCACCAATCTCGTATAGGAGCTAAATGTACAAGGCATAATGCCCCATTATAAAAACATTCGCTATATACATCACAAACACGAAAAATAAAAGTGTTTTTAACATCATTTAATTTAACAAATGACACTTTAAAAAAGCAAAAGTTTTTTGCTTTACAATATGATAAAACAAATCATTTTTTCATACATTTCTTACTATTTTTTTTTTATTTGTTGCTGCTCCACGTTATAATGTTATATGGTTAAAAAAGTAAAACACAAAATTTAATTAAATCAATGAAGTATAGTTGAGTCCTTGATTCAACTTAAATTATAACTAATATGCAGGTACTGTCTTAATAGGTATATTACTATTAACAGAAACAAAAGTTAACCGGATATATCAGCTTATAGTACAGCAATACTTGGTGTAATGTGGGAATAAATATAAGATACGAGCTTTAAAGTTCGCCGTCCTCGGTGTATTGGGGCGGCTATATTGTTTTATGGTAAATTGGTCGGACGTAGACCGCGCCTGTCCTTTACATATACGAGACCATTAAACTGCGGTCGGTGGTCGGTCGTGTGTTAAACGAATCCGATTGCTGCATTCCACCTTGGCCTTAGGCAAATGGGTATGTTAAGAGAAAATACCAAAAAATTGCGAAAAAATTGCGTCGCAGTACGTGACTTTTGTTGAGATTGTTAAAGATTCTAAGGATTGCAAAATTTATGTAAATATCATATAATATAAACTTTTATTAAACACCTGTTGATGAAATAATAATATATTTAAACGCTTTATCCCTTTCGGAGTGAGCAGAAATACATCAGTGACTGTATCCACTTTGCGCTTATGTCATTGTCAATGTGACCAGTAGTGCAGCTGATCGCCGTTCTCAGGGCACTTAACATTTCTATTAGTTGCCATGCGGGTTTCCTCACGATATTTTACTTTTACCGTTTTCCGTTTAGCATGTGGAGCATGAGTGTGTGTGAAAATTTTCCATGAAATGATTATCACAATTTTCAACGTTCGCTAAAAAATAAGACCACGAAGTCATAATTAATGTGATGCAAAAAAATCAGCTCTGATGAACATGAAAACAGAAACGATTGTATTTACGTTCACTAGCGCTTTTCGAGATTCTAACAGTAACTTTTTTATTGATTGTTACCAAAATGAATAAGAATTTTTTAAGAAAGTAATTGTCACTCACTTTTGTGTCATCGCTTTTGATTTTGTAACATCTCCAATTACTTTATGTCATTATATACATGACTTTAGGACTTACAGAGTAGACTAATTTTTATTTTTCATAAATATTCTTATAATACATAGAAAATAATTATTATTTATGTAATGCATATTTTTTTAAAGCTATATTTCTATGTTTATTACTTAATTGGAAATCTAGCATGTCTTAGGTTCGGACTATTACACTAGAAGCATAGATGGGCAAAATGTAATCAGATTAATGAAAATGATTAACGATTACATTTTTCGTTTTTTACCATCAATATGACTGCATTTTGCTCATTTATGTTTTAAACACTACAAAATCCCAGATTGTATACACATTTATGATTTCTTAATGTTTTAAATGGATTTAATCATGATTACAGAGCAAGAAAATTGAAATTAAGACTATATTTTGTAATCGTTCATCAATGATGATTAATGAATCAGATTACATTTTGCCCATCTCTGACTAGCAGCAAATATCCTGTTTGTCTTGCTTTGTTAAGTCTAAATAATTAGCATGTATGTAGAAGAAGATATCGTATTAAAAACATATTAAATCACCATGTTATGTTACGTTATGATAAATTAATATTCTTACTTCACACCATAAAAACATAGACAAATAGTAAGCTTCGAAAGAGCTGAGAAAACGTACGTACGAAGAAGTACGTTGATTGTACTTTTGCATTTGTCGAATTCAAAGTACGGTCGGTGCCCGTCAAGTGTTAAACAAATGCAATCGGCCCGCACTACGCCAGACGACTACATGTGGGTAAGGCTTAGAAAATCAGCGTTATGCAAATAGCCGACGGCACTGTTCGTGTACCTAACTGAATTTTAAATTCGAAAGAACGTTTACTTTCGACTATGCGGGTCATTAATTTGATTTAGAATATGGTGTATTAGATCTTTGTGAATAAATTTTGTAGTCTTGATATTAGGTCCTTACATATGAAATTGGCGTTTTTCGTACTGGCCACTTTAATCACAAATTTCTCCTCTTTGGTAAGCAATTCCAAATTCAAATTTGTACAGCTATAGACTCATGTATTTGTGCTTCGATGATCGTCATTCATTTGTTTTTTCTTCTGTTTTTTTCTGTTTGCGTCACTCATTTTACAAAATGGAAAACTTAAAATATCGCATTATTTACGAGTACGAGTTCCGCCGTGGCACTAGTGCTGCGGAAACAACTCGAAGGGTGAATGATGTGTATGGCGGTCGTGTTGCAAAAGAAAACACAGTTCGTTTTTGGTTCCAACGTTTTCGTTCTGGAAATTTCGACCTGCAGAACAAGCCCCGTGGACGGCCTGAGACTCAAGTTGATAATGGAGAGTTGAAGGCTATTGTGGAAGCGGATCCATCGCAAACCACGTCCGAGTTAGCTGCAGGCTGCGATGTTAGTGATAAAACTGTTTTAATTCACTTGAAGCAAATTGGGAAGATTATAAAGCTTGAAAGGTGGGTACCTCACGAATTGACTGAGCAAACCGGCAAACGCGCGTCGACTGCTGCGTTACATTACTAAACCGGCACAATAATGAAGGTATTTTAAACCGAATCATTACCTGTGATGAAAAATGGGTTCTTTACGATAATCGGAAGCGCTCAGCGCAATGGTTGGATCCTGGCCAGCCAGCCAAATCTTGCCCCAAGCGAAAATTAACCCCAAAAAAGTTACTTGTAAGCGTTTGGTGGACTAGTGCCGGTATTGTTCATTACAGTTTTCTCAAATCTGGCCAGACTATTACGGCTGATGTCTATTGTCAGCAATTACAAACCATGATGGAAAAGCTAGCGGCTAAACAACCTAGGCTGGTCAATCGCTCCACGCCACTGCTGCTTCACGACAACGCTAGACCACACACTGCGCAACAGACGGCTACTAAATTAGAAGAGCTTCAATTGGAAAGTCTAAGACATCCTCCGTACTCCCCGGACCTTGCTCCAACAGATTACCATTTTTTTCGAAATTTGGATAACTTCTTGCAAGGGAAAAAATTCAACTCCGATGGGGCAGTCCAAATCGCCTTCAAAGATTTTATTGATTCCCGTCCGACTGGTTTTTTTAGTAAAGGGATCAATGAACTACCTATGAGATGGCAAAAGTACATAGAAAATAATGGTTCATACTTTGATTAATTAAATATATTATATTAAAAAATATTCGACTTTTTGTTCCTCCCATACAAAACGCCAATTTCATATGTAAGGACCTAATATTACACATACTATGAAAAAAAAAACATGTATAGCATGTAGACGTTACCCGATACGCAGTTGTCGCCCTAAGGGTCGTTAGGGTGTTACGAGACGTGCGGGGTAAGAGGATGCGCGCACGCACGGGACGCTTGGAAGTTAGTCGACTACCGAGACCCAAGGCGGGAGTACGTGCGTGTACGTCGCAGTTCGGTGTGCCTTAAAATGCAAATAAACTGTAAAACGCCAAATTCGTGTCTTCCTAAAACCACACCCACGACTACCGGTCATACATGTTTATAAAAAACATTCAACTTTCTTCAAAAACTAAAGAGATCACTCAGGCTCACTAGAGAGATCAGAGAACTAATCAGATTTTTGAAGTCAGTACAGTGTAATATACCGATTTCAAAACTAACAAGGAGACCGTCATAGTGACTAGATTTAGCCTGTCGCGTGTCAGGATCAGCTTGAGTATGTCCAGTAGCTCATATACCTAGGAAACTTCAATCGTGGTAAATGTGGGCCGAATGAAAACGGCGACTCAATAAATGTACGTCCTTTGATAGTCGCTTTCGTTTTTGGACTGCACTGTACTTACCATCAGGTACACTGTTGTCACTTTGTCGAGCACGTATAAAAAAAGATTCATTTTGGGTTATTATTTACTTTGTAAGTCGATTGATTTTTTTAAATATTTTTCTTTATTTTGCAATTTTTTGTGTTGCCGTGGCATATAATTCAGATTATTTATTTGTTCGAGACAAATTCCTGATTAAAATGAGCTCATAGACGATAAATCTGCTATATCAGGAAGGTCTTCATCTGACATTCACCGTATCTAATATCAAGCAATTTCCGAAAAAAAAAAAAAACGAAATTTTTTCAACCTGTATTTTTCTATTAATTACGCAAAAACCCTGCACGTAAATAATATTAACATTCAAAAACTGAAAACTACAAACTTGAAGCTATAACCACCTTGTTTTAAAACTATTGTATGACAATTATCCTCAAAATAACAGCCTCTTGAAAATCACCAAAAATTTGGGACTTTTTTAATATCATTTAATTAATGCCTGTAGTGTATTTTTTTAAATTTACTTAGTTGCAATAACTTGGCAATATGAATTAGAATGTTCCACTTTAAAGAGTTCTTACATAATTATAATATACTTTACACATAGTAAATCCTAAGTTACTATTCTTAAGCGCAATCATTATTAGAAGATCAAATCTATGAAAAGATAAACACTGAAATGATTAAATTAATTTATAATAATTCCTCATACATTAATATTGTTAACTCTAATAATTATATGAGTTTGGAAATGGATATAATTATTCGTCTTAAATAAAGGCGTGGCGAAATGTTTACGTTTTGTAATGAACAGTATCGTGTAAATTATGTCACATAGAAACGCAAAAGCGAACCAGATTCGCATGTTCAGTGCAGTTATTGCCAGTGTTGTATTGGTATAACACTGGCAACACCTACGACATCACTTAGAAGTCACTGTCGCTTGGAACACACTTTACTTTCTACCATGTGCAATTTAGTTACTTTTCATCGAGCCAATATTAAGAATGGTAGTAGTAATAAAGATAAATATAATTTCACGTTTAATCAATTATTTAATTACTTATATGTTCTAGTAATAAATGTCATAGATTTAAAGGGTATTCGTTTTATGTCCTTCGACTAGCACATTGTTTAGAAAATTGGACGAATGCAGATAGTCTCTGTTCTTTTACAAATAGACCGCAGCCTATTAAAAAACGGTCGCCGCTAGTCATGTGTAAAACGAATCCGATAGTTGCACCGACAGGGACGTGAGGGGAAAGGTTTAAAAAGCGATACTATACAAATAGAGGACAATGTTTGTTTAACATTTTTAAACAATTATGAAGTGTTTGTGTACTAGTATAGTTTTACAGAGTCGTTCAGTTTACTATCTCTGAAGTGCATTGTGTATTATTATTAATACCTTTGTATCATATATATTTAAACATAACAGATTTTTAGCCATTTCTCTTTTTAGAAAAATGTTACACATGATACAATCACGTGTTTTTATGTGTTAATCCATGATGTAATGCGAATCCATAAAGGGAAATTCTTCACGAGGGTTACAGATCTTACCGGAGTTTGAGAATGCACGAGTCGTATCGCGCACATCACTTATCATATTGCGTAACAATCACTTATAAAGATAATGACCTGATAATGTAATAAATATTCAAGTTTAAATCATTATTAATATTACTGTTAATACAAGTGATTTTTTTAGTGGTAGGGTTAATGCCCGAACTGAGTCGTGACCTTAGTATACAGGTGTAAAGATCGTCATAGTGACTCACTTTGGTCTGTCGCGTTTCGGGATCAGCTTGTGTATATCCAGTAACTCATATACCTAGAGACCTTCAGTTGTGATATATGTAGGCCGACATGACGACGGAGACTATCAATAGATATTCATTCTTTGATGGTCGCTTGCTTTTTTGGACTTCACTGTTCTTACCATCAGGTGCACTGTAGGCCTTATGTCAAAGTGTAAAAAAACTGATCGGGCATTAATCACTTCGCCCGTAAGAACAATCAAACTATTTACATGTTATTCACACAGCAGTCAGCTAAAATATTTTTTCTTATTATAATTTTTATGGGTACGTTTCCAAAATGTAACCACTATTTTACTATAAACGTATGTATAAAGCTCATTTTTGTTAACGCATTTTGAAGTTGGGTTGCCAACTGGTAAGACCTTTTACCGACATTACTATATTCGAAAGTAGGCAGATCAAATATTTATTCAGATTTTATTGTAAATTATACGCACTGTAGGAATAAAAATAAGTAATGAAGAGACAAAAATTCATTTACTTTAACATTTCCTAATCTGTTTCATTCAAATACATATTATGACTAAAGCTACAATCAACGTAATATTACTGTCAAATAAATTAATTTTCTTCAATTTAATATCTTCAAAATTACGATAGATTATTAGTAGATAGGTAATATCCAGATAATCAAAATGTTAAAGGGACTTTCATTATACTACCTTAATAAACCGTTTGTACATCAAATTATGTGATATAAACTCCAGCTGGATTTGTGATTTGTAGCTGGATAATAAACATGGCTCACGATTTCATATCACAAGGTTTTTGCCCTAATAAGAATCGGAGCAAAAAAAATGCACAAAAGATATTGAACGTCTCGCCATAGTAGCCTGCAATGAATCATACGTAGGTATTATACCTAACGCGGTCGTAAAGAAGCCACTATTAATAAAATACTAGCTTTTATACATTAGCCCGGCGGCGACAACGTGAGGTCTAGAACGCATTATTATACATCATGCAAAACCTTGGTGCTTTCAACCGGTATTCGGCCGAGTTCCATAGAAAAGGGTATCGTCATGTCTACAAGAGTAATAGCACGTCAGTCAGTATGTATGTATATATTTTTAGAAATCGAACTTATTAATATTATTTGGCAGTTGCCAATTATAAATATTTATTATAAACCTTATAGCTTCGTTAGAGCTTTGCTATAAATATCGAAGGGTGAAGGGCTATTTGGTTTAAGCGACATTTTATGATGATATAGTAGTATATATATATATATATATATATATTTGAAATCGGTAAAAGACCCTGATTTCGAAAATATATATATTACTATATCACCAAAAAATGTCGCTTAAAGCACGAAATAGCCTTTCACCCCTCGATACGTAGTTACACTGTAGCAAGAAAAGTAGGTTCAATAAGTTTCGCACAAATAGCGTATTATGACCGGTGGTCGTGGGTGTGGTTGTAGAAAGACACGGATTTTGGCGTTTTACTGTTTATTTGCACTTTACGGCACACCGAACTGCGACGTACACGCATTTACTCTCGCCTTGCGTCTCGGTAGTCAACTAACTACAAGCATCCCGTGCGCGCGCGCATCCTCTTATCCCGCACGTCCCGTAACACACTAATTACCCTTAGGGCGACAATTACGTATAGGGCGGCGTCTACATGCTATAGTATACAAATTAAAAAAAAAAAAACTTTGTTTCTCAGAATCATTTTATTACTAAAACGTATTCAATAATCTAACGGAACTTTAATTTCCAACTGATTATCTAAATCATCTATCTATAAACAGAATTGAACGCGAATTTTCAATTTAAACCCCTTTTTCATTACACGTTTAATAAATGACTTGTATTAACTCCTGAAGGTCCTCACAACGCTAAAAATGAACAATGATCATTCAAATTCAGTCAGGTTTATAAAATAATGGCATCAATTATTTGGCAGGGTTTTTTCCTGTTTCCACGTTGATACGTCATATTACATTATGTATTAATTTTTAGCAATTTTGCGATACTTAGTATCTTATTTTATTTTTCGACATGACAAATTGATGTTGGCCTGAGAGGGTCTTTAAAACTTCACCAACCAAATCTTACTATTATAAGAAATATTTACTTTTTAAATTTGAATATAAGGTCGCTTCAAACATTGAAAACCATAATTATAGCTGTAAGAGTGAGACGTGGCGACCACCTGCCGGTAGCCGGGAGGTAGTGCGTGATTGCGCTTGACACCAGTAATATCCGCCCGCCGCTGCCCACCGATGGTATCAATTTCAATTTGTTGCGGAGCTCTACCGGCCTTCTCCACTAGATTCATTTTATGAATCGATTTCGTTTCAGTTTCCTGTTGCCTCGCATTCGACTTAATCTCGCATCGATTGAAACGCTCGCTCCGAATCATTGGTGTTTATATCGGCTGTATCTATTTAATTTCACGTAGCCGAGTACACAATAAAATTGATATTTACGGCAGAGATTGGGATAAAACCTTTTCGTATATAATTTAGGACGCTGTCTTTACCCTATTTAAATATTGTATTTTGTGTAATTTGGTTACATTAGCGATTATTAAACAATTTATACCTGCTGTATTGACACAATATGTGAGTATAATTTTATATATATAAATATATAAAATTATAGTAGAAAACTAGCTGTCTCGGCAGACCTTGTTCTGCCCTATTTCTCTAAAACAAAGTCACATTGTTTTTTTTAATGTTAATAGCTTCCCAGTCAGTTTTTTTTGAAAATTGTTTGACCTGGCCTTAATGCTATATGTATAAAAATTGACAAATATTGACATTAATATTTATACGTCACTCAATAATTGTTTTGCCTTCCCGGAACCCGTCCACTAACATTTAAGCTTTATGGTATGGTGTTACAGTTCAAAATGACTTATAACGAATCTTTTGTATGAGAATATAGAAAAGTGTTGTTTTTAGACTTTTTCAGACAATTTTTGTAATTTTCTCTCCGTAATAACCTTCCCCAGACTTCAACAAACACAACAAAAAAGAAATCAGCCAAATCGGTTCAGCCGTTCTCGAGTTTCGCGCTTATCAAGACATTTTGCGATTAATTTTTATATTATAGATTATACCACATATATATGGAATGATACATTTATGTATGTATATAAGGTAGGTACTTTTATTAAATTATGAATTATTCAATTTTTCAAAAATTGTTACAAGCTATTATAAAAATTGTAAAACTATATAAAGTAAAATAGTAATTACTCTTTAACAATGTATATATTTACTTATATGTGTATTTTATTAGAATTGCTCATATTTCGATTATGCTTATAAATATTCACTACTCTGCAATGTAGTTTAATTTTAATCTCAGCTACTAAGAAACCACGTAGCACATACCAATTTCAAGTAAAACTAGTTGGATGCGATCCAATTTCAGCATCTAGAGTTTTCAAGACTGTGGAAAATTATTTTACAAAAATGACCGCTATATCTGTTGTCACTGCAACAGGCAATTTTTAAACTGAGATGTTGGAATTAACCCCATGAAAAATATAGTTTGAGAACGTTTTTCGTTTTTGATTTGAACATTACGCTCAAATTACAGATAGCGGGGCAAGCAGAGTGATGTTATACAATTCACGGGCTGGACCGCGATGAGACAAACGTCACATTCCCGTAGTCCGGCGCAACCAATGCTTGGCGACGTACCCCAGTGGTTTTAGTCGGTGAGAGACCGACACACCGGGGGCCGGCTCTCATCGCCCCCTGATGGTCCATAATGAACTTCCACTGGTTACCAAAAAAAAAATAATACAATTGCTGGTCTTATTAAGATTAGTAGTAATGGATTTCTTAAAGAGACCACAGAGTCCATTTTATAAAAATGACGATTTATACACTATTATTGTATTTGTACATATCAACGGTCACGTAAATAAGCAAAATTGGAGGTACTGGAATTCCGATAACCCGCATGAACTGCATCAGAAACAATTACACTCGCGAAAAATTTTAAGTTGCCATGGAAGTTATTGGCCTTTACTTTTTTAAGATGGTCATAGCCGCGCTCAAACCCAATCTCTCATTTGATAGTCACACATGATGCAGATTTTTATTAGTACAATAATGCAAAATCAAACTGCTTACACTTGTAAAACATTTACTGCAAGATGGAGCCACTCACAAATGACTATATAGCAGTTCTTCACGATTTAATCCCTGGAAATCTGTATGTTTAAAAACAATAAATCCCAGGCGAAACAAATGTCATTCCAAGAGCGATGCTATACAGAACGCGATTGATTATTCTGATAATAATAATAATATATCATCACGCTATATTCCTTTCAGGTTGAACAGAAATACATTAGTGGCTGTATCCACTTCACACCCACAAAATTGATAATTTTTATTCTAGGGTAAATGGGTGAGAAGAGTTGAATGGAGGGCATTTCAAACTGTTCATTTTTCATACGTCAAAATTCAAGAACTGTTGCTTAATTTAACAGTAAAGGAAACGTTTTAGACTTAAACATTTTAGAACACCTATATTTTCAGCTGCTGTTCAAAATCTTATCCATGCATTTAGAAATTCATTTTACAATAAGTATAGTTTATATTATATGAAATAATATCTAGGAAATAATAATGTTATACCATTAAAACTTTCATTTTTCTGAGAAGGTAGTGGTGTTTAATAATATGTGATCCAGATTAGAAAAAAGTAAATACTTAATCTTATACTATCTTTTTTGTTTTGGTTTAAAGTTTATAATTGTTTTGTTATTTCGGTTATGGTGGCTGGTGCAACCTTCTGGAAAATGAACCGATTTTCATGCACAGGAACGCGAATGGTTACAGGTTCGAATCCCGGCGCGTACCTCTGGGATTTTCCAGATTACATACTTACATAGATTTAAGAACCACATGCTTACCGGGTAAGGAAAAACATCGTTAAGAAAACCTTTAATAAAAATGTCATGTGTAAGTGCCCTGACAACAGTGATCAGTTGCTCTACTGGTCACGATAGGCACGACATTTAAGCGCAAAATGGATACAGCCATTAATGTATCTCTGCTCACTCCGTAAGGGATATAGCGTAACTATTAGGGCGTTTCAAAATAAAAAAAATATTTTTCCTCGGAACCACGCCCAAAAGTTTCGTTTTAATGCCAAAATAGGCCTCTGAAAATATGAGCCCTTAATATAATATTAATATTTAGGTTGTCCGCATCGCACTTTTCGATTTCCCATACAAATAACAAAGGACAAAAGTTTTTTTGTTCTTTTGATTTCTATAACTAATGAACGATATATCATATTGCAATACCCAGTCATTATTTTTGTAGAGAATTTAACGCTCTACAAAAAAGGTTTAACGGTTTCTTTTTATTAATATTAAGGGCTCATATTTTCAGAGGCCTATTTTGGCATTAAAACAAAACTTTTGAGCGTGGTTCCGAGGAAAAATATATTTTTTTTTTTTGAAATGCCCTTGTAATATATATAATTATTCATTTTATTTGAAATTATTATTGGTATGGCTAAAGAAATCTGAATGCTTAACACGATGTAGGTATCTTATACGAAGTTTGTTATTAGAGCACAAATAACTTTGCGTAACTTAACATATCTAAATTAGGTAATTCGACTCAGGCGTACATACTCCGGAACCTATTTCCTTACTAGTAACTCGGCAAGAATTTTGTGTTCATACGGCGTGAAAATTAATCGATCGATTAGCCATTCGCGTTCTGGTTCAAAGCTAAAGTTGAGTAATTCCTGGGCTCTCCGCCACACGGCGCCGATGAAATTAATTCTGCCCTAAAATGTATGATTCGACTTTTAGACAATCTATCGTATGGAGTTCGAAATAACTCTTCGAATGTAGGAATATGAAGGCATCATGTACGTTGTATGAGTATATGTAAATAAACTGCTTCGAATATTGCTATCGGTTATTGCGTGTGACTCCATATTTTGAGACTCAATATTCTGGGCGTGTGGAATGAAACAGCTGGTCGAAATGTGTGTGATGTAGTTATACTAAACTAAGAATTTTATACCTGAAAGTTATAAAAATAGAATAAATAAATCTCTGGTTTAGTGGTTAATAGTCTAACAAAAGTACAGGAGCTATATGTATTTAATTCCACGCAAGTCAAACAATATATAGTTTTTCTTAGGTTTGTTATCATATTATTACGGTATGGAAATTGTAGGTACAAATTATTGGTTATAAGTTATTTCAATTAACACGATCATGGGGTTATCATGTCTTTTGTAGTAAAATAAAAATTGTAAATTATAAATTTTTCTTCAGTAACAACTATATCGTTTTATAGGATATTTCGCAGTTCCAATAAATATTTATTAAAATAATCAAGAACCTGATAATTATTACTTAATGGTTAGGCAGCATTAAATATACAGACTCTCTTCATAGTATTTGACGTCGTACTCCACGTAGTTAAAAAAACGGATATAATGTTTTACCTATTTTTTTAATCTATAATTTGGTTAGGGCTTTAATCACACATGTGATTGCGCCAGCCCTGTTTAGCTAATAGAAGTTCACAAAAATAAAGATACATAACATGAATAATAACACTACACTAAATTATTCTGCTTAACCCTTTATGGCGCTGTGTTGTATTTCTGCACTATACCACTCAAATAGAAGCAACAATAAAATAAATGCCGACAGACTGACTTTGCTTGGTGTTATACGGTACCAACAAAGCATTCTTACGATTTAGTGACAATTCAGCTCACTAGATGACGAGACTTGTAGGTAATGATGTTTCATTGTAGTGTCGAACGAATACACGCCTGTTTTGAGGTTTTCAATTTCATTTACGAAAAATTAATTCTTGGTGAAATACTAATATTTGACTGTTGAAATTTTTGTAAGTAAACGGTAAGAGGATGTTTTTTAATAATCTGTTCCTAATTTTAACTTTAATGATTTAGTACTAATCTAATGTTGCATTTCTAGTACATGCAAGGTTTTTAAGAATTATAAACGATACATTTTTTAATATTTTTATAATTATTATTTTCGTTAACTATTCACCACCTAGTTTTTACAAAACTAACAAATTTAACGACCTTGCGCCATAAAGGGTTAAATTTTCAACAGCAACATGAACAAGGATCTAGCCGCATCACAAGTAGGTGCGGCAAGTATTCCATTGAACATGCCAACGTCGAAAGGATTTATACTATGCTTACTCATCATGTCCGCACTCATAGTCTCGCTCCGGTCACACTCGACCGGAAGATGAAAAACATCCTCTAGGGTTCCGCAGACTGAGCATGAAGAGGATTCAGCCCTCCCCATCAACCTATATAGTATAATGTAGCCATTGCCAATTAATACGTACAAGCCAATTAATGCGTACAAGCCAATTAATGGATATATCCATTAGGGTATCGCTGCTTACCCCAAAAGGATTATTACTTGACAATATATTATTTATTCATAATTAAATATATTCTAAGTCAACTCAACTTCTTATTCTTATTATCCTTTTAGTTCACGAATAACAAATTCACTCTTAATAATAATGATCTCAACGTGAGAATTATTAACACGTGAAATTGCCTGTTTAATTAATTAAAAGTTAATTTATGAGGCTCAAAGTTCCTTCGAAACCACGTGAGTTTATTTTCCACCCTCACAAAGAGTAAAATTATAGGTAGTAAAAAGTAACACAATGTGAAGTCATTTTAAAAGATGTACTTTATATTTTCATACTGATACATATTCGTAGTAAAACTGAACATAAAATATACTGTAGATTTTTTTAATATTTTTAGAGTGAATGTGGTGATTATAAAATGTGCATACAATTTTAATGTAGTAATTTTGTTTTTATAGACAAAATATTGAATAAGTAAACATTTGACGATACTTTGTCTTTTTTGGTTATTAAAAAAACAAAAAATTGAATATCCCATTATTTTCATTTTATTTATGTTTCCCTTAGAATAAAACATTTTTAACTCCAACACTGTTTATAAGTCAAAACGAAATTATCAATATTTATAAATTATTTTTCTGGCGTATCACCTAAATTTGAATATAGTAAGTATTTCTTATAATACAAATTGACGGAAACATTAAAAATTATATATTAAAAATGTTGAACGAAATATTACATCGCTAGTTACATTTATTTTCACATATACCAATTGCTTTGTAAATATTTGAAGTGCTCCTTTAACTCGTATGGTTTTACCGCAATTTGAAAATCCGGCCGTGTGCCACCGGAGTGCCACTAAAATTAATGTTCTGCCAGAGAGAAAAACGAGCGAAACGGAACACACCAACGATAGAGCCGAGCTTTCCATTTAGTGGAATGTAATCAAATTTAAATATTAAAAAATCAATTACATACACTTTTGTATGATCACCTCTGAATTAAAAGTAGGGAAGCAATTATCACTAAAATAACGCTTATATATTCATAGAAAAGCAAAAACTTTTCACGAATTCTTGAATTTGTTAGAATATCTTTAAATACTTGCTATTTTTTCTTCATTGCACCTAACGTTAAAAATCGTGCATATCGAAACCGAAACGAAACGAATGTATGGACCATGTTAAAATCTCAATATAAATCAATAACTCAAATCTAATAAGTACATTAAACTTAGATATTATTATAAGAAATTTATTAAAAAAAATGTTTAATAAAAATCTTGTTTTCGAACACAATTTTGACAGTGTCATGAAAAATCTAGTTTTCATTTAATTTTTGTTTGCATGTAAAACTCTGAATGATTAACAATCACATTTGAAAAACTTTTTAATTAAAAAAAATACATGTACTTGAGAATTATTCCAAAATTTTAAAGTAATACTTTTTACAAACGTAATTGTACAAACAAGTTACAAACGTAAATAAAAAACCAATCAAAGCATTTCAAACAAAAAATAGTTTTAAAACAAAATATTGTATATAATACGTAAATAGTGCATACGGCCAGTAATGAATCTCTGCTCATTATTATTACAAACAAAATATGACATATTATAGAACTTTATACACACGGCTTTAAAATTATTCACTAAATGTGTGCGCATATGATGAAATGGAAAATATCTATGGCTGTGAAATAAATGAAATCCATGTTCGTACCTATACTCGTATATCTACCGGATTTGTGAATAGACTACAATGATCGACTTTATCGGGTTAATTGGTTTAGCGAGATAGCTGAAAATAGTTTTCGATGCGCTTACTAATAACAGAAACATTTATATTTAGCAAAGCATCATTTGAAACAACAATTTCTTGATTATTTAAATACATTCCTTTCCTTCAGTTCAGCCTATTTATAAAAGGCTTATAATTTATATTATTTTAAGAATTTTTTTCAAACAATCATATCAATACGTAAATACTTTGAAAATAGCACTACGGTATCAACTTTTCAGAGAATGGTTTTAATATTCTGAAATAAAATACTTACAGTTATTTGTCAGTAAGAAGCCAGTCGAAACACCGAGCAGCACCAGAAAAAATAAAAGCAGTAGAACTATCAAAGCAGGCCGACAATAGTGTATCCAACAGTAATCTTCGGAATTCCCCGTGGGAGCATCTGATGACCACCCACAGCAATTTCCACAAGTTGTCTCTGATTGAGAGTCTGATCGTACAACCGCACTGTTTCCTTGCTGGTTCACTATGACACCTTGAGCTTGAGAATCACTTCCTTGTCCATAGACATTCTTCTTCTCAGATATACGCGCAAATCCAGAATTGTCATCATCGGGGTTACCATAGACACCGTACGACGCAACCATATCCACCCCAGAAATAGATCTCGACGTTTCGTTGCCAGTACTATCCTGTATAATATTATTTTCAGTACTTGGCCAGCATTCGCACGAACAGCGATCCTCTTTCCTTCGCTGTCGAGCCTGTGATGTATCAGCTCTTCTAGCCGGTATTTCACCTTTCTTCTCTTCTTCTTTTTTAATTTTGGCATCTTGATGTAAAGTATCATTGACTTCGTAATTTGGCTGTAGATTTTTGTGGTTTTCTATATACCAGTGTCTTTCTTCTGCTCTGAGAGTAGTGTCGTTGTTACCTTCGTAAACATCGGCGTAGTTTGATAGAGGATGCGAAGTGGGGCTGTAAAGCGGGCCTGCCGTCAGTGGGCCGTAACTGCGCTCATACTGTGGTGGTCGGTTGTTACTCGCGTAATAAGTTGTGGATGTAGGCACGGTGTATTCGTAGCCCGGCCTGTTCATCTTCAATGCTTAATGGCCTCATTTGAGCTTATGTTTCAGTGTTGAAAACATCATCGCTGTAAATGAATTGCCGTTTAGCGTACTATGATGCTATTAACGTTAAATGTTTGCACGAAGTGTTGATTTTGTGAAACATTAACACGAATGTTGAACATGCTAATAGTAAACAAAATGAAATTCCCCATTTCTGTAGGTGAACAAATACTGAATAGTCAAACTTTGTTTATATTAATGCATTACATTCGGTAATAGAAAGTTATGGACGAGAATAAACATCTGTTTAAATCAATTACCCTTTCTTGTTCATTGGTGATATTTATCTTTTGTGTTAGAAGATACATGCTCGCATCTGGTATCCGAATGTAAACAAAGAACTTGGAGCGTAAGTGTGTTAGATTAATTTTAATGAACTGTATTTATTCCAGTGATTTCGGCACATGAGTTACATTAGTTGATTAGGAAACAAAGTTGTTGAAACACGTAACAGATGAGTATCGCACAGAAGTCATGATTTAATTATGAGTAGGTATGGGTAGATATCGATGGAACGAGAATTAGTCGATTCCACAAGGGATCGTTGACCTTTCAACTGAATCTATAACAAAGTTTTACGCGAATAGGGATTCACCACCAGAGGCTTTTCATAGGATTATCTGGTCTGATTAATTTAATTAAAAGTATACCAAAAACTTTAAATAGTACCAGTCGATTGAATTTAATTTGCCAGTATGAAAATAAATGTTTATTCTGGTTTATTAATTATACTAATATAACAGAATATATTGATGTTTTTGTTTAAAAAAAAAAAACTCTTAGTGAGGGGTAAAAAATATATATCAAAATCTAGAAATTTATTACTGTTTTGCGGAAATTTACATCTAATTGTACCTCTCCTTGGAAGCTAGATTTTAAGGAATTATAATTATCCGACGTAATACCATCGATCCACGTTAATTTGGTTCAACTTTGCGTGACTAATATAGTTAAGTTGGGACAAGGCCAAATTTTCTAATACACCGTGTTTAGTATATTCATTAAACTACCACAATTTCTACAACCCAAATTTTTATTACGATAGTTATTAGGTTTTTACGTTACTGGTACATTAGAAATAGCAGATATTAGACAACGGGGACAGATTTTAGACAATTACAATAATACCAAATAGATTCACTTTGAGATTTTTGCTTCAACATTATGACTGAAGTCCAGTGAGTGATAACAATTATGACTAAGCTGAAAATGAAATATTTGTATAATCTACCATCAACACATTTAACTAATATAGACTGAAATATTAAAAATATCTTCTCATTATATTAATCCATTCACAAATATTCGTAGGGGTGCTTTTAACTTTATCCACTACTAGCTGATCCGGCAAACGTTGTTTTGCTATATAAGTTATTGTAATATCTTCTAAGATGTTCATTGAAATTAAGTGATGTCAAAGACAATTTTGTTCACAATTAAATACTCTTAATCAACAACACATTTATTTGGATAAAGATTAATATTATTACGTTGATACAACTCTTAACAAATAATGCATTAATTTCGACCAAATTTGATTACCATAAAAACGGTTCTAGTGAGTTAATCTTAAAAGATAGACATATACTGTCGCGGACATTTTTTAGATCATTTAAAGAGGAATAACTCTGTCATACATATATTTTTGGTATCTTGAACCGTTTTCGCAGCGCACGCAATGGAAGCACTCAAGGATGAATAATTTTCCCCGTTTTTTTCACATTTTCCATTATTTCTTCGCTCCTAATAGTTGCATCGTGATTTTATACAGCCTAAAGCCTTCCTCGATAAATATTCTATTCAACACAAAAATATATTTTTTTAATTCGAACCAGTAGTTCCAGAGATTAGCGCGTTCAAACAAACAAACAAACAAACAAACAAACTCTTCAGCTTTATAATATTAGTATAGATTAGATTTTTTATCCGTCTTAGTATATATTTCTTAATTATTTAGATAGCTTCTTGAACTAAAATGAAATTGTTTAACAGATCAGAGTATAAAGTGTAGTGTTAATTAGCAAGGTAATAGAATTCTTCCCGATTGTCCCTTTGTTACAACTTGTAGTTGGCTGATGAGGGTCAGTCCTGTGTGACTATGAAAACAATAAAAGGGTACTTTTCTTTATTAATTAGCATGAACGTTTATTTCATCAAACAAGAAATGTTAATTAATATCACAATAGCATATTATTATTGTCTTTTTTCTAATTTTTCCGCTTCGGTTGCATTGTTTGATAAATATTTGAACAGCTGAGAGATTATCTTTGTTAAATGTCATACAAATAACTTTTCCTCTTCACAAATATATTTAGTTATAATAATAAGTACATTTATGGTAAAATAATTGCTAGTAGCAGACTGTCAATTTAACTATAGCTTAAAGCTTTAATTACTATCAAATAACATCAATGTTATGAATGTTGTGAAACAGGATTGATAAAAAGCTCATACAAAATTAATTAAATTACCATGGCTAAATTGTGTCTAATATATAAACTATGAGTGCAATCATAAATATATTCGTAAAATAAACAGTGAAGTTCAATTAATAATGAATTGACATTTATATAAAATGAATATATAAATTATATAGTGTCATAAACATTTTTAAAGTTATTAGTGAGTATTTATTTTAAAAAAACTTAAATCATGCTTTGTAAATTAAATGTCAAGTTTAGTTCTGTATTGCGACTTGCTTTTAATCTTAGTTTATACGTAAAAAGTATCCCACGGCAGTCATCAGGGATTATAAAATATGGCTGAAGTGTAATAGGAGCATAAAGTACGTGAGCAAAATTTCTCTCTTGCCGTTTTATTTTTATGAACTCTGCTGAGTTGACACATGTAGCATGCAGTATGTGTTATATAAGCTTAACACCGTACTGTAGTGAAATATTATATTTTATTTATATAAACTAGTATTACAAATTAATTTACATCAGACTTTCTCGTGACGAGTGTATTATTACATCGATTTTGGTCTCATAAATATCCAAATTATACACTAAAGCTATAATAATATTACCGCCCTCGGAGTACCATAATATGATATCTCGATTAATTTATGTTTGTACCTCACTGCAAGATATGCGCAGAAGAAGATTCTTAATTTAATAGATTATAATAGAAAATAGATTTTTAATGTTGGCTCTATATGCCGCATATCATTGGTGTATCGTGTAGTAAAAATGCTAGCACGTCATTTAGAGAAAAATAAATAAGTTATTTTATAGGCTATAAATCGATAATATTTGTTAAAGCAAATACGTTTTTGTGTAAGTATGTATAAATCTTGACTGTAATTATAATCAAAATATATGCATTTCAGATAGTTCAGAAGAATAAGACATACATTTGATCCCTTCGAAAATACTAATTCAAGCACGAAACGCGTATTATCACCAAACTGTGAGAATTTTGTACTTTCACTATTTTTTTCAATAATAAAAAGTTAGTAAAATGATATAGGATTGTCTTTCTCATCGCAAACGTCATGAAAAGCAGTGCAAAACTTGCGTGGGTCTTTTGGTCAAAAAAGACTTAGTTTTTTATAGCTTTTGCCTTACGGCTCGCGCATAGTTATTTTCACCTCATATATAACGATCAACTTAGCATACTTGTATTATAATATACTATTATAAGTCTTAACACATTGACGAGATAGCCTTAGTATCAAGAGCATCAATATTAGAATGCGTAAAAGAAAGCTGATAGTTATAATTTTGATGTTATATTTGGTTTAGTCCTACATTTAATTTAATAATTGTTTTTTTTTTTTATCCATACTTACACTAATATTTGCGGTTCCGGTCTGGTTTTACCCAGGTGCAATTTATATTAAAAACTGACGGATTTTTAAACAAACTTCGATCACTTATTTTACTGTTTTGGCGAAGAAATATACAAAGTTTCATCTTAAGTATATGCCATCATAAAAAACGCAACGTAAAAATATCATGTTCCTAGCTTAAGTAGTCTACGATTATATATCAGTCAGGACAAGAACATATAAAAAGCTTGACTTCTTGTAAATTTGAATGTTTGATCATCATCTTATTTAAAAATATTTTCCTACAATGAGGACAAAGGCTTTACAAAGGTTTTACAGGCGTAAGCAAAACAAGGACTCTACAGGCTCAAAGCCGCAGATGTAACTTTTCAACAGTAATTGTAACCAAAACGCGGCTTTAAAATTAGCGATACCAGCAGTAAAAATACGATTGTAAATTCACAAATTAAAGTTGAAAGCTCCATTGTCGTTGATATACGCAAACGTCCAGCCTAACAAAATAATACAGCTAAACGCCCACACTATATGCGAACATAAACGAGCGACAGGCGACAACGCAACGTGAGCGTAACGTACGCGTGTTGTTTTAGTACTCGAGCTGTATAATATAATATTGTGCCAAGTAGAAAGCTATTTACACTGTTCACTGAGCGCAGCATTACTGTGTTAAGAATATTGATGGACGAAATTTGAAATATATTAGGTCCTTACATATGAAATTGACGTTTTTCGTACTGGCCACTTTAATCACAAATTTCTCCTCTTTGGTAAGGAATTTCAAATTCAACTTTGTACAGCTATAGACTCATGTATTTGTGCTTCGATGATCGTCATTCATTTGTTTTTTTCTTCTGTTTTTTTCTGTTTGCGTCACTCATTTTACAAAATGGAAAACTTAAAATTTCGCATTATTTACGAGTACGAGTTCCGCCGTGGCACTAGTGCTGCGGAAACAACTCGAAGGGTGAATGATGTGTATGGCGGTCGTGTTGCAAAAGAAAGCACAGTTCGTTTTTGGTTCCAACGTTTTCGTTCTGGAAATTTCGACCTGCAGAACAAGCCCCGTGGACGGCCTGAAACTCAAGTTGATAATGAAGAGTTGAAGGCTATTGTGGAAGCGGATCCATCGCAAACCACGTCCGAGTTAGCTGCAGGCTGCGATGTTAGTGATAAAACTGTTTTAATTCACTTGAAGCAAATTGGGAAGATTAAAAAGCTTGAAAGGTGGGTACCTCACGAATTGACTGAAGCAAACCGGCAAACACGCGTCGACTGCTGCGTTCCATTACTAAACCGGCACAATAATGAAGGTATTTTAAACCGAATCATTACCTGTGATGAAAAATGGGTTCTTTACGATAATCGGAAGCGCTCAGCACAATGGTTGGATCCTGGCCAGCCAGCCAAATCCTGCCCCAAGCGAAAATTAACCCCAAAAAAGTTACTTGTAAGCGTTTGGTGGACTAGTGCCGGTATTGTTCATTACAGTTTTCTCAAATCTGGCCAGACTATTACGGCTGATGTCTATTGTCAGCAATTGCAAACCATGATGGAAAAGCTAGCGGCTAAACAACCTAGGCTGGTCAATCGCTCCACGCCACTGCTGCTTCACGACAACGCTAGACCACACACTGCGCAACAGACGGCTACTAAATTAGAAGAGCTTCAATTGGAAAGTCTAAGACATCCTCCGTACTCCCCGGACCTTGCTCCAACAGATTACCATTTTTTTCGAAATTTGGATAACTTCTTGCAAGGGAAAAAATTCAACTCCGATGGGGCAGTCCAAATCGCCTTCAAAGATTTTATTGATTCCCGTCCGACTGGTTTTTTTAGTAAAGAAATCAATGAACTACCTATGAGATGGCAAAAGTGCATAGAAAATAATCGTTCATACTTTGATTAATTAAATATATTATATTAAAAAATATTCGACTTTTTGTTCCTCCCATACAAAACGCCAATTTCATATGTAAGGACCTAATATTTGCTATTATATTAAATGTATAAATATGATCCATTTAGCAAGTGCATGCATACAAGAATGGATTTTTTTTCAACTCGTAGTATCTTTCTAAATATTAATTTCAATGATAAGCATGCAACTGATCTCTGTTATCACGCCATTTCCACTTGACATTTTAATTAGATGTCAAATCATTAATGGATTGTATGATTAACACTAGATTGCCCAGAGTAGTCATTTTGACTGTTTTTAAAGTTTAGTTAGTTAGTTTAGTTTAGTTTAGTTATTTAAAAAAACATATATTTTTTAAGGAACAAATTTTTTAAAATTACTTTTTATATATTATATTATACCATTTATTAATAGTTGTGCTTACCTCTCCCCTCTCTTTATTCCCTATATACGTTAGTGCTATACCTATATTCAGTCGTTCTAGTGTTAATTCCAATTACTGTGTAATTTATTAGTATATTAACTACTTTGATACCAACGTTATATTAAGAAAAAGGATAGTATAATTAGTAAGCTTTGTTATGGCTTAGGCTATCCAATTGCTGTATCACGGAACGAACTACATCAATTAGAACTGACCGACATACCTATGTCGGTATTTCTGTGTGTATGTATGCAAATAGCTGATGCGATCCACTTACGTATTATCAGTGTAGTTAAGCCACTGCCCTAATTTGTAAGTATAACAAAGCACTTTAAATCCTGCAAGTATATGATAATCTCAAAGGTAAATAAACTGCAATAGGACAATATAACCAAATTTGTTGTATGCAAGAAGATATCCCATTGCACTTACAGTTTCCTTATAAAACATTTGTTATATATTAGATATATTAATTATATAATAAAAAAACCGCATTCCACAATTATCAAATAGATTTTGAAAATGGTAAACATTATAAACAATGTATTATATTATAATTATATATCGCTATCAAAAGAAGAAATAACAAGTATGTATATAAATATATATTGTATTTATTTTTAGGTAAATAATAAGAATTGGAGATCATGACTTTTTTAATGTTTAGAATAAGTGATAGTATCCTAAAATATGTTAGCAAATAATATGTCCAAAGAATATAAATATGTATAGAACTTCGGATCTAAGGAAACCCAAATGAAACCAAGTACATTAAACAAACATTTACCTACTTATTCTGTAATAATGTGTCTTAATGACAAAATAAATAACATTTATTCTTTGTTAACATTAAACAACATGAGATTATAACAATAATCATGATTCTACTTTATTCCATGTTTAAGGTAAATAAAATCAGAGAACATAAACTTTCTAGCCGAAACCTTAAAACGTTGTTATCTAATCCTTGTTCCGGAATTATACAATGAAAGGAGCAAGCTAAACAATAAATTATTTTACACTTCAGGAGCACGAACAGTACATTTATATTGTCAGGATTATTTTTTATTTGCATTAAAATGAATTAACATGCGTTTTACGTACCGTCTTCTCTTAATTTAAATAATTTAAGAGGAGTTAAAAATTCACTACAAACCTAACCACAGACAGAAGTTGCAGTCAATCAAATCATTACAAAAGTAAGTTATATAATATATAGCCTAATGTAATTTTTTTTTCAAGATGTATAATTTTCAAGTTGTAATTGCCTACTTAAAAATAACTTTGTATAAGCACATGGTCTGTAATATTATCTATTATTTATATTATTAAAGATAATTATTATAAAATATCATGCCCACTGGAAATTCAGTAAATATATAGATAATAATTGTTATTTATTGAATATGTTATGCATAAAAATAATATCAAGGAATTAAAGCCAATAAGATATGGGAAATTTCATTTTGATTTTCATGTTGATGTTACTTAGGCAACATCAACATATATTTATTTATAGAATTATATTTTTAAAATCATATGTAAGTAATGGATCACGTCGAGCGATGAACCAGTGCACCCATATAAAAAGGAAACGTCCACACATTACATGAAAACACAACCACGCGACACACTAAGCACATTCTTAATTCCGGCGGTCCTCACGATAACGGCAGTCCCCATTATAGTCCATGAAGATAGTTTAGAATTTATGGCAGTTCGAGAGGTCACGAGTACGGCGTACGCAGCGTCGTAGCAAAACCGTAGCAGGCGACGTCGCAACTACGTAGTCTCGACTGAACACCGCGACGGGAACTGACGCGACCTCCCCGTACGAGCAAACCCCGCCCGCCCTTGCGCCTCTTGTCGTGTCACAGGCACTCTTCGCCCTAATCCAAGCGAATTTTCATTAATGCCGTTATCAGTGTAAAAGTTTGGTCAACTTTAAGAATGGAGTTTTAATTAACTGCCTGGATAATACTAAGAAGCTAGAGACTATTATTGTGTTTAACGATATCTGTAGAGTCTAACACCCGAATGAGTTTTTATTTATTATATTGCATTCTCTGTTTTGGCATCTTTAATTGACTATATATACATTTTAAGATATTTTTACAATGTATATAAAAACGAATAAATATCATCATGCCATTCTAAGCCTTTGCGGTAAGCAGATTTAAAATTACCAGCATTTGTATAATTAACATACAAAATTAAATTGTCTTTACAGGTTTTATTGTCTATAGTGTTAATTTTTTATTTTCTATACTAGGATTACGAAGAAATTTTAATATTTTATTACCTAACTTTGTTTTATAAATAATTATATTCAAGTTTTCTTTTAAATAAGTATTTATAGCAAATTACTTTGCAGAAAGTTTCAAGGGTATTTTCTCTACGAATCAAATACGGATGAAAATTGTGAGAATTATTGATATCACGCCGGTGTCTCATACAAAAAAGTTTATAAAAGGAAGTGGAGCGAACAAACTGGCGGCGAACAAACTTTTACGGCGGGATGCGACGCGACGTTACTTATCTGCCGGCGGCGGGCTGACAGTCGCAGATGAAAAATTGAAATTGTGTGAGATAAAACTACCTAACCGCTAGTGCAGCGCCAGCTAGACAATATGACGACAACAAGAACTGTATCATATCTTATTGAAGTTTACAATTTACATTTTTACCACAGCTATAACGATGTGTTTGTTTGAAATAGATAATAAAGTTAATCAAAGTCCGCCATACTACGGTAAATAACTCATCAGGTGGGCTGATACTTGCTTGCGACTTTTGTCATAAATAGAATCTGTACGGCTGATCCACAATTTCAAAACTGACGCTAAGCGACTACTTAATATGCTGTTGAACAGACTACGCCTAAAGGAAGAAGAATAGAATGATAAATGAGGTAATTCCTAAGAAGAACTAAAGTTATCAACAAATCATAAAAAAATTTTTTGAGGTGATAAAGTGATTGCCTGAGTTGAGTCGTAATCACGGAAGAAAAGTCATCATAGTGCATCGCTTCGTCCTATCACGTTTCAAGATCAGTTTGTATACCACTAGTTGCTCATATACCTAGAGATCTTGCGCCAAGACACATGAAGGCCGGCATGATGACGCCAGCTTTCAATGGATGCTCGTCCCTTGACAGTCGTTTTCATTCTTGGACTACGCTGTACTTTTCATCAGATGCACAGCAGTCACTTTGCCGAGCCAGTATAAAAAAAATCGAAAATTGAAGTTACCGTGAGTAAGACTTATTTGTAGGAAAACGAATAACCAATGGGACAAGGGTCAACGCATAATATTAAATCTGTTTAATTCTTCCAGCCAAACAGTAGATTTGAGGGAGCCTGCTGTCTGAATGAGAGGGAGGTAGTGCGCAGTCCCCGGCGCACTGCCTGAAAGAGGTTTTGAAAATGTCGGCTATTTACTCCCACCCCTCCCAGAGAGGTAGCGTCAACAAGGCTTTTCGCTCCCGGACGTCTGGATGAACATGGTTTCCCAGCCCTGGGTGGAGTGATTAGAAGAACACCCCAAGGGATTTTAGTCACTAAAAGTCTGACACACCGGGGTCACTGCCCTCACAGTTGCCCTGATGGTTTTATGCAAGATTTTCCCCTAGGATGCCAAAAAAAAAGTTTCATTCTTCTATCTCAACCATAATAAAAACTACGTATTAAAGTTATAGAAGGATACGTTCAAAATCAGAAGCACATGAAGCCTTTATGCAAAGACGAGTGTTTTCACTCCGTATAAATTCAATACGGTCGATGGAAGCTGTATAGTGACGAGGACGTGACGCCGTAACATGTTATACCAAAACGTCAAACGACCCTTCGCTTTGTGGAGAAAATACGCCGACGGCGCGACTCCACGTGAAAAGTCTCGCGTAAATCAAAGTCATAAATTCTCCTATCGTGAATGAACATTTCTCTTCGCGGACGTCTACACCAGCCGAATGGATAACGTCTACCAACCCCACCGGATCACCTCAACCGAGTCATTTGCTTTTGTTCTTGGGGTAATTAATAACTGGCAGAAGGGCACTTTGGAATGGCGGCAGGCGCTATTCGCATATCAGTAATGATCTAGCGAAGCGCTTCGTACGACCCTCGATACCGCACGACTACAAGCATATTATAAATTTAATAAATGATCCAACTTCAATAACCACGGATATGTTTCTAGAATACATGTGTACACTTACTAAAATATTGTATTTTGTTATAAGTGTTATATACGTAATATACAAACAAATGGACTTGTAACTAAATTAAAACAATAGCTAAAATGGAATATTAGATGTAATTTAACAAGAATTAATTACAAATAAATCGATAATGCAAGAGTATATTTCTTTAAAAATTAATTAAGGTACTTTTAAAAACACTAATGTGTATTAATATCGTATTAAGTCATAATAAATAATAATTCATTGGTCATTTCGTGGCTGCTCTTAAATACGAGTATATTACAAAAAAAAGGATTAATCTTATTTGTAATAAAAGTATTTTTAATATTAAACTTGGTTTAATTCACATATACATTATTAGTATTTAAAAATTAATAACGCACAAGCATAAAGTAAAAGTTACACACATATATAAATAACAATCAAAAGTCTCTCGTGTCTTTTTAGTATGACCAGAAAGTTATACTAAACAAATGTTTTATTATATTTACAAACCTCATAACCTTTATTGGTAATTCCAAACATCGTAGAATAATATTACGTAACGAGAAAACAGGCCACAAAGTAACAAATAAAGTCTTATAAAACAGTTTTACACAAATTTTTCAGAGAGGATTTCTTTCCATTTCCCGCGTCACATTAGTCCGCGGCCCAAACATTGTGTAAGTTCTATATTGTTGTTTACGGCAAACTTGGAACTTAGTACGAGCAATTCACCTCATAAATTTTCGTGTTATAACAGCTTACAGTTTCCCTAGACACTTGTGAGAGCGCCGCAATAAGCCGCAGGTACTTGCTACCTGGGCTATTTCACCAACGCTACGTATCAGTGTTAATGTATCCCGATAACACAAACCCAGTTATGACATCTTAATAACTCTTTTCGTCCTTTATAAAAGTTTTCAAAAACAATTCACTTTCATTTTAAACATAAGAATGACATTAAAGATTTTGCTTAATTTAAATAATATTTGTATTGAGTGTAGTGACATAATATCTAATAACATAGGCCCACATTTCGTAGAAATTATACAGAATTAAAGTTTTTTTTTACACTGGCTCGACATAGTGACTACAGAGTACCTGACGGTAAGTACAGTGTAGTCCAAAAACGAAAGCGACTATCAAAGGATGAAAATCCATTGATCGTCTACATCGTCATGTCGGCCCACATATACTACGACTGAGGGTCACTAGGTATATGAGCTACTGGATATGCACAAGCTGATCCCGAAACGCGACAAGCCGAAACTGGTCACTATGACGGGCTTTACACCCATGTACTGTGGTCGCGATCCAGACGGGAACCGACGCCCTACCACCTCGCTACTGCTCGTTTAGCACCACCCAGGAGTCACGTGTAGGGAAACTAGGGTAAAGCCTACGGACGCGAGCAGCTTCGACTCCCAACTCATCAGCTGTCATTCTGATATTTATTATTTTCTGCTTAATACGTATTTATCACTTGTTTAATGATGAAAAAATTCCAAAATAACAACATACCAGTTAACAATACCGATACTAAACACGGCAGTCCAGTGTTACCATAACGACGTTCACAACATAAATATGCAAATCAGTAAGAATAAACAGTTATTTAGGATAAACAAAGTTACAATTTTTCATACGAAGATAGCAACAATACAAGTCAAGAATGGATACATACTTAAGTTTTAATAATTTAATACGTTATAATAAATCAACCGATAAATATCAAATTCTTGCAAGTCGTCGAAGGTATAACAAATTTTGTAATTTAATTAGTAACATTGATAGAACTCTCTTCTCATATAAGGTTCATTAAAATTAAAAACAGCCAATATACCAATATATGTAGAAATGAATATTTTTTTAATTGATTTTAGGTATTTTGTTCCATTTTCCACATTTTTATGAGCACATATACAGGATTTTATCGACATAATGTCAAAACTAATGCCAGAAAGAAAAACTGTTTATAAAGCATGTATATGAATAGTTTACTGGAAGTTATAATTACATATACGAAGTATAATTTAACTTTTAAATTATAATATGTTACCTTAGGTACTCTATTTACTTGTAAAGTTCTAGATCCTAATATTATCTTGTGAATGAGCCGACCGCGCATCCAACTGGCAAAATTGCCTTTCCACAGAAATTCTCACATAGCTTTCGCCGACACAGCAAACTCCTAAGGTTTGTTATAACAAATGTATAGCTTCAATATAAAACATCATGTTCCAGGAAATGTAAAATGGTTTAATCTCTATAATAAAGATAAAAGAGTGGACGATCCAATTTGAACATTTAACCCGCTATCCTTATATTTTCCTTCCCTTTTCCATACTTTGGATGAACTGCTCTATCACGCTAAAAAATCATTGGTTGCCGCCAAAAGTAACCAATAAAATCACCGCACTATGACACCAAAATAAGCAAACGACGCTTTTGAAAATGCTTCAAAAAAGTGAGTGAGACGCCCGAGTCCGCGGAGAAAGTACGTACTCGCACACCGCACCCGCTCCCGCTCAAACCCGCGCCAGTGCTCTACAAAGGCGTCCACTAAGTGTTATTAGCAAAGACTTATGCGAGTCACTCTTTCTCCATCTCAAGTTAGAAAGTCGCGTCCACGGAGAAAATACGTACTCGCACACCGCACCCGCTCCCGCTCAAGCCCGCGTCAGTATTCTACAAAGACTTTCGCCAACTGTTAATACGAAGACTGTTCCCCGAGTGATTCTCTATCTCTCTCTATATATCTCTCTCCGCTATATATGCGCGCGCGCATCACGACTTGTGTCCTGTGCGACCGCCGAGGGGCTTGGAGCTGACGAGGAGCCGACGCCTGTGCAGCCACGCTGCAGTGACGTAGTCGCGTGAGATACAGTCCAAAGAGATTACAAGAAAATATTCTTAACAAGTACGAGAGCCCCTAATTATAATTATAGAGATTTATAATTAAATACTTAAAAGAAATAGTATCCTGAATTAAATAATATCTTAATGATATCTACTCAGATTTTATCTTCAAAGTGAAAAGTCTGACCGCGATGTTTGCTCGCCAGTTTCATGCAAAATGCATCTCGTCGATATTTCGACAAGGCGCAGCATCACCCGAATCCTTTAGTCCGCAGTGCTTGCGATTACACACCGAAAAGCGGCATCGCCCGCAAACTACGCCGCCCGCGTCATGTCCTATTGGATCCCGTCGATTCAATTACCGTGGCCCTTGCGACCGCCGATCCTATCAACAACAAGGTACACACAAGCACTCGTCACATTCCGAGACACCGGCGGCGCCGACGACGACGACTAAGGATAGGTCCGTCAATTGTTGTTTAAATAACGCAGTTTCACTCCGACGCAGCCTTGAGTTTCTTTCGGCATTTCTTCTCAAGGTAGTCGCTTCCGAAACGCTGGTAGATCACCGTTAGGTTCGTTTTTCAACTGGCCGGCCACCCAAGTCGAAGTCCGTACCCACAGGGGTGCCCTTGCATAGCGGCCCAATCCATAAATTTCGCTGGCTGAGCGCCCTCTGCGTTCGCCAACCAAGCCCAGTTTTGTTGTGAAGGTTTTTTCAGGCCACAAACGTAGGACACGCCGAAAAAAAAAACCGCGATGCGATTATATTAAATAACCAAGAAAAAGCCAACCAAAACCTTAGATTATATAGATAGAGTCCGCTCATACATCGGACATAAAATTTCCGCGCTAAAATTAACACGTGACATGGCCTACTATATGCATTGTGGCAGGTGGTGCCACCAGATATAGAGTTGCCAGATTCACCCTAAATACCCTTAAAATTAATTATATATTCCAATACGGAATAATGCTAAATTTCTGTCATATATACATACTATTTTTTCACTCGGCTTGTCTTGAATTAAAAACCATTTATATTTTTTTTTTAAAGAAATAAAAAAGAGGGTTGGAAAGAAAAGGAAGGATGTATGGTTGCTTGTTCGATCGTGAGAGCGAGTTCGCATGGGAGAACAAAAATAGGTTATTCGAAGTACTAATTCTACGTAGACGAAGTTACGGGCAAAAGCCAGTATTGTATATAGGTGGCGTACTCATGCATATTAAGGAGTATACAACTTTTTCAACTCTTAGATCACTATATCTCAGAAATGGTAATTCTTAGGAGAAAACGTGTAAGCACAATTGTTACAGATAATGGTATAATCTACAACTTTGACATACATATTTTTATGATAAATGTTAGTTTTTTTAAACATATTAAAACCCATATTTGTGAACTTAAATAAGTTTTTTTTTTGTAGATATGGGATCAATGGGTATGGCGTTCCCAACATTCGTACCAGCTTTCAACTCTATGCGATTATCATAACCATGTATTTTTACCGGGCTAATAGCAATTAGCGCCTACCAAAAAGTTTATACAAATATGTATATTTTTCATTAACGTAGTGATTAATAACAACTATATCGTACTTGATGCCAGCTAAAGACAATAAAAATTAATATTTTCATGTTAAAGCACAGGTTAGTTAAGTCCCTAAAATTGAGGAGTTTTAAAAACTAAAAAACTAGCAACATTAGCCGGTAAAAATTATTGTTATAAAATTGAAAATTATATTGATGTTTTTTCAAAGAAATGCACACATATTTCACTGCTTACTTATGAAAGGAAATTTTTCCATTGCTTCCGAATTTCCTCTGAAAATTTCTGCACAATTTGATAGCACACCACGCCATGATAAAAAAATATAACAGAGCACAATACTGCACCGTTTCCAAGTGACAACTGTCGTCCATGAGACGTGTGTCATGTAGTATTACATGCCATTAACTTAAACTGTTTTGTGCGGTTAGTACTACTAGGTTGACCAAAACGTTCTATATGGATTATTATAAAAACTTTTTTAGAATCTTATTTATTAGTTCCTTTTAAACTGATATTTAATAACTACAAATTAAATTGTTTGAAAAAACGATTGTAACTATTACAGTAATAGATCAAATTTGGAAACGATTATAAGAAATTACAATAAGGATGTGTGAATTAAATTTAGATTATGTAAAATTTTAATTGAATTTCAGGAAAATCATACACCCCTCAAGTAAATATCTATTTTAATTCAGTTGCAATAGATCATATAACTGGTATAAATAACCCTTTGCTCAGCATGTCGTTACACCAATGAAATTATTGCATTTCAGGTCAAGTGGATCGTCCCAACGGAGTTTAAGGGTTATTTACAAATTCACTGCAAATAAAACTTGTTTGATGACTTCCCAAATGTTTGCTAACACCCAAGCACTCTTTATTTTATTACCAATAGTACTAGTTATAATTTTTCTAAAAGTTTGTGCATTTTAGAATGAACAATACTTCTGTTATTTGTTATTAATGCGACTCCACGAATTTTTTATACATTAAAATAAGGTTTATAAAAATTAAACAGTTTACAAACCTACGTATCTGGTAATGATTGATTGAACTAATTTACTTTGCAAATATCGTGGTTGTACATTTTTAGTCAGGATAAAAAAAAGAATTAAAGTCCATATAAGGGCATGGTACAAAATATCTATGTATTGGTTATAATCTTGCCTGCATACATAATATTACGTATTCAATTTGCAAGGCAGAGATCAAGATAGCATTATTAAGTTTATGAACAATAAACTCCGAAATATATTTATAAAAGTATGCAGCAAAAAATATTAAATTAAGATAAGGCTCAAAGCAATATTCGCAGCCACAGTAACCCGAACAGCCATTCACAAACTGCGGGCTACAACGTAATTAGCTAAATATAACTTTTAAACTAGGAGCTCTACACTAGAAGCTTCACAATATTTCACGTAACCTTTTTGCTAAACGAGCACATTTTCCTGACCCCACACTGATACTGATGCTATGTCGTTTGAAACTAAGGAAATTCACACATTAAATATACATGTCGCAAATTAATGTAATACACAACGATCTACATGTCTCTGAAAAACACATTTTATTTTGTCACCATATTACATTCTAATACATAATTTGTAACTAAAGATCTATTAAAATTATTTAATGGTTGTTTTCTGTGTTATTTTTTTATAAATTCTTCCCACGTTTGCTTAGGAAGCTGCCGGTAGTACTGATTCGTGAAGACTCGCTATAAATCATAACGCCATTTCAATTTAGAATGCCTAACATGACTGTAATATGCTAGCCGCTAGTCGTCGTGTGCTGAAAGGCCTAAATTTGTATTCAAGAAACGATATGATCATTAGTTACTGCAATTTTCTTCACATCCAGTACACGAACGGTAACTTCGAGCTTAGTGTGATTGGAATGAATAAATACTTTGTAATAGCCATCTAATATCTGCCCTGGATGCAATTTGGCATCAATATAGTCTTAATCCAATTAAGTTTTATCTTTAACACGAACAATTTGCATAGTACTTGTGATACCTAAATTAAAATTACACTTTTGTAGAACACGTACTATCTGGTTTATTTCATTTGAATTTGATAATATTAAGTGACTCGTTCAATTAAAGTGACCGTCGTCACTTTGCTTTAACTCTGTTTAGATAATCGAAATCAAGTTGTACAATATATTGTAGATTCAATTCAGATAATTAATAAACTTGTTTCATCATTACTTTACGAGCATAAGTTTGCATGTGAAGCTCATCAGACATACAAGTAAAAGCTTTTAGAATCTAAGTAAAAAATGGTCTCTTTAGTGTCTGTATACATATTACATGTATTATGTTTATTAAAATCTATTATTATGCGCACTTACGAAAGTATGTGGTGAAGGGTTCAATATTTTAATTCATATTATAACATTTTATAAATTTAAATTAACAGAAAATTCAACAGTTCTGATCTTATACTCGGCTATAGGCAACAAAATTCACTTTCTATCGAGGCTGTGAGCCTGCTTTTCACCTTCAGGTATAAAAAATTTAAAGAAAATAAATAATTAACAAATTTATAAAACATAAAAATATTTTTTTCAATAAAACCTTGTTAGTTATCAAAGAGAAATGTATAAAAATTCTTTAAACAGTGGATGGAGATTTGCAGTTGAAATCCGTAGTTTCGAAATGGTATAATCACGTACGATCCTTTGGTCATCAAACGGTTTTCTTTGGTAGCACGTACATATAGGTATTATTGATCAGTGAGCTGCGATCCAGCTCGATTTGAATTTCCAATAAGTTCGTTAGAATCGGCCGAACACGGCTTTCGGACAAGTATAGAAAAACTTTATTCCTTTTTGCCCGATCGAGCACGATTGCTGAACTGCGCACATAAACGTAATTTTCTCAGAATCTACTTGGTAATTGGAAGACCTTTAATTTCACAGGATTAAAACTAATTTCCCTGGATGTCTAATAATAGCCTTGACTTGACGTTATCGCTGACGACTAACTTACACGGGAATAATCCGTAATAATAACTACACGTATATATAAATATCGTATATTTATTCACGGTATTATAAGAATAAAAAAACATGTTCTATATCAGAATATTGTGTAAATGTAAGTAAATATATTTATAATGTCTTCATTAAATTATTTCATTGTCAATTTATATATACTTATACACGCGACTTCGGTGCACACTGAATAATTTATAAGAATTCAAATTTACAGCAATAACTTTTAGAAAAATTTCATTAATGCATAGATCATCGTGATTTATAAATTTAGCAAAACCTGTAATGGAACAAATTAAACTATCGATGAAGTTAGAATGTAATGGGATAAAGTAACTGGCATTTTCTCCGTTGCAGCACAACTCGAATTCGTAGCAATTGGAGTTCGCACCAGCACTTAATTAAACCCCGGCGGCAGGGCCAGGCGAGAAACTTCGATTACACTGTCAAAAATCCGAAGAATTATTCCAACAGTAAAATAACTTGTGCGATTTTAGGCTTTATCGTTCCAGTTCAGGCATATTAACGAATTTATTCGGATGCAATATGCCGGCGTAACGTGCCGCTAGTTGGACGCAGGACTTTTATTAAAACTGTTTTTATTTATTGACGAATCGAGGCGGCAGACATTTCTTTGTGCTTCAAAATATGTAAGTAGTGATTTATTTCAATATTAAGTTAATTGTATATGTACATGTACTACCTAAATAATAAACATTCCTTTTGATTTTGACTAAGTTGATTATTCTCAATTCATTGTTATTATAAAAAATATTTAAGTTCAAACGGGCTCATTCTCAGCAACTCTACGCCCAAGTGCACCTATTTTGCGATCTCTTAAATACCACATCGTTGGCCGTTAGTCAGTCTGTGAAAGCCTGTTTTCTCAGGAACTCATGAAAGTGTCGACTTGAAATTAGTATCAAATACTGATTCCCTTGTAGTTATGTTTTGTAGTACCTTATATTCGGATTCGATTCGTAATTTGTTAATTTCGTTTACTTGAAAGGTGCTTAGTTTAAAGCGTTAAGGACAGGTTTCCTAAAAATCCTTTCTCCGTTTCTTTACAACTTAATAATGCCACGAATTCTCTACTAATATAATAATATTCCGTTAAATATTTTTTTACAATAAGCCATCTCCTTATAATAATAATCGCTCATAATATACCGATCTATACTTCTGAATTGTAGGTATATGTTGCAGAATTGATGCCAACGTTTTGCAATACTTAAGTGGCTTCTCAGTTAAAACTTAAAGGAGTAGTGAACTAAATGTAAGAGTTGATATTTATAACGGCTCAATTAGCAACCGGTTCTTGGCAGAAGCTTATGCTACTCAAGTAGTATTTATGTATTCTTCGATATTTATAAATATCGCTAATAATTTATGAGAATCATAAATTGCCGATGAAATATTTATTACAATGTATAAATACTTATATATACTTGCACATTAGAATAACTTCAAAACTCGATATACTGAGACCCATTCTGCCTAAATATAAAGATTTCAAGACCCAATGTTTTCTATTACAACACTGCAACTGTTCAATAAAGAACGAATTCATATCAAAAACAATTACTAATCAAGTAATACTTTATTTTATCTATAAATATGCATATAATTTAAACAGATACAACAAAATAATATGGAAGCTTAATAGATTAACTAATCGGAATGAATGGGTATTTTCTAGGCAGGCGCTTCGCATTTTTACTCATATCTTAAATTTTAATTAGGTTAGATAATTATTCGAAACGTTTTATGATAAAAAATATACAATTTTGAATTATACCACATCGTACAATTGCATAAGATATCGGTTCACGTCCAAAACCCGTCCCAATGGCGGTATGTAGTATTCGTAACATGTGCAGTTTACGACCTCCACAGCGGTACAAGGTTGCTACACATTAGACAGAACTATCTTGATTCCTGTGTCCGAGAGTTGTTTCATTATAATATTTGTAAAATTATTTGCTTATTTTTTTTAAAGTAACTTTGCTAACATATTATGATATCAATTTGACATTAAAAAAAAATCTTGTAAAAATAGCAGCTATAAGGTAATAATATCGTACATTGATAGGTAATTAATGGTACGGAATCCTATACTTGTTCCCGCGGTGACCCAGCAGCGGCTGTTACAATGACGAGCTTAACACATCGCTGCGCAGTCGCGTACATCGGAAACCCTTCGATATCAATGTAAACAAAGTGGTAGATTGCGATCGTGCGGCGACTGACATTATCCGAAGCGCGACTTAATTCTGACAACCACATATCAGTGTTCTGTTATTTTATTAACGTTTCTTTGCCACCTGTATACTGTAAAACCTCCATTGACTCCGGCCAGTTACGACTGTAAATTCTTGTCTCTTTGCGATCACTCCCATTCAATTCTTATCTTTTACTTAGCATTAAATGCCGAAAGTCTTAATAAGCTAGTACAAAGTATACGTATGAAAAAAATAATAGATAAATTACTGTGTACGCAGTATGAGCCTTAAAATTCTAAATGCCGCAACCCTTCCCCACTAAACTTTGTTGGGACACTCCCTGTAGTGGTCCGCCTGCCACCAAGGGGTCTCCGCCGGGCCTGACTCATTAAATTCTTAATGCTATTGTGATCTAAGCTAGAACCATCGTCTCAGTTCAATTAATAAGGTTATTATAAATTCATAGATACATCGAGTTAATTACATCTACATAAAAATACAAAATGTACTAATTAATTCTAATTTAAGATGAATAGACATAGCCATAAATAAAAGATTAGTACAAAAATTACATAAATGTTTTCTTAAAGATTGCTCTTTGCTTATTTACATTTACTACAATGCAAAAACAAAACCGAAAATGAGTTAATCAGCGACAAAAAAAAACGACTTCTCTATTTAATGAAAACTGCAAATAGTTTGTTAATTTAATATAGGGCATATATTTAGGAATCTTATAAATATATCCAAATACAATACATCATTTTATTATTGTATAAAAAATACTGTTTCACAGTATTAGAATTGTTTAGGTAACAATTTTTCTATTAGTGTGGTAAATTAGAAATATCAATTAAATTGACATTTTGAGATTGTTCTCAGAAATTATCTATTATACAAATTAGCTATACAACTATACGCATTATTTCTTAAATTACTACTACTATGAACACTACAAAACTTCCAAGAAACTACGAAGGCGTTCCATTTGAATATAAATTAAAAATGCGACTAGATAAAGCATGGACACGGAAAAACATTTCCCTAGACCATTAAAGGAAACGTTGTCAGACTAGAGAGCAATAAGCAAATGAACGTAGACTATCTGGTGTTCAGACATTCTGTTATCAAGGGGGCGGACGAGCGGGCGTAGCAGTAAGCAAGATACCATCGCGCACCCGACCTAATTCGATTCTCCAAGCCAGTACCGACGGCCAAGACCGCCTGCCTCACCGCAGCACTCGCCAAAATCCTTATTATATAACTAACAATCCAGATTACCACACTATAAATTAGTTTGTTATCGACAATGTATTTATAATGGTCCGCATCTATCACCGTAATACTTTACATCAAAAATTAGATTCTTAGACACTAGAAGTGCGGTTGATGATCAGTTATGTAATAGTCTCGCTATAGCGAGCCCAATTTAATCATGTTTAGACGCGGTTACGAAACAACCCCTTAACTAAAGCAACATGCAAACTTGCCACGAAATCACGACAATCAATTTCGTTTTAACACTATCCGAACAACAACCACGGGGGTTAGTACCTTTTATTTTATACCCGTTTTACTGTAAGATTGGTATTAAAATAACACAAATAATTTTAATTTTGCATTTCTAATCAAAAAAGTTATGGTCAAATATGTATTTACGTTAATAAAATGATTATATATAATGGTCGGCGGTTATATTAACTCTTTCTGTCGGCTTAATTATTGCCAAAAATATTAGTCTATGATTTTACTACTAACTAGCTTTTGCCCGCGGCTTCGCTCGCGTTAAGAAGTATTATAATTAATTAGATATAGTTTTTGTGGCTTTACTTTTGTTTAGCGTGTGTAAATAATTAGGGCCTAATCTGTCATTAGGCGCTAAAACTATCAAGCTATTATATTATATTATAGTCCAAAATCTGAGAAGATTTATACAAACTTTCATCCTCTATTTTATCTCCTTGGTGGTGGAAATCATCAAAATCCTTTCTTAGCGGATGCCTACGTCATAACATCTACTAATTTCACATAAACTAATTTCAGCCGGATCCGTCCAGTCGTTTGAGCTGTACGTTGATAGATCACTATGTCAGTCAGTCAGTCATTCAGCCAGTCAGTCACCTTTGAGTTATATATATTTAGATTAACGTTATGCCAACTACGTAAATATATTAAGTTACTAGCAATCTTTTTTTTAAGTCCCTCTGATTGCTACACCCGGGCCTGGGAAACCAAATTCGTCCAGACGCCCAGGGAACAAAAGGCCTTGTTGAGGCTACCTCTCTGGGGGAGGGGTGGGAGTAAAAATCCACCCCTCTAAAACTTCTCTCTCAGTCGGCGCGACTGGCACGTGCAACGCCTCCTTCTCATCCGGGCATCAGACACCCTCAAGTCTACTACCCGGCTATTGTCACCGGGGAATGTCGCGCTCGCTCTGGGCGAACACGTCCCTCTGGCGACGGTGCCTTGGCCGTCGAGTGGCCAGAGAAGATGTTCGCTCTCTGGCCATAAGTTACTAGCAACCATCAAGTAACTATATTTTATACCAAGTGTTCCAAGTCTTATGTGTGGAAGCCTTAATATTGAACTAGATCAGAATAATTATTATACAAAAATTAATTCCCCCGGTGAAAGCTAACCAATGATAAAAATAATCCATTTATTCAGGGGCACTGACTGCTAAATTAGGGAACTGGTAATATACTTATTAATAACGGTTCTTATAGTAACGTTCCATTCCGTACAAGAACAAATAATTAATAATAGATTGATCTTTTATAATGTTGGTCAATGTAATTTCGTTAATGTCGGTTGACTCTTGACCCCATAAAAAGAAAGGTCGAAATCAAGAACGACAATTTGTACCAAAGGTTCCAGAGTATATAAAATATAACACAGGCAAGAAAATAGTTTTTCTATGAGTACATTGCAAAGCAATAAACTGTTTGTATTGAGTACGTCGATAAGCTTTTATTTCAATTATCTACAGTATGGATTCTATCATCTTTGAAGAAATTGCAGTCGTAAAGTAGTGGTAATAAATATTTTATTGTGGCTATTTTGAGTTTATAAACGAAAATATATTGTTCATGAGAAAGTTAATTTTAAATACCTCCTCTTTCGCAACCATGTGGATATTTAAATTTATACGGAATTGATGTATTATTTAAATTATTCGTGAATTTAGTTCACGTGTAGTTAGTAGTAAACACGTGAAAAAGTTGACCTATCAATATATTTTACATGTTTTGCATGCATTTTCGTGCATCACTCATAAAAAAAGAAGTAAATAGTACTCTAGTAGGAATTGTATATAATTAATGAAATAGTATAATATAATCATTTAGGGAATAACACCACATGCTTACCGGTGAAGAATTTATCGGGAGGAAATCAGCATGGTATGTAATAGAAATGTCATGTGTCAGTGCTCTGAGAACACTGCGAGTAAGTCTGTTAGTGATTAGCTGCGCTACTGGTCACGTTGAGTACCACATACAAATAACCGCAAACTGACTAACAGCCACTAATCTATCTCTGCTCACTCCGAAAGGGATATAGCGTGACGATATATTGTTATTATTTATTGTTTATTGAAGCCGTGGTGGTTGCCGGCAGAATAGAATAGCACCCCCCTCTTCTTGCTGAGGTGTCGTTAGAGGCGACTAAGGTATCGCTTTAACACCGCAATTCAACCAGGTGTTCAGAGAAGGAAAACTCGACCAAACCTGCATCCTGCTCCCTCCCGATCGTACTGGTTCTCCTTTCCATCGGGCCTGAGGGAGTTCGGACGAGAGAGTGCTATTCTGGCAGCGCGTCCAGTTATGCACTTAAATATCTCCTGCGCAATTGACTGTTTCCGAAAACTGGACCTCGAATTTCTTAATCGGTGTTGAAACAGTCGCCGTGGACGAAACCGGCCAGGACATCATCATCATCATCATTATTTATTGTTATAATATTTTTAAATAATAATAATAAAACATTTATTTGGCACACAACACAGCAAAATAGATTATTAAAGACAGAAAAGAAAAACTGTAAACATCCTATGTTGTGATGATGCGCCAAAGGGAAGTCAGCAATAAATAACAACTATATGATTAAAGAAAATATCCAACGATGTGCACGCTGCTTGTGATGTCGATGTAAAGCTGTTGGGGACACCTTACGTCTTCCGAACCTGAGTCGCCAGTCACGTTGTGGGTCGTGTGATAAGGAATTTTGGGTTCACTGAATAATTATAATCTCCTATAGCACCTGTCGGAAACAGTAAGCAACCACAATGCGTTTATAGTTTCATCCATCCTACGTATTCTCGTCACAGAAATTCAAGTTCGTTCTACTGGATAGAGATAAATAAAAATCATATCTATAAAAGGTCATTAATTTTATAGATGTCCGTGGCAAGAAAAATCGTAGTTTCTACTAATGGAAGAAATAAATAAGTTCATTCAAATCTATAAAAAGCCATTTATTTTAGAGACGTCCGTAGCAAGAAATGTCGTCGAGACGACACAGACGCGGGCGACTTGAACGTGACGTCGAGCCTCTGCCCACCGCTTCCGCTCTCGTAACGTTCTCGTAATTAATTCAATGATCGTCCGCATAATGACTTGCATGTGGCCACCCTCTTGCAACTTCGCCTCAAACTAATGCTCAATAATTTTCACACCGTTAATGAAGGGGCTACTCTGTTGAGACGTTTCTGTAAACTCATAAAATGACTTTTGGTTACGTCGTCACTGACTTGATCTTTTGAGACGTGTATGTGGATAATCACATAACTTGATCCTGTAGTCAAATATGCAATTTCAGCACTGCGGGTTGTAGGATCAATCTCGACGGGAAACAAATAATTTTAACCGCCTACAAATAGTAATTCCAGTCTTATTGTTTAGGAATTTCCACTTGAGATATCTATGTTTTCAAACAAATTCACGATGCAGGAGTAAACGTGAAAACGGTTAATATAAAAAAAACTACTAAACACCTTACATTCTAAGTTGTCGCTTTCACTGCATCTCTTGGCAACATTTAATTTAACTACACAGAATTTATATGAAAAAATTCCGGCATACAAAATGTTTGTAATACCTCTAATATTTGTACAGGTCTCACCGAATAATTGGATTTTTATAGGGAAACAAAAGGTAAATATACCACACCCGATAGTATGTATAACCTAGTTCAACAATATAAACACTAGAAGACAAGAATTTATCAATAAATCCTGTCATTATGCGGGCGAAATGTACCACAATGGATGAAAGGTATAAAAATAACTGGAACTACCATGACAGGCCGAAAAAAAGTCGGTTTAATTTTAAATACATTAGGTATTAATATATTCTAAGCCTGTATTAACTTACCAATTAATATTATTTATTATGTGGAACTGTGTAAGGGTTCTCCATAATATCTTGAGCGTTGTAGTTGGACTCGCACTGCTTTGGGCTACTTATAGAGCCACTTGCAGAAATCCGAGCTACGAGGTATATTGCATAACTTTGGAGATAACTTGCTGAAACTTTGAACATTTTGACGCTGCAATACTAGATGAAGTGACCTACAGTAGATACTCTTGTAATTCTTAAAGTACAGATATTTTTATTCAAATTTAATTTACCTATATAGCTTAAGTGACTAAAGTTTTTATCTTGATAACATCTATAATCTATATGTATGTTAATACACAACGATTATATATTTTTCTTAGTTTCTAAATGTGAGGAATTAAAATTATATTATTCATACTTTACAAGATTATAGATCTGTAGAAAGTAAAAATGTTACTATACCATTAATCAAAGCAGTTTCTTAGTGGAATTACGATCATAATCAGTACTTTTATTAATTAACATATCATATGTTTAGTTCAAATTTAGAAATATTTCAAAATGATAAGTTACGCCCCAATTTACTTATTTTCATATTAATTACTACGCTAGCTAATGAAAGTTTTGTAAAGCGAGTAGTGAAATTGCGAGTGAAAGAGAAACTCGTACATAATAAATAATAAACTACATGTAACAACTTGGAAACAATACGAGTACACTAATGATACTTTGCATGGTTTACTGTCGAAGTATAAAATATTACGTATCCCGAGTCGGAAGGTATTATACTTGACAAAATTATCTAGTTTTAAATAATATTATGTTAATTGTATCCAGAATTGGGCAAAATGTTATCTGATTAATGATTAACGATTACAAAATGTAGTCGTAATTTTAATTTTCTTGCTCTGTAATCATGATAAAATCTATTTAAAACATTAAGAAATCATAAATGTGTATACAATCTGGGATTCTGTAGTGTTTAATACATAGATGAGCAAAATGCAGTCATGTTAATGGTAAAAAACGTAAAATGTAATCGTAATCATTTTTATTAATCTGATTACATTTTGTCCATCCATTTTTGTATCTATCCTCTAGCTATAAATTACAGGCGAAAAATATCAGTTTCGGAAATGAAGACGAAGACCGCATTTACACGTGACCATTTAATGAGACATTCCACATAGTCAAATAAATTAGAAACCGTTCAAATAATAATAATAGTAATATATTGTTACGCTATATCCCTTACGGGGTGAATAGAGATACATTAGTGGCTGTATCCACTTTCCGCTTCTTTTTTTTACGCTGGCTCGACATAGTACCTGATGGTACCTACCTACAGAAACCGAACCGAGTCACTATGGCGGCCTTTATATTTGTGTTCTGTGGACATGACCAAGATCGTGCAATCGTCCTACTACCTCACTAAATTATAAAATCATATTTATAAAATGCCAATAATTTCTCAGTTTCGTGGAATGTCTCATCAAAAATGGCGTGGTTTAACTAAGACATAAATGTTTGAGTGTACTATCACAACATAGCATTACTAATATTTTTGTCGTAGAATTACTATATTGTTATATGAAAAATGTAATACTGTTAAAATTCAGTATTTTCAACAGTTTAGTTATATATGAATGAACTTAAAAGACATGTTTCTTATAAGATACTTAGCCGTCGGATTATAATCCTGTTTTGAAACGTTTTAATTTAAGAAAAAAGACAAGCAAAGTTATTAATAAACATTGCATTTAATCATGTAGATTAAAACTAAGCTCGACGACGCTTTAATGGCTGGGTTGGACAGTTGTAGCACAATAATGGTACACAATTACCGTGAAAGCATCGTATTAAGTCATTACTTCCCTATTGCAATCAAGCAAGTGGTCGTTCAAAGTAACTACTAGTTATAGATATAGATTATCGTCGAATATTTGTCTCTGCAAACAAACAATTTCACAGATATATATAGGGCTGATATCAAACAAGAAAAATCATAATTGGATTTATATCGAAGGGTGAAATGCTATTTGGATCAAGCGACATTTTTGGTCATATAGTAATATATATTTTTGGAATATGTGCCGTGGTGGCTGCCGGCAGAATAGAATAGCACCCCCCTCTTCTTGCTGAGGTGTCGTAAAAGGCGACTAAGGTATCTCTTTAACACCGCAATTCAACCAGGTGTTCAGAGAAGGAAAACTCGACCAAACCTGCATCCCGCTCCCTCCCGATCGTACTGGTTCTCCTTTCCATCGGGCCTGAGGGAGCTCGGACGAGAGAGTGCTTTTCTGGCTGCGCGTCCAGTTATGCACTTAAATATCTCCTGCGCAATTGACTGTTTCCGAAAACTGGACCTCGATTTTCTTAATCGGTGTTGAAACAGTCGCCGTGGCCGAAACCGGCTAGGACAACATCATCATCATTTTTGGAATCGGTAAAAAACTATATCTATATTACTATATCACCAAAAAATGTCGCTTTAACCAAATAGCCTTTCACCCCACGATGTGTATGTATGATTTCCTTAGACCTGTGCGACGACCATGTGAAATAATTTCATGATGAGAAATCTGGCAGAAGTTTTTTTTTACACTAGTTCGGCAAAGTGACCACAGTACACCTTATGGTAAGTATAGTGTAGTCGAAAAACGGAGGCAACTATCAAAGGTTGAAAATCCGTTGATAGTCCCCGTCGTCATGTCGTCCCACATATACCACGACTGAAGGTCTATGGTATTGTGCGTACATAGGCTGATTCCGAATCCCGACAGGCCAAAGCAAATCACTATGATGGTATTTACACTTGTGTACTGTGGACATGACACAGCTCGGGCAATCGCTGCACCATCAAAAAGTTTTATATCTGAGACGTACGTAAGGATTTTTTCAGGTTATTTATGAAGTTATTAAGCTCAGGAGTAACGGAAAATATGACTCTGTCCATTCAACATCTAACAAAATTAGTGCCTTCAAACCTTGGCTGGTTTACTAGTCATGTTGGGCACAAGGTACAAGCGTAATGTAAAATCTAATTTACTCTTTGAGTTTAGCCATAAATGTATTATTATACTTAAGAAAGTATAATAACTCAATCATTTGATATTTATTTTGTTAGAATCAAATAATCAAAATACTATTTTAAACAAAATAACTTTTTCATTATATCGTCTGTTGTAAAAACCTTTAATAAAATAATATATCGTGATGCTATATCTCTTTAGAGATGTACAAACCCAAATACTTTGTAAAAAACGTAATAGGAATAAGTGTAGATAAAAACAACCGCTGTCGGTCTGTGACAACACCTGCCAAGATCCCGCTTTTTCCTTATCGCGAAATCCCATCTTAATGAGACCTAAGTCAAGATAGTTGCTATGCTGCTAAACTTGCTGATAAATTTTGTAGCGCGGAATAATTTATCACTATAATTCTTACATTATCTTTTGGGTACAAGCATTGATAAAGTAAAAGTATATGCTAAAATATGGTTGAATCTGAAGATGGCATGAATGTATTGTTAAAAAATTAATTTAACCAAAAATATAAGTCATTTCCTTTTTGTCGTTACTTATTTATTAATTACTCTTTCATATTTGATACGAGTTTTGTTCAATGGATAACCATAGATCATAGATTGTTTTATGCTAAAATAACTATTATTAGAATTAGAATATCACTTATAAAATATTAAAAAGTTTATTACATACAATGGAGACAAATTATTTTGATGAAATACATAAAATGTTTGCAAAATTGTTTACTTCGAATTCACTTGCTGTCCATAAGCCTGATATATTGCTTTGTAAAGTTTAATTAATAATTTATTTTCCTTTGTAATTTAGTTCTAATAAATAAAAAAGTAGTTTTATTATTTCTTTATATTTGTTAATGTCCTTTATAGACGATAGATTTGAAAGGGTTAAAGGTAAAATACCATAGAACTCAGCAGACTATAATCGGCAGCGACAGAAGGTGCTTGACATGTATCGCGACGGCAAATGGCACTACAGTATGCAAGACCGATTCTGACATATTATTGCAATTGTCGCGCGGCATTTGCAGTCGGCGTTTATATTGCTGTCCGCCGTCTACCGCGTCTTATAAATTTCACATAAATAGGACCTAATTTTTTAATATTATTTCCGAAAGAAATTGTTTATATCCATAGAAAACTATTCAAGCCATAATAATACTGTACCTGCCTTAATTTATTACAACAGTATGAAATATGTTTAATACTGAGGGTCAGTAATATTGTCGATATTATTCCCTGAATAAGGGTCAGAACAAATTTCGTTTATGGGTTATTATATTTCTTCAATATAGGGCCCTAGAAACTACTTCAAAATAATATTATAGCGTCCTGTAATATAATATAAGTAATTAAATTAATCATTGTTTAGTGTATATTTATACAGTATAAATATATTATGTATATGAAACTCTGTACATATGTATATTCAACCATACAACTTTTAACATAAGATATTTTACAGTTGTATAATTCTAATTTTTAATAACAGATTTTCTTAGAAAAATCCATCTGTTTAAACTTAAAACTACATTAAAGACTGGATAAAAAAATTGTTGCATGTATCGACGCACTTTTACAATATATCAGTGTATTTTAAAGGTATATTGCATAATATGAATCTCATTAAAATATTATCGAATTTAATGAAAAAACACGCAACCTAAAATTTCGTAATTGGAAATCAAGATATTCTCTTAATTTAACCGAATTCCATTTCTCCTTCATAATGTATGCATTTGATGTCTTGTAAAACAATTTTGTTGCCTTTTAATAGTACAAAGCGGAACAGCTCGTCCACAATTGTCTGGCAATTGGCGCCGGCGCGGTGGACGCGTGGGCGAACTCGAGCCGGACTGCGAACCCGAATAGCCGGTGATTAACACTGCTTGCATACGGCCTTAAAACTCGAAAGTAATCATTAACAACGCAACGAGTTATTATTTAAATTTGTTATTAAAATCCCAATTGAAACGCCTATACGCTGCAGTCAGATTCATTATTCATCAATGCATAACTAGTGTGAAAAGTAGATCGAATATCGATCTCCTACATGTAATCCTCAAGATACGTATGTAGGATTATAGTAAAAATTCTTATAGTCATCCTGTATTCTACAAACTTTATACTATATTGAAGTCTAGCAACTGATATATTAATGTTCATATAGGTAAATTATTAAGACAATCGACTTTTAAATGTAATTAAATTAGGTACAAGTTTAAATCAACACCAAGCAATAAAAATCGTAAAAAAAGAATGTAGAGCCGTGCTGGCTGGCTTGATCACGGCAACTATCAACGAATAGTTTCCTATTTTTTTATAGTTGCGGTCGATTTATGAACTGTGCTATGCTGTATCAAATGCAGGGGTGTTACTTAGCCATGCGAGTTTAAAAAACTACATTAAATAAATGTTGGTGTGGTTAGATTTTCATACCTCTTAATTTATTTTCCTTAGAGTCAGGTAGCAGAATGAAATATGGCCTGGCCAGGCCGACAGAATAACGATGTACCGCCGTGGATATCGCCCGCCGCAATCTGCACACGTCCCTGATTATTACGTGTCCAGGATGGTATGAAGAAATGACAACGCGTTACGCGATACTTGGAAGTTTAACAGGGGAAATAGACTAAGTTATAATGTAATCGATTTTGTAATAGCAATATTGTCGTTTAGAATCCACAACTAACATTGTAAACGTGTAATATAGAACAGTGAACTATTGAAAATATGGTAAATCATTTGACCATCTACCGCTTTCAAATACTACAATGTACACATAAAATAAAACATTTTATTTTATTACAATCCGAGCCTCTAGTAAATGGAAAATTCAACAATTTTTCACACTTCATTGGCAATGTCTATCGTCGGCCATTACACAAACTTAATTTACATACGAGCCACGGAACAATCTAAAACATAATTGTGTACATAACTGTACTTACATATAAGGCTAACAGATATTAAAATAAGTAAGCACTTACAAGAAATATTTCAATTATTGTGTGTAATTTTAGAGACCTACCTGATATTATCTAGTGTGTTTATAGGTACATATCAAGCAAATGCGAATTTAATGTTCTGTATCTCTCCCACACTTACATTCGTAATATGGATTCACATACGCAGATAAAATGAATATGAGATCATAAAGGTGGGGACAGACTGAATAAATTTTTGCTCAGCGTGTAATAACTATGATAATTTTTGGTCGTTATTTTGACTACCGTTATACTACATATGTACCGTAGCTTGTTTATGAAATAATATAGTGAATTTTTATATGCAAACTAATGACTGTGACAAAAGAAAACAGTGCCAATTGTTGTCTTTACCTATAATCATTACACATAGCATTAATGCTTTTATAATAAATATTACGAGAATTAAGAAAGAGCTTTAGATGTTGAACCTACTTAATATCAACTTTTACCTCAATAGATAGATAATTGGATAAAATGTATAACTTTATAATTTATTTATCGTCCATGTATACTGTTTGATTTCATCTCATTTATATATATATTTTTTTTTATAACTTAAAGGCGAACGCTTGACCTCAATCACACCTGGTGGAAGGTGAAGATGAGTCCGATGATGAACCGCGTCCGCCTAACAAATGCCTCACTCAATGCCTCAAATGTCACTCTTCTTTTAAAGACTCCCAGGTCATAAGATCGCGGAAATATGGCCGCTGGTAGCATATTCAACTATTTAGCTGTTCGCATGATGAATGTTGAAGCGAATCTTCTCGTGCGGATATAAGGAACATCCACCACATACGGATGGTATCCGACACGATGTCTTGTGGTTTTGTGGTGGAATGGGGCTGGAGGAATCAAAGAATGTAGTTCCTGAGAACACTCTCCACCGTGCAACCGGTAAAAGACCGCGAGGCAGGCAACTCTACGTCGATGCTCGATGCTTTGCATTTTAATTTTTGACAAAGAGTCGTCGCCAATAAGTCTACGAGCTCTACGATCAATCGAGTCCAAAGCCGCCAACTAATATTTAGCGGATCCGTCCCAAAGGTGACAACAGTACTCTACACCCGACCGCACCTGCGCTTGATACAGGTTAAGAAGTTGCGATGGTGAAAAGAACCGTCTGACCTTAAAAAGGACACCCAATTTTTTAGCAGCATTTATATTATTTAAATTAATGTTTGGGAAAGTATATGAGAAAATAACAAGTAACTAACTAACATTAGTAAGTAACATTTTAAAGAAATATATGTATAATTGGTATAGTAATAACACAGGCGTTTGATAAATCTACGTCTAATCTAATCATGGACCCAAAGGCTACGTCGTCAGTAGTTCAAAGGTTATATTTGGATTAGTATAAAACCTGTCATATTTGCGTGAACGTGACAGACTCAAGCGGTAGGCTTGCACTGCAAGCGCTGGCGCCACTGTCAACATTGTACGGCTTTCGTAAACACAACTTGGCGAAAGCCAACCCGGGGCTGCGTTCAACTTGCATTATTTACCGAGAGAAGACTTTAGACTAAACAAGACAACTTCTGGTTGCGACGGCCTCGTTTAGTTAGTTTACCTACATAAAATAATTTGTATATTTTTTTAGTAAAGTTATTAAGACGGCTTTTTTACGCTTCTTTTTGCAGTTATTATCAATAACTTACTTTCTAGTGTTTTATAAAATACATTTTCATCAGGAGTCTTGTTTTAAATAATTGTATTTTATTCTTTAATAATTTTAAACTATATCATAAGTGTTTATTTATTTATAGTCATAATTATTTATGAATACATTATTTTGTCTTAAATAAAAATAAACAGAAATTTTGATTAAGTAAATATTGGAATATAAATTTAATCTATTTAGTAATAAATAAATAATATTATAAAATAGTAAATACATTATATTATTATGGTATTACAATAAATTTACTCGTCCTTGTACGAGAAGATATGGCCATACCTGTAACAATAAAGAATGAAAACAATTAGTTAAGCAGTTTGTTACATCATTGTCGACCATAACAATCTATCAGAGCCCCCGCATTATTGTTATAAGTAAATCAAGGTGGGTGTTAGTTGTATTGTAAGGGCAAGCAGTCACGATCGAATAACGATCACGAATTTATAAATTAAAAACAAGAAAGTGTATCGCATAAATACTATAGCTAGATATAGTTCTTGTAAGTAATCAAAATCATGTTGTGATTAGATATATAATAACTTTATTGTTTTAATTAGTTTTTTGATCTATATTATATAATAAATTAAAAAAAAATACAATACTTGAATGTGATTATTATCTATGCATAAAACTTTGAATAAATGTGAAAAGGTATAGAGATCTATATAAGATCTGATATAAGATCATTATAACAACTTCACGTGTAATTTAACAGTACAGGTATCAAAGCGTTACAGTCTACAAACATATATTTTCATGCTTGATAAATGACAATCGATAATGCGAGTAAAAGCTCAAGCTGAGGAGCATTCAGACAAAAATTGATACATATATACATATATATCAATTATATATAATTTGGTTTTAGCAGATCTTGTATAGATTTGATTATTGGTAATGCTGGATGTGGAAACTGTAAGTTGCCATCATTAAGATATATGTAAATTTTGGATTTATCAGTTTTTTCCCGTCTCGCCTCATTTATTACATCTGTAAACAATCCCTTACTTGGCATAAAAATATATTTAAATTAAAGGCAAGAAAAACCTTTCTTTAATATATCGAACAAAAGACATTATTATTAATTACATTATGATAAAATTATCAGTAGGGATGCGGCTTATGTAAGTGTCACAACCTGCCTTTGCTTGTGTCAGTAGCTTTCCATTACGGTAGCCCGTTTAAACTCTTTTAGGGATTCATCTTGTAAAAACTATACTACAATACATCATTTATGATGATTAATGTTTAGCAGCATAACGCTTGTCTTCTACCGACAGATAAAACATTAATTACCCACCTACGTTCCAAGTTAATACAGCAGATGTCTTCTAACTGGCTATTAGGCAGAATTTGATTAATAGATAGCCATTTATATTTAACTTAAAAGTGAAGTTATCTTTAAATAATGTACAATACAATATTGCTTCATGAAACTAATGATTAAAAGTTAATCTATAGTTTATTGTATGATTATTCTCTTGGAATGGTATGTTAGTGACGGTTTATTTTAAAATACTATTATAACCGAATATAACAATTTAATAACATATTTGAAAGCTCTTTAGGATATCAGAAAAGCATTTGTGGCAAATTGTAATTTACCTACTCCACTATTAAGGTTGTTTTTAAGCAGAGATGGGCAAAATGTAATCTGATTAATGATTAACGATTACAAAATGTAGTCGTAATTTTAATTTTGTTGCTCTGTAATCGTGATTAAATCCCTTCAAAATATCAAGGAATCATAAATGTGTATGCAATTGAGGATTACGTGGTGCTCTTTTTTTAATCAAATATATTAATGAGGCTTTAGTGCATCATTGATGACTATGCCAGCCTCGTAAAGTATGTCATATTATTTAAACTCACTTCTGGCGAAGTGACAACTGTATAAGTCTGTAAATTCTTTTAGCATTAACCGACGTCGGCTCTCCCAATATGATATTAATTTCTCCGACACTTCGCCAGTCCTGAGAGAGAAGTCTTCTAAATTTTTCGTTGCCACTACATTCCCAAAGGAGATGATAAATGTCATCGACCACCTTGCAGCGGTCACAAAGTGGGGAAGCTTTCTTTTTTATAAGAAAATAATAATTGTTTAAAGGGATATGTCTTGATCGAATCCTAAATGCTGCTACTAAAAGACCTCTAGAGAGGCTGGCATAGTCAAACCAAGAACGTGGTGCTTAAAATATAGAAGAGCAAAACGCAATGTAAGACAAATGTAAACGTAATCGTTTTTCTTTAATCTGATTACATTTTGCCCATCTATGTTTTTGAGTATATAAATTGTTAAAAAATAATTAATTGATTGCAAGTGTACAGACAAACTTTAATTTAGTTTTAAGAAACTTCACTAAAATGGTCACTAAATCTCAAGTATTGTTTATGTTATAAAAAAAGTACACTGCTTGACTTTTTAAATTACCTATACATTTCTCATCACAATATCCTTTTTTTTCTTTTTTTTTTCTTTATTTTTAAGGGACTTTTGTTCTTTTGAACATGTCAGCCCCATCATACCTTAACCTAAAAATACAAAAAATATTAAAACTAACAAAAAAATAATTGTAAACTATTTATACATGTTCCACAACATTCCAGCGGCACCAGAGGTTGATTCCGCTAGAATGCTGTGAAACATGCCTACATTATATAAATTAAGGTTTAAACTATTTATAAGGACAGATCTTTCCTTCTTATACTTGTCACACTCCATCAGGAAGTGATGGACATCGTCAATTTTGTCACATGTTTCACAAAGCGGTGAGTCGACCAGTTTCATGAGATATTTTTTTTTTTGTTAATCCGGTGGAAATCCTCAAAGACCTTCAGGGAGACGGTGAGGGTCGCCTCAAGCCTGAAGTCTAACAGACTTCTACTGACTATAACCACCGGGGTGTTCATCTCCACGCGCAAGGTGCGCCGGGGTACGGCACGTGACTAGCGGTCTTACGCCACAGTTGTATAGGGGAGGTGGGAGTAAAAAGGGGTCACACCCCCTTTCGCCAAATGATGTGTGGGAACACGTACAACACTACTGGAATATTGCCGACCGAACAGAAGTCCCCCGCCGATAGTACTGCTCGGCACTCCTAGAGGAGACTCTAAGATGGGCAGAGACCCATTTTCGACGTCGGTGGCAGCCTAGGCGTTGCCCTTTCTCCATTTGGCCCGGCTGGACCTTTAGGTGGCGCAGGCGTTGCCGCCGCTTCTGTGGTCAACAGCTAATCCTGCGACAGCGCACATCATGCATCAAGCTTTCGCCCGGCAGTCCAGGGACTTGTGGCCCAGCTGTGCATAGGTAACACAGGTCAGAGCCATCCACTTTGGCCTGGCATCCTTCACTATCCTATAATCAATAATCTTACATATGTTTAAAATTCCAAATGGTCACCATTCTTTGATACTATATATTTATTTATTAATTAATTTAAAATCAGTCTTAAGATATCGATGTATAATTTACAATTTTGATATCGAATCGTCGACTAAATTTATACTAAAAACATTTGTAAAAAAATTATATAACTTAATATGTTTATATAAAATCAAATTTACATCATTAGTGCATTTGAGTAAAACAGTAACTGTTTATTTGTTTTACGCCCGGAAATGTGTGGGTAGTGACAGACAAAGCCACGGAATGCCAGCCGAATCCTACCTGTAGGTACCTGAACACGAGTCACTGACGTAGGACAATATATAATTATAAACTGTCCACGTAGTTCTTAATACATACGAAATAAGGATTAAATTCGTATGTAGTTATTACATTATACTCATAATAAAAAATAGTCAATAGATTAACATGGCACAGACAAAAACTGAATTAATAGAGCTCTCCCACAGTGACAAAAAATCGAAAACTTTGGGAAGGTAACATACATCTATCATAATATGTAAGTGTATTTAAACAATTTTAAACGGAAGGTATTCTGTTTATTGGTACAATGAATATTGTCTCCTAAATATAAATAAGATTATTGAACATCCTTGAATGACAAAGTGAAGTATGTGAACGCTGCCATAAAACTTGTTCTTGAAGCGATTAAATATTATTCGGTTAAGATAACAGAACATTTCGAATATGTGTAAAGTGAATATATACTACTTATGATGATTTGAAACTTTGAAATGTTTTATTTCCATATTAAATTTCGACCAAGCAAACAATATTTAAATATCATCATATCAGATGACCGCCGCCTGCGATACACTCTTGTATTGATGGGAGACAGTAGAGACGCAATGTTGATACTTAAGCAAATAAGAAAAAGGACACTAAAAGACTTGGACAGAACTGACGCCTTAGCACTAATATTTGCGATAACGTATTCGTGTAGTAAACTAATTTATTCCGAGCTGTTCTGAAATCTGAGGTATTTAGAAGCGCAACTATTTAGTAATAGAAAGTAAATTGGTACGTGATTATGGTTTTCTGAAAACGTATTACTTCTTGGGTACTTCTGAACCCCTCGGAATTAGGTCGTTTACCATACGAATACATTATCTTAAATATTAGTGCTAGGGCCTCAGGGCTTAGCAGAAATATTAGCATTAACATAGGCGTAACTTTGTAAAATAAATTCGTAAACTAATTCCAAGATGCTCTGGAATCAGCATTATATTCTGAGGTATTTAGAGAAACGCAAATCCCATGCGATTTCTATTTTTGTCACTGAATATTTCGTTGACAGCAATAAAAAGCGGTGTGGTAAAAATGTTAGTAAATTGTACTCGTATGTAATTAGCGTTTATCTAATTACCTCGAAATATAGATCCGAATTTGAAACTCTTCGGAATAAAGCGGTTTACATTACGAATAAGTTATCGCTATTGTTCCTGCTAGGGCCTCTGATGCCAATTCTGACGATGATTTGGTATAAGTTGCATTCTTAACAACTGTAACAAATACAAAATATTGGCTTACAAAGAACAACAGATTTACAGAGACATGTTTGAATAGTCAAAGAAAGTGGAGTAGTACAAGCATTTCAATTCAAATAGAAGTTTTCTTTAAGCGAGTCCCGCCGGCGGAGTCGCTTTACTTTTATGACGGTGACACCCTGCGCCGCGGAGCCGCGCCGCGCCGCGTTCTTTACGATCACCGCGTCCCCTTCCTTATACCATCTTGTTTGAAAGTAAAACTGTTAAAAGAATACTTTCATCAAAAGCTATCTAAATTTTATACAGTTTAATCATTTTTTTATGTCAGGCAATATTGGATATTGGTTTAAAAATATTGATCTGCATTTTGTTTCTTAAGTAGGTATGACTCGCCATTTTTTATATAAGAATGAGATTTCTCTTTCTTTTTTTTTTGTATCCTGGGTGATAAGCCTATATCAGACTATGAGGGACGCTGTGAGGGCAGCGACCCAGGTGTGTCAGACTCTGAAGTCTGTCAGACTGACTAAAAACCCCCAGGGTGTCCCAATAATCGCTCCACCTGGGCCTGGGAAACCAAATTCATCCAACTGGGAACCTGGGAAACCAAAAAGCCTTGTTGTGGCAACCTCTTCGGGAGGGGTAGGAGTAAAAAGCCCACTCCTCCAAAACCTCTCTCTCAGGTAAGAATCAGATTTATAACTTACTTCCCGGAAAAGGATACAAAAACTGTACCTTATCATAACGACACTTAAACTGATAAACATTATAACACAATAATTATCTTGATTTTTTTTTTTACTTTTGCGTACCAAAACCATTTCAGTATATACACCCACTTTTTGCTTGTGTAATGTTCCTAAGTAACTTACACTAGATAATATTATCAAGTATTTTTTTAGTAACTTGCTTGCATAATTTTTAGTTATTTTTATAACACTTTTCTAAGTCTATATTTTAGTTGAAAAAGTAATGATAAAGATCAACTTACAACCGTAATTAATCCATTTATCTCATCTGATGATTAATTTAGCTTCTATTATGAAATATTATTAAGTATTCTGTGCTGCTACGAAAATACCTTCAAAGCCATTAGTATTCACTGCAAAATTACGCATGTATTTTTAACATGAAAAAATGGCGTACAAATAAAAAGATAAACAACTGTATTGCAAATCAAAGGAGCGTCGTCTCTCATTGGTATTAATAATTTCTCTTTGATTCCATCAAATAAAATATAACTGGCACTGATTCTAAGCAAGTATTTCGTACGTAAATTGAAATATTTGTGTGAAAAAAGCAGATTATTTTTACGTAATGCCTACTCGTATATGTATGTTATTCTTTTTAACTCATAAAATTCTCGCACCCTTCGGAATAAATGTTGTGTGTCAATTTAGAAAATGATGACATGTTTTTAATATCGTCTTTGAAAGCATTTTTTACAAATAATATTACTAAGTGTATCAATTGAATTCGTCGTGGTGCTCAATATTTCGTTACCTTAATAACAACGCCTTAAGAAGAGCTGTAGTAAATATTTATATATGTAATATATTATTAAAATAAATAATTTAAAATTGTTAATACTACGACCTTAAAATAGCAAATGACAGTGAATATATAAACTCTTGGTATGTAGTATCTCCATTGAAATTATTATTTTTTAAACTTATTAGTAAGGTGTAAAAGAAAAATGTTTTAGGATAAAATAATCCTTTTTAGGGAGTCTGTAAATATTAGGTCCTTACATATGAAATTGGCGTTTTGTATGGGAGGAACAAAAAGTCGAATATTTTTTAATATATTTAATTAATCAAAGTATGAACCATTATTTTCTATGCACTTTTGCCATCTCATAGGTAGTTCATTGATCCCTTTACTAAAAAAACCAGTCGGACGGGAATCAATAAAATCTTTGAAGGCGATTTGGACTGCCCCATCGGAGTTGAATTTTTTCCCTTGCAAGAAGTTATCCAAATTTCGAAAAAAATGGTAATCTGTTGGAGCAAGGTCCGGGGAGTACGGAGGATGTCTTAGACTTTCCAATTGAAGCTCTTCTAATTTAGTAGCCGTCTGTTGCGCAGTGTGTGGTCTAGCGTTGTCGTGAAGCAGCAGTGGCGTGGAGCGATTGACCAGCCTAGGTTGTTTAGCCGCTAGCTTTTCCATCATGGTTTGCAATTGCTGACAAAAGACATCAGCCGTAATAGTCTGGCCAGATTTGAGAAAACTGTAATGAACAATACCGGCACTAGTCCACCAAACGCTTACAAGTAACTTTTTTGGGGTTAATTTTCGCTTGGGGCAGGATTTGGCTGGCTGGCCAGGATCCAACCATTGCGCTGAGCGCTTCCGATTATCGTAAAAAACCCATTTTACATCACAGGTAATGATTCGGTTTAAAATACCTTCATTATTGTGCCGGTTTAGTAATGTAACGCAGCAGTCGACGCGCGTTTGTCGGTTTGCTTCAGTCAATTCGTGAGGTACCCACCTTTCAAGCTTTTTAATCTTCCCAATTTGCTTCAAGTGAATTAAAACAGTTTTATCACTAACATCGCAGCCTGCAGCTAACTCGGACGTGGTTTGCGATGGATCCGCTTCCACAATAGCCTTCAACTCTTCATTATCAACTTGAGTCTCAGGCCGTCCACGGGGCTTGTTCTACAGGTCGAAATTTCTAGAACGAAAACGTTGGAACCAAAAACGAACTGTGTTTTCTTTTGCAACACGACCGCCATACACATCATTCACCCTTCGAGTTGTTTCCGCAGCACTAGTGCCACGGCGGAACTCGTACTCGTAAATAATGCGATATTTTATGTTTTCCATTTTATAAAATGAGTGACGCAAACAGAAAAAAACAGAAGAAAAAAACAAATGAATGACGATCATCGAAGCACAAATACATGAGTCTATAGCTGTACAAATTTGAATTTGGAATTCCTTACCAAAGAGGAGAAATTTGTGATTAAAGTGGCCAGTACGAAAAACGCCAATTTCATATGTAAGGACCTAATATCATACAATATCAAATTAACAGAGATTAAACATAAAACTAAATTTATTCTTCAAATAGATCTTATAATGTATAGCCTCCTTTTGTAAAGCTTTAATATTACCATTTCTTCAGTCTGTCTTGAGATACTTCACATCCTCAAAATGGTTTAACCTGTCTGCTACAGTTTTAACACGCACATCAACCGCAGTAAAGTCGTAAAGTTTGTTATTAAAACCATAAACCTTTGTTAAGAATTTCTCAATGTGTCATAATATTCCATAATGTTGACAAATAAAATGAATTTAAACAGAAATTCTCAGTATTCCTTCAAAAGCATAATATCACTTTAACAGCTTGTAAACTGTACCTTATGTAAAATATTGTATGTGCTGTTTAATGATAGTTAATAAATAAATAAAAATAAATAAACTAAATGGCAGTAATTATATCACTTTAAAATACTTTAAACTTGTTAATATGGGAATCAAAATAATTTCCCAGTGAAAGTTTTAAGCCTCTGTAATGCTGAATATAAAAGGAACGACCAACAATTTATTCGCTTATCGTGTTTCTTCGAAAAATTAATATTCTATGATTGTAATAAGTCGAATATCCGCACTGAACAAAAATATAGACGATAAACATTATTTTCGGGTTGTCCGAAAATAATGTTTATCGTCCGAAAGTAATGTTTATTTCACAATATTTTTAAAGTTAGGCCTCCTAACGCCACAGTACTTACCACAATCCTCTGACCATTAAAAATACGTTTAATTGAAACACTCGTATAAGTCAATTTTATTCTCCATATTGTAAATTTTCGTTTTGTACGCGAGCATTTATACTCGAACTCCGGATTGAGAAACATTTCTATACAACCTGAATCAAAATAACTAAAATTTACAAAAATATACTTTATTTCTAGTTAACTGCTAGCTAGTACTAAGAAGTTCTCTGTTATTTTTGTCGAGTTGTTGAGTTATGGAGAGGTTTTCCGTGATGCGTGTTCCCACCGTCCAATAATATTCGGTCGTTTAAACGAAGTGTAAAAAGATATTTGCGCAGGCCTGCCTGCTTATATCGATGGGTTTTCGTTTGGAGTTGATAGCCATAGTCGCTTTTGGACTCCACTAGTAATGGTAGTAATACAGTCAAGCGTAGTGTGGTCACTATGCCGATACAGTATACAAAAACATTGAATGAAATAAGTACCTTCTTAAGAACTATTTAATGATAAATTATTGATGACAAAGTATAAAAATAAAACTTTTAGGTAACACGTTAACACAATGAAATAACTAAAATAAATATTATTTAAACGTTAAACTATCCTCTTATGCCTTATATTTGAAAATTCTCTATAACACACATTGTTACCTGAAAGGGGTTTCATAAAACTGAATTATAGCTATAACCTCAAGTCGGTCTCGAGGATCGTCATAAACCAACGTCTTGGAGCCTTTAGGACACGTGAACAGTCAACTGATATTAAATTTTATAAAAAGCCTGTCAAATACAATAGAAATATGTAAATGAAGTAAACTCTAAATTTACTCAAATGCGTTTGAAATTTGCCGGTTTACATTCAATCGATAGAGCAGATGGCCGATATCGTAGATTTTATATCCACTAAAGAAGTAAGTATTGCATCGTGCCGAGGATTGGAGTAAGAACGCGGTCCATCGTTAAATTGAAATTCATGTCGTGATGTTTACATTCACAATATTCTATTCAGCTAAAAGCAAGCAAATAGCAACCCCGAGAGTACTATTTGTATATAATGTAAACTTTACAGCATTGTTTAACTGTGTTTTGAGGAATAAAAGGATCTTGTTTGTACAGGGTAATTCAATACGAGTATATTTTATATTTCAAATACATACTTCGATGGTTTTTTGTAGGCCAGGTTTTACGAAATTTATTGTGAAATAACTTATTAGAAACTCACTAATTTATTTATATTGATTAATTAAATGTTTTTTCTTCAGTCTGCTGGTACATTTTTTTAAATAATAATCATAAGGTTGAAGATATGTTGTTTTTTTATTAACAAACCTTAAGTAATGTATAGACTAGAATTACAAATAATCCACACGGCAGCGATTATTTTTCGATGATGAAAAAACCGCTGTGTATTCCGTTACGCAGTTTAAATGATAAAAGCGAATACACACGCAACAGACAAACAATATCACTTAGATTATACTACGTAAATATTTAGTATTTGTAATTCGTTTTTTTTTTCTTAAACATGAATATACAGCATATGGTAAAAACTGACTTAAGAGTAAGTGTCACGTCACCCACAGAATGACACGTCATTTGCGCCTCCCAAAACAATGCGTCAGCATAAACTATACTATTCTTATGTCACGTCCTCTTAGAGGATTATCTGCGTCACACTGATCTACCTCAATGCATTGAAAAACAACTTACTTAAGATAATGCAGAATTATAAAGGTTGTGTTTCCAAGTTAACAATTAATATAAAATTATATTTCGTGTGGGGGATATCAATGTGATGTTTAATTTAAAATTCAAATATCAGTCGTAACCACCATTAATTAAAAATAATAATATATCCTTCCGCTATATCCCTTTCAGGGTGAGCAGGGATACACTAGTGGCTGTATTTATAATTAGTTATGTAAATAAACAATGTACTAAAATTTAACAATATAAATAACCAAGTTTTTGGTTAATATGTGTTCAAATTACATTCAACTCTGGTGTATTACACCAATTGCTAATTTCAGGTGATGTAATAACACTTGCAGTGTTGCAGCTATTTATAATTGATTAAAGATACAATCAGGTGAACGATTAACTTGTTTGCCCACCTTTTTTTGACAAAGTGTTATATAATTTTTATATAAAATTAGTGGTATACGAGAGAAATATCTAAAGAAAGAAGAGTTAGTTTCTTGATAGATTAACAACAGAAATTAACAATTATCTTAAATTCATAGATCGACAGCTTTACCTCTCTCTTTCAAACCTGTGTATACGAAAAGATATGTACTGTAGTTGCTATAGTAACAAATCTAAGATAAGGAATAGGATAGGTTATTAATTGTGGCCATTAGAGTATACCGTGGAAAATATAACTAATTGAATAATGTTATTACTTTTTGCTATTTTATTCAAGAACCTGAATAGCGCGTAACGGTAAACATGGAGATATTATTTAATTGTAAATTGCCTTCATGCTAGCTGAAAGATTATTTTCACATTTTCATAACTGAAAGGATTATCATTAAGACTAGGTTCGGAAATATAAATATGGCTTTTCAAAGTGATATATCTTGATTTTCTGCAAATAAGAAGAAGAAAATGGAGGTCAAAATGGTCAATCTGAGAGAAGAATAAGAAATAATTAATAAATTAAAATTTGGAAGCACTTCTAAAATGCATTATATGTATCAACTTTAATGTTTATGAAGTTATTTTAAAAATGCATCGTATGTGAAATATAACGGTAAAGTAGTACAGAGATTTCTTTAATAAATTATCATCGTACATTTATTTATTCGGTGATGTAAACTAACCCATTACTATGACAATAGCGAGTGAGTTTTGAACTGCGTAGGCGTTTACGGCTGATATTGGCCTACGTTTATTTCCCATCATGGATTAATAGTTTCGAGAACGATCTATCTGTCAAAGTTATAGCCATCTATAATTTACATTAACATATGAATTCTTTTTTAGTTTTATAAACCTGCTTTAAATGTAGCGTTGACGAAAAAAGGAATACGGCTAAATAAAAATGGTATATAAATTACAAGAATAATATATTAGCACGTATCGACCAGTAAGTGTATCATCGTTGTTACAATAAGACGCGAAAAACCCCGACGATTTAAAGAAAAAGAACAAGTGCATGCTCGTTATCCCAAACAAGTATTTATAGTTTCTGATGAAATTGTCGATGGTATCCGACCAACTTGAAAATGTAAGCCCTGAAGAACCTTGTCATAACAGAATTATTGATTTATAGCAGTCACCGAAATACAATTTATTAATTTAACCTGCGTCTTTAGAGGCCTATATTTTACGTTGGTCCAACGAACAACTGTAACTTAGGACGCAAACTATAAACATTAGACAGCTGTAGTTAGAAATTCAGTCATTTATAGTTATTTTCAATTAAACAGTTGACATTTTTTTTAGGTCTGTCTAATATTCCATCCTCAAGTGAAACAAAAATTTGAATGCTAGAAACTGATATTTTAATTTTCAATATTTGTATATTTGTGATCTCATTTATGTGTATTTTAGCACCTAAAATTAGAATTACACTTGTTTAGACTAACGCTTTGAATAATCTACAATACGTGAAATATTTCGTATTATTCGTTAAATATATTTTTATTAATCTTGTTGAATGTATTACTAATTAGTATCAATTAAGAACTAAGTTCGTTAGTTCATAATTTTTATGTATTAATGATTCGCTAATAAAGAGTTATTAATAAGGTACAAGTTACAACATAAGAAAACTTCTCAAGAAATGACTAAGAATGCACTTGTAACGTAGCACGCTTACACAAAAATTCTCCAAGTTCGCGATTGCGCTGCGGCGCCTGAGGCTACAGTCGGCGCCGTGAATTCTCGATGCGCCCACGCGCGGCGGCTTATCGCCCTGTTCTCACATAGAAATTTACACGTGCTCGGAGTAGCGGCTCGTAATAACGCAGTCGCATTTTATCTGCTAGCGTGCCAGCTGCGCCCAGTCCCGAGGCTGATATGCACCACGTACGTCTCGACAACACCCTAGAGATGTGGGCGAGAGGCCGCAACCGTCGCATTTTATAACCTTTTTATTCCATTGTCACTCGGCTGGTGCGGCGTTTTCGAGGGAAAAATAAATTTTATTCTTTATCTAAATGTCAAATCGTTTGGTTTCGATAGAATCAGTTTCCAAAGAGTTTTAATAAATCTCCTTTTACGGCAGTCGGACTGGGCCGCGGTCGATATGGGAACGCATTACGGATACATGCGGCGTTATCTTGTCGCGTTATGTTATGACCGCTGTGTCTGTTCACAGCAACAATAGGTTTAATTGAAAGAGTGTCAATAAATTTGTCGGTCGCTGTGGATCGGTCCTGGCGCAACGTCGGTGGTCTCCGATAAACTAGACAGTACCCGGCCGCTGCGACATATCGTATAGGACAAGACCCTCGTTCGGAGGGGCAAATGTTTGTTTTTATCTGCCGCTGACCTTGTGTTCATTATAATATATCTTCTGTTGGTTTTATCTTTCAAATAAAAATCTTAACGGAATTTTGTTTTACTTAACTATAAACCAACTTTTACAATCTAGAAAACAAAATAATACTTTATCATTAAATTATCCCTTCATTTAATCATTTTAAGCGATTCGGATATAAGACGTGCCTAACAATCAATCAAGGTTTTGTTACACCCATTTCCTTAATAAACCTCCAATTTATTTAATTCCGACACCTTTACACTAAGCGTCAAACAAGATGGGCGGACAGGCCGTCAATTACAATTTAAGGAGAAGCGGGTACCGTAAAACAAAAGTGAGGATATTAAAGATTGATCGAATAATACGATGAACGTTTTTCCCGTCGGTTTAAAAGCACAATCGTACAATTTAGGATATATGTTTTCTCACGGTGCGGTGCCGCCTACGCCCACAGCCTGTTTCTACGAATACATTTCTGACCAAGGAGTGGAATGTTGTGTCCATAATTTAGATACTACCTGAGCACGCCTATAACTGTTCATATTTGGATATGTCATAATATTTTTGGTAGTTCTTATAAAAACAAGACCTTCACAGAGATTCAACAAGAGAGATTTTTAATAATTTTATAATAAAACATTTTTAAAAAAGATAGCAGAATTAGCTATATTTTATATACTCAATGTTTATTTATGGTTTTAAAATTATTTTTGACAATAATAAAAAAGTACGAGCCTGGTATATAATAGAAGTCAAAGGTTTAAATTGCGTCATCGATAATGTGCGTTTATTATTGTTTGAACATACTAATGGATTGACTTTGCCATATCCGTATTACAATACCATTATAAGCTCCATGATTTTACAACTGCAGTCCAGCTTTGGACTCAACAATTCACACCCGATAATTATCTTGGAGATAAAAACACCTTTGGTGGATCACCGTTAAACCACATCAAATACACATACCTACACATTGTACAATAAGTATATGAAACTATGGAAAGCACTTATTGTGGATTGTTTACGTAAAGATACAATAGTAGCGTTTTTAGCGAGTTGTATTATGTAAATTGCACTTTTCTACGGTTATGCTTTCTTTTATTACTTACACGGCTCGACTATTTGAATGCTTAAAGCCACGTAGACTTTATCCAGTATTATCTACTCTGTATTCGCAGCGGATAAATTTATGCAATTATGTTTCTGACGGTGTAATAAAAAAATACCTTATGTATAACGAAATTGTAACATTTAAAAGTATTAGAATTTCGTTATACATATTTTATTTATTTTTTTTACATTTTAAGGGCGGCCAGTGACCAACACACTACAAGAAAATAAAAAAAAAAACAATAAAAAAATGCACATCAATGTGTTGCGCCGTTTAAGGCCACCACATCGCGCATCAAAAATACAAACAATACTACTTATAAAATAAACACATTAACAAACAATAATAAAACAATGAAAGTGAAAACACAGGCAAAAATCATAATAACAACTACTGCGTGTCCCTCAACCACCCGATGATTTTTCTTTTAAAGGCCGGCAGACTGTCAGCGAAAACATCGATAGCACTCTCCAGTTCGTTAAAACCGCGAGACAACCTACAAATAGGCGAATTATAACCCAAAGATGTACGAGCATAGGGTGGGACGAGCAAGTTTACACGGTTCCTGAGGTAACGCACATACATATATACACATACATATATGCATATTATAAAACATTGAGGTTATTTTATATACTAAAATTTGATAAAGGATCATTTTTAATTCGTGAACAAAACCGTTGTCAGTGTGATGGCCAAAATAAATTTTACGAAGACTTATATTTTACTATATAAATCAAAAGATGATCTATTTTAAAATATTGGACTACTAAGTAAACATTCGGTGAAGAATCTTATGAGGTATGACCTTTCTCCAACTAATAAAATACAGGTAGATCGTGTGAAAAGGCTCTTCAGCATCCTTCGTTGGTAGTAAGTCAATCATCTGTAAAAACTATTATAAACTCCTTGGACTCATATTTTGTTATTATTACGAATCACAGAGAATTAAGCATGCAAATAATGCATATATTCGTTCCATTATTAAACTTCAGCTTTTTATAAACTTGCCCCAACAGTTAGATAGCTTATATACGTTTACTCTATGTACTAAGTAAATAAGTGAATCTCGGCAATTTTCTGTTTAACAGTTTTATATGAGGAGTAATTATATAATTTATCGAGATTATAAATTAATATTTAAAATTATATATATAAATAAATAGAGCAATAATTCTTATTTAAATTACCTTTTAGGACACCTTTCACGCGTCGCACCGTTTCAAGATTTGTAGGGACTGGATCTATCAACAGTTTCAAAGGTGACGAAAATTTCCCTCTAACGAAGAGTAGCGCTGCCGATTCTTGTTTTATATCAAAGCAGATTCGCTTTACTGACCTACTCTCAACTAAGACGTACGCACGACCTGACGAATTAAATGTTCTCTTTTGAAATTTTAATACATCACCCATTGAACCCACATCACCTTTCAATATTCTCCTAATAAAAACTTTTAACGCATTGTTCTTAGTTTTACCGCCTCTACGCTTTTGTTCCTTAGCAATTTTCCCTGTAAAAATATACTTTGAAGCGAGCACAATCCGTTTCAACGTATCATTGTTTCTAAACACGGTACTGTTGTGATAGCACCTCTGTGGGAAATTATCGTTTATTCTTATAACAGTGTTCCGTTTTATAACTTCTCCTTTTATAATAAAATCTGCGTGTGTTGTGAAAATTAGCATCAATACAATAATCAGTATTGGTTTTATCATTTTGATTTTATATAACGTATTTTTTGTAACACTTTCATAAACTTCATTATTGACGACACAGTTTTATTTTATGATATCGATGAAATAATGCCGTCGGTGACCCGATGTAGTTCGGTAAAATTTCAATAGGAGAAGTAAGTAGGTGCGCGCGCGACGGATGCCGTACAAACATCAACTGGAGGCCTTTTCGACCCGTTGCAACTTGCAACCTGTCGAACCTTCTTGATCCTTAAATTGACTCCAATATTATTGAAGTGCTTATTGTTCTCCAATACAGTCAGGATTTTGAATATAATAAATTGATATTTTCCTTTTTTTTGTACTGGCAGTATTAGGCAAATATATTAAAATGTATGTAATATAAACAATACAAAAACTTTGTAGATATCCTCTAGAGTTGTTTCCAATATATATAATACAGTAAAACTTGTAACATAAATATTTAAGTCATCACTCATAAGAAGAATATGATAAAGGCTGAGATTCATAGAGGCTATTTTGACTTTGCTAAGCAAATTTCCCAAAAAATGAATTTGTTTTGACAAAAAACTGAATATATTATAATAGAATCTTTAATATAACCATAGTATTCGCTTCGCAGAGCCAAGTCCATGTTAACAAAATCAGTGAATTACCAAATCCTTTGACATTAATTTAGTAATATAAATTGTAATGTTTTAGTAAAGACTAAGCAGAGTTAAAGTGGCGTCTATAAATCTCAGCCTTAGATGCCCAGTCCAAATAAATAATATCAAAAATATGTTCATGTATTTCTCTTAAAATTTGAATGACTTTGCAACAACTAATAAATACTAAATACTATCATTCCTAGATCATCATACTTTGTTCTACGATCAGAATACTAACATATAAACTAGTAAACAATAAATACTACGTATTAGTAAAATACAAAGTAATTTTACAAAGTTTTAGAGAAATAAAAAATAATAATATCTATACGTAACTCCCCTTTCGGACAGAACAGAGGTGTTGAAATATCAAAGATGTTCGTGATTAAACCAATGATTATACATATAAAAATCTAAATTTTTAATGTAATAGAATCTTCAACGATATAATTAAACTATCTTTAAAATTAAAAGATGTTACTCACTTTAATCTATTCAATTTGTATAATCTCTTTTATTCTCGCAGTTATAAATAACAATTATGATACAGCAGTAAAAAAAGGTGTGGGACAATCCACTGAAGAATAAGCGCAGTGCATAATAAACGCGGCCGCGATAGTGATGCGACTTAGTCCATTTATACTTGAGTAAAGTCGAAAATATATGTAATTGATTAAAAATATTACATCAATTCAAATTAACATGGACTTGAGTCGAGACTTGATGCAAAGAGACAACAATATAATTAAACCTTAGCTTGTTAACTATAAAGGTGGCAGGCAGTAGACTTGAGGGAGTCTGCTGCCCGGATGCGCAGTGTCTAGCGCGCCACCTGAGAGAGAGGTATTGGAGGCGTGGGCTCCCACCCCTAAAACAAAAATAAACACCCCTCCCAGAGAGGAAGCCTGAATAAGGCTGTTCGCTCCCCGGGCAACTGGACGAATTTGGTTTCCTAGGCTTGGGTGGAGTGATTAGGGGGCACCCTGGGGGCTTTTGTCAGTAGGAGTCTAACACACCGAGGTCGCTGCCCTCACAGCAACTCTGATGATCCTACGTAGGATATTCCCCGGGTTACCAAAAAAAAAGCTATAAAGATGGCGATAGACTTATATCATTTAAATGTAATGATTCAAGGCGAGCTTCTCTACACATAAATTAAAAGGAATTCCACTGATCGCACTACCTACTATAATGTCTGGGTTGTAACATCATACATTCATTACAAGCAAATGTCAAAAATCGATCTTATCCTTAAGAGTTGCGATATGCAGCTTAAGCAGATCTAATATTGCATTAACTCAAAGCTATCCGAGTGATTTGATTATTGCAGTATTTCTCGAACTCATTTGCGAAATATCGCGAATGATTTCAGAAGTAAAATCTGATTTGAGTCACATCACTAACGCGGCGCGATGTAATGTGTGGGCGAACAAGTAGTCCGATATCTATACCGTAATTCGAGTTCAACAGAAACTTGACAACTATTTACAATCTATAACATGGATCGAATTCCTACATTTTACATACCTAACACCGTAAATTTATTTGTGATTGCCCATAAATAATGAATACAAAAGATTACGTATAACTGCCATAGTCTAATATAACATATATGATTAGGAAATGGGTAGTAAAATATAATTTGAATAAAATTTAGTACTTCTTACTTGTAATAAAATTTTATTCGACACAATAATTTTCTGTTATTTCGTGCTAGTTCGAGCCCAGGCTAGAATTTATTTCTTATCACAACATTTGTGTTTAACATAACTTTATCGTAACAATATCCTAACAATATTTAAACAGAACAAAAATAAGTAGTTTCAAAATTAACTATTATTGTTAAACAATTCGACAGTTTTACACAGACACATAAAACTCTACAAAATAACAACCTCCAAAAAAAAAGACAGAACCAAAAATTTTCATGAAAATAATTATTCATTCTGTAAAGGATTTAATGAAAATACAAAAATGTTAAAGAGAAATGTGATTACACTTTCTTTGCTGACTTGCATTGAATTTTGTACTAAGAAAAGTGGAGTTCTAAAACGAGGACGACTGCGAATAAATAAACATATTTTAACAATAACCGTCGGTACGCTAGGCTACATATTTCGTGGTAAAAAGACCTATATATTCATAAGTAGTTCGATATATTATGTTAAAATGTTGTTTCCATAAGGTAGTGCCGAAATGTGTCACCATCACAAATCACCTTTTGAACCTGTGAATTGTGATTCCAAACTAAACCATAAACATTCTATTATCTTATTCTTAATCATATAATTTAACTTGAGTATCATGTGTTGAGTCATAAGGATAATCTATAGATGTGTGAAAATAAACAGCACTAATAAAGAAGATAATGAAATATAAATATAGAGGAATGTGGTAGTTAAGTTATTAAAAAGCCGGGTGTTTATCCACTTAAACACAAAATCAATCGTAAATACGGAATCCGGTCCATACCTCTCTAGGTTGTCTATATAAAATATGGACTTCAGTATCACAGCTCCGCACCCCATTAGATAGAAATGTTTCCTAGTTACCTAAAAACGGCAAAAACTGCGCTACTGATTGTACTGATCACGACGTTGTGCAAAATGGGTATAGCCGCAAACGTATCTTTACTTACCCCAAAAAGAGTACAGCATCATCATATATTTATTTTTGCGACGTAGAAGATTTAAAAGAATACAAACAATATATTAAAAAAGCGAACGAAAAGGTAATATTTACATAAAATAAGCACAAAATCGAACTAAAATAATTAACAAGGTTGAAAAGAACAACCTTACCCATACAACATGTTAAAAAATAATCATAAAATGTTATCTCAATTGAACTTGATGTAGTACTGGTTTACTTATAGTCATTTAATTTGCTGTTTAATGTAGACGACTAATAGCTTTATTATAAAGGACTCGTAAAAGGCGACAAGAAAATGTCCTTAGCAGGACACTATAATGTAAATCGTTTACCATCGAAATTACGAGCATGATCAGTATTCAATTTCCAATCTTTATTAGCCGCGTCATTGATGGGTACTTTTAATTAAGTAATTCATATTATATGCAGTGAGATAATTTATCTATCGCGAAAATACTTGTCAATTTATAAATTGACACACGCTTACATTGCAGAACTAACACAGAATTCGTAATAATATTTCAGTATGAAACTCGAAATATAGCTTGAAACGCATATGCGCCTTAAATTGACTTAAATATTTGAGGATAATTTTACTATGTATTAGATTTTTCGAATTCATAGCTTTGAATAGATGTAAAAATACAGTTGTTCTTAGTTAGAATTAACGTGTGACACCCGAGGTATTTGTTGTACAAACTGGATCTCTGGATAATGAAGACAGATTGTTCTTAATTTTAATTGAACGTGTTTAATTAATTAAGATCTTGAATTCCAATCACATTTGGATATTTCATTCGGATTGCTTTTTCATGCTTGTGAATTTGCTTCTATGTTCTACAAGATATGGTTTGTTATTGAATGGCTATCATTTCAATCGTCATTATTATGATAAAACAAGAACAATAAACTTATTTTCGTTCTTAATTTCATGTAGTGTTAAACGAAGCACATGCTCTTTTAGCATTAATGTTGACAGGGTGTGGCAAAGTATCGCGTTCGGTAGAGGAAGAATATTTATAATGGTTGAAAATCTACGATGCCAGCTGGTTGAATACCTTGGCTTGTAAGCATGGTGCGCGCCTACAGAAAGCTGCTGATCCCGTGGTACTAGGAAACCAAATTCGTCCAGTTGCCCGGGCAGCTAATTGTATATTCAGGCTTCTTCTTTGGTAGGGGTAGGTATAAAGAGTCCACATCCTCAAAACTTCTTCAGGGCGGCATGCCAGACATTGCACGCCACCTCCCTTTCAAGGATTGAAAACCAACTTTGTGCTACTCTTAGTGACATTGCATTAAGCCCAAAAAAGTCATAAACTTTTGATGCACGCCATTGCTGTTATCCAATGTTAATACAAAAACATGTGAAAAATAATCTACTATTGAATTATACTCGTACAACATTTGACGAAATTACGCACAAGTTTTACAGTTTTACATTAAATATTTCATAAAATAAAAATTTGTACTCGATTATTTAAATAACAATTACGTACAGCCTCGTAAAATTTGATTACAACTCGACAACGAATTATATGAAAGCATTTTCTAAAATAAACGTCTTCATTTTCTCATAATAATGAAAGAGGCAAAACTTTTGATAAATTCACCTGCGGCTTTTAACAATTTAAGTAATTTTAATGATATCACTTAACCTTCGTCCTAATAGAGATTATTATTTCTAAATAAGCTATATTTAATTAATATTAACGCGTAATTGTTCATTTTGAACTGTTTGGACATGATTAAAAATAAGAATATTATACATACATATTTTTTAAGGTCAAAATTTTACTGGATTTTTTTACACTAGCTCGACCAAGTAATTACACTTAACCTGATGGTTTAGGCATTGTACGTCAAGATAGCACTCAGAGGCCAGATTTTTTTCCGACTTAATGGACATGTATCGTTATATTACGACCAAAATTAGATAAAATCATTACAAATTGTAGCCTATATGTTATACCGATGTATATTACAGTAAAGTTTCATGCAAATCCGTCCAGTAGTATTATCGTGAAGGAGTGACAAACATATTCACAAACTTTCGCATTTATAATATTATTCGTAGGATATGTTTTTATTAACTTATGATTTATGTAGTATTTACTACTGTAGGGAAAATAAATAAATGTTATTTTATAGTATTATCTTATTTGAATTCATTTATTTGATCACAATTTCACACCGGTTTTGTTGTATACTAACTTTACCTACTATGAAAAAAAAACTATGAGATATCGGAAAAATAAAATCTTTACGAGAACATGCCCAGAGAGCATGGAAAGGCGGTACTATGGAATTTCAACTAAAGATACACAGTTCATGGTAACGTGGCTGTTGAAGTTTGTAGTTACTATGAGTCTGGTGTACCTCGTCATCTAACCTCAAGTATGGTCGTAATTAACCTTTGAAGATTTACTCGAAATAAGAAGCTGGCGTTACGATAAGCCAAAAATTTAAGTTATGAATCTCCTCGCAGTCGGGTGAAGCATCGGAATGCAATCGGAGCATAACTGAGGCGGATAGTGGTCGATAATTGGATTTTGTGGTAGCAGCACGCTCCACTTGGCTGCAAACATGACCGATAAAACAAAACGCAAATAAAGTTCCCGTTAAAGAAAACTCAACCAGATAAATGGGATTTAAGGGCTGCACAGCGTCTTTTATTATTCGAGTGGCGTCACGGTATCCACTTGGCTCGAAGCGTTAGAATTCAATTGCAATATAACTACTAAAACGTTCGTTTACTTTTAAATGTCCATGACTACTGTTAAAACGGTGATTCATTTTGTAATAATTTATTATTTAGATTACATAGTATTACTTAAAGTATAAGCTGGATTTTGGCAGCAGCGGATGCCAGGTAGCGTGGTACCGGTCCGTGTGCGTTTTTAGGTAAAAGTATCCAATGAAGACCGCACGGTGACGACTTTGACACATCGCCTGATAACTTTACACAGTCGGACGCTTTTACTTCTAAATGTACACAGAGAGATACATTGTGATTTGGCAGCCGTTGTTGGATCACCGCTGCCAAGCTACGACTGTCAAATCGCGAAGTGTACCTTTAGTAACAATAAAACTATACTGTATTAGATATAATTCAAAATTTGTGCAGTTTATGAGTGTGTCAGACTCCAACTGACTAAAACCCCTGCGGTGTTCCTCTAACCGCTCCACCCGGGCCTGGGAAACCAAATTCATCAAGACGCCCGGGTAACAAACAAGCTGAGAATCCATTGGCAGCCGTGCCATCATGTCGGCCTAAATATACTACAACGAAAGCCTTTAGATAGCTTAAATTGGAGGTACATGAGCAGATCCTTAAACACGATAAACTGAAGTGAATAATATGTTTATACTCGTATAGGTCAACAGAATTGACAAAATAACTTAATGCGACAATGATTGATGCGTAGTTGTACGATGCAATCCGAATATAACTGCAGCGGACAGCGCTCGGTAATTGCATTTTGTCGTCGCGGCACGCTTCGCTTGACTTCAAATATGAACAACTGAATGATACGCAAATAAAGCTCAAGTCTCTCACAAGCTTAAGAAAATGGTATTCAATACACGAACCTTAAATTGAATAATGTATTTATCTTATTTTTATATAATTGAAGAAATATAAAGCAATATAAAAGCAATAAAATAAGACATAAAAGTAGACACACAAGCGTAAAAATTTACACAAAAAAAAGATTAACTCAGATATATTTAGTTCTCAAAACTTTTAAAGTACTAAGGAAATATTTGTAATTAATCCCTTATAACAAATGGGTTTATCAAACTACTTACATTAATATATCATTTCATTTTAGATCTATGTAAAATAATATTACCGAATTCGGACACGTCGAAAACAAGAAGACGAGAAAATAATTTCCGTATGACATGATATTTAAAACGTCACGTAAAGGATACATTACATATATAAACACGGATAAATAGCTTACACGAAACATCCATGCGTGTTTAATTATACTTCAAATTAATCAAAATTAATAAGACCGCAGAGGTTGTCACACGAAACATTGTGAACTTATCGCATGCAACATGGCAATTAAATGCTTTTAAAACAGATTAAGTTTTTAAACAAGTCTAATTAACTTCTGAACATCACATATACGGAAATGAACTTCAGAAAGGTTAGTTAATAAATTCAAATTAAAGTAATTTTGAAACATTCGTATATGAATTAAGACTTTACAATCTGACAAGTGGAGATATTCTGGTCCCAAAAGTAAATTCCTAAAGGGAGGCTTCACATGGCATCATATCATTAGCCTTTTGCACGTGTTAAATATCGCACTTTGCTCAATAATGTTAAAATAAAATGTATAAATATTTCTGCTTACTAACTTGATTACTTATGTAAAGGATAGCATTCGAGTTAACGGAGAATCGAATGCTCAAATGAGTCGAGTTCGTATCTTTGAGTTCAATTAAATGAAGCTTCGCCACATGCTTGGTGATGAAAAATTCAATCTAACAGAAGTCAACATGCCTTAATAAATATGATTTTTAGTTACGTATAAATTATCCCAATAATAATATTTAGATCAAAACAAGTGAAAATTAAATTCAACAGTTCTTTTAAGTGTTATTGTGAGTTTTTATTAAATTTACTTATAGAATTATTTTGTTTTTAAATATCATTTTGTACGATGTCTATGTTTTCAGAGCTTTCCAAAGGATTTGGTACAGCAACACAAACCAGAAATTAAATTAGACATTTGAAACAAATTTATTCCGTAAGTAAATTTAGTAAAATTTACATCTAAGCCGTTTATGTCCTTAGCTTAAACAAAAGCTCTAGAAAAGCTTAATATAACGGTGCTAAGTTTGTTGTTAATATTTTAATGTAGATATATGGTAATGTTTATTAACCGTTTTTATTTAATGCCAAAATATTCAGATCGTTCAATTACGAAATAATTTGCTCTAGAAATGCCGGCGATCAACACGTTTATTTTTATTTAATGTTTGCTTGTGACCATGACCAGTGTACCCAGAAACGTCAAGCTATTATTAAAAGTAAGTTAATTTACGATAAAGTCCCGTAAAATTAATATACTTCATATTTAATACCCGCTTGAATTTTTAAACAATAATGCTATTTTTTTAATGAAAAAAAAAATATATAAAAGATAATGATTTAATTAGACAAATTATTTTATTTATTTATTTATTTACTTTTACAGGGTTGCCAGTGGCCCGGTACAATGACTAATTCACACAATACATACATAAAGTTACAATAAAAAATGTACAGTTCCTATTAAGGCATCCACAACATACGTCAGAGTGGCCTGTTTAATTATACTGTATTACATTATGCTAAATCATACTTATATTTACTAAATTATACATTATAATACATTATTATTATTACATTATTATTTTGACTGGTTCGATAAATAGAGTGTTCATTATATTTTTTCAAGTAGAATCAATGTAACAATTTAAGAGCCCGGTGGCTAAAGTTTTACTTGTACAAGTAAAAAATGATTTGAAAATGGACAAATAAACAACGAGAACACAATGAGTAATTCCGTGCAGCCTCACCGATAGTTCGCCGTCAGCTCGATTCGCAGCTTTGTTACAACGGCACACGAGAGAAACGTCCGACAAATTGCATCCAGCGACTTGCAACACAGCTCAAATACAATGATCAGGCGCGTCAATAGTTATTTTATGCACAACTACAACTGGCCAGTTTCACAAAGTGGCCGTTTAGAACAATACAAGTAAAAATCTCAACAATGCTAAACAATTTACCAACTTTATATGGAACAATATATCGTAAGTTATTTATTACTGTGTAGTTTCGTTTTTATCGTAGATATTGTTAAAGAATCATTTACGTTTAAAAAAGAATTTATAATGTATTTAAATCTATAAAACAATTAGTAATAAATACCTCTTGGCATTATTACTTACTTTTCTATTCCTTTTCTTACGTTACTCAAATTTAAATAAAATTTTAAAAAAATATAGTTGTTCTTAAAATTTTAGGTTTGATGATCGTTGTACATCTTTGATTTACTTTCTTTTAATGACAAAAGGTAAAAAATAAATATTTATTATATAGTTTATAATAAATATCGAATGTTTTTTCATTTAAGTTCAATCGTTTTTGTCTGGCGTTAAAATCATTATCATAAAGCAATATATAAAACGACATTCATAAAAATATGTATCCTGTGTATAAAATGTATTAAGCTTATATAAGTTAAAGGCGTTAGTGTTTTAAGACAATAACCCTCTTAATCAGTATGATGATAATGAAACCTATTAATAATAATTACGATTAATAATTACGAGTAATCGCTTTAAAGAACTTTATTCTCAATAAGAATTATAGTAAGTTGTAATAATTCTATTGTAATTGTGTTGTGATGGTCTAGTGGATAAGAAACCTGTATCTATCCGCGACAGCGCGAATGGTTGTAGATTCTAATACCAGTACGTGTCTCTGAGAATTTCAATATAAAGTACGGATTTAGGTACCACATGTTCACCGATGAAGGAAATCATTCTAAGGAAACCCATATGGTGTCTGTTAAAATAAATCATGTCTTAGTGGCCAGAAAACGGCAATTAGTTACGCCACTAGTCACGTTAGGCATGACATAAAAGCTCAAAGTGGGTAATACGTAATGATGTATTATTATTTTTATAGTAAACAAGTTAATATAAAGTATATCCATATAGTGCTTTCGTTAAAATCCACAGAAGTGTCGCGCGGCTTGCGAGAGAAATGGCCTACAAATTGCGTTCGCCTGACTGCGTCGGGCGCGCAATACGCCTGCCCCGGGCGCTCGCTCTAAAATAGATAACATTACTTAAATATATGAGAATGCTATCAAGCTACTTACCTACGTACTTACTACTTACCTACGTACACATTTCTTATATGTGATTAATATTTAGTAATAGTTTTTAAACCATTTAATAAAATTAGTAAATCTGTAACACCACGGTCAATTCATTGTATGTCAATAAAACAAAATTATCTGATGCGCGTGTGTAAATAAATTCCAAATGTTGCGTTTATTTATACGTTACCAAAGTATATTATTCAAATTGATAAATAAAATAAATTAATATCAAATAAAACAAACCCTAAATAGTCTTTTGCGATGTAAAAGTAATGAAAAGGATGAAATAAATTACTTTGAATTAAATTTATAATTACGAGAGATGTAAATACATAATAAGATTCCTTATATTAACTCCGTAGTTTCTACACAATTACCTATCTTCCTCTTTGAATTATGGCACACATTTAAAAGACTAAAGCTGAAATACACGCCACTTTGACTTTGCTTACACTGTACTCAAACATTACAAATTATATTATTTAATTACTTTCGAAGTATATGGTAAAAAACAACAAAGTCTAAGCAATATCAAAATATCGTTTTTAAATCTCGGCCGTATAAATAATATTTTACACTGCACATCTCCTTGTCAAAATATTAGAAGTCGGAACATCTGAGAGGTGAACATTAAACAATAGATTTGCCAGGAATGAAATAACGTCGCCATAAAACGAATGCTCTTTTAATTCGCAATTTTGTGTCATTCTATAGCCACTCACAATAAAACATGCTCGCTGCATGGAACAACCGACTTTAAAGTCGTCTTCGATCGTTCTAGAAACTCATTAAAGTTTATTTAATGTTTTTGTCGGAAATTAACGTCACACCTAGTGTGAGATGCTTAACATAAAAATAATTATCGGTCCATAAACACAAGTAATTGAAGTAAATAAGAAACCTCTCAGAAGGAACAATCTGTTAGTTTTTTTGCTCAAAATGTAAATTACGGCTACACATAAAACAGATTACCCGTGAAAATATAAATTAATTAAAGTACCTAATAAACATTTATTTAAAGCCCATCTGTGGATATGTCTTTTCATGTCAGATAATATTTATTTACTTCTCTTCTCTCTCTCAATTCTCTTATTTTCTTATTCTCTCTCAAGTGTGTATCAAATATTGGGTAATTAAAGAATAATGAAATGTTATGGATATTTAATACTAAATAATTATTAATAATTTATAATGGACCTGAGATTTTTCATTAAGCATGTTTTAAAAATTGATTAGCAACAAATTATTAGAAAATTTTAAAAATATTTTATTATTTTTTTAATGTTGTGCTTTGTATGGTTTGTCAGTTTATTTGTTGGGTTAACATGGAAAAAAATTCGAATTTGTAACAAAACTTATGATACTTATCCTGTTTGTGGTTTATCTGAAATTGCTATAAAAATATTAAATATGCGCAGCACTTAGCCCCGACCCTGGCGAGGTCACTAAAATTGGTAAACCTGAGGTGTTATACTTGTAGAATAAAAACTGTGATTTAAGTTAAATCTTTTTCCTTCAATTATTTTAATAAAGTCGCACTTAGAAACTACTTTGTTACCCCAGAAAGTTCAAACGTTAGTTTAGTTTGTGATGATTTATCTCTTGCTGTTTACAATATCAACATAGATACAATACAACAATGTAGTCAACCTCAATTGTTAATAAACAGTGCGTACCTTGATAGGATTAAAGTCAGATTTGCGCACACCTAAGTCTCAGTGATATAATAATGTATAAAATAGGGACTTCTATGGTTGACACACGTACATCTCATACATTTCTTAGTACATATGAATAGTTTTTATGCAGATAATACATACATTATAAAATATTAATTTTAGTGTGCTTATTGTAAAATAATCGTAAATAGAGAGAAAACACGAGACAGAAATTAAACGATGTACACAGTTCGGTAGTCAATAGAGAATTTTACCATAAACAACTATAGACAATATCATAAACAATACCACAGACACAAAAACTCAGATTATTACAGATCATTTAAAAAAAAAATGTGTTCAACACTCATTAAGTTTTGCAATATATATTGTATGTAACATATATAGCTGCACAAATAATTATATTTTAACTCGATTTTAATAAAATATTTATACGTTGTTGTATAGAAAAAAATTACATAGATTAAATTTATTTCACTTCATCTTTTTTATCAACTAGCGTACGCCTGAGCATCGCCTTTATTTTTAGAAGAGCTGTTTCCCATAGTTGAATCTTTTGTACAACCAGCCACATTGAAAAGGCGCTTGTGCAGTGACCGCGTCCGTTTCATGTAAAATGTCAGCCTTTGACAAAAAGTAAAAGTCGTCCACTAAATTGTGTCGACGCGTCGAGCCTTTGTGGAGTACGCACTGTAGGTTTTTGTGCCTAGTTGCATTGAGGCCGTGTGGTTTGCATATAGTCCAGCTAAAGAATTCAAGTGAACCCGACCCGTCATCCGCTAGGATAAGCGGCTCATTATTCACTAAAAGCTCACAGCCTGCTCGCTCTGGTAATTGAAACCTTTGTTCCTCTGCGTTGGGCTTTGACTAACTGTGAACGACACGAGACTCTGCTTCTTTGGATTATTATTCGCACAATCTATGTCCGTTTATGGATTATAACACTATACTGAGAGTTGAATTCAAATTGTATTTATTAAGAACGAATTATTGCTTTTTATCCTTTAATTAGCTTATATCCTGGTCACATGGTACTTATACACGTTTTTTTTTTCTGATTTTCAATGTTGCATATACAATAACTATATAGCGATGTATAGAACAACATAAATATAAATAACTATATAAGAAATAAAAATTATTTTATAAAAATATTCATAGCATGTTATATGATTTCTTTCATATATCAAATAATAATAACGAGAGGAAGTATTTAAATAGAAAAGAAAAAGGATTAATATTATTATTCTATTACATTAAAAAAAAACTAAAATCTTTTAAAAATGTTGAGTTACAATAATAAATTAATTATCATTTTTCTGTTTCAACGAGAACAGTAAATTAAATCGTTTTTTATTTTAAATATGTGCAATAGTAAATAGCTTTTCAAATTATCAATAATATAAAAATAAAAATCCAAAAAAAAAGGAGTTCAGAAAAACAAGGACTCATTCTGTGCACAAATGTTACGTTTAATAACACTAGACCGACTCCATTTGAACTCTATTCTCCATATGCACATCTTATTAATTTAAGTTGACTTTTATCTTTTATTCTATCAAGATAATACGGTAGCTTGTCTCATAATCTAATTCTCAAACCTCTCCTGCGATCTTAACTCATCCTTCACTCGTTTTGCACCGTTATTGCAATGTTCAGTTATAGTCTAATTAATTGTAACTTGAAAACACATCGTCAGTTTAATTAAAGATTGTAAACCAAGAGGTAGCACACAACTTGTCTAGCGCAAATGCACAGAATATCATAAATAAGAGATTTTCCGCAAAGCGAAACCTAAATAGGCCGAGTGTATAACGAGAACATGCAATTCAAGAATGCTTTTTATTGACTGAAAGCTGCATGTAATTATGTTATGCTAATACCTCAGCTGAATAAGGCCCGTAATTATGACATGAATAAAGATTTGCATAAAATTAAAACGTTGTTTTAAAATGTTATCTATATAACTCTTAATTAAAAATTATGGTTACACGAACAGAAATTCACGCTTAAATTAATTTCATTATTAAGTTTACCTGATACTTCTTTTATTAAATTATAAATTATTCTTCAATGTTATTTTCACTTCTATATTGAATATACTAAGAATTTATATCTGTTGTTTGTGTTGTTTTGTCTTCTACCTACCTGTTTAATTTTATTTTATAGAATTATTTTGATCCGAATATTTTATACTTGTATACCCTAGAATTATCCCAATTATTTTCCTATAAGAATGTTATTATATAAACTTTTGAAATTCTTGTAACCAAACAAAATATTAGACGAATTTTTTTTAACAGGGGTTTAAAAATTCCTTGGTATAGAACGATTAGAATACGTAACATTAAAACCTTTATTGGATTTATATTACAATATTTGTAAATCTTGTTTAGTTTAAGTAGAACGAAAAGTGTTTAACATGAGCAAAATCTTAAACAGGTAGCCATTCAAGCTAAAGAAGTGGTAAATTTTATAAGAGCCCCTCGGTTTGCCTCCTTGTCGAAGTCCCGTCAACGCAAGACGTTCGTTATTCCGAACCCTGCGGCGCGGTGGCAAAACAACGCCTTACCAACATTAAAATACCTGCCCATACCTTTTAAACGAATCCCGACTTTATAATTACCTAATAAATGCTCCTTGGACACATGCCAAGCGCAATTTGATCTTGGTTCAGGTGTACAACCAGTCTATCTTATTACGTTTGTCGGTTTTATTGCCATTTCGTCGCAACCTCAGTAAACGCGGCTCAGAAAAATATTTAAATACATATTTCTCACAAATATTGTAACCAAAAGTACATAACAGGTTTGTAGTAATTATATTTATCCACTAGTGTCCTTGTTTCATTTTATACAGTTAAAGTATCTTTTTTTTATTTAAGATCTAAATATTTAAAACCGAAATAGGTTAAACAAATTTAATGGATCAAATATAAAAAATAATATATAATCTTAATATATACTGCCGAGGAAAAATGCATTCTCTATCGTTTAAAATGTTTATCTATTTCGCTAATCTTTAACCAAGCTCCTAATTATTTGTTATCAAGTTATAGTTACTGAAAATAATGCGTGATGTGGTCAAATTAACAGCCGTAACTGGACGAACTTGGTACGGGGTTGAGAATGGTAGTATATTAAATGAGAAATGACTATACCCAGTAGTGGACAGAATTGAGTTGCATATGATGACGATGTACCGAAAAAGATTTATGACAATTATTATCAAACATTAATCCAGTGAAAATCAACTTACATTGGGAATAACTTAAGTAAATTAATGTTCCCATTTGATGTACTAATAAACTTAGTTTGAGGCTCAATCAATGTGTGTAATTGTCCGCAAGAAATAATATTAATTCTTACTTGTATTGTAGAATCCATAGAACATACAGTATAAGATGTTTTCAATCAATACATAGTGAAGTAACACGTATGTTATTACCATGGTAATAACACATTATAAATCTGTTTGTGTCCCTTTGTCATGTCCAGAGAGGGATAATTAATTGTTAACGGTGACTCTCACTTAATATTGTTGTAAATCTCGTTTTACTTAATTGCCTTTGTCACAAATTTACAACGTAAAAGAATGCAACAATGTACAATATTTCTGCTTTCTTGGCTTCGCAATTTACGCATTCGGCTGTTCTTTAGTTTGCTTAACTAATTTATAGCAATAGTTATATATACTTAACACGTAGTTTAAATTACAGTGACGAATAAGTTTATATTTGAAGGTTCTAGTAACAATTAATATATATATATATATATATATATATATATATATAACAGAAACATATATTTAGCTTTGCTTTTAATTAAATTATTAGCAAACAAGTAGTTTACAAGGATAATGTATAATATTTTATCTGGCCGCTTCTATATATATTAAAAAATATTTACTTAGTCAAAATATATGTTGATATATCTAAATGTATTAAAAATATTCTTTTAAGTAAGAAATCAGAGATCTTACGATTAATAAAAAAATTAAGTCGATATATTTTTTGTATTATATAAAAATTGTACTAAGCAATATTAAAAAGCTTTCCAGCCACGAAAAAAAAACGTTATTACGATAAAGGATAAAATTGTACCCAGTCGATCCAACGGGAACATTCTTAAAAGGGTAGAGTAATATTTGAAAATAGAATTTACTTTTTCCCTTTTTTTAATGTTTATACATTAGGTAAAATTGTAAGAAAATTTTGCTTTCCTTTTAAGGAATTTTACGTCGCAACCTACCGCTGCCTAGCACTGGTACATTATTTAAAAATAATGGTAACATAATTATTATGTCTCCCTAAATAGAGGTGCTGTTTTAGCGAAACATCAGTCAAAATATCAAATAATTAATCATTCGGGTATACAATGTTGTAATTAATAGTAGGGTGCTAAAGTTCTGATTGTAACATATTTCATCACTCGCTCTAACTGACGTACAATTACCGTACACATACCGTACACATACACATACAGCACATAAATTGATACATAATATGGCAATATCATAAATCGAGTTTCATTAAATATTTTTAGATGTAAAAATCATTATACAGTAAGACCTGTTTTTGTGCGGTCCTTTTTTATGCGATTTTGTTTTTGTGCGATTGGTTTTGTGCGATTATATTTTTCGATTTGTTTTTAAATCGCACGGAAAAAATCGCACTAAACCAAAATCACAAAAAAAAAGGACCGCACAAAAACAGGACTTACTGTAATAGAAAAATATTTTTTTTTACTAATTTACACACTTAAGTATAACCCGCTGGGTAATTTTATACTATTCGTGCATATCATAATGTATGAATATCTGTATATTTATTTTTTAAACCTTGTATAAACAAGGTTTCATTTCATTTATTAACTAAAAATCATTTCAAAAAGCAACATACTGTAGTTAAGGGAGTCATTATTGGTTCGATTTTGATATGCTCGAAACTTTTCTATGTGTTATCACTGTAGTATTGTGATACGTAGAAAATTTTCAAACATATTAGAATCGAACCCAGGTACCTACTCAAAATAGTAAGCAGCCTTCATTATTTTAATTGTCATAACATTCTCATCGAAATTTTACGATCAATATATCATACGATTGTTAAAAAAAAATTAAAACCATGAACCTAACCACCATTGTTTTATAAAACAGTTTCATTTTGTAATGTCTTGCGGCGGCACAAAAACAAAACGAAACATTGTATACAGTGGCCTTTACAATCCAAAGACAATAGCTCAGATCTTAAAGGATTTAACTCAAGAAAAATGTTTCAGTATACAGTCACGAGTTGACTTAATCCAAACTGATAGATCTGTCCGAGTGTCACTGTTTTATTGTGTAAGGACAGAACAATTCGGAAAAAGAGAAAACATCAGTTGATGCTGGATTTCTTGACTGAATTCAAATCTATATTTATTTGGTAAGTACTGATCATTTTGAATCAACACTGAATCATGCCTTAGTTTTGACGTCAATTCAAATGTAGATTATTTTGTGGAAGTACAATACGAAATACATTTCATTATATTTAGAGTAGAGGCTAGGTTTTATTAATATTATAACTAAGTATCAATCATTTTTAATTTTTATTAGTACTTGTTCAGTTAATAGTCGATTCCGCTCAGTTTTATTAATATCTTGAAGAAACTGTATTTGACCCCTTCATTAATATAGATAATAATAAAAAAGAGAAGAAATAAAGAAGATATTTCACTCGTGTACTTTCGTTCCTACTGAACACACTTTTTTTTGTTTTTGTTACCCCGTGGGAAATCCCTTCGGACCTTCAGGGGAGTGATGAGGGCCACTTCCCCGGTGTGTCAGATTTGCACCAACTAAAACCACCGGGGAGCCGACTCTGTCCTCTCTTCGCCTTCACCGGGCCAAGTATCCGTATACTTCCTATGGCCCCGGCGAGCAAAAGTTATTGTCAGAAGTGGGATTCGAAACCCACGCCCTTAGAGAGGACCAAAACAACTCGAACCCAGATCAAGAGGCAAGGGAACCTAAGCCTGGCGCCTTAAATCCGCTCGGCCATCCTGACATTTACTTAACATACTTAACATGAAGGTATTCTTATTTATTATTAATCATATTTATTTATTACGATACTTATGTAGTCTACATTAACACATACATAAATATATAAAACATGAAAAAGATACATAAAAATACGACTAAATTTAAAAGTATTGACTACTTGTTCATATAAAAAATAAACAAGATAACAATCTATGAACATAAAACATGTTATGTGACTCGTTTTCTACCGATAAAATAAATAATACAGCAGCATTTGGTACAGAAAAATAAAAATATATAGGGCACATACAAATAATTGAAACACAGGCTATTATGGCCTTATTGTTTCCATAAAACATGTTGGCTCGGGCCTTGTATTGTGACCACGCATGTAGAACTCGCCAGCCACTATCTGTGGGTGCTCCCATAAAGATTCGTCCCGTAGGCGGCATACTGTGCATCAAAGAATCTATCTTGATAGAATAGTCACTCCATTAATTTGATTTTTTTAAAGTTTTTATTTTCATTTTCATTATAATGCGTACTTTTTCAAGTCTATTGAATTATTTTCATAAAAATGTTCTTATAATTTTTGTGTTGCTGCGGCTTCAAATTCACATTATTAGTAATGTTTGAGACAAAATCCTTATTAAAGTAAGTCCAAACACGATACCATTTTTTTACACTGGCTCGACGTAGTGATTACACTGCACCTGATGGTAAGTACAGTGTAGTCCAAAAACGAAAGCGACCATCAAAAGATGAAATCCATTGATAGTCTCTGTCGACATGTCGGCCCACATATACCACGACTGAAGGTCTTGAGGTATGAGGTACTGGATATATACAAGCTAATCCCAAAACGTGACAGGCCTGAGAGGATCACTATGAAGATCTTTACACTTGTGTACTGTGGTCATGACCCATTTTGGGAAATCGCCCTACCACCAGACAATTAATCTACTATATCGAGGAAGGTCTTCATTAGACTCGCTCATATTCAATCTGGCAGCTTTGGCAATATCTTATTTAACAAAAAAAAAAATCATCAAAATCGGTTTACTCAGGACTGGCATATAGGAAAAATATAAACTTTACTGTTGTCATTTCATGTTTTTATCTCTATAGATTTTAATCAGAACTGTACAATATTAAAACATTATTAACTTCATTATATACCCAATATTTAAAAAAAGGAATTATTCCAATCGGTCAATAAAGGACGGGATTATAGTTTATATATTATATTTAAAAAAACGTACAGTCGAATACAGAACCTTCTTCTTTTTGAAGTCAACAGTATTCTTAAAACTAAATTAACAAAGATAAAGTACTAGCTCATCTGTTTAGTCAATAATCTAAGTTCTATAATATTTACGGTATATCAGAACCAGCGAAAGAAAGACGATAATATTTCTTCAACATAAATATACTATGTATACTCCATATGTATTTTTTAATAAAAAATAAAGGTTAATAACTAATATTCAGTTTTCATTTTTTTAACTTCATGTGTTATGTAATAAATATTACATAATATATTCATAATTCGATTTACTATGCTTTTTTATGTTTATTTAGTAATATTTCTGTGTTTTATTTTGCCGTTATTCTAATAGACCTATATAGCTTTCACCCATAGATTAGAAATAAATATATATACCTATCTACGAACCGAATTGTTTCTTCAAACGTAGCAACTATAAAAGGCAATTTAATACAGACAATAAAAACATCTCACTATTCGTAATTATTAAATTTAATATTAATTTAATTATCGATTGATGCTTATTAGAATTTAAAACTGTCAGTGAAACGTAAAGTTTCTCATTTAAAATGTTTAAGTATTTATAATTGTTATTTTACAAACAATAAATTGTTATCTATACACAAATACAAACAATTTGGTTGTTCATTTAATGGTCATTAATTATGGGTTTCTAAAAACAAACGCCATTTAAAACTATGATTAATGTAATTTCGTAATATTATGTATTTAATTATAATAAACAGAGAGGAGTCGAAGTCGGCTCGAATGAACGAATTGAGGTCATACTACGTAGAATATGAACTATACGAATGACGTAATAATAATTTTCTTATACATAATTAAAGAAGTTAATGAATAGTTTTGGTAATAAAGAGATCCGATATAAAGGCACAAATATGACTTAACGTTGACGCCCACGTTCAGTTGAAATATAAAGACAGCACGAAGTGCTGCTTGTATGGCCCAATGCACAGGATAACAGCGTTTTAATATTTTTAAAGGATTAATTTATAAATTCTTAGATATACTTTTATTACTCGCCATTTGACACGGGCAAGAGCTTAAAACTTAGTTATTTATCGTGGATTTTAAAATATTGAAGCGTAAATTACGATAGATAAAGCCCTGGGTGAAATTATTTTTAACGCACTGTAAAATATTCAAGAATCTATTAGCTTACCATCTTTAAATATTACTGTTGTAATTAATGTGTCCTAAGAAAGAAACAGGTTTAATTCTAGCCTTTGGGATATTATGAGCTTAAGACTTGACTTAGTCCAATGCTTGGTGGAGAAGATAATAATTAAATAATGAACATAATGCATATTGTTAGTTTATTCCATTAAAATTGTATGGCACGTCTTACATCTGGCCATGTCAAGTAAGACACATAAATAAGAAAATAACAAAACATAAATAACAATAAGAAAATAAAAATGATAGAGGCGTACTTTTTCCAGTCAACGATCATATGAGTTTTTGAAAATTCAAAAATGTATTAATATATAAGTACACTATACATAATACGGTTGCAATATTGTTTTCACTATTGACGTAGCGTAGGGCGCCCCCTGCAAGGTGGAGCGACGACCTGCGAAAGGTGGTCGGATAGGATTGGATGAGAAGAGCCGAAGACCGGCCTCAATGGCACTTGTGAGGAGTGGCTTATATCCAGCAGTGGAGTAGGGTAGGCTGTTGATTGTTTTCACTATAAATTTCAAATTACAAGAAATAAATTCATCATATTACCAAAATTCATACTTTTGTTACAAAAATAGTTATAATAACATAGCTTTTGAAATTATCTCTTAATCGCATAGTTTACTCCCTACATGATTTATTTGCTGTATCACGCCTTGTCAGTACGCTGGTTACAGGACCGGGAAACCACCACGCTCGAATGCCAACTCTGAGCATGACTTCACAGATTCTGCTCCATTTATGTTAAATTTTATATTATCATAATCATTTACATAGCCAGACGGTTGGTTGGATAAACGTTTCGTGACTATTATCGAGGCTAATTATTGTTCTTTGTGTTTAAATTCGGGGAGAATTTTTATTTAAATCAAGTCACGTACGCATCACTATTGCGGCCGGAACAAAGGACTTCAAAATTAAGATGTTAAGGCTGTAATCATTTCATTACGGGACACGCCCAGAACATGTCGCAAAAATAAATAATAATTATCTTTAGGGCCGTCGAATTTAAAACAAGGACGCAAAAAGGTGTACTATATCTTTGAACATCTTCAACGATTTTTATACAAAGAAATACACGACGATAATTATATTACTTCGAAGTATTTTTTTTAAATTGAAACGCTCATTATAATATAGAGGTGTATTCAGATTTATAATATTTTATTATTTGTATTATTTAATTATTATGTTTTTAATTTTATCTTAACAGAACTCAGTGACTGTGTTATATACATATGTCAGTAACGGCAATGAGGTTGATAAATCTAAAAAAAAAAAGCTATATATTATTACTATGACACGGTCATGAAGTCCTGGAAGGGTACAATGTCATGAACTTAATAAAATAGCAGATTCTGTTCCAGATAACAAAAAATTAAAACATTTTTGTCAGGTGTTTTATTAGTAGCACCCTTTCACCAGTTCTACAAGTCATTGTATGTAATATTACTTTAGTACTACTAATGTTACTTTCTACAGAATAGAAATAAAATTTTAACTGAGAAATCATGAAGTATTAAAAAATGTACCTACCTATCTACATATAACAATATTATGTTTTAATGTGTTCAGTTTATTTTTAATTTATATTATAACACTAGTAGACCCGGCCTAGGTTTACCTACATGTGATTTACTAATATATAACAAACTACAGTCTACTACTTCAAACAAATCAACTGCCTAGAAATTATTCAAATTTACATAATTTTGTTATTTCTGAAGCGATTGAAATAAAACGAACACTAAATATTAAGCGGAGCTTACCACAATACATAACCGAAAATAGCATTCAAATCAGTTAATCCACTTCTGAGCGTTAACATGCCTAACGACTTCGCTATGATTTTTTAAGAGTTTTAATAAATATTAATAGACGGGATTATTCATATTTCTGTTTTAATTAAATAACAAACTCATATTCTGTACTATTTTTGAAAACTTTGTTATTAACATTGATTATAGTATATTCAGAAATATTGAATAAACTATTTATAGAAGAAATTTTGAATAAACTAAGTATTATAACATCGCGTAAGCGAAATGTTTGCTTCTCGTGACATAATATACTTTTTTTTTGGAACTCGGTGGAAAATCCTATATAGGACCATCAGGGTTACCGTGAGGGCAGCGACCCCGGTGTGTCAGACTGCTGCTGGCTAAAAACCCCCGGGGTGTCCTTCTAATCACACCACCCAAGCCTGAGAAACTAAATTCGACATAATATACCTCAATCCAGGTTGTATCTATTTAATATTGTAAAGGTGGCTGAGGAACGTTTTTATTTTTTTTATTATATTTTATTTTTATTATATTTATGTATCATTGTTTTTGAACACTCACACACACACACACACAGCTTTGTTATTGAAAAATTATATGAATAACAAAAGATAAAAAATACAACTACGATGATGGTGATGATATTTTAATGCAAATGCTATGTATTAAAAAAAGGAAACACTTTTGACCTTTAATTTGTTTATTAAGAATAAATCAAAACAAATTATTCTCAAAAGGATACGAATAAATAAGGATGCCACCAACCTAAAATATTTTTTTTTTTCAAATAAATATATTACTTAACGCCTTGTGTTTACATCGTCGGTGACACAAATACAAATAAATTGTATTTATAATCCTTCTCACGGTCATAGATTTAATTTGATCATACGTAGATAAAATTTTACTTTTACCCAAGGAATATATTAGAAGAAACGCTTTGAACGCTCACATAAATCCGGCTGTGGCAGAGAATGTCACATAAACTTGATTTATCTTTCATGACGTAAGTTAACTCCTGACAAAATCTACAATTTCACCTTGTTAGATACGGTGTTCTTGTGTGGTACCGTATTCCAATAGAATAGTACTATAATATTTTGTTTCATCCAAATTATTTTCCGTACGACTTGTTTTACTTGATGATTCAATCTAATAACTCTCTCCCACGTAAACTATTTCTCAAAGTTTGTTCATATATGATGTAAATTGGATTACTGCTTCTGTAAAATATCATATCGAAAACTTTACTAAAAGTCCATTATGTAAAGGTTAATTAGTAAAGATAACAGCCACAGGTTATATTTTCGTTAAATATTTTATAAAGGATAATTTTTCTTTTATTTTTCTATTGTTTAATAATTATACAGCCATCACAATCACTATTATATGAACTTACTAAAAAGGATAACTACGGTACGCATGCATGTTTTTAAAGCAGTAGTAAGCTTTACAATTTAGAAAAATTGACCCAACACGTGTAATTTATAAAAAAAAAAATACAAACTCAGAGTTCGTTCAAAGAATTTTGAGTTATTGTCCAGGTACTGATCAGAAGTAACTGTTCGATTTTAAAATACTCTCACAAAATAAGTTATTATATATTTTCCAATCTTAAATCAACGATCTGGATGTTAGATAGAACTGTAGCTACAGACTCACCTTTATTTATAAGTTAATTAAATCATTTGATTATATTATTCCATAACACATAATATTTACTTGCCTACTAAATGCATAATATAATAAACTGTGGTAAATTACCTATACTCATATTATTGACATAATAATATCTAGTGAAACCAATCAGAATAACGATACCCGACGTTGATTAGACATTGTACTAAGCCTAGAGGCTTCTACCTAACTTATTGAATATTCATGTGATCTTCACGCTTATTGTTGAACAGTCTATGTTGCTAAGTTCCAAACTAACTGACAGTATTATTGATATTATCTTAATGTCATCATTTACATACTATAGTTTAGTGTTTTGATACTCAATTGGATAGGGATCGACGTTTCATTCAAAAAGGAATCCCTAAATCTTACCTCTTTTTTTACTTAGGGTAAATCCTCATATGACAGTCTCGGCCGCACATAAAAGGGATAACAGCTATGTCGCACCAGACCTATACCAATTTAAAACCCGTAGGTGACTGGCTACTCGTGCGCATTACTAGGAACTGAGGGAGAGACCTGTAATCAATTGTCCAAGTCCCGCCGTCCCTTCTTCTAGGATTTTTAAATAAAATTAGACTTTATTTAACAACATAAGCATAAATTAGGTCCAGAAAAACGTAAGTATATAGTATATATCATCAAATGAAATATAGAGTACAATTATTGTAATTTTAACTCGATAGCACTGTAGTAGAGCGCGTACACAGAGTATTTGCTTCTCACTGAGTTTCCAAATGAGCGCACTACTACAAATAAGCGTTTTATGTGTGCTTGTTCGCTAGGTCCATGTCATGTACATGCCGCAACCAGCCGAAACCAGTGGACAAACTCAAGACTGTGGGAAACATACGATAATTATTTTTCGTTTCATTTTTTTAATTTATCGAAACGTGAAATAAGAAGTGACCACATTTATCTCCTAAAGATAACTCTTAATCTTAAATTGAATTTAAACTTTATATTCAAGTTTTTATTGATATCTCGGTTATTTACAATATTTTTTTAAAAATGGTTGATAAGAAATTTATTGTAAATGTAATTATGTATAACTTTAGATCTTACCATATTCAACTTACGATCGATATTATTTAAATTAAAAGCAAAAATATTACGTGTAATATATAACCATAGCAATCAACTAATCTCGAATTTTAAATTTTTGAATTAATTGGTTAAGAAAAAATAATAGATGATCAAGAATTCAAAATGGCAGCTAACACGTCGGCTGAATTTGTTCGCCAGTCTGAATTTAGATCTTTAATAAAAGAATCCTTTTTTACTAATGTTTTGGATTGTAAAGAGTTAAAATTTGTAATATAATATTGTAAAATTAAATACTTCGGTCTTACCATAAATTCTGTACCTTATTCAATGTTGTCTGATTGTTCGATAATTTTTAATTCTGAGACAATATTGACAATTTGATACACAATAGAACTGTTTCCCTATAGATTATGTTAAAAAAGGTAGGTTTAAAATTTACCATACCACATTAAAAGAATTATTGATAAACAAAAATATTACAAGTAAATCTTATTTAAATAATAATATTCGGCACATTTAATGCAGTAGAAGATAAATAAAAACATTTTAAATTTATCTTGTCAGTCTGTCGCAACCCTTGCAAATGCATTGGGCATGTTTTTAATAGCTTTCCGTTGAACGAACCTACTGGTTTGACCGACTAGTACGAATTTGTCCTTATAAGTGTCCTCTCAAACTTATTACTTCACGAAGACTTTAAAAATAGCGTATTATTTAATCAATGGCTCCCTATAATATTACCTTTTACTGTTTTAATTTCAAATCTACCATGTTTAATTCAAAATAATATTTTCTTTTGTAATACCACTATCGAATTTAAACAGTTTAAGGTTCCAAGGTTAATTTCTACTCCTGATTAACTCGAAATTAGCATAATATGTCGAATGAAGGTACACATATTAATTTGATTTATAAAACTTATTGTCGTTTAATACACTATTATGTATTCAAAAACTTCCCCTGACTGTGAGCTTAAAAAGAGCCTGTAACCATTAATTACTATTTTCTCCTTAAACCGTTGCTTGTCGCTACATTTTATAAAAATTCCAAGCATATCACAGCGACACCTAAAACTACGATAAAAACCTACATAATAATATTTAATTATACGTATGTATGTTATATCCAAGCATTGTCACAAATTACAATACTATTATAAAAATATTTTATAAGATTCAAAATGATGTTTATATTTATTTGCCTACGTATAGGAAGTACAGGAGGCTGATATTACTAGCGAGAGGCAATATCCGCTCGGGTTTCCGTTTAACATTACATCGTACCAGTACAAAAGATGATGGTATTTACACAATTTTTGTAACTGACAAATATATAATATTGTCATGCAATAATATAAACTTAATAAAAATTATATTATTGATAATAAATATTAGACCTTTCCATGTAGTAATAGTTCAGAAAATGGGGAAAAGTACGGTAATAAATATCAAATTCTGTGAAAACGCATGCTAGTTATTGTATAAGTATTTCTTTGTCTATCACAAAAATATAATCCATAACTTAGCTATGTATACATTAAATTTCTACAAGGCTGGCTCAAATACAAATAGCGTTTAACTACAAATTACAAATACTGTTCCAAGAACTGGAGTTCATTAATCTGGACATGAAATGTTATTATGTATAGATATAAAAGAAATAGCAAAAATAAAACCTTAGTTTTTATAACCATTTAAAAGCGAAAATGTCAATCTGTTGTACATAGAAACAGTATAACTAATACTAATTACATATTACAAACGGTCAATACATCTATTTCCTACAGAGCCAAGTTTTGGCCATTCGTAGCTTCGGGTCCAGTTATACATTCATCTTAATTAATCACCGAAGGCTCAGGCGCTACAATAAGTTAACGAACTCCCGTCACAGCTGTCTGTCAATCATCACTTCCATCTATATCCTGACCTTTATCACAATTGATGTAGACAGATCTCAATACATAAATAGTTAAAAAATATAGACAATACTTTACTTACATATGTGTGACATAAAATATATATTTTAATATATAAATAATAATATGTATTACAATAATAAGTCTCAATTCAACATAGTTAAGTCACTAAAAGTGGATTTGTTTGCGCATAACTTAGATATCATCACCTAAAAGTAAAAATGGTATAGATTTTAAAAGTCACCTTTGAGATAATCGTAAATTCCATCTCTAAAAAAACCGAATGAATTTATTTTAACATTGGCACAAGTGTATTACCATGATTTTGCTTGCCAGCCAAATTTCTGTGTTTGTTGTATATAATAAAAATTATTCAACATACATTATAAAAGTTTTATATCAATTTTGAATATTCTGAACTTATCCCACTCTGTCTTTCAGTTGTCGATATACTGATTGCCTATCAAACAACTAAGCTTCTATTCCCTCAGATATACCTATAAGTAGGTATAAGTCCAACTAAAACGGCTCCTATAATATGTTAACGGGGAGAAGCTCGTAAATATCTTATTTCGCATTTAACCGATCATAAAATATGATTTAAACACTTTGTAGACAGTAAATGATCACGAATATGAACCAGACGTGTGGTAACGTGTCAAGTAAATACTAAACTATGCGTATAAATCAGCCCTTCATTTCTTCAACGAACTGATACACTAATTTATAAATTTCCATCAGAGCCTCAGTCTTGTTTACCTAGTACCTTGGCATCATTAATAGTACATTCGCCAACTGCGTGGACAAATTACACAGTCCGTTAAAAATAACAAATTCTAAGACATAATTTAGATGCTTTCTTCGATTAATAGGGATGTTTTAATTTTATTTATTAAAACATTTAATCCAGAACATAAATAATGAAACGAACATTAATCAATATACCTATTTAAAATTAATAAATATACTAAACTAAAATACTGTTTTTTTTTTGTTTTTGTGAAAAATAAGTTTGATAATAAAAATTACATTCCAACGATCTCTTTATCAATTTACAACGGCTGAGATTAGGGACAAGCATAAGTCTTCTTATAATTTCAAAAAAATCGCCAACAAAATATAAATTCGGAACCAAAACAACAATATCAACCCACATCTTCGCTTAGTCGACCGCTAGACATATTTAAACCTCTAATAAGTATCACAGACCTCGATCATCGGCTCTTCTTGTCAAATTTTTACCTTATCCTTTCGTAAGGGATCGATCTACTTTGCCAAAAGACGTCAATTACAACATAAATCAACTAATTCAATTTCCATAAGAAATCGTTTAACCCTTATCAGGTCGATTGCCACGCCAGAGAACATGAACCTCCAGCGGCCTACCAGAAACCGATCTCCTCTAACCTACTACACGCAGTTTGGGTGATCACAACCATCTAGTATTCAGATTGCAGCCTTACTACGAGTTGCCGTACCGAAGTCTAAGGCTGAGATTTATAGACGCAACTTTAAGTTTGCTTACACTTTACCAAAACATTACAACTTATGAATGTCAAAGAATTTGATAAGTCATTTGATTTTGTCAACATGGACTTGGCTCTGCAAATACTAGAGCTATATTCAAGTTCCTCTTATATGTTCAGTTTTTTGTTAAAACAAATTAATTTTTTGAGAACTTTGCTCAGCAAAGTTGAAACAGCATCTATAAATCTTACCCTAAATACAGTCCGATAAATCCCAGACCAATTAAACTCTTAATAATATAAAATTATACCGATATCACCTTTTATGGAGACAATTCCGCGATTATCTAAAGATTAATTATTTTATTAAACAAGTCTATCTATTCTATCAATATATACATATATGTACGTTTTTGTCTACCTGAGAAACTGCTTAACCGATTTAGATGCAATTCTCACTAATGTCTTGTGTAAAGCTGCCTTTTATTTCAATTGGTTCATAAATAAAGAAGCTATTTCAGTTTAAAACACACGTCAGCCATTTATTGAAAAAACATAGTATAAAATATTGTTCCAGTGATTTGGTTAAAATGCATATAATATTATACATTTAATATAATTGTAACTGATTGGTGTGTAAAATTGAAAGATATTGGTGAAAAACTATTATTAGGGGCATTCCATAATGTCCTAAAACCTAAAAAAACGATTGCTCACGTGTCGGTGCGCGATAATATCAGAAACGGTTTAATCAATTTGGATGCGGTTTTTCATCCGGTAGCCATATCGTTTACCAGAATTTTTGAATTTTAAAATAAAAATACTACTATACAATGAAATCTTTAATAATGTTTCAAAAAATCTTACCTTTTCAGGGTGGAGCATAGATTAATGGTTGTACCCACTTTTCCGCGTATATGTCGCGCTCAATGTGACCAGTAGCGCAGTCGATCTTCGCACTTGCTGTTATATTTTCAAACAAAATGTTTTTTTTTCTTTCAATAAAAACTGACATTTATTTTTACTAAAAGTATTGACATTTATCGTTATTTTATCATAACATCGTAACGGAGGTGGTATGTTTGTACCAGGAATGTTACGGAGCTTCGACTCAGACTCCGATAAGTCGGAACTTCCGATCGTTATTACACCTTCGGTTCCGACTTCGGTTCCGAAACTTTTTAATCGGAGGTATTCATCGGAGGTCACCACCACTGTTGCAGTCAATTCATTTGATTTTACTTTATATGTTGTTGAAACATAATATCAATTAATCAAACAATCAGTGCTACTTAATTAACACAAAAACAACCCTGCAGCAAATTTGATTTAATTTGTTCACTGGACAATGTTCACTGGAGGATAACGGTTTCTGATATATCCAACACATTGTGAACAACAGCTTTTATTTGCCCAAGTTAGGTTGTGTTGTGTTGTGTTTGGTTGTGTTGTGTTGGGTTGGGTTGTGTTCCGGGCAGTAGACTTGAGGAGTCTGCTGTCCGGATGAGAGGGTGGCGGTGTGCAGTGTCCGGCGCGCCGCCTGTGAGATAGGTATTGGAAGAGTGGGCTCTTTACCCCCACCCCTCCCAGAGAGGCAGCCTCGACAAGGCATTTCGCTCTCCGGGCGTCTGGATGAATTTGGTTTCCCAGGCTCGGGTGGAGCGATTAGAGGGACACCCCGGGGGTTTTTAGTCAGTAGGAGTCTGACACACCGGGGTTGCTGCCCTCACAGCGGCCCTGATGGTCCTATGCAGGATTTTCCCCCGAGAAACCAAAAACCAAAAAAAAAAAGGGTTGGGTCGTGTTGTGTTGATTCGGTTGTGTTCGGTTAGGTTAGGTTGTGTTCAGTTCTGTTCGGTCCTGTTCGGTCGTGTTCGGTTCTGTTCGGTCGTGTTCGGTCGTGTTCGGTTATGTTAGGTTCTGTTCAGTCCTGTTCGGTTAGATTAGGTTCTGTCCGGTCCTGTTCGGTCGTGTTCGGTTCTGTTCGGTCGTGTTGTGTTGTGTTCGGTTCTGTTCGGTCGTGTTCGGTCGTGTTCGGTTGTGTTCGGTTATGTTAGGTTGTGTTCAGTTCTGTTCGGTTCTGTTCGGTCGTGTTGTGTTGTGTTCGGTTAGGTTAGGTTGTGTTCAGTTCTGTTCGGTCGTGTTCGGTTCTGTTCGGTCGTGTTGTGTTGTGTTCGGTTGTGTTCAGTTCTGTTCGGTCCTGTTCGGTCGAGTTCGGTTCTGTTCGGTCGTGTTCGGTCGTGTTGTGTTGTGTTCGGTTGTGTTCGGTTAGGTTAGGTTGTGTTCGGTTAGGTTAGGTCCTGTTCGGTCGTGTTCGGTTCTGTTCGGTCGTGTTCGGTCGTGTTGTGTTGTGTTCGGTTCTGTTTGGTCGTGTTCGGTCGTGTTCGGTCGTGTTGTGTTGTGTTCGGCTCTGTTCGGTCGTGTTGTGTTGTGTTCGGTTATGTTAGGTTCTGTTCAGTCCTGTTCGGTTAGATTAGGTTCTGTTCGGTCCTGTTCGGTCGTGTTCGGTTCTGTTCGGTCGTGTTGTGTTGTGTTCGGTTCTGTTCGGTTAGGTTAGGTTGTGTTCAGTTCTGTTCGGTCCTGTTATGTCGTCTTCGGTTCTGTTCGGTCGTATTCGGTCTTGTTCGGTCGTGTTGTGTTGTGTTCGGTTCTGTTCGGTCGTGTTCGGTCGTGTTGTGTTGTGTTCGGTTGTGTTCGGTTAGGTTAGGTTGTGTTCGGTTAGGCCAAGAACACAGCACCAGGTCCAGATGGTATACCGGGCCTGGCCTTGGCCTTGGCTGTGACCGCTCTGGGTGATAGGCTGAGGAAGCTCTTTGATAGCTGCCTCCGTACCGGAACCTTCCCCAGTGCCTGGAAGTCGGCCGAGTTGGTCCTAATTAAGAAGGATGGCAGGGCCGCGGAGTCTCCCTCTGCGTACCGACCCATATGTCTGCTGGACGAAAGCGGCAAACTTTTTGAGCGTGTTATTGCCGCCCGTCTCAGCCGGCATCTGTCGCGCATTGGCCCCGATCTACATGACATGCAGTTCGGGTTTCGACAGGGCCGTTCAACGGTTGACGCAATTTTAAGCGTTCGGTCCCTGTCGCAACAAGCCATCTGTCAGGGCAGGGTGGTTCTGGGCGTAAGCTTGGACATTTCCAATGCTTTTAATACCCTGCCCTGGGCTGCAATCAGGGGGGCACTTGAACATCATAACGTGCCTCCCTACCTGCGCAACATTGTCGGGGCGTACCTGCGCGACAGGTACATCTCGTACATGGGTCGGAACAATATTCGTTATAGGAGGGAGGTGTACTGCGGGGTTCCACAGGGGTCAGTTCTAGGCCCCCTTTTATGGAATCTCGCGTACAACGCGGTCCTGCGTGCTGAACTTCCCGACGGTGTCAGCGTCGTCTGTTATGCAGACGATACGCTAGTACTTGCCGTCGGGGAATCCTTCGCAGGGACCACCGAGCTCGCCGAGCGTGGGGTAGCACTGGTCGTTTCTAAGATCCACGAATTGGGCCTTCGGGTAGCGCCTCATAAATGTGAGGCGCTATGGTTTCATAAACTGCCGCGAACAAGAGAACCACCTGATTAGTCGATTTGCGTAGGTGACGTGCAGGTAAGGGTGGGCCGGTTCATTAGGTACCTTGGGCTCACCCTAGATGGCCGCTGGGGCTTCGAGGAACACATCGAGCGCCTTGTCCCCCGAGTTCAGAGAATAGTAGGTGCCCTACATCGTCTCCTGCCTAACCTCGGGAGACCCTCTGAGGGAGTCCGTCGCCTCTATGCCGGAGTCGTGCGATCCGTGACCCTTTATGGGGCGCCAGTCTGGGGGCACAGGCTGCGCATCCGCCGCTGCAGACAGAAGATACACAGCCTGCAGCGGTTAATGGCCATACGGATCGCACGCGGCTACAGAACAGTCTCATATGAGGCGGCGACGATCCTGGCACGCTTTCTGCCCTTCAGTATCCAGGCGGAAGTGGACTCGGCAGTATTCAACCGAGTCCGCGAATTCCGTCTGAGAGGCGAAAGCGTGCCTCCCCTGGCGCTCGAAAAGCTGAAGGCAGAAGAACGCCGATCAGCCCTAAGAATTTGGCGCATGCAGCTGGATGAGGTGCGGTGCATGCGCCAGCGCGTGGTCGGTGCCATTCTGCCGAACCTCGAAGCCTGGTTTAATAGTAGGTATCACGTCACCTACCACCTGACACAGGTACTTACGGGACACGGATGTTTCCCTGAGTACCTGTGCAGGTTTGGACGAGAAGTAACGACCCAGTGCTACCACTGCTGTTCGGACCTGGATTCCGCCCAACATACGCTCGCACATTGCCCGGCGTGGGGCAGCGAGCGGCGGGTCCTGGTCCAAAGGATCGGACACGACCTCTCCCTGCCAGCAGTGGTGTCGGCCATGCTGGCAGGATATGACAACTGGAGGGCCGTGGTCTCCTTCTGTGAAGACGTCATGTCCCAGAAGGAGGCCGCAGAGCGAGAGCGGCAGAAGGCCGCTCGAAGAAGACACCGGGGTGCCGGCAACCGCCCCGGCACATCAGTACCAGCCGATCGGTCGATCCACGACCGGTTGGCTGATGCCTTTGGGGTCGCGGCCGCTCAGGGTGGGGGCCCTGAACGACTGGTTAGTGACCCTCGAGAAGTAGGCAGAGCATTGTGACGTGCTCTGCCTAAATACAATGAGCAGTGTCGGGGAAGATATCTTCCTCCGAGTTTGTGCCCAGCGGGCGCGGCGCGACGGGGCTGCGGCGAATTGATTACAGGTCCCGCGGTCCCCGTCAATGCGCAGAAGAAGTCACCTTGGGGTTTTTAGTCGGTACAAGTCCGACACACCTCGGTTTCGTGCAACCCCCCGTGCGACCGAGACGGTCCCATGAGGATTTTCCCCAAGTAAAAAAAAAAAAAAAAAAAGGTTGTGTTCGGTTAGGTTAGGTTGTGTTCAGTTCTGTTCGGTCCTGTTCGGTCGTGTTCGGTTCTGTTCGGTCGTGTTGTGTTGTGTTCGGTTCTGTTCGGTTAGGTTAGGTTGTGTTCAGTTCTGTTCGGTCCTGTTCGGTCGTCTTCGGTTCTGTTCGGTCGTATTCGGTCTTGTTGTGTTGTGTTCGGTTCTGTTCGGTCGTGTTCGGTCGTGTTGTGTTGTGTTCGGTTGTGTTCGGTTAGGTTAGGTCGTGTTCGGTCGTGTTCGGTTTTGTTCGGTCGTGTTCGGTCGTGTTGGTTGTGTTCGGTTGTGTTCGGTTAGGTTAGGTTGTGTTCGGTTAGGTTAGGTTGTGTTCAGTTCTGTTCGGTCGTGTTCGGTTCTGTTGGGTCGTGTTGGGTCGTGTTCGGTCTTGTTCGGTTCTCTTCGGTCGTGTTCGGTCGTGTTCGGTTAGGTTAGGTTGTGTTCAGTTCTGTTCGGTCCTGTTCGGTCGTCTTCGGTTCTGTTCGGTCGTATTCGGTCTTGTTGTGTTGTGTTCGGTTCTGTTCGGTCGTGTTCGGTCGTGTTGTGTTGTGTTCGGTTGTGTTCGGTTAGGTTAGGTCGTGTTCGGTCGTGTTCGGTTTTGTTCGGTCGTGTTCGGTCGTGTTGGTTGTGTTCGGTTAGGTTAGGTTAGGTTAGGTCGTGTTTGGTCGTGTTCGGTCGTGTTCCGTCGTGTTCGGTCGTGTTGTGTTGTGTTCGGTCGTGTTGGGTCGTGTTGGGTCCTGTTGGGTCGTGTTGGGTCGTGTTCGGTCTTGTTCGGTTCTGTTCGGTTAGGTTAGGTTGTGTTCAGTTCTGTTCGGTCCTGTTCGGTCGAGTTCGGTTTTGTTCGGTCGTGTTCGGTCGTGTTGTGTTGTGTTCGGTTAGGTTAGGTTGTGTTCGGTTAGGTTAGGTTGTGTTCAGTTCTGTTCGGTCGTGTTCGGTTCTGTTGGGTCGTGTTGGGTCGTGTTCGGTCGTGTTCGGTTCTGTTCTGTTCGGTCGTGTTCGGTCGTGTTCGGTTGTGTTCGGTTAGGTTAGGTTGTGTTCAGTTCTGTTCGGTCCTGTTCGGTCGAGTTCGGTTCTGTTCGGTCGTGTTCGGTCGTGTTGTGTTGTGTTCGGTTGTGTTCGGTTAGGTTAGGTCGTGTTTGGTCGTGTTCGGTCGTGTTCGGTCGTGTTGTGTTGTGTTGTGTTCGGTCGTGTTGGGTCGTGTTGGGTCCTGTTGGGTCGTGTTGGGTCGTGTTGGGTCGTGTTCGGTCTTGTTCTGTTCTGTTCGGTTAGGTTAGGTTGTGTTCAGTTCTGTTCGGTCGTGTTCGGTTCTGTTGGGTCGTGTTGGGTCGTGTTGGGTCGTGTTCGGTCGTGTTCGGTTCTGTTCTGTTCGGTCGTGTTCGGTCGTGTTGTGTTGTGTTCGGTTAGGTTAGGTTGTGTTCGGTTAGGTTAGGTTGTGTTCAGTTCTGTTCGGTCGTGTTCGGTTCTGTTGGGTCGTGTTGGGTCGTGTTGGGTCGTGTTCGGTTTTGTTCGGTTCTCTTCGGTCGTGTTCGGTTAGATTAGGTTGTGTTCAGTTCTGTTCGGTCCTGTTCGGTCGAGTTCGGTTCTGTTCGGTCTTGTTCAGTCGTGTTGTGTTGTGTTCGGTTGTGTTCGGTTAGGTTAGGTTGTGTTCGGTTAGGTTAGTTCCTGTTCGGTCGTGTTCGGTTCTGTTCTGTTCGGTCGTGTTCGGTCGTGTTCGGTTGTGTTCGGTTAGGTTAGGTTGTGTTCAGTTCTGTTCGGTCCTGTTCGGTCGAGTTCGGTTCTGTTCGGTCGTGTTCGGTCCTGTTCGGTCGTGTTGTGTTGTGTTCGGTTGTGTTCGGTTAGGTTAGGTCGTGTTCGGTCGTGTTGTGTTGTGTTGTGTTCGGTCGTGTTGGGTCGTGTTGGGTCCTGTTGGGTCGTGTTGGGTCGTGTTCGGTCTTGTTCGGTTCTGTTCGGTTAGGTTAGGTTGTGTTCAGTTCTGTTCGGTCCTGTTCGGTCGAGTTCGGTTCTGTTCGGTCGTGTTCGGTCGTGTTCGGTCCTGTTCGGTCGTGTTGTGTTGTGTTCGGTTGTGTTCGGTTAGGTTAGGTCGTGTTCGGTCGTGTTCGGTCGTGTTCGGTCGTGTTGTGTTCGGTCGTGTTGGGTCGTGTTGTGTTCGGTCGTGTTGGGTCGTGTTTGGTCGTGTTGGGTCGTGTTGGGTCGTGTTGGGTCGTGTTGGGTCGTGTTGGGTCGTGTTGGGTCGTGTTGGGTTGTGATGACCCAACTTGATATACGCCGGCGATGCGCTTGAGGGAGCGTGCCGCCCAACTTATCCAGGCGAGAGCGCTGTGTGACCCCGGGGGTTTTAGTCGGTGCAAGTCCGACAGCCAAAAAGCTCCCTGAGGTCCGTCAACAATATCCCCCGGGCTATCAAAAAAAAAACCTGATATACGCTTGGAAACAGTCTCGATTCTCAACATCTGTCTACACACGAGGGAGATGTAAAGGGAAATGGATTATGCTGTTGTCAATTCAAAAGTTCTGGCTTATACTTTCGAAGACATGTATCAATCCTGCACCATATTAAAATGGGATCAAATTTAAGATATAATAAATAACATATCTTCACGCTATCATGCTATGTGAACAGACATACAATAGTGGTTTTATCCACTTTGCGCTTAAATGTCGTGGACTACGCGACCAGTAGCTCAGGTAATCGCTTTCTCACAGTACTATGAAAATGTTAATAAGAAACAGCAATTTTTATTGCCTATGTATTTATAAATTTATCACTGTCTAATTAAAAAGATTCACTGAATAATGATTTTATTTGTCCCTTAATAAAACTATTTTAATTTTGCCGTCACTTGTGACTGACATTGCCTCCGACTCCGATTCCGACTCCGAATCCGACTCCGATAAATCAAATTTAAAAACTCCGACTCCGACTTCGGTTCCGATAAAAGTGCTTCCGTTACATCCCTAGTTTGTACATATTTTTTGTCGATTTATCGTAAATCTATCGTCAAATATTTTTAGTGCTTAGTATAAATTGTATTCTATATTTAATTCTTGTAATTTATATTACAAATAATCTATGTTATTTATATCATTTTTACAATGGTTTCAGTTTGAAATAAGTATTGTTATAACAAAAGTGTTAATTCCACGCGATGGAAGTCGCGGGCACAGCCAGTCTATAAACATATACAAAAGGGAAAGTCACTGATTGACTCAGTTTTCACGAAATGTTGGAAACTAAAAGGCTACAGACTTGAAATTTGGCAAATAAATTTGCTATGGGTTTTAGGTAAAACACAAGATCGGATTTTTGAAAACTCAATCCATAAAGGTCTGAAATACGGTGTTGAAGTTTATATGTAACTTCGATGCCAATTAAGTTACAGCTATGGGACTGCGTATTAGGGGTACCCCTTTAGAAATAAGTAAACCTCATTTTACTATTTGGTGCGAGCAACTGGAATGAACCAATCGTTCAAATATAACCGTTTTAATAAAAGCGAATATACACAGAAAACTCTCCATATATTTTGTATATACAATATAAGTACATTATACTATAGTATGTTCATACTTTCAGCAGAGTTGCGAATTATCGGGGTATTCTGGTCTGCAAATTTAAAAAAATCGATTTTTTTTGCATATTTTCAATGTTTAGACCTTCAAAAATATCACCTTAAACGGATTTCTCAAAATTTGAATTCTTTTCGGAAATACAGCAGATTTTAATTTCCTGTCCGACGAAACGAAGTTAGGATTGATCGCTCAGAGCTTCTGCTGCTTCAAAAAAGGTCAGACCAGCTCGCTTAGCAGAAAGAACTTCGTAAGACATTACTTATGAAAGAGAAGAAGGCCCAAGGTATGAATGTGGGATCGCTGATTAATCCTGATTGATGAATCTGAGTTATTCTATTGGAATTATTTCTGAAACCTAACACACAAACACGAAACACGTTTAGGTCAAAACTCCTTTTTTTGCGGTGGTTGACATGATATCTCAAGTTCTACTTTACCGATTCCTTTAAAATTTGATAACAATCTTTTTTATACATCTCTCTATGGTATATGCCTCGGATTTTTTAAAAATTAGATTTGAAGTATTTTTAAAAAAATCGTTAAGGTCAAAATAAAAGGGTAAAATAAGAATTTTATATTCAAGTTGTTGCCATTTTGTAATTATTATTTTTTTGGTAGTAGTCAACGCGATAGTAACATCCTTACTATATTGAAGATTTTTTTTAATATGTTTGTTTATGATTACTACAAGGGTTGAAATCATGTCAACCAGGGAGCACCGTATTATTTTGTAGGCCTCACTACAACGGCCTGAAATTTGACGATTTTTTTATTGTTATTATTTTTTTTTATACTCTTCAAATATCAATAAAAATTATAAGAAAAGAGCTTATAGTAAAGATGTTTTTCATATCTTAGTTTGAAAAATACCTCAAATTTAAGCGTCTACACCAGAATACCTCCTTAAACGCACTTTATATATATTATCGTAAAATAGGTTAACGATGATCAATAACTTTTAACTGGATGCATCAACTGCAGTAGTCTATTGAGGTGTTAATTAACCGATACCGTGAAGAGGAACGGTCTAATATCTCACTAGGGTTACTGATTCCCTTTTATTACTAAATTAAATTTTCCATTTTGTGTCCATTAAAGCAACATGATTGAGACATTGGAAAACGTTTTATATTTTAAAAAGTAACGTTTGTTTAATACTTATTTTTATAAAATGTTATTAACCAAATTAATATAAAAACAATTCTAATTCTAGATATTTAACCTCCTATTATATTCGTTTTCAGACAGTAAATTATCTCCGTATAGTATATGTGGGTTCTACACCATTTATCGAAAATAATTGACAAATAATAAATATCGATATTTGTAAAGTTTAAATGATTATATTATTGATCTAATATTAATCAATTAGCTCAAATTAATTATTTTTCTAAAAGACAACATAAATAAATTAATTTAATATTGCTTATGGAGCTATCTGTGTATGTTAGATATAGTTTATTTTTACGAATGTCCTGTAATTTGTAAATGTCTAACATTAATTATGTAAAACCGATTAAAATATTTTGTTATATTATTTAAATTGTGTTTCTAAAATTTTTTATAATGTAAAATATAATTTTTTTGTAATGTATTATTAAAATATCTTTAATCAGAAATGACAGGAATGTCAAAACCCATTTTGAGAGTCGCGAATCCGCCATATTGAAATTATTATTTTTTTAATCGTATTGTGTGGGCTGAATTAGATTTCCTGTTTTTATAATAAACAGTGTGAATTCATTGATTTATGTATGTTTTATTCTGATCTAGACATGAAAACACGACTTAGAGCCGTTTTGTTAATAAGAAAATATCTGTTTTTTTTTTAAGTAGTGCCGGTTAAAATATTGTTATTAGTATGATTGTAGTAATAATAATTTACTTGTGCACATATACTTGTTATTACTGCCTGTTGTGTCAATCATGTTATAAATAAAATAAAATAAAACTTTATGAAATATAGACTAAAGGTTGGCAGCCCTAAACTTAAATACACTTTGTTGCTTCTTTTAACGATTTTATACGTGAGAGAATGGTATTGTGATTTTGCACTAGGTTGGAGTACATGTCTACTTATTCGGGTATTTTAACTTTACTGTTTTACTTATGTGTACAACTCTAAAGATATACGACTATCTATATTCTTATATTGTTTATATTTAGTAACGAAATAGATTTACTAAGTTGATTTTACAGATAAATAAAGAAGTATATCAAAAATTACAGTACAATAAATATGTACATATAAAATAAGTATTAACCTAGAGGTATAAACCTAATAAATTAGAAGTCATGTTAACGAGTAAATGTGATAGGAACGTTAGACATAAAATATCTACCTACGTATCTATAAAATATGTCGAAGTCTGTATTACGATTTATTCATAAAATGTATTGTGGATAACAATAAAAGATATATTAACAGGCATGACATCTTAATAAGAGAGTTTAATGATCCTGTCTGTTGTACTAAACTTAAGTAACTAAGTACTATACGAATCGCAATAGCGGTAAATGTTTCTACAATAAAAAGATTCGTTTTGTTAGTAAAACGTAAGTTTATATATGTTTGTATATGGGTACTAAGTCATAATAAAGGTAATTTAGGACTGGGATATGTAAGTGTTGATAAACATTAAATTAGAAAAAATAAATTATTAATTATATCAGTAAGTGCGTAGATGCAGATGTTTGTTTTTTGTTATATATACAAACGTATCATAAATCAATCAATAGCTAATAAATCTTGATCAGCGTGTTAGAATCTTCATGGGAACTTAACATTGACCGCCATTATAATCAATCACTTAAGTTATTCATTATATAACAGGATAATCGACACTCCCTTATAAGGAAAAACCAAAATAACATAAAGTATTTCTTATCCACTAAAAAAAATTAAAATAGAGTTAACTTATTGAGTCGTTTCAAAAATATAGAACAAATATTACAAACAATGAATTATTTGAAATTATATGATTGATTACATTATAAACATGACATCATATGTAATAAAATAAAAATAAAACTCAAATGATCCACATTGTGTGATAGAATCAAGAGATATGTGTATATTAGTAACATTACGATGTTAATACATAATACCTTATATTATAAAATCTTTTTGGCGGGGGTGGACTCTTTACTCCTATATTCTCCCAGAGAGGTAGTCTCAACAAGGCTTTTCACTCCCCGGGCATCTGGATGAATTTGGTTTCCCAGGCCCGAGTGGAGCGATTAGAGGGTCAACCCGGGGGTATTTAGTCAGTAGGAGTCTGACACACCAGGGTCGCCCCCCTCCCAGTGGACATGATGCTCCTGTGCAGGATGTTAACCCGGAATACCAAAAAAAAAAATCAAAAAATCATTGACACCTCTGTTTAGTTAATACATTTAATATTATTCTTAAAACGAGATATACAAAAGTGTTATCTTAACGTTGATCCAGATTTTATCTACAAAGTTTTGCATGTAACGTCACTGATTGAAATATTTACAGATACATATATTGAACTCCAGCTAATTACCATTGGGACTTTGTTTTACCGTTTTTGGCAGTCAGTTTCTTAATCAGTTTGATTTTCCGAGAATTTTTGAGTTAAAGCAACGAATATTTAATAACCTTTCGTAATCAAAGGAATTTTAAATAAAACAATCAATTTTACAATAAAAACTATGAATTTTAATCATAACTCTAACATCTATTTAAGATTATATATTAAAAAAGGTTTTTCTCTACAAATTTAGTTTAACTAACACATGTTCGTATACGATGCACTCTTTGTAATTGTTTATTATACTTTAACACAAATCAGTGATTTGTGGGAAGCAGATTTATAACATTAAAATAGCGCCTTTGAAGATTTTATAAGCAACATAAAAAGCTTCTGATATAACAAAAACAATATTTACATTTTTTTCGTAACATATGATGTTTCTTTGCCATTGCCCCATATTTAGATTTACTCCTGTACGATGAGTGTATTTATAAGTACAAATTAAAAATGTGCACACAACCAAACTTGAAGCAGCTACCTACAGGACAAAAGTATTTGGTAAGCGTGAGAATCGAACACACGTATGAAAAACAAAAAAAGTATAGGCGATTGAGTCTAACATGTTATACGTATAACCATAACATAACAAATAAATTTTACGTTTTTATTAAATTAAAAAAAAACGTTTAGCACAGAAACTTTCAATTAACAATTGGGAATAGGTATACTTATGCACTAAATATTATATGATATAATATTCATTTAATTTTAATATAATATATTTCTATGTAATATTTTATAAGTAAATGTCATTTGAAAGTGCCCTGAGAACGGCGATCAGCTCCGCTATTTGTCACGTTGGTGACGACATATAAGCGCAAAGTGGATACAGCCACTAATGTATTTGCGAAAAGAATATAGAGAGACGAGATTTTACATGAAGACTAGATATAACGTTAGCAGGAAAATAATTAACCTTGAATCTATTAATTTTGACATTGTTTAGACTCCGTTCCGGGCATATTCCATCGAACAAATTCAAACATTTAATAGGAATCTCCGACTCCCCAAACTGTACGACATGTGGTGTAGAAGAAGATGTTTACCATTTGCTGATGGAGTGCGTCCGGAACGAAGCACGACGTCGGGATATACCGGTTGTCAATTATCTTGTGGGCACTTGCAACTGCATTTTGTCCTCTCCGCTTTCCGAGCAGGCCAAAATGTTAGTTGCACTTTACCTGAAGGTGGCTTAAAGTAACTATAAGTGTTTTGCCTGTACGGGGGTGACGTGGTCACTCTGTGACAAAACCCCTTTAAATTAATAAGGAAATAAAAAAAAAACTATTAATTTATGTAATGCGCTTTAAAGATACGCCACCGCCTATATCGAATACGAGTTGGATCTCATTTACAAGGGTGATTTACGAGTTCACACATTGGGTTCGATCTCACTTAGCAATGATTTATGCTCTACATCTCCCCTGCCGAGTTAAACGCATTATCGGACCACATGCCCTATCAACTTTGTGAGCCGTTTGAACGGTCCGGCTGTCTTTAACAGTGTGATAACTTAGGCAAACTCATAAGATGTAATGGTACTACTTTTAATAAAACGATTCTCTGTCACAGCCAATTTTGCTTTCCGCAGATGGGTTCGGGTCTTCTCATACTAAGTAAGTATAACACGGATATTATCACATTCCATAGAATTGCATATTATAAAGATATAGTTAATTCTTTATTTTGCATTTACTGTCATTTTTCTAGCTATTGGAAAGTTAAATAAGATTAACTAAATAATTACGTTGCCTATGGATATTGTTGATTATACATATGTTTATATATAAGTATGTATATTTATATCTTTATGAGAATAAATTCTTTAAACTGGCCATCATAACAAGATCTCTCTTCATATTGCTGTTTGTATACCATGGTATTTGAGGAGGATATGGCTGCAGTGTTCTATACCATATACCTTTTACAGTACTGGTATTAATATAACTGTCTTTCCATTTTTCATAAAATTTGTATCTATATTTAGCCAAAAATTCGGTAATATCGGGTATAATATAAGTCTCCACACCGTCAGAAATTGCTTCCTTCACAAACCTATCAGCAACCTCATTCCCTTAGCTTAGTTAACTATTCATTAATATAAAAACTGATAACATCATAAAATTTTCGAGAATAAAAAAATATCAGTGATAGAAATTAAACGTATAGTTTGTAGTGTTTTAAATTATTTTTAGTTATATATTATTCAAGAATTTGCTAATCTCATTGGTTAAAATGTAATTTAAACTACGAATCCTGTTCAACGTTATTCTGTGATAAATTCATAAACTCAACCTCAATCCTATTAACAAACTTGCTAATTTACAGTATCCAATGAAGACATGAAAGAGATGAAAATTCTCGCACAGGTAACAAATATCCAGACCCGAGCTAACGAGACGGGAACTTTGAAAGCTTACTATCATCTGACTCGGGGTGTATAGGATATTTCGTTCGACTTAATTACGAAGTTACTTTGTACTCCAGCATCAAATAGAATTTTTAATTAAGTTACTTAAAATTCAGCGAATATAAAAAGATTTTTCTTAGTGATTACAAACTTTGGAACTAAACCTTTTTATTCTAATTTTATACTAGCTTACGGTTTTATATTTGAAAACTGCTTTTCAATATGGATATTAAAACTAAATATAGAAAACTCTAAGTAAAATATATTACTGACAAATTAAACCTATTATAAAAAACAAAATTTAATTGTTAGCACTCATTGATACTAAATCGCTTTTAGCACTCGTTTTTAATTCAGTAACATAAATCCTCGTGGCATTAAATACTACACTTATAAAATTCACTGAGATTTTAAATTACTTTCACTCTAAAGCTCTGAAACGTTCCAATTGAAATTAATTATAGTTTTAAACATTAAGTGGGCCCTCTGTAAAATAGTTTTTATTAACCTTTTTTATATCCTTTATGGCGTTCGTCATGTATGTTTTTATTCGTTACAACTTAGCCATAGTATTTGTGTATAGTCAGTATAGTATATGCTATGCTTTAACTATATATTTTAGTTTGTATTTATTTATTTATTAACAGGCATAACACAGATTACAGATATGTAAGGTGTTTAAAGCGGATTTATGATCCGGTCTTGATTTAACCAAAAAAGTAAGATGGAGGATGGTCGGACAGGGGTTCGGCGCACGTGAGACGTATGGAGAAGTGGAAAAATGGAGAATGGGAAAATTATGAAGAGATATAATGTAAAAGAGAACAGATAATAATGATAGTATATTGTCATGTTGTATTATGGTAAGATAGTAATTATTACTTTGAAAATTACATGTGTGATTAGTAAAATAAAAGCTCGAAGAACGAACAAATAAATAAAAATCTGAAGTAGAATACGGTCAAAAGTACACGGAATAGACGAGAGTGCATGAAGAGATTAATTAATGTTAAGTAAGTGAAAGCCATGAGGTTTACCGGCAGAATAGAACAATCTCCCTCTTCAACATATTAAGTTGACGTAAAATCCGACTAAGGTATATAGTATGCTGAATTGCATGTAGATAGCTAGCATTTAAACTGCTGCATGCACCTTTTTTGCACATAGTGTATATCTGCTAAACCATACACTAGACAAGCATGGTGGGTTAACTATTCAAATCCTTTCCCATGGACTTCATAAATATAGTGGAAAAAGGAAAGAGAGGCATTTTCCCTGCAGCGGGACGAAACTGGCTAATAATATAGAAGTGAAGAGGTTTCAAAGAACAGAAAGAAGTGGCATTCCAGTGTCTCTTCTAACCCCAATAAGGAATCGGCATAGTAATGATAGACATATAGATATATTTAAGGAAACTTGGTAAGTATGCTGATTACAGCATTGATACATCGGTATTTATCTCGGTTTAATTTTCCAAGTCAGAGTCCCGAGGCAAGCGGGCGCGGACCGCTCGAATGAATTCAATCAGAGGCAACAACCTAAGCAATCTCAGAGCCACTATAAAGGATTGTGGACAAGTGTATATTGAGTTGACGGAGCACGAGTACTTGGCAAGTGTTATCATCTCTGCCGCTAGCTCCACAACTAACAAAACTGTTTAAACAGGAATACCTAGTTCATAAACTTAGACCAATAAAAAAATTAAACAGATCTTTCCGCGATGTAGAATGAAGAATATAATAGAAAGCTCATTTTGTTAATAGGATGCCAGAATATTTTACAAATCTACACATGACGCAGACAAAAATATGTACGCACATTTTGTATGCCTTTACTTTATTTCGTTCTAGACATTCTGAGGACATACATGTCTATATTTTTGCTTATTGTATGTTCAAGATATGTAATCTCACCTCGCGATTTAAGAGCACGGGGTTTCACTGAAGCCTTAATTAAAGCGTGTGAAGTCCATTTAGCTGAGTACTTAATATATAACATGCCCCTCGTAAAATGTAATACAAATCCGCGAACTGAGTAGCGTTTCAGTTTTGTTTTGTCTCGGTTAAACCGCGGGTAACCGGGTAATAATATAATATTGTGAATACAAATGTTGGCTACCGCTTACTTCGAACTACAGGCAACGATTTAAGTGAAACAGACAGCAGACCACTTAACCTTCGTCTTGTATTTAAATAGGAGGCAAACCGTTGAACCTTGTCATAAAGCATATGAAAGCAATTCGACACGGGATGATGTGAATTTTGTTAACATTACAGATTTATGCCTGAGTCAACAAGAAATGTTGTTATAAAAACCATATATCTTACAATGTACATACATTAGGTTGGGAAATAAGTGTATTCGCATTTTATATGAAAACTCAGGACTTTTTTGTTTCAATGTTTATTTACATTGAGTATATGTGCTATTTTGTTCGATGACTTTCTAACATCTTGGAGGTGGAGACATGATACCGTTGCTATTAACATTTTAGAACTTCTGATCAAGAAAACACGGCAAATAGTTTTGGCCGTGCTCTCGTAAGGTCAACCTTAGTTCAAACTAACCTGACCTGACTGATATTAATTAACTAAAACATGCAAATATTTATGAACTATGCCAAATAATATGACTATCAGACACCATCATGGTACGCGACGCAGCTATGATCTACCAATTAAATACATATAAACAAAATATTTTTGGAAAGACACGTAGACCAAAAAATTGTGTCTGCCATCCAAAAATATAATGGTTCAATGAATATATATTTAAAGAATTTCGCTTAAATAAGTATGTTCATTCTTAACTCTATTGTTACATGTTATGCTAATCACCCACAATCATACTAGTTGCTTTAACGTCATGAGTGTTTGTTGAACAATTCGTGATTGCCCTGTCCTCAAGTGTCTCGAAGTCTTCAGACCGAGCGACGCTCAGTAAATTGGCTCAATTATTTTACTTTATAAAATGACGTCTGTGACCTTAATATAACCTTAATTCTATTGGCGACATTGGACATGAATGTATTGCAGTTCATAGCATTATGTTACATATATTAAAGGTTGTAATATGTTTTAACATTTTATTTTTATATTTCCAAAATTTACAAATTTCTGCTTGAAATAAGTATTATCATAGAAAGAATACTTAATCCACGCGAGCGAAGTCACAGGCACAGCTAGTACTAGTAGTAGTAGTAGTAAGAAATATTGAGTATTCAAATAAATGTTAAAACATTACACAATTCAAAATATCATTTAAATTTAATAAGGAAAGTATTGACTTCTAGGAATCAAGTCGTAATCACGATATCAGTGTCTCTCAGTTTTCCAAGAAAGCGGAGAACATTAAATAGAATAAAAACCAATGCCCAAACAGACGTAAACAATGATAATGAAAACGCTTGTTTAATTGAGAAACATTAAGAAGTTAAGGCTTTTTGTAAGATTAAAACAAAGACTTGTGAATTATGAACAATTTGAATTTTACGATCGCTATCAAATAACAACGCAATTCCCACAGAATAAATCTAAAACATTTCTTTATTGATTACGTAAGATAGTTTTCGAGAAAAAGACTTGATGTTTAGTGCTATAAAGATTTGTTGGATGGAGCAGTAAAACCTTATACAGTTCAATAAAAATATGTTAGTATGTCTGCCGCATATTGTCCGACCACCTACGTACAATACGGGCTCACAAGTCATAGTGACAGAGTCGCCCAATATTCAATTCATAACAAGATTAGAATCGCAACTTCATCAAAGAATTAAAAATATTTGAGAGCATTTGCATTATTAATACAAATTAAGTAACGAATTATTAATTCAGTGAAAACCAATAAAAACGTCGAATATAATCTGCCTGACGCATACGGCCTGATAGCGCAGTTTGTAGCGACCCTACTTACGATGCTAAGGTCCCAGGTTTGAGTGCCCGTAGTGATGAACTTTCCTGTGATGAGCGGATGAGTTTGTCATGAGTCTTAGTTGTCTAATACCCATAGTACAATCGCAAGCTTAATTTCAGACTGGGTCAATATGTGTAATTGTTAACAAATATTATGTTTGAATTATGTTTGTTTATAACCAAATAATCCGTAGAAATATTCTACAAGAAAATTAATGAATTATCATAGTATACATTATCTTCATACCTTATAGAAATTAATGATTATCTTACAAGTTAACATTGCTTAAATGAAGAAAACGCCTTGCATTCTTAAAAATATACTTAAGTTCCTACACAGTAGCTCAATAAAAACTTAAACTTTTTTGTAATAAGCACTACAATATGAACACTTCATTGCTTATCTTGTGATGACTAAGCAGCCAACGACCTATAAACTAAAACTTTAATATTGAGTACGAAATATGTTAACTTCATTCGCATAACTACTACAATCGGACTAGTTCACAGAATGGTTTAAAGCTAACTAATTTGCACTTAACTGTTGAAATTTGTGCTGGGAACGATTTTCCTGTCGCTAAAATATGGAACTAACTCCCGGATTTCATATTGTAATAGGTTTCAACGTTTTCCACATAACACTTATTAATTTTGTCTATATATCAAGAAAAGAAGAAGTGATTAAACGAATATATTAACCCAAACATTTATTTATAGAAATTATATACCATAATCTTAAGCAAACCTTAACTTTTTTATTTTCCTTAAATAAAGTGTTAATAAAAAGTTAATATTTTTAAAATAATCGAGGACATACTCTTCTTTGATTATTAACATAGTCAAAAGTTCTAGAAATCGTAGTTATTACAATGTGAGTGTTTAAAAATATAAAAGGAAAAAATCTGGTAATAACAATTTCCGTAAATATTATCTTTGAACTCAGTAGCAAAAGAAAACAATAAGCTCTTATAAAAACAATAATATATCAATCTTACGTATTTCATACACTAGCGTCCAAAAAGTAAGCTTACTTCTATGATCATTTTGTTAAAATAGTTCACTTAATTAATACCAACTATTCGAGGCGTAAAAGTGACAGCACTATATAAAATACACTCTATCTCTCTCGTTTTAACAAAATCGCTAAAGAAAAACTGGAATAATTGTGTTTCATGTGTAGGTTAAACTAGGCTTTATTTTGGTAACCCAGTGGAAATTCAATATGAACCGTCAGGGGGCGGTGAGGGCCGCCCCCCGATGTGTCGGACTCTCACCGACTAAAACCACTGGGATGCATCTCCAAGCACAGGGTGCGCCGGACTACGGGAATGTGACTAGTGGTCTCACCGCTGCCCGGCGCGTGATCCGCCCAAAGGGCTTCCTCTCGCTGGTAGGGGAGTGGGAGTGGGAAACATCGGAGCACGGTCGGTGTCAGCAATCGGATCTGGGGCTTAACCCAGCCGATTATATCCTGCTTCTCTATGACCCTCTGCGCTGCTGTGGCTGGGCGAGATACCCAAGGTTAAAGTTGGCTGCATATCCATTTTTTTTTTAATATAATTTATAGGCGAACGCTTGACCTCAACACACCTGGTGGAAGGTGAAGATGAGTCCGATGATGAACCGCGTCCGCCTAACAAATGCCTATTCACTCTTCTTTTAAAGACTCCCAGGTCATAAGATCGCGGAAATATGGCCGCTGGTAGCATATTCCACTCCTTAGCTGTTCGCATGATGAATGTTGAAGCGAATCTTCTCGTGCGGATATAAGGAACATCCACCACATACGGATGGTATCCGACACGATGTCTTGTGGTTTTGTGGTGGAATGGGGCTGGTGGAATCAAAGAATGTAGTTCCTGAGAACACTCTCCACCGTGCAACCGGTAAAAGACCGCGAGGCAGGCAACTCTACGTCGATGCTCGATGCTTTGCATTTTAATTTTTGACAAAGAGTCGTCGCCAATAAGTCTACGAGCTCTACGATCAATCGAGTCCAAAGCCGCCATTATCAAAGTATAATTGAAACAATATTATTATAATAGACATAAGATTTTTTGATAGACTAGTTTTAATAAAGTTTTAAAGTTTTAGTTTTTAAGTTTTATTAGTTTTTCGTGTTGATTCAATACATATAGATATTACATAATTATGATGTAGATGAAGATAAAGATTTAGTAGAAAATTATCTGTGAGGTCCTCATCAATCAATATAGGCTCTTAAGTATATAGCCCCCCATAATATAATTAACAAAGACTTGTAATTACATACTTTGTAAAGCCAATTTAGCTAGTATCGACAATTTAGTGTAATCTATAAAACAACACGGCTGGTTTAGCACAATGTTTAAGCAACAATCCTCAGAGGAACTTGACAAATACTGTTATGTCCACATGTCATGCGAACGCTAAGTCAACAAATTTCACATATTTTACGGCCTTCTGCATATCCATCGGCTAATTTGGAAATCACTTCAAATTCATCTCACAATACATAGCAAATGCAATTCTAACTGTATCGAATAATTCAACATTCAAATAAGTATGGTAATTACGACCGTAAAGTGTGCTTACCAATACATTGACGGATTGTTCGAGAAGCGACAACTTTTTCGCTTGTACAATCAGTGTCAAGTAGGTAGGCTGGAATTTGGAATATATCATCATAATTACTCTAATGGCTTACTGCAAACAATATAAACTACTAACGGATAATGAATTCAAAATATTATTTCTATAGTCATTCGCTGTAAACACAGCTATCTCAGTTCATTGGAAGAAAAAACAACAAATTAGAACTGGAATTTACTTCTTGCGTCTGTGTTTCCAACATCTTATGACATGGAATCTTCAAACGTCGATCTGTATTTGCTGAATGAACGTGCTACATCGTCGGTCTGATTTTTATGCTGTTCTGATTCATTTTCCAGCCGGTGAGATTGAGGTCTAAGCCAGTCAGTAATAAAAAAATAATAATTGGAGACCGCCATTTAATGAAAAGCCTAGCCAATCAATCAGTACAGCTGCTTTAACCAAATTGCTACAGCAAATAAAATTACACGACTCTCCTAATTGTGAAGTATTATGTAACTAATGTAATAAACTAGTTAGTTATTTAATTTTCTAGTCGTGCATCTTTTATAATTTCTCTTATATTTATTACGGTAGTCGCGTGAGCATGTGAGTAGAGCTTAAAAATCCTAAAGGATCCAGCAATGAGTAGAATTATTCACTAAAAACTAGATAAAAAATGTAAAATAATCCGTGCATCTAATCTCGTAAAAACTCTAACTCGCGCCTATGGTCAGTAATAAATCCTGATAACCGAAAAGTAATTATATTACTCCCACAATACTTCTCTAGCATTAGTGGGTACCGTGGTGTGACAGTGGTTATTTGTTTCACACGCTCGCACCCGCCCACTGCAAGGCATTCAGGCCCTATGCAAATGTAGACTTAGCTTGTAAAACCTGTAATCCATGGAAAGGCGAGACGTTATGTTTACTCTTCAAACATTTTAGAAATAGATTTGCGTAGACTCAGGTTTATTTTACACTTCAATTGTTACATGACATGAGGCATTGGCGGTTATGAAAACTGAACTAGATAAGCCACGCTATATTAACAACTTGGTAACTAAATGTGATATTATAAAAATAAAGTGATTTAAAAATCATTTATTTAGTGCATAAGTAAAACTATTAAATGGAATCTCATAAAATGTCACTTTTTATTAGTTGTAGCAAAATTCCACAACTAACGATCTTCTAAGTGCACTATATATACAAATCACTTATACACCTACACGCTACCATATGTCTGATAGTAAAAATAACCTTCACTCGTAATTGGCATGTAATGAACAACTCAGTGGCCTGTGTGAGCACCGTAGTAGAAAGCGTACCGACGAAGACGGAAATAGATATTTTTATGGAGTCAGAAAGCCAACTGTGAAACAAAATCATTATGATTTTACAAGTCATTCTGAATAAAGCATGTGTGATTAGGGATGTTATATATTAAGACCAGAACTCGGAAATATCGGATATTCGTATAGATATCCGATATTAACATTTTGACTATTTTCGGACACTACGAAACTAAAATTATTGGGAACTCTTTATTATTAGAAGCAAATTCCACCATAAATTCTCGACTACACTACATTATCCTTGACTATAGTAAGATATATTCATATTATGATTAGTACTTAATTGGTCTCAGTACCGACCCATTAAAAAATATCTGAATTTGAAATAATAGAATAAAAATATCTCGTATTCTGCAATATCTTTAACAGGTATTATCTGAAATTGTTTAGATATCGAAAATAAATTTTATTAAACATTATTTAATGTACAGGACTGCATAGCTCTTTATAGTGATTCACTTTAGCCTTTAACGTTCTAGATACAGCAACCACGCTATGGTCTCGTTCAAAAGTATTGTTTCCATCATACTTTTTATTTTACATTAGCCCGACAATACGGTAAATTTGTTAATTAACCGCCTTGTTGTAGAGCTCTTGCTCTACTTAAAAATATACTATATACATATATATCTTTCATTGAAACAAAAGCAATCAAAGTAATTTTCTTTCATGTAAATCGTGGTATGGCGTCTGCTTGTGCACATCCAATAAAGACAAGTTATCTATAAGCTTAGAAATTTTCAGTCGTAATCAATATCTGTATCCGAAATCACATCCTCCTGCAACCCTAGTCCCTGAGCCTATAAGTGGTTGACTACTTAGATGTATACAAAGCACATTAATAAAATTATATCGCATCGGCAGCAGCCGTTAATACTTTCTTTAAACAGTGTTAAATGAGTCGTAATCATACAACTGGTGCATGACCCCAAAATTTAGTCACGACTAATCTGATGTATCAATAAAAGCTGCTTACCGAAAGTGAGAGCAAGGCTTTATTTGAAAAACGTTTTATAAATTAATTGGTTACAGCAGAAATAATGTTGCCGAAAGTACTGATCACTTAGTAACACCAGCAATTGTTAACAATAGGTTAATTATTTCCAGCACTAATGGAACTAACTAACTGTTAACTTACAACTGTGTAACAGTTGTTAAAACTGGATAATGTTTCCGTGCAAGACAATAAGTACATTTTTATATATAATTTTTAAGACACAATTTTACTGATTTTGTTGTAGCCGACTACAAACAATATATATGCATGGTAAACATAATATTTTCCGACTTCTCATACAACTGACATAGAAGTTCATACACTACTTCGCTATTTCGTAGAAATTCCGCACAAAATGTACCATCATTAGTTACTTTCAACAGGCTAACAAGTAAAGTTGGACGTTCTCGTCATGCATTAAGCGAATACAAACAGTTACTTGGTAGACCGGAAAATGTCTGTAATATACATTAACATAAACCATTGATTCCCAAATTTGTCTAGGTAGACCCCCAGAGGACTCGAAGAGGGACAATTACGTTAGCGTGAAAAAAAAGGAGATTTACAAGTTATATGTGGGGGTACACGAAAATTTATATAGTGTCTATAGTAAAAAACAGAAATGTGTCGCTTGAATTTACCTATCACTGTAGGCAGATAATACACTAATAAAAAAAGTTGAGGGAACAAAAACTATCAAATTTTTGCGGTAATGAGATTTAAAAAAAAAACATTTAGGAGCTACAAGATTCTAATTTTCAGGTTTGTTGGTTAAAATATTTTTAAAGATTCATATTTTAAGACGAGTTTTGAGATTACAGTAAAAATGTTGCAGTAGGGGCTCCACCGAATCTAATAACTATTTTAAAGGGATCTACGAGAAAAAAAAGTTTGAGATTCTCTGACTCAGACTTTAAAACATGTTTCTACGTAATTAGACCAATAAAATAAAAAAAGATTTTGTCTATCCGTCTACCTAGTTCAGCGTATATATAATACGCTGCGTATGCGTATAAGATATGTTGGACGTATACCGGCTAAAAACCAAGGTGACTACTTTTACGTATTGACGAGACCTACGGGACCTGTAATCAATTCGCCACAGCCCCGTCGTACCACGTCCTCCAGGCATGAACTCGGGAAGAGATTCTACCCCCTCCGACACTATTTGATGGCTTTTCATGCTCTACCGACTTCTCAAGGTGAGCTAACCCATCGCTCAGAGCTTCCAACTTGAGCTCGACCATTCGGCCGACACTGATGCGACGGGGACGTTGCATCTTCTTCTTTAAGAGGGATAGGCCCTCTGCATAAGAGTTAGCGCGCTTTGCGGCAACCTTCTGGCACATGACGCTTTGAAAGAATGAGATCTCGACCCCCCAATATTCATACTCTGCCAGCATAACCAACACAACTGTCGCGTTCGCTATCTTACCTCGGACAATATGTGAGCGTGTGCTGGGCGGGATCTAGGTCCGAGATGCAGTGGTAGCATAAAGTTGTTGCTTTTCTTCCAACCAGGCGGTAGATGACGAGATCTGTACGATTCAACTAGGTTTGATGTTCGGCAGATTGGCGCATACCACGCGCTGGGCCATGCAACGTATCTCATCAAGCTGCATGCGCTATATTCTTAGGGCTGATCAGCATTCTTCCACTTTGAGTCTCTAAAGCGCAACGGAAGGTACGTTATCACCTCTTAGTCAGAATTCACGGACTCTGTTGAACACTGCCGAGTCCATTTTCGTCTGGATACTAAAGGGCAGAAGTCATGCCAAAAACGTCGCCGTTTCTGTAGCCACGTTGTTCCGTATCTCCATCAATCGCTGCTGGCTGTATCATATCTGTCTGCAGTGTGCCAAAACTACGTATATAATCAAGAACAAACGTGGATATTGGTGGCAACCTTCCACAGCATGTAACCAGTAACTTTTTATATTTTGGTTGAGACTTGAAAATATAAGTTTTATTTTTAAATATTTCTACTACACTTGAAGATACTGGTTCCAATTTTTAGTGACATCATCTCTTTTTATACAAATCCTAAATAATTTAATTAATAGTATGCTAATTAACTAAAAGAACTCCGTATATTGCATAGTTTTTTCATGTAAATCATTTGCATTTGCGTCAGTGTTGGAATTATTATTTATGTTATCGATTTTAAATAAGGAAAAACATATGTATGTCGTCTATAAATAATAATAGAATTATAGTATTTTAAAAGCAAATTTATGCGTAGGACCAATGATTTAGATAAACTCAATAGAAAAATATTTAAACATACATAATTTAAAGGAACTTGTACGTTTTACATATATTATGGTATATACAAATTTTCGACCCTTTTAAAACTAATTGGGAAGCATAAAACGGCTTACTTTTAACATCTTAGAACATTAACGATGCTGTTAAGTGGTTGCATTGGCTATTACATGATACGTACTCTACTTTACGGGCATAATATAAATTTAGGTTACATCTATGATTTTGTTTACGCGGCCAACGACAAAATATATTTCTATGTAAGTTTAGTTAACAGTAAAATAATTTTAATAGAATAACAATTCTGTTGAGTATTAACAATTTTACTTTGTGACCTTCCTAAAAAATATCAGCGAGTACTTTGTAGAACTAAAGCCGAACTTCCAGCTCTACATGACCAAACAAATACATAAATACGTGGTGAGCACAGATCTATTTCGACTATTTCTAATTTTCTAGTGATCGCCCATTGGTCGGGTTTAAATTCAACCATAATTATGAACATTATTAAGGTTCTATTGTCAAAGATTATACTTCCATAATCACAGATTTATCCAAGGTTACTTTAATTATATGTCCACGATATATTATAGATTATATAATAGATTCCCTCTTTGTCTCTCACTCCGACCCGTTAATGTTCTATGTCGAGGCATAATAAGTTTAGAAAAAAACTTTCATGAAATTCCGCCCAGTATAGTTGTGAAGATCAATCAACACGCGACAATTCGGAAAAAAAATCATGAAATTATTGAAATCGAGAAGAGAAAAATATTTTAGTAAATCTTAATCCGCAAAAATAAAACATACAGAAATATATTTGAACCAGCAATAACAAATATATATTTTTTACCTATGAATATGATATTGTTAATTCAGATTACTGCTACAGAACTTTCTTTTTTATATTGAGATTTTATTATTAGATTTATAATTGTATATTGAGCGAGCAGTATTTCACTAATAACTAATATATTTATTGTAATAAATAAATTTCGTTACAATGTAAAGCACGAATATCTATTATAGGTTATGTTTGACCTTCAGTAAGACTATAGACAAATAATATTGAAGACAGACAATATTATCCACACTCAATTTCACCAGTGACTTTAACCATAAACAAAAGAGTATGCGTTGGTGTATCAAATGCATGGTAGTGTTTGTTTTGTTATTAGTATTTATTTTATGTATTCTTATGCATTATTTTAAAAAATATATTAGCATTCTCCACTCCTTCTCTATATAAACTATAAGTATGCCAAATTTCATTCTCCTCCGACCGCGCAAATTTCGTTAAAAAGGGTACAAAGTTTTTGCTTCACACAACACAACACACAATATATAGAAAACACAAAAATATCTTAACCAAAGCAAAAGGCGTACATAATAATCATAGTATGAATCATTCTGCGAGAAGAGTCATCGTTAGGATAAACGTGTGGGCGATCTAGTCCTAAGCACACAGATCTGCCTACACGCGAGATACGTTTACCAACTCTGGATCACAAGTTCAGTAACTGAACCTACCAGAGACAGGCGTTATCCTATAACTTATAACCTAACCTTAACTTAACCTTAGTATTATACATTTTACTTGCCTTTTTCGGAGCTATACAAAATGTTAAACGAGTTTTTTAAAGTTTATGTAAACTCTTTAATATAAGACTTGTGCCTTTAGGTATTTTTCTGTCGGTGAACAATGAATGACAGAAGTCTAATAATGAGAGAGATACTGTCGAGACTGTCGATTATTAATTATTTATACTGACTTGCAAATAAGGTCATTATACCTGGTGGAAGATACCTAAAATGTCGAAATATACGAGTATAGTCAATCAAACGTGAAATAATATAACACTAACACATAGATGACAGCCAAACACTAACTAATTTTAAAAGTATGTACTACCCGTGGGCCATATACAAGCTACTGTCCGTCAAATCTATTGATAATACGAGTAAATACAATGATACTACTGTTTATCCTCAAAGATTGCTTACAATACAAGCACGACGTAATGGTAACATATTTTCAAACGAATCCGCTATCATAAGGTATGTATGATAAGATAATCATCGCTGATGGTACTAGTTTAAATGACACTCGTCATTTATGATATAATATAAAAAACATAATATTATATCTTTTTTGAGATAAAATAAAGTTACTTAAGCATCAATAAAAAAATTAGAGTTCCATTCCTAAAAAAATAAACGTAACTTTTTATAACGTTACAAAATATGGTTTTTGACGAGGATAAGTTATGCCATTATGTAAAAGAAATCTATTTATAAATATATAGCCCTAAAATCATATGTACGTATGCAGACAATATAATTTATCATCATTGCAGACTACTTGCTGTTCAGAAACCTGTTCCAAGGTTTTCAAATTTCGCCTCTTCTATGTTCCTTACAGATCATCGCGCTGTCCTATTTAAAGACCTCGTTTCGTAAATCTTCTAAGATATAGCTTTTACTAGAATCACCTTAGAGGAATCCTTTATCAGAAAACAATTATAATAGAAAAACTATAGTACACTATTATAAATGTGTGCTATAAGAAACTGGAAGCCAGATTTAACGCATTTAATTTGGCATGCTAGTATTTAAGTTTTTTTAGTTATATTCCGACTATACGACAACATTCATTGTCGACAATTAGCCGGCAAAAAGTGTTCGGCATCTTACTTTGTATGTTTTTTAAGTAAAATATATATAAGTCAAATTACATAAAATTAAGTATTGATTGTTATAATAATAATAATAAATATTTAACCATTTTATTTAACATTTCATTTAACTTTTTTACTTAACCATCTTAAGAGTCTCTCGCTTGGTTGTTGCATCAAGGACCGGATACAGAATTCATTACTCCATACGGCACGCATTGTTAGGAGTTTCCTCACACTGAGCTCCTAATTACCGGTGGCTTGGGCCTTAGGCCTCGCTCCCATAGATCTACATATTTTTATATTTTAAAATGTATATGTTTTTTATATGTATATATTTTAAAAGGAAAAGTATTGTGAATATAAACAAAAAGATAATAATAATAAATCTTTATATAACAACAAATGTTAACATATAATATAACAGGGTGAGAAGTTTCACAGTACAAAATCACCACCATAACTTATGCAAATCCAAAAACCTAGACGCTATTTGAAATAAACAAAACATATTGTGACGCGTTCGCAGTCGGTGGTTGTAACTTACACGCAAATCTATTGTAAATGACTATCCCCGAAACCATGCCCGGTTGGTTGACTAATCGTCTTACTAGTTGGCCACCCGTCAACTAAGTCGACCAAAGTCATAGTTGACACATCTCTTTATTATTCTTTATTTGTTAAAGAGACTTTTGTTCTAAGAGCATTCCGATCCCATCATACCTTAACCTAAAAATAAACAAAATAACGCTGGAGACAATAAAAAAACCAAAAATACAAAAACCAAGAATTCATGTTGTATGTGTGCCACAGCATAAATTTAATTAATTTAGCTTCAATACATTTACTAAAAATTTTCTCTCTGTCTTATACCTGTCATATTCCATCAGGAAGTGATGACATCATCAATTTTACCACATACTTCATAAAGTGTTGATTCGATAGGTTTCAGTATTTATGTTATTCTACAATAAAGACATATATTTTACGATGAATTGCCTCGTTGGGGAATTTTAATATCTTGTCTTAAGACATGATACTGTAGCAAGAAAAATGTTTTTGTCGTTTGATGGCTACTTAAAATATTGATTCAACTTATTGTGTAGCTAATTCTTGTTAACCTTGAATATACCTTGAAATGTTGATTTAACAAATTATAATAAACATCCTTATAAATTAAAATGTACCCGTGTCAATGTTTTAAATTATTGTACAATTTTTTTTTGTATAATTTGCTACCCGATATGTTATTGATTTTTGGATAGTTAGCTTATTTTAAAACCATTAAAAACAGAACAGCGCAAAGTGGATACAACTAGTAAAGTATCTCTGCTCAATCCGAAAGGGATATAAAGTGACGATATTCCTTTTTATGTATAAAAACAGAACAGAACCCTCAGAGTACAAGCACTATTTATACTATATACTATATATACTATATATTTGCCCATTTATCATAAATATTTTTATTTCATTATCGCAGATAATGTTGATAACGATGACAGAAAACACGACAGTACGAAACATATAGTGGTTCAAACTACACTGCTTCTAATAAGATTGTTGTATATATTTATTTACATTATATTATACAATATGACGACACAAATCGAATCGAAAGGAATAATTTACGCTAAAGAGCAAATTTTACTACCTTCGCATATGAATTTTGGGACATTGCTATTGAACGAGTTTCTAAACATACGAAGGAAATATTTGGTAAATATTTTCTGAATATTATTTAATACTTTAAACTTTTAACTCAATGTATTGCTAATGATGTAACAGTTACCAAATGATAATAATTTTAAACATTTAGTAAAATTCATTATATTGTCACATTTATTAATTGATAAGTTACATTACTTTTTTATTATTTCTGTTACACCACTAGATCGACGGGGAAACTGGAGAACAAATAAGACATGATGAAATGGCACAAAAAATTGTGAACACAGCTGCCGCTTTGATAAGGCTGGGCATAAAGAAAGGTGAAGTGGTAGCAATATGTAGTGAAAATCGAATCGAATTTATGATTACTACCGTCGCCGTGCTATGTTCAGGAGCTACCTTGACATTTCTGAATGCGGCTTACAGTAAAGGTACAATTTTACAATTTCTTATCACACATTTGTGATGACATGATTGGACTTAACCTGAAATTTTGAAGTTCTTTATTTTTACGTCTTGTTTTACAGATGAAATGATACATTCATCTAATATATCAAAGCCGAAGTATATATTTTTTTCACCAAAAGCATATAGTACACACTATGAAAACATAAAAAACAACAAGGATCTTAAAGGATTTTTTGTATTTGGGAAAATCATCAAAGATCAAAGTTTCGAAAAGTTTACTGAAAAATATGTCGATATTAATTCTTTTCGTCCTGTAGATTTCTATGGTAAGTTGTATATTGTATATCAAATTAATACATATAGTAAATCTGTTCCTCAGCCACCTTTCCAACATTCCGTAGATAAGATGATTTGCAAAAACTTCTACAAATTGCGAGTAGAGAAGTTTCCCTTTGCACGATATAGGTTAGTGAAAATATATCGGCGTCGTAAATCAATATGCATATCTGTATGCGTTTGTTACCGCTAATCTTAGATACGGCATAACCAATTTAAATGCATTTTTCACTAACGTATTGTAGAAAGCTGCCTTTGACATTTAGTGTTATTCGCTTATTTCAATCAGTTCATAAAAAAATTTGTCAATTAAAAAAATCACATCGATTACTTATTGGAAGAAAAATGTATAAAATAACTGTTCAGTTCATTGGACTAAAACTTTAGCTAACGTTAACTTTTTACAGACGTAATACAATGGCGTAATACAAGTTTATATAAAATTAAAAAAAAATGGACAGTTACGTAAAATGCAATGTTCCAATATTAGTTGAGCTCACACCTATATTGAGAATCATATAAAATATAATTCAACATAGGTTGTAAGTGCGTACATGTCGAAGCTACGTTTGTATAAAACGTGACGCGGACTGCTATCACTAATTCCGCGCGAACGAAGTCGCGGACACAGCTAGTATGATATTACAATTAAATAATTAAATCGTAATCACAATACTAGATTTTTTTACACTGGCTCGACATATGACTACAGTGCACCGAATGGTAAGTACACTGTAGTCCAAAAACGAAAGAGACCATCAAAGAATAAAAATTCTTTGATAGTCTCCGTTGTCATGTCGGCCCACATATACCACGACTGAAGGTCTCTAGGTATATGAGCTACTGGATATACACAAGCTGAACCCGAAACGCGACAGACCAAAGCGAGTCACTATGACGGTCTTTACGCTTGTGTACTGTGGTCATGAACCAGTTCGGGCAATCGCCCTGCCACTAAATAATAGATATGCTTTAGCGAACAACAAATAATCCTAAACATTGTTTACCAAGGTCGAGCGCAAACTGCAATTATTCTTTACTCTTCTGGAACAACTGGCTTACCTAAAGGTGTCAAATTGTCACACGTCAACTGCATAACTACTGCGTATCAAACTCAGTGAGTTAGATAACATATTGTACTTAATTTACATAGATTATATTTTTCAATAAATATTCGAATATCACAATCTCTCAAACATGTTCATATTAAAATTATTCGGTCATTCATTATTTATAAATTAGGAAAATTAACACATATATTGTATTTAAATAAATAAAAAAAACTACTTTTGCAGACCAAGTTCCCGTGATTTGGTCACTCTAGTGACAGCTCCATGGTGTAACACGATGGGATTGCTATGTACAACAGACGCGTTATTGCAAGGAAAAACTGTAGTGTTTGTATCAAAATTTACCGAAGAATTGTATTTGAGTACAATAGAAAAGTATAAGGTAAACTAATAAAAAAAAATTTATTTATAGACTTTCTGACACTAAATATTTATAAATATTTTTTATAATAAACATTACAGGTAGGATTTTTAATGATCGCACCACCAATTGCTGTGATTTTATGCAAATCAACAATTCTTAAAAATTATGATGTCAGTTCCGTGAAAATACTTAACTCGGGTGGAGCTCCACTTGCGGCGGAAACCATTACTGAAGTTAAAAAGAGGTAAGTATAAAAAAATACTGGAATATTTACTGAATAATTTTATAAAAATTTTAACATATCACTAGGTTTCCAAACCTGAGCAGCATTTTACAAGCCTACGGTATGACAGAATGCACTGGAGCAATATGTAGAGAATTAGAATTTTCTACCAAGCTGGGCAGTGTTGGTAAAATTGTAGAGGGAATCATTATTAAGGTAATAAATACACCTTACTTTAAAAATATATTGTGATTTATATATTTTAAGTAGATACGATAATGTATTAATTACTGATTATACATTATAATATTTCAAAATATTTTATTAACACTGTACGTTCACTTAACACTAGATCTACCGGCGAACAATTTATTTCTATTTTAGACATAAGTATAACATGTTTTTTTTTTCGTTATAAATCTAATCAAATCCATAATATCTTACAAATTGTATCAGTAAAAGACATGTTATTTTTAAGAATTAAAAAATATTAAAAAAGAAAAAAATTCGAAGACAAATATAAAGATCATTCATGTCAGTCTAATGCTAAAATTAATCTAGCAGAGAAGCAATAATTAATAATAATTTGACACTAACAGGTCGTGAAACAACTACATAAAAATATAGACAATAAAATTTTCAGGTAGTAGACATTGATACGCAACAGCCTGTAGGGCCTGGAGTATCCGGAGAAATATGTGTGAAGGGATTAGTTCTATTTGATGGTTACATAGGGAGACAACTGGAAGAAGAATTAGATGATGAAGGCTTCTTTAAAACTGGAGACATTGCCTATTACGACGAAAATGGCTATTTCTTTATCGTTGATAGATTGAAAGAACTCATCAAATATAAGGCATGGCAAGTAAGTAATTGCTGATCATTGGTCACTGTATGTAAAAAAATCCTCTGTCTATATTATGTTTGTGATCAGCAGAGTTAATGGATATGTCAATTTTATTATTTTATGTCGTGCACTACGTAACCACTTAATCATATGCCCTATTTACTACTTAAGATAACGTTTATTATATTAATTTAACTGTGCCTGTGGCTGTAGTGAACTAGTGGATAACGGACTGGTTTTCATACGCGACAACGCCAATGATCGGAGGGTCGATACCCGGAAACGTACCTCTGGATTTTTCCAGATTAAGTACGGATTTAGGCACCACATTCACTCCGGTGAAGGAAAACATCCTGGCGAAACCTGCTTGGTATTTAATAGACAATTCATGTGTAAGTGCCATGACAACAGCGGTCAGCGGCGCTACCGGCTATTGGGCACGACATATAAGCGCAAAGTCAAAACAGTCGCTAATGTATCTCTGCTTACCCCGAAAGGGTTATAGCGTGACTATATATTATTATTATTATATTAAATTGTGAGCACTCTGCATTAAAATCCGAAACCCATGTCTTTCTTGGATTGTAGTGTTCTTGAGACTGGTGATATACATAGGGTTTTTTACTATTACACTTGTATTTTATATAGAAAACGTGTGAAAAAGCTCGTACTGAAATTGACTAAATTTGACTAAATTGTATTGTTTATATTTGTTTCATGGTATACAAGATAATGATTCTCGCGTGAATCTGATATTCGCATGATATTATTTTCAATAAAAGAACTTTTGACAAATTTTGTCACATTTTTTCAAAATTTCATACCGGAGCAAATTTTTGAACAGGTATGCCAATTTTATTTTCAAACAAAAGGAGCTACAGGTTCCTTATGCCATGGTATAGAATCATTTACAGTAAACGATTTCCTCATAATGTCCCCGTTAAATAAAAACATTTTATTCACTGAATCACTGAGTATAACACATAATACTTGAGTACGAACTTAGTTTGAGACTAGGACAATGTATATAAGTGTGCATAACTATTATTTTGAGGCGTAATGTATTCAGGTTTCACCTTCCGAACTGGAGGCCGTTATTTTGCAACATCCAGCTGTTAAAGACGTCGGCGTAGTAGGACTGCCGGATCTCACATCGGGAGAACTTCCTCTAGCTTTTGTTGTAAAGAAACCAGGAGCCAACGTGACTGACACAGAAATTATCGAATTCGTCGCCTCAAAGGTTTCATTTGTTTAAATACAACTTGATTACTATAAATATACTTTAGTTCCTAATAACAGTTGGATCAAATTTTAAACGATAATCATGAATGTAAAGAATACATCCAGCTTTATTACAATTATTACTATGGTATGAAAATATCTATCTACCAAACTATTTGAAGGTCAATTAATAAGAACGAGTTACTAAATGATACAATCATACCTACACCCATATGTGTTAATTATGTTGACTACATATTGTAGAAACATTAAAGTTTTACTGTATTAACATTGAGCGTATCACACCCAATAACATTTAGTAGTACACACGGCTGATCGAGACGTGGCGCTGCAATGTTCTCATAGAAGTATGAAAATGTTTAGTATAAGAACGTCAAATAAAATGCATTTTGTACATTGGCGTAGAATCACATTATATCGTGGTTTTTTCGTTATTCACGGAGAACAAAGTCGAACAAAAAAAATGTTTTTTTGATTATTGAATGAGTCTGTGTCACCTCTTGGGTAAAAATAACACAACAAACTAACTACACATCATTAATTGAATATTTATTATTTAAATTTTTAAAAGGTATTATAATATTTTTATTAAAAATATTATGAATTACGACATTAAATTATTAGTTATTAATAATTAGTTATAAATTAATTTGTAGTATTTATTCAATTATTAAACTTGTATTTGTAAATAAATTAAAAATGACAGAATTTTGTAAATAAGATATGTATATATTTAATTTTTTTAAGGTTTCGCCATGGAAAAAACTAAGAGGTGGTGTGAAATTCATCACAGAAGTACCGAAAACTGGAAGCGGTAAAATACTGAGGCGTATACTTCTTCAGAGTGTATTGAAACCTATAAACAGTAAATTGTAAAAAAAAAATCGCACATGTTTATGTGCGATTTTTTTTAATATTCTTTAATATTAATTCCAAATATATTACCATAAATTATTTCTCTTTACAAATAATTTTCTAGGTATAATATTTAATAACTTATTAACCGTATTCATTATTCATGTAAAGTAGTAAACTAATTTTTATATGCAACTAATTTCAGAAAAAATAAACGAGAAATATTTGAATAAGATGTACATAACTTAATTCATAAAACCAAATACATACCCCAGCACACTGATACAAGTATATCTGTATACGTGTTTCATAATAAATGTCATTTATTTCATAGGGTTGCCAGCGGCTCGATACAATACTCTACTCACACACACATACAATAACAACCAACAATGTACAGTTCCTATTAAGGCAACCACAACATACATTAGAGTGGCCTGTTTATAATATGATTGTTAGATCACAACTAGTCACAAGAGAAAAATGAAGTCAGATGCCAAAAATGAAAAAAAAATGGTATGGAATAATTTTATTCAAATGGATCTACTTTCAAGCACTTTAAAATTGTTAAAAAAAGGGGAAAATGAATCTACAACCGGTTTTCGAATACAGAATCTACCAAGAGTCAACAAGAAACTCTGTTAGTTGCTCTTTGCAACATAATAAGGTACAAATCTATAATATAAAAATGAATCGCAAAATGTCTTGATAAGCGCGCAACTCGAGAACGGCTGAACCGATTTGGCTGATTTTTTGTTGTTGTGTTTAATGAAGTCTGAGGAAGGTTATTACGGAGGGAAATTTTTTAAAAATTACCTGCAACTGTTTAAAAATAACACTTTTCTGTATTCTCATACAAAAAATTCGTTATAAATCAATTTGAACTTTAACACCATACCATAAAGTTTAAGTGTTAGTGGACGGGTTCCGGGAAGGCAAAACAATTGAGTGACGTATAAATATTAATGTCAATATTTGTCAATTTTTATACATATAGCATTAAGGCCAGGTTCCTTCAAACAATTTTCAAAAAACAGCCGCCAGGCCAATAAGTTTAACATTAAAAAAAACAATGTGACTTTATTTTAGAGAAATTGTGCAGAACAAGGTCTGCCGGGACAGCTAGTATGCAATAGATTGAATGTTCTATGATAAAAATTGTACGCATTAAGACCGTACACTTATATCAGTGTGAGCGGACGTGTCGTGCTGACTTCACCTTATTGTTGTTTCACTGTACCATGTATCGCTGATGTCACCAATGAACGCTACAGGTACTAAAAAACAATGTTTTAACAGATTTTTTAATTTGTGGAAATCCTTTTTAGATTCCTCTAAGATTTGTGTAGTAAATCTTTATATATTTATTATAGATAAATATGAGTTCCAAATGGTCTTTACAAATTTGGATGTTTTAAAGATCAAAGTATTTTATTTTATATCAACATTGGTATTCTCTTCACAGAAAACGAACGATATTTTTAAACATTTGTTTACATTTTATAAGAATTTACTCGGTCCAAACTATATACATTGTGAAATTGAAATTACCAGATAGATTGATAGAGGTGATTCAGTGTCGTAAGTACCATCGTTTTATAGAGTTATATTAAAAATTAATATTGTATTTATTTATTTGTATAAAAAAAAAACAATATTTTCATTTGAAATTATAGAAACAAAACTATTATCTTCAGGCAAACACTAATTAACAGCATTTAATTTTCTTTTAAATATCTAAAATAAAAAATCAGAATGTTAAAATTAGAGAATTCTTGGACTAAAGCAAATCCCTTCCCATATCATAAAATTAGGGCCAACAAGGCCATTAATTTCTTCAAGGCAGGCATAAAAAACTGCTCTTCTAGTCTCCATACCTTAACACGGCAATTACAGCTAAATAATTCTACTTTACACTCATCTATAGGAAATAAACAGCCCCAGTTATTCAGACCCTGACAGATTAAATGCTGATCTGTTTACGCGATGAGTGTTGGTCAATGGTATATACCATTACCAAGTAGTCTATATACACTCCTTGCTTGTGATACAAAGCACAGGACTGCAAAGCCTAAACGCACTGCTATTTGTACAGTCGCCGGATGAATTATGGGTTATTAGTTGGGTGTAAACGCGAGCGCCACTGCTTGGGGGCCAATTAGGGTCAAGAGGAAAAGTCAAAAGGAGACCGCCACAGCAGCCACAAGAAACGAGCAACACTCTGCTGGTGAGCCGCGGAAAGAGCCTGCACGTCTTGGGAACTTTTCAAAGAGTGTTGAACGATTTACTTGAGGCCCTGCTAACTAAGCTATACTCCGATGGTGTTATACGTGTTTCCATGCAACACTTGGCATTGGAGGAGTTGGCTCTCTTCCCACACACCTCCTTACTTCTATGGAGTGAGGCCGAATAGACCGCTCGCATGTCGCGTTGCTGATGCCATTCCCGTAGCTCGGCGCACCCTGCGTTTGAAGAAACATCCCGGTGGTTTTAGTCGGTGTTCAGCACACAAGGGCCGTGCCTACTTGGCAGTGGGTGGTTAAAAAGTCGCCAACCCCCGCGTGCACCTAACACATTTGGCGGGGAGAGTGGTGTAAAGTACCACCCTCCCCTCATCTCCATGATTTGTCATTAGAGCGGTATGCGGGAACACATCGCACAGCACTCACGCTTGGACATGGGCTGCGCGCTCCCTCAAGCGCCCGGATTTGCCCGACGGTTAATTTTAGATCTTTGGTTCATTGTATAACCAATTTCTTTTAGTTCGATGTTACAAAAATATATATTTTACGTTCATTATTATTTAATTATTATCCCATATTTATTTATGATAAAAATCAGTCAACATAAATGTAATTTGATTATTCTGTGACGCGCGAAACTCCAAATTTATATTTGACATACATAGTACATTTAGTATAACTACAATTTTTTAGATAAATATTATTTATTTTATTGTATAATTTTCATCAATATTTATATATTTTGAAACAGTAATGTTATATCTTTGAAAATCATAGAGTATTCCCTAATAATATTTTCCCAACAGGTCAGCTGTTGACACACTTGATTTACAACGCGAGTACATTATGTTGTATTTTTTTTTTATTACAATTGCTTTCTTTGTTGAAGTATCGTAATAAAAGTAATTACTGTGTACAGACAGTATTAACATTATTGTTTTTTAGAATCCAAGGTTTATTGTATTTGATGTAAATTATGCTTGTAGTCTTTGAATGTGTATACTGGACACTACTGGGTTTATACGTTTCAGCAAGTTTTTTTAAATCAGTAATAGCTAAATATTTTGTATCGTACTTTTGGGTGCAAAAAATATTAATTAGATATAAACAACAAGTCTTACAACTTATTTATTTTCAAGTTAATAAGTGTCCGAAGGATAATTCATGGTCAAATATATCATCGAACCGTTTGATAACTAGAAGCTTAGCAAGGCCAGTCGATTAGCGTTGTGCGCACTACGATTTGGTAAAAAGACCAATTGTGGAACAACTCTAAACATTTTTTCATTAACAAAGAATTGGTTGCATTATGTTATTCAAGACGGGATTACTCGGCATGCCATCTGATAACGACCATATTTTCTTTAGAACCAATGAGAGGTTTTGGTTTTTACCCGGAGGGTATTCCTCCATAGGACCATCAGGGACATTGTGAGGGCTGCAACCCCGGTGTGTCAGACTCCAACTGACTAAAAACCCCCAGGTGTCCCACTAATTGCTCCACCCTGGCCTGAGAAACCAAATTCATGCAGACGCTCGGGGAACGAAAAACCTTGTTGAAGCTACCACCCTGGGAGGGCTGAGAGTAAAGAGCCCACCCTTCCAAAACCTCTCTCACAGGCGGCGCACCAGATACTGCGCACCGCCTCCCTCTCATCTGGGCAGCAGACTCCCTCAAGTTTACTGCCCGGACCAATAAAAGGCTTGCAGAACAGTACGTTTTAATGTGCCAACTATAATGAAGTCGCTGTTGTTGTGTTGGGTGAAAATTTAGAAAAGTATAAGATACATTAGCGGAATGATCAACTGCACCGTATGTTCAAAACACATCGATCCTTATTGTGGAACTTTAACCCGCGACATCTTTGCCATGGCACCCGGGTCGTGGTGAAGAAATTAATTAACACCATTGAGTCACAATTTTGAAAGAAATGTACAAAGGAAAAGACGTTTTGATTCCACGCATCCCTGATTCCGAACACATGCTGTTTCTAGTACAGCTTGCATTTGCAATTCCAATAAATAATTGATATCTCAAGCGACAAGTATAATCGCAAGGACCTTCGTTAAGTAATCGTGACCTCAATCTTGAAGATACAAGTTTTCCATGGTAACTTGTACGTTGCTTGTCATTTCAAATATTATAAATAATTTAACGATACTGGTGGGTCGGTAAAAGTTTTACAATTCGTAATTCGTGTTTCAAAATTATTTATTTAAATAACTATCTATTAACATTCTTATTGGAAAATTGGCATAACTGCCTCTCAAATACATAGTGTAACGTCGTTGCTCTACTATGAAGTATGAACAACTATGCTTAAAACATTTTGTCGATGTCGTTGGGTTAACGATGATGTCGTGTCTCATCAAAAAATGTTTTCTCTCAATAGATAGTGATTATTATTCTGATACTCAATACCATATTATAGATATTGCACCAATAAATGGCTTCTGAAACTCTAAAGGATTTCAGAATGTTGCAATAAAAACTTATCGCTATTTAAGGAGTTGTTTTAGGTACGCGTGCCATTCAGCGGTGACCTGATGCCCGGTCTACTTGACTAGAAAGGCTAGATTTAAACTTGTTCACTTTTCAGGGTAAAATTTGAATCTGGGTATAATTTATCTAAACACATTAGTTGTGCCATCAAAATGGAATCGTACAGAAAGTGCAATGTGATCTACGGCTGTCAAGCCTTTAATTTTCCATCTCATATGAATTATGGAAAGTTTGCTTTAGATAAAATCTGCAGAAAACGAAACAAAATTGCTTTGGTAAGAATATACAATTTGTTTGTTAAAGAAATATGTAGTTATAAGGATAATTAAAACTTTTTTTTATTACCCGGGGGAAAATTCTACATAGACCCATCAGGCCCGCATTGAGGGCAACAACCCCGGTGTGTCCGACTCCTACTGACTAAAATCCCTCGGGTGTCCTACTAATTTCTCCATCCGGTCCTGGGAAACCAAATTCATCCAGACGCCCGGAAAAAACCCCTATTGAGGCTACCACTCTGGGAGCGGTGAGTGTAAAGAGCCCATCCCTCCAAAACCTCTCTCCCAGGCGGCGCCCCAAACACTGCACATCGCCTCCCTCTCATCCGGGCAACAGATTTTTTCAAGTCTACTGTCCGGCATTGATTATTAAAACTAGCCGCATTAATGTTAACATAAAATACTATTTATTTTTTGATTTCATAAAACTATTAGGTCCTTACATATGAAATTGGCGTTTTGTATGGGAGGAACAAAAAGTCGAATATTTTTTAATATAATATATTTAATTAATCAAAGTATGAACCATTATTTTCTATGCACTTTTGCCATCTCATAGGTAGTTCATTGATCCCTTTACTAAAAAAACCAGTCGGACGGGAATCAATAAAATCTTTGAAGGCGATTTGGACTGCCCCATCGGAGTTGAATTTTTTCCCTTGCAAGAAGTTATCCAAATTTCGAAAAAAATGGTAATCTGTTGGAGCAAGGTCCGGGGAGTACGGAGGATGTCTTAGACTTTCGAATTGAAGCTCTTCTAATTTAGTAGCCGTCTGTTGCGCAGTGTGTGGTCTAGCGTTGTCGTGAAGCAGCAGTGGCGTGGAGCGATTGACCAGCCTAGGTTGTTTATCCGCTAGCTTTTCCATCATGGTTTGCAATTGCTGACAATAGACATCAGCCGTAATAGTCTGGCCAGATTTGAGAAAACTGTAATGAACAATACCGGCACTAGTCCACCAAACGCTTACAAGTAACTTTTTTGGGGTTAATTTTCGCTTGGGGCAGGATTTGGCTGGCTGGCCAGGATCCAACCATTGCGCTGAGCGCTTCCGATTATCGTAAAGAACCCATTTTTCATCACAGGTAATGATTCGGTTTAAAATACCTTCATTATTGTGCCGGTTTAGTAATGTAACGCAGCAGTCGACGCGCGTTTGCCGGTTTGCTTCAGTCAATTCGTGAGGTACCCACCTTTCAAGCTTTTTAATCTTCCCAATTTGCTTCAAGTGAATTAAAACAGTTTTATCACTAACATCGCAGCCTGCAGCTAACTCGGACGTGGTTTGCGATGGATCCGCTTCCACAATAGCCTTCAACTCTTCATTATCAACTTGAGTCTCAGGCCGTCCACGGGGCTTGTTCTGCAGTTCGAAATTTCCAGAACGAAAACGTTGGAACCAAAAAGGAACTGTGTTTTCTTTTGCAACACGACCGCCATACACATCATTCACCCTTCGAGTTGTTTCCGCAGCACTAGTGCCACGGCGGAACTCGTACTCGTAAATAATGCGATATTTTAAGTTTTCCATTTTGTAAAATGAGTGACGCAAACAGAAAAAAACAGAAGAAAAAAACAAATGAATGACGATCATCGAAACACAAATACATGAGTCTATAGCTGTACAAATTTGAATTTGGAATTCCTTACCAAAGAGGAGAAATTTGTGATTAAAGTGGCCAGTACGAAAAACGCCAATTTCATATGTAAGGACCTAATATTTCATTCCATATTTGTTCGTTTGCCAAATTTATTTTTTGAAATTGTACGCGTTTATATTAACCAAAAACATAAAATAAAGTTCCTGATATTATAAAGCAATACGTCTTGGTTATTTTAATATTAAAAACAAAAACTAAATCGAAGCTTTATAATTATTAAATTTAAAGATTCATGGAAGGACTGGAAAATTTATAACATATGGTGAGATAGCCCAACAGGTAGTAAATTTAGCTTCGTCACTAATTGAGCTGGGTGTAAAGAAAGGAGATGTAATAGCTATATGTGCGGAAAATCGAGAAGAGTTCCTAATCACAGTGATTGGCAATTTATGCGCAGGTGCTATAGTTGATTTCGTTAACTGTGAATACAGCATCAGTGAGTATTTTTTTTTTTAAATTAAACTATAAAGAAATTATTAAAACGATGCAATTATGTTCTTATCATAGAATAAAAACTTTAATTCTATAATTATTTTCACAGGTGATTTCAAACATATTATCCAGCTTTCAAAACCAAGATATATGTTTCTCTCTTCACAAGCTTATGAAAAATATTATGAAATATTGAATCATACAAATACTGTTAGTACTTACATACTTTACGAAGATTCTCATCAATTTAAAAATGATAAATTAATATTTTACAATGATCTTACAAAGAAATATGTTGACATTGATGCGTACGAGCCTTATGATTATAATAGTGAGTATTAAAAAAATGTAAGAATTTTCTAATCCTGTATTTTTAAACCGCGTTATTTGATAAAAGTATTTAAGCAGTAGGATAATGCAATTAAACCAATTCTAATAAGTAAATACTCTAATTCCCTGTTTCTAAAACGTTTCTTAAGGGTTATTTAAATTGTTTTTTGTTTTAGTTTTTTTATTATGAATTGGCACCATTTTAAATTTTTAGGAAATCTTACCTAAATTGAAAAGGAATGGTCGTAGTACACCAATATTCTTATTCATTTTTAGAATCCAAAATAAAAATTAACATTAATCGTAAAACTGTAAAAAAAATACAACCGTATATTGTAGTCTCCTTGAGAAAAAAATTAAGAATAACAGCGCTGAGGTTCAATCCTTCACTTTGTTTACTGCCGACTGATGGCATTTTTAATTTTGCTTAGAAAAGTGCATATAAGTTTTTAACCACGCATAATAGATGTTCTAGGATACCTTTTAAATACATAGTAAAGTAATTTCACAAACAAATAAAGTAAATTCTTAATAGGAAATGTCTTTTCTGAAAGTGTCATCATTTAGTTCAGTGACTAACATTAGTGTGTTAACCTTAATTGTTCTTAGCAATAGTAAATTATAATAAACTTAGTATGCGTGTGGGTGTGTGTCATAATAAATGTCAGTTCACGACTAGTCATAAGAACATTATGAAGAGGGACGTGTCGTGCTGAATGCGCCCTGCTGTTGTTTTATTGTACCAAATATCTTAGATATCACCAGTAAACGCTACAAATACTACTAATCCATAAAGGACACTTTAATAAATTAGATATTCAGAAAATGCAATACGCTTTGTATTAATAAATACATTGCTACAACGATGAATATTTACTTTAAATAGGATCTATCGAGACGGCATTCATACTTCATTCATCTGGAACAACAGGCTTTCCTAAAGGAGTAAAAATTACACATCGTAATTTAATTACAACCGGGTTTCAGCCTCCGTGAGTAAATATGGTTTTGTGTAATTTAATTTTGTTTAAGATTTGGGTTCTTTAGAAATATTTTTTTATTTATCTTTTATTAAGGGCAGGAATATATTTTTAAACTTTACACTCTATATTACACTGTTACAGTATTTAAATAAAAAAGCGACTAATAATTTTATAATGCTTTTAACAGACTGACGGATTATTGTGATATTTTTCAAATCATAAGAATAAACCTGAAGTGTTAAAATGTCCAAATTATATTTAATCTTGACATTTCTCGACAAATAAATTCGACTTTTCATTAAATATAATATAAAAGATTACTTCGTATACTGAAAAGCATATACTAGTACGGCTGATATATAAAATTTACAATGGGAATCCACTGCTCTTTGATCATTTTCTTTGGACATAAGAAATTTATCGAATTAGTGATCCAATAAGTAAGTTTTGTTGAATGATCTACCGAATAATCATATAAGTAAAATTCGATCATATTTGCTGCAAATATTATTTTTATTTGGCGGATCGAATCAGGGATTTCCAAAAAAAAATTTAAAAGATGCGCTGATCTTAATTTTAAGCTGTCAATAATACTGCTGATAAATTTTGTTTGTATCAAATATGAATTTGACTTTGTAGTTATTCCCTAAATGTAGACTACAGGGTACAGAAAAATACTAATATTCAAACAAAATTAAACAGATGCAGTTTTGAAGACCATGTTGTTTTATCGCTGCTACCGTGGACTACGACTGCGGGTATAACTTTAACGATTCCTAAGATATTAGAAAACCAGACATTGGTCTACTTGTGGAAATTTGATGTAGAATTGTACTTACAATGCATTGAAAATTACAAAGTAAGTAATATTTAAGTATTTGTGAGTAATTATTAATACTGTTATAATATATTTCATTCTTATATTTAATTTAACAAAATGTATATTCATAAAATCAGTCACGTCTAGTAACGTTATTTTTATTGGTTCCATTATAACTTTAACTACTGAACGACAATACGTCGCGTGGGCTTGCACTGGTCATCAGAAATCGTCAAAGTCCAGGGATAAAGCTAAGGCAGTGTCTTACTTGGGTTACAAGCCGGGACGCAAAGTGACGCGATGTAATACATTATAGTACGACACAATACTAGCCGTCACTTGTGTCCTAGCTTGCTGACTCTATTTCATTTCATTTTTTATAATAATTAAAATTCCTACTTGGCTGGCCTTTTTTAATTCGTAGTTTTGTATTTGGGATTTTCGATTAGTAACTATTTTACTTTAAAGGTGCTAAACGCGATTTGTGAATGATAAGGTTTCAAAAACCTTTTTAATATATTTTCAATTAATTTATATCTCTTTATTTTATGGACTATTATTTTTTATTATATGTATATTTATATTTGTATTTGTCTTGCAAGTTTAAAACATATTCATTCAAAGAAATTAAGGTATTTTTTATAAATTATGGAAAACTATCGATATATTGAATAACGTACATTTACCATTAAAATTTATATAATAATATTTCATTTTTACAAATTTCTATTCATATTAAAATAAAAAAACTAGCAGTTGTAGATTGGCCAATTATCAGTCACTTTAAGCTAAACCGAGACGAAAGTACGATTGATTTTACAAAACTTTTCCATTACTTTGCCTAATTCTTGCTTTAACGTGATTTAGATCTTGCGGAGCAAGATGTAATGGTTGCAATCATAATAAAAAAAGGTGATATATCCTCTTCCCCTAAACAATACCAATCATACTCGTAGACTAATTTTATGAACACGGTCTAGATAACGGATTGTAAAGGTTTCCTTTTTTAATTTACTTGTCATATCTAAAGTCAAGTAAACTGACTATTAACTGAGAATCTATAATTTCTATTTAATAATAAGTATAATTGCTTTTATTTACAGGTTGGATTATTAATAGTAGTACCAACAATGATTGTTCGTTTAAATAAATCAGATATTTTAAAAAATTATGATATCAGTTCAGTTAAAGTGGTATGCTGTTGTGGAGCGCCTTTAGATATAATACTAATGTCTGAATTTAAGAAAAAGTAAGTCCAAAATATAACATGAACATTGTGTAAAACAGATAAACAACAAACAAAGATATTCTTATCAAAGTTTAAAGAAAATGAGAACATATTTAGTCTTTATATTATTGCAATTTAAATTAAAATATGTTGCGTAGTAATAGATATACAACTTAATACTTCCACATTAGTCGCCATCCTACACCAGACAAATGAGGCGTCCAATTTCAAAACCCGCTAAAATGATTTTTCGTACAAAATTACTTAATAGTCCTAAAAGTAATTTGAAATGTTTTTATCAAAGCAAATATTATATATGAATTTTTTCTTTTTTGCTTTTTCACTCTAGAATAATAATTTAAATGTCTTACAAGAATGTGATTGTTAAGTCAAAGATTAATTATAGGTTTTTATAAATTTATGGGATTTGGGAAAAATATGTTATAGTGGGTTTTGAAATTAGACTCCTCAAATTTCTTCCGTAACATTATAATTGCTTTAGTAACAAAATTTACCGATTAGGCTTGACGTAACAAGGGATATTTCCACATTGCTAACGCAGACGAAGTCACGAGAAAAGGAATTTGTATTTATAAAATAGTTATTATGGAAAATTTTGTATTGGAATAATTACTAACTTTTGATTTATTTCTTTAAATTTTGTTTCTAAAAAAAATATATTAAAAAATTGAAATGTTAAAGCAAGAAAAAAATTAGGAAATATTAGTTACAATTAGAAGAGTACTGCGATTATATTGAGTGAGAGAGTGCACACTAAGGCTAAGTGTTTGCACTAAACTTTTTTTAATAATGCTTAGAAATTTCTAAAGTTTTCTAAAGTAATTTAGGTTGCCTTATGCAGTTCCTAATTTGTATTTAATATAGAAACAAGATAATATTTACTACCTTTCAACAGATTTTCCAGAATAGAACATGTATTGCAAATTTACGGTATGTCGGAAGCAACGGGAGTGATATCCCAGGAAACAGTGTCGGAAAATAAAATAGGAAGTGTTGGCAAAATAATACCAGGAAATATAGTTAAGGTATAAATAATTTTAATGAATGACAAACATAATTTTACTATGTTTCCTTTGTAAATATAATTAATATTACTTTTAAATAATATAATAATTATATAATATAAAAATAGCATAGGTATGAAATCTCATGTATATAGCTATATGTACAAAGGCTTAATATATTTATGTAGCTATATATAAAGCAGAAAGAATAAAGATTTTTTTTTTTATCTATATAATTCCTAAAGAAGAAGGTTAATATAGAATCAAAATTATAAAAATATATTGTAAGTTTTCATCTTTAATTAAGTCAATTCAAGAACAAAAAAAAAAATGTTTTTCAAAACTGATTTAAAAGTCATATTAAACGAATATATTTTACTGATTGATTTTTGACTTATTATAGATAGTGGATATTGAAACAAGAGAAACATTAGGTCCTAATCAAACTGGAGAATTGTGTGTAAAAGGCCCAACTCTATTCAATGGTTATATTGGACAAGAAACGAAAGAAAACTTAGATAATGAAGGATTTTACAGTTCAGGAGATGTGGCTTACTACGACGAAGAAAATTTTGTGTTTATTGTTGACCGAATAAAAGAACTCATTAAATATAAATCTGGAGACGTATGTATATTATTTATTTATTTATTTTTATTTTTACCATATTAAGGGCGGCCATTGGCCAACATACTACAAAACAATTAAAAAAAAATCGATAAAAAATGTACATTAATGTGTTGCGCCGTTTAAGGCCACCACATCGTGCATCAGAAATATAAACAATACGAATTATAAAATAAACACATTAACAAAGAAGAATAAATCAATCAAAGTGAAAATATTGACAATAGAAAAATCACATCAACAACTACTCCGTGTCCCTCAACCGCCCGATAATTTTCCTTTTAAACACCGGTAGACTGTCTGCAAACACATCGATAGCACTCTCCAGTTCGTTAAAGCCGCGAGATAACCTACAAATCAGCGAATTATAGCCCAGGGATGTCCGAGCATAGGGTGGGACGAGCAAGCTTACACGGTGCCTGGGGTAACGCAGAGGGACCCTAAAATGAAATCGCTGGAGCAAAACTAGGCAGCGTTCAGCGTTTTTTACCGATTCCAAAAAAAAATATATACACATAAAAGGGCGTTTCAAAAAAAAAAAATTTTTTCCTCGGAACCACGCTCAAGAGTTTCGTTTTAATGCCAAAATAGGCCACTGAAAATATGAGCCCTTAATATTAATATTTAGGTTGTCCGCATCGCACTTTTCGATTTCCCATACAAATAACACAGGACAAAAGTTTTTTTTTCTTTTGATTTCTATAACTAATGAACGATATATCGTATTGCAATACCCAGTCATTATTTTTGTAGAGAATTTAACGCTCTACAAAAAAGGTCTGAAGTCAATTTTTGATAAATCAACTCAGTCAAAAGTTATTCAAGATCGAAGTTTAACTTATCCTCAATTCAGCTGTTTTATTGACTGATTTGGCAAAATATTATGTTTTTAGAAAAATTGAAACCAAAACATTTTACAAAATATAAATTAGACTTCTGAAAACTGTTAACCTTTATTTCCTGCTTTATAGTAAATGTAGACAAGGTACTTAAAACGAATTATCATTGACAGATAACCCAACATTTGAAAATTCTGGTTGTTGAAAATTAACATCAATCGTGAAACCTTTTTTGTAGAGCGTTAAATTCTCTACAGAAATAATGAATGGATATTGCAATACGATATATCGTTCATTAGTTATAAAAGTCAAAAGAAAAAAAAACTTTTGTCCTGTGTTATTTGTATGGGAAATCGAAAAGTGCGATGCGGACAACCTAAATATTAATATTAAGGGCTCATATTTTCAGAGGCCTATTTTGGCATTAAAACGAAACTTTTCAGCGTGGTTTCGAGGAAAAATAAAAAAAAATTTTTTTATAACGCCCTAATATATAACTACACCACCAAAAAATGTCGCTTAAACTAAATAGCCTTTCACCCTTCGATATATACTATTTTAGATCCTATACTAAAATCTTTTTAAATGATTTAAGTGTAATACATTAATTATCAATCTATTAGAGTTATTAAATATTTATATAATAGGTGGCGCCGTCCGAACTTGAAGCGCTTTTGTTAAAACATGAAGCTGTTAAGGATGTAGCTGTGATAGGAAAACCTGATGTCCTAGCTGGCGAATTGCCTACAGCGTTTGTCGTATTGAAAGAAGGAGTCACAGTAACCGAACAAACTCTCATTGATTTCGTTGGCAAAAAGGTAAATACAAAAGCTATATTTAGAACATAAAGAGCATTTATTACAGTTTCAATAACTAACCGAAAAAAATATATATGTTCTTGTTATTATTAGTCGTTAAAGATTTTATTCTTATAGTGATCAACAAAATAAAAACAAGTCTAAGGGTCTTCTTAGCCCGTCTACCCATTCCTAAGTATAGGTTTCCTTTTCCACATGGCACTCTATTCGATCCTGTACATTTGTAATACGGAGATTTTAAGCTACTCTTGAACAATCTCATCGTGATCTGAATGGAGAACAAATAAATCTACATTTTTTTATCATCGGCACCCATAAAATACTTTAGAACTAAATACTCTAAGGCTGAAATTTATAATTGCTAGGTTCACTTTACTCGGCATGTACTTAATTCGATTTTTGCTCGGTACATTGTATAGTCCACGTTTTCCAATGAATAGTTACAGAAATGCTAAGCGAAGTCTAGTCTTTCCGTCACTTGTTTATCAAAAACATTCTGTTATATGCATTATCTTAACATTATTTTCTTGAAATAAAATATATATTTTTTATCAATTAATTATACCTGGAGTACCTTACGTTGTATTGACATTTAATTTAAGTTACTATATAGATTCGATTAATTTATGCTCAAAAGAATATAATTTTACAAATTTTTCACACGAGTTAACGAAAACGAAACGCATTTTATCAACGTCATAATGAATAAACACAAAACGAACTATCTTTTTTTTTTTACTTGGGGATAATCCTCATAGGTCCGTCTCAGCCGCGCGGGGGGGTTGCGCGACCGAGGTGTGTCGGACTAAAAACCCCAAGGTGACTACTTTTGCGCATTGGCGGGAACTGTGGGTCCTGTAATCAATTCGCAACAGCCCCGTCACGCCGCTCCTGATGGGCACAAGCTCGGAGGAAGATGATACCCTCCCCGATACCGCTCGTTGTATTTAGGCAGAGCACGTCACAATGCCCTGCCAACTTCTCGGGGGCCGCTAAACCAGTTGCTCAGGGCCCCCACCCTGAGCAGCCACGACCCCAAAGACATCAGCCAACTAGTCGTGGATCGACCGGTCGGTTGGGACTGATGTTCCAGGGCGGTTGCCGGCACCCTGATGTCTCCTTCAAGCGGCCTTCTGTCGCTCTCGCTCTGCGGCCTCCTTCTGGGTCATGACATCCTCACAGAAGGAGACCACGGCCCTCTAGTTGTCGTACCCTGCCAGCATTGTCGACACCACTGCTGGCAGGGAAAGACGAACTATCTAGTGCTACCAGCCCTATGGAAAAAAACGCCTTAAAAATTTCGTTTTGGTTAAAGTCGAAAATATAATCTAAGCAAAGTCAAAGAAGCATCTATAAATTTCGGTCTACATGCTCTGCGTGTGATTCAATTTTATAATAATTATTTTTAATTTTATAATTATTTTTTTAGGTATCCTCGTGGAAACAATTACGTGGTGGAGTAATATTTGTAAATGATATACCAAAAAATTCAAGTGGTAAAATCTTGCGACGCAAACTACGTGATTTATTGAATGATATTTAACAATTTTATATGTATATATTTCATCATATGTAATTAAATGCAAGTATATTCATTATATTAAAATTCTTATATGTTTAATAATTACAACGTTCAATAAAACTACAATATTTAGAGATTAATTTAAAGGCTTTTATTTCGTTTACCTTTTTGTTAGTGTAATATTGGTACGTTTGTGTCCACAAAAATTAATAGGAAAAACCCGTACTTATTTAAAAAGCCACTTAATTACAGATTTTAGAGATAGTAAGTTTAAACCAATGCTTTTTATTTTGTTAAGCATTATATCATTTCATATATATTCAACGAGATATTCAGCATTCGATTATAATTCCAAATATGTAAACATAATAATATCTTAACATAATATTTACATTAAAACTAAGTAAATTTCAGTCGACATATTTAGGGACAATAACACACATAAACGAATGAATAACATTCAATTATTAAGTATATTGCCTATTATTGGTATATTGCCTGTCCTGTGCCAGGATACAGTGCGAAGTGGAAACTGTCGACTGTTTACCTAAAATTACGTAAAAGGAACTTTATCTGCTTACCGTTCAACCGTACGCCACACGCACTACGGTGTCCACACATTTTACGGATCAATTCTCTTTTGTTCATTAATTTTCCTTTATGATTTGTTAGGGAATATAGTTATTTACAGGTTTATTAGTTGTAAAAAGGTATAATAAATTACTGTATTCTGGAATATATCTCACTATAAAATCATCCTGTATAAAATATAGAGTACAGATAATACTTTTAGAAACTTTAAAATATTAAATGTTCAAAATTAATTTTAATTTAATTTTGGTCATATGCGTAAAATTATTATTATTAGTATATTAGTAAAATTATAGAATTTCTATGGAAATTTAATAATTTAGGATATGCCAGTCAGCAAAAATATGACAATATTCTTCAGAAGTGACCATGGATAGTAGGATAATCCATGAAGACTTTACTCAAGTCTCCAAAAAAGGAGTAACACATCGCGGGATACCTGTGCTTCTGTTATTATTGCTTAATATTACTTTGGAGCATTAAATTATAATATAAAGGTCTTCAGTTTTATATTAATTAAGTATAGTAATGACCATGACGCCATCAAACTTGAATATAAATCACACAAGTTTTATTTATATACTCGTATATCTTAGTCGAATAAACCTCAGTATATTTGTGTACGCAACGTTGGAATATTGTCTACACTGTTAAAATGGACAGCATAGAATACAAAAAAGGCATTATTTGTGGAGATCAAAATGTGTCCATTCCCAGTCATATGAATTATGGAAAAGTTGCAATAGAAAAGATCTTAAATGGAAAAGAGAAAGTAGCTCTCGTAAGTATTTGCATTAAGGAAATAAGGGCAACTTGCACAGAGAAATTAAATCTAATTTAAACTTATATAAAACACTATTCAGTGTTAAACTACACTTATTATGTTGTTTAGAAAAATTGTCCTGTTTTAACAAATGTTAAATTAAAATTGAAGCCTGAATAAAAATTTTAAAATCCGACAGCTTCAATTAAATGGAGTTTTATACAAGTCTAAACTAGATTTAGATTTTGTTTCATGTCGTCCTTAATATTAGAAGTAATATATAATAAAAAAAATAGACAATGTAAATACCAATATTGATGTTTAAAAGATTAACGGAGCAACAAACGAACAGATTAATTTTAATGAACTAGCTCAAAAAGTTGTGAATGCCGCCTCATTTCTTGAGCAAATGGGTATCAAGAAAGGAGATGTTGTGGGTATATGCAGTGAAAATCGAACAGAATATTTAATTACTGCGATTGCCGTATTTTGTACTGGAGCCACATTGACTTTCATCAATAGTGCTTATAGTAAAAGTAAGTAGTTAATAACGCTCATTATTCTATTATTTAAGCCCTCGAGTGGAAATAACGGGCCTCGCCTGTCAAGATTTTCTGTACTAAATACGAATTTGATGGAAGTCGCCCGCAGTATTTTTTTTTTCATATGAATTTGTTTACTTATAAAAATATTATTATTGTTGCACATGGTCTTTTTTATATTCTAGCTAAATTTACTTTAATATAATTGCGCTAAATTTAATTGTCTGCACGCGTAGTATTCTTCCAGATTTAATCGTAAGGCATGGGGTTTAAAATACTACTTAATAGCTTACTCGGTTTCACGAAGTGTTTTTCTTCTTTTTAATATTTGTCTGATCTAATCGTACTATAAATTACTACAAAATGTAAAAAAAATCTATTTAATGGTACATTGAATTATTATTACATTACATACTAACAGTACATTACTACTATAACAATTAGTATTTTTTCTTTCTTTTTAGATGATTTTATGCATGCAATAAGTATATCAAACCCTGCTTATATGTTTATGTCACCACAGTCATATGAACTTTTCTACAAAACAGTGAAGAGCCTAAACCTGATAAAGAAATTCTTTATTTTCGGGCCTTCAAGCAACGAGACCATAATAAGCTTTAAAGAACTAGTGGATAATTATACTGACATAAATAGTTACGAAACATACGATTTTCGAGGTAATCCTGTGTTTAACAATGCTACTACTCGAATGGCGCAACGGTCCAGCGTGTAAAATTTGTTCTGTAGGTTCGAACCTCACACAAAATATATTTTTGTATGGCCTACGGGTACTTATTCCGGATTTCGGTGTAAGTAGGTATGAAATTCATGTTTGTAAACTCACCCCCTACTCAGGAATTAATCATATAGTGGGCCAACCACTTATTTAAAAAATTAAATACGAGTATTTTGATTATAATAAATAAAAATATTCACTCATTACAATTGTCGTTTAATACAAAGTAAGTAACATAGGGTTCTGGCAAAATCAAAGGTTCTGAGAACCAGCTTTCGCACATGAAGGTATTACTTAATGTTAAAGAGATGTAACTGGTTTGTAAATATAGAAAAAAAATGTACATCTACGTCAATAAGAATTCGACATAATGATAGAGCAATCATTAACTAAATTGACGCAATAAATCTTGTAAGTATGTAAATGATCTTTTTATAAGCATATCTTAACGTGATAAATTACTTTCATAGTATTTTCTAGACATAACTTTATGTATTTATAGTGATTATATGCACTAGTATTATATTTTATTCCTTTTTATTTTTATTTTAACACTGTGTAAATATTAAAAACTATATCTTACAATATTTCAATTTTTTATAGGACAAATACAAACGGCTTTGATTTTATATTCATCTGGTACAACTGGGTTACCTAAAGGAGTTAAACTGACACATTGTAATATGATTATTTCAAGTCTTCAACCATCGTAAGTTTAATTTATCAACATTTACGCAGTTAAAAGTACTTACGTGTATTTTTAACTATATTATATATAAATATATATATATATATATATAACTTTAGTATATATAAATAAAAGACTTAAATTGAATTTAGATATTTTATACAAAAAATTTGCTTACGTGTTATTTAGAAAGGCAAATTAATACATAGCTTTTCCTATCAAATGCGATTTTACAAATAAATTGGTTCTTGCGTAATCTTCTACTCACCCATTAAACATTCGATATTAACCCGACGTTCTAAAAAAATAGTATTGCCAAGAGTTTTATAGGAAAACCTGCGGAAATCTCTATATTATGATTATCTTAAATTAAAACTTACGTTCACATAATAAGCTAGGGAGCAAGAAAGTTGTATTTCATAATATTAAATTTATTTTATAATTACTATTATGCTATTTAATACATTGGTTTCTCAGGTGTTTTAGAAAAAAAGACATGACAGTTTTATCTTTAGCTCCATGGTGTAATACCGTGGGTATAGTTTTAACCATGCTCGCAATGTTGAGAAACGATTGTGTCGTTTATCTCAATAAATTTCAAGAAGACATATATTTGGATTGTATTCAGAAGTATAAGGTAAGGACTTTTATCAAAACAATGTCAGATCCTTGCTAATTTTATTACTTTTTATTTTGATATATTTCATTAAACTATCTTGAGGAAATATGCTAAGAATATATACCTTTTTTTTTCTTTTACAAATATTTAATAATTTAAGCTAAGCTTAGCCTACATATAATATTGTAAACGTAATCTTATTTCATACAAAATATTTTTTAATTACGTTATTGTCATCATCAAACAATCATCATCATCATCATCAATTGGTTTGGAGTATTATCTTTTTCGTCAATAGTGTGCAGCGTATAGTTAGTCCCGTTTTAATACGGTCTACAGAAATAATCAACAAATCAAGAATTTTTTACCAGGGTTAATTAAAGAGTAATGTAGAAAAATCCTAAATTGGAAGGCAAAAAAGTATTCGTACGAGTACACTTACCCGAATTCTTAATTCGCGATACACACTTTCGCATGGTCTGAACTCCATCTAAACGTAGATAAGCCGTTGTTTACATGGTGGTCCTGACCTTTTCAATATCGTTAGTACGTGTCCAAACATTTTGTAAAGATGACAGCCAAAAAAAGTGAAAACTCCGTATTAGTGCGTGACAGAGTAATTTTTCTTCGGGAACATGGTGACATTTATAGAAAAATCAGTGAAGAAGTCAAGAAGTATGAGACAACAAAAACTACAGGAAACAAGCCACGAGCATGACGACCGAAGATATTGGTAATTAGAGAGCGTCGAAGTGTAATTAAAAAGGCTACGAAAAATCAATTTATATGTGCTTAGAGTATGTGCAATTATATCGCGTCAGCATCAGGAAAGATCGTATGTTCCCAAAACGTACAAAACCTTTTGCATTCTGTTGAAATATACGGCAGAACTGCTAGAATAAAACCATAAATAATTGCTAAGAATCGAGAAAAACGTTTAAGTTTCGCCAAATCCAAGTAAATAAACCAACAGAGTTTTGGAAACATGTTTTCTTCACTGATAAATCAAAATTCAATATTTTTGGATCAGATAGGAAAAGATTCGTCAGGCGAAAATCCAATACTGAACTGCAACAAAAACATCTTAAAGCAACAGTAAAGCACAGCGGCGGAAGTGTAATGATTTAGGTCTGTATGGGGTAAAATGGTGTTGGAAATCTAGCATTCGTAGTTGGGATAATGAATACCCTGAAGTATATCGAGGTGTTGCGTGATAATTTGGAAGAAAATACAGTTGAAATGGGACCAAATGTTAGTTATTACTTGACAACAAGACAATGACGCGAAGCATACGGCCATTAAAACAAGAGAATGTTTGTTGTACAATGTTCTTCAAGAATTGAACACACCACCACAATCTCCAGATATTAACTCTATAAAAAATATGGCATATGTTGGATGCAGAAATGAAAAAAGAGAAATATTTAACAAATCCGATTTACAGCGAATAATTAAAAAAAACTGGAAAAAAATTAAAAGGAAACAACTCAAAAGCTGGTGGCATCCATGCCTAGAAGACTACAGGCTATAACTGAAGCTAATAGGATGCACACAAAATATTAGTTATAACGTACAATGGATATTATATAAAATTTCACTATAATAGTATAAGTGTACGAATACTTTTTTGCCTTAAAGTTTTTGTTTTTTCTACATTACTCTGTTATTAATCTTGGTGAAACATTCTTCATTTGTTGATTATTTCTGTACCCCGTGAACTATTAAGCCACATATCTTTTATTTATGTATCACTGACGATTATAAAGTTATAGGAGAAAAACTAAGTGTACGAATACTTTTTGACCCACTGTATGTACAAGTTTATACAAAAGGTAATTTTGTCGGTGCGGAAGACCGACTCGCACTTGGTCGGCTTTTTATTTTATAGTGTTTTTTAAAGGTCAAAAGTGTTTTTTAATTCTCTTTGAGAATTTTAACCATCCCGAAAAAATGTTTATATGTAATCAACATAAACTTGTAATTTAAAGTTGCTATTTATTTACTTTTGTCAATCTTGGACTAAATTTCTCAGAATATTGAAATTTACAGCTTAGCTGCGGCCAAAGCTAGTTTTTTTTTGTAACCCGGGTGTTACCCGTTATGGGCCGTCAGGGGGCTCTGAGGGCCGCCCCCCGGCGTGTCAGACTCGCAGTTCGAGTTCCTCCTACACGTCTGCCGGGGCCAAGGGCAAAGACGTGCCAGCTTCCTCGGCACCCGGCGACGTCTGGCCTATAGGCAAGGCCACTTCTCAGCTCCGGCTGCGGGCGAAGGTTACGTCGATTTATAATTTTATTTATTTTTAATTTTTATTTGTTTTGTTTTTTTTAATCGACTTTGGCCAGAAATCGACCTTCAGCCAGAAACTAACTGCTGTTCATACATAAAACTCTCCGACAGTTCGTCACTGAGCCCGGTCTTTGACCATTATGTTATAATAAATGTTGACAGGTTAATTTACTACTGGTTGTACCTCCATTGGTGGTGATACTTAGTAAATCTAACATTTTAAATAACTATGATTTAAGTTCTGTGGAACTTATGTATAGCGGTGGTTCAACTTTAGATTTAGAAACTATCCTGCAAGTAAAGAAAAGGTGAGTTCTGTAAGTGGTCATCCTAAATATATAAGTAGTTATTTTTCAACTGCAACTTGAATAAACATAATGATCTATGTATGAAAATACTCATACGGAATGACGTACATAAGGTATTTTGACAGGGGAGGCAGGTTCACATAACTAATGTGAATACTATGTAATGATAATAAATATTATATTACTTTCGTAAGGAAGATAGATGGTGACAAAATAGAATAGATATGAGTATAAAGGGTTCCTTTTTTTGTTTAAATTAAAGCAATTTATTCCAGAGTTATTTATCGTAAGGGAATGCAATGCTTTCCTGAATCGATGAAATGAACGCTACTGCTCATACTCAACAACTCAGTTTTCCACCGCGACGAAACTGATTATGAACTACTTTCAAACTGTCATCAGTGATTTACATTGGCAACGAAAGTTTCGTTTACACTGTGTGTGGTATCTTATACAAAATAATTAAATCAAACAAAACTGACATAAAAGCAAATCGGGCAATGATCTAGATTATACTTACAAAAGTATAACTATATTAATTAGTCCAATTATCTGTAAGCGTAACATAAGTTTTTTTTTTACACTGGCCCTACAAAGTGACTACAGTGCACCTGGTGGTAAGTACAACGTAGTCCAATAACGATAGCGACTATCAAAGAATGAGAATCCGTTGATAATTTCCGCCGTCACGTCGGCCTACATATACTAGGACTGAAGATCTCTAGGTATATGAGTTACTAAAAATTTACTATTGATAGGAGTGACATCATAAGTGCTATAACATTGATATCTTATCACGATCAGACTAATATTGTGTATTTATCAGACATCTTCTTTTAAGTGGTATGTGATTGCATATATTAAAAATAACTAAAATACGCTTTGACAGGTTTTCTGGTCTCAGACACATATTACAAGGCTATGGTTTAACAGAAACTACTGGAGCTATTACACAAGAAACAGAAACTGTAAATAAAGTGGGAAGTGTCGGAACTGTTATAGCAGGAGGTATAATAAAGGTACTTTTTTTTGTTTTAACTCGGGAGAAATCCCTAACGGACCTCAGGGGGCGATGAGGGTTGCCCCCCAGTGTGTCGGACTAGCACCGACTAAAACCCCCAGGGTGTTCCTTCTCCCGCCTGCCGAGTGCCAAGGGCAAAGCCGACCCATTTTCCTCGGCACCCGGCGGCGTCTAGCCCTCTGCAAGCCCATAATAAAGGTACTTAAACGTAACACTGCATTCATATAAAACATTTATTATTTATTCCACAAATTTCTCTCTCGTCTCAATGCACCCCTATGCAGAATGACAAAGCTATACAATTATAATATAAATGTCGAGATATACTGATCTATTTTACGAAAGTATTTATAAATTCAAAAAAAGGATGTAATTCGAGAAGATTGTTGAATTGATTATTGTTTTTTAGCTTTTTTATTTTGATTTTTTTTATAATTTTTGCAAATTAGATTAGTATATTTCTTATTGTGTTACACGTAATTTTATTTTTATATTTCTTTTCTTATGTGCATGTAGTCTACACTTTTAAATATAGTCACATTTGTAATGTATCTTGTTCATGTCTTATATAGTTTTATGTGTTAATTTAGACTGTGTAAGTGTTCTTATAAATAAATAAACAAGTAATAATTACAGAAATAAAAACAAAAATAATCAAAACATTTCAAATGACAGAAACCAATAGCTACGTCCACATGCCGTTGTTTTACAGATAGTGGATATTGCAACGAGACGCATATTAGGTCCAAATCAATCCGGAGAAATTTGCGTCAAAGGACCTGTTCTATTTGATGGCTTCATTGGAAAAAATATAAAGGACGACTTGGATAATGATGGATTTTACAAAAGTGGAGATATAGGTTATTACGACGACGATGGTTTCTTTTTTATAGTAGATAGATTGAAGGAAATAATAAAATATAAAGCTAGTCAGGTATGGTAATGTTTGAAAATCATATCATTCCTTTAGAATTTTTAAATTTTATAAATATTTTGCATGCACCAGGTATCCCCATCAGAACTAGAAGGTATTTTAAGACAACACGAAGATGTAAAAGATGCAGGTGTTGTAGGAATGCCCGATCTTATAGCTGGAGAGTTACCAACAGCCTTTGTGGTAAAAAAGCCTGGATCAAAAGTAACAGAGACAGAATTAATTAATTACGTAGCAGCCAGGGTATGTTATTCTCATTACTCGCTCTTATATAATAAAAATTGATATTTAAAAAATTATTGCATTAAAATCCATATCGAATTTAAGTTATACTTAAAGAGTAAAAATAAATAATGGGAAATGATTGCTATTGTTTGTGTGTTTTGTCATCGTGCTACCGACTCTAAATGAAAAGGCAGCTCAAAGTAACTAGATGTACATAACATCATCTTCAAATGCTAAAATTTTAAAAGCTATATCTCAGTTTTTATTATTTTGAGCGTAGACATATACTGTTATTCGAAATCAACCATATTTTTCATTTTTATCTCCATCTCCAGACGTCATACCAAAACTACTAAACCAATCATCTACTAAATCAATGATCAGAATATCAAAGTTATAATACATACGTAATTTTGTTCTTAAAATAAGTGCCATGTTTCTTATAATTGGTTGAGGAAAGCTGAAAATATATTTGGAACATTATTACAAAATATTACTTTCGAAAAAGAATAATAGAAATACTTTTATTTTATTCATTAAAACTGACTGAATTAAAATCGATTGGATAGAAGAAAAAATAAACTACGATAGTTCACCATTTAATACTTTAATACACTAGAGAGATCAATTTGTATACATATTTTTATCGTGATATTAAAATAACTAAATGTACTTATGTGATGGAAAACATCATGAGGGAACCCGCATGGCATCTAATAGAAATGTCATGTGAAAGTGCCCTAACAACGGCGATCAGCTGTGCTATTGGTCACGCTGGGCGCGACATGTAAGCGCAAAGTGGATACAGCCACTAATGAAACTCTGATCATCCCGAAAAGGAAATAGCGTGACGATATATATAATAATATATTTGTATATATTTTTATAAATATATATATATATATATATATATATATTTTTTAATGCACTTGTCTAATTTTACTTCAATAATGGTATTTCATCATACGTTACGCAAACGAATTCACGGACAAGGGCTAGTATGTAATAATTATATGTAGACCATAAGAGTTCTATTAAGGCACCGTATTATTTTACGAAAGTTCAATTACGTGACCATCTTCTACCAGTTAAATGCCGGTAAAATCACAAATAATACAATGATAACCAATCTACGATAACAGATTTGTCGACACTATCACCTGAATTTATTACTGCATGAATTTTCTCGCGCCTCCTTGGGTGTCAGTGATTTTAATATCTTTTTATTTTTTCTAGGTGTCCCCATGGAAACAATTGCGCGGTGGTGTGAGATTCATACATTTCTATGTAGTTCCTCACAAAGGAAATTGAATAAAGATTTCAAAACTATATCTATTTGTCTTATACACTTTCTTAGTGTGTCCATATTTTTTGGAGAACGCATGTAAATAATAATAATATATTAATATATCGTCAGAGTAATAGAAGTACACCTGTAGCCGCCTCCACTTTATTATTATACGTCGTGCTCAATGCGAGAAGCGCCCCTCACAGAACAAATCATACAGGACATTTTAGTTAGAAGACATGTGTGTGTTCTCTATATGTTTTGTTACGTTATCGACCTACTAGTATCTAAAGCCATATTTAATCTGAAATAACTCAGTATGTACGAGTACGTGCTAGATTTCGGACCTACAATCACTCGCGTTATTGACATGAACGCCGGTTACTTTCAAACGTAGCCACTATGGCAATATAAATAATGTGAAACTGAATAAGCATAGATGTAATGGTAGTAATTGACCATAAAGTATTACAGAGCTTAATGTTCTCGGAATAAATTGCATGGTGTGCCGTGTTCCGACCTCCGCCCACAGCCGTCATTCCGCCTATGGACTACGTAATGACACTGTAAATAGGCCAAGCTTTAAAGTGTCCTCGTAGTTTTTACGATATTGCTTTATATACTTAAAGTGTGAAATCTTTGTAAATGAATACATTTTTTTTTTGTTTGGTAATACGAATATATTTGATGCATATCAGAAATAACTAGGTGAGAAAATTTATTCGATCTCACCAATTGGGTGTAGTGAAATATGAATTTATAAAATCTAGTACGTAAATGATATTTTATAACTTTAAGATATATTACAATGATGCGCAAGATTCTTATTAATTTATTTTTTAAAGCATAATTTTAATACTCTACTGATAATGGTTTTGTATTTACTGAAAATTATATATCATTCCTCATACTTAAAAAAACGATTTGAAAGTGGAATATTGCAAACCGAAAAGTCGATTTATTTGTACAGAGTTCAAGTAGAAATATTTGTTATCGATTACGATGGCTGTATAATTCAGTACTCGAAACAATCTTAAGAATACTCAACATTTTATAGTGTAGATCAAACATAAAACAAATCAACAACCCTTTTTCAATAGAGTAAAATATAATAAAGAAACAAATCATTTTAAAACCTTAAAACGAATCACAAAACAAAGAAAGATCAATTTTAGGGATGTTGACATTGTACCAAAGCAACAACGGTATAAAATGTTCACACATCCGAACGTATTTTATACACTCCTAATATAAATGTGTGTCCGAATTTCGTGGAGCTCTAACTATGAAAGTACATAACATCATAAGATATGCACACAGACCCAAAAAATTCGACACCTTATATGACAATAAACATTTACCTTTCAACGCTGCATTAACTCGATCCAAATCGTAAAGCGACAATGGAAGAGGCTCGTTCAACAACCGCAACCGTGGCTTATTCCTGACATCTGAATCTTCGTAAAAACCTCCACTCAAAAATAATCCAGAAGAATGTCTGTAGAGTTTGTAAGCACACTTGCTCGTCCGAAACCAATCAACATACACTATTGCTCCATTTAAGTTATGTTCATTGCCAGTGTACACATGATATCGCATCTCTTTTATGTCACCCTTCATTACCGACCGTACGTAAAGTTTATAAACTATAAATATTTTCCCATTCTGTTTCCCGCCACGTTTTATCTTCTTCACATTCAAAACCCTAGCTGCAAAAATATATTTAGATTCAGACACCGCTGACGACAGAATCTCGTAATCATTCGTTATTGTTCCGTTGAAAATGCATTTAGAGCTATTAATGTCTCCTTTGCGATGTATATTTTCACGCTTTTTTACTATACCTCTAATGTTGATTTGAGCATAAATTATTGTAACACAAAACCATGTCACTAACAACCCAACCTTCATTTTTCTATCTTGTTGTACGTTATTATCTAAATTGGAATGCACTATAATTTAACTTTTACACGGAAACTTTCGGTTGACATTTCATTTACGCATCGCATAAACTGTTGCGTAAGTTATAGCTTTGGCGCCACTGAGACGCGTGTGCTAGCGCAGCCTCGCGTGTAGACTGGGAAATCTCGCAATTCAATACAATCTTCATCTACATAAACAAACGTGGACATGGGCTAGTCCCAGTCCTAGGCGTAAATTTTTCACTATGAGTAGATAAACTAATTAGCGTGGTGCTGATTGCATTATATTTAGAAATAGAAAGTATTTTATTCTAATACTAAATTCCTTTTACATAAGCCATAAGGACGATCAGCAAACATAAAAGCTTTCCATTTAAGATACTTAGGATTTAAAGATTCGCATTTACCATTACCTCACTAATCATTCAATCTAATCACTAATCTTTTTGTAATTTCTGCTGCCCGATTTGACAAAATTATACAATTTTCTAATTTTTATATTTAATAAAAGATGCATATGAACGCCTAACCGAATTAATATATTTCACTACAGAAAGTGGACTGTAATGAGCACTCCTACGACCTGCTTTGATATTCTTAAATAGTTTTTCACAAAGAGTTGGTAGACTACTACATTTTACCCATTAATTGTAATTGTATCGAAAGGTGAAAGGCTATTTGGTTTAATCGACGTCTTTGATGACACAGTAATATATATATATATATATATATATATATATTCGGAATCAGCGTCTTTTACCGATTCCAAATATATATAACTATATCACCAAAAAAATGTCGCTTAAACCAAATAGCCTTTTACCCCGCGGTATATTTTAATCAGGCTTATACATTTTGAAGAAGCCTATGAGTTTCACAATTTTAATATGACAATTATTTTGATTTTTATTTACTATATAACAAAAAGCCTAGATATTGTTCAGTTTATATCACATGCTCAGGACAATACCGGGCTTGATAAAAGAAATAATAAACTTTACTTACGATCATAAAATCCAATATGTGTGTAATATGCCTGGGCTAGCATTTTATAGAAATAAGATTATAATAAAAATATTGTAAGCCGTCATCGCATGTACATACGTAGGTGATTGCAAGCGCTTACCCAAGGAATTTGGAAAGTGGTACGAACGTGGGCGGGCTAGTCGAGACCGTCGGTGTCTTGACGAATCTTCAACGTCGCACTTTATATATTTTAACATTTTTCGTAGATCAGTCTAAGTATTTACTTTATAAGTTAAGTACATATACCGTTGGCAACTTTAAAACAATAATTGAACGTAATATTTTTTTGTGAAGAAAGAAATAAAGTAATAAAGATTTGGCGTTCATAAGAAACGCAAGTAGTTCGGAACCGGGTACACACTTCTCAATTTTTATGGATTGGTTACTTAATATTAAATTTTCGAAAATAACCTACAAAATTATATATCTATTCTATGAGATTCGTGACGTTTAACAAACATGCCTAATGTATGCCTTCCCTTGCTCTGAGAACGGCGATTAGCTGCGGTACTGAGTTATTTAATAAGCGAATGCTCTAATAGAAAAGTACAAAATTTATGAGATTGCCATAACCTTTCAAAATATTATGTCGTCACGTTATGTCAATTGCATCTGGAATTTTCTACCTTATTTAAGCCACATTGGGTAGTACGTGCAAAGTGTTTATACGTGGAGAGCGGATTAACCCCCTAACGTAACAAAATATATTAAGTGTGGTATTAATATATTACTATTATTACCAATAATATTATATATATTTTATGGTTTCTGTTGTAGGTGGCGACGAGTGTCTAGAAGAAGTTAATAATTGTCTAAACACATTATGCTCATTGCATAATCCTACTTTTCCAAAAATCGTACAAAACATCAATTACTTAGAAACTACCCACTTTCGCGGAACATCGATAACGGCTAATAGATAGCAAATGATCTCTTCTATAACATGTTAGAAGGGTCATTATTCGTAAAAAATAACCCAATCAAGTATGTTTTTCTTTTTTACTTGAGGAAAATCCTCGTTCGAACCGTTCAGACCGCTCAGGGGGTGGCGCAGTCGAGATGTGTCAGACTTTTAGCGGCTAAAAATACCAAGATGACTACTTCTGCATATAAACTGGGACTGTGGGTCCTGTAATCAATTCTCCACAGCCCCGTCGTGCCGCGCCCTTTGGGCACTATGTCGGAGAAGGACAAAAGTCTCTTACATCGCACAGAGTTTTTCGACGGAACGCGTCACCCCGTTCTGTCGGCTTCTCGAAGACCCGATGAACTATTTAGAATATTCTGATCAGGAATTAATCGTTTTTTAAATTTTGTCTGCTTGCTCGTGTATCTTCTAACACTACTCAACTGATCTAGACAGGACTTATTACATATTTTCCAACATATAAAATGGGGTACGTTTAGTTATGATTAGTTGGGAAACGCTAGTACATAGTCTGACCAATGTAAAATACGGAAAGTTATTCCTGTTAATGTTTAATGAAAATGGATGTTCATATTTATAGTCTTCACTGTATTATAACTTTTATTAAAAGCAATAGTATATAAACAGAGATACTCGTACAGCCGGGCAGTAAACTTGAGGAATTCTGCTGCCCGGATGAGAGGGAGGCGGTGCGCAGTGGCCGACCCGTCACCTGAGAGATAGGTTTTGGAAGGGTGGGCTCTTTACTACTACCCCTCCCAGAGAGGCAGCCTCAACAAGACATTTCACTCTCCGGGCGTCTGGATGAATTTGGTTTCCCAGGCTCGGGTGGAGCGATTGGAGGGACACCCCGTGGGTTTTTAGTCAGTAGGAGTCTGACGCACCGGGTTCGCAGCCCTCACAGCGGCCTGATGGACCTATGTAGAATTTTCCCCGGATACCAAAAAAAAGAGATACTCGTACAACTTAATATGTCCGTCCTAGTAGACATCCTAAATTAGAAGGATAAAGTAAAATAGTTTCCTTCGTTACATTAATATAGAATTACTACCAATAACTGACTTTTTTTACACTGGCTCGACATAGTGATTGCAATGCACCTCATGGTAAGTACAGAGTAGACTGAAAACAAAAGCGAGCATCAAAGGATGAAAATCCATCAATAGTCTCCGTCATGTCGGCCCACATATACCACGACTGAAGGACTCTAGGTATATGTGTTGCTGGATACACACAAGCTGATCCCGAAACACGACAGGCCAAAGCGAGTCACTATGACGGTCTTTACACTTGTGTACTGTGGTCATGACTTAGTTCGGGCAATCGCCCCACCGCCAGCAAATAATCTATGAATATAATGATTCAATTTAAGCGTCTATATAAATTATAATTCACAATTGCCACCGTAGATGAAGTTCCAATTCATTGTAACCATAGATGAAAAGAAAAGTAAAACGTCACTTTATTCAGTTATTTAACAAATATTTACTGAAATTATAAATCCGTTTGAATCTCAATAGTGCTAGCAATATCACAAATAAAAGGCACTTTTCACGCGAGATTCTCCAACACAACCTTTATATTTTAATGATAGAGATTAAATCGCCAATGTGTGGGTTGCATGTTTTATCTAGAAGTCTCACGGCCTGACGTTATACAAGGACCTTTTGTCATCATTAATAAAATTAAATTATTATCTATATATTGTAATCAATGGAACCTTATCAGGTAAAACAAAGAGTTGACCAATAAAAGTATTTCTATAACTATTTTAAGTGCAAAGTCATATTTATATGTAACAATAAATTTATTAAATAAGAAAAGGCTGCGCGGTACATGATTATTCGTCAATTATCTTGGAGAGTTTATCTTTTTATATAGATATTTTCTTATGAACTTGTCATATTTGTAAGATATAACATACGTAACTGAAAATTATCAAACGAGCCTACATATTATTTCCAATATATCGGATCTAAGTAACCTAATGTAAGTCATTAGTCATTACTTGCCTTTGGTTGGTAACAATTTTTATTAAAATTGTTACTGGAATCTCATGAATCGACCCCAAATAAAGAAAAAGCAAATTAATGTGTGAAGACGGCATTTCGCAGTACATTATTATTAAAAGGAATATTATTTAATATACAAATACTATTAACATTGCTAAAATAATGATAATGAGTGAAGACGAAAATTTTTTAATCAATACGTAAGATATCCGATGATAACGAGCATTGTTTATATAATTCTTACACCCGTCGTAATAGTTTGATTTAGCGCGATTGCTTTCTGAAAGATGGGACCGTCGGTAAGCCCCATGCAACGTTAAGTACGAAATAAAAAAATATACAAACGTCTGCACTCCGCAGACGATACTCATCTCGTCGCCGGATTATGCGAAGCTTAAATTGGATCTTCTCGGAATTTTTAGGTTAAAATGGCTTTCGCAATAAAATTTATTGCAAAGTATTTGACTCGGAATAAAGTCTATTCGTGACCCACAGCGAATTCAATTAAAGACCATCTCAGCGTAATATTATTTACATTCCTTGGAACTCGGTAATCCTGTTTTATTAATGCTTCAATATTTTTATTTATATGTAATTCTTTATATAATATGTAACATCCAACATTAATATTGATTCAATAAAGTATAATTTCAAATTAATATTGAAATAATTATAACTCACAAATTACTCGATTTAATATAAGTTTTCTATTGGTGAAGTTTTGCTCACATTAATTAAGTTTGTATTATACTCCTAAATACTGTTTTAACGTAGCGCCAGTTAGATTGGTCCTCTTATGGTTATTTAAACCTATTTATTTTCAGAAATGTACAATTATTATGCGACATGCCAATGCACGAACGATTCGAAGGCATCCACCCCATTAAGTTAACGAACAGTTGTCAAGATGTCGATCAAAATCACCTTCTAATACCCCGTGTAGTGTATGTCGACACATTATGGATAAACACCCACATATCATTATTTTCTTAATGTTAATCTGATCGAGTTATTGCTGATTTCGATCTTATGGCTCGGTCACGATTTTTGTTCGTTGAACTATAAACCTGAGTTTAATAATCGTTTATACTATACCTAAGCAATTCTTAGTGGTATATTTACTATTTTATTAATGTGGATTCGATATAACCACCCACTTAAGTTACAGGATTTTATTGAAGAAACTAATTTTGTATAATCGAAAGTAGAATGGTCCATGAACAATGCAACGAGCATAATACATGGATTAAATGTATATCTGAGTTTGTTCGTCAGAAAATTAACACACAGAGCCTAATAAATGTTTGAAAAATATATTAAGAATAATTTGCATGTATATTTCGCTATACAAATAAAGCCTTGTCCAGATTTGTCTATTGCGAATACACGTATCGTAAAATCACATATTATAAAGTTACAAATAATCCTCGTATTGACATTCAAGATATTAATCGCGATATATTTCACTATACATTACAAAAGCCTGAAAATGTTTAATATGTAATATACAAATATTACAAAGAACATGTGAATCGATTATTTGAGAAACCTTGCAAGTCACAATTTTGGTAAAATTTGAGTTTTGTATGCCAAACTTTTCTGAACGGGTTCAAATGCCAAAAAGGAATTATATAAGTCCACCTTCACACGCTGCATGCATTTTATAGCCGGTCGAATTTTCTTCAAGGATGTAAAACAATACTTGCCAATAGGAGTTTACTATTTTTACTTTGTGATATAGACTTTGCAATTCTGAAGAGGAAAAGACGGGAAAAAAGCAGTTCTTTTTCACGACTTTTCCTCTTGTACTTTTCCTCCGAAATGTCCGGTTTTACACTGTTAAAGAAGTGGCTGAATTGATTTTGACAGCTCCAACTGACAATTAAGCTGTAAAAAGGGGCATTTTGGTGATTTTGCACAAAGACATAATGAATTATAAGAATTGGTGGTCAAGATATTTCAAAATACTGTCTATAGAGTTCCTAGGATAAAACATACCAGGGGATAACAAAATTTCTATTAACATTAGCGAGTACAGCTTTTTCCACCACAATAAAAATTATAATGGGATTGTTGAAAACTGAATCTAAATTGGAGATCTGTTTTACCACACATTTTCGTTGATCAACACACCAAGGGATAACTCTGAGCTTCCCAAGGAACTAGCGAGTACCACCAAAAGACCCATAAACAAAGAGAAGATGATTGACCTCAAAAAGCTTGAGTCCTATCTGCCACAAACCAAAAAAATTACAATTCTTTACAACTATGTATAAATAAATGGCAGGTTATTGATAATGTGAAGAACGGAGCGAAATTTATAAAATAAAACAAAAGCTATTGTTGTATTACAATATTATGGCAATTGAATATTTAATTTATACTTTTAGTACATAACATTAAAAAAACTATAACAATAATTTTATTTATTATATATATTTGAGAAACCCCATACCATTGGCTTGATTTAGCTTGTTTTATTAGAAGACATAATTTATTGCTGTGTTGCATAAAATAGGTCTAGTGATTATTCAGTAGGTACAAATATAAAATTAAGTAAATTACTACAATTTAGGATATTAGAATGTTTTTGTTTTTTACCATTTAAGTTATTACATAAACAACTTTTGAATAATTCGATTAATTATAAATAATTTTCTATGTTAAATAAACTTTTTTCAATCCAAATATGTATCTCTGCCCACCCTAAACGGGATATAGAGTGACGATATATCTTTATTATTATTATTATGTATGAAATAAAATTAACATACAAGCAAAAAAATGTATTAGACAAAATCTTACCTCTCACAGCAGCATTTATTCTGTCAAGATGATAGAGCGTCAAAGGCACGGGGTCGGTCAAAAGTCGCAGTCTCGGTGTAAGGCCTCGTCCTATATCAGCATGAATGCCTTCATCGCTAAGAAATATTGCAGACAGACGAGGCCGGGGCGACGGTGTACAAGTTTCCTTCGATCGAGGACGCTCCACCATCAAAGTCGAGCCACTCAGCGTTCCCTCCAAAGATTCCTCCAACTTTACAAACGTTCTCAGCTCACTCACATCCCCTTTAAGCATGCGTCGCATATGAACTCTATATAAATTAGATCTTTTTCCTTTCATGTCTTCTAAGGATTTTATTTTCCTCACGTTTAGAACTTTGCCGGTGAATATATATTTTGCACTCCCTATCGCTTCCATTAAAGACCACTCATCTTCGATAATAGTCTCATTGAAAGGACAAGGCGGTAACACAGCCCTATGCCTTCTATGTCCTGTGAACCTTTTTCTTACTTTACCTCGTATTTTAATTTCGCCTTCGACAATGATCGTCATCGCGATAACATAAACAATTAACATTGACAGCTTCATGTCGCTGAATCGATGGTTACAAACCACTAAAAGCAATCGCAACAAATGTATCTGTCACATTATGCACGTTATTTATATTCTCAGGGCCGCATACAATGCCAGAGACAGTTTATTAAAAGGCCAAGCCGCTGAAATCTCTTAACCAGAATAAATGTTAACAATCTACGAGTATTGCTTTATAAGCATAAAGACAATCGGAAATACAGTCAGTGTGATAATGTTCATAATCATCCAATCGCGCAGTGTTAGTAAACAAACAAACACGTTCTCCAATCGGGACCTCATAGGCCATTACACGTGCGTACGCGCTCACCGCAAGCGCTAACTGAAGGGCGAAGGCTGTCATTTCACAGTTCACACGCAGCATCCCGCTAGATAAAAGGGAAGAGATCACAACTCAAGTTTCCAGCCCACAGATGATGTAAACGAGCAACATGTAGTCACACTTGATTCCTTTTAAGATAAACAAAACACATCAATACCTCAGATATATCATTTTTAAAATCAGACTAAGTAGAAATGATATCCACAGTTATAGCAGACTCTTACATATTTTTTGTGTTGGTACTTTAAACGCATATTTTAACAAATTTAATAAATAATATGTACCACTCATTACGATAAGTTTTACTCTTCATTCCTTACAAATAACGTAGTAATTCTCAATGAGCCGCAATGAAGTAATGGGGGATATGCAATCAATCACTTAACATTACGATTACCTTACATTGGTTTACAACTCATCATACATGATTTGTTGCGTTTCGAGACCGGCCCGTGTATATTTAGTTCAGTCTAAAAAGTCTTCCCTCATATTATATTTAGGCTAGTATAATAACGATTAATGTAATGCAGTCAAATCAAAGCAGTCTCGTTTTGTGACAATTATCAACTGCTATTTGATGTAGCTATTACGTTACAGAATCTGTAACGAGAGACGAGGGTAGATGGCCAATGGAAGGAATCACTCGTAAGTACGAGAGCAATGGTTGTGAAAGCTTGCGATCGCGATGCGAACGGCGCGTGGGTGAACTGGATGTGGCGCCATGAACACTGCTCTGTAACGAGTGAACTAAAAGTGATAAGCGAAAGAAGATTTTTTAAATAATTAAAAAATTATTTACACTGTCCATCATTTCCGCTTTTTGGAAAGATTTTATTTACCATGAAACGCGATCCAAACCAAACTAGCCAAAGAATATCGACACACTCTACGTTTATCATATAGAAAGAAATACGAGTATAAAGGCGGGAGAAAATGCATCTCATTAGCAATAACTATTGAAAGTGTTCATTGCTTATTTAAAAAAATGTATTAACAACATATGCGGAACAAAATGTATGTCAATTGTGACAATAAGAACCTATGATGAAAATTTCAATTGGATAGTTGAATTATTTTAAGCCACTAGACTTATTGTCATCGTGGTGGCCATGCCTTGACAGTTCACATAGTAAATTAAGAAACGTACAATACCTAAAATATATAAGCAGAAAGCGTGTAGAACAACATTGGTAGCATAAGTATTAATAATCATAATAAAAGGTCTTAGTTCCGCTTGTTATTTGGGTCCAATCTTTATTTTCGGATAATTGTCTTAAATTTTAGGAAAACGATATATTTTTTTCTCGATATCAATCGTTACAATCATCGGCACATTGAAATAAATTAAGTTGTTATTTACACCACTTCAAAACCTAATTAGGATCTAATGTAATAATTTACATACTACGCTACTACATAGATACCTTATTAGCATACCTCATTATATAAGGTCAAGCAGAATACCCCAGAAAAGTATGTACTCTGTTATCTAATGATCAAAGTATTTCTATCTATAGTTGCGGACTTAAAAGTTACTGAAGCCACACATACATACGAGTATATGCTTTATCTGACAAGTTTGTGACTTTGAAGTTTGATTTCCTGTATGATTGTTATTAAACACGGCCATAGACTAATGCAATAGCGCCCACATATTAAATTATTATTAATATACATCTAAATGTCAATTGATGGAGAATGAAGATGAGTCCTATGATCGAGCACTGTTGCCTATTAAGTACCGATTCAGCATTTACTTGTAATATCTGGAACTATATTAATATGATGATGAGAAAACAGTATAAACAACGAATTCAACTCAACTTTATTTAATGAAAAGACGGAAGTATATAGCTTCCTGTGAATTATTTTTACTTAATACTTATAATATCAACTGATTAGTAGTAGTAAAATCAAATTTAATATCTTATATCCGAAAGATAGCTATAAAATACATGATAATGAAAGTGAGAGTTTTTATCAGGTAGCTGATACAATTACAATATGTAAAGGAAATGCATAACTAATGTAACTTTTACACGACGATATTAACCCCGTAGTTTTTCCTGATTTTGGCAATGAATACATTATCTCGTCTCTTTTATCGTGGACCACGTCAAGAAGAGTTGCTAACAAATCTTTGATGTGTAATTGCGGTATACCTACGTCAATACAGAAATGCCGAGCTACTAAACGGGAATGTTATCTCCACCGTTACAAACTACAACGCTAATGGCGAAACGTTGTACCCGAACGACTGAGATAATTTATAACAATATTTTATGGACAATAACTATATCTTTTGATAAATAATTTCACTATAACATATTAAAATAATCTTAACTAGCTATTATATCAGCGAAGAAGACATCACTAATTTATCAGAGAGGTAAAAAATGTAAGTAAAAGCAATATGCATAATTTATTTGACGTTTACTTATAAATAGCATGACAAAAATGATACTATAGGATACGGAACGAACAAAGACAGAGATTAGGTCACTTAAGTGGCAATTAGCCAGGTATATGCCATACCTGGCTAAACAAACTAATGGTTGATGGGGTAAGACCCTTACAAAATGATGCTCAAATGCATACCAGAAAACAATAAATTGAACCGTTGCGAGGTATAACGATGGATGGTATCGGTAAAGTTTTAAGTAGAAATTGGAAACGACTGGCACTGGTGACATCTTTATGGCGTAGTAAGGTTTCTAATATAAAAATAGCTAATATACACAGCGGTCCACCTATAGACCACATATCTCCTTTTTTTTTTTGTTTCGTAGACCTTATCTTGGTTTTTTTTATTTCGGGTACACCCATTGCTAAGCTAATATTGTATTTTCCAAATTCATCACCTTCAAATGTATTTTAGACTGATTTCTGACTTAACTCAAGTGTAGAGTGGAAAAACAATAAAAAACACACGTTATGTTTTTTTTATATATTTATTAATGAAATTCTAATTGACAAAACCCAATTAAAATTATTATGTATCTATTATTTAATTGCCGTTTCATGACAGGTATTAAACTGATGCTTTGTTAATACATTTTCAATATTTGGCATCAATTTAGTTAGGAGTTATTTAAAATTTCTTCTGATAGTGATGTTTTTTTTTTTTCTTGTTAGAAAATTGTTAACAGCTTTTGAACCTCTTTCTACTAGGTATGAAGACGAAAAAGCAATTTAAAACTTTCTAGTGGTATTCAATATGGGATAAGTAACAGGTATTTCTTTTATAAGCCAGAATACCTGGTATCCCATTTCCTATATAAAATTGTGTAATTCATCTTAGCATTGATGCACTTTAACGGAGCAGCAATTTCTTTTTCAACATTTCGCAAACAAACAAACGCATTTATATCTCACCTTTGTTTTTATTGGTAGGTGAATTGAATAAGTCAGTATAAGTTCTAATCCTATGCGCACACGAAGTCCGATATCATTACATATGCAAGTTTTTACTAGTTCTAAATGTACCACGATCACAAATATCTTCCTAACTTATGAGATATAACAAATTCGCTAATAATATCATATGTTCACGAAAATTGAATCCAGGCATGTATATGTTACGAAAGCGAATTGTAATTTAAGCATACACGAAACAGTCCATTTTTTGGGCACCTCGATGAGAAAACAAGTAAAAATATCCACATAAATAACTAATACTAATATTGTGAACGTAATGACAAACAACAAAATGCATTTATTATAATAGGATGAAAAAAAAAGTAAGTCTGTATACACACGAGCGCAGGAAATAAAAAAACCGTTTGTACGCACAATGCGCATCTTCCCACACACAGAGCTTTGTTTGTGGCAATAAGTGCATACGCTTTGCTCTTCGCCACAAGATACAGAGAAACACAAAAGGATTAATACAACCGCTTTAAGATTTAAATCACTCTGATTTAATAATGATCATTTAATAGTAAATTTTATTAATACAAAAAAAAATGAAATCAGCTCCTTTAAATATGTAGACATGTGATCAAATGCAAAACAAATGAATTACATTTAAAACTAATTCAGTTGGATCAATCTTGTACGGATATATTGAATTATTGAAGCCATACCAATCTCTGAATCTATGCTAATATATCATTGACTTTCAATAAAAGTTTTAGCTAAAATTTTACTTAAAAATAAAGAAACCATCATAGGGTTGCCAATGGCCCGTTACAATTCTCCACTCACACAACACATACACAATTACAATCAACAATGTACAGTTCCTATTAAGGCATCCACACAAACATTAGAATGCCCTGTTTTATATTGTATTAATATTGATGAAAATCAAGATGATAAGTCTGTGCATCTCTCAACAACCCGAAGACCTTTCTCTTGAACCTCGATAGGTAGTCCGCGAACAAAACGACCGAATCTCCAAGAAGATTCTGAGACCAAGATAATCTATATAAAGTACTGTTGAAGCCAAGGTTTCTTCGTTCAAAAGGTGGGTGAAAAAGGGAAACGGCTTATCTGGAGTATTTACTAGGAGTTCTCAATAAAAAATTTAACGTATAAATAATAGAGATTTTCTTCATGCTTAAGAAACCTTTTTTAAAAAATTTATGTTTATAGGAATTTAAGCTATGAATTAGTAAATTCAAATTGTATACATAGATGTAAAACTATGATAACAGTAGTTATTAGGATATTCTTTTTTTTTATTCTATTTATTTAGGGGACTTTTACGTGTGTACGTATGTCAGCCCCATCCTACCCTAATACATAAATACCTAACCTATGGCATGTGGGGCCATTGATCTGAACACACCAGACTCCTCATAAGATAACAGTTGTGTTAAGATTTTGTTAAACATCCCGACGTCAAGTTTATTCAGACCAAAGGTACTCACAAACACCTCTCTCACAGGTTCAGATCGGACACATTCGAACAACAAATGATGGATTTCATCCATGATTCCACAATTTACACACAGTGGAGAATCATTAAGTTTCATAAGATGTTTAAATTCTTTAGAAATTGGAAAGTGGTCCAGATCTTAGTCTGTGTGTATTAAGATATTCAGGACAAATAATATAAAATACTTTCTTGTTATATATACGTTATCTGTAAGTATTTCTTTATGGTCTACATGAGCGCGTACGAGGCCTGAACGAGATGAGGGCATGCTTTTGTTCCACCCGTGCCATAACGTGTAATTGATGTGGTTGTGAACCACTTATGCCGAGCGAGTACGGACCTGAAAGCTGGTGAAATAAAAAGGTATTCGTTTTTTAACGTATATGGTTAAATCAAATTACCAGTAATATCTCAACCGCAATGAAATAAGTTAAAAACAACATTTTGCGTGTCTTAAGATATCAATTATGTGTCACTATAATATGTCATCCATGAATTTTGGTTAATGAATTATTTTTTAAACTGACAACGAATATCGATAGGTAAGAAAAAACTCATCGGTAGTCGCAGCGATCATGCCGGCCTAAACGAATATCTCTTCAAGCTACGCTTAAAGGATCCCATATCCCAGGATATCATACAATTTAAATCCTGATAAAATAATAAATTTTGACGATAAACAATACCTGGTTCTATAACATTCGGTTTGTATAACAGTTTATTCAATTACCTAGTATATCAAGATTTACTAGATGGATCAGTACTGTAAAATAAAAATAGTTATAACACGAACATGTAGCAATATTTCATTGTTGGATGATCCCTAAAGCGCTTAACCGTCAACGTGCATTGCCTTCTATTGGAATTGATCACTGGATCAAGAGCGGTATATACTGGACATAAAACTGTGACCGCTCGCAGACTTAAATAGATTATCAGTTTCAAACTTACCTAAGCATGTGCATTGCTTTGTATATAACCTTTTACTAAATAGATTTAAGGTATTTGCAATTTGATATATTCAAAGCAAGTACCGAGTCAATTGGTCGTCATTTCACCGCATCGATACCAAAGCCGCATTTAAAGGATTACCATAAAATTAACTTAAATATTAGTTGAATACAAATTACACGTTATATGTAAACATAATTAATGTTTTATACTTTAGTGAGCTTTTGGGTTTAGTTATTTAGTTCGTAAGTGCGTATTGTGTACGTGAACATATGTCATATAAAGTTTTTTTTTTTTTGCTTTCATATTACCAAGTATACAATGACGTGCATAAAGTATTTCGACAGGGTAGGCAGAATTCGCCTTGAATTTGAATATAAATAATATTATGATAGTAAATATTATATTGCTTTCATGAGAAAGATAGACGGCGTGAATATATAATAGATATGAATATAAATGGCTCCTTTTTTTGTTTAACTTTAAGCAATTTATTCCAGACTTATTTGTCATAAGGGCATGCAATGCTTGTATGCATCTATGGAATGAACGCTACTGCAATTATATTTAGTTATAGTTTATATTTATATCCGTCTGTTTTTGTGTCTACTTAAACAGAGTCACCGCCCATATAGCAACTTTTAATTGAAACATAGTAACATAAATGTTTTTAAAGTTAACGCACTATTGTTAACATCAAAAGTTCAAAATTGAAAAAGTTTTTAAACACAATAATTAGTAAAATGACACGCCATTTATAAACAAAATCACTGACCTGTAGAGCGACCACGCTGCACACACGAGCACTTGTCGTGTATTATAAATTATTGTAAAAACACTAAACCACGAACTTGTGCCTTACTCTCACAAACAATATTATTTGCTTACATAACAGTAAGAAATGAAGATATACTAATACTATAAACTAAAATTAAAACTTTGAATTTTCATAATTACCTGTATTAATATTAATGCTTAAATTGGCTCTCTTTATCATATTGTACCGCACTTTGTGGAGTGTATGACTGTTTGCAATTAATGACTGCAGCAACTTCACACTGTGACCGACCAGCTTCAAGCATGTCCACAGAATGGAACAGTTCTTATCGAGTCAAATGGCGACATGATATTATGCTAAAAACGCCAATCTTCTTTAAGTTTTACTAAAATTGTCGTATTTGATCAACGAAACAACCACAAAATTGTTATAATTAAAAACTTTATGTATTTAACTAATACACACTATGAAAACAATCCTATCTCTGAATTTATATATACACTTGCTTTGGTTGCCCTTACAGAAAAGGATATGGGGTACCTACTTTACATCCCGAAAAAAAGCACTGTTCCCGGGGTATAGAGAAATAACGAAAAATGTGAATTCCACACGGGCAAAGCCGCGTGAACTGCTAGTTTATAAATAAAGTAAAGGGTATGAAATACATATTGAAAATGTTGATAATAATATTACATTAGTTTCTTTGTTTTAAAAGTTGATCTTCCGTAAAATGTTAGATTTATATTAAACTAGTGGACCCGGCCTGCTTTACCCAGGTGCGATAATTACTCAAAAATGGCGGGTTTTCAAACAAACTTTCAAACTCTATTTTAACATTTTATGAAGGGAATTTCAATAAATTCCTTCGTAGTACATGCCGACGTCATAAAAAACTCAATATAAAAAAATCATATTTCAGTGGTTTAGGTTCTACAATGATATGTCAGTCTGAATAATTCATACTACAAATCTCTTAAAACATAGTTTATACAAATACCCATGTAATCTCTACGAAAATCCGAACAGTAACATTTATCTCCAATAGCAAATATATATTCCCCACAATAATTCACCCTCGAACTCACTCTGGACCCAATCCGATTTCCCGAAACGATCACGAAGCGATATTAAATCAATCTGTCAAACTACAACACGCTGCTCATTAAGCCCGCACCCGTTGATAAACACCGATACACCCTTATTGCGGATAACTAACTCAATTAATGTACGAAAATAAAAATGAGAAGGGGCGTAAGTTAAATGAATCGTTCCGCTCTACTCTCTACCGCGTAACATTGAACAAAAACTGTTTGCAACTTTGAAATTCAATGCAAATCAATTCCACCAGCGCGATTATTAAGATTATGTTCTCGTATAAAATAACCACTAGAGAGTAAACTAGGCATACTTAGACCTATATCATAATTTAAACGGTTTTCCCGTGGAATTATGGTAAAATGGTATCATTAATGTCTTATAAGTGTGAGTTAACTCGTTAGGAGGCGCATTTATTAAAAAGAAAGGGACCTACATATATAGATTTATATTGTTCCGATTACTAATGAAAAAAAAACAATTCTATATCATTTAGGTATTTTAATCACTATAGTGTTTTTCTATAAAGGTGTTTGATACAAATAATAAAACAATATTCATGATATATAAACACGAGTTTCATTCTATAACTTTATTTGAATTTTATACGTAAATTCATTTAAATATTTATCTTCTTCATATTTAACTAATTCAATGACATTTTGTTAGAAACAATATAAGTAATAAATCTATACAATACCGAAGAAAGAGAAAACTCATAAAAAGGTAAACATGGAGAGGACAATTTGAAATAAAGCGAGGAGTTTAAAGGTGAAGATCATTAGTGTTTGAGAATCACGGTCCAGCGGAGCAGAAGCTATTCAAAGCACAAAGGTGTCGAATTCACAGACAAACGGGACTGCTTTGAACTTGATCGACGATGCAATCCGCTACCGAGACGTTTATACCGAGGTAATTTTTTACGTAGAATTTTAAAATATTTTTGCGAGGATGTTTGAAAAAGTATCAGCTATTTAAAAAACAAATTAGTGATTTAAAAATTTTACATTTAGTTTGCTGTGACAATTTTACATAGATTTTTTACTCATGCTTATGATCTATTCTAAACATTGTCTGCCATCTATTAAGATCACATAAATAATAAAGCATTCAACTCATTATTGTAAGCTGTAATTTCATACAGGGCCCAATGCATGTTTTTTTAGTATATTTTATTTTACATAATAAATATTATTACATTTTATAATCCAATGCGCTTATTCATATTTTCTAAAAAACATATTGCGTCAAATTATTAATATAAAATCATCACTAAATTATTTTTAAAGATAACTCCGAAACTATCACTTCCTATAAGATATCAAGCTATATGATGTAAAATTATTAAGTATCTACTCATTACTGTCCAATAACTAGGTATGTTGTGAAATGAAATATAATATGTATTTAACTCGGGAACAGACCTCGAGTAACAACTGAACTCAGCTAAATACATTCCTAACACAATAATTTAGACTTTACACTATGTATGCATTTAGACAGTTGTAAATAAACATTTTCCATTTCAGTTATAACGAAACTTCTCTTTAAGTTGTACTGTATTTGTTAGTTTCATTTTAATTTAATATTTAATTACTATATACTACATATTAAAGTTTATCAGCGCAGGTAAGCCCACTTGTGTATGGGCTATGAGGCTGTAACTTTTAGAGTAGAGTAAACTAACCGATGTCCCATATATTTATTATTTATAATACACTAGGCCACCTTGAAATGTAAAGGAAAGATTGTATTTCATTACTGAATTGAATGCTTCTTTGATTTACAACAATCAACAAAATGTAATTAACTAATTTAACAAGGCAAGATTTTTTTAATGGTCTACTTTCCAAGCTCTTCACGTAAGTCATAAGTTAACCAGAAAACTGTCATAAGAACAAGATTACATCAGTATGTGGCTGATATTGCAACAATTATAAAGTAATTCTCTTCCTCTACCCACTAAACAGTGACATTCACTTCATGTGGCTGCTTTTGCAGCAGCATCCAACGACATAGAAGTCTCCTAGTAAAAAATTAATCGGTATTTGTTCCAAGAGCACGCTTCATCATAAGACTCACTGTCACGGGAGACTGAAGACAAGAGTTAGCTGGTTAAAACACTTGACAAATTATGACATTCAAACACAGGAACTGAATAGTCATTAGGTATATATAACATAAGTGTTCGCGAAAACAAATACCGGCTTTCCACATTTATTTAACCAACAAAGGAAATCAAATGTGACATAGATTCCATTTGACTTACTAATATCATGAATATAAATTGAAACATCATGGATATTTATGTCGGGCTTCCGGCGGGTATTGAAAACAGCAGCGCGGAGCGGCCGTGGCGTGCCGGTACTGCGATGGGCAGGTGTTCAGACAATGTGCCCGCGAGCAATAGATTCCTGATACCAATATTTATGCCTATTACCGAGCCATTCAAAAGAAAACACAATGCCGTGATTTTGGTAGGTGATATTTTTACAGGCGCTTATATTCACATGGAAATTCGGAAGCACATTAGGGGTAGTCCATTTGATACGTCACTTTGCTATGCGACACAAGAAACGTGACTACGCGAGATTATGCACAGGACTTTGATAGATTTAACTTTCAAGTATATGATGGGATATAAACATGAAACATGGTGTTAAGTAATAATAATAAACGATAACAACGCGTTGTTAACGTGACTATTTAATGGATGTCCCTTATCACTAATCTTTATGAATAGAAAAATAATTTATTCAACGACAATATGTTTAAAGGTTTAATAAAAACCATTTTTATTAAGTGCAGATTGTTTGTCGAAAAATATTTTCTATTAGTTTGTTTTTTTTTTACAAAATTACAGTAGTTTTTGTTGTGATATACCAGTACATTTGCAAAAAATATGCCCTTTGCTCTAAAATCTAAATGAAAGCGGAAAAATCAAGATTTATCATAATGAAAACCGCGCCGAGTATAATTACAGTAATCGTATAAAGAGCGTCACGCGTGAATTGATCTCTGAGGTTTTAGTGTTTGATATATTATATAGTGGGGCACATTATTATTATTATAGTACGCCCCATGGAAAATAACACTGAAAAGTAGAAATGAATATATATGTTAATTAGAATTAGGGTTACTAATCCAAATCTAGCTGCTTTACTATGTATTAAAATCTCCATAAATCCATTACAAATCCTTGGAAAACTTTTTATACTATTACGCGTATTTTACGAAATAAATTATTTGAAACATAATTCTTTTTTAATTAAATATTTACTAAAAAAATAAACTAGAATAGTAGCAAGTAAATATATACATGTTCATACACAAAATTACAGCTCCAAACTAGGAGAAATAATACAATCTATACATAGTTCCCAAAAACAAAGTTTCAAGTTGGTTAGTAAAATCATTTCTACTGTGGCCGGCTGTTGAACCCAAGGCAATCAGCGCTGTGTTTACTTTAGTGGACAGCGCAGATAAACCGATTAAGTTTTATATTTTATAAACTTAAATCTCTATCCGCGTAGATTTTACGTTTGTTTGTTTGTTTATTTATTTAAGCAGATATATGAAAATATCCTACAACAACTTACAGGCCATTAATTTCCATTATTTAGGCACATATAGCAATTACCGTAAAAATAAAACTTTTATGCTTTGGAACACAATTTGTTTGTTAAAAACTTATCTCGACACCATTATAAGCGTTTGCATAGCCTATAAATGGAATTTGATAATTGTTTAGAAACACAAGTCCGTGGGTTAGAATCGTGAAGTAGGTTTGTAAATGTGGCCACACGTCGCGAGACGCCCGGCGCCGATGGTAGATATGCGAACGATCCCGAGACGGCACCTACGGCGAGATTGCATACCTCGTTGAGATATTGACCGTCCGACTGATGTGGGCGGTAATAGATGGAAACTATACTAAAATTGAAGCATACTTGAATTATACTGTTTTATAAACAAGAACAGGTCTAATATGCCTACTTTTTAACATTAGGCGTGAATATCCAGTCAGATAGATATAAAAAAATGTAATTGTATATTGATACATTTTTAATATATCTTATAAATAATCTGCATATGTAGTCCAGTTACTGCCTTATCAGCTTACTTATTCTTATATTATCTGTCTGAAGAATTTAGAAAGGTAACCTAAATAATATTTAACTAGCTTTTAGTATAAGCGTATCTTAAAGATCTGTTAAGAGTCATCTCAAAAAGCCTTAACCGTACCCAACTATTTCCCAAGGACATAATAGACTCCAAGGAGACATTTTATGGCACTGTACCTACATCCTACGTTATATATTAATACATGTGTATAATACATGTGTTCCATATTAACCACAAAATAAACAAAAACAGAATCCTCATACGGTTAAAATATCAGTCCTTCATTGAACCTAACGTATTTTATTTTAGAATTACTGTTTTGTATAATAATAAAATGAATGAATGAATAACAAAATAAAAAAGTATAGAAAACACATTGCACAAATACTACCAAAAATTTGCAAATAGCAAATTTTAATATTTAGCAGCGAAGTGTTTATAAAACGAACGAAACGGTTTATGTAAATAAAGAAAACAACTGATAACAACTTAAAATAGCATTAAATGAGTATTAGCAATTTTTTAAATAAATTAACATCACAAACATCGTTTTACCTTATTATATTTCTTAAAGAAAGTCAATGTATCTTTACATTTTATATTGTGAAGTAGCCTTTATAAAATCTGATATATCCGGAAGAGTAAACTCAAAACTCAATCGTATGCGGTTATGATCTCTCTCACTCGAAGAGATTCGATTAATTAGCAGCTAACTGAGATCCTCTTAACAAACAATCTGACAATGAAGTATCACACGGCAGTAATGTTTACATAACAATTCAATTGTAATCAAGTGAGACGTAATTGCGTGGAATATTGTTGCAATTTATAATAATTAATTCCAATACGAACAGTTATTAAAACAGACAACCGATTTTACTCGTAATATGAAAATTTCAGAATATATTTTTTCTGATACTTACTGTTACATTAATTAGTGTATGTCTTATTGTAGCTGTTGTACTAAAAGACTTGGCTTTGCAGTCATTTTTTCACATCTAAATTACTTTTAACCAAATAGGATTCCTTTCACATTGCAAGATTTTTGATGAAAATGCTCAGTGGAATCCAAAAATCAAGTATGTGAGTTTCGGTAACTTCCGAAAAAATTTAATTCGTTTATATTTAGCCAAATAACATAACAAAGCAATATAAGAAATTACGGTAAATGTTCTAAGTTAAATAGCATTTAATAAAATCAGTTGAAGTGAAGTGAAAGTTGTCGTTTTATTTACATTTTATCGGTAGGGCGCACGCGTCGCCGACAAGCAATGTAGATAACCTCACTTTCTTAATTAACATAATTGCTAACTCAACGCAACGACATTGAACGATGACAAATATAGTTACTGTCTTCATAAATAATTACTACAATAAAATTAAATTTGATGCTTTGAAATATTTAATAAAATCAAGCAAATTAAAGAATTTGCTTATTATTAATTATTAGATAAAGATCTTTATACATCCAATAAACAAATATAAAATATTACACTCTTTGCTTTCTGGAATTGCACGTATCGTGGTAAATACATATTTACCTCATAGAATATTATAGAAATTTGGCTGCGCCAGTTAAAAACAAATATACCATTACATAGTTTTTTATTGCTGCTTCTACTTTTGAAGAAACTATAATAATTTAACTGAAATGATTATTATTTCACATGTGTTAACACTTTGCCGTCCGCACAATCCGTAAATATTTATTCGCTTGGCGCTGGCAGCACTAATTCTGATCACTTGACTTGTCGCCGGCCGTTCTTGACATTATTAGGAGATCATAAAGTGTTAAGTTTTGATAATCTTATCGTTAGTTCTCATAACTTCTCAACCCTGTTCCCCTACTTTCATAAAATTTCGATGACCGAAAGTTTGCGCACGTCACCACTGTGGTGTCGCCGGACGGCATAGTGTTAAAACCTAGTAAGTATAAATTTAAATAATATGTTAATTATTTGTATGAGTAATTAAATCTAAAAGAAGTAATCCTTCACATCTGAAGAGAGTCTTTAACTGTTTTTTTTATACGTCGATAACCAGTTAATAAATAAAAATTTATAATAATATAATTTTTGTTAACTTCTTAGTTCTTGTCAGAATGTGGATTTTAATTTAACCAAAGGGTAAACAGTGGCAAAAGTAGGTTCTTACAAAAATAAATTTATTTCTTGTATACAAGTTTTAGTACCGTAGTTATAGCACATAATAATCTATTTTTTAATAAGCAATAAAATATATATTATAATAATTGCATTTTGCCCCTGCCTGATTGTTGCTTAAGTAATTTAAGTTAAGAAAAAGGCTTTTTTGACGAAATTTGTGGGTTGAATGCATTTTACACACGATGTCAGATGCTAAGCTTTAGTGTATCCCTTTTATACGCCCCAAAGAACGTCGTCAAACCGAATTAGTAATGTAGCTACAGAAACCAAGGCGCATTAGCCAAAGCGACACTCAAAAGCCGCCTCGCAAGAGCAACAGCCATTAATTAACTTTACGTTACGAAGCGTATTTACGTAGCAAGGCCGCTTTGCTGCGAAACGCACTCACTTGGTGTTATTTTAATAGCATTCAACTGTAAGTCTTTAGCGTATAAACCATTTGTTTTGAGTTAACCCTTGTAAATCAATTAATTGAAAGAATAAAAACATTGTCTAAACATATCATAGGGCGTTATATATAATTAATTTACTTTTTTTTTAAGTTAGTGTAACACTAATACCTATATAAATATAATTATAAAAGGTTACATTTGTATAAATAGGTATTTAGGGATAAAACGAGGTGTCAAGAGAGTCCAAAACTTTTTCGTATTTTCCCATGGCTGGTAGCAATATAAAAACTTCTACGAAGTTTCTTTGACTATAATTACTGACAAATTCAATTCATCATTTTAATGAAAACATAAATCATATACCAAACATGTTGTTACCATCGAAAAATTAACAATTCATGTTGTCTCTATTTAAAAAGGAAGATCCTCTTATCCGTCAGATCTGCTTCAAGCGTCGCCCGCGCGCTCTGACGGAGACATATGCAAAGGGATCAATGAGATAAATTGTCCTCCGCTGTCACATAGTACATACTAGTGTCCGACCGAAAGCTTCGGCTTCGGATTCAGCCTAAAAACTACATTAGGTTAAAAGTTTAAATAGACCGAGATTTAAGCTAAGCCTACGTTTTCTAGCAAGTGTCAAATTAAGACTGATTGATCTGATTATGATTGTTAAATTACTTTTACGAATAGTAAGCATCAGATAATAGGTTAATATCCGGCCGAAACTGATTAATCAGCCAGTGCAACAACCGTCGTCTGAAGCCGAAAGCGAAACATTTAAAATCCTAAAGAATTCTTTCCATTTCAAATTTTCAATATTCAATGATAATAATATATCGTCACATTATAACATTCTCGGGGTGAGCAGAGATACATTAGTGGATATGGCTGTATCCACATTGCACTTATATGTAGCGCCCAACGTGACCAGTAGCGCAGCAGATCGCCGTTCATAAGCGTCTAGAAATTATTAAAATTACCTTACAACTTCTCAAAAGTTGGAAAACGCTGAGGCCGCGACCGAAGTATCGGTCAGACACTATTACACAGAGAAACGGGTATAGAGAAAGGGAAGTGGGCTGTGTGACGTGGATTCAAGGGAATCTGCCGAGTTAATTTGCGCGTGGGTAAACAATGTTCGTTTTATAATCCAATATAAAAATGTGCTAACGTGTAACTTAAAAAAGAATAAAGTAAAAGAAAATATTTATACAAATTATTATAAAAGCTACAAACATTCTTATAATTTTGCTAAACACTATCCACATCGACAATGTCTAAGTCACAGGCACACTTTGGACACATACAAAAAAAATTGCATTTTTAAATAAACAATGTGATACGATTTGAAGCGTAATTTTATGCTTCTTTATAATTTCAAATAATATTTTTTTATAATTTCAATTAATTTATTCAGGTTTTTTTACTCTCTAACAAAGAAAAAGAAAACTTAAATAGAATCTAATATCGATACCGAGTAACGCATTCCCGGATCGGACAGAGTTTTAATGACGTAATGTATATTAAGTTTTGTATATTATCTACTTAATTGATATAAACTATCTTTGTTGTGTTCAAACATAAATGCTCGTTATTAAATAAAGAGGATATCCGGTAAACCTTTTCAGCTATACCTTGAACGTCGCTCGAGCGCAATGACTGAGACATATGCAAAGGGATCAATGAAATAAATTACCCTACATTGAAGGAACGGAACAGAGGCGTGGGTTCGGGGAATCTGCCGAGCTAATGGTGCGCGTGGGCATTACGCTCCACTTGCTTTAATTATTTACACTTCGACATAAGCAAATTACGCGTGCAACTAACTAAAGCGGCGTTTTTATTACTTAGGCGAGCGTACATCATAATCTGACTAAAAATTTGACTACTTCGACGATGGTCGCTCTAATATTATTTCTAAACAATAAATGATACGGGCAGGTTGCTCACGAATAATAAAAATATAAAGAATTAGATTTTTAATTTGTTTTTCGTTAGTGCAACATTAGAAATAATTGGAATTTTATATATAACGTTTTAAATAAATAACAAAGATGTTTTCAGGCAGTGAAGGAGTAAAATAATTATCTACTTCAACAACATTCAAACATTCTTATACGTATTTATATTTATTTATTTTACTGTTCTTAAATTGTATATGTTAGCCATCAGATAGGCCTTAAAGGGATTTATCGCTAGTAGAAAGCAATAAAATAATGAAGTGGTAGGGCTATTGCTGGAACTGGGTCATGACCACAGTACAAAAGTGTGAAGAACGTCATAGTGACTCGCTTTGGCCTGTCGCGTTACGGGATCAGCTTGTATATATCCAGTAACTCATATACCTAGAGACATTCCGTCGTGGTATATGTGGGCCGACATGACGATGTAGACTTTTAATGGATATTATTTGATGATCGCTTTTGTTTTTGGACTACACTGTACTTACCACCAGGTGCACTGTAGTCACTATGTCGATCCAGTGTTATAATGTAGTAAATAAAATAATATATTTTTTCTCAAACAATTAATTTCAAAATGAATATCCTGTGCCATTAAAATTAAGAGGAATAATAACAATTGCCCTAAAACCCAAAAGCTCCCTAATTATTTATCGTCATCAAAAATGTAATAACACGGTTAACTTTAATTCTAAACTGTTATAAGATAGAGTCATCAAAGATTTTCCAGTCCATTAATCCCCTGATTATATTACCGGAATACAAGATCGGACGAATGGGAGCAGTTGGCGTTCTCACAAATTACCCCGTTATGGGACAACAAATAACCGCAAATTTATGGAGATGGCTATCAAGTGCTCGGTGTTACGTAAAACGTGTTTAAGACGGTGTAGAGGGCGATAACACGACAGTAGTGTTAACATCTGTGCCCCGTCCCGTCTGCCGAGGATAAACATCCGTCGAGATCATGTCTTCATTTGCATGTTTCAGGGAAGGCGACGGCACAACGCAGCGACAGGCGCAGACAATGCCAATGGGATCATTACCAGACTTTATTCAAAATGGCCTATTCAGTTTTTTTGTGCCAAGGATATCAAGCAGAATGACAGCCTACCTGATGAAAAGCGGTTAATATCGCCTATAGACAACTATAATACCAGAAGCGCCATCGTTCAGTTACCGACCTTGAAGAACTTCGTGTCACAGCTCTGGAAATAAAAACAGTCCCAGTTAGCCCATTCCACCGCTTTCAATTTTTCAGATTCAGTAAAACGCTACCTTTTTAAAGTAACACCATTATAGAACAGCGAAACTTCTGCATAGAATACTCCTGTACGACTCAATATTATTTAAAATCGGCTTCCAGTACCAAAGTGGCAAAAGTAATGTCGTCAAAATTCCAATGATATAAAAATGTGAAACGCAAATCTACAGTATCATTATCAGAATCCTGTTAAAATAATGGAGAAGCTCAACAACAAATATCAGTGATAACTTATTTCTTTTTTTTTACACTGGCTCGACTCTACCGTGCACCTGATGGTAAGTACAATGTAGTCCAAAACCGAAAGCGACCATCGAAGAATGAAATTCCATTGATAGTCTCCGTCGTCATGTCGACCTACATATACCACGACTTGAGGTCTCTAGATATATGAGTTACTGGATATACACAAGTTGAGCCCGAAACGCGACAAGCCAAAGCGAGTCACTATGACAGTCTATTTAATACTAACTGTTCTTGTGAATATTATTACAATATATAGTGACAGTTCCGAGATTCCACAAAACGACAAGACGCCTTTAATTGCAGAACTTGAGTAAAATAATGTGGAGAGTAAATGAATAACATATATGTATATACGAAGACAAGGATTGATATAATGATCCGAACAGATTTTCCTTCGATTCAGTACGGACAAAGGAGTACCTAATCATAAAATTGTGGGAAGACGTGTTACGATCAAATAAGCTGAAAAGGAAGTATATAATTATTGATTAGTAACTCGTATCCGAAATTCTTTATTACAAAAAGTTCGATCTGGATTCTGGCAGTGTTAGCGACTATGACAGCTGACAGATACAGCTGTACAGCTGATACAAATCGGTACATTGCGACCTGCCAGTCGCAGCCCGGTCGCCGCTGTGGAGCAGTGGCTGTCAGAATCCGAATAATGCTTTAATAACTTTAAACAAGGAGACAAGCGTTTGAAAAGTTAAAACAAAAAGAACGGTGCGTTTGAAAACGCAATTACCTTTGGTTGTTTTTGTATGACATTGCTTAGCTAAATCGATATCCACGACACAATGCAGCCTCGTTTGCTAGACTCGTAAAAGTGAGATACAACAATAAGCACGGTCGAGGTGCATGCCACTCTCCTTGAATACTCGTTATTAATCCCGAGCACTATAGTCCGCAGTATGTAACATTTTTAGACGTGAGAATTTATGCCTACCTCTATTAAGTTCACATAAACTGTAGTTATGCTGACATTTTACAACAACCATCTAAACTGGTTCTTAAATAGAACATTTGGAACTCAATATCGTTCGATTAGTATAATTCGAAACAAGAGCAAGATATTAGTACGCTAATCCTTCACTAGAAATATTAAAATAAAAAAGATACAATTAATCCCAAATAAATAACGAATTATACGATTACTAAAGTCACGTTTCACCATCCAAGCTATGGAAAATTTGTATCCTCAAAGATATTTTATGCTGTCCTAAGCAAACGTACTTTAAGCTTTCATAATAAGTACTTTTCTAATTGTAATTACTTCAGTTTAAGGTTTGCGTACGTTTTTGTCAACCTCATTTAAATTTACTATCTCCAAACTTCAATCACTGCAGTATAGATAGGTGTCGTACTTACATAACTATGTGTACAGAATTCCCTTCACTGGGTCATGAGCGGGGAGATTGAATTGAAACCACTAGATACAGGTCACCACTGGTTTAATAATTAAACATATATAGCACGTAAAACTGATACTTGATATCTCTTAGGTATCTCTGTCTTTTCGTCACCATATACAATATGGCACCTTTGCCTTATATGCAGCTGCTGTGAACGAAACTATAACGCGATGCAATTTTGCACAACGCCATCTACCGAGCCGACATGCATCACGCCATAGTCTGCTCACAGCAGCTGACTAATGTTCTTTTACTCGAACATACCGCCCACCAAGGACATCCTGCTAAATGTCCTTAACACCGCCCACCATGAAACATTCACGTCTGGAATCTTTAAAAAAAAATAAAATAAAAGCTAAAAACAAACAACTAATTGGACTATTTATATATGTCATTGGTGGTCAAAATCTATACAAAATTATCATTACTACTCACAAATATCCATGTAGCAATGTTTAACAAACACAAAATACTTATTACAAAAAAACATTAACTAGCGCCTGGTAACACACATAGCTTAGAGGTAGGTCGTTTACCGTTAGAATTTTGAGTGCGCAATGTAACTATGCGAGTGATTTCGCCAGGACCCGAATGCTTTTGCTCAGTTCTACCCCTATCCTTTACTTTGTTTAATGATACCTTGCCAGTTCTAATCCATTTTTGTAATTTAAAACCGCACTTCGATAGGACTGTATTTAATTTTAATTCTAGACTATTAAATCTTATTGCAGCTATAGCTTTAGATTTACCATGCTGCCTAACCAGGTCAGCATCACGAAATGGTAACTGCACTATATACCGGCCACCTTTATCTCGTCGCGTGGTTGCAGTAAATAATTCCTCACATCGTGTTTCTTCTTCTGTGAGCATTTTCTCTGCTACCAATGATAAATTTTCCAGTTCCCCTAACCCTTTCAACACGTCATCTGTCTGAATAGAAGAATGCAACACATTGATGTGAGAACTGACCCTGGATGTATTATCCACCTCGGACACGCCCGACAATATCCACCCTAGGGCAGTGTCCTGTGCTAATAAAGTACTATTTAAATTTCTTTTAATACCCACTTGGATGACTTGACTGTAAACCTCAGCACCTAACAAAATGTCAATTTTATTAGGCCTGTAGTACTCTGGATCAGCCAAGTCATCTTCGGCCAAGTCAACCCATTCCACCCCGGTCACTTTCGTAACTGGGAGAAGAGTTGTGATTGATTTTATGACGTAGGCATTGACCTTTATTTGCACGTTTTTATTTATCCTAGACCTTACATTAATCGTAACCATGGACTTAGAAATTATACTTTTGTCCCCGCCTAGATCTAACACGGTGTTTCTTGTTGCAACCCTATAAAGACCCAAATATTTGACCATTGATTCAGTAATGAATGAACCTTGCGATCCTTGGTCTAGTAATGCCCTAACCATCGGATAACTTCCATCTTTCGACTCAGCGTTTACCAATGCTGTAGTTAATAAAACAGTTTTCCGACTATTTCCTGTCGAAAGATGCGAAACCAATGGTTTACCAGACCCCTCCGCTTGTGCGGTCTCTTCCCTGGTATTTGCTTGCTTATTACTTGATAAGGCTACCTCATGTGCTGCCTTGATGCCCGTACCAGCTATCTCGGACCCACCCGTAGGGTGCAACAACGAATGGTGACGCCTTTTACATATTTGGCATCTAAATGAAACCCTACAAAACTTAGCAACGTGGTTATTATTAAGACATACGAAACATAAACGATTTTCCTGAACGAAATCACGTCGCTTTTCGTTAGATTTATTCCATTCAGAATATTCGCCTGAAAATGAAGGTATTTTTATTTCTGGTAATTTAACTGAACTAACTATTTTACCCTCTAGACCACATGAGTTACCTTTCGCTTCAGAACCAGTCTTTCGTAACATTTCTTTTAATTCACTCTTATATTCTACGTACAGTTCCTCGACCTCATCATAAACACAATTTTTGTAATAGTCAGTAATGCACAGGTCTGACTTCTTAACAGTTTTTACAATTTGATTGTGATTGCTACTAAATAAAGACCATTGTTTTTCTACATTCTCTAGTCTAGTTTCAATGTAAGAAACGGTTAACCGTTCCTTAGGGGACTTCTTGATATTAACTTTGGCCTTTGCAAGTTTCTCTTTAATGTCCTCTTGAAGACTATATAAGGACTCCATTACAACAATAATAAGTTAACAAATAAATTCTAAGTATATGTAAACGCAAGTCGAAGTAGATATTTTTAAACTCAAATCACCAAAATTTTTCTAAGTGTTTGGAACTTGTGTTATATGGGTACAAAATCGGGCATAGGTTCCCCGTCTCAACCACTTTTCACTTAAAACTATTACAAGTCCTAACTAGTACAAAATTACACTAAGTTTATTAAGACTTTAAATTACGGTTCAAATTACACTAATTTATTTATAAATTTAAATGTTCCAAGGCAAATCTTCTATTATTCCAAAGTTAAATTCTTCTAAGCAATAAAGTCGAAAATGTACTCACAGTTTTTATTACACTGACACTTTATTACGTCAAACAGTTTTACCATAAACCACCGTATGCTCCAGTGGCGCCACCTGTTGTCCGCAGTCTCCTCACTCTGATGAGCTCCTCCCGTGCGTTATTCCTCCGGATTTCCACCTGGCTGCTCCTTGATCACTCAGGAAGCCGCAGATTCCTCCGGTAACTCCTTCCAGCTCTGGCACCAATCTTGATACCCCGCTGTAGGGCTATTGTTTTGAGCAGCGATCCACTGCCCAGTCCTCAACGCGACGGGTGATAACCAATATCACCACCGATGACTACCAAAAATTGCTCAAAATCCGACTCGAATGACCATGTACAGAATTCCCTTCACTGGGTCATGAGCGGGGAGATTGAATTGAAACCACTAGATACAGGTCACCACTGGTTTAATAATTAAACATATATAGCACGTAAAACTAATACTTGATATCTCTTAGGTATCTCTGTCTTTTCGTCACCATATACAATATGGCACCTTTGCCTTATATGCAGCTGCTGTGAACGAAACTATAACGCGATGCAATTTTGCACAACGCCATCTACCGAGCCGACATGCATCACGCCATAGTCTGCTCACAGCAGCTGACTAATGTTCTTTTACTCGAACACTATGTTCTTAATAAATTGAAACCGTTTTTTGTACATATAACTGAGTGCAATTTTTTTAGTTTTTTATCATTTTATAAACTATAGGTAATAAAATATATAAAATTAGTTCTTTTTAAGCTGTTTTGTATATAAGTTTAAAATTATTGCTAATAGCAATTCTTAATAATTTTTAGATGGTACCTAAAATAGCCTAAATTGTATATCTCTATATATGAAATTCTTGTGTCATAATGTTAGTTACCTTACTCTTCCGAAACGGCTTTACCGATTTTTACCTAATTTTATATGCATATTCAGTAGTTCTGAGAATCGGCTACTATCTATTTTTCATACCCCTAAGTGATAAGGGTTATTCACCCTTAAATTTTTATTTTTATTTTTGGACAAAATTTTTTGTTTTTTTTTTATAATGTGGCATTAAAAAATACATACAACCCTAAATTTTTACCCTTTTATCACCAACCCCTATTTTAATAGCCATTATAGTAATTTAATATTTTTTCATCCCGCTCGATAACTGATCAATTATCACCTAGAAATAACTTATATGGCAAAACAACGTTTGCCGGGTCAGCTAGTAATAATACAGGGTGGCCCATAAGTCCTTTGAAATGAAAAAAAAATCATTAAAATAAAACTAATCACATCATGAATTATATTTTTATTTACAAATAAAGCTTGAAAAATGGATATTATTTCTTGAAAGTAACGTCGTCTTAATGTAATCCGTTACGATCACGGCATTCTTGAAAACGACGTCTAAAATTGTCGATAACTGCGCTGCATGTATCTACTGAAATGCTTGCCATTTCTCTGTGGATGTGTTCTTTTAGCGCATCAATTGACCGCAGGTTAGTTACGTACACTTTAGCCTTGAGGTAGTCCCACAAAAAAAATCCATTGGAGTCAGATCCGGACTAATTGGTGGCCAGGAAATGTCTGCTCTCTTAGAGATCACTTTGCTAGGGAAAAGTTGACGGATAACGGGCATAGCAGTGTTAGAAGTGTGGGAAGTTGCTCCATCCTGTTGAAACCACGTCTGAGCATTAAAGCCTGGAAAATTTTGCAATTCTGGTGTGTAAAACTCCTCTATCATAGCTACATATCGCTTCCGAAGTAACAGTAACCATGCGTCCTCTGCCGTCCTCAAAGAAGTAAAGCCCTACGATGCTATGAGCTGACATAGCGGCCCAAACTGTCACTTTAGGACTAGGTGAGGGCTTCTGATGCCTAAGTTTTGGATTGATGGAGCTCCAATAGCGGCAATTTTGTTTACTAACATGCCCATTAAGATGGAAGTGAGCCTCATCAGAGAACATTATGCTATTGAACGAAGTAAACCGATTTAACGTTTCATTGGCATACTTTCCTGTCTAAATGGCGTCAGTATCTTTTAATTCTTGCACCAACTGGATTTTGTAAGGGGGCATAAGTAAATCTTTCTTCAAAATCCGTTGTAACGATGTTCTGGGTACGTTTAATGTACTGGAAAGCTTACGAGTTGACAGTGTAGAATTTTAACGAATAGACTATGCCATTGAGTCGATGTTTTGTTCCGTACGTGATGTCCTTGCGCGACCCGACCGCGGTTTATCTAGCGTCGAACCGGTCTTCTCGAACTTAAGAACCCAGTTCTTAATCGTTTGAAGAGTTGGAGTGTCGTCAAAGTTGTGTAAACCTTTGTGTTCTCGAAATTTACGCCGCGCAACGGTTGCCGAATTGTTGTTTTGGTAAAACTCGCGCATCCAAAACGCACGGTCTGCTCCGGTGAAACGCTCCATTGTGACTAAATTCCCAGAAACCGAAGTTGCTGTACCCGCTTCCCTTGCACCGCTCACGCGTATCGTGTTCGTTTTATTCAAATTTTACTTTTCAAAGAACTTATGGGCCACCCCTTTTTTTTTTTTTGTTAACCCGGTGGAAATCCCTACGGACCTTCAGGGGAGCGGTGAGGGCCGCTCCCCCGGTGTGTCGGACCTGCCCCGACTAAAACCACCGGGGTGTTCCTTCTCTCGTCTGCCGGATGCTAAGGGCAAAGCCGAGCCATCTTCCTCGGCATCCGGCGACGTCCGGCCTTGTGCAGGCCTCACCTACTAGGCGGGGGGACGGTTAAATAGTCGCCGCCCCCCGCATGCACCTAACACATTTTGGGGAGAGTGGTGTAGAGAGCCACCCCCCCCTCATCTCCTTGAAGTTGTCATCAGAGCGGTGTGCGGGTACACATTACACACCGCTCACGCCAGGATCTGGGCGACGCACTCCCTCAAAGCGCGCCGCCCGGCGTATCTCCGGGAGGAAGGCCGTTGGCGTAGGCCCTTCTCCGGCGTCCAGTCCGAGCTGGGCGGCGGATTGGGTTGTCGGGGGTGGATATTGCCTCCCGATTCCGCTCCGCCGCCTCCTTCACCTGCATTGTCGTCTCCGTGAAGGAGAGGACCGCCTGCCATGCCCTGTCACTACCGACCATCGCGCGAGCGAGTGCCGGCAGTGACAGGTCACCACCCACCACCCTGGGCCACCCCTAACCTAACCTAACCTAACCTAACCTTTTTTTTTGGTAACCCGGGGGAAATCCTTATGGATCATCAGGGGGTGGTGAGGGCCACCCCCCAGTATGCCGGACTCCTACCGACTAAAACCCCCGGGGTGTTCCTTCTGTCCATCTGCCGGGACCAAGGGGACGGTATTAACCTCCGTCCTCGGCGGCCGACGATGTCTGGCCCTCTTCGGGCCGCTTCTTCCGTGAGCAGAGGGGAAAGGAGCAGTTGCCGTTTCCCTTGCTTTTTCTTCATCTTGGGTTGCGAGGAGAGCGGTATAAAGGATCGCACTCCCCTCATTCATCGAGTGTTGTGTCACTAGAGCGGTGCACGGGAACACGCACGCACCGCTCACGCCTGGATAATGGACGGCGCGCTCCCTCAAGCGCCACCGTCCGGCGTCTTATCCGTTATGGAGGAGGGCCTCTGGCGAAGGCTCTCCTCCGTCGTCCTGGTTGGGCGGGGCGGAGAATCGGGTTATCAGTGTTGGCGAATGCCTCCCGATCCCGTTCCGCTGCCTTCTTAATCGTCATAATCTTCTCGCAGTAGGAGAGAACCGCCTGCCATGCTCTGTCGCTACTGACCATCGTGCGAACGAGTGCCGGTAAACCTAACCTAACCTAACCTAACCTACCTTTTTTTTTTACTTGGGGAAAATCCTCATAGGACCGTCTCAGCCGCACAGGGGGGTTGCGCGACCGAGGTGTGTCGGACTTATACCGACTAAAAACCCCAAGGTGACTACTTCTGCGCATTGGCGGGGACTGTGGGACCTGTAATCAATTCGCCACAGCCCCGTCGCGCCGCACCCGACGGACACAAACTCGGGGGAAGATGATACCCTCCCCGATACCGCTCGTTGTATTTAGGCAGAGCACGTCATAATGCCCTGCCAACTTCTCGAGGGTTGCTAAACCAGTTGCTCAGGGCCCCCACCCTGAGCAGCCACGACCCCAAAGACATCAGCCAACCGGTCGTGGATCGACCGATCGGCCGGGACTGATGTGCCTGGGCGGTTGCCGGCACCCTGGTGTCTCCTTCGAGCGGCCTTCTGCCGTTCTCGCTCTGCGGCCTCCTTCTGGGACATGACATCCTCACAGAAGGAGACCACGGCCCTCCAGTTGTCATACCCTGCCAGCATTGCTGACATCACTGCTGGCAGGGAGAGGTCTACGGACCAGGTCCCGCCACTCGTTGCCCCACGCCGGGCAATGTGCGAACTTAACCTACCTAACCTAACCTAACTGTATAATAGTAAGAACGTATGTCGCTACGCCAAAACTAACATATTTCAAGAAATAGATGATCTTCTTTGAATGCCTTTTTTTATATCCCGGTAGAAAATCCTTCATAGGACCATCAGCTGTGAATGAGCGACCCTGGTATGCCAGACTCCTGCTGACTAAAAAACCTCAGGATGTCCTTCTAATCACTCCACCTGCGTCTGGGGAACCAAATTCGTCCAGTTGCTCAGGGATTGAACAGACTATTCAGGCTTCTTCTCTAGGAGGGGTATAAAGAGCCCTCCTCTTCAAACATTTCTGACGGGCGGCCTGCTAGACACTGCGCGTCACCACTCTCTCATCCGAGCAGCCGACTCTCTCAAACCTTGTTATGCTGCTTTGTTTAACTGCCTTGTTATGATCTTGAATTCCTATTCCGGCTTTACTTAAGCTGTGATTGAAAATTAGGAACGAATGTAAAAAGTCCTTTAACTTTTTTAATTTCAATTCGTTTTAATTTTTTTTTTTAGATTACTTTGATATGCGTAAAAAAAGTATTTAATAAATTTTATAATTAGAATAAAATTTAAGGTAAAAATATTTTAAAAATGGTCATTTATAAGCCTAGTTATCAACATATCCATATATTTAATTAATAATAATAGTACATGTGGTCATTTTCACAAATTAACTTAGTTCCAAAGTAAGCTTGTGCTTGTATGGTACGTATAAAATAATACAGTAATCTTACCAAAGATATACGTACTGAAATCATAGATTTTGTGCCTATTAGCTATTTTATGAATTATTGACAATTGAGACGTTGACAGAACACTTATAGCCTATATAACATAGCATTTGATATAATCCCAAATTACATCATAGATTAAAAACAACTCTCTGCTACGAATGAGAGAAAGGAAAAAGGAGCAATTAGTGAATTGTAATACTATCAAATAATAAAACAAAGTCTAAAGTAGTTACAGTAGTTTTATTTTTTAATACTATCATTGTGTTATTGGCACAGCTTGTAAACTGTACCGTATGTAAAATGTTTGTATGTGCTGTTCATTAATAGTGAATAAATATATAAAGTAGCAATAAATAGTTTAATATTGGATTACGTGAAAATAAAATCCAGGTTGTCCTAAAAAACGAAAGTATTGTCTTAACAACTAGTCCATAACATAAACTTTACGTAGTTACCACGTAATACATCCCTTCTTAATTCCCATGAGATATCCAAGATCCGGCCGGGTACACCACGGCCATTTTCCGACACGCAATGCTCTCGTTAACTCCCATGATAAATAAATACGTAAGTGATCTAAATAATACAAGTCCGAACACTGAAGTGCCTCTAAAAGAAAGGTATTGTTCAGAATTTCTAACTTAACCATAACGTTTTGAATCCAATTTTCACCGTACAAGTTAAAACAATTGTATGCCATTAATTACACAGTCTACCGCATTAAGGGGGTATTCTAGTCTAGAACTTTGAAAAAAATGAAAACTTTTTTTTTCATAAATCGATAGTTTAAATATTCAAAAATATCTCCCTAAAAGGATTATTCAAAATTCAAATTATTTTCAAAGTTACAGCCGTTTTACTCTCGTGGTAACTGAGCGAACGACTGCAACAATAGACTACGCGCGGTCCGGGCTACCTGAGTATGAATAGCTTTCTTTCTTTCTTTTCACATACTTTTAGTTTATTATATTAATAGTCTTGATCTATACTCAATTTGTTTTTACTTTGAGTTAGTTCCATGTAAACCTCGAAGCTGTGAAAAAGTATAACGTATAACGTAAGTATGAACGTTAAACTTTAAACGCATTTTTCACGATACAACTGTTTTAGATACGGTGATGCAGATATTTCAGGTTCTAATCAGAACATAATAGGTTTCAGGTTAGGATTTACTTGAAATTTAGCATATATAGAATTTTTTTTTTATTTTAAATGTATTTTTTTGTATTCTTGAAATATTAATAAGCAAATAATAAAAAATTGTATAGTAAAATTATTAACTGCTTCTTTTATATTAATTGCCAAAAAACGCTCGAAATTCGGTCCTCTAGACTAGAATACCCCCTTAATGCTAACGTCAGTTAACTATATGATCGTTTTTGAATTCCTCCTTTGAATTTTTGAATTTGAATCTCTTATTATAATTTTATAACTATAATAAAATATATAATATATAGTTAATAACTTGATTAAGTATGCTCAAATACATAAAAAATCTGTTATGAAGTTTATTTTATAATAGTATTAAATATACAAAACAATAAATTATAAAAGCTATATATCGTAATTTTAAATAATTAAAAACATAAGTATAAAATTTAATTTTAGAGAAACATGATTTTGTGAAAATTAATTTAATTTATGCATAGGTATAATATTCACAAATATGTTCAGTAAATAACCAACACTAATATAATAATTCAAATTTAACATGCGTGGCTGAAACAAGCGAAATGGGAGCTGGCACTGTATCGTAAAAGGTTTTAATGGGGGCCATAACAGAGGCTGCTTTCAATTTATGCGTCCTTGCGACGCCCGCCTCAAAATAAGTTATTAAACGTGCGAAACTAATGTGCCCTTTAAAAGCCTGTGTTTGTCAAACTATGTACATACGTCTGTTTAGATATATATTCATTCTTGAGTTCAAAAATGGGAAAAGTTAGATTAATATTACCGCTTGGAACACTACGTTCCCTAGCGATTCAAACTCAATCTTAACAAAAAGTATCCGTAATTTGATAATAGTTCAAGGATTTCTTCTACAATTATTTCAATTGCCAATCATAACATATTTTTTTATTTGAACTATCTTACGCGTGACGAGGAGTTAAGTTAGAATTGAAAGTGAGACACGCAAAAAGGAAGGAACAAGGAAAACCATTCCACTGTACACTTAAAAATGTTGATGAACAATGAAGACTAAAAACTGATTCTCTTACTAGAGTGAATGACATTTTCCAGAAATAAGTTTTTTATTTGAAGTATCCATAAAGTTTGTATATAAATATTATCATATGTTACAAAAAATAGGGGAAACACTATTTCTCTCTTATAAAAAAACATGTATTGCTGAAATATTCGAACATCTGTAAACACAAACAAATAATTGCAATTTAATTACGTATAAAAAAAAGCGTGTGCTATTAGCTCTTTGCCAATACAATACGCGTTTAAACAAGTATGTGAGTACCTTAATTTCGATTCAGGTCATAATCAAAACTAACTATAAAATAAATATTTCTTTATAATAATTTCTTTACTTAATATCTTGTAGTTCGCGAAAGCTTATATCAAAAATATTTGTGTTACATTAGTCTAAAATGTAAACCGTAATATTACTGTAACTCTATGTTTATAGTGGTGAGTAATCATACCTCACGAGTAGGAAATAAACTTAATACAAGCACCACTGCTACCTACTAAAGGTGAAATACAAGTATATATTTCATAAAGGAAAAACCAACAGAGATCCTAAACAATCACAAAGTACATTAACAAGTCGTCAATTCCCATTACCGTTAGACATTGCAATATCGAATGATTTTTTTTTGTGTTAATGTTTAAATACTGCTGAGATTAAAATAATTACAAATGTTGTAATCTCTGTTAATATCATTAACGTCGTCCAGATAAAAAAGCAATATATAGATTCCAAACATAAATGTTACATTTCTTTATTAAATTATTAATAAAAAAGACAAAAAATATATATATTTAAGCCCTATATAATAGACGACTTCGATCTATTATAAATAAAAAAATCTTACGCCAAACCGTAGCGTACAACGTTACTGGTAACTAACGCCAAACCTCTTAAAGGTAAGTTAGGTACATCAAGACTAGCAACTTTTGTTCAATGACTTTTGCCAAAACTTAACCCATATGTATATTTTTTAGTTATAGTGGGAATTCTGTCAGTCGTTAGTTCTATGTTTATAGTTCAGTCAGCTGATGCTACGAAATCGTCTGCCCCAGTTGCATCGCGCCGCCTTTTAGAGTGTTAAGAAGATCAGAATTGCAAATTTCATTTATTAATTTTTGTATGGAGAAAAAAGATTGGGTTTGAAATAGACGTAAAACAAAAGTTGTCAGTCTTGATATACCAAAGTCACCCTTAAGAGTTTTTGCGTTAGTTACATGTATCCCTGTATATTTAAACAATAAAAAAACGTTTTTTATTATTTTTTTTTTAGTTCATAATATATATGAAGTTAACCAATAGCTTTTAGAAAATATAACATATAATGCTTGTTAAAATAAATTAGTATTATAAAGATTATCAAGTAGACCAGTTTTCAAAATAAATACCGGCACGATCTGGACTGTATCGTAATACGCTGGCTGCACAGGCTAAATATACAAGTTGTTGTTTTAGGGCAGTGTCAACACGAAGACTGTACCGAGACAACATATTAATTGCAAATAACCAAACCCTACTTACATTATTTACTAAGGTTAGTACAATGGCGCCATGGTTTTCGCACGACAGAACATTAAAACAAAACAGAAAACCTGTGATGTCTCATTAACGTGCAAATATCCTTTGTTTACTGTTATATTTTGTATTAATTCCATTGTTACTATTATTTGCAATTATAAAACGGATAGCTACTTCTTCACAATTGTATTATAGTCTTTATAATACACTTATTTATTGTATTTTTTTTAACATAATTATTTTCGTTTTAGATTGTTTCAAATACTACATATAAGAATTACTTTTTTATTAGTTTAATTTTACATTTTATTTTACATAAACAGGTGCTTTCCTAGACAAAGGACATATTTAAGGACAAAATAATATGTACCAACAAAATAATTTATTTTTCAACTAATAAAAATGTAAATAATAATATTCCCTAATCAATCATAAAGAAAATTTGATGAACATATGACAATTGCTCCGTAAAAAATGTGGGCAACGTAGCGCACGATTGAGTAGTAAATACATAAAGTTCCTTTTAAATTAATTTCGGTAAACAGGTATTGACGCGTTTTCCCTTCGTAATTTATCCTGACTTAAAACAGGCAAAATCCCTACTTAATAATATTATAATTCGAATGAATGAATATTTATTCCTGTGTGCAATTGTCCCTAAATATGTTGACTATAATTTACTTTGTTGTAAAATAATACAGTGTAAACTCCATATAACGTCACTCGATTTAACGTCAAACTCCCTAAAGCGTCGATATTACTCGGTTTTGGTTGGTTTAGCTTGTTTCCCATACAATAATACACTCTATATAGCGTTACACCCACTCTATATAACGACAGAAATTTAATAATATAAAGTACTTTTGAAGTTCCCAAAATTAGTAAAAACTGCGCAGCTGTGTACGTTCTTTTGTCGCTTTATTATCCTAGCCCGTAATAAACTCGACTGTCGGCATTACACATACCGAACTTTATAAGAAATCCATTCTTTTGTTTACAAATTGGGATTGCTTGCACGTGTTGACTATTGTTAGTAGGAGTTATGAATTATCTATACGTTATCATATTCTTAGTTGCTCACAAACTTTCAAACTCTAAACATGGCAAGTAAAAGAAAATCTCTGTGTATTGACAAAAAAGTTTTACTGATACGCGCAATAGAGGCGGGAGAGAAGATAAGTCATGTTGGCAGACGCTTTGGATTTAGTCGCTCTAAAGTGTCCACAATATGGAAAAATAAAGAAAAAATTCTACAAGCAGAGGAGGAAGGAAAATTTTCTAAAAAATTGAAGAAACCTAAATACGAAGATTTGGATCGAGCTATACTATCATGGTTCCAACGACAGCGCCTGAATAATATGCCTATCTCGGGGCCGATCGTGAAAGCTAAGGCGGAGAAGTTTGCTGAAGAACTTGGTTTACTTTCTTTTAAAGCATCAGAAGGATGGCTCGGAAAATTCAAGCAACGTCATCATATCAACTACGGTAAAATTCGTGGAGAAGCACGAAGTGTTGATACGAATGTTACTCATGACTGGATTAATAGAGTGTGGTCAAAATTGACAGAAAAATACACCCCAAGTGACATTTTTAATGCTGATGAAGCAGGAATTTTCTACAAGTTGACCCCAGATAAAACTCTGAAATTTAAAGGGGAAAAGTTTGTGGAAGGAAAGCTCTCCAAGGAGCGTATTACAGTACTTGTGGCTGCTAATATGGATGGCACAGAAAAAAAAAGCTAATGGTAATAGGCAAATCAAAAAATCCGCGGTGTTTTAAGAACATTAAAAAATTGCCAGTGACGTATAAAGCTAATAAATCAGCTTGGATGACCAGTCAACTTTTTGAAGAAGAAGTGCGAAAGTGGGATGCAGAATTAAAGGGACGAAAAATTTTACTTCTTGTTGACAACTGTCCTGCCCAGCCTCTTACAACAAACCTTCAAAACATAGAGTTGGTATTTCTTCCTTCAAATACGACTAGTGTCTTACAGCCAATGGATCAAAGCGTGATTAAAAGCCTCAAGGGTCACTACAGAAAGAAATTATTGATGGAGCTAGTCGAATCTGAAGGTAAAACTTCTATTAATATGCTGCATGCAGTAAATTTTTTATCTAAAGCCTGGGAAGAAGTCACACCCAAAACTATACAGCACTATTTTCGACATGCTGGACTTTGTACAAATTCTATGAGTGATGAGGTGGAAACGGAACTGGAGTTTAATAACGACGACGCCCTTCCATTAACTGAGTGGATTCAACAGTTCAACATGGCAGGAAAATTTACAGAAAATCTTCAAACCTACATCGAAGTAGACGACCGCCTGCTTACAATGGCATCATTCAGAGACAAAGACATTTTGGATTCGGTGAGAAAAATCGAGTATCAAGACCAAGAAGATGAAGAAGATGAGACGGATGAGCCTGAGCCACCGCCGAGCATTAAAGAAGCCCTGGAAGCAGCAAAATTATTGGAAAAGTACTTTCTTTATCACCAAGATGACTCAATATCGCAAGATATGAATAAAATAATGGAAAAAATACAACAAAATTACTGGTGCAGCAAAAGACGTCAGACAAAAATAACAGACTATACTCAATAGCGATCAAATGAGAATTGTTTTTTATGTAATTACTAACACTAGTCTGAAATAAACTTTTTTTCTAATACAGATTTTTCTTCTCTCCATTTAACGACCACTCTCTATAACGCCAAAATATGCACAGTCCCTTGAGGGTCGTTATATAGAGTGTACACTGTATATTATAATATCACTATTTTTCCATATTCGGAATTAAAATGAAATGCTGAGTATCCTCCATTAATATCTCCCTCGTCTGTAAGTTGAACCTGTATATTTAAGGATTTATTTTGGTTTAAAGACATGGCTATTTATTTTATTAATAAAAAACAACCAGTATAAGATAATTACATAATTTTCAATTCTTCATTGCACATAGAATGTTAAATTCGATATTATTAGAATTAATATACAAAAATACTATTTGCTAATATACTTTATAATTCACACACAGTATTCTTGTAACAATTAAAAATCTCGACCACCAAGAAGAAATTTTACCACATTATGACAACATATTAGAAATAAACATCAGTAAAGCGCAATTAAGCGCAGTACATTGATTGTCATCCTTGTATCTAATGTATGGATGTAAATACACAAATTGTCAGTTGCCGTAAATACATACACCGAACTCTGTATCGAGCTAATCGAATCGACCTTACAACTGGGCTACGAGCTCGTCGTAAATACGATGTACTTTATTATCTGCACCAGATTTAACAGCTCGCTATCTCGCGCCACTGCAAGCTCACGTTGCGCTCACTAATTTACAAATTCCATAACCTGAACACAACAATGTCAGAAGTGAAAATTTACACAAAACGTTTAAGTTTTAATATTCGCGTTTTCTAAATTAATTACCGCCTTTGTGATTTAATATGAGTGAAAATATGGAGGCAATGGTTATTTTCTTCGCATTTTATTGTCATTTAATTGTTAGTGCCTTTTTATGAATTGGCAAATATGTTTTGTACATACATATTTATCTAGTAATTATGTTCGTTGTCGAAATTTTTGAAAAATCTCTTGTGACGATCCTACCATAGCGCAAGACCACAGAGGAATCTAAAAAACAAATTCTAAAGACACAAAACAAGGAATAATCTGGAGAACAATGCATACTTGAAAATACTAAAATGATTTATTATAATTTAAGATTAATTGAAATTGATCTACTATTTAATTAAATCTTTAGTAAACATAAAAATACTTTATTTTAGTACTGGCATAAAAACAAAACAATTAAAAAGTAGCGCGTAAAGAGAGTGCACACAGTTCACAAGTTGGCAGCGATATGAAAGCTCGTGTCGGCCTCCGTTTTATGAATTTTACGCGTTTGACCAGCCTGTCAGTTGGCGCTTTAATTGAATCGCGCAATGACCGTGTGATATACGAGAGTCGAATGTGCCGTCGCCGTCGGCAATTCGTACCGCCACTACATACAGTTAATTCTGCATAAACAATTATGTGAAAACGATTTATACTCGATAAATACGTTGAACCGATTGCAACATTCGAACTAACATTAGGTACTTTCGGATCAGTTATATTTAAAGACTACTTAATTAAGATAACATGTATCCTTTTTGGTGTCATTTTAAATACTCTACGAAGCGTAACTAACAAACCAACATTTTAGAATACGAGCATATGGCTAAAGTAGAGATGCTGAATTTATAGTTGATTTTTATTTACTAATTATAAATCGAATTACTTTCAAATTGTGCCCGTTGAAGTACACAAACTTAGTAACTTACTTTTATGTTAACACCGTTTCCAAATAATCAGCTGAGCCAGTTATTACAAAATTTTTGGCAATACGTAACAACGCAACGTGATTTTTATAAAACAAGTTATATTTTTAATTTATTAATTATAAACATTTTAGCCATTGTCACTGATATAATTAAATATGTACTCAATATTTAAATACTAAATAGTAACAAAAAGCCCAATGATTTCGAGATTGAAAACCAGTTAAAGCCTAATTACCCAAATTATTATACATTTTCACCCCAGTTTGAAAGGTCTAAAACCCATTACATAGATATGAAGCATATACAAAAGAACTAAAATTAATTACAAAGCCTTATTAAATTATTTTAAACTAGATACCCCGATCATATACAGAAACGATTGATATGAATATTTTATTAATATAATTGTTTGAGTATATACAATGTTTTTTTAACCCTGATGAAAATCCTGCTTAGGACAATTAAGATCGGAGTGTCTTTCTAATCGGTTCTTCCGGGCCTGGGAATTCGAATTCGTCCAGAAGTCCGGGGAGTGAGCAGTATTGTTAAAGTTTCCTCGCTGGGAAGGTGTGGGTATAAAGGACCCACCCCTCCGGAACCCTCTCAGGCGGCGTGCTGCCTCCCTCTTATCCGGGCAGCAGACTCCCTCAAATCTACTGCCTGGACAATGATTGATTGCGAAGACTATTTTAACAATTTGTTTAATCAGTTACCTTACAGAAAATCCTTCGTTTAAATTGTGTCACAGTAGAATAATTTTGCAATGAATATTTGCGCAAATTATTTGTTGACATTGTAAAATAGGTATAAAGAAGAAATTATACATCGAAAGGCGGTCAGTTTGCCTTTGTATAATGATCGCTGGGTCTGCAACTAGCAATCCGGCAACTGCCTGCACCGGCATAAAACGCCGACCCGTCAAACTTTATGTTTTCTTATAATCTCAGTAACGACGACGTGTGAAATATAAGACCGAAATAAATATAAAATTGAACCACGATTTTATAACTTGGCAAATAAGTCACTGTCGAACCTTCGGAGTTTATTTTTCACGATTGTGTCCTAAAAGCCAGCAGGGAGTTATAATGTGAAAACGTTTATTGAAATAATATTGTTTTAAACTTATAATCTATTCTACCTACTATTGACCTATGCTACGACCCATTTCATCACAGCCTTCTACTTAAATGTAAGGAGTATAACTTTATTTAAATTCTTGTTATAAAATTATATATTATAATAATTTAATTCGCATTTGTAAATGTTATCGGTAATTAGGTACATGTTTTAGCCCTCAGTTGATGCACAAAGATCACCTCTACAGGTTTGTAGAAAATTAATTCGATAGTATTATGAACATCCAGAACTTCCATCTTAACAAGTTTCTAGAGACATGAAACTAGAACATTTAATATTGCTTGAGGCAAGTACTTATTAGCATAAACCGCGAGGCGGGTACTTGCTACGACTTATTTAATATAAAAATCAGGTAACCTTTTATTATTCATTTTTTTTTTAATTCTTTCTTGTACAATTATATTTTGTTCTCAATTTATGTTCGGAAGGCTCATCATAATTTAGTAATAATGAGCGTAAAATATATGAAAAAAGTATAATTGAATTCGACTAACTTGCACTGTTTAGGTTTTTTATACCGTACAAAAAAAAATTCTCACATGGAAATGAGGTAAACTCTGTAAAAACAATGATTGATCAATGTCGTTGATTTTCTTAAAAAGTTCACGCTTGACCAAAATTTTAACTTACTAATTTTATTTTTAGACCAATAGCGCTTAATTTTTCTAACGCTGTATTTTTATGTCTTGTAAGTTAAAATTTCCCCATACTGTCCTTAAAAATAAAATAATCGAAAAGATTTTTGTAAACTATATAACTGTAAATTTATGTTTTTTTCTATGCTTATGATATAAGACCTTGATTATTGGCAAATTTCAAGATTCGAGATCAACGGTAAATTTTCGGTTTGATTCCCTTGCGAAAACAGCAAAAACTAAGACATAAAAATAAGACAGAAATGGGCATACCTTTTGATTGCGTTGACTTAAAAACATGATTTTTTCAGGGCGGTAAGACACCGTAGACATGAGTATTTGATATTAATTTCAACGTTATATCTCTACCTGTTCCCAAGAAAAATCGTTTTGACATACAGACAGACAAACGGCAAAAAAAGTGATCTTATAAGTACATCGTTTTTCCTTTAAGGTACGGAATCCTATATATATAGATCTTTAAAAATATTTATTATTTTAGAATACATTTTAATATATGTAAATTAACTAAAGACTGCTAATGAAAATTGAAAAGCGCTCACCGGTTTCCACTACCGGTTACGCTGTACGCTACAAGTACCTTGCAATAAATTAACGTCGCATTTCCTTCGTCGACGCAAGCTCCGCCTTGTGGCTAATTACCGCCTCTTTGTTATTTTCGCTCTCATATCACTTCGTAGCTCACACCAAAAAATGTAAACTTACATGTCGCAGTCAGATACATAATCATATCATCCTGAAGAAAAGCTGGTACAGCGAATTATTTTATTTTAATCGTAAGTTTGAGTAGATAATTTTGAAAATATAAGATATTTTGTAAACTGTGGTGAGCTGAAAAGTATTATTTCACAAGCTAGATTTATAACTGTCTTCTTTTTATCTTCAGGCGCTAAATTGCAGGTCAAAAATAACAAGTTTTTATTGACGGCCTGATAGCGCAGTTTTTAGTGACCCTACTTACGATGTTAAGGTTCTGGGTTAGAGTACCGGCAGCGGCAAACTTTTCTGTAATGAGCAGATTGATTGGTCGCGAGTCATGATTTTGCATATGTATTTAAATATCTTAGCCTAATATCTATAGTACAACCGCAAGCTTAGTTTGGGACTAGGTCAATGTGTGTAATTGTCTGTAAATATTTTTATTATTATAGACTAGATATTTCACTGTAACGGTTGAAACATCACTAAGCAGCACTGTATATTAATAAAAATATATCGTCACGCTATATCCCCTTCGGGGAGAACAGAGATACATTAGTGGTTGTAGCCTCTATATGCTAGTATGTCGTGCCCAACGTTATTAGCAGCGCAGCTGATCGCCTTTCTCAAAGCACTTACACATGATACAAATATTTCTATTAGATGTCATGCGGGTTTCCTCACGATGTTTTCCTTCATCGGTGAGCATATATTAAATATACATAATAATAATTATTAAAGTAATAATTTACTTTAGATCATTATAAGTTCCATAAAGTATATTCTACAGTTTCTATCAACGCGCAGAAGTAGTCATATAAATTGTGATTTTAGCAAATCCTGCATGTCTCTATGATCAACAGCATACGCTGTTGGTATAAACCTCAATGCAAAAAAAAAAACCCGAAGAAAAAGGGGTATAGTATTATACACAATCCACATTATTTCTTAATTACTTAAAGTTTACTGAAATCTTTTTACATAAATGTATAATTACCGTATAAAAGAGGCACTAGAGTTTGATATGAACTTGCGCACCAATCGATTTTTTTTGAAGCGGACTAACTACTGATTGCCGGGAAAGGCATTTTCAGCTCAACCGGGCTTAGGGGGCGAGCACAGAAGGTGCTCAGCCAGCGAAATTTTGGGTTGGGTGGCAATGCAAGGGCACCCCTGTGGGTACGAACCTCGACTTGGACCGCCAGCCAAATAAAGTACTAACCCTACGGGTGATCTACCAGCGTTTCGGAAGTGACTACCTTGAGAAGAAACGCCGAAAGAAACTCAAGGCTGCGTCGGAGTAGAACGCACCAATCGATTCTCTACTCTACTTTTTAACTGTTGAATGGCAAGAGAACACTCGAGTATGTATGTACTATCGTCGTGTATATTACAGGGTAGGCAGAAATAATAAGATGCCAGTTCGTTCTATGTCACTATTATTTAGTTTTAATTAAATTATGGTCTCAAAAAAGCGACGAATTAACTATGACATGGAATTCGTTCTTAATATCGTCGATTTGTCAACCAGTCGCAAATAGGGCTTCAGTTACAAAAAAAAACATCAGCTTATTCTAAAAAACTTGTTTTAAGTTATTTTAAGTATTAGTGTTGAAGGGGGTTTTGTCGATTTACCGTTTTGTTTAATCTATTTAATTCGCCGTAAGCTGATAGTTTAGTTATCCTAATTTATTATCCTATCAAGCTCTGACTCACGCTCATTTACTTCGCGTGTAATTACTATTTCTAATTTATTGACTCTATTGAATTATTTGATGGATAATACAATTGAATATCAATCTTTTTAATATGTTTCTAATTTTATGTGCTTGAATTCGTAAACTTGTCTATGCCTTCTTTAGCAATTACACCAATAAAGACATTCATTTAGTTTTCTTTTTTTTTCATATTATGAGAGTAACTGAAATATCAAATTACATTAAAAATTCTGTTTATTGTAGACTACATTTTAACTTTGATATTTTAGATAGATGTTAGGTAGATGTTTAAGGTTTGTCTTTGTTTGTCAGGATCTTATTTCTTTTTTTACAGGATTATCAGTGTATAGGGTGTTGAAGCAAAGATGCCCGAAAAATCTGATAAATTATCATTCTTAATTTAGATAGATGTCCTTTTATTTCTTAACTAAACTAAAAACAAAAGAATGATTATTGACACCTAATGAACCACTATACGGACATAATAAAAAGTATAACAATATTATTACTGCTTGTAAAGTTATGCTGTTGTATATAAAACAAATAATGTAAAATTAAAAAATGGAAAAAATGTAATGTTTTACATCCTTACTTCCGAAAGTTTGGAGTTTTTGTCGCGGTCACTGTGAAAATAATTACACGCACGAGCGAGATAAGTTCTTTCCACACAAGGGTTTTTAGGGAAGTTGGATATGTATTACTTACACTTTTTATTTTAACTAGGAATTTTTAGCTACATATTTGCGTAATTAGATTAAAAGAAATTTATTCTCATTAATAATTATACAATTCACTTGCATGAGAACTTAATAATATACAGAAATATTTTTGTAATGAATATACACAATACAATTATAATAGATTTGACGACAAACGTGGGTATAAATAAATAAATATAATATAATTAGGTTTTTAAAAGGGTGGTGTCTATCTTACTGGATCATCTATCTTATCTTTACTCTATTACATTAAACTTTAAACACTATAAATACTACTAATACTCTCAATTTCTAAATGTGTAGATAGCTACTTTTAAGCATTATTCTTGGTGTTATGAAAATATAATATCTGAACACTATTTATGATAGTGACACATGTAAATGATACCAGAATTTAATATTTACTGACGGGTCATATATTACTCGTAGAGCGGGATTACGTGCGAAATATAAACGTAGGCTGCGTTATCCAAATTTAATGGGCGTCGTTCCATCGACCATTTGCATTTGCATAATATTTGGCTTATGACTATTTTTAAACAAACAACTGGAAATTGATGGTCGTTTTATTTATCAATGGATATTTACGAGTACATAATATAAGTATTTTTATGTTTTAACTAAAGTTGAACGTTTTTCGTTCGTTAATCGTAGGCTTCCCTTTTTTCCTATATTATCATCCTCATTTCAGCCCGCATCGGTCCACTGTTGAACATAATAGAACTGCATAGGCCTCTTCCAATGCTCGCCACTTGTCTCTGTTCTGGGCTTTTCGCATGTATAAAAATACAGCTGCCTTTCGCAAGCCGTCAGACTATATAGCCTTCCTTCACTACGCTTGCTGAGATGACGATTATCAATTCTACGACAAATATGACCGACTCATTGCCGCTTTAGGTTATTATATTATATACCATTAAAAACTTAACTTTCAAATCAAACTTTACTAATGCTCCACTAATTTTTGTTTTGTTATATATAGTTCTAAATTCCAAAGAGAATATTTAATTAATAAAATTAAAATGATTAGCTAAATCAACCATACAACGTTGTTATAGTTTATATTCATGACGATCTAATTTAGAATAATATTGTTTTATTTTAGAGAAGGCCTTAGGCGCATGGAGGCATACGGTCTGCATGTCGCGAGGCAAACATACAATGTTTACATAAATCATGTAATATGGATACAAATTAAATAATACCTAATAAAAATAGTAATTATTATTATGCAAATTCTCATACGGTTTTTGAGATCCAGAATTTGTAGATTACAAGTTATGTATCTAAAAAGATTGCAACTGAGAGATAACGAAACATATTTAAGTACATTAAAATCATTAACTAATCAGTCGAACCAGTTTCACCGATTACAACAGTTACAATTCGTATCACATATTGCCCTACTCAAAAACGTCATGAGTGGAATAATCAATTGAGCTGCAATTGGAATCACTAATGTATTCTGTCAGTGCATTACAAATGAGCCGGCAATAATTCTCTGTGCTTAACTATCAGTGGGGATAATTTCCGACATATTTGCAGTGATCACTTTCGCGTATCGGACTTGTAAATACCGCGTAAAATGTTGCGGTACTTAAACCTAGATAATTGCAAATAATCCACATTATTGTTGACATATTTAACTGTAATACACTGTATGTAGATATAAGATGAATCTATTACTAAGGACTCATCTTCACCTTCCACCAGGTGTGATTGAGGTCAAGCGTTCGCCTATAAGTTATAAAAAAAAATTAAACAATATCGAATCTATTTAACAATTGTTTTCCTCTTTTCAAGCGTGAACTAATTTTTTTTCTATCCGTGTTCAAGCTTCATCCAACAGCAGGCAGACCAGGAAATATGGAATTTTGAAATAAAACAACTACATAGCAAAATGAAACGAATGCTAATTGAAAAGTTATTACATAGTTAATGACTTATAAATATGCTACAACGTGTTTGTTTGTAGGGATGTATTCATGCGCATCCTTGTGAATATATAAATGCATGGATATATGATACAGAATATTACATATCCATGTTAGCATATGTTGTTTTATATTTCCCTAGCAGTATTGAAGCCTTCTTCTACCTATATAAATGGCATGCCCAACAAGGTTCCACAATTGTGACAAAAAACTTATTGTGATCTAAGTGCATTAAATAAATTTAATTGTAAATTATAGTACATAATGTTTTTTTTTTATAAATAAAACGAAATAATATTTATAAAATATGGATTTGATAGAAAAAAAAATGCAAATGAACAACATTTTCATATGAAAAAGCTAACTAAGTTAGCTGTCCGTTCTCTAGATTTTTATTGAATACTATAAAACTTAAAGAATTTATTTCTTTTTTTCGAAACGCTACATTGGAAGAATAATTTAATGATATTTTCTAATCGACGGCCTAATAGCGCCGTTTGGCAGTGCAAGTAATAACTGCATCGCTGAGAGTCCTACGTTCGATTCATGTTGCCAATATTCTTTTCTATGATGAGCAGAACGAGTTGTCGGCGTGTATTGTATATATTTTTCTAGAACCTACAACAAAAGCGCAAGCTTAGTTTGCGGTTACGTCAATATGTGTAATTGTCCATATAATATCATACTATTTTTATATTAAAGGTTATTATTATTTTCACTACAATTTATAATTTCCTATACACTATCCTACACATATGTACATACATACATATGTACATATGTACATTATTTAATAAACTAAGAAGAGCAGTCATTTCGCTGCCATTCTTAGAACATATTATATAAGAGCTTGGGCCCTGTAATAGAACTGGGGACGTATTTCAACAAAGTATCATACTTATGAAGTTCCAAGGACTTATATTTTACGACAGGGACATGTCTATATGCTGACAGGACGTGAGACATTAAACATCTACCTGTAAACTATAACTATATAGCCTTGTTTCACTAGGGTACAACAACTTAAACACTCTTGGGTGAACGGTAATAAATATTATAGCTTTACATAATAACGAACTCAAAACACTCAAATTACTATTCGTATCGACAGGCTGATTACTTATGTACTTAGGCAGGTACAGTTGAATCATGATAAAAAATTTCAACGGTTTACATGATTTTTCGACCAAAAACCGTCTATTTATTTCCCGTCTCATTGTATGTAGGTCTTAGTTGCTCCTTTTGACGCGACTAATGTAGTTTATTTATACAATACATTATTATAAGCCAGTATTACTCCACTGCAAAGCAAAAGACTCCTATTCCTTTTTTTCTCTCTTCTTCAAGTTTTTGGAACCAATTTTCTTACAGGAGTCCAGGTCCTTCTACCATTAACGACTGAGACGTCCGCGATTTGATTTTCTGTTACTGATTATATTATTAATACACATTAAGCAATTTTTATCAATCTGTCACGTACCTATGTATTTAGAATTGAAATCAATAAACAATGCACCTACACACCACCTCCGCTTATTTTCACGTTGGGTTTAAAATGTCAGTGTAACACAATAGGTGACTCATAAAAGAGAGAATGCACCAATGCGCGGTTTTGTTATAAAAAATGTGGTTATAATTATTTAAGCAATATTATAGACATATCTAGCATTAGTATCTTCAAAAACTACACTGCCTCCTTTCCTATGCACCCTTCTTAATCCTACAGATATATATTTTAATAACAGCGAGAAAACGAAGGGATAATGAACAAACGCTCTCAGACATATTACAGAGCGCAAGCGGTTGAGTAAACGTCTGTTATTATTAATGTCTCTTGTTTAAGCGAGTGCTCATATGGCTTACCTCAATCGTAACGGGTAATGCGACTTGCGACTTTATCATTTATATCTTACTCAGCAACACATAAATGTTTCTCTTGTATGCGCAAAGCGAGTTTTTAATTAGCACAGATCAATAATTTTCAGCAAAATAAAATAACCCTACTACCCACTGTAAATAAAGAGGTTCGAGCAAAAAGTCACACTTTTCTTCTTTATTGTTTTCTGGCGTTAATTTATAAATTTAAATAAAAATATATGTTTGAAAAATCATGCTTTCGCGCAGTTTTTCGGTAAGAATTGTTTGATCGGCATTTTAATCTCCCAAAAAATAACTTATGCAACTTACGACCGCCGGAAACAAATATGAAACTAAAAATTGGAAACAACCAATAATTTCAATACTCCTTAACTAGAAGAGCGATATTCAGAGATCAGAAGATCTGCGTTGAGCACACATAATCAAAGTTATAATATAATTATATTCCAGATTTAATACTTTTTTTTAATAACGCAGAATATTACCGCATATCAAAAGGTTACATACAAACTGAAAGCCGTTCAGAAGGGAAGTTTGTAACAAAAGTACATTGAACAAGAAAAATGCGAGTCACTATGACACTATTACACCCATATAATTTATAGTAGACACGATAAAATCAGACACATATTTAGGCCCCTAATACTAATTTATTAGTAAGTTCATTATTCAAATCTTACTTTATGGAAAGAAAACGGATTGTTATTACTTCATTACTTTAAGAATAGGCCTCTAAAAAAGTTTTTATTATTTACTTTCATTTGTATGTCGAACAAAATAACAGCTTTAAATTTTAAAGAGCTCTGCTTTTATGAAGTAGACAAAGATAAGCGGCATTATAAAAGGGAAGTAGGGGTAAAACGTTGATAAGAAAGTAATGAAAACCAAGGAAAATGACTGAATAATGTTCTTTAAAAAAGTTTAAGAATAAAATGTGTCCATTATTTATACTCATAAATTTAAATGCTTTTTATAAATCAAAAAAGTTTATTACTTTACATGAATTAAATGTATGAATTACGATGAAATAACTTTTCATCACAAATACATTATAATTACAAAAAGATACCTTTGTGTTGTTATTAAATATATTAGGAAAAACATTTTTATTCCATATATATTATATACATACCTGCTAAGAATGACGAGTACTTTTATTATTACCATATTAGACATACATCTTTATAAGAATATCTCATTTTTCAATGAATATAAAGGGTGTCTCAGAATGTTTTTCATTTTTTGATGTTAAATAAAAAACAACATTATCCATTAAAACTTGTTTTATTTATTGTTAAATTAAAGAGCAGATCTTGAAGTTTATTTATGAAAAACAACCGTTTGCAAATGTTCACCATTTACTTGTTCACACTCATTTAGCCTGGAGCTAAAATTTTCAATCACTCGCTGGAGCATTGCGTTGATTTCTTCAGTGATTCTTTGCTTCAAAACGTTCAGGTTTGGTGGCAATGGATTCTAAACTTTACTTTTTAGGTAGCCCCATAAGAAAAAATCAGCAGGCGTTAAATCAGGACTCCTCGGTGGCCAGTTTATGTCTCCTCGGCGGCTTATCACTCTTCCGGGGAATAAATCGTGAAGAGCAGCTAATGAGTCATTTGTTACATGAGAAGTGGCCCCATCTTGCTGGAAAAAGGTGTTGCGGTTGTAGCCAGACTGGTTTTGCATTTCTGTAGCCAAAAAAGTCCGGATCATATGGCAATATCGATCAGAATTAACGGTCTGAGTTCGACCTCGGTTATCCTCAAAAAAATAAGGACCGATAATTCCTTGACTTGATATGGCAGCCCAAACAACCACTTTTGGTGAGTACAAGGGCTTCTGATGCAGTTCTAGCGGATTCTCGGTAGCCCAGTATCTGCAATTTTGTTTATTCACGTGACCGTTGATGTGAAAATTCGATTCGTCGGAGAACCAGGTGTTATTGAAACTCCTAAAACGGTTTTTCATTGTCCTGCAGAATTCGACTCGTTTATCAGGATCATCAGGCTTTATTTCTTGAACAATAACAATTTTATATGGGTGAAAATGCAAATCTTTCGAAATAATGCGATAAACCGTAGATTTGTTCAAATTCAGAGAAGCTGCGCGCAATCTCAACGACTGTCGTGGGTCGTCCATAACAGACTGGCGAACGCGGTCGACGTTCGTGCTCGCCCTTGATGTCCTTTTGCGCCCAGATGATTTGTCCGGCATTGTATTCCCAGTCTCTTCAAACTTGCACACCCAATGTTTAATTAAATTGGCACTTGGCACATGTTTTAAGCTTGTTAAATTAAAATGTGTCCTGTAGAGACGACGAACAATAGTGTAGGAATCGTTGTTTTTATAAAACGCTCGCACGCAAAACGCGCGCTGCGGTCCCGTGAAACGATTCATGGCTACTAAACTTAACAAGCCGGCCAAGCGTTTGAGACCACTCCCCTCCCCCTGCTACCAGCGATCGGCGCGTATTGGTCAATTCAAAAACGAAAAACATTCTGAGACACCCCTTATGTACCAAAAACTTTTCAATTGCTTAAATTTGCTTGTATTTATAGGGCAGGGTATTATACATAAATTTCTTGTGTAATATTATCTTTATAACCGCCATTGTACTGATGCTCACTTCATCGTCCAGATCATATCAAAACAAACTATTATGACTTAGAAATAAAATCTAATACGTAGATACTGTGAAAATTGCTCACTCACATCTCATTGATTTAAAACTTAGTAAAACAAAATATAGAAGTCACCCTTCTCACTTTTTTTATAATAGACAGTACCTATCTGAAATTATTTAACTTTTGTAACTCAACCAAATTATTGTTATTTCCACACTTGTTATTTATTATAAACAATATTAATACTTGCTATATAGCTTGGAGAGTTGAACAAATAAACTCGTTATGTCGAAGTTAATATGATTACATTCGATATGTAAATGCATGTATGTCTATGTTTTATACATATATATATATATATATATATATGTATAAAACATATATATATATATATATGCTATATATATTAAGTAAAATTATAAGTCAGTAGTAAAACACAAAAGCTAGCTATGTATAACTTACATAGAGCTAGTTGTCATAGGTTAGAAAAGCAATAACCATTAAATTGTTTGCGTTTGGTCAAGCTTCAATTCGTGAAGCTGACAATTCGGTAACTGCATATTTTTAAATTTTCTTTGAAATTCAAGGTTTCCAGTTTTTACTGTATAGGGATAATTAAAAATATGAAACAAAAATAAAACACTAAGTTTTAAAATAGAACAGTTTAATAGGCAGATTTAGTTGTAAGTATAAATAGATATGTAAGAATATAATCTAATACTGGAAGTATTTATGACTTAAATTACAAGAATATCACAATATTGGTACCTAACTATTGTAGAATCAGTTTTCAGTGCGAGGAATCGTTTATATATAGAAATCGGCTCTAATTTATCTAAGCATATAAATGGAAGTAATCCTGTGTGTTTTTAAATAGCTTAACTTTACATTAAGGATTTAACATGATAATTTCTTTTGTAAATTAATTTACAATAACTCTTCTCTTGCAGAACAGTGTAAATTTTATTTTTAATGAATGAAAATGTTTCTAAACAGTTTTTTTTTAATGAACTCATTTAAATTCATACAGACAGTTTCGTATCATGACTTCTCAAAAATACCAAAAAATTATAAAATTTTAGACATCTTTATGGACACTCCAATCGAGCCAAGTTGTGAGGAGTACAGGAGCGAAGTCCATGTGAGGTAAACACCAGACCTGCTGAAGGAGGAATTAAATCCCGTCCATCAACACGAAGACGATGAATACAGCCTACAAACCCAAAGGGACTGGGTGATCCTGGTAATCTAAAATAACGAATAAGACTAAAATATTTTTCTACAAAATTTTTCGTACGTCTTATACTCAAACAAACATAACAAAAATCTATACAATATAATTTTTTACAATTTAAAAATGTGCCATTTGTCTCAGAACTGTTTACAATTTTGCTATTATAAGTTTAACTACTTACTTTGTAATATTATCAGGAGGATTTCCTATGTATATATAAGGGTCCACATCCAATGAAGTCATACGACCTTGTGACGATCCCCTATTCGATACTGAACCTATCGTTAACATAGCATCTCTTTTGTACCTTCGTGCTGTTATTTTAGATTTTCCATGCGTTTTAACCTTTCCAGAGAGTAATTCCAACGGTCCACTTCCCGCATCAAAGCGCAGTAGTGCTCTACCGTCAATAAACCCAAGCCACAAATGATCTCTTGTCCCAGAAGCGCTTATTACAGCTCCCTTTCTACACACGGCAGATAACTCTATCCAAATATGAAAGTGTTTAGCTGGTAGCCTAGTTCGAGCTGTTATTCTCGCCTTACCATCAAACAATGGCTCTTCATAAATCGTTTTATTCTCTTCAATGTACTCCTCATATGAATAATCATCTTCAATTTTATTTTCTACCATATCTTCAGTAGAATCATCGTGTGATTTAATGAAATCATTAATTGTATTTGTGACACAATTTGATCGAGGAGTATTAATTAACATATCAGAAAAGCTGTAGATATTCTCTGTGAATTAAGTTTCATAGAAAGTTTTAAAAAGAATTTTATGAAATTCTAAAATAATTCTACAAATATCTGGCTTTTTGTTGATCTAGCGATACCCAATGGGAGGAAGAATGTCGATGCACGTCAATTCTGGTTCAGGACTATCGGGTTTGCCACTATCACTTGTATCTACTGAAGCGTCGGTGTTTTGCAAAGAATTGGAGCTTAAGTATTTAATGTGTTCGAAATCTTTAAGCGGCTTGTTAGGATCTTGTGTATGTGAATCTTTACGGATGATCGAGCTTGTAGATCTACTTGAGCGACTACCTCGACGAACTTGTGGCGTCTCGTCACTGCAAGGCCCAAAAGCTTGTACCACCACGTCAGCTTGAGTCCTGCATGCATGTGTACGAAGATGGCATGCTGAGAGATAAGTGCGGCCATCACTACCGCAAACAGATAGTGTCTCAGTAGGAGGGCATTCTGTCGTACTGCACTCGCAAGTTGCTAAGCCACTCCTAACAAGACAGTGTGCTCCGAAGTAACACGTCATACGATCGCAGTTAGTCGCCGGTAACTGAGTTGATTCCGCTGTAAGCAAGACACAGTTTAACGACAAAGCATTATTTATAAAAAATATGAAAATCTTAACCAATCTTATGCAGTATGCGACAGCGGTAGACCGATTATTATACATATAAGTAAGACATGGCATAACCATATATTAATACTTTGCCGTCCGCTGTATTCGTAAATTTATTCGTATTATTTATTTGAGGGCTAATTCGAATCATCTGAGTAGTCGCCGGCCGTTCTTGCCATTATCGGGAGATTATAAATTGTGAGGTTTCACTAATATCATCGTTAGTTCTCATAGGTTCTCAACACAGTTCCGGTACTTTCATGAAACGTCACCACAGCGCACGTTTGCGCACGTCACCACTGTGGTGTCGCCGGACGGCATAGTGTTAATAAAGTCATGCTTGAGATGAGAGAGCAGTTGTCCAAGCCGAGTTATGACCAATATACCATAAGTGCAAAGACAGCCATTGTGATTCGTTTCGGCCCGTCGTCTTTCGGGATCAGCTTGTGTGCCTCCAGTTTTTCATATACCTCTAGAACTTCAGTCGTAGTTTATTCAGGCTGGCATAACGACAGCGGCTTATAATGCATTTCCATCACTTAGTTGTCGCAGCCATTCTTGAACTATACTATAATTTTCATCCGCTGCTTTAAAATTATTTTTTGCGAGCCAATACATAAAAAACAACTGTCCGCCAAACAAACGTTAGTTTGGTAGAGGACTGGTAAAATAATAATAAGGTAAGATATTTACGGTCAAAACATCCATTAGGGCCGAGGGTATGCTCATGATTGGAACATACAGTGCATTTTTGTCCTTGTATACCAGGCTTGCAGACACAGCGACCAGTCATCTGTTCACAATCCTCTCGTACTGAACCAAATGCTGAGCAACCACAAGCTGTTAAAATTAATAAAAGTATATTTGTACAGAAAAAAAGGCGAATACAAAGATTTGTCGTAGCAACACTCGTACGCGTTGGGTTTGTATTTTCCCCTGAGAACTCTATATTCATATAAATATAGCCTATCTTCTTCCATAGATGACAAGTCCAATCTGCCAAACATTAAAATTAATTTAGTAGTTATTGCTTACAGCACAATATAGCGCAAAATTTATATCCAATCAATTGTCTTGCTACTAAGAAAAATTATAACGTTCCAACTTAAATCGTTAAGTGGTTTTCATATGAAGCTTTCGTATATAAACTGAAATACAAACAACAAACTGTAAAATCAAAATATAGTTATTTCAGGATCAGAAATTTATAAGTAGTTGATACGAATAATTTTATTTTGATTAAGTATCTTCACTGTGCTACTATTTTGTATAAAATGTTATACAAAATAAAATATATCATTTATATATTTTATATTATTTTTATATTTTTATCAATCATATTAATGCGTAATTTCCCTACTGGAATATAAGGAAAGAAAAACCAGTACACTATCTATAAAAACCTATTTCATTTTCTTAACATGCATAAATATCTTTACGCACTCTCACAAATTCAGATTGCTTTTGATTTTTTAATCTTACTTATTTAATGAATAATCTCACGTATGCATCCTTTGTGTCCTGTGCCAATCCTCGGCAGACCCCAATATCCAGGTTCACAGCGATCACACTTCACTCCGCCAACCCCGGGCCGGCAAGAACATTGGCCGTTATCATCGCATTGCTCGTTAATGGAGCCAAGCCTGTGACATCCGCATTGCGAAGGACATCCTGCTCCACCGGGACCTCTCGCTGGAGTCACACCGTCTCCGCAGCAACCGTGCCATGAGTCTTGGCAACCTTTTTTTTCGATCACAGTCTTATCTGACAAAAACCATAGACAAATTTAGAAAAGCTGCTTCCATATTAATGTTGTAAAACTTTTTCAACAATGTTATTAGAGATACCTCTAATCTAATCGTGCGAGGAGGTTAATATCGGATATACAAAACAGAGAATTCTGAATTGGGTTTATGGATTATTAATTATTACTATAATAATTTTAAATACCTTTTCTGCAACACCTTGCAGCTTTAGTAGTGTGGTGGCAATAACTGCCAACAGGACAATCTTTTCGGTGAGGCCCACCACCGCAATCCATTAGTCTACCATCAGCATCGGTTATCGGTTGATCGTCTCCACATGGTCTGAACTATATCAATAAATTAAAGGTAGGAGTAGCAACACGTTTTTTCTAGGTCTCCAAAATACATACAGCACCATATAGTAAGTAAAATGCATGCCCAATTTTTTTTAAGTTATTATTATATAAAGGCGTACACTTGACCTCAATGACACCTGGTAGAAAGTCAAGATGAGTCCCACGATAAAATGCGTCCGCCCAACAAACGCCTATTCACTCTTCTCTTAAGGACTCCAAAGTCATAAGACAGTGCAAATATGGTCGCTGGAGGCATATTCCACTCCTTAGCTGTTCGCATGATGAATGTATGTAGAAACTAATCTTTTAGTGCTGATATAAGAAACGTCAACCACATACGGGTGATATACCGCAGTTATCTCATATTACCCCAAACTTATGAAGTAACGTGATAAATGGATGTATGTACGTACAAGGATATGTATGTATGTAATGTTATAATAAAAAATAGAACGTATTGGGTAAAAAAACCATTCTACAAAGGACTTAACATTGATAAAAATAAATGAATACTCATTTATTTTTATGTCAACTTTGTTATATACTGTTAATATACATTAGCCAACAGAGTTCTAATTTGTTTCTTCCTACCTCTAATCCTCGACACAAAGCCAAAGGTCGTAACCTCAAGTCCTCTTGTCGTCTGCACGCTTCTAGCTTCATGTGACACAGTGTTGGATACAGCCTTAAGTCGGATGCACAAACTGGAGTAGAGGTGGTCGCAGCCGCCGCTGCAGCGCAATCAAAGAGGCAAGCGCATCTTAAAAAAAAATACACTGGTTCGACAAAGTGTCTACAATGCACCTGGTGGTAAGTACAGTGTACTCCAAAATCGAAAGCGATCATCAAATGATGAATATCCGGTCATAGTTTCCGTCGCCATGTCGGCCACAAATACCACGACTGAAGGTCTCTAGTTATATGGGTTACTGAATATACACAAGCTGATCCCGAAATAAAAAAAACTGAAGCTGATTCAAATACAAAAATATCAGGACAAAGACCCTTGAATTCCCTTAAAATTACAAGATACACCATGATTCACAGTTAAACAGAGACAAATAAATAGTGTTATTGTTGTGTGTTGTTAAATGTTAAATATGCACACGCTTGATCTTAATAGCACCCGCGATGACAATAGCCGGGCAGTAGATTTGAGGGAGTCTGCTGTCCGGATAAGAGGGAGGCGGTGTGCAGTGTCCGGCGTGCCGCCTGTGAGATAGGTGTTGGAGGGGTGGGCTCCTTACCCCTACCCCTCCCAGAGAGGCAGCCTCAACAAAGCATTTCGCTCTCCGGGCATCTGGATGAATTTGGTTTCCCAAGCTCGGATGGAGCGATTAGAGGGACACCCATGGGTTTTTAATCAGTTGGAGTCTGACACACCGGGGTTGCTGCCCTCACAGCGGCCCTGATGGTCCTATGCAGGATTTTCCCCCGAGACACCAAAAAAAAAAGATCTTAATAGCACCCGGTGAAATTAAAAGTAAAAAATATAAAAGGATTACCAAAAGTAAAGGCAATAATATGTTCTTAATAAGAAGAACAGGCATATAAGACATTTAGAACTTTAGAACTTTTCATCCTCCATTTTACTAATATTTGAAATAAACATCAGAAGACCTTCTATCGTGGTATTTATCGGCCGGCATTACGATAATTACTGTTTTTAGATTCTTGCTTCTTGGCGGCTACTAGTAATTTTGGAATACACTGTACTTTTTATCAGGTACAGCTAATTACTTAAAAAACCTTGGTGTAACAGATAGAATTCGAAAGTAAATTATATGATTTGCCAAAAGATGGCACCACTGTCGAAATAAATCACGCAATTCTTGTGTTCTCTTCACCTTTATGCTTGATATTATTTGTCACAAATTTTTACATTGTGAATGTCCAGTTTATTTTTTGAAGAACCTAGTGCTGTACGTGTGTACTGGGTTTTGATAACATTGTTAAAATTTGTTTTTCCCAGCCATCTTCATTAAATTAATTCCTCTAGTCGGCTGTTTCTCCCACATTCTTACGACCGAAATAACAACATTATCCTTCATTAATATTTGTTACCTTTAAATTTCGAGGTGAATCATTTCGTAGGGACTGTTGGAACATCAATATATATATATATATGTATAAATCCGTTCCGCAGCCACCTCTCCGACGTTCCGTAGATACTATTATTTGTAACTCCGTGTGTATATGCGATTACCCAGAAAAATTCACTTGTGCGATGTAGGTTAGTAAAAATTTATGAAAAATCATGAATCGATCTGTACGCGTTTGTGCTCTCTAACCGTTTTAAATGCGTTTTTCACTAATTTATTATGTAAAGCTACTTTTAACATATAATCATAGTGTTAGTTTTATTTCAATCTTTTATGAGAGAAACATATTGAGTAAAATGGAACGCAACTCATCTGTCAGTTTTTAATGTAGGATGGATGTTATTGTGTGAAATATTATAATGTATGAAGTAGTAAATGCGTAGATCGGAACGTATGGGAGTGGAAGACAGAAAGATAGAAAGAGAGAGAGAGGATAAACGGTTTTTTTTCGATGCGAGTGCTCTGTAATTTGAAGACGACAAAAAAGTGTTAAGACGAAAAAGTATTTTTAAAAGTGCAATAAAGGAGTTTATAACGTTTATTTTGCTATTTATTTGATCTGAAGATCCCCAAAACTACATTTTGGGAGCTCGTTCTAAAGAGAAAACAAAGATCAAGCAGAAACACGAGCCAAACGAGAACGATAACGACGACTACAAAGATGGCTGACGCATTTACGAATACGTTGGAAATGACGAAATTTAGCGGAGAAGATCACACATATACGTCGGCGAAATGGGCACAAGACATTGATGATAATGCCGAAATTTTCGGATGGAGTGCTCAACAACGCTTTATCATTGCCCGTAGATCCTTAACGGGTACTGCAGAGCTGTGGGTAAAGACCGAAAAAGTACACAGGACTTATGAGGAGTTGAAAGCAGCCGTGCTTAAAGAGTTCCCCGATTCTATAAATTGTAAGGAAATGCACGAATTAATGGCAGCGCGTAAAAAACTTAGTGACGAGTCTTATTATCAATATATGCTCGTAATGAAAGAGATGGGTAGACGTGCAAAGTTTCCGGATTATGTAGCCATCCAGTACATAATAGATGGGATTGAGGACATCGAAACAAATAAAGCTATTTTGTACGGCGCGGCAACGTATTCGGTGTTAAAAGAAAAGTTAACTATCTACGAGACTATAAAAACAAAAGCTTCAAAACAAAAAGATAAACAACCTGTAAAAAAACTGAGGTAGGTGATAATAGGGCATCTGCAGCATCAGAAGATGTTTTTTGCTATAATTGTGAGAGAAAACGTCATCGAGCCAGTGTATGTCGCAACGGCATGAAATGTTTTAGATGCAACCAATTCGGCCATATCAGTCCAAATTGCACCAATCAGAGCGCAGGAGACGGCAGTTCCGTTAAATCAAGAACGACTGCGTCAGCAAATCAGCTGCATGCGCCGTTGTCGCCGAAAAAACACGAATCAGCAACGAAGAAGCACTCGGCTATGTTCGGAGCGGTGACGGCAGCCAATGACAGCGCGTCAGGTGGCCATGATGGAACCTGTCAGTGTCATTCGGCGAAGGACGCATACGTCATGCAAATCGTAAACAAACCGAGCGACCGGCATAGTAAAGCGATCAAAGAAGTAAAAGTATATGATAAAACAATAAATGCGCTAGTGGATACAGGAAGCGATGTGAACGTAATATCAGAGGATTTGTGGAACGAAATTAAAGTGCCGTGTGACGTTGATAATACGATATTTTCTGGACTAGGACTCTGTAAAATAAGGTCATTCGGAAAATGTTTTGTAACCTTAAATATTGATTTTTTTTTTAATAAAAATGTAGTTTTTCACATTGTGCCTAAAGGTGTAATGCCTTATAGATTGGTATTGGGTCATGAGTTTTTAAACAATGTTATTATGGTAGTTCATGGGGGTACAGTGTTATTGTTGACACAAGAGGATGAGTGGTTAGGAGGAGTGAATTGTTGTGAAACTGGTTTGGATACGGGTACGATTACGGGTAATATCTCTGACAGCAACATTAAGACGGGAGTTATGCAGCTGGTTAGGGAATATAAGCCTACTCAGACAAAACAAGCAGCCATTAAGAAGAGAATAATGGTAAAAGACGACGTGCCAGTAGAACAGCGACCTCACAGAATTTCACATAAAGAGGAAAATATCGTAGAAGAACAGGTAGACGAGGGGGTAAAAAATAGAAGATTACATGTGAATTTGTCTGAGTATTGCAGTCCTATTCGGGAAAAAGTAAAGTCAAAATTTCTAGGACCCAACCAGGTTACTAAAATCAAAAGAAGAGATAGATATCATATTAGAAAACTGTATGGCACTACAGAGGGGCCAAAAAAGACTTCTAGTTCAGCTGATAGCGTAAAGAGATGACCAGGTATAGATGAGTGATAGTATGTAGTACAGGATAATTGTGTGTTTGTATGTGACTTGTGTCAACAATACTGCTCCTATCCTCATCTATCATATATAATGATTATTGTTTGTGTATTTTTAGTTTATATTCTTTAGTTTTAAGTACTTTAAGTTTTGTTATTGTAAAGTAGAATAAGTATTAATTATATGTGAATGGGTAATGTATGGAAGAGAGTTGTAAGGTAGTGTAGAGCATATCTGGGGGCAGATATGAGTACAGGACGGCCGAGTGTAGGATGGATGTTATTGTATGAAATATTATAATGTATGAAGTAGTAAATGCGTAGATCGGAACGTATGGGAGTGAAAGACAGAAAGAGAGAGAGGATAAACGGTTTTTTTTCGATGCGAGTGCTCTGTAATTTGAAGACGACAAAAAAGTGTTAAGACGAAAAAGTATTTTTAAAGGTGCAATAAAGAAGTTTATAACGTTTATTTTGCTATTTATTTGATCTGAAGATCCCCAAAACTACATTAATGTCATTAAATCTTCCTGACGTACATACACTAGTGGAAAAAATTAAGGAATCAGAAAATAATTGTAAATATTTTGGGGTTATTCAAATAGCTGTATTTTTGGTTAATAATGGTCATATCTGGTACGTTGTGCCTTTTATCACGTGTGTTGTAGTTACCCCTGCAATTCAGTCACACTCTAGTGAAAACAGAAACAAGGCTATTATATATCGTGCTCCAAGCCAACGGCGTATATCCCATAAAAGGACAAAGAGCATTACCTTATAACAAATTTTAAATCAAAATATTTATTAAATAAATTGAGAAAGCGTGGTGTACAAAAGTGCTTTAAGTAGATATACTTTTGCAGGACGGCATGAACACTGCGTCTATTGATACGTTTTTCTTTGCTATTGATTGTCGTAGTCGTTTTTTTGCTCTGCACCATATATAACGACAAGCATTGTGTGGTCATATTTAAAAAAAAATGTCCAAGCATATCTTATTAACCCTTATGTGTGCAACCAAATTTTCTTACGTCGATGTGAAACCGAGGTACCGGGGCGGCGGGTCGGGTTATCGGGGGTGGCGATAACCTTCCGATCCCGCTCCGCCTTCTCTTTCACCTTCATGACGTCCTCCATAAAGGAGAGGGCCGCCTGCCATGCCCTGTCGCTATCGACCATCGCTCGAGCGAATGCCGGTAGCGACAGGTCACCACCCACCACCCTGGTATGATTGAGTTTACGAAAACATAGAGGCATATATTGTTTCAATTTTTTCCGAGTGTTTTGCACTAAATTATCTTTCCATGTATGTCTTAATTTCATGCTGTTGAAAAGAGAAGATTATGTCGACGATATTTTTGTTTTTTTTGCCTAATTCCTGTCCATTTATTTAAAGAGTTTTAAAAGTGTACTTACTAGTCTTCTACAGAACAAATTACCTAGGTTGTCCATTAGAATCCACAGCACAGGTTGCTTCATACGCACATTGAACTCTAGCGCATACGGCAGTCCCGGTCGGTGGTTCACTCGAGCTCTCAGCCGCTTCTTCTCCCGATCGAATATCATTGCTAAAGTCCGTCGATTTTATAGTTTTATTAGCCCCTAAAAAATAACATCATCGTCATCAATTTTTTTGTAATTTTTCGTTATATTCGTTACAGAGATAACAAAAATGCATTTGTCACTAATGAACACTGTTTTTGTTTTTACTTGCTACAACGAAAATTGCACATGTAAATTGTACCTACAATTGACACTAACTCTTGTATATATAGACAATTGCGCTCAGTTTTTAGACTGCGTTATACTTAAATGCCGTCAGTCATTCACTGTGCCTAGCTAGTATAAGAAAATGACAAGTGAATCTTTAACCGAATGTAACGACGATACGGTTATTTTATTCAGCGATGTTCACTAGAAAGGTAAATATTTTCCGCTTTTTGTGTAAAATCTATACACAAAATCGATTTGCGATATACTATATGTAATTTTACTCTCATTGTACCTTAAGAAATTTCACTTCAAAATATATCAGTATGCAACAATATCCTTCTACATTTTGCTATCGACTCGTTACAAGAAGAAAATTACCTATCACCGACATCACCTTTTGTACCCATTACTGAGTATAAGGCTCCTATTAATCATATCACAAAATCTTATCTATGCCGCTAGTGGCCAAGTTTTATCCGTCACCTTATAAATGTCTCCTGGCAATGGGTCTACGCACAGGTCTTTGGTACCCCCAGTAATACGGACACTATCTGGTCTGGTACAGACTCGGATTAAAAGAGTAAAATTATGACTCACCTATAGTACCATTTTCATACTGCGAATCGGTGCATTCGCCGTAATACGCAACATGCAGTGGTGGGTCACCGCGCATGCGTGCTTCACAGGCAGCTTTTAACAAGGAACACTCGTGAGGGTAAGTTTTCGCAGTGTTGGAGCAAACCGGCTCTCGTGCAGCCTCCGCGCAGGGAGTGCTACAGGCACAGGCTCCCCGTGCACACCATGTGCCTGTCGGGCACTGCACATCGGAACACGACTCTATAATAAATTAAACAACGTTTAATATAAAACAACCAACCCATACTACGGTTTATTTAAGCTTTTCAAAGGACGTTTACGTAAAAACGTATATTTCATCAAAAAAAAAACAATCATTTCACAAATCATCTTGGTTAATCCGATTTTTTGTACGTTTTCCTGTATTAAATTATAAAATTATATACTGTAGATTTGTGAATAAATAAATAAATATTTTTAGTCGCCACCAGCAAAATATTGGACCTGGTAAATTTCCACTAGCTTATATAATTTACGTTTGGTCTGAACTAGTGATGAAAATGCCCGGGAATTTTCCCAAAGTGCCCAGCACTTCCGCGAACATTTCGTAAATTCCCGGGAATATTCCCCATACAAGTTTTGGGCACTGGGAAAATTCCCGGGCATTTTCATCACTAGGTTGAACACAACAAGGTCAAAATAAGTTATGTAATGTTGTTTACCCTAATAATTCTTAGGGTGTAAACTTTCATACAACGAATACAACGCGCGCGAGATTCTTTTTTTTTTTTACTTGGGGTTAAATCCTCATAGTTACGTCTCAGCAGCACAGGGGGGTTGCTCGACCGAGGTGTGTCGGACTTGCACCGACTAAAAATCCCAAGGTGACTATTTCTGCGCATTGGTGGGTGGCGGTTCTTGTGATCAATTCGCCACAGCCCCGTAAACTACGCACGGCAGATTCTAACGTAACATGTCTCTTTCATAGAATTTTGCTCAGACCGTATCCACTTCATTAAAATAAATCTTAGATTAATTATACATTCAATGAGGAAGGTACGATTAGCCCAGAAGAAGTATTATGTTACACCAGTAACAACGTCCATTTTATTATTTTGTAATTATAATTTTCGGTAATATGCTTATAATCGTTGATATCACTTACCACATGACCCCATGTGTTTTGTATGAAGTCTCTTCTTTCCTCGACAAGCAGCTTCACGCAAAGCGCAGACACTGCTGTAAGTTTTGTTGTCGTTTCCACAAATCTCTTCCGTTTCCTGGATTTAAAAGATTATTCTCCAAATAAAATTTTATACGTAGGTTTTATTTTTATTTAACTTTACTTAAATTCTACGTCATTTATATAATCGGTAAATAGTATATAAAGTCTTACAGTGCCTTCTTCACAATGCTTTGGGCAAACACAGCTAGCTTCTGAAACTCCGTCGCTTTCACAGACAGCGTAGTATTCACACTTTTTATTTTCGCATCCGTCTGCAATAATTATTGAACATTACAATTATACCGTAAAGTTAAAATAATGATAATACAAAAGTAAAGAGATACTATAGTATACAATTATTTCTAAATCACTGCTACTTACTACATATAAGAGACTACGCGTGTAGAGTTAGGTTTAATTTCATTTTTGCCTTTGTTTTATAAATCTGCTACCAACGTGACTTCTTCATTGAAGAATTATGAAAGTAAATAAAAATAATAATAGATCGTCACACTATGCCCCTTTCGGGGTGAGCAGAGATACATTGGTGGTTGTATCCACTTTGCGCTTCTATGTCGTGCACAACGTGACCAGTAGCGCAACTGATCGCCGTTCTCAAGACACTTACACAGGACATGCAAGTACACGAATGCACACAGTTTACAGGCGTTTAAAAATTATACAACATACCTATTATCATTGGCAACAACACATGGCACTAATGAATCCACTAGAACAAAGAGCGGAGTATTTCTTGTAGGTATCCAAACTATAACCGCCAGTTACATATGTGGAGTCCATTTGCCGTCATCCGATTTTACCATTGTCAAAGCGCATCGAGTCGATCGAGCCGGCGGCAAATGGACACGCACAACGTAATTAGTTACGCATGACTGAGCCGGTGCAAGATTGTTGCTAAGGCGCGCGTGCGAGCTCACTCTGCCTCGGCTACCCGCGCAGCTCGCACTATCCGCTTGCTTTAGACTCATAGTTTGTATAAAGTAATTTGCACGTATTCAATATTGTATTCCATTGTCATTAAATTCATCATAGTCATAGTCTCATCTATCATTTACCATCCAGCACCTTCGACATTATATCATAGCAGTGCACGTGTGTAGTCACACCACCCACGCACACCACATCGCTATACATATAAACCAGAGGTTATATTGCAATCCGCGGACCAGTGTCAAATGACCATAAATATTAATTATTATCGTATTTGTCAAATCTAACAAGTTAAATGCAGTTCTGCTTACTAATTGGTTGGGTCTCCTGTGACATATAAGTAGGGACTGATGATACTCACTACAAGGGCCGTCGTACAGCACTTGCACGTCTCGGCGGTGACGACACGCCTCAAGCTGCAGCTTACAGCGATTCCCGTAAGAAATGCCGTCGGACCCGCAGACAGGGGCGAACTCGTTGGAGCACCGAGGACAACGACACACGCCACGCCCTGCCGACGCTACGCACTCTCCGCCGTGAGGACAAACGCGATCCGCACACACACCATTCGAACCTGAAGAAACATCATTAATATCCAGGCGGTTCCGGCTAAAGAGAAAGCTTTAACTTCGTTATTGGCAACATTTATGTGACCTAATATCAGTCCTCTATCCTAACTTATCCTAACTTCTTGTTGAAGAATCTGGCATAATAAGGCATGCGAGGCCGCCGCCAACATAACATAGTCGTACGTATTTACCACTGATGTTCGAGCTATAGCTTCGTCGCGGTTGGCATTAAACTCAGTTTGCCATCGAATTTAAATTTTGGTTATCTTATCAACAATGAAGGACCATTAATCGGCCTTATTACGGTTTACCAGCGTTCCCACCGTGACTATTGCATTTTATATTGTTTTAATTGACGCTTATACCTGAGCAATTGTTTTCTCTGTTAATTATTACTTGCAGTAACGTTCATTCCATAGATGCATGCAAGCATTGCATGCCCTTATGATAAAAAAGTCAAGAATAAATTCCTTAAACTTAAACAAAAAAAGGAACAATTTATATTCATATCTATTTTATATTCACGCCATCTATCTGTCATATGAAAGCAATGTAATATTTACTGTCATAATATAATATTCAAAGTAATTACGCGAATTCTGCCTACCCTGTCCAAATACGCTGTGCACGTCACTGATTACTTGCTCTCCTCCATCTGTAGCTCTGAACAAAAGACGTCTTTCGTCACATATTCGTTCTCCATCTATGTTACGTGACCACAACAACATTAACCGTCGCCGAATGAATTAGATCTCTGTGCTGTTATCGCCAGAAAAAACTTAAATTGAATAAACATATTTTTCTATATTTCTACCTTCCTTTTTAGGTGAATACGAATTTGGAAGGCTGTTGCAATCCGGCGTGAGGATACGCTTCGCTATGATCACTTTATATACCTTCCGTATATGGCATTCTATGTGACGTGTGGAGTATAAAAAAATTCCTGGCATGCTTATCGCTTTGTACAAATGTGATACCGCTGACAACTTCATGGTTACCGCCTTAATATATGAAAATTATTTGTGCCGTGGTGGCTGCCGGCAGAATAGAATAGCACCCCCCTCTTCTTGCTGAGGTGTCGTAAAAGGCGACTAAGGTATCTCTTGAACACCGCAATTCAACCAGGTATTTAAAGAAGGGAAAACTCGACCAAACCTGCATCCCGCTCCCTCCCGATCGTACTAGTTCTCCTTTCCAACGGGCCCAAGGGAGCTCGGACGAGAGAGTGCTTTTCTGGCAGCGCGTCCAGTTATGCACTTAAATATCTCCTGCGCAATTGACTGTTTCCGAAAACTGGACCTCGATTTTCATAATCGGCGTTGAAACAGTCGCCGTGGCCGAATCCGGCTAGGACATCATCATCATATGAAAATATTATTTGAAAAGCAATTGAACGTAACATTATGGAGGGCAATATAGTACTGAATTGAATCTACAGTTAAAAATAGTATTCTGTATTACGCAAAAATATGTAGGTTTAAACCAAAATACTCATAAGCAGTATGTAAATTATTTGACGTGACCTTTAATGAAGAAATTAAATTTTAATTTCTAAGTAGCTTCTTGTAGTTTGCGTGACAAAAGATGACCAATCAAAAGCCAACAATGAAGAAGTACTGTTCCAAAAATGTAACAGATGAGCTCCAAATGCAATGTAATCACATACCACAAGCACCAGTGTGGAGGACTCGCAGTTCCCTGCCTAGCAGGCAAGCTGCTCTTCTCAGCTCACACTCGCTGTCGTGTGTACGCGAATCCGACCCACAGACCGGCCTCAGCACCGGCTCGCAGGGTGGAGGGCAGGCGCACACAGCACCACCGCCTTCGACCCGGCACTCAGCCCCGTGACGACACTCCACTTCAGCACAAGGGTTTACGCCTACAGTAAATATACTAGATGCAACAAGGTAATAGCCAGAATTATTAATCACACAAAAAGGAACTTTCGTATTCATTACCTTTTTTTATAAATGTTTTATGTACCCTCGACTTCGCGTGGTTTCATCGACATGATGCTAAGTCTCCCATATATTTTTTTTTACACAGGCTCGCCATAGTGACTACAGAGTACCTGATGGTAAGTACAGTGTAGTCCAAAAACGAAAGCGACTATCAAAGGATGAAAATCCATAGATAGTCTACATCGTCATGTCGGCCCACATATACTACGACTGAAGGTCTCTAGGTATATGAGCTACTGGATATACACAAGCTGATCCCGAAACGCGACAAGCCGAAACTAGTCACTATGACGAGCTTTACACCCATGTACTGTAGTCGCGATCCAGACGGGCACCGACGCCCTACCACCTCGCTGCTGCTCGTTTAGCACCACCCAGGAGTCACGTGTAGGGAAACTAGGGTAAAGCCTACGGACGCGAGCAGCTTCGACTTCCAAAATGAATATGAGTTGCGTGGGGATGGTGACGTTCAAAAGTATTAAGTCTCAATCCCGTCACGTCATGAGTTAATACGGTTCGGTCTGCACGTTTAACTTTCCAACACCTTCCCGACACGTGACTGCCGTACATAGGAATGTTGTGGAGCGCTTAATAACCGACTATAGGGTAACAGTAGCATGCAATAAACATTCATAGCAAACATAAGGCTTCATTGATAGAACCACCAAAGATCCCTACAGTACCGTAGTTTACTTTACAGATATGATCTCACTTTCCTTTGAAAGTATAGTAAGTATAAGTAAGTCCGCAAAAAACTACCGCAAAGAATCAATAATGTTACCCGTTGGTGGTTGGGTCAGTGTATTGTCGCTGTAGACGTTTTTAGTTACATTAAAACATTTTTCATATTATAGTTTACTGTTCACAACAAAATACAGTAAGATTTAATTTACAAAGCGATGCAAAATAATATATAAATGTATAATATTTATCTACCGTGTACCTACCGGAACTGCACTGTCCTTTGAAAATAATTTTCAAGGGTTTTCTTGCTCGACAGCTTTCACGGTGCATTTGGCATTCGTTCGAGTAAGTTTTCCCGTCGGAAGCACAGACAGGCGAGAATTCCAATGAACACGGCTCAGCGCATCGGCACGAGGGTGAACGTCGTTCATCTAGTTGACACACTTCTGGATCTGGACACGTTACTCCAGTGCATGGATCTAAAAAAAACATTAGTATTTTATTATTATCATTAACCGCCTTGTGCGTAGCTTCTGTGCCACTTGATGGAAAGCGCATTGACCGACCAAAATACGATTTACTCTAGAATCTACAATAACTTCTGTGAAGCTTTAGCTTTCTATTTTTTTACTGATCTACAACGTGCTAAGATTTCTTTTAATCTGCATCTGATGTCGGCTAATGTAAATATCGTACAGTCTAAAACCTGGCCATAGGTAATTATCGAGAAATTTGTTACTGTTCATTCGTCCGACCATAGCGACAATCGACATCGAGCAAGCAAGACAGCATTGTCTTGCTTACTTCTTGTAAAGAGCCCAATGTTGTAACAGCAAAATAATATACAACAAATACGTTATTTATTTAACAAAAATCTTACCACATTTGCCGTAATATTTAAAAGTAATGTTGATATTTGATTCACAGGCAGCTCTGCGCATTTCACATTCGCCTGGATAGTCACGAGCGTCGCTGGCACAGAGTGGTCTAGAACCCTCGTGGTCCCCGTAGCTGGGGCAGGCCGAAGGGCATTCGCAAGTATGGGCGCGCCCATCTGGCGTCGATCGACAAAGTGCACCCGGCCCGCAAGTCACACCGCGACAAGGATCAGGAACGTCTACGAGTTATTCTTACAATTTAACAAAATGACTAGATGCCGGTTTATCAGTTTTGGTTATGATAGTAAATTTTTGTAAGTATACGTATAGTTTTCCTTAACTTAAATGTATAATATCATTGAATATAAAATGAAAATCGCTTTAAGTAGGTAAATTGAAAAGGAAAGTACTTTATAAGTAACAAAAATCATTTATGGCCGGATTTCCCAGAAAATTTCAAGCGAGACTCAACCTGACTATCTTTATCATCAAAATCGCCACTAATAACTATATAAACAGTTTTTTTCTGCTTTCAATTTATTATTATTGTAATGTTTTTATACATTTCAATCCATGGTATATAAAGTATAATCGGTGTAAGAAATATAAAGCAGCCACCTCCTACCGAATAATATGTTCGTCAAGGTATCCCATATTTATACTACAAAATTATTGAAAGCCTTGATCGTGTTTGTAGATATAATGATACCACTAGTATAGTGTATATATATTAGCTTATGCATGGCCACTCCAAAAATGATAATTAGATATTTTGAACCATAAGGTTCAAAAGAAGGTTCAAGAAGTTGTTCAATTTAATCTGGATGTATATTACTATCGTAACAAGTTTCTTGTACTTACCACTTGGGAAAAGGTAGCAGCAATCGGCAGCCGCTACCAACACCACCAGTGCTAACCAGCCAGTAACCATCGTCCAGCCGGCTCGACGGAATCTGAGTTGCTTTCTAGCATCATAGCACATCCTAATTTTTCATGTACCGTTTTTTTCACACTGTTTTGTACTAAAACAAAATCCCCACTATAGCTGCTTTTAAATTCCTATTACCTTATGATTTATATTTTTATCATTCGAATAAAGATATTTCACGTTTTAACTTGTCTTCCTTGTCTAAATAGCTGATGTAGGTACAATACAATATTTATTGCATTTGTGAAAAACTAGCCAATAAGTTCACTACATGTAGACTTTCACTAAGCTAATTATATCGGTTACATCGTCATCATAATGCTGGTTGTAAAAATTACTTACCACCAGAAACATGCTGAATAGTAAGGCACAAATATATTCAAAATACATTAAAAGCATTGTTAATTTAAAGTTACAAATAAAACGGATTCCTCACATGCACTTTGTTCGTGTGCATTATTAAATTATCTAGTACGTATTAAGAATAATAATCCAACCTAACAATACTCTTCAGAGCCAGGTGGTGACTAAAGGAACTCATTGAATGAACTCGTTTCGATCATGCGCAAACTGTAATGAAGGAATATTGGACGTAACCTCCAATATCGCTATTAGAATTATCTTGAAACTTACCGCAGTGCATTGCAGTGGCATCATCGCATAGACCATAAAAAGCATTATTATACTTGGATATTTGATATGTTGACTTAAAATCTAGTAATAACTAGATTATTTGACTGTCTCAGTAGTTGCTTGCTTATTTATTTATTATAATATTGTCGTAATATGAAAACTTTAAAACACTACTGGTGTAAATTTATTAAGAGACGTGTCGCCGACTTAAATTCGGAAACGAATGATAAGCCACTTCAGAAAGACCAAAGCAAAATTACTTGTTTCAAAGTAACAAATTCATCGTTAAGTATCTAAAACCATAGTTTTAGATTAGATTTCATGTAAATCTTAAACATATCTTCGGCTTTGGGCCAGAAGGTTATGTAGGTAAATATTACTTATTTGTATTATAATTTCAAGTGGCTGTCTAGTTTTTTTTTTATCCTGACACGGCGCTCTGACTACACCATGCCTGATGGTAAGATGTGATGATTATAATGGTGCAGTCAAAAAAACGAAAATTATCAATATTATGAAAAAACCATCGATAGTCTCGTCGATCATGACGGCCTGCACAAATATCTCTTCCTCCTGCGCTTAAAAGACCCCATATAAGATGGTGGGAACACCCTCGCCGGAAGACCATTACACAGGCCCACAATACAAGAGTAAGAGAACTTTTTAGTCCTAGCCAGGATGGATGACGGCCTGCACAAATATCTCTTCCTCCTGCGCTTAAAAGACCCCATATAAGATGGTGGGAACACCCTCGCCGGAAGACCATTACACAGACCCACGATACAAGAGTAAGAGAACTTTTTAGTCCTAGCCAGGATGGGAGTTACGGTATACCTGTGACTCCGTTATCCCGCGCGCGTAGTTCTACTAAGGGAGTGTGAAACAATGCGATCAGCTCTCCGCTGCAACCTATCTAGAGCATCGAGTACTAAATAGGACCATTCCAAAGATGCGATTTCATGCAGGGTCTGACCTGGGCCTTCTACAATAGGATCAGCTGATCCGACGTGAAAAACCGACGCACTCTGTTCAAGACACCAAGTCTCCGTGAACCTTAAGTTAATTTTGCTTTGCTCTGCTAAATAGCCATATATATTGTAGCAGGTATCAATCGTATTTTCCTGCATAAGTCGATAAAGTATTTATATGAGGGAGAAATAAATACAAATATTTAACTTTTCATACGTTTATTTTACTTTATCAGTGTGGTTTTTGACCCTTTAAAAGATTTCACTCTTCCTTACATTCAACCTTATGTAACAGAGAATAAGACTATACATAATGTATAAAAATAGGACTGTATGAGCCCTCGAAAGACTCTGAAATGCATATAGTACGGGAAACGAATGTACAAATAAAACATTTCTATATACTGCTATAATACAGTACCTGCTACCACAAATATTCTTCATTTTAGAGTCTATACACAATTATGAAAATTTTGCACATGATTCAAACCTACATGCAAACAAAAACAATTCGCTGTTTTGTACATTTACAATAATACATACTTATATCACCTGTATGTCTCAAATTAATTTTTAATAAGAATAAAACTAAATAAATAAACTAGTTTAGAAAAAAGTTCATTACACCCGGAAAACTTGTGAGGACATTGAATTTACAGGAAATAAAGATACCATACATGCTTCTCAAATCTGTACAACTACAATCAAGCGGCAGGACCAGCAATAAATATACTGTACAATTAGATAACAGACAATTAGTCCACACAATAACGCATTTCGCTTATCACATAGATAAAACCACAGCACTATTTGTCACTTAGTTTAGTCTCACGGCTGCTATCAACCTACCTCCAAAGAAATTTACTCCTAAGCATTATTTACAGAACAATAATATACAACTATATTTACAATGGTATTTTTCATTGGAAAAACACATTTCAACTGGTTTTACACGCAAAAATAACCTGATGCTACATGTTTATCGGTAAAGTAGAAGCTCGTTTTGCGTCGCCTTTTAAAAATCCTCATACTATCAGCGTTGTATGTCATGTCTATTGAAAGTATCAAGAAAACGGGTAGAGAAAGAAAGTCGTCAACCCAAAACGAAGGCACGGTGATGACACTAGTTTTCTCATCCGCGCAACCAAAGGCTATTCTCGTCATGTAAACTTTGAATTCTAAAGTCGATTGAATCTCAGTCTCGTATTATTGGTTAAAAATGCCATTATTTAAATAAAACAAACGTCAAATGATATGTGAGATTAAATTGAGACTGTAAAAAGACCGATAATAAATTAAAGGAATCGGTCTCCACGTCGAAAAGTGAAGCTAAAATTAAATGTTTCGCATGTAAGACCTGTTAAAATATTTACAATGTTTACAAAACGTTTGAAATGTTTTATAGGATAACATTTCTTAGGCTGAGAGGTATAAACGTTTAGACGACTTTGCTTAGAAAATAAGTTAGTCTTTGACAAAAAAACTGAATATAGGAACGTATAACTTAAGTATTCACAGAGCCAAAGTTGAAACTTACCATTTACTTTTACATTAATTAAACAAATTATGGTTGAGTAAAGTCGAAGCAAAGCCAAAGTAGCGTCTATAAATCTCAGCCTTAAACACACACGTCAGAGATCGCAATCCTGGCGATCATATTTTTTTCTATAGTACCTCACGTCCATAGTCCCTTTATCGTAGGTTTTATCGCAGTACTATTAAATGGTCTTGTTCTCACATTTCTTACAATTCACAGTAGACCATGCGAAAGTAAAACAATCTTATAAATCGTGGTACAGTTGCCGGTCGCAACGAGCTGACAAAAATAAACTGAGTTATTTTTCGTATAAAGCCCATTACCTTAATTACAATGTATACACATAACGCGAGTTTAAAACGTGTTATTGGATAACATTTCCTAAACACTCATGTGGGGGGTGCTCGGCGATCGTAATCTCTTCTATAGACCTCGCGTTCATAGTCCCTTTCGTCGTAGGGGTACTCCGGTTGGACGTAGCCTCGCCAGTCGTCGGGGTAGGAGCGCACCTGCGGGAATCCCATGCCGGGCGCCATTGCCGCTGCCGCGCTCTCGTAGTATCCCGCATAAGGGCCGGCCATGCTGCCGAATCCATACCTACTGAACACGATTATCTTCATTAACACCTTCAGGGGCTTCATTGGTTTATATTTATTTAAAAGTCAATATGACTTGTAATGTCTCATTTAACGTAAGCTGGAGTATTTATTTGTGACTCACTAATGAGTCGCTCCAATGTATCACCCTTTCACGAACGGAATTAAGACTTAAGATACGATTCGGATTCTGCTGCTGGCAGTCTGCTCGGCAACAGCGATCGAGCAGCGAGTAACAGAATGCGAATTGTACCTTTGTAAAAAAAAAATGGCTTAGATGTTACTATTTAAATAAGAAAGATATGTATAGCGCTGTTACTTTTACGCCATGGCTAGTGTCAAATATGACATTATGATAGGTACAAACAGTTATTACAGATCGTGGTATTACAAACCAACGAACCTATTCGCTGAAATTTCTTCAAGCGTGAGTGACAGAAAGGTAGAAAAAAATTATATTAATTAAAACATCAGACGTTCAAAAGAACTTTATATCATATAGACATTCTTAAGAAAATACTCTAATCTATCTATACTAGTTTTGTCTGTATTACACTGTTCCTAAGAATGTTAAATTACGTGGAAATGCACTAGTTTATATTTACAAACAAAATAAAATTTATTAACAAAATAAAATAAAATTACTTACCTTCTCTTATCGTTGTGTCTAGGATTTCTGTCCGCTCGATACTGCCTCGGTCCAGGGTACGCGGGCGGAGTCCATGCTGGGTGCGCCGGATGCGCGGGGTGCTCTGGATGCTGGTGCGGCATGGCGTACGGCTGACGCACCCGAGGCGGTCCCACGCCTCCGCTGTCCCTCCTCGTCCTCGATCTGTCGCGGTCCCGGTCTCTGTCCCGGTCTCGTTCTCGATCTCGCTCCCTGTCCCGGTCTCGATCCCGGTCCCGTTCCCGGTCACGATCTCGCTCCGATCGAGTCCGCTCTCTGTACATCAAATCGTCGCGCTTCAGGGTCGCTTCCTGATAGTCGCGATCCTTCTTTTGCTTATGTCTGCAGGGATGGAAGAAGCAATATGATGGTGAGCTAGATGGAGTAGTACAGTAAACAAGCGTGAATAGCATGAATATTGGCATTGGCGTTAGTATGAATGACATGGAAATTACCGTTTCCCTTACCTTTCGTGTCGTTTGTTATCAGTCGGTTCTGGATCACATTCGCCTTCTTCTAGCTTTCTTTTTATTCCAGACGAGTGTGGAATTTTATCTTTTAATTTAATAGATTTGTCTTTATCAAGTTTGGGTCTTTTCTCTTTTTTATCGTCGTCGTTTTTAGCTTCCCTCTTATTTGACTTAATATGATTATTTGTGTTATGATTATTTTTATTATTAACCTGAAAAAAACAGTCAGTTGAGTATCAGTTGAGTTTATAGCTAAAAAGTTAGCACATCAAATTAAAAAATTTGTTCACATTCTCTTTTTTGTTTAAATACCACATTATTAAAATATATATAGGCTGACGACTATCTAGCAAAAATAATTAATCTAACCTTCATGTTTTCTTTATGTTTCCCGTCTTTATGTTTACTTGCTTCAACGTTCTTTTTGAGACCGTACTTGTATAACCTGTAAAGTTGTTTAGCATCAAAGTTCGTAAACTTTGAAACAAAGTACCAGAGATTGCTCCTCCATTCGATCTTTTTCTCCTCATCTTGGTAGGCTTTCAAACATATATCTATTTGACTTCCTATCTGTGTCAAGCAAGCACGCGTCCTTGAAACCTGTTCTGCTTCCGACAATGTCTGGTCCGGGTTATCGAGCGCCCTGAGAGCCTTTTTTACTGGCCTCATTTTCTCTTTACACTGAAAGATTGATGTCACAATTAATAATACTCTAATGATACTGTTACAACGGATTGTTATTATTTAAGTATACATACTTCTTCAAACACAGATGGGTCGAGATCGCCCAAAACCTCTAACGCTCGGGGTTCGTTATTGGCAGTAAAATGCATTGGACCCTCTGTGGTTTTCTTCCGCCCTTTCTGTTTGTCTCCCTTAGTCCTATCTTTCCCCTCTTTTTTTGTTCTCTTTTTATCTTTCTCTTTCCTGTCGTTTGAAGTCTCATCATGCGTCAATACATCCTCAATTTTTTTACCCTGTAAATATTTTTAAATGTGTAATTTCTGTTTAAGAGAAAATATAATGTACAATAGAAACTAAACTATAAGAAAAAAGTACACTTTTAAGGAATATTGATTAAAAAGAAAATACTTTGCAAACCTTATCTACTTTGTCATTATGTTTATCATTCTTTAAATTTTTTGTTTTCTTATTATCGTCTGCAGAGCTTACGTCATCTTCTATAATGTCTTTTGTAACAGGTTCTTTGTTTCCTCGCTTCACTCTTGGCTTTTTCTGTTTTTGTTTACCATTCTTTTGATCTAATAGTTTCTTTATGAGTTTTAGTAAATATTCCGCTCGAGATTGCAAATGTTTTGCTTGAGGTTTTTTGTCTTCATTTGTGAGGATTTTATCTCCTATTTCAAAGGATGAGTCCATTTTTATCGCTTCCCAAGAGCCCATTCCGTACTGGTAAATGCCTGCAAGAAGTTTTGAGTCTTCTGTAACTCCCCATTCCACGTCAAAGTTAGCAGGCCTTGTCCTATAAAACAATAAATATAGTATTACAGTTTGACCACAGCTTTTAACCACGTCTAGAATATTCCTCAGCTTTTTGCATGAAAGTAGTATTGCTGAAACAAATGTATTATAGATAATAAAGATCAAACAGCAAATTGTTTATACCCATACTACTCTTACTGCTACATTCATGATTTAAATTAATTGGTCTTTAGCTGTGGTACTAGCCATGATGGTTTAGACGGGAAATAACTTAATTGTTGTTAGTTGAGAGATAAAGTGCATCCTAGTAATTTTCTAATTTGGCAATATTATGTAGTATTTAATATTTCTTCCAAAAGCAATTTATGACATTATTTTGAAAATATATACCCTAATCTTTTATATAAATTTTGCAGCATACCTAAAGTCTAGTTGCCATTTTAGTCTTTCTTCCTTTGTATCAGGCAAAAAATCTTCTAAAGGTGCAAGCTCATTTTGACAAGCCGCTAATGTTTTAGCATTCACAGGAACACCACCTAATTTAAAGGTTTTTCTTATATTTTTTCTACCATCAGCCTGATCATCTGAAATCAATTAATTATTTATAATGGGTGTTTATACTAACGTAAGCTACAGTAAATATAGTTATATAGCATGTACTAACTTGCTGCCTCTGATGTGTCATTCAGTACAGCTTTACATCTGTCTTGCAAAATTTCTCCTAACTTTTTAAGTTCAGCTAAAGGTTTTTCCTGTAATTCTGCATCACAAGCTATGCTGTCTAAATGTTTTAGAGGTGCTGAAAATTTCTTGAAGCTTTTCACAAATCTTCGTATCTGTAATAGAAGAGTAATCATTATGTTCTGTCAACAACAAAACTATCCGTCTGTCTGTATAGGACTGTATATCAACTAACAAATTATTTTGATAAGATTTTATACATTAAAAAACTTCTTATTTCATAACTTGATATTTACGTAAAACCTATTTTTTTTAATATCCAGAAATAAAGAATAAAAATATGTTATACTTTATTTTTCCTTTTTGATTAAAAAATTGTATTTATTTAAGTTATGATTTTATATTTATCGTGTTTTGAAGTTATTTTTTTTTGGACGGACTTCATTGGCCGCCGTTATATGGCTTCACAACTAAACCGAGTTTGGTGCTTTTATTAGACACAATATGAGTTCCTCAAATAACACAAACCTCTTGATCTGAAAAGCCTTTAATCTTCTCTCTGTGCGATGCGGGCGGGCGTCCCCTTTTCTTGGGACGATCGTCGTCAGCAGACGCGTACCCATCAGAGTACTCGCTCTCCGCATCTCCGTCCGCATCGCCATCAGCGCCTTCGCCCTCGCCCGATCCACGACCTCGTCGCTTGCGACCGCTCTCTGGATAAATACCATTATATTATATTATATTATCACGTATCAAAGACCCTAAACAAAGCACCATTATATCAATGTAACGCCAGTACAGTGACATTTCGCAAACTAAGTCAATTCCATATATTCTATACTAATCTATAAGCGTTATCTCTAATCTAATATTACTTTGTTTGGCCTCAGATCCAAACAGGTTTGTTTCCGCTACTCGACGTCTGAACGCGCCTATTTTACGTGACACTGAGTCATGATGATTTCATGTTATAATCAAAGTAAACTCAATGGCATCATATAAAAAGCATAACTTATAGTAAAGAATATACTTCCTAGAGTCTACCGCGTACCTGCGCAGGAAACGGTGTTGTGGCGCTGATCACCTGTACTAGTCTACAGTTTACATCCTACATACTCTGGTTAACAAGCACAGGTAAACCCTAACATGTATGGGTCCTATGAAGTTATAAATCTGGGGACATTTGAGATAACCTCAGTGACGTAATTGCTCAACAGTAAATTTATAGTTATGTTAAAGCCTGTATTAACGCTCGGGAAACGGTGACATGCCATTTTTCCAATTGGCAATTCGTTAATTACGTGCAGTGATGTAGAATAGTGTCGTTTGTATTTCAATATCAAAGACGGATTCTAGTAAAAAATACGAATGAGATTTAAGTAATAATAATAATATATCGACACGCTAATCTCCCTTACGCGATGAACAGATATTCTAAGTGGCTGTATCCAAGTTGCGCTTATGTCATGCCGAATAGTACCGCAGCTAATCGTCGTTCTCAGGGCACTTACTTGCACATGAAATTTCTTTTAGATGCCACGCGGGTTTCCTCACGATTTCCTTCACCGGTGAAAATATGGCGCCTAGATCCGTAAGTAATCAGGAAAAATATAGAAATACGTACCGGGATTTGAAACTACGACTATTTGCGTCATCGCGCATAGAAATCGGTTCATTACCCGCTATGTCACCACAGCCTTAAGTACAGCTCCAGAGATGTAGAGATAATATAAACTAAAACACTGAGCGGTTACAATGTATTTCAATAGAATTACTCACTATTGTCAGCATTATTCTGTTGCAAGTTTTTCCTTCGTGGGGGTAAATAGATATCTTCCATTTCTTTTAACTTCTCTTCTTCGGCTATTGTTTTACGAACATTTTCGGGAATTATATCATCCTGTTATAAACATACAAAAACATTAAATTAAGAATCAATTGTCTATTATAATATGTACAACAGTAATCCTTAGATATTTACCCAATCTTTTGTTTCCTCATCAACATTTTCTTTTTTAACTTCCATTACAGCTTTTTCCTCGTCAAATGCAAAACTGGCTACTTTGAATGCAGAAAGTAATTCATCACCCACCATGGTCGGTCCTTCGTCACGAGTTTCGGCTCTTCTTAATATCTCATCAATATCACACTGTAAGTAAAAAAAAATTAAAAACTTAACATATTAGCGACCGTTTCTGCTACATTTATATCATATGAGATAATCATTGTACACGTACCATTTAAATCAAATGTGTTTTAAACCAACCAATCAAATGAATAATAATGGACACATCCCTGTTTTTAAATTACTCTAAAAATACTACTAACGTCTCGCAATATGCAATATTAATAACAATTAGACTTAAATTGGCATACTTAGAAGTTAGAGGCTTCCTGAGATCATATATCGTTATAGTCTGACCCCAACTCAAATACTACCTCTGCATACTTCGAATAAGAAAAGTCTTAGCAAAGGAAATGTGTTTTAGAGGATCGAAAAAACACCCTTAAGCTTTAAGATACATGTCTCTTGATTTAATTTAATAAATCTTTGGCTCAAGCAGACAGTCTATGCATTAATGCAGGAAACAAATTGTTTGTTATTGGTCAATAGATGTGATCGACAGTCTATGCATTAATGCAGGAAACAAATTGTTTGTTATTGGTCAATAGATGTGATCCACCCTTGCAACTGTACGTGTATCGCATGCACAAAGCGGTGCTGTATCGATAATGGAATAATTAATGTGTATTTTACCACAGGGTCTTCATCGTTTTCTTCGTCATCTTTGAATAATTCTTCAGCACCAAATTTTAAGATTGCATTCAAGTCTTCTTTGTTGAAAGGATTGTTCGCCGTTGTTGCCGATGCATCGCGCTTGTTCAACACAGTCCGTCCCGTCGTATCCATCCGCTGTATGACAAGGTGATCAAGCACCATTTTTCTTTTCGCTCTCTCCACTATATCTTCTTCTACAGACCTAGCCGTAACCAACCTATAAATATTAACCTAAAACATATATAAAATTTATCAAACCCAAACTATGGTAAGCACACACGGCCAGTAACATTAAACTGGAAAGTATTAATCACCTGATTTTTTTGACCGATGCGATGAGCTCGTGCTTGCGCTTGTAAGTCATTTTGAGGATTCCAATCAGAATCGAAAATTATAACAGTATCTGCTGTGGCAAGGTTAATACCCAAACCACCAGCCCGGGTCGACAACAGGAAGCAGAAATCCTGCGAACCTTCCGCATTAAAATGGTCCAGAGCTTGTTTCCTAATTTCACCTTTTATGCTTCCGTCGAGGCGTTGAAAAGGAAAATGTCTTCGCTGCAAATATTCCGCTAATATATCTAACATTCTCACCATTTGGGAGAAAATAAGTACTCTATGACCAGTCTCTTTTAGCCTGCATAACAATTTATCCAGTAGCAGAAGTTTTCCTGAACCTCTGAGAAGTTTCTGGAATACAAACAAAATGTTAATATTAAATCAAAGACTACTCTAAGCCCATAAACCAGATCTGTCAATAGCACTAATCGAATGTCATGTCTACTTGTGTAATTTCAATAGCTAACCACTTATCATTGACTTATGAATAATTACATCAATCAATGTACAGTTTCTAATATAATTAGCCTTAACCCTTTGGCCTACACGATATCTGCCAATTGCGCATGCTACGCGAATGGAACTCGCTGTTCTATTCAACTATTCAGTCGTATACCCAAACCGGGGCAAAATATATACTTATCATGACATGTATATCTCAATGGCACGAAAGCAATTGCTAAATAATAGACAATATTTAGGGACAAATAGTAATAATTTTAAGAAATCTGCGGTGTTTTTACGTTGGACTCATGGTTTTCACTTATGACACTAATTTTTTAACATGAGTTAAGACTCGTTGTTTTTTTTTTTACTTGGGGAAAATTCTCTTTGGAACGTCCCGGCCGCATGCAGGGGGTGGCACAGCCGAGGTGTGCCGGACTTGTACCCGCTAAAAACCCCAAGATGACTACTTCTGCGTATAGACGGGGACTGTGGGTCCTGTAATCAATTCTCCACAGCAAGACTCATGGTTATAAGGCTAAAGAATACTTTACTTTGCCAAGAACCGACTGTTGGAATCAAAACTGTGCCTTTACGCATCCTAATTATTTGACAAAACAATTACTCTTTTTTTATATGACAATCTAATAAACTAAAGAAAATAATCACTATATTTACCTCAACTGCATCAGTCGTTGCAAGTGATGCTCTAGACTCAAAATCTTCAGGTTTCGTCAACAGGGCATGATTGCAACATTTTTTTAGTTCTATCACAATATTAATGAACGTATTTATAGACCCTTTAACACCCTTCCGTAATGCACTATAGTTTTTTGTGAGTATCCATTTGTAATATTGCTTTTGTATTGAAGTCATTTCTACCCTTAATATTTGCTCTACTTTTGCTGGCAACGACTTCTCTACATCTTTTTTCTGTCTTCTTAGAATAAAAGGTTCCAACTGTTTATGCAGCTTTTCATAGCCTTTCGTAGCAGCATCTTCATGATCTTTCTCAAAATCTTCCCATGTCTCAAATCTATTGAACAATATTAGTGTTATTAAAAATGTATACTATAACTAATAAGGCAGTGTTGTGCAATAACGTTATAAACTTTTTTTTGGTGGTTGGGTAATTGCCCGATCTGGGTCATGACCATAGTACACAAGTGTAAAGACCGTCATATGTACTCGCTTTGGCCTGACGCGTTTCGGAATCAGCTTGTGTATATCCAGTAACTCATATACTTAAAGACCTTCAGTAATGGTATATGTGGGCCGACATGATGACGGAGACTCGATGGATTTTCATCCTTTGATAGTCACTTTCGTTTTTGGACTGCACTGTACTTACCATCAGATGCACTGTAGTCACTATGTCGAGCCAGTGTAAAAAAAACTACAAACTAACCTAAATGTATGTTTTAAATCAAAACAATCAAAAATTATATATTATCGTGTGACAAAGTCTCCCTAGTTACAACTACTTAGTTATTTTTTTGACAGGATTATAACTACTCATAACTACTAAACAGACGGAAAAAGCAAAGGTTTTTAGATTTAAAATATCACTGCACAACACAACCTAATCAATGTACAATCTTACCTGTAAGGCATAATGAAATGCAAAAGAGCCCATAACTCTTTGAGAGAATTTTGTAATGGAGTTCCAGTGACTAGTAGCCTGTGATTTGTATCAAACTCCTTCAAGGCTTTGTACAAAAGTGAATCATCATTTTTTAACCTGTGAGCCTCATCAACTAACAAACAAGCCCAACTAAATGACCTTAAAAATTGTCTATCTTTCAGCAAAATTTCATAAGTAGTTAAAATAGCATTGAATTTCAGTCTTTTTGAGCTGGAAAAACTCCATTCATATTGTCTAATCTGGAAAAAGTAACAAAGTAAAAAACGCGTACAAAATCGACAATCAACTATTAATACATAATTAAAACATACAATTTCTCTGCTGGTCAGGTCCCCAATGTATGTGACAACATTAATATCAGGTGCCCACTGTTGAAACTCTCTTTGCCATGCTGTCATCGTACTCAAAGGAACAACACACAAGAATGGACCATATAGTTGTTGCGTTTTGAAGAGGTAATATAGAAAGCAGATAGTCTGAAACGGTAGCTCAGTGTTAACAACTTGTTTCACGATCAGAAATAAATACTTCTATGTGAATGTGTATACCTGTATGGTTTTACCCAAGCCCATTTCATCAGCGAGAATAACTGAATTATCTTTACACCAGGAATGTATTAGCCAATTCAATCCATCCATTTGATAATCTCTTAATATATAACCACCCTGTAATTATAAAAATCATAAAACAACAATTTAAATCGATCCCAAAATATTTGTAATTAAAATAAAAATTATGTTCCACTTTCTACCACAGGTATTATATTATAGAATATTTATTCATAATTTATTGTATAATATATAATTTAAAAAAACACTATGTAAATTATTCATTATAGAATATTGCATAAAACGATATAAATTGGGAATGTCTAATAGGTTCCACCGTGTAAGTCTTGAATCAAGCGCCATCTAGCGTTTTCTGAAGGTACTGACTTGAAACTTTTAAACTATATGAAAAGTGCTTTCTTAATATACTAATAGATGGCGCTGCTCCCAACAAAACATTTAATGCAGACGTACAATATGGACGCAGCTATTTACAAATTTTAACATTTTGTATTAATAACAAAATATAGAGACATTTTATTAATATAATTTTACAACATTGTCAAAAAAAAAAATCTAATGTACTTTTTAAATAAAATCAATTTTAAGAATAAAATATTATACACTGTCTAAGATCCGAGATGGACGTCGCAATTCACAAAATGGCCGCCAAGAGTCGTCAAAATTGAATGACTAATACAAAACGAGAATTTAACCTAAAAAAAAAATTAAATGAATTTAATAAAGTAGTACCTCATCTTTTCCCAAGTACTCAGGTTGTTCTTTCAGCTGATGAAACTTTGGCCGTCTCCGTAAAACAGGGCAATGTCTAGAAGGTGTTGTTTTGGCACCTTCCCGGCTTTTAAAATATTCCACTTCCTTGGGCCATCTTCTTTCAATTAAAACTGAATCTTCCCATGTCGCATCCGCATATGGTAACGATTCCCATTTACAAAAATACTCTCGGGTAGTGCCACCACCTTCTAACTCCCGAGTTTGTTCCGCTAACAAAAGAAATAATTTAAAATAAATACATGAGGTATACATAAAAAAGTACACATAATGGTAGTTTAATAAAATTTGATGGTTTCTTACATGGATATGCTTATTTTAGTAATCATATTTAAAATATTTACCTATTATCCTTTCCACATTATTGTAAGTCTTTACTAGCTCTTGCTGCAATTCAGCTTGGCATTCAAAGTAATCAATATCTTCTGGGCCTGCTTGTTGACGCCACCATGACAGGTCTGCTTCCTTTTTTATATAGTTTTCTAGTTTCTTTAATCCCTTAACTTTTTGTTCATTGAGTGATTGTTCAGATTCCCATGTATTATGTATGTGGGACCAACCTTTCCACTTGATCAGGTACTGGGGTTCAGATGATTCCTCATCATTAGGGTCATAGCCTTCATTTGGATCTCCATTTTCTTCTATATAATAGAGTGTAGTCACATTTCCAGTGACTGCATAATGATAAGAAGACATTAACTAAAATTTAACAATTTTTTTGCACGAAAATGCAAATTTAAATAAAAAAATAGAAATTATGAATATCAGTAGGTGAGTTTTTTTTTAAATAAGAAAATATTTGGCTTCACGAAAAAAGAAACAAATATATCACTAAAACAATAAATAGAATCTTAAATATACCTCCTTTTTTCCCAGGACGGATACCAAGGATTTTTTCTATCGTTTCACTATGATCCTCAGGTTCTGGTTCAGCTTCAACCTCACCATCTGCGCCTTCAACTTCCAATAGATCTGATGAATCAGTCTGTTCATCACTAGCTTCCTTGTAACTAACTGCCGCACCTGTACGTCGTGTTGTAGTCCGACTGTAATATACCGGACTTTTGTTAGCATCTATGAACATTCTTAATATAACAACAACTACAACTCAGTTGAATTTAATTTCCATGTAATTTAAGTGGATTATTTAATAATAAATTAAAAAATAAAAACATTTCTAATAAAGATAATTCTTCATTAAACATTATATCATTCATTGCATAGTCTACTGAATATGAGCTATGATTTTATAGACAACTTTAAGGTAAACTAAGAATATTAATTTAAAAATGTGCTATATGTTAGCTGCATATTTAATATCTTGCAGAATTATCAATAATAATAAAAATAAAATGTTTACAGTAAATTTATACATAAACTGGGTTTTGTATATGAAGGAATAGATTGTTCATGTAACTAGGGAATTTCAATGGAACTAAAAAATACTAATTTGAAAATTTATCTTTGCATATTCTGTGCTTCTTAAAATACTAATAAAATATGTTGAAAAGGATTGCAGGTGTGTCTTTTTACAAAGGGTTGTCCTTTTGAGCCCATGTACATAATGCGTTGCGAAGCCCCATATAAATGTATCGAAAAGACTATAGTACTCCATTATCGCAACGCGATTTCCCCTCCTCAGGCATGTCTCGCAAAGGGCAAATCCGTATGCGTCTGATGCCGCGTGGCAATGCGCCGTGTGCGCACCATGTACATTTTTATATAAAAAATGTCAAAATGACACCGATTACGCGCCATAAGGCATCATATGGCCATGAACGAAAAATGTACCAATTGTACACAAATTGCAATGCATAGTGCATCAATCGTTCAAAATCATTGTTACAAATATTATATGAAAAACCGACCTGATTAAAATCATTCTAATGAATGGAAGGAGTATTTTAAATCTGACCCAATTACAGCCTAAGAGTATAATGCATACCATGGCAATATAGAATAATAAGCTTTTGTTTTTTATTATGTTTTATGTGTGCACAATCCAAGAGTATTCTAAAAATAAGGAGTCCTAATAAGGACTGATTAGAATACAATATATACAATGCAATGCACAATATAGGATATGCAATTACACAATTTAATTCAGTAAATTCACTAATCTAGCCAGTTTTACTAACCAAAGAGATATATTTTTTAAATTTAATTATATTGATTGTGATATTCCAGAAAATGTATTATTATTGATTAAAGATTTAAAAAAGGATTATTTAGAGATAAATTTAAAAAAATTAAGACAAATACACTGTTATAAAAATAACATACAAAAGGATTAGATTAAACTCCTAATTATAAATTGTTAACTACAAAACAAATATAAAAATTACAAATAGATATTCTCAAAGAACTTATTTTTCACTGGCGCTTACTGACCTTTTGGATTCATCATCTGAACCTTCTGAGCTTTCATCTTCCTCACTTGTGAATCTTCTTCTTCTTGCTGGTTTTTTCTTTCTAAGTGGTAAACTTCTTTGGCCTGGTCTTTTTGAAGGTGGTGGTGGAGAACCTCCTAAATCACTTTCACTATCTGATGTATCTGAATTCCAAGAATCACTAAAATTTATAAATAAATATATAATAACAATAATAAATCACAACATTTCCATGATATGTATGCACAATATACCTTTTCTTTCTATTTTTACGCCTGTGAGTTTGACCTCTCTCACTGGAATCACTATCGGCTAACTTTAATCTATCTGGTTCCTTCCTAGACCTCGCTGATCTTCTTATACCATATATATCAGGATTTTCTTCCCACAGATCTGATTTAATTTTGCTATGACTGTTCCTAGATTTTGATTTCGATGGAGAATCATCATCCGATGAGTTTCTGTCAGTGTGATGATCTGATTTTGAAGAGTTAGCATTACTATGCTTTGGTGATGATTTTGTATCATCACTATGATGTGACAAATCTTTTTCATATCCAGACCTATGTGACACTGATCCTGAAGAACTAGAGCCACTATCACTGTATAAATAAATAAAAAAATTAACAAATAAAATAACATAACATTTATAACAAGAATATCTTATTAACTTACCTATCACTTCCTGAACCCGATCCGCTGGAGTCACTTTTCTCTCCCTTTTCACTAGTAGAATCACTTTCAGACTCATTCATAGAACCTTTCTGTGAGAAGACAAAAAAATTGCATTAAAAGTTGAGAAAATCCAATAACAATTAAAAACTATATTTTATTATATTCAATTTGATAATAAATATATTCAAGAAATATCTGCAGCATTTTTTACAAGCTGAATAATTTGATTTTATAGATTAAAATACTACTTTTAATTAAGTAAATATGTGCATAGAGAAGGGCACTACACCCAAACAATAAATTTAAAAAAAGTAAATATGTGCAACATTTCTATTAAAATATCATTAATTAAAATGTTAGAGCTATTCTTAATAGGACTTGCATTATTCAGAAATATATTTGTATTAAAAACAAAATATAACCTAAGATACTGTTTCTGGACCACAAACATGACCATAATTCCCTGAATTAACTGAAAAAATATAATTCTCAAGTCAGGGAGTTATCCTAATAACTTTATGTTTTATAGCACTTTTAACAAGCAGAATTAAATGAAATTAATACAACATAACCTCTTAAATATCTTCTTCATATGTAGAGACACAGTAAGACGAATTTTCAAAGTTAAATTGCAAAAATGGGTCCAATTATAAAATGATTTTCACTGGCTGGGATAGAAAGATTACGTAATAAAGATTAATTGAAAATGCTTTAATTCGTGGGACATTAACTTTTTAATACATAAAAACACGAAAATATATTGTAAACAATCACAAAAACCCTTTAATTCACTACTACGTCTTAAATTATTTTCTAGTTTTGGAGCCACACCCCAGAAGTCTAGATCATTCTAAAATATTTTATAGTTCACAAACTTTAGAGAAAACATAAAAAATACAAAAAGTATCCAGATAAATGCTTAAAAACACTTACCAGGTGCATTTTGCAGAAAATCTAAAGGAATACACGGTTACTTATATAATTATCGTCCGAAATCTATAGTCTTTAGATATTTCATTTGTAAAAACTTTATTAATACACAATTTAAATCAATTTTACCCATATTTCTAGTATAGGACAATGAAATACGAAAAAATATTTTGCAGCAAAATCTCGTCAAGTGACGCCATTTTGTCGTCGATAGAATTCTGGTGACGACGGTAAGAAAATACTATATTTTTAGCACAATATGAAATAATTTAAAGTAAACAGAAGTAATAACCACTATAAAATCAAAAATGAAACTTAGGAGCAGTCGGATACAGTAGTCTTATGCGGAAAACGCAACGAGCACCGCGCACTGCCAACGAAACTCGAAAGCTACAGCCATATTGCCATCTGCCAGCACCATGGCGAAATTTTGATATAGTGATGGACACATATTAAAGTAAATCAAACTATCGAGTATCAAATAAAATTTGAGAATAAATTTTTTATCTACTACACCAACGTCAAAAAAGGTTGTTAATTCAAGCACAAAAGTTCCAGATTGATAAATATCAACTAAAAAAGATTTAAAATAGTTCCGAATGGTATACATGTTGAAATAATAGTTACAGTAATTAGAAATAAGTTACATTTTTCAATATAGTATTTAAGAAATAAGTACGACAGATTAGTCAGTTTTAATTTATTAATTATAATAAAAATGTATTTCATCTTAAATTTTTTACAATTTTGTAGACAAAGATGAAAAATGTAATCACATTATTGATTAACGATTACAAAATGTAGTCGGAATTTTAATTAAGTTACTTTGTAATCATGATTAAATCCCTACTAAATGTTAAGAAGTCATAAAATTGTATTCTATTGAGGATTTCTTATTGGTTAAAATATAGATGGGAAAAACGAATCATATTAATGATGAGAAAAGGCAAAATACAATCGTAATCATCTTCAGTAATCTGATTACTTTTTTACATTTATGCCTATAATACCTCAATTGTTAAAATGTAAAATGTAAAATTTCTTTATAATAATTACCGCGCCTTTCAATGAAAACTATTTTTGTCGTCAAAAGATTAAACTAATTAATATTTTTTCATCTTTTTTTTTTAATAGATGCATCCAGAGATGGGCAAAATGTAATCTGATTAATGATGAGCGATTACAAAGTGTATTCGTAATTTTCATTTTCTTGGTCTGTAATCATGATTAAATCCATTTAAAACGTTAAGAAATCTTAAAGTTGTATACAATCTGGGTTTTTGTAGTGTTTTAAACATAAATGAGCAAAATTCAGTCATATAAATGGTAAAAAACGTAAAATGTAATCGTTAATCATTTTCATTAATCTAATCACATTTTGCCCATCTATGGATGCAACGTCCTTTTCTATCAATGATGTTACAATAGTCGACAATTTGTACCGAATACTGACTACACTAAAGACAGTAAAGTATTGCTAGATACAAAATACTTAAAACGTAATATCCGCTTTGGTGACGCCGTGCTCGGCGCAGCACAATATTAAATCAATTAAATCGACTACTTCAAGAAACGATTGTAATATTATATTATATAATACTTACAAAACACAACTAGTAGCAAAAAATATATACTACACGTAAGGACCTATTCATCACGGATATAATATAATGATAGTTAATATTATCCGCGTATATAATAAGGAATGTCCCATCATATTATGTATAATAATATTAACGTCATGATACTGTACTCACTAATCTGATTAGATTTTATTTAGGATCCTACTAGATGCTCGACCAAAACTTGCAAATAGCTTTGAAGTACAGCTAGTTATAAATATAATTTAATATAACTTTTATTAGGAAATATAAAATACAAACACATTAAGTTTCCTGGACAATCGTAAAGAAAGATATTCCTAATACTTTTAGGCAAGGTTATACAGTCGTCCCAAAAGTCATGGTCCAAAGGTTAAAGGGTAACAAAGAAATGCAATTATGCAAGAATGCAATTAGCACCTACCAAAAACCTTAGACAAATAATAATGTGTATATCATAGTTGATGCCTGCAAAATAATAATTAATTATGTTATAGCGCACGTTTTAAGTTCCTAAAATGGAAGAGTTTGAAACTTTAAAAACTATCAACATTAATAGATAAAAAGTATTTTTATAAAATTGAAAATTTCAATGATTTTTTTTTTTCAAAGAAATGCAAAGACGTTTCATTATTTACACGCGAAAGTAAATTTGAACACTTCCTCTGACTTTTCTCCGATTATTTTTACAATTTAACAGCACATCACATCATAATAAAAAAAGTTTTGTAAAGCTCAACACGGCAACCTTTCTGAGTGACAGACACAGCACCTAATCCGAGATAACTGTGTGTATGAGAAACGTTGGCTGTAAATATACATCTAATTATATTCCATTAGATGCTTCTGACCTTCTGCACAGTTAAAGCGACATCTAGACTAGTAATTATCTTAGGGCATAAGTACCGCTTTCAAGAACTCCAAAAACGCACCTCTATAATACATATTTATAGTATAGATATTTATGTGCTAATGTTATTATATTATCTTTATATACTAATATAAATTGTGATTATTTATGAAAGAAATTGTTCTAGATCTGCTTAAGATCTAGATTTAAGTGATATATAAGCTAATCGAGGTATCTCGTATACTGACTGTTCCTTATAACTTTTGTTAGATCATTGCTTAAAGACTAAGTAATTGACGATATGTCTATCTACTATATTTTATATAATATTATAATATTGATACGTGATATTGATTTTTATTTTTGTGACATTTTACTAATAATACAAAACTAATAGTAATTTAGACAGGATAGTTTAATTTTGTGTTTTTGTTATTTAAATAGTTTCATTTTGTGATTAATGTTAATAATACGAAACGGCTAGAATCTTGTCAAAATTTATTGCTAGGTAAAATTGTGTTTTATAGTTATTTTACTTGAAAATAATAAGTGATTAAAATTTTTGTTTTATGCTGCAATTAAATTTAAATGATTAATGCGATCATTTGTTACAGCAGCCATGGTCACATTAACTGACCTTCCTGAAGAAGTAATCATCATAATAATTAGAACTTTAGATTTAAGTTCAATACACAGTTTATATGATGTATGCAAACAAACTAGAAGTATTGTTCAAATGACTGGAATTGTCAAGATATTTAATATGTCCTTAAATACTATGGCAACGATGCATTCATTAAAATCAAAGTTTTTTAATGATTTAGCTGGTCATTTACAAGAACTTAATATGTGTGGGGTCTCCGATGTGAAGGTATCTTCATTGCTTCTAACAATGAAAAAACTTAAATCTTTGAAAACTTTAGATATTTCATATACAAATATTAACATGGTTGATTTTATAAAGATATACACATTGTGTCCTACAATTAAAAATGTAACTCTTAATCTTGTTTTTGGAAAAATTGGCATGTCAGTATTATCAAATAAATTTTTGACCCAGTGCCAGGATCTATTTCAGAACTTTGAAAATGTTCATTTTGTTGGTTCAGTTTCAAATATACTGTACAGTAATGTCCCTTATTGTATTCTAGAAAAAGCCAAATTGAACACATTAAAATTTTCTATCACTGAATGTGATTATGTTTCTACATCAAGTTTGGCTCAAAACCAAAGCAACAATTATTGGGAATTAAATTTTAATAATTTTGATATTTATTTAGTAAATTGGAAAGATAATAACATATCTTATCAAATTATAAGCTCAATTCCTGCTTTGGCAAGATTAAATTTCTTTAATTATGAATATATTATTATTTTAATGATAAGTGTTAACAAGTTCACTGTATATATCTCACCTATTTTCAAAGATTTCTTTTATAATAACTTTGGTATAGATGCAGAATGTACAACAGATTTTCAGATGCGACTTTTTGGAAATGTTTCTATCATGCTTTGGGAAAAGAATATCAATAAATTTGATAATGTATTTTTTAGTAATTTGTTAATCAAAATAAAACCATATTTTCCTAAGCTCTGTACTTCAGGATTTTTAGTCCCACAAAATTATGACTGGTTTTACATTGTTCCTCAATGTAAAAATTTGGATAATAAAGAATCACATAAATTGAGAAACAAAAAGAGGAGAATTGCACCTCCAAATCTAATTTTGGATTATGATGACATGTTTAGAGAAAAGCAAAAAATTAAATTAAGTTTCATGTTTAATGAGAACATTAAAAATACTATAAGTCTAAAATCAAATTGTAATTATTTGAAAAAAATTACGTTTTTAAGTTTAAGTGGATTAGTTCGTTATAATTCAGATTTTTTTAATATTCTGATGCATTCTTGTTGTAATCTGATTACTCTAAATATCGAAGCTCCTTCTGTGTTTCCGTGTGCATCGCTAATATCGAGGGCATTGCCTTCAAGTACATGTATAAAAAATTTAAGACTGGTTGATAGAAGAATTGACTTCAAAGTATTGTTATTATCTTTAAGTAAAACAGAAACTTTAGAAAATATTTATATTATAGAAGATTGTTTAACAGAGTATAGAGACTTGGCAGATCCTAGTATAGTAATAGAAAAATGTGACAAATTGTATAACTTTTATATTGAAGCTCCACTTAGTGAATGTGTTAGAGCTAAAAAATTACAAAAAATTAATGTGACTAAGAAAAGATGTAAGCGATATGCTTCAAACATAGTTTTGCATGCTAAATCTGTTAATCAGTTAAGATACTGGTATGACCCATTTGTTTCTGTATTTAATCTTAATCCAATAAAACCACTTTTATAAATCTATGTTTTATTTAAATAAATAAGCTTCATACACATAACGGTTTACTGAATTGATTTACTTGCCCACGAATCTCCATAACACATAAATGTTTCTCTATTAACTCGTTACAATATTTCAGACTACAATGTTGAAATACATGTCCATTGACTTATAAAAATATATAGACAGAGTATTTCGAGCTTTACAATGAAGAATACATTAGAAAAACAGCAATCTATCATTTCATAACGTACAAGAGCATATTTTAAAATCATCTCTCCAGAGTAACACATTATGATTCGCGTTGTATTTATCTTCATTTATTTCGTTGGGATTGTTAAACATATGTCTATATTTTTCTTAGTCAATTAACTATCTCTAATAATATTGAAATTTGAAACTCATGCTTCAGATTTTCTTAAAGAAAACATTTTTGTAAAAGACAACGACAGAATGCCGAGTAAAACACTTCCTCCACAGGCATAAGTAAGTACTCCTCTGTAGTATTGCGGGCAATCCAAGACTTCTTCACATTTGCTGCAATATAACGGTATATACATAAATTTAATAATGAAAATAGTCGAGCGGCGAAAATTAAAGTATAGGTAAAATTTTTGTTGAGTTTTCTGATAATTATAAGTTCTACATTTAATAAAAAAAAGACACATTAGGCAGTACAGACAAATATTTAGAACTGCAAAATAATAATATTTATAGACAAATAATTACATTGACCTAAGCCCAAAGTGAACTGGCTCTTGTGTTATTAGCATTAGACAAAGATATACATACTTAAATGAATATTAACATTATACACATTACACATCCATGACTCACGACAAATTAACCTAATCATGTTAAAAAAAAGTTCACCGCCACCAGGGCTCGAACCCATTGCGGTCACAACCATTGCGCTATCAGCCTTTTTTTTTTTTTTTTTTTTTTTGTGACCCGGGGGAAATCCCTAACGGACCTCAGGGGGCGATGAGGGTTACCCCCCGGTGTGTCGGACTTGCACCGACTAAAACCCCCGGGGTGTTCCATCTCCCGCCTGCTGAATGCCAAGGGCAAGGCTGAGCCATCTTCCTCGGCACCCGGCGACGTCTAGCCTTCTGCAGGCCCCGCATTCTTGGCAGGGGGTGGCTAAATAGTCGCCATCCCCTGCGTACACCTAACACATTTGGCAGGGAGAGTGGTGTAAGAAATGTCACCCTCCCCTCATCTCCTTAGTTTGTCATTGGAACGGTGTGCGGGAACACATCACACACCGCTCACGCCTGGATCTGGACGACGTGCTCCCTCAAGTGCGCCGCCCGATGTTTATCCTGTTATGGAGGAAGGTCTCTGGCGAAGGCCCTCCTCCGGCGTCCTGTCCGAGCTGGGCGGCGGATTGGGTTATCAGGGGTGGCGATAGCCTCTCGATCCCGCTCCGCCGCTTCCTTCCCCTGCATAGTCTCCTCCGTGAAGGAGAGGACCGCCTGCCATGCCCTGTCACTACCGACCATCGCGCGAGCGAGTGCCGGCAGTGACAGGTCACCACCTACCACCCTGACGAGTGCAGCCCTCTCCGTAGCCCAGGCTGGGCATTCCTCGATCACATGTTGTGCGGACTCATCGAGGCAATCCGCACAATGGTGGCACCTCGGTGTGGGCTCGCTACCAGTTGTGCGGCACAGGTATCCACCAAAGCTGCCATGCCCAGTGAACACCTGCGCCATCCGATAGGAGACCACACCGTGGCGCCGCTCTAACCATTCCTTCAAGATCGGACGAATTGCCTCGATCGTACGCAGGCCGTATCTTGATTGCTCCAGCCTGAGCCCCCATGTCTCGATTGATCCGGCTTCCAGCAGACGCCTCTTACCCCTGATTTCGGTCGGGGCCGGCCGCTGGCCCCGGGCCCTTTGCTCCTCGCGCCATGTATAGAGTGACGCGAGGGCTCGGGCATCCAGGTCCCAGGGAATCGACCCCGCCAACACGCAGGCTGCGTCACATGACACTGTGGCGTATCCCCGGACCGACGCTATCGCCAAAGCCCTTTGAGGGCGGCGCAACAGCCTTATATTGTTGCGCTATCAGCCTATCGAAGTTGACTAAATGGTAGCTGATTTATATACACTATTTCTGTTTACGAAAATTATTATTTTATTCCATGTTATATTGTTATTTAAAATTATATAAGCTTACTTTGAATTCTGCCCGCGTCTTTATCTACAGTAATTATAACTAAACATCCGTTTACCTAAGTCGAAAGTAAAGCCATTAAATACAAAAATGTCTTCTCTCGTCCGCGCTAAGCTGAGGTTTATAGACGCTATTTCGACTTTGCTTAGCAAAGTTCTCAAAAAATTAATTCATTTTGACAAAAAACTGAATATATTATAGAAACTTGAGTATAGCAATAATACTCACAGAGCCAATCCATGTTGTCAAATTCGGTGACTTACCGAATCCTTTGACATTCATTGAATAACATGAATTGTTATGATTTAGTAAAGTCTAAGCAAACTTAAAGTCGCGTCTATAAATCTTAACCTTATTGCACTCGCTATTGCCGGGGCACACGATACGTTGCGAGTCGGATGCACGCTTTGTGATACCAGAGCCGTACCACTCTGTAGTCTTTTCTAATACATTTTTGGTAACAGATGACACCGAGCGGTGATACTACGGTGTAAAAACGTTGCGTCTTAACGCATTGTGTGCCCCGGAACTTAATGGTTACGATAATCCATTCGAACAGGGAATTTGAACTTGCTTGGCATCGTTTGTGAAAAAAGACATCTATCACACTATAGAGACAGACGATCACCCAAACTTAGAAAATTTGCCTCGCTCGGTCAACCATGTGTTTTGGTTCTCTATCCATAACTTTTTAATTTTCTTTGTTCACTTTTTTTTCTTCCACATTAATTATATTTATTTAACTCATTATTTACATATTGAAAGTACTTTTTTAAAATATATTTGCACGAGGTATTATTCATTTGACACGTTGAACGCCCCGCGTATTTCTAAGACAATCCCGTTCAAACCACGCGCGCCGCTTCTACGCGCTGGTACTGTAGGGCCGGTGTTTCCGATCGCAGTAAATCGTTTACGTTTGAAAAGTGATACCTATAGGCATTCATTCAACACATTACACGCTAAATCAGTTCATTAAAGTTCTTGGTTCTTTGCAGCCAAAAAAAAATCTAAGCAATCCATTTTATATTTTTAATGTCAGCCACCGATGGCTGACGTGGCGCTTAACGTGTTAATATATAGAGTAGGTAACTTTATTATGAATGATGTTTATTTTTTATGCGTACAACTATTGTAGTGAAAATACAATAAATAAATCAATAGAGAGTAATCAATACTAACTAGTTTTCTATAGTAACGACTGCGATCCCTGTGACAAGTTTGTCCGCAAATGTTACGATGGAATATATAGTAGCCCCTTGATGCGAATGAGGACCGATCATATCAGCCGTGACGCACAAACTAGATACTAGTGTAATTGAGCTTCCTGCACCTGAAAGGATTAACATAGATAATAATGTATCGTTACGCTATAATTTTTTTGTGGTGATTTTTTTTTTATGGCGTATCTATTATAAGATGCTGTAGGATTTGAATAAGCCGCGGGCAGTGGTATATGTGAGAGTCCACTGTCCGTAAATGAGGGTGGCGGTGTGTGCGTATTCCCGCACACCGCTCATTTCTGTGGATGACAGAAACGGGATTTCGCCAGCCCGTTCCAAGTTCTGAGGAGGCTTAACAAGGTCAACCGCACCGCGGTTGTGGTAGATTGTGAGCTCGCACAAACGGCCGGCGTCCTTGCGAATGAAGGAGTACCCAGGAGTTTTTTAATCGGTGAGAGTCCGACACACCCGGGGCGGCCCTAACCTGACGCAACGGATTTGAAGGCGGATGATGTTGTTTGACGGATTTTTGGGAGTCGAAGCTGCTCGCGTCCGTAGGCTTTACCCTAGTTTCCCTACACGTGACTCCTGGGTTGTGCTAAACGAGCAGCAGCGAGGTAGTAGGGCGTTGGTGCTCACCTGGATCGCGACCACAGTACATGGGTGTAAAGCCCGTCATAGTGACCAGTTTCGGCTTGTCGCGTTTCGGAATCAGCTTATGTATATCCAGTAGCTCATATACCTAGAGACCTTCAGTCGTGGTTTATGTGGGCCGACATGACGTTGTAGACTATCAATGGATTTTCATCCTTTGATAGTCGCTTTCGTTTTTGGACTACACTGTACTTACCATCAGGTACTCTGTAGTGACTATATCGAGCCAGTGTAAAAAAAAAATTCCCCTGGTAAAAGAAAAAGGATTTGAATAGCCCATCTAAAACATTTGCGTACATCTGTTTTTCGTTGAGGTAAATTATAGCTTTTTTTATATTTTGTTATATAATGTTATCCTGTAGTGTTTTTATTTATATTCATTTATGCAAATCCGAAACATGAGTGAAACCATTGTGCTGAAGTTTGAATGTACAACCGTGTTAAATGTGTGTCTTTAGCAGGTAAACAATTTTAAATATACTTGTATAATACTACTAGTGATATTACAGAAGTACCGTAAAATTTGTCTCTTCACATTAATAAGAACTCCGAGCGATAATGTTACTTAAATATTTAACGAATGTTTCTGACAATGATAACATTCCCTTTGTTTGATTTGTCTTTGATTTTTTTTTGCCACAGTAACCACCACTTGCCATCAGAATATCAGACTGTTTGCTGTTAAATATATAGTGGTCTTCTAATATTTGTGGTGTATCAAATCTAAAGTTATTCTTAAGTTTTCTTAAAGTATAATAAATAGAACTTACCTATAAGCGTAGCTACCAAATAAATTTGTACAATACTAGCGTGTGGGTCTATAGCTAACGCTATCCATAAACAGCTTATCAAGCTGATGAAACTTCCCATTAGATAGGCAATCTGTAAAGATTGCATTAAAACAACATTATCCCCTAAATTCACGAGTTCTAATCGGTATCTCGGAGGTATGAAATGAATACAATTAATCTACAAAAGGAATTACTGTCTTGTTCTTCGTGATTATTTCATGAAAATAAATAACTTATGTACCTACATCATATAGTTAATTTTTTTCCGATACTTGTAAGCATTAGACAATTTTCATCAGTGTGACATTACATAAGTTTTTTTTTTTTGGAAACTCATATTGTTGTACATTCAAATAATATTATAAAATATATTCTCTGATAATACATTTTTTTAGTTTTCTTCAATTAAAACTCTGGTTTGCAAAAGCGATTGTCATATTTTAATGTCTAATTTTACGCATATGCCTTACCATATAGTAAGAATTATGCATATAGTACTTAGGACATTATTGAATGAATGAAGAACCTTGACAGTAAGTATTCGTAATATAAATTTAACGACAACATACCTGATGTCCTCGGCTGTTCATTTTCCTTTTCAAAATCAATGAGAAAAAGAATGAGGATATATACAAAACTAGAGGAACACTGGCCACTAGTTCAGATCCTGCGCTCGGGTTCACCGAAAGCCGTTCTTCCAAAAACAGTGGGACGTAAACTAAACTTAAAGCCCAATACAAACGTGAAAATACGTATCTGAAAGTAAATTATATCAATAAGTAAATGAAACGAGGATAACGCTTATTGAACATGAAATTAAATGGTCCTTTATTTATTTGTACTTCCATTGTATTAATTATGCTGCCATATCGAGGGGTGAAAGGCTATTTGGTTTAAGCGACATTTTTGGTGATATAGTAATATATGTATATATTTTCGGAATCAGCGTTTTTTACCGATTCCAAATATATATATTGCTATATCACCAAAAAAAGTCGCTTAAACCAAATAGCCTTTCACCCCTCGATATGATTTAAGTGTTTGAACATAAAAATGTTTAACAAAATATTAGGAAGTAAGAACAGGATCTGATGGGACATCTGTTCTGTTCGGATCAATGGCACCACATGTAATAAACTAGCAATTATTTATTGACACCGGCTCGACTTAATGACTAGAGTGCATCTGATGGTGAGTACAGTTTAGTCCAAAAACGAAAGCAACCATGAAAGGATGAAAATCCTATGATAGTCTCCGTGGTCATGTCGGCCCACATATACCACGACTGAAGGTCTCTAGGTATATGAGCTACTGGATATAAAGAAGCTGATCTGAAACACGACAAGCCAAAGCGAGTCACTATAACGGTATTTACACTTGTGTACTGTGGTCATGACCCAGTTCGGGCAATCGCCCTACCACCAAACAAAGAAATATTAAAGTTATTGTTAGGATTTGACGTGACTGACATAACCAGGACTCCACGTCCACGTTTATTAAAAGAGTATAAAAATACCCTAAAAATATATGAAAATAAATTGTATCAATTACACTTACAGTAAACTAGTTTGATACAACATTGGCATTTGAAGAAAATGTTTGATTTTTGATTTTACTGGTAATTTTAACGCTTCGCTATCATCATTATTCAAAGTGGTCCCATTGCTAATATTACATTTTTGTTCATTAGACGACTTCAATTTGAAAAATATATGAAATATTGTAAACGACAACACGCCGATACTAGATATGATTAAAGATACGTCCTGTAAAATGAAATTAATGAAAAATTATTAAATACGAATGTAGCTGCAGGCATATGTGATATAGACGGAAACTTTAATGGTTTTTACTTTGTGCTACCATTAAGTATAAAATTTTTGGCAAGAAACATATTGTAAGTTCTGTCACAGTTTAATTATACAGTGAAACCTGGTGAAGTGGGATCTCAAGGATCTCTAATTTTGTATCAATTGTAGTAGCTTTTTATTTAACCAATTTCCCTGTTCCCTCTTATTAATTGAGAGTCCTGTTAAGAGGTTCGAGTGTTTGAAAATAAACGTGTTGTAATTTGTCTTAACCTGATAAATTGTCTTGCTTACAGAGGTAACTGAGCTACAAAGTATTTTTTTTTCGATGGGTCAATTTTTGGCGGCGGGGAGAGACCTTCACAAATAACAGGGCGAGAAGGCGAACACATAAGGTGATCAGCCAGCGATTTATAGGTTAGATGGCAATGCAAGGGTACCCTTGTGGGTAAGGATCTCGACTTAGGCAGCCAACCAAAAATACGAAACCTAACGGTGATATACTAGCGTTTCGGAAGCGACTACCTTGAGAAGAAACGCCGAAAGAAACGCAAGGCTGCATCAGAGAGCTACAAACTCTCAATTGTAGAGGTAAATATAAAAAAATATAAAAGTCAAATTTCAATTAATAAGCCACGAAAATTCCCAGTAACATATGTATATATTTCAGTGCAAAAGTATCAGGACTTCATTGTAATAATCAGTAACAGAGGTTTTTCACTTATCCACACAACACCCCCTTAACCACATTTCACTGTATTTATTCTTGATATTAAAATACCATTTGCTTGGCAACAGAGCTATTTAACGAATTTTCATAAAATAATGTCAAAGATTATTGTTATGAATAGATGTTACCCTAAATTTATAATCATCTAGTGGTCCAATATAAGTGCTGTAGTTGGTAGCTCTTAGAACTACCCACGTGATTAGGTATACTGCTAAACTTGACACCACTGATGCCATATACCTGTAAAAAATACAGTCAAATCAAATAACAGCCAATGGTTGAGAACCTGCGTAATGAATAATGTAAACTTCATTACCTTATAGAAGTTAACTCAGATCGAATCTGCAAGTTGTCAGAAATTGCTGGAATCATAGCGAGATGTGATATTTGTACAACAGCCCATCCGATTTGGAAGAATATTATAAGTATGGCATAATAGAATGGCATCCACCACAGTAAGTAGCCGGGATTATCAGTAACCCAACAGCCCCAGCATCTCACAAACAATAAAGGAAATGTACATGTCACAAGAGCACAACCTAAAAATAAATGATACTATAAACGATTGCACTTATGCCTATATCATCACTCGTACAATACCTACATAAATGTTATTAGAACGGTATGAAGTGTGTGAAGACCTACGTATTTGGCATTGTTTTCATCTTTTTATGTTAATGTTTAATTTATTACTGCAGGTCAGTCAATGTTCATTAGCATATCGTGTAAATTATACAGAACATTTTTTGATATTGTGAATGTTACATATACCTTAATTTGTTTGACTATGCTAATAAGCTAACACAAGTAAAATATATTTTATGACTAAACGCAAAAACTAAGCCAAAGGTATTTATTATTATACAAAATGAGTAAAAAAATTATTACAATAAAAAAAATTAAATATTATTCTTAAATGTCAACTAATATAATATTAGCTAAGTGCATTGCTAATGCACTTACATGCATGCTGACATTATACCTAATCCAATTTTTTTTTACTTTAAACATATACATATGTACTTATATTGGACATGTTATTAACAAGATTGATCTGACCTTTTTGCCCTATTTTTTTGCAACAATATTCATTTCACTTACCAGCTAAATGCCATGTTTTTTTTGTGCCGTATTTATCAGCCAAAAGTCCTACAATTGGAGTAGCGAGGGCGTCTATTACTTGACCTGAAATCAAATAATTTTGTATCTAAAGGCAAATTTTGAAAGAACCACATATGTATGGCCACGTATGGCACATATCATTTATGGGAAGAAAATGAATGCATTGTAAATACAGCGTTAGTACCTACATTTAGGTAGTAATTTAATTTCATTGTTTATTGTGAGACGAGCGAGTTGTCACGAATAAGTTTCTTCAAATCCATTTTACACATTAATACTATGTGCATGTTTTCTAGTTGTAAACATTAGGATGTTATTGTCACGTTTCGTATCAAAAATATATGATGATGATGATGTCCTAGCCGGATTCGGCCACGGCGACTGTTTCAACGCCGATTAAGAAAATCGAGGTCGAGTTTTCGGAAACAGTCAATTGCGCAGGATATATTTAAGTGCATATCTGGACGCGCAGCCAGAAAAGCACTCTCTCGTCCGAGCTCCCTCAGGCCCGATGGAATGGAGAACCAGTACGATCGGGAGGGAGCGGGATGCAGGTTTGGTCGAGTTTTCCCTTCTCTGAACACCTGGTTGAATTGCGGGGTTAAAGAGATACTTTAGTCGCCTTTTACGACACCTCAGCAAGAAGAGGTGGCGCTATTCTATTCTGCCGGCAGCCACAAGGGCACAAAAAAAATATATATATATATATTTATCATACTAATAACCGTCAACTAACACGGATGTTAATATCAAATGGATATGTTGGTTTACCATATAGCGTCTCGTTAGAACTTTTTCTTATACTAAAGTGACTACACTATAATTGATGTTAGGCACAACGCAGTCCGAGGATCGACCGCAACTGCTGAGATGCAGGATACTGTTTGTTGATAATCGAAGTGATCATGTGGGTCTGCTCGAAATTCACTTCACATTTCTTTTAAATACCTAATATCATAGGTATGAAGATAATACAGTATATAGTTGGTAAATCATTCGACAGCCTGATGACATGACAGAGATAAGAATTGGAAAATGGCGCATTATATAAATTTTGTTAAAAACAATTTTAATTTGTTATTCTTAAAAAACTCTACAACCTTAATTACTGGATTATACTTTGTCATGAATCCTTATATTCCCAGCTTAACATTTGCATTATATTTATTAAAAAGTATTTTACCGAGAAGCAGCATTGCACCCGCAACAGCTGCCCTCATGCCGAGAACGGCTTGGAGGAACAGCATCATATAGGAGAACCACATTGCAGCGCAGAGATCATTGTACACGTGACCCAATCCGTAGAGGACATTTTGACTGATGCGCCACCATCGGAGTCTACATGGAACACTGCAAGGTTAAAAAAATTAAACTGTAAAATTACACATATTTGGTTGCTCTTAAATCTATACTAATATTATAAAGCTGAAGAGTTTGTTTGTTTGTTTGTTTGAACGCGCTAATCTCAGGAACTACTGGTTCGAATTGAAAAATTCTTTTTGAGTTGAATAGACCATTTATCGAGGAAGGCTTTAGGCTATATAACATCACGATGCAATTATTAGGAGCGAAGAAATAATGGAAAATGTGAAAAAAACGGGGAAAATTATTCATCCTTGAGGGCTTCCATTGCGTGCGCTGCAAAAAGGGTTCAAGATACCAAAAATATATGTATGAAAGAATTATTCCTCTTGAAATGATCTAAAAAAATGTCCGCGACAGTATATGTCTATCTTTTAAGATTAAGTCACTAGAACCGTTTTTATGGTAAACAAATTTGGTCGAAATTAATGCGTTATTTGTTAAGAGTTGTATCGACGTAATAATATTAATCTTTATCCAAATAAATATGTTGTTGATTAAGAGTATTTAATTGTGAACAAAATTGTCTTTGACATCACTTAATTTCAATTAACATCTTAGAAGATATTGCAAAACCTTATATAGCAAAACAATGTTTGCCGGATCAGCTAGTCAATAATATTCAGCTTTGATAATAGATTTGGTTCCTAATTTATAATGAAAAATGTTGAGAGATATTCATTTCCAATATCAGTTTTCTTTAGGTCATATAATATGAGAATAGTATTTAAGTTTTTCGCATCATACAAGGTGCTAGAGCAATTATTGTACTATAGAAACGTTCAATTTATAATTGGGATATATTTTAGTACAACTAAAATTGCAATTGGCAATTCTCTTAAACAAAAACAACGTCAAAATATACTTATAATTATATCGAAAAATAACTAAAAGCCAATCTTTTACAAATTTAAGTTATTTGCCAAATTTTGGCTGGCTGATATTATAGGTATATTAAAATTATATTAAAGATATACTGAGCTTTAAGTTACTTTAATTCTAATTAAAATTGGCTTTCATATGTAACCCACGGTTTAAAATGTTACTTTTTACGAAAACTCCGATAACGCTATCAAAATTAGTTCAGTGGTTTGGCCGTAATGTGCAAACGAACACAGAAGTAGACATTTTTAAAACCGGTTGATTCGAGTTCATATCTTAGAGGGATGTTCCACGAGTTATTTTTAAATACATTGATATACCTGTAAGATCATTTGTAACACTTTTTTAATATTATTTATAGAAGTGTAGTAAATAGCCCTATCGAATTTTAAACTCCAAAAATACATAAATTAATTCGTAGTTATTATTTCTGGGATAATGGGAAAGTTTCGAACAGCAAATTGGGTCCGACTTATTTCGTGATAAAGATATTTTTACTAATACCTACAGATATTGTATACAGTGGGTTCACATAAACCATAGAATAGTACTAGTAGTAGTAGTAATATCAAAATGTATTTGAAAAAATAATTCACAATAGCACTTAATAGTTAAGAAGTCAATCATGTCTTATTACGGCTTTCCTTCTCTCAAGTGTTCACCGCTTCAGAAGCTTAACAATTTCCTATTCCGTGTCCTAATTCCCCGCCACATGTCACAAATTGGATAAATACACAATACAATTGGTACACACATCATCATAGTATACTTATCAAATTTTAACCACATTTTCGGAAAGTAATATCTTTACCTCGGATTTGACTCTTCTGTGGGGCTGGCTATTTTCACGTCTTCCACGATTTTTTCGTTGACATCAGTCGCTCCATACTTTGCATTCATCTTTTACATTAATGACTTTCCCTTACAAAGTGCATTGACTTAGATAACAATAAGCGGCACTTTTATTACAATAACGTCTATTATTTACGTTGCACCACAAAATAAAACTATAATGCACACAATACAATAGTTTACATTCACATCTGTGTAAATTTATTTTCAGTATTTTGTAATATTCTGTGCAGATCGAAGGCGACGCGTGTGTTATGAACGACGTCTTGAACATGTATACGTATGGCAAATTGTATCCCGACACTTACTGTAAAATTGGACTATTAAGCATATCTAGAGCTATAATTCTATTTTGATGACCGAATATACAGGAAAAGTCAAAACCCACTACTTAGATCTCAGAAGAAGGTAAATCAGTACATCTTTAGTATGTCAATGAAAGACAATTGCAAAATGTAGATGTTGAATTATTTAAGTTCTTAATAATTAAGCATATTTTACGAAATATAATAATAATTTAAAATATGTAATTTGCGGTTTCTGCCTTAATTACGTCTAAAGTATTTTAACTAATGAAGTAAATAAGTAAGTACATTGTTTACAGTTGACATCTAGGTATTAACGTCTATAAGTATGCCATCTGATTATACATGATAGTTTACCAGCCAATTGAATATAACATAAAAAACAATACTTTCTCGTTTACTTGGAACTGATAAATCAATATTACAACAATTAATAATGGAATAACATTTGTTTTTCTATACAATACAGGTTTTTGAAAATCATGAACTAATTATGAATAGAGGCTACATATTTAGGTGTATATGGAAATGGAAGATAGTAGGTAGGTAGAAAATGTAAACATAGTTATTTAGGTGATTCAGCTTAGCGGCTTCCATAGGTGTCGGATTACCATTCCACCCGCAACATTCGCTTCACTGCCTCGAGATTACATAGTTTGAACTTATTCTACTACTTTAGTTTAAACATCGCATTGCGTTATTCCTATGGCTTATTATTACACGAAAAAACAATAGACAAATTATAGAGCATCCCAGTTATTACCAATTGAATGAGTCGAAATTAAAATACTTACCCCATATGTATATCCTGATACCTATAGCTAATATATTAAAATTTTATACTAGTTAGGTAAAATGATTTCCCTTTGGCAAAAGGACTATACAGGGATACAGGTAACTAACGCAAAACCTCTTAAGGGTGACTTTGGTATATCAAGACTAACAACGTTTGTTTTTACGACTTTTTATAATTCAATCTATTTTTCGCCATACAAAAAAATAAATAAATCAAATTTGCAGTTCTGATCTTCTTAATACTCTGAAAGGCGGCGCGATGCAACTGGGGCAGACGATTTCGTAGCATCAGCTGACTGAACTTTAAACATAGAGCTAACGATAGATAGAAATCCCCACTAAAACTAAAAAAAAATATATCTTAGGATGTGTTAAGTTTTGGCAAAAGTCATAGAACAAAAGTTGTTAGTCTTGATGTACCTAAGTTACCTTTAAGAGGTTTTGCGTTAGTTACCAGTAACGTTGTATAGTCCAAAATCGGCGACCATTGTCAATTGATGAGAGTATTATTTTTTAGCCGGGCAGTAGACTTGCTCTGGGAGTCTGCTGCCCGGACGAGAGGGAGGCGGTGCGCAGTATCCAGCGCGCAGGTTGAGAGAGGGGTTTTGGAGGGGTGGACTCTATACTCCGGACCCTCCCGGAGAGGTAGCCACAAGAAGGCTTTTCGCTCCCAGGACGTCTGTATGAATTTAATTTCGCAGGCCCGGGTGGAAAGATTAGAAGGACACCCCGGGGGTTTTTAGTCAGTAAGAGTCTGATACACCGGGGTCAATATTATGCAGAATTTTCCTCTGGGATACCAAAAAATAGGACGGGCTAGATCCGCCTATATTCGATTGAGGTCACGAAGTCACGATCAAGTTATTGTCATTGAACCAATATTACTATTTTCCATTTAGCATTACCAGGAGTCTACTCCTGTTATATAGTATGATTTTTCTTAAAGTGCCCATAGGAATTTACGTGTAATTAAACACCATATTACCTAGTTATCAATAAAAGTTTCTTTTTCTTTGAATTACAGTCGTTTAAATTTTTTGATAAGCAATTGCCAACCTTATCTATAAACCTCGTAATTTTTTTAACACGTAAAACAGATACTAACTTTTGCAAATAACAGGCAATGACAATAAAATACAATTTATCCCAAAACGTATCCTGGCTTAGAACTTCATATTATGGTAAGCCTATATTATTATTTTGTTTACTTCTGTACAGCCATCTATTGAGTTTATATAGAACTAAATTTCATGCGGGCTAAGACATAATCGAGTTGCTGCGTCAACAATAGTTAAGTATACCTTACGTTTGATAGATGTCGTAATAAGGACGACGTAACAAAAATATTTACAGAATATAGATTTAGGATGATATACCTACTCATAAAATGTTTGTAACTTGTGTTTTCGACGCAATCCGTAAATTGGTAGACTGCTGACTCATCATTTACCACGAAATATTCATTTTAACACATTTATAATTAAGAACTTTATACCTAGCTTTTCTTGAGACTGAAACAGTATATGGATGCAGATTCATCTTGGTTTAGTACATAGATAAAAACACTGTTGAGACATATTTTATTTGAAGTTAAAGGAGAAATGATTAAATAAATTATTTGAAGTACATATTATAAGAGTATCTACTCTTACTTCTTCGTGAGATTTCATGTGCAACTGGTGAAAATGTAAAACTTTATATTGGCCAATTTATAGGAAATTATCTACCTATATGTCCGAAGCAGGGATGTTACGGAGCTTCGACTCCGACTCCGATAAGTCGGAACTTCCGATCGTTATTACACCTTCGGTTCCGACTTCGGTTCCGAAACTTTTAATCGGAGGTATTCATCGGAGGTCACCACCACTGTTGTAGTCAATTCATTTGATTTTACTTTATATGTTGTTGAAACATAATATCAATTAATCAAACAATCAGTGCTACTTAATTTGTAGAAGTCAATTTTTAAAATTAAGATTAAATAAATATGATTAAATTATTAAATTTAAAACTAAATGTACATTTAAATTTTTTACTAAAAGGTTTTTTTATTTTACATTTACATTAAATTAAGTAAAATAGAAATTAACACAAAAACAACCCTGCAGCAAATTTGATTTAATTTGTTCAATGGAAAACGTTCACTGGAGGATAACGGTTTCTGATATATCCAACACTTTGTGAACAACAGCTTTTATTTGCCCAAGTTAGGTTGTGTCGTGTTGTGTCGTGTTGTTTTGTGTTGTGTTCGGTTGTGTTCTGTCGTCTTCGGTCGTGTTCGGTCGTGTTCGGTCGTGTTCGGTCTTGTTCGGTCGTGTTCGGTTGTGTTCGGTTGTGTTCGGTCATGTTCGTTCGTGTTCGGTCGTGTTCGGTCGTGTTCGGTCGTGTTGTGTTGTGTTGTGTTCGGTCTTGTTGTGTTGTGTTGGGTCGTGTTGGGTCGTGTTGGGTCGTGTTGTGTTCGGTTGTGTTCGGTTGTGTTCGGTCGTGGTCGGTCGTGTTCGGTCGTGTTCGGTCGTGTTCGGTCGTGTTCTGTCGTGTTCGGTCGTGTTCGGTCGTGTTCGGTCGTGTTCGGTCGTGTTCGGTTGTGTTCGGTTGTGTTCGGTTGTGTTCGGTCGTGTTCGGTCGTGTTCGGTCGTGTTCGGTCGCGTTAGGTCGTGTTCGGTCGTGTTCGGACGTGTTGTGTCGTGTTGTGTTGTGTTCGGTTGTGTTCGGTCTTGTTCGGTCGTAATCGGTCTTGATGTGTCGTGTTGTGTCGTGTTTGGTCGTGTTGTGTCGTGTTTTGTTGTGTTGTGTTCGGTCGTGTTGGGTCGTGTTGTGTCGTGTTGTGTTGTGTTCGGTTGTGTTCGGTCGTGTTCGTTCGTGTTCGGTCGTGTTCGGTCGTGTTCGGTCGTGTTGTGTTGTGTTGTGTTCGGTTATGTTCGGTCGTGTTCGGTCGTGTTGTGTTGTGTTGGGTCGTGTTGTGTTCGGTTGTGTTCGGTTATGTTCGGTCGTGTTGGGTTTTGTTCGGTCATGTTCGTTCATGTTCGGTCGTGTTTGGTCGTGTTCGGTCGTGTTCGGTCGTGTTGGGTCGTGTTGGGTCGTGTCGGGTCGTGTCCTGTCGTGTCGTGTCGTGTCGTGTCGTGTCGTGTTGTGTTGTGTTGTGTTGTGATGTGTTCACTGAATAATGTTTTTATTCGTCCCTTAATAAAACTATTTTATTCTGCCGTCACTTGTGACTGACATTGCCTCCGACTCCGAATCCGACTCTGATAAATCAAATTTAAAAACTCCGACTCCGACTTCGATTCCGACTCCAATAAATCAAATTTAAAAACTCCGACTCCGACTTCGATTCCGATAAAACTGCCTCCGTTACATCCCTAGTCCGAAGACCCATGATCATACTGTAGCTAACATGACGACGGCGTATTTTATTGGACATTCGTCTAATAAATAAGAAAGATGAATACTTTTTATTGGAGTAACAAATGCAGAAAAAAGTAAATACATAGATCCATTTTTTTTCCTGAAACTCTGATAATAAACGTACCGAATGTCGGTCTATATAGCAATTGATTTATAGGTTAGATCAACCGGTCGGTGCCTACACTGCCGAGATTACTGCAGTCACGAAAATTAAATCCCCCATTAATTGATATGGCGGCGCAAATAGCTATTAAAATTTGCTATACTTTTTCTACAATATGTTTACGCAGGTAAATTATATATGGTATACCAACCTACTCATTTATAAAAAATGCGTTGTGATATTTTTCACATACATCTATGTTTTTAACAATAAATATAATTGTAAAAAATGTGGCATCAGTATTTTGTGTTTATTATATCGTTTTCTTTGCTATCTTATAGTTATTAATTTGTAGATTATTAACTACGCAATAACACTTTTTTTTTTTTTTGACAGCCCGGTGGAAATCCCTAACGGACCTCAGGGGGCGGTGAGGGCTGCCCCCCGGTGTGTCGGACTTGCACCGACTAAAACCCCCGGGGTGTTCCTTCTTCCCGTCTGACCGGGGCCAGAGGAACAGCGTCATCCTCTTCTCCGACCCTCGGCAACGTCTGGCCTTTTGTAAAGCCGCATCTATGCACTGCGAGGAGTGGTATAAGGAGCCACCCCTCGCACACCTCAATATCTTGGAGCGGTGTGCGGAAACACGTCACACACCGCTCTCGCCTGGATAAGTTAGGCGGCACTCTCCCTCAAGCGCACCGCCCAGGTGTCTTATCCGGTTTTAAGGAGTAAGGCTTCTGGCGAAGGCCCTCCTCCTTTGTCCTGAACTGCGTGGGCGGCGGATCGGATTGTCAGGGCCGGCTATTGCCTTCCTGTTCCTCTCCGCCGCCTCCTTCCTCACCATGACTACCTCACAGTACGTGAGGACCGCCTGCCATGCCCTGTCGCTGCCGACCATCGCGCGAACGAGCGCCGGCAGCGACAGGTCACCACCCACGACCCTGGCAAGGTCGGTCCTTTCGGAGGCCCAGGCTGGGCACTCCTCTACTACGTGTTGTGCGGACTCGTTGAGGCATCCGTTACAGTGGTGACATCTGGGGTCTGGCTCGCTACCGGTTATGCGATACAGGTACCACCCGAAGCTGCCATGCGTTAGCACCTGTGTCAACCGGTAGGTGATTGTGCCGTGACCCCTATTTAGCCATTCAGCCAACACTGGACGAATTGCCTCAATCGTCCGCTGACCATAGCGTGGGTTCTCCAGCCTTGACCTCCATGCCTCGATAGATTCAGCGTCCAGCAGACGCCTCTTTGCTCGCAACTCGGACGGGGCGGCTCGCTGGCCCCGGGCTCGCCACTCCTCGCGCCATGTAAAAAGTGACGCGAGGACTCGAGCATCCAGGTCCCAGGGAACCGACCCGGCCATCGTGCAAGCCGCGTCGCATGATACTGTAGAGTAACCCCGAATGATCTTGATGGCCAACGCTCTCTGGGGTCGCCGTAATAGCATGGTATTGCGGCTATTGAGAGCGTCGGCCCATATCGGGGCACCATACAGCATCATAGAACGAACCACATTGCAGTAGAGGCGCCTGCTGCTCACCCCCGGCCCGCCTAAGTTGGGCATCAGCCGCCCGAGGGCTTTCGTGACGCCCAGCACCTTCGGCATCAACTGCCGGAAGTGCTCGCCAACGCAATAAACACTATACCTTGTCCTCATTTATCTTCTGAATAGGAAGGTATTTATATATGACTATTTTTTTAATTTTATTTATTTTAATATTCTTGTAAGCTCATGACTATTATTTAAAAAGAATCGGGGCACAGTTAGGTACCTACATTTTAAAAGCAAGTGTCAGAATTGTGTCGTGTAACTTGAATATTAAAGGTCAAAACGAGAGCGCTTACCGATAAACCGAAACTGGTAACATGAAAGGTTTTCAAGGTTTTATTGTATTCCTGTTATTCGCGAGCTGTTAAAAACATTTAGTGAACACGTTACGTCTTAAATTGTGAAAAAATAAATATCTTTGTACTAAATACATATAAATTATGATGTACATAGCCAGGTAAGTATTTAAGTAAAACAAGCTCGTTTTCTAAATTTGTACGTACATCACGTAAAATTGGGCCAATTTAATTTTTTTTCTTGTGCCAAGCTAGTCTTTTATACGTTTTTATAGGTATATTTTTTAAATAGTTATAGAACCTTAAATGATATGTTCTACCTTTAAAAAGTCTTGATATAATTTGTAAATACATCGTTTTCATAATTTAATCGTAATAATTTGTGTTATTATGTATATTTATTGATATTAAATACCTTTTGCGTTGACTTTTATATAAAACAACAGTTTGTAAGGCTAATCTTTCTTGTACTTTTAGACATGACGGAAATCTAGAATCTATATACTGTTATAGAATTTGACTTTGGTATAACATCGGATTAGAATTAATTACATCTTAACCCTCGTAAAGTTCTCGATAAATATACATGGTTATAACACTATCTTTACGTATACAATAATATAGTATAATGACATTTTGCTTTTAAAATATGCTTAAATCTAGAAACCTATCTTTTGGTGATAGGGCGATTGCCCGAACCTAGTCATGGCCACAGTACACAAGTGTAAAGACCGTCGTAGTGACTCTCTTAGACCTGTCGCGTTTTGCGATCAGCTTATGTATGGTATATCCAGTAACTGATATACCTAGAGATCTTCAGTCGTGGCATATGCAGCCGACATGACGACGGAGACTATGAATGGATATTCATCCTTTGATGGTCGCTTTCGTTTTTGGACTAAACTGTACTTATCTTCAGGTGCACGGTAGTCACTATGTCGAGCCAGTGTAAAAGAAAAAAACTTTTAATTTTCAACTGTCTTCATTTATAATACGCAAACTATTTTTATTATTTTGGTGTTCTTTCAGGTTTGCTCGGCTTTTACTATCTGCAAACTTGATGTAATGGGTGGTGGGTTACATTTTATTTTCAAACGTCTATTGTGCACATACGTGGGAGGGTATCTTAAATTACGTATATCCTTTGACACTATTATGCATTTGGGTCTATTAAATGAATTATTTATAACTATTGGAATTACGAGGCCAATTTGCAAGCCTTACAAAATGTAGGCTCGTGACATTTTAAGTAATAAATTTAATAATGAATTGACTTAAATATGTAATACTAAAGTTTCATTTACACTTTGCTTCATCAAACGGACTGTCCGATTCAGTATCACATCACCTGTCAATTTTTGTATTGGCATACAAGTTGCAATCTGCATAATTTGTAAATGTTCAATATCGCCGCAAAGCTAAACTAGTAACAAAGAGAATCAGACCCTTTATCGAGCCGGCGGAGCTTTTTTGGCAAAGTGAATATAAAGTAGTGAAATTTTGTGTTCACATGCGATAAGTTATTATATTAAACTTTTGTGGAAAATATGTTCCATAACTTCTTAATCATTCCGATTTCTTTTTCCTAAAATGAAATTCATTTCTAGATGGCAGATTAACCGAGAAAGTGTTTCCAATACTATGCATGTTGGAGATTTAGAAGCTGAATTAGTAGCACTTGTCGCCGCTGAATAAAAACATCGAGAGGAAACCTCTAAGTCCTCTAATAAAAACTTACGAGGAAAATAGCCACGTTATTTCTCAGTTTGGGCACAATGTATTAAGATTTGCTTGTACCACAGAATAATAATATATAATATATGTACATGTAGTGGTCACCCTTCGTCTTCAGCTAAATTTACCTTTAAGATCTGTCGTGGACGCAAAAAATAAGACAGCATAAATCACATAATTTCAATAATGAAATTATTGTAAACTATACCCGAAAAAAACCTAAATCGTATTTATTATGCTGAATGTGTTTTGTATTTTTATAATTTTCTGTTTAAAATATTTATATATTTTGTGTACCGTATAAAAGACTTGTTTATATAGCAACCTATGTATATATGTATCTACTATAATGGGCGAATAATGTATTATTACTATCATTATGTTTGAAAAGTTTTATTAAAAATTTTACCATCGTGCTACTTATGCTATTCAAGGTTACGATTCTACGAAACATGATTAAATGAAAAATAATTTTGTTGAGATATCCTTCATACAGTATTTGATATTACTGTAAGGTTTATTGTATGTTAAATAGGGCTATATAAACTGGTAGTCCTGTTCTAATTTAGTCCTATACATAGTTTTTCATACATTTTCGTTGAGTGTGCTCCTCCAAACACAAAAACTACAAGCGCAAAGTGAAAACAGTCAATAATGTATCTCTATTCATCCAGAAATGGAGACAGCGTGCAAATATAATTTAAACACGCTACAGTGTAAAGAGCAAAATGACAACTAGTCCATGACCCGGCATAAGTGGTAGTATATTAAAGGATTCGCCATCCCCTGGACATGGTACCTCGTGATAACAATTTGATTATTCAGCTCCCCTCAGTGTTAGGTCGTATAACGTTTAAAGGTAATCTCGGCTAATGATTCCAAACTCGCCCTTCACTGAAACAACATCGCACCCTACGATTTGAAGCCAAATTAGTTTACAGATTGATGCTCACTCATACTAAATTGTGTAGGATAAATGTACTAAAATTTTGTCATCGCTGTATATTTTCTACGACTACGAATGTGGATATCATTACAGGCAGTCGTAAAAGTGAATGATAAAATATCAAATGTGAAGATATAATCCATAGGGAGCGATATCGTCAACTCGGGTATTGCCGAGTGTCGCGCGATCCCGTGCAAAAACGCTGTCGATGTAGGATTAAAACAATTTTTATGTTTATTTTTAGTATAAGAGCGACCTGGTTTACACGAAGTATCTCTATAAACCGGCTTAAAATGCATCAATATAATAATATGGGAGATGAACAGATGTCGGGAAGTGTTCGATATAGATAAAAGTACGATTTTCATATGTGGGGGAAAGGAAGACGAGATGAAAAGCTTTATTTTGAGAGATAATATTGTCAAAATTATGTAAATGGAAGTAATTTATTTTATTTTATCTTAAAGAATAGCTGTTAGATTCAATTAAAAAGTACGTATGATTTCTATTTTACCCTCTCTTCCGCTATTTGTGCAGACTTAATGAATATTTTACCGTGGAAAGAAGTCGATTAAATAGTTTTTTAATTTACAATTTACATAACAACAAATATGGTACATGTGTCATTTAGAATGTTTTAAATCTTTTACTTTATAAGTGTCATACAAATCTATAATCCTTCCTATGATAAATTAAAATTTGTTACACAACTGTTTTTTCTTATTTTAAACAGAAATTAATAATGTCAATTCCCCTTTAAATACGGTATGAACTCCTTATATGTTTCCCGGCAATTCAAAATTACTATTTACTTATTTCACTCTTTAGAATAATAAATCAGTGAATTGGATCACATATCGCCTTTAATATCTGTTAACACACTAACATACAACTTAAATATAGTAAAGACAATCTGGCACATCGGTCACACGTACGTCCCATTAAATGTATGTTTTTACTACTACACTAAAGGTAGCAGGTAGTACCGTGGCCTTATAGAGAACACGAAAATTTCGCATCCGTTGGCACTTTGCTGACGTTTTTTGAATGTTAAGTGTTCTTAAAATAAATATATTATTTTATTCAAGCTCGTTAAATATTCATAACCTCTCGTCCGTGGAATCCCATTACAGTACCCTGAACCTTAAACCTGATTTTCTCTAAATCTAACTGGAATTTTGTGTAACTCCAATTAGTTTAATCAATAAAATATATCTCTTTATGTAATTTCTTACACTACATTTGACTTTGAATTGCAATGCAATTATTCTTTGAGAATTAATATGAGTTACCTAATATGATGAAGACATTTTACTATATCCTGTAATGGGATGCGTCACTGACGACTGGATAATGAAACAGTAAAGGTGTCATTCGGCGCAATGCGACAGATGACAACCGCAGACAATTGCCGCGCGACAATTAACTTTATTGCAGTCGTATATCAAAATCAGTCTCGTACAAACTAATATGTCATAGTAGCTTCGTCTCCGTCATAAGCCGTCCACCACGTTGTACCAAATATATAAATATTATATATATAAATATTACCTTATTCTCAGTAGCGCGCATCACTTAAAAGCATAAAAAGTATTACCTTGTTGGACATTTAATAAACATATTTATTTAACTTCCGGTAAATGCCAGAATAATACTCTCAGAATAAAAATTTGAACACATTTTAAATAATTAGTATATCTACAATATAAGTATAACAAGATAATGGCTTTTTATTTTTGTATGAGAATTGAGACGCAAGCCACTGCTTATTCTTGTAAAAAAATCGTTTAACTTATGCTTATTTTTCCTGCAATAGCTTTTTGCTTACAAAGCTTTTTCTATAGCTTTGTACCGCATGATACATTACATTTACATTTTATACATTTTATTACTATGTTGTAGCTTTAATAAAAAACTACGATATTCCGAATTTCTGAAGGATTCTAAGATCGACTATACATTCTAAATTCTGTAAAGTAAGGCTTTACCTTACATGTGATAGATAAGACTTCGGCTGCGTATTATTTTAATGGATGCCATACATTAATCCTGCCACATATTGCTTATAAGAAATAAAATTAAATATTAAACTCTATTTTTTTGTTTTAAAAAATGAAGCAAAAAATATTATTACCAATATCATATAACAGCGTCGAAGCCGACAATACTCTACATAACATCTAGTAAATATAACTTATTGCATATTTAATTGTCCCCAACTTATACTTTTGTAATATGAATGTCAAAGTTTTTTGAAAAGTTCAACATGTTACGCCAATTTTGTATCATTCGCGGCAATCGCGGTGCATATAAAATACTACAGAAATACGAATATTTCTCAAGGCTGTTCAAATTTCTTGTTTTGCATGCATATTATAAATCACTATAATCTACCATTCCGTGGCTCTTAGCTGAATTTCTCATATTACGTTACTCGATAATGGTTTGAGTGTAAGGTTAGAACTTCATTTTATTATAGCTTTTTTTCTAAGTACTAAAGAATATTAACATGGGCAGACACATCAAGTTTACATTAAAACTTAATAATATACGCGTATATATTAAATATTACTGGTCAGTTAAAATAATAAAGATAAAATGTTAGCAAATATCCTTGTAAATCTTTTTAGTTAAATGTATTCAAGCAGTTTATTCTAAAATTAATACGTGTAAACGGTAATTAGTAATAAAATATATGTCACAAAAATAGATACTCATCAAATAAAAAAAATCTACTGTATTGTACATATATTTTATTAATAAATTATAAATTCTTGTCGTGTGGTACTTTTTAAACGCAACTAAATATAATTTATTACTATTGTAGTACAGATATGTTATAAAATGTCAATGTATGTCTTTTTATAGCTTGGATATATTTTAACTTTATCTTATTGAATCCAGCTACTACAAGATATATTATTCGTATTTAGCAAATAATTATCACATATGTAGTAAAAATACTTTTATATTAGCTGGACTCAGTAAGTCTATGGACCAGTCAAAATATAAACTGCTAACCTAACTTCTTACAGTCGTATGCTCGGCTTGAATTTTTTTATTATTTACATGTTGCGCTTGACCTCAGTCTCACCTGCTGGAGCATGATAATGGAGACCACGCCCACCATTTAGAGCACGCTCACCCAGAAAATACCGATTTACTTGACGTATGAAGGTTCCCATATCATAAGATGTTGGAAACACCGATGCAAGAAGCGAATTTCGTACAAAATAATTATATTATAATATTTTGGCTACTCTTTACAATGTTTGTTTTAGAACCTAAATTATAATTAAAATTACGATTATCCTTTTGTTAGTTCGCCGATATGGTTTAAAAGATTGAGCTAGAAAAGTGGTAAAACTATAAAATTCCACGGATCATTAATATTAATCGGAATTATATTCCATTCAATTTATCTTGTATTCATACAAGACCCTCGGGAGGCTGCTAAAGTTTGGAGTGGGCGAGTACATTAATATTGCTTCTATTCGTAACCTCTATCCTTTATCTTTTTAACAATACATTACTTGTTCTGTTATAGCTACTATTTGCGTATCTAGCTATAATATTAAATATAATCATAATTATATTTACAATATCAAATATTGTAAACGTATAAATTTTGCAATAAGTCTGCACCGTTTAAAACCCAGAATTGAAACTAGCGGATATTTTTTTAAAAAGTCCCGCCCAACTGTAAAAACACCTGTATTAAAATCTTGAAAATAACAGTTGTTTTAATACCTTTAAATGTAGTAAATGTATCAAATACAAATATAATATAGTATAATGTAATATAGTATAAACAATGCTCTCCTGGAACAGTTTGGTGCACTTACAAGATTCTAAATCAGTCAGATGAATAGTTTTTTTGTGATTTATTGCTCAGTAATATAAGAATAAAATAATTTCTCCTGATAGCAAGTATCTCTTATCTTTTATTTCCAGTTGGTGTCGTTTTCCAAGACGGACAAGGGATCTTTGTGATTACATACTTCGATGAACTTCGAGGTTAAGGCATTTTGTAGAAACGTTAAGTAGATAATGTTTTTACTAAGGCATCCTGTTTATTGTAGTTCAGATAACATGAATTTTCAACATCTCACTATCTCTATTAATAATAAAAATATATCGTTACACTATATTCTTTTCGGGGTGAGCAGAGATACATTAGTGGCTGCATCCACTTTGCGCTTATTTGTCGTGCCCAACGTGACCAGTAGCACAGCTAATCGCCGTTCTCAGGGCATTTACACATGTTATTTCTATTAACTGCCATGCAGATTTATTTACAATGTTTTCCGTCACCGGTGAGCATGTGGTGCTTAAATCCGCACCTAATTTGGAAAAACCCAGAGGTACACACCGGGATTCGTACCTATGTGCATTCATGTTACTGCACATGGATACCGGTCCCTTGGCCACTAAGCCATGACAGCCACTTTAGTTCTATTATTTTCAATAATTATAAATAAAACTAACCTGCATCATTTATTGTAAAGTATAGACTAATACTCAATAGTAGATTTATTCTTTAAATTTCAAATATGATTTTAAAAACTAACGGATTACTAATGTATTAATTTTTTAAGCATATTAGTAAAACTAGAGTTTAAAATAGTTTTTTTTTTGACATGTCGGGCGTTGATTGACCGGGAAAGGTCTTCACAACTCAACCGGGCGGGGGTTTAAAATAGTGTTCCAATTTAAAGCGCGTTTTTATAACTAAGTTTATATATACATATTAAGATTATTTAAAAGCTTAGTTTTAATAAAAGTTTAAAAGTACTTACGATATGTATTGTATCTTTTAACCTATCGTCGGTGAAAATCATAGAATTAACAATTGATGAGGCGCAAAAGTTTGCTTAGGTAGTGAGTAGTGGTATAATGTTCCTTCTGCTTCCATTAATAAGGAATAGTCGTGATGATAATTAAACTATAGTCGTATTTTACTTTGTATCACTAAAGATAGTGGTATTTTGCTTTGTATGGTTAGAGATAACTATTTTATCTTTTATGGAATTTTCTAATTGCGTATTTGTTAGACTATTGCTTTTATTTTCTCATTCAATAACATTATTATTAACCTAGTTAGCCATAAATATTCTGCAATATGCACATAAACTTACAATGCGGCAGGTGCGCCGCACTACATTCCCAAGCGCAAGAAAAACTGGCTCCAAAGCTGACTCTCCGAGAAGACAGGTTCAATAGTCGAGATTAAATATATACCTATAGAATTAAAATATTACTAATAACGCTCCTGGGAATTGCGAACAACAGGCTTGCAAAACAACGACGCTTTAAAATTAGTTGTACGAGTATATTTATAACTGCAGATTGCAATAAATATTTGTTATTCGGTTTAATTGGCATATTTTGTTGACAGATTAAAGCGAGAGAATCTGGGTTGTATTTTATAGTGACAAATTAATGTATTAATTTTATTTTAAGTGTTCTAATGAAAATAAATGACGTTACTTCCCTAGCATGTATATAATTTTCATTAGTTCTGCAAGTAAGCCGATTTTGTATCTCTATCTGTTAATATCGATAGACGTCAGTAGTAAGTAGTAGTAGTCGGAGTAAGGCGTTTCACCGCAAATTACGTAAAAGTTGTAAATATATAAAATTAAACACGTCTACGCTAACAAAAAAAAAGGACGGGCGAAATTTTGTACTAGATTGATATGTCACATGAAATAAAATCCGCATGACATAAATTCGTAGAGCAGTCAGGGCCTATTTGATTATTAAAGTTGACTTAATTTTGATATTATAATAAGAAAAGTTTATGTGGGGGTTAATGTACTCCAATGTCATATACTAACTTACATTACTAGGTGGATATAGACATAAATACATCTCTGCTCATCCTCAAAAGGTTTCAGCGTAATTATGTATTATTATTGTTCAAATGCGAGTAATATTCTGAACATAGGAGGTATTTAAAGTAAAGTTAATATTAATAATATACGATTATTGTCTTAAATATATAAAAATTAAACATTTTATTGATGACATCAAAATAAAAATCATTTATATCTCGTGCACAAATCACGCATTCAAATTTGTATGTCAAGTGTTAAGCTCTCTTGAAAAATATTTACAATTCAAGCAATAAAATTAACAAATTAGTTCTATTAAATTGCAGCTAGTCGAGAGAGAGCAATCACAATTACAGTGTATATATACTATGGCCATGATGTATTGTAACGTCATTATGCAAATGAATTAACTGCTAGGTGGACAGCAGAGAGGATTGAATGATCGTGCATATGAAATTACTGTAGTTTAGCAGCTATGTCATATAAAGAGATTATTCGCTATTTATTTCTTTGTCTATAATTGAGCGATTCATATTTTTAGTAGGCAATTATTGATATACACTTTTACATTACTTATTTTATTGGATACAGCCACTAATGTATCACTGCTTACCCCGAAAGGGATATAGTGTGACAATATGTTATATTATTATTCGTAGGCTTTGTTTAAGATATAAATAAATACACACATTGATTACATTTCAAAATAAATAAAAAACATATATATACATATTTAAATATAAAAATATGTAGACTGGTAATCTCGTATGCAAGGTCTAAATATTAGGTCCTTACATATGAAATTGGCGTTTTTCGTACTGGCCACTTTAATCACAAATTTCTCCTCTTTGGTAAGGAATTCCAAATTCAAATTTGTACAGCTATAGACTCATGTATTTGTGCTTCGATGATCGTCATTCATTTGTTTTTTTCTTCTGATTTTTTCTGTTTGCTTCACTCATTTTACAAAATGGAAAACTTAAAATATCGCATTATTTACGAGTACGAGTTCCGCCCTGGCACTAGTGCTGCGGAAACAACTCGAAGGGTGAATGATGTGTATGGCGGTCGTGTTGCAAAAGAAAACACAGTTCGTTTTTGGTTCCAACGTTTTCGTTCTGGAAATTTCGACCTGCAGAACAAGCCCCGTGGACGGCCTGAGACTCAAGTTGATAATGAAGAGTTGAAGGCTATTGTGGAAGCGGATCCATCGCAAACCACGTCCGAGTTAGCTGCAGGCTGCGATGTTAGTGATAAAACTGTTTTAATTCACTTGAAGCAAATTGGGAAGATTAAAAAGCTTGAAAGGTGGGTACCTCACGAATTGACTGAAGCAAACCGGCAAACGCGCGTCGACTGCTGCGTTACATTACTAAACCGGCACAATAATGAAGGTATTTTAAACCGAATCATTACCTGTGATGAAAAATGGGTTCTTTACGATAATCGGAAGCGCTCAGCGCAATGGTTGGATCCTGGCCAGCCAGCCAAATCCTGCCCCAAGCGAAAATTAACCCCAAAAAAGTTACTTGTAAGCGTTTGGTGGACTAGTGCCGGTATTGTTCATTACAGTTTTCTCAAATCTGGCCAGACTATTACGGCTGATGTCTATTGTCAGCAATTGCAAACCATGATGGAAAAGCTAGCGGCTAAACAACCTAGGCTGGTCAATCGCTCCACGCCACTGCTGCTTCACGACAACGCTAGACCACACACTGCGCAACAGACGGCTACTAAATTAGAAGAGCTTCAATTGGAAAGTCTAAGACATCCTCCGTACTCCCCGGACCTTGCTCCAACAGATTACCATTTTTTTCGAAATTTGGATAACTTCTTGCAAGGGAAAAAATTCAACTCCGATGGGGCAGTCCAAATCGCCTTCAAAGATTTTATTGATTCCCGTCCAACTGGTTTTTTTAGTAAAGGGATCAATGAACTACCTATGAGATGGCAAAAGTGCATAGAAAATAATGGTTCATACTTTGATTAATTAAATATATTATATTAAAAAATATTCGACTTTTTGTTTCTCCCATACAAAACGCCAATTTCATATGTAAGGACCTAATATTTTGAAAATCTCTCCACGGCAATACCACGGCCCCCACATTTTAAAATAATAATTATAATATTATTTATTATTGATTTACAACACAACACTCGTTTCACAAATAAAGTTGAATTAATTTTTGTATTAAAAACACACTATTTTTTTTAATTTGTTACAATATTAACAATTCCTCAAGAGTATTAATAAAAGAATCATCTTCTACTGTATTTTTATTAGGTTTTTAGAATAAGATAATTTGTAGCATCATCAACAAATTATAGATATACCTCATAACATTAAACACGTAGGTATTCTTAGAACGATATAAATATTATTATTAAATGTTATACACTACCCAAAGTATTAGTAAGTATAAAATTTCAATTTTTTTAAATTTCACACCACTCACATTCTACTGCCTTTCATACTTCATTCTTTCATCCGTCCGCTGAAAAGGGTTGAGTGGTGTCGTTTATTTCTCAAAATTTACAATATATTCTTAATCCTAACTTAAGCCTACATTATAAATTTACAAAAAACAAAACTAAACACAACTAACGTACGGACGAAACTAACTTAAGCCTTAATTAAAAATAAAAACAACAGCAGAGGAAGATCTTATTTAACAATTAAAAACTTAATTTTTTTTTTTTTTTTTTTCGGCGTGTCCTACGTTGGTGGCCTGGGAAAGTCCTTCACAACAAAACCGGGCTTGGTGGGCGAACGCAGAGGGCGCTCAGCCAGCGAAATTTATGGGTTGGGCGGCTACGCAAGGCCACCCCTGTGGGTACGGACCTCGACTTGGGCGGCCGGCCAGTTGAAAAACGAACCTAACGGTGATCTACCAGCGTTTCGGAAGCGACTACCTTGAGAAGAAACGCCGAAAGAAACTCAAGGCTGCGTCGGAGTGTAAAAACTTAACCTAGTACAAAATATGAAGGGGGACTATGAGTGGGAAGCCGTTTCGAGGCGAACCTCCTGACGGCGGCGTTCTTCTCCGTCTGCGACGACAGACGGGTCACTGGTCGAAGGTAGCTCGCGCGTCCTTCTTGGTGGAAGTCTACGGAGTCCGTCTGGGTGTTTCTTCTGTGGGATCGTGATGATGAGGGTGTGCGAATCTGTCGCACGTCCGCCTAGTACTCTCCAGCGCGCCCTCTCCGGATCGGACGCAGTCTAGGTAAGGAATAGATCGCGGGCTTTAGGCTTCTTCTTTTTAGGATATCTATCTATTTGTGTCTCGAAGCGTTCACCTGTGTCTGGAGGTCTTGCGTGTAGCGGCGCAATATTCTGGAGGTGAACGTGCGCCGACGAGTCCGCTCTATTGAACATCCTAGTAGCTAGGCTGCTCACAAAAGCTTCCAGGCTTTCTGCTTTTAAGTCGCGGGCTATGGTCGCATTGCTCACATACCACGGCGCGCCCAACACCGCGCGTAGGGAGAGGTTCTGTTGAGCTTGAAGCCGCTTCTTCATCCTTGTAGACAGGTACGAGTACCACGCCGGGGCCCCGTACGTGAGCCGCGACCGGATGTAGGTCTTGTAAAGCCCTAACTTCGTACGAAGTGGGAGCCTCGAGGTAAGCACTGGATGCAGCATTCTCCTTGCTACTTTGGTAGTAAGTATAAGTATTATCATTAAAAGGGTCACTGCTTATCATGCTTAAGGTAATGGATAACTAAAGTGCGTTTATAATTTTCAAAAGCAAAAAGATATAGATTTGCGTAATGGAAAATATTTGTAAATCGAGATAGTGTACAACCGCCGACTTTTACTGGTTTCGATAGCGTAATAATTCCAATTACATATTAATTCCAGAACTTGTTTGAAGAAAAAATAATATAATGTGATGTGGTGAACATTCGTCTACGTACAGAGCCGCCACGTTACTTTTACAAGTATTTTTATCTTGACATTACAACGCGTAATAACTTGTATTAAATATCGAGTACAAAAAAATAAATAAATATAATTTATTAAATTTAATTAACGAACGAGGTTATTGTAAAAGTTTAAGATTTAAATGAAATGTTTAGTCAGCACATCTATTAGATTCTTTGGGTAATTGAATCAATACAATAGGTTAAAAATGTAACAAAATATAAAAATAAACATTGTCTGTACTTATCACAAATTATGTTATCATTTCTTATGACTGCATAGATTTTTAAAAGACATTTGATGCAAGAAAATCAGTCATGTAAAAATAATTTGGCCCATCGACTCATTTTACAATATCTATTAATATATATTTTATACTGTAAATAAAAAGCTTTTAAAAAGTGACTTAGAGAGAATTAAATTTTTGATAACATACTTATTATTCATGTTACGTTTGCGAATTAAATTAGCCGTGAAAGTAATTTTTTTCTCCAGTGCCGTGTCCGACATCTGTAACTCATATCGCCTGAGGACATCGTCGCAGTTACGCCAATCCTATACCTGTCTACTACCTTATACAACAGTTCCGCATTCACTGCACCTAGGAAACTAATAACTCGTTCATAATTTATGTAAATAAATACACAGGTACCAAAAAATATATTGTATGCCAAAAAAATCGAATAAATTTACTGTTAGTCATTGGAAAAAAAAAACTACAAATATAGCGAACAGTGCAAAGTTCTGGTTGTGTAACATTTAATTGTGATTTTTTTTGCTGTGTTTTAGTCTATCTTGAGCATCAATGGCTTGATGATTACCAATGCATTTAGAGAATAAACATAACAATCTTGAATCCAAATTCTTCCCTTTGTCCTATGATATTGGATTTTTAAACGAATCGGAAAAGTCTGAAGTAATCATAGCGACTATCGGCTTAAACGGGTATTCTAGTCTAGACGCCTAAATTAGAGGTAATTTACAAACTAAGATAAAAAAAAATAAAAACAATTTTACTATAAACTTTTTTTATGATTTTTATTGATATTTGAAGAGTATAAAAAAAATTGTAATCCAAAAATCGTTTAATTTCAGGCTATTGTAGTGAGACCTACAAAAAAAAAACGGTGTTCCCTGGTTGGCATGATTTCAACCCTTGTAGTAACCTAAATCAAACAAATTAAAAAAAATCTTCAATAGTAAGGATATCGCTATCGCGTTGACCACTACCAAAGGCAAAAAAAAAATCACAAAATGGCAACAACTTGAAAATAAAATTCTTGTTTTACCCTTTTATTTTGACCTTAACGATTTCTATAAAAAATACTTAATATCTAAATTTTCAAAAATCCATGACAGGTGTGATTGAGATATGTATAAAAAAGATTGTTATTAAATTTCAAAGGAATTGGTAAAGTAGAACTTGAGATATCATGTCAACCACCGCAAAAAAAGGAGTTTTGAGAAAAACGCGTTTAAAGTTTGAGAAACAATTCCAATAGAATAAGATTCATCAATCAGGATTAATCGGCGATCCCATATCCATACCTTGGACCTTCTTCTCTTTCATAATTAATGTCTTACGAAGTTCTCTCTGCTAACCGAGCTGATCTGACCTTTTCTGAAGCAGCAGATGCTGTCAGCAGTTCAGAGTGATCAATCCTAAGTTCGTTTCGTCGGACAGCAAATTAAAATCTGCTATATCTCCGAAAATAATTCGAATTTTGAGAAATCCGTTTAAGAGCATATTTTTGAAGGTCTAAACTTTGAAAATATGCAAAAAAAAATTTTTTTTCAAATTTCAATCAGAATACCTATAAGACATCTCGATATTCACACTCGTTCGTTGTGCAGAGTCAAAATATGTAATACCTTCTATGAACTCCAAAAACATACTGATTACGAAATCATTAAAAAATCTTTTATAGGTAAATCCCTATACTAGACTCATAACTCGGACGATTAAACATAGGCAGGTAGGTTCCAGTACAAATTAGAGAGTACGCCGGGACCATCGCACTTTCATTAGCGAAATTATTCGCTAATTTGTACTGAACACGACCGCAGTTACTCAGCACGGGGGCACCGAGGGGCCTAATCTACTTCATTACACAGCCTTTAGTGATAATTAACACGAGCACCGACATCGCATAATTTCAAATATAATTCAAGCCATATTGTTATTACTGCACAATAATTCCCACCATCCTATGATATGGGATCTCTTAAGTGAAGAAATATTTGTCCTGGCCGGAATGATCGCTGCGACTACGAATGGGCTTTTCTTTACTGTCGATAGTCGATGTCGTTTTTTGGACTGTATCATGCTCACCATCAGGTGCGGTGCGGTCACTATGTCGAGTCAAGATAAAAAAAAAACAATTTATAATAATTATTAACTTCTGAAATATGCATTATTTCTGGGCACATACCTACCTTATATAGATGACCTGCTTACAGGAGTAATATGTGGCTATCAAAGCCAAAGTGGCCCAAGTGAAAATTGTGTGCTAGAACAGTTTGCAAAACGCCCTTAAAAATATCCCAAGCATGATTGATCTACCATTACTTTTCCTACCAATACAATCGTTTTTTCTTTTTAATTAATATTGATACAGGATTCTTATTTTTATGCTTTATTACTAGATTATATTACTAGACTAGATTACTATACTAGATTACTAGACTAGATTTTGGTTATTGTTATTTTGGCGACATTACTTAGGCCACTTTGGCTCTGGAGGTCACATATGTAGTAGGCACAATTAAAATTAATTATCTACATATATCAATGTTTCAATCACTGTACGAGATGATTCCGATTATCACCAGAATATCTCAAACGGACCACATTTTTAAATCCCAGCTGTTGATTTTTGTTATTCTGGATGGCATGATAATTGCTTAGTCTCTGAAGCGTAGATTTCGCATTAAAACGTTAACTTTTGAATAAACGCACGTGTCTGCTTTGTCGGTTATAACCAACACTAACCACGATGTGACCTCTTTGTAGTAAACAAAATGCCTTTAGAGACCAAATACTATGTAAAATGGTATTATTTACTCAAGTGTGTGTCGCAATACAGTTCTATATACGCTTAATTGAATCTCAACTTCTTATAGCAGAAGTGTAATAATAATATGAATGGTAAATTATAAACAGGGCGGCCCGTAAGTCGTGGTCCAAAGCTAAATAGAGCTGTAAATAGAGCTGTAGCGCTATAGCTAGCTGTTAATAGAGCTCTCCAGCTCCATTCTAGCGCGTTTAGGAGATATTTGTTTTTTTTTAAGAGTCCAGAAATACTTTTGATGACTTTTCTACAAATTCACGAATTTTTACGATATATATTGTCTGTTACTATGTTTTTAACTAAATTAAAAATATAATATTTGAAAATTAGTTTCATCACTGAAATGTATTGTTATAAACAAAAGTTGTGTTATTATCATTGATTCTAAAAATATGTTAAAGTTGAAATACATACATAAATACATGTAAGATACTTGGTGTGTTCCGTAATTTTAAAATATACTGTACTGTTTGTAGTTTGTTATATGGTTCGACACTTGGTATGCGATTTTTATTATTATTACTTTTCGAGTACAATTAATATATATACAATTGCAAAATTAGTAATAGTAGAAGTAGAAATTAGTAATTAGTATTATTATTTTTATTTATATTATTCACAGTATATTTTCATTTTAAAATACATACATATTAAAAAATATATCAATTTTAAAATATAAAAACATGTAGACCTACGGGGGCGAGGCCTAAGGCCCAAGCCACCGGTAGTTAGATCTCAGACCGAGGAAGCTCCCAACATTGCGTGCCGTATCAAGTAATACTGCCTCCTGTGTCCGACCCTTATTCCAATAACCAAGCGAGATCCTGTTAAGATGGTAATCGAGGCTCTTTGCATCAAGACTTTCAGGACAATAATCGCAGAAGCCACATCCAACATGCTGGTAATCTCGTGTGCGAGGTCTAAATATTTTGAGGATTTTTCTTTTTCCGCTTTTTTTTTTTTTTTTTTTTTTTTTACGCTTATTACGCTTTAACGAGATTATTGTCATGTGGTATGGTGTATCAATAGTATTATTATTGTCAAACTGTTTCTTTATACCTTTTTGTATTATATTTACATCGAACACTTTTAAATATTACAGAACAAATACGAGAATACGATATTACATATTCATTACATTATCATTCAACAAATAACTTTTATTAGATTACAAAATACTTTTATTAAACAGTAATATTGATAATTTATCTCAGATCTTAGTAATAAAAATTTTACATCTTAAAACATAGTGAATATTAAGAAAAATATTAAAATTTAAGCAATTGAGGAGTTGTCGAAAAAAAATCCATAAATCTCTTTACCACGCGGGAATCTATTCTGTTGAAAGTAAGCTATAGAACTACCCTTCCTCTATTATCCCTTTTAGTTTGCACTAGGACTTTTGGAACACCTTGTTTAACAAATTAATATTTATTAGGTAATTCTTCTGCAGAAGTATTAAGAAAGTAAACTTGTAATAGTACTAAATTATAAAATGAAGCGTCGCTATTGTGAAATAATAAATCCATGACCGATGATAAAAGCTTCTTCTCAACTGACATTTGCAACGTTTGCATAACCTGGCATTAAAATGATTGAAGCATACTGGCTTTAAGTACCCAATCGAGACTAAAGCTATATACTTCAGGTATATGTCTGCATATTTTATAATATTATATTTTTAATACTAGTAATTTTATTACCTGTGGGTAGGGCTTGTAAACAATAAAAAGTAATAATAAATATAGTAAAGTAACGATAATTTCATAATAATACATTACTAAACGAGTGTGCTAAGTCGGTTATTGCAGGACTAAATAAAAACACGATTGTACTTAATTAATAAAAGCATTTTCTATATCGACGAACTAGAAACAATCTCAAATAAGAGTAGTCGATTTGTAATGTAAAGAAAGAAATGCAATGCGAGATCATTACATTTTTTTCGAAAAAAATAGAAATACATAGGTAGAAGTTATGGAATTTACGTTCCGTTAATTTGTTATTTGACTTGAGGTCGTGCGTCCAGCTTAATGCAACTTTGCTGCTGATTACTCTTCTCAAACTACAAAATCTTTTATATCACATGACTTGTAACATTCTTCACGAAGATTTCTTTTACCTGCATGTGGTAATCCCGTCTTTAAAAGCTTTTATGTTCGTAAAAGTAATCTATGAATGAAAATCGTTTCTAATAATTATTGATCTGATTACACAAGTATGTTGCATAAAGACCAGGTATTTCCAAGAATTTAAGGAGAATTACAGGTAACTAGAGTTAATTAGTGTGCAGTATGGAAGTCAATTCAGTTAAAATTAAACTATAATCAATTGATCAAGTGAAAAATATGTATTAATTTTAAATGTTATCTCGTAACATTACTCTAGAAAATTAATTGGCAATAACAGACGTAATATGAGAGTAAAAGTATCTAATCCTTTTTTAGTTCATTTTATTTGACATGAGCCCCTAGTCGTAAACAAAGTATCTTTTGTTTATTGATGACGCTAGCAGAAAAGTGCAAACGTATGGAATGTACATGTCAACGTAATATTTTAATTGCTTTTTGAGATATCGTTATTAGTCAATTCTCAACAGAAATTATTTTTGTCTAAGCCCAAGTGTCGTAAATGTATTTCCGATATAATGCTTATGAAATGCGATTTATGCTCCGAGTTTATATATTAGGCGTTATGATACACCATGTGGATCCGCAAAATATTAAAGGACAGTGTTTTATGCAAATAAAATGCCGAAATTTTAATTATTATAAGTACACATAGTATAGTAGTAAATTAATTAGTTTATCTTCAGTGGCGTAAGAATCTAAATTATTTGTCAATCAATTAATATGTACAATAAAAATAAATATTTTACTAAAATGTAAAACAATTTATTAACGTTCAAATTGTAACAATAAACAGAAATCATTTCAACGTTTCATGAGGTTTCGTATTGCTTTGTTATGATCTGATTTTATGTGAAAAATTTTCCGCGTTGAAGCGAGCTTTATAGCATACCACTCAAGCTATTGATTTGAATAAAATATTCTATTCGATCATCGGGATCATTTTCAGATTGTTGTATGCTGCAAATGTGGAATTTACGTAATTTTAGTAAGAAATAGATTTATTTCTACTGATTTATGTTTAATTCCTTTACTACCCGTACCGAACGAATACTCTTAAGAAGTAATAGAAGTAGGTATGAGAAGGTACCTTTCTTATTGAGTGACCATCAATTAACTTACATGAAGAATTACAACGGTTTCAAGGAATTCGAACGAATCTAGACACTTCAAACTGATGCTGTATTTTAAATACGGTCACTATCAATTCGTAACAGGTGCGGTAGAAAGTTTTATCATTTTTAATCCAATCAAAGTATTAAAATCTGAAAGTGACATTAAATTATGAATAAATTTAATATTTAGCGCTTGTAGTTGATGAAGTGTAAAAATGATTGAGTTAACTTGAGCAATAAATAAGTCATAATTATTATTTTTTCTACGGAAAACAAATTTGCTATACAGCTCTAGAATGCCCAGGGTACCATAAAATGCCTGGGCCGTGCAGATGAGAGAGTGCGCCGTCCAACATATCTAGGCGAGAGCAGTGTGTGATGTGTTCCCGTACACCGCTGCAATAACATTAGTTCAAAGGCGAGTGAGGTGTGGCCTTTTACTCCACCCCCCATAAAAGTAGTTGCGGCCTGTAGAAGGCCAGACGTCGTCGGGAGCTAAGGAAGTTGGCGTCGTTGTACTCTTGGCCCCAGTAGACGGGTAGGAGAAACACTCCAGTGGTTTTACTCGGTAAGAGTCCAACACACCGGGCTGCTACCCTCACGGTGGCCCTAACGGTCCGTGTTCATGAGGTTTACCACCGAGTCACAAAAAAGGATACCCAAAAATATAACAGTCCAGATACAGCTGGACGGTCACATTTTTTAACGCACGGTTCTAGCGGAGTCGAGAAATATCATTAGGACATGGAGCGAGTTAATATGCGATGTACATGACAGATCCAATTGAAGATGCATTATAGTCACTCTCTGACCCAGATGGTGGCCATAGGATATTAAGAAGAAATTTTTATACGCTAATAATATGGGTGGCTGTATCCATCTACCTCTGCTCACCCGAAAAATGATATAGCATGGCGGTATATTATTATTTTTATATGTGTGATTCTTATTTATTTGAAAATAATTTGTTTAAAATATTTGTTTACATTTCTGTGTAAATAAATATAAAAAGGACTTAATCTTATTTGTTACTGCTTTCATAGATACTCGTAATTATTACAATTTTGTAGGTTTTACCCTTAGAAACCCTTCATATGATCTACAGGCGGAACTAAAAGAGCAGTGAGGCGATTATAAGGTTGACTAAACGGACTCTATCGCGAGCGCGTTGTGTACATACAGTGACGAACTAAAGTATTGGCACAGCGAGGTAAACAAAATTATTATAGTGCTAGCAATTATGGGAATACAAATAATATCTGGATTATTTATTATAACAACACTTACATGCTTGATACTTCATTATATTAAAAAAAAATACAATTGAAAACAATTTCATAGTTCAGGAAAAAAAAAAAATGTCATCATCTATTTTGACCTGAACATAAGTATTGACACAGTATAAAAGATAGGTTGGCAAGGCGTTCTATGTTGCTATATTCTGTCGGTAGGTGAGTGTAACAAACTAGAGGGGAATCCCAGTGTCATAGCTATAGGAATTATCTATGTAGTATAGTAAAAATAAGTAAAAAAATATAATAATGGAACGTAAAGGTAAAGAAACGACATTGTCCGAGAGAACAATTATATTGAATTTGCACAATGAAAATAAACCTTATGCAGGAATTGCAAAAACAATCAATAAAAGCCGCTATAATGTGCGAAGCGTTATTAAAAATATAAAGGTAAAGAAAACGTCGAAAATCGTTCGCAAACCGGCGGCCCATCCAAGCTCAACGAGAGAGAGAAGAGGAAAGTGGTCAATAAAGTCAAACAAAATCTGGAAATTTCATTAATGGCGATAGCAGCAACATTAAGAGAAAACCTTGGCACAGTTTTTCATCCCATAACAGTTCGCAGAGTCCTCAGGAGTGCCGGGTACAATGCGAAAGTCGCAAGAAGGGAGCCCTACATAAGCAAAAATAAATAAAAAAGAGGATCGAATTCGCAAAATATTTTTTGTATGAGAAATTAGATTTTTAGGACACAGTACTTTTCTCGGATGAAAGAAAATTTTATATCTTTCGATCCGATGGGTGAATTTTAGTGTGGAGAAAATTCAACAATAAGCTTGAGGCGAAAAATCTTCTATCTACGGTTAAACACGGCGGTGGTAGGATAATGGTGTGGGATTGTATAAGTTCATCTGAAGCTGGAAATCTCGTATTCATTGAAGGAACAATGGACCAGTATGTATATATAATTTTTTTAAAGAGAACTTAAATAAAAGCGTTAATGACCTGAATTTTGGACGTAATTTTTATTTTCAACATGACAACGACCCAAAGCAGACGCTTACAACATTCGTCAATGGATATTTTTCATCACCCCACACACGTTACCGCATCCACCATAATCCCTAGACCCCAATCTGATTGAACATCTTTGGCACGAACTGGAAATAAGGATAAGGAAACATTATATTTCCAGTAAAGCCGATCTCAAGAGAATCATCGTGGAAGAATGGTATGCCATCGAGCCTTCATTCGTGGCTAAATTAGTGCATTCGATGCCTGATAGGTCGAGGGAGCTACTGAAAGGAAAAGGGCTGCCAACTAAATATTGATAAAAAATTTTTTCGTTATTTTTATGTGCTGTGCCAATACTTTTGTTCCGGCCAAAATAGATGATGCCATTTATATTATTTTTTCCTGAACTAGGAAATTGTTTTCAATGGATTTTTTTTAATATAATGAAGTATCAAGGACTGAAGTATTGTTATAATAAATAAAACAGATCTTATTTGTATTCTAATAATTGCTAGCACTATTATAATTTTGTTTACCTCACTGTGCCAATACTTATGTTCGTCACTGTATGTAAAATACACCTAAGTGACTCAGTTTAATCAGTGGCAACTCGCGAGTGGCAATTAACGAACAACACTTATTTTCGAACAGGACTAATTGTGTTGGTCTAGGTGGACCATTATAACTTTGCCTGCCTTGAAGGAGCTTATTTTTAAGATGTACTGTTAGCGAATGTTGTTTCACTTAACTATACGAGTATAATTCCAAATAATCTAATTCTAGTCAACTATTTTCTTTTAGTTAATTATAAATGTACAGGTTCCTTCTGATATATGCAGTATAAAGTGAAATTCAAGACAATTGTTTATACCTTGACACAGTACTTTTTATTTCGGTTGTTCCAAATATTGACAATACATAAACTACTAAAGCCCCTTTTAAAAATGGAAACAAAAGTTTTCTAATCGGATGCTCATTTGTTTTCAAGTACAAATGCGACCCAGCTGAATCAACATTCGGTTTGAAATACAAACCGGCTCCGGTAGGCGAACCGCTGCCTAGGTGCGGTTTACCAGCGCGTGATGCCGGAGCAAATACGAACCGACCCTCGCTGAAACCGGCCAGCTACAAGTAATTCCTTTCCTACATGCTCTATTTGTTGTGCACCTTGCTTTACAGAGGGAAATTGAATACTATCCAATGTTGTCGCACTCAAATGGAAACCTGCTATTGAGTTGATTTTGTGGTATAATATAAATATATCTTCTTTTTTTTTTCATTATACAGCCAATTTTGTATGAGGCAATTAATTATTAATTTTACTGATTTCAACATAATTTAGCTGAATATAAACATTATCGAATATTACTAAATTAGTTAATTTTTAAAGGAGCCTGGAGTTAATTGTCTTTTTCACTGTCTGAACAAAAAGTTCTACGTACGTCGTTTACAAACTATACATGTAATACTATATTTTTTATATAATCATATTGTAATAAAAATAATCAATATTGTAAAAATTATTTTTAAAAATAATTATTTCCATATATTTTTAAACATTTTGACTGTAAGCAAGAATAATAGCAAGTATGTAGCGTATGTGACATATAGGACGTAGGAATGTTCTTTAGCCACTCCCAGGCTTATTGTATTATTATTTAAATGTGTAGAAAGTCTGAATCAGGCATTTATATTGTTACTTTCAGATAAATACACTGTAACTAATACAACTATTTAAATATTACTAACAATTTAATAAAATATTCACAAGTATGTCCTATACGTGGAAAAGTTCGCTGCTTTGAATACTAACAAATACTATAATACTTATATTCAATCTAGTAGAATTTTACTCTTAACCTGTCGGTATATTTACTGATGAAAACGCACGACGCATACAATATGTATTTTGTATGATATGCAAATACGTATTGTACGCGGCGGTTGTTTTAGTTCGCCGCACAGGTCGACTGTACACTCTAGTGATGCAAATAGAGTTCGATTTTACTCCTTAAGTCATTCGAGTCATTTTACAATTTCATTCATGCACTACTCGCGTGTGGTCGAATACTCGATACTCGATTCGCTCGAATCGTCTGTAACAATTCTAGTTTTAATAAACTATTGCAAAATATTGCATAAAATATTGCAAACTATTAAGAATCTTTCAAAGCCAACATTTATATTAAAAATAGTCTAAATTAAGAAATGTTGTTTGTTTATCTGGTGGAATGTCAAAGTAATGAGCGGGCGACAGAAAGTGAGTCGGACCGGAGAGAAATCGAATCGATTTTTTTAAATCGATTAAGTCTGTTTCGGTATCATAAGAGACCAATGAGTTACTGAATATAAATGAACTTGAGTCACATCATTAGTGCAGTTGCAATCTATCGCATTGACACGTCCTGCCGTACGTCTAGCTGACGCAGCGACGCCGTGCTTGTCGCGTCGCGCCTATATTTTTCACATCCCCTGACATCCGCTTAGCTAGCGTGAGGGCACTCGATTTATGTTACATTAATAAAACTGATACTATACGTATATACATTGTTTTTTTAATATATTGCCAATTGAATAGGTTTTACAAATAATTACAAGAAGAATATAGGAGTCCTAGAATTTTTTTAAAGTCTTATTTCTTAAAAAAAAACAAGCTTTTTTCATATTGTACATAAACAGCCCATAGATCTATTCAAATAGATTACAAAAACATCAACAATTTCATATGATCTTATATTATACAAATGATCAATGCACATATATTACACAGATGAGCAAAATGTAATCAGATTAATGAAAAACGATTACGATTATATTTTGCGATTTTCATCATTAATATGACAGTAAAATACTCACCTATGTTTTAAACACTACAAAATCCTCAATTCCAAACACATTTATGACTCCTTAATGTTTTGAAGGGACTTAGTCATGATTACAGAGCAACAAAAATAAAATTACGACTACATTTCATAATCGTTCATCATTAATCAGATTACATTTTGCCCATCCCCGATATATTAAATATAGTTAACTGGCACCGAACCCTATACCGAAATGAACTTGCTTTTAAAGTACCTACATAGGTTATACATGGCTAAGATTTACTATCATAAAATTATAATCTTCCCATATTACTTGTAAATTTTGTGCAACTACATGCAGTACTCGTACAACTTTTTACTATTTTGATAAATATATTCTCAGTTAATGCGCAATTGTCCTAAATGTCTAGTGAACTAAGCATTCAATATTAGCCAAATAAAAATATTTACATTATGAAAAGCTTCAGAAAACGTGTACTCAACTAATAAATGAGCGAGGCGCCATGCTGTCATTCACTTAACAGAGTCGGGGGTAGCGAATTGCAGATTTAATAGTAATGAATAGAACTAAAAATTGCTCGAACTGCTCCTGTAAAAGTAATAATAATTTTATTTTTCTGATTCTCCTTAAATTTAAGTTATTCATTGATATTTTAGAACTTAATTTTAAATTCTCTTGTTACTTTCGCATTCTAAAGCAATCAATTCATAACAAATTTTGAAATAAAGAAATAGTTCTGACAGGTTTCTCTCTAACCTTTTGAACGTTTTTGAATAATATGTAGTATTCAAACGACAGGAGCTTTTTAGAACGGTCGAAAGTATTTTAGACTCTTTATGGTTAAACCTTACAATTGTTTGAGTAGGTAAGCATGACGGATTTGGCTATCGATGAAAGTGGGACTGTGCTTACCAAAGAGCAGTCTTATTCACAACTGTTATGCAACGGCTATGATTCAGATAATGAATTACTAAGCGATCGCTTGCTTGCAAAATCAATTCGCATCGTGCCGGCCAGTAGGCAGTAACGAAGTTACCCAGCCTCCCCGTGCCGAGCGGGATCGCGTCGTGACTCAGGATGCCTTCGGGAGCGTTCACGGGCGAATTATCTTTCAAAATGGGCGGTATAAATTATTCTTAATGGATTTTACTGCTATGAAATATTATTTGATTCTGATCACTTCAACATGCTATTGAAAATTTAAAACGAAATAAAATGTATTTGTAAATAGCATTTAAGTATATGGAGTACTAGTATATAATAATACGGGAATTATAAAACAAAAAAGGAAAGCAATCCTTGAAATGTGGACGCGATAAAAGCGCTTTTATCGAGAATTTTATGATTCTTTTCGCACTATCCCAGCTATAAACGGCGAATCAGATGGAGTGAGAGACCGCGGGTGGCATAGCAAAAAATAACTCTATTTACTTCGTCCCGTATAAAGTTCTTCCACTGATGTTGCCCTCTGGCAACCGATAATAGTGAGGTGATTCAATGTTTCTAATTTGAAATATCACTTTTATATCATTTAGAGCTGTATTATCTACTCTTGTCTTATTTTATAGCTTAGTATTAAAACCAATTTATAGTCAATTTTCTTTTATTTCAATACGTACAGATGGAAAATTACACCAATTATAAACTAACGATATCTATTCGGTAGATAATATCCATGTTAGGCTTAATCCATAATAACGAGACTATAATATATAACGTATTTGTCCAAAAGGATCACGAATGAACTACGAAACTTAGGTGAATTCCTTTGTTCAAAGAGCTTGCCAAGAGCGTGTGGTGAAATATGTGGCCAGGCACTCGAGGTGACACTGAATTACCAGAATACGATAAAGGCTGTCTGTAACGGATACTTGGCTTTATATTAACAGTTTATCGCAAGAAAATATATTGAAAATTTTTGATAGAATTTCATTCAGCATTTGATGTAAAAGATTAAATATTTTGTGTAACTGAAATTTTTACGAGTTTAACTTTTTGGCGTAGTTGTAATATAAAAATTTACTTTACTTTAATATACTTTCATTACTTTCAACAGAATCATGTATATAACGATAACATAACTTCCGTGTTCTTATCAAGGCCTTGTTATTTGGTTTGGACCAAGAAATATTAATATTATTTTTTCTAGTCTTCTGACTTTTCTACTTGAATTTCTGTTCTTAGCTGTCATATCAAGACAAAGCTTTATAACATTTTTTTTTCATTTATGTGTATTTGCAACGTGGCGTTTGAAATCATAAGTATGATTAAATGAGGCACTGGTCTTGATGGAAATATGATATGTAAGTCGGAACCAAGGTTGATTGGGATACAAAAACGATAACAAAAACTATGTCTTGGTTAAAACAATATTTGTCGAACCCGTTAATTACTATTTAAGCAATTGACAGCGGTTCACCAGATAGCTATGCAGCTGTACAACAATAAATGAGTATATTAATTTATCACCAAAATGGAATGTTCTGCGATGTCCTTGTAAAAGAGTTTGTGGGAACTCTGTTACGTCATAAGTAAATATTTGTATGTAGTGCATTCGTTAGAACTTTTTACTCGAATAAATGTAGAATTAATATATCACTTAACACTGAAATATAAATAAAACTATTAAGCTATCTACGTACTTCAAATGGTAAAAGCAGAGCCGTGAAGTGTTTACCAAGAAAAGATAACAGTTTAGTACAAAAACTCGAGACCATAAAGTGTAACAGTAAAATTCTACATTCAGTATCATAAATATTTAGAATCTTATGGATAATTAGTTCTATATTATTTCTTTTGTTGAAAAAGTTTTGTCTGTTGTTGTTGAAATGAAAATTTTGTTTCCTGTATGTTACCTTGTGCATTTATATTTATAAAAGTATGTGTTTAAATTATTGGGGTTTATTAAGCTTTATTGCTAATTAAACATACTCATAGATAGTGTCTTTAGTGATACGAGAAAAAGTTTGATATGAAAAATCATGGTCATCATTATCCACAGCCCGTTTCCATCCACTGTTGAGCTGATGCCTTGCCACCATCCTTGATTCTGTAACTATCACATCCAGATAATATAAAAAAAAATGAACAAAAAAGCTTTCTAATGTTTATTTATATCTGTGTTTTTCGAATATATTGAAATAGAGTGGAAACATCTCAATCAAAATAATTATCTGATTTCGAGAAGTATTGATTAATTGAAAGAAATCTCGCAGAATATCGTATAATTTTAAAACCGGATTTATAGTTAGTATTCACATGAAATAATTACTTATACAGTTCTGTTTGTTAATATGTTAAGTAAGTTTAAGTTTCACTTCTTGCAACTGCCAGAATTGTTGTTTTCTTTTTACAGAGATTTTCGTTTTCCATTAAATAGAGAAAGCTTTGTAAAGATTTAAAAATAATAGAGAAACCTAATATACTATATGTATATTGAAGTTTTATGCATTTTCTGTAACTATTTAATGACTCGTAGAAAACTTTTTGCCAAAAAGTGCGTAATAGTATCACAGAAATTACACCCTGGAAAATTTTATTGTGAACTATATTTTCTGATTCCATTATCCTCTTTTCTCTACAAAACGTCTAGACGCCATGTTTAATAACACCCTTATATGGTTGATAGTTCCTATATTCGCACTAAAAAATTTGTATCTTCATTCATAATACGGTCTGCGAACCAGTGGAATGCAATCCCCGCATCTATTTTTTCACATTCTTACGGTTCGGAGTCCTGTAAAAGAAGAGTGAAGAGGCATTTGTTGATCGACTGCAATCCATCAACGGCCTCATTTTCACCTTTAACCAGGTATAATCAATCAAGTATAGTCTAGCAACTGCTGTAAATCAACAAACAAATGAAGATTCTATTTTATACATAATACAACTGTCCTGTATTTGTATGGAGACCTAAATGTATTATCGCTGATATTAAAGTCCACTTTTTATATTTGGCACGTCGTCAAGACAGATGTGGAGAACAGTTTTCTTATAACGGTTAAGTTTGTAACTTTTCACATTTCCTCGGAAGCGTCTCATGGCAATCGCGACATTGTCACTGGTTGTGAATATGTTATCCCCAACACTGATTACTGTTGCACTCGTGGAAACTTTTACAAATATTTGATTTAATCTACTAATTAAGTAGTTCCGCATAGCACTAACACCCTAAACATGAGGCGCTAGTATAATGTTATAATTACGAGTCGTTATTTACTCCAAAAGCTATTTATTTTGCATAATGGTGTTTGGGTGAGCGCAACAATGGACGGTCGCAATGCGGCGGAGTAGAGATATGGTTGCCTTTGCCTGTTGACTCCGAATTACCGAACTTGATCACTATAATGTTTAATGTTCACGTTGCTACTTGGATTCTGTCTTAGAATATAGGGATGATAATTCAACACCTTATATATTAATTTTTTTGTAACTTAGGTGTATCGTGCACTGGACCGTTAAGGCTACCGCGAGGGCAAGAATCCCAGTGTGCCAGACTTTTACTAGCTAAAAACCCCCTGGGTGTTCCTAAACTAATCGGAACTGGAGATCCGTATTCTTCTTACTATAATCTCATTTATCCAACTATAGTATCTAAATGGATGCAGAACAGTCATGGTTGGTCTAGCATGTTTCCAGATTAGCTCGCATACTCCCTGTTATTTATGTATATACATACTCGTAGAATCTTTTCAACGTAGTATATTTAGGCCGGCTATACAAGGGCAAATTAGTGGATACTGGTTTATTGATGGTCACCGTGGATTTGGAACCGTACTGTGTGTACTATCAGATTTAATATAGTTTTTTTGTAAGGCCAGTACTGAAAATGCTTAGTTTGTAACAGTCAAAATCACAGCAGAAAATATCATTTGCGATGTTGAAAAGTTGTGGAAGATAAGCTCTAGCAAATAAGTGAAACGTATTTGGTGACTACACGAGTCGAGATTAATTCTACTTAAAGATGGCAAAAGTATGAGTGTACTTTTTAGCTCTTATAAAATACATTACAGAAACTTCAACGTCGACGGAAGGGACCAATGACTTTGGTTACCGGAACCCTATAGGAGATATCGCATCATCTGCACTTGAATACCAAAAGCAGAATAATGAACACATTTACTTGAGCAGATAAGAATATTACATAGTTCATTTTATGTTAGACTCTTTTGGTATGCATTATAACTACTGAGATGCTGCTATTCCGTTATATTATGACCTAATGTTATATTATAATATTTGTGGACATTGCAAATTATTAAATAGGCTATATCTATTTGTTTTCTATCATTAGATTATGAATTACTATCTTTATACTTTGGAGAGGAATATCTGCTGTTTATATATAGTAGATTAATTTATTAAGGTATAGTTAAGCTGTAAACAGTAGTACAACATACTATATATACCAGAGACCCTATTTGAAAAACACAATTACATACTTTGTAATCATGTACAAGACGTCCTGGTTATTTGCGCATTTCCTACATGTACATGTTTGTATATGCACACGCATATAGCAGTACAAAAGGCTCATTGACTATGTTATTGGTCAGACTGCCCATAAATACTCACTTATCATTAATATTCAAACAAGTCACATAAACAGCTTGCAGTTGACGAATTGCATTTGAATTTTTATTGATACGTGATGGCTTATTTATAATGATCGTTAAGGAAAACTGCTCTTTGTTGAAGTTATTTGTTTTAATTTTGCATACTCACTCGTATTAATAAAAAACGCTTAGAGCTAAGCACGCGCTAAATTGATTACAGTCTAAACTAAGCAATTAATAAACTTACTTAATACATCTAATCAAGTTAATACAAGGTTATGAAAAAAACAACAACCGAGACACATGCAAGCGGTGTGTTAGTAGCGGTCATTTCATCATACTGTAACGTGGCCTACTTTAGTTGATTTGCTCAAATTGATCATACTTAAGGCGTACATTTATTTGACCTAGTAATATGAACTTGAAAATTGATTCGTGTACAGATTTTGCCGCCGGTACTATTAAAGAATAAACTAAGAAAGTTGATTCTCTTTATGGCTGATATAAGCATAGACGTAACTTTAAGTTAGCTTAGACTTTACTAAATCATTACAATTTATATTACTCAATGAATGTCAAAAGTTTTGGTAAGTCACCGATTTTGTCAACAAGGACTTGGCTCTGCGAATACTATGGCTATACTCGAGTTCCTATTATATATTCAGTTTTTTTATGAAAATGAATTAATTTTTTGAGAACTTTGTCGAGCAAAGTCGATATAGCGTCTATAAATCTCAAACTATGTGACATTCGTTAGAGTTCGATTAAATCGTGGAGATCGAGAAGCTAAAAAACGAAGTATTATGTTGACTTTACCCAGTATTTTGTTCTTGAAATCGTAAAAAAATCTCCTTCCCTAAATTCTCATTCTAAACGATGTAAAACCGCGAATCGTCGTTGGACTAAAAACACAAAACAACTATGATGTCCAGCCTACAAGATTCTAGCTTTGTAACATTCAAAATACAGCTAACCTGAGATTATATACAATTTTTTCTTGATATAAATAGAATATATGCCCATATAATCGTCTGGTGGAGTTAGTTAAACTTGTATCTAGTAATTTACATGAATGGCCGTAGGTCATTAAATCAGTTTATATGAAAGTTATGTCTGCCCAAGATACGGAAATAATTTCGTTTGTAAACTATATGAATTTAAACATATGTATAAGTCTTTTATTTAAAATATACAACCTACATTTAGGATAGTAAAAAATGTGATATCATATACTTCGAATGAAAAAAAAAATAGAAAGTAAAATGATTCCGTGATTATAGGACGCTTTAAAATATATTCCTATATAAAATTTATTATTGTCTAAAAAAAAATATTACTAAGAAACAGGCTACTCTGGATTGCTCGAACGACCTTCGACCGGAAACGGTGAAAACAATGTATAATATTTGTTATTATAATCGTTATATCGTATAAATTCTTTAAGATTCTTTTTTTTTTTTGTTATCAATGACAATGTTTTTGCTATAAAATAAACTTATTATCAAAAAATACTAATTTCTAATATTGTAAATGAAAGAAACAAATGTCATGTAAATAAACTTTTCCACAAAAATGCAATGATAGGAGGAGAGAAAGATATCTGATGGAATTCCAATCTTTAGCATTGATAAATACGACTGAAGAAGGAGGAGAAAACAGTAAAGATTTAACAACTTTATCAACAAACAAGTATCACTATTTTACTTTTCTAACGTGTTTGAAGTAAAATTGGTTTGGTATATTTGTTGTCATTATATAGTACGCCTTGCATCTACGATTTTACCCTTTGAAAGCGCCAAAGTCTTACGGATTTACCGCTCATTAACTTCAAAAATCATTAAATATACATAAAAAGAAGCTGCGAAATCGTGTAGAGTAGATTTATTTGTAAACTTATTCGAAGTAGCAGGCTGCAGGTCGTTTGGCTAAGTTCGCCGGACGTTTGCAACTTAATTATGCAACCGATAAACAAGTTGTGCGGTGTCCCTGGGCTTTCATGTTAATTAAACTTTGTTTCTGTTTTGAAAATATGACTATAAGAGGTCTTTGCAACTCCTCTAGGATGTAGCGCTAATCGATTTAGTTTAAATCGTTTTATTTTGCGAGGGCTTATTGTATAATTTAAAGTGATTAAATTTGATATTTATCACATTTGTTGATCAAAATCTTCAGAGTATTTGTATTTATAAACTGAATTCTGTGATATATTCGATTCGACATTGTTAATATTAGGTCTTTCCTATTTTACTTTTATCTGTACTGATTATTATTTTAAACTAACAAGTTGGTAATAGATGTCCGTCTTTGGACAATAATTAGTAACTGGTTTAGCTTATATTTTTTGCCAATAGACTACAAAGTACTAAAAACTAAAAAGTAGATATGATTATAAATCAAGGTTTATTATATGTTTATTCGTTCGATCAAAGATTGTTCTTATAAATATTACCGAATTTGTTTATCATTGTGTAATATGTATTTAATTAAATTTACATATTACATCTACTTATAAGAAGAGTTAATTGTACTTGCATACAATGTTACTGATTTCTAAAGTAGTATGACGCACTAATTAATTGAGTTATAAAAGACCGCTTTCCTTCCATTTCCAAACATACAAGAATATGCCAACACCCAGCTTTTAAAGTGCAGGCTCTCGGTCAAGCTAACTAACTTGCAGAAGAGGCTACGGCAGTCGTACCAATATGGCTGTTTGGTTTCTTTATTTAGATAATATTTACATACGTCTTTGATTAAAATACACGATTATTTTTAGGCTTCATGTTTGATTAAATATACCCACTATCACGACACTTATTTATGATGAAGATGCTTACATTCAAGTTTTTTGTCTTGGTCTAACAACTGATATTATTAACATAATGACTAGTTTTTCGAAAGTCATAAATATGTCAACTATATTCAAATCAGATTCAGATTAGTTAAAATTTTCTGACTTTTTTAATCCTTTAAAATGATATTATAGATAAAATATTTTTAAATATTTAAAATAAAACTAACATTATTATTATTTTTATATTCCCTACAAATATGTTTCGGAGCGGAAAGTCTACGATTTCGGTCTGTGAATAAGACATTATGTGATTCTGTTTTATAGAGTATCTGCACCTATTTGGAATTTCTCATTCGTTAGGTTCATTTGACATCAATCAATGTATTCAGATTGTTTCTAGCCTTTTTACAATATATATCATGCTTATATATCTTATAACTCAGTCTCAAGTATACAAAAATAAACGAATTATTAAAACATTAAGTCTGTTGGTTGTGGAATACCATTACATTGATTGGTCACCCTTTGGTATTACAGTGATGTTATGCCACATAGTGGACAGAGAAAAAAAGTCGAGTATAGTATTTTGTTTACTTATTATCAACATTTTCTACGCATTAAAGATATTTGGTGTAGTAAAGTATAATACTGCAATATTTATTAGTTCTAACAAGCTTATTATGCATATTTAGCTTTTATGAAACACTATAACTAACAAAATTTCAATTTTCATATGATTATATTCGACAACGATAAGTACAGTGACGTGCATAGGTTATTTGGACAGGGTAGGCAGATTCATATAATTAATTTGAATATTATATAATGATAATAAGTATTATATTACTTTTATAGGGAAGATAAATGACGTGAAAGTAGAATAGATATGAATATAACCGGTTCCTTTTTTTGTTTAAATTAATAGAATTTATGCCAGACTTATTTATCATAGGGGGATGCAATGCTTTCATGCATTTATGGAATGAATGCTACTGCATAAGTGTATAGTAATAAACAACTTCGATTCTTCGACATTTTCGATAAATACCTACTCTATATATTTTTTTCACAATACACAGTACAAATGTCGATAGAGACGAGGGTTGACAGTGATGTTTGCTCGATCAATCCAGCCCTATCAAACTGGATACCTTCAAAGGTAGCTATTACTGTGTAGTTTATATAATTTCTATGTAATTTTATCACGTTATATTACATTTTGAGACAGTAATTGATTTATTGTATTTGTAAGTAGTATTGTAGAGCAATTATTGACAGAGCGGTTTAGAAACAACTAGAACTATACATGCATTTGCATTGGTATGAATAAATACCACCAGACAATAACGTTAACTTTAGTTCTATCATATCGTACCACTTTAGTGCTTATAAATACAATATTCATAGACTAAAATTGCATACATGAAATAATACCCAAATAATAACAAATATTATAAAATAATTTAAATTCATATAATCATTTAAAATAAAACTTAACGTGATAGCAAAAGAATAAAACAACAAAATTAGTAAAAAAATTGATATTTAGAATTTACTTGTTATTTTTCCTTTTTTTATTAAAACTATAAAATTCGTGAATAGTTAGTACAATAATATTCGAAACCACTCTTAGATACAGGGCAACAAAAACACTGTTCACTTGGTGAAGGAACTATATTAGATATATCATAACTAAATATTATTTGGTAAAACCACTAATTATATTTTGCTTTTTATATGAATATGGCTGCTTAACATTTCTATGATAATAAGCGTTACAGATTATATGAAATTCTATTGAATCTATAAGGTGATTACTAATCATTCATGTGCCACCAGATTGAAATAATAATAATATCCCTTCACCGGTGAGCATGTGGGGCCTACTTTCATGCCTTATAGTCCACAGTCAGATATAATTTATAATAAACGATTTCTCAGGTGAAATTAATCTTTTTAGTTAAAACTGTACATTATGAGAATACAAAAACCATATGTAATAAGAATATCATTTATGATGAATATTCCAACGTTTTTCCGTTTATTAGACGGCGATAATTAAGCTTTTCCTTTTTGTGTGCACCGAAGGCGAAACACCATCGAAAACAGACATTCCATTGTTATGGTAACACTACTCGTTTCTTAGCGGAAGCTTATTCTCTTGTATCTGTCTTAATGTTCTGTATCTAATAGGAATGTGAACTAGTTATTGCGGACGTTTTTGTTTGGATGACTTGTCGCTTTCAATTTATTGGCAAACCGTCTTCAAATGCACTATAAACATACAAAAAGGTGGAATCTTCCAACTATTTTGATAAATCAGTACAAACCTTAGATAACAAGTAAGTAAACAATATAAATACTTTTGTAATATGGATTTCTTTTTTTACATAATGACTGCAGTGCACCTGATAGTAAGTACAATGAAGTCCAAAAACGAAAGCAACCATTAAAGGATGAATATCCATTGATAGTTTCTGTCGTCATGTCGGCCCACATATACCACGACTGAAGGTCTCTAAGTATATTAGTTACTGGATAAACACAAGCTGATCCCGAAATGCGACAGGTCAAAGCGAATAACTATAACGGTTTTTACACTTGTGCACTGTGGTTACGACCCAGTTCGGGCTATCGCCCTACCACCAAAAAGCTAGGATATAAATGCTCTCAAATATATTAACCACAGGACATAGAATGTTAACTTCTGCATTATACATCTGGGAAACAATTAGTTGGTAGTGCCTAATTAAGTTTGAATCGTCATTATGTTATTACTAACGACAATAATAATAACGCAGATGCTTTAATGACTAGGGCAGGAGTACTTGCACGTATTTTTTAGTGACGTATTAAAGATTTCGTATCTATACGTGGGTGTGAAATTACTAATACGAGGTTACGTAACGTGTAAGCGTATCTGGATGGCTATTAGGCTCGCCTAAAATGTCCAATGGGTAAACTAAATTCACTATTCACTGTGATAAAACACATTTGATGTATTCACAAAAATAAAAACTTTATTGTCAGTAGTCATATATAAAGTTTACATATATAAAGCATACTTATATCAATAATCGATAAATTATTTTATGTATTTTTGTGTGAAAAATGACCAGTTAGTCTAAGTCCTGGAGTTCCCCCTATACCCGGATTCATCTTTAGTAGCACAACACCTAATCTTACGAACAAGGATATGAATTAGTTTCCCCTTTTTTTGAGTGTTGCATATTTACGTAAAATTATTCACGAACGGTAAATAACTCAACTCACACATCAACTTTAATAAATAAAGTGAGAAGAAAATACAATACTGTTTCTCTGACGTCTAAAAAGAATAATAGTTTTTGTTACAGGCATACCACTTTCTTAACAAGCTTGGCTGAATTACAACCTAAACTTAACAGTTCGACAGGCACTTAAGTCAATACATTAGCACACACTAGTGCATCAGAGGGCAAGATTGGGGAAGTTGAACAATGAACTAGATTTGTTGAGAGATTTTCACAGCAATTACGCGACTGAATCCATGGATCCAATATTATAAAGCCATAATGCCAGAACAGTATCCTTCAGCAATAATTGTCAACATGATATTTTGTTTCCGAAACTAACAAACAATGTATAAAGAGAAAAACGATACCAACTAGTGCGGAAATACCACATAGGACATAAATAAATTTATTGAATTGACACTATTTAAAAATGTCGTCGCTTATAGATTAAATAATAACGTTAATGTCCCATAATTTAGATGTTAATCGAGTGAAAAGTTTTTAAAATATGTCATTATAAACTCGAAATTATTATAGCCGTCTCATTAGTTGAATTTGAATAATAAACAGGTTCAAGCACCCTTTAAAACGAGCCTAATATTTGTTAAGATTCAAGAGCAGTGTTCGTTATGACAGAAGAAAGAGAGCAAGGACTATGTTAGAAGTAGTGGGCGGAAGAGTGCGCGGGCGACGACACGTGGGCGTAACTGGCGGTCATTACATAATTAAATGAATGAGGTATCACTCAGGAAATAATAGTATTATTATGTCAACATAATCGGAGAAGATTTTTGAATTTAAAAATATATAAAAAACAAATTTTAAAATTTACCCTGAACTACAAGACGTGCAGTTTAAACACGAAAATTTTTAAAGTAGTGTTTAAAAACCTCGCAGTAAAGTTAACACAACTTGGGATTTCTTTGTTTCTCAAACTCGTTCGCATGTATTGAAACTATAACATATTTCTTAGTAAAATTTACATATAAAAGTGACTAATTTTAAGCATGCTCATTTGTACAATTCTATTTAATAGGCATTAGGTACCTATAATTTAATCAATTAAGAGACTGATTTGACGTACGTAGAATCAGCTTTATTAATTAAATTATTAGATTTATTTTAGTAACAGAGTAATACCCAGCCGAACCAAATGTATTCATAATTGAAATATATTCGACGTCATACAAGGAATCCAATAATTAAATTACAAGTAGGTATGTAAATGATTGCAAAACAATTATTCGTTTTAAGTCGCGACCTGATCGAATTTCACGTTTATAGATAAATCGAAATTCAATGCTTTCACTGAAAATAAAATACACACAAGTTATATTACTTACACATTCGTCTCGTACTTTCTACATCCGTGACCTCGAACCACTTAAGTCGAAAGTGCACAACGTTAAATATTTACTTACAATTTTTTTAGAGTCCTCAACAGCTGCATTTCATATTTCGTCAGTTATTCACCATCTGAAAATAATAAGTTATGTTTGTAATACAAAGTCTTTAAGTACAGAGTGATGATTGAGTCGGCTGTACCTGAGCAAACTATGTAATTTTTATGGAAATTCGTCACTCAAGTCTACAATGAATCACGCAGAATTGTAGTAGGTAAGTTTAATTTGGTTTAGTCTCGATGGAGCCAGTTTCCAAGAACGTGGCGGAGCGAACGGAAGTCAGTCCACTGACTCAGAACAGCTGACTGTTCGAGTTTTGTTGTTTTAAAATTTTCAACGTGTAAGTATTCCAATGATGGAGATCATTTTATGTTGCAATGAACTTTCATTTTTACTTTTAGAAAAACTATACAATTTTTTTCAGCAGAAAGATATTCCAGATATTTCACGCGATTTATGTTGCATATATAAATTTATTTGGTACTGATAAAATAATATACACTCAATTGTTTAAATATTATATTGTTGTTATAATTAATTTTTAGTTGAAGAAACATTATTTCATTTAAAGAAAATTTTATATACTATTAGAGTTTTTCGTTTGTTAAAGCAACTAATTAATGATTGTGTTTAAAATCATATTTAAAATATACATATCAAATACTTTTATGCAAGCTAAAACAATTTTCTAATAATTACTCGTATTCGCTGCTATTTTTTATCTTAATTTTATGGCAATCAACTCACAAATTAGAATGTACAAACAAATGTACAAAGCGTAAATATTACAAAGTAACGCTTCACTAGATTAGTCACGATAACAAGAAATTGCGCTTTGTAAAGAAATCTTGAAGTGCAGTGAATCATTTTTGCATAAAGTTATCTAGCTCATTATGATCTAGGGGTATTTTAAAGCCAGTGACTCTAAATGTCTCCAACAGTAAAGTCACATCCTTTAAAATCTCAAGTTTTCAAGTGCTTACGGAATTTCATATTTAAAAGAAACCTATTTTATTATTTCTAAATCAAAAGTTTCTTTGTGTGTTTGTTGACGTTTTCTAACTTTTTTTTTGTATCCCGGGATAAAGTCCTGTATAGGATCATCAGGGACGCTGTGAAGGCAGCGACCCCGGTGTGTCAAGCTCCTACTAACTAAAAAACTCCAGATTGTCCCTCTAATCGCACCACTCGAGGCTGGGAAATCAAATTCATCCAGATGCCCGGGGAGCAAAAGGCGTATTGAGGTTGCCTCTCTGGATGGGGAATAATTAAAGAGCCCGCTCCTCCAAAACCTATCTCTCAGGCGGCGCGCCGGACATTGCGCATCACCTCTCTCTCATCCGGGCAGCAGACACCCTCAAGTCTACTGCCCGGTTCTATCTTTCATTGCAATAACTGTAGTCAATAATATTCACTATTTTGCCATCATATACTCGAAACACATTTTCTGTAACTTTATTATTTTGTAGACTTGATATAATTTTTAGTATCAAGTACACTAAAGTAATACAGTAATCTAATTTCGAAACGTTCCGAAATATTACAAAATTGTAGATTACACTGATTATACATTTCAAGTTATTGAAATAAGTATAATTTAATAGTTACATATTTATAACACACGTAAGATAAAATCTGAGCAAACAAAAATGTTCATTTAGAAGACAGGCGAGCGGGCCACTTTTGAAGAGCAAAAAGTATTTTCATATAAAAGTTACGATAAAGTTTTTTTATCCGATTATGAATGTCTGGCAGAGTTTGGAATTTTTTTCCTTATGATTACATCCAGCGCCAGTCCTATGTATAAAGAGACTTAAAGGGTGCTCGGCAGGTATAAAGTTGCACCTGTGTAGCTGGCTTTTTATTGGTATGCGGAAATGTAGGGCGCTTTTGCTAGTAAAATAAGAAACTTCAACCTTTTTCCTCTCTCGCCGCGCAGGCTGGTTGCTGGACCACAGGCTTGTTTTTACAAACCAGAATTTCATTCCGAGGCGATACGTGTACCAAACTATATTGCTCCCTCTTTATGATTCTGGCCTCGATCGCTCTCTTCGAAAATTAATTGAAAACAACAAGATTGTTTTTCGCCTATCAGTTTGCTCATTTTACATTTCCGATAGTTATAAAGAACTAGATTGCTTACTTTTGACGTTGTTACCTAGTTTTCTTGAGTACTTTAATAAAAGGTTTTCACTTTTAAAGGTGTTTTTCTATGAAATTGCTTGAATTTTATGTTCTACACTCGTATTATCAAACAAAATAAAACGAATTATTAATGTACTTTTATAATTATTTTTGCTGAAATTAAATAGAAGTTTCCATTACTTGGACTTTTTTTAGGTACCGATATTTATGTCTAAAATATTTTGTTGACTTTTATATAATTTTGTTGTATGATTTATGTTTAAATAAAAGCTATATTCAAAGTAGTTTTAACATACAATAAAATAAAAAAATAATATTCTAATTTAATTTAAATTTGTATAAAATATTATATATTAACCTTTAAATAGTAATTACTTCCTTTCTGCATCGAGTAGTTTTGAAACTACCTAAATATTCTTTTATCAAAAGTCATTAAAAATTTATCTCACATAGGGTCCACTTGGTCAATATAAAAACAAAATTTTGTTTTAAGAGTGAACACCGGGTTACTTCTGTGTGAATAGCTAACCTTAGGGTAAGAATTATCCTAGAAGTAATAAAATAAATGTGATCTTGTTATTACTTACTGAGTTTGGTAAATTGAAAATTCATGTAGCACAAATATTGCGCTTGGAAGATATTTTAGAAATAACTGAAGTTATATTATACAAGAATCAATACACCTTCGTGTGACCGGTCGTCGACCGTATAATTTTGGCGTGAATTATAGTCACGAAAGCATGTTGATTTTGAAAATGGCCCGACTTAAGTCCAACCACCCGCAAAGTTTGACTTTATATAAACTATATTGTGCTTTTAAATATATATTTGTGGTTTCACTACAAAACTTGGAAGATATAAGTTGAAGGATTACAAATCTAGTTTTATTATAGTAATTTACAATAGTTATAATATAAAAATGAAATAAGGATTTTTCAGTACCTAATTCTTAACTTAAATGTATCTAAAATACTTGTAACACTCCTTAAGGGTTAGATTATTCAAAAATCATTTGTTAATGATTATACTCTTAAAACGCGTTAGAACTCTGCTTAAAAAGTTCACAATAATTACCACACATAGATCGTGGATACTGATTTCGCTCATGACGTCCCGAAGCTTGCCAAACGCTTGTTGTTTGTGGTAGTAGGGCGATTGCCCGAATAGGCCATGGCCACAGTGTACACGTGTAAAAAACGTCCTAGTAACTCGCTTCGGCCTGTCGCGTTTCGGGATCAGTTTGTGTATATCCAATTACTCATATACCTAGTGACATTCAGTCGTGGCATATGTGGGCCGACATGACGACGAGACTATCATGGATTTTCACCCTCTGATAGTCGCTTTCGTTTTTCGACTACACTGTACTTACCATCAGGTGTTCTGTACTCACTATGTCATGCTCGTATAAAAAAGCACTATATCTATGCTGACCCTTCGTACAATAATCATAGTAAAATGTATTCATTTGGTTTGCTTAATATTAAACAATAATTTATTTGCTCTAAACTAATTCAATACCTCTACCACTTACATTGTCAAAATTCCTTGTATTTCTATCAACCTTAAAAATAAGGGATGTGTCATCAAAAACTAGAACTATATTAAAAATGGGTTAATAATAGAGCCTTGGGGTACGCCCATCAAAACGAGTGAGCCGGAAGAATTCACACTACCGATATTGACGCATTGAAGTCCTATCGCTCAAATAAGGCTACAATAAATTAAGAGCGGAATGTCTACTACTATAGTGATGATTTCGTAAGAGCGTATTGTGATCAACGAAATCGACAGCTTTGGAAAGATCGCATAAGATACCAATTGCATTCCGCCTTTCCTCGTATGTATCGTAAATGTGTTTAAGAAGAGCAGTCCTGCATCAGTTGTAGAACGCTCTTTAGTAAAACTAAACTGACTGATGTGCAAAAGATTATTTACATAAAACATACACACTTGATTTGCCATTATTTGCTCAAAGATTTTGTTCAATGCTGGCAATATTATATTAGCTTTTTAGTTAGTGGGGTCTGTCTAACAAATAGATTATAAAGAGACGTTATTTTTCTTAATTTCATTAAATTTGGAATAACTCCCACACAAACGCAATCATTAAAAATGTCTGCTAGATGAGGCGCAAGATTAATAAAAAATATAAGAGACTTTGATCTAGCAGTTGTCTACTACTTATTTGTGTATCACTAATATAATACAATTTAAAAGGCCATACTTTAATTGAAATATTAGACGTATGTGACTTTTAAATATACACATACAAATAATATTATGAGTGTAGAAATCCTATTACTTTTAAGCGTAATAGTTCCCATTAGTATTTAATGTTTTTAAACTCGACAAAACATTTTTACTTTATTTACACTTAAAGAATAACTTTTTTTAAGCACGCTACATTTTAATGTTTTATTAAAACTATAAAGTCTGATACATATATAAGTAAGTAAACTAAAGTTATATCGCTTGATTTTAAAGTAAAATAGAACATTTCCTACATGTAGTGTAAAATTAGTAAAATTGCGCTTAGAAATAATTTTATTCGTATCACATAACCTACTCATGCCCACTGAATCGTGTCCATTATTCCAATCAAATGTGATATTCTGGAGTTTGTTTCTCGTCCTCTTCATAATCCCACATAACCACTTATCCCATCTTTGTACTTGTCCAATGAATTCACAGAAATAATAATATATCGGGCATACTGAATGTAATTTTCTTTTTGTATAATGTGTTATTTACGAAGAAATCCCTACAAATACTTAGTATAAATACAGGTAAATAGACATAAAATATCTTTGCTAACTAACACTAAATTACTGTAATTAAAAATAATATAGTGTACGGAAAATGTGAACATTTAATTGAAGTTGTACCGTAATATAAACGTGATTATATTTTATATAACAGCAAATATTTTACATAGGCTTCTGCCCGTGTGATTTCATCTACTCTACTAATGAAGATTTTGTTTTTGTTTTTTGGTAACCCGTTAGAAAATCCTACATAGGACCATCAGAACCTCTGTGAAGGCTGCGACCCCGGTGTGTTAGACTCCTACTGAGTAAAACCCCCGGGGTGTCCCTCTAATCGCTCCACCCAGGGAAACGAAATTCGTCCAGTCGCCCGGGGAGCAAATATCCTTATTTAGGCTTCCTCTCTGGAAGGGGTAGGTGTTAAGAGACCACGACTCTAAACCTTTCTCACGGGTGGCGTACCGGTCACTACGCACCACCTCCCTCTCCTCCGGGCAGCAGACTCCCTTAAGTACACTGCCTGGTTTCTAATTAAGAAATAACCCAGTTTGATTAAACTTAGACAAGATTCATGTACTTTTAATTTGAAAAACAATTTCTTCTCATAGATCATTCCCATTTTACCAGATTTTTCTTGTGTAAGGCAGCTAATACTTAATAATAAGTTTTCGGCACGCTATAATATCTCTGAAATGGATACAGTAATTAATGACTTATCTCTGCTTCCACCAAAATAGATATACCGGCTAGTATTTACTATGAAAAAATCATGTTATATTTCCAAGTAATTATGACAGACACATCAATATTTATAATTTGGAAATATATATGGCAGTGAGAATCATTAATATCTAGTTAAAATCAGTTAAGCAATTTACGTATGTTGCCCGAACAAACGTATAAATTTCGATTTTATATTAGTAGAGATAGCTGATTTCGAATTTATCGGAGTTCTACGAATATAATCTCTTCATATCACATAAATACACGATTTCGAGATAAACACAAATATCTTTCTGGAATCGAGTTGCATCTATAATTAACAACGCAAAAATAAAATGTAGATGCAATGATACACTTCCAAGAAATCGATAAGTAACATATATTGGAATCGTAAATTTCTGTATTCTTATTCCGACATTTCCAACAATATCTAAATAAATTACCGGATTATTCAATTGTCAATGTTATAGCTAACTAATCAAGTATCTAATCTTAGTATATACCTAGTACACAATGGAGATTGTAGATATTATTGTTCATTTATAAACAGTGAGCAATGGTTTGGGCCAATCGCGATTGTGCGATAAGCGAACGGGCTGTCCAAATCAGGTAGTGCAAATTAAGAAAGCATAGCGGTTACATACACAAAATATTAATTACTCTAAAGTTACATAATATATCATATTGATATCTAACTGATACACGCTAAAGAATATCTATGTTAATACATCGAAATAAAATAAAAGGAGTATTTTTACGCAATTATTATCAAATGAAACTTACACTATTTCTGAGGTATAATGGCGTAAATTGCCGTAAATCATAACACGTAAGTATTACTGTTTAGTAAAACTAGCAAAATAATCCAGTAGACTAGTATTCTCTTAGTCTGATTTCGACCGCAAGCCATAACGGATATGTAAGTACTCTCGGCCTAAAAGTATAGTTAATATAGTTGAATAGTTAATATTAGTTTTGAGTAAAAGCACGCATGACTTCATCTGTTTTATGCACCGATAACTATTGAGGATAATTTCAGTGGTTCATGTTTGACTGTTACTCGTATTAGCATACGTTTGCACTATCTATATATTAATACGTGAAACAAAAACTTACGTACCCCTTTTTACGAAAATGGCACGGACAGAGGACTATGAAATTTGGCACATTTATAGTTTATACAGAGGAGTGCAGAATACTAATATTTTTTAAAAATAATACATAACAAATACACTAAATCAATAAAAAAATATTACACATACTACCATGCATTTGACACACTTGCGTATATGTATGTATGTACCTATATACTCTTTTGTTTATGTTTAAAGTCTGTGGTCAATTTGTGAATAGATTAAATTTGTTCGTCTTTAATAATATTTCTCTATAGTCTTACTGAATGTAAAAGTCTTTGACAATGGAACTTTAATAATGTTTAAGCTTACAAGTTAAATTCATTATTGTCGAATTTCGACCGCTGGGCGACTACTAGTAAAAATTATTACTTAGTCATTATTGAAGTTTATTTTTAGCATCGATAAGAAAGAGTTGAAATATAAAAATATTGGGATACATAAATAACATAATACATAAGCTTGGTATGCGTTTATGAATTGCACCGCACGTAAAATTCGCTGCTTGTTTATCAAGGTTAGTGCAGAGAAGACTCGAAAGCAGTTGAGTGCAATACCTAGGTACGTCACCCGTTACACAACCCACACGGCTTATCTATAGTGTAACTGACCACCAGACAGTTTAATTATTTCCCAGCGTTATAATATAACATAGACCTGAGTGATGAAATGTAGAATGGGTATTTTGTAAATGATAACAACATCAACGTTGAACTTTGCTTACCTTTATTAGGTAATTTATACTTATAACCTGTGTAATTACCATTTTATTACAAAATTTATTAATTTTGACACTGACTGAATTAATATGTTGTAATATATAATTACTGGTCTAAAAACATTATACAGTTATCGATCAAAACAGTTTCAGGTGAGTTATATAGTTTTGGTATATTCAATAGCATTTACCAAAGCAACTTTTGTAAAGACCTGGATTTGTAAATTTTTTGATAAAAATGACAAAGTAATTTACATGAATAGAGAATTTAGAAATCAATAATCTACTGTTGATTCTTATTTAGACAAATTGATAATTTACTTCTTATTCTTACATAGCGATGACCAAGCAAAAATAAAATTACTATATAACTGTCTATACATATAGAAAAGTAAACTTAAACTACAAAATCGAAATTTATAGAATAGATATTATTCGTTAGGAAGTTTTAACAGTGTTTAAAAAAACTGGTGTTTAGAATTAAATTTACAGTCTTAACGGAGATATTTATGTAGATTTAACTCGTAAACGTTTTCGCATAAGCTATGAAAGCGTCCCGATTTGCGTCCATAATCATTTGGCTTGGACGAGCGCAAGCCTGTGCTGTTCCGGAGCACGCTCGCGGCCAGGGCGGGTGTCGCGTTGGGACCAGGAAGCGCCTAACTACCACCGACCAGATATACCAACATAGGGATTTTACCCCAAAACTTAAAGGATTTTAAATTTTTAGGGGTATGAAGTTTTTAGGATTAATATAAGGCAAAATGAAAGGAGAATTACTAGATTATGTACGTATAATGTCAAATTATACGAATGTTAAATATAATGGTAAGTACATACGTTTTACAGATTTTTATAATTCTTTTTATTTAAGAGCCTTTGCGTAAGTAACTATACCAGCTCCATCGTACACTTACATTAGAATACGTAATGTATGACATAGTTTATAGATTGTATTTTTTTTTTTACTTTCAGTTTAACTACATATTAGAAATAAACCAATAAATCTTTGATAACTTATTATACATATTTTTAACGACATACGAGTATTAATTTAATATGTATTAAATTTCAAAATATACGATTTACGTAATTTAATAATAATGTAGCTCGATAGTTTTAGATATTTTTAGCAGGATTTTCATGTCTATGGCTGACAATACTTTCAACGACGTTAGCTTTTCCATTGCTATGTAAATTTGGTGCTCTTTGGTGCATTTACCAGCAGATAATATAGCACGATGTGCATGCACCAGTACACTTTATAGCCGCGAAACCAGCATTCGGCAACGCATTTCATAACAGATATCGCTACTCAAACGGTTCCTGTCGGACAGTCGCATGAATACCAAGCGGCCGCTAATAGACAGCGGTTATTGAACACGGTGGAATAATTTGGCATTCATTGAAGTTACGCGCGGAGGTACTGGGGCAAGGGTATGTAGGAAAGCGGTGCCGAGCGTCACGTGACTTGAATAATTTAATCCAGAGCAGTACGGATAACACGAACGTTTGAATCCTGATATATTTCATAGATATTCATTAATGAAATTGGTTAAAATTCAATACGTGCTTCTAATCCTTAGAGTAGATAACTAATTAGTTTCACATAGATATGATATCGCTGTTAATCAATTAGTAGAGTAAACCTATCTCCTTTGGGATCAACAACATAATTAATTAATTAATGGATTGTTTTCATAATGTAATTTAAACTATCTTATTTTTAACCGACTTCAAGAAGAAGGAATTTCTGTATTTGATTGCATGTATTATTTTGTGTAAGTTCACCGGTTACTCGGCCATTTATTGGCCCATTATTTTTTAGTTTGACTGGGTGTGGTATAATGTTCGTCATGTTATAATATAGTTCAGTTCAAAATAATTGAAATATTGTTTTAAAGTGTGTAAATCCAAATTACAATGATAAGTAATAAAACTAGATAATTAAATAAACAAAATTCATTTTCATATGGACTTATTCATTCATAAAATATTTCAACGTGCTTAATTTACTATTATAAGTGAAACAGATTCCATAGGATACAGCTTTTAAGAAACGTTCAGTAGAATCAATAATTCGGTTTTGCTTAAGTGCAATACATGACAGTATTCGTCGCTACCAATGTCTCATTCTTTGTTTCCTGTTGACCCTTGCTGAGTAAAATTGCGAAGTGATCACATTTCATATAATCGATCTCAATTAGTAATGTATATTATATAGCACGAGGTAATGTAGTCGTTGTATAACACTAATAGAATATTCAGAACATTCAGATCATAATATTATCAAAGAATATACTATGATATATGTATATATAATATATCTTTTATGGAGGTAGTACAATTGCCCAAACTGGGTCATGACTACAACGTATAAAGGCCGTCATAGTGACTCGTTTTGGCTTGTCACGTTTCGTGATCAGCTTGTGTATATCCAGTAACTCATATACCTAGAGACCTTCAGTCATAGTATATGTGGGCCGACATGACGACAGAGACTACCAACGAATTTTCACCTTTTGATAGTCGCTTTCGTTTTTGGACTACGTTGTGCTTACTGTCAGGTGAACTGTAGTCACTTTGTCGAGCCAGCGTAAAAGAAAAGTATGTAACACTTTTGCTTGTGATTCTCTTTCGTTATTTTTTTTATGTTGACGTAACTAATAATTTTTCAATTTAATTATACATATCAAAAAGTGGCTTTGCTAATTGTGCTATAATATTGAAAAGTATGTAATGATAATTGGAATATGCAAAAAACATACTAAGTTGTTATCTGATTAACCTACAAAACATAATGTAATTACTTATAGATATACACAGTACGTAAATATATTTCCTTCTGCAAGTATTAATTGTTAACATCAAAGTGAAGGTTGCAAGGCTACAAGTAATGTTATATTATGCGGAATATTGAACAAGTCAAGGAAAAATTCCGTACACGGAGAGAGGAAATTACAACAGGTTTTCTATAAAACTACGATTTTCTTTATATTTACTAGATTTTTTTAATTATAAAAGGACATTACTTTTGTAGAGGTATACTCAGATCCTTCAAGATGACGCTCGACGATTAAGATAACTGTGTAAATCTATACTAATATTATAAAGCTGAAGAGTTTGTTTGTTTGTTTGTTTGTTTGTTTGAACGCGCTAATCTCTGGAACTACTGGTTCGAATTGAAAAATTATTTTTGAGTTGAATAGACCATTTATCGAGGAAGGCTATAGGCTATATAGCATCACGATGCAATTAGATCAATTAGAAGCGAAGAAATAATGGAAAATGTGAAAAAAACGGGCAAAATTTTTCATCCTTGAGGGCTTCCATTGCGTGCGCTGCAAAAACGGTTCAAGATACCAAAAATATATGTAAGAAAGAATTATTCCTCTTGAGATGATCTAAAAAAATGTCCGCGACAGTATATGTTTATCTTTTATGATTAAGTCACTAGAACCGTTTTTATGGTAAACAAATTTGGTCGAAATTAATGTATTATTTGTTAAGAGTTGTATCAACGTAATAATGTTAATCTTTATCCAAATAAATGTGTTGTTGATTAAGAGTATTTAATTGTGAACAAAATTGTCTTTGACATCACTTAATTTCAATGAACATCTTAGAAGATATTACAATAACTTATATAGCAAAACAACGTTTGCCGGATCAGCTATAAGCAAATAAAATACAAACAAAATCTTGTGTTGTAAGGGTCAACGAAATATTCCTAAAAAATATTTTTCGGTACAGAAATCCTAAAGGTATTAAATTTGTTTTAATCTAAAATTTTATATAGTAAGTTTTTTCTACATTGGCTCGACAAAGTGACTACAGTGCACCTGACGGTAAGTACAATGTCGTCCAAAATCGATAGCGACTATTAAAAGACATAAACCCACGACAATCTCCGTTGTCATTTCGGTCCACATATATCACGACTGAAGGTCTCTAGGTATAAGAACAGTTGGATATATAGAAACTGATCCTGAAACGCGACAGGCCGAAGCGAGTCACTATGATGATCCTTACACTTGCGTATTGTGGTCATCACCCGATTCGGGCAATCGCCCTACCACCAAAAAATATATAAAATTATTGTAATTATATTATTTAATTACTTTGCCATCACTTACCGTTCTTAACAGTAATCGTTTTCGGCTTCAGATGCACTGCATTTGAATGTTGATTATACAAGTAATTATTATTGGACTGTCGGCCTTATTTATCAATTCGATACATAACTTTTTTTGCTAGCGTACTGATTACATGAAGGCTTGTCTGTAATGGGCCTATAACATTAATACGAGGCCTGTGTAGCCTGGGGAACAGTTTCGTAAGTTCAATTGTTACTTCAGGTAATTAGACGTTTTTATCTTATTGTTAGTAAAAATAACTACACGGCTGCTTGTAGTCTCATCTAAAAACATTTTAGACAATAAAATGGACATAATAATTACTTATATATTAGTTATGTAGTGATGTAATAAATATATATATCGTCTCGCTATATCCCTTTCGTAGTCAGCAAAGATACATTATCTAGTAAGATTTAACAATGTGATTTGGTATTTATTCTGTTTAATGTTTACATCTAAATATTAAATGGTGAATTATTACAGATATTTTAATTGTTTTTTTTTTACATTGACACGACAAAGTGATTACAGTGCACCTGATGGTAAATACAGTGTAGTCTAAGAACGATAGCTTCCATCACGACACGGGAATTTATTAACAGTCGTTGTGAACGGTAGAACATCTCTACTCGATAGAATTGTAGTTCGGGCACGCGCCCGCTCGCGTCCCGTGGCGGGAGCGAGCAGTTTGCCGCCGCCTGCGCACTGTGCTACCACGTTTTAGATATAAATAATTAATTAAGCTCAATTCTGTTGTAATCTTTTAATAAATATATGTTTATTTCAAGTACAGTGTCTTTAAATCTATCAGCTTTGGTTTACAGTAAACAATTAACCCTGCCCTTCTTTACAGTCGTCGTCCCACATATACCTTGACAAAATGCTCATAGGTATAGCAGCTAGATATTTAAGAAAAGCGTTTCGATTAGTACAGATCACTGACAGACAATTTAAATTTAAAATGTGAAATCCTGAAAAGACATATATTTGTATAAAAAAAAGCACTTCGCGCTCGTAAATGTCGCCACTTAAATTTCTCTTATTTAATGACAATTTTTCTCATTTACATTGATACAAAAATAATATGCATGTTGCCTCGTCATAATATCACGTTTTACGTTTACTTATATTCTATTCACTCGTAAATCCTTTTAATGTTATTGACAGAAATCCGTACCATATCCTCATAAAACTGAAATTGTTACGTGTTACAGCAAATAAACGAAAATAGAAAAGTTTACGTGACTACAGCTACGTTTGCCATGTTGTAGTAATACATATGAGTGATGATGAGTCACAAACTTGTTCCATTTGTAGTAACAGCAAAGTGCTAAATAACATGAAAATTTTGTTAATATTTTTATGTTTTAACGTTTATAATACCTAGTTCGTTAAACCAGTTGAATAATAAAAAAATATTAAATTAATAAAACAGATCTTTGAACTATAAAAATTAGTTGATATAATAGCACAATAATATTTATTTTATTTTTATTAACATTTCCTTAGTTATAACGTAAACTTTTTATATCTGATCTGCCTATTAAAAGTATTTTAAATTCTTAGTTTCTTCGAGAACAATATATATTTTACTGTAGTTATAACTAAAAACTAAACAAAAAAACCTATAGGTTTTTAACTATAAACTAACTAATTAACTATAAACGCAGTTTAATTATCTTATACGAACATTCACAAAGTCAAACCAAAAAATAAATAAAACTACCAATAAATTCAAAAGAAAACAATTTTGTGAAATATTTAGAATCATGATAAAAGGTAAATATATTTTTTAATATATATTCCTATTACAAAATACCGTGGTTTTAGCACAAAAGTCAAATCTAATTCTACATATATCCGAAAATTATTCTCTAGTCATGAGTTGAAAAGCGTATGTATATCGCAATACATAATAACTTAAATAATGTATACAAATCTGAGCAATACAAATATATTCAATTATATTTCTCCATGGGCTTAAGCTACAATATACCCTTGATCTATACACCGCAACATCACTGCAAACAGTTGTGTTGCTTACTAATGAATTTCTAGTCAAATTCGTCGCCGATGACCGAATAACTGAAATATCTGTGTAAGATCTATTCGCTACTGAACAACAATTCAATTCCACAGCCACGTTTCTCTAGTTGATAAGCTGAATCACCTCCATTTATATGGATCTCTGTGAGAGACTTAAGCTAAACAATAGGTAATAATTTCTAATTTATACGAAATTATTTTTAAACACTGAAAGAAAAATATTAATAAAGTCATTTAAGCTTTGTTACTTAGCTCTACTGATGCATGCCATATATGTTAGTCCACTGGATTTACGCATAGGTATGCTTATATATCTAATGTTTTGATGAGTGATGGAAGAATATATTTTTGAATTACAAGGTAAATTTTACTTTTTGTTAATTAAATTATTATCTGTACATCCTAAATACATAAGTTAAGTCATGACATATAATATATACAACGTTATAATTTGGTCGCTTCCTAGATAAAGACTTTCTATTTCATAAAACTTCAGGCTCTTAGTCATAGTTAGAATGTAATCATTAAAGCAAAGCACTGAATTAAGCCATTAATTTAAATCATGGCTTTAAATCTTCATTGATTTAGAAATACAGATTCATCTTTTTAAACTATTAAAAAAAAGCAATAAAATTCGTATTTAGTTTGTTTTGTAAATATGTATAAGCATCTAATAGCTTATTGAATGATATTAAAAGAATAGAACGAAAGTCACTTTGTTGCCGTGAACTTTGTGCAAGGGCGGGCGGGCGATTGCGTGTGCTAGGGCCGCCCGCCCAGTGTCGCGCGAGCCACTCAAAGCGTCGAACGCGTACTGAATCAGCAAACTAGACGAGTTAGCGAATATTATCGATGATTATATAAATATACCAGTGAGTGATAAAAGTTTATCACAGAATTAATGACACTTATTAAAATAATGACGTGAATTACTACCTAAAGTTAAAAGACTTATATTTATTCCAAGTTTTTAATAGTTTTATAAGCAAACTATCCAGTTTATAGTGATCTATTTTAAAAATGTTTTTAAAATCCTGTTATTACTTACTTTGTCCGACATAAAGTTGAATTTAACCAAAAATGGACCATTAGGCTATTTTACAGAATAATTTCTACAGTAAAAAATTGTATGTACACGTGCTCGGTATTAATTGATGGTCCTTCAAATACTGTCAATACACTTTGAGTATATTTGAATAAGTGATATCACTTATTTTTAAATTTTACTTAAATATGTAGAAAAAGTTTTCACAAGGACTTTGTATTAATTGTGAATAATTGAAGCTATATGAATAAGGTAAGAATATGAATATATTTTAAATTAAATATTTTCAAAAGGTCTTATAACATTTAAAGAAATTGTATTACAGATTTTTCTACTTACGTATATTTCATTATAACTAGTTAAGACATTATTATAATAACATTATTTCAGCTTCAAAAATATAAACCTGTAAACGAAAGAAAATACGTTTTCAGCTTTTTTAATCAAAACGACTTAAAACTCTACAATATATAGAAGAGATGTTTTATTTATTGTTTTGTTATATTGCAGCTAGCGGTATCTTTTGCATTAAAAAGCTTATATATAACTTTTATTATCAGAGGAACAGTTTTTTCCTCTAAGTTAATGATGTCAATATGATAATTTCATAACTATAACCTGTTTAAGCTCCTTGGGTTTAATTTGATAAAACATGTTTAATTAGTTAAAAGTTATAAATACAATAAATTGATAGTAAATTTCCCTTATTTCTTATTTCATAGGTTAATTTTACTCTTTTAGTTCACGTTTTAATTCTTTTCTTATTTTTGTAGTAATGTACTTCTTTTATAACGATTTCTATTATAATGCCTTAGTTTTTATCGTACAACTGGATTATTAATTAACTTCAAACCATTAAATTTCGTTTAATAGCGTATCGCATTATGGAAAATCATTTACTTTTACAAATCGCCCATTTCGAAGCGGTGTCGTCTGATTGTGAAGATGCAAGAAGCGTGGGAAAACAAACAACCACTGTCCTCGTTAACGGGCTCTTGTCTACCACTGGACTCAATGATTTACTGCAATTGTTACCAAAATTTACATTCGAATTTCAGCTTTAGTCCCTTACCGTCACGGTTTTGTCATACTAGTTTCCTCGATATACTTACGACACAGAAAATATAGACGTACTTTTTATTACTGTTAAAAATTCTGAATCATTACTCGTATTCTGAGTTGCATAAAGCACATTGGACTTGTAAAATATTTTTACATCCGTAGCCGCTACCACTGCAAACTCTTAATTAAATGTATTATTATTTACATTTAATAAAATATATGGAGTTCATTTAGATAGTATTTTTTTGATGACCTGATTGCGCAGTTTGTAGCGACCCTATTTACGATGCTAAGGTTCTGGTTTCGAGTGCCGGTAGTGGTAAATTTTTCTTTGATAAGCAGATGAGTTTGTTACGAGTTATGGTTGTATATATATAATTAAATATGTATATTTTTGTCTAATACCCATAGTATAAGCGCAAGCTTAATTTGTGACTAGGTCAATGTGTGTGATTGTTAGTAAATATCATTATTATTATTTAAAAGTCATTGAACTTATACATATATATATACCCGTAAGTCCTGAAAAATCTGTTTACATTATAAAAAATATACAATAATTATTGTTATATATTGAATTATATTTATAAAATTGTACATCTAACCACTTTAAAATAGAAAATAAATGTCTTTGAAAATTGGGTAAAGAAAATAAATTATAGTACTCAAGCCAATAAATAGGAAGGTAGTAAATTTAACAAACGATTTTTAAAATCTTTACAACATAATAGGATTTAATACCGAGTTGTGGTGCTTTTGCAAAAAAAACCCACATGCATAAACACCCTAACCCAATACAACTACCTGCATACATGATACATACTACATAGATGGTTTGCATACATAGGTGTATTTGATTCGTGTGGGCATCAAACTCTCAATCTTCAGCGCGTAAAACAAACTGCTTAACCACAGCGCGAGTACAGTAATCGAGTTCTTATCAGACATTTTTTGACAGCTGTAACTTAAAGTATTGACTTCCATTATTTTTACGGAATTTATCATACATACAATATTACTTAAAATATTAAATATCTTAGTGTTTATTGGTTCCTGCATACCCTACCTCATTTTCCGTTCTGTAACAATTTCTTTGCAACGCGATGGTTCACTATATACAGCGTCTTACGCAAGCTTAACTTATACCGAGTCGTGTTATATCATTATCTATGCATGAGTTTTTGTTACTATAAACTACAACACAAAACTGGTTATCAGACACAAATCCTAGCCGACCGAGGCCAGACGAGAGTTTCTGTTTCTTTTTGATTCAGTCCCTAATTTGAGTTGTCCCTTGTTCCCCAAGTGCAAGTGAGAGAGACAAGTTCCCCACGTTCGATTTATTCCGAAGTTAGTCGAGTAACCTCGAAGCGCTTACGCTGGTTGCTTGATCGTTGATCATACTTAAGCTCTTGGCAAAGTTTATGTTTTGTGATACAACTTAGATTCTAAACAAGTATTATTACCTAAGGATAGAAATAGTATTTTGTGATCAATTTATCAGCTATTTATATTTGTGATCCAATGAAGCTATTATAAATGCGTTAACGTTAACTTGTGAAGTAATATTATTAATTAAAAATATATTACTGTAAACTTGTCCGAAAACCATTTAACGACCGTTTAATATACCTATCAACATTTTCAGTTGTAGTAATTTACTAAGAAATTGTGAATTACTTTTGTTTGAAACCAGTTTTTATGATCGAAAGTGGGTGAGTGTCGGTCAGAATAATTCAGCGGTTGAGCGAGGCTATGCCCTGTACCGCAAGTCGCAACAGAGAGCGGTGAACGTTGTACGACCACAATAACATTGAACATGAAGGTCTAAATAATTAATATATTAATGGAACTTGTCAACAACGAAGGCGTTTTATACAAATATTATTTGGATGATAATTTCAATGACAACGTAACCATACGCTAAATATATTAGAATGTTCTATAACTTTTTTTTTTCATCAATAAATATTCGCCTAATGTAGATAGTTTTACTTAAATTTTCACTTACAAATGCATGTGAAAAAGACCAGTATATTATTTCTGTAGAAACAAATAACGTATTTAGAAATAATAGGTGTATTAATTCAGGTGTATATAAAGTTCGCTAATTAGTGTCAATTAGCCAATGAAAAAACAGCATAAAAGTGTTAACCTTAATATTATTCACTTGCCTCGTATATTTTGTAGGTTCCCGATAATTACTGAATTCAAATTCATCGGTATTATATGCATAATGCAGTTAATCCAAACAATAGTAGCAATATTCTGCGGCCAACTTGAGGTGTATGAACGGTGCACTCTCGTTAGTTGCATGTCGAAGGATCGTCGTGACCTCTGATTTACTACGGCTCACTTATCGAAGTCATCTGACCCCGCGTGAATCTGCCGCGAGACGTGATGATATAATAATGACATTTACGTAGCCTCTGGTCCCTTCGTAAGTTATCTTAGCATAAGCACATTCTTTACTTTAGGTTGCTGATATAAGTGTATGTATTGCTTATATTTTCTTACGATGGCTACTTTTCAAAATTATTTAGTTTCTCGATTACATTACGAAATATATTTTTTGTGAGTAGAAACTACTACCGTTTTCGTGCCAATTGCTGGAACTGTTAGCTCATTATAAACTAATTTTCACACGGACATACTTGTAACTATATTCATAACTATGTATACAATATTGTTACATGCATAATGCAGTGTTCTCCTCTACTTTCTAAGCCTCATAAACCTATAAGGGATAGACTTTCACTTTTGCTTCAAATATAAAGTGGTTAACCTTTTAAAGTATGCTATTCAACTGATTTGATACTGAACTAAACACTGCCCATAGCTTCGTTCCCGTAGGCTTTCCGATTCGCTTAAAAAAATACGTAATAATATAATATATAGCCTGTGTCCACCGTTTACAATATTACATAATAACATGTAGATTTGAGTAAAATAACCAAATTAATTCAATACAGTATCGTGTCGAGATATTTAATAATAATAATAATATAATATTTAATAGCAGTCTCAAGTAACCAGCAGCGTCATTTTTTCCACGTTCTTATTATTTGGTAGCCTTTAATAATTATATATAAAAAGAAATAGAAGAACAATATTTTTCTTTATTTTAAAAGAAAAGTGGATATATACTTATTGCATAAGCAAATCATCTCATCTTTGACACAGGGTTACCTTGGCCGAGAGAACCGCATCTATCTATAGAACATAAATAAATATACAAATATTTTGTAATTGCAAGTTTAGAGACAATATTTTTTTAAATCCAATTGTAATGTAGTTTAAGCACATATTACACAACAGGTATATCTATTTAGTAAAATTCATTCCAATGTCACCAGTGATGTTCCTAAGAAGCCCCAAAAGTGTCACACGACGAATTCACAATTGGATTCTCGGGTCTTAATTTATATTTTTCCTTGACTTGTTTACTTAAGTTATTATTTCGTTATGTTCATTTGTCCTTGTACTATTATCATTTATTTATACGGAAAATGTGAGATATAAGGACATCAATAGGGCTTTGTCGGATTTTTCAGTGTATTCGTATTTTTCTTTCAGTAGGCGTCAGAAGCAGTACAAAAATTATTATATGTTTATTTTTTAAAAAATGGTTCGTAAGACTTTTCTTTTATATACTTTTGTACATATTACTGAAATTGTTATTAATATTAATAATTTAACAGATATTTATTAAAGAAAAAAATAATTAAAATTTATTAAACATTATTAGTTTTGTTTACAAGATTTGATAGAAAAACCCTCCAAATAGATTATCAATTAGGTATTTATCTGATTTCAAATTCCGTTTATATTCCACCTAAATCTTTCGAACCCGGGCATTTCCTGAATGTGAGAGTATCTCTGAAATAAACTTAGCTAACAAAACATAAATTAATCTCGTTGTGAGATATCAAATATCTAAAAGAGCAGTATACGAAGATCAAGGGGCCATCAATTGATCACTTAGATAGACTCCACTATATCTTTATAGAAATAAATTCATATTAATTACAATAAGCAGGCATTGTAATCAATGTCACTTATTTAGACTGACATGCAAAATGTGAGATATCATTATAGATAGTTTTACTCCAGGTTTACTTCGGACAATTTATTTCTATTATATTTGTGTCACTCAACTCGTTTATTAGCTACGACACGACGCACTGGTGCAGTTATCAAATGAATAATAAAGCAGTAAATGAATTAGAAGGCCTATAAAATAGAATTACACGGTCTTAGTAAGACCACTCACTCTACATTTTGATTACCTTCATTAGACTTGGTAAGTAGGTGCCTATGTTCTTCGGGACAGATAGCTGTTTCTTTGTCTTTTAATAGTCAATTCCCAAAGTAAAAGATTGAAGTCATTGAATGGTCTTTGATTGAAACTTTTAAGCGGGTACTCAAAGCGATATAGCGTTTTAAAAACTTTAAAAGGTAACAAACAAAAGAAATTAAATAATGTCATAGACAAAGTAGAAACGCTCAATAAAATAAACACATAGGTACTTCAGAATCTGTACTATATACTGCCATTCAAATTTAAATATTTCTTTTTAATCGTAATCTACATCGAAAATAATACTGTTTACCTTTGGAATTCTAATTGGTATAGTCAAATATCAACAAAATAATATATGTAAGTTTAATGTAGTGGGTATTTAAAAAATAAATGCAATAATTGTGTATAATGTAAAGAAAACATCGGGCAATAATCTATGTTTTAATATAATCATGTTGTTATCAATATGAATACAAAACTATAAATTTTAAAAAGTGCATTTTTCAATTACCGTTAGTTTGTTCGTGTTTATAGAATTATTAATAATAATGGCTGTAAAAAGTAAAAGCAAATAATGGTATTAGTAATAAATAAAACGACAACGTGATCAAATTAATTATTTTGGTATAAAGTATTGTCTACGAAAGGTAGCGATACTTTCCCACGAGACCAGAGAGAGTGTGCTATCAAATAAATTAAATGTTAAGCTTATTTATACAAGTAATAAGTAAACAGTTCACTCAGTTTCGCCACAGAAATTTGCAAAATACGTAAAAATAGATTATTTTATTGATCAATGTCCAGAAAATAACATGATTTATTCAATTTTTTTTTTACACTGACACGGCAGTGACTACGCCATACCTGATGGAAAGCACGGTGCAGTCCAAAAACGACAACTACCACCAACAGCAAAAAAAAACATAGATAAGAAGCTGCTCGCGTCCATAGGCTTTACCCTAGTTTTCCGTACACGTGACTCCTGGGTGGTGCTAAACGAGCAGCAGCGAGGTGGTAGGGCGTCGGTGCCCGTCTGGATCGCGACCACAGTACATGGGTGTATAGCCCGTCTTAGTGACCAGTTTCGGCTTGTCGCGTTTCGGGGTCATCTTGTGTATATCCAGTAGCTCATATACCTAGAGACCTTCAGTCGTGGTATATGTGGGCCGACATGACGATGTAGACTATCAATGGATTTTCATCCTTTGATAGTTGCTTTCGTTTTTGGACTACACTGTACTTACCATCAGGTACTCTGTAGTCACTATGTCGAGCCAGTGTAAAAAAAAATAAATAGCCGCAGCGATCATGTCGGCCTGCACAAATATCTCTTCATGCTTCGCTTAAAAGACCTTTCTACAGCCCGACAACTCGGCAAAAGTAAGACTTAGAGAACTTCTTAGTCCTAGCCGGGATGTGAGCCACTGAAAAGCTGTGACTCCGCAGACCAGCACGTGTGGTTCTACTATAGAAGGGAGAGGGTGGCACAAGATTAAGCAGCTCTTCAGTACACTTGCCATGATACAGACGATAACAGATAATTATGCACTATGTAATACAAAAATGTTAAACTGTATTTTTTTACTTTAATGCCATGCGTATTGTGCTGTTAAAAATGACGGTCAGCTGACTGCTTACGTTGGAGACGACTCGATGTAACTCAACGTACAAGCAGAAAATCGCTACGGCTATTATTGTATTTTTACTTCAAAAAGGAATATAGCATGATGATTCAGCCTGGGCGTGATCTTCACAAAATATTGAAAAATAATATCTGGAATATTTGTATAGTGGATAAACGAAATACACGAGTATATGTAACATATATCAAAAGCCGATTACAACAGCCTATAATCTTACCAAGATAATTATTACTGCCTGGCAATAGTTATGAAGCAAAAATAAGCCTATATTATAAAACATTTATTCTACATCAATATTCAGTAGAACATGGCTGCCGTTTAACTAGTTTTGGCGTCTATTCCATGGAAAACAGACAAACTGGAAGCCACCCGCCACGCGCCTCGCCGCGCTGTGCCGCCCGGACCCGCATGGCAATGACCGAGACGGTTCTATTTTTGGTAAACACACACACACCTGTGTAGTGTAAATGAATGTGTGTATAAATCTTAAATAATAATAAAATCAATCTTAAGGTCTGCACTGTAGAATCCTACAGTGATAGCAATTAATAATATGTTAATATGTATGTATAATATAGGTTATTTAGCGATCACTATTTATATAATTAGTATAAAAAAGAAATTCCATTAGTGTATAAATTCTAAATATACATACAAAAAAGAGATATTTATAAGTATAAACACATTACACACATCACAGTTTTTTCACATAAGTATGTGGGTATGTCTTACTTTTACGAATAAAAAACATAATTACGAGTATAAAGAGGCATTTATAAAACTATTTATAGCATCTCCAAACCTAGTTGATTTATTCATAAGAAGCAGATTTATCCATAAAAAAAATGTTTCTGACAGCCACGATTTTACTACGGGGACAATAGGCAGTGTCGCGTGACATGATTATTATTATGAAAACAGCACTGAAGGTTTATCATCGAAATCAACAGACGTGTATGTTTTATATAATATACTGAGTTTAAAAATAAAACAGTGTTTTGTTACTGTATGCATATAACAAATTTGATTTTCAGTGCCTCCGCTGTTTGAATGAATAATATTAGGTCCTTACATATGAAATTGGCGTTTTGTATGGGAGGAACAAAAAGTGGAATATTTTTTAATATAATATATTTAATTAATCAAAGTATGAACCATTATTTTCTATGCACTTTTGCCATCTCATAGGTAGTTCATTGATCCCTTTACTAAAAAAACCAGTCGGACGGGAATCAATAAAATCTTTGAAGGCGATTTGGACTGCCCCATCGGAGTTGAATTTTTTCCCTTGCAAGAAGTTATCCAAATTTCGAAAAAAATGGTAATCTGTTGGAGCAAGGTCCGGGGAGTACGGAGGATGTCTTAGACTTTCCAATTAAAGCTCTTCTAATTTAGTAGCCGTCTGTTGCGCAGTGTGTGGTCTAGCGTTGTCGTGAAGCAGCAGTGGCGTGGAGCGATTGACCAGCCTAGGTTGTTTAGCCGCTAGCTTTTCCATCATGGTTTGCAATTGCTGACAATAGACATCAGCCGTAATAGTCTGGCCAGATTTGAGAAAACTGTAATGAACAATACCGGCACTAGTCCACCAAACGCTTACAAGTAACTTTTTTGGGGTTAATTTTCGCTTGGGGCAGGATTTGGCTGGCTGGCCAGGATCCAACCATTGCGCTGAGCGCTTCCGATTATCATAAAGAACCCATTTTTCATCACAGGTAATGATTCGGTTTAAAATACCTTCATTATTGTGCCGGTTTAGTAATGTAACGCAGCAGTCGACGCGCGTTTGCCGGTTTGCTTCAGTCAATTCGTGAGGTACCCACCTTTCAAGCTTTTTAATCTTCCCAATTTGCTTCAAGAGAATTAAAACAGTTTTATCACTAACATCGCAGCCTGCAGCTAACACGGACGTGGTTTGCGATGGATCCGCTTCCACAATAGCCTTCAACTCTTCATTATCAACTTGAGTCTCAGGCCGTCCACGGGGCTTGTTCTGCAGGTCGAAATTTCCAGAACGAAAACGTTGGAACCAAAAACGAACTGTGTTTTCTTTTGCAACACGACCGCCATACACATCATTCACCCTTCGAGTTGTTTCCGCAGCACTAGTGCCACGGCGGAACTCGTACTCGTAAATAATGCGATATTTTAAGTTTTCCATTTTGTAAAATGAGTGACGCAAACAGAAAAAAACAGAAGAAAAAAACAAATGAATGACGATCATCGAAGCACAAATACATGAGTCTATAACTGTACAAATTTGAATTTGAAATTCCTTACCAAAGAGGAGAAATTTGTGATTAAAGTGGCCAGTACGAAAAACGCCAATTTCATATGTAAGGACCTAATATAAACGAGTATTATAAACTCAGCTGTATTAATTTAAGAATATCCAGTTAATTCTCGCCGGGTTTAGTTAAGACAGTTTTTTTCCGGACCGTAAACAAACGATCCGTAAAAAAAAACCGGTTAATTTCCAGAACTGTTTCAAATAACATTGACTTTTATATGAACAAATTTATATAAGAGCTTCAAACTAAACAAACTGTAGTTAGAAGGAAGTGGTTTGTTTTCATTAATCCCATTTTCTTCTTTTTTTTACAAAATTCTCACAGAAGCTTTTTTAAAGAATTCCAAACTAGACTATTTTTTTTTTATTTATGGATGGTAAAGCTTTATTATTAAACAAGGATAACATCGTGTACTGTTCACACTTTATTAACTCTAATGTACTGATTCAAACAAGATATTAGTTATAACTTATCGCTTTTGTTGATAATGATATATCCTCTGAACATCAATGAATAACTAAAAGTTACTTAAAGTAAATTTACTTTAATCTCATAAAGTGAGCCGTTGAAGTACTTCGTTTACAGAGGTTTACCTTTCAGTAGTGTTTCTATAGACGTGTACAGGAGAGCGCATTTCACAAAGCTTCATGTAAGGGAGGAAATGAACAAGAGAAATATGCAAATGAGGAATATTGAGAGTAGCGTTGTCACCGCCCGGTATTATATTGTCCTACGGGGCATTGTGTGGATACACCAAAGATATATGTTTATATCATTAGAAAAAAAGAGACTCGCTCTTACAGGAACACAAACATTTTATCCATAATCATGTTATCACAGTATAAAAATGGAGAGTATTTTTTATCTGAATGACAATATTGACATATACGTGACACAAACGTTTTCAACTTGTAACCTGGCTTCTGTGAGATCTTTAACATGTACACTTTTTGTAATTAAACGAAAACAAAGAACAAAGCAGACCCCAAATCCATATATAGATTTTAAAAGTTAAAAGTTTTCGTTCTAAGAAAACAAACCCTCTTGTATAATTTTTGTTTTTTTATCACCTTGATTGAACTTCACGCTGAAACCACTGTAGATATTTTTTAACATATATAACAACTTTTAATATGAAAAAATGCTAAGACACCTTTAGGAAAAGGTGAATATGTATTTTTTTTAAGGTATAAATTCACAGAACATTTGTTACAGTTATTTTATTTAAAAAGTTATGTAAAAGATTACGAAATTCTACACTGAAAGGTGTGCGACACACATGTGTGTGTGATTATTTTATAAGTCGCATCGTCTACCACGCGGGCAGATTCTAGGGCATATAGCTAATGCTATAATAAATGAACTAGTGTGTATATTATATGCTATAACTTAACAGTATTTTTAATATTTATTTTAATTGACTGACTGGACAAGATTCTGCTCCAATCGAAGTAACAAATCACATCGAACCCAACGTTTTATATCAAACGTTCGTGGCGACTCTAACATATTGGCAATTCGTTTCGCCGAACGATTCTTTCGTCATTTGTAACTGTAAATAGCACTTAATTATGCTTGTGGAAAGATTATTTGATATTCATATGGCACGTTTACAAAACAGAATCTTTAATTTACTGTCAAGTATACAAATATTGATTACATAAATGAGCTTGTGTTAACTCATTACTCCACCACAAACGTGTTTATCTATAACTATAGAAAGAGATACCGTTGAAGCTCGTGCAGTCGTGCCAAATCTCTTTATTAAACTGGTTGAAGTGGCTTGATAGCGGTACATCGCACTGTTTACATAATACCTACACTTTACAGTCCTCCCCGCGTTTATTAACTATACAAACAAGACATGACAAAGTATATCTGACACGTATGAAGTAAATAGACATATAAAGTTATATTTTATAGATATGTATCTCTTACATAGTAATTTAAGTTTAGTTTAAATAACACAATATAATCAATATGATCAATACATGTAATAAATCCTTTCCTCATCCACCCACATAATATAGCCCAGATGAAATTTTTTTTGACTGTTTCTATATACCGCGTTACAGAAAAATTTCGCTTGCGCAATGCAGGTTAGTAAATATATGTCGGAATCGTTAATCAATATACATGTATCTGTATACGTTTGTGCCCGCTAATCTCACAAACAACATAACCGATTTAAAGGCGGTTTTTACTAATATATTGTGGAAAGCTGCCTTTAACAATTTAATGCTATATTTATTTCAAACAGTTCATAAAAAAAGTGATATCAGTTTAAAAGAAAACTGTCGATCATTTTTTGGAAAAAAAGAATGCTATTTCTGTTCAGGTGATTTGGCTGAAATACATATAATACTATAGACTACATACATATCATATTATACTTTTAATAAAATTGTAACTGATCGCTATCTGTGCATGGAATTAATAAGGAAATAAAAAAAATCTGGATAGAATATAATTTATACAAAGATTACAGCTTGAAATCATTATTATCATAATAAAAATACTACTTCCACACGAACGAAATCGCGGGCATAACTAGTATATAATATATATTTTTCAACTACATGTAATAATAATTATTATTTTTCTTAATTTTGTTTTATAGTTTGTTTGTTGTGTGTGTTTGTGTTGTGTTTAATACCTTATCTCCCTTTTGGCTATAAATATCAGTAATTTGTTCGATAGCATTTATAGTACAAGAATCCTATTCAACATCTTTTTTAATAGTTGATTATTATATTATAATAATTGACGTTACAGCGAAATTTGTGTATATATCGTTATTAATTTTATTTAGACAAAAATGAAACAGTTATGTTTAAAGTGTGTCTACAACACATAATTTAATATAGCATATATATGTTCAAAGTCACGGTCGATGGTATTGTTTTGAATCAAATTACTATCCAGAACATTAAATTAAATTCTCATTCGTACGCTGGAAGCTTGTCGCCGCTTATTGGGATGCGTGCGAGGATGTACGCTGCTGTCAGAGCGGTCGGCCGATGTGGACCGAATTTCAACTCACATTTATATTTAGCAATTATTCCGTATTGAATTATCAACAGCTATGCCATGTATTAGCCTTTAAAATACATAGTAATTTCCAAAATAAATATTTTTGGCTAAGCTATTGTGCGATATCGAGGCGAACTAGCCGCAAAAATGGCCGCGGCGGGCGTTGTGGGCTGCCGCGGTCTTATGTCGGTATTACAGTTAAAGTCCTTGATGCTTTTATCTTGTTGAATTATGTAAAGGATCGCCTCAGCTGATATATTAATAACGTCAATATCGATTTTCACAATTTTTTCGCAACCTACTCAAAAAGTCAAAGCTTATAGGATGAATAAACAAGCAGAAGATTTATAATAGTAAGCATAAAGCTCAAAATATTTATTTAACAAATCAACAGTACTAGTAAAAATCACTCGCTTTTCAGTTAAGATTATTTAATATAAATTACAAAGTGTCATGCTATATTAGAAACTACATAAATTACAGCAGTCTTTGAAATAACGGGATACACCAAGTACTGTACATTTTTAAAAGATATTACCTATTAAATTTAAAAAAAAATTAAGATTAGTGATAATATAAATTTACACAATTTTTGCTTATAATTTTACTAATGCGTGAATTTTAGTTTTGAGACAAATCTTCTTATATTGGAAATTTATCTCAGTATATATTAGTAATAAGCGGTTCACATGTTAAAACATCATCAATAAACAGAAAAGTTTCAAAATAAAAAAAATTGAATTTTTTGAAGAAAATAAATTACCAAATACTAAAGTCCGACCGAAACTGGTTTTCCGGCCGAAACCGAAACCGAAACCGAAATTTCGGCCGTGGCTACAGTTTCGGCCGAAACCGAAACCGAAACCGAAACTCACGTGGTCAAGTATAAAAGTCAACGTGGTCAAGTAAAAAAATGAAACAAAAACTTACATGTAATCAGTTCCATCAAAGCATAACCTCTAAAGAATGTTTACGTCGGGTGATAACGCACTGACTAAGTTGTGTTGCTATAGAGCAATGCGAATTAGATCCGTCAACTGTCGTCTAAACGACGCAGTTACACTCCGACGTAGCCTTGAGTTTCTTTCGGCGTTTCTTCTCAAGGTAGTCGCTTCCGAAACGCTAGTAGATCACCGTTAGGTTTCGTATTTCTGGCTGGCGGTCCAAGTCGAGATTCGTACCCACAGGGGTGCCCTTGCATTGCCACCCAACCCATAAATTGCCGGCTGAGCACCCTCAGTGTTCGCCCACCCGCCCGGTTAAGTTGTGAAGACCTTTCCCGGTCAACAAACACGCGTAAATTCGAAAAAAAAAAGCAATGCGAACGGCGCACGTATCCCGAACAGGGCCGCCAGCGTCCGTCAAAGCGTTGCCGCGAGAAACGAAGCTAGGCAAGCATGTACGACAACTACCGAAATCAGTTTCGGTTTCGGCAAAAGTTTCGGCCAATTTTGGCCGAAACCGAAACTGCCGCCGAAACTTGATTTTTGGCCGAAACTCGGCCGAAACCGAAACCGAAACCGAACTTTCGGTCGGACACTACCAAATACCTTCTAAACGCGCTACAATCGGATAATCGCGTTTACATTAAGTTACCCTTCTTTTACCACCCTTTTAGGCTCGTGCCACGGCATTAAGGACAACCTATGTATATAAAGACGACTCAAGTACTTATATAAAAAACATAAAATATTGTCCGAAAGGTGATCTACTCAATAAATGTAAAAAATTGTAAATTAAAAAAAACAAACCTTTTCATGTTTATTAGATATCTGTTTTAAATCAGAGGCCTTGTTTTACTTTTTCAAACAGCTCTTGGGATACTCGTTTACTCAAACATAAAAGCCTTCTTGAGTCTGTGACGTGCGGGAAAAGAGGGGAAACGTCGCGTGCGCTGCACGCTGATGCAACGAGCGAGACAGAAAGATAGGACCAGGCCCTTTGGAAGAACAACTTGTACTTTGGACCGCCACCCGTACATAGATATTAGTACACCCGCACCATGATGACGAATAATCCCAAACAAACTATCCTGGAAATACTAACTGGCCGGGGGCTCAGGCGGGTTTAACGTCCGTGCGTGGAACACAGCCAAGCAATAAAACTTGATGTTTATACAACGAGTCCGCAACATGCTAGTTTATGTAGCTGCTTTAAACTGTGCACAGCTATACAATAGTTGCCCAATCTTGTCAGACCGGTTATGGCTCCGCTAAATGCCGCGTGTGCCGACCGAAATGGATCACAAATGAAACGTTGACGTCAAGAGAATACAAACAATATCAGGACTAAAGGCTTTCACAGTCAATATTTTTAACGTGAATATAATAGGGTGTCTACTGGGAGGGTTTCTCGATCCAGAACTGTTATTGTTGCTGTTAACGAATCCATTGTTCTACTACGTTAGGATTGATGTCATCCGAGCCGTATTGTCGGGTCGAAGGTGTTTTATATCATCCTCGGCATTGTTTTTAGACACATTCTGTATTGTAACGACCTGTATGTCATTGTCATTAAAATAAATATATCATGATAATTTTCAATGTGTGAAGAATAGTGAAAAAAAAACATTATTCCTATTTTTTTTTACATTTTATATACACACACATAATATACAATATATAGAGATCAGATTACATTAGGATTCAACCTGGTGTCGAAGGGTTAATACGACAAAGTGTATTTACATATAGCTCAGAGAAAGTTAAATGTACACAAGAATGGTAAAGTGTGTTTGTAGAGGTACTCTGAACAAACTGCTTTCGATTCCTTATTGGAAGCAATGAATAGAAAATAGTTTTGTAATGAGATTTATCAAAGAATTTGGGTCAAAAGGTAAAACTTTTGTAAGTGAAGATAATTTCCAATATAAAATAAACATATTATGTAAATATCACAAGTTACATAAATTAGTCTATATTCTAATGGAACCTACAAGTAAATCAATATTCAAAAATACTTTACATAAAAGGAACATCATGAAAAAATTACAAATAATTACACTACACTATACACATAACTAAGACTATAGTTATAAAATTACGAAATTCACGGAGAGACCCTATCTGACATTTTAGCCTTGTAATTAATTATATTGAAATAATATGCGCAAAAAAAATACACGTGCATCTTATATAATTAAATTTGAAATGAATTTTTTAAGCCTACCTTTTATACCCATTTCGATATCCAAAGTGAAATCTATTCTAAATATCAAGGATGGCATAAATTGTATACAGATGGCTCAAAAAGTCCTCAAGGTTTAGGAATAGCAGTCTGGGATTCTCAGAAAAATGCCACAATATGTTTTAAAACTAATCAAAATTTATCAATTATGTCTTTAGAACTCTATGCAATATAGGAAGCTGTCATATATGCTAGTAATCTAAATTTGGAGAAGTAGTCATTTTAACTGATAGTAGAAGCGAACTTTTACATCTGATTTCCTATGCCTCGGGTCTAAGGGGTTCTTCGGCAGCATATCATATTCTGGATCATTTTTATAAACACGGACTAGATAATCAGACTCTAATGTTGCAATGGGTTCCTTCACATGTTGGTGTCAGGGGAAATGAAGAGGCTGACAAATGTGCAAAATTAGCAGCAATACAGGATGTTTCAAAAGAAGTGAAAATTAATTATTGGGAAATTTTAAGTTTGTTCAAGAAAATTTGTTATGATAACTGGAAAGAATTTTTTGATAAAAGATGTAAAGAAAAAGGTATATGGTACAAAACAATCGTTAGTCAGCCTCTTCATGTCCCATAGTTCAGTGAAGCTAAAATAAGCAGAAAAGATGTAAAACTATGTTTAAGGCTCCTTTCCGGACATTATCCAATAGCAAGTTTTGCATATCTCATGAGGAAAGGCGAGTCACCCAATTGTGACACATGTGGAAAGATTGAAGATGTGCATCACTTGCTGATGGAGTGTGCCCGGAACGAGACACAAAGGGAGTCGCTGATGAGCAAGTTGAAAATTAACAGACAAAATATTGGAGCATGGCACGGCATTTTGGCCAATCCTTTGTCCAGTGAAGTCAGAATGCTGTGCCAGATGGTGACGCTTGCTCATCCGCGACTCCCCTAGGATGTAAGGAAATAGGTTAGGGTACAATGGGGCTGATATATTCGCCTGAATAAAAGCCCCTAAATAAAAATAAATAAAAAAAAAGCTTACCTTTGAAAGTACGTTTATTTCTATAACGCAATTGCCCAATGAAAATGATCAATTTCAAGCTATAATAAGCCAGCCTAAAATGTAATATATTTTACTTTGACGAGTGCTGCGTAGGTGGTCATTCGCCGTAATTTGTTACACGGAAACAGGAATCGGGTGGTATATATTTCGAAATATGATTAGATAACACTTGTACATTAATCTTCTTATCTTCTATAACAAGCATATGAATAAAAAAAGAGAATAACTTGGTTTATATCTTCAACAATAGCATAAGAGACATATTGTTTAACATATTTATTTTAGTAATATTTTGTATAGCTAATACACTCACTTTATTCGTGCTTTTTACACTTATACTATAGGTGGTAATAAATAAAGATATACTACATACTTAAAAACACATCTATTTACGCCAAAAAATCTATCCGCGACAAATAAATGCTTACCAACTAGGGATGTAACGGAGGCAGTTTTATCGGAACCGAAGTCGGAGTCGGAGGCAACGTCAGTCACAAGTGACGGCAGAATAAAATAGTTTTATTAAGGGACAAATAAAAACATTATTCAGTGAACCTTTTTAATTAGAAAGTGATAAATTTACAAATACACAGACAATAAAAATTGCTGTTTCTTATTAACATTTTCATAGTTCTGTGAGAAAGCGATTACCTGAGCTACTGGTCGCGTAGTCCACGACATTTAAGCGCAAAGTGGATAAAACCACTATTGTATGTCTGCTCACATAGCGTGATAGCGTGAAGATATGTTATTTATTATATCTTAAATTTGATCCCATTTTAATATGGTGCAGGATTGATACATGTCTTCGAAAGTATAAGCCAGAACTTTTGAATTGACAACAGCATAATCCATTTCCCTCTACATCTCCCTCGTGTGTAGACAGATGTTGAGAATCGAGACTGTTTCCAAACGTATATCAGGTTTTTTTTTTGATAGCCTGGGGGATATTGTTGACGGACCTCAGGGAGCTTTCCAACACAACCCAACACAACACAACACAACACAACACAACACAACACAACACAACCTAACTTGGGCAAATAAAAGCTGTTGTTCATAAAGTGTTGGATATATCAGAAACCGTTATCCTCCAGTGATCATTGTCCAGTGAACAAATTAAATCAAATTTGCTGCAAAGTTGTTTTTGTGTTAATTTCTATTTTACTTAATTTAATGTAAATGTAAAATAAACAAACCTTTTAGTAATAAATTTAAATGTACAATTAGTTTTAAATTTAATAATTTAATCATATTTTTTTAATCTAAATTAAAAAAAAATGTCTTCTACAAATTAAGTAGCACTGATTGTTTGATTAATTGATATTATGTTTCAACAACATATAAAGTAAAATCAAATGAATTGACTGCAACAGTGGTGGTGACCTCCGTTGAATACCTCCGATTAAAAAGTTTCGGAACCGAAGTCGGAACCGAAGGTGTAATAACGATCGGAAGTTCCGACTTATCGGCGTCGGAGTCGAAGCTCCGTAACATCCCTGTTACCAACGGCGGGATTTGATCCCAGGACCTTCAAGTTCAATATAAAAATCTGTAAAACAATAATAATATAAATGCATAATATAAAAAAACATGCTGTCATTAATAAAATGTTCACAAATATGGCATGCTATCCTGTAGGAAAATATTTATGGGTAGGTATTTTTTTCTTTCGGATAGAAAGCACTTCTACTATTGCTCTCGTTTATAGGCGGCGTCGGTAGCGCCGTATAAATTATAATAGAGTGAACTGTGAATTTGTAAGCCACATATTGATAAAGGGTGCATTGAAGATTCGATAACTGATGGTCTAGGATGAGCTTAAAAATACGACTAGGATTTTTATAGCTTAATGCATGGAGACAAGGCTAAAAAGCTCATTACTTTAATTTCTTGCTAATTTCATATAAATATGATAAGGCAAAAATAACTAATTGAATTACGGTGCTTAACTCGGTGTATATACAATATTTAACATTTCAGAGTGCAGTGATGATAGTAACTAATAAGTCAGTGTAGAAAGTCGATTAGTAATGGAAAAAACCCATATTGGTAACAAGTGCATAACTAACTAGATCAACTCTTTAATTCAATATTGTTTAGTCTAGCCTATAAATTTATTTATTTATTTATTTTATTGAATAAAAATCACAGCTAATCTATCAGAAAACATATTAAACTAACACATTAAACATAAACCTGCCATAAATGAGTTTCTTTATTTAGATTAAATTTTCAATAAAAAAAAAAAAATAGAGTATTCTTCTAATCAAAACCAATTTTAGCTTTGATAGTTGTGAACGTATGCAAGGTCTATGCGGGGATATGCGTGCGTGCGCGTTTGTATGTTTAAGAAATTTAAATATTAATAGAATTATTAAGATGTAATGTAACTAAATACACAATAAAATAATTGTTCGGAACCGCCATCCTAACATAATCATCGTTTCAAATATAGTTTTTGTATTGTATTAGGAAAAAAGTCCTTTACCGACACTCTTTTTTGTAAAGGATTACGTAAGACGTACATTTTTTGTTTATTAGTAGGTTGTTCTTTAGTGAGTGTTATGTATATATTCATAAAGCGTGTGATTGAATCATTACGCACAATTCTGTTCAGCTTATCTAAATACATCTGCGTATGTCATCGTACTCGAGGCTTGTAGGCACGCAGTGTATGTTTTCAAGGCTAGACGTCTTCTTTAGGAATTTCTAACAAGTGTATTATATACTGAGTAATTTACTAATGATCTCAGTCGCTTTGATATAAAATCACACTATGCAGCAAGGAAACAGCACATCACTAGATAGAATCAAGATATTTATCCTACTAATATTATAAATGCGAAAGTTTGTGAATATGTTTGTTACTCTTTCACAATAATAAAACTACTGGACGGGTTTGCCTGAAACTTTTACCATAATAGATTATAGATAATAGATTAAACATCGAAATAACATATAAGCTACAATTTGTAATGATTTTATGTAATTTTGGTCGTAATATAACGATACATGTCAATTAAGTCGGAAAAAATCTGGCCTCTGAGAACTATCTTGGCGTACACTGCCTAAACCATTGGAGTTACACAAAGATGATATACCGTAGGATTGTTTGTCTTGAATAGTTCTAAATAAAAGTCTGCAACACCATATATCTACCTTTTATATGGAAGCCACTATGACCAAAATTGTGAACAATAAATTTAATTAAATTAGATACTATTTTACAATGCACATGTTATTATAATACAGAAGATATTCACCAGAAATAATTTAAATGGCAGAACAACGTTTGCCGGGTCAGCTAGTATAAAAACATATTAGAAATACTGCAACAGTATTGACAACAATGGCAACAACAAAGGCAATTGGCTAATTTCATAGCGCCTTATCTGTATCGTAACGAGTCATTTATTTCTGTTACTGCTTAATGCGAATTTGAGAAAAGTAGAGGAATGTAATGTTCAATTGAATCCAAAAATACCCTACTTCCTGGGTGGGGAAAGTAGAAGTTATAGCAAGCAGTGTATTTTTTGAGAAAGTAGTGAATCAGTTTGTAGATCGCATTCTAAAAATAAAATTATGCGTATAATATAAGCTATAATCTATATCTACACAAAACTGGCCGTAATACAATATTTATTATTCAACTAGTTCCTGCCAGCAGTGTCACTCCTGCAGAATTTACGATTCGCCATATACGAGGATAATATTCAGCCTATGTCCACGTCAAGGGGCATCCTAAATAAAGATGAAATATTTTTTTGAAATCGGATCGATAGTTTTGAAGATTACAAACTTCATACAAACAAACAGACATTGATAAGGGAATGATAAAATCTAAAACAAAATAATATATTCACAACATATTATTAAGCATATAATGTTATATTCCAATTAATTACAAAATGGATGAATTCGTAGAACAAGTGTTTTCAATGTTTAAAAAATATCATTAGTTATAATTATGTATATAATGTACATATATTATTTATAAACTTAGCATTGGCTATAACAAGTTCCCTTTCCTGCGCCGTCAGTATGTAAATCAACATGGTATTAATCAACTTAATGGTACAGTGTAAATGAACAGATGTTAAATCTTGTTATTTAAATTATTTTATATTATTAGTTATTGAAATATAAAAAATATTAAAATTACTTACTTTGGCATATATAAATTCATAGAGTTTATTACATCTTTGTGTCCTCTAGTGAAAAATAAGTAGGTAGATTATGATTGTTATAAATTCAATCAAGATTACAATTATTAATATACTCAAATAACTACAAGAGTCAAAAATTAAGTATTACCTACACAATACTTATGCGGAACATGCCCATAAAAATAGCTAATTAGAACCTGCTTCAAACGAAAAATACAACTACGATATTGTTATTCAAAATTAATTTCATTAATTCGCATGACCTCGAGGTAAATCACCCCGCTTAATTTAAAACGAGCTATTATGAACTGAAATAATGGGCCAGGCATATCTTCCCCGCGAGGTTCGTTTTCTTTTTACTGCTGATTGTGCGGCGAAAACACCTGTGCAACGAGCCTGGATGAACAATACTCGCACCACGGCTGTTACAAGGAACGAGCGCACCTACATTTATATTATACTCTGACGCCGCTCAGAAACACTCCGCTGTACTTTTTCCTGTAAAGCTTCTGTGACCCACATTACAATAACGACGACGGTTGTAAAAGGCTTCTTTATCGATCATCTAACTCATCTGTGCAGTCGACTCAAACATTTAAGCTCGGATGTAAACCCGGCATTAAACTTAATTACTTTGAATAAAAGTCGGCGCAACTCTGACCAGACGCAGAAGTAATTACATTTCTACAGGCTTTGAATTTTAATCGTTTGCGACTTTGCACAAGCGACGTTGCCGCACACATGATTCAAGTCAAGAATCGTTTCTTACATTAAATTTGTAAGTAACTAAATTATTAAATTCATTTGAAAGTAACTCGAGAACTGCATTTGGACTATGTTGAAGCACTCAACGGGTCTTGGCTGCATTGTGAATTACCTGTGTTCTAGTGTAGTGGTTGTTACTAACACTACCGGCTCGGGCATACACGGCCACGTGCCCAATTAAACTTTGGATAATCATGTTATACGCTCCGTTCTTTAGAGATTTTTAATGTCCGTTTAATTGATTGTTAACACTATTGTTACTTGTTAGTTAAAATAGCATATAATTTTAAGGACTTAATATACAATACTAAAACATCTGTATACGTTTACTAATGCAAAACAACTGCATTTATTTATTATAATATAATTTATATAAATTAATTTTTATTAGCACCTTTTCATCCCTATAGTATTGATATCATATATTGGATGCAACTGCCTTCATTACCGCTTCCTCTTACCGACAGGTGCAAAAGGCATCGTTTCAGGTAAGGAGCCTTACTATTGGCAGACAAGATGCGCAGACGCTGATTTACCGATGCAGTAAAGTATAGCGCAGCTGCTACTGACTCCACATAAATACTGCTGCAGGAAATCAGTGTATAAACTTATCCCAACAGGAAGTCGAAAAACAAGTCATTAGACAGGTGATTTGTATTTTTTCCAAAGATTTACAAACGCTAATATAATTTCGTATTCATTTGTTGACGCATATGATATTTATCAAATTATTATAATGCTTTTTTAATTACAGATTTATCTGGAAATTTACCTAATAACAATTAAACCAGATATTGTAGGAACAAAATTTTCTCCAAAACTACCAATTGTTTTTATAAATTCTGTTTTATTTAGGCACGCGGTTTCTAAATATGAATAAAAACTATTTTAATGGTTATGCAAAAACAACATTAATCTTACAAGATCAACTTGAAAAAAAAAACCGAAGCAAAAAGTGTTTGCATACTAAGAAAATATATGTGTAAATATTCCGTTTAGATAATTTCTTAAAATTACATTACTTGTAATTTTTTAAAGGAATTACTATAATCTAAGGGAATTACATGCATGGACTTAGTTTTTCTTTGAATACTTACACTTTTGTTAATTATAAAAACCTTAAACTTTGGTATTTTTTAGGAGTTCTAACAAAATGTAAAAAAGTTTAGATATTCTAGGAAAATTCAATGCATGTAATGGTTATTTCGTCAAATGTCTTACCTAACTATATTAGTTACTTAAACTAGAGGTACCCCTGGATATGAAAATTTCATTTGCAGTGACAGAAGCGTGTGGTAAAGATGGTTTGTAGCGTTCGTAGTTAGCGTGAGCAAAGACATGACAGCTACAACTCGGCGTGTCGCGACTCCGACGGCAGCGCCAGGCACCGCCGTTGCTCCACGCACGCGATGTCAGCACTATATTAAATTGCAAAAACTCTTGAAATAAGTTCTAAAAACTTTATAAAGCATTACCTAAATTTCTAGTGGCTGTAATTACATTGGTCATAATTCAGAATCATATTTATATTATATTTAATTTTAATAACAACACAAACGAAAAAAATTTCTAATGAAGCTTGCTTAAATTTTCTTTTTAGTTTCTCCCCGTTTGTTTTTTTTTTCGATTATATATTGGTTACGACGATACGAACCTTGACTTGGGCCGCCAGCCAAAACACAAAATCTAACGGTGATCTACCAGCGTTTCGGAAGCGACTACCTTAAGAAGAAACGCCGAAAGAAACCCAAGGCTGCGTCGGAGAGCTCCTCTCCCTTTTTGCGTTTTATAAGTGTGCAATGTACGTATGTGTGTGTACCTTTAAATCAGCAAATCTCCTTTTCTTTTTATGAATTCTTAGATTGGCGTGTGTAGGCTTGTTCATCCAGTTATAAGAATTTTATAAATGATTCTAATAGAATCATAATTGGATTTCAAATCCAAGACTTTCAGCTTCGCAAGGATGGTACAATTAAGCAATCAGAAAATTACTAAGTGTTATAAGATAGTGTGCTATACTCGAGCAAAACAAATAATTATTTAATGAAATAGGTGCACTATCCAACGTCTGCTGTATATTGCACGACTATTTATCAGCGTCATTTACACAAGGTTTCTTTTGTCACAACGTCGTTCATAACTCGAAGGCTGTCGTACATCATCCGACAGTGCGGCGGTCCAACAAGAACTGATGTTAACGATTAGTCCTCGGAGCCCACATCTCTATGATAAATGTTAATTACACCTCGATTTTCCAGCGGCTGGCGATTAGGGCTGCTATTATACTATCTCCCGAGGCAATCATTACCCGTACTTTTCAAACATCAAAACATTTTCTCTTTCTAGTTATCTAATGTTCAAAGAGATTTGTTAAATTATTTTAATAATTCGTCTGCTGGATATTGTTGGCTTTAGAATTATTTAATAGTTTCATATCTGTACATTGTAATTGTATATTTTAATAAAAGATCATTTGAAAGTGAAAATTGTGTTAATGCAATTAGGTGAAAGGTATCTACTACTACTATTTTGAAATATTTCTAATGTATTTATGTTAATATGTATATATATATATATATGAAGATTATTATTTATAAGTTTTTGTAATTTTATGATATTAAATCTATTATTGATATTAAATCTAATATCTACTAAAAAGGATTTATTTTCTTGACTAAAGGCATAAAAAATGATCGCCGTGGTCCAATCAAGCTTTAGTAATTGGTCACATTTCACAGTCACTTTTTATTTTAAAATTCAATAACCGTTAAATTCGATTAAAACGTGTATCACAATGAAAATGACAGTAACGCAATGTCGTTACTTTGCTATCTTGTGAAGGTATAACAACAATTATTAATAATTGATGTTGTAATACATTTTTAGACCACTTAAGCTATAACATTATTTTGTGTTCTTACAAAATCAAATATAAATTTTGTCTCTTCGATAGTTGTATCGACCAGCATATTAGTCGATATGACTATCTGGGCAATAATTGCAAAATGCACATCCAGCATGCTGATAATCTCGGGTGCGAGGTCTAAATATTTTGAAGATTTTTTATCGCTTTAACGAGATTCTCATCATGTGGTATGGTGATATCAATGAGTATTACCCGGCACACCGACTGATCTACTATCACAATGTCAGATCTATTAGCAAAAATAGTCCAATCAGTGATATAGATCAATCCCAGTACACCAATGCTCGACCATTTTCAAGAACTGGCTAAGGTACATACTGCTAGTACGGTATATCATTGTCCACTAGAGCACATATGAAAGAACAAGTTGCTGGTTGTGGATGGTAAATCTTGGCAATAGGATTATGAATAAATCAATAAATACCCTCTCGTAAATAAACACAAACGAAATCGGTTAAAAATACTAACTGCTTACATCAATCTACGCTTTTATCTTTAATCAAGTCGACACGATCAAACCAGGGATAATGTTCTCAATTATCGTAATGATTAGTCGACTAAATAACAGGTTTTTCACGTCTATCAATATAATTACTAATGCCCGACAGGTCGACAGATTTTCATAGAAATGATGGAATATTAACCAACGGTAAAAAACAAAACAAGTTTTTATAATCGATATCGTGGGCGAATCATCGTCATTAATTACTTTTATAATTTGAACCTCTGTGATATATGATTGACAATCATTTACATAAAATAAATTTAAATAATTGTGCCTACTATTATAATATTTTCATCGTAGCTAGGATAAACCTTATGTAGGTGTTAAACTTTATAAAGCAACGCTTTATATCTTAAATTGCTGAAATAATGTTCTGTTAGCAGTGCTAATAACAAAAAACCTTTCAACAATGACACGTCCCAATACAGGATACGGTAAAAAGTACTTTTCTTATTAGGTAACTCATATTATTTCTCCTAGAACAGTTGCAATATAATTCAAAATCAAATGTAGTGTAAGAAATATGACTTATTGATAAATATAATTGGAGATATTACAAAATTACCATTAGATTTACAGAAAATCAGGTTCAGGGTCCTGTTACGGTATTCCATAGATAAAGATTAGCTCTTTATAAGCCAAACCAGTCTCCATTTATTATAGTTACGTAAGGTTTAATACTAAAAAATAATTAATTTTATTCCTTTTCCCATGAAAATTTCTAAGAAGTTTTATTTATTGTCTAGCATAAAAGGAACTTCTTGGCAACAGAGCAGTGGGTGGTGATCTGTTGCTACCGGCGCTTGTTCGTGCGATGATCGGCAGCGACAAAGCATGGCAGGTGGCCCTCAATTATTGTGAAACGGTTTTGGAGGAGAAAGAGGCGGCGGAGAAGGACAGGGAGGCAAAAGCCGATAACCCGATTCGCCGCCGACGCAGGACAGGATGAAGGAGGACCACCTTTGCCAAAGGCCTTCCTCCGTAAACCGGAAAAGACGCCAAGTTATCCAGGTGAGAGCGGTGTGTGACGTGTTCCCGCGCACCGCTCCAGGACATTAAAGAATGCGAGGGGTGGCTTTTTTACACCAACCCCTCGCAACTTAGAGATGCGGCCGAAATAATGGCCAAAAGTCACCACGGACCGGAGAAAAGGACAACGCCGTACCTCCGGTCCCGGCTGGACGAGTGGAAAGAACACCCCGGGTAACCAAAAAAAACCTCTATACGATAACATTTTTTTCTAAAATATTTTAATACTGCTATAGATTAATTAAACCATAATTATCACTGCTTTTTAAAATTTAATCAAACTCACAAATGTATAAAATAACATGTTAGTAATATTAAGAAGCGTGATCGTCGACTTAGCAACATTTCGTCACGACAGGCCACGACCCTCTCTAAGTTTGTCAATGTTTAAGTATATGCAACTATCTTCTTCATATGGTCTGTCATAACAACTAAAGTATACCATAATTTACACAATATTTTAAATTTCATGTTGATCATTATGAAAATAAATGTTACAAAATTGTACAGCTAGAACGTTTATTAAGCAATAACGTGACCGATACTTAATAATGAATATTCATATTTTAACACACTTTTCCCGTTTTAGACAAATTGGTATTAAAATGCTAATTCAAGATTGCAGCTGTCACAATTATATTTCTTTGGAGATCTGACTATAAAAACATCAACATTACTTAAATAAGAAAAAAAACTGCCTATCACAATTTTAGACAGCCGTTAGCATATGAAAGTGGCGCATAACGATTTGCAATATTATTGAATACTAAATTATTTTATGTCAGAACTACTAATGAAATACAGTCGCTGAAATATTTGATTTACGTCGCAGTTTCAAAAAATTGGGTCAAGTGACACGTGTGACAAATTCATAATGCACCCCAGTTCATTATTTTAAAATGTTGTCTCACGTTTTCCTTTTTGATTACAGGAACAACAACATATACAACTCCATCACACGCAAAGTTATGGGTAAATACAAATTGTTATTGTAATTTTTAATATTTATTTACTTACTTTCCTTATAAATGTCACAATTCATTTTTAATTTACAGATTCAATATAAAGAAATAAGCTAAACTACGTATACTTTCATATGTTGTTTTTAAAATAAATTTTAATGATTCTACCAGATTTAAAACGGATCTTTAATGTTCAAATATTTTTTTATCGTTTTTATCAAGTTTTAGCTACATACACACTAAAATCACTAATAATACTACGAATCACTAAAAATACCTATAAAAAGGTATTAATTCGATTTCAGTCCTTTTTGTTTATGTTGATAAAGCTTATTTTAAGAATTATTTACAATTAACACCGCAACCTTTGTATGAAAAATTTTATACTAATTATCTCAGATAAAAATGCTGATAACTGCCCTTTAAGTTGATAAAATAAATGGTTTTGAATAAAGCTATTATTAATCATGTATTCAAGTAAACCCTTAACCTTTACGTTAAATAATTGAAATAAATATTTAGTACATGATTGATAAGGGTCCCTCTAAGCTCCTGACACATAAAGTGATCTGGTCTTGTAATACATAGACAGCTAAGAATAACCAATAAATTGAATTATAATAGTTACATGGGCGGTGACACCTGTTCGTTGATGAAGCGAGTAGCAATTCAATGCAGATTGATATTTTCACCCACATCGACACACGACAGACTATTTACAATTCATAATTTTCTCATGAATAGAAACCATTGATTTTAATTCTATAATTATAGTTCATAGTTACTATATTACTAGTACATAAAAGTATTTATAGTTTCTCGGTTATGTCCTTCACTTTTAATTTTTCTTTTTCAATGTCTTATATGTAATACTCACTTATCTATCAAGTCTATACTAATATGGAGAAGTAGAAACACGTAGTTTGGATACTTACAGTTTTAATTTTATTTCCTACATGTAGTTAATTAAAAGTAATCAAAGGTATAAAACAAAATGTGATTTTGGGATGTTAATTATTCCCAAGCCATGTGTTATAAAGAAACCTCTATATAAATTTAATACAATATAATCAAAATATAGTAACTAATACAGCAAACAATTATTATTTATTGGTGCCTACTGTATTATTATTTGTTTAGTATTCGTACTTGGTATACCAAGCCTCAAGCAATTATAACATTTCAACAGACCACTAACCTAGCCTCCAGTCACTCAGCCACGTTCATTGTTTTAGAAGATTAAAAGGCTTTGATACTTGCACCTGAGGCACGCTCCACTTGACATGACACCTTACAACACATCTTTAACAATCGCGTATATTTAAATAATTATTTAACTTATTGTGTGTTGTAGTACTGTTGAGAATCGCTGTAGTAAATGAAAAACTCACGAAAATTTGAATATTACTTTTGTTTAAAACAAAAACAGCGAAGAATTGTGATTATCAAAAGCAGTCATAAATATATTACTAAAACAAAACTTGTTTCGTCCAAAGTTTACATAAAAATGTTCAGTGCGACGACAATTAGATACAGGACATCTAAAACACACGCATTGATATAAAAGTAAATCTTGGAGGCTTGCCAGTTTTCTCTATATTCGTGATAGTGACATATTAAAATCAAATTTAATATTTCGCCATCACATAGCGTCGAACTTTGATTCCAACTGAGAAATCAACAATAATACGAAATCAAGGTCACAAAAAAAATTCGGAATTATTATATGCTTGGTTAACCTTCAAGTTTCAACACTGTCGTTTTACGTCTCGAAGTCTCACTTTAACAGGTAGATCGACACTAGACATTTAAGCAACTCTATAAAATATAACAACAATATTAAATTAGTTTCCTGGTAATCTAGTTTGGCAATGTTTTTAAATGAAGTATGTTTTCCTTATCAAACTAGTTTGCCATAGGGAGTTTTTAAGTTATAGGTGTAAATTGGCGTCAATTAAGTATTATAAAGGTTATCGATATTTGTAAAAAATATATTTTTGCCATTAATAAATTAAACAGAAAGATAGGTACATCAAAACAATTCATATAGGTACTGATATTTCTTGTATGGGTCCTATGAAGGCACACGCGAGTGTAAAATAACTTGTATATTACACAACACATGTAGAACTTACTATGATTGATGGGAAAGGTCTGAAACATCAAAGTAACGTGCCACTCTCATAAAATATTCTAGTTGGATACATAAAATGATATATGAAATTGAACATTAAATTATTGATATATTTCAGAAATTGATATGAATTGACTATTAACAAAATATTAATTAAATAATTCTGTTTTACAAGAGTTTCATTTTACTTGTAAGGTGTAGTTGCTTTTTAACTTGTATCTTAAATATGGCTTCAATCAAGAAATTATTTTAATGCTGGCCCGATTTAGGAATAAAACGGCACATAATTATTTTACAAATAAATAAACAACTGCACAAATTTGTATTTTTTTATACATTAACAATGCTATTAAATTAAATTACCTTCGCTTTATTTTTTTTTATTTTAGTTTTATTATTTATTTTTAGTAAAAAATAAATAATAAAACTAGTATTAAAATAATTCCCACGTAGTTAATATCGTTTTACATACACAATGTTATTTGGGCGAAATTTTAACTCTGCCAATTTAAAATAGTTCATGGGCGGCACGCAACTATTTGGGCAGATGAAAATACATTTTGGGTGCCCTTGAACATAAATGCATAGTTATTTTTAGCCTATTTCACATGTGCGAAACACATATTATTGTTATTCTGACATTATTTGAGACCTGACATCATCTATGAAAATGCTTTCCAACAAGAATGCGCCTAAAATTATATTTTGTAGACAGAGATTGAAAGTAAAAAGAATAGTAAATATTATTTTGTAAAACTCAGGTAAAAATAGCTATAAACTATCCACAACAATTATTAAATATTTATGTAAATTGGAGATATAATACAATGAATAGGTCTTTTTTGGGGTACCATGCCTCAAAAGGAAAGCCTTATAAAACCACTTCGTTATCAGTTAGCCTGTATGTTTGTCTGTCCTTCTATCAAGATCCCTTTTCTGCTGGAACGCGTGGAGGTTTCAAGTTTAAACTAATATCAAATACGTAGTTTTGTAGCTATTTGTACTTCTGAGAATATGATACTACTAAGTAAACGCAAACAAAAAATTCGTCCTTTTATTTTATATGATATAGCTTATGTTTATATTTTATTTAGGAAGTCGCTATATTGATATTACATACAAAAATATTATAAAATCTATCATGTATAGAAGCTTTCAAAAGATTCAATATAAACGCTCAGTTCCGTCTTTTTTAATAATACTGGTGCGCGTTGGATACATATGTAAACTATTATTACAAAGCAAACAATGTTCTTAAAGTCGTTAAATCAAAGTAACATAAAACACACAATCCGCTAGTTAGGAATAATTACACAGAGTACTGTCGTGCACTGGTGGCGCATAACGGTCACAATTTCCTCCGCACGGTCGCCGCAGCTTTAAAGCCTGTTTGTTCCGCCCCTGAGCGCACCGCCTAATAAAGAATATCACCATTTTTTTATTTTTACCTACTACTACTATACTATATTCGCTATTACAAACAAAAAAATGATTAAGTTGCCGTGGGACACGATGTCCTCGTCCCTAGCTTTGCCGTCAATTTGCAATACTCTCTCAGTAAACCGTTTGACTCTCGGACCTGTAAGTAAAGTATGCGGCGAAAGTTGTTGAATCCGAAAAGTTATTTTTAATTTTTCTATTCGAACATATAATTCGAAAGAATTGGATGCAAATAATGAACATCTCATCCACCCGGAGTTAAAAGTAATTAATTATAGCGAAAATCACATTTATCTTATTTAAAAGGGTACCTGTAATTGATAAAAATATGCATTTTTCGGAAGCTATGTGGGTCAGAGCTTGTCAACATTTGAATGCCCGGTCAAGCTACTTTTATTTTGTTTGTTTTAGTTACAAGTATTTCAAAGAGTATGTAAACTTTTAAGTATCTATTTGGATATTATTTTGCTTCATATACTTGTAAAATAAAATAATAATATAAATGGGGTTAATTTAATATTTTTATACTAGAAAATATTGTAAATTAGTAGATTGAAAATTTGCAGAGTTGTTTGTTGTTTGCAGCCTTAGGGTTATTATTTGAAATTAGGTACCTGGATAATGGAAATTTTATCTAGAATAATATTTTTGTACTCTTTAATATTTTTATGGAAAACTACGTGGTAAGACTTAAAAAAGGAATTATAGAAATATAAAAATAATAAGATAGTAAGAACAAATAAAAAAAGAAGTAACAGTTTTTCATGAATGCCAAAAACATATTAATGAGAAGCCTGAAAGGTTTGCAGTACATAAGCGGCACGGGGTGTTTTGAGAAACTGTTACATAATACACAAGTAATCTAACTTCAATATCACGTAAAAATCTGTAATTTGTCTTTTTTGGTATCCTGGGAGAAATCCTCCATAGAACCATCAGAGCCGCAGTGAAGGCAGCGACCCTAGTGTGTCAGACTGCTACTGACTAAAAACCTCTGGGGTGTCCTTCTAATCGCTACATCCAGGCCTGTGAAACCAAATTCATTCAGACGCTCGGGGATTGAAAAGCTTTGTTGAATCTACCTCTCTGGGGGGAGTATAAGTAAAGAGTCGACCCCCCCAAAACGTCTCTCTGAGGCGGTGCGCCGGACACTGCGCACCGTCTCCCTCTCATCCGGGCAGCAGACTCCCTCAAGTCTACTTCCCGGCTATTGTCACCGGATGTCGCGCTCGCTCTGGGCGAACGAGAATATTTTTTCTAACTCTTATAAATATTATTTTATAAATAATGATCGATTAATGACAATAATATATCTAATGTTCTCCAAGGAACCTAGAGGTTAGAAAAGCTTAAAAGTGCATAATCAACGATTAATACAAATCAAACTTCTATGACACAGATTATTCGTAAAAAAATTACGAATTGAGACAAAATATAAAACGTTTTGACGTTGCCCGCTGCACTCCACACTTTTCGTTAATGTAATTATTTGTGTAATGGATTTTTTGTCTATTTCATCACCTTAGAGGATTTATTGTAGAGAAGCCACGAATATTCGGCAACCATTCGGTATTCGGCCTATTCGGCCACTTTTTTGCTATTCGGTATTCGGCCGAATAATACGTACTATTCGGCCGAATACCAAATCATGTAAAAAAGACACGTTATATTACTGAAAGTTATGTATTTATTTCCAAATTACAACACTTTAGTAATTAAAATTGATCAGTGGTAAGTTGTGATGGATAGAAACAAGCTTTTCAACATTTTTTGATAGCAAACGATTACGCTTTTCATCATAAATGTTACCAGCCTCAGAAAATAACCTCTCACACACATACGCTCTCTCTCTCGCTCACACACATACTAATAAACTTATACCGCGAATATCCATATAAAAACACAAAACACCCTTGAATAACCCGAACGGAAGTGCGAGTCTCACCAGAGACAAGATTTACTTAATTGGTGAGACTTATCACCCTGTGTATATGCATAAGTTTTGTGTTGAAATAAAGATTATTATTATTACTAAACACGCTACTTCCAGGAATATTCGGCGGCCGAATATTCGGCGCTTCGGCTGACAGCGTTGCCGAATATTCGGTATTCGGCCAATTCACTATTCGTGGCATCACTAATTTATTGCTTGCATTAAGAGTAATTGGGAATGAAACACGCACAAAATATATTAATTATAATTTATTCAATCTTATAATACAATTATCCAGATAATAAATAGTCGGTATTCTTTATCGAAAGCTCTATACGTAACGGACAATTATAAAAATTGTTAACCTTTGAAGTTCAAGGTAAGATAGGCACCGTAAGCTTACTCCAGGCGTTCATAAATGTATACTAAGCACAAAACCATATTACAACTTACTATACAACAAAATTGTATGAAAAATAATAATTTAACGATCATTAATACACAAATATCTCATTAGTCGTAAATAGACATGAAATTATTTGTAAATGAGTGCAATATCGACTGCTACCGTACTGTAACCGTAGCAAAACGAGAAGTTTAATTTATGGCAATGATGTTTATCGTGTGATCCCCAAGGAGCGATATCAAATAGAACTGCATGAGGGAAAGGTCACAAGGGTTCACTGCTCTCGCAATCACTCGTTGCAGTTGTGAGGCAGGTGCATTCAGCAGCTGTTTCAGTATGTGTTGATAATTTAAAATTAGTAAAAAATTATTGCATTATAATTAGAATTGTACAAAGAGTAGTCGCAAGTGTAGTAACTCTGTAAAATATTTTAAAGTAGCAATTGGTTTTTTGTTCTCAACTAACCGTATTCACTTGTTAATGATACCGATGTTGATGTTGTTTTGGGAGTCGAAGCTGCTCGCGTCCGTAGGCTTTACCCTAGCTTCCCTACACGTGACTCCTAGGTGGTGCTAAACGAGCAGCAGCGAGGTGGTAGGGCGTCGGTGCCCGTCTGGATCACGACCACAGTACATGGGTGTAAAGCCCGTCATAGCGACCAGTTTCGGCTTGTCGCGTTTCGGAATCAGCTTGTGTATATCCAGTAGCTCATATACCTAGAGACCTTCAGTCGTGGTATATGTGGGCCGACATGACGATGTAGACTATCAATGGATTTTCATCCTTTGATAGTTGCTTTCGTTTTTGGACTACACTGTACTTACCGTCAGGTACTCTGTAGTCACTATGTCGAGTCAGTGTAAAAAAAAAACCTATATTATTATTTACTAAGTATCGCATTTTTTACTAATATGTATTACTCTTTTAACCTATAAAAAATACTACTCAACAAAACATCATAATGTTTTTACATGGATACATAAAATTAAAAATTAAAGTTTTAACTGTAAACGCAATGTATATCTTCATAAAGTATTTCTACAGTTACTTTCTAAGTTACAAATATCGAATTGTCCCTAAGATGTGGTTTTATGTTTACACTAAGAGTAAATATCCATTAGGGGAGCTAAGTAATGAGCGCTGGTACATTAGGTACTCGAGGTCGTCTTGCGTTATTAAAGCGACACATTTTTTACTTCATATAAAAGCGACAGACAGCTTTAAAACTTTTGAACTTTCCATAAATTACAGTAACACGAATCACATATATTTGTAAAATTTAAATAGTTTTGTCCTCTTTTCTCTAGAAAATTACTTTAGAATTTATCAGATAAATATATGTTAAAACTAAAATAATATTAAGCGTTGTGAATATTTTTAAGATGTTTAAGATGTTATAAAACTTAAATTATTTACCTAAATATTCAAGTTAAAACGATTGAAAACGTTTCTCAAAATAAAAATCAAGAAATCTTTGTAGACTATAAATGAAAAAGTAAATTTATATGTCAATCCGAAATGGCAACGATCTCAAGAAAAATATTATTTTTTAAACCTTTAAATATACTTTATATACCCATGAATTAAACTATTTTATAAATAAAATATTATATATTAAACTTCGCACACAAATTCGTTTTTTATTGAAGAGAAACTCCTTGGTTATTCCTGATAAACTCCTATAACACTCATAAAATGTGTAATGAAAGAAAAGGCCAAATGCGTCCAAGTCATTGTCCATGTCTGTGGAATGTCTTCTAAAATGTACTTTTTCCGTAAAGACGCCTTTAGAAAAAAGGGTGCAGCACACGCGGTGTTTTAACAATAGCTCACAGAGTTCACGCGAACACAAGTTGAATGTATATGGAGCAACCGCCAGAACGACGCGGCAAACATGTCGCTTGATGAATTGTAGACGGTGACGCAGACGCGGGGCTATAACAAACCCTATATTTAACCAACATAGTTAATTTCTAAACAGTTCACTGTAGTTATTAATTACGATAAAATTTTATCGAGTTATGAACTTAGCCGTAACTAATATAAAATAGCCGCGTAAAACATTTAAACTTTATTAGTTACAGTGCTATTTATGTTACGAAAACGTTAACTGAAATATAATTTCTAACATCGAATTACGAACTATACATTTGTAACAAACTAAACTGAATAAAACAATTAATAAAAAAATTATTATACAATGTTTTATATCAATGTATATATAAAAAGTTTAAAATATTATATACGATTTTCTTTACTTATAATTTCCAGAAAGAAACGTATGTAAAAAATTGTTTTTAGATGCTTATTCACGTTAACTCTAGCATACCGCAGTTTGCATAAATAATAAGTAAAGGTCTTTGAAACCAGACCTAGTTTGTTCCTTCGGGCTATTTCTCTTTAAGCTTGAACTAGACAGAAGTGTGGGGGGCACTGAACTTTCAAGTTTCTCTTGAGCGATGCAAACGTTGTTCGTATGAGTAGAACAAATATAACTTAAGTACGAAATTGTTTGCAAGATCTAGCTGTAAATGTAAACCGTTGAAACTTGGAGTTAACAGCGCTTTGTAAAATGAGGTTCAGCGTCTGGACGCGTATTGCCGCAGCATGCATCCGATTGGATTTTATTTGTGGCGCCTGCTCTATAAAAAGATCCCGCATGCTCGAGCAACGACGACGTCCGTCTGCCACATTGTCTCCCTTCAATTTAATTTTAATGCTTAAACACAATGGACGACACAGAAAATATATTCTATTCGCACCTTTATGTTCATTGTACAATACAATTAATTGATCGTGAAAATTGTTGGATGTTTGGTCAAACGATGAAAAATAAGCTAAATTTTTAGTCATTCCAGCAATATGTCATCAGCCTGTATATAGGTACTCACGCCAGGCATTAAGCCTGCTCATCATCATGACATAAAATTCTACTTTAAAATGTACTACTTTTTAATAATATAATATACTAGCTGTCCCGGCAGACCTTGTTCTGCCCTATTTCTCTAAAACAAAGTCACATTGTTTTTTTTAATGTTAATAGCTTCCCCATCAGATTTTTTTGAAAATTGTTTGAAGGAACCTGGCCTTAATGCTATATGTATAAAAATTGACAAATACTGACATTAATATTTATACGTCACTCAGTAATTGTTTTGCCTTCCCGGAACCCGTCCACTAACATTTAAACTTTATGGTATGGTGTTAAAGTTCAAATTGACTTTAAATATTATTACGAATTTTTTGTATGAGAATATAGAAAAGTGTTGTTTTTAGACTTTTTCAGTCAATTTTTAAAAATTTTCTCTCCGTAATAACCTTCCCCAGACTTCATCAAACACAACAAAAAAGAAATCAGCCAAATCGGTTCAGCCGTTCTCGAGTTTCGCGCTTATCAAGACATTTTGCGATTCATTTTTATATATAAGATGTATAATCTCATCTTGCTTTTTATTTTAAAGCGTAAAAACATGGGATGTAACGCTTTGATCATAGTGTAGGGAATATGTACTATAAATGTAATATCAACAGGACGTGTCATTGCGTGTATGGTATATCGCGATACGTGAAGCAGCGAGAGGCGAGTGCCAAACCGCAAGGTGGCTGGAGCCGTAGCATGTAACATTATCCCAATGGAAGTGCGGTCGCAGCTGGCTCTCGCTTGGCTCGCCGCCTACTAGTGAACGTCGGCCGCGGATATATCCAGCTGAAGGGGCATATTGCACGTGTAACATAATCTTTATAAGACTCAACTCATAACGTTATCCACTGAAGCATTAGTCAATTCATTATTGGCGAGTTCACACAGTTGCACTCTCATAAAAGCAAGTACATATATGACAAGACAGAATAGATCGGTCAGCGACGGGAACATAACACTCGTGTTGCATTACTTTTTTATTTTATTTTTATACTACCTCAGCGAAGTGACTACAGTGCAGCTGATGGAAAGTACAGTGTGGTCCCAGAACGTAAATGACCGCCAAGGCATGAAAATCCGTTGGCAATCGAAATCGCTATACCACGCCCACATATACCACGACGGATGATCTCTAGGTATATAAACAACTGGATATACATATGCTGATTCCGAAACGCGACAGACCGAAGCGAGTCACTATGACGGCCTTTGCACTCGTGTACTGTGTACACGACCCAGTTAAGGCAAACGCCTTATCACCTCAAAGGCATAGAACGATGAAAGTTAACCAACAATATATAAGTAAACTGGACTTTGTGCACTTACTTACGACATGGCCTTTTGGACGCACCTAATTACATATTTATCTAGTCCATCAGCACACGTAACCCTTTATATGTTAACCAGACTTCCGTCGGCGAAAATAATAATTTGCTTGTGTAACACGGGCGTTTAACGGTGCTGTAAAATACACCGTCCAGTTCACACAGCTTTATAATTAATTGAGTTATACATTAGAACAATGCGAATTTGTAAATTCCTCGAAAACGTATATTATGATATCAATGATTATTGATTTATTGATTGTATTGATTATTGTAATTGTAAAATTAAATTAAATAATTGTTAAAATTCATCATGATCTTTAAGAACATTATTTCGTTATTTAAGTTTCATCTATTTGTTTTTGAACCTGGCGCTTTTTATTCTAGTCCAGTAAAGTGATTATTTTGCGTCTGATGTTGCCTATAGCTTAGTAAAAACCGACTGCAACCATCAAAAGAGTAGATAATTGATGCGGTGATAAAAGTCGCTGTAATCATACCGGCCTGCTCAAATCACTTCATACTTCTTTTAATTGACCCAATGTAGCTAGAGGAACAACACAATTTATTTTAAAATCGTCCGACAGTTTTAATAAACAACATAGGTTGTAACGTTTATTAATTTAGATTCTTTTAGTATGAATTTTTTGTTTACGGATCTACCAATGAAAAAGACTTAAAGAAATTACCTTTTTTGAATGGAACTAACAACGTAAATGCAATGATTTCTATTCTAGATAGTTTATCAGCTTAAACACAAATTGTTTAAAAACTCTTGAATATAGATTAACGAAAAACTGTCAGCAATATATTTACGTAGACTAACGAGCTTATCCCTAAGTTTTAAAAATAAAGAAACCATATTTGTATAGTAACGGTATTAAATTCATTGACATGATCAGTCTAGCAATATCTATAATTATCGTTGTTATATCATTTTTAGTACACTAAATTAATTTAAAAAATTACAAAATGTTACTTCAGTCATTAAAAGATGACACTGATCCGTTTGGATATATAGTTTCTATAGATAGTGGACAGCAAACCAAATCGCAAATTGGATCCATTTTAAAACAGGAGGGTGAAGACAGTGCGTGGCTCGGCCGGCGCCGTCTGGTCGGCTTTAGGTGAGTCACTGGGCTCTCCACTCAGCATGGTACACTCCCCTTTCGTTTGTAGCCATTTTACCCTACAATTTATTTAGTTACTATGTCTCCACGTCATCGATTTAATCAATATTATTTTAAATGAATAAAAAAGTTATTAAGACCTTCACCTATACTGAATACGTTGGTGTCGGCGATCAAAAGAAAGATGTACCTTTAATTGCTAGCTCAATAGCACAGTCCTTAGCAAGTAAATAAATTATCCTTTAAGTATTCTTTACGATCTACGTATAGTTGTACCGTGTCTGGGTGTTTATACACTTGGAATATGTATTCGTGTTAAATACACAACAAAACCTCAAACGAGTTAAATCTACTATAGAGTGACATTAAAAAAATGAAATTGAAATCAGATAAATGTAATGGACCCTAGTTTCTAATTTTATCCCAATTTTCAAACATTGCGGCTTAAAAATCTCAAAGAAAAGAAAAAATCACGACATTTTTTATGGCAGTACAACTATAAACTTATTAACTACTATTGCTGTAGCATTTTCACTATTATAGCTATAGCCACAATTAGTTAGCTAGTGTGTAGTTGTCATCAAAATGCTGCTATCTTTCACTGATTTATAAGGCCCTACTTGTAGTAAATAAACTGCTCAGACAGTGCAACAGCTTTGGCTGGAATAACATACTTAGCTCGAAATCTACAACGAGGGATTTCACAAAATATATAGTCTTTAAAAAGGATAAATAAACAAACGTTATGCCACTAATAACAGATGAACAAAATTAATTAAGTCCTTTGCGAGGCGATCCCTTATAGAATGCACACGTATTGCCTCTAACAGACGGAGAATGAAGCGACTCGCAAAATCCGCAACCAACAATGTATCTACAACCATCTATCCATGACCACAACCGTTCCGCCAGGAGCGTAAAACTGAGAAGAAGAATGCTAATAATACCAGATGTCAGTTTGTACGCAGAAACCGCAATGACGCTAGTCTGACAAAGCACAATCTAGTGTACCACTCTTATTCAAAGATTCTACATGTATGATAACAAAATACATTGGTCTGTAATTAGGAGTAGCCATGAATATGCAGTAGCAATGACGGAGCAGTCGCGTGACGTGTACCCTCGCACACCCTCTCCCTCACGCAACCAAATTAATTACTCCGCGCTTATGAAAATGTCAGTGTCTATACACCATGTAACAATATAATGAAATTGTATTAAAAATTAATTCTAATAACACTACAATATGAGTACTCAATTAACTAAAATATATTTTGCCTAGTGTGTTTGTACCTAACTCGCAATAACGATTTGCTTGCCCGTGAAATATCACGATATTTCCTCGGAGATGCAAAGCAATTTTCTGCTAGAGATAACCTCTAGAAACGAGTTCGCTTACACACGATGTTTATTTGAAAAACAACGTACTATAACAACCTTTTTATAGATGAACTCTGGGATTTAAATATAAAAGCGATCTTACAAATTCAACCGGTTATAGCGAACTGTGAATACAATTTCGCAGATGTTTTAAGGAAAACGTACATTAGTCCGAACTAAGTGCATTGCAAGTTGCAACGTATGAAAAATATCATTGGTAACCAAATTCTAGTTGACGTCATCAGAAGCATTGCATTAAGAAGATTAACATGGCTATTATAAAATGCGTTGCGTTAGAATCCTGCCCGAGGCTTGCTCACTGCTTAGCCCATAAAATGTACGTTCATCCTTAACGCTAGCAACAAAAGGTTTATTCAAGTAACGTGTCAACATTTTTGAAGATAAAATTGTGACAATAAGTCCGGCTGGTCTCATCAAAAAGTGGAACAAAGGAATAAAAGTCAATATGGCAGGAATCACTTGCAGGTAATAAGAAATAAACATTGATCTACAATATTTTGTTTTGTTTTCTTAGATAAAATTAAAAAGCTATAAAAGCTTTTTAATACCATTCAACTTGAATGGAAATCACATCAATAACGGAATGAATTTTATACTTGCGTAACTATAATCAAAAGCTTAATAATAAATCTACAAACAGCACCCAATTTTTCGCATTCTGTCTGGTCGTATGACGTTTGAGTTAAACTGTTCCAGCTTATATTGTAAACAATAAACTTGACATTAATATAATGCAATCATTCTCAAAAGTCTTAGTTTTATCAGTGTCGAATACTGTTATTATATTTACTCCATATGAGTTCTGTTTAGCTACAGGACTATATGAAATCTACATTCTCATGTTGTTTTTATTGCTGCAAGTGCATACAAGTTTTGTGTATGAATAATTAGTATGCTCTACGGCTACGTAAAATACATAAGTATGTTGGTTTTAGGTCACGGATACCTGCCCTTACTACGGAACGAGTTAAATCACTATATTGTTGTATCACGTACAACTTATTCACAGTGAGAATAGGTGCGGTATGCAACATTATTATACGAAATATTTTAGTAGACACAATGAGCAGCGTGTTCGACGCTACACTTAAAGTAAGTATTAAATAATTAGCGCTCACATATCCATCGTACATTCGTTATTGTATAATCTATATACAAACCTTCATATAAGGCACCGCATTTATTTCAGACTCATAAATGTAATAAAATAACCACAACATTGTAGATACTTTTTTACTTGTTTTGTTACTTGTTAAATACAACTACTTTATTTCAAGTGCTTTAAATAAAATTCTTGTATTTAAGAGCGTTTGTTGAAAACTTACAAAATTGTTGAAGTCGATATGTGAAAAATACAAAGTCAAAATTTAGTTTTAAAATATTCAAACTGGAATACTAAAAATACAGTCTCAAGCTGTATTCTACGGTCAATGACTTTGAAGTGAGTAGATACATTTTTACGAAATGTCGAGTTAAACATAGACCGTTTCATTTCAACTGCAAATATTTCAAAAATGTACATAGCACACGATAGTAACTAATTTTCAATGTTTTCAAAGAATATGAAATAAATGAAAATCATAAAACAGATATAGCCTTTCCAGAAATTACTTATTGTAACTTGTATGGTAAATGTCGTGATACATAGCATGTCGATCTTATCGATTTATAAACTGAAGATCTATAAGGTCTTAAATTAATATATGTCGAAGATATATATTAATTTAAGACCTTATAGAATTTATTTAAAGCATAGGTATGGTCAAATTTTTAAAACAAATTTTATTTTTAAATAAACTATAAAACTGCTTTTAATCCAAACATACAGGTATAATTATTTATTGGGTTATCGTTTTTTATTGGTATTTCTTTTGAATAGCAAAAAAAACTATTTCGTAACAGTGTTTGATTCGAGATTACAGTGAGCAATAAGATACGAATAATGCAAACCGCAAGCGAGATTAGGAGACTTAAAGTATTACGCCCGCATTGGAACAGAGAAATGCGAAGACATTTCCCTAAAGGAGGGTAAATCACGCATTTCACGGTTTGGCGTGTTACTGCCACACAGCTTGAGTACCGAAAATGTTTGCAGCAATTTCCCCACCTTTACTTACACACAAGTAAACCACGTCAGATTTTTCAATATAAGTTGTTTCTTTTGAGTCGTAAATTTTCTTTGCCATCTTCTAAATGAATCTAAGTAAACTTGATTTTTTTTAATACTGTACTTGTATATAGACCGCGTTCAGCTTGGTATCTGCTTTTCAAAGTTTCAATATATAAAAAGAATAAATAATAATAGGTAATAATAATACAAAAATATTAACATATAAATCATAATAATTTGCTACCACCGTATGTGGTTGCAGCATCATATTACAACATGCGAATGTTTAAGCATAGAATGAATCGGCGTTTGTTGGAAAAGCGCGCTCCACGTCATTATCGCTTTCCATTAGCTGTGACTGAGGTCAAGCGTAAGCCTGTTTGTAATAAAAAAACCTTGTGTACTTAATTTATTGGTCACAACACACTGTAAGTAGAGAAAAATATTGTGTAGACAAGAAAAGTAAAGTAAAAAAGTAAAAAGAAGTAGAAGGGAAGGGAAAGGGGGTAGGGGGGAAGGGTAGGGGGTAGTGGTAGTAGGGAAGTAGTTCCCTAAAATTTATTTCACTTGCTTTTTTATTTATAAATAAAAAATGTAAAACAATTTACTGGAAAATTAAGGGCTGGTTGAAAAACAGCACTGTGTCGCCCCACTACACAGCATACGCTGAGTCTGCCCCTTTGCCAAAGTATTTTTTTATATATCTCTAATTTATAAATCTTTAGTTTTGGCAATAAAGTAACTATTATTATTATGAAAATATTTACAACAGTAATTTTAACTATCTAAGAATGACGATTTGTATTAAGAGACGAGAATCCTTTACTATGAAAAAATATAAAAACATAAACCGTTAGATTTAAGGTTATATCATATTGTTTAAATAACTTCTACCACCTCTTCATTAATTTAAAGCCGCTTTAGCGTTTAGAAGGTCTAGGTATAGAAATTTTAAAGTATTTAAATATTTAAAAATATTTTCTACGCATGCGTACCTATTAAAAGCGTTATCAGTTATAACAGTTTCTATGAACTGTGGCTTACTGTCAGTGTGTTACTTTTAAACATAACCTTTAAAAATTTGCTCAATTAAAAAGTTATAAAAACAGTTTTAATATCCCGTAACAATTAAAACCTTGATTAAATCTCAGATTCGAAATAACGAGTACCATTCATTAAGGCATGTAAATTAATACCAGAGTATGGCCAAAGCCGTTTATTAAAATTAAAGTCGGTCTGGCGTGGAACTAGAAAGATTAATGATCCCTTGAATACAGAGTTATGTAAAGAGCAAAATGGAGTGGGGCTCGACGGGCCCTGTCCTGGCATCACTCCAAAATCACTTATCTCCTTATGTACGAATATATTGTTAATAGAAGCTCCAAATGACACAAACACCCGTCACCTAATGATGACATAACAAACTCTATTTTAATAGATAAACTTGGTTATATTCACTTACTTTACAGAAATGCTCAAATTTACAATTGTTTTCATCATTAACCAACCGGCTTTATTCCTTTGCTGTTCTTTTTTTTGGTATCTCGGAGATAACCCTTTAGGCGTCCCGGGGAAAACCCTGCACAGGACCATCAGACCCGCTGTGAGGACAGCGGCCCCAGTGTGTCAGACTCCTACTGATTAAAAACCCTCAGAGTATCCCTCTAATCGCTGCACCCAGGCCTTAGAAACCAAATTCATCCAGACGCCCGGGGAGCGAAAAATCTTTTTGGAGCTACCTCTATGGAAGGGATGGGAGTAAAGACATTTTTAACAAGCACTAGTAAGCGCGGGCTCCAGCTCTTTACATTCGATTTCTGCCAGCAGATTAATAATTTATTTCATAACTATTTACTTATTTTTTGTCTTATTTCAGCTTCTGAATTTTACTTTAAACTCGTTAACTTTTTAATTCGACAGCTCTGCTATTAAGTGACAATCGTCAGCTAGTCCTATACAAATAAAAATATATTTTCATTATGCATTATTATAAAGTTATTATATAAAATAAGGCTTCATAACTGTGAAAGTGTCTTATGGTTTTAGGACGCAACGAACGAGTTTGTATGTTACCAACTTTCCACTCACCTCACGATTTACTGATTTGCCCTGAATATGAAGTTTTTGAACGTTTGGGATCGCTCATTAGGAAATACATTAAAGACTGTTCTGCTTTTTTTTTTTAAGTAACATTAAAAGTGTTACGCTCGTATGGAGGAAAACTATTCCGCTTAACGTCTCTAGTATATCTATGAAACAGTATCTGTTAATTTTATCGGTTTATGAAAAATTATAGTAATGTGGAACTAAGAGATTAAAGGGTTTATTTATATATATCCTCATTTATCCAACCTTACATTTACCTTCGACATAAATCATACTTCTTTTTATTCCATTGGCCAAACTATGTCTCTGGTCCTACTCAACTAATTGTAACCAAATATTCCCTGTAAGAACTGCGGGATCTTCGTCAAGATCGGTATAGAGTGTTGCGCGACTTTGCGACACACAAACAAACAACTTTTATAAAAGCGAGTGACTCTATGTAAATTGTTTTTTTAATCTCAGAAGAGAATACGACTCCTTTAGAATTTAGTAATAATAGTCAAGAGATAATTATGATACTTTTGTTTATCTTAATAGAAGAAAAAGACAGTAAAGAAATAGACTTCTATTCAATTTGTAAGACACCGATAAAAACTTCAATCTCCTAAAAGTAATAGGCACTGATATAAATGATGTAAGCGTGAATTACGAAACGTTGTCTCGCGGGACGAAAACAAGAAAGCGACAGAAAACACATTGATGTTTGGCGTCCGCGTCGTCGCGTCTCCAGTGTTGGGTCACCAGTAGACGTGCTATTCACAATACACTTGTGCCGAGACAAGTTGCTTTGCGTTCGAGCTGTATTGTCCCCGATGGAATAGAGAAAATAGGAAACAAGCAATAAAAATAGTTCAGAGCATCCGTCGGCCGGGGACGAATTCCGACCAAAATTACGTGAGCAAATTAGACATTCCGGGACATTGCTGGCGGAATAATTGAGCAGCCCGCCGCGGCCGTGCTCGTTTGTCGGACGGAGAACAACTCATTGCATACTCGTAGCACTTCCAACGCGCCTTTAATATTTCAATTATGAATTATTATTGCCGAATGAACGCTTGTGATGTCTATCAATGCCACATAGTTTGACACTATAATACTTGATACCAGAACACTCTGATTATGTCTATTTATTTACATTGGTTATATACAATACGTGAGTTGTTTTTTATTGTCTTACCTTTGACCACAGAATATTGACCTTCGCTAACTTATTTATAATCGTTTTAGTTATATGTTATTTTCTCCAATTTAAATAAACCGAGTGCTAGACATGCTACAATGTCATAATTACCTACCTAAATAGATCAGGTACTTTTTATAATTTACAGTTGTTATAAAACATTAAGGTCAAAGTATATTTATTTATTAAATGAATGAAAAAAATAAAAATTTGTTGTGCCATTCATGTCAAATAACACTGCTTATAAGCCATAAATCACTGTAGTGTATTTGTAGCAATTTCTGAAAAGGGGTGAAATTGCGGTCTGATTAGGCACTTTAAGGGCATAGTTTTAAAGAGGAAACATGGGAATTATAATGTGAAAGTTGTTTCAAAAGCTTATGTATGTACTAATAGGTAGAATGAAAACGTTGCAAAAAAACCTAAAACAAGTTTGTTCTAGTGAAATAAAATTGGATTAAGTTTTGCTTTGGATTTGTTTTAATTGAATTGGATTAAGTTTTGAGAAAGTCCTGTTTAAAACTAAGCAATTAATTTAGAAATGTATAATATTTAACAAAACAAATCTTTACAACGTGGATATAAAATAAAACTATCGAAAACAGCTTAATCTTGCGGCGTAATATCAATAATGATATTACCTATTAGAAACACCTATAATGCAGTAATAAAAACTCGCCTACGATAGGTATAACGTTTGAGATTATTCTAAGAAACTTTAAATTACAAAAAAAAACTATAAAATAAGCTACAAACAAAAGTATATAAAATATCGATCTAAATTCACATATGAATTCTCAGTAACAGGAAGTGTCTGTGTATTGATTCACGCTGTGAAGATATTTTGGGATAGAGACGTAATACAGTGGGATTTGTGGCAATTCATACGAGTTAAGCTCGACGTCCGCTGCTATATTTCACAATTTTTCCCGCTTTCGCCAGTGTGTATCCAGCACGCATGATCGCCCATAATGAAGACTATGTGATGGTCGGGACCCGCTTCCCGCGCTTCACATCAATAACAATCCTTGCAGATCCTCCACAGTCCGCAAAAGCCACGGCGACAATTTGTACGAGACTTTACTCAAGCGTATATTCAAGGAAATTTTCTTCCGCAGATTTTCAACCGCTTTAGTAATAAATAACTGTATTTTTATTTAGTTTTGTGATCTGTTTTAAGATATAAACTCTCGAACTAAGAGTTTCGAAATTTTATAGCGAAAGTGTAAATTTTATCTATGTAAGTACTGTCTTCTTTCTATGCCTTCGTTTGCTTTATAATTGATGATTTTAATATGAGAATTTCAGTATTTTGAGCTACACACCAGTGGTATGCATGCCATATAAGTATAAAACATTACCTTATTATACCGGCGTACAGGTAACTAACGCAAAACCTCTTAAGGGTGATTTTGGTATATCAAAACTAACAACTTATGTTTTACGATTTTTAAAAATTAAATCTTTTTTTCGCCATACAAAAAATAAATAAATCAAATTTGCAGTTCTGATCTTCTTAGCACTTTGAAAGGCGGCGCGATGCAACTGGAGCAGACGATTTCGTAGCATCTGCTGACTGAACATTAAACATAGAGCTAACGAGTACAGAGCAAGAAAATTAAAATTACGACTACATTTTGTAATCGTTAATCAGATTACATTTTGGTCATCTCTGGTCTAAAATAATAATATAATCTTTAGTTCTCATGGGTAAATTCATATAGTGAAAATTAATGTAGAATTATTTGAATCAACCCACTCGTTGCTTTAGTTAAAGCCCAACAGCGCGGAAGCCCGCGAGGCTCACGCGCTCCAGGTCACGATTCCACTCCAAATCTAAAATTGATTACGCACCTACAAAAACGTACATTCAACCCACCGCCGCAGACCAGTCCATGTCAAAAAAAAAACACACACCATTAGGTATAATTTAAAATTATTCTGTTCGTATCTTAAAATCACATTTGAAGGTGGGCAAAGGGAATATAAAAATATTGTCAAAATATGACAATTACGAATAAATATAGGTTTAATTCTTGTTGCTTATTTCACTCTCAGCAATTAATGTAACATTCAGTTAATTAATAAAATAATGCAAAAATTTTGTAAATAATACGATTATAAATTACGTAAATAGTTTTATAAGCTACAATTTGTTTTTTTTTAAGTTGAGTTGAATATCAGTTGCTGCAATTTTTTTGGCTAATATTTTTTTAAAATAGGACTTTTTATTTAAGATTACGTGTTTTGACTTAAATGTGATTTTTGACGCTTCTGAAAAGTTTATATTTTCAAGTTACGTCGTTTTCCCACGAAGGGTGCGGAGTTTGAACCACATTTGATTTAGTTCTGAAACACTGCTTACTGGATTCTATACTTCTATAGAATCCAGTAAACAAACACCCTGAATGATTAATTAAAAGCCGACGAATAATTAATTACAGAATATCTTTCACCACGCAGCATTAAGATACTGATGATCCTAGTAAATGTTTTTGTAATCATTCAAGCCATAAACAATGTTAAATAATAATTAATTATTACCTACTTATCACAAACATTTTGTGATATTATATTACATATTTATTTTATTAAATCATTTAAATGACATACATTATCAATATAATCAAGAAAAATATTTCCTAAGCATGAATAAAATAGATTTAAAGTAATATATTGAAAAAAAAGCAATAAAATTATTAAAATTGCAAAAATTTATAATATTAGTATAGATACTATGAAAAATTACTATGTTAACCAATGCATAACATATCGTTTGATGTGGTAGACAGATGGGTGTACTAATCCTACTTGCCTTCAAAAGCCTTTGATAAAGAAAATACCGTTCTCTGTGGGGTTTACGGCTGTGGCGACAAGAGCGTCTAGTTCCCGGATCCCAGTATTATAACGGCATTTCTTGTCGTCCGTAACTTGCGGTTAAGTAGCGATTTCCGTAGGCCACTACAATAATGTATATAACTCCCGGGGAAAATATATTGGTATAACAAAAAATACATAATATAAAAGAAAAAAATAAAATAAAGATATATAAAAATATTAAACTCAAAAATATTTGTTTTTTTGTGATTGTTTTATGTAGGAAAACTATTGCTTTCAAATTTAAATCTCTATATACAATCTAATGTTTTGATAATTTTCCTGTATAATCAAACTACCTTGAATCTACATCGACTTCTCACATAAGCTGATTTTACATCGTAACAAACGATTAATTGATATTAAGAAATCAATCTTCAATTTACATCGGTGAAAATGATATACTTGTATTCACAAGAATTTCGACAAAAAATCTAATAATTCTCTAATAAGATGTAAGACTGTAAGTATCGAAAAGTTTTCGAAGAGTTTAGACATTTTAGTTGCATCTCTTGCGAGCATCACTAAACAATGTAATTAGTTAATTACTTCGTCCCTGGACGCTTCTTAATGCTTTGTGTCTCTGCTGATTTATACGATCCGCTCTATTTTGCTGTGGTCGTGAATGTGAAATGACTTTTTTCTATATATAAATAAGCACTTATTGGATGTACCCGTAATGAAACTGACCGTTAAAATACGAAAATATAGTGCATAATTCTATACTCTCAATTGTGAACAAAATATTAGGTCCTTACATATGAAATTGGCGTTTTTCGTACTGGCCACTTTAATCACAAATTTCTCCTCTTTGGTAAGGAATTCCAAATTCAAATTTGTACAGCTATAGACTCATGTATTTGTGCTTCGATGATCGTCATTCATTTGTTTTTTCTTCTGTTTTTTTCTGTTTGCGTCACTCATTTTACAAAATGGAAAACTTAAAATATCGCATTATTTACGAGTACGAGTTCCGCCGTGGCACTAGTGCTGCGAAAACAACTCGAAGAGTGAATGATGTGTATGGCGGTCATGTTGCAAAAGAAAACACAGTTCGTTTTTGGTTCCAACGTTTTCTATCTGGAAATTTCGACCTGCAGAACAAGCCCCGTGGACGGCCTGAGACTCAAGTTGATAATGAAGAGTTGAAGGCTATTGTGGAAGCGGATCCATCGCAAACCACGTCCGAGTTACCTATGCGATGTTAGTGATAAAACTGTTTTAATTCACTTGAAGCAAATTGGGAAGATTAAAAAGCTTGAAAGGCGGGTACCTCACGAATTGACTGAAGCAAACCGGCAAACGCGCGTCGACTGCTGCGTTACATTACTAAACCGGCACAATAATGAAGGTATTTTAAACCGAATCATTACCTGTGATGAAAAATGGGTTCTTTACGATAATCGGAAGCGCTCAGCGCAATGGTTGGATCCTGGCCAGCCAGCCAAATCCTGCCCCAAGCGAAAATTAACCCCAAAAAAGTTACTTGTAAGCGTTTGGTGGACTAGTGCCGGTATTGTTCATTACAGTTTTCTCAAATCTGGCCAGACTATTACGGCTGATGTCTATTGTCAGCAATTGCAAACCATGATGGAAAAGCTAGCGGCTAAACAACCTAGGCTGGTCAATCGCTCCACGCCACTGCTGCTTCACGACAACGCTAGACCACACACTGCGCAACAGACGACTACTAAATTAGAAGAGCTTCAATTGGAAAGTCTAAGACATCCTCCGTACTCCCCGGACCTTGCTCCAACAGATTACCATTATTTTCGAAATTTGGATAACTTCTTGCAAGGGAAAAAATTCAACTCCGATGGGGCAGTCCAAATCGCCTTCAAAGATTTTATAGATTCCCGTCCGACTGGTTTTTTTAGTAAAGGGATCAATGAACTACCTATGAGATGGCAAAAGTGCATAGAAAATAATGGTTCATACTTTGATTAATTAAATATATTATATTAAAAAATATTCGACTTTTTGTTACTCCCATACAAAACGCCAATTTCATATGTAAGGACCTAATATTTAATAACCACAATCCAATAGATTCCTATTCTCTGAAATGTATACGCCGAAGATCATTTTTTGTCGTTTTTTATTTTTGTCAACGATACCTTCACTAAAGTGACCAGTGAACCTTGAATTACAATAAGTTACGAAATTACAAAAAACGCTTACTGATTCAATTAAATTGCATTTGTTTTTATAATGATTCGCAATAACTTTGGTCTCACTTAAGTAAGTACAAGCTTATATACCGTGTTACTTTAAGCCGGTCTATCCCGTTAATGAGCATATAATGATAATGAACGCTACACCTGCTTCGACCATGAAACGTCGCAGGCCAGTTTCTCAATACGTGGTATCGCCACAGCCATATTATTTAAATATTGAACTTATTAGGCATTTGTGTAGCTACTACATAAGTTAATATCTATGCTTTTGTAATTTTTTACATTTAATATAGTATATCAGCAGTTTGCGCACCCTCGAGAACAATTTTGTGTGGGAGGATGCCGTGAACTGTTCATACTTCGCCTAGCTTTTCGAGGTTTCGGCAAAATTATGACAAAACGGAGAGACAAGGATAAAGTTTGAACCACAAAAAATATACGAATGTGTAAGCATATGACTGGATAATAGATTAAATATACCAATTTAAAAAATGAAGACGAAGCTTAGGCAAGCTGTCTTGACTTCGACGTGTACATTTTTCTGAATTCGTATAATATTTACAGTAACCATTTAAAGTCCCAGAAGTTGATTACATCGGCATAATACATTAATTTATATTATCAAACCCTTTAGATGCAATTAAAATAATATACACGTAGGAGGCGAAGTAGGAAAGTAAACTGAAGACAGTTTCATACTTTGATTGTTATTAAACCAACCAAATCTTTGTGCACATATTTATTTCACTTACGTAGCATTAAAAGTCGTATCCATTTGTTATATGTTCCTAGTCATCTAAATTAGCAATTCCCTGTTAGTATTTTGTAAATATCTCAGTGGAACAAGTTTTAAATCAAGTAACGTTAGAGGCTGCCGTAATCGCCAGCTGCTAATTAAAAATTCACTGTTTTATTTTCATCATCCTTCGGAAGGCGAGTAGGACTTCCTACAGCTTGGAATGAATAACAAACTTTTTAAAAATAAAACGTAACATGATCTTTTTATTGAACAAAAGAAGAAATATACTTTGACTATAAAATGAAGGTAGCATCTGTAAAACTTTATTAAAACTATAATAATATATATTCAAAAAGGAGTCATATCATCAATCAATATTAATATATATATAATAAAAATGTAATTGACCGCTGTCTAAGCATGAAGGATATGTAACCCAAAATAACGATTGTTAAGATTTTTGTCTATTTATTTTTTACGTTTGCGCGCGCTAATCTCAGAAACACCTTAACCATTTTGGATACAAATTTAACTAATACATTGTGATGAATTTAACTTCATTATTTAGTATTAGTTTTATAATATTTTGTTAATGCTAATTTAAATAACATATTTTAAACTTACACGGCAATGAGTACATACTTAATGAGTACATACTCATTATCACATAAATTCAAATTAATTAATGAATTAAAAAAATATAAATAAATTAAATTGATTTAAATTCAATTTAAACCATCATATCGTACATTTAATGAAGGAAAAATGCTATAAAATAATAATTTTAATAAAAATCGCACCTGGGTAAAGGCTGGCCGGATCCGCTATTCTATAAATATATTTAAACATAGTGCAACCCTAAGACTAAGCGAAGTTTGGAATCTTTGCGAAATAAAAATCACTTATCGTGCAAAATTGTAAATAGTTCACTATTAAATTATAATAACAGGTGAAGTGTAGGCTGATAGGCAAAGAACAGACAGTTTACCGTTACCTACTTAAATTCCACAGACTATGACCTACGAACTCGTATTATTCAATTTCTATTTCTGGTTTTATAAAGAAAATCTTTTCACGTTCTCTTAATATATTTTAAAATCAGTTCTTAACATACATACTCTAATATTTCCAAACCAATCAAGAGCGATTGTCTTATTTTCGCTATCGCCTGTGGCGTCGATAAACCGTCTGTACCCCTTGGCTTGCTTTGAGTATCGAGCACATCCGGACTTGTCGTTGACAGCCAATTAGCCTCATGATTCCGTCCTTACCCATATTCCACACCCTCCGCATAGATGCATTTATTATTCCAGTAAATAATACTAATTAAATCCTCGTAACTTTAAGTAATATTTGAACCTATTTTCTTACCACTACCAAAACTTTTATTTTTATATAACACTCGTAAAAATACTAGGATTTATACAATACTGTTTGATGACAAATAAGTGTTTAACAAAAAAAAAATGAAGAATTTAAGTAAGTCTTATTACAAACGAATCATAACTTGTACAGATAAAATTTATTATACCCTTTTAATCATTTATTTCATTCCGCTTAATATTTATTACAAATAGCAAGTATACCTCTAAATACGTAAACGAAGGCTGACGTAGTTTTAGGTACTCATAGGAGCAATATAATTTTCAAGGCCACATTGCTACTCCAAGAATAGTTAGTACAATCCGTGAGTCAGTTCTCCTACATCATGACTCAGTCTGTACATATCTCCTCGCGATTGTTTGCCGATAGTTTGTTTTTTACTGATCCATTTATGTCTGTTCACCCACTATTCAATTCTTTTGTTAAATCCAATACAATTATTTTACTATCTCAAAAGTTTATACCAAAAAGTTTTTTATACTAGCACGGCAAAATGATTACACTTCACCTGATATTAACACAGTTCAGTCTAAAAAATAGCGCAACTATCAAAAAGCATGCCGCTCTGCACAAAAGCGTCATCACACTTCTTTTAAAAGACTCAATGTCATAGGAGGAAGGGAGTATACATGCTGGAAAATAATTCCACAGTCTAATGACCCCACAGAGGTAAAAATTGGAATAAGTCTTAACTAAGGATGTTTTCAATGTAAAAGACACATTTAGTGCTAGCGCGAGAAATGGACTCATAAAATTTTCTGTATATCATGTTTTCTGTATTTTCTGTATTCTGTATTCAGAAGTGTAATTTAACTTAAATTTCAGGAGCGTTTCAGTAACTAGGTTAGTCAAGATAATCGCGCACAGCTTAATTTAACGCAGTAATAGACGTCAGTCTTTAGATTTACTGAATACTTTTGCCTCATCATAAGATCTATTGTTTAGAGAATAAAACATTAACATATACTTACAATAATTAAGAATCGATATTAATTAACCAAAGTAAAGTAACAAATGAGCTCGTTAAAATTATTGTTACAATCACAAGTTGCCAAATTAAGAATACAATACACCAACAAAATAGATTATTAAACATTGCTAAAAATTTTATTACTACTGATTATATGTAGGTTGTAGCCTAATCTCCTTTCAATTTTTTCCTATTGTAATAGCTAATGTAGGTATCACTTTATTAAGTTCTTAACTACAAACGAAAACGTTGTGAAGGTTGCATCAAAACGTATAAACGACGTAAATAATCTTTATTTAATTTACTTCTTGATCATAAAATATAGTCTCGATATAATTTAGAATTGTTTTCTTTCCAATACAGTTATGAGTATAAATTGAAAATAAAATATTAACTGTCAAATCTATAAGGAAAAATCAAATTCTAAAGCCCACTATTTTCATCAAACGTGTTAACTGCATTTCTGTTTTTTTTTATTATGATGGCGTAATTAAGAAAATTCGTGGGACGATAGAAATCTTAATGGGTACTTTGGTTTGTAAGTAATATATGTAATTGGTACTTTGATTTGTAAGTAATAATAAATTATTATATGAGGAATTGAAATATTAGGAAACAAATAAAAAGAAAGACATTCCCAGTCAGGTATTGTGTCGTTTACGCAATTACGTTATACCATATACAATTTGCTCTCGGTAACTGTTTTACTGCTTACATTTATAAAACATGGATACCAACTACAATACCATTACTAATCTTAAAATTTCTCATAGTACTCTATACCTGTGAATAACTCAAACACGAATATACAAAAGCCCTGATTTCATTTCAGTTATATTTAAATAATGATAAAGCCATTGTGCATAGATATCAATATATATATATATATATATATATATATATATATATATATATATATATATATATATGTATAAGTATAAAACGATACGGAATAGTTGATGGCTCTACTCAAGAATTCAGCTACCAAATATTACGTAAATAAAAAGTAACAAATATCTATCTACATAGTTATTTACTTCTCGAAAACAAAAATCACGTATCTTTTATTAATTAAACACAAACATTTTTATTTATGGTTATAAATTAACTGAGTGTGAAATCGTTTATAAAAAAAATCATTTAATTTAATTTTAATTATTTTGACTCAAGTAAAGGTACTATTGGCGTATACTAATAAGATCCATCTATGATGTGATGTTGGTACTATTATAATATTGGAAAATATATATACGCTATGGTTTATCACATTGCTATAATTGCACAGGTAAAGATAACATCGTATCTATCGTAATTGTTTGCCTGTTTATGCCAAAAGTTTCCGCCAGACACACTAATGTATACTGCCTGTGCAAATAAACCCACTTGATTAACACTATCGTTTATGGAGCTTTCAGTGGAGTCTATATACTATATGTAACTGCCAAAATTATAAAAAACTCAAACTACTATACTTAGTTTTGATATTGTATTATAAAAAAAAATTACCTACTTAATGTCAAGTACTCTTCTCCTCTTACTATTATTATTAAAATTAAATGAATTATCATTAATGTTTGTTTTATTTAGTAAAAACATATACAATGACTTATAGTATTGTTTGAATTGTTTAACGTTCAACATTAGAATATTCATATTGTACTTTATAAACTCTGAAAAATGTCGGGTAAATCACGTTCAGCATTTAGACAAAATCACAAAAACTCTACATACTGACCCAATTCACAAGGCTCGTGTCATCAACCGTTGACCTCTTATCTCATGCGACTGTCATGGGTGGGTCACTTATCTTAGAGAGTAGTTCCATCATATCGGTAGAATTTCACGAAAAGGATAAAAGATAGAAACGAAACGGATAAGGAAGTCTGTGACAAATTTTGCAATTACTAACATAAATAATTATAAACACAAAAATTTATTAATTAAGAACAACGTTTAAATAAAAAAAACCGAAAAATTCGGAAAAATTTAGTATAGTAAAAAAAGAATTTTTATGAAGAAAATTTGCGTTGTTCTCATAATGTCGCATAGTCAAATGACTCGAGAAAAAACCTTACGTGCTGGGGGTATGCTCGAAGCTGGCCGTCCATAGCGTGAAGTTGCTGCAGCCATTAATCCTAACCAATCGATTTTGAGGACGTTAATCGATTTTGAGGACGTTAATCGAGTCACTGGAAGCACAGCTGAACAACATCCTGGAAAATATCCTGCAACAATACCGCCGCAAGACCTTTTTTTTTTTCAAAACATAGTCAGAAGAGAGCCTCAGACTAGCGCTCGGTAACTCGTTGCAAGAGTGCGGACTGAACACCAGGTGAGAGAGCACTCAAACTGGCTAATCAATCAACTAGTAAATCAAGGCTGAAGAATCATGGCTTGGGCCTGAATATGAGTTGAATCCGACTACCGAAAAAGACTGCCACGAGGTGGTCGATGTTGTTGCTTTACTCCAACAGCAAACTGGCGAAGCTTTCGTCTTCAAGCAGGACAATGCTCATAAGCATACCGCAGGCTTGGTTATGAACGCGTTCTGTGAGCTTAATATTGCTGTCCTAGACTAGCCTTCTCTGTCATACAACATTAATCCTATTGAGCATGCGTGGGATTTGCTCAGTAGAATAGCATTCAAAGAGGTGCCTCAAAATTTACACACTGAACTGAAAAGATTTTTCTTTACTTGCATCTCTCACGAACTTGGAATAGAATTCCCCGGGCCACTCTAGACAGCGTAATTTAAAGCATACCTAGACGATGCAGAGCCTTAGTCAGTGCATTAGGAGCTCCTACTGATTACTGAATGCCAGCTAATAACCTTTTTTTTTATTTATATCTCATGACATTTTATTTTTATTCTTTATTTTTTCTTATTTTTACTCCACTTTTTTAGTTAGTAATAAACCTTTTTTTTTAGGTCATTGACTGCAATATTATTTTAAATTACAAGCATAAAATATTAGTTTTAACATTGTGTATTTAAGAAATTGTAATTTTTTTGTAGACGTTAAAAGTGTGTCAAAAAGACTTAGACTTTGTTGATGTGTTTATATTTGCTTTTCCTATAGCTTTAATCAATAAAATACATTTCTAATAATAACCTAAAAGCTAAGTTATTTCTAATTTTACGCTCTGTTATTATTAAATTATAATTTTATTTACTTTTTACGTATTCCAGCTTTATAATAGTATTATTTGTTATATTCTATGCATTTGTTTAAATATGTACAAAATACTATTAATTATTTATAATATAAATTATCTTGTAAAATGTAGAGCTATTATTTCAATCATGCACCAACAAAACAATTGACAACAATTGTGCTAGTTAAAAATTAATCCACTTTCTAAATAATATGTTATTGAACTTATTACTTAATCACTCGAAGTTTTGTCAGTACTTCGCCTTGGCGTAGAAAATCATTGCTACAGCCTAAAGAAAGATGTTGAAATTTATAGAATTTAACTATATCAAGAGAATTCAAGCATATCAAGATGTTTGGAATTGATAAACGAGTTCCTGGTGAAAATTCTTAGAGAGGAATAATGCATAGTGAATAAAGTCCAGCTGACAGATCGCGACAACTTAGCCGATGATAAATTAAACCATTCGTAAAATCATGATAGAGTTGGCCGAGGGCACGCGGCGGCGCGGTGAGATAGCGATTGTGAGTGCGGGAACCGATAACAAATGTTGGAAGTCCCGCAGGACCCACTGAATGAATACCCGCGTCACGGCCGCACTCTGCCAGTTTGCTCGATCATTAATTTAATGGATTATTTTAGTAAGTTTTTGTCTCCACGTCATGTTTATTATACGACCGCCGACTTGCTTAGGGGACATATTTCTAACAGTAATTTTTTGTCGCCAATACTTATACAATTTACAACGATTTCTGTTAAAGCAGAATTTCTTAATACTTAGTAGTTTATAATTGCAATATACATATGAATGTATACTGCATTGTATTGCGGTCATATAGCATTCAGTCGGGACCTTTGTCCTGGGTCAAAATAATAGATATGTTATAAACGATATCGCCATAATCGGTTTTAACTGTATTCTCAAGAATGTAACCGAAAACAATCAAGTCAAGAAAAAAAAAACGTTTAGTTTATTTCGATACGTCTTAAATGTTCATAGATATAATTTTCTTGATAAATTATGGTATTACCGATATATAAAAGATCAATTAAAATAAAGCTTCAAAAGACGAACACTTATAAGTTGTAATACATATATGTCACATACTTTACAATTAAACATAGAATTAAGAATTACATGAAAAAAGATTATCTACATAACAGACAATCAATGTGAAGCGACATATTTTCTGTGTAATTTTTTGTTACAAGTACAATATGGAAAGAGCATAATGTAATTAAAATTAACTTTCAATTTTATGTTATTCTATTTAATAACTTATTCCAGACTTCACTTTTGGTGCATCTATTCTTTAGATTTCCTTATTCTATGCAAAACAGAAATCAAGGTTGTGGCTAGGCTTATAAGTAGGAATAATTAATATTTGTATTTGAAAGTAAACCTTAATTTTTATACGCATGTATCATCTATGCGATGTGTAAATAACTATGCACACATAAATTACAGCTCAATACGTTGGTATGTCGTTATTTTTTATTCTGATCACATATTTGTCGTACAACAACACATAATATGCAGGTCGCATTGCGGACCTTCACGTGCAGCGTATATAGTAAATATATTTTGGTTTTGACGGTATAAATGTATGTATAAAATAATATAACCATTATTACAACTTTGTACATATAATCTAAATCGCTAACGTAAGGACTTTTGCGTTTTCCAAGCATGAAATCATAACAAAATTTTGTAAGATAAATTTAGGTATAACAATATATTATATTAGCAACGTGCATTTCTGGCAGTTAAAAAGCAAGATATTCTCATTCTCTCCCAATCATAGCTGTAGTCTACACCAAAATTTTCGTTAAATAAATCCACTGGAAATCTTAACATTAACGCATGGTAGAAAATATCTCAATTTTTTATAGAGTTTTCTTGTGTTGCCTCCCGATGCGGACTCTTTCTTTTTGCGGGTCTTGATTGATGAATTTTCTTACAGCGTGACACATTTTGGGGTCTTTATCGACATGGTTTGTTCTCTAAATCCATCAAGAGGAATATAATCGATTACAGATAATAACTAAGACCTAGAAATAAATTGCCTCTATGTTTTTCTTTCATATACTAACTATAAACCTTTGTAATTTAATTCTTGACATATATTTGTCAATAAAAATAGGACGAGGCAATATTATAGTAAAAGCTCAATGAAGTTGCGAATTAGATACTTTAACTCGTTTTTGGATGTAGGTAACTAATATGTATAAATGGAATTCAAAGAAAGTAAAAAACTTAGTAGTAATTATGTCTTAGAAGTATTCTCGCCTTTTGTAGCTTATGTATTATTCTGTATTTATTTCTAAATTAAACACTCAGACTATAATATATAAAATTGATTTTTGTCGGAAGTGTGTAATAAATGATTCTGATCAATAGTGAACAGTATTTATAAGTACATAAAGATGTAATTCCAAAATACCTTCCTTTTAATGATATTTATATAAAGCGTTTGGAAAGCATACAAAAACGATTTTTATGGCATATTACCTTTTCCTGTGGTCTTCGTAAAAAAATATTAAATTATTGCGATCGATTACAGTATTTTCATATGAATAGTTTAGTCGACCGAAGTAGTTAGTTAGTTAGTTTAGTCCTAACATTTTGCCATCTATAGCATTTTCTGCTCCTACTAGATTACCCAGAGCATCTAGTTTTAACTTGTTCCGTATTCCAAATTATTCCACAAACTTAGGACAAAATGCACCCCTATGCAGAATGACAAAGTTATACAATTATATTTAACGAAAGTATTTACAAATAAAAAAAGGATGTTATTAGTGAGGATTGTTGCATAGATTATTGTTTTGTTTGTTTTTATTGCTTTTTTATTTTTATTTCTGTTATAAATTTTTCTAATTAGATTAGTTTATTTCTTTTTGTGCTACTCGTGTTTTTATTTTTCTTTCCTTCTGTGCATGTAGTCTAAACTTTTAAATATAGTCGCATTTATAATGTATCTTGTTTATGTCTTATATAATTTTTATGTGTTAATGTAGATTGTGTAAGTGTACTTATAAATAAATAAATACCTTGGTAATGAGAATTTAACATAGATAGCTAAATGAAGCTCGTTATTTTAAACCAATATTTAAACATGAAAAACCTTATAGTATTTTAGTGATGTGACCATCCTCAAAACAACGTGACCTCACACATCTTCATGAAAGTCATAGTCCATTTAGGGACTACGTGCTAGAACCTTAATGTGGTATCCATACTTATATCTATTATTTCCTTTGGGATCACATTAGATACTTTATTGAAGTACGTTGAAAATTTTATACCATTACCCGATCAATTTATGTTCTTCAAAGGAATTAGATAGACTAGCACGTAGGTATCACCAGATCTATCTAACATTTGAATGAATGTTTTAGAGAAATTCTTAGATATTATAATGTTACTTAAAATAAAAATAATCTCGCTGTATTTATTTTAAAAAAAATCAATAAAAATAACAGCCTTTCTAAGCCTGTAGGAAAGAATAAATATTTCAATTAAGATTATCATACGACAATATTGCGCTGAATACATCTAACTCAGGCTTTATTATAGTAACTATGTGTGTACTAAAATATTATATAACTAGATAACGATAATAGAAATGTTACAACATTGATATGCACATACACTATTAATATAATGAGTATAATTTATTTTGCTATAAAACAATCATTCATGATTTTATTTAGGTATTAATATTGTAGTAATATTGCGCATTGGGTTTAATAATTTTTTCCTTGAATCGTTAAATTTTTCCATATAATTAATGTCAATTTCATTTTAGTAATAAACATAGCATTCTGTTCTGTCAATTCGGTTAGGGTTATGTATAACCCTTACTTTCATAGTAAATGTTTATTTACACACTTACAAAATAAATAAAATATAATATCTTATATTACTTTTTAATGATTTCAAATGACGCATACAGTATCTTGTTATAGTAAAGATATTTAACAAGAAACATGAGCAATTGACCACAGAATCACTGAAAGGGAAATAAATATATTCTTCGAGATCCTGTCTAAACCCAATATATAAATACATTATTTTCAGATTCATCATATCTATTTGTATTTGTATTTTATATTAACAAAATCTTATAGTGATTTCTTTCACGGTTCGCTAATGAGAATGTTTCTTATGCTATATTCAGTCCGCTGAACGCATGACCCTACGCAGTGATCCGTGCAGAAGAAAACGTCATCCAACACTCCCTGTTCTTTAATTGTACATACTCCATACTTAATAAGGCAAAGAAAATTATTGTTGCACCAAATGAATAGACCATAATTATATAATAGTAAAATTAAAAACTAATTTAATTTGAGCATTCACTAAATAACTTGGCGGCATTGCATGATTTTATACATAGATATATACGAACAATATATCCCGAGCTAATTAATACAAAGTAGCTCCTAGCTGTATGAATGACGTAAACAGTCCAGACTTTTCGCAAAATTAAAAAAGTTACGTGATATATAATATAATTATGCATTAAATAAAATTTAAATTGTATTTATTTTCATGAACGATAAATCATAAAAATAAAAATATATTTTGTATCACAAATTTCTAATGAATCCTATTTATAGGCATTCTCTGCGATACTTGCGATACTTATACACATTTTAAAATTAATAATTTCGGATAGAGATCATAATTGGAGCAAAACTATTCGCCCGACAGAACATCCATTATAATCACAAAACTGTTACATTTAATTGGTTGCATTGCAATTTTGTAGCTAACAGAATTTTTATGCGAGTATGTATCTGTTTTAGCAAGTCATTATCGTCAATTAAAAATTTCACCGTCTACAATTCTAGTTCAACGGTTTTATATTCTTATCAAATTGACCAGTCTCTATTTAATTTGGTATCTTTTTCTAGTGTAATAAGATTTTAATAATAAGCCTGCCTGATTGTCTTACATCAACATATTTATTTCTTCGAAAATCTATACAAATTCCTGCTATACATATAAACTTAATGTATATGAGTTTTTTTTTGCGTAATCGGGGCAAATGGTTTCAAATTTTAATCATTTTTTTCCTTAAATTCTTTGTACTAAAAATAACCCTAGACAGCCACGAAATAAATACAATATAGTTTTTTTTAATATAAACTAAATGAAGCTTGCTTTATTTTGATCAACACCATTATAGATACATATTATATCAATAACACACAGTTTGTTACGAGTATTACGTAGGGGTTTTTGTTAAGCTTAAAAATAATAAATTTAAATGTCATTGAAGCATCGCAATACGCATAACGTAAAATCTGCAAAAACAGCATTCCAGCACGCGTTTGTAAATAGTAACCATCAATCTAATAGAGTTTTACACTATTTCCCATGCTGCGGTAGGTGGTAGTAATAAATTTACCTGCTTCTACTCTTTTGTCATTTTAAATTGCATCTTTACAAATGAACGTCACTAACGTAGTTGGATAAGATTTTGTCTAATGCACGACTTACACATTTTATTCCGCACCTATGTACCAGTATTTCTCTTCAGTTAGGTTGTACAATAACCATTAAACATATTATTGTAGGTACCTACTTATTAAATTAAGCAGAAATCATATTATAACTTGCTGTTACTCGTGTGATAGTTATCTCTACATGAAAAAGGCAATGTCCTAAGTTTAATGATTCATCACCCAAGCTACTAAGATTTTTACGAATATTTTTTATATCCATAACCTAAAATACATATGTTTCATAAATTACAAGTGCTTTAGCGATTTTGAAATATCGCTAGAATGTGTCACTTAAAATTTATCGTCCTCATCGTGCTTAAAATGTAAATATACTTCAATAAAAATATAAATTAAAAAAACATTTAGAACTTGAGTTCTTTCAGATTTCACATCAACGTACGTAGATTATTATTATTCCTCAACTAACATGGTGTTGTTTTAAAATTGGAAAGCGAGGGGAGAGATGTCGGAACGCGTTAGATGCATAAGTGATCAAATGGACTCCGAGTGTGGGTCAATGTATCATAAGGTTAAAACCTTTCTTTGCCTATTAGTTTATTGCGTTTGGGAGAAAACGTTATATAGTTTCATCGTTTTACTTAAGAAACAAGGTATATTATTATTATGTTAGTATGTCGGTATATTTCATAAATGTTTTTTTACTTTACAAATAAATGAGACAATTTCATCTCAGGTTTTGGAAATAGAAAATAATTTCATTTCTGCACTTTCTGCACAAGTTTCACAAACTCAATTCAAATCGTAACCAAATACAGATCAAACTGTAAAACAAACTTACAAAAGCAGTAATTTATTTTTATCACTAAAATAATTTTTAAGGGTATTTCTATTAATCAAATCGCTTGTAATATCGTAGTCGAAGAATCCTAGCGATTTTCGGTAGAATATGATCATTGGATATATTACCATTAATTTCGCAAAAATTAAAATGGTTTCTCTAGAAGATCGAATGAATCTTAATAACTGATTCGTATTATAATCAAATATCAGCACGTTATCATGATGTAAGTCCAGAGCGATAGGAAAACGGTTATAGCTGTAATTAACTAGGTTTGGTAGACAGTGTGAGCCGGCTGACGCGGCGGCGGCACTATATTCATTATTAATGTAGCGTGAAATAATTTAAGCATTTTCCAGAGGCTATCAATCTGGCTTGTTAATGAGATTCGTCCGGTCGCTGGGGCGATTGCGCTGACCAATTTGTGCCACGTTGCACTTCGCCAATGAAATAGATTCTCACATATAGTCATCAACTGCTCACAAAGTGATGACTCTTCTGCATGATTGTCACTTACACGATATTCATTACAATAATAGGCTAATTCAATTACCATGGTTGATTCATTGCAGTTTTATACTGAAAATACGAAAGATGTGTTACAAATACGGCTCATATTATGGAAAATTGTGGACAGATAGATATCATTAGTTATATATTACGTAATTATGTTCCATTTTACATTTATACACTAATGCTACTTCATTTAAATGCTGTCATATAATCTATATAAAATGTAGTTAACACCCATTGATATACTCGTAGTAATACGTCTTAGTCAAGGTTAATATAAACACGATTTTGAACGTAATATTATTAATATGTTCTTTAAAATTATTAAAACAATTTTTTGCTTTTTTTACAGAAATAGTACCATGACCTTCATATTTATATTATATTTGTTTGGAAAATGAATTTTGATTGGCCCGGACAGACCTGTACAACTCAACCGGGCCTAGAGGCGAGCACAGAAGGTGCTCAGCCAACGAATTTATAGGTTGAGTGGAAACGCAAGGGCACCCATGTGGATACGGACCTCGACTTGGGCGACCAGCCAGGGAAAGAACCGACGGTGTTCTACTAGCTTTTCGAAAGCAATAACCTTAAGCAGAAACGCCGAAAGAAACTCAAGACTGCGTCCGCCTCGGAGTGAAATATGAATTTCCATAATGGACACAGTATAAATATAAATATATCAACATTCACTGAACAATATGGTAAAATGAAAAGAATTATGTGTCACTTAAATAGTTTGGACTCATTCAAATGCCGAAACATTTCGGACTAACCGCGACCTCTAACCACGCTTTCTTCTCATTATGAAATTCTCTAAGCCGACCACTTTCCAAAAGTAGATATCAATGGTTTTTATTTAAATATATTCATCAAATCACACTCTGATATAGTGGTGATACTAACTTGCAAATGAGATGTAATGTCCATCGAAGATCTTGTATTAGTGGCAATAAAAATAAATTTTTTAATTACCAAAATACTCTTAATATGGAAGGGGTTTTTGGACAACAAGTATTCAAAATATGACAAGTAATTAATGTAAAGCTGTAATTTGATGGATTAAACATGATGAACAATCGTTTTATCGGTTAACGTTACATGAAAACAATAAAATATGTATCATCGAATGGAACACTCAGAAAAGTTAAAATATACAGTTAAAGTTAAAGGTATAAAGTAAAGTACCATTATTTTGATTGATTCTATAATCGACATTATATTTGAAGGTAATTACTTAGAAAATCGACAATGACATGTAATTTACGAACCTTTTTACCGCAATACCACATGCTACTATTCAAGTAACGGTATTGTGCTAAAAGAGTTATTAAATTGCATGTGATTGTTGTTTTTTAAATATTCCGGAATATATTCCCGATTTCAGAAGCTTTCGGGGTAAAATAGCATTAACTTGGTTATAAACAATATTGGAGTTTAAGAGGTATGAATACCAAGTACAATAACGACATAATCATTTAGGATAATATCAATATCTAAGTTGGTGTGTAAATTATAAGAAATATTTGTAAGAGCTTTTTGTTTTAATCATTGATAAAAATAATGTGAATAAAAGGTCCCAGCCATTAGTCGGAAAGTGACAGTGTTTCTTCCATTCATTTGCAAACAATGCAATAACCCGCAAGAAAGTATACGTTCAACAATAGAGACATTTAGTACCTATGTAATTGTTGTAACTTTCTTTGTATTTCAAATTATTTTTAGCGTAGTAATATATCGAGTTTCCATACTAATAGGATCAATAGTTGCTTAGGCCTACACTAGAAATGAATATGTACACACTTTGTATAATAGCCATTATTAAATGTAATTTTAACTCGACGATTGTACTAAAAATTGTAAATTTACGAGCTCAAAATATATACTTTAAGTATAAAAATAATAATGTCCCAAATTTTTAGAACAATCAACAGATAACAATCGAAAATTACCAATTTCGCAGAAAATTGCTTTTTATAATAATATTTTTCTGGATACAGTGCAAAAATGACTTGAAACTTTGTCGAAGCAAATGACATAATTTTCTTTTTTAATTTTTTTTTTTCAACATAGCATCAGGATTTATTAGTGAGTTTTTGTACAATAATTACTTCTATTTGCAGAAAAACAATTTTGGATTCCAAATTCAAGAATATACAACAAAGATAACGATACTTTAAATATTTTGAATCTGTCTAATTATGAACATAAGGTGAAACTGAGCGATTACATGTTGATACTGATTGATCTGGGACATAATGATACTGAGAAACTGTTGCAGGAATAATTGGATCTAAAGATGATTGTAAAATTGTATTGGTGAATGTAGAATGTACTTGTTTCTGTTGCCTTATCTAAAATATGTAGCTGATATTCTTTTGTTATATATATAATCTTAACTTTGAATTAATATATATATATATATATATATATATATATATATATATATATAAATTCAAAGTTAAGATTGGAACTATGCCAAGAATATAAAATACACGTAACATATTATGTGACATGAATAACACTGACAATCAAGATACTGGTATTCCTAGTTTAGATCTCAGCTGACTATAAAGTAACGCTTTAAGACTGTTTTTAAATAAAATGTTTATTAGTGTTATTTATCTATTAAATACTTTTTTTTTATTTTAATCCTAATAACATTATTTTCATTATCATCCTTTCTCTTTTAAGGTATTGTGACAAAGCGTAAGCGTACTCACTTGACCTCATACATTGGGTACGTACCTACATCCATTGTTGCCACCCACGAGACTAGAAACTCTCGAATGTCATTTATTGTCTATTTAAAACACTTTACCCATCATGAAAATGTACTCTAACACATGACAACTAAATATATAGACGATAACACACTTTGCAGGCTGTTAAAGTAAGTATAATAATATATTATATCCGTATGATTTGATATGTTACAAATGTAAAAATGCGTCATAAGTAATTGTAATAAAAAGCAAGTATTATCAGTACCATTAAAACGATGTGATTGCTGTAAAAGTAAACATCTGAACCAATCGCATGATTAAACAATGTAATTTGACAATGTCCTTACGTTGCATTGTAGACATAAGTTTCAATCTGTATGCTTCCTGCGTCTTGACATCTCAATTGCTGCTCTTTTGTAATCAACAATTTGTGTCGGTACTGCTCAAGATACTACCATCCTCTCACTCATTCATGTATGTGAACAAATACCGAGCTATTTTAGTTCCCTGGTTATGATTAAATCATTCATACGTATTGTAACATTCAAGTACCGGCTCGTAAAGTTACACAGAAAAAATATCTTATTATCGGGTACGCGCAACCTTGTAACTAACTTCTTCAAAGCTATATAACATGAACGAATGTTTGTGTCCAAGACATAAGGCAAGTAAATGTATATATATATATAAGCCCAAGGCTAATAATTTATCAAGACTTCATTTGTGTATATAAATATTAGGTCCTTACATATGAAATTGGCGTTTTTCGTACTGGCCACTTTAATCACAAATTTCTCCTGTTTGGTAAGGAATTCCAAATTCAAATTTGTACAGCTATAGACTCGTGTATTTGTGCTTCGATGATCGTCATTCATTTGTTTTTTCTCCTGTTTTTTTCTGTTTGCGTCACTCATTTTACAAAATGGAAAACTTAAAATATCGCATTATTTACGAGTACGAGTTCCGCCGTGGCACTAGTGCTGCGGAAACAACTCGAAGGGTGAATGATGTGTATGGCGGTCGTGTTGCAAAAGAAAACACAGTTCGTTTTTGGTTCCAACGTTTTCGTTCTGGAAATTTCGACCTGCAGAACAAGCCCCGTGGACGGTCTGAGACTCAAGTTGATAATGAAGAGTTGAAGGCTATTGTGGAAGCGGATCGATTGCAAACCACGTCCGAGTTAGCTGCAGGCTGCGATGTTAGTGATAAAACTGTTTTAATTCACTTGAAGCAAATTGGGAAGATTAAAAAGCTTGAAAGGTGGTTACCTCACGAATTGACTGAAGCAAACCGGCAAACGCGCGTCGACTGCTGCGTTACATTACTAAACCGGCACAATAATGAAGGTATTTTAAACCGAATCATTACCTGTGATGAAAAATGGGTTCTTTACGATAATCGGAAGCGCTCAGCGCAATGGTTGAATCCTGGCCAGCCAGCCAAATCCTGCCCCAAAAGAAAATTAACCCCAAAAAAGTTACTTGTAAGCGTTTGGTGGACTAGTGTCGGTATTGTTCATTACAGTTTTCTCAAATCTGGCCAGACTATTACGGCTGATGTCTATTGTCAGCAATTCCAAACCATGATGGAAAAGCTAGCGGCTAAACAACCTAGGCTGGTCAATCGCTCCACGCCACTGCTGCTTCACGACAACGCTAGACCACACACTACGCAACAGACGGCTACTAAATTAGAAGAGCTTCAATTGGAAAGTCTAAGACATCCTCCGTACTCCCCGGACCTTGCTCCAACAGATTACCATTTTTTTCGAAATTTGGATAACTTCTTGCAAGGGAAAAAATTCAACTCCGATGGGGCAGTCCAAATCGCCTTCAAAGATTTTATTGATTCCCGTCCGACTGGTTTTTTTAGTAAAGGGATCAATGAACTACCTTTGAGATGGCAAAAGTGCATAGAAAATAATGGTTCATACTTTGATTAATTAAATATATTATATTAAAAAATATTCGACTTTTTGTTCCTCCCATACAAAACGCCAATTTCATATGTAAGGACCTAATATAAACCTTAAAAATTTCTGATTAGGTATACGTCATGTATTATGTGTGTATGCGTATTTATATGGCATCAGTTAACTTTGAACTCAAAATTTCGTAGTCCTAAAAAAGAGTAAATCCTATCTAAGTTCCTATTACAAAAAAGTATTTTTTTTTAATCATGTAAATTAATATTACAATATAAAGATTTAAAACAGATCTTTTCTTGATTGTAATGATACTTCATTAAAGACTTGCTCAATGGCAGCATCTATTGTATTGTCTTTGCTAGAGGAAAATTTACATAGACACGTAACAATACGCAAGTCATTATGGTGAACGCACATAAACCGCACCGATTTTGGCGTTACCACGATGTTGAGGAGCATGCTTGTGATTACAATTATTTGTTATTAATTTTTATTTAATTATTAATTATTGTCATTAAATTGACGATTCAGTTGGCGCAGTGGTCGTGCGTGCGACTTTAGCGCGCTAAGTTGTGGGTTCAATCCCCATACGGGACAAATATTAGGTCCTTACATATGAAATTGGCGTTTTGTATGGGAGGAACAAAAAGTCGAATATTTTTTAATATAATATATTTAATTATTCAAAGTATGAACCATTATTTTCTATGCACTTTTGCCATCTCATAGGTAGTTCATTGATCCCTTTACTAAAAAAACCAGTCGGACGGGAATCAATAAAATCTTTGAAGGCGATTTGGACTGCCCCATCGGAGTTGAATTTTTTCCCTTGCAAGAAGTTATCCAAATTTCGAAAAAAATGGTAATCTGTTGGAGCAAGGTCCGGGGAGTACGGAGGATGTCTTAGACTTTCCAATTGAAGCTCTTCTAATTTAGTAGCCGTCTGTTGCGCAGTGTGTGGTCTAGCGTTGTCGTGAAGCAGCAGTGGCGTGGAGCGATTGACCAGCCTAGGTTGTTTAGCCGCTAGCTTTTCCATCATGGTTTGTAATTGCTGACAATAGACATCAGCCGTAATAGTCTGGCCAGATTTGAGAAAACTGTAATGAACATTACCGGCACTAGTCCACCAAACGCTTACAAGTAACTTTTTTGGGGTTAATTTTCGCTTGGGGCAGGATTTGGCTGGCTGGCCAGGATCCAACCATTGCGCTGAGCGCTTCCGATTATCGTAAAGAACCCATTTTTCATCACAGGTAATGATTCGGTTTAAAATACCTTCATTATTGTGCTGGTTTAGTAATGTAACGCAGCAGTCGACGCGCGTTTGCCGGTTTGCTTCAGTCAATTCGTGAGGTACCCACCTTTCATGCTTTTTAATCTTCCCAATTTGCTTCAAGTGAATTAAAACAGTTTTATCACTAACATCGCAGCCTGCAGCTAACTCGGACGTGGTTTGCGATGGATCCGCTTCCACAATAGCCTTCAACTCTTCATTATCAACTTGAGTCTCAGGCCGTCCATGGGGCTTGTTCTGCAGGTCGAAATTTCCAGAACGAAAACGTTGGAACCAAAAACGAACTGTGTTTTCTTTTGCAACACGACCGCCATACACATCATTCACCCTTCGAGTTGTTTCCGCAGCACTAGTGCCACGGCGGAACTCGTACTCGTAAAAAATGCGATATTTTAAGTTTTCCATTTTGTAAAATGAGTGACGCAAACAGAAAAAAACAGAAGAAAAAACAAATGAATGACGATCATCGAAGCACAAATACATGAGTCTATAGCTGTACAAATTTGAATTTGGAATTCCTTACCAAAGAGGAGAAATTTGTGATTAAAGTGGCCAGTACGAAAAACGCCAATTTCATATGTAAGGACCTAATATTTGCATGAACTACAGGTAGCAGATTAAGGACTGGGCAATTGTGGATGCGAAGTTTATGTTTGTAAACACACCCGACACGGAAGTAATACCTACTGTAGGAGAATGTTAAAAAAACTATTCAGCTTTGTGCAAACACTCACATACAACACTTTTTTCTTACATGCTGCTTTTCCTTGTATTTTTTGAATATTATCATTGTGTAATTGGTACAGCATGTAAAACTGTAACATATGTGCTGTTCAATGATAATGAATAAATAAATAAATAAAACAAATTATGAAAATTTAAAATCTCAGTCAATACAATGTAATTACAACTAATACAATACATCTAATATGAAGCGAAGTCGCCGGCCTCTGCCACTAGGCCATGATAGTTACACATAAATCTCTAAATGATATATAGTCCATATAAAGTATTATTATGAAACAACTTTCCCCAAATATGAGAGATCCTCCCAAAAAGCATCCAGCCTCATTAAAACTTTAAAATACCTATATTACGAAAACATTCATTACAGCTAACTTCATTGCGGGAACTCCACTGAAATTTTAATTATCGGCTTAGAAAATTCTGTCCCATTAATAGATGAACTTGCGTAACTCACATTTAGAATTTTAATGATTTTTCTGAACTAATTGAAATAACATTAACACTAAATGTTAAAGGCAGTTTTCCAGAATACATTAGTGAAAATCGCAACTAAATCAGTTATGTTGTTTCTAAGATTAGCGTGCAAAAACGCTTACAGACGTGTATATTGATTAATGATTGCGATACAATTTTACCAACCTACATCCCGCAAGTGATTTTTTTTCTGGCTAATCACATATACATACATGCTCTTGCAAACTACGGTGATTACGAAATGTTGGAGAGCTGGCAGAGGAACAGATTTATTTTATGTATATATTGATTGGCGACATTGATTCGGATAATAAGTGCAAGTTTAGTTAACTTATTGCAAACACTAATTTAGACCATTGAATAAACGAAGTAATTCTTTTTTTTAGTCGTCACACATTACTATTGTACCAGTAATATATTGCTAAGAATATATACACAGTCTTTAGTAACGGATGCAGACTATAATGGAGTATTTTGGTCACGGGAAGCATAAAGTAGCAAATGCCTCGTTATTCGCACAGACGCATACTAACACTAGACGTATGTTCATAATGAAACGTTATGAATCTGCTACGTCTCATTTTAGATATATCTTATTTGATGACAAGTTACATTTTTAGATCTGTAAATAATTTAGAAGATTTAATAAAAGATATTTCGGATAGTGTCCGTGTAATTTCCGACACCTTTGGAAATACCGAAGTATATGGAACTTTAGTGCTGCTCCCATTAAAATATCATAACAATCTAGGCCATCATTAAAAGTCTGGTAACATTTACGTCGTAGGCTTAGGGGCAAAAAAATAAATAATTAGCGAACTCAGATATTGTCAGTTTTTGAGAATGGCTTACGATGGTATTACTAGGATGAAATAGTTAAGATCTTAGTTAGTTAGTTATTATGTTTTAATTTATTAAACTAATAATCTAGTTCCATTTTGAAGAACGATATTGGTAAATATTTGGTAATTATTAAAAATTACCACGTAAACTCGCATATTATGATGTTTTCTAATTTCGGATATGTTGTATGTCAGAATGTTAGTAAAAATTCGGCGTAAATTTATTTCATTTTGTTGAAACTTATTACCTAATTGCTAAAAATGGACGAGATAATTTTAGGTTTATTTCCAGTAGATGTGACTACATTGCTCAATAAGTAAGGAATCTCGTTTAATAAAGTCTACCTTATAAAAACAATAAAAGCATAAAATACAACATACGTATGGCGCATTATTTAAAAGAAACATAATCGATAAACTGCTTACACAGTTACATAAATATATGTACGTTATAATGCTTTATATGTAAACTATGTATATTCCATTATATCTTCCATTTCGTCATCAACTCCTTGTATTATGGCGAGTAATCTTACTGTTCTGTATATTTTTTTAAATAAATAGAAATTATTATGTAATACAAATATTCTTTCTTAATCTTTAAAAAATGTATCTGGATGAAAAATAATATAGAAAGCATTAACAGTAATTACCATATGTGGACTTAACCACTAATTAAATAATTACGATTCGCGTGTTTTAAGTTATGTTAGTCTTTAAGAAACTCGCTAATTGAAAATGCATTTAAAATGCTATTATGTACGAATAAACTTCCTTTGAATCAATAGAACACAAGTAACAATAATTTGCAAGTGACTTTGCAATAATTAATTCATTCGTTCGCATGTGAAATTGGTCTTTTTATTTCTTTACCGAACATCTGTAAATTGGTTACGTTCATGCTTAAATAAACATTTAACTATATCCAGTACTTGCGTGTATTATAATAGAAAGTGTTTTCATTAACGTGTTAATCGAATTCATGCATATTTCTTTGGCTGTAGATAATTAATTTACTGGTTAAATTTGTATCTCGCTAAAAATAAAACTTATTGATTTTATATTTTCACATAGCCTCAAACTAATTTGCATTTATACTATGAGTAGTAGAGAAAGATACTTAAATTCCAACCCATTCATGACTTTTGACGAAATAAGCTGCCTATCACAGAAAATCTCGTCGTCATCGGTATTCGAACTTAATAACTACCTTAAGCGTCGCAAGCAGAGTACCGTTTTAGCTATCAAGGCAATAAGCAAAACCTCTGGGTTTCCCAAATTACGTACAGATTTACACACAATATGCTCACCGTTGAAGGAAAATATCGTAAGGAAATCCGCATGGCATCTAATAGAAATTTAATGTGTACTAGTGCTATGAGAATAGCGATCAACTGTCCTACTGATCACGTTTTGAGCAACATATAAGCGCAAAGTGAATACAGCCACTTACGTATCTGATCTCTGATCACCCCGTTAGGGATATAGCGTGACGATATATGTGTATAGAAAATCTGAAAGTTTAGACGAATAAAACATTGACAAATATATTAAACTAACGGAAGGCCCGTTTTGCCATGTTTATATATTTTTGTCTCTTGTACTTTCTTCAGTTCTGTATGTTGTTTAAGATGGTGTATTTTTTTATTTGAGGCAAATTGAATCTTTGTCATTTTAATTTTACGAAAAACACACAACATAAAATTAAAGTTTTATTAAGGTTGCGGTAGTGATACAAATAAATATTATATCTAGTGAGATCTAGTAGCAACCTCAATGGACCTCCGGATGTCCGTCGCTAACGGAGTACAAAACATCGCGAAACACTACAAAAAGGGTACACTTGGACAGGATGCAAATGTTAACATTACAACGGAACATGACAAACAATTGCTATTTTTGTTAACAAACCGAATGCTGCTCGCTCTATTGCTAATGCTCGACTATTGTGGAGTTGTTTTGTATAAATTTAATGTAACAGAGTGAACTATCGACATGTAAACCTCGTTTTACCTTTCAATGATTTAATAAACCTACACTTACTATTAAATAGAGCATAAAATTATATATAAGTAAGTTGTGAATATAGGTATAGTTCTATTTATGTTATCTAAAAAAATTTCAAACAAAAACAAATTTAGCATAAACTATGTATTGTATTATTTTCATTGTACAAACAAAAATTTATGCGATCTATTTTTACATAATTTACCATATTCGGAATCGCGTGATACGCATTGTGTGCTCATAAACCTTATCCAATTACTTCGTTATTTATTTTTAATTATAAACCAATATTATTTTTTCGTTAAAATTTCCTCATGGCTAATGCTTGTTTTATGAGCGTTAGGAAAGTATTACATGTGATTTGTAAACACGGCATAGACGAGGCACCTCTGTTTAGCTACTAATAGAATCTTTAGACATCGACAACGTCTGGTCTTTATGGCATTACAAAATATATGAACTATAGAAGAGGACGAGCCAAGATTATTTCAAATAACATTGGGTAACTATTTTATGTTTTGTATTAATTTATTTTGTTAAAACTTACCTCAATATTTCGAGTGCGGTCAATTATATATTAATATATATAACTAATTATAGCTTTCCTATTATAGTATATTGAAAATTTAGTTACATAAGTTTCTCTTTTGTATGTATAATTTCTACGATTTGGTATCGCTACGGGATTACATAAAATAAATCGTAATCTGACCACCTCTATACGAGCATACAATTATCATAATTGGAACAGTAATAGACATTCCATACTTTTAAAACAAACACCGGTCACCAAAGTGCTGATCTTCAACATCAAAAAAGTTTATTACTGAATACAAGATGTATGAGTTTTACATCCTTTTAACTATTAAATACATTAGGTTTCAGGAGTTTAAGTACGCTAATATGTACCCCAAAAATGTACCTATCTTATTTGTCCTATAATACTACTTTAAATTTAGTAAACTACCTGCTGTAAAAGCCAGCCTTTTACGTTGAGAAAATTCATGATATGTCTATGTAAGTACTGGGTTCATTGTACGGTGACCAGAACTAGTGAATAAAAACTGCCCATTGTCCTTATATCCCATCCTTGTCCTACCTGATTAGTAACTAATCTCATGTTTTTGTTGTTTGTACGAAGCAATTCACAAGTATAAGTAATACTTGTGAGAAATTGCATTCTGCGACGCCGCGCCTCTCCGCGCCACAGACTTTGTTTTCCTCGATCTCACGACTCAACTAATTTAGCCTTTAGTTTTATTTTCTCATGCTCATTATTCACTTTACAATGCTTACTTAGTTCCTTTGCCGGCAGCAGTATCGTTTAATGTTTATAGCACCGACAACGGCGGAAGTGAAACAATATGTTTAATTTTCAAGCAACGATTTTCAAATACTTCCTAGTTTCTAATTTATAGTAGTTAATTGGTTATATTATTAACGTTTGATAGTATTATATAATACTGCAGTAGTAGTAGTAGCTTTATTATGCCCAATTATTTTTATTTATGTATTACTTGGATCCAGCAAACAATTGACCCCAAATAATAATCGGCAAGATGATTTTAATGATTCTATTCAGTTATATAGGCAACGATAGCCATTCCATTAGGCGCACTGTAATTTTTTTTATTATAAAAAAATATATTTTATTTTTTTTGTTAGTCTTTATCATGAAATAATATATTTTATTTTGATTGAATATTATTGATTGTGTAGATGCCATAGGTCAATTAACTAAGTAGGACTCAAAGGTCATGATTAGAAGTTATCGTATCTCGCAGTAATCAGTAACTCATCACGTCACGGTCAGTAATTATGTATTTAAGTCTTGTCGGCTTCCGGATCTCTACACCACCGATCACCCCTTTAGCATTACTGTAAGTACATATATGTACTCATATTATAAGAATGCGACATAATACTCTTAACGTCAAACTAATGGGTTATTTTATTATATGTGCGTTTTATACTATACACTACTATTCATTTGCACATATTTTTATAAGCCATCATATAAAATCCCTGAGATGTTTATTACTGTACCAAGTAGATATTATGATTTAAATAGCAGAGTCATTGAGATCTAATAATAAAGCCACAATTGTACCTTCCTATCAGGGAAAGATAAAGATCTGACACGAAAGAATAGATATAATCTATATATTATATATACATATGTGTACACCGTTGTTCTAAAATATGGTAACACAAAAAAAATGTAACATGCTCCGTTGTTTTTGTTTTTTAAATAGATTTTACACATTTTTTGGAGTTAACTTAGTGTTATTCGTTTAGAGAGTAAAAAAAAATGAATTTTCTTTTGCCACGTTATCTTTTATAAATTGCCAGATGCTCTGGAGCCACGGCAGGATTCTCCCATCCCCAAAAATCGTATTCAGTATGTTTTATAGGACTTAAACCGTGTACCAAAAAAAATATGGGGCAGTATTTGCTCAACAGGCAAAACCGGCAGCTATTATGAAATAAAATAAAAAGTTAACATAATGTTATATTTTATATTGTAAATTCTTTTTCTAAGTATTTTAAAGCCATGTTGTATATATAAATTCCTTTTCTTTTATAATCATTCAATATAATTGATATATTCCGAGCTGTCTGATATTTTATAAATAAATAATTTTAAAAATCTCACTAATAATTTTAACTTTTTTTAAAGTCGTTAAATATCACAATATGTTATTTTCTTTTGAATAATATCCGACAATTTGATATAATTATTACCAAGCGTTTGAAAACAATCATAAATGAAGCAATAAATAAGTTTTATTTATGTTCAAATTATAGTTAAGCATTTCTGCATACTACATGCAGAGTTTGCTTGGTTCTTGATTCGACAATTTGCCCATGTTTATTGATATAGGGTTGTCAAAACTGTAATTAAAAATAGATCTTTATAAAATAAGATCATGTTTTTCTAGAATAACTTTTTACAATTAATTCATCTCGTGCTCTGTCTGCATATAATTAACTATTATTTAATACAACTCTAACGAGTATTTATTCCAGATCATATTTAGTAAAAATGAAGGTATATTTATAGTGTTTGCATTGTGACAAGTTTAATAAAAATAGGTTGAATTGAAACAAGGATACAACTTGAACTTTCCTTTGTGGTACTCATAGTAAAGTAAAATTGTTTCCTATGTAAAATTAAAATACCATTACTTATATATTTATCTAAATAGATTAAAATGAGTGTATTTCCTTGTTATTGTCGCAGACAAACTCGCAAGCAAAGGGTAAATAATATTAATTAAATTAATTAAAAATAGAGAAAGAAAACGATAGATTTTTAACTCATAGACCCGAGATTGCCAACATGTAATCTGATTAATGATGAACGATTACAAAATGTAGTCCTAATTTTTATTTTCTTGCTCTGTAATCATGATTAAATCCATTTAAAACATTAGGAAATCATAAATGTGTATACAATCTGGGATTTTGTAGTGTTTAAAACATAAATAAAAATGCAGTCATATTAATGGTAAAAAACGTAAAATGTAATCGTTAATCATTTTCAATAATCTGATTACATTTTGCCCATCTGTGTCATAGACATAACAAAATCCATGAGTGTCGAGGAGTCAGCGGACGATGGACACGAGTCACCGAGACGCAACGAGCCACTTCCTGTGCCCGGAGAGTGAGCAAGGACAGGGCAGCTGAAACGCGAACTCTCTCATTTCTCAACGTCATCATTTAATTACAACTTTTTTTAATAATAATATATCGTCACGGTATATACTTTTCGGGGTGAGCAGAAATACATCTGAGGTTGTATCAAGATCTTTTAAATCAGATTTAATCTGAAAATGGTGTTAAAACCGTGTTAAGAGCGACTTGCACTAATAAAGTAAATCTAGTTTAAGCTTAAATAAAACGCTATTTAATTGAAACGGTTTAATTCGACCTCAATAATTATTAAAATTTAACAATCATTAAAACTAGAAAAAAATCCGAGTGAGATAACAAGTACAGTTTTACGCTAAATAGTATTTTATATGAGTATAAACTAGATTTAATTTATTGATGCAAGCTGTCTTAAGTCATAACGTCATCGTCATCATCATGTAGCATCGTCTATAGCTTAAATTTTCATCGACGCAATCAAGTTGTTATTTATTTTTTAAGGCAAATAAACTCGTAGCGTTTATTATAAAAAAGCAATTAACATAAATCACTAAACACTAAATAAACATATATAATAACTCTAAATATACTGTATAACATATTTATATTGCTGTAGTCTTTTACAAGCACGTTTTACCTTCTAATTCATATAGGTAATCCATTTTAATATAGTATGAACCTGGGATGTTACGGAGCTTCGACTCCGACTCCGATAAGTCGGAACTTCCGATCGTTATTATGCGTCGTTAGCGACTACATTATTTGTCACATGCAATAAAACCTTGTTAAGAGACTGTGTTATTTGAAGACGGAACATAAATGAAAGCAATTAAATGCCTTATTATTTTTAACACTAATTATTTCTATTAATTATAATACATACAGAATTGCGAAACATAGATTAGCGATTCTGGAACATTCGGACACATCCGGACATCCAGAAATAGCTACACAGGTCTCTCGAGATCTTTCTCAAAAGTGCTGAAAGCTTAACGTTACTACTAATATAAATTCCGGGAGAACCCGACAGCAGGATAGTTTCACATGCAAACGACACAAGCGATATCTCCAGGCGACCGCATAAGACTTTGGCCCACTCCGACGTAGCCTAGAGTTTCTTTTAGCGTTTCTTCTCAAGGTAATAAGTAAGATAAGGTTCCGAAAAGCTGGTAGGTCACCTTAGGTTCTTTCCCTGGCTGACCACCCAAGTCCAGATCTGTACCCACAGAGGTGGCCTTACGTTGCCGCCCAAGCCACAAATTCGCTGGCTGAGCATTTTTTGCACTTATTTTGCAGTAAACTCCCTGTAAATTTAATAATATTATATCGTCGCCCTATATATCTTACGGAGTGAACAGAGATACGTTAGTGGCTGTATCCACTTTGCTCCTATATGTCTTACCTAACGTGACCAGTAGCGCAGCTGATCGCCGTTCTCAGAGCACTTACACATGACATTTATATTCGCCGTCATGCGGGTCTCCTCTCGCTGTTATTGTTCACCGGTCTTCATGTGGGGCCAACATCCGTACTTAATATGGAAAAACAAGATGTACGTGCCGAGATTTTAATCTACGACCATTCGTATTGCCACGCATGGTTACCACCACAGATTGCTGTGCAGGGGCCTTCCATCAATAGGCCAGATGTCGTCGGGTGCTGAAGAAGCTGGCACAGTCTTGCCTTTGGTCCCGGCAGACGGGAGAAGGAACTCCTCGGGGGTTTTAGTCGGTGCGACTCCGACACACCGGGGACAGCCCTCACCGTCCCTTGACGGCCCATAACGGGATTCCCTCGGGTAAAAAAAAAGACCACCACAGATTATTATTAATAATATTAGGTCCTTACATATGAAATTGGCGTTTTGTATGGGAGGAACAAAAAGTCGAATATTTTTTAATATAATATATTTAATTAATCAAAGTATGAACCATTATTTTCTATGCACTTTTGCCATCTCATAGGTAGTTCATTGATCCCTTTACTAAAAAAACCAGTCGGACGGGAATCAATAAAATCTTTGAAGGCGATTTGGACTGCCCCATCGGAGTTGAATTTTTTCCCTTGCAAGAAGTTATCCAAATTTCGAAAAAAATGGTAATCTGTTGGAGCAAGGTCCGGGGAGTACGGAGGATGTCTTAGACTTTCCAATTGAAGCTCTTCTAATTTAGTAGCCGTCTGTTGCGCAGTGTGTGGTCTAGCGTTGTCGTGAAGCAGCAGTGGCGTGGAGCGATTGACCAGCCTAGGTTGTTTAGCCGCTAGCTTTTCCATCATGGTTTGCCATTGCTGACAATAGACATCAGCCGTAATAGTCTGGCCAGATTTGAGAAAACTGTAATGAACAATACCGGCACTAGTCCACCAAACGCTTACAAGTAACTTTTTTGGGGTTAATTTTCGCTTGGGGCAGGATTTGGCTGGCTGGCCAGGATCCAACCATTGCGCTGAGCGCTTCCGATTATCGTAAAGAACCCATTTTTCATCACAGGTAATGATTCGGTTTAAAATACCTTCATTATTGTGCCGGTTTAGTAATGTAACGCAGCAGTCGACGCGCGTTTGCCGGTGTGCTTCAGTCAATTCGTGAGGTACCCACCTTTCAAGCTTTTTAATCTTCCCAATTTGCTTCAAGTGAATTAAAACAGTTTTATCACTAACATCGCAGCCTGCAGCTAACTCGGACGTAGTTTGCGATGGATCCCCTTCCACAATAGCCTTCAACTCTTCATTATCAACTTGAGTCTCAGGCCGTCCACGGGGCTTGTTCTGCAGGTCGAAATTTCCAGAACGAAAACGTTGGAACCAAAAACGAACTCTGTTTTCTTTTGCAACACGACCGCCATACACATCATTCACCCTTCGAGTTGTTTCCGCAGCACTAGTGCCACGGCGGAACTCGTACTCGTAAATAATGCGATATTTTAAGTATTCCATTTTGTAAAATGAGTGACGCAAACAGAAAAAAACAGAAGAAAAAAACAAATGAATGACGATCATCGAAGCACAAATACATGAGTCTATAGCTGTACAAATTTGAATTTGGGATTCCTTACCAAAGAGGAGAAATTTGTGATTAAAGTGGCCAGTACGAAAAACGCCAATTTCATATGTAAGGACCTAATATATGAAAACTAGCGCATAAATGTTTTGCTTTATATTGCACATAAATATTTTTTATCACGCATTGCATAAACTCTGGCAGCGCGCATGTTAGTTAAAATACTATTCTTAGTGTTTCGTACAATACTCGTAGCTAGAGATAATCACGTCTTACAACGAATATATTGGCCTCGAGTTTAGGCGTAGTCCGACCCACACCTACTTCTGATATGCAAATAAGCTCCGGCGAGATCGTAAACCGTTTATATCTGATAATATAAATCGGTGCAAAATTATATCTAGCTTAAATATAATAATATAAGACATAAGACATCTAAAGCACTGTTAATTTTACAAACATTCATGAAATGAAACATGGAAATATTTTTTACTTACGTATTTTAAGGGCTATTTTATCATACGTTAAATATATCTTCGTGTGACAAATGTTTGCGATAACCTGCCGCACCGACCCGCCTGTTCCGCTACCTGCGCTTTCTATGAGATATCGGAATTCGAGAACCTCGTTTTATACTTACTTATTTTTCATTATATTTTTAAGAAAAAAATTGACGAGTATCTCTTGGGCAATATCCACTGATGATTCGTATTGATTTATCCTAAGATAAATCATATTAGCGCCTGTAAATTTATTATTACTTTTGCTTTAGTTATTTTCTCGCATACGATTGTCTCTTATAGAAACTGCGATCCGAATCTCATTTATTCGTCTTTCATGTTTGCTGTTGCAAATAGAGAACATGCATTTGAAGTATTTAAATTATATAATACAACAATCAACACTAAGGAATCCAACCATTACAATACTGTTTCATAAAACTATTGAATGAACTATGGTATTTACTGTGCCATTGTTTTGTACACAACGTTATGCGTATATACCGCTAATATTGGAAAACCAGCAATGAGAACATACAAATTTTCCATACAAAACGATTTTATCAGTAACTTAATGGACGAGTTAAGACCGCAGAAGATTCTTGTATGGAATAAAAGCTAGTGGTTCCATTGTTGAAACCGAAATTGCTGCATGAATTGGATACCAGTTGGAACCGTATGCCCAATAGTATAATAGAATTATCTCAGGTAAGATCTCAAATAGCACCTGACACGTACAAAGTATATTCTTTCTATTTATAAGATAAATGATACAAAATATACGATTCAATCTTTTTACATCATACAATTTGAAATTAAAACGTGCTATATATAATATAATATACTTAGCTTTGAAGAATATGTTAATATAAATGTTAGTAGGTGCTATGGCTCATAAATAAGCTTTGAAATAAACGAAATATGGAACATAGTATGTTTTCAAAGTATTTACATACATAGCTTAGTAAATTATATTTATGCTAATACGTTGCCTTTATTAAAAGTTCATTTTACAGTTAATAAAAATTTTTGGTACTGATAGTATTGAAATCAAATATAGTTTTATTACGATGATTTTTTTGTTTTTTTTTTCGTTTTGTTTTTTAGTTTTTTGACGATGTAGACTATCAATGGATTTTCATCCTTTGATAGTCGCTTTCGTTTTTGGACTACACTGTACTTACCATCAGGTACTCTGTAGTCACTATGTCAGTCAGTGTAAAAAAAAAAATATTCAAATAGGCTTAGTTCCAGGTTCTATGTAAATTATAATTGTGCACTTCAATGTATGTTGTACCAAATTTTATAATCTAAATCTAAGATTAATAATATGTTTAGATGTAGTCTATTCATACGTCGACCATAAAAATGAGGCGCCAAAACTTGCAGATCTCATGAACAACTAGATTTGTCCCCGCTTACTAGCCAAAGTAAGAGTTGCCAATATCATTAATAATTTAATTTTTTTACTATAATTTTAATCCGTCTAATTTTATCCTGTAATAGTATTTTTTTTAGTTCGAAACCGTTGCGAATATCGGAAATAACAATATTAGGTTACAGATATGTGTTAATTTTTGTAATATCTACTATCTATCTGTTAATATCTGCTTGTCTCCCATATATTATTTAATTTAACAGTCAGTTTGTTTTATTTTAATATTTTATCCAAAAATAATGCTTGAATAAATTACATAATATAGGAATTTTTTATATGTCGAGAAATGAACAGTGCATAGAAAGATTTCCTAAATTTGGCGACTTTGTAAATGTAAAAAGCCAGCAACTTCTAGAACATGAATAGAAAATTCAAAATTTTACTTTTTTTCAACATCCATTTTTTTAATACTATTTTTACATAACCTTCGATTTACCTATCTCTTTAACACACAATCTGATAGTAGGACACTTTATAATAAAATGTATTTTATGAGCACAATACCAAATAACGAGCCTTTTAGGTGACAACTGTTGTTTAAAAGAAGCGTTAGGTATACATATCCATCCAACTCATTGAATATCTGCGTGATTAAAGCTACATCTAGGCTAATAATAATCTTAGAATCTAGATATCGTTCTTCATGGACTACACTTTTTTGTAAATTAATAATTTAAGTATACTTGGCGTGGCTGCTCGCAGTTCCAACTCAATTTGGAAATATTTTTTACTTGCCCAACGCCCCTACAGGTCCCTACCTGGCACACAGCGAGGGGTGCGTTTAATATTATAAAGAAAATAAACTATTGTGAGACCGCAACTGACGCATGTGATGTCGATTATTGAACGCGCAGCATTATAAAATATATCAAAAGTTTAATCTTAGCTGCAGTAGCGATCTTGAAATTTTAAACACTAATAAATCATTAATTTGTTTTGTTTAATATTGTATTTAAATTTAAAGAGCGTTTTAGCATTCCAGACTAAGAGAAGTAATAATTATTCAAGTATATACAACAACCATAGTAAAATATTATTAATTTATCGTTTTATGATATCGGTGTTAGCTATTAACTAACTATATCATATAGAAATTATAATTATTTTATTACGTCATCGTAAGACTGACTCTATCTACTTACTACTACTACTACTGTAATTAATTGTAATTAATTACAATGAGCAAAGAACTGCAAATGATCGTAATAAGTATTTGAATAGAAAACGCGCTCTCCTCCAATGGTCCACGAAAACGCTACGTAAGCTTGGAACTTATAGTAACGATCGGAACTCACGTGGATAACTAGCTGTTTCCAATATAAGCTAAGTAAACATAGACTTAAAAGAATACAAAAAACTGTTTTATCTTTCATATTATTTTGTCATTATAATTTAATATATTATTTTTACATTATAGGAGTCTAAATCCCTTCTTACAAGCTTATAACTATACATTGCATACTGATCCAAAAACTTCCCGTCATTCTTCATAATCCATCAGATTACCGTATTGATGCACTCTCTAGAACTTGAGTGATAATAATTTTGACAACTTTTAGGCCATTTCGTCTGAAATAAACCTTAATCAAATATATCTATCCCAATCAAAACTTATATACTGCTAATATGATTATAATACATTAAGCACTGAGAGTCGTGAGTAAATAAATTCGAGAGGTATCTTATTATTTATTTCTCAAACAAATAGTCCCTTATTCGAAAGCGTCAACATAAAACAAAAACTAAATTGTAGAACTGGCAACGCTGTGTCGAGAATTGAGATTGTTGAGAAACGTGGCAGCGGCGCACGCGCATGTTGAAGCAGAGAAGCCTGTCGAACAAGTTTGGGTAGTGAGATAGGGGGGCGCCGCTGTTGCGGCAGTGCCCCTGTCGAGTTTGCTGTGGTAACACGTCGCTCGTACGTAGATTTACCGGCTTCAACTGCCCTGTTAACGCAGGCACTGTAAACAGAAACGCTACACTACAACTTTGTAACACTTACCTTTCAACCGGTTACCTATGTGATTTAAATAGTGGTTGTTGTGTTTGATGATACAGCGAGTATGTGAAGCAACGTTTTCAAAAGTGATATGTGTTTGTGTTTTTAATATACCTGTATAAATGTTGACACAAATATTGGATTACCGCCTAAGTGGATTTTTGAATACGGTTAGTAATTAAATTATACAACAAATGAAACGGTTAAATAAGCACTCGCGCTGTAAGCATTTTGTATAAAATCAAAACCCATGATTGTCGTAAGGGGAGCGAAGGAGAGAGCGCATTCATTGTTGACACAGGGCAAGCTACTAACGGACGAACAAACTCCATAAACGAATCGACGACTCAAGTATCAACGCGGCAAACGGTATAAATTGTTGTACAGTCTAGTGGGTTAGGTTTTGTTTCTATTGCGTTGAACTGCTGATCTAATTTGGAAAGTTTCACTTTGCTGTACGTTAATTGTACACTTAGCAAATTAACGCAATTAACCTATATTTGATTTAGTGCGCTACGTTACGTAAATATTTTTGCTATCTTTAGTGAATAATCTTTTTTATCTTTAGTTTAGTATTTGTATATAACGCGGTAATTGATAATTCAATTTTCTGCAAGACATCCTAAAACACCTAAAATGCAATAATGTAAGCATCCCTAATACGAGTACAAACAAAATTCGATGTTCTTACGCTATATTTCGATTTTAAGGATTTTCTGTTAATATGCATGTCCATATAGATAGATTTGTTAATATAGGTGTTTTACAAAAAACCTACAATTTAAATGGATTTAACTTGAAAGTATAATATTTAGACAGCTGACACTTAAATGAAACGAATATATACAGAAGAAAGTCCAGAACTACATAACGATTTCAAATTATTACCCTTAACAAAAACAAATTTAATTTCAATTTGCAATTTATGTTTATTGATATGTGAATGGTTTAACAATAGGACAATAAGATATTTTAAGCAAATGTTAGACGCTAGATATGCGCGGGCCTTCCGTTATACAAGCCATCGTAAAGAACAAGCTTGTGGCGCGCGCTGTGTTCTCGTTGAAGGCGCGGCGGAAATTTGCTTCGTTTACCCTCTATAGTTCTTTATAATTTGGATAGTCATTCCAACCACCACTCACATTATCACCATTCTTTCAACCAATGTTAATCGTAGCCCTAACTTTCCAATCACCGACTTACATATCAAGGACAATTTAAATCCAATATCCGAATGAAACGTTTTGTATATAAGACCAAATAAAGTTCTTACAAAATAGAGAACATTATCCAGGTGATAGCCAAATCAAATATACACAATAGTTGAATGCCCTCATAAATATCGGTCATGGTGTTACAATATAGGCAGAAATCATTAAAACAATTACCAAAGTTTTTATATCATAATATTAATGAATGGAAGACTTTATCAACATCCTGCGTAATTAAACAAGTACGTCATGATACAGAATTTGTAAACGATGATGGAGATAACAGATGTGCTATGATATAAAGACAAAATTTAAAAAGATAGTTAAAGTAAACTAGCGAATAATAAATTAGTAATGTTAATTTTATATTTATATTATAGTGTGTACATTTAAATGTATACACTTTAAACTGTATAAATGCTAAGGTTTTTATTAGATTTTATTATAGAATCCAAAGATACACCTAGACAAATATATAATACAAACAAGTGAATTATTAGTTGTCGAAATCAATAAAAATAATGACGATATATTTGTAGTCTCAACAAAATTTTAAATATACAACAAGGTTAGATATAAATATAGATACAGCTTCACGTCTCTGTGGAAGTAGGAATTCTGCTCTAAAAAGATAAAATTGAATTATTGTTTTTTTTTATATTAAAGTAGCTTTAGTACTAATAAAATATAGTAATCAAAGATTTAAACAAGAATATTTCAACACTGCTAATACTGACAAAATCCCGACATAATCTAATACAATAATATAAAAGTCAATACTGTACAGACTATGCCTTATTTAATTTTAATGAAAAGTTGTTCCCATGAATGGAATTGTAGATACAGGAAATTAGCAAAATCATTCCTAACATATATAAAATACGTATAATGTATACCTACAAATTACTCGTAAGTCGTATAAATAACAATTATTTTACTGATCATGAATCATAACAAATGAGTAAAATGTTAATTACATACACATGATATACAATACATGAATTGTATACACAATGATTGCTTTAATATGTAGAACTGGTTATCTACTGCCACCACAATTTTCTTAACTATTTCTTGCGGAAGGTGGTGTGTACGAATATTAGCGATAACATATTCGTATGGTTAATCACGTTATTCCAAGTGGTTCTGAAATCAGAGGTGTTTAGAAAATCACATGAAATTTACAATTTTTTAATTGCAATAGCTTTAATATTGTCGATGAGGTGTTGCAATTGAAAAGTTACAAATACATGTTGTTGAGTTTCATAACTTCTAGGAATAAGATGATATACCATACAAATACATTATTTTGTTTTCGGGTCTCTAAACCATACTTATCGAAACCCATCTCTCTGTCTCTCTCTGGGTTTAGATGGAAGGGAGATACAATAATAATATAAATAGCATTATTGTAATTAAGTCAAATTATTAAAGCTTATTATTACTTAATTTTCTATACTTTATAATTCATTTGGTTTCCCACCCACGAATATAATTATACAAAATCTGTACAATTTCATGATAACCTCTATTACTGATAAATTATAATGTTTTATGGGTAATCTTATGAAATAGCCTCACATTATTAAGGAGAGCCAATAATTATGTCTTAATGTTATGTAAACAAATTACATAAGGTTATAATAACTATTTTTATAAAAAAAACTGTGAATAACATAATATCAAAAACAGGGTTGCAATGATTTCGTTACAATACTTACAATTTCTTTATATAAAACCCATTTCAAATTCGTAGTCTCATCACGTAACCCGGCTCCTTCTATCCTTATCATTCTACTCTAAAGACATACATTTCAGTCGTGATGTCGCCAGAAGCGACAATAAATTCAACACTGATATGGAAAAATTGTGGAAAACTAACTTTTATCGTCTTAGCAAATCTTACGTTAAATCGTCTCCGCGCCTCGTGGCCGCTGAATTATTTATTGCGACCGACAGAAAAAAAGGTACCGCAGTTTCCTGAGCTGCGTGGGATCATGAAGGACCACGGCACTCGTGACCGCAAGCCCGGCTCAAATGTCGACCACTTCTGCGTAATAGCAGCCTTGTCTTAGTCTCCACTCTCTCTCTGATTAAGATTTCTAGTCCTTCAACTAAAGTAACCAAATTCAAGTTGCACATGTATTTTTATACCCATTATATGTGCTTCATAATGATTGTGCAGGTCGCAGAACATGTATAAAAAGGTTTACTTTATTTAAATATATTTGCAAAAGAACTCATGGTAGGTCAGAATGTGTGGAGCAATAAAATATTAGTTTTAAAATGGAATGGAAACGAACAATTAATAGCGAGGAGCTTTTTAGGCCCCATTTTTGTCCAAGCTCGCGTGTACATGTACTAATAAACAATTTATAAATTATATTAGATATATTTTTTCCAGCAGTAAATAATGAAAGGTACTTTTTTTACATGCTACTTACTTACCATTGTTAAAAAATAGGTGTAGATATATTTGCATACGTAACATCTAGGGATATACACCCGCGTTGCATTACAGTGACTTTTCGAAATCGCGATAATTAACGTCCAAAACGCTTGAATGTTCTCTGTTTTCTTCAACGGAGAGTTGCTGATTTGTCATTCTTGTAGCCTTCTGGATGTGTTGCTCTTTTTATTTATGTTGGTGTTTGTCTGAATAGCGACAAGATACCCGGATGGCAAAGTGCTGCAGGGAATTGGTGATTTTTCTGATGGCGTGGAATGTAATGCGCGTTGTTTAGCAGGTTGGCTTAATGTTAATCAGAAACTATTGAATATTAAAAATTACTAAAGACGGACTCCAAAGGACTTTTATCCAGAGCCGTGAAACTTTATATTAAGTAGAACAACAATAAAAATCGCGATTGGTATCGAGACGTGACAGTTAATTTCCCGCGCATCTCGCATACTCGGCCATTGATTACAGCTAGCAACAAGAGACATCACGCGCGACCTCAAACATGAGTACCTTATACCCCGAGAGCCATGCTGATATCCGAATACTAACCGCAACTCGAAAATCAGGTTCCTGGTTTAGGTTTCCAGTTGTGAAACTTCAGCGCCGTTCAGCTAATTACTCCTTGGCGTTGTCTCAGGACAGGCAGAAAAGCGCCTAAGTGCGCCCAATGACCAGAGTACGCTCACGTGACGAGCACTGCTGTGCGTTACGCATCGCCGAAGACGACCTGCTACATCTGCCAAGCTGCAGACCACCATCAACTCTGGTTGCGCCATTTTTCTCCAGCTATGTCTTTTCTTTTCCGTTTTTCGTCCTGAATGAAGTGACCTGTACGGCTGTCGACCCACGTACTCATTAAAACACCATTGTTTTCCTGTAATAAATGTATGTAGCAAGGGCTGGTGTTATTTGCTAGCCGGCAAACTCTCTCATACAAGTTCACATACAAGCTACATAACAGACGGGAACTACGAGCACATCATCATCAACAAGACCGTCAGCCTCACAGTTTTTAATTTACCTCAAGAACAGTTTCTGCTCTGCTAGATATACCACATACCAAATATCATGGAATTGTGAAGTTCTACACATGAAGACACGCCACATTTAGAAAAAAAAGGGGCGGCACACTGGCCTATTGTGTAGATACATTAACAAAAATTATTTCAAGTTGCTTTTGTCCCAACATTTTCTTTAAATCTATTTAACATACACACCTGTTATCATGTCATGATTTTTAGCGAGCCTACAGGCTTTGGCCACCTGTTGTTAATGTTAATTACGGTTAACTATGTCTAGACTTAGCCAAACTGTAGACCTAGACTAACCCATCAATAAATAACTTATACACTTGATATCGACATTTTACTAATCAACGGTAATTAGCTAAATATTTTTTACCCGTAGAATATAACATGAACCCTTATGAAATGATGTATTTATCTAGAAACTTCTATTTCATGCCTTTTTATTAAACGTTTTATAACACAAATCAGATTTATGAACACAGAAATTATAATTTATATATGCATCACCCCTTCTGTTGTATTTTAATATAGCATCTGTACATCTGTTAGCCTCTTATTACAAGGTATTTTACCCTTCTGGGCGGAATACGGTATCGTGGACTTCAATATGTGACGCATATTTCATTAAGCTGTATTGGGGTTGCATTGGCACCAATTTGAATCACTAACACAGGGCCGCTCAGAAATGAACTGCTGGCGATCTACATCAAAATTGTGTTACACTACAACCGGTCAGTGTAGGTATATTGATGCTGCAAATTTTGTGATAGAGGATTGTAATGCAGGTAGGGTGTATTATAGCGTAGGTTGATCGCAGGTGTACCTACTACTAACATAATACTCTAAACTCACTAAGTAAGTGAGTAAACACACAAAAAAGTGAGTGAGAAAAACTCATATCCAAAATGCATCTTTATTGGACAATACAAAACGACGTTTAACTTGGTTTATTGGCGATAGCAACTGCTATCGGCGGAAACATTTGTTTTCGGAATAACCCTCTGGTTATTCCAACATAAAAATGTAATATACTTTATTCTGGATTAACTGTAAATCAACTTATATTTCAAAAACAAGTTATTGTATAAAAATTGTGAATGACAGATATCGCCCGATCAACTTCGACTCAAAAAACTTCCGCGATGAAGCCGTTTGCTTTTTGAGCACCCCTACAGTGTATTAATCGAACACATTTCATTTTTGAACCGCCATTTAATACAACATCGTTATAGCAATTACTAATAAATTGACCCACCAGATAGGCTTATAATTTATATATTATTTGAGATAGAAATTCGAAATATCGATAAAAAGAAGATTTGGTACATTGACTAAACATGTTTGCATAACCGATGTTTGTAAAACATATTTTTACATTTAGTAGTAGTTTAGAATTTAATAAAAAACTTTTGTGGACAATAGGTGTAAATATGTGTTATACAAAAGGAAACTCAAAGAGTAAAGTATGAGTCATATGAAAACTTAAAATTAGTAATAAAACAAGATATCGTAAAAAAAATAATAGCATAAAGATCACGAACGAAATCGAGTTTAGCTTCTCACGAGCATAATAATTATGTAAAAAATAGAATACTAAGCAAAAAGTGCTTCTGTGGATGCAAACTGCGTGCGTCAAGCGAACATCCCGTGTGACCGAGAACCTGATGAGCCATACAAGCGCGATACGTAATGTGCGTGCGTTCAAACATACCAGTGTCATTACCATAACAGAAAACATTAACTATACTAAAACTTCACTCGTTGTTTTATGTGCACTACAATATAAATAGAATTTCTAAATATTTTTTTTAATTATGTTCATTTTATTTTTTGTGCATGTTATGTACGCCTATAAGTTTTTTTTCTATACCGGGGATAAATCCTGCATAGGACCATCAGGGACGCTGTGAGGGCAGCGATCCTGGTGAGTCAGACTCCTACTGACTAAAAACCTCCGGGGAGACCCTCTGATTGCTCCACCCGGGCCTGGGAAGCCAAATTCATCCAGACGTCCAGGGAACAAGAAGCCTTGTTGAGGCTACCTCTCTGGGAGGGGAAGGAGTAAAGCCTCCCCCTCTAGAATATTCTTGTGTATGATATACGTCACGTTTAGTGTATTTATTAAATCAGAATGGCAAATTCTGATTTGGTTACTAAAAATACTAAACAAATATAACGTCGAAATATGAAGAATTTTAATAATTATCTTGTTACCAATTTGATACAATAACGGGTACTTATGAACGCACTATAGACAAGCTAAACTCATACTTCAAGAACTTTTGGAGAAAAATTGATAACCTAAAAACGTGATGTTAATACAAAAATTCAGTCACTACCGGATACGACATAAATAGACATAAAAAGTAACATTCATCACTACCTACCTAATTAGAAACATCGTAACAAGTACATGTCCAACGTATTTGCTATTTATATGCTGTTATCGCCCCAAGATAATATGTTATCACAAAATGCTCTATCATATGTTTTACAAATAAAACAAGTGAATTTAACAAAGCTTTATGATCCTCTAACTTCAAAATAACAACAAATAATTCTTAGCTTATAACATTGTATCATTAATTTCATTGTAATACTGCAAATTAAAATAATTTTAAATTATATTGAGTTCGTATGAAAACTTATTAAGCTAAATACAATCTTCAATCAATTAACTTATATAGATAAGTATATAAACTTAGATATTCTACATATTCGCGTATTATAAATACTGCACCGATTTAGATACCTATTAATTAATTAGGTAACTTTAAAATTATTTTTTCCAAACACTAAGAAGCACATCATTATCACTGCATACTATAAAATAAAGTCCCCCGCCACGTCTGTGTGTCTGTTCGCGATAATCTCAAAAGCTACTGAAAGTATTATCATGCTGTTTACAGGGTATATACAGGTTGATTCATGAAGAAGGTTATAGTATATAATTTATCAAGGTTTCGTGTAAATTAGTTGAAATATGGCGAAAAGTGTTGACAATGTTGAAAAAGTCAAGCTGAATGAGAGCTTTCATTAAAAACGCTGCCTTATCCCTTATATAAATAATAAAACAATATTTTAAAGAATTTTTCCCCTATTATAGATCTAAATCAAATCTAATATAAATAAATTTGTCACCAGATATTTATTAATATTTAGAATATGAACAACAGAGAGATTAGGGGTGCGAGAGAAAAAGGGAATACTGGTGAGGAGTAGGATTACACAAAATTCATTGCCTGGCAGTAGACTTGAGGGAGTCTGCTGCCCGGATTAGAGGAACGCGGCGCGCTATGTCCTGAGCGCTATGCCTGAGAATGGTTTGGAGGGGTAGACTCTTTACACCCACAGCTCCCATAGATGAAGCCTAAACAGAATGCTCGCTACCTTGGCGTCTGGAATAATTTGGATTCTCAGGTGGACTGATTGGAAGGACGCCCTATGGGTTTTTAGTCAGTAGGATTCTAACACACCTGGGTCGCTACCCCCAGTAGCCCTGATGGTCCTATACAGGGTTTTATCCCGAGATACAAAAAAAAATAAATTAGTTCATCGAATAAGAATTTGAAAAAACATTTAACTAAATCAATAATCTTAAATACCAGATAATACATCTAATATTATAACTATTTTAAATGTAAAATAATAGGCGAGCATCTATTAGCTGATATGCCTATTTCTTAGCTGGTATGTTCAACTTAAAAATACTGACTGAGATGAGAGCCATCTATCTAGTCTAACTTTGAAACTATTCATTGATGGCGCGTTAACAATGTCCTGAGACAATTTATTCCAAACATGCAATATTCAAATCGATTCTTAATTAATTTTCTAAATAAATTAAAATTTGTTACAGAAATCGAAAAGGAGCGTAGAGAGATGGAATCCTTAGACAGCAAGTGAAACTGAACCATAATGGCCGTCGCCAGTGCGGTCCTAGTATTCCTAGCTTCCACGGCCCATGCCTGGATGCCAGATGCTAACGCACGAATCCACGTAAAACATGGTAAGACTTTTATAAATTATTAGTTCCAGTAATTCCACCTTCGTGTAAGACATATAGCCTGTGTCTGACCTGAAAATCCATTCTAAACATCGGTTAAAAATATATGAACTCTAATGGATTATTTCGAAGATTATCTTCTACATACAAACAAACATTACTTCTATATAATGTAATTTTAAATAGAAACTGGTCTTTTATCTGGTTCATAAACAGCTTACACATGGTAAAAATTTGAAAAACCTATTTAGTATCTTGATAGTTTCAAATGACTAGGGTACGCCGTATTTCTTGATCAGTCAAAATATAACGCGAAGATTTCGCAGTGTAACTGAATAGACCAATAGTAAACAAGCGACTATCATGCTTTTCTGGCTTATCGATGGTTGCTATATCGCTCATGAATTATGAGCCAAATATATAAATATACTCGAAGTTCAATGAAAAAAATTGATCTGTAATAGAAAATAGATAGTCTTTGTACTCAACCCCTAAAACTACATAAAAACAAAATTCTTTATAGAAAAAATTCAAAAGTCGCACGAGAACCAATGTGTCATATACAAATATATTACACACATAATATTACGAAACCGATTGTTGTATAACCACCACATTCATTGTCATTACTTTGCCAATTGGAAATAAGAAATGTTCATACAACTCCCCGTACAACCAACTATTAAAATATTAATGTCAAATTATTAGATGGATACGATCAAATCGAGATTTCATTATTTATATCATAGTAAAGTTTTAAAAAGCATAACAACTTACCGCCAATGCAATTTATTTTAAACTACCTGTCCCCGAGCACGCATTGCCGTGGCTGTTTTCTTTGTAATTAAAGTCTCAAACAAACTGACAGCACACCTAATGGAAAGCTATTACGAGTGCAACACGAAAAATGGTGTCATCTTGCTGCCGATCTTCAAAAGAAGATGAACATACATATGCTGATTCCGAAAAGCAACTCGTTGAAGCGATTTACTAAAACGGTCTTTACGCCTACGTGCATGATCATGGCATGGTCCAGATGAGCAGGTGCTCGTCCATCTCGCTGCTATCCATCAAAAAGTTCTCGGGTAGTTATAATGTAAAGTATTATCCAGCTTATTGCTGTTGTAGCCAATAGATGCAAGCAGAAAGAACTCTCGATTGATTTAAGGTTTTGACCTAACGATGGCTTAAATATTTATTTATATTGATTAATGAATTTATACATAGAGGACAGTGTAGTGTGTTATTTAAACTGATTTGTTCAGATAGCTATAATAATACGTAATGGTTTCATTATTATTGTTCTTCCAGGCGAGGACACGTCGGAGCAATTCTTAGGCAACTCAACAGCAGCAGACCACTTTCGAATTTTAGACAAAGATGACTTTTCGATTATTGTTGGAGGAAGGTGAGTAAACGAAACTGTTTAAATAGTCGTTACGTATTATAAAAAATAGTAATTTAAAATATTTATATTTGATTATAATCAAGTTTATAGAAAAATACAGACAAAAGAACATTACGTGTTAAACATATAAGCGCAAAGTGGATACAACCACTAATGTATCTCTGCTCAGTCCGAAAGGAATATAGTGTGAGGATATATTATTATTACCTCCGTTTACTTAATTATTCTCAACCTTTTAATTTCATTTTTTTTTTATCTTATTCAGACACTTGCTTTACTATTTTAATAGATGATAATAATTTTGTGTGGGCTTTTTAATGAATGAATATTTACTGGTTTTTAATAATTTATATGCAATGACAGCAACGCCAAATTTTTACATCGATTGACTGTAATCATTGGTCTCACCAATACCTACCAGATGTGGTAATAAACGCGGTATCAAGCGCAGCTGCTTTCCTTTTATAAGATATGTTTATTTATAATATTAATTTTCTATTTCAGGAACACAGTCTACAATCTCAGTCTTTACGACTTATCAGAAAATGTTGAACAGGTTCGTATTTTTTGGTTTATCATTTTTAACAACATTTTTTGTGCAACAATTTTTGATTTTTAATGTTAATGATCCCAATATTCTACACTGCTACAATTCTTCTAAATGTTCAATGGTTCTTGCAGACATCTGTTACTTCCTGTTGAAATACAAATCATTATATTGATACCACAAAATTTTATCTTATCTTCAAAAAGCAAGCGATTTGCCCCACCACAACATACGTCGCTAATTGTTAAATTGATATCTACGCCTACCAAAATCACGTACACACAAATATATTTATACCTACCTAACCTACATTCACAATAAGATATTACTCGATATAAAATGTCTATGTATATGATATAGAATGAGTATTTCAAGCCCGGAATTTAGCTGTTTATTGTTAACATTTACTGCATGTTATCTAGTCCAGCGGTTCCCAACCTGGGGTACGCTAAAGTTTGTTTAGGGATACTAAAAAAAAAGTATTATGGCGGTAAAAAGTATAAAATTAGGTATTTCTAGGATTAACAATTTTTTTGAAAGTAAATATATTTGTATGTCTGAAATTACTAAATGATTTCTTATTTGTGTATACATATATATGTGTTTGTGTGTGTGTTAGGGGTACACACTAAGTGAACAATCAGGTAGAGGGGTACTCTAATGAAAAAGGTTGGGAACAGCTGGTCTAGTCTAAAACTGAACAGTAAAGTAACGCAGTGCGCTTAGCGCAGGCGATTGAAAAGCTTTATTGTGTTCATTTAAATGTTGAATATTTAAATCTGGTATTGCTGAAATAGGAATCCTGTAACCCAGATTCATAAGCTGTTTGCAAAGCTTATCTAATAGGCAATTGTCGGTCGGCGATCCGGGATGGAACGAATCCCTTAATAGGTATCAACACAGGTTTATGTATCTAATCTTGCGCAAACAACTGTAATGCCCTGTTGCCTCCCGCTGCACTCAATGTTTATTCTTAGTTACAACCGATTTCGCACAATTTATTTTTTGGTGTAATTTTATTTGTAATAATAGCTTCTTTGGAATGATAACTATATAGAGAACAAAAATACACTTTCTATATAAAAGAATTCTTTCTATACAGAATGTCCCGTAAGTCAACGTCTAAAACTAAAGGCCTGATAGAGGAACAGTAGCTCTATAGCTTACTATAAACAGAATTCTCCAATTTCAGCGCGTTTAGGAGATACTTTTTACTGAAATTCAATTTTGTTGAAGAAATCCAGAATTATTATAAATTTAAAAAATTTCCAAATAGATCACATAATTTTAGGATGTGAATTGTCTATTACTATGTTTTGAGACAAATTATAAATATTAGAAAATTAGTTTTATCAATTGTGAACTATTATCTCACCCATTCTAAAAATTTAGTAAAGTTCTAAAGGCACACTATCTATTAAAAAATACCTAGTGTGTCAAATTAAAAAAAAAACTGCAGTAATCTATGTAGTTTCTAATATGTTACAACACTTCGTATTTTATTTTCGAGCCTCTTATTTTTGGAGCCATAAACCAAAAAGCAAGTTAGTTCTAAAGTTCTATAACTAACATGAAACTGATTAGGTTGTTATAAAAATTTTCTTCCTCCTCCTCCTCCTGCGGGCTCAATCAATTTTTTTTTCTGAGAGTCAAATATATAATTCATTGAATCCTACGATTAATGGAATGACAATGTGCGCATGAAATAAAAATACGAAACGGACGAACATAGGAACGAGAGATTGTTTGGCATTTTGCCAGATACTGCTAACGTTTCTCTGATCAAAAAATGGTCCTGTATTTATAGGCATGTTTTATATGTGGGTATGAAAACCAACGCACATTTAATGGCATTTCAAATTTTATTATTTTAATATCAAATACACCATCATATATAGTCTAATACCTACACAATATATAAATAACATAAACTAAGCAAACCGCCTGTCGATACGTGGCCTTACAGTAAAGTGGGCCTTCAGTATGTGGGTTAAATAATGACAGAAATAATTATAGGATCTCTTAGATCTCCTTATTATCGTATATCTTGTTATACGATGATTTGCAATTTGCAAGTCACGCTATAATCTTTGTTTTTTATCCAACCAGCCATGCGCGGATTTAAAGCTGAGATTAATACTCTATTTCGACTTTGCTTAGCAAAGTTCTCAAAAAATAGTTCGTTTTGACAAAAAACTAAGTATATATTAGGAACTTGAGTATAGCCATAATATTCGCAGAGACAAGTCCATGTTGACAAAATCGGTGACTTACCAAATCCTTTGACATTCATTGAGAAATATAAATTATAATGTTTTAGTAAAGTCCAAGCAAACTTGAAGCGGTATTGATAAATCTCAGCCTAAGAAACTGGAAAAGTGGTACAATCAAAGTCAGTGCCATATTTTTCTCGTATTGTCCGAACAAACATAGGCACACATGTATAATGTATATATGTACATATATTTACTATGTGTTAAGTATAGTCGATTATATTAATGTTTAGTTCTCTAGATACATATGCATGCATATTCCAGGAAAATTACATTTTTAATTATCAATAACGGTGTCAATCCCTGTACAAATTGGAATTGAATAACGTTCTTTAAGACAACTAAGAGATAAAAAATGTAATTTGATTGACGGCCAAGCAAGGAACGCGAGCAATTGTGCTCTCTATTTAATCCATCAGAGAACTGCTGATTTATCGTTGTTGTGGTCTTCTCAACATGTTTTTGTATTGGGGTTGTTGTTGGGTCTGGACAGCGAGAAGACGCCTAGATGGACAGATGCTAGAGGAAATTAATGATTTTACTGATGGCGTGGAGTGGAGTGCGCGCCGCCTTGATTGTTGGTTTTCACATCAATAATACATTACTAAATATTAAAAAATAATGCAAAAGGACTTGTATCCAGGGCCGTAAAAATCTGACTAAACTATCATTAATATAAACAAGTAAAAAAATACACTTTTTTTAATATTATAATAAAGTTTAATACATGTTCATTTTAAATTACTTAATAAAAAACTATATTATATATTACGTCCTGCATTAATTTCTTTTTATATACCTACTTCAATGTCAACAACATTCATTTATAAACATTTATTCTATTTGTTTTTATATACCTGCCTGCTTGTTCACAGCGTTTAGAATGGCAGTCTACAGATGCACATAGAGAACTATGCCAATTAAAAGGAAAATCATCAGACGAATGCCAAAATTATCCGAGAGTGGCTGCTCGACTTACGCATGGCCGACTTTTAGTTTGTGGCACTAACGCCTTCAAACCGTTATGTCGGCGATACGCACATCATCCCCAACATCATCATCTCGAAGAATTTGACGGGTCAGGTCGTTGTCCATATGACCCTCAACACAATTCCACTGCTATCTTTACTGGTAATTAATTTTTAACCTATTTGAGCAAAAGAAGTACATACAGCAATAATTAATAAATTCAAAATATTTTTTTCTTTATAGATGGACAATTATACACAGCCACTGCAGCTGACTTCTCCGGTACTGATCCATTAATCTATCGCGAACCAGTGCGTACAGAACGATCTGATCTTCGTTTGTTAAATGATCCATCATTTGTTGGAGCTGTGGCTTCAACTAGTCATGTTTACTTCTTTTACCGAGAAACTGCGGTGGAATACATGAATTGCGGCAAGGTGAATCAATTAAAACTTCACATACTGCAAATATTTAGTGGCTATAAAATATTTATTGGAAAATCTAACTTATGTTAATTTTTTCCAGGCTGTATATTCAAGAGTCGCGAGAATATGTTTAAATGATAAAGGGGGCCCGCATTCGTTTAGTGATAGATGGACATCTTTTCTTAAAACACGTCTTAATTGTTCTGTGCCTGGGGAATACCCATTCTATTTCGATGAAATTCGTAAGTAAATATTTAATAATGTCTTTTTATAATATCATAAGTAATCATATTCAATTTTCTTAATATTTCAAATCAACTAGAGTCTGTCATTGAGGATTTCATAGCTATTAGATTTACAAATATGTAAGGTGTTTGTAAACTAGGGCAGGGTTCATTGTTTACTGTAGAGTTGATTGATTGAAAGTCAGTGTAAGTAAACTAAACATATATTTATACAAAGACCATAACGAACCTGAGCTAAATTAGTCGCTTAAATCTATGACACGGTAGCACGGTGCGCAGACGGCGGCAGACTGCTCGTTCTCGCCACGGAACGCGAGCGGCCGCGTTCCCGAATTACAATTTTTTTATCCAGTAGGGATGTTCTGCCGTCAACAGTGTTGATGATTTAAAAATAAAATTCAATGAAAATATTATAATAATGCTCAAAATATTTTATAATACAGAGCATTTATTGCCTACATATACATTATAGTTGGATTGTGTTTAAATATACATATAGCTTCTAAGTGTAAGGGAACTTCTATGAGTTTTTTTTTGTATAAAAAAAGTAATTAAAATTGTTCGTATACATTAAATGAAAAGCCTTGCATTAACTACGCCTGATTGCCGGTGAAATTATATAACATAGTTTTAAACTAAAAAATTGTTTTGACACAGATAAGTAATATATAAAAATATTTCAGAGTCCACAACAGAATTAATAAATGGAGTTTATGGCAGTGGAAGTAGCAGAAATGACATTATTTATGCAGTATTCACAACTCCTCAAAATGCGATAGGCGGATCAGCCGTGTGCGCCTTTGCTATGAGAGATATCATAGATGCTTTTGAAGGACCTTTCAAGGGTCAAGAAAGTATGAATTCTAACTGGTTACCCTTGGAAAAAGAAAAAGTACCACCGACTACTAGGCCAGGTTCCTGCGTCGAAGACAGCAGAACTCTCACCGACTCTGAAGTTAATTTTATAAAAACCCACCCATTAATGGATAAAGCTGTTCCGACGTTTCTGGCACGACCAATACTCATTAAAGTTAGTCTGCAATATAGATTCTCTGCTATCGCTGTCCACCCTCAAGTCCAAGCCATGAATGGAAACAAATACGATATTATGTTCGTCGGCACAGACGACGGAAGAGTTATAAAAGCTGTAAACGTAGCTTCAAATGAAGGTTCATTTGATGCTAGTGTCGAAGAATACAGCAAAAATCCTGTAAAAACAGTTGTCATTTCGGAGGTTCAAGTTTTACCTCCAGGTATACCAATCAAACAAATGCATGTTGCCCTCACCACAGAGAAGTTAATAGTCGCATCTGGAGATATTCTTAAAGCTGTTACTTTATCACATTGCGGAAACGTACAATCTTGCAGGTATTTTTTTTAAATCTTCAATTATCTTTTAAAGTATAGTTTATATACAGGCTGATTTTCTAGACGAGGGATATATTTAAGGAGGATATTCAGCATTCGATTCTAATTCCAAATATATAGGAATAGTGATATCTTAATATTTCCATTAAAACAAAGTCATTTATGGTCAACATATTTAGGAGCAATGACACACATGATAGAATAAATAACAATTAATTATTAAGTAGGTATTTTGTCTCTCCTAAGCCAGAATAAAGTACTAAAGGGAAGCGAGTCAATTACACCTTTTCATCTAAAATCTGGTAAAAGGAATTTTATCTACTTACCACTCAATCATAAGTCAAACGTGCTACGGTGTCCAAACTTTTTACGGATAATTTCTCATTTGTTCATCAATGTTTCTTTATGATTTGTTAGGGAATATTGTTATTTACATTTTTATTAGTTATAAGAAGGTACAAATTATTGTATTCTGAAATATCTCTCTAGTCTCTAAATCCTCCTGTATATTAATCACTGTGAGAATCATCTTTGTAATTATCATAAAACAGGATTATGTAAATTTCGCCAATAACATTTACTTTGATTTACAGAGAATGTGTTGCATTACAAGACCCTCATTGTGCGTGGGATGCTAAGCAACAACAATGTACTTGGGTTGGAAACCGACAATTTCCAAATCCTGAAAGATTTCTACAGAATGTAGAGTATGGAAAGACTGAGATATGTAATAAGTTACCAGCGCTTTTGCCTGGTGACCGACATAGTAATAGAAATCCGGGCACAAAGAAACCTACGTCCTCTGAATCTGAAATGCATCATAAAAATGACGATATTCAAAATGAAATTCTAATAGAGGTTGTTGAAACAAATGTCATATCAGAAGAGAAAAACGGCAATAACCAACACGAAACAGGTAAATTTGATTTATCTCTTTACTAAGAAAAAATCAGATTTTAAGTCGATATATATATATACTAAATGTCCAATTATAACAAGGTAGTGCTTTTATGTGCTTCTATGGGATGTACGGAAATGTCTGTTGCACGTGTTATGGCTTTCAGTTTCAAGGATAAGATTCAATATCCTTATTTTTCTATTACAATCTATATATATATATATATAGATTGTAATAAGAAGTCTTTATAAAGACTTCTTCAGACTAATATCAAGCCTAAACTAATGAAAAAATGTAAAGTGGTTTTTGCGTACAGGTCAATAATAATGATATACTTTTGTTTTTCGTGCCTGTGATCTATATAATAAACGTTTTTGCGATATAGATATACTGTCCTGTGCCTTTGGGCCCTTTAAACGAATGGTGAGAAAGAAAATATTAGCCTAAGTTCAATTTTGTTCTATAATGTATTTTTTTTAATATAAATGTACTATTTATATGTAACATATATATGTATGTATATTTGATTGATTTTTTTATTGTTATTTATTAGCTTGATTTTTATTTTTGTACTAATTTTTGTGGAAACTTTGCTGGCTTATGTAACATTTTTTGTGTATATTATTATCATTTTTATATTGCTGTATGTTTCCCTTTAAAATAAATAAATAAACTCGTGTTATTTTCAGACCTCCTCACTGTGGAAACGGCTGAAGGCAACATTTATAGCGCACAAGCTCTACTCACAGCGGTGGTAGCCTCGTGTTTAGTAACACTTATGGTGGGATTTGTCATTGGATACCTCTTTTCGCGGAGATTTCGACATCCATTTCTACCCGATACCTCACCCTTTAATGAACAACACAATAGATTAAACAGGTACAAATACAATCTCTTTGGACCATAATATTTATATACAAGTATAATTAAGACTAATATTATAGTAGATGTATAATTTTATAAAACATATACAAGTTTTTTTTTAAAGTTAAATTATATTTTTATTTTTCAGACATCCTTTGGAGACTCCATTAAATGCAAACTCTGGTTACATGCCACCGCGGTCTAAAAATGTAAATATGGTCGCTAATGTTTGTCCTCTAGCGAAACAGGACAACTTACACCTAGAACTTGGAAAAGAACGTACACTTGATCTACGAAATTCCACTGAATCGTTGGATAAAGATCTCAAGTGTGGCACTCTACAAAAAGTTAAAAAGACTTATATTTGAAAATTACCCAAACAGACAATATACGGGTCCATCACAGAGTGAGTGAAAGTACTAAAAGTGTCGTGTGTGCCAAGTCTTCCGAGTAAATCGGTTCAGACATTGTGTTTAGTGTCGCTTTAGCCTGTAGTGTTAGTATTTTTTCATGTAAATATTGTGTCTACATCTTTGTGTACAGTACCAATTGTAAGACAATATTGTTTTCTACCTAATGTGCTGGAATGATAAATACTGCATTTACAATTTTATTAAAATCAGGAATTTTTATTATTATTCTAAGCTAACGTCGAGATTTTATTATTTAGTTTAAACATAAATGGCTACTGATACATTTTTATGAAACACCATGGAAATGGTCAAGACGTGTATTTATCTCAGGATTATAGCTCAGAAATAATATATCGTCAAAATATAATAAGGCTTGAGTAATCAATTTGTAAGCATATGTTTTTATTACATTCCATAATTTTTTATGTGTAGAATAAAATCGCAGTGCAGCTAATTGTAAATAAAATGAAATGTGTATATAACGTTATATAGCTAAGGAGCTAAAGGACTCTGATTTGACAAAGTCAAAGAAAGTGGTAAATCCAAGCAAATGTAATAATGGTTGGTTGAGTCTTTGAAAGATTGAACTACAGTAATAAGTTAACTAAAACCAACCTCTCAGAAATGTTTCTGAAACAGTATAATTTTGTTAAGATTAAAAATCATATTACAATTACAGCATGAATTGCTGTGCTAAGTGCATAGTGCCTTGTAGGTTGCCAATTTAGTGCCTAATGTTAGGATACTTCAGGACAGAATATAAAAATGTTTTTCCTAAATATTTCAAGTACCTATTGGCTGATTTGATAAATTCTTTTCATTTTGAAATGAAATAACTATTGTGCATTGTATTGTGGTATTCTTTTTTTATGCTCAAAACACTTAAGTATTATCAACAGTGGTGCAGCTGAGTTAGGCCTGATTTCAATTACATGCCTACTGCACTATCCTGTTATTTTAATTTTATGGATACAAAATGGCTGTGCAACGCCACATATTACTTTATCTGAATTAAATTTATAATATTAGGCTGACGTAACCACCAGAGATCGAAAATTATAAAGTGTTCCCACCGTAGAATAATCAAAGGCTCTTAATTTAAGCAGATTATTTCCTTCTGTACATACCTTATTATAATAGTCTTAGAATATATTTTTATTTTATGTCAATGATGTATTGTCCAAGAGTAAATATCTACTATTCCTATTTATATTTGTGTGTTCTGAGTTTTCCTTGTATTTTAATTTATGTATGAACTAATGTATATGACACTGAAAAAATTATAATTCAAGATTATTTTATTTATATTTTATACATAATATTAAATCAATTGAATACTTAGCAATTTTATGACATTTCCTGATTAGTGGAGAAATAAACATAAGTATTATTTACAATATTTGTTTTATTTACCTGATATGAATAAATTTGTTTCGTACTATTCCAAAAATTCAATAAAACCTCATCCCTTTTTACCACACTCTAGTGGAAAACTAGAAATAGTTTAAGATGCAAGCTCGATTCCAAGTATAACTCTACTGGAGACTAAGTATCAATGAATCCATACAACTATAAAAGGAATTAAATTTAACAGAGGGTTACAAAAATTTTACTCAATAAAACTCCATAACCATACTTACTCCATTAACCATAATCAGCCAATTTGTGCCAATTGGAAAGTAGAAGCTTCTTACTGAACATGCCACAAAGTAACTATGTTTGAAACTTATTCCCAAGTCTTGTACATGACATTTCTTAAAATTAGCTCAATTTGCAACCAGTATATTTATTAGTCTATTGTTTCCGACCATTGTTGTTCAATAATATTCCATGAATTATATAACAGTGTAAATAGTTGACCTCTGATTACTTCAATGAAATGCCAGCTTTTGTTATTAAAATGTATTACAATATCATATTTTTTTAATACACACCAAAGATATTACATAAAAATTAAAGTTTAACTTGATGAAACACTCTCAAAATCCATGTAGCTTATATAATTACATAAAAACTGACGTTTTTCATTGGCAGTTTTAACTACATCAGTGTTTATAACAACACAGTCATCAAAAGAAACATTTTCATCTTTAATTTCAGGATTTCCTTCGTGCATTAAAATGAAATTATGGATAATACATGCAGCATATATCAATAATTGAATAGATTCTTGTTTCACTATATCTATGCAACTTAATTTTCTGAATCTTTCTTTTAACAATTCAAAAGCATGACCAATGTAACTGCGAGCCTTCCAATGTAGTTCATTAAATAACATTTCTTCACTTGTTAATAACTCTTCAGTTGTAAAAGGAGTCATTAAATTTTTTTTTAGTCTGTATTCTGAATCTCCTAGTATGTGATTGTTGAAGTCAACAAAATTTTTTAACTCTTTTGACAAAGCACTTTGTTTAAACAGTTTACTCTTTTTTAACCTTCCCAATCTACCTACATGTATATCTATGAACATTAGAGATTCATCACAAACAGCTTGCAAAATAATGACATCAGATATGTTTTTTCTGTGACTTTTTGAACCAAGTTTAAAACTACAAGTATCAATAAACCCCACACAGTTAGGAAATCTAAATCTATTATTTACTTTTATTCTTGTCACATTTTGTTCGTCAACTGAGGGCCAACTCACAAAATTATATCTATTCTCTGTTAAGTGAAAAGCAATCTCATGAAATATATGGCTAACAGTTGACTTATGTAATCCAAACAACATTCCTACTTCATTGTATGAAGAGTTATTCATCAGGAACCAGAGGAAAACATGGACTTTTTTATCCAGTGGTATGTTCCCAGGAGTTATAAATTTTCTCATGAAACTTATTAGTGCCTGTAAAAAAGTGCAATATTCCATTTTGATACAACACAAAGCTTGAATATATTAGATAAACATTCTTGATTCTTTCTTTTTTCTAGGAGTAAGCAGAGATATATTAGTGATTTATTTAGATTGCTTATGTACCCCCAAAGCTGCATGACATTTCACCATACAGACCTTTGTGATTGTGTTATGTATCTGTGTCTGTCTTCCTAGTGTGGATGGTATTGCTCATGATCATTTGTGTTATTAATTGTTGGTTTCAATTATTGCTTGATCACTAGAGTAAATAATCTTGTATGTAGTTGGCAAATGATACAGCAACCAGTTACACCATTGGTAACTGATATATATATTTGACATAAAAGAAAAACTAAATAACAATTTTGACCAAAATGACTTTTGACCATTTATATACACCCAAATTATATGGCACAATTTGGTGTAATAAGCATTTAATACCTAGTCCAGTTTAGAAAAGACATTATAAATGAATTAATTTTAAATAGAAAACAAAATATATTAAAATAACATAAATAGATAAATAATTGTTTTATAAATAAATGAATAAAATAATAGTCTCAACCACATCTAAGTACTGACACACTTTAAAAAAGTAAGCAGTTTAATTTTCTGGACTGAAAACAATAAGACACATTTTTCTCAAACTGGAAATTGTAGTTAAATAGTTCTACCTCTATGTCCTATACTGATGATATACTTTATGTAAAAAAGGTTATATAAGTACATGATAGTTATCATTAATATATTTCTGGCAATCTAGAATACAACGAACATAAAGCTTAATTTTATAATCTACAAAAATTAGCTTCCAAATTAAAGATTACCTGGACGGTGCTTTTCTTCATTTTAAATTTTTTTACATATTCCTCTTGAGTATAATTTCGAATTATCTGTTCATAAAAAGATTTAACCCGTTGTTCGCCTGAACTACCAAATAAGTAAGTTTGTGTAATTTGATCGGACTCCCTCCTTATCATTTCACTGAATGTAGTCAAAGTATCATGATTTTCTTTAACAGCGTTCGCTATTGCGACCGCTAACCTATTTGTCGAAGAAACGCAATCGTTTTCAAGAAATAAATTTAATATAAATTTTTTGTCGAATTCCGATATTTTATAAACATTATCTGAATCTGTATTCATTTTTGCATTAGTATAGCTGTCAAAATAATCAAAGCTGGAAAATATAAGAGGAAAGCGAGGAAAGTAATAATGTTGTTATGGATATAATACCAAAATATTATTTTTTATAAGCTAAACAAGCAAGAAGTTGTACTTAATTCTTGTGACAGCCGAAAGTCAAAACGTATAAGAATCTTGGAATTGTATTCTGAAATCGATATTCAAAGATTCGTTATTAAAATTAAAAATCGATTTTTTGGGTAAACTAGTTTTTTTTTACATAACAACTTTTTTGTTGGCCGGAAAAGGTCATCACAACCTCAGCGGGCGAGAGAGTGAGTACTTAAGGTGTCCAGTTACCGAATTTATGGGTTGCCCGTGTGAAAGAACTTCGAGTTGAGTGGCTAACGTAACCGAGTTAACATGTAGTACTGAATCTATTCGGTGAATCGGTATTTCACCCTATACTAACGAAAAACAGTTTTTGATAAAAATGATAAAACCCTTAAAATTATTCACAGTTTATTAAATGTTCTCGAATACATTTAAAAAAATACCTGTTTTTTACTTATTTATTATTTCTGGTACTTTAGTATGGTTGTATAAGCAATGGTAATTATTGAATTCTTGTTGTCTACAAAATAGATTTATACTTAATTGTATAGTAAAGATAAATTTGAAAAAAATTATATTTGAGAAATCAATCTTTTAGACCCCATTTTTTACAAATGATTAAAAATAAAAAAAACATTTAAAAGAAATGCATCCTTGAATAAGATTACAAAAATTGTACTAATCAAGCCAAACATTTTCGCCAGACTGGAGGAAATAATACTGTTCACGAAGGCTTCTGATGGCATAAAACTTGACATTATTTTAAATACTGCCAAACTTCAAACTGTTCATGGAACTTCAACCATATTGAAAATAACGCCACTTTTAACGCAATAATGGTGATATGTCAATTTAACAGAATTTAAACGTCATTAGTGTAAGAACAATTTGATTTTTGTGCATTGATGTATTTATTTGAGTATCCTTTTTAATCAAAAATATGTTTTTTTAATTAACTGATACTGATAACAGGCTAATAAGGAATTATTCAATAATTGAAATAAAATAACAGACCTAAATATTAAGCTGATGATTAAGGGTACATTTCAGCAATTTCGAAATATTCAACTATAGCTTCCTGAGCAGGTTGCAAATGATTGAAAGTAGCGATAGCAAAAGTTTTATTTTTAAATGCACTGTGAACGCACTTTATGTAAACCTACTCTTTGGCATAAGTACTGTAAAACAGGGGAAATAGAAATCCAAGGTCTAATAAGTTAATAAATATAGCTTCAAACTGGACTTGTTGAATCGTTGTGATTGCATGACACGTGCACAGATCAACGGTAGCAGAACACCTGCTCAATAAAGGATCTAATCACTGGATTGAGCTGCATAAACCGAAAATCTCCTCCAGAGATCATTTTTATTATCCAAGACTGGTTCGAGATGCGATCGAGATTAAAAAGCAAAAATTTTTTAATCGAGATGATAGGTTTATGCTATCATCTACGTGAAGCCCAGTAATTAGAAAACTAGAACTTCGTTTTATATTACCTTGTAAAGTGCTGACATTGTGAATGTTGTGTATCGTGATTATTTTAATTATCAAGAATAAAATAGGGTAGTTGTAATATTTAGTATAAGTATTTCCTGCCCCCGACGAAAGCTCCGCGTTATGTCAGTCTGTTCATGATTATGGCCTGTGAAACATGTCGAAATATTGAACCATAACTAAAGGTAAGTTCATTTGCGTAAAAGATCCGTTAAACAATTTATGACCAGCATTTAACTCAAACGAGGTGAATACAATAAGTTAGCAAAGCTACTTAACATTATAAAGTAATAAATAAGGAAAAGCAAGTAATTTAATTAACACGATATTTATTTGCCTTGTTTATAATTATGTATACGTTCAATATTTAAGTGTGTGCACACAACACAGTGGGGGTATACATTCAACATGTAAGAATAGCGCTAAAAGAATAATGCAGGTAAACGGCTACCGTTTGATAATATTTCATTTAAACCCTTAGTTCAGGCACCTAAGGCCCATCCAAGAGATCGAAAAGGCTTAAACACCTATGAATCGCCTTTGGGCGAGAGGCGTGAATTTTAGCGCCGTTGTGAAAGTGATAAAACTGTTTTTAAAGTATTTTATAATCATTTCCATACTGCGATTCCTTATTCTAATAATTGAATAATGTTAATTATTATAAGCTACATTTCTAATATTGAACGGCAAGTTTGCATACAATAAGTTTCAAGTCGTTATCGTACATATTTTCGATGTTATGACCTCTTAACAAACGGGCAGATTGGACAGTGCTGAATATCTAAATTAACTTCAAGACTTTGTTTCATGCACGTCTGACCCGAGCGGGAGTTCCACAAAGCTTCATTTTCGCTCTGCTTTTGTACAGTCTATACTCTAATGCTACATATAAAAGCATCCAGAAGTAGGGCTTGATCTCAACGCGGATGACACTGCACTTTACACCTTGAGCTACGGTCTCGATTCCACCTGTCGAAGCTTCCAGAAAGCAACGCTTATCTTAGAATATTGGTTTCGTAGATTGATGTCAATCCCGAGAAAAATGTAACAATATTCTTTTGTCGGAGGAAACGCGATCCTCCTAAGCGTAAAATTTCCACCTTCAACCAACCTATACTTTGAGTTAAACAGGTTAAGTACTTAAGGGGTCAACCTCGACAGTAACATGGCCTTCTTACCGAACGTCGAATGAATCGTATACATTCCATGTTACACAGACGCAGAAAATGATTACTTAGAAATTAGTTGACATATTACAAATCCGTCATAAGACCGGTGATAACCTATGCTAAAGTAGTATTCACCCAAAGCTACCCATCTTCACTGAAAATCCCACAGGTTATTCAGAATAATTCTTGCGTAAAGCAGTGGGTGCCCCACTGTACTTGCGTAACTTGGACCTCCACGACGACTTCAAGTTGGAAACGATCGCCAGTTTCATGAGTAAAGCGTCTCATCAATATTTGTCCGTAACGCGTGTTAATACGCTCCGAAAAGCAAATTCGCGCTGAATATTCGCCGTTTGTGTGACATCTTTTCGGATCCCGATGATACAATCACCGCGTCCTCAGAAGCCACCGCTCGGAATAATAGTAAGGCACACATGCACTAGTTTCATTCCAAGACACCGGCGTCGTCGTAAAAGGATAATTCAGTCAACTGTTACCAATCGGTGATTTTACGTTTAGAGAAGCATTTCTAATCCAACGCAGCATTGAGCTTCTATCGGCGTTTCTTCTCAAGTTAGTCGCTTCTAAAACGCTACATTAGGTTAGGTTTCTTATCCTGTCTGGCCGTCCAAGTCAAGGTCGCACCCACAGCAATTTCTTTGCGTTTCCACCAAACGCATATATTTGGTGGCGGAGCTCCTTAAGTACTTCCTCCTCACCTTCTTCGCTCGCTAAATTTGTAAAGGCCTTTGCCGTACAACTGAATTAGGAAAAAAAAAACTACAATTCACATGGTTAATTTTATTACAATTCTATTTTTTTTTCTATTCACCGATTTGTCATATCCATTCTTAAATTCAATAATAGAAGAAATCACATAACTTTTTTTATTTTTGTAAGTGTGGTCAGTAACAGCATAAATCATAAAACTCTCGTTATTAAATTATTTTACAATTTCAATTGTTTCTATTAGCCCCGTTTTACAGTAACGATTATTTTATATCGTCGGGTGAAAGGCTATTTGGTTTAAGCGACATTTTTTTGTGATATATTAATATATATATATATTTGGAATCAGCGTTTTTTACTGATTCCAAAAATATATATATTACTATATCACTAAAAAACGTTGCTTAAACCAAATAGCCCTTCACCCGAGGTTGTACTCTTAGAACCTATTTCACGAAAAAACAGTTCTGACTGTAGTATTGCATGATAGAAAGAGTTAAATGTATTGTTTGAATATTTGTTAATATTAACATAAAGGTAATATAAATTAATTATATGCAAATTCGGTTCAAAATAATTTCTAACTTTTCCATAGTAAGGTTTTGTAACTTTAATTCATTAATCTATCATAACTGTGCCCTAATAAACGATTGTATGTATAAGAAGAAAGATTTTAGTTGTACCGCAAATGAAAATGGAGGGTAAGTCTTATTAAAAGATTCAAAACATTTTTTTAATTGTTTCCATTACTTGTATTATAATATCCCAACTTTATAGTCATCAGTGTCAAATTATTTCATTATTAATAGTAAATTTGTATAAACATTTTCTTTGTTGCAATTATATACAAGTGCAGGCATGAGTTTAATCAATATAACATGTAGAGAAATTATACAAAACTTGTGGTTTTTAAAAAAAAAAAAAATGGAATAATATTTAAAATAAACACCATGAATTCATTTAGTTTTACATGAAAATGATCAAAACTTTACACCCTCTAATTTTATATTATAAGTCCATTTTGTAGCCACCATCTCAAGTTCACATATATCACAAGGTTATGATAACACTTTTTATTTATTAAAGCCTCAAAGGAGAAAAGCTTATATACCCAGCAGCAACAAGAAACAAAGAACCAATACTACAGGTATTGAAAAGGTTTCTTAGCAGTGACAATGATAACAATGAAGTGGAAATTCCACTTTTCATGGAAATAGCATCGGGTTCAGGTCAACATATTGCACATTTTGCTCCTCATTTCCCAAATGTTAGATTTCAGCCAACAGAAGTTGATGAGAGTTTACTTGGAAGCATAACATATTATGCTCAAAATTGCCCTACAGGAAATATACTCATGCCAATTGTTTTTGATATAAGGAACAAATTGTCATTTAATGGATATTCAGAAAATAGTATAGATTACATCTATAATGCTAACATGATGCACATCAGTCCTTATGAATGCACAATTGGGTTGTTTGAAAATGCAGGTAATTATTTAAAACCTGATGCACTTATGATTACTTATGGACCATTTAGTAAAGATGGGGTAATTACACCTGAAAGCAATAAAGAGTTTGATGCATCACTTAAAGCCAGAAATCCTTTATGGGGCCTTAGAGACATAAGCATACTTATAGAATTAGCAGATAAAAACAATTTGGCACTCATTGATACTGTAGAAATGCCTGCTAACAATAAAACACTTATCTGGAAAAAAAATTAATATGTTTTACTAAATGGGAACAACCAAAGCTTCTTCTCGGAGGTAAGATATCTTGCACTATGGAGCAAGAAAATTACTCAAGAAATGTGGCAAATTATTGTTTATATATAAATATTTGAAATGTATAACATAAGCAACCAAATTGCATAAAAAAGTAGAGAAGTAACCAATTATGTCTTGCTTTGCCCATCTATTGTCTAGATCTGTTGCTGCATAATGTGGTTTCCTTAACTGTTAATTATTATTCTTTGATACCAGTAATTAAATGAAGTGTATATTAAATGCATTTGTAAATATGTTTTTTTTTTTTAATACCTGTTATGTCCACCACCTAAATGATTTAAAAACTCATTTATATTTACATTCATTCTATTTCACTAACCAACCATAAATCTAAAAATCTTTGGCTTTCAGAAATATCCGATCTCTTAACCTTTTTTTTTCATTTTCATAAACATTGATTGCTACTAAATAGAATTTATTTCTGTCACTGTTAGAGATTATAGATTATATGAAATATATAATCTCTTTAGTTTACAAACATGAATTAAAAAGCACAAACACGTACACTCATAAAACTGCCTGAGACAATACGAATATTCCCTTATTTAATCCTAAATCCAGCCCACAACTGAAAGTTTACATTTTGTTCTGATGAAAAGATGTTTGAAAACTATACCTAACGATTTATATTAATGTATATTTATAAATACTGGAAATAGTATTTATTAGTTTCACAAAACTTGTTTTTTTTTTGTTTGATCCGGTGGAACCCATTATGGGCCGCCCCTGATGTTTCAGACTCGCACCGACCAAAGCGCCCGGGGTGATCCTCTACCTGTCTGCCAGGACCAAGGGCACAGCTTGGCCACTAAACCTCAGCACCCAGTGACGTCTGACCCTAGAGCCTCCTCTAAATTTTGCAGGGGATAGTAAGAATGCCCCCCCCCCCCCGCTTACTCTCGCAATTGCGGGTAGGATGGTGTAAAGTGCCACCCCCTAATCTCTGTGTGTTTGTCACTAGAGCGATGTGCGAACACAGGCACACTGCTTATGCCTGGATAATGGAAGACGCGCTCCGTCAGGCACGTCGCCCGGTGTATATCCGTTATGAAGGAGGGCCTCTGGCGAAGGCCCCCCCCTCCTTCGTCCTGTTCTGGCGGGGCGGCGGATAGGATTTTCGGAGTTGGCAATAGCCTCCAGATTCCGCTCCGCCGTCTCCTTAATCTCCATCACTGTCTCACTATATGAGAGGACCGCTTGCCATGCTCCGTCGCTGCCGGCGCTCGTTTGCGCCCATCACCGTCCACCACCTCGAGCGCTGTAAAACCCTAACAAAACAAAAAGAGTTTATAACAAAAATAAATAGTTCGCGTCTGGATACCGGTAATGCTGTACCACTATTTATTCCACCATCCGGATCCTCAATGCGTGATATTTTTATCCGTACTAAGGATGTCCGTGCTATACTTCGTAGCATAGACGTGAATAAGGCCAGTGGCCCTGACGGAATTCCAGTGAGAGTTTTAAAAATTTGTGCGCCTGAATTTTCTCCCATATTGACACGTCTGTTTCGCCTCTCTCTGCAGACCGGCCTGGTTCCAAGGTCTTGCGAATATACAACCAGTTCCAAAAAGGAGTAATCGTGCCAACCCTTCAAACTATCGCCCGATCGCTATTACTTTAATTTTTTGCAAAGTCATGGAACGATTATTCAATAAACATCTCCTGGCATACCTGGAACAAAACGATATCCTCAGCGATCGTCAGTACTGTTTCCGGAAAACCCGATCAACTGGGGATCTTTTAGTGTATGCCACTCATTATTGGGGTGAAGCAATTAAAGGACATGAGGAGGCTTTGGCTGTCTTCCAGGATATCTCCAAGGCATTTGACAGGGTCTGGCATGCAAGCCTTTTATCCAAACTCCATTCCTATGGAATTCCTAATGAACTCCTGTCCTGGATTACAGACTTCCTGAGTGAACGCCATATTCGAGTAGTGGTTGATGGTTGCTCATCTGATCTTATGACAATTAATGCCGGAGTTCCTCAGGGGTCAGTACTTTCAGCAACATTATTCTTGCTTCACATCAACGATCTGCTAAGACCCGGTATCTTTGGGTACGCAGATGATAGCACTGTTGTTGATAGATACATGTCTAGGCCTCAGGCTGCTTCAGTCGAGATTTGTAAGGAGAGGGAGGCGATGGTTCGGAGTGTTGATGCGGTCTTAGATTTCGTATCCAATTGGGGTGATGCGAATCTGATCAGGTTCAAAGCTCTGAAAACTCAGGCCTGTCTCTTCTCCGCCAAACGAAGCCCTTTTGTCTTGGCTCCTACTTTCCAGGGTGTTAACGTACCTGTGGCTGATAGCCTCGAGCTTCTTGGCGTGGAGCTAACAACTGACCTTAACTTTGGGCGATCCATTGAGGCTAAGGCTAAAATGGCTGCTTGGAAATTGGGAATTCTTTTCAAGGTCAGGCGGCATTTTACGCCGACCCAACTTTTTAAATTATATCATGCGCAAGTACGGTCGTGTGTGGAGTATTGCTGCCACCTCTGGGACGGCTCCGCCAAACACCATTTGGCAGCTTTGGACTCAACTGATCGCCGAGCTCGGCGACTTATTGCCGATGAGGCTCTTACATCGCGTAAACTAATCAATTTGGAACACCGGCGTAGATTGGCTTGCCTTTCGGTTTTCTATAAACTATACTATGGAGAGTGTACAGCCGAGTTGTATGATTTGGTTCCCCCCTCCCCCTTCTACCATAAATTGACTAGACGCCGTGCGGGTTTGCACCCTTATGTGGTTGACATTCCAACTGCTCGCACGAAGCGATTCGCCTCCTTTTTTCTGCGAACCGCCAAGAAGTGGAATTCACTTCCACTCCACTTTAAAACCTAATAATATAGTTTGTACATTGTTTTAGTTGTGTAATGTTGAGGTGATCGTTGATCCTCACTTATACTAACCATCTCGCCAGGTTTAGTTGTGAAGGTCTATCCCGGCCATCAGAGTATTGCCCAATTGAAAAAAAAAAAATAGTAATACCAACCTATGAATTCTAAAATTATACAAAAGTAAAAGAGGATAACTGTAAATTCTGCGTTTTTCTCCATTTATTTATCTTTATATTTGCTAATAATTTTAAATTCGTAAATAAAGAACACAACATTCGCAACGAACTCCTCCCATAAAACCTCCATATTGAAATTTGGTCAGGAGAAGTTTATTGTTTTGCACGTAGTGCCATCACTATTTTGAGAGGATCTACTTTAGGCACAGTTATCTCTTACTTTCGGTAGATATCTCCCATAGTACCTATTACCACTGTAATAAAATAATATATAATAGTAATACTATTATTATCACGTAATAAATGCGAATTAGGTTTTCTTTTTTTCTAATTAGGAACTAATAAATCAAAACAATTTTTTTTTCTTCCGTGGTGCCTATCGTGCATTTTAGCGAACATGATGTAACAACAATTTTCATAATGAATTTTAAAGGATGTTGTACTTGCAGTGATGTCTTGATCTTAGTATTAGTTTGATAATAATCCGATATTAATTTAATTCTATTCTAAAAATACTATACGATATTGATATGGTACCAAGATATAAAATTCATTGGATAAAAATACCCATAGGAACACATTCAAATTACACACACCATAGACGTACATAGGGCCTATGCTGCCATTAGTTTTAGTTCGGATAGACAGGTGGCAATTCAAATTCGTAAGCAGAAAAAGACAGCAAACGGGTTTCTTTTTCATTTATATTACAGTAATCTGTACTCTGTGTTTGACCTATTATACAAAATATTAAAAAAGGAAACACCTTTGACATGGCTGTAAGGCGAAAGCTTTTGCCTTCCCCACAGAGGGGAGAATAGAACAAAAAAAAAACCTTTTTAGGGAGAATTCTTCATGCGGATTTGACAAAATATTATAAATGCAGTTTCATTTTGTCATTTGTAAAATAATTGAAACTTAACATAGTTAATTACTGATTACCTATATTGTTGAAAAACCTTGTTTCGAAAACATAGTTTTTTTATGACATAAACCGTAGTAAATATTTTTGATAGTAATACATTGATATTTTGCACTGAAAATATGTCCAAAAGACCAGCCTCCGAAGCTTTCGATGGTAAGCAGGTACCGGTGAAAGACGGAAAAAAACATTCACTTGATTCTGATGAAGAAGACAGTGGAGCAGAAGATGAGAAAAATAATATTATGAACGTTGACGATATTGAAGGCGAAGAAGACGGAACTGGCGGCATGGAAGGTGAAGTAAGTGATAAACTTAGTTCCTTTTTTTCTTCTTCAAATAATCCTATTACATTTACTGGCAAGGTCTTCTCTGGGTGTGATTTAGAATCATATTGCCTCACAACTCGAGCAATCAATACTATGATGATAGTGACAACTTTGAGAGGGAGACGAGTAAGGCTCAGTACGACTATAAAATTGATAACTGTTTCTAACGTCAAGAATAATATAACCAAAAGTATATTATTGTTTATTTTTAATTGTATACATGTATGCAAATTTTAAATGTATATTGCTCATATCACGCATTATATACAATATAACACTGAAATGTATAATGATAGAAAAAGTCTATATACTATGCAATTATTTTTACCTATTTATTTAAAACTATATTAATAGTAGCCTTACCAGCTTGTGTTATTAATTAGACCCTAAAACTAGCTATCAGTTCCACAAGGTCCAATTAACATTTTTCCTTACTAAAGAGATATTAATGTCAAAAAAAATTAAACATACTTTGCCTTTCTATCCTGCCTTATTGTGTAAATTTTAACATTTTATCTTACTTATAGATCACTATAACTCCCTTCAACATGAAAGAGGAACTAGAAGAAGGGCATTTTGATACACAAGGCCATTATCATTGGAAAAAAGAAAAAGAAATAAGGGATGGGTGGCTAGATAATATAGATTGGGTAAAGATTAAAGGAAAACCTCATGATAAATATAGAGTTGACAAAGATGATGATTTAAAAGGATTAGGGGAGGAGTCAAGTAGTGAAGATGAACAAACTGAAGAAAAATTTGATTTGATTACTAGTTATAAGGAAATATTGATGCATATGAAGCCAAAGGAAACAATTGCTAAGACTTTGCAAAGGCTTGGTACTTTCTTCTAATTTTTATAACATACTCTGTATTACAATTATACTTTCAAACTAGTGTTGTGATTACATATTTGTAAAGTATAAAATAATTAAAAGTATTGAATTGTTATTTAAAACTAATATCTGCAATTCTGTCAGTGTGTCATATATTTTGTCTCATTGAAGTTTTTTTTATTCCTTTTTATATCTAGTAGGTCTATACAGTGTAACTAACTGTACTTTTTATGTGACTAAAGTAAGGTAAAACCAACATATTAATATTAAAAAATATTAATTTTATGAACCCATACTTAAGTATAAACAAGTGTATCTGTCACTAAACAAGGCAAAATTCTTAAAATATAATAAAACAGCATAACATCCATTGAAATTGTTTTGTTATAAAAATTAATATAATTTGCTTGTACTTAAAGGTATCTGATACAAACTGGGTTATAATAATTATGTTTTCAGGTGCCAATTCTAAAATATCCAGCTCTGAACGGTGGAAAAGAAAAAAAGCAGGTATTGTAGATGAAAACAGTACACTTGTTACTAGAATAACTGAGCTTGCAAATCAAATATTAACAAAACTGGGTAACATGGACATATATCAAGAGACATATGAGAAAATCAGTGCTGCCGTATCCAAAAGTGATAGTAAAAACAAAATAGGTGATTTAGACATGTATGCAGATGACTTTGATCAAAAAGAAAAACAATCTTTAGGAAATAAAAGCAGCGAAGAAGATGTTAAAACTGAAGAAAACGCTGAGGCAGATGATCAACAAGTGAAATGGGAGTTCAAATGGAGTCAAGATGACAATGCTGATATTTCAGGTCCCCATACTTCAGACCAAATGAATAAATGGTCTTCAGAAGGTTACTTTAAAACTGGTGTTTGGGTGAGAAAACATGGAGAAGATAGCCAATTCTATAGTTCTAATCGAATTGATTTTGAAATATACATGTAAAACTTACACATTTTATATATATATGTATTGATAGAGGAGAAATCATAAATAAACAATTAGTTTCTATTAAACTTGCTTTTTTTGTGGGTCAAACATTTTATCTACAATATCAGCTATACTAACATTTGTCAATATCTTAGCTACTTGAGTAATCAAAACAATAAACAATGTGATCACTTGAACAATCACAAACTGAGATATTGATGTACCAATCTCCAACCAGCTTCCAGTATTTTTGACATTAAACATCATTTGTACTCCCATTATATTTGAATATATTAGTACAATAATATTCAAATATCCAGCAGGGGCCTGGAAATACAATTTGTTATTTAATTTTAATATATATTATCAAACCAATTAAATAATTTAGCAATATTTTAATAAACTGTACCCAATAAGTTACCACTAATTTTTATGAAGCCAAGCCCTAGAACTAGAAATCTCAAAGTGAATATTTTCTGATTTCTAAGTTATCTTACAATAATAGATTTTTAAGTCTGAGTAAACCAGCATTAATTTTTCAACTATTATTATTTGTTTTAAATATGTAACACCCAATTTAGTTCGATCATTATTAGTCTAGTAAAATTAAAGCTATTTAGAACAAAATGGAATAACGACATACCTTGGTTATAAGTTGCACTGCTCTAAAACTGCACCCCACTATCAAAAAAGGCGACAAAGTCTTTAATAGTATTAATGTCGTAATAATAAAAGGTTGAAAAGAAGTTGTAAAACAGATAACCCATCTGATCTCAAATGAATTTACTGAAGCAATATTCCCTGTGCCAAAAAACGCTAAAATAATATACAATAACTGAAATTTCGCTAAGGATTTATTTTATTATAACATTCATAATTACATATTTATAAAAAAAGATATATTTAATCAACCACTAATATTTTGGTGTTTTAGGTAATATCTATATCTCACTATGATTTATTTTATAAAGCATAGACGTCTGATTAGTGGAATTTAAAAAAGGATACGCAGAAGAAACCTCTTCTAAAGTCTTGATTGTTTATTCCTCTTTCAATAACTAATAAATTGTGTATTTTCTCATTCTCCCCTTTTCCAAAGGTGCACTCTAATATCTGCAATAAACACGTACATTTAACACACTATAATTTGCCCATCGATATGTCCTTCGATAACTCATTTAAAGAGTTACAGGGCAGTCAGTGTAGGAAAAAACTAATATTTTTGTTTTTAGTTATTAAATTTTATAAAACCAAAAATACTAATTATTGTATTATTTTTTTACGATGACCCAAAATAAAAGATAAATTATTTATTGAGTTATTAGCATACTTGTTGAACCCTGTTCCAAGACCAGGCTGGAGCACCCCAGTGCCGGCCTGCGGACTGTAGAAGCCATCCGTCCAGTGTTACGGGAATGGCTCAACAGGCGCCATGGAATCGTCTCCTACCGGTTGACGCAGGCACTGACCGGACATGGTTGTTTCGGTTGGTACCTTTGCCGAATAACCGGTAGTGAGCCGACCCAACGCTGCCACCACTGCGACGGATGTGCTGAAGAGTCCGCTCAGCACATGTTTGACGGGTGCCCAGCCTGGGCCCCGGAAAGGGATGCTTTAACGCAACAGGTAGGAAATGACCTGTCGCTGCCCACACTTATTCGGACTATGCTCGACAGCGACAGGCCATGGAAGGCGGTCCTCCTTTTCACAGAGGAGGTCCTTAGAGTGAAAGAGGAGGCGGAGCGTGAGCGAAAGAGGCAGGCTTCATCTTCCCTGTCCTTTCCGCCCCTCCGTCGCCCTCGCCGTACTGGACGCAGGAGGGAAGCCTACTCAAGGCACTTCCCTCCTTAACGGATTAACACCTGGGCGGCGCACTTGAGGGAGTGCGTCGCCCAACATTTTCAAGGCGAGAGCGGTGCGCGATGTGTTCCCGCTCACCGCTCGAAGAAACTGAAGGAGAGCGGAATGGTGCCCAGGGGCCTTCCATCAATAGGCCAGACGTCGCCGGGCGCTGAGGAAGCTGGCACAGCCTTGCCCTTGGCCCCGGCAAACGGGAGAAGGAATACCCCGGGGGTTTTAGTCGGTGCGACTCCGACACACCGGGGGGTGACCCTCATCATCCCCTGACGGCCCATAACAGGTTTCCCCCGAGTTAAAAAAAAAAAAAACCCTGTTCCATAAAATGGTGCTTTGCGATCGCCATCATAACTTTTTACAGCTTCACCTAAAATTATTTAAATAAAATATATTTTAATAGTGATTCTAGAGCCTGATCTTTTTTTTTTTTCTTTGGAAAATAAACAATATGGCGGTCTCGTATAATTTACTTTCAGGTTTTCAATTAATAATGCTAGGGCTTATTATCTATCTATACTAATATTATAAAGCTGAAGAGTTTGTTTGTTTGTTTGAACGCGCTAATCTCAAGAACTACTGGTTCGAATTGAAAAATTATTTTTGAGTTGAATAGACCATTTATCGAGGAAGGCTATAGGCTATATAACATCACGATGCAAATATTAGAAGCGAAGAAATAATGGAAAATGTGAAAAAAACGGGCAAAATTTTTCATCCTTGAGGGCTTCCATTGCGTGCGCTACAAAAACGGTTCAAGATACCAAAAATATATGTAAGAAAGAATTATTCCTCTTAAGATGATCTAAAAAAATGTCCGCGACAGTATATGTTTATCTTTTAAGATTAAGTCACTAGAACCGTTTTTATGGTAAACAAATTTGGTCGAAATTAATGCATTATTTGTTAAGAGTTGTATCAACGTAATAATATTAATCTTTATCCAAATAAATGTTTTGTTGATTAAGAGTATTTAATTATGAACAAAATTGTCTTTGACATCACTTAATTTCAATGAACATCATAGAAGATATTACAATAACTTATATAGCAAAACAACGTTTGCCGGATCAGCTATGTCTTGATAAGCGCGAAACTCGAGAACGACTAAACCGATTTGACTGATTTCTTTTTTGTTGTGTTTGTTGAAGTCTGGGGAAGGTTATTACGGAGAGAAAAATTAAAAAAATTGTCTGAAAAAGTCTAAAAACAACACTTTTCTATATTCTCATACAAAAAATTCGTAATAATATTTAAAAGTCAATTTGAACTTTAACACCATATCATAAAGTTTAAATGTCAGTGGACGGGTTCCGGGAAGGCAAAACAATTAAGTGACGTATAAATATTAATGTCAATATTTGTCAATTTTTATACATATAGCATTAAAGCCAGGTTCTTTCAAACAATTTTCAAAAAAATCTGACGGGGAGGCTATTAACATTAAAAAAAACAATATGACTTTGTTTTAGAGAAATAGGGCAGAACAAGGTCTGCCGGGACAGCTAGTAATATATAATTTACAAAAAATCCTTCGATCATGTACTAGACTATTAAGATATACACATGATGAAGGATAATAAAACACCTTTGGTTTTATTTTTTGTTCTTTTTAATGTATTGTAATTAAATAAAAAAACAGTGTTTCCATAATATATTACATATTTTAACCTGTCAATGCATTTTATTTTTATTTCTGTGTACACCTAAAAATATTGAAAAAAGTCACAACTGTTAAATAGCAAAATTATGCATTTTCTGGAAGCTTTTAGATTTACACGTTTTTCTCAGGAACGTATCTACCGTGTAAATCGGGGGATAAGTGTATTTTATTTTGTATTAAGATTTACCTTAAGAAATCTGTAACTAGTTATGAAGGTCACTGCAAAGCGCCACTTTATAGAACAGAGCCCAAAAAATGGCTATATTTTCTTACACATTTTATGTTTCTTTTCCAAATTTGGGTCAAATCAGTTAAAACATAATAACAATAATTTATAAAATAAATTAAATTACTGACAAATAATAAAATTAAATACTTGTTTTTCATACCACTGACTATCCCTAACCCCTCATAATAATTATATTTTTGTTAATTACCTTCATGTTTTGCATATGAAGAAGTCTAAATTCAATTAGTATCCAACAAATTACATTACATATCAGTATAACCATGAACAATCCTTCATGACATACCGATAACAATAAATAGAAGTTTAGAACAGATGTGTTTATTGATAGTAACCGACAAATCAGTCTTTTGGAAGAAATCAAAGGCAGTATCCATGATATTACTGAAAATAAAATGTTATAAATAATAAATATGACTTTTCGTAAGCAATATTACTTTTATCTACATTTCCATACCAACCAGCTATATTATACTTTAAGTTTTTTACCAAAAGATCGCAACCAAACAGACAACTCAACTGATGGAAAATAGCTACTGTTGTCTAGAACCGATTACATCGTCAAAAACATTGGTATTATGCTGACAACCTTAAAGAAAAATAGAAAAAGGACCTAGATACATATAGGCTGAAACAAAAATGCGACCAGCCGGTGCGAGTTATTGCACCCATACACAGTTTGAATAATGCTAGCATAGCTTTAATAATTCGCGGTTTATTTCGTAAAAACAGTCTTATTGACTGTAATATTTATCTTAGACGATAACAAAAAAACATCATATCAAAATATTTAGATTCATAATATTTTGATACATTTTTAATTTAATTTTAATATTCATCGACTTTAATCAGTCAATAGGTGAAAAAAAAAAGTTCTATGGTCCAGAGACCAGGTACATCCTTGCAACTTTGTAATGTTGTACTACTATACTGTGATCGGGATCCAGGCGTCAGGGTACCGACCTCCTGCCACCACACTGCTGCCCGTATGGTACCGTCCAAGTATTACACGTAAGCAGAGGTGGGCGTAATCACGATAACTTTTAATCAGATTAAAGGAATAATGATTGTGTTAATCAAAATTACATGCGTTTATCTTGATTACAATAATCATTAATTTAATAAAGGTTATTTAAATGATTACTTCTCACAGAGAGAGACCGTTTTTAAAACCTCGTTTTTTTTAATATCCGTTATCTTATTTCTAACTAGCTGATCCGGTAAAACTCCGTATCGCCTACGACTATATACTTTTTGTTTATTTTTCACGTAACCCGAGGAAAATCCTACAGAGGAACATCAGTGCCACCATGAGAGCGAAGACCTCAATGTGTCAGATTCCTAATGACTTAAAACCTCCGAGGAGTCACACAAATCGCTTCTAACCCGATCTGGGGATCCATATTCCTCCAGCAACCCTCTACTTACCCCCAGTAATATCAGTTCCGAGTCTTAACGGCCTTTCAAGGAGTTTGCAACAGATATATAGTTTTTTTTTTTGGCAGGACTTGAGGGCCGGGAAGACCTTCACAACTACGGGCAAAGAGGGCAAACACTTAGGAGGCTGATATATCGTGTTTAGGCTCTTTCAATCAGCATTTTGTTACGATCATGTTAAATGACTCGCACTGGATAAGCCGGTGAGGGCCTATATAATGGCATGCAGTTTATAAAAAATATATTCCAATTCCAATCCTACTTCAATTTAATATGATTCTTTATTGTACACACATATATGCCAATTTAAATTTTGTTCCTCAATTTTTGATTATTTATCTGTGAACTACTTGATTTATATTCTCAACTTTACTGGCTTGTATATTATCTTTGTATATTTTTTCAATCCTGATTTATCATATAGACCACACCACGCTTAAAAGTAAGCATAGTGTAGCCCAAAAAAATATCAACAGTAATCATATCGATATTTGCAGTCATAGATGGGCAAAATGTAATCAGATTAATGAAAATGATTAACCATTACATTTTACGTTTTTTACCATTAATATGACTGCCTTTTGCTCATTTATGTTTTAAACACTACAAATTCCCAGATTGTATACACATTTATGATTTCTTAATGTTTTAAATGGATTTAACCATGATTACTGAGCAAGAAAATTAAAATTACGACTACATTTTGTAATCATTTATCATTAATCAGGATTACATTTTGCCCATCTCTGTTTGCAGTGTTCATGTCGATCTTCACAAATATCTCTTCACGCTTCGTTTAAAGAATCCTATATCATAGGACGATAAGAACATGCTCGCCGAAAGAGCATTCTAAAGCTCAATGACTCCGCAAAAGTAAGAGTAACTACTGTTTATCACTGTGTCTTTTCATAATTAAATAAAATAAAAATAAATTCGTATACATAATGATTCTATTATGTATTATAAAATAACTTACTGGATATGATCCATGACAGAGACTGATAAAAATGTGATACAGCCATTTCGTGTTCAAATCTTTTAGACTGCACATAAATGTTGTGAAGTGATATACACATTAAAATAATTTGAAATGTTATTAAACATATTTCTTTTTTACTCTCCTCTTTACTGTAATATAATGGCAGGAGATAACGCTGAATATAGATGACTATGCTAACAATCCAAATTAAACCCGCTAAAATGCTGCAATGAACAAATCGAGTTAAATTAGATGTAATACAACAAAGCAAAATATTATAAAATACTTACACCAGTTCAATGAAAACATCTTTACCGACAACAGGAATGAATGAAAAGATGCTAAGTGATAGGCAGCCGGTGAACCAAACTAATAATAATGCCTTTGTTAAATGTTTTTTTGTTGTTGAAATAAATGGCCACAATGCCATACCAAATAAAGGGATGCTCAACAGCCATCTGTAACTAAATGATAGACCCTAAAAATAATCACGTGTTTTTAAATATAAGCGAATTAAGTACTTGGTTAAATCAGTGACCTATACAGATCACCGTGCCACTCTAATGTATCGCCCTTTCATGAACCAAATTGCGAGCGCTACACTCAAATCTAGTATTTGAAATCAATGAACGTGAATATGCCATTATATCACGATCGCGGGAAAAGGGGAAGACAGAAAGAAATGTCACGGTCGAATGTTCGGTCACTGTGAGCGTTACATGGAACGTAGCATCGAGCATTCTTATTAACCTTTCGTCAGTGACGCGTCCCATTCCTGTAATGGGACGCGTCACTGGGTCAATGGGATAGGAACAGTTGTAATGTAATTCAAAGTCAAGTGTAATGTAATAAATTACATAAAGAAATATATTTTATTGATAAAAGTAATTGGAGTTATACAAAATTCCAACTAGATTTAGAGAAAATCAGGTTCAAGGTCTTGTAATTGAATTCCACGAACGAGAGGTTAATATAATGCTCGAGTAAAAGCTTAAGCCTATAGCATTTGCATCAATAATTTTATTGATTCACAGTGAAGGTACAAAATTCACAATTGCTGCATAAAGTAAAAATATCTATCATGATAATTAATTATTAAGAAAATGTTGTCACAAAATGCCTTATCTGAATAGATTGCAAAGCACATGTAATTTTATGACATGGCAGTTAAGCTCAATTAACATAAGTTAATCTAAAGTAGCTCCCCGGGCGACTGGACGAATTTGGTTTCCCAGGCCTGGGTGGAGTGATTAGAGGGACACCCCGGGGTTTTTAGTCAGTACGAGTCTGACACACCGAGGTCGCTGCCCTCACAGTGACCCTGATGGTCCAATGTAGGATTTTCCCCCGGGTTACCAAAAAAAAAACAAAAAAAAAAGTTAATCTAAAGTATCTAAGTTAGTCATTAAGTTATATCTTGAACTTATTTAAATTCGAATGTAAGATAAAGCTGAGAGACTGGTTAAGGAATCTAAAATATAATGATACTGAGTAACTGTTGCAGGAATAGATGTGTTTGGGCTTTAGCATTAACATTCTTTTGAAATTGTTATTCAGTTTTTATTTTTTGTATAGTCTATTGTTTAGTATGTAATATTATTGTTATATTGTTTTATAAGATTGGAGCTACGCAGCGGTAATAAACTATAACAAATTGTGTAAAATATGCTGACATCCAAGATACAGGTTGTCCTAGTTTGGGTGTCAGCTGATTTTAATGTGCTGCTTGTAATTGTTTGTCTAATAAATAACTTTTTTTTATTATTATTATTATTAATTGTAATCCACCAGATATTCGAGTACAGTTTTACTCGGATAAGCAATAATTACATAGGTTAGTCGAGAAGCTGATTAATATTTAAATCCATGGAGTACCTACTCCATTTATTTTTTTTACTTCTACCTAGAAGTACTAAGTCAAAACACAGAGGGACAAGAAAACTTTATACTATTGGAAAATTAAATATACAGAAGATAAAATAGAAGATAGTTTACCATAAAGATAGATCCCAAAGAATAACTTATAATTTGTATCAGCACATTGCACAATTGCTTGTTTCTTTTTAATTTTACAAATGCTTGCATCCAAATGCTTAATGATGATAAGACATACCACCATATAAGTATTGGCATTAAAGAATATAAATAATACTGAACAGGCAAACTTTGAACTGTAATGAAAAATAAAATGTTAAAAATATTATTTTTGGAGTTTGAAATTACAAGACTCAATAATATAATTACCATACACCACGTAAACTGCTATAAACGAGACTATACAAAAATATAAATTAATTGTTTTCTTTATATATGTTTTGTTATGAAAAATAAAATTTTGCACTTTTGCTGTATCTTCATGTGTTTTAACCTGTTGCTTAAGCAATATTTTAAGAAGACACATCGTCCAACCCAAGAATGACAGAGTCACTAATACAAGCAGTGGACTTTGATAATAATTATGGTAGTATTTTAACCCTAACAAGCTCAGTCTTATAATGTCTTCACTATATAAGATCAATTTTTCGTATTGCTCTTCAGCAAGTAATTTTTCTGTAAAATGTATTAATTTTTCATATTTATCTTTGTTAAATTCTTTAAAAGGGAAATATAATATTGATAAAGCATTGTTTTCAACGTCTTTTCTTCTCTTGTCATATTGTGATGCTAATTGTCTACTATTACTGTATATAGCTCTGGCTTTATTTGACAAAGTCATATTTAATACTTCAGCTTTCAGTTGGCCCTGGAAAAAAACAACATTTTACAAAAACCTTTTAACATTTGAGTACCTAAGAAAATTAAGAAAGATTAAAAACTTGATAAGAATAGTTGACAAACTTTTATAATTCTTTTTTGGGTTTAAAACCCAGGTTAGAAAGTGGATGCCTTGGTATAATTTTAACTGCTCATGCCGTGTTTTGTGGAAATTTTCCTTTTTTTATAACAAAATTATATACCATTTTTTAATTTTCATTTATTATTCTTTACCAGACAATGCAAACTAGGTATAGTTTAAATCAGATACATCAAAGATCCATAGCTGGTATCCTTTATAAATGAGCTCTGAGTCATAACAATGGCTGTACTCCTTCATTTTGTATTAAAAGTGTTATAATAAGGAGAAAAATCCCAAGGAAAGAAATATATTATGTAACTAAAAAATGTTGGAGAATTAGATGTAGAGTAATGTTAGTATTATTGTCTTTGTCACTAGATGTCTAGTAAAATTATAATAAAGATAGTAGAAAATTGGGACAGTAGCCTTGAGAGAGTCTGCTGCTCAGATGAGAGGGCTATGTATGTCTGCCGTTGTTTTCCAAAGTGGTATTCTCATATGGAGTTCCCCAGCTCTAACTTAATTAGCATCAAAATTACATATAAACTAATCCTTAGGTGTTGATTTTTCAAAAATCTATTCTTATCATACCAAGTTATAAGTTTGTAGAACTTAAAGTTTCCCAGTTTTTGTGATGACCAGGTAAATGTCTTTCCATTTAATAAAATTATATATAATATAATGTTATCTCTGAAAGGAATATAGTGTATGCCGCTTTTGAGGCGAGCAGAAATATATTAGTGGCTGTATCCACTCTGCTCTCTTGTCTTAAAGTATTTTCACTATTAAAGGATGCAATATCATAACAGGATATATTCAATTGTACAGTATAATACACTTTGTAAATTAGTTTTCTTTAAAAAAGCATTTCTTTACTTACAATTGAATTTACTGGAATTGGTATTGAAAGAATTGTGGACATCAGTGGAGACAAATCCACTTGATTCAAGTCAAACCTATGCTCCATAAACATTTCTAAAGTAGTAGGATCTAAATTAATTCCTTTAATTTGTTTTACTCCTGAACCCCACAATATATAAGGAGTTTGAGTTTCATGATCATCACCTGAGCCATGTGAACCTGCAATACATGAATAATCAAATTTATTATCACAGCCATAGAGAAAGCAGGTTACTGACAAGTCCATTACACTTCACAACTGTTAATAAGTTAAGTTTATTATGTACTTTTAAAATATAAATTACCCCAATCTGTCATGCCATGATCAGAGGTCACCAAAAAAGTAGTTTTACCATCATCTCCATAATAATTTCTTATAACCTTTTCTATTTCTTTGATGCCTTCATCAACAAACCTTAATGTAGTCAAGAAATTCCTGTGAAATGTAATATTTAAATTCACAAAAGCCTGGTAAATGATAACAATACAATAATTTTGATTTATTAAAGTCTTACTTTGTTTTTGGCTTGTGTTTGTGTCCTGATGTGTCTGTACCTAATAGATGTAAAAAGAAAGCTATTTTCTGTTTGTTCAGCTTTTCTTTTAAATTATCATCATGCTTGGCATTGTAAAAAAACTGTTCAACTTTATCAAAGACCCATTTATCCAAGAGTGTTGTATTTTTATCAGTACTAAATGTATCATTGTAAGGATCAAAACTATTAACTTCAATATGATTACCCACATGTCCTTTAGTAAATATATTAACAATATCATAAGTGCCCCAACACCATCCATGTGCTGTGTGATTTAATACTGAGTCAAAGTCAACTGGGTTTTCCTTCCAGCCTTTTGCAACAGCTGAAGGGTCTTCATAAAAACCTGCCAAAAGTGCAACATGTCCAGGCCTTGATTCTGTTGGAACTTGTGTATAAGATATACCCCATCTTCCGTTAGAATTAGCTACTGACCTGAAAATAAATAAAAGCCAAAAGTAGCAGAATCAGCCACAAAATATCTGATTTCACCTATACTTGACTGAACTTACTAGTGTGATACACTTTTATCAGCACTATCTTTGTGATATATTTTCTTCCTTTATACTGCCATATGAGCCCTGGAACTGTGGTTTTTGAAAAGGAAGAATTCTTTTGAATAAATAATATAAAATTTACTATTTCCAGATATTTAAATAACTGTAATATGTCTTGGTCTCTCTAATAACACAGTTATCACAAAGTTATGTTTAATTCATAGAATTTTGAATTAAAGCATTCAGTTTTTGACTTGAATAAAAGATACAAGTAAATCTTTAACTTAAGTTTATAGCACAATAGTATGCAAATGAAGTTTCAACCATAACAAAAAATATAACATGACCTGAAGCACAGTCAATCACTGTTCTAAGGGCATTTACCTTTGACATTTCTATTAGATGCCATTGGAATTTTCTCACAAAGTTTTCTTTTGCCGCCTTCACCAGTGAGTATGTGGTGCCTAAGCTCGTATTTATTCAGGAAAAATCCAAAAATATATGCCGAGGTTTTCGGTCCCATATCCACTAAGCCTCCACAGCCAATAATTAGTAGCAACAATAAGTAAAGTAAAACTTCGATAACAAATAAAGCAGTACTGTGGTAAAAGACTCTCAAGAATTAAAACCACTGACCTTAAATAAGCCATTGTAGTATAATTAACAAATGATTCAGCTCGCAAACCATCTACGACAAATAAGACAAGCCTTTCAGCTACTGCGGTAAATTGAGGTTGATAAGGAACCACATTATTAACAATCGGTGATTTGAAATATATATCAAATATTGAAAACAAGAATGTTAAGTGAATAAAAATCCCCACAAAAAACATGCTTTTAATGGTTAACTATATCTGTAAATTAGGAAAATACTCCGTCTCCTTGTAGTCCTCATTCGACTTGATAATTTTTCCTACAGTAAATACGGTAATTACCACAGACTAATAAATAATACACAATATTATTATAATAAAATAAAACACATGTCAAGACATTTTTTTAATTTCCTCATTGTGGAGAAAGCAAAGGCTTTCACGCTATACAGCCATGTCTGGGATATTTTCAACTCTTATTAAATTTCCTATCACATCTTCCCACCATGCTTTAATATTTCTGAAGTAGTTTCAATTTCATATCTGTCTTCATTTCTTGCTTATTAAAGCGTTTCTAAATGTTTGTACTCAATATAAGCGACAAGAAAGACTATGCGGTGTAAATTCTAGAGATGCCACGAATATTCGGCAGCTATTCGGTATTCGGCCTATTCGGCCACTTTTTTTGCTATTCGGTATTCGGCCGAATAGTACGTACTATTCGGCCGAATACCGAATACCAAATCATGTAAAAAAGGCACGTTGTATTACTCAAAATTATCTATTTATTTCCAAATTGCAATACTTTAGTAATTAAAATTGATCAGTGGTAAGTTGTGATGGATGAAAATAAGCTTTTCAGCATTTCTTGGTAGCAAACGATTACGCTTTTCATCGTAAATGTTACTAGCCTCAGAAAATAACCTCTCACTAAACACGCTACTTCCAGGAGAAGAAAGATAAACTTTAGCAAATTTCGAAAGGTTTGGGTATTGTTTTTCGTTGGTATTGGGTATTGTATTTTCTTTGCTGGCCGCGCCAACGTAACGAGGAAAACAGGTTGTAACTTGCTTTAATCCAGCTAACGCGCCCCCGACAAGCATGTATTCCATGCCGAATATTCGGCGCTTCGGCCGACAGCGTTGCCGAATGTTCGGTATTCGGTATTCGGCCAATTCACTATTCGTGGCATCACTAGTAAATTCCATCGCCATGTCCATTTCGTTTTAATTTCTTCTTGTTGTATCATGCCATGTTTATTTTTACCAATTCAAGAGGCCGAAGCCACGTCTATATTTTTTTTTTCAAATTCAGAAAGCCAATGTCATGTTTTTTCTTTTATTAGCATATCCGTAAAATGTAGTCTTTCAACTTTAGTGATAAAACTAAGTCGAAAGAATTTGTATACCCCATGAGACCCCATGGTAGTGGTATACAAATTCTTTCCTAGAAGAAGTAGAAAACCTATATAGGTTTTCTCATTAGAAAAATAATTTGATCAAAATAGCATCTACAAGATTAAACTATAATCTAAGGATTAAACATATAATTTTTGTACAATAACCCTGCAATTAATAGGTTTGCACATGCGACTGTGTTGATTTTCACAACCAATGAGAGTTTTTCGTGAATGTCTTATTACATCTTATAAAAGCGCTAAAGAAGTCCTTCATTTATCGGACCTAGGGGCCCATGTAAGCCTTTAAAAATAACTGGCTGTGAATTCAAGAGTACCAGCAATTGGACGGATAAACGTATATATATTGGTATTATTGTAAAAGTGTATCAACTTAAGTTATCATAACTTTCCAATATAAACACCATTAAAAATTAGTAGCAATTATGACATGAAGCATATAATAACTAAAATTGAATTTTTAACCGTAGTTATCTATTACTAGCTGTCCCGGCAGACCTTGTTCTGCCCTATTTCTCTAAAACAAAGTCACATTGTTTTTTTTAATGTTAATAGCTATTGGCCTTGCGGCTGTTTTTTGAAAATTGTTTGAAGGAACCTGGCCTTAATGCTATATGTATAAAAATTGACAAATATTGACATTAATATTTATACGTCACTCAATAATTGTTTTGCCTTCCCGGAACCCGTCCACTAACATTTAAACTTTATGCTATGGTGTTAAAGTTCAAATTGACTTATAACAAATCTTTTGTATGAGAATATAGAAAAGTGTTGTTTTTAGACTTTTTCAGGTAAATTTTTGAAATCTTCTCTGTGTTGTAACCTTCCCCAGACTTCAACAAACACAACAAAAAAGAAATCAGTCAAATCGGTTCAGCCGTTCTCGAGTTTCGCGGTTATCAAGACACTATAGCTGATCCGGCAAACGTTGTTTTGCTATGTAAGGTTTTGTAATATCTTCTAAGATGTTCATTGAAATTAAGTGATGTCACAGACAATTTTGTTCACAATTAAATACTCTTAATCAACAACACATTTATTTGGATAAAGATTAATATTATTACGTTGATACAACTCTTAACAAATAATGCATTAATTTCGACCAAATTTGTTTACCATAAAAACGGTTCTAGTGACTTAATCTTAAACGATAGACATATACTGTCGCGGACATTTTTTTAGATCATTTCAAGAGGAATAATTCTTTTATACATATATTTTTGGTATCTTGAACCGTTTTCGCAGCGCACGCAATGGAAGCCCTCAAGGATGAATAATTTTGCCCGTTTTTTTCACATTTTCCATTATTTCTTTGCTCCTAATAATTGCATCGTGATGTTATATAGCCTATAGCCTTCCTCGATAAATGGTCTATTCCACTCAAAAAGAATTTTTCAATTCGAACCAGTAGTTCCTGAGATTAGCGCGTTCAAACAAACAAACAAACAAACAAACAAACTCTTCAGCTTTATAATATTAGTATAGATTGTGCCTGTGGTGGGCAACTGGATAAGGCACTGGTATTTATGCGCACCGACGCGAAGGGTCGTAGTTTAGTATTCCGGCGCGTTAATCTGGGTTTGCTAGATTTATGCAATCTCTATCGTATACTTGACGATACACCTCTGACGTGTGATTATACAGCATATTACTGCGTCTATTTACTTTATTGGTAGATTCACTTTCTTATTTTTTTGACGATTCAAAAGTGCTTGGAAGTACGCCTATTTGAATAAAGTTATATTTCATTCATTCATTTAATGGTGTGGGATTGAAATTCCGAATGATTATTACAGATGCTTGACCGTTAAGAGTAAGACATTAGAAACAAAAGGAAAACATTTATAATTTTCATAATATACTTCGTAATTCAAGGTCTTAACTTTTTTCAGCTGAAAAACCTCCAGAACCTAATAAATAATACAATTCAATTTCTTGAGCTTTTATCAAACTACACAATACTTCGTCCCATGAATTTTTTTCTTGTATATCTTTTTCTGGAGTTAAGCCTATAGTTGCAAAAGCTCGACGCACTTGTCCAGGACTTAACCAACCACGCTGACCAGGATCAAAACTCTTAATAATGGCTTGTAAGTGCCTGGATGTACAAAATAAGTATATTTTAATAGGTACCAAATTTTTCTATCTATTCTTTGATAATAAAAATATAAAGTGATACGAACAATTAAGGCTTATTAATCTGAAAAATCTATAAGTAATCTGATGTATAATGCATGGATTAAACTACTGGAGGGCACTACGAGTTTTTGCAAAAACGAAACGTATGCCGGCATTAGAATACAATACCGTTTTTCGAAACTATTTACCATCAAATTCGATAAATAAAACTCGTGCTGTAAGTAAACAAATTTCCGTAAATAAGTTTAGTTGTTTTATTTAATGAACTCAGTAATCTAACCGATAATATAGCGATGTTTTATGTGGTCTAACATGGTTAAAAAGTATTCAAATCAAATATTACAGCAAACAACAAAACAAGTGGATTTCGTTGGTCTGACGTTTGATCTTCTGTAAATAAGTGCATATTAGTCTTATTTCTATAATTTTTGCTTAACATTAGAATGTGTCTCATTATAAATATTTTGTAATATAGGTAAAACGTGTTTCTTTTTTATATAAAATTGTACATTTTTATTGGATGTATTTAAGTTAATAAGTTGGGGCGAATAATCGCACGAAGTAACTACGAGTAAATAGACGCACCTGAGACGTTAAAAGATGCACCATTGAAGTAAAATAATAATAAGATATCGTCACACTATATGTTTTACGGGACGAGAGACACATTAGCTATATCCACTTTGGGCATATACGTCGTGCCCAACACGATCAGTAGCGCAGCTGATCGCCGGTTAACTATTATTTGGTTAAGATTTTTGGTAATTTTAAGCGTCGTGTATAAAAACACTACACCTTTTTTTCTGTATTCCGAGGGAAAATCCTACATAGGACCATCAGGGCCGCTGTGAGGGCAGCACCCCCGGTGTGTCAGACTCTTACTGACTAAAAACCTCCGGAGTGACCCTCTAATCGCTTCACCCAGGCTTGGGAAACTTAATTCATCCAGACGCCCGGGGAGCGAAAAGCCTTGTGTTGAAGCTATCTCTCTAGGTGGGGTAGTAAAGAGCCCACCCCTCCAAAACCTCTCTCTTAGGCGGCGTACCGGGCACTGCGTGTCATTTTTCTCTCATCCGGGCAGCAGACTCCCTAAAGTCTACTGCCCAGAGAGACACTAAAGCTGTGATAACTTTAAGTTAACACACTCTTAAAATAATGCTTATATGTAGACATATTATTCCAACTGCTGGTAATCTCGAATTTACAGCTTTTTTTTTACAGTTTACATAAGGTCAACAAGCGACAAATAGAGATATTCCTCAGCTCTTACACACTTAGTTCATTATTAATATTTCACGTTTATAATACCTTTTTAAAAAGTATATTTAAAGACAAAGTCTATACCACTTTTTAACTGAGACTTATGTGTAGCAGTGGACCAAAGTGGATTGATGATGGGGATATTAAAACATACAATAACAATATGATTTTACCTTATTTCATAAATTACAGGTGGAACTCCATGACCCGCACGAAATAACATACAGTTATTTAATAAATTTTCGAGGTAAACTATCGGTTTTTGTGGTTGTTGTGCTATTAGTTTTGTAAATAAATATTGAATCAACTCTGATATACAATGATCTCGCAGATAGTTTTCTGTTCTTGAAACTATTGTTAATATTTTTTGTTTTCGTTCCGATATAAAAACTTGTTCAGAAGAACTATCATCATTTAAAAGACATTTACAAACAGTCACATATTTTGGTTCAGGTTCTGCATTGCTTATTTCTTCATCCATTTTATTTTCAGCTGTAATACCTGTCACCAAAGATCTTAATGCATTACATCTTATTAGTCTTATTACATTTTACAATCTTAGATAATTAATAAAACATCTAAACTTACGATCTTCAACCAATTATATATCTAAGTGCACAACAAATCAAAAGTGAAAAAACATTCCAGAGAGAAACAGGATTTGACATATTTCTGAAAACAAAATGTTGAAAATATTCTTTAATAATTTAAATAACGAACAACATATAAGTAATAACACTGATAAATAAATACATGATAATAACATAGTCTGTAACGAACTACAAGCTATTTCTCAACTAAAATTATTAATATGTCTAGAAAGCATCCGCGCATATATCTATACTAATATTATAAAGCTGAAGAGTTTGTTTGTTTGTTTGAACGCGCTAATCTCAGGAACTACTGGTTCGAATCGAAAAATTCTTTTTGAGTTGAATAGACCATTTATCGAGAAAGGCTTTAGGCTATATAACATCGCGATGCAATTATTAGGAGCGAAGAAATAATGGAAAAGTGTGAAAAAAACGGGGAAAATTATTCACCCTTGAGGGCTTCCATTGCGTGCGCTGCAAAAACGTTTCAAGATACCAAAAATATATGTAAGAAAGAATTATTCCTCTTGAAATGATCTAAAAAAAATGTCCACGACAGTATATGTCTATCTTTTAAGATTAAGTCACTATAGGTATATATATAGGTATTCTGTGATTATGCCCCGCTCATTGGCTAAAGTTAGAGTTGCCACATGTTACTCATTATACTATGAAAATTGAATATATATTAAAGTACGGATACAACTAAACTTCTGTCAAATATACAATTTTTGCACTCGACTGGTCTTGAAGAGAATGAAAAACCATTTATGTAAGTAATATACGTGAAATATTGGTAAAATTTTCTGTGATACATAATGATATTAATCATATATAAATAAGTCAAATTAGTCATTTTTCTCATAAAAATTCTCCAGGAAGTTAATAATCTACAAATTTTCTTCTTACCATTTTTATCTTACAATCTACAATGAGGATGAAATACAAGACGCAAAATATTTCGTGAATAAATAATAACCGTTATTTCTATTCCTACCGTATTCTATATTCATTGGAAGTATGGACTACAGCTATTAGTCAATTCATTAAAACTGCCTTGCGCAATTAATGCTCCATCTAATCATCTTAGTGGCGACCTTATACCTGATATGGATAGAAATCACACTTATTTCATTTATCTTTTTATTTATTAGAAAAGAATTTGGAAATCAAGAAATATATTATAATATTTTAACCTAAGGCTCAGTTAATATTAATTTTGGAAGATAATGAAAAATATTACAAAACTTCCAAAATAAATCTATTACACAGTCCTGGCGATACTAATATTTGAACTTACTAGGATTAGGATATGCAGCTTTGGAGGAAGAATTCTATCCATGTAGTTATTGATTTAGTTAATTGATATCATATATAATACGGTAGGCTATATAATGTAACATTAATGACTGAAGATTTATTATATTTTGTGGCAGTATGATTATGAAAGCTTTGGTTTTTTTTCCTTCTGACCTGATTAGATTAAAAAAGTTCAAGGATTAAAATTATGTTGCCAAGCTAAAAATTTACCTTTAAAATAAACATTTATAATGGCTTGTTGTGGTTTATAAAGGTGTATGAATTTAGTCATCATATTCAAATACTTATTCAAAGTTCAAACTAATGTGATATTGTTTATTATCTCCAAAATACAATAACATAATTATCAGAAGTTATATATATATATGGTGTGTTAATAGCTTAGGCTTTTGATTTTATTATTTACAATATGGGCGAAAAATATTTACTGTATTGTCTGCATAATATATCTAGAGGTTTTTGAATAATTGCAATTTTCTGAAATATGGCTACATTACATAAAAAAAAAATCAGCGTCAACGGTGTGTATCTATTTTGAATTGAACGTTGTTTTCAATTTAACAATTAGTCTAGTATGGTGATTTGTTAATTGCGAATCATTTGTATTAAATAATGGACATTGTTTGCTCTAATGGTGATAAGTAAAGTAAGTGAATTTCATTACTGAGACAAAATGTTCCCTATAATGGGACAAGACCTAGAAGATATCCATATAGGAAAAATTGATGACTGTGAGTATTTTTTAGAATTTTATTACTCTTTAGGAAAACGTATTTTAATATGCTGTTAATTTTAAAATCTTGAATGTATTGAAGAATTATTTGTCATATATCTTTTAGGCGACACAGATTTTCGCAAAACTGGGCAGGAAATGGACGTAATCAGGCAAAGAACAATCGCATATGAGTACCTTTGTCGGTTGGAAGAAGCAAAAACATGGATGGAGGCTTGTCTAAAGGAAACGTTGCCACCAGCAACGGAATTTGAAGAAAGCCTTCGTAATGGTGTTTACTTGGCAAAATTAGGACATTTCATATCTCCTGAAATGATTTCATTAAAGAAAATATATGATATTGATCAAAGAAGGTACAAGGTATGATTAAATTCATTCTTAGTATGATTATTTGACCTAAATAAAATTTAAGGATATTTCTACTAATTCTGTTATTAAAAAGCCATAACAATATTAGAAGGTTTTCAATATTGTTTACAAGATATTATATTGTTTATAAGCTATTATACCTTTTACAGGTCATGGGACTACAGTTTAAGCACACTGATAATATTAATCAATTTTTACAAGTTCTGAAGAAGACTGAACTTCCAATGGTAAGTAAAACAAACATAAACAAGAGCTTGTCATTGTTTTATGTATCACACCTTTCCTGTGGCGTGCATATGGTGTGTGGTTGACACACAGGGCAAGCCATCAATCAAAACTTTCCTCGAGTCTTTTATAGCTCCAGCTATATAAGATGACTTAGAAAATGAGCTATTTTATATTAATTTTGGTAAGCACACATTCCTATCACAAATTGTCTTTCTATATCATATATTTACAAAATAATATACATCACTATAAATTGAAAGCTATTAACAAAAACAATTCAGTTTGATAAAAAGCAAGAAATCCAATTTTTTTTTCCAAATTTTAATTTTCAACACTGAATGTAATATAAAAAAATCATAAATTTATTATTAATTGCTATGCATTTATATAAAAATGTTGTGCAGGTACCTACCTACATACTTTGTATGAAATAAAAAGCAATTGTTAGTTGTACTTTTCCCCAACTTAAGTTGGGTGCTTCTGCTCATTGTGCCAGTTTATCTTTATTATCAGGATAGAAAGATTTATTGAATTATGTTCTCCGTGAATGGTGGTGGTGGAGGAGGCTTAAAAATAGTTTTTTTTAGAAATTATGAATTTAATAATTAAAGTTACCTTTTCTAAAAAAAAAATGATTTATAATGAATCTATAATAATGATTATTATTGATTGATTATAATTCATAATATTAGAATTAGATGCTCGTAGGGTGTAAGACAAGCATTGTTTTTATGCTGGTATATAAGATGAACATCACCACCCCTTTGATATCAACTGAAAGGTGACTTGGTCAGATAATGTCATTTTTTTTTTAATTCTAGACATTCCAACCTGAAACCACAGATATTTACGATAAGAAGAATATACCACGGTTAATATACTGTATTCATGCACTCAGCTCTCATTTGTTTAAGTTGGGAAAAGGTCCACTTATTCATGATGTTTTTGGGAAAGTCACCTTTACAGGTAATTTTTTTATTTGTTGAGTTTAAAAATTAATTGTTAATAGAGTGAAACCATCAAAAAGTAATAGATTATTTTTAGGTTAAAAACTATGTTTCATGCCATGTGGGATCTTACTCTTATGTAGTTGGCATTTCAATAGTTTGTATAGAGCTATAAACACCCCTCCTTTATGCTGTGTACCAATGGAATGAAATTATATTAGAGCTATGTATGAATCCTTTAATTACATTTATAATTGCTGTTTGAATAATAATATAGTATTTATATCTCATAATTTGCAATAGTATATTTTAATAATACATACATGCCTATGTTGTACCTACAGTAAGTGTAAAAAGTATTCATACACCACATAAATAATTTTATAAATGCATATATCTTTGAGAAAAATTCTTCATTTATTAACCTAATATATACATCTGGTTCTGGCACGTTTCAAGCTTCGTTTCCAGAAAGGAGAACAAAAAAATGTCAACACAATTACAAATAAACAAGATTTCGTCTGAATATACCAAAAATGTTCCCAATTCGGGCAATCGCCTTACCACCAAAAAAAACCTTTATGTGTTAAATCTATAATAAATACAATTTACAGATGAGGAATTGGATACAGTTTCAAAGGATTTACAAAAGTATGAACAACCGCTTCCACTGTTTCAAAAGATTGGAAGAATTTTATCTAAAAATAGCAATGCAGATAATATTCTCATAGACAATGCTGTTATTAATTTAAATAAACTCTTAGATACAAACAAATCAATAACTACAGCAATATTAAGTCCAGAATTGAAGTTAAAATATGTACAAAATCATCTAATAGATGAATATAAAAAAGCTTTGAAAGCTGCTAGACATGAAAAAGCACAAGCTGCCTACAATCATTCATTAAATGATAGCTATATTCCTGATGAATATGAAGAATTGTTGACTTTAGTAGAAATTCAAGGACATATTACAGCAGTTAATTATAAGTATTCATGGAAAAAGTTGTGTACTGCTTCTCGGAATAATGATGTTAATACTATTCACAAAATCTTCAATGAAGAATGGGTGAAAGTCAAGAATTATGATATCAATAATGTGGATTTTTATTGTGATATTGTTAAAGAAATAATTGAAAGCAACAAAGATGTTGATGTTGAAAGTGTAACGAATTGGCTTAAGATATTTCAGAATATTATTAATGAAGGGAACCATAAGTCAATTGTACTCAAAGATCACAAAATAGCTATTGAAAATGTAAACATAGCCTTAGATGAAGGTACTGCAGATGATTTGTACAAAGCATTAAGAGATCCTAATTTAGAATTGAATATTAAGGTCGACAAGTTTGCTATCCCACTACTCTATGAAGAAATGAAATTAGAAAAATTTGAATTGGATAAAAATCTCAATGAAAGCGAAATAGCAGCATCAGTGACATATTTATCTACTATTGCTGCTATATCTCAAGCAGTAGAAAGAGGTGAAGATGCTGCTGTTTGGAATTTATTGAATACCAATCAATTTCAATTGGAAGGTCTAAGACCGCATTGCCGGCGACGTTACTTATCTGCGTTAGTAATGGCATTACAAGTGAAGGTAGAAGAACAGTGTGTATGCCCACTATTAACTTTAGAAGATATATGTGATACTGTTGAAATGGTTAATATGAAAGATGACGATAATCAAGAATGTAAGTATATAAATAGAACTTTCTGAGGCTACTATATATGTTGTATAACTGTAACAATATTTGTTAGTTTTTTTTAGTTATTCATATTATATAGCTAAAATCATGTGTAGTAAAAAACAGCAAAAACCTTTTCATTTTTTGGATAATTGTTTTTTATGTGTATTCTATTGAACTTGTTTTATATTTTTTCATAATCATAGTTATGTTAAAATATAAAGCTTAATAAGTCATTATATTATACTATAAAAGTGATCTTAATTTTCAAATATTATCTTGTGAACTTCATGTGCCTTGTATTATTGGTTTCTCCTATAGAAATAGGAGAAATAATTTTTTAATATTCTAATAATTTTGACTGAAATAAAACAAATAATTAATTTTTTTTAGTGGTACTTACAATTGATAATATAAACAAAGCTGTCGCTTCGGAAGATGTAGATACCCTGATGGTTCTATTGAAAAGTTCCTGCTTGAAACTGTCCTCTCCATTGCATATGGAAGAAAAACATCTCTGTATGCGTATGTTAAAAAAAGTATTGGCTCATAAAGATTGTCAAAATTTATGGTTTGATGATATTGTAGATGTTATTAATCAAGTCAATGCAGAATCGAATAATATCAAAGACCTAACAGATACATTGATTCAGTTGAATTCTGCAATATTGAAAAATAATTTAGATGAATTTTGGAAGGCCTTATCAAATCCTGTGTTGGCTACTAATTTAATTGACAAATCTTGCAAAGACATATATCTACAAATGTTTTCTAGAGCTTTGAAAAAGAAGGGTCAATACATATGTCCTTGGATAGTGTGTCACACAGATGCAGGAAATACTGTATACATTGATGTAGAATCATATACCTATAGTTGGACCACTCCAAAAGATTTTGTACCTTATGCCCGTTACCTTACCAGGAAAGATGTTAGTACCATAATTGAAAAAACCAACAAACACCATATAAATAAGTATAAACAAACAATCATAGAAAAAATGATTACACGATTGCAAGCTTACTGTAGAGGATATCTTATGAGAAAATGTATGACAGACAGGCTTAATTATTATATTACTAATGAAAATTCTATAGTGAAGATCCAATCATGGTGGAGAAGAATATTAGTTAAACGTAAATATCAAATAATGATAAAAATGAAAGCTATAGAAGCTAAATTGAAAATAGAAAGAAAAGAAAATCCTTGGGCTTGGTATAAAGTACAGGTAGGTTAACAAATAATTTTCAGATCTAATGTAGACTTCCTTGAAATATCACAAATCGTTAATGAAAATTTTTGTTATTGAAAAAATCAATCAATTAATTTTAATCTAGAAAAAAACAATGTAAATGTTAGTTAAGATAATCTTAATTATAATCACTATGATCTATAATATTCCAAAAACTTTTAAAAAGAATATAAAGAAACCGATTGAGGGAATACTAAAAAATTGATCATACACGCATTTTGATGTTCACAGGAGCAAAAAATAATAAAGATCCAAGCATTGTGGAGAGGACGACGCGCTCGCCAAGCATTTATTTCATTGTTTTATTCAACCAACCCTAATTTGAAAGTTGTTAAGAAATTCATCCCTATATTAGACTTTTCTATTGAAGACTATGACCGAGAAATAGAACTACAAACATTAAAGTCTGAAGTTGTACAGTCTATTAGAAAAAACCAAGAATTGTCCAAACAAATAGATGACATGGATTTAAAAATAGGACTTCTTGTGCAGAACCGAATTGCTTTACAAGATGTTGCTGCACATGGGTTAAAATTGAACAACTTGGTAAAACACAATTCGATGACTAAATTGGTCATTCAAAATCGACCAGACGGAAAAGGATCATTCATGACAATTTCAACGGCAGTTAAAGGATTGAAATCACTCACCAAAGAATCCAAAAAGTTATTAGATGGATATCAGCATTTGTTTTATGAACTTCAAACAAATCCAACTTATTTATCAAAACTTTTATTCTGTATTCCGCAAAATAAAACTAACTTCTTTTTACAAAATGTTGTATTGTGCTTGTATAATTTTGGTGCGTACGCTCGCGATGAGTATTTGCTGTTAAAATTGTTCAGATTTACTTTGGAGGAAGAGATAAGCTGTAAAGTTGTGAAACCTTTTGATATAATAGCATCTACTCCTTTAGTTTTAAAGATGGCTGTAGGGTTATCAAGACAGTTGTCTGGATTAAATAGTTTGCAAACTATAATCGGTCCTTTGGTGGAAATGATATTGAAAGATAAAGATTTAAACATTGAAACAGGACCTGTAGAAATTTATAAAGCATGGCGAAATGAAACTGAAATGAAAACTGGACAAATATCGTAATTATTGTTTTTTTAAATAATATTATCTTTACCTGTTTTGTCTTGGATTTAATTAAATATTATTTTTATGGTTTAGACAATTGCCATATACTGTTACCCAAGAAGAGGCACTCATGTATCCAGAAGTAAAAAAGAGGTTGGAAGTTGCTCTGACTCAACTCAAAAGTATAGTAACGATGTTTTTGGATAAAATTATAAATTCCGTAGAGCTTTTACCGTTTTGTATGACTTATATGGCTCGAGTTTTACATAGAGCTCTGACTACGAAATTTCCTCACACTCCTGAAAAAGACATCTTGAAGGTAAGCCAAAACTATGACTTTGATTATTTCGTTTCCGTATATGTTGTTTTCTGCGTTCTAATTGAAATATTTTTGTTTTTAGGTAATCGGAAATTTAATATATTATCAGTTTCTTAATGCCGCCATTGTCGCACCGGATGCTTTTCACATAATCGAACTTCCAAATGGTTCAGGGCTTACTACAGATCAAAGAAAGAATCTTGCGTCAGTTGCGAAGATTTTACATTTCTCTGCAGCTAAGAAAGGGGTAAGCTTAAGGACGATGATTTTTGTAATGATAATTCTATAATCTCCAAAATAATGTCTTCTACTATTTTCGAGTAAGCCTAATTAAATTTTTCAGTTAACACACGCCACTAATAATATCAAAATGAAACAAAAATAAATTTGTATTTTAAATTAATTTACTTTACTTCGGTGATGTTAGTTTTCATTGCTTATAAAATTATGTGATATTATATATTTAAGTTTGGTGAAGAATCCAGTCATCTTCGCTGCTTAAATCCTTTTATTGTGCAATGTAATGAGAAAATGAAAGAGCTATTTCGCCGCTGTTGTCGTGGGCCGACGCTTGAAGAGTATTTTGCAGTTGATGAATACACAGAAGCAACACTATTGCACCATCCACACATTTACATTACAGTGCAGGTTTGTTTTATGTTTTCACTACATCTGAAATAACACTTTATCACTTTTTCTGATAATGACAAGTTCATAGAGAAATGTGCCAATCACTTATATTACTGGTCACGCTGAGTAAAGTGGATAAAGTTAGTACGGTATGTCTGCTCATCTTTAGTGAGTATTTACTGTTTTATAATATAGAAACCAGTTTTGAAGCTATTTAGACTATTTTTATAATTGTATAATTTTAAAGTATCTGTGAAATTATTTAAGGAAATTGTAGATACACATGCACTTCTTGTTGAATATCAAGAAATTATCGCGCCCGATTCGAGAGATCGACTTAACGAATTATTGGATGATTTGGGTGAAGTGCCTTCAGTCGCTGAACTTGTTTCACGAGATGCCAACATGGTAAGCAAATGATCAAATGAGGCTAAGCCTAACAATCAATACAAAGTGGTGATGTAACATATCATTCTAATGTTTTATAATTTGGTATAAACAGGTGGGGGATACTACAGAAGAAAATGCAAGACTGGAAGTCTGTTTGGCTCTTGTAAACAAGTTCCAAACACCTTCTGATGACTTAACAGATTTAAACAAACTTTTTATAAAAACCAAAGAACTGTGTGTTGCTGTACTGCCTTTCTTGAATGGTACATTTCTCTTAACAAAGAGTTTTATTATTTGTATCATAAATAGTGCCAACAAGCTTAACTAAAAATATGTTTTATTTGTTTTTTGCAGGCGATCATCTTTTAGAAGCATTAGTTATTGGCACCACCAAGGAACAACAAGAACAATATTCTCGCAAAATACAACAACGAATTTATTCTGGTCAGGCAAAGCAGGATGAGGCAATAACATTGCGTGAGCACATAGCCAAATTACGCAAAAATCTAGAAATGCTGGAAGAAGAAGGATATGTAACTAGAGAAGACGGCTATCAGGCCATAGTCACTTCTATAGCACTAGATTTATGTAATAAAGGCAAATACAGGCAGGCGCAAAGAAGAGCATTGGCGACATTATCTCGAACTAAACAGAGTTTACAGGAGAAAACAAAATATTATGAAGAGAAATGCAAATCTTATGACCAGTATATAAAATCGTGTTTGGCTAATCTGCATGCTGGGAAAAGGTTCGTATAGACTGTAGTTTTACATTGATACATAAAATGTTTAGTCTGTCAAGAAATTAATGAAACATGTTTATCAACAGGAGCGTCCATGCTTGTTTAAGAAGATCAGGAAAAAATGTCCATAAATTAATATCTAAGTTAACCATTAAATACTCTGGGGCAAAATTATTGGAAAGAGGTGTACTTTTAGAAATTGATGGATTATCATCATCACAGTTTAAAAATGTACTCTTTGAAATTGCACCAACTGACCATAATGGCATATTCACGGTTAAAGGAAAGTTTATGGGTGTAGAAATGGAATCTATTGAAATAGATATTCAAGATTTGTTACAAAAACAATATGAAGGTTGCGCTATAATAGATCTATTCGGTAAAGCAAAAATTAATGTTAATCTTTTAATATTTTTGTTAAACAGTAAATTTTATGGTAAGTCATAGTTTTAATAAGTAGATATGTAGGATTGGACTTTATCTTAAAACAATACTTTAAGGACTGCTGGAACTGGATATTAGTGGTACTGTATATTTTTGTAATGTTAAAACAATTGTAATTGTAACCTATAATTAAATAGTACCTAAATCCCATTGTCTTGTTTGAGGCCTGAGGTGCAAATTTTTACGAGAATCTGAATTTGTTTAACTTTGTAATAATTTCTTCAAATTATATGTAATGTTTCCGAAACAATCCGGTAGAGGCTCTGACTAAAAATTGTATACAATTTGATATTTAAAAAATTTAAAATAATTCAGAGATTTTTGAAAAAAAAAAAAAATCGCACTTCAGCTTTGCTTGTTAGATCTGATTTTGAGTACAATTATTTTAATATCAATTTTAAATATTTAATGACATTCATATCTTACAATATGTTTTTTTTTTACTTTTGTGCCTATTTTTAGTATACAATAATTAATGAAGTATTATCGAACCAAATATTGTGTTAATATTAGTATTAATATCTTACAATATGAAAGAATGAATTTGTACCTGCTTTTATATTAAACCATCTTGAAATTATTGCCATTTTTTTAAATATTAACAATTAAATGATTTCTTTGGTAAATTGAATTATACATTTTAGTCCTTAGATCATAAATATGTCATTGCAATCAAAGTTTTCCGTTATAATTTATCTATATCCATACTAATATTACAAAAAGGTAACATTTGTTTGTATGTAGGAGGTAATCGTATCAAACATCCAATCGATTTCAAAATTATTTTTACAAATATTTGAAATGGACCTTTAAGGTATACATATATTAAGGATATACTTGAGGTCGTTTTCCGTAAAAGTCAATTTTTTTCAGCTGCAATTGAATCACAATAGCCACAACCAATTGGAAATGTTATCTATAGTTGTTCGACATAATGGTATATCTATTTCGCGACGTCTTTAGTTCTTAAGTAGTACCTGCGTAATAATTATACCCCATCCTTTCCTGAGTATTAACTGAATATTGTTGGATAGCCGGTATATAAACAATGTTTTTTTTTGTTGTATTCAATTTGAATCCCCCGAAATTCAGGGAAGTGGAGTGATAAGAAAAATTAGGATTATTAAAAAATATTAAACGGTAAATTTTTGGCATGTTGTTGAACATTCTTCCGCGAATTTTGACGCTCTTATACGACTTATTCAGCTCGGGAAAAAAAACGGCTTGACGGATCAACATTATCCTAGTCCACATTGTATCTTCATGAGTACTGAATGAGTCTCCCAAATTGCAAAGGAATCGATTTGATAGTTTTCAAGATATCGTGGTTACCAGTTTGCAAAATACAGTTTTGAGAATAACGCGTTTAAAGGTTAAAGCGTGCGCTCCAAACGCCTGACCTATTCAGCGTTTATAACTTTCGAACGACTTGAAATATCAAAAAATCACTCCACCTACATATTCTAAAATATATCTAGATGATTTTCATGCGAAATATTTAGATTTTTCGAACCAGTCACACGGGGTGACCCCTTAAGCGACATTTTTTGGTGATATAGTAATATAGATATTTTTGGAATCAGCGTTTTTACCTATTCCAACAATATATATTACGGCGTTTAAAAAAAAATTTTCCACGTAACCACGCTCAAAAGTTTCGTTTTAATGCCAAAATAGGCCTCTGAAAATATGAGCCCTTAATATTAATATTTAGGTTGTCTGCATCGCACTTTTCGATTTCCCATACAAATAACACAGGACAAAAGTTTTTTTTCCTTTTGATTTCTAGAGCTAATAAACGATATATTGTATTGCAATACCCATTCATTATTTTTGTAGAGAATTTAACGCTTTACAAAAAAGGAAGTCAATTTTTGATAAATCAACTCAGTCAAAAGTTATTCAATTATGTCGTATGTCAATTATGTTCGTCCGATGTTCAGTTCTTTACAACAAAAAAAAATAAATATTGCAATTACTGCGTACTGATTTATAAATATTAGAAGATAATTTTTAAAATGTCAACATTCCTTGTGTCAATTGCCGTACTGGAATTGATAACATACGTATTCTTTGATATTCCTACAAAAATCTGATAAGACCTCTGCCCTACTTATCCAAATTATAATTCGATGACCACTACTTTCCTAACCTGTTTGTAAAGGGTAGTTATTTATCAAACGAAAAATATGCGTAGAGTTACAAAGAATATTTTAATATTAATATTTGGTGTAACTTTTGCAGTATTATATTGTGAGTTTTTGATCTACTATGTTGTCATAGTTCAGGTAAATGGTTTAAATTATTTAATGAAAATTAATTCTTAGCTTTTTGTTCAACTTGCTTATTCATTCTAGTGTAGTTGGCCTATATTAGCAAATGCTGAAAATGTATCAACACTCAAAGCTCTTATGATAGCCGACACACATTTGCTGGGACCTAGAAGGGGTCACTGGTTTGACAAAATGAGACGAGAATGGCAAATGTATCAAGCGTTTCAAGCTATTGTGTATTTACATAATCCTGATGTAGTTTTCATTTTGGGTGAGACAATTTTTTTTTTGCAACTTTTATAAAATAATCATTTTTTAATTTTAATTAATAGTATTTACATGATTTTTTATTTATTATACAATAAATACATTTGTTTAGGTATTTTTTCTTTTTGCCTTCCTTTTCTTACTTATTATTTCATAGTGATCTCCAGTAAATACTGTTGTTACAGATTTTGTTGGCTTTATTGATAAAGTTTATTGGTTATAGTCAATAAAAAACAATTTACAGGAGATCTCTTTGATGAAGGAGAGTGGACAAATAACAGAGAATTCAAGGACTATGTAGAACGCTTTAACATTATTTTTGCAATACCAGAAAATGTAAATATGTATGTAACTGCTGGAAATCATGATATTGGCTTCCATCATTAGTGAGTATTTTTACATCTTATTAAAGTGGTAATATTTGGGGATAATTACCCATTCTTATGTAGCCCCCTTAGATTATAGTAGCCCCATAGTAAGATTATGAATTTATTAATTAAAAAATAGTATCATAGTATTTTTTTATTTTACTGTAATATACATATATATATATATATTGATACATTTTCTGATTAGCATCGCATAAAGACGAATAACATTGTTTCTAATATAATTAAATTGATGCTTTCAGCATAAGACCGGGGTTTGCAGAAAGATTTTACAAGTCTTTGAATACATCTACTGTAGAACTTGTTACTCTGAAAAATAGCCATTTTATTCTTATAAATTCAATGGCAATGGAGGGTGATTCCTGCTACTTATGCTTGGAAGCAAAGAAGAAAATAAAAGATTTTGGAGGTATTTATTTGGGCTATATAATTCATGTTGTTGTTTATAAAAGTTCAAGATTCTTGTGCAACCTGTCAAATTTTAAGTTTAGTAATTATTTCAAAACATTTTCAATAAATGAGAAGGAATATATCTCAAGTACATTTTCAAACATTTACAAATTTAATGAAAAACTTTTTAAATTATGTTTTATTTATTTAGCATTATTAGATTGTTCTGACAATCCTGCAAAATGCAAAAATATAAATACTACACGTGTTAAATACAGCAGGCCAATATTGTTACAAGTAAGTAAAATGTTTTTTTTTATAAAAATCAAATTAATTGACCATAGATTTAGTAGTAATAAGCCAATTGTACTTTTATGGGAGAATTCTTTAAAAATATTCTTTTTATTGTGGCAGTAAAGAAAATTTAAGTTTTAGTGCTTACCTTATTGGACTACCTTTGCAATTATTATGGGTATGGCCTCATTTTGTGTCAATAGAACATGATGCAATATTTTAGTCAGATGTCAACATTGGTGTGGTCAGTTGCCTCATAGTGCTGTGGTATGTGTCATATAAACAATATGAAACATTCTACGAAATATTAGATTCCCACTGAGTTGCCAAATTATTTACACTACTACAAACAACGGTTTATGTGTGAGTGTCCACTGGCTGCCTGTGACGTACACGCAGAAACTGGCTACAACAGCACAGCCGATGGACAAATTCAGGACAGTCCAAAGCACGTGGTACATATTTTCGTACCTCATTTATGTATGAATTCATTGCATTTGTTGAAGCGTGACCACATATATCTCCCAATAACTCTTACTGTTAAATTGAATTTAAACTATTAATTTAATTTTTTTTCGACGATTCCACTATTTTCAATATATTTTTAAAAAATGTAGATAAGAAATTAGTTGTAAATTTAATACTCATACCTACCATTTTCATCCTGCGATTGATATTTTTTAAAGCAAAAAATATTGCTTATAGTCTAATAATAAGATTTAGATATACAGTAATATCCCGCTTTACGCGACCTCATTATGCGCGGTTTCACTATAACGCGAAATTCAAATTTGGCGCTCAATTGCCTCTTTCAAAATTTATTCAGGTTTGGACATATTGCAGACTATAGACAATAATGATGATCGCGTCTTGACCGTGTGTAAATCAATTAAAAACAATGTTTAGTGTTATGAACGTATTTTACAAGAACGTAAAAAAATTTCTACCCAAAAGACAATACATGTATTTTTCCGTAAAAAATAATAGTATGTATTGCATTGAGTGTTCTTAGAATTAAAGTAATTGATTAAAATTATTCGTATTTTTTTGTACATATTAAATTTTAACTATGTTTAAACTTAAACCTCGATATACGCGAATTTCAGTTAACGCTATTTTTTCCGGAACGTATCCCTTCGCGTAAAACGGGGCATTACTGTAATTGACTTAAGAAAAAGTAGTAAAAATCAAATTTAAATTTCTAATAATAGGATATTTTTTTTACTAATGCATTTGAATATAAAGAATAAATAAAACTTTAAATGTAATATTGTAAATATAAAATTATTTTTTATTTTTTCAAAAATTCTGTACGTTCAATGTCGCCTGATTGTCACCGTCGCCAATGGCCACCTGCTGCACAAGGAGCGGAGTTAATGTATTTTTAACCAAGGACAATGTCTACTACCCTATTGAAGAACCCCTTGACTTAGCTCTAGGGAAATCTGTATCCAGCAACTCATTCAATAAATCCAAAGTGCGAAACTAACATTTTCTAGAGAACTGCTTCTATAACCTAAAATGTAACTAATATTGTCATATTTCGAACAGTACAGTTTCTTTTATCTCGGCATGTATTTATCTCTGGGTTTTTTCAGATTAAGTAGGAATTTAGGCACGTGCCCACAGGTGATGTAAAGCAGCTTAGGGAAACCCGCACGGCATTCAATAAAAATAATGATATTTCTATTACATACGAATGTAAGTGCCCTAAGAATGGAGATCAGCAGCATTACTGGTCACGTTGAGCACAAAATTTAAGCGCAAATTGGATACAGCCACCATTGTATCTCAGCTCACTCCAAAAGCAATATAACGATTACATTATTATTATCTTTTATTTGATTGTCTATAATGGCGTATTTTGTTTCAGCATTTTCCTTTATACAGATTGTCGGACGCATTGTGTACGGAACCCGACGCTCCTCCACTACCGGAACGCAAAAAACTGTTCAGATTAAAAATTGATGCTTTATCTAAGGAAGCTACGAAATACCTTGTATCAAATATAAAACCGAGAGTTGCATTTGGCGGACATACACATCATGGTTGTCTCGTGCAACATTCTTATGAAATTCCAGAGTCAATCCATTTTAATGAGTATTCAATACCTTCATTTTCTTGGAGGAATAGACCAGATCCTAAATACATGTTGGTAAGCTTTATTTCCATTTAACATTTTCGAATTCTATTCTGTCCCGTGTGTCTTTATGGATCTAATGGTTTTACAGGTAAGCATAACACCAAATGATTATGGTGTCAATAAATGCGGTTTGCCAAAAGAAACAACTATAGTGATAACTGCAGTGTTGCTACTCGTTATCATATTTTGGTACACATTTACAAGAAGAAGTATTGGTAGATGAAGAAAAAAAGAAAAACAATTTTGTTGAATTAATGTTATGAGTATATTTTGACAATAAATATTTTGACAAGACAAGCACTTTGTACATTTCCTTACTGTACATTATCGACAATTCAAATACATCTTTGAAGTAAAGAGAAAAAGTAAATTAACAAAATTATCACAAATAACTAAATGCCTTACTAAATTAATTAAAGGTGTTGTCAAAATAAGTTAAGTATACATTAAGAAAGCCTAATAAGAGGTAGATAATAACATATTAGAGATTCTTCTATTAACTTAACATAATAAATACTGACATTGGTAATGTTACTGGGCGAAAACATTGATAATTTGAAATTATAAATATACTTAATCTCATTGTTGCCATACAAGATCACATTTTACGTCTACTTGCCCTGCTTTTTTATAAAAGTTATATTAAAAAAAACATATGATTAAAGAAATTAAGGCACCTATCTTAAGTCCAGAATGAATTAAGAAATCCTTAAGACTCTTGTTATAAACTTGGTTTGTTTTTAAAAATATACACCTTGGCAAGAAAGTGTGAAATATGCATTGCTATACTGGGTTGACAAACTACACTGTATCTGATGGAAAGTATAATTGGTGTGCAAAGATCTGGCTAAATTTTATAGAACAAAATACTACTGGAAACTTATGTATAAGCTTATTACTCGTATTTTCTGGCACTTTACTTTATTGCCAAGCTATATATAATTATATAATCAGTTGAGATGACATTTTACCTCGACACGTGCAATAACCTTTCGGCCCTAAAGGAATGTTCTCGTCTTATCTTTTGGATACTATATTGTATCCATAGATGGGCAAAATGTAATCAGATTAATGAAAATGATTAATGATTGCATTTTTTACCATTAATATTACTGCATTTTACTCATTTATGTTTTAAACACTACAGAATCCCAGATTGCATACACATTTATGATTTCTTAATGTTTTAAATGGATTTAATCATGATTACAGAGCAAGAAAATTAAAATTACGTTTACATTTTGTAATCGTTGATCATTAATCAGATTACATTTTGCCCGTCTCTGATTGTATCCTAGGGCCTCTACAGGTTTGTTTATAAACATCCGCATGGCCAAAACGTCAGACCCGTTACAACAGCATTTAGGCCATACAAATGTTAATTAACCAAGCTTAGTTTATTCACGTATTATTAAAGAAATAGGCTGATACAAGGCCGTTTTCTCATTGGACAACATCGATAATAGTAAAACGGTAACCCTTGCATACGACACGAATAGAGCCCCTCATTATTAATCCATAAGGCCAAATTATAAGGCGTTCGTATATCCACTGTTGTATGCCCTATTTTACACGCACATTTTAGAGAGAGAAATGTATTAACCCTTATCACACGTTTTAATAATATAAACAGCGTTTTTTTTATCATCCACAATATTTTTAGCGGTATCTACAAATGGATAAACAGCATTAGGTGGGAACTTGATCTATATTCTTCATTACCTTTGTTAAACTTGAGCAAAAAACGACAATAATGTGACGCGAGCGCGGCAATTATTATAGGTAGGTACTTAAAACTATTTTATTAAAAGCACCTAACACTTATAATTAATATCAGTCCATGAACTCTTTAACGAGTTTTATTTTAATATGCTATACAATAAGGTATGTTATCTAATGAGAATAAACACTTATCTCTCCACAGTATACCAGACGTACAATAAAATATATTGAAAAATCATATCCTCCAAAAAGTGTCCTTTTCTCAAAATATTCACATGATTGTTAAAGATCATTTAAGTATCTAAATAAACTTTTTATTAAGTATTGTAACATCATTAAAAACATACAAATTAGACTAAAAAGACATGGCCGGAAATTGTATGGGACTGGTACGTGCCCTATGGTCAGAAATCTATAATGATTAAAAAGCGCCATTTCCTAGTTAAAGAAGAAGAAAACTATAATTGTCAGCATCACCAGAAAAAATTGATTACGCATAGGATTTTGTAGCAATTTTTATGATAATTTCACAATATTTAGATTCTCTGAGCGTTACATAAATTAACTGTAAATGTATTAAGATGGGTTTAAGACATGTATGTATTTTAGGGATAAATGTTGGATAGCGGTTTTTTTTTACCTCAACAAACCTTCCGAGAACAAAACTTATATAAACCAAGACATTTTCGATAATGATGTGTGCCATTTAGTATCTAATGCTAAAATCAGTTACTCGCTATCCTTGCAACAATGATGCGTGTGTGTTAATTGCATCGAATTCAAAACGATTGTTAAAAGAATAATCCGGAAATTAATTACTGATATTCGTCTTCCGATTTATTAAAATTTGTTTTAATTATAAATATTTTGAAAATAAACACTGGTCACACCAACCCTGTATTATAAAATAAAGATTTAAACCAGAAATCGTCATTTTAAATATTTTGGATTAATTTCATGCATCTAACTGAAATAAAGAAGCATTCTTGTCAAGCTATAGTTGTTTGAATAATTACACACGGTTTTGATTAAATAGTAATGGAATAATAAAATTATAAAATTTTGAAGTAAATAATTACAAACTTTAATTAAAATAAATTGATGTTTTGTGGTAAACACTTTTGTTCGAGATTTCTATATATGTCAAACCGAATGAATATGTTAGTTTAATTGTTTTTCCATCGCTATTTTAAAATGTTAATATATTCTAAAAATATTTATTTATTTTTGTGGAAATAGCGACACTTTCATTAATTAAATGAAGTTTGGATTTCTTTGGGCAATTTTCGGTCATGTGCTTTGCTTAGATAATTTTTCTATAATTTGTATTATATTTCAGTTAGCCAATACTTTTTTACCTTCTGTGTATATCTACAAAGTATACAGTTATCTATTATATCACTTAGTACAATTAATCAATCATAACTTAAAGCTATACACGAAAACCCAATTTTTAAGCAGCTTAAATAAATGTCAATCTAAGTGAATACATCTGTAGCGATCAATATTTATAATAAATGTTAAATTAAATACTGATTAGTGACTATGTATGAACATATCGCGTTTTACTTTATATTGATTTAACAGTCTGTTATACCGTCCAAGTTCATTTAGAAAAGCGATTGGTAACTGGTGATTAGATTTAATGTGATCAACCAGAAAAAAGGGCAGTACCTTCTATTTAACGGTGGCAGTGCCCTTTTCTATATTCTATAAGAATATAATTTGCAGTACTCTTGGCTGTTGAATTTCCTGCTGCTGTCCAGGTGAGTCAAAAGTTCGCGAAGGGCTGTTATGATGCAAGTGTGAAGCGCGATGTGGTCGCGTATTTTGATTTTGCTTTTGATGATAACCCGTATTCACATGTTTTGAAGACGAACATATAACTGCGTGCAAGTAGCGATCGTATCTGCATAGATGAGAATCGCCACCACTAGCCAAATCCAAATAACCGTTGCCAGTGTGATCCAATTTCACTTTTTGGAATGCATTTGTAGGTTTTTCACTAATAGTATGTGATCTATTACGAAGTTTATGATATTTATTCGTGAAATCTTCTTCATTGATAATGGAATCGCAGGGCTTTCTGTAAAAAAAGAAAAATAATAATAATAATATAATTTACAGAAATGAGTAATCTTATAAAATCATTGTATGCTCAAATTCTATTATTTGAAGGTATTAAAAAGACAGAAAACTATTTGAAAGTTCCGGAACACGAAATCAACCATATAAAAATTACTTGGGCACGTTCTTTACACAGAAACTACCGAAACTATTTTGACAGGATTGTCCCTTTTTTGGTAGCACGCTGTAAATCTTTATTGACCGTGAAGACGGCGCCTCGGTGTGCTGAACTTTTACTGGCTAAAACCCTCGGAGTGTTGCTCCTACCCATGTGCCGAAGCCAAGGGCACGGCCACGCCAACTTCATGTAAATATAAAAATAAACTATTATTAGCCATAATTACTTCATAACATAAATATTAATGTATAAATGCATTGGATTATTATGAACAATCATTTACCCAAGGGTTCAATAACAGAATACTTATTAGGTACGGTCCTGTAAAATTTAAAGCCTATATTAAAATCGATTGGATAGGAGTTCTTGAATCTTCGTATAATTAGCAATAATACACTAAGGGAGCTGTGAAATTTGAAGAGCTTTCATTTTGCCTAATTTCACAATTATTCTAATAATTATAATACAAACCTTGAGGCTTGAAAGCTCAGATGGTTTTTCTCCATGTTGGCCTGGATGATTTCAAGTAATTCACGTCTTTGAAGGCTTCCAGAACGTTTTTTCATATGTTTACGTTCTCGGTGCTCCTTACGCGGATGGCGGTGGGGTCGAGTTTGATTATACATATTTGACCTACGATCCTGAATGTTTGGTCTTCTATCTCCTGAACACGAAGACTTGGACGAAAAGTCTTCGTCGCCTGATAATCTATCTCGGGGCTCATCATCTGTGTTGTCGGCGCAGTCAGCGGCCGCAGGAGTTACCACTTGTGCGCAGTCGTTCCGCCGTCGTCGCCTGCCCTCTCGCCTTTCTCGTTGAGTTCGCCTATTACCGTCTTGTGGCACGACCGTTAGGCGAACTTGTATAGTTTTAGATCCATAGTGTGGAACTGTTACTGACTTCCCGATCGACTCGTATATTGTTGATACGATGCCGGCTATGTCCTGTGAAAATAAAGTAGGTATATTTAGTTAATATACCGCACACGCGTGTAGTCGTGACGACACACTATACATTATTCAAATGTAAAACACTGTACTGACATCTTTAGTCATGCGTCCGTGTCCGTCTAGGTCATACAGGGTAAAAGAGAACTGCAACGGCTGTTGTTTTGACGGTTCGGGATGCTGCAGTTCGACATCGCATGTCAGTTCCTGAAAAAACAAAACGTACGCATTTAGATTAGAGATGCCACGAATATTCGGCAACTATTCGGTATTCGGCCTATTCGGCCACTTTTTTTGCTATTCGGTATTCGGCCGAATAGTACGTACTATTCGGCCGAATAGTACGTACTATTCGGCCGAATACCGAATACCAAATCATGTAAAAAAGGCACATTATATTACTCAAAATTATCTATTTATTTCCAAATTACAACACTTTAGTAATTAAAATTGATCAATGGTAAGTTGTGATGGATGAAAATAAGCTTTTCAGCATTTTTTGCTAGCAAACGATTATGATTTTCATCGTAAATGTTACTAGCCTCAGAAAATAGCCTCTCATTAAACACGCTACTTCCAGGAGTAGAAAGATAAACTTTATCAAATTTCGAAAGGTGTGGGTATTGTTTTTCGTTTGTATTGGGTATTGTATTGTCTTTGCTGGCCGCGCCAACGCAACGAGGAAAACAGCTTGCAACTTGCCTTAATCCAGCTAACGCGCCCCCGACAAGCATGTATTCCATGCCGAATATTCGGCGGCCGAATATTCGGCGCTTCGGCCGACAGCGTTGCCGAATATTCGGTATTCGGTATTCGGCCAATTCACTATTCGTGGCATCACTAATTTAGATTAAAAGCGATGATTCTGTTTGTTTTATGAATAAACATGTACTTGATTAATATTAGTCAATGATGACGCTAGTATTTAACTGATACAAATATAAATGGGAAATAATTTTTCACAGCTTTTTTGAACGTATAATCAAAATCCTCTATAAGGACATCGAAGGGACTACTCATATCTAGTCGTGACAACCGTGATGTTTTCGAGATACAAAGTGAAAAATTTTTTGCAGGGCCCTTTTTTCTGGGTCAATATAACCAGTATGTTGTTCTAAACCATGTCGCCATAATCGGTTTTGACAATAGTTGGATCGCTAAAAATTAAAGATGTTCCGTTAAAGCTAAGCTTCTGACTTTGTATGTATTTCTCTTAAAAATTTGTATAAGATGAATTAAATGAAATCTTGATTGTTATATACAATAATAAATCTTTAATTTCATAACTAATTTTTACATCTAAAATAACAGGTTGAATTTATTCACAACTGTAAAATAACACCGCTCTGATTTGTGTAAATTCAAAAATCAAGGCATAAATAGGAAGTAAAGAAATCATGTTCCGGCACGTTCACAGGCGGCAGTTATGACTTGCGCGCTAATCAGTTGTAAAGGGAATGTCGCGTAAATTACAAAATATCTCCAAGTCTGTGGTCGGCTTGGCCGACTACCGGCCTATTTCCACCGACTAACCAGCTAGTCGGCCAAGTCATATTCAGCACATCTTTACTAAATATAGACCAGATAGTATTACGGAATGCGGTGATAATTTTAATTTCGTATATTCTGTTTCTTTGTAGTTTGCTACATTTGATTGTAATACGTGTAGAGATAAAACGGGACGCGGCGCCAGCTGGACATGGCCTAGTATCTCTAGCAAAATGCCGCAGCCGCCCATACCACAGCGGCTGCGGCTGGGTGGCGTCCTTCTTATCAGTCTTTAAAAGAAAAAACTATGCTTTTATGATTAGGGAGATACTGTTGCCATTTCTCGGAAAATTTTATTATTTTCTAAAGTAGCATATATTTTTATCGAATTCATTGTCATATAATAATTAAATATCTTAGTTCTTAATTTTATAATATATTTTGGACAGGATATGAAACTAAATATTTTTAAATCACTTTCCTTACGTTTGTTAAATAACCGATTATTGTGTAGTCTTGGATTTGATTAAATAAAGTCACGACTAGACCGCCGGTACCTAATCGCCGCTTTCTAATTCCTTAGCAACTTGACAGTAGGATAGGAATAGAAAATTACTCAATGCCGAGTAGCGTTATTAGGTAGCTCCGGGAAGTTGGCCCCGCATTTTTCGCGTAAGAATTTAGAAATTTTTTGAGGGACTGCCCATCGATTGCCCATTATTGCCCATCATTTAAATTTTTTTGCCCACCCCTATAAAAAAAGTTATGAAAGATTTATGTATGCGCGGGCCAGCGTCCGAAAAAATTTCAAAAAATCGAAAATGTCAAGGTGGATTCTTGAAGTTTGTCGACTGCCCACTTTTGCCCATCCTTTACTTTTTTGATAATTCAACTCCTAAGGGATGGAAATGGGGGTGGAAAAAAAAATTGAGGGGTCAAGAAATTTTGAATTATGCATTTTAATCTACATCGATTGCCCACTTCTGCCCATCCTTTACTTTATTGATAATTCCACTCTTAAGGGATGAAAATGAGAATGGAAAAAAATTGAGGGATCAAGAAATTTAGATTGGAAAATTATGGCTTAATAAGGTATATTCGTATTCTAAAGGACATCCTTTGGATTGCCCATCATTTATTTTCGAATGCCCACCCTTAGTTACAGAGTTATTCTGCTTAGAATTTGACATACCGCACTGTTGTAGGAACATGTTACATTTTCGTTAGTCCACTAGATAAATTTTGGAAAATAAGGGCTCAATAAGGGTTATTCGCATTCTAAAGAACATCCTTTAGATTGCCCATCATTTCTTTTCGAAAGCCCACCCTTAGATACAGAGTTATTCTGCTTAGAATTTGACACACCGCACTGTTGTAGGAACATGTTACATTTTCGTTAGTCCACTAGATAAATTTTGGAAAATAAGGGCTCAATAAGGGTTATTCGCATTCTAAAGGACATCCTTTAGATTGCCCATCATTTCTTTTCGAAAGCCCACCCTTAGATACAGAGTTATTCTGCTTAGAATTTGACATACCGCACTGTTGTAGAAACATGTTACATTTTCGTTAGTCCACTAGATAAATTTTGGAAAATAAGGGCTCAATAAGGGTTATTCGCATTCTAAAGGACATCCTTTAGATTGCCCATCATTTCTTTTCGAATGCCCACCCTTAGATACAGAGTTATTCTGCTTAGAATTTGACATACCGCACTGTTGTAGGAACATGTTACATTTTCGTTAGTCCACTAGATAAATTTTGGAAAATAAGGGCTCAATAAGGGTTATTCGCATTCTAAAGGACATCCTTAAGATTGCCCATCATTTCTTTTCGAAAGCCCACCCTTAGATACAGAGTTATTCTGCTTAGAATTTGACATACCGCACTGTTGTAGGAACATGTTACATTTTCGTTAGTCCACTAGATAAATTTTGGAAAATAAGGGCTCAATAAGGGTTATTCGCATTCTAAAGGACATCCTTAAGATTGCCCATCATTTCTTTTCGAAAGCCCACCCTTAGATACAGAGTTATTCTGCTTAGAATTTGACATACCGCACTGTTGTAGAAATATGTTACATTTTCGTTAGTCCACTAGATAAATTTTGGAAAATAAGGGCTCAATAAGGGTTATTCGCATTCTAAAGGACATCCTTTAGATTGCCCATCATTTCTTTTCGAAAGCCCACCCTTAGATACAGAGTTATTCTGCTTAGAATTTGACATACCGCACTGTTGTAGGAACATGTTACATTTTCGTTAGTCCACTAGATAAATTTTGGAAAATAAGGGCTCCATAAGGTTCATTCGCATTCTAAAGGACATCCTTTAGATTGCCCATCATTTCTTTTCGAATGCCCACCCTTAGATACAGAGTTATTCTGCTTAGAATTTGACATACCGCACTGTAGCAGAAAAATGTTACATTTTCCTGCAGAAATGATGGGCAATCTAAAGGATGTCCTTTAGAATGCGAATAACCCTTATTGAGCCCTTATTTTCCAAAATTTATCTAGTGGACTAACGAAAATGTAACATGTTCCTACAACAGTGCGGTATGTCAAATTCTAAGCAGAATAACTCTGTATCTAAGGGTGGGCTTTGGAAAAGAAATGATGGGCAATCTAAAGGATGTCCTTTAGAATGCGAATAACCCTTATTGAGCCCTTATTTTCCAAAATTTATCTAGTGGACTAACGAAAATGTAACATGTTCCTACAACAGTGCGGTATGTCAAATTCTAAGCAGAATAACTCTGTATCTAAGGGTGGGCTTTGGAAAAGAAATGATGGGCAATCTAAAGGATGTCCTTTAGAATGCGAATAACCCTTATTGAGCCCTTATTTTCCAAAATTTATCTAGTGGACTAACGAAAATGTAACATGTTCCTACAACAGTGCGGTGTGTCAAATTCTAAGCAGAATAACTCTGTATCTAAGGGTGGGCTTTCGAAAAGAAATGATGGGCAATCTAAAGGATGTCCTTTAGAATGCGAATAACCCTTATTGAGCCCTTATTTTCCAAAATTTATCTAGTGGACTAACGAAAATGTAACATGTTCCTACAACAGTGCGGTGTGTCAAATTCTAAGCAGAATAACTCTGTATCTAAGGGTGGGCTTTCGAAAAGAAATGATGGGCAATCTAAAGGATGTCCTTTAGAATGCGAATAACCCTTATTGAGCCCTTATTTTCCAAAATTTATCTAGTGGACTAACGAAAATGTAAAATGTTCCTACAACAGTGCGGTGTGTCAAATTCTAAGCAGAATAACTCTGTATCTAAGGGTGGGCTTTCGAAAAGAAATGATGGGCAATCTAAAGGATGTCCTTTAGAATGCGAATAACCCTTATTGAGCCCTTATTTTCCAAAATTTATCTAGTGGACTAACGAAAATGTAACATGTTCCTACAACAGTGCGGTGTGTCAAATTCTAAGCACAATAACTCTGTATCTAAGGGTGGGCTTTCGAAAAGAAATGATGGGCAATCTAAAGGATGTCCTTTAGAATGCGAATAACCCTTATTGAGCCCTTATTTTCCAAAATTTATCTAGTCGACTAACGAAAATGTAACATGTTCCTACAACAGTGCGGTGTGTCAAATTCTAAGCAGAATAACTCTGTATCTAAGGGTGGGCTTTCGAAAAGAAATGATGGGCAATCTAAAGGATGTTCTTTAGAATGCGAATAACCCTTATTGAGCCCTTATTTTCCAAAATTTATCTAGTGGACTAACGAAAATGTAACATGTTCCTACAACAGTGCGGTATGTCAAATTCTAAGCAGAATAACTCTGTAACTAAGGGTGGGCATTCGAAAATAAATGATGGGCAATCCAAAGGATGTCCTTTAGAATACGAATATACCTTATTAAGCCATAATTTTCCAATCTAAATTTCTTGATCCCTCAATTTTTTTTTCCACCCCCATTTCCATCCCTTAGGAGTTGAATTATCAAAAAAGTAAAGGATGGGCAAAAGTGGGCAGTCGACAAACTTCAAGAATCCACCTTGACATTTTCGATTTTTTGAAATTTTTTCGGACGCTGGCCCGCGCATACATAAATCTTTCATAACTTTTTTTATAGGGGTGGGCAAAAAAATTTAAATGATGGGCAATAATGGGCAATCGATGGGCAGTCCCTCAAAAAATTTCTAAATTCTTACGCGAAAAATGCGGGGCCAACTTCCCGGAGCTTTATTAGGTCGATAACAAAAGTCCATAATAGGTTGTAATGAAAAGTTTTCTAACCCTCTTCTTTCGTATATTTCGTTTACAAGTTGGGGTTTCAGTAACAAGCATTTTCTCTGTATCGGAAATATGAATGAAAAAAAATGTAAACATATAGGAAATTACCTCAAATCTAAGTCGTGGATGTTTGTCATCATTATTCTCCTGTGGAATAGAAGACGACGGTGGTGATCTGTATGAATCTTGTGGTATTCGGCTGGAGCGAGGCGGCGGAGCGGCTGCGACGGGCGGCTGCAGCAGAACTCGTGCCTCACTGGGTAGCAAGTCAGGAGGTGCAGAACACTGAGAGGTGGTCCTGCTAACCAACTCCTCCGTGTCTGTACGCTCACTCTCCGTACCCACTGAAAAATAAAGTTTGTTTTTAAATTCTACTGTCTGGAGCTTTTATGTTACAATAATATTTTATGTTAATTTTACCTTTATAGAGTTTAAACACAATCGCTAACGTTAATTAACATGGGTGCATCGATCTCAACAGAATGTACGAGTATATCATAGGGCGGCTTGCAGTAACGAATTAAATCCAGTTTAAATTTATATAAAACACTAATGAGTGTTAAACTGTATTTATGATCTTGCCCGGAAACTTTGTCCACTTTTAAAAAATATCAAATCTAAATCACTATTGCAGTCAAATTAAACCGCTTCAATTAAATAGCGTTTTATAAAAATCTAAACTAATATTAAAATATCGTCATGCTATATCATTTTCGGGGTGGGCAGCATACATTAGTGCCTGTATCCACTTTGCGCTTATAAATCGTGCCCAACGTGACCAATAGCGCAGCAGATCACCATCAAAACTAGATTTCATTTATTAGTACAAGTCGCCCTTAATCTTATCTATAATATAAAAATGAATCGTTAAATGTGTATAACCGCGAAACTCGAGAACGGCTGAACCGATTTGGCTGATTTCTTTTTTGTTGTGTTTGTTGAAGTCTGGGGAAGGTTATTACAGAGAGAAAAATTAAACAAATTGTCTGAAAAAGTCTAAAAACAACACTTTTCTATATTCTCATACAAAAAATTCGTAATAATATTTAAAAGTCAATTTGAACTTTAACACCATACCATAAAGTTTAAATGTTAGTGGACGGGTTCCGGGAAGGCAAAACAATTGAGTGACGTATAAATATTAATGTCAATATTTGTCAATTTTTATATATATAGCATTAAGGCCAGGTTCCTTCAAACAATTTTCAAAAAACAGCCGACAGGCCATTAGGTTTTGGCAGAATAAAATTTGACGGGGAAGCTATTAAAAAAAAAACAATGTGACTTTGTTTTAGAGAAATAGGGCAGAACAAGGTCTGCCGGGACAGCTAGTATTTAATACAATTGCTACAATGTTATGCTCTATGAAGTGTTGCTAATTACAAAAACGTGCAAAAACGTTTTTGTATTACATTGAATATGTCTTTGGAGCATTACATGGAGGTATAACGAACACAATAGATATTCTAAGTAAGGGATAAAAAATAAGAATACTAAACAATTTGTCGGTAAAATTTAAAAGATCCCTTGTAGCGGACCGACGAGCAAGATGTTAACGAAACAAGGTTTAAATATTTCTTGGAAGGCCGGAGAGGTTCCGACGACAATACTCCGGGTGTGTATCACTATCCATCGTCGTGAAACATGGACGAACCGTAACACATCTGTCCTTTATATTGTATTATTAACAAAACGTACAAATATCTTATCCTGACATATAATATTTTAGCATTTAATATAGACTTTGTTAAATAACTACGAAATAATCAACAGTAAAAAAGAAATTCAGGAATTTTAAAAATTTGCATCGTTTAATACCTGTATAAACTTCTATAAAAATAAACCCTGTGAATTTTTACTTTCACTTCACTCCTAAACGTTGATTTATAGGAACTTTGGAATTATTGATGGCTTCGTAATTCTAATATTTCCTATATAGACTATGCTAGGTTTATGTTGATGCAAATAATAATAATTTTGAAGTTATTTAGTTTCTTGAAGTTTTCAAATTTATGTCCTATTTAGAGTAGAGGACTTAAGAGCTGCGAAAACACATTTTCTTAAAACTACGCGTTGTTACTAGGCAATACGTTAATAAGTTTATTTAGCTAAGTTAATTAACTAGCTATAATTTAATAAACAAAAATCAACGTAACATATTGATCAAATTAGATGATTAAATAAAAACCCATAATTACTTTTTCATAAATATATCTAATGTAGAATCCTTAAGTATTGTATTGTTATCCGTAAAATAATATGAACGGAAACCTGGATTATATAATGTTGCGACTTCATTAACAGAGCTTGCAGCAATAGCTTATCAAACTACACGTAATCTGAGGTGTATGCAACTGTGCATTTGAAACTATTTTAACCGTGGGTTTATATTTCATACCCCGTGACCTCGGTCGCGGTTTCTGAGGTACGAAGTTATAGTAATCAGTTCACGTTTTTGTCTTTATTTATATAAAACTCCTAGAAGTACATATAATTTTAGGAGCCATGAAGTCATTTTGTACAGATGCCAGTAGATTTTAGAGCCGATGTTACTGTAATTTTTAGGATTTACTTTCAACGAAATATAAGTTACCTCTAAATGATGCTAAACGAGCAGCTGTAAAAGGGTAGTCATTAGTCTGCCCTGACTAGATCGCGGTCACAGAGCACTCGCTCTGTCGCGTTTCTGGATCAGCTCGGGCATGGTCAGTTTCTCTATGTTCACTTAAAAATCTGAAGCACGAATGCAACATGGCACGCGTTGCCATATGTGTTGTCCATAGGCAATAGACGACTGTAGCAACTTACCTTCAGATAGGCTGTCGCTGCTTTCAGCTTGTTTGCAACCTTTTGGCATAAGAAAAAGAACTTTTAACTTTATGAATACGTCTACCGAACGCGTTTCAGTTAGGAACTTTCTAAATTCTAATAGAAGAAAGAACTCTAATATTGATATATGTTGTTGAGAGTGACACGCATTTAAAACATTTTTTAAAGAAAATTGCATGCAGTTATTTAACTATTTACGGCGTTAAAAGTGATTTTATTCTAGTAGTATAATTTTGTCGGCCAGATGGCTCAGTTGTTAATGACGCTGCTAGCGCCGATAAGGAGACTGAATTCCAATTCTATTACGTAAATACTTTTCTGTGTCCACATCGATGTAGCCATGACTTTCTTTCGGATTTTCTTCTCAAGGTAGTCGCTTCCGAGACAGTAGTAGACCACCGTTAGTTTCGTTTCCTGGGAGACCGCTCAAGTCGAGGCTCGTACCCATAGGGGTACCTTTGTGTTGTCACCCATACCATAAATTTGCTGGCTGAACATTTTAAGTGTTCGCCCTCTCAGGCCCAGTGAAGTTGTAAAGGTCTGTTTCGACTTATAGCAAATTGTCCTGCCAAAATAAAAACTTACCTGAACATATGAGTTTGTCGCGAGTCATAGAGTTATGTGTTCCTGTATTTAAAAATGTATTATAGTACTTATATTATATATTTGTCTAGTAGCTATCTCACCCACAGTATTTAGGTGAAAACTAATTTCAAACTACGTCAATGTGTATATACATTAAGCAAATAATATTCTATAGATATTAGTGTTGCCCGTGAATTCGTCAGCGTTTTTGTGTTTTTGGTTGTTTTTCATTGGAATTCTATGTTGTATCTAGATGCGTATGGTAGTTTGTTCTTTTGTAGAATGGAAACCTCCCCAAAAAGAATATTGATTCAATTTTGTGACTTCTTTAAATACAAATATATCGTACTGCATCGTTCTTATAATATGTTGGTTTATAGCCTATATTATGTTAAATTGCCACTAAAAGCATGGGAATATTACTATTTGCAAAGTTCCAACTTATTCAGTCCAGTAGTTTTCGCGTGAGGCTTCTAAACTTTGTGATTAACCTTAGAGAGATAAATACATAAAAAATTATAAGGTCGATATCAATCAGTTTTTTTTTATTAAATTTAACTTATAGGATGCATGTTTACATATATGTATCTTCAATGAACTCTGTTGATGTCGCGGTATATTTAAATTATATCTAGTACCTATGTTGAAGACTGACCCTGTCTCTACATTCAATATTTACATCACTTACGTCATATTTTTACGTTTGTTGGTGAACGTCTTTAGTGAAAGCTGAGAAATTCTAATGACTTAATATACATAATATTGCACTTTTGGAATCTTTTATTGTATTGTATTTTTATTGTATTCCTGAAGTAGGGCAATAAATTACAATATATAAAGTGTATCGCGGCCTTCATAAATTACAATATTATTGAGCACATAGCAACAAAAATTTTGGTATAATATTTTGACTGACCGCAATTTGTTGGAGATCATAGTGCCACTGGCTCAAACAAATTAAATCAAGTTTAGATTTGTATAAAGCACTATTAATTGAAGAGGTTTAATTCGACATCAATGGTGATTTAAATTTCGATGGTGTTTAACGCTAAAAGGCGTTTTATACCAGTTCAAACTAGATTTAATTTGTTTGCTGCAAGCAGCCCTCAAAGTATAAATTCGATTATAGGTGGGTTTAAAACTGGGAAGTTGAAATCGCAGCGAGGCTTTGATAAAGTATCATTGTATTCGCTTCGACGACGCGCTTATAAATTCACTTTGAAGTCGACTAAATGAGCGATATAGTTGTTTGCATGAAAAACTTTTACAAACTAGATTTTACATGTTAACGTATGCGCGAGAATTTAAAATGAAAGGCGTTTCCTAATTGAAGTATCTCAGCTTATGTTGCGTTTCGTCACTAAATAGAACGAGATCAAAGTGATATTTGTACGCTTTGAAGTAGGATTAGTTGGGCAATCACGTCTATCTAGTAACTGGTAGGTTTATCCAAAACTTTACACATTTGCGATGGTTTTCTTTGAGACTATTTCTCGAAAACAAAAGTAGCTATTTGAATCCTGTGATTTCCAGTTATGTACTCTTGAAAATTCTTAAAAAATATATATTGGATAAATTGAGCACATTGTATTAATTTATAATATTGCATGTGATGTTGAGTTACAAGGTTGCGCAACAAATTGTTCTTACTGAATATAGGGTTGTATACCATAAACTTTAAGATGACAATTTACGATGGCTAAGAGGTACGAGCGCAATATCGATACAGGCTCTAATGGGGTCATGTATACTAGGGTTTATCGCACGGGTATACCTGGGCAGGCTATGGTGATATGATATTTCTATATATATGAATAATATTTATTATAGTAATTATTTGCCTGTACAGGTCTGACCTCTTGTTTACTTGTACAGGTAAACCTATCTGTTAACCCTTAACGTGGGGTCTTTAACGTAACCTGAAAGATAAATCTGCGATGATATTTTTATAAACGTTATTGATTCACAATATCGACTACTATGGTGATTGAAGTTAAGGAAAGCTGTTTCATAAAAAATATAAAAATGAGCACTTACGTGAAGATTAAATTTTAAGAGCAATAAAGAACGGCAGAATGAAGTGTTTGATATTAATTTCAACTTTATACTTCTACATGTTTCTGAAGAAAGGGTCTTAGCCGACAGACGGACAATTTTCCTTTTGAGGAAAGGAACCATAAAAAATAGTCAAAATAAACTATAGATAGGTATTTACACTATCTAGCTTAATTGTAAGTACTATAATATCATCAATTTACATTGACATTATCAGCATGACCCATGATAGCAAAGTTTATGACTGCTTCATTTTGACGCGCTCGTGTCATTCATATTTAATGGTTCCCAGCAGTCTGAATTAGTATAAATATGTTTATTATTATCAAAAACTGAATTAACGAACATTATTGTCAAAAAAATGCTATGTAACCCATAATTCTGTTTGAAAATAAATAGTTAATTTTTACCTAACTTAAACATACAATTTTATATTTATCTTAAAACTGCTTTTGTGAAACATACATGCGGTTTATGTGGATAGTCGAAGGATGTTGTATCTATATTTTTCATTTGACCCACGTGTGGTGTGACTCTTTGTATAATCTATTACTTAATTTTAATTTAAATAATATAATAACTGCGTGTAGATGCGGTATGCAAATGTATGCGATATTTATATGTATTGGTGAACCACGGATAATACAACTTGTAAACTTATGTATATCTTATTTGTCAGCAAAGTAACGATGTCTACTTACACTATAAAATTTTGTAGCAAGCATGTTATTTACTCTTACAAAAGAAGGAAAGAAATTAAGTAAAATAAAACATGATTAAAGTTTATTAATATGGTTAGGCGCTATTATCAGATTTTTTAGTCTTTTATTTACGTGAGCTTGGCCGAGGCGGCCATTTAGCGGCGCTCTTGATCTCGCCGACTTTTGATAACGTCCGACTGAGATCATAAAACGTTATAAGCACATTGTATATTCAACCTCTAAAACAGGTACTCGGCATGCTTAGGAAAAAAAGTTTTGTATTTGAATGAACGTATTATTTGGTAAGCCAAAGTATAGAAATAATGTAATGTACCTTGTGTATATTATTGTGTACGTGTACAAGTATTAATATATTTGTCTAATGCCTATAGTACAAGTAGAGATCTAGTATTATAGTAGGTGTAATAAATAGTGAGTCCATAAATATATAGACCGATCCGCGACGTGTTTTTATCTACCACAAATTCCTACAATTACTTTCTATAAAGTTATTTTGGTATAACATTATTTTGTCCATAATAAATTAGAAGTTTATTTCTACGGACTTTCAATCAGCTATTTAATTATTTCTAGCCTTTAAATGATTAGCTTAACACTGGTTTCGACAGCTCTAATTTACACCATTGCTAAAAACTTTGCGATTTGTAGAATATAAATTTTTAAGTGTGAAGGTAGGCAAGCATTTAAGCAATACTTACTAAAACTTATAATACGTTGGTGTCAAAAAGTTGTTATTTCATTATTATGTTACAATTAAAATAATCAGAAAGACTAATATTGTTTTAAATTATAAATTCAATTATAAGTTCATAATACAAAGACTAACTTCAACCAAGAGCAAAAGACTTGCAATGCTCCATTCATTTACAAACATTCTCATTAAAAATAAGAATGGTTTTCTTAACTTTGATTATTATCTTTCATTATATAAAGAGTAAATCATGTATACAATGTTACTTTTCTATTAAATTCATGATGTAGATACATTATCCTATTTAATAGAATTAAGGCGAAGGGCACCGTTATCATTACACTGAAGCGGGTATAATAATTTTCTAGGAGCAGACTACCTATAAAAACTATTCCGATATTTTAATTCAGGTGATATTGTGGTAATTGGAACTTAACTATTGATTTATTTTACTATTTTTAGTTATTTCCTAATAAGACTTACCACGAAAATATGTTACAGATACCTATTTCGTTGAAATTGCGAACATCTTAGCTAAAATAATTGTTTAGTGAAAACAACTGTTTGGGTGAAATCCATTAAAAGCATATTACCTACAAATAATACAGATGCTATTGGTCTGATTCTGTTACTTGGAAGGTAAAGTATAAATAAGACCAGTAGTTAATTATACTTACTGCTAAATTTCTTATAGCCATTTCTAAACTTGTTGCGCCACCACTTGACAAAGTGGTGCGCCATAGGGGCGTCCGCAGCGGGTGCCGGAGCTCTTAACGTTTCGTAGCACGTCATGCGCTGCGCTCACGCACGCATCCCGTACACTTCAAAAGAACCGCAGGTCTTTAGGTTCCACAAAAAAACACAATTTCACTTACACAATAATATACCACAGCATTCACTCCGCAGATTTTACTATTCGATATACGGTACACAGTGTGACCCAATTATTCGCGTGAATATAACATTACTTAAAAATATAAAACGAACGACCATTCCTCACACGTGTTGTTGAATGACTGACTGATGGATGAAGGGGGGGCCGCGGTAGAGCGGCAAGAGCGCGGGATTGTAGTGATTGTACGGTGCGGCACGGTGTGGTCAGTGGTGTCAGCCCCAGACAAAAAATACCCCAATAATATTTAAAGATCCTCAAAAACTTATGTTATGGGTACTAAATTTTTTTTTGCTAATATAGTATATTATATAAGCAAACATCCATCGAATTAGTATTTTATTAAAAATTATAGTTTAATGTGTCTTTACTCATCCCAAAAGGAATATAACGTGATAATATATTATTATGAAAAAAGAAAAACCTGTTATAAGAGACCAAACTACACTAGTGTAACCAAGCTACTAGTTTGGTTACATTCGTAAGCATTGCTTATCGTCCCTAAGATGTCTTTACTCAAATAATATACAAATTAAAAAAATAAGGCCTTTGAACATAAAAGCATAATTTACTTACAACATTAATTAATTTAGAACATTAATTACTGATAATTCTCGTAAAGGTAATTAAATAATTAATTTTCCGGACTATTAGGACACACAAATGCATCTAGATCACTTTTTATCATGTTATTTATTCCTATTTCAGAAAATTGTATTACACGGCTGAAAATTTTTGTTTGTGGCACTATCGTCTGTGTGTACGAAATATTTTTGATGTAATTATATTTTAAACGATTTTTCGGCACTATAGTCTTTAATTGACCATAGGCTTTATTTGTATCACGCACCTTAGTACATATTATTCCTAATTTAGTTTTAAATTGATAACCGCTAAGTCGAACAACTGTTGCTTGTAAAACTCTCCCATTTTACATTTAAAACCCCTGAATTTTGTGGTGAAACCCCTAATTGATATCACTGAGTGTGGTATTTGGGGGTACGACTCTTCTCTCTTGTCAGTAAAATATAGCCAATTGAATTCCTATTTAATGACTTTGTTTCAGTATTTTTTTTTTGTATCCGACAGACAATATTATTATTATTGGCAGAGAAAACAAATTAGATTAATTTATTAAGATCAAACTTTTCAAAACAATATAAGTAACGAGCGTATATATTTAATTCTTCTTGTAACAATCGATATATTTTTAATTCTTGTTGTTACAGTGAATATATTGTTACCCGTGCGTATTGTAAGGTACAAGGACGAACCCGGTGACATATCATTGCGGTCACGACATACCGTGGACGGGATCTAGGTACTCCTAATCTAAAAGATCATAGCAGAGCGCTATCCACATATCAAAATATATTTGTTATATTACGTAAATAGAATTTAATGAAATAACAAAAACATTTTCGCTCTTCTCTTCAGGGTTCTTGAAAAGGAAAAAAGGATTTCTTATAGGTCTACTTCGTTGTCTGTTTGTCTGTCAAGAACTTTATCTCAGAAACGCATGAAACTATTACATTTAAACTAATATACAATGAAATCAAAATTCTAAGTCAATGCATTTAAAAGATACGGTCTGGCCGCTTTGTCGCATATTTTTCGTTTTCTCAAGGGAATCAAAATCTATAGTATTTTTAAGGTACTTCTCACTGATCTAGAATTGTGAGGCAATAAGCAATATCTTATATCAAAAGCGCAATACCAAAAATTAAAAACAGTAAAGTAGTTACACCAGAAAAAAATAATGAACCTTACATGCAACAACAGCAATATACAACTTAGTTTAATGGTAAAAATATCTTTAATAAATTTTATTGAAGTGCACGCTTAATTAAAGTCAGCCCGGTTTAGTTGTGAAGACGTGTTCTGGTCGCCAACGCGTCGACAATTCGAAATAAAAAACCTTAACTAAAAGTGACTACCAATTTTTATTTTCAAACAAAAAGCGGTAATTTCTGAACGCTGTATTGTTTGTTATATTTAAAAATAAAGTACTCCTAAATTTTTTTTTTAAAAATCATGTTACCACAATGTTGTGGTTTTCATCCTATTTCCTATACTTGTGAAATAAGACCTTGCTTCTTGCCAAATTTCATTATTATAAGTCAACAAAAAGTACTTTTAATTCCCTAGCAAGAACGATAAAAAATATGACATTAACAGACATATCGTCGGAATTCGTTAACTTAGAAGTATGATATTTTTAGGGCGCAAAGGACAGCAGACTTAAGTATTTGATAATAATTTCAACCTGAGGCCTTCACGCATTCCTGATAACCCATTTATGGCAGACGGATAACAAAATAAACTTATTAGGGTTTCATTTTTCCGTTTGAGTACGGAACCCTAAATATATATTTTTTTAAATTATAAATTTATTCTCAGATGGTGAACTGATCGTGACATAAAATGGTATATGGAGACAATCTTCTTCCAATGTCAAAGTTAAAATTTATACCTTAATTTAGTTTACATGTACGGAACAATACGCTAGTCCGACTCGTTCTTGGCAATTTTTTTTAGATCATATTTATTATAATATGGATAAAATACTTTTTGTTTTAGTATTGTAATCGAATTGGAAGCCATCCTGACGACATCAATGTAACCCACCTCCCTTACCCGAAGGCTAAATCTCCCCTTGTATAGAGTATGTACGTATTTGTTGATTATTTTTACTTTTGTGGATGTTGTTATTGAAAATAAATAAATAATAATAAAATGCGCTGGTTTCTAATGTTAGTATATTTCTATGGAAAATTAGTGAGTAACAATATCTATCAAAATTAAATATAATTCTAAGTAAAAAAGAAATCAATGATAAAAGAGGATTTATAACACTCTCCCCGCACGTGAAAGAAAAAGATATTTACAATAATAAGAACTAAATAATAAGAAACCTAAATTACAAAAAAGTAAATAAATTAATTTATAGGTAACCTAATTAATTTCTTTGCTGGTCTTCGTAAGGTTCCAGCTTCGGTGGTTACATCGGCTACCCGTACTGAACCATCTTTTCCTGGGAATACTGCCGAGATACGACCTTTAGGCCAGGAACCCCGAGGAAGATTAGCATCAACTATAATGACTATATCACCAACGGATAAATTTCGGTGATCTGTCGAAGCTGATTGTCTTGGTACTAAAGTTGGCAAATACTCTTTAATCCAACGTTGCCAAAAATGGTCTGATAATCGGATAGCCTTTTTCCAATCTGATCGGCCACAGAGATCTCGATCAGTTAGAGACACCGGAACTTGTGCTCCTGAAGAAGTTCCCAGGAGAAAATGATTCGGTGTGAGAGCCTCCTCTGTTGCATCGGTTGGTATATATGTCAGTGGACGGCTATTAACAATATTTTCTGCTTCTGTCAGCAACGTTCATAATATCTGCTCCTGAGGGTGCTTCTGGAGTAAGGTGATTTTTAATGCTTGCTTTACAGATCGGACAAGCCTCTCCCAAGCTCCTCCCATGAATGGGGCTGCGGGTGGAATAAAGCGCCATTCTATATTTAAATTTGCTGCCGTATTTGATATAGCGTTTCCATAGAAGGCTTTCAATTCTTTATTAGCTCCAACAAATGATGTGCCATTATCGGACCAAATTTCTTGAGGTGTTCCTCTTCTCGCAATAAATCGCCACAGTGCCAGAATTGCTATATCAGCGGAAAGACTGTTTACAACTTCCAAATGAATAGCTCTTGTGGAGAGGCAAGTAAACAGTGCCACGTACCTCTTCTCCGTTCGTCTTCCTACGCAAACAAGGATAGGGCCGAAGTAATCCAAACCAGTAAAGGTAAACGGACGGTAGTTGTGTGCCAGCCGAGCAGCAGGTAGATTCCCAAAAGATGGACAGCTTACTGAAGCTTTGCGATTTTTACACAGTTGACAAGAATGGCAGATCTTCTTTATTATGGATCGCAAACGAAAAATTAAAAATTGTTGTCTCATCTCGTTCAGAACAGTTTCATTATTGGCATGAGCAAATTTTATGTGATAGGGAAGGATCAGTAGGTGTACAGTTCTATGATCTCCATCCAACACTACTGGTTTATTGAGATTTTCTATTTGAAAGGTACTAGATCCAATTCGTCCCGACAAGCGCATGAGACCATCTTCAGTCAAAATTACTTCTAATTTGCGCAATTTACTGTCATGAGGCAAAGGCGCTCCGGTCTGTAAGCATCTAAGCTCTCTATTAAAGGAGTCAGCTTGACAGCTCTGCAGCACTTGTAGACGGGCGAACTTCAAGTCCTCTGCCGTGACATTCACCGAAGCTGGAATATCAGGACCTTTAATATTATATGGCTGCGAAGTTAGTGTTAACCCTTTTTTTTTAAGAGCCAACTGTTTTAGTTTTTTTTATATATTTGTGTACATAAGCAGTTGTCCGCAAAAACCGTAACCAAGAACTAAATCTTCCAGGATCAGCTACTAATGGGTTCTTGGTGACGATTTCGTTTATTAAATTAACGTCAGCGAGCTTTACAGACGATTTAAGCTCGGTTAATGGAGTTAAATGTGCATTAGCATCATCTGGCCATGCGTTTGTTTCTAGAAAGAGAAATTTTGGGCCAGAAAACCACCGATCAGCTAGCGTTAGTCGCGTAGATTGGAAGCGAGTGGCACCATCAGCCACATTAGATATAGTCGGTACCCAGCGCCATTCGCTAGCAGCGGTGATTTCTAATATCTCTCCAACTCTATGGGCTATAAAAGGTTTAAAATTACAGGCGTCATTTCGAAGCCAAGCTAAAACATTTTTAGAATCACACCAAAAGAATCTCTTAGTAGGCTTATGAACTACTGCCAAACAAATTGTAGCCGCAAGGCGAGCTGCAATTAAAGCTCCTTGCAACTCCAATCTGGGAATCGATATTGGTTTTAAAGGAGATACACGAGCTCTACTACAAATCAAAGATGTGCGAATAGATTGATCACGAAAAACGAATCGCCAATAAGCAACGGCTGCATACGCACTTTGACTTGCATCAGAAAATACATGTAGCTCTCTATTGACTACGTTATCATTATTAATAATAATACTGTCCTCGTTAGTGATATACCAACGTGGAATTTTAATGAATTGAACTGCTTCTACGTCTGAAAACCAATCTTTCCATTTGATTTGGTCATCTGAAGACAGTTCTTGATCCCAATCTAAACCTTTTCGCCAAGCTCTTTGAAACAATATTCTACCTTTAATTGTTAAAGGAGTTAATAAACCTAGTGGATCGAATATACGCATTAACTGCGATAGCACGTTTCTTTTTGTAAAAGTATATGAAAAGTTATTAGATTTATTAATATTAAAACCAATAGAATCCGTGGTGTGGTGCCAAATCAGTCCTAAGTTACGAACAGTTTGAGGAAAATTTCCTAAATCTATACCAGTACTATTATTAAGTCGAAAATCTGGTGGTGTAAATTTCAAAGCCTCAGGATGATTTGTAATACCTATCGAATCTAATTTATAATAATTTTGGATAATAAATTCTAAATCACTGGAGCTTTCACTCGTACATTGATTAACGAAATCTACGCAATCCGTTCTACTATTATTAAAACCGAAAAGAACCCATCCCAAAGCGGTATTACTAGCAACAGGTTCTGAGTTTAGGCCTCTACGAGTTTCTTTAGAGATTATTAAGTGCCAATTGTCTATTCCTATTAAAAGCATTGGCTTAACATTTTCATGGTATGGTAAGTTTTCCGCTAAACTAGCTAAATGAGAGTAGGATTTAAGTTCTTCAGTACTGATGGATTGTTGTGTAGCTAGATTAAGGTCCTTAATAGACCGGGCATTACGTACTCGATGTGTTTCGCTACAATTTTTACCTTTAATATTAAAATTTACCATCTGTACAGGTGCTTGTTTTGATAATCTACTAATACAATTCATTTGTAGCAATGTAGATGGTCCCTTGGCACCTATGACTTTAGCAATATCAGCGTCAATGAAGGTACCTGTAGAACCATCATCTAAAAGTGCAAAGGTGTCAATCTTACCTAAAGGACCGCTCAATGTCACTGCAATAACTTTAAGTAAAGGTTTAGGAAAACCAGACGGAGGGCTCAGAGTAGAAGAATGAGTAACAATATCACTGTTATGATTATTTTCTGCTGGTTGTGATATAATATGGAGAAGCTCGTGATGTTTCCTGGTACATCCTTCTACACCACAACGTTTCTTCGGGCTACACGATATATATTTATGTCCACCTTTGATTAAACAATGATAGCATACCTTTTGATCTTTGACCCAAATCCATCTATCTTCCACAGTTAAATTCAGGAATTCTTTACATTCTACGGTATTGTGCTCACTCTGGCCAAATCTTCTATTTAAGGCTTCGAGAACTTGATCTGGGTCATTGGCGGCGATTAAAAGCGTGGATACGGATTCTCGTGCCGGTCCACGCAAAGCACCGCATAGCCTGACCAAGTTTTCAGCAGGAGTATAACCAGGCTTGGTATCTTCAAATATACGTCTAAAAATCAACCAGTTAGTTGAGACACCATCAAAATGTGGCAGCTGAATATGACTCACTTTTATCGGAGCTGCAGCACAATGGCAAAATGGCCGTGAAGCCGTAGGTGGTTGCACCGAGCCAAGAGCCTCTGTCGGCTGCATCGGAGTGACCTTCTGAGTTGTGCCAATAATAGGGTTCTGAGCAGTAGTAAGAACATTATTTTTATCCAACCATAAATCTACAATGGAACGGCTACGACGGCTGCTACCAGCACTCGCTTCTTCAACAGCTGCAAGCTGAGCTTGCAGCTCTAATTCAGCCACAGCTCTTTCGCGTTCTGCAGCAGCACGCTCACGTTCTGCCTCTAAAGTAGCCTGTTTACGGGCATGCTCTGCAATTATTGCTAGTTTTTGAACTGTTTTTGATGATGATGTTGAAGAGTGGTGTGATTTTTTATCGGATGAGTATTTTGGAGAATGACTACCCAACTCACCTGTTGCTTGTGAGGATTCTTGAGAGAGTACCTGAGCCATAAAATCTCCAACATTCTTACTCTCACGAAGTTGCTGTCTTGTTTTTACCATTTTTTGTGAAATATACTAACAATAATTGTTTAAATGCTATAAATATGTTCGAAGGACCAAAATATTGAAAATAAATAAATAATAATAAAATGCGCTGGTTTCTAATGTTAGTATATTTCTATGGAAAATTAGTGAGTAACAATATCTATCAAAATTAAATATAATTCTAAGTAAAAAAGAAATCAATGATAAAAGAGGATTTATAACAGTTGTATTGAATCATCTTCATTAATAAGAAACCTGTCTAATTTTCGTGTTACGGTAAATTGATCTACATCAAATACATTGTTTTCGATTGCGCTTGATAACTATATTTAAGTAGTAAACAGACAAATATTTTATAAATAAAAATTAATTAATGTACTTAGTCACACGGCTATAATAATTTGATTGCTAATTATTTTATTTGTAATAGGTTCTTGCCTCTAGATAATTTTCGCCGGTTTTTGGACTGCCCGTTCCTATCATCAGCTGTAGTGTGGAGTGTGGACGGAACGCTAAGTGAAAATAATGAGGTGTATTTTCTCTATTTAAACTAATAAAATAACTTTAATAAAATAGCCTTTTTCGTTGTATTTTCAATTGGCAATAGAAGCAAAATAAGGACATATCACCCTTATTGGTACTAACATATCAAGCTGAAATTCAAAGTATTAGTTGCCTGTTTCTCAGTAATAAATGACATTAGTATTGGCATACTGACTAAAATAAAATTTTATTGTACCTGATATAAAAATCTCATTTAGATTTACTGTAATAAAGGAATAGTAAAATACCTACAGGACTGTAGATAGAAAGGTGTACCCGCGTCCGCTAGGTACGATGGCAATGGCAGCCTCCATGCGGTCGTCGACCCTTCTCAGCGATTACAAAAAGATTAAGGTACTAACTACTCTGGTGGGAAGTTCCTGCTAATGCACTAATATTTAACACCATTTAACTGCTAAGGATTATTACTATTCCAAACTTAGAAGAACTTTTTCTAAAGTTAAACAACTACGCCCGTAATTCGTCGAAGATTTAAAATAACATTACGAAATACACGTCTTACTTTTGTTTTTGTTACTAATTATTTCTCCCAGTCATTTGAAATTTAAGTAAAGCATAACTATTTAATATAGTTTTCAGATAAAGTTTCTATTGACTATAATATTAGATTATTGGAACCAAGAGCGTATAAAACTATTTGGTAACTACTATAATTAGTATAGATCTTTATGCTATAGATCAGTAGCGTTCATTCCATAGATGCATGCAAGCATTGTTTGCCCTTATGATAAATAAGTCTGGATTAAATTGCTTAAAGTTAGACAAAAAAAGAACCACTTATATTCATATCTATTCTATATTTACGCTGTCTATCTTTCCTATGAAAGCAATCTAATATTTACTGTTATAATATAATATTCAAATTCATTACGCGAATTCTGCCTACCCTGTCCAAATACGCTATGCACGTCACTGCTACAGACTATTGTGCGTTTAAATAAATTTTAACAATGAATGTATTGTAGCATTTCTAAGAAGTCTAAGATTTTTATTTGGCAATTGTGTAGCCCCATGGTCTCTACGTTTAGTGTTTCGCCAAGGGTGTATAGCTATAGGGTGCCAGACGGGAATGTGTGCACCAGTCGTTTCGAATTAGAATTTTATGGCCTCTTCGTGTTGGGTTTACTGTCGAGGGTTATCGCCGACCGAGATGAGGTCGTATTCCAAAACTGACTTCCTACAACAAATATTGTTTTATGCCGATTTTATGTTGGTTATAAAAAAAATTCTTAAAGCCAGAGATAAGCTATTCCGAACCTTGTATTATATTATTAGATACTAAATGGGCCCGCAGAAAGTATAGTACAAGAGACAATACATTTTTAGTGTAGTAAACGCAACTATCAGATGATGACACAATAAAATGACCACGCGTGTCCGACGAGGTGCCCCCGAGTGTGGTGGGTAGTTACACTACGTGGGTGGCATGTTCCACGAAATAATTTTGATGGTTAAACAGTATTCAATATCATCCATCAATAAAATGTTGCACTCTATTCTGGTTGTCAATAAAATACGTCAAATTGAAAGGTATTGTATGTACATGAAAGTGTGATAGATTTTAATGAGGATCATTTATTTAAACATAGAAGTTGCTATATTATTGTATTAACTGACATTGCAGTATCTTTTATAGTAGTTCGGTAAAGAGTCTATACCGCATCTGGTGGTAAGTATAGTGTAGTCCAGGAATAGCGGCGATCGCCAAGAGACGGGAGTCAAAGAACAGTAACAATCGTCATACCGGACTAAATGTATATGGTCATATCAAAACAAAAGGTATACCGATAACTAGACGTACCAAACAACAGACGTACAAGCTGGTACCAAATGCGAAAGGCCCAAGCGAATGCCGATGACGGACTTTGCACCCACGTACTGTAAAATAGTGTGGTCGCCATCCTTTTGGACATTGACGCCTCGTCACCTCAGATTATTATTTTTGACTGCCTTAAATATAATTATAGACCAAAAATAATAGATGCTATAAATAAATAGTTATAATATACATTACGAACATAGATACATAAAATATTATTATACACCAAGATAAGTTTTCAAAAAATAAACAATTAACATAATATCTAAGCTTCCTTTTTCAGATACATACATACGGCTTTACCGTTTCTCGTGAGAATAATGCAGAATTTTGTTTCGTCATTTGATCAGCTTTACAGATGCGTAACGGGCAAGTTTGATGCCTTATTTATTGTAGTAACACGTGTTAATTGTCTTAGAAAGAAAAGAAACTATCTACTTGTTTAAATAAAGAGTTGAACTGTTAGACTGAGATATATAGACGCTATTTCGACTTTGCATAGCAATATTTAAAAAAAAAAATCTTTTTGACAAAAAAAAGTATAATAGGAACTTCAGTATGGCCATATTATTCGCAGAGCCAAATCGGTGACTCACCAAATCCTTTGACATTCATAGAGAAAAATATATATTGTAATGTTACAGTAAAGTCTAAGCAAACTTAAAGTCGCGCCTATAAATCTCAGCCTTAGAGTTAGGACTGAGTTTAAACTGTTTAAATTTAAACATATATATATATACCTAACCTATATAATACCTGTGTACAGATAGCAGAACTTATAAGGAGTATGTATAGGGACCACCTTTATATAAAATATTGTAATTAATATCTATCTAGACCTTTCAACCTGTATACAGTCTGAATACTTAAAAAATTATGCAGAGATACATTACTGATTGTATCTTGTATCCACTTTGCACTTCTATATCGTATGTGACCAATAGCGCAGCTGATCGCCATTCTTAGGACACTTACAGATAATATCTATATTGAATGCCACACAGGTTTCCTCACGATGTTTTCCTTCACTGGTAAGCATGTGATACCTAAATTCGCAGTTAATCTGAAAATATCCAGACTTAAGTGCCGGTATAAGAACCTTCGCCCACTCGCGTTGCCAGGCATGGATATCGGTCCTTTGCCCATTAGGTTACACAGCCACTAATGTATCTCTGCTCACCCCGAAAGGGATATAGCGTGAGGATATATTGTTATTATTTATTATTACTAAAAATGTTATACAATTATAATGTTATATTTATTTTATCATTAAAGGGGATTACATTGTTATGTGTGAAGTTTGTAATAAAAACGTAATTTTGCGAAGTGACCTGGAATGTTGATAGTGAGATTATTTCTGATATTCAGTCTGCTGGCAGAGTGCCAGTTGATGCGGTCGCCCAAGCTTTATCGTGTGGGCAATGCCCACTCACGTATTTTCATCATATACCACCTATATAGTAAACTTTTCTTTTATTAGAAATTTTTGCTCACCTATTTTTTATTTATCATCCTGACATTGAAAGCTTGTTCTTCTCTTCAGGACTTCTTAAAAGGCATTATATAAGGATCGCAGTACTTCAAATAGGTACTAAATTTAACAGTATGTAAATTCAAAATGAGTTATACTGAATACAATACCTACATAATAGATACATAAAAATATAGAATTGTTAGCTAACAATTATACGTAATATAGGTATAAAAGTGCTTATATATAGCGATATGATTTACAGAACCTATTGTTAAAAATGGCCTAGCAATGTATGACCAGACGACTGTGGCTTCTACCGAAGACCTCATTTTACAAATGCAATAGGATAAACATTATGGCCGCTACTTCAAAGCAATAATAATATGTGATTATCTTTTTCCTTCAACCTTGTACACCTAACTGAGAGAAAAGCCAAAAAAACGTATTTATTTTTTTAGTTTCATGCTAGTTTTGTAATATTTTTATAACTATTGCATGCCCCTCTATTCTAAATCAAGTATGCAAAAGATTAAGATAAGACTATTTTATCTAGTATGAAAAATCAAAAATCCTTTCCGAAAATCGATAAGGAATTAATCTCAATATACTTAAGTAATTAAATCAGTCAACTAACATCTATTTATCTAAATATTGTGTACGCAAATAAACGTACCACAGTAAAAAATAAATAAAAAGAATACATCGCTTGTTTTCAATACTATGTAGGTATTTGTTATATAGTACTGATTAAAAGCTTCGGCACCGCCAAAGGGATTTAAATGATATCAATAGGTCTGTGCTACTGCGGGGCTGGTTGTCGGCGAGCTCTTGGCGGCAACATCAGAACGACAACTCTGCCGTGCATAACCGGTACTGGTACAAAGAGGACATCAAATACACCGCCTGCTGTTGCGTCACGAGCTATCACCATTCGCCAGACTGCATTCAGTTTAATGCGCCTCTCTCCATTTTTACGTCGCTTAAAGCTAAAGCTGTTAGTTAAGTTTAAAATCGTTACGATAGGTCACAATGCGCTGTAGTTTTTTTTTTAAGTCTTTGCTACAACATTTAAGAGAATAAAGACATGTGCATGTATGTGAGAAAGTTTTGAAATAATAATACTTGGGTTAGGTCGTTCGAATGTATGTGGGTAAATAAAAGCAATCAATAGTACTGTTCCTATACAACATATATCATATCACTTCTATCAAAAAATATGAGACGTTATGTTATGATGTTGTTTACACTTATGGATGTTGATGATTTGGGAATCCTGTTGAAAATGCTGTGCCTGAGGTTTCTCATGAATCCATTGATATTACATAATCTATAATTAGTTATTGAATACATAATTTGTTTAAACAATAAGTAGAAACAGTGGGCAAATGGAAGCATGTATTCATACATTACAGTCTCATAAAAGTTGCTAAAGTCACTATATGTAATGAGGGGAAAAATTAATTCAAGAAATAATTTATCAGAAATTATATTTAAATTTGCTTAATATGAATTTGCGACATCGTGCTCTAAGTTTATATGTACTATATTAAAAAAAAAGCTTATGGGCACCATGTCTAATTGTGTACATTATAAATAAGGAAACGTGCGCAAAGCTGTTAAAAGATATACAAAAAATAAAATGTAGCCCTCGAATAGCGCGAGCGGTCGGCCGCCCGGTTGATAATATTGATATCCATCTCGGGCGCTTTGATCTTCCCGCAGCGGCGCGCCGTGCCCAGGCGGACTGCGGACAGCCTTCGGACCGGCTCTCGTCTCGCGTTAATTACAACTAACGTTCTAAATCATTTACTTACAAATGTGCACATTAACTAAATCTAATCATACTCATACAAATAATAACAATTTTAAATTGCTAGGTATTCCAAAATTTTGTCGGACTTTATAATTTCTATTGATTTTGATAGTAATGATCTATATTTGTAAATACTGTTATTACTTACTAAATTATTAAATTTAGTAAGTTTATTAACCGGAAATAAAATTATGTTCTAAATGCTGCGTTTTTGGTTTTTGCGGATACATGATATATTATGTACTTACATCTTGCTCTTATTGTTTAAGCACATATTTTAGGTTTAGCTATAGTACATAAGGTTTATGAAAAATGTCAAAACTGAAATTCAGTATTATTTTAATAGATTATTTGTTTCTAATATATAACATAATAATTCGGAAACATATCATATGATCTAATATTTTATTTTTTTATTTAATAATTAATGAAAATAAATATTTCTTTTATTAAAAGTTAATGCCAAATGAATCTGTTTTTAAAATATTGTATCTGTCACATGCTATACTTATTAATAAATTATTATTTATGTAATAAAAGTGATGTCCGACAAGTCGGTAAAGCCGATGATTCGGTGCTTTCGTAGTCGGTGGCTAGTCAGCAAAGATTGCTGACGATCCGGCTTTACTTTGCATGTATTTCTCAGTAAAATGTATAAAAGAGGAATTATATTAAGCCTTGATTGTTATAATTATAATATTTTTTTATTTATTAACAAAAATTTACATCTAATATAACATTTTGATAAGTTTCATATTTGTACAAAAATTTTGCTCTGACCCGTGCAAAACTAATAATCAAGACGTAGTGTGAAGTAAACAAAACATGCTCCGATACAGTCACAGGCGGTGATTGCGACTTGCCTGCGAATCAGTTGTAAAGGTAGTATCGCAGAGATGACAAAATAACCCCGAAACTGTGATCGGCGTGGCTGTCTGATCGGCCGACTACTCGGCCTCTTTCTTCCGACTAATACTAGACTAGTTGGTACATCTCTATAAAATAAATATAAGATAATCATATTATATAGGTACTAACATATATTTATGCATATTATTAATAAAATATATCAGTACTGTGACACGGGCATTGCTATTTATATTCAGATAATTTATTTTGATTTATAACTAATAGATACTTGGGTGTGCTTATCTATTTTGTTAAGCTAGATAATAATACTTTATTACAACCATTTACTATATAGTTGTCTATTAATGTTTGCCTGAGTCCTGCACCAACCACTCAAGCATTGAAAAAACCAACGACAAATTGACTATTTCGAGGCGTGGCCCGCGGAGGCGAACGCAGTCAAAGGCTCGCGTGATCAAAGACGCCGACACCGAACGACGGCACTTTGATCTGGCCGTTCGAAGTGCAAATTATGTTATAAAGACAGTGAGTGGCACGGCCGCCAGCTCAGCCGGTGCACTAATTAATTCAATCCGTGAACTGCGTCGCACTCACAGTAAACGCATGCATTGCTTTCATTATAATCATTAAATAAAGTGCCAGCATTCACCTCATGTATTGATAGTGCTAATTGTAATCAGGAAAGGTACGATTTAATGTAACAATTTCCGTTATAAACACCTAAATTATATGTATATAAATCCTTAGGTATATGCATTTGTATTATTTATAGGTCAATAGGTATTCCATATAAACAGTGGCGTGCATTTCATATAAAGCAAAAAAGCATTACCTGAATAATTTACCAAATGTGATTACCAAAATAGCACTCTGAAAATCCAAATTGAACCTAATTTTAAGTATATTTAGGTATGTTAAATGTCCAAGTATAACGAGATAATGCTTTTTATGCTTTATACGGGATTCACGCCACTGTATATAACATATACATATACTCATTAGGACAATCTAAGACTGAGTTTTATAGACGATTTTGCATAGAATTTGCTCAGGAAATAAGTTCGTCTTTGACAAATAGCATACATACATAATAGCAACTAGAGTATTCACTCAGCCAAGTCAAAGAGAAAATCGGTAAGTCACCTCATAATTTGATGTTAATTAAATAATATAATTTGTAATGTTTAAGTAAAGTCTAAGCAAATTTAAATTAGCGTCTATAAGTATAAATGTCAACTTAAGACTCAACCCGTAAATCAAAACAGTTTTAGATAAAACTATTCGAGTGCTGGCCTGGCTTGACTGAAGTTTATTAATATTATGTATTTTTAAGTAGGCGGGGCATAATCTAGTAGACCATAACATCTACAAATTCAGATGCGGGAATTTTATGGTCTACACATGAACTATGTAGCTTTAACTGCATTATTAATAGTACTAGGATAGAATTTACACCCAAAGACAAATATAGAAAAAAAAAATTATAAAAAAAATGATATTCATTAAATTACCAATCGTTAGTTGTAAGAACCAGTTTGAGATTATTCAGTTTTGCTTTACGCGTGTTGAGAGTCGATAAGGCGGAATTGCGCCAGTTGGCCAAACGAATTATGTTGAGGTCGGTTCGGTTGAAGTTAGCCATCAGACAGGTATTTAGAAATGTTATATAATAATAGTCTTACTAGGCATACCAAGAAAATTTTCTAGGTACCTCCACAGGATAAAACTAAAGATGGTATAAGAATAACTGCTAGACTGCACAGCCGTTCCATTAAGTGTAGCGTGATTTGCCACAAAATTTAATGGAGTCTGGCCATTGACTAATTATGTGCCACTTTCGTCTTAATTTAAAAATAATAACGTGACTGGATTTATTTTAAATTAAAATGTTCCTAGATTTTTGCTTATAATCTTATGTTAAATTGGAACAAATGAAGGTTAAAATAAGGAATCACATGAATAAATAATAAACAATTTTCTGTGGCGCTTGTCATTTAATATCTGTATAATTATTTCAAGCTAATATTGTATATATCGTAGTTAATTAATATCATATTGTTAGCTAATTTGTCATTCATTGATCAAATTGTTAGTGATTGGACGTATAAATAACGTTACCAATGTACACTTGTATGATGATAATAGTACGGGGGTCACGTTCCCTATGTGTATTTTTGATTTTGTATCTGTTTTATTATATCGAAAAAGTGGACGAGGCGGCGCAGCGTGCGCGGGACGTGCCGGCTCGGGAGACGATCAGTGCCGCGTGCGTCGACCCACGGCAAGCTTTCATCTTGCCGACGCGACATGCCGGCTGCCCGACGACACCATTTGCCAGCAACTTCAGCTCCGAGGAACCCGTGCTTCTAGTGTATTCATTTATTTGATTTATGCAACGTATTCGTGAATATGATTTTAATTTAAACATAAAACATCTGTTTTGTCATTCGGTATTAACGTTTACTCAAAAGGTACAATTCAGTTTCTGGTAGTCGCCTTAAGATATGAGGTCAGAGTTAAACGATGCTAAAACGATTAACGCACAAGAGCATTATAAATTATAATTTATTATTATACCACATGTGAGATTGTAAGTTCTGAGTACAGTGAGTACCGAGCTGTATCTGTTTTATTTCACAATTACTTGGCTTTTGGCCTGATCTTTGTTTGTATTCGATTAAGACTTAAGACTGCACAACTACTCTAATATATTTTTGAATTCTCAACAGATTAACAACTATTTTCCTAACTTTATGTATATACACATTTTTTAACTAATTGTAATTGGCTAGAGCCAAAATTAAAGCACTAATATGAGGAGAAAATAAATACGTACATACGATTCGTAGGTGACATTTTTATTGTTTTTTGACAGAACAATATGTTGATGGCCGGGAAAGACCTTCACGACAGCAACGTGGAAAGAGGGCGAACACTTAGGGTGCTCGTCCAGCGATTAATGGGTTGCAACGCAAGGGCGCCACTGTGGATACGGACTAGTGATTAAAATGCCCGGGAATTTTCCCAAAGTGCCCAAAAACTTCTTTGGGAATATTCCCGGGAATTCACGAAATGTTCTCGGAAGTTTTGGGCACTTTGGGAAAATTCCCGGGCATTTTCATCACTACTACGGACCTGGACTTGGGCGGCCAGCCAGAAAAAAGGTGATCTTTTAGAGTTTCGGAAGTGACTTCCTTGAGAAGAAAACAAACTCAAGGCTGCGCCGCAGTGGAAATGCGCCTTGGAGTATAAATGCACCGGTTAGTGACCGCTGCTGAGCTATCCTTTTTCTACAAAGCCGTCGGTGACGTCGAATGTATCTAGTGCCCAAGTGTAATGTTTTAGCTTTAGTGCTATGTTAGTGCTTAGTCACTGTTTTTAGGATCGGCGGTAATTAATTCTGCGGTAGGTAATCGGATCGACGGGATCCAACCTCACAGGACAGACGGGCGGCATTTTGCGCGCGCGTCGCTGCTAGATGCGTTGTATTTGCACGCATCGCGAAGAAGTTGGTTTGGGTGATGAAGAATCTTATCGAAGTAATGGCAAGGCGCAAGACACTGTACGCATGAAACTGGCGACCGTCTTCAGTCCAAGGAAAATTAATAAATAATAATAAAATATGCTGGTTTAAATATTTATTACCAATGGATCCTTCAGTCGAAAAGATTTATGTCAACAGTGGGGGTGTCGTAAAGTTGACTTCGAGGAAAGATTATTACTGTGTTGTGTTGTCAATGTTACATTTAAAATTTACTTTAATGTGGGTATTGCGAGCACTAATATTAATATTTAAAACTACTTCGCGTACTAAATCTTTACATTAGAAATAACAAACAATATAAACACATAATATACAACATATATCATAATACTTCGGAACATTAAAAATATCTGGAATTCCATAATTCATAAGAGACATCAAAATTTGGAGAAATAAATTCATTTATTTAAAAGTATGAAGATTTTAGGCGGCTGATTTTCTTTACAGATACAGAAAGTATTTTAACACGAGGATAGATTGTTATCCACTTACAAGAAGGCAAGATGTCTGCTTAAACGATGTATGATTTTGAACCTTGTGTCTTGACTTTACAGAAGATTGATGGGTAAGACAGAAAGACAGTTATTCTAGTCGTTAGCGATGCGATCTCTGCCCGAACTCGCCATCAGATTACAGAAGATGTATAAATAAACACAAAGCGACAAGAAATTAAATCCAAGAGTTACTCGGAAGTGCTATTTCCGAAGTTCTAACAATGTGCCCACTTTATTAACACACAGTGAATTAACAGTAGAAATTTTACCAAAACTAAATTTTTGGCCGTAATCAATTGTTTGAATTTTAGCTTAGTTTCGCCTAAAAGCAAAGCCGAATCTTGCGAAGATCTTATAAATAATATTACATTGTTACTGTTTCGAAAATGATTACCATATTATACACAATGCCTAGATATGTCGTAGCATCATTATAAATTAGTGACACACATTATTAGCGACGAATAGTAATCAGTTTCCCATCCCTTGCAAATATATAGTATATTGAAGCGAGTATGTACTATTTTGATATTTTTAAACAGCGTTTTTCAGCTAATTTTTTGTATTTTTGGAAAAATCTTAAATAAAGTTATTATTATTATTATTAAATGCCCTTGCACTTTCTCGTGCAATCATTATAATATATTTTCAATTGAAAAAACGGAAATCTTTCAACAATAATTTATTTTGTTGTGAAGAAAACGATATACATAAACACGTGCTGTTGTTTATGGGTATTGTGTGTAATAAATGTGCTTGTCTTGCGATCTTGGTAACGAATGAAACGGTGAAAAAAGACAAAATAAACTGGATGGAAATTTTAAGGCCATACATTAACTGCTGAAATAAACAAACTCTTATATGTAAGTGGTACAGGGAAATGTGTTATAATATAAAATTTGAAATAGGAACGTGATGGAATATTTTAAAATTACTAGGGATGAGACTTTTTATTACTTAAGGGAAAATCTTTATAGTTGTCCGAAATCCACACGGTGTGCCGGCCGAGGTGTGCCGAATGTGTTCTGGCTAAAAACCTCAAGGTGACTGCTTCTGTGAAGCGGGAGAACTGAGGATTCTCTAATCAATTCCCCACAGATTTGAGATAAAACTATTCCAATAGGATCATATAACTAATTACTAGTCAACAATTGGTGTATTTACACATGAAAAGTTAGTGTGAGCAATATGTATTCACTCAAAAAATTATGAAGACTGTATGGTAAATCTTTTAAAGAATATTTACCAATAGTTTGTAATAAGTTGATTAATAAACGTTTTTAAGAGGAGATTCGTCAAAAATTTTGTCGAAAACCATACTATGGCCAAAACCGATTTTTTCAGGCAAAATTTTCCCGAAACCGAAACATTAATCGGTCTCTACTTTACAGTTAGGTGATAACAATAATTAGCCATAAATCCGTTTGTTTTGTCTCAATTAAGACTCTTTATTACACATTTCAGCTTTTAACTATTTTTTTATTAATACGTTTATGTAAATATATAATATAAGACCGATTAGGTTATTGAGTAATGTATTTTGATATCAAACCGTATTAATTAAATGTTTTACCTGATTAATTAAAATTTTAAAATATGAGTTGAATTTGTGTATTTACAGATACCCAACAATCTATATTCATATTAATAGGTACATTTGGTCAGAAAACGCAGATAAATAATTAAATAATGTTGTAATGTTCTATTACATACTTAAATGGATATAACTTAAACTCATGCGATCGTTATCTTGCGATTTATGAAAGTACCTAATATACATATATTGATGACGTAAAACGAATTAGAATAAAAAAGTATCTGTTTTGTTTATTATCATTTGAATATTATATAATATAATGTATCATAGTTTTCAGTATATTAAAAGTTTTTTTTAGATGAGTTAACTCGAACTTTGCATTTTGAATATTTTGATGATCAATCTACAATTTTCGGAAATTCCATTTAAGCTGAGTAATATCTTTTCATAGCTCGCTTCCTATTTCATCCACTGAGATAGAAATCAATTTCGATCCAATATCCGCAAATAAAAGCGACGTTACCTTCGTTCGGAACGATGAAAGATATAAAACATTTTAAATTGAAAATTTTGTACACAGTGCACACTTATTACTTACTAATATTTAATTTTTTAGCCTTGCAAGCGTACCTAAATGTTGTAAGCGTAATTTGTTTTAAAATAGGTGCGACATTTTTATATATATATAGATAGGTACACAACGTATAGCGTCATCTAATTTTAGTATCTTGTTGTTTGAGTTATCAAAGATACCCCCAGTGTTACACAGTATATTCAAGACAGGGATTGCTTTATTTGTTTAGTGTTCTTTCTCATGACAAGAGCGCCGCTTTCTTATCGCTCTTTATTTATCAACTCGTGTAAATAAACCCGGGAATCATTGCTGTAGTGTAAATATAGGAAGAATTATTATCAACCAAAAGTAAACTTTGCAGGAATTATCATCACTTAAACGTAAATGTAAAAAAAGAATCAGAATAACACGGAGATTGTTTGATGTTTTTACATATCTACCGGATTCGTTTACATTTTACAGGATTTTAAGCATTAGTGTGTAGTTCAATTTAATGTGTGTATAAAGTAAATACAGTTTCTTTTCTAGTTACTCATGTGCACATTCACACTGTATCAAATAATACATATTTGCTAGGTTGCGAATTGATATGAAAACCTAAGCTTCTGACTCAGTCTGGACGGTCGATTAGAATTAAACCAATAGTGAATTCAACTACGAACCTCGGTTAACGTCACTCCCTCCCATATGTCTATTAATTACTTTAGAAACTTTATTGATTTATGACATTTGTATTTTCTATCAGATTTCACGAGGTTACAGTGCGATAGGTATGGTGATGATATTAAACTTTGATAGTATCCGGTTAGTTAATAATACGGTATTAGGTTCATTATTATTATGTAGTATCATACATATTTTAACTAACACAATAAATACTTTACCTGACTCTAAAACCTACTAATAATATTATAAATGCGAAAGTTTGTGAATATGTTTGTTACTCTCTCACGATAAAACTATTGGACGGATTTGCATGAAACTTCTACAGTAATATAGATTATACATCGGAATAACATATAGGCTATAATTTGTAATGATTTTATGTAATTTTTGCCATAATATAACGATACATGTCAATAAAGTCGGAAAAAAATCTGGCCTCTGAGAGCTATCTTGGCGTACACTGCCTAAACCATTGGAGTTACATAATAATGATGTACCATAGGATTGTTTGTCTTGAATAGTACTAAATAAAAGTTCGCGACAGTTTATATCTACCTTTTATTTGGAAGCCACTATGACCAAAATCGTGAACCATAACTTTAATTTAATTTGATTCTATTTTATAAAGTATAATACATCAGATATTCACTAGAAATAATTTATATGGCATAACAACGTTTGCTGGGTCAGCTAGTTAATTAATTTTAGCATCTAGGTATTTAGTTATATATAGAAGCTGGTACTCACGATACCTATTTATTATACTTTAATCAAGTATGCTACGTTGCTACATTGTTTCTAGTTGGTATAATGTTTTTGCCCCCATATATTTAAGGGTGGTAAGAAAATCCTCGAACAGCAATTAAATTTACTTTTTTTTATTCTCCTGACATGGCACAATTACATCACACCTGCTGAAAAGCATGGTAAGCATGGTGCAGTTAAAAAACGACAACAACTATTAACAATAAAAAAACCTATTGATATCATAAATTGTTTGCTGCTGATATTGTTAACATAATACAAATAATTATTGTAATACAGATAAAGTTAAGGAGTCTGCAGTCGTAGCTTAAAATAAAAGATAAAAATAAATTAGTGGCATTGTTGGTGGGTAAATTAAAAACTTATTATTGCAAACAAAAAAGATAAAATTTTGCCGTATCTAATTTTATTTTAAGAATATATTACACCCTAGTGATAATTTTACAATTCAGTGTTTCCATGTCGTGGTTCGCTGTACTATCGGTGATATTTGTAGAATTTTCTTATATATTTACTCTCTATATGCTTTTTTTGGTATATTTGTGCTCTAAATATCAACTTCAACTAGGATGCGGATGTTCGTTGAAGAGTATTTCCTGTCGATTTGCTATAAGTCTCATGATCTCGACTTTCGATGTTCTATTCAATACGCTAAAAGGAGAGTAAAAAACGAATCTTTGTTGGAATCTGTTGTGCTGTTTTGACAAGACAAGTCTGAGAACAGTCGAACAAACATTATTCTGTCGAAAATAGCATCCTGTTCTTTACTTTTTATTAGCGCCAATAAGCGCATTCGCGTCCGGTCGTGCACTCTATAATCATTTCTGTCCAAATATTGATCTTTTTCTGCATCCGTTTCATTCAATCGCGATCGGCCGGAAAAGGGTGGATTTTTAAATACTGCAATGTAATCGATACGTCATATGGCGCCCCTTTGCTTCGTATGGTACCGAATTTGATACTACCAACCCACACTATTTTAACGTTATTATAACGTTAACACATTTCCTTTTTATATATTATATATTAGATAGATTGTTTTAAATTTTGCCTTACGTTAAATTGTTACAAGAATAGTTAGGTAACAAAGGTTGTGGTATAAAATTTATAGTGTGAAATAAATCTACTATAAGATTATGTATTTATGAAAATAATTTGAAAATGCACAATGAAAAATATTTTATGATGATTATAAATCACGTTTATCTATACACCATTGTTAAGTTTTATAAGAACATAAAACAGAAAGCATTAGAATTACGATTAGGGGTTGAAATGTTCCATCGATTGCGAATTCATATTCAGAACTATGGTGCTACGAAATTATAATACCTAACTTCGGTACTTATACCAAGTTATAGTACCTATGTATATTATACTATGTGTCAATTATCCATATATGCCTTTATTTATTTTTTATATGCATGTACATATGCAATATGTTGCTTAGATAAAAGCTAGTGTTTGTTTCACCGGTCAGCCGCCCAACCCAAAAAATTCGCTGGCTGAGCGTCTTCTACGTTCGCCCACCAGGCCCGGTTTAGTTGTGGAGGCCTGTCCCGGTCAATCAACAAAGGCACTTCGAAAAAAAAAAAACTGTTTTCAGCTCAAAAGAGCATAACGATATATTATTGTTATTAACAAAAGTTAAATAAAACAATATATTTTACGAGCTCTAAATTGTAGTTTACAATTAACAATGACTGTACGGTACTTCGATAGCTCCGCAAGTGGCACGGGCTGCCTAAAGAGTTTCACTTACCGTGATCACCAGTGTGCCAACTCCTCAGGGGCCCCTGCTTCTCCTCCAGGATACTGGTGTCTTTGAGGATCTTCCAAGCACACTTATACAGTTTGGAATCGGATAATTTGGTTGCTTTTAGGAATATTTGTATGTTTTATGTCGTTACTCGGCGGATCGGTTCGAGCGAGAGCAAAACTCAATTGACAACCCGTACGGTGTTGCCAGAGCATCAAAAGTTACCCGCACATAAATACGAATACGGAACATGCCGCCGACCTTAAAATACGTAGGATTTTAATGAGACCAGGACGAGTATCCTAGTCTGAACGGATAAGTTACGACAATGTCCTAACTTGGAAAAGATTGAAGCAGAGGTAGTACTCATGCTTCGGAAAATAATGTGGTTTGTAAATGACTCACCTACGTATAGTGCGAGTGGAAAGTTATATAGTATAGTATAGTAGTAGTAGTTATATAGTAGTAGTAGTTATGTAGTAGTAGTAGTTATGTAGTAGTAGTAGTAGTTATGTTAGTAGTATAATATATGTGTACAAACTAAATAAATAATAAATAAGAATGATTATGTGAACTTAAAACTAAAGTTATACCAACACGTAGTGAAGGTGGAAATATTATTTAATTGTCGATGGGAAGTGGAAATACCTTAACGACAGGCCGTTTGGTGTAGGAATTGCCCACGCGCAGTGTTACAACGCGGACAACGCCGTCGTGGCCAGGGTGTAGCTGGTGTACACGAGCTAGTTGCCACTGCATCGGTGGCAATGCATCGTTATATTTTAGTACTATAGCGCCCTCGGTAATAGCAGGCGTTTTGTGGTGGTACCATTTACCTCGCTGCTGAAGTTGTTGGAGGTATTCGCGACTCCATCGTATGCAATAATGTTGTAGCATTTGTTGTAGCATTTCCCAGCTCAGCAAAAGGTTGGTTTGCGAGTTGGACCAGTCATACTCGGGCAACGAGATGAATAGACCGCCCACCGAGAAGTGCGCTGAAGTTGCAGGCAAAGGATCTGATGGATCCTTGCTAAGCATACACAACAGGCGGAAGTTAAGGAATGCGTCGATCTGATGTACGAGTAGTAAAGTGTTAAACTCGTAAGTTAGGATTCGAAAACCTACAACGCGGAATAAATGTTGCTTGAAATTTTTCACTCCGGCCTCCCATATACCACCAAAATGACTAGCGTAAGCAAGTAGAAAATGCCAATTAATTTTTAAATCAACGGAGTGTTGTTTGATATCCAAGCTATTGTTCTTCAAGAAAGCGTACATCTCTCTTAAGTACGAGATACACCTTACAAAAGTACGTCCGTTGTCAGAAAAAAGACCGCGTCTTGCCGTGAAGCGGCGAAGAGCTGAAATGCAAGCTTGTGTGATTAAGTAGGGAACCAACTCAAGGTGTATAGCCTTGGTGGACTTGCATACGTAAATGCATAGGTAAGATTTAAAAATGTTGTAATTACGAATTCGAATAGTTTTAGTTTGAAAAGGACCGACGCGTAACTTCAATTTATGAAGATGATTGATAAGTAAGTTCGTTGGAATGTTTGACTTAGACAAAAGTAATTGATATTTTGCTTTGTAATGTAGTTTTGTATTATAGATGCGGCCGCCGACCCTGACGACACCGGCATCATCGATGAAATGTTTTAGTTTTTGTAAATTAATTTTTTGAAGGACCATGACAATATCCTCTTGTTGTTTAGGACCTGTCAGAAGATTGTAGTTTGATGATCGTCCGTTAGTAGTGGGACAGGAATCATCGAATACAACTCGAGTTTTCGTAGTTGCACTCTGTGTTTTCACTACGTAGTGATGAGGAAGGTAGTACCTTTCAGAAACAGGTATGGTCTCTGAAGAAGGTGGAATAAGTTGTATGTGCCCAAGATCTATGTATTCTTGTAAGCACCGATTGTAATCTTGTAGTAAGCAAGAGTTACGGAAAAAACGTTTTTGTAGTATTTTGAGACTAAGTAATGCGGTATCTCGCGATTCGCCGAGCGGTGGTACGTTAGGTTTGAACGGTAATGAAACAGAATATCTGCCGGAGGAGTCTCTTGTGTGAGTGTTGACGAAGATCGATTCACACAAGGCCTCATCGGGCGAAAGTATTGTAGTTGCTGGAACATTAATTGCAGATTGTGGAATATTGGCGTTCGTTTGCAAAGAGGTTATACAAAAGTTATGCGTTGTAGAAGATTTGTTTGATATTTTATTACTAACTAACAGCTCGACCGGACGCGCGGAAGAAAATTCCGGATCGGCCAGTGGTAGGTTGCGAATGTGTGCTAACTTTTTATTGTTGATATTTTGAACCTGCGGTGTGTAATTAGTAATTTTAGGAATTACTAAGGCGTTTATAGCAATCGATGGCTTTAGTTGGTTATGAGGTGTGACATCAGAAGAAATGACACCGTGGGGGTGTACGGCTTCTCCTTCTACTACGCCTATAATAGAAACATTTGACCGGGCGCTATGACGTTTTAGTCCCAACCGCTGAGCACAAGCCTCCGTGATTAAAGAAGTTTGAGAACCGGGGTCGATAAGCGCTCGAACGGTGTAAGCCGTCACAGAAGTGCTGCCGCGGGGACGGATGTCGGCAAGTGGTGTCGCAAGGAGTACAGAGTATTCTGTGTCGCAGAGTTGTCCGTGGTCACCATCAGCGCGTGCGGCTGAGGCGCAGCTCACTGCTGCTGACACTGTGATATTCGAAGTGGCTTGTTGTTGGTTACCCGAATTTGCCGACGTTTCTGTATTACTGTGTAGAGATGTATGATGTTTTTGTTGACATATCTCACAGTTTAAGCGTGAATAACACTGCAACACCGTATGTCCATGAACTAAACAATTCGGACAAATATTTTTAGTAGAAATAAAGTCTTTACGTTGTAATATAGGCAAGTTAAGAAATTCTGAACATTTATTCAATGAATGTGCGTTTGACTGACAATGAGAACAGCAAAGCACGCGTTGAGTAGCAACTTTGTTAAGGTAGCGTGATTGTGGTGTGGCCGGTGAACTATGCGCTATAGTAGCACTGAGCGCGGGCATCGAGCGGCGCGGTGAATACGAACGCCCGGGGCGAGCTGAAGCAGGCGCGCTAGGTTTAGCGGACGGATTGACGGTGCTCACGCAGGCGAAGGTACTGCGTTCGAATCCCGTTAGCGACGTTGCGGAAGAGCCTTTTAGTATCGCGCTAGTATTAAATTCCTTTTGTTCACACTTAGTTGTGTGGCCATGAGACTGAAGTAGTGGAAGAGGTGGCAGATTTATTTTCGGACGCATGTTATAACAATTTTGTGAAGAATTTACCGATTGATTACTAGTAGGCGTAGATTGTTGTATTTTTAATTTTTGTTGTAGTTTCAACTTATCAGCGGACAATTTGGCTTTGTAGTATAAATCTTTAAATTTATTTCTATGTTCAAGTTCCAGTTCTGAATTAAAAGAATCATCTTTAAAATATATTTTTTCTAGTTTGGACTGAACACGCGTAAAATTATTTTTTAAATGTGTTAAGTTTTGTGCGCGACGCATAAATTGATCGGTATCCATGCACTTGTCCTGTAGAAACTGTAACATTTCCTCTAAATCACTATAAATGGCATCGCGTTCGAAAATTAATTGCTTGATTTCTGTCATTTTAAATCAAATAAGTTGATATTTGGCAGTTGAATAAAAAAGTATAAGTTTCTATCACGTTATTAATAGAAAAGTAGAATTTATTGTTAGTTGAAGGTAGATCTGGGTAGTCGTAATGAAAAGGTTCCAAGCAACACAAAGTAGTTAAATAATATATCGTAGATATAGATATGTAGGTATAACGTTTGTAGGATAATAATGTAGTTATATGAATGATTGATTCCAAAATGTATTATTTGTTTGTTGTTTTGTTGTAAATTGTTGTTAGAATTTGTAAGTAGTAATAATGAAATTAAATTAGAACATTCGAAATGTAGAATAAATGAAAATAATTAAATGTATAAGCCGACCGAATGAAGGTGACTACGCTTTGTAGGTTAGCCAGGTTCCTTCTTTCACGTAGTGAAACTGGACGGGTTATAGCTAGTGCAGTATTACGTTTATAACCGACCGAATAAAGATGACCGCCGGTAGTACAGAAAGTCGTTTCTTTGTTGTAGTAGTAGATTTGGACGGATTATAATTTTGAAATACCTTGCACGATATGGAATTAAATTTTGGATACGTTATGAATGTTCTGGATTGTAGTAATTAACACGAAATATGAACTAATTTCGCAAGATCAGTATCTAAGGAACAAAATTATGAAAGATCCGGCCTCGGAGGAACAAAATTGTGTACGATCCGGCTCGGAGGAACAAAATTGTGTACGGTACTTCGATAGCTCCGCAAGTGGCACGGGCTGCCTAAAGAGTTTCACTTACCGTGATCACCAGTGTGCCAACTCCTCAGGGGCCCCTGCTTCTCCTCCAGGATACTGGTGTCTTTGAGGATCTTCCAAGCACACTTATACAGTTTGGAATCGGATAATTTGGTTGCTTTTAGGAATATTTGTATGTTTTATGTCGTTACTCGGCGGATCGGTTCGAGCGAGAGCAAAACTCAATTGACAACCCGTACGGTGTTGCCAGAGCATCAAAAGTTACCCGCACATAAATACGAATACGGAACAATGACAATGATATAATGTAATTGAGTATTATAATATGTGTCAATTATGTAGTTTCTATGTGAAATATGGATTCCAATATTAATATATTAATTATTATTATTTCTTATTAATTAATATATTATTTTATTATTAGTTTTAATTCCAGGTAACAAAGATGTTTTCTAGTAATAGGGAAACCTTTGAATACATAGAGACGACTGTGCATAATGCAGACGGCAAGTTGCCGATGTCAAATGAAACGGTTCACGATATGAAAATGATAATGGCATTTCTGGGAACATCCCTTGTGCTAAGATCGCTGGGGTGTGCCGCGGGGGGCGGGTTGCGCGGGGCGAGAGCCAGCCCGTCGGGCCATCCATCACTCCGTGGGGGTGCAATTAGGCGGAGTAGATGTGCTGACACGAACATGAGGCACGTTGCCGCCAAAAACGAAACTCAACCGAAGCGAATGACGCGATAGGAAAACTGTAACCATGACATCATGCAGAATTGACATAAGCTAATAATAATAATATATCCTCATGCTATATCCTTTACGAGGTGAGCAGAGATACACTAGTGGCTGTATCCAGTTTGCGTTTATATGCCGCGCCCAACGCGACCAGTAGCGCAGCTGATCGCTGTTCTTTGGACACTTATACAAGACATTTCTATTACATGCCACATCGTGCGGGTTTCTTTACGATATTTTCTTTCACCGGAGAGCATGTCGTGCCTAAATCTGTACGTAATCTGAAAAAAACCCAGAGGTACGTGCCGGGATTCGAATCTACGATCATTGGCGATGCCGCGCATGGATACCAGTCCATTATCCACTTGGCCACCACAGCCACATAAGTTACATTTCATATTGTTTAGCTATTTATTTAAATTTATCACAAGCCCCTGTCTTTCGTTTCGTCTATGTTAGTAATTATTACATACCCTATTCTCGTTTAACTTTTAGTACATTTTGTTAGTAAAACAGTAAAAATTGTAAGTTTTTTTCCATACTTTTCATGATACTTATTCCTAACGAGTGTATCATTACATCACTTTTAGCCTCATAAGTATTCAAATAACATTACTGCACTGGAGTGCGGTAAAATGATATTGCGATTTAATTAGAATATATGGAAAAACGTATTGTAAATTTAACCGACTTATCTGTTTATTTTTCAATTCTAACAATTGATCGAAGGATAATATTAGAATAATTATGAAATATAAAAATAAACACTTACAAGCGCTAAAAAAGAAAGCTATGAATACGTTCTTAAATAACGTTGCGTTGATGCTTCACGATGTCCTGATTTTAATTAGATTGAGTCGTACTTGTATCAAGATATGCTACACAATAGAACAAAATGAGCATAAATGAACTTAACAAATCATAGAGAGTATGATTCTTCACTTTTATCCGCGTATTTTGTTTAATTCCACACTAATATTTTAGATTATAAAGAGGTTATATTTTCTATAAGAAAATATATGTTGTTGTGTGTTTATATTTAAATTTTCCCTGTAGTTATTATCATAATGTCGACTTCAAATAGTGCAGAAAATTAAGACGTAGGTAATGAATGACCCTGTCGGAAATACTAATTGAGCCATGAAACACGAGTTGACACTAAAGTTATAGAATTTTATTTTCACTTTTTTTAAATAATTAAAAGATATTAATGTAATATAATACTGTCTTTTCTACGTCAATGTGATGAAAATCGTTGTATAACACGCGTGTGCTTTTTGGCCATTACAGAATTTGCAAACTTGTGTTATAGTATATAAACTACTTTATAAACTGTGCTTGTAATAATATAATATAATACGACTATTGTGTAAATTGTTTTATTCTAATGCAATTACCAATTTTATACTCTAAACGAGTAATTTTATATATATTAATAATATATGTATGTATATCGGCGGGGGGACTTTACGGAGCACTCACAAACCAAAAGGAATAACGTAACAACTAAAACAAATAGCATATTGCTTAATATTATGAAATTAATGGAGGAGCTTTTTACAACCTCCTCTTCTAGAGACGGAGCTTAAAAAGTCTATTCGCTCGCCGGATAGTTGGTTCCCAGGCCCGGCTAACAGCGATTGGAGAGATAATTCCTGGGATTTTTAGTCAGGAGTCTGACACACCGGGGTGGCAGCCATCGTGGCGGTCATGATGGTCCTATATATGATTTTCCTCCGGGTAACAAATATTATTATCGCACAGGTATATAGTAAATATTTATTTAGTAATAAATGTTTCAATTTACTGTTACGGTTTATTACTCACAACTAACTGAAGTAATCCCTTGAATACTATCCCTTATAGACTGGATCTGCTATTATGATTGGGTCAGAGGTATGATGGCGGCGAATATGGGAGTGTGCAGGTTAGGCACTTAGTAACTACTACTGCTATTATTGTTGGTCTGTTATTTTTCGAAAAATGTATCAAAAAGCTAGCGTCGGAGCGAGAACGGTACCGTGTTATTGTAGGAGCGAGCTCAGTCGGGCAGCGCGGTAGCACCCACCGATTATCTGCCGATAAGACATAAAAACAACTTTTTGATTTATGAAGAAAGCTTGAGATGCCGCTACCGGGCGCCGCGCTTCGCTTGCTTTTGTTTAGTGAAGTAGCAAATTCTGAATCGACATTTTACTTACATATAATATTTTAGTAGGATTTATACTTCAAAAAATAATGTCGACTGTCTTGCCTTAGATAAAACTAAATTTTGCTGGGGAACATTATTATGTTTTTTTAATCCTATTTATTAAAGATCGGTAATAGTTCTTTGAATTACTTTATTTTGCTAAATAATGCCTATTTGGCTTTATAAATGAAAAAATTCTAATATATAATATATATTGTTTTGTGATAATAATATTCATAATAGGATATTTAGCTGTATAGTAGGTATATATTTATATAATATACCTAAAAACACGAAAAATTAAATTTTATTCATTTACTTGGTTATAAACATTAGCAAATAATGCTTATACGTTTTATCGTTAAAGTATATTTAAATTATAATATTATTACGACTGCAAATAATTGTTATGACGAATACACTGAATGACTGGCCCGAATATTGAATCAATACAATTACGGCTTGGGTTGAAACGAGTCCACCCAAGTGTATCGGACGATTTCTTATAATCGATATAATTAAATTTATTTAAATTTTACTGTCGACAGGTGTTTATGCAGACAGCACTAGCGGGGAGTTGTCAAGTCCGTCCTCCCGGGGCCAGATTTTGAAACATATGTAAATGAGGCGGTCGGCTGTCGCACAAAGGGACCGACTTTACCCGTGGCCTTTTATTACTACGCTTTAATTTTACTTTTATGCTAAGTAAAAAAGGTAAAAAATATAGGAAGAATATATTGCATATTAAGATTAAATTGATCATTATGTCTGGTCTAACCTTACATCTAATTATATCTACATAATATGAAGGGTAAGAAAACGGAATTTATTGACTTTTTTGCAAAAAAAACGGTGAAAATTGTTTATTTTCTTTACAACTTTGCAACATTAAGTATGCAGAATACAACATTCCATGTTAGCTTGACTGCCTAATATATATTACTTGTGATTGTACTCTGTAGAATCACCATTAATTACCTATAGTTACTTAGGTACAAATGATATAGGATAAAATGTAGACAAAAATGTATACATAATACCTTGGTGGTTCATTCAATAACAGAGGGTGGTCAATTCATTCCCGATTTACCAAGTTTCCTGAGAGCTTTGTGGCGCCGGCTCGACGAAACATTGTTTGTTCTTTCAATTCGATCTCTACATTGCTGTTTGAACAATATCTTCGATCCAACAAGTACAAGGCGCCTTGTTTCGAGAAATATTTTAGCAAAATTAATTCGGTTTTAGTTTAAATCGTTTCTTCCACACGTGTTTTTATACTTTTATCTACTATCCAGCTTTTTGCTAAATACAACGCGAAATATAAATTACATTACATATAATAAATCTGTCTCCTGTCCCTTAGTGACGTCAATAAATTATAGAGAAAATAAATTATTTGAGAGCTATATACGAATATATCGCCTTACAGAAAAAAAACATTTGCGCAGTATAGGCAAATAGTTGTTTTCCGTTGTGTTCCGTTGTTTTCCGTTGTGTTCTGTCCTGTTCTGTTGTGTTCGGTTGTGTTCGGTTGTTTTCCGTTGTGTTCCGTTGTGTTCGTTTGTGTTCGGTTGTGTTCGGTTGTGTTCGGTTATGTTCGGTCGTGTTCGGTTGTGTTCGGTTGTGTTCGGTCCTATTCGGTTGTGTTCGGTCCTGTTCGGTTGTGTTCGGTTGTGTTCCGTTGTGATCGGTTGTGTTCGATCGTGTTCGGTCGTGTTCTGTTGTATTCGGTTGTGTTCGGTTATGTTCGGTCGTGTTAGGTCGTGTTCGGTCCTGTTCGGTTGTGTTCGGTTGTTTTCCGTTGTGTTCCGTTGTGTTCCGTTGTTTCCCGTTGTGTTCTGTCCTGTTCTGTTGTGTTCGGTTGTTTTCCGTTGTGTTCCGTTGTGTTCGGTTAGGTTCGGTTGTGTTCGGTTATGTTCGGTTGTGTTCGGTTATGTTCGGTCGTGTTCGTTCGTGTTAGGTCGTGTTCGGTCCTGTTCGGTTGTTTTCCGTTGTTTTCCGTTGTGTTCCGTTGTGTTCGGTTGTTTTCCGTTGTGTTCCGTTGTGTTCGGTTGTTTTCCGTTGTGTTAGGTTCTGTTCGGTTCTGTTCGGTTCTGTTCGGTTGTTTTCCGTTGTGTTCCTTATTATTTATAAATAATATAATAACAAAATGTCGTAATTTTAATTTTGTTGCTCTATGATGAAATCCCTTTAAAACATTAAGGAGTTATAAATATGTATGCAATGAAGATTCCGTAGTGTTTAAAACATATATGACTAAAATGTCGTCATAGTAATGATGAAAAACGCAAACTGTATCCGTAATAAATATATGTAATATTTTTCGCAACCTTCCCGAAGTCATATTTGACTTTCAAAGCAAGTATTTATTGAGTCTTAAATTAAAGTAATATAATATATTCTATGATATTTGGATTTATTTAAAGTTAATATAAAAAATTACAAAATAACCATGATTTTCCTCTATATCCGGTATAAGGTCAATAGTCAAACCCGATATCTATATAAACAATTTCGGCAGATCTGTCTGATTGTAGTTTTCTCATATTAAGACTAAAAAGCACAATTTTAAAAGAAGTTGGCGTGTAAATACTCTTCCTGTAATATTGTCTTTATATTAAAATCAAGCTTTCAATGTCAATGCTTTTGAGCTATGCTGTGGCTATCTTTCATTAGTATCCATTGTCGACATTTAGCTTGTGCATGCGATTTTATTGGTAATGTAACATGCAATGGAACTGTTGATAGCCCATACTTAAATAAATAAATAATAATTAAAACAAATAGAAACTTTTATAAAGAAAATTAATAAAAAAAAATCAATGTTCTCTAATATCAAATTAATTAGAAGAAAGTAATTTAACAATCAGTCTTAGTCCGCTAGATTGCTAGAAACCTCGGGGTGGTGGGTGGTGACCTGTCACTGCCGGCACTCGGTCGCGCGATGGTCGGTAGTGACGCGGCATGGCAGGCGGTCCTCTTCTACACGGAGAAGACTATGCAGGTGTGGGAGGCGGCGGAGCGGGATCGGGACGCAATATCAACCACCGACAACCCAATCCGCCGCCCAGCTCGGACTGCTCGGCCGGAGGAGGGCTTACGCCAATGGCCTTCCTCCGTGACCCGGACACACGCCGGGCGACGCGCTTTGAGGGAGTGCGTCGCCCAGATCCTGGCGTGAGCGGTGTGCGATGTGTTCCCGTACACCGCTTCAATGACAATTTAAGGAGACGAGGTGGGGGGGGGGGTGGCACTCTACACCACTCTCCCCGAAATGTATTAGGTGTACGTGGGGGGTGGCGACTATTTAAGACTAATTACCACTCTTAGAAAAGCTCTTTATATTTTAAGATGCTTTTAAACACTAATCAGTCATCAATTGCGTACAAATGTATGATTCAATAGTGATTATTTGCGTATTAATATATTAGGTCCTTACATATGAAATTGGCGTTTTTCGTACTGGCCACTTTAATCACAAATTTCTCCTCTTTGGTAAGGAATTTCAAATTCAAATTTGTACAGCTATAGACTTATGTATTTGTGCTTCGATGATCGTCATTCATTTGTTTTTTTCTTCTGTTTTTTTCTGTTTGCGTCACTCATTTTACAAAATGGAAAACTTAAAATATCGCATTATTTACGAGTACGAGTTCCGCCGTGGCACTAGTGCTGCGGAAACAACTCGAAGGGTGAATGATGTGTATGGCGGTCGTGTTGCAAAAGAAAACACAGTTCGGTTTTGGCTCCAACGTTTTCGTTCTGGAAATTTCGACCTGCAGAACAAGCCCCGTGGACGGCCTGAGACTCAAGTTGATAATGAAGAGTTGAAGGCTATTGTGGAAGCGGATCCATCGCAAACCACGTCCGAGTTAGCTGCAGGCTGCGATGTTAGTGATAAAACTGTTTTAATTCACTTGAAGCAAATTGGGAAGATTAAAAAGCTTGAAAGGTGGGTACCTCACGAATTGACTGAAGCAAACCGGCAAACGCGCGTCGACTGCTACGTTACATTACTAAACCGGCACAACAATGAAGGTATTTTAAACCGAATCATTACCTGTGATGAAAAATGGGTTCTTTACGATAATCGGAAGCGCTCAGCGCAATGGTTGGATTCTGGCCAGCCAGCCAAATCCTGCCCCAAGCGAAAATTAACCCCAAAAAAGTTACTTGTAAGCGTTTGGTGGACTAGTGCCGGTATTGTTCATTACAGCTTTCTCAAATCTGGCCAGACTATTACGGCTGATGTCTATTGTCAGCAATTGCAAACCATGATGGAAAAGCTAGCGGCTAAACAACCTAGGCTGGTCAATCGCTCCACGCCACTGCTGCTTCACGACAACGCTAGACCACACACTGCGCAACAGACGGCTACTAAATTAGAAGAGCTTCAATTGGAAAGTCTAAGACATCCTCCGTACTCCCCGGACCTTGCTCCAACAGATTACCATTTTTTTCGAAATTTGGATAACTTCTTGCAAGGGAAAAAATTCAACTCCGATGGGGCAGTCCAAATCGCCTTCAAAGATTTTATTGATTCCCGTCCGACTGGTTTTTTTAGTAAAGAGATCAATGAACTACCTATGAGATGGCAAAAGTGCATAGAAAATAATGGTTCATACTTTGATTAATTAAATATATTATATTAAAAAATATTCAACTTTTTGTTCCTCCCATACAAAACGCCAATTTCATATGTAAGGACCTAATATAAAGAACAACACAATGTAGTGTTGTGTTTTCATAAAAAGCATCCTGTTCACTATTTTGTTAAATTTTGTGGTGTGAATAAGCACACCGAAGAACTGAATAGACGCACCATTAAAGTATATTGACATAGGGCAATAGGACAAATTTTGTGTCATAGCTATTGTAAACACACACTCCTCACGTGTGATTATACAGTATATATCTGCGTCTATTCAATAACTTGGTGTGCCTATTCACCCCAAAAAAATTACTAGAATAGTGAATAGAATGCTCCATTAAATCGTTCTTTATGTTTACATACGCTTTTAAATACCATTGAATCATACATTTGTACGCAATCGATGACTGATTAGTGTTTAAAAGCGTCATAAAATATAATGAGCTTTTTCTAACAGAGGTCATTAATATTAAATGCGACGAAGTTTTTGTTGAACCAGAAGATTTCAAGCTATCGGTGAACTAAGACTAATTGTTAAATTACTTACTTCTAATTATTTAAATGTTAGAGAACAAAGACTTGATTTTATTGTTTTTTTTTTAAAGGATCTTTTTTCTTTTATATAAGGTAGATATTATAGGAAGAGTATTACAAGTCACATCACACCTGTTCATTCGTATTTACAAGCCAACCTATTCTTCAGTTTCGAAAAACTACAATGAGACAAACGTGCCGAAATTGTCTATTTAGATATTACGTGTGACTATTGACTTTATACTGGATATGGATGAAAATCACGGTTATTTTATATTAACTATAAAGAAATCCGAACAGCAATGAAATAATTATAATTGTTAAAATTAAATTAATACTAGTTTTAAAAGTTTATTATTTATTCGGTAAGATTATGAAATATATTACAAAAGTTGAAAATGTATTTATTTAGTGTATCGTGTCACGGCAATATATGGGGAATTGAAGTTTTGGCAAAGACAGCACTATTCTTAACTGTCATATTGAAACTGGTAGTTTCATGTGCTGTTTTTAGGTTATAAGAGTATGAAATAGGAAAAATAAAATTTAAAATGGGTAAGATTAAAAAAACGAAACCAGCTAGAAATAAGAAAATATTAGCCGGGTTCGACAAAGAGGAAGAAGATCTAGCTGTTGATAGTAAAGAGAATGCAATACAAACTATTTTGGACCAGCTACAGGTTAGTTTTGACTTAAAAAACTTTCAAAATTTACCAATTAAATTACTAATTGTGTCTTATAAATTATAGGAAATAAATATTGAAGAAAAATATTGTGGCTTACAAACATTGACTCTTATGTTAGAAAATCCAGAGAATATACCGCAGATTATTGAGAGAGGAGTCGTCAAGGTAGCAGCGCCGCTGCTGCTAGATACTGCAAGTTCAGTTCGAAATGCGGCTGCTGGTATGCTTAGAAATTTTTCTGCTCTGAAATTAGAAATGTGTGAAATTCTAATGAATCAGGATATTATGACACCTTTAATATGTTATTTTCATGAGGTAAAGTTATTTTAATTTTCATCACCTAATTAATATTGAATGAAATTATATTTATATTAAAGCTACAAAATAGAACAACCATATGTAGTTTTTGTGAATTTATTATAAGGATAAATTGTTGTGCAATATTTGAAAAACTTAAAATTCCAGCATGCAGAATCACATGCACTGCCCTCAAGTACGAAAACAAAAGATGAAGATGCAGACACATTTGTTCAATGTGTTAATCTATTGTTAAATTTATGTGAGAGTTCAGGTAATTATTCACGAAAGAAATAATTCTTGTTTGCTTATTTTTGTTTATTAATCTAGTTCTAGTTTTCATTTAGGATTTATATTTGTTATATTGCATATCTAAGTATCATAGAAAGGTTTCTTTATCAATAGTTTTTAAATATATCACTTTATAATGATAATAAATATTGGTAGTAAAATCTACACCAGTCCAGTGTAGTCTGTTGTAGCGGATGGCAAGTTGATGGTGGTGGCTGTGTCGGTATTTATTTGATAGTTTGACTAACTTTGATTAGTGATCCATATATAAAACTTAATTCATTTTTGTAAAAAAAGAGCAAATACACCAGCAGGAAGTACTATTATAATAATACTAGCTAAGTATTTCACCATTTTGATCTAGTTAAAAATGATTATATTTCTGAATTTTATATTAAACTTTTTTTATTGTTTTTCAGAATTGGCAATTAAATATCTGGGCAAATCAAAAATATTAGACATATTTTCTAGGTATCTAGATTTAATAGAATTTGATTATGACATAGTGACTGTTGTATTACAATGCCTCTTTGTTGTTGTTGAAGATAACCCTCTAGCGATGCAGAAAATAAAAGCAAATTGTGAGAAACAATTACAAACATTGCTGTGCTTAGAGGGCAGCGAACCCAACAAACTATTAATTAAAACTTTATCTGCTGGAGTGATTATCAACACATGTGGAGGCAATATCTCAAGTTTGCCTATAGATGTAATAAACCAGATAATTTCAATACTGGGAGTGACATTGTCAATAGATCATAGATCACTGAGCAATCAGTTGTCTAGTCAAGTACCATTGGTTGATGGTTCCAATAAAGCAGAAACACCAAAAGGGAAAGATGCTCAAGTCTTAGAAAACCAGATAAAGTTAACTTCTCAAATGTTGGATGCTCAACAAACTGCAATTGAGATTGTTGCTAACATGTGTTCAAGTGAAGGTATTTTTTACCTTTTTAATGTATTTATTTAACAATAGAGAATATATATGTTGTTAAAAAAACATCATATTATATGACTTAAATGAAATCTCACATATAGAAGTCTAATAATTATTTATATATTTTTTTCTTATTAAACAGTGTCAATCTTTACGAGAAGTACAGAACATAGTGCTAATTACTTTCTAATTACATTTTTAGATGGTGATGATTTTATAAGAAATGAATCTTCAGAAAATGAAGAAGATGAGGAGTTATTTTCTAATAATGTTGAATCAATTTTACCAGAAGACAAGTTACCAGCAGAAATTTTAGAAGCAATGATTAAATTGGAAATATTTGACAAGGTGTGGGCCACAACACAATTGCCACCACAAAATGTAGTTATGATTTTAAATGAATATGAGGGATCACAATTAATTTATAAAAAGTATGTAAATCCTTTATAGAAACTAAAACTTTTTCATATGAAAATGAAATGTACCAAATGAGTTTCCATATATTAATAATATTTCAAGTTATAATACACATGATGAAAGACTACTTTAGTACATTTATACTTTAGTAGGCTTGAATGTCTTTATTACTGTACTATTTGATATGGTTAAGACAGAATATATCAGAAGATTAGCTCCATGCACATTTTTTATTATTCTAACTTTATACAGTAACAACAACACCTGATTTTAAGCATGATGTAATCCAAACACTGATTATAATGGTGCCAAAATATCTATTGATAGTCATTGTTATAACATGCTAGCATATAAAACATCTCTTCATGCTTCATTTATAGGACCTGGCTTAATACGATGATAGGATGATAATGCTTACAGGAAAAATATTCCACACTTCAACAATAATAAAAGTTAGAAAACTTTTTGCTAAAATTGTTGTTAATCTGTAATAGCTGTTATCTAGTAATATTCAAACTTAAAAAAGTTAAAACCATTATAATTACTTTAATGCGTCTTATGTGTTCGTTTACTTACTTTTAATCAGGGTTCGACGTTTCAGTCTAGTCATCAAGGTCATGATTACGAGCAGAAAAACCTGCACTGGAGATTTTGTTGGGGATGGGAAATTGCTTCCTCTACCCTCTTTTGCTCTTGTTAATTAGAAGAGTCATAACACAACACTCACAGTATCTGCATTTTTAAAAGGCCACATAAAACAAGGCCATAGTATTCCAATCACTGGATTCCATGCTGATGATAACTGAAACCCATCATCCTGATTTTAAATTTTATGATTTCAAACCAGTCTTTGATAATAGAAATAATCTCTAGAGATAATTTTTGCCTTTTGTTGCTCAATCCAGTTGGATAAGGATCAAATCACTGAATTTTGATGAAGGCATCAAGAAGGCATGAATAGGCATTGTTATTTATGTTACAAGGTCAAAATATCAATCCATAATTACAAAGTAAAATAATTGACATATAAGACTCTTTAAAATATTTATAATAAGTACAAAACCCAATAGTTTAAATATGTTAAAATCAGTTCTATGCTTGTATTTAATGGTCAATTAAAATGCATTTCTGATCACTAATATATTTCAGGCTTCATAGTTTGCAAACTCGAGCTCTTTTATGTACAAATAATATTATATCTACATTACCTATTGAGAACCTTGGTGGAGTGAATGGTCTTTACAAAATTTGGGTAGAAGCAGGAAAACTAGTATTTAAACAGGAAATGGAAAATCTGAACCTAGTAGAGTCGGCAACAGCTGTGATGAGAGCAGCTCTTGATAAAATAAAATTTAGAGAAAATGGTAACACAAGTGATTGTAAATTATTCAGTGATTTGGCTATATCTGATATAGAGGTAAGATCATTAAATAATGTTCCAATTGCCATATTCTGGTATATTATTTACTAACTAAGATATATGGCTGAAATTTTAATCCATATTAGGCCGCTAGTACCTGAGTTGCTCAAGTGGAGTTGTTATACTGATAATGACTCCATTTAAAAAGGTTTTTCTAGTGATATGGTATAAACATTATATTAACAATATTAAAAAAAATCTATTGTATTTATAGAAAAAGTAATGATTTCTTTTGCTATAAACAGGCTTACGATTAACTTAAATTTTCCCTGACGGAAAGAGATTATGAAGTCGACAATGGATCGCAGTTTCGCCCAATAAATATGATTCACTCCTCGCAAACCCATGCCTGAAGCAAATTCAAATCCTAGACGGTAAGCAGCAAAAAAGAGGAGGTGAATCGATTATTGGCGCAGATGGAATATCAACTATATAAGGCTCTAATCATATATGGTTTCTTGTTAATTTATATTAAAAGAGGAGGGTGTAATAATCAAATTGGTCAAGTTAGCTTTGCACTCTCCAGAATATAGTCCATAGAAAACCGAAAGGCACGCAAATCTACGTCGATGTTCCAAACTGAGTAATTTACGCGACGTAAGTGGTTTGTCAGCAATGAGTAGTGGAGCTCAGCGATCTATAGAGGTTTTCAACCGATGTTTGTCAGATCCGTCCCAGCAGAGTAGTAATTCTGCATACTCAATCATACTTGTGCTTAAATAAAGAAATGGAGTCAACATGAAATACTGCTTGACCTTGAAAAGAAGCAGTTGGTTTTACCTTTGCTTTAATCGATCATCCAAAGATAAGGTCAGCAGTTAAGTTCATGCAAAAAGCTGAAGGCTTATTGCCACTGGTATGCTGTTTCTTTGGATAGACACATATCAATTAGTTTTTTAAGATATTTTTAATATATTTTTTCTGCAGCAATACCATTTTTTTACCATTGTTCAAACAATAAGAATAATATATAACATTGTGAAGGGTTTATTGGGTTTTTTTAACCAAAATATTTCAGTTTCATAATATTTTTATTATATATGTTACAGATAATGTTAACAGGCATCAAAGAATGTCAAGTGCCAGAGATAAGGTCAAACCTTATTCGAATGATTGGTATATTAGCTCTGTTACTAATAAACAACTTGAATGATGTCTCTTCGCATGTAATATGCACAATAACAGAGTTCATACTAGATCAGGCACATAAAGAAGTTCATGTTTGGGTATTGGCTGAAGCGTTGGATACATTGATAGACTTGTATTCTGAAGATGATACTGATGTCTTAGCTGCTAAAGTTAAACTTGTTGACAAACTTGCAGTTTTATTACCAATATTGAAGAACAAGGTAAAGACCTACAATGTTTCTTAAATGTAAATATATCCCATGATGAAACTGTTTGGTTGATTGAAATGTATCAGAGTACAAAATATTTTGATCACTATTAAAATTATGTATAATTATGAACACATGGATGCTTCTTATATTTGTATGTTAAACTAGAGAGCTAAAATGGGCTTAAAGTATGCATTGCTGATTAGATAGAAAGAATATTTGGTTGGTCAATCAATCAATTGAAATTAATTGAATTTAATTAAGAAAAACACATTATATCGAGAAGTGAAAGGCTGTTTGGCTTAAGCGAGATTTTTTGGTGATATAGTAATATGTACATAAATATATGGAATCGATAAAAAACGCTGATTTCGAAAATATATATTTTACTATATCACCAAAAATGTCGCTTAAACCAAATAGCCTTTCTCCCCTCGATATATATACAGAGACATAACTATTTAGAGATTTAATATCAACTATTAAGAGTCTAAATAGTTGAAATGGCAGTTTCTTATTGAATATATTTTATCAAACTTTTTACATTGTATTTAAATATTAATAAGAGTAGTAATAGTCATATCTTTGTTTTAAAAGGTAAGGCAACAAAAAGGACTTCAAAAAGAATACAAGGTTCTGGTCAGTACGGTTGTCTCCAACTTACCAAGATTCATTAAATATAAGAAAGACAGGATCAGTAAATTGTAATATTACTTTTATAGAGATATTGAAATGATTTATTACATTTTATTGTAAGTATAATAATTTTAAGTATATGAATGATACTTTGCATATTTTTACAATAAAGTTATTGATTTTTAGTACTTTTAGTTTTTATCAACAATTTTGTTAAAATAACTTTTGTGTATATGTATTTTACTGTCACTGAAGTTTTTTAAAGAATTTAGATTTATGTCAAATAGAAACATATAAAAACCTTCTTTTTTAAAAAAAATAGTAATTTTTTATATTTCTTCCTATTTGATTTGAGTAGTATCATTGAAAAATACTGTAATTATGAAATGAAAGAAACACATTAAAATGTCAATAAAATAATAATTTATTAAATAACAATGATACAACTAACAAAAAGAATGCTAATCCCAATATAAAATATGAATAACATTAGCTTGCATACAATTGTAGTGCATTACTTTACTATGTAATTTAGTCTTGATAGCTGTGCTATTTAAAGATTCTAGAAACCTTTACTTACGATTTACAATTAGAAACTAAATGCCAATCTGTTATACATTTACATATTATGCATTTTGTATGTTGTAGCTAACAATTTATAGAAACAATTTCCTTTTATCTAATTGGTATGATTTTTAGTAGAAATCAATAAACAACATGATTTCAAAGACAGTTGTTCAACTTTACTGTTATTAAAGCATAATATACATAATCATACGCATATAATAGGCATAGATATCACAATGAACCTTAAACTAAAGTTGTATTTATTATGGCAATATCATACATATAACATATATGAACTATAATATTAAAATTTTCACATTTAATCTTGCTTAAATTTGTGTGAATACTGTTTCATTATCATAGTTCACACATCCATAGATTAAAATTTAGAATTTAGAGATATAGTAAAAGTGCTGTTATAATGAATAATTGTTACGCACTTGCGACGCTAATAATTATATATCTCTAGTCTTTTGTTTCATAAATAGATACTCGAGATCTCATTCGTTCTAAAATTTGGTTATCACTTTAAATAGTTAACAGTAATCGCCATAAGTAGGTAATTATAACATTATGTAGCACCGAAAATATTTCTGAAATGTGTTAGTGCCATTAATTAACATACAACACATAATTTTGTATACACATACACATAGTATTGTGTTTTGTTCCTTTTTGTATCACATACTTAACTATCATTTCAGTGTACTGGTGAACTAGAACCCCCATAGTGGCTTCTTCTCGGCTTTGGTATAGGATTTGGAGAGGAAGTGTCGCTTTTGTCAAAGCGCCTTTTGATTTCTGAAACTGATAATCGTTCTTCTACGGACGGAATGTCCTCTTCGTGCAGAGCGGAATTCAATTTACTAATCTCCCTTTCAAGTTCTCTCGTTGCCTTATCGATTTCTAAAAATTCTTTTTCTGTACTTGATATCGTGTCGATGCTATGTTTTCGGGGAGAATCCTCATAAATTTTACAGACTACTTTTTGTGGTTCATCATTTCCATTTGCGTCGTCCAAGTTGATATTTTCGTTTAGATTTATATCGTAAGTCATGTAGCTAGTATCAAGAGCGTTCGTGAGGCTTTTACTTCTTTTATTAGATAGGACATGAAAATCTTCTAAGTTACCACGGCGTAATCTTATATCATCCTCATTAACACTCGAATTTCTTCTGTATTTGACTATATCTATTTTCGAAAACTCAACAGAATTTAATATATTGTCGTCTGGGGCCGCACTTTTTAATGAATTATGGTCTTCATTCGGTTCTATAACCGTATTTTGGATTTTAGGGTCTTCGACATTGTCCTGTACTCGAGTTAAAACTTCAGATACTTTGTCCTCTTCAATATGGGCAGTTTTGGTGTTACCCGTGTCTTTTTCTTTGACATCTTCGTCTTCAACAATCTTAAGTTCAATATTCATATTTATTTCTTGTAACTCCGGGTCAGCGTCAAGTGTCGTATGCTTATCTTCGTTTTCACTAATATGTAAATCTGGTAAAGTTCCATTTGCATCGCTGTTGATCTGAAACGTTTAATAATAAAAAAATAATTAATCAGTGTTGTTTTACTGCATAGGAAAGGCTTACCTTTATTATTTGTTTCTACTATATATGTGGAATATATGATTATATATTTTTCGGAAAACGCTGATATGAATAATTTTGCTAATATATTTAGAGAGTTATATGTACCTATACAATATACATTATCCATATTATCCAATAGAATGTAAAAAACACAATTATCATAATATAGGTGAGCCAAAAAGCATATGAATTTCAAAACCACATCGCTTGTGACAGGGACACGGGAGCGGTGCGTGGATAGTGGGGATAAGATCTTGAATCTAGGAATCATCTCATCATCATAGGATAATTTCACCGGTAAGCAGCGTGTCTGTGTAAAAGCTAACTTCGAAAATGGAGATTCGTGCACTGTTGCGCGGCCTTTATTTTGCTCTGAGTTTAGATTAATTTAAATCAGGGTAAAAGTGTAAAGTGACATCCTAGTGAAAATGTGATCAGGTCGTAGGTCAGAATTTTTCACGGATTCGACACTGAATCGGAAATCGGCGCGGCATCCGAGGTCAATGAGCACAGAGGAAACCAAGCGAAGTTGCTAAGGCGGAACGGTGAACTTTCTTTTCATACAACTGCATAATTTTGAAGCCTACAACACTAGGACCTGGTTTCAATAAGATGGCGTGAAATTCCATACATCCGACGAGTGTTTTTTTTTTACACTGGCTCGACATAGTGACGACAGAGTATCTGATAGTAAGTACAGTGTAGTCCAAAAACAAAAGCGACCGTCAAAAAATGAAAATCCATTGATAGTCTCCGTCTTCATGTCGGCCCGGCCCAATTATACTAAGACTGAAGGTCTCTTGTTATATGAGATACTGGATATACACAAGCTGATCCCTAAACGCGACAAGCCAAAGCAAGTCACTATGATGGTCTTTACACTTGTGTACTGTGGTCATGACCCAGATACAGCAACCGCCCTACCTCCAAAAAAGGTTGATACTTGTATTTTTACGTTAAAACTACGAACAAAACTTGACGTCTGTCGAGTGTACGATTAAACACTGATCTATGTGGCACCGCACTGCTATGTTGAAGTCAGTGGCAGATGTAATGCTATATTCGTACGCTCGGGTAATGGCAGCGTAGCAGGAAATAAAGGCTAAAGAAAACGTTATATTGTATTTGATTTATCTTATTAGACATCCAACACGGCCCGTAGTGCCCTTCAAGCTTAAACCCGATAAGGAGTGTTGAATTTAATGTTTAATCTGTTTAAAAAGACGGCTTAAGATAGTCCCAGCTAAAGTAAGTAATTACCGATACATCAGCGGATGTGACTTGTGGTGGAAGTGGCGCACGTTTTTTCTTACGACGGGAAGCACGGACAGGTGGGATCGGATCCTCGTCGAAAGGATTCGTACTCTCCATACTAAGCCGTGACCCAGACACCTCGCTGCGAGCCATACGCGGAGTTGCGCTGGAAGTATTAAACATTTTTTTATTAACGTTCTTTATTAGCACGTTTTCTGGGGCGACGCTGTCGGACTACAGCTCTACTTACATAGTTTTGTTTTTAGAATACCTGCGTATTATTAAAGTAAGCAGAGTCATATCATTGCTAATTTTATTAGCAAAATCAGGTTTTTGGTCATGCGCTGTTACGTCATTTGTGTGCTTTAAGATTTAATATCAAACTGATAAGGTGTTTGACTATTTTGCTTATGTATTATAAAATATTTATACCTGAGTGAGTTAGTGTCATATTGACTGGCGCTACGCAAACGTTCTTGGAAGCGCGAACGAGGCAAGGGAGTTACGGAACCTCCATACACATAGCGATCCGGAGAGCCAACAGTGTTTCGACACCCTGCCGTTGATGTCGATGAATCTGTAAATTATAAAACACATTTTTTCTTAGATATTGCCAAAATTCATGACATACTTTTTATTTCAACGTGCTAAATATGTAGTAGTAGATGATAAAATAATTTGTTTATAAACCTAAGGTCATGTTTTATATAAATAAAAGTTATGAAGCCGGAGTGTATGTTTTACAAAAATTAATTCTGAAGTTCGTCTTTGAATGTAAGATTGTATGGAGTGTTTTCCAAACTATCCCATTAATGCGTTTACCAAATATTTTTTACAATATAATATTTAAAAACAAATTAATTTAAGAACACACAAATGGCCTAAGAAAAATAAATTTCATGAATATGGATCAAAACTTAGTTTTGGCTTTGTGCAATTTTTATTGATATACTTACATTGCATCGCTCTCCGATAAAGTATTGGACTGGTGTCGCCATTTAAATTGTTATTTGATTTTGATTTTTCTTCTGAAGATTTCTGACCTTTTTTCCCCTTCTTCATAAATGATCGGAATGCCCTGAAAACGTATAACAATTGTAAAGTTATATAAAAGTTTTAAATGATTGTTTATTCATTTTACTTGGAAATCAACAATATTAAAATCATTGACATTCGATGTAAAAAAATATTTCACAGGGTATTGGAGAATTATAAAATCAAACTTAAGGATATAAAGCAGGGATGTTACGGAGCTGCGACTCCGACTCCGATAAGTCGGAACTTCCAATTGTTATTACACCTCCGGTTCCAACTTCGGTTCCGAAACTTTTTAATCGGAGGTATTCATCGGAGGTAACCACCACTGTTGCAGTCAATTCATTTGATTTCATTTTAAATGTTGTTGAAACATAATATCAATTAATCAAACAATCAGTGCTACTTAATTTGTAGAAGAGATTTTTAAATAATTATTTATAGATTAAAAAAATATGATTAAAATGATTAAATTTAAAACTAAATGTACATTTAAATTTATTACTAAAAGGTTTTTAATTTTACATTTTCATTAAATTAAGTAAAATATAGATTAACACAAAAACAACCCTGGAGCAAATTTGATTTAATTTGTTCACTGTTAATGGGAAAATTTTAATAAGAAACAGCAATTTTTATTGTCTGTGTATTTGTAAATTTATCACTATCTAATTAAAAAGGTTCACTGAATAATGTTTTTATTTGTCCCTTAATAAAACTATTTTATTCTGCCGTCACTTGTGACTGACATTGCCTCCGACTACGATTCCGACTTCGGTTCCGACTCCGATAAATAAAATTTCAAAACTCCGACTCCGACTTCGGTTCCGATAAAACTGCCTCCGTTACATCCCTAATATTAGGTCCTTACATATGAAATTGGCGTTTTTCGTACTGGCCACTTTAATCACAAATTTCTCCTCTTTGGTAAGGAATTTCAAATTCAAATTTGTTCAGCTATAGACTCATGTATTTGTGATTCGATGATCGTCATTCATTTGTTTTTTTCTTCTGTTTTTTTCTGTTTGCGTCACTCATTTTACAAAATGGAAAACTTAAAATATCGCATTATTTACGAGTACGAGTTCCGCCGTGGCACTAGTGCTGCGGAAACAACTCGAAGGGTGAATGATGTGTATGGCGGTCGTGTTGCAAAAGAAAACACAGTTCGTTTTTGGTTCCAACGTTTTCGTTCTGGAAATTTCGACCTGCAGAACAAGCCTCGTGGACGGCCTGAGACTCAAGTTGATAATGAAGAGTTGAAGGCTATTGTGGAAGCGGATCCATCGCAAACCACGTCCGAGTTAGCTGCAGGCTGCGATGTTAGTGATAATTTTTTTTTTAATTCACTTGAAGCAAATTGGGAAGATTAAAAAGCTTGAAAGGTGGGTACCTCACGAATTGACTGAAGCAAACCGGCAAACGCGCGTCGACTGCTGCGTTACATTACTAAACCGGCACAATAATGAAGGTATTTTAAACCGAATCATTACCTGTGATGAAAAATGGGTTCTTTACGATAATCGGAAGCGCTCAGCGCAATGGTTGGATCCTGGCCAGCCAGCCAAATCCTGCCCCAAGCGAAAATTAACCCCAAAAAGTTACTTGTAAGCGTTTGGTGGACTAGTGCCGGTATTGTTCATTACAGTTTTCTCAAATCTGGCCAGACTATTACGGCTGATGTCTATTGTCAGCAATTGCAAACCATGATGGAAAAGCTAGCGGCTAAACAACCTAGGCTGGTCAATCGCTCCACGCCACTGCTGCTTCACGACAACGCTAGACCACACACTGCGCAACAGACGGCTACTAAATTAGAAGAGCTTCAATTGGAAAGTCTAAGACATCCTCCGTACTCCCCGGACCTTGGTCCAACAGATTACCATTTTTTTCGAAATTTGGATAACTTCTTGCAAGGGAAAAAATTCAACTCCGATGGGGCAGTCTAAATCGCCTTCAAAGATTTTATTGATTCCCGTCCGACTGGTTTTTTTAGTAAAGGGATCAATGAACTACCTATGAGATGGCAAAAGTGCATAGAAAATAATGGTTCATACTTTGATTAATTAAATATATTATATTAAAAAATATTCGACTTTTTGTTCCTCCCATACAAAACGCCAATTTCATATGTAAGGACCTAATATAAAGACAAGAGCAAGAAAGTTTTCTAAAAGAAATGATTATAAAACATGAAGGCTCACTGATAATTTGCAATGAAAAAATAGTTTTGTAATAAGTTGACACAGACGCAATAAGTAGTTTTGGATCAATGTTGGATATTGATGGATTGTCCTCTTGCCCTACGCTCTCTCAAGTCACTTAAACAAGTCCCCAAAGGGTGTTGGCGATAAGAGCCATCCGGGGATACAGCTCCGTATCGCACGAGGCGGCGTGTGCACTAGCGGGGTCCGTGCCGTGGGATCTCGACGCACGAACCCTCGCAACCCTCTACAGATGGTGCGAGGAGAAGCGAGCCAGAGGACTGCGGCCGGCCCCCACGGAGATTCGGAGGCAGAGGGTCCTTCTCCAGGACCAGGCCGTGAGGGATTGGCAGTCTAGGCTGGAGCAACCTAGCGCCGGTCTTCGGACAACTGAGGCGGTGCGCCCTGTCTAGCACTCGTGGCTGGACAGACAACACGGCGCGCTCTTCTTTCGGCTCACCCAGATCCTCACAGGTCACGGTAGTTTTGGCCGTCACCGGTGGCGGGTGTCCGGAGGAGAGCTTACGGCGGAATGTCACGAGTGTGGGAGCCCCGAGGACACGGCGCAGCACACGCTTCAGGTGTGCTCAGCTTGGGCTGAAGATAGGAAGGTCCTTCAGGACCGCATTGGGGACGACTTCTCGCTGCCAGTGGTGGTAAAAGCCATGGTCGGCAGCGAAGAGGCATGGCGAGGAGTCACAGCCTTCTGCGAGGTTGTGATGAAGCAGAAGGAGGCCGCCGAAAGGGTCAGAGAGCGAACATCTTCTCTGGCTATTCGGCGGCCAAGGCACCGTTGCCGGAGGGATGCGTGCGCTCAGAGCGAGCGCGACATCCCCCGGTGACAATAGCCGGGCAGTAGACTTGAGAGAGTCTGCTGTCCGGATGAGAGGGTGGCGGTGTGCAGTGTCCGGCGCGCCGCCTGTGAGATAGGTATTGGAAGGGTGGGCTCTTTACCCCTACCCCTCCCAGAGAGGCAGCCTCGACAAGGCATTTCGCTCTCCGGGCGTCTGGATGAATTTGGTTTCCCAGGCTCGGGTGGAGCGATTAGAGGGACACCCCGGGGGTTTTTAGTCAGTAGGAGTCTGACACACCGGGGTTGCTGCCCTCACAGCGGCCCTGATGGTCCTATGCAGGATTTTCCCCCGAGAAACCAAAAAAAAAAAAAGAAAAAGTCACTTAAACAAATATAAAATTAACTACACCGAAATCAAATAAGATTTTACTGCAACGTAATTCTATTGAAAAAAAAATCATCTGAGCAAGCAAATTACTAATACGAATGTTGCAAGTAAGTATACTATATAGTTTTCAGTGATGATGTAAGCAAAGTAAAGGGCATAATGTTTGTTCAGGAATTAAAAGGCCAAGTTTTTAATTATTATATGCCAGGTGCCACAATTGTTCAAATAATTAATAATTGATTGCTTAACTAAATATAATTTGTAATAGTGTGTGGGAATTTGAATGTAAAATTAGAAATTTCACTAAGTATTTCTAAGTTGTTAAACTTTTTTATTACAGTCAAAAACCGTTTATGGCGACATCGTTTAGAATAACACGGGTTATATTTACACACTAGCTGATCCGGCAAACGATGATTTGCTATATAAGTTATTGTAATATCTTCTAAGATGTTCATTGAAATTAAGTGATGTCAAAGACAATTTTGTTCACAATTAAATACCTTAATCAACAACACATTTATTTGAATAAAGATTAATATTATTACGTTGATACAACTCTTAACAAATAATGCATTAATTTCGACCAAATTTGATTACCATAAAAACGGTTCTAGTGAGTTAATCTTAAAAGATAGACATATAATGTCGGGACATTTTTTTAGATCGTTTCAAGAGGAATAATTCTTTCGTACATATATTTTTGGTAGCTTGAACCGTTTTCGCAGCGCACGCAATGGAAGCCTTCAAGGATGAATTTTCCCCCGTTTTTTTAACATTTTCCATTATTTATTCGCTCCTAATAGTTGCATCGTGATGTTATATAGCCTAAAGCCTTCCTCGATAAATTGTCTATTTAGCACAAAAAGAATTTTTAAATTCGAACCAGTAGATCCTGAAATTAGCGCGTTCAAACAAACAAACAAACTCTTCAGCTTTATAATATTAGTATAGACTAGCTGATCCGGCAAACGTTGTTTTGTTATATAAGTTATTGTAATATCTTCTATGATGTTCATTGAAATTAAGTGATGTCAAAGACAATTTTGTTCACAATTAAATACTCTTAATCAACAACACATTTATTTGGATAAAGATTAATATTATTACGTTGATACAACTCTTAACAAATAATGCATTAATTTCGACCAAATTTGTTTACCATAAAAACGGTTCTAGTGATTTAATCTTAAAAGATAGACATATACTGTCGCAGACATTTTTTTAGTTCATTTCAAGAGGAATAATTCTTTCATACATATATTTTTGGTATCTTGAACCGTTTTCGCAGCGCACGCAATGGAAGCCTTCAAGGATGAATAATTGTCCCCGTTTTTTTCAGATTTTCCATTATTTCTTCGTTCTTAATAGTTGCATCGTGATGTTATATAGCCTAAAGCCTTCCTCGATAAATGGTCTATTCAACACAAAAATAATTTTTCGATTCGAACCAGTAGTTCCTGAGATTAGCGCGTTCAAACAAACAAACAAACAAACTCTTCGGCTTTATAATATTAGTATAGATATAAAACCATGGCTTTCAGAAAAAATATCTTTTCAATTGTCTACATTTATACTTACCCCTATGTAATATATTATATGATATTTTTCTAAAACTTTATATAGTCACCTAAAATCAACATGATTTTATTGTAGTGAGCATAATATTGATATTTAATGAAATCGAAAAGCAAGTATGTTTGAGGAATTCCCACAATCCTCTCAACGGATGTCTGGAGGCGCAATACTGACAAAAGTAATGGAAGTTTAGTGCACTTGATTCCACTTGAGCGGTCACAATTGTGCCGTGACGGACGAACGGATGAGCCGTCATTATTACGCACCGGCCACCTTAGACTATCGTTTTGTATTATATTACTCTGTGTCAATGCATTTTATGCTAGAGAAAGCATAATTTGCACAATTATCCTAGATGCACTAACGTGTAAATATTTAGGCGGTGAACATAATCTAAACGCGTGTCCGAACGAAGGGCATGAATGAATAGCAGGATTCCTTAGTTTAAAGTAATCATATGTTTTCTTAACGTAGTTAAGAAACCCATTTTATTAATAATAATTTTATATGTATAAAAAGTATGTATTAATTGTATGAGACATCCCATGAAATATAACAAATTGTTCGACATTTACTAAATAATTTTCCTTTTCAATTAATTATATTATTTTATATTTAAATCATTATATGGGGAATACCTATTTTAAAATATTGTTTACTATACGAATTTAAGTTTTGTGATACAATTCAAAAAGCTGTGATTTTTAAAGATACCAGCGAAACTTCATGACTCCTGGCAGTTGCTATATCAGTCCCTAAGTACATCTGTTGTCTTTAGTAATTGTTTTACGTTATTTAATCTTGAAATATGATACGCAGGTTCATGTCACTGCCTAGTTTTCGCCTATTTGTATGATAATTGTGAATGCAGTTGTTAATAAGACCATTAAACTCACTTTAAAATATTTCGCTGTATAATCTTTTATAGTATAACAGATTTAGTCTTGATTATTCAGTTTTTATTACACTGTAAACGTTTATATTATTCGCAGTAGTTAATATTAATACATATAATTGGTTTAGGTGTATTATCAAACATAATCATCGCAATGGAAAGGTTAAAAGCGTTATAAACCTATTAGACCGGTTTATGTGCATCTACCTAGGCATGTAGATCATGTCTTACAATGCACTATTGTTAACGAGTGTATTTTGCACTATGTCATATAAGAACTTGCTTAAATATTTAATGTATATAGTAGCAGAGAATATAATGGTACTAAATATCGAATTGTACAAGCAGCTGTTTTAATTGTTAACTGAATAATATATAACGAATTGGAAAGTTTTACAGGCGGTTTTTTAAAACGTTTTCTTATATAAGGAATGATTCCTCTATCGTGGGTGGGCTTTATGACATACATATAGTATGCATAACATATACACTGGGAACGACTGAATGTCGTCTGCACATATAAATGTTAAAATTGAATCTACGACATGTAGCGCAGAAATCTATCACGTAACCACTATGCCAACAGAATTGTCATTGAAGTATTTATAGCGTTTGTTATGTTTTTATATAAGGTAATAATATATATTTATTAATTTTGTTATAAGTCATGTGCCAAACTTAATAAATATCATTCTCTGGCAGTTCTTCAGGGTAGCAGTAGGGAGGTTGCAGCTTCAGTAGTTAGACTGCGGGGTATTGATGACATGACCCGCAATCCCCACTAATTCACAGAAGTAGTACCTTGGATTTTTTAGGTTGTTACAAGTCCGCTTCATCTCTGCCCCCAGCCCCATGTTCGGCCGGGAAATCCTATGAGGATTTTCCCCAAGTTAAAAAAAAGATACAGCTTTTACACTTGTAAAAAGGGGGAAAAGTGGTTACAAGATCGATGTGCAATATCATAACTATAACAGAATGTGTTGACTGCATCACGATACGCGACATTAAATCCTTCAGGTCAATGATAAAACAAGATCGTTCTGACACGATCTTGAACCAACCCGCTGCTTGTTGTTTACGCAGTAATAAAAATTGATTGCAGATTTATCAGTGTATTAATGATAGAGACATGACTTCACGTTCAACACTAACACGGATCTAGGTTTATGCATATAAACATTAAATATAAGTAGGCATGTACCCTTTCTATACAGTTCATACATCAACATTTTTGCTTATTAATCAATAAGTAGAGAAATAAACAATATGATTCAAACCGGTGTATTCCATCATTGCCAACATAGATGAAATCGTGGGTGAATTTAAATTAAAAAATCCAACTTTGAGATTATAGTACGATACTAATTTGATCATACTTGTAATAACTAGTAACCTACAAGACCGAACGAAGGCTAAGCTCCGTAAAGAGACTAGAGATTGAAGAACTTAGTATGGAAAAAAGCATCATGAAGAAATATGATATACTTAATAATAAGCCAAAAAAATCCGATTATTAAGCCTTGAAATATGTATTACTACATCCTCTTCGAATCTTCTTCCCGTCCAATACCGTGCAAGATACTGAAATCAATATTTGCCTACTCTTTGTAATAGTGCTAACCTAACTGGGCAGCTAAATGACCTACTTACCACATTACCAATATATTTTATCACAATTTTGCTAAACGAATGATTCAGTTTATCCTCCTTTATCTTGTGTGCTCGGGGCATTCTTTATGTGAACAATAATAACCTTGTATATTTTTTTATATATAACAGTTGTTGTTTTGTTTTCATTTCAATATAATTATAATAAATAATATGTCGTCTCGCTATATAGTAATATCGCTTTTCGGGGTGAGCAGCGATATAGTAGTAGCTGTATCCACTTTGCGTTTATATGTCGTGCCCAACGTGACCGGTAGCGGAGCTGATCGCCGTTCTCAGGGCACATATACATTTTTTTTATAAGACGTAATACGCGTTTAACTTACTATTAGGTCCTTACATATGAAATTGGCGTTTTTCGTACTGGCCACTTTAATCACAAATTTCTCCTCTTTGGTAAGGAATTCCAAATTCAAATTTGTACAGCTATAGACTCATGTATTTGTGCTTCGATGATCGTCATTCATTTGTTTTTTTCTTCTGTTTTTTTCTGTTTGCGTCACTCATTTTACAAAATGGAAAACTTAAAATATCGCATTATTTACGAGTACGAGTCCCGCGTGGCACTAATGCTGCGGAAACAACTCGAAGGGTGAATGATGTGTATGGCGGTCGTGTTGCTAAAGAAAACACAGTTCGTTTTTGGTTCCAACGTTTTCGTTCTGGAAATTTCGACCTGCAGAACAAGCCCCGTGGACGGCCTGAGACTCAAGGTGATAACGAAGAGTTGAAGGCTATTGTGGAAGCGGATCCATCGCAAACCACGTCCGAGTTAGCTGCAGGCTGCGATGTTAGTGATAAAACTGTTTTAATTCACTTGAAGCAAATTGGGAAGATTAAAAAGCTTGAAAGGTGGGTACCTCACGAATTGACTGAAGCAAACCAGCAAACGCGCGTCGACTGCTGCGTTACATTACTAAACCGGCACAATAATGAAGGTATTTTAAACCGAATCATTACCTGTGATGAAAAATGGGTTCTTTACGATAATCGGAAGCGCTCAGCGCAATGGTTGGATCCTGGCCAGCCAGCCAAATCCTGCCCCAAGCGAAAATTAACCCCAAAAAAGTTACTTGTAAGCGTTTGGTGGACTAGTGCCGGTATTGTTCATTACAGTTTTCTCAAATCTGGCCAGACTATTACGGCTGATGTCTATTGTCAGCAATTGCAAACCATGATGGAAAAGCTAGCGGCTAAACAACCTAGGCTGGTCAATCGCTCCACGCCACTGCTGCTTCACGACAACGCTACACCACACACTGCGCAACAGACGGCTACTAAATTAGAAGAGCTTCAATTGGAAAGTCTAAGACATCCTCCGTACTCCCCGGACCTTGCTCCAACAGATTACCATTTTTTTCGAAATTTGGATAACTTCTTGCAAGGGAAAAAATTCAACTCCGATGGGGCAGTCCAAATCGCCTTCAAAGATTTTATTGATTCCCGTCCGACTGGTTTTTTTTAGTAAAGGGATCAATGAACTACCTATGAGATGGCAAAAGTGCATAGAAAATAATGGTTCATACTTTGATTAATTAAATATATTATATTAAAAAATATTCGACTTTTTGTTCCTCCCATACAAAACGCCAATTTCATATGTAAGGACCTAATATGTGTTCCTTGACCAGTGAGCATAAGGTGCGTAAATCTACATTTAATCTGGAAAAACACACGAGGTGAATTCCTACGTTCATACATGCGAGATACAAACCTACGTCCATTTGCGTTCTCGCGTATGGATACCCGCTCCTTATCCATTAAACCATCACAGCCATTAAAAATATGAATAAAGCAATATATTGGAGTAATCTGAAATAAAGTTATTATAATAATATAAATAAAGATGATATTTTTAATTGTTTTTCTTTATAAAAATGTCATGAAAACATGCCACACAACATTGCCACGGCTGCAAATGGAAAGTTGACATATCACTAATTGTGAATTACTGATGTCTCTACTAATAACGAAAGGGAGATCGTACGATGATATATTTATTTTTATGATTAGTATGAATTATTTCAGTCCAGGCACAAAGTTTTACGAAAATTCAATTTGAAGTAATTAGTAGTTTGGTAACATAGGAAATCAGGTCAAGAACACTAAATATGAATTGATACTTAATACTTGGGTATTAGAATATTTTACCTACTTTGTTTTGAAATCTTAATTTTTGGTAAATAAAGAATTATTAAAATCTTTACTAAATTTTTAAAAGAAAGTGGGTTCTAATTTAGCGCGGCTTGCGTCAACAATTTAAATCTCTGAGTGAGAGGTTTTGGAGATTGGGCTCTTTACCTCTACCACTCAAAGAGAGGTAGCCTGAAAGCCTCAACAAGTCTATTCGCTCCCCGGGTGTCTGGATTAGGGATGTAACGGAGGCAGTTTTACCGGAACCGAAGTCGGAGTCGGAGTTTTGAAATTTGATTTATCGGAGTCGGAACCGGAATCGGAGTCGGAGGCAATGCCAGTAACAAGAGACGGCAGAAGAAAGTTGTTTTATTACGGGATATATAAAAACATTATTCAGTAAACCTTTTTAATTAGAAAATAATTAATTTACACATCCATAGACAATGAAAATAAAAATTTCTGTTTCTTATTAACATTTTTCCATTAACAATGAACAAATTAAATCAAATTTGCTCCAGGGTTGTTTTTGTGTTAATTTCTATTTTATTTTATTTAATGTAAAATAAAAAAAAACCTTTTAGTAATAAATTTAAATGTACATTTAGTTTTAAATTTAATAACTTTAATAATATTTTTTTAATCCAAATTTTTAAAAATTTCTTCTTTAAATTAAGTAGCATTGGTTGTTTGATTAATTGATATTATGTTTCAACAACATATAAAAAGAAATCAAAAGAATTGACTACAACAGTGGTGTGGTTACTTCCGATTAATACCTCCTATTAAAAAGTTTCGGAACCGAAGTCGGAACCGGAGGTGTAATAACGGAAGTTCCGACTTATCGGAGTCGGAGTCGAAGCTCCGTAACATCCCTGGTCTGGATGAATTTGGTTTTCCAGGCCCGGGTGGAGCGATTAGAGGGACACCCCGGAGGTTTTAGTCAGTAGGAGTCTGACATCCCGAGGTCACTGCCTTCACAGCGGACCTGATGGCATAGACGGCAAAATGTAATGAGATTAATAAAAATGATTACGATTACATTTTTATGTTTTTTACCTTTAATATGACTGCATTTTGCTCATCTACGTTTTGAGCACTACAGAATCCCAGATGCACATTTATGATTTCTTAATGTTTTAAATGGATTTAACACACCACACGTTTGGTTTTACAGACCAAGAAAATTAAAATTACGACTACATTTTGTAATCGTTATTCATTAATCAGATTACATTTTGCCCGTCTCTGCCTGATGGTCCTATGCAGGATTTTTCCCCCGGGATACAAAAAAAAAATCTAGTTTCAACTTGTATAAAACACTGTTTAATTGAGGCGGTTAAATTCTACCTCAATGATTATTTAAATTTAACAATTGTTAAAACTGAATAATGTTTCTGACGCTCGGTTTAGTTGTGAAAGTTTATACACTCCAGTGTATTGACAAATTAGAAAAAAAAATGTTTCTGTGCAAGCCAATGAGTACAATGTAACTCTAAATAGCGTTTTATATAAATTGAAACTAGATTTAATTTACTTGAGCTATGCGCCCTTAAAGGCTTTTGACAGGGGCAACAGTCATCTATTTGGAGCTTGAAAATCTTGCAACATTTTTTTCGTGAAATATTTTTGGTAATATACGTAAGCATTAGACACGCAATGTCGGGATTAATTGAAATTGTATTGCATTAGTTAGGTTACATTATATGCAACTACGTTTTGCAATTTCGATTAAAACTATTGATTAATTGGCTTCATATTTCATAGAATAGGTATAATTTCTACGTATGTTCGTATATGGGTAGTATGTACTAATAGTACTGGCTGCGGAAGTATCTAACATTGCAATACAAAATTGCCTCAACACCTATAAATTCTTCAGAGTTTTACTTATTTTTATAAAATAATATAATAAAATGCAATATTGCAGTTCCGTGGTTTGTAGCAATTAAATCAGTTTTGCCGATTCTGAATTGTGGTAATAATATTGTTATATTTATTTATATCTAGTTTTCAAGAAATGACTGTCCGACTGAAGATCGATTTCTTGTTGAAGCCGATTGGTCACCATTACAATCTTCGACCTATGCTTAAAGAATTTGGTTTAGATTAACTAAAAATTATTAATATTTTGAAAACATTAAGCTTTTTATTTATTCATGAATAAACCAACATGGCGTTGTGCTGACGTGATTACCATTGACATTCATACGGTCTAATATCGCAGTTTGTAGTGACCCTACTTGACGGTAAGGGCCTAGATTCAAGTCTCGGCAGCAGCATACTGCACTGTGATTAGCAGATTAGTTTGCCGCGAGTCATGATTGTGTACGAGTACATGTATATAAGTATGTATAACTTTATCTAGTACCCATAGTACAAACGCAAGTTTAGTTTGGAACTAAATCAATGTGAGTAATTGTCAGTATGTTGTTATGTTATCATGAAAATCGGTCCAGCCGTTCTTGAGTTATAAGTGTTCAAATAAACCCGTCTTTGTTTCATATGTATATAGATGTCAAGTATTCGTTCATCGTTTTAAATATTATTGCAAGTTTTATTGCAAGGAGCCAACAGTTACATCAATGTTTACCTAGATAGATTTATTCAAAGTAGGTAGGTATATATATATTTGCAAATATATGATTGTGCATTAGGTAACATTAAAATCGGCAAATTTGCCCTCTAAGTGTAATCCCAAAAGGTAAATTTGTGTTTTTTTTTGTCGTCCTTTTCATTCAATTTATTATAGGATTTCTTGGTGTGCATTGAGTTCATGGACACAGCATCGTTTGAGGACGCGGGTGTGACGTTTCATCATAAACTTTTGATTCTTTTAAAAATAATTTTTATAGATATCCTAATAGATAAAAGAATATAGGTAATTAAAATTGGTTGCGCAACGTACCTGTTATAAAGAGAACTTATATTTATTTGTAAGACAAAAAGAATACAATCATAACCTTAACCAACATTTGATTTGTGCGAACTTTTCTTATTTATTAATATTTTTTAGAATACGTATTGCTAATGTATATTTGGTACCTATTTTTTTTTGGTAAACCAGGTAGAAATCCTAAATAGGACCATCGGGGTTGCTGTGAGGGCAGCGACCCCGGTGTGTCAGACTCCTACTGACTAAAAACCCCGAGGTGTCCCTCTAATCACTCCACCCAGGCCTGGGAAACCAAACTCGTCCAGTAGATATTTGGTACCTATGTAATTACAATTTCTTAGAGAAATAAATAGATTACATAATAAGAGAGATACACTAGTAGATGTTTAATATGTAAGATTATTTCGTTTTTTATTTTATTTTAAAGATACACGTTTTTTAATTACGATTTTATATAATTATTGATTCAATTAATCTCATGAAGTGAAAGGAGTTTAATTATATAATTACGAGAAATATGTAACATCAGTGTAAAATATATAAATGAAATTATAATTTATGAAAATAAAAACTTAAACAATTAATTTACAATATATACGATTTGAATGATGTAGCCATTATTCATGTGGGTAGTACACCTATTAACGACTTCGCCTCGATTGACACTGGTATCGTCTCGGAGAGCGCCGTAGCTAGTGATGAAAATGCCCGGGAATTTTCCCAAAGTGCCCAAAACTTCCGAGAACATTTCGTAAATTCCCGGGAATATTCCCAAGGAAGTTTTTGGGCACTTTGGGAAAATTTCCGGGCATTTTCATCACTAGCCGTAGCTGAAGGTGCGACTTTGCGCTATAGGTTGTATGTTTGATCCTTACCAAAAACATATATTTGTATGCTTATAGGTATTTATAAAACGGAGTATTTGGGCGAGAGAAGTTAAATTATTAATGCACATATAACACAGGAGTAAATCTAATTGAGAGACAAAGTTTTTAACCAAATCTCAACTAATTAAAAGTATAATATAGCTCTAAAACCAAGTGTTATTATCGAGAGACACAGTTCTACCTATAGTAACCGTGATCATGCAGACCTTCACAAAAATCTTTTTACGCTTCGTTTTTGGTCAGCGCTCCTACTGGACTATTTGGAAAATAAAACTAAAATGTATTTTTAACAAAAAAAAATCGAAGGTTAATTTTGTAAAAACTATCACAGTCTATTTATAATACTAGAAATTTATTCCCAAATTTAAGTAATATAATTTAGTGAATGTAAAGGAAATATGAAAGAAGAAAATAAAAACCTGTAGAATTAAAAGTAGATTTTTGTAACACAAATGTATTCAACCGTAATAATTTATGATTCACTAGACACTTTGCTGGATACCTACGCTGATTACCAAAAAACCACTACGTCATTATCATTATCTCCATTATTTTGATATGCCCCACCCGACTTGATAAAACGTTGTAGATTCTAGATGACTTATAAATGCAACAAACGTTTGTAAAGTAGAATTTATTATTTATAGGCTTGCCTGGTGTCCTTTATATATGATAACCTATACGCGGAAATATTTATTTATAATATTAAAACATCTTAATAATAATGTTATGTAGCGATAATCACACAGCAATGTGTTAAATCTAAAGGCTGTAAATTGATAGACACTACTTTGTCTCTGCTTACACTTTGCTCAGAAAATAAATTAGGTTTTGACAAAAACTGAATATATATAACTTATAAGGAACTTCAGTACAGAAGTAATTGTAAAGCCAAATCCAAGGCGACCAAATCGGTGACTTACCATATACTAAGAAATTAATGAATTAATATAATTTGTATTGTTTGAATAAAGATTAGGATATATGTGTAATTATTGTAATAATGTATGTAATAATAATTGCTCTCTACAAAGTCCATTTTTGCTATGATGAAACCGATGGAAATGAACGTCTAATAAAATTTACAGTCTTCGTTTAAACTTAGGGCACGTATCAATCGTGCATGATAATTTTCCAATATGTAGTGAGTTACTCCTGAGCACAAATGACAATAGTGAGTTCAACTCTATAAATAAATAGCTGACGACACTTGTATTATTCAGAACCCACTATTTACGAATAAAATAATCTTAGGTATGACTGTAGAACCAAAGTTAAGTCTGTCGTGATAAAACGGTAGGTTATAAGATAAAAATGTCAACTTTTGCAACCCAACTTCGATGAGATTTATGAAAAAGTAGAGCATGACTGCATTTCAGTGGGTTTACACAATTTTTCATAACTGTAAACTGTAAACCAAGCAAATACAAACTAAAGTACAAAATTCTGATTTTGTGATCATTATTCAAAGTGCACACAGAGTTAAAGCGTTAATTCATTTTAAACAAGTACACTTCTAGGTTTTCCTTAATAATATTTAGAAAAATGAAGTATTTATCTATAATCTAATGATGTCGACTTTAGTAGAAAATAGCGGACTTAGTCGGATTCGCAAGTGGCAATTTCTATACTATTTATAAGAGAACAGACGGACAGATAAACAATAATAACATATATATAATAATGTAAATAGAACTGTGGCTCGAATATTGTAGTAATTGTAGTAAGTATATCAAAATAATTTATATTTGTCCTGTAGATTTGCCATTGAACTAAAATAAATATTACACATCAGAAAATACTTTTGAATAAAAACTTATAAGCAAAACACGTGGATAACAATGCTTAGTAATGAATTTAAATGTTTTCTCATCATACCATATTAATAATTTCATTATTTATAATGTATTTTCACAAAAGAACTCATTCCAAGATTAAAACAATTGAAATAAGACGGAACCTACCACTAGCATGAGAAAACGAATTTACACAATTTTATTAGTCTGGTTTATTGACCTCTCAGGTAATAACGAAGGCGAATCAAGGTAGAGCCAGTATTCGATGACTCGATAAATCATGTTCAACGTCACAACAATTAAAAGTCATTAAGCGCAGAACTCATAGCTCTTGAAATAAATTAATTGTTTCCCAGCAAAAGAATCACATATTATTTAGGACTATGTGATGATCGAAGACTGACAAAATCGTCATTTATTCTTGTAATTAATAAGCTTATTAATAAAGTACATTGACAATTTATAGGGATTGGACTTTTCTTGAATAAAATTAACATAAAGACCATTATGAATCATAATATATTAGGCATGTGTATAGCAGTTCTGTGTTAGCAAACACAATGCATAATTAATTGCGTACGATTTAAGATTTCGACCGATTTTCCTTTTAGTATGACCGTATCTTATTTAAAGTAAATGAAAATTACTTTCTTTTTTTCGGTTTATTACTTTGATTCCGTAATATCTAAAGAATTTGGTTTATTATCTTGAAAGAGATAGAGTGCGCCACTATAAAACAATAAGGTCAAGAGAATGCTGTGTTTACCTACATGAAACCACAGACAACGTTCTAACGGTGTCTAATTAAGTTTCAGGGTGAAAATACTTACTATCAAGCGAAGAAAGCTATTCAGATATTGTGATTTATACGAAATTGTACAAAAGATCAGACTTACCATGAGTTTTTTAAATCTTTTAATCCAGAAAAAGTGATACTGTTTGACCGATTCAGTTTTCTTCCTATTGTCCAGAACCTTATTTTGTTGTGATTGTCGTCCTCGTGGAATGGATTTAGGTGCTCAGGATAATCATAGATGGACACAGTTTTGCGATGACCAGCCATCGTAGCCATAATGTGACAAGAAAATTCACTTTTAGGGTTTTACATAATACACAGCTACACAGGCGTCAACCACTTATATTATCTGTTATCACACTAGAGAATTATCATAGCCCGATAGCGTTGTATCACTTTTATCGCGTCGAGATAATGACGGTGTTTGTTTTCGCGGTTCTACAGTGTTAAAAGAGAATAATTACAAACGACATGCTCGACGTCGCGAGCTGAGGCATACTGATTACTGGGTGCTGCCGATCGCCTCAGCACCGTCGCACTGATCGCGCCGCCCATTTGTTATCACATCGCCAGCTCTAGGTTACGATCAACATGTTCACCGTCTTAGTAAAAAATACATTTGTCTCTGCAACTAAGAATTACTATTTTTATTTTTTTAAGAATTAGGATATTGTCATTTTGGTCTCGATTCAACGAAGGATGACTAATTTTGTAACTCGATTGGCAGTGATGTGTGATCAGTTTCAACGCTGCGGGTTGTGGGTCGATTCCCATACCGGATACATATTATTATATAAAGTATCCTTCAAACATATTTTTGAAGGAAAAGGAATCAGATTTTATGTTAAGATTGAATCCATCTGTCTTGTGTTGTAAATGATCTTCAAAGTGACATCATGTAAATACAAATAAAGTATTAAGATTATATTTCCTTATGCCTAATAGGTACTATTAAGTTTCCAGACAAACTGTTCACGACAAAAAAAATGTAAGACATGTGTTTGTATCACACTATTCACATGTAGATATCATTCGTTACATATTGTGGCATCGTGTGGCATTGTGTGAGCAGAGTAGTTTTATAGCTCTATCATCGTAAATGTTGAGGTGTTTTTGGCGAAGATGACGCGATGCGTACAAACATAACGAGCCCACGTCGTTTAAAGAAAGGCGAAGATTATTTTAACCTAAAGAAATAAACTTATAAATTCTCGTATATTCGTTTCTCTATTTCACCCACCTTTTAAACGAACAAACCTTGGCGTCAACAGTGCTTTATGTAGATTATCTCGGGCCTACATCTTGGAGAGTCGGTTGATTTGTTCGCAGACTCCATGGCGAGATTCAAGAGAAAGGTCTTCGGATTGTTGAGAGATGCGCAGACTCTGTCCTAAATCAATTTTGGGATAGGTATATAAGAGGATTAAAGTTTGAAAAACTCGTTTGTTTTGGGTGAAGCTGCACTTAGGCGAAGCCTGGATGGGTCAGCTAGTTATGTATAAAATCGAAAAATTGATTTACAAACAAAAAATAACTTTGAATTATCCAAATTACTATGAGTCACGCAAATACACAAGTAAAAGATAGACACACTCAAAATAAATAAATTGCCTTGGACTTATTGATCCAGCAGTAGCTAAAACTTCACATAAAAGGTTAACGTGATTCACATCGACCAATCTGAAAATGTTGTATTAATATCGGCCATTAGTTGGTAAAAGGAATATTTATTTTAAATAACTAGCGCATTTTAATAAGCAGCAAGGCTTATACTATTATGCAACTACGCTTTAGTTTTTTTTATTTCTATTTTAAATTGTTTTTTAAACATTTTTTTACACTGTCTCGACATAGTGACTACACTGTACCTGATGGTAAGCACAGTGTAGTTCAAAAACGAAAGCGACCATCAAAGGTTGAAAATCCATTGATAGTCTTTGTCGTCATGTCGACCCACATATACCACGACTGAAGGTCTCTAGGTATATGAGTTACTGGATATACACAAGCTGATCCCGAAATGCTACAGGTCAAGGAAAGATGTTTTTAGTTTAGTCTTGTATTCAATGCATGGTTTTAAATAAAATAAATGGAGACTTTATACAAATTATGCTAAAAACTTGAGAAAATTTTAATTTATACACAAATTCTTTTTAAAAAATATCGTTGAGTGACGTAAACGTATATAATACCTAACATACAATGTGTAGAGGTAAATATATAATAGGTCGTCTTTATATAATTTCAACGTGGAAAATATTTTATCAGTAAACAAGAATGTACTTCAACGTAAAGCAAACAAAGAGTAGCCCTAGAACATTAAAAAATTCCCACAGATAAAACATATTAATCATATTATTGTCAGTGGTCTAGAAACGATGAGGACAAATATCTTAACACCTTCATATCAAAAGTTACATGACATAGCTATTACTATTACAGTAATAACATTATATACCTACTAATATATTTAGTTTTCAATATACTTCATTTTCTTTTATTCAGTTACTACCTATGACGATCCGACGTTATCCGGGTAAAAATAATTTGGGGGTTCATTTTCAAAAAACGCTAAAACACGTATTTTTTTATTTCTAACCAAAAAGCTAAATAATTCATGGCGCTTATTTTAAAATTGATTGAATTTTCATACACACTTTCAATTCGTATTCGGCTCCTTTAGGTGTGGATTATTACAAAAATCCTGCCTTAGCGAATGCCTACATCAAATAAGGAACCCAATGTCTAATTTAATGTTTCTAGGTTTATTAGTTCAGGCTCGACTATGAAAAAACAGCCAGCATAACTGATTTCTAGTTTATCGATTAGGAGAAATTTATCAGGTGTAATAATATCCATTGTTTATAATTATTTCTGTTGATTTTTTAGATTAATTTATAATCAATATGTTCATTCATTCCGACCTAAATGTAATAACAATAATAATTATGCATGTGGGATGTGGATTTAGCGATTATTGTCCCGATAGTGGTATCGACTAATGGGCTTATCGCAAAGAGCCTCGATTTCCATGTCAAGAGGATCTGACTTGGTTGTTGGATCAAATGCCAGGTATAGAAGAAGAAGAGATACAGAAAAGTTTCTTCATACTGAGCTCCTAACAACCGGTGGCCTGGGCCTTATAGGCCTCGCTCTCGTAGGTCTACATGATTTATGTTTTAAAATGTAAAAAAAATGTGTATAAAATAAATAAAGAGAATAATAATTGTACTACTAAAGTATTTTAAAACATAAACAAATTAGCAGTTCCCATATAGCCATGTTTATAAAAATGATATTATTTTGTGTACAAATAATACACGGCCTCTTATGCCATGTCGGAGGAAGACGCAACTTATCTCAGACATTGCCGAGCGCAACGGCATTGAGCATCAATCGAGTTATATAGGTACAGTCAAATGAACAACGCGCAGTTTCTTCTCCTTTCTCGGCTTCATTCAGTGGACGAGTAACTAACTAACCTGTATGAGGAAGTCCTTACAATTTAACTTGTAGTAAACCAAGACATCCGTTCAGTATTGCGCAGTTCACGTAAACTTATATGTGTACCTGTTCTAAATACAGTTTTACTTTGGTTAGGTATAATTATTATTCAGACAAAATTCTATATTAGTAGTATCTATCACTTCCTTAACATTTCTTAATCCTTTCATATACTCTCGCTGATTACATGTATTCCTGACATAATTATTCATCAGAGCTTTTTTATTTGTTATATTTATAAGTCTCGGCCGGTCTCAGCGCTTGTTTCTACGTAATTTAAATTGGTATAGCTTTTAAAGTTGAGAACAATAAAATATTATAAAGAAGGAAATTGAATTCGTAACAAATGAGGTTACATGCATCTTAGGACACACGAAATAGTTTGCATAACAGATCTTGTTACTATAGCAACGCATACAACGTTTTCTGTCAGTTCGTATTGGAAATAGTTTGTTTCTTAGAAGGTATTTTACTCTTTATTACAAGCGGAAGTGATATCAAAGCAGTAATTTTAGGAATCAATTTACTAATGAACTAAACAATTATGGCAACGGCAGCACCACCCAATCTACAAGCTCGTATATTTTATGGTCTCCGAACAGATATTCAGTAAGTAGCAAACAAAATAGTTATACGAGTACTACTAGGTACGGATATATGGTAGGTCTATGTAGTAAATTTTACAAGAAAACCATTTCATTTAATCTCCCCTATGAAGAGAGTCTCCAGATTTAACAGGCTTTTTCTCTTGATGTGGCGGAAGTAGTGCGTACGTGTCCTGCGCACCGCCCAATAGAGAAGTCTTGAGCGGTGGGCTCTTTACACGTACCATTTCAAGAGATGACACCTAAAACGCTTTTCACTCGTCGGATCGTTGGAGGAATACGGATCCCCAGGCCCGACTAGCAGCGATTTGAGGGACACCCCAGGGGTTTTTAATTAATAAGAGTCTAACACACCGATGGTCATATGCAAGATTTTCCACCGGGTCAAAAATAACGCTGTTTCACTTATTTTATTCAACCGATTTGAGTGACATTCATGTACATACTAAACACGTGCTTCGGCTCAATCTAATATAGGCATCTGTAAGTTGAAAATTATTTAACAACACTGAGAAAGTCGCATCACGGTTCAGTAGTTTCAGCTGGAATTCTGCACAAATATACGACATAATAAATAACACATGGCGTAAAAATAGTTCTGTTAATCCGAATTTAGTTTATACGGTTTACTAAGTAAATCGTATAAACTAAACCGTTAAGCAAAAAGGATTATAAATATTATTTGACAAACTAAATTTATGAATATTGTCTATTGCATTCATAAAAAATACAATATTTATATATTATTATTGATTATGATAATTAAAAAAAACTCTGCATCGGGTATATGATTTTTTCGAGATCTACGTATTTACATTTTCTGATATGTAATAGAATATTGCCTCAGTTGTGACCACGTACGATCTTGTAATAGTTTAGATTTAAAGATAAATTTTGTTACATAGATATAACGCCCATTACTTAACTGAGTCCGAGATAATATACCCAGCTGGTGGTGTCATAGTTATCCACAATCATTTACAAAAGAAACAGAAGTTTATACGGCTCCAGGATAAACACAAACCGATAAAATCTTTGGTGCTGGCTCCTAACAGGTAATAAAAAAAATTCACCTATACAATGTAATAATTTTAGTTGAGCCTAAGGGCGATTAATTAATATACGTATATAAATAAGGAAAATGTTCTGACAAAGACTATCCATATTATAGGGATTAGATTGGTTGATGATTTACTTCATCACTGTACAAAGTATACCGTTTCTTTTGTGATTATTCACATTTATAGTCTTGTAGCTAAGCTATGTAAGTCCCAACAGTATTTATATCATTAGAACAAACAATAAAAAAAAGATTCCATTAAAAAAAACACGAAAACTGGTGGTTTTTTCACTAACAACACTTTTTTATAAATCTATGACTGTAGGTTATTAAATTCGAAAATTAGCGTGGCTCTCCGCAGTATGTTCTCGTATATTGGTAAAGGTGGCTGTCCTTATCGATGAGTCTCAAATTATCATCATTAGGGATTTTATTAAAGATCGAATCTATGTTAATATATTATACATAAGGATTAGATTTTCCTGACATATACCCCCAGTATAAAACAAAGCTGACAGCAGTTATGTATATTCAATTAAACTAAATTAATAGGAAAGGAAACATACTTTTTTTTATTTCTTTTCGAAAATAAATAAATAATTATTTAACATTTTGAGTTATTTATAATAATAATATTTACTAACAATTACACATATTGACGTATGTAGTCCCAAATTAAGCTTGCGCTTGTACTATGGGTACTAGACAAACATATACACACTTAAATACATAAATACAATCATGACTCAACAAACTCATCTGCTCATCACAGAAAACTTTATCACTACCGGGACTCGAACCCAGGACCATAGCATCGTAAGTAGGGTCACTGCAAACTGCGCTATCAGGCCGTCAATTTATATTATTAACATAATTTAAATAACGAATGTTTCAGACGATGGTTAGCATTAAATGAAATTGCTGAAGAAGGGCAAAAACCGATAATTACTATTTACGACTTGACAACATATAAAAGAAGAAAAATCCTAACAGTACCTTTTGAAAATTCTACGGCCAAAGAATTCGCTTGTGTTCAGTTTACATACGATTCAAAGTATTTGGTTGCGATAACGGGAGAACCAGACTGGTACTTGTATTACTATAATTGGGATAAGGGAAAAGTGGAAAGCCACGCAAAAGCTCAAAATCCCAGTGGACAAGGAATTGTTGAAAGTGTTAGTATATATATTAATAACTATTACAAAAAATGATAATGATAAAGAATGAAACAATTATCTGAAGTAAATATTGACTAACAATTATTGTATAAAAATATTTCGTTACAGTTTGTCTCATATTTTTCGACATTACGTGTAATGAATAGGTATAACTAATATGAAAAGATCGTAAACTTTTATGTTAGTGTTACTAAAATTTGACTTATTTGTACAATGTACATCGATATTGTAATAGAAAATGAAATCGTATGCATAATCACAGAATTACGTAGGTCATAGTATCTGTATAGGTACGTATACATATAGGAATTTAATTTTGATATCATAATAGGTCCAATGTAACCCTTCGGATGCAACACTAGTCGTCATAACAGGACCTTACACTTTTCGAATAATGAATGTTTCTGAAACTGTATGGAGACAGTGGGGCTGGTGCAAAGCAGAAAACGTAAGTAACCATCAAATTATTACTACAATACTTTTTGGTATGAGGATTTCTGGTATGTTTACAAGCTTTTTTTTTTTTGTAGAATTTTATGACTTCAGTACGTGCACCTTAATTCTTCCCGTGCCACTTGTTGATATGTTATCTAGTCATTACATTATGTTTTATTTTATTGATATTATTAAAATTCAGTAGAATGATATATGTTTTATCAGCCTAATTAAGATTACGTTATTGTAATATATGTAACGCATGATATCAAAATAGGTCAAGTGGCATTTTTTACTAAATACGTATAGGTAAACCTATATTTAAACATCCAAGTCTAATACAAATCCACTAATAAATGCAGTCATGTCATAAAATTGCATTTTTTTAGAACTTTCCATTATTATTATGAAAAATTTTGAAAATATTTAATCACAATCATAATATCATGTGAGAAGATATTTGTTTATAGTTATCATCAAATAAGCGCACACAGGTCACTGAACACATGTACAGCTACGTAGCGTAGTAGTATTTAAAGTCTGTCATAGTGACTCGCTTTGGCCTGTCTCGTTTCGGGATCAGCTTGCGTGTATCCAGTCATTCATATACATAGAGAACTTCAGTCGTGGTATATACATGCCGACATGACGACGTTGGCTACCAATGGATTTTTATTCTTTGATGGTTGCTTTCGTTTTTGGACTACACTGTACTCACCATCAGGTACTCTGTAGTCACTATATCGAGCAAGTGCAAAAAAAAAGATACACAGTATAATTTTTGGTCATATTTTTAATATTACTTACCTCATCCCGTTTATAACTAACTTACATAATACCATTACATTATATTTTAGTCATTAATCTTAATATCATTTTTGATACTAGATTGTCTGATATACTGGATATTTTCAGATAAATATAACCAGTTGTATGTGGTTGACTCCGGATCGTATTATGTTCGGCACTGAAACTGGCATGATCATGATGGTCGAAAATGGAGAGCTCCGACAAAATTGTATTTTTAATGCCACTGATGTCATAGAGATGTCATTAAAGAAAGCTGAAGTCGAGTGAGTTATACAATATCATTAGTACCAATATGAGTAATAGAATTGATTATACAAGATACGTAATCATTCTAAACATTTATTTAAGGGATTACAGTCAAAATCGCTTATGGTGACATCGTTTAGAACAACATACCAGTTGACTCAGAACAAAGGTCCCGGCTGAATACTATATGACCGATCGTATCACAAAAACGTCACCGGTTGTAACGACTTTCGGTTTTAACAACTAAATGTGTAGTCCCTTCGATGTCGTTATAACCGATTTTGACTATATTATTGTAATTTCTTTAAGTAATATATAATAGTTTAATAGGCGTTTCAGAAAATATTTAAAGTTATTGGAACGGGTATTAATTATTTTATCTACAAAGACTTGTAAAAGATATTTAAATCAGGGTTATACGTATATGTACTCACACGACTATTTAAAAAAATTAAATACTTTTTTAGACATGCTGTGTTTTAAGGTAGGTAAAATCCAGACATTATATGTAAATAACACTTGTCTACACAAAAATAAACGTTTGCATTCAAAAAGTTTGATAGGAAATAATATTATAATTGTATAATTATGTTATTCTAAGCATTGAACATACCTATTACATACGGAACATGGCTATTGCAATTTGATATAACTGTTTAATAAAAAAATATTTTTCTATTCAATTAACTACCGTTAAGCTAGAGGCATATTTCTGATTATAGTGAAATATTTAAATTAATTAAGTACTATGTATTTATTATCGTAAAACAAGGGCCGATGAAGGTGAAAAAGCGAGTGTTTCGAGTAAACAAGAAACAACAAGCGAATCGGCTGTGATGATGGACGAAAGTTACCCGGTTACTTGTTTCACCAATTTTCCTAAAGGTAGGTTCAGATGGAGAGTTTCTTCAAATCGATTACCTGTATCTATATGGTTAAGACTACATCGTTATATGACCCTTGCTGCCTAAGTTAATTCTAATTGCAACTCAATGTAGGTAGTATTTCAAAAGTCTTGGTCCAAAGGCAAAGAGGAAAGATAATTCTATTATATAACTTTTTGTAAATATCCGGTTCTAGCGCGTTTAGGAGATATATGTAATTTTTTTCCAAAATTCCGCAATTAATTTACGAGACTTTTCTGAAAATGGGTATTTTCACATGTAAACTCTTTATTATTTTAATCCGAGATAAATTAACAATATTAAAAAACTAGTTTAATAAAAATCAATCTGTAAAGTTATAAGCAAAAGTTGTGAGCTATTATCACCTATCCTAAAAATTTGTTAAAAATGTAAAATGTATGGTACTTAATGTGCCACGTAATTAAAAAAAACTACTGTAATTTATGTAATTTGTAATATTATACAATATAAGTATTGTAAATACCAAGGTGATTTATATGTTTGTAAAACTGTCCTTCCTCTATCGCCTCTTTAGCTTCGGACCACGAGATAAGTCTAAGAGATAAGTATATATAAAATATTATTTGAAGCATGTTGTACGATTATTATACTAATACTACTAATTTATAGGTATATATAACTACATATATAGTACATATATAGGTATATATTACGATGACTTTGACCATGGACATGAAATTGCTAAATAGCTCACTTGTTCAGTTGTTTAACGTTAATCTACGAGATTTAGGTCAAGTAGGATTTCTCAGTAATAAACATTTCAACAAAGACTTTTTTGATCAACTGACTACAATTTTATTTTAAATTACAAACAAGCATAAAGTTATTGCATTTTTTTAGTAAGCATAAACGTGTGCCTGAGTCTTCGACTTTGTTTTGATGTATTTATTACAAATTACCAATTCTCAAGGTACTTTTTAAAATGTACTTGTTTATTTAATCAATGGAATATCACATATTAATATTTATTTGTGGCTACATATATTTATTGCCCATTTTTTAGTTTTGGGATGGGATTGACCGTATCATCTATTAATATATCCTTGGTAGTAAATACATAATAGTTATAAGCACCTGAAAAATTAATCCAAGCCATTCAGTTTCTACTGTTCGTAAATGTACCAGGAGTCAGGTTTTACTGATTGAATATCGTATTTTAAAATTAATGTTATAATAAAGTCCCATTTTAATATCACCTTTGTGCATTGTACTAAATACTCATGTAATGTTAATAGGATTTGTTTATGCTTGTGGTCCGGGTTATGTTCACATGTTTGAAAAAGAAAGCCTTCATCACTGGAGGAAGAGAAACGTCTTTAGGATTTGTAATAAATCATATAAGTAAGTTTTCTGTTTTGCTAATTTATCTAAATACACTTTTAAGAAACTATACGACTAATAATAATTCTACAAAAATTAAAAGTTGTGACTACAAAATTTATTTACATTATGTACCTTTCTAGTGCGCGCTGTATATTTTATAGTGATGACACCGCAGTTGACCTCGTGTCGTAATATATATTGTACAGCCAAGTTCAAGAATGGCGGCGTCTATTTCTCGAGAGTGTTCATTGAAGGTTTCAGCGGTCATGTGTGCCTATTGGCGTTGACCCTTTGACTAAGATTAAAATGCAGAGCATCGAGCATCGACATAGAGTCGCCTGCCTTGCAGTCTTTCATCGGTTGCACGGTGGAGTGTTCTCAGGAACTACATTCTTTGATTCCACCAGCCCCATTCCATCAGAAAACCACTAGACATCGAGTCGGATACCATCCGTACGTGGTGGATGTTCCTTATATCCGCACGAAAAGATTTGCTTCTACATTCATCATACGAACGGCTAAGGAGTTGCTTCGAGCGGGCATATTTCTACGATCTCATGACCTGGGAGTCTTTAAGAGAAGAATGAATAGGCATTTGTTGGGCGGACGCGGTTCACCATCGGCCTCATCTTCACTTTCCACCAGGTGTGATTGAGGTCAAGCGTTCTCCTATAAATAATAATAAAAAAGTACACCACGACAGAAGGCTTCTATGTATATTAATGACAAGATTCACTAAGCTGATAGCCAAGCGCGACAAGTCTTAGTGGGTCACTATGACGGGCTTTTTACTTATGTAGTAAGGTTGCAGTCTAGTCGGGTACGACGCACCAATCTTCGTTAATAAGTAATACTCGTTTAGTGGCACCCGGAGGCCATACGCAGAGTAGAATCAACAACCCTACGGACTTGGGCAGATTTAGCTTTGAAAAGATACAACTATTTAATCCAATTGTATACAAGATATATGTTTAAATAGGCACACACGCGAGCATCCGTTATGGTCGCCACTTGATGCAATCCAACATGTCACAGTAGATCCTAATCAAGAGACTCTCTTAATCACGACTTTGAGAACACAACTGTATTATGTGAAATTATTCGGTCAACACATGTTACAGGTACAAATTTATTTGTATAGCTTTATTATATAGGAAAATATAGATAGCGAGACATAGCAAGCAAAAATTTATTATAATACATATTTTTCAGAATCCAGAAATAGCGTTTGCCGAGCTTGGTCCAGCAATGCACTACGGGCGCATTAATTCCATATCGATGTGTGCTTGGAAGCCTATATTTATGACATCCGGCGAGCAAGATAAGAGTATTAGAATATGGAATTACATGACCGATGATGTAGAAATGATTAAACTGTATCAAGAGGAGATACATTGCGTATCTCTTCACCCGACGGGTATATTAAAATATTTAATTTAAAACAGAATTATAATTATATAACCACTTTTAACTCAACAAGTAGGAATCATTAGCTGTCGTTGAAATTTTTATGGAAGTAGTATAATTTGTTTGCTATATAACATTAGATACACTTATTGAATAAACCATTTAATTTCGCAGGACTCTTTGCAATAGTTGGATTTTCTGATAAATTGCGTTTCATGGTTGTGTTGATTGATGATTTTGAAGTAATGCGGGAATTCCCGATTCGTAATTGCAAACAGGCAAAATTTAGTACAAAGGGACATATATTTGCTGCGGTTAATGGTCAAGTTATTCAAGTTTTCTCATCAGTATCATTTCAAAATATTTATAACTTGAAGGGTCACAACGGAACGGTAATCATAATATTTATCAATTATGGTAAAAGTCCATATTATAAGACACTGTCCCTATTTATGATACACAATGTGAATATAATCATTTATAAAAAGAATACCAAATTATACTTTTAAAAAATATAATAAACACATAATTTTATCGTTTTTGAATGAAATTAACAAGTCTAATTGTTAATTATTACTTGTATGTTTTGAAAAAAAATTATAAAAGCATGAGGTTTGTTGTTGGTATTCAAAACCGTGGCTTAAAAGAGTTGAACGATAACCACTGTACAGTTTTTTACTTGGATGAAATTATATATTTTTTTATATTTATATACATAATGTAAGTGTAACCTAAAAGCTTATAAATTATAGATATTGTATGTTATTTACATTTATGTTAATTTATAGCAATATTATTTTATTTTTGAGTGTCTCACAATACCGACATTTGTTAACGTAGACGTACCGATATATGGAACACTTTACACCGCGTATCACTCAATATGGACATCAAGTCTTATGATTGTCCCCATTAATGAGACAGTGTACTGCTATGCGTTTTTAATTAAAATATCAATAATTTTTAGTATTAAAAAAGTAAAATTATTAAATATAACAAATTATTTATCAGCATAACTTCAAATAGTTATTTCTGAGTAAGTATTTTCAATTTAATTACGTTAATTTCAAAACTTAACCCAAAATCCAAACATTAATTTTGCAAGTTTTTTTCTTAATTTTTTATTTAATATTATTGAAATATTTAAAATATGATTTTTTTATACTTTTATTAATTTGTAAATTTTTTTTTTACACTGGCTCGACATAATGACTACAGAGTACCTGATGGTAAGTACAGTGTAGTCCAAAATCGAAAGCGACTATCAAAGGATGAAAATCTATTGATAGTCTCCAACGTCATGTCGGCCCATATATACCACGACTGAAGGTCTCTAGGTATATGAGCTACTGGATATACACAAGCTGATCCCGAAACGCGACAAGTCGAAACTGGTCACTATGACGGGCTTTACACCCATGTAATGTGGTCGCGATCCAGGCGGGCACCGAAACTAGGGTAAAGGCTACGGACGCGAGCAGCTTCGACTCCCCCCATCGACATAGCTCTCGATATTTTAGGTTACGTGTCAACAGTGAACAACAAAAAACATATTATTGAAAATCGGAGTAATGGGGACAACAGCCGTCTCAATCAGCAAAAAAGAAAGTGTTGTGTTCAAAAGTGGTTGATAAAAGACTTAAATATGACCCAATAGATGTAGAAAATGCTTTAAAAGCAATAAAAGATACCGGGTCATCATTACGGAGAGTAGCTGTTGCCTTCGAAGTATCTGTGGCTACTCTAGGCAGGAAAAAAGTATTGGACTAGATGAGATAAAAACAAAACTGAACCAGAAACAGTCTTATCGTCTCAGGAAGAAGATGATATTGTCAAATGGTTGCTGGACAGGGCTGCAATAGGAGCACCTGTAACAAAAACTGAGTTATTGGATTGTGTTCAAAAATATGTTCAAAAATTAGCTGTAAAAACTCCGTTTACTGAGTCGTCCTAGTCGCCACTGGTATGAAGGGTTTAGAAAACGTCATTCAGAATTAGCTATAAGGAAACCCCAACATTTGAGTGTTACAAGAGCAGCTGTCACTTGTGTAGAATTGCAAGAGTGGTTTAAAAAGTCTGGAGCATATTTTGAAAGTAAAAATGTATCTAATATTTCTCCTACAATTTTTTTTAACTGTGATGAAAGAAGTTTACTCCTCTGTCCTGAAGCAGAGAGCGTGTTGGCATAAAAAGGATCACCATTCCACCACAAAACCACTAGACACCGTGTGGGATAACATCCGTATGTGATGGATGTTCCTTATATTAGCACGAAAAGATTCGCTTCTACATTCATCATGCGAACGGCTAAAGAATGGAATATGCTTCCAGAGGCAGTATTTCCGCGATGTTATGACCTGGGAGTCTTTAAGAGAAGAGTGAATAGGCAATTGCTGGGCGAACGCGGTTCATCGTCGGACTCATCTTCACCTTCCACCAGGTGTGATTGAGGTCAAGCGTTCGCCTATAAGTAATAAAAAAAAAGTTACAAGAAGAAAAGAAAAAACATATGGACAAAGTAAAAGAACTGCAGAAGAAAATTAAAGGAAAAAAGGGAATTAAATATTTTTATAATTTTCATTTATTTCTCATTTAATTTAGTAAAAACGAATTATTTGTTATTTCAGATTCAAGTTTATTATCTATTTTATAAGTATTGTGATTTAAAATTAATAAATAGTTATTTTAAAATCAGTCTTATTGATTTCTAAACTGTCTCAAAAATAGGGACATACATCATGAGACATTGGGGCCATCTACTTTTTAAGTGTCTCATAAATAGAGACATAGAGGTTCCTCTCATAAAAGGCTATTAATATTATTTTTACAAATTAACATTCAATAAAAACTAGCTATATTAATTAAATAATCATAAGACAATTGTATGATACGATTTAAATAGTATTTTTGACTTAAACAGATTATATAATAGCGGTAATGTACGACCAACCTGAAAATGTGTCTCATAATACGGGCTTTTACCATAATTAGAAGCTACGTTGAGTTATATTTTTATGTATTTAAATATTTTAGATAACGGGACTGACTTGGTCCGAGCACGATTTAACTTTAGTCTCATGCGGAACTGAGGGTGCTGTATATGAATGGAGTATGTCTACTGGTCAACGAGTTGGAGAAGTTATTTTAAAAAGAAATCAGTTTAAAGCGTGTGCAGTCAATAGGTTAGATAAAATATTTTTCTAGAGTATTTTACAATGCAGTCTTTAATATTGAACATAAAGGTTTAAAATTAGGATTTTTTAAATAGTTTCAATTTGAATGAGATATTTTATTACAAAAAATAAAATTACAGATAGTTATAAAACACACATAGCACAAATAAGAATAATATCTATGTTAAGTGAAATAAAATACCCAAATTCCAATAACTAAATTTTCTTGTTTTATCAAATATTGTCTCGTGGGGCACAGAATCAAAAAACATCGACAAGATAATATAATGGTTTACTTTAATAAAGGCTTTGAAAATGTTTTTTTATAATTATGTGTAAGTATATTATATTAGACGTTTATTCCTCTATTTTAGTGTAGGAAAAACTACGTTTGCTGTTGGCACAGACGGGGAAATAAAAGAAATCGGCTCAAACACTATCAGAAGAAACTTGGGTTTGATTGGATGCGCTCTTGATACCATAGTGTTATCGCGTTCCGATATGATGCTATTCATAACGGGTGGCGATGGGGGAGTCACTTCAGTTCAATTACCTCTACTCGACAAAGCTGTGTACAGTGAATTCCACATGCATAACAAGAAAGTAACATGTCTTGCATTATCTTACGATGATCAAACGTTGGTATCAGTTGCTGAAGATGCTTCGATTTGTTTATGGAGACTGACCAATGCCGAAGGAAGAGCTATAGCTCTCGATAAAGACTTTGCCTATTCTAAGGAGATTTTGATCAGCAAGAAAGATTTGCAAGAGAAAATTAACAACATTAATGTTTGTATCTAAATAAATAATTTATACTAAGTTTCTTTATATTCAATAAATTATAATTATCTATTAGTTATGTATACGTACCTACACTTTTAACAATTATTGTATCTGAATGAGTGAAAATGTCTTTGCGAAAATGAATACCTACTTTTATTAATGTTGAATAGCATTATAATACCGTTAGTTACTCCAGCAGAGCGTGGAGAATCTCTTAGTTTACTTAATTTTATAAACTACCTTAAGATTTATAAGACAATATACGGGAAAACTTGAAGCCGCCAAATTACTTGAATCAATACATTAATTTACATGCTTTTAATTATTACATTTACAAGTTATTCTTAAGAAACAACAATATTTTTGGCTTATAACAATTGTGTTACGTACATTTACATTGGTGTTTGTTTATTTAGCTGCTGAGTACACGGATGAGTGAACTTGAAACCGAGCACACATATCAACTTCGGCAAGCTGAAGCAACACAAGCAGAAAAACTTAAAGAAGTACATGAAGGTTATTGCGCTGCTATAGAAGAATTAAAAGAAAAGAACGAAGTAATTGATTCAATTGTTTCCTTTAGATTTCATTTAATCTACAATAAATATCATTACAGAATATGAGTAGGAATTTGTTCATTAAAACTATCGTAAGAATATATTAAATTAATTTATTAATCGGTATTGGTAGTAAGTTTTTAAAAAATGTGCAAACGATCCGCCCAATGTTAGCAAGTAGTGACAAATGCTGTTAAGAATTTTTTTGTCTTAAGTACATATAATACGCCTCTATATTACTTTCTACGGATTTATCTATTAATTGCAGGTAATTGTTAGTTCGCACTTTAAATAGAAGTAATTATTATTCTTAATAGTACTTTCAAGTCTATAACGCCTGACCAACAAAAGTATTTATTTTATGATTATTTTTACAGCAAATGGAAAGCGAACATACGCATGAAATAGGCATGATTCAGCAAGATATTACCAAACTGCGATCTGGTCACGAACGAACGTTGCAAACGTTAGAAGCCGATTTCAATATTCGACTTATTAATGAGTACGACAGATATCAAGTGAGTATTCATTTCACTAGTAGGTATATTTAAAAAATAAGGATTATGATTCAATTAACTTTAAATTGTAAACTCATATAATATGCTCCTTATTCACTTCTGACATAAGCGCCTACTTTGGTGTTGAAATTAGTTTAAATATTGTTTTGGTAACATAAATATTTGTATATGTTAAAATAAAATAATTATATATGTTTTTATATGAATAGAGCTTGGAAGATAAGACTGCACGAATGCGAAAAGATTACGAGCAACGTCTCGATAATTTAGCTGAAAGCAAACGACAAGCTCTACGTGAAATTAATAATATGTTTGAAGCAAGATTAGAGGAAAAGGATTTGCTTTTGCAAGAGGTAATCATTAACTACGTGTTGTATTCATTATTTCATTCAAGAATTAAAAACCCTGGTCACTGTAGAATATCTACGATTTCTAGCTGCAAGAGCAAGCAGATATGGAAAAACGCGAACACGAAACAATAAAAGGTTCCATTGAAGAAGACGCTGATCGAGAAATAATAGAAATAAGAACAGCTTATGAAGTTCAACTGAAAGAAGAAAAAGATGCTAACGTTAGATTGAAAGGAGAAACGGGTCTGATGAAGAAAAAGTTAATTAGCGCAAATAAAGAAATAGAAGAATTTAAGCATCAAGTTTCACAATTAAAAGGTAATAGAATCAACCGTCGCAAAAAAGTTTTGTAGCATGTTTATATTCTATGTATTTGTAGATATTCATAGCTTATCTGACGGTATCAACCGCTTACTTAATATTTATTAAGACCTGCCTGTATGGTAAAATTTTAGCGGAACATAAACAATTCCAAAAAGTGATTTCTACGTTGGAACGCGATGTAGCAGATTTAAAAAAAGAAATATCAGAAAGAGACGGTACCATACAAGACAAGGAGAAAAGAATATATGAATTGAAAAGGAAGAAACAAGAATTAGAAAAGTATAAATTCGTTTTAAATTTCAAGATTACCGAATTGAAGAATCAGGTTTGAATGTTTTATTTATATCTGACCCAGCGAACTTCGTACCGCCATGAATGTCGTGTTAACCTACTCCTCCCTCCCACTTCTCTTCTTGCCCTCTTTTCTATTTCCATCACCTTCACCTCTCCATTTGCACTCTCTTTCTAGTGCATATAAACATATGCCATCTTCTTTTCAAAATCTTAATAAATATGTATTGACTTATTTATTTTAATTTAATGTCGTCGGTGACCCTCAAAAATTAATTTTGTGCGTATTTATTCTTATTTTTTAAGATATTCATTTAAATTATATTTATAAGTGTAGTTAAGTCGAGGTCGCAAGTATTTATGATAAATACAGGATTATTGCGTAGCTAGATATCGCTTATCTTAGCATAGGTTGGGGATGTGGAGAATTTATTACAGGAACCATGGTCCCCGTTAATGCGTAGAAATATCTTATGGATTTTTGACATGTTTGGTCGAGACGGTCCGACTTTCCCCAAGTAAAAGAAAAATTAAATCTCAAGTATAGTGTAAGTCACAGGTCTAAAAATAAAAGAAACGTACATACGTACGTGCAATAATAGGTCTTTATTGGTTTTCACATAATGACGAGTAAAGTCTACTAGTAAAGGGTTATATCTATATTGATAAGTAATAAAGAACACTAGCTTCACTGTGACTAAAATGTGAATCATGTAGTCATAAAAAAAAAATTGTAAATCGACAGATAGCGCCAAATGCTTCCCAAGATCGACTCAATTAGCCCTTGTGATCGGCAGCTCCAGAGCTTTCAGGTCCAATCTTAGGAGGCAACGTACGAGTACATCGCCCAGCGTAACAGAGATAACCAGCGTAATATATAAAAAAATGTGATCCAACCTGTCCATAAAAAAAAAATAGGCTTAACATTGGCATAATTTGATGTTTTAAAAATGAACTCAAAAATCTCATAAGATACCGATATCATGTATAAGTTATTCAAGGCCGAATGTTATGAAATTTGTTTTTTTTTTTATAAATCCAACCATATAATTGATAAATAATAGCAAAAGGATAAGCACGGAGAGTTTAACGTACATTTATTTTTGGGCTTACCTGGAAAAAATTACAAGATGTGGGGCTGCTGGTCGATATCATCATGTGCAATGAATGCTTAAGCTACCATATTTAAGTTGACAAGGACTAATATTGTATCCATCTAAAAAGCTCTGCGATTACTACATTGTACGTGATTGTCTTTTTAGAAGTTAGAATGAGTATATTCAGCTATCTCTAAGAGATAATAGTTATATGCCATCGTGGACTTTTCTGTAGTTATAAAAGAGGTTCCTCACCATACGAGTACACTATTTTGTTATATAGTAAAAGGATTAGGCAACGTTTTTTATGAAATCCCTTAGGTGGTTTGAGTGTTTCAACAATTATCGTCATATTTCAACAAATTTACATAAAACCTTAACAAATTATACAGTAATCATCCTCGTGATTCATAATGTGTACAGGTGAAAAACCGCATGAAAAGCCCTCAAGTAGTTTTTGAATTTATCGCTATCAGACATAACCGGTGTAGGATTTTTCTTTTGTATTTCGTGGATAATAGCTATCGATTTGCTCGTTTACCTCAATTATATATAAAAAGCTACAGAAAATCTAGCGCAATCCGATAATATAAAATGAAGTTCATAAGATATCTACAATTTTTTTATACATTTTTTGACTTGCAAAAAATCATTGCGATGCGGTTTTATCAATATTACACTTATCAAGTATTATTTTAATCACATCTAATGATTGTAATATATAAATAAATATATTGTTACGCTATATCCATTTCAATCTGATTTTATTTAAACTGTACATTAAAAACCATTACTTTTTTTTTTCAAAATCGATATGTAATTATTAATGTGACGATTTAATTTTCAAATATTGCATAGATTGAACCTAAAGAAAAAATTATACGAGAATTAAGAGTTCAAATTGATGACATGGAAAACGAGGAGTTAAAGTTACTAAATATAAAGCACGACTTAGGTATGACCTTGTTTGCCAACGGATAAGTTGATGGAATAGTGTTTTAAAAGTAGTTTAATGCTGAAAAAAATTACACCTGCAAATAATCTCAACTAAGCAATCATTCTTCAACAGATTGACCCGTTAGAACGTGATATTAAAGCAAAAAAGTTACGCATATTAGAATTAGAAGAATCACTAGAAACTCTATTAAAGCAAAGAGCTTATCGTGGTAAAATTTCAGTTGTAATTTTTTTCGCAGAAGCCGTAGAACATTAGTGTTTATAAAAATCATTTATTTATTGTCATTGTCACAAGGAATGAAGTATACATTTTCGCACCATTATGTAAATATTCGATTATAATAGTTTTCAGTTCCTGCATCCGCTGTTTGTCTAGCTAAATAGTATAGCTATTAGTATTATTTATAATTCATGATGTCATATCGCGTATTATTTACTCGCAAAGAGAATTAGTACTGTCATGTTTAGCTTCCGCACTGTTCATTCCAAACTTTAGACTACAATCATTATACCTACTTCAAAAGTGCTGAATAATATCCATACGTGTAGAAACTCAGTACGTACCTAAGTCATGACGCAATAAGTTTATGTACCTGTGTTGAAATTTAACAATAGTTTCTATTAGAAATATTTAATTACAGAACTTAAAATCAGCCAGCTGAATGAGAAATTAGCTTCTGCGAAAAAGGATTATTTAAATGAAGCTGAAAGAAATCTAACACTTAAAAACACTTTAAAGAAAATTAAAATCGACTTGCACAATATGACTGCAAATTTTCAAGACCCAATGAAATTGAAGTCAAACGTAAAAGTAAGTTTCAATATAGCCGTCTAGATGGTATACCTGCAATACTCACATAGCCACATAGGTAGGTACTTAATTTACTAGATTTTATCGACCTAATTTCCAAAATTAGTTAGTCCTATAAAATGGAAGTTAGTGGAACTTCTTATGCAATACTAGCGACCAGCCTCAGCTTCGGATGCAATATAATTACTAATATGGGGCAGTTTTCTAAGACATACATTTAAGGAAATGCTGATGGCAGTTTTGATCTACATAAAATGTAAAACGTATGTAATGTATTTAAGTGGATAAGGAATAATACTGTATTATATAAAATAGTTTAGGAAATATGACACATTTTCTTGTAATATGTAAATGATAAAAATAGTTACTGTGAGTTATCCTATAGAATGTTAGTTATCCTATAGAAAAAATATGTATATAAACTATTTTATATCTTTCGAAGATATACAATTCCGTAGTACATTAATTTGATCTATCTCGTAATGTTTACCCAGCGTTGGCTGGCTTTTAATTTTTCGGTTTTTTTGAAATACATGAACATACAGCGGAGGCGACTTCATTTTATACTATGTGAAGAAAATTAAGCTACATCCATTGTAATACTTTCGTCATATTCCTCAAAGGCGGTCGTGAATCCACCCTAGAATATCGTCCGTCGTATGATGGTATGCCATTCCTCTCTTATTAGACTACATAAGACCTCACTATAGCTACAATATTAACCGTTATATGAACAATAATAAATAAGAGATTGATATTTTATAGACATTATTTCACAAGTACGTAGAAGACATTGACTTTGTTAGAAGTCGCATAGCAGAGGATGAAGCAATTCGTGAATTCAATCGACAGCGAGATCATCTCGAAAAACAAGTATCAGCTTTAAAGCAGCAATTGTCGAACGCACTTGGGGGTTCTAAAAGTGATATTGGAAAGATTATGGACGTAAGCTCGATTGTAAAGCATTATTTTTTATATTTCAGTAAGTCTTGGGCGGTCCCGCTTTAAAAGGATAGTTGTCCATAAACCATTATGTCTGCAAGATGCAGATTCACAAATTTCTTTCACAAATTGCCGGATAACATCTGTATGTGGTAGATGTTCTTTATATCCGCACGCAAACATTCTCTTTTACATTCATCATGCGAACAACTAAGGAGTGGAATATGGTTCCATTGACTATATTTCCATGTTCTTATGACTTGGGAGTTTTAAAAGAGAGAATAGGCATTTGTGGGGCGGACGCGGTCTATAGTCGGACTCGGTTTTCACCTTCCGGCAAGAGACCGCCTGTAAAAAAAAATTGAAAATTGGTTTGTCCATAAAATTTCCTGCAACAGTTTAACAGGAACCCGTTAGATGGATTGTGACTTAAGCTCACATTAGTATGAAAAATAAAATATTTCCATTTATATAACATCGTTTCTCTATATTGGTACATTTTTTAAATTATTATAAACAGGGTTGCGCTTCACCTCAATCTTATCTGATAAAAAGTAATGATGAGGTTGATGATGAAGCGCGCTTATCTAACAGATACCGAAGTTCACTCGTTGCTTGAAGATTCTCATACCAGAATATAATTGAAAAATAGATGCTAAAAGCGAATTACATTCTTTGGCCGTACGCAGAAAAAGGAGGAGACGAATCGCTTTGCACGAGCAGCTACAATGTCAAGCACATAAGCCAAAAACCATTTTAAATCCTGCAATATCTTTTTATATGGCTTCATGATTTAAATCATTTTAGGAAAATTGTACGTTGTTAACTGAAATCAATAACTTAAGATTAGAGCTAAAGACAACACGTACTCGTTGTTTCGAAATGGAGTCCATATTGGGCTTGTCCGCACGGTACATTCCACCAGCTACAGCCCGTGCTAAACTCAAGTATGTTGCGGAGGATCGGGAGAAACTGGACGAGAAGTTCAAACAAAAAATAGAGGTAAACATTTAATACATCATTTTTCTATCAAATAATTTATATAAGTTTAATCTGCAGACTATTTCATTGTTTTTTAGTTAGCTTCGTTTGCATATAAATACACAATACAATAACAACTTTAACAATAAAAAATAAATACCACAGCAATAAAAAATAATCTAAAAAACTATAATAATAACCGAATGTATCAAGGTTAATTCGCGTAACCGTCAATAAGATACATTTCCGTGCAGTAAATATATTTCAATTTTACTCATTACAAAACACAGTTAATTATTATAAGAGATGCTTATCTCTTGTTTTACTATCTTTTTTAAATTGCTATTTCATTGATTAGGAATTGCATATCTGTTGTAATAAAGAATTGTAAATCGGAATTGAATTGTAAAAGTGAAATAGTAGGATATAGGTACCTATCAGTTGTTTCAACTGCTTACCCGATAATAAATAAATAAATGAAATCATGGTAATGCCTCATTACAAATAAACTTAGTTTTGTAATAAAGGTTAATACATGTTGTCTAATTTAATGGAAAGCCGAACGTTTTTATCTTTCTAAACATCTAATTGATGCACTCGGGTGTAGGCCTAGCCTCACTGCGAATTTACATCGCGCAGTTTGCTTTAGTAATTCTGTACCAGTTAACATGCAATACACGCACTAACGAAAAAAATTCAAGCGAACAATTTTCTTAGAATGAGAAATAGCTAGGAAAAAGCCGCACGGTGAAAGTTCGCTATATGACGTAGCCTAAATCATTTAACGGCCTGATAGCGCAGTTTGTAGTGACCCTATTTACGATGCTAAGGTCCTGGTAGCCGAATTTTATATTATTTATAATGATAATATAAATATTAAATAACTAAAGCTTAGCATAGAAAAGTGGTAAACTTTTCTGTGCTAAGCAGATTAGTTTGTCACGAGTCATGGCTGTATATATATATATATTTAAGTATGTATATCTTTGTCTAGTGCCCATAGTACAAGCGCAAGCTTAATTTTGGACTAGGTCAATATGTGTAATTGTTAATAAATATTATTAAAGTTTGGGATAATGAAACAATCAGTAATATTTATATGATTACGTAATACTTATTATCTTTTTTAAAACAGGAAAGAGAAAATGTTATTATGGCCCTTAAAGTAGAAAATGAACGGTTGCTTGGAAAGATTCGTTGTGTCGAGGAACCTGAGAAACCAGATGATTTGCTACATGTATTATCGGTCATTAAAGATGAATAAATATTATTTATACATAATACCTGTTTGTTTTTAATTTATTTAAATACCTATCTATTGTACCAGTAAGTTTGTGAAATTGTAATAGTTCGTGAAAAGCAATTAGGCTCGAGGTCTTTTATTGTGTGTCGCCAGAGTGGAAATTTCTCCCTGCGTCTGTTATCCCAGCATCAAATTATATGGGAGTCTTCAAGCAACAAGTGATAGGGCGTTTTTTGCGCGAGCGCGCTCCATCGTATCATAAAATAAGCAGTTGACGACTGTTTTGAAGCGCGCGAAACTGTTTCCCACTCTTTCGCATGGAGCTCAACTCATATGCTTCGAACTCTTCCACGTAGGTATTTGGTTGCCTATAGTAGTTTGTAGGATTCCATGAAATTGGGCAACAGATGAATTGCACATATAGATATATATGCCCAAAGAGTCAAGAGATTGAGCAATTAAAGAGCATGGCCATTCACGAAAATGTTTTTGAACGGATTTTTATTACATATTAAAGAAATAAAATTAAGTAATATTTTATAAACAAAACTATTTATTAATAAATGCGTACATTCCATGGAATATGTTTAAATAATAAGTATTAAACAAAATAAAAAATAAAATCATTGTTATTAAGCAAACCATATCTGACCAAGATGGAAAAAGTGAAGATATTATTATTATACCGTTACATTCATATTATAAAAATAATACCCACATCCCACTTATTACTATTCAGTATTCCAATACCCAAGCTTTATGAAACCGTATATAGACGGATTTTATCAATTAGAGATTTGATCGTCTTTTGTGAAAACCTTAATTCTACTATTGACTTAAATACGGCAGTATCATAGCAATAATATGCATAAATTAAAGGATGAAAGGCAAGATAGCTTTACGTCCTTTAGGGTAGTCGGGGAATTCTTTCTTGTAGTTACGATGTTTGCCAATAGCCCATACAGACATCTGGTACATTCCAGCCGCCGCAAACAAACCCGCTGAAAATAAAGAAACACATTTCCTATAATCGATTATGTAATGAAACTAAATGTGTAACATCTCCTTAAATTAATATCTGTAGACGAGTTTAAAAAGGTAAATTCTTTGAAAAATTCATAATAATTTCTTTCTTCTCCTGTTTGTACGCGAATCACGTAAAAAATATTGCATCGATTTTGATGAAAAATACTATTTAAAATATATTTTCCTATTTTAAATATAGGCATGTTTGGTCATGATTGATTGAATAGAAATGGAAACTACCAATGTATTACAAAGATATGATGTATATTATTCAGTCATCAGGACATTCAATAAAAATAAAGCCATATATGTATATATATATATATATATATATATATATATATATGAAGTCTAAGGTATAGTACGTTTCATTAAAAATCCGGGGAAACAAGTAAGTAGGCTTGCACTCTCTGCATTACATGTAATCACATTAAAAAAAATCACGCAAAATGGTTTATTTTACCTAATATTGAAAAATTATTTACTAATTTCATGTAATTTGAATTAGACAGGGGTATTTCATCATAGCCGACGTAAACAAAGTAGTCAACAGAAGCTCAGTATATACACGGTTAGTCGGAAAGGGTATATCAAGCCAAGGCTATTGGTATAGGTATCGTATATACTTCAAAAGGAATATAGTAATTTTCCTTAAAGTTGTAATTTATTTTTACATACTCAAAATAAATTATGTCATTTATTCTTAAACTTTGACAACCATAGCGACAAGCCACGCCCACTAGGGATGTCGAAAATGAAAAAAATATAGTTATATCGATGTATCGATATTTATTAAAATATCGGCATTATTTATTTTTTTATATCGATATCGAAAATATGTCGATATATCGATTACATCCTAATAAACACGAAATTATTTAACCAGTATTCCTTTTTATTAGACGAAATTACAAAAATATCAAGAACTAAAAGGTTATCTTCTTACTTTAAGACCTATTTAAGATATCAAACAAAAATAAATCATACAAACCAGTCTTTGTCCGGCAGTGAAAGTAGATAAACTCTGCTTTTTACATGCTACGCTGTCAGCCGGCTTTTATTGTTAGACCGCCAGATTTACGGCAGAAGCTACTCTCTCTGAAGGTACAAAGGAAGCCGTAGGTATAAAGTATTTAAGTGCTAAATTTGAAAGAACTGGGGTAAAATGTCTTATTTCAATCCAAAATTTTATAGGGTTTTACGGGATAGATTTGGAGCATCGAGGAACTGTTTCAACTCGTTCGGCATTCCGTTGCTTCGAGAGACCACATTAGCAGTTAGCTGCATTGTTGCTGGCTACAGCAACTAGAAGCTTTTCGTGGCGACACCACAGTGACTTTAATTCTGACGTTAAAGAAAATAAAAAAAGTAAACAATTCACGAGATAATAAGGTACTGACACAGACAATACTCGCAAAATGGCGGCAAATAATATACATGCATCAAATTCAGATGTCAATGCACACAACGTAACAAAACATAATACTCAATAGTCTTAGACAACAACGTTATTTTTTTTCGTTCGTTCCTATCTTCTACAGTTTCAGATTTTCGCGACTTCAGTGCCATAAGAGTTTAAAAAATATCGTTTTCGATACAATTTTCGATACTGGATATTTTCTATGGATATATCATTTCAAAATATATCGGCCAAAAATATCGATATTATGAATTGAAAATATCGAAATATCATCTAACATCTGAATTTGTTGCATGTGTATTATTTGCTGCCATTTATTTATTTATTATTTATTTTTGTTTAATATCTTAAATAGGTCTTAAAGTTAGAAGATAGCCTTTAAGTTCTTGATATTTTAGTAAATTTTATCTATTAGGTCTTTGAATAAGTTCTCGCTGTTTCTTAAAAACAGGCGTTGTTACACTCTGGGCATGGAATTTCGTACAGTAACGCATTAGCTAAGTAGTACTATATGTAACCTCAAATTCTAGTCAATAAAGTTTACCACAGTGTCAACCATGTGTTTATTTACATATTTTGAAAATATCTACTTTTGTGCCAAATAAAGTGTTTTTGCGAGGAATTTTATTGCACTGCTTTATTCAAAAGAAATATGCAGCTGAAGCACACAGAATTCTTGATGATACAATGCTCTGTCCAATACAATATGTAGAGACTGGTTTACTCGCTTTAAAAATAATGATTTGGACCTTGAAAAGAAAGAACGTTCTGGAGCACCGACAAAGTTTGAACTCGAAGAATTGGAGGCATTGCTTGATCAAAATCGCTGTCAGACGCTAGTAGAGCTCGGAAAAACATTGCAAGAAGATGCTTCAACAGTTTCAAAACTTTTAAGAACGTTAGGAATGATCCAAAAGCAAGGATATTGGGTGCCGTATGAACTGTAACCGAGAGACGTTAAACGACGTTTTCTCATGTGTATTCACTGCTTCAACGGCAGAAAAGAAAAGGTTTTTTGGCACCGTATTATAACTGGAGATGAAAAGAAGATTCACTACGACAATTCAAAGCGTAAAAAATCATGGGATATGCCTGGACACGCATCAGTATCGTCCCCAAAACCAAATATTCACGGTTTGAAGCTTCTACTTTGCATTTGGTGGGATCAACAGGGCATAATTTATTATAAGCTGCTTAAACCTAATGAAACTATCACAGGAGCTCGCTAGCGACTTCAGTTGATGCGTTTGAGTCGAGTTCTAAAAGAAAAGCGGCCACTATACAAGCAGAGACACGACAAAGTGATTCTATTACATGACAATGCTCGGCCACATGTCGCAAAACCAGTCAAAACGTATCTGGAAACGCTTCAATGGGAAGTTCTGCCACCCGCTGTATTCACCAGACATAGCTCTCCCCGATTACCACTTGTTTCGGTCAATGGCGCATGGTTTGAGCGAGCAGCGCTTTCATTCTTTCGAAGAAGCCGAAAAATGGGGCGATTCATGGATTGCGTCAAAAAGTGAATCGTTTTTTCGACAGGGAATTCAATTACTGCCAGAAAGATGGAAGAAAGTGGTCTCTAATGATGGACAATATTTTTAGTTAAAGTATAGTAAGCTTTATATTTTAAAAAAACGTTTTTTAAGCCAAAAAAACAGCGAGAACTTATTCAAGGTCCTAATAATAAAAAGGAATACTGGTAAAATACTTTCGTGTTTATTGAGATTTAATCGATATTTTTCCTTTGATATATCGACTGCGATATTGATATTTTAATAAATATCGATATAACGATTTTTTTTTTCATTTTCGTCATCTCTAATTTGTTATTACCTAAAACTTCACCAACCAATAGAAAAATCCGTAAGATTTTAAAGGTCAAGGATGGTGGGTCGTTGACACACGAAGAAACATATGATTTCTAGGGCTGCCTCTTTATACTTTTAGTATATCTATAGGTACCTGTATCAAATTAGTTATTCATTTTTGCGAAAAGTTATAGTACACAAGATGTTTGTTTTAATGGCCCCTTTCCTAGGTTTTTCGCTTTATATACCCTTTCCGACTAAACGTGTATATAAAATATCGCTTATATACGTATAATGCTACACAATATATTTTAAATAAATAAATTTCAATCAAAACTAGCGGAATTGATTTCTATAAAATATTACGAAATTGATATGCATTAAGGTCACAGCATGTTAATAGTATTCAAAGGTTAGTAAAGTTAATCATAGCAAGTAAAACTTATACAATACTGCCCAAACAAGTCATGAATAAACTTCATTGTCAAGTGGTTTATCGTATATACTATATAAATGCTTATTATGAAACTTGCAACAGAACACATTTAACTGATGACTTGACGGTTCTTTAATTATACAAAATTTAATGATTCTTGCTTATTATGATTCTTTACTGTTTAGGCTTTAAGGTTCAATTCACCTGACAGACACATAATAAGTGTACATAGCTTAAATTATCACATTATTGTACAATTTTTGCTTTAAATTTCTATAAAAAGACGATATTTTCTTATTATAAAAAAGTGAAATTACCTGGTAAGCATTTTGTCATGATGGTGAAGAATAACCATGATCCAAACTCATATGTGTAATTAGGGCAGGAGACAAAGTTGAAAAGAAGGGTGAAAGGGTTTCCGTCAGGCATCGGAATGCGGCGCACTTTGGTGCCAGGTGGGCGGAGGTTCTTCAGAAGTATGTGGATGCTCAGATTCCCGAGTTCACAAAACTGTAATAGAACAAAAATAAATATTATATAACAAATAACTATATATTATCACGCTATATCCCTTTCGGGGTGAACAGAGATACAATACTGTCTGTATTAACCTTATATGTCATGCTCAACATGACTGTCAGTTCAGAGTTAGACTAATATTTAGAATTTATAATATTCACTTCTTATATTGTAGTTGTGCTAGACAGCAGTTACTACTTCAAGATGAAGTAGAATTGGCCTATTCACTATTTAAAAAATGTTATAACACATTAACAATGTAATATTACTGTCATTAGTATATACACACTCTAAGATATCTTTGTTTACCCCATAAGCATGACAGTATATTAATATTAATAAAATCACATTTATGAACACTACAAATATGCAACAACCTACCAGTTGCTCTTTCAATCACAAACATAATTTACCTTCAAGTATAAAACTAATTAGTTTTAAGATGATTTGGTCATTATTAATTATGAAATATGGTCATTAATGTTAATATGTTCAGATCCATTGATGAGACATTAGTCCGGCGAGCCATACAATATTGTAGTAGGTAGAAAGGTATTGTTCTGTTCCGAGTGTTATAGTAATAATTCAAAACTATTTGGATGAAAGGAAGATAAAAATATTACCAAAATAGTTGTTACATATTGTAATATGTGTAAAGATAAGCTGCATTTATGTTTAGAATGTTATAATACATTTCATTAAAACTACATTTCACAGAGACTATATTTTTTTTAACATTAAGACTGTCGATCCCACGGACTGACGCCAGCTAGACGAACATTTTAGTGTCAGTCCGATGACCAACGCCAGCCGAAAAAAATCCTAGTGACAGTCCCCAGGGATCAGTGCGGCCACACGGAAATTCACTGTTGGTTCCTAGCGATCAGCGCCGGGTTTAACGTGTTAAAAGATAATTATATACAACATATAAATATAAGTAAATTTTAAAACTTAACTATTCCAAGCCATATTATAAGTAAAATAAAGTTATTTTTAAAATATTCAGATATTTTTTCAGTTCAATATTAACTTCAGCATGACATTGCTATATAAACATATAAATTTATTAAACAATTGATTTACGCTCAGGCTAAATAGTCTAACCAACAAGATTTTTTTTTATAATATTTAAATTCCCATAAAATATATCTAATTTAATCCTGAATAATTTTATAATTATGTATAGATATAAATTTATAAGAAGTACTTACTATAAACCCAGTAAGGCCAACATAAAAGCAAGTGGTGCATGGAGCTGTGTAGAGGGGATGATTAATATGATATGCAACATATAAAGCAAACAGCCAGTAGTAAGAACAGTTTTTAAACAGGTTGCTCAGAGGCATTGTGCCATGTGAGAAACGATGGATAAACTGTGTCTCAAACAGACGTTTTGCATAATGAGCTGACCAGCATACCATAGCTACCCTGTAAAAAACAAAACATTTCATCTCAAAGTAGGCATAAAAAAGTTTCTTTAAATATTGTTATTAATTTTATTAAATGTTTAAGATTTTAAAATTGATATTCTCACACACCCAAAATGTGCTACCATGGGAGTGTCATATTTCAACTTATTTGACTTCACACATGACTGTTACATTATGATTATTGATGTTATAACTAGACAGTAAAGCCAACTGTTCTGCCACTTTCGTAGTCACCAACTAGTCAGTAAAGAGTGCCAACTATCCTGCTTCTTACTTTGTATGTATTTCTAAGTAAAATGCATATAAGAGAAATTACATTAATTGATTTTTATTTCAGAACAATTTTTTAGATTGAATATAACAGGGTGATATAATTCCATTTATACAAAAATACCATTCTGACTGGTATAAAACTGAAAATTAAGGCATTAAGTTAAGTTTCTCTTTTAATTAATTAAATATATATTTTACCATTTGTGAAAGTAGACTATGAAAGTACCTCAGATTGATTTCTATTTATTTTCATTATGACAAATAAAAAGGCCCTATTTACAAAAATTACTATGTTTCTTATGTATGTAATATTTTACTTACGTAGCCACATAACCAGGTGAAGAAATCTGTTCACCATAAAGAATCCATGGCCTCTGATAAGCCCACAAATAGACAAATAATGGACCTGCATACTCAGCTAAGAACACAGTCTTCCAAGATATTTGGGGTCCTAGATCTTTAACATACAACTTTGAGCCACTTTGAATGTTAAGCGACTTCAAGGTATCATCGTCATTTAAAGTTTTACTTTTAGGCTCTAATCTGATAGCTTGTCGGTCCGGATAAAGAGAAGATTTTAAGCTCCGATGAATTTTATCTTTCACGTTTTTTATAGTAGATTCCTCATTTAACTGAATTTTCCCAAGGGACCTAGACCCTGTAGCGCTTAAAATTTCTATCTAGAATAAGAAAAGACTGATAAATTAGTAATTAAAACAAAGTACTTAATAACTTTGTAAAAAATTACGTACCTCCATTTTAACAACCAAAGTTTTATACAGCTGAAGAATTAATGAAGCTAAATATTTAAACAATATGAATCTAATCAAAATAGTGAAATCATAAATAATGTTAAGTGAACTTTGACTGCAAACTACAAACTCATTAAATGTCAAATTATGACATTTATGCTATACTCTAAAGGTATGCTTACGGTACTGTTTACCGGGTAAAGCACGATACTTTTGCTTTTTTTTAACCTGAAGAAAAATCATTTATAGGACCATTAAGACCGTGCGAGGACTGCGAGCCCGGTGTATCGGATTCTTGCAGGCTAAAAAAATCCTGGTTACTCTTTCTTCTGAGTGACCACAGGATGTGGTCAACAACTCGCACTCTGCCATGTTGCCATCGAGGCTGGCTTCGCTACTTTTAATCATCTACAACTTTCCACGGAACGAAAGTAGAGTATGTTTAGTGTAGCTAAAAAATAATTCTACATAAACAGTTTGACATTATAAGATTGGTTGCGACAGTAATTATTTAAAGTAAATAAAGTTATCCATTTATTATATTTCTACCCTCATCCTGTCACCTTTTCGATTGGACTCGGCCATGCCTCTAGCAGGAGCATACCGGTATTGTACGATACGTCATTCCTGATGGTCTCCTCACAAACCATCTGCGTACAGTGTGAAGATATTTCTCATCGTCCTGCAATAATTTGTATTCCCGCGGGATATTGCTTCGCTTAATACACCCATTTCCGCACACACGAAAGTGTGATGTATTCATTGTATTACATTGCCCACGTACTATGGCCTAGCACAACAAACGGAAGAAATAGATACAAGCTGATGATACCCGAGCCACGTGAAGCGTACGATCAGTGTGTATTATCTTTTCCTTTTTCTTTCCATTTTTAATACTCCATTGACGGTCTTATAACCATCTAATATATTATTCTATTACCAGGATTATTTAATTAATAAAACATATTTTTGTCGTAATTAAGTATGTTAAATGCATCAAGGTACGCAAATATAACTGATTACACTTATTACATTTTATCTGTTTAATTGTCAGATTTCTATCTAATATCTATTTATCGCGGTGAGTTACGGAGTGGCGTTATTTTTGCCGTTGTTGAAGCTCCATGAATGGTTAGACATTAGACATCAATGGCAAAATGATCATGTTTGAAGATGTTATAAGCTCGACGAACGGTGTTATTTTCGCCACCAGCGAAAATGTTTACCTCTGTGAACATGTATCAAAAAGTCTAAAGACCAAGTGCCCAATCCCGGACAAGAAAAATAAATTAAGGTTTTTCCGCAGCAAATGTTTCGTATTTTGCAAAACATTAGCAAGCTAGCTTTTTTTCCTGGAGTCTTTGTTATTATTTTTCTCTCTTGCACGCTATAGACAAATTTATTACTTGGATGCAAATGCTTATTAATGCAAAATATTACGAGAAAGAGAAAAATTATCACAAATACATGTAAAAGAAAAGGCACGCACATATTTTGTGAAACATTTACTGTAAACCATAAAGTTTAAACAGGAGACTGTTTTAAACATTACCTATCCGTTAAAGGATTAGAAGGCAATGCTTTAGTCTGAGCGCTAAGCAAAATTGAAGACCTAAATTTCGACATGGCGACATTTATGTACGGAAAATTTTGCTGTTGGGTTGTGTGTGTTGGTACGAGTGACTGTACAGTGTACATGAACAAGTGTGAATCTGTGGTTCGTTCTGTGATTGTGTGAGTTTTAATTATTAAAATGGCGTTTTGAGGATTGTGTTGTGTTGAAATAACAATTTCTTTAAAAATATTGCGACACTTTAATCTGTTTAAAATTGTTATACACATTTATTAATAATCACATAAAATGCGATCTGTTGTAGAAATAGGGGCAAGTGTCCCTGCGTTTCTTGGGAAGTTATGGAAATTGGTTAATGATACAGAGACAAATCATTTAATTTCTTGGAGTCCCGTGAGTGTTTCTAAGTTTATTGTCATATCAAATTATTCTCCTACATGTTTAAAGTACTATTGTATACGTATTTCCATATTTAATTTAGGATATTATGTTAAAAAGTAAGACGAAAACAACCTAAAATTTTCCGACTTGACAGACGACTTCTGAAACTTTATAAATAAATAGTTATCAAGTCACGTTTTCTACCATGCTGTCGGCTTATGACGTATTTACCATATCATGTCTATTTAAACCGTATAACCCAAAGTAATTCACGGTTTTAAAGTAAAGGATTTCAATATCAACAGCTTTTTTTTTTTTTTTTTTTTTTTTTACACTGGCTCGACATAGTGACTACAGAGTACCTGATGGTAAGTACAGTGTAGTCTAAAAACGACAGCGATTATCAAAGGATGAAAATCCATTGATAGTCCACATCGTCATGTCGGCCCACATATACCGCGACTGAAGGTCTCTAGGTATATGAGCTACTGGATATACACAAGCTGATCCCGAAACGCGACAAGCCGAAACTGATCACTATGACGGGCTTTACACCCATGTACTGTGGTCGCGATCCAGACGGGCACCGACGCCCTACCACCTCGCAAAGCAGCTGTCTGTATGCCAATCAATCATAAATATTAATGTTTCATTACTACGTCTACTTCAGTTATATATATATATAATATCTATGTATTTAAATACTATTTGGAAGTCAGTTTTACATATGGAATTAATAGAGTTATTAGTTACTGTATCACTGTCAACTTACTTTCTTTCTGTTGTAATTTTGTCAGGGTGGAAAAACTTTTGTTATAAAGAACCAAGCCGATTTTGCACGAGAACTTTTGCCATTATACTATAAACACAATAACATGGCCAGCTTTATAAGACAACTAAACATGTATGGCTTTCATAAAATAACATCAGTTGAAAATGGTGGCTTACGTTATGAAAAAGATGAAATTGAATTTTCTCATCCGTGTTTTATGAAAGGCCACGCATATTTACTGGAGCATATAAAAAGGAAAATAGCTAATCCAAAAACAATTGTTGCAAGCAATGAAAGTGGTGAGAAAATTCTTCTTAAGCCAGAAATTATGAACAAATTATTGACCGATGTCAAACAAATGAAAGGAAAACAAGAAAGTCTTGATGCTAAATTCAGTGCTATGAAACAAGAAAATGAGGCTCTTTGGAGGGAAGTAGCAATTCTGAGACAGAAGCATATTAAGCAGCAACAAATTGTTAACAATGTAAGACTATGAATATTCAAAATAATATTAATTAAACCTGTGTTACATTTCTTTATTAATGGTTTATTTTTACATTTAAAGGGGATTTTAAAATATCTTATATTTTCAGTTAATTCAATTCTTGATGTCGCTAGTGCAACCAGCAAGGCAACCAAATCCCAGTAGTAACAATGTTGGAGTGAAAAGGCCTTACCAATTAATGATCAATAATGCTGCCCACAATTCAAATACTGATAGTTCATATCCAGGAAGAATAAAGAATCTGAAATTAGATAAAGAAGCTATAATTGATGATTTAAATGATGAAAATTTGGTAAGTTATTTAGTTTTATAATTTTAGATAATTCATCATTTTAATGGTAATAATTAGGCAATAATATTAACACCGATTTTAGTATTGTTCTTTTATTATTACATAGTATGACAATAGAAATTTGTTTTTAGCTTACATAAAATCATTTGATTTACAGGAGGATGGCCCTACCATACATGAGTTGGCACATGATGACATTTTGCATAGTGAGGTTTCCCAAGATGCAATGGACCCATCTATTTTTGTCACAATTGACATGAACAATGTTGTATCAAATAATGCTACTACTGATCCAATGAGCAATATACAGTATCATGTCACCATGGAAGATGGTGATGACAACGAAGCAGGTATATACACAAATCTATATAACAACATTAATATAGCTGCATAAAAGCATGAATAGAAAAGGACATGGTTGAAAATTGCCTCAAAATCAAAAATGTAAAAGATTTCCACTAATTGTTATTGAATGGTGGCTTTACATAAATATTTTAAGGAGGCATATGGTCATCTTTGCCACCTGACTATTTTAACATTAGACAAATACACAATTACATATGAGCAACTATTGCTTGTCTAGAATATGCTAAATAAACTCCAAGGTCAGTGATATGCAGTTCTAGTAATCTAAGTAGTTTGGGTTATATCAACTGGGAAGATAACATGTCTGGTTGGTTATAGGGCTACACAAATCATGCTGAATTTACTCTCATACTACCTAAGCCCCTACCTTTTTTTATGAAGGCTTCTGATACATAGATCTGAGCTTTTATAGGCTGTTTCATAGGTTGTTAGTTGAGCTACACTCTTTAAATAGCCATTGACACCTCAAAATATAATAGTTATTTTTAATCTTTACTAAATTATCATAGCTAATTTAATATTATATATTTTTTATGCAATCAACAGGAGGCAATAGAGTTTATTCTAACAACCGCAGTAAAAATATTGCAAGAACAGTAAATGAAATGCCTATTATTACATCACCTTCACCTACACAAGTAACATCTCCTTCTCCAGTAAATCTCCATACTTTGAATACTGTACCAAACAATATACTGACAGTTTCGCCTGGCACATCAAAGGCTAAAACGCGAAGCAAAAAAGCAGCAACAGTGAATTTAAAAAGTGTTCTTTCACCAAATAATTTTAATTCATTGAATCCATCTGTTGACTTGAAGCTTCCAGCAGAAATTTTCGCAAGTGATGATTCCATAAGTGATGCTGGTATTTTAACTGCTGAAGAAACTGGTTTACATAATATTTTAAATGATGCCAATATGGATAATCAAGCTTCTACATCTAAAGATAAAATGGTTGGTGGCATTTATATTAAATCGGAGAAACCATTGGATATTTCAAAGACATCTAAAAAGTCAAAGAAAACAAACATTGATAATGTAGTGAATATTAATAATATTAAAACTGAACTTCAAGATGATTTTGATTGGAACAATATGACTCTTGCCACAGTAAACAATAACACCAATGTGAATAAATTTCAATCCAGGTAAGCTTTCATTCCTTTGGAATTTATTAATGCTGCACAATTTGTATATAATGTTGTTATTAGATGTATTGTCATTTATACTCTTAATGTATTTGGAGAAAAAAAAGGAAAATAAAATTTCATGTTTAATTTAAATATAATTTCAATACTCAGGAATAGACGAGATAACAACAGCAAAAATCGGGATGAATACTCTTCCCTATTTGGAACAAATTCAAACAAGTATGTGAAATCAAGTAATCATTATTCTGAATAACAATATTTGCAAATGTGGCAGACTATAAATATTTATTGAAAATGAAGATAATAAATTATCCTAAAAAAAAAACTCGATTTTCGATAAATATCTATAATAAACACAGATTTTTGTGGTTGCTTCACATTAAATATTCATCAAATAGTATATAATACATAGTTATATTAACAAATAGCTATCATTTAACAATATTGCCGTAATATGAATATATGTAAAAAAGATAAAATTTTAGTTACTGTTTTATTTGTTAAAAATTGTTTTGCTACACATTAAGGTTTTTAAGGCTTTTTAAAAACAACAATTGCGTTTTATTCTCTTTAAGCCATTATGAAATTATAATTTAAATATTTGTTCAAATATTATGTAAAAAGTATTGAAACAATTGTGATATAACCACAGATTTAAGATATTCTTTCCAACAGTCTTGTGATGTTTGATTATAATTTGTTGGGATGGAATGGATACATCTTGACTTCTACTGTCACTTTGTCATACATTAGGATGAATAATCAAAATGTTTTCTTTGTAATATTAAAATTGTTTGAATAAATAAAAGTATATGTCCATTTGAATCTAAATTAGAATATTTATTCATTATTAATATAGATGAAGACTTTCATAGAAATTCATATTTTAATATTTGTATTAAACTCACATTTGCTTTCAAACAATATTATGTTTTTACAGCTTACGGTTATCATTGTTACTGGAGATATGATTTACTTTTGACATTCAATAACAGTCTGCTATTATTCCAGGAATGATATTGATGACCATTTGGACGCAATGCAAACTGATCTTGAATCTTTACGAGAGCTGCTGCGTACTGACGGTTATGCTTTTGACACAAATACATTAATGGGGGTATGTATTACAGTGTTATGATCAATATTCATAATCATACATATTTTTTGGTGCTAAATAATTTCTCAGATACTATAACAGACCTGATGTGTATTAAGCCTAAGGTACTAACCTAAGGAATCACGTAATAATCACATATGAATCCATAATATGATCACTACTATTTAAAATCGTAATTCATAATGAGCAACATCTGTTTTGTAATAAACAGTAAGAAAACTGAATGAGAATTACAAGCTTTTGAACAGAAAGTAATTATTTTTAGAATTGTTGTCTGTAAGAATGAAAATTACTGAACTGATCTTAATGGTATTCTCAATGTCAGCATTAACATAGACCTAAAAATCAATATAGAATATGTATAGTCTGGTTGAGTGGAACTAGTGATATAGTTATGATATAGTAATGTTTTTTATAAACAATTATGAGTTATGGAGGTCAATAAAATTGAGGATGTATTTCTAGTAAATTACTATAGCTTAATTAAAATTTATTGTATGAACTTGTCAATATTTATTTGGAAGTTCATATGAAATGAGTTTTTTTCATAACATTTAATAGCTTTACTAATTAAATGTACACTGCTCATCAGACTCAAATAGGGTGTTTTTAATAATTGATAATGTAAACAAGTTACAGGCAGTAATTAGATATTGACAGAAGTGCTTTTGATATAAATGTTACTTGAGATAATTTTAAACTGTTCCTTTTATATAGCGTACCAGTTTGATGTAAACAGTGATATTTAGTGGGATGTTCGATGTAAACAGTGATATTTAGTACCGTTCGGTTGGCAGCCCTGTCCAAGTCACGTTGCAGGCAACGTGTAGCGTCCGCGTGTAGTGCCTTGTGCGACGCGACGCTCGTAGCGCCGCGCCGTTCACACACACTGCCAATAAATTGGCTACGTAATTTAGCCGGTTCACAGGTAATCAGCGACGGCGGTCACTTGTAAACAACTATATCTGACGCATAAGAAATTCGCGCCGATTTAAATATTAATAAATTCACTTTATAATTTAGGGGAACTTTGAAATAATGTTTATTAGGACGTATGCAGGATATCTTTGCGTGAATAAGTGTTACAGAAATATATAAGTATCTGTTTTATTGTCCATAGAATGGTGACTCAAGAATAGGACCTACGATGTCCTTGGCTATTCCTTCCTGTCATCACGCAACACACGATTATGTAATAGTTACAGTCGACACATTTGCCGATATTAATATTTATAATTTTAAGAATATCAATAGAAATAGTAAATCTATTCTTATGTTTGCCACATATAGAAAATATCATAGAACTATTTTTTATTTTTACAAGATATAATAGATAGACCATAGAAAATCTTGGCCATTTCTGATCACCAAGGAACAAATGATTATGTGGTTATAGTCAAAAAACAGCCCGAAATTAAAATTTAATGATATATCTAAGTTCATTGGACTGGTTATCTCGATAAAAATATAAAATATTCTTTTTGTTGCTTTTATAAGTTACATTTGTCGAAAAAAAATTTTTTTTTTCTATTACAGCTTTTCGGATCTGACGATCCGTTCTATGGACTGTCCTACAACACTATGGATGATAGAGCAAAAACATCTGCTAACAATGGTAAGTGTGTATAAACAGTACTTTTAATCATGACCCCTGTACATTAAAACCCAATAGCTTTAATTACTAATATAACTTAAGAATAAACACAGGATGATGTCTAGTGATGAAAATGCCCGGTAATTTTCCCAAAGTGCCCAGCAATTCCGCGAACATTTCGTAAATTCCCGGGAATATTCCCAAGCAAGTTTTGGGCACTTTTGGAAAATTCCCGGGCATTTTCATCACTAGTCATGTCATATATTAATAAATCAGTTGTTTTTTTATCATAAAATAATAAGTGTGTATCACGCTATATCTCTCTCGGAGTGAGCAGAGACATATGAGTGGCTATATTTAATATTCATTAAAAATAGGCTTCATTAATTTTTTATTCAATGCGCGACGAAAATACAGGCAATCCTATGAACGATATTTAAGAGTTATATTACACGTTTGTGTTATTGTAGATACAACAAAACATTATCCGATGATTGATTTTGATTGGCTCATCAATAACAGCGAAGCTCCAACTGCCGTGTAGCCAGTGGCTACCTCGTCCTTCAAGATTTTTCAAATGCCGTTCAAGTCATGGTCACATTATCATGGCTTGTTGGATATTTTTGGTAAAGGATCATAATAGCCACAAGCTCTAAAGGCTTTTATGAATTGAATGGGGTGTACCTAGATGTTGCAGCGAAAGTGTCATTTGAAATCGAAGAGACTGTTATCAGACAACCCGATAAATCTACCCAGTCTTTTAAATCATTGTGACAATTCTTTAGTATTTTATATTTCTTTCACACTACAAGAATAATATATTTTGCAAAGAGAAACTCTTTTTGTTAACACGTTAACGCCGGCGTGACCCACTGGTGGGTCACACTTGCCAGTTCCGTGAGGCAGCGTGACCCACTGGTGGGTCACACTTGACTGTTCCGTGTTCAGTCCCGCCTCACGAGGAAAAACGTTATTCGCCCCGGCGTGAACGTGTTAACATTTGTTGCTAGATTTGAAGTTAGTTTTTTTTTTAATTCCACTTTAGTATAGCGATGTAAAATTAATATAATATTGTAAGTTGACTTATGTAATTGTAACTAAATGTTATTGTTAATTAAAGCAAAGAAGCTGAAAGGTGATATTTCGAATGAATGCAGTGAGGAGATTCGCGATCAACAGTTTATAGAAGATGATGGTATTAATTTACACTTTTATATAGTGAAATCATAGATTGATTTAGAGTACAGTATTATTTGCACGAGTAAATTTAGAATTTGTGGAGTAACTATTCTTTATAATTATGTATCAAGGATTAGGGACGCTGTCTTTTGCTTGGTTATAATAATCTTAATCATAATTATATGATAAAACGAATTCATGATTTTTTTTGGTTATTTTGGCTTATTCTTCTATAGTTTACGTGTTCATTCGACAGTACCCTTGTATATTCAGCTTATTAATCTAGAAATCGATAATATTTTTATTTTGAGAATTGATTTCAAAATAAGTACGTAAAAAAATCAACCATACATTGGTTATTTGTGTTTTTATATTTACGTTGCAATATGTATATCTTGCGTATATTAGCGCGCTTTGAGTAATGATTACTCTAATAATATACTATATAATCTAAGGTAGCGCGATTATTTTTCTTATATATTTCGCTTCATAAATAAGTATGCAATGTAGTGCTTGTCAATTTTATATATGGAATTTATTTTTCAATTATCGTTGACGATTGTATTAAAGATCCTATATAACTGAGATGTACTGATTAGTAGACAAAGTTGAGTACTCTTCATAGTGTCTGTGATAAATAAAGATTTAAAAAGTAATCTTTATTTAATTAAACTTCCAGTTAATTGAAATGTGAGCTTAATAAAATTATAATATTTCCTATTAATATTTGTTACATACATTAAATCTCGTACTATCACAATAAATAATGTAACCTAATTTTATTTAAAAAAAAGTTCTTTAATAGCATAGGAAAGAGCTATGGAACTTGATTTATTTAAACATAAATTATGGAACAGAGAGACTAACTTATTTATAATGCTCAAAACAATAAATAATTACAATATCTAGTCAGTACATCTATACTCTATGAATAGTATATGTATTTATTCTATAGTTACATAATATAGATTTAGTTGTATCTGTATGTACATTTAGACATTATTAAAATAGTTATATTTGCATGTTTAGGTAAAATATGGATTGTTTATTTTATTTTTTGTGTTGTTGCATAGGTAGGTTGTGTCGGTAGTTATTGAAAATAAGGTTTTTGCATGTAGCAAGCAGTAACGTTGGTCGATAAATATTAGATTGGTAACTGTTTTGCTTTATTAATTCGACACAAAATTGTGTCCTATATTGCTAATATAGATATAATGTTGAAAATTGAGAGCAAACGACTTGCACAATGTAAAGTGATAAATATTGATACAGAAATAATTATAAGTGATTAAACGGCAGTACACATGATTTTTATTTTGAGCACATCTATGGCAGTCTTTAATAATAAACACCCCCAAAAAAGGTGCTCAATTTTAGCCGTCACAAATTAATATATATTTTTTATGTGATGTGATTTTAATTTTAATACAGAATTTAATTCTATATTTTGGGATCTTTCAGTTGAAGGGAATCAGCTAATATCGTATTCAGGAAATATTCCAAACTTTGAGGATATAAATATGCCAGATCTAGAATGCGATAATTCGCAAGAAGAATGTTTGTCACCCGCGGCCAGCAGTTCAACGCTTAATACGCCTCAAGTGCAAGCGAGATCGCCGTACTTCACGTTGAAGCCATGAGATCAGCCGAAAAAAATCCGCAGGAAGAAACGTCGCGGTCGGAAGCGATAGCAACCTTTCTCTCTGTCAATAACCCATTGAATTACGCGTGTGTGGCTGTTTTATATTTGCAAAATTTCTATTTCACGATTACTACTTACGCATATTATGAATGGGGTTGGAAGTAGTGGCTTATGCCCTAGTTTTACCAGCATATGTATTACCCAATTGAACCGTTATAACTTATAGCAAAACATTTATTAAACATATATTTTGATTTAATAATTTTCTGTGCGTCAACTTAGTAATTATGATAATAGGAATCTAAAACTATCACAACGATAATAACAATAACACTACAGAATTAAAATAACAAATATTTTTGCGACCGTTACTCATTCGTTCTTAGTGGATGAGAGTAAGTGGGAATGAAAAGAGACGCCATTTATAATGCCATTTTTTAACTGAATGCGTTGTATATAGGTATATAAACAGTATGGTACATGTTAATGTATATTGCTCGCTTTCTAGTGATGAAAACATTAAAATGACTGATGTTAATAAAATAAGGTTACAAATATGAAGGGCTGGTTAGGACCTATTTAATATAAAATATCGTAAAATGTAACGTCGTTTTTGTATGTGGACTGTACTAGAAGCGTTACGTGTATATGTATGATACTAACGTTATATGTCACGCTCATGTCGTAGTTTTTAAACAAATTACGATAAATTACATTCATTACACGAAACACATTTATAGACCAGGCTTTAGTATATTATTTACATAGAATTTTGAAGTATATCTAATTATTGCAATGTCTTACAATACCTTGGGTCAGTTAATGACGGAGTTCCACAAGGCTCTGTACTTTCACCCACCCTATTTCTTCTCCTTACCATCAGATATGGTCACTGTGCCGTGTAAGGATAAAAAAAATCTTGTAGGTATGTGAACTATGATGTTTGAAAAGAGGACATGTTTTTTTTTTAATCTGAATTGTCATTTATTTTGTCACTTTTAATATTCGGAATATGCTCTATTTATGAGAACAGAAATTAATTCTAATGTAAATAGTTTTTCAGCATTCAATATTATTTAAATGCATACCAGTTATGACATTTGCACGCCATATATGTAAAAAAATATACTGTAAATAATTGTATAACATCATACATTCTTTTATTTATACATTTTGCTGATGTAATTCTAAATTTATACCAAACATGAAAATTTCAAGTGATATTTGTAATAATCTAGACATAAGATTATTGTAAAATGAAGGGTTAGCTTCCGATGAAGCTATATCGAAATATTATTTATTTTTATTGTGCAGTAGAACTGCTCGTTTTTTTAAAAACCGAATTTGGTGCGGAAACGTTTTTGTAATAAAAGAACTTGATTGCTTCAATGTGTTAAATATTATAAATCTTGTTATTGTATATTCTCGTATTTTTTTTAATGTATATACCTAAACTAATATATATTGTTTACCGAATACATATGATAGTATTGTATTGCATATAGTTTTAAGAAAGATATATAAACACATTGTTTTAATGGTTGCTATTATAATATTCGGTTTAAGATAATTTAGAACATGTTTTTACGTTAACATCTGAATAATCACCTAACCTACATTGCTGTCACTATATATTTATATTAGTTTATGTATTTGTAAGTTTGTAGGTATATGTATAGGCATAGGTTGTACATATATAAATAAAAATACTTACGGCTGTAGGTGGAGGATATATTAATATATTTGTTTAATTAATATTGTAATTATATAAGCATTTAGTTCTTTAATTCAATTTATATTTGAATCATTTCATTCAAACGTTCGTTATTATTCTCAAAATGTGCTCTAATCTTAAATGTAATACCAGTTCATGGAATAACATTGAATTTTATTCTGCTATAATTTGTAAATGTGTATATATTTTATATTTATTTATGAACAAAATTTTGTAATTAGATTATAATATATTGTTAGGTAAAATATTTTTTAATTATGTAATAAAACAACTTTTCAATGGCATGTTTTATGTTTTTATTAAATAGTAGACAGTTAACCAGTGATTAACAGAGTGATAACTCAAAGTAAATAATATATATTTCACTATCCCAAGCGAATAAAGCTGAAAGTGCTGTTACATCTAATTAATTTTTCTCACGTTATAATATGTCGCTCCAAATACAGATCTTTTATTTTAACTAGACAACAGTTTCTGTCACATTGTAATTAAAAATAAAATTTGTTTTTAAGGTCATAATTTTAGATTTTGAAGGTTGTTTTGGACTTTTTATTTGTATCAAATTTTAACTGTAACAGTTTAATTCAAGTTTTATTTACACAGCTGATACTTTTAAATACATTCGAATACAGTTACATTGATCTGAATTTTGTTTACAATTTAGATTTACGTGTCGGAATCGGATATACTAACAAAAAAAAAACCTTAAAATTGAAATATCTCTAAAACTATTCAATTTCACTCATAACATTGGGGTGATTTAAATTGTTGGATTTTAACTCCTCTATCACACGCTTCCATTTATATGGCCAATAACTCTGTATATTGAAATGCGGAACACTACTAAAATATTTTCTTCACTCGCTTTAAATTTTTCTGTGGCACATAATGATTTCAAACCTTGATGGGTTCATTAGTAATTTAAAATCAATATGGCGACCAAATTACAGCGATGTGTTAAGCGCCATTTTGAATTTAGGTTTTTTTTTGTCAATAACTCCTCTCCAATTTTTGTTTTATGGCATACAGTAAAGTTGTGGATAATTTAATTCTTTTAAATAATTAAACGCTTCGCTAACTTTATCCTGTAATCGATATTCTTTTGTTAGAAGCAATAAATCGACGAAAATGGAATTACGAATATGAACTAAGTTTTTCTGATATGCTCATTGATATCTACTTTTGTCTCGAAGATATTAAATTTCTATAATCGTTATTTAACATTCTGTACGTATTGTTCTAATAAATTATTTGAAAAAAATTGTAAATTTACAAATACTATGAGTATATTTCTGTATATCGACCAAGGAATACTAAATAGTAAGATTCTTTGAATTTATGGCATTTGGAAATGTCAAAAACAGGCGACTAGAATATTTCTAGAACATGGTTAAAATATTTTAAATTTTATGTTTATTAAAAACATGATGTTTTATTTACTTTTTTTTTTTAATTTAAACTTTACATAGCCCTGGATCTTTCCTATGTCGTTTTTATATAATCTGATAGCATGACACGCCATAATAAAATTTATTTTGTGAACACAATATAACCCTTCCACTCCGAAGTATCCTTGAGTTTGTTTTGGCGTTTCTTTTCAAGGTAGTCGCTTCCGAGACGCTAGTAGATTACAGTTAGGTTCGTTTTTCTGGCTGGCCCTCCAAGTCGAGGTCCGTAACAAACAGCTGCCCTTACGTTGCCACCCACCCATAAAGAGCTGGGTGATCCCGCCCGGTTAAGTTGTGAAGACCTTTCCCGGTTAACAAACACGCGTAAATCCGAAAAAACAAAAAAAAAAAAGCTGGGTGAGCAGCCTAAGTATTCGCCCTCTTTACCCGGTGTATTTGTGAAGGTCTTTTCCGGCCATCAGAATATTGTCATGCCGAAAAAAAAAATCATAACCCTCCTAAATGACAACTGCGCTTAATAGGAGCGCTTCGTGTGATAAATTAATTCAATTCATTGAACATATCTTGCGCGGTCATGGGTCTATCTAAACATATTTATAATCTTAAATTCAGTATTAAAGAGCCTTAGTTTTGAATATAATTATGCCCATGGGTTATTAACACAGAACATTACACAAATATTACAAATACAATACGATATTACACAAATATTATGAAACATTGTGTATATTCCATATTTGTGTAATTTCCGACATATCAATTTTAGCATATTTAGTAAAACTATAATAAATATGATCTCTGGTAGCTTTTATTAAACATGTAAAAAAAAGTTTTATTTTATCTATATGGACAGTATTAATGAAATGTATGTAGTAAGAAAATTATTCTACAATCTTGGCTAGATGAATCATATTTAGAGATATAATGGGGCCTCCGAGTATGGTGCTTTTTTTATTTGATGATATGAATATTGATAATCATTTGTGTGATGAAAGCAAAAAGAAAAATGTAACTATGTCATAACATAACCCTTCATATGTGAATATTAGTGTAATCGTAACTTTCTCATCAAAGCTGGAAGAAAAGCAGGAGCTGGAGACCTATTTTTCACACCATTCTCAACATAGGGTCCAGGCTTAGACATCAATACAGTATGAAGTGTAGGTAGACATCCAATAGCGCAAGCAAGTTCCGGTGAAATGTAGCGGCAACCCTGAACGTCTAAAGCCTTCAGTTTTTCACAGTGGGATCTAACAGCTTCCAAAGTTTTATCAGTGAGTTGATTACAACCCTGAAATCGATAATGTAGTAAATTAAACTTCTAAATAAATATCACATATAAATATTACACTATATACCTTTTTAACTAAGCGGAAAATTATCAAATTACTTCCTTTTATTGCAAATTATGTTCTTGATTAAAAAAAAGGCATGAAATACATATCTGGACAACACTCAAGATAATAAATATTAGTTTTCCAAGTTCAGGAAGTAGATACATACCATACTCGTGGTATACTATAGTCTGTGCTGTATTGATATTTCTTTGTGTTTCATAAAAATATTCTTAATTGTTAAGGTAGCTGACTCAGTTTGTTTGCGCTTTGGCAACATGTTACATGAATACAATAATTTTACAATATGCAAAATACGCACATTATCAAAATTGGATACGTAAAAATGCATAGTCAATCAATATTATTATAGATATGTTTTTTGGAAAACAGCTAATTTCGAATTCAGTTTCTAATTTTTTAAATAATGTAATTTACTGGTTTTGCTAACACAACATAATTAATGTTTAAATTTGTTTGAAATTTTAAATCTATTTTATTGTACATCAGTTTTAATAAAAAGTGTGCTAATTAACTATACTATTAAACTTTATTTTAAAATATATATTGATCTTCTTACCCGCAGTTCAAGATGCTTTAGACGATGCAATTCTTTAACTATTTCTTTCACAGCTTCATCTTTTAAATTGAAACAATCAGTTAGACTGAAGTACTCTATGCTAGGGCAGTTTCTCACCAAGTGTGTTATTCCTTCATAAGTTATTTGTTGACATTGACTCAAATTTAAGTTCACTAGTTCTTTTAAGTGGAAAGCATATTTAAGACTCACATCCGTAATTCTATTGCATCCACTAATGTCCAAATTAATAAGGCCTTTCATCCTTGCTAAAGAGTACCCAGAATAGGTTTCCAATGACAATTTTTCACACATTAACATTACATCATGTTTGCGTCGCGCATCACGAACAATCTCCTCTTCTGCTCTTGATCCTAGATATATCCTCTGAGGTTGACGATTTTCCTCATAATTTGACATAATTGGCCCTTCATCATTGCTTTCTGGTTCAACTTTACCCATTCCTGTTAATCCAGCATCAGAAACCTTTTCACAGTAGCACATTTTCAAAGATTGTAATAAAATCTGATTTTTAAATATAACTTGAATAGAGGTGTCAGTAACTGCATTAAAGCAGAAACTCACATTTAATGCCCGTAAGTTAGGTAATTTTTCTGAGATCACAATTAGCGCTGTTTGGTCTAAATTTAAAGAATTAATATCTAAATCTTCTAAAGTTGCATTTGTTTCAGCACAAATACCATTTCTTAGTCCAACTAATGTTATAAGTTCACACTGAGAAATATTCAAGCCTTTCAATTTTTTCAATTTACCCAATTCAGCTATACCCAAATCTGTTACAGCTCTACATCTCTGAATGTTGAGATATTCCAAATTGACTAGGTTTTTACATATATGTACAAGTGACTGGTCTGTGACCCTCGTGCATAAACCTAGGTCAAGCTCTCTCAAAGAAGTTTGATGAGTTGTAAGTGCCAGTATTCCTGTGTTTGTAAGTTGATCACATGAATGTACATTAAGGGATTCTAATTTTAAGTTTTTTATTTCTGACACAGATTTTAATGTTGCACCGTCTATTAAAGTTTTTGTAAATAACAATTTTTTAATATATTTTGCTCTAGATATAATAACTTGTAGGACAAAATAGAAAGTGAATACACTTTCAGATGGATTTTGAAAGACATCACAACCTGGAAGATAGAATTTTTTAACCAGCCCTGAGTGAAACTGGAGTGGACATGCAGATAAATTTAATTCTTCCAAGACTGGAGATGCTGATACAAATCTGTTAAAGAGTACATCAGTTATGTATTGGTTACCTGACAAATCTAAGCACTTTAATTGTTCAAATCTACTTGTTAACAGTCCTTCAGTTTGGCCTTCAAGTAAACGACCTGACATAAATAATTCTTTGCAATTTTGTATATGTAGAGCTTCAAGATTAACACAGTTTTGTAAAATATGTACAAATACTTTTTCACAAATATCACAGTTTCTCAATGTTAAGCTTTTCATGTTTTCTCCCATCTTTTCCCAGAAGTCATTAAGCTTGTGTGTAATTTCTACTTCATGAAAATAGTAATTTTGGTATGTTATTGATGAATTCTCAAATATGCGGACAGGTGATTCAGTTTCATTTATTAAAACTGTTTTAAAGAACACAACTAATTTATTTTTCAGGAAGCTATGGTCATTTGCCGCATAGTACCATGCTCTGCAAGTTTCACTTGCAGCTGCTCTATCCGATTTCGGTAAATATTTAAAAATGTGCACTAAAATCTGTAATGCATAAAAAAGCGATATTATAATCTTAATTTGTTAATGAAGGTGCAGGGAAAACAAATTTTGACTTTTATTACTTCAGTTAATAAAAATCATTATCATCGACAATCACGTGAAAAAATTATATAAAAGGCGAACAAAGAAAATCAATAAAATCACTGCAAATGATAAACTCATAAATATACAAATAAAAGTTTTACCTCGTATGGAATCTCCATTATTTTCTTTAGCTACACAATAATTTTATAATCTTAAATAAGATAATAAATAACTTAAACTTTATAATACATGTACCTATTTTACTTCCGTATTTTGATATCGACAGATATACATTTTTGTCAACAGCAAATGTCATTATCAGATCGTATCAGTCACTCCCCGTGCTGCCAACTTATGGTTTTTATCTCCTTATGCTTAGGGTTTTAAATATAGGTAATATTAATTTCAGAGTATTAATGTTAATTCAATAAAATTAAAGACAAAAAACCACAACTTTGTACATTATATAAAAACTTATCATACTGTTAATCATGTTGAAAAATATGTTTTAGACTTTAAACAAAATCATATATTAAGCCTTACTACACTTTATGAATAATTAATTAATCTTCGATTTTTTTTTTACAAAATAGATTTTAATTTAGTAGATATAAGTTTTTGTGTGAGGGCAGCGACCCCGGTGTGTCTGACTCCTACTGACTAAAAATCCCCAGGGTGTCCCTCTAATCGCTCCATCCGAGCCTGGGAAACCAAATTCGTCCAGACGACCGGGGAGCGAAATGCCTTAAATTAATGCCTTAAAAATACCTGGTGGATATTTTTGTAAGAATAAATGCTAATTTGACTAGCATATAGAAGATTAAAATAATTATGTACTACAAAAAAATTTACAATTCTTTCAAGAATATTATTTACATAAATGGTTTTTAATTCTCTTCAGGACAAGTCAAGTGGAAAAATTGTATGTTCGACAGAAATGAAGTATTATTCTGTATTTCAATATACAAACAATTTCTTGGGTATATGAGGTGTCATGTGGCAACTCTAATTTTGGTTAGTGGGCGGGGCATAATCTAGTAAACATGACATAACAAATTGTGACACAAGGATGTTATGGTCGACGTATGAGCGTATATAAGATACATTAAAATCTTAGTGAATAATATAGTAAAATTTGAGACTAATGACTGATCAGTCAAGTAGTTTTTATTTTTTACCTTGCACCGTGAAGCATAAGTACTATGAAAATATATGAGCTTAACCTGGTGCTCCGATAAGTACTATTAAGCCTCACTGCTTGATGGCGCCACTAGCACAAGATACATTTACTATCGTGTAGTATATCCTCGTAGACGGCTACTGTAAAAATTTCAACTGAATCGGACTCGTAGTTTTACTTAAACAGCGTGTGGAAGCGGGAATGATCGCGGATTTTAGAAAAATAGAAAAAGAGCCGTTGGTGATTTTGAAAGGAAAATCGCACTTTGGAAAGAAATTTCTTGTTTTTGGTAGAGAAGTCGCCGTAGTCTTTCTTCAAGTTGCTGAGTATGAGGCTCTTTTCTGGTTATGTTATGTAAAAAACGGCCTTGTCGCTACGTTGTTGCATGACATCTTCCAGGATGCCTTTCAGTCGTACTTTCAGTGACACGTGCGAACCGGCTATGATAGTCCAGCTTCGAGCATATCCACTGCGCGTAACATTTCTTCTCAAAACAAATAGTGATACGGCATTATGCTAAAAACGTAAATATACTTCCTTGAAATTATTTTTTCCAAAAATATACGCAGTCCACAAATGTTTTATATGTTATTTTTTATTTTTACTCAATTTTGTTTCTTTATTAACAAATTTTTATTTATTTGACAACAATTTAATTTTAAATTAGAGACAAGATCATAGAAAACAAGCATAATTACACTTTAAATCATATATCATTCTATATTAAAAAAATACAATTAGTAGGCATCAAAAGAGCGCTTCAGTTTGCTTGTGTGTTTTGCCAATTCTTATGCTGAAATTTATAGATGCTAATTCGACTTTGCTTAGCAAAGTTCTTAAAAAAATAATTCGTTTTGACAAAAAACTTAATATGTGGATAATAGGAACTTGAATATCGCCATAGTATTCGCAGCGCCAAGTCCATTTTGACAAAATCGGTGACTTACCAAATCCTTTGACATTTATTGAGTAATATAAATTGTAATGTTTTAGTAAAGCGTCTATAAATCTCAGCCTTGGACTTTGTTGATGTGTTTAGTTTCATGTCATTAAGGGTTATTAATAATAGTTTGTAAATAACAATATAATTTATTAATTACACTAAAAGAATATAATGTACCATATAGAATCATAGCTTTAAGCAATAATATTGGCACAATAAATTTGTCTCGTAGTATACATACATATAGTATTATTTCATACTTTTGTAATAACTATTGTATTAATTTCTTCGGAGGAGTAATTTAGAAAGGTAAATTATTTTTACACTGGCTCGACAAAGTGACTACAGAGCACCTGATGGTAAGTACAGTGTAGCCCAAAAACGATAGCGACCATCAAAGAATGAAAATCTGTTGATAGACTACATCGTCATGTCGGCCCTCATATACCACGATTGAAGGTCTCTAAGTATATGAATAACTGGATATACATAAGCTGATTCCGAAACGCGACAGGCCAAAGCGAGTCACTATGATGGTCTTTACACTTGTGTACTGTGGCTACGATCCAGTTCGGGCAATTGCTCTACCACTATAAAAATAATATTATTCCATAATATTTGTTTGATGCTTTCAATATTAGGTGTAATTTTCAAGCTATTTACCCGTCGTAAAGAAGTCATAGTTACTCGCCTCCAATTAATTGATTGGAGTTAATTACTTTAATTTTTGTTTAAAGAAAACTACGGGAAAATAGTTGCCTAAAAATAGCTTATTATTTTAAAATTTCAATTATTTAGGCTGGATACTGGAATACCGTGAAAGGTAGTAAGATTTGCATGCGTTAACTTATGAGTTTGCGCGTAAGGTATCTTATATTGTTTTTACCACTTGTTGGGCGCCAATAAGGCTCAGTAAGCGCGGGGTGAGCCTCGCGTTCAGCCACGTGCCCTGTCGTCGCGCCCTTATACTTTCGATCTCAATTTCCCGATAAACTTTGCTGTCCGGGCTTAAGGAAGTTTACGATATGAATATGCTTTCGAAATAAGGTTCAATGTAATAGTTAGTTTCACTGTTGAAGGATGTCTCGTAGAAAACAAGCTAAGCCTCGATCTCTAAAACGTAAGTAATAAGTATAAATGTAGATCAATTAAAATTTTATTTTATAGTTCTGTGAAAACATTTGCTTGTGTATGTTTCGCCGATATCTAACATTGCGTGATAAGATACATTTTTACCATAAACGAACAATTGTTATTTGTTACAACAAATGGCATGTAAATACAATATATGCTTAGATTTTATGCAAATCATTGTATATTATTATATATTATAATGTCACCAGTATACTATGTATATATAATTTTACTATATAGTATCTAACAATATATACTTAGTCCCGATAGATACGGCATATAAGTGCAAAGTAGATACAGGTACTCACCCCGAAAAGTATATAGCTTATCGATATATTATAAGTAATTATTTATAATCATCGTTCGCACGGGCCGATTTGTTTCTTTCATTTATAATCCGAACCGAAGAATGTAAATTGTTCCTGCATTAATATTTGTTGGACAAGCGTTCTTCGTGATTTTTATTCATTTTACTTGGTGACATAAATATTAAACGTTTACTATTAAAATAATATATTTTGCTAACTAATATGAAATTATCAATGGAGAATATCAGTGTAGATTTTATGTCACGAAGGTTTTTAAGTTGTAATAAAGTAGTTCTGATATTTAAAGTTCTGATTTTTTTAAACTATGGTCTTCCATACTTAAGAGACCTTATGATTTACCTAGATTAATTTCATTTCGTTTAATTCCTTTAAGTTGTATTTTTTAAAAGATAAATTATTTATTAGGGTTTTTTATATGAAAGAAAAGCAAAGATGTGAACAACCCATCTGATGGTAAGTGGTTACTATCGCCTATGAAATACTGCAACACGAGAAGTTTTATTATTGCGCTACCGACCTAGAAGATCGCAGCGTTACAAGAGGTTCAAATCGTTTTTAAAATTTAAGGAGGAATTTTGAATCCAGTCCTTTGTTAGCAAATTGACTGATGCCCCAATTGATTAAATTTTTAAGCATGTGAACAATTATAACTTATGGTTATAGTTACTATGGTTATGGTATAGTTGCCTTTCTGATTATAACAAGCGCTAGAACAATAATATCACAAGTAAAATATTCCATTTGAAACAGCTAGAAATAATCGCAAATAAAAAATACACCACAATTACATATTTAATAATACATTTAATATAATACAATAGCTTAAAAACTCTATGTAAGTACCGTATCAAATATTAAATTGATTTTTTATGTAAATTGTTTTTTTTTTAACATTAATAATATATATTAACCAAATTATGTTATAAAAGCAAAGTACATAATTTGATGAAAATTCATGTATCTTGATATACATGACGCAAATAACTTTTTTTTTTGTTCGTATATTCAGATATACATACGTAAGCAGTGTTATGCTAGTTTTAGTTTATACTCGTATGAGGCGTACATCCTGTACCTACAATTTATATTATAGGATGGAAAGTTAAAATTAATGGGAGAACATCACTTAAAGCGCTGCGTGCAGGGTTGATGGACGCCCTGTGCTGAGGCGATGCGGTCGCGGGGCCCTAATATCAACGTTTTATCAGTGACTGGCTTGGATATGGTCAGAGCGAGCCGCGGTTTAACCTGCACATGCATGATGAATCAATCGTGCTTACTTAGTCACCATTTTCGCAAATGAAACAAGCAGGGACTCAGACACTAGTCGATTAAATGGATTCGGTACTGATGAGAGAGGGAGACAGGTGGAGCTTTAAGACCAATTTAGAAATTAAGCATGTTCTATTTCAAATCCTGTAAGTTTATTATAAGATCCAAGGAAGTTTTGCCTATTGACCTCTCATTTTTTTTTTCTTTTTATGTTTCAAACTACATTCTAAAATGTATATGGTATTTATTTGTATGAAATATGAAGTTTTTTCAACCTTGATTGATCTCTCATTATGATGATGGCATCCAATGAAGACATTAAAATTTACCAGAAATTATGAGATAAAGTTAAATCTCGATGTTCTTGGTCCCGGGTCTGAAAATATGATCTAGTTTTGAAGCCCTATTAGTACCAATTCTAAAAAACGTACATACTATATTACAGGCATTGTTGGTTGAAGAGTTATTGTTATTAACGAATATATGGGAATGTATTATGTTAGTAAGTACAAGCAGATAACATTGTTGAACGAAAGGCTATGTAATGTTGTAACTATAAGTATCGATCTGGTGGCGTCTAGTACTTTCGTAATGTGTCCCGGGAGGCGCGCGAGGATGCTGCGACTCCCCGGCTGGCTCCAGGGACATCTAATGCAATACTAGCTTTCTGCTTCTATACTATAGCTACTTCATTCCATTGTTATCTAATACTTAAAAAAAAAAAACTAGTTTTCTTGTATGTATAAGTATTTTCTTAGTGGGGAATCATTAAATTTATGTTAATTTTCATTATACTTAGTCTTGCCATAAATATTGTTACAAAGAAAAGCATTTTTTTTTTATTGCACGTAACATATATTTCTATTACAGTATGTTAGTTTAATACATTAATATAAAATCATTAAAATATATTAAAATATATATTAAAATATAGTTTATTCGAAGTGGTCTCCATTGACTGCCATACAGCCTTTTAAGCGTTGAGGCCAGGTATCAATAGCAGCACGCACTCTTTGTATGGGAAAATTCTTCACTGTCAATTGTATGGATTGTTTTAGAGACTCCAAATCATCGTGGCATTTAAAGCAAGCCTTACTCTCTAAAACTGACCATAAATCATAATCCAGTGGATTAAGATCAGGACTAGATGAGAGCCAGTCTTCAGCTCTGATGAATTCCGGAACGTTTGTTTCAAACCAATATTGGGTAGATCGAGCTTTATCACCCGGAGCCGAGACTCGTCATGTTGGAAGGACCATTTTTGGTTATTGAACATGACGTTGTTAAGGGGCTTCACCTTTTCAAGAGTGATATCTTGATACACTTGTGCCGATGTTTCGATACATTTTTCACAAAAAAATGGCTCAGTCACTCCTTCATAGCTAATACCCCACCAAACCATCACTGAAGTCGGATAATGCTCGCGTTGTACTCTGTTGACTAATTGGGAAGCTTCTTTAGAGCTTTTCACATAAATATGGTCATTTTATTTGTTATTGCTAATTTGCTCAATTGTAAAAAAAAAATCATCTGTATACAAAAATTTTCTGTGTCCTCCTTTTGCGTGCCGCTTAAGTAGTTGTTTTGATTTTACCACCCTATTCTTTTTTAAATTATCAGTTGGAAAATGACCAGTGCCTCTGTTATAGGAAGCAAGTACTAAGTTATCTTTTAAAATATGCGACTTGGTTCTAGGTGCTAGGTGCTCCCGAGATAAAGTATTTTACTTTCGGACAGGATTTCTTCGAATTCTTTCCCTTGCTGCTTTGATAGCCTTTTTCGTATCAACACCACGTGAATGATCAGATCTTTTTCTGTCACAAACAGATGAGGTTTCATTGTACCTATCAATAGCCCGGTACACAAATATTTGATTAATATCAAGCGTATGGAGGATTTTAAAAATTGTGTTTGGCTCCGTACCTACATTATGTAAGTAATGCAATTACAGGGATTCAGTGAGTGAGGAAAATTTTAACTAAAGTTCTGATAAAAACTGTTCAAAGAATATGATCACTAATACGTGTAGACTGTAGAACCGCGAGTTATTTTAATATTTCTCTCATTATATATATATATTTCATTTGTTTTTTTTTTTATTTTGTTTGGGAATATTATTTTGTTATTCATAATTTTAAAAAAAAGTAAGAATTCACGATTGTGGTTGTAACTTATATCAAGTAGATCTTGTAGAAGTTAGGTCTTGTATTGGTTAACTAAATAACTAGCGCATGTAAGCTTGTAGATCGCTTTCGTTTGAATAGTTAAATATATTTATCATTTGATTATGGAAAATTGAGATATTATGGAATGGTTTACGTTTCTATGAACACGTCCTAAAGTTTTTAGATAATTATTTATAGTAATATTTTAAGTCTTTATTAGTAATAAAATTACTTCAATTTGAAGGACATATATAATACGATAAATCTTTTAAATATTTTATATCAGGTGAAAGCTTTGAATGGACACGTTTGTAAGTCGTTTGAAAAGGGTTACGTCAAATTTGGTTTGAATGTCAACGTTTTTTAACTTGGCTTAGTTTAAGCTTAGAATAATCTAAACCAGGATGATAGGCTTTGTATGTCGTATTTTATATATACGTTTGTAAATATACCTAAAACATTATGCTTCGATTTTTTTTTTCGAATGCGAAGCGTATTAGTGACCGGGAAAGGTCGTTACAACTAAACCGGGCGGATAATATAATAGTGTCATTTAATATTTTAATAAATAAATTTCTTCTAGACATCTTACACAATTTTTTAGTTTTTTAAATTGGTTCTTTAAAGTTTATTTAATATTATATAGTAAACTTCAGTATTTACTAAAAATAAATAAATTCAATATATATATGTATATATAGATTAAACACTTAATTTATACATTTTATCGAAATAATAATTGTTTTATTATTAGGTCCTTACATATGAAATTGGCGTTTTGTATGGGAGGAACAAAAAGTCGAATATTTTTTTAATATAATATATTTAATTAATCAAAGTATGAACCATTATTTTCTATGCACTTTTGCCATCTCATAGGTAGTTCATTGATCCCTTTACTAAAAAAACCAGTCGGACGGGAATCAATAAAATCTTTGAAGGCGATTTGGACTGCCCCATCGGAGTTGAATTTTTTCCCTTGCAAGAAGTTATCCAAATTTCGAAAAAAATGGTAATCTGTTGGAGCAAGGTCCGGGGAGTACGGAGGATGTCTTAGACTTTCCAATTGAAGCTCTTCTAATTTAGTATCCGTCTGTTGCGCAGTGTGTGGTCTAGCGTTGTCGTGAAGCAGCAGTGGCGTGGAGCGATTGACCAGCCTAGGTTGTTTAGCCGCTAGCTTTTCCATCATGGTTTGCAATTGCTGACAATAAACATCAGCCGTAATAGTCTGGCCAGATTTGAGAAAACTGTAATGAACAATACCGGCACTAGTCCACCAAACGCTTACAAGTAACTTTTTTGGGGTTAATTTTCGCTTGGGGCAGGATTTGGCTGGCTGGCCAGGATCCAACCATTGCGCTGAGCGCTTCCGATTATCGTAAAGAACCCATTTTTCATCACAGGTAATGATTCGGTTTAAAATACCTTCATTATTGTGCCGGTTTAGTAATGTAACGCAGCAGTCGACGCGCGTTTGCCGGTTTGCTTCAGTCAATTCGTGAGGTACCCACCTTTCAAGCTTTTTAATCTTACCAATTTGCTTCAAGTGAATTAAAACAGTTTTATCACTAACATCGCAGCCTGCAGCTAACTTGGACGTGGTTTGCGATGGATCCGCTTCCACAATAGCCTTCAACTCTTCATTATCAACTTGAGTCTCAGGCCGTCCACGGGGCTTGTTCTGCAGGTCGAAATTTCCAGAATGAAAACGTTGGAACCAAAAACGAACTGTGTTTTCTTTTGCAACACGACCGCCATACACATCATTCACCCTTCGAGTTGTTTCCGCAGCACTAGTGCCACGGCGGAACTCGTACTCGTAAATAATGCGATATTTTAAGTTTTCCATTTTGTAAAATGAGTGACGCAAACAGAAAAAAACAGAAGAAAAAAACAAATGAATGACGATCATCGAAGCACAAATACATGAGTCTATAGCTGTACAAATTTGAATTTGGAATTCCTTACCAAAGAGGAGAAATTTGTGATTAAAGTGGCCAGTACGAAAAACGCCAATTTCATATGTAAGGACCTAATATATATAAATTACTAGCTGACTCGGCAAACGTTGTTCTGCCATATAAATTATAGCAGACCAGCCACGCTTTGCTGTGACTGGTTTTTGAATAATTACTCAATCCGGTCAACGGATAGCGTCATCTTTTAGAATTGGTTGGAGCTAACTGTAAATTATGACTGCTAAATAATAAACAAATAATTTGCAATAAAATAATATTGCGACTATGAATTGAGATGAAAACTATCCTATCTTTTAAATTAGATCAAACTTCACGTGGTGTGTAAATTTCATTAAAATCGGTTTAGTAGTTTAGGAGTCCATCGCGGACAAACATCGTGACAGGAGATTTATATATATTAAGATTATATGAGCCGTTCATTTTGAAAGTTACTTAAGTCCACTTATCTTTAATTTGAAATACTGAAGGTTTTGCGTTTTTGAAAATGTACGTGATATAAAATTTTCAAATCTACTATGTATATTTCAATACCAATTTATTTTTTTGACAGTTCAGCATAAATTATAAATGTTACAAGTGCCAAATTGATAAAAGATGAAAATGGACTTAAGGCACTTTCAAAATGAACGGCTCATATATTTCAAAAAATTATACTCGCACTTCAGGTTTAGTTCGGACTAAAAAATAACATCTAAACGATCTCTTAATTTAAAATTATTGTTTTAAAATTAATCAGTATGTAGCATTAATTCCATTTGGTCCCAGTTACGTGTAACGATAAGAAGCTAATGAGTGGGGGTGTGAAGGAGTCACGCAGAGCATATTAGGGTTGTTCCTGGAGAAGTTTCGCTGTATGATTTTTGCATATGAAACGAGCGTTTTAAAGAAATACATTTCATTTGTAATGAGTTAATGCTAAATGGCTGTAATCTTTTTTTAATATGGGCAAACCTTCATAGAAGCCGTGATGGAAATATATTAGATAAATGTTACGGGTGACAGCCCTGGGTGTTGCACGTCCATAAAACTTGTAGAGGCTCCGCAGAGAATCGCTGGGAAATTTCCCCAGGGTGGTGCGCCTCCCCTGCGCGCCTCTGGGAAATACGCTAAAGCCATATCATAACAGTTTTATGTTGATGTTGACCTCTCATCTACCATCACATTATCGACGTTTTGCTTAATTAATGCGATTTCATGAATTAAAGATTTGTTATAAAATCTTCAGTGATGATAATCTAATAAAATATTAAAGTCCATATACTGTCACTTAGAGATGGGCAAAATGTAATTTGATTAATGATGAACGATTACAAAATGTAGTCGTAATTTTAATTTTCTGGCTCTGTATTCATGATTAAATCCATTTAAAACGTTACGGGTGGCTTGCAGTAACAAATTAAATCTAGTTTAGAGTTATATAAAATGCTATTTAGCGCTGATCTGTACTTATTGTCTTGCACTAAATCAAAATCTAGTTGTAACAGCTCTTAAACTAAAATCATCATTAAGATGGAATCAAACCAATTTAATTAACTAGCGTTTTATACAAGCTTAAACTAGATTAAACGTAAAATTACGCTACAAAGGATGCCATTGCATTAATATGTTTAAAATTACAGATTTATTATTTTTATAAATATCTCAGGTTTCCTGCGGATTCGATTTTATTTTAGAATACCAGCGCTGAAGAGACTAGTACTCACTGTAGCTCAAGCGGAGACAGTATACTATCGGTTTATGTTATTTCTGTTTTGATTTTTTACTTTTCATTCTTAGTATGTTTTGTAATAGTAATATTTATTTATATTATGTTATTACTTTGCTTTATGGCTTTGATAGATAATTGTCTTTTTTCCTTTTTCTATCTTTGACTTATTTTGGTAGTAAAACACAAGATAAATTAATGATTATAATTATCGATTCAAATCGAAATTCAACATCTAGCTCAAAAATGATCGATTTTGAGATAAAAATGGTAAGAACAAAACTGTTAAGTTATCAAATTCCTAGAGACCTTAAAAGACATGGTATACGAAAGCCGCCACAACAGCGGCGACAATCAATTGATTCTAGTCCTTTAATAATGTTTGCCGTTTCGACTACATTGTACTTGCCATCAGGACGTTGTAGTGACTTTGTTTAGCGGTTGAGCCAATATAAAAAACTGGCAATAATTGTACTCACTATCTTTAAAAATTAAATGTTATCGACAATAAAAAGTCTAAATGGTGCCTCATAGCGGAATTTGGTCACCATTTTGAGTTTAAATATTGTAATAAATTCCACAAAGATTAATCAAATAAAATATCTGGTGGATGTTTTTGTAAGAATAAATGCTAATTTGACTGCCTTTAGAGGATTCAAATTTTTATGTATCGTAGAAAAATTTACAATTATTTCGCGTATATTATTTACATAAATGGGTTAATAATTCTCTTCAAGACAAAGTCTGAAAATAGAATGTTTGACAAAAGTTTAGTACTATTCTGTATTTCAATATATAATCAATTTTTAGGGCGTTAGAGGGTGACATGTGTGTGGCAACTCTAACTTTGGTTAGTCGATTGTGTATATATTTATCTATGTATTATATCTTTGTCTACTACCAATAGTACTATTGCAAACTTAATTTGGAACTAGTTCAATGTGTGTAATTGTTATTTGCGGTCGACTTTTGAACTAAGTTGTAGAGTAATCATTTTACCGTGCTAGTAAAAAGAAATCTGTTTGTAATACTTGTTCTGCGTTACCTTTCTACATATTTATTGATCAATGTTTGTTATAAATGTCAAATTCCATATTAAGCTCTTAAGTAGTGCATTTCCTTTTTATATGAAAATATAAAAAAATCCTTTCATGATGTCCGGTAGACTGACTAATGAGACATTGCTTAATTTGTTTTATTGCATATTTAGTCATTGACAGTATTTTAATAATATTGAAATACGGCTGTTGACAATAAAGTTATTTAAACAAAAAAATTACGGTATCGTCCTTGCTTTTGGTTTAGAATAGGTGGTGGGTAAAGGGGGCCTGTTCCCTAAGGATCCGAAGTTCTCGCCCGGCCCGTCCGCCCACGCTGTCCCTTGAGACCTGGCCCAAGCAGCCGAGCGCCGCCTGCTCCCGGGGGACTCCTCTAACCTCCCTCCCGCGCACCCGTCTACCGCACCCCCTCAATGCCAGTGTCTCTAAGGAAAATACCAGCCGAGATGTACGACTTTTAATTGATGAGTAGGTACCTAAAATGCCGAAATAATTGTTTGATTAGTAAAATATTAATTATCTAATTGCTAACTTTTATATTCTCTATTAGGATAAGATAAATGATCAAAAAATCTGAAATTATAATATATTATAGTAGGCACCTTTCATAAATATATATTAATATTATTCTACAGATACTACTTTTTTAAAGATTGTACGATGGTCACAGCTTTCCATGATGGGTAAAAAAAAATAGAAAAAATCACAAATATATCAAATTAATTAAACTAAAGAAGTAACATTACTCAAAAATAACTATTTCTGTTTTATTCTAATTATATAGTAAGAACTAATTAAATAGTAAGAATTGAGAACTAATGTTAACATGTAATAGACAGAGATGGAGGAGTCTCGCAAAAGCCGCAACCAGCTAAGTAGATAATCCGTGACCACGACCACTCTGCCAAGAGTGTAGACAAAGAAAAAAACAAAAAAAAAACAAAGAAGATTAATCTTAACTAAATATTAGATCATCTTTCAATGATTATTTTAGAAAATTAGAATATTTATTTATCTATTATCACAACGATTTCTTATTGAAGTAGGCGAAGAACAGAACACCAGTTTTCTCTACCTTTACAAACTTCTTTTACCTCCTTAGCTCTACTTAGTATTTTCGTGTACTCACTGATCCCGCGTACTTTCGACTTTATAGTCGTTGTGTTAAAACCAATAGAACTCTGTTTGATTTGTGTAGATAAGTCTTGGTCAGCCTTGCATCTTGCTTCTACTCAAATGCACAATATTGAAAAAGGGTTAATTTACGTGAATAATTAATTAAACAGCATGAAGATATTTCAGTATAAATATGTAGTAAGTAACAGTAGCTAGAGTGCATTAGTTAACGATGTTCCCACGGCTGAGTGGGACAGCTCTCTGGGCGCCTCGGTCCACGGACTGCCCGCCCACCGTTGGGACCACCACCGCTCGGCTATTCCCATTCGGTATCATACTAACGCCTTCGAACACATTAAAATTACAGTTTCCAAGGATATACAACTGAGCGAAACTACAATGACTTGCCGGCAATAGGGATTCCATTATTATTCCTCTGTGTTTCGCTTGTCCTTAATCAAAATTATTACTTACATTTATGTAGTACCCACTGCCCACAATATACCGCATTATAATCCTGAACAAGCTTGAGACCTGATGTACTGAAATTATTATTTAATGTATTTGTTATTAAAGTTATAATGCTAAATGCATTCGTGTTATTTTATGTTTTGAGGTCAGTAAGAAAATTGGATTGAGTTTCTGTGACATTTTTTATAAATAGGCTCCACAAAGTGACTTACATTGCACCAAGTACAGTGTAATCCAAGTACGGCAATGAGCGCCAAGGGACGAAAATCTGTTGACTGTCACCATCGCTATGTCGGTTCACATATACCACGACAAAAGGTCTCTAGGTATATCAACAACGATCGAACGAACGAGCGAGTCACTACGATGACTTATATGTATTTAGTCATACAAATATTTGTATATCGACATACAAATACATTGTGCGTATTTATTTAATTTAGATATTTTTACTCTATATTGCTAACCATATTTGATCTAGTTAGACGCAATTTAGTTGGAATTATCTTTTAAATTCTTTTAACTTAATTAACTGACCTTGCCTGGTTATCTTTGCTCACATTCCCTGTGGTGTGTATACTAGGAGCACTAAAAGCATTCGCAGAGTCTTCGAATAGTTGATACGTCCAAGCGAACTTCGAGAATAATTAAATAGTGGCACGTTGCGCGTGCGTAGCGGTGCGTGGTTGCGAGAGACTTACGCGCAATCGTTAGTCGATTCAGCTCTAGATTCTTTACACCAGCCTAAGGTAGGTGAGAATGGGACGAAACGATAGGATAGTGTATATGGGAGTAAGTGTAACAAAACGTGTTAGATTATAAATAAATATTGAAATAATATAAATAGCGTATCTAAAAAATAAACTACCATAAATTTTAAAAATCGTTTCCACCGGATAGAGATATTGTTGATAAGTAACATTCGTTCGTTTTAATATATTATTATTAAATGCGATGTAATCTGAAGTTTCTCTCCTTGACGTACAAGTATCATAATTAATCAGACAATCTTTAGTAATTTTTCTAAAGAGTTATCATATTTTATATAACTATACAAATTTTATATCTGTGTCGGGAGCTGCAAAACGAGTATAGGTAGTTTCAAAAGGTGTGCCAATTGTGTGAAATTAACTATGCTGCTTTCAATGAATATATTCGTAAGCAATATAAATATGAGAGGTAAGAAATTGAATTTCCAGTCTGTATTGTAGTGGAGCGTTGGTGCTGAATGCGTCCCGATCGGGACATTACGTACAAAAGCTATGATGGGCTATCGCCGCGCTGCGCCGCGCCGTGACCGTGGTATAGTGTCCTTAGTTTTCTTACGCCAGCAGTAAATTGATAGTTTTTTACTGTGATTATTATTCTCATGTGTAGAATATGAAAACCAATAGCCAGACTTAAAGTCCGCTGATCAAATTGTGAAACGTCGCTTGATTACACAAAGTAATGTACAAAATGTAATCGTATTATTTGGAATCTCTTATTTCCACAATTGTAATGAAGTATATTACAGAAACCATATCGAGGGGTGAAAGGCTATTTGGTTTAAGCGTCATTTTTTGGTGATATAGTAATATATATATTTTTTGAATCGGTAAAAACCACTTATTCTGAATATATATAATATATATATGTGTATATATATATATATATATATTATATTACTATATCACCAAAAAATGACGCTTAAACCAATTAGCCTTTCACCCCTCGATATATCATTGAGTTCACATTCTTCGTCTATGATAGCAACAAAGCTAGAGAATCAAGTTTAAACCAAATTTATTGATTTATTTTAGAATATTGTAGAAATTATTGTAGATAGGCACACTCATATAACTTATTTAAGTTAATGTCATACCGCTCTGAAGTAACTCACGCAAAGGTCATATAATCTGTTTAGAGAAGTATTCCTACTTCATACGCGACGTATATTAATCCTACGAGATGTACACTATAATCTATTGTTATATTTTTGACTTCTGGGATAGATGTATTATTTATTTGTAAAGATATCCAAAACTATAAATGTTAAAGTAATTTGAAAATGTACCAATAAAACCTTAGTGGCATTAGACATAATCATTATGGTGTTTTGGATTACTTTTGAGTAATGCTGTTTGTTTCTGGGTACCGAATTTAAAATATCCTTGCCCACTAACAATAGAGGTAATTTCGCTATGCGTATTTTTTGTTAAAAAGTGCATTATGTTACAATTCATATTATTGGGTATTTTAAAGTAATTTTACAATTGATCATATCTAGATTGTGACCCTCAATTACTCGCTTGAGTATATCATTGATTACAATAACCAATTAATGTGTATGGGCGAAAACGTTGAATGGTAACGAATTAATGTTTCAGTTATAAGTATAAAAAATACAATGCTACACACTTTTTCTGACTGAAATTTCATTTATAAAAAATATCGTTTCAAGTAGTTTTTAATCTGAACCGATGAGTGGAGCAGAGGGTGCGGCGCGCGACACGGACGTACTGTAATCACGCCACCCACACCCAGGTAACGTTGCACGTTAATTATCGTATCCAATTGCAGTGTATAATCTTAAGTTAGTGTGAACTATTACGACACATTGTTTATAATATAATTAATTTTATCTGTAACGTACCAATACAAATATATGCAGTTTTATTAAACCATGTTACAGTTTCTTCATCAATACTTACGAGATCATATTTCACTATGACGTCAAAACAAACATTTCGTAATACGATTCATTAATATTGAAGCCATAAGGGGTCGAGAATTCTCAAGTTTTTTTAAAACCTAGAAATAACAGCATTCGACCCTGAACACTTTTATAATAATAGAAATTTTTATAACACTGAATAATTATAACTGTAACACCATAAATGCAAATCATTCAGAGAAACATAAAATACATCCATATATATAAAAAAATCCTATTATTTATCTGCTTCACCTACTATATAATACAGTATCTAAAATGAGTGGAATATAAATAATAGTAGTCTTTTTATTATGTCAGTTACATCTTACATAAGATAAATATACATGCATTTTACATAAATAAACTATTAACTGTCATTGATTGTCAGTTAAAGAATTTATTTTTTCTATAAATGAAAAAAAAAAAAAACGTAAAATTGTATTCAGTTTGGACCCATATTTGGAAATTTTGTATAATCTATCAATTTACTGTATAACATACCTATAAAACCGTATCTTACAGTATTTAGATACAATATAAATGTAATAGTCTCACACACAGGTTGTGATGCGCAGTAGTGACAAGCGTGTCCGTGATTTTTAGTCCCGACGGGCGCCACCTAACTAGGGCCTTCCATGTCTACACATCGAAGCGCGCATTATCCTAATTAGCTTTCACTCCGCTTGTATTCATTAACTTGATGTACTTGTAACGTGATTATAATTAGTCACCTATAATCTACACTTTATCCAACAACCAATTCAAAAGACGTGCCCACACGAGCAGCACAGGTTTTTAATAATTAGAGAAACAGAAAAACATTTATTTGGATCATACATGCAGAATAGAAGAATCAAGCAATCAATATTCAAGGTAGAAAACAGCAAAAGTAAATTCCCTATGTTGTGTAATGAGTGAGGTAATCAAATTTTGATCGTTACCAGTCTTCTTTTGAATTTCCTTTAAATTAATTTCCTGTTATTAGGAACATGGATTATAAGTTTTACAGATATTGACAGTTCATCGTCGTGAAGCATTTAAAAGACTAGAGAAAGTAACATTCGATCAGCGATAACAATTGTAGAATGTTTGGGAGTCGAGGCTGCTCACGTCCGTAAGCTTTACCCTAGTTTCCCTACACGTGACTCGTGGTAGGGCGCCGGTGCCCGTCTGGATCGCGACCACAGTACATGGGTGTAAAGCCCGTCATAGTGACCAGTTTCGGCTTGTCGCGTTTCGGGATCAGCTTATGTATATCCAGTAGCTCATATATCTAGAGACCGTCAGTCGTGGTATATGTGGGCCGACATGACGATGTAGTGTAGTCAATGGATTTTCATCCTTTGATAGTCGCTTTCGTTTTTGGACTACAACGTACTTACCATCAGGTACTCTGTAGTCACTTTGTCGAGCCAGTGTAAAAAAAAAGAATAGTGAAGAGTGTATGAGATTGACAACACGTGCACCTGGTAAATCGAAAGTTTATGTTAAGCCCACAGATTTTGCACTTTTCTACTAGCTTTATCGCTGGTCGATTCTTACTTGGTCAAGGTTCTCAGATCTCGTTAAATATGAAATTGGAGAATCCAAGACTTTATTAGGGTTAAAGAAAATATTCTAGTTCCCTTGTAATCTTTGAGATTTAAACACACTTTTTGTTTTTATTATTATTGCAACATTATTTAATTTCACAAGGCCGTTTACTGAAATTGGATGAACAATAATATTACCATAATTGTAGATAGCTGCTCGAGTGGGGTTTTTGAGGTCTACACACGTTACGTTTCTTATTATTATAAAGAGTAGTATCCTCAAAGCTTTTAGGGGAGAACGGAAATCATTCGAAATAGTCGTAACAACTATTGCTTTCTCAAATACCTTAATACTTTTATGAAACTACAAAGTACACAGTTTTTGTGCTTTATGATTATAATAATAATAATATTTACTAACAATTACACACATTGATCTAGTCCCAAATTAAGCTTGCGCTTGTACTATGTGCTTGTATTGTATGGTTGCTTGTATGTATTGTATGCTTTGTGTATGTAAGATATACATACTTAAATACATATATACAACCATGACTCGTGACAGACTAATTTTACCACTATTTAGAGAAAAGTTTACCACTACCGGGACTCGAACCCAGGACCTTAGAACTGTAAGTAGGGTCACTACAAACTGCACTATCAGGCCGTAAATGTGTAAGGGCGTATGATTGATAATCAAGATTTAAATTGAATTTCAATAATAACTTTACTATGATACTACAACTGTGATTCAAGTATTGACGTAATCAATTATTTAACTCATCAATTGACCTACTGATATGATATTTCATTTGTCATAGATGTTCGAGAATAGATTCAATTACATAATATTGTTGAAAGTACAATCAAGAAAATATAGATTTAATGAATAGGTTTTCTATCCTAAAAAAATCTTTTTTATATTAATAATATATCATTACGCTATAGTATGCGGGATATATCCCTTTCGGGGTGAGTAGTGATACATTAGCGGCTATATCCAGTTTGTACTTAAATATTGTATCCAAAGTGACCAGTAGTGCAGCTGATCGCCGTTCTCAGGGCACTTACACATGACAGACACAATAAATTATTTTAATTAATTGTTGAAGTTGACAAATTATCACTTATGATATTGGGCTCTTTAAACGAAGTGTGAAAAACAATTGAGCAAGCTGGTATTATTGCGACAACTATTGATAGGTGCTTATCCCTTGAAACTTCATGTTTGTGTCCAGTTTTTTTAATGTACTATACTTTCCATCGGGTGCGTTGAAGCTACTATGCTAAGTAAGAATAAAAAAAGTCCAAGCGTTAGCATAAAACGTGTCAAATTATCCAGAAAATAATTGCCGTGAAATGTGCATTTGCTACAATATTTTACTGATGTCCTTGGGCTTGAAATAAATCTAGTTTGAGATTATATATGTGATAATTGTAGTATTCTTTGATTAGCTGAAGACGAGGATTGGAAGGAAGAAATACAAGGCGCAGGCGGGGAAGCTGCCGACACCGTAGAAGGCGAAAACACCGAAATGCAAGATGAAATGAAACCTAATGAAAGTAACATTGAAAGAAAACAAATGGAAGTTGAAGAACAGTGTGAAGGTGAGGTAATAGTTTACTAGTATATAGGTTCTTTTTATGATTGATATGCTTACAAGTTTTAAGTTTATTCACACCTGGCAGACGAAGATGATGTAAATGATAGACCACCTTTGCCCAACAAAGAAATGAATATTCACTCCTCTTTTAAGCAAAATAAACCACATAAGGTGCACATAGGGTTATACATAGATGGACAAAATGTAATCAGATTAATAAAAACGAGTATGATTACATTTTGCGTTTTTTACCATTAATGTATCTGCATTTTGCTTATCTATGTTTTAAACACTACGGAATTCCAGATTGCATAGATATTTATGACTTCTTAATGTTTTAATTGGATTTATTTATGATTAGAGAACAAGAAAATAAAATTATGACTACATTTTGTAATCGTTAATCATTAATCAGATTGATTACATTTTGCCCATCTCTGGGGTTATAATAATAAATAACTTATGGATAAATAGTTTTCTGCATTGTGTACGCTGCAGCGACGCGTCGCGTCCTGTTAATATGGTTTGCAGATGACAAACAAATCACGCACCTCTATGCTTGAGTGAGGATTGACCGAAACTATTTTGCCATTGGGGTTCTATATGATGGTAGGTAATGATGAAAATTGTACTTTTTTTTGGATATTTGCTACAAAAGTAGGGAATAGACAAAACATAGCATTCCTAAATTATTCTGACATTGATATAAAATATTGTATTTTATTTATATAGTTCATTGGATGGGAACTTTTAAATAGATTCATTGGATTGAATTTTTGAATTTGTGCAACACTGTACGTTACAAATGTATGAACATACTATCTATCCCACAGACAATGATTTTTACTGCTGGTGGATGCAGTCAAACTGTCCTTTACAACTCAATACGCGCACTGTATTACATTTTCGCAAATAAATGGGTCATACTCGATTTTGATGGAAGCGCAGTATTTAATTTTTTTAGTGAACAGATTTCGTTACAAGCAGATTCCAACAACAATTTCCAAGCACTAAACAAAAATGTATATGATTGTATGATTCATATAACAATTATGGAATAAAGGATTTTTTTTAAAGTATTGTCTGTGTAAGCTAAAAGACGTTTGTTCTCAAGTGAATTATTTTACGAAGAGGGAGAAAATGTGCCGTGTTTAAATGCGTTTACATTAACGTCTTGCTACATTTCTACACGGTAAGTCCCAGGTGAGGGATATGTTTATATATGTAGATATGTGTATATTATGTTATTGCTTGATTTAAATATTCGATTACTCTTATATGGCTCCTTAAATTTTTGTGTTTAGGAGCCATTTCAAATAGCGTAAAAGTTATTGACTTATTTTTAGCGCTATATTTGCCCCTTGGTCTGTAATAACATTGTTTTTTATACAATTATCATTTTAGTTTAATAGTAATTAATCCAGCAGATGGCGCTTAAGTAGAAAAGTACGTGCGTTCTCGAATGCAGCGTTTTGCCATTTCAAAGCAATTGGTCAAGAATTTACGAAGAATTTGTATTATAGTCGAATTTACATTTTGATTAACAAATGAGTAGAAAATACTAAATCCTCAGAGAATACCTATAAGTATCAGTTAGACTTTTAAAAAGTCGTCTCATTGCAGAATCAGAAGATGACGAGGACAACCAGGAAAAAACACTTGAGGCTCGTGAAAATGAAGACTTTGGTAAGTGAGCAATTTATAAAACGCGCATTGCAGGCGTAGATGGGCAAAATGTAATCAAATTAATGAAAAACGATTACATTTTGCGTTTTTCATCATTCATATGACTGCATTTTGCTCATCTATGTTTTAATCACTACGGATTCCTTAATTACATACACATTTATGACTCCTTTATGTTTGAAGGGATTTAATAATGATTACAGAGCAACAAAATTAAAATTACGACTACATTTTGTAATCGTTTATCGTTAATCAGATTCCATTTTGCCCATCTCTGCAGGCATAAAATTGTCTTATTATTTACTATTAATGTAATTAATATAATCAAAATTAGTCCAAGCCGAATTCTTAGTAATTCAATGTTTAATGTCATCTGCCAAATTTAAGTCTAATGACTGAAATTAATATTTAAATTAGAAAATATTGTACTTAGTACAGTAAGGTATGCGCTCATTGAAGCTAAATACCTCATAAATCCGCCTTCAAAAAATATGCCATCAATTAATATTCATCCGGCAAAGTGTTAAAAGGAACGCTTTATAAAACGTTAAGAAAACCTCCTGCTCATCTCATTACATGTAGATCTTCATTGAAATTCATAAGGAGTATAAAACAAAGAGAGATCCCCGACATCGTCCGCGATGCGTTTTTACTGCGTTTTAATGCTCTTTTTATAACTTCGTCAAAGGGTGTGCTGCGAACTTCCTACTTGGAATCTGCGCGAGTGGCGCGGCGCGGCGGGTGCTTTATAAGTAACGACTCTGTCCGTGCTTATCTCAGGCTATTCGCGATAAATCTCCACCGGGCTCCGTGGACCTCAAATATTTACATGCTAATTCGTAGCCAGTTCTGCACCCGAGATTATAAATAAATCTGCCGTCCTAGCGTGTCTCATCATAGGCAGGCGGCGACAGCGCAGTGGCTTCTTTATCTTTCATGACTTAAGTTTTTAAAAGTGGGCTGCTGCGGCTTGCTCGTAACGTTGATGTTTTAATTTTATGCCACCTAGATAATTTAGCTTTTACGTCACTGAGTTATGATCAAATTTTACCAAATATTACTGGGAGTTGTAAAATTTTGTGGGTGTTCTATAAAGACCTCGTGAATAAAATAATACGCTTGATTATTCTGCGGAACTTTTTCGTCTTCGGTATTACAATACATGTTAGTAATGCAAGGTACATTTGTTATTTGTTCAAATTCTTATGAAAATATGATATCATAATATTGTTTTATCCTGTTTTATCATGAAGAGTCAATAGTCTAATAGAATAGATAAACAAATACATATCTACTGTGTCAAAATATTTTTTCATTATGGAATACAGAATAGTTCTTGTGATTACAGGCAAACATAGAATATATAATCTCGACCATACCCTTTATTTGCGGATGTCATAAAATGAGAATGGGAGTCAGTGTCACTACTTCATATAACAACAACAATTCACGTTTAATTTAATTTAGTTTGAGACATCTTCGTCATTGATGGAGTACCATTCGCCAAACTTTACCCTGGAATGGAGCACATTACTTGTAAGAATAGGAAATCCTAATAAAAATCGTAATATGAAGGGGAATAACAGTTTCGTTTTAGCTGCAGTGAGCACAACAGCTATTTCTGCAATTCGTTTTAAACAATCGAGTAATAACGTAGAATATGTATAGACAAAGCCTTCTTACCCTTCGGCACCCTCGACTTTAAAGGAATATTACTTATTGTTCGATATTTTACTATCCACTAAGGTTAAATGGCCAGTGGACAAATGAAATAGGAGTCATAGAACAGTAATTTATGTCTATACAAAACTGCTGCAGTGCCGTCGGCATGTCGGCTCACCAAATTTTATATTATTGACATAGAAAATAAAAAGGGCATAAACTCAGCTTGAAGTTATTTACAAAGATATCTCACATGCAATATTAACAGCGAAAATTAAATTGCCCCAATTTTGCATGTACGAAAACCACCTTTAAATTTGATTTATCATATGTTAACATTAAATATCATGATAAGCTTTGGATTAAAGGTTGCAGAATGTATCTTAATTTCTAATCCTTATCTCATTTCGTTTAAAAGTTATATGCTATAAGAATAGACAGATAAAAAGATGGACGAAGTGTTGAAGCCTCCAACTTGACTCAGAAACCTCGCTTCGATCGGTCCATTATATCTTTACATATATTAATCGTTGTGTAGGAGCTATGGCTGGAGTTAACAATTCAAAATTTTTACAATAGCGTATGCAATAATTCCTAAGAAATGATTTTTAGTAAGATCTGGCTATAACTGGGTTTTAGCATTTTAGAAGTCTTATTTTAAACTTACAACCATTACTTAACGAAAATTTTCATGAAAGTAGATTTTTCAATTTTTCTTAAATACGCAATGTATTGTAGCATGATAAACACACTAACACATGTTAACTGATACACTTTCCCTAAAATGATACCTAAAATACAGCTTAAACTATTATAAAATAGCAGACTGTATTAAAAAAGAATACATTTTTAGGGTTCCATAAGTAAAAAAAGAAAAGAGGTACCCTTACGGAACTACTTCGTTTCCTCTCTGTCAACACCCTTTTTCTCAGGACTGCGTGGAAGAGTCGAGTTGAAATGAATATTAAATACGCAGTCCCATGTACGTTTCTTTGTACGGAACCATCTGTACGTGAATCCGATTCGTACTTGGCATATTTTCGTTTTAATTCTTTCTTCTGTAAAAAATCTTTTAGTATCGGGTTTACTTTGAATGTGTTTTATGTGTGTGAAAGGCGAGGTCCCGAAAAAGCTTTTTTCAGTGTTGTTGTAATCTAATAATGGCGTTATAATTCCATTTGCCTTAATTGACTAGTATATTTTTTATAATATGTGATTATACAGTACTGTCAGATTTACGTCTTGTCTGGTTTGTGCCAAGTATAAAGGTATGATAGAAACAATACTGCCATAAAAGACAGTGAGATGGCTGCTGGACAGGCACTTTTCGGAAATGAGTAAATTTAGCTCGTGGTGGATGTTGTCGCAGAGCGCTGTTAGGCCAACATGAGTGTAGCGCAAATGTATTCTCTAGAGGCACAGAGGGAGGTGAGCGGGGGACGCGGCGCCGCTCAACTCGAAGTTGGGCGCGCGGGCTCACTCCCACGGGACCAAGGCACAGGGATCGGACTTGCCGATCTAACATTTTTTAATATATTATATTAGCTGTAGTGACCTGGCCTTGCCAGGTACAAATAACTAATTACAACCCCCGGAGATTTTGTTTTTTACCAAAACTTTCAAACACGTTCTGTTTTTATTTCTAACCAAAAATCTAAATACCGGTTTTTAAAGTGCTTACTTCAAAGTTAACGGATTTTCAAACAAATATTTAAATCCCATTTCACATTCCTTGGAGTGTGTTATCACAGAATCCACCCTTAGTGGATGTCTATGTCATAAAAACTCCAATGTTCAAGTTTTATGTTTAAAATTTAGTAGTTTAGGCTCTAAAATAATATATCAGTAAGGACAAGTGTTTATATAGATAGAAATATACATACAATATATCTATAGTATTTTCTATACATCCATATTTTAAAATATAATTCTTGTATTTGACCTTAATTGATTTTTTTACTTTTCTCTAGACCGCAAAACTTAGATAAAACATACATCGGGAAAGTATTGAGGGATTATAAACGCGCGTGTTCGTAAGTTTAAATTTGTCATGTGTAGGAAGGAATACGTTACCACTGTGTAGTGCTTAACAAAAATCAATGAGACGGTAGTGCATCTGTGTCAGACAAGTTGTGATGGACAGTACTTGAGTACTCAATAGTTAAGCCATTCCTAGTGATGGGCTCTGATGCGTCTTTTTTCGACATTACTTACATATGTGTATCTATAAATAATGTCGATATATACCTTACGGGGTGGTTAATAGTTGTTGTATCTATTTTATGCTTATATGTCGTGCCCAACCTGATCAGTAGCGCAGCGGATCGCTGTTCTCAAAGAAATTATACATGACATTTCTATTAGACGTCCTGCGGGTTTTCTTACGATGTTTTCCTTCACCGGGGAGCATGTGGGGCCTAAATCCGTACGGAAAAATCCAGAAATACGTGCCAGGATTCGAACCTAAAATCATTCAAGTTTACCCGCATGGATATCAAAATCCACTAGGCCACCACAGACACGACATTACTTATTTTGTGAAATCAGCATGTTAAAATATTAATAAATTATAATGTTAATAATGTCCTCAAATAGTTATGCTAGTACCATAAGGCGAAACATTTGAAGTTATTTTGTCAAGTTAGACGGACAACAATGCGAACAATGCTTGTCCTGCCCCGGGCCGTCTCTCGCCGGGCAGCAGGCACGTGGCTAATTAAATGCCGATGTTCGATCAAGGCTCGGGGGTGCATTCGGAATGCCGCGCGGCGCTGGAGCGCGTGCCTCCTCGCACCGCAACGCGTGCCTCGATTTTGCTGTGTCAACAATGCCGAATTGTTTGCGAACTTGGCCATAACATTTTAAGGAAACAATTATGATCGATCCATTTCATATACCAATAATACCTATTGTTATTATTATACATTAAATGAGGATAAAAATAAAAAAGTTCAGTGAGTCTAATTGAAATAGTCTACTTTTACGAGAAATATAAATTTAATTGATATAAAATATTAAACAATCGTTCATTAAGAGAGTATATTACAATTTGTTAAATGCGATTAAATAATTTCCACTGTTTGGCTTTTCTATAAAATTAGCCACTCATAAAACTAATCAATGCAGTTGTTTTTTTAATTCGTTTCATTGTTTACAATTTACCGATATAACACGAACCGAACTCTAAACTATACGGTTAATAACAGAGGTCGCTTTGTCTAATCAAGACAAAAATTATTCAACAGACAAAAATAGTAAGCGTAAAAAATTCTAAGAGTGAAGTCCATATCTGTATGATCCCAGGTGGCGCGGCCGCAGCGTTTGGAATTATCACATAGTGGAGGAGGGTGGGCGCGGGCGGCAGGCCCGATACATTCGTCACAGGCCCAGCAGCCATTAGGCATTTAGATATGATCAGCGGCCGCGAGGGATAGCCCGCGAATTGTACCTCGCTTCACAATGCTTAATTACTGAAAGCGGCCGTTGTTCAAATTACATGTAAATTCGTTGTCGATCCGTAATCGGGATAAAGTGAGGAAATCCGTGGACGATGACGTCACAGATATAGCTGAGCGGGTTAACATATTAAGGCGACAGTGGGTAACAATGGTCAATTTTGAAATTTTATACAAATCATAAATACCACAATCGTCTAAATTTTCAGTCAATCAAACAATTGACTTGATTAGGCGACGGAAAAATCGAGATGGTTTTGTATTGATCCAGTTACTTTCTGATTATTAAATTCAGCGATTGGAAACAAATGATTGCGTGATTACATTTCATTTTTGATTCGCGCATTCCGAATTAAAATGTCTACCATTAAAATCGAACAAAAATGAGAATCATAGAGATATTCAAATAATTGAAACAATTGTCATTGAATGGATAGGGTTCATATTAGTTCGTAGAAAGGCTCGTCGATGGGACAAAAGTGATCTCGTGTGGAGAATACTTACTAGCAAGCGAAGTGTAGAAAGATCACCCACGAGACGAATATAGCGAACACGATCACAGGACTATGTAGTAACTTTAAAATATCCATCATCGAAAAAAAACCTCTACATATTAATGGAAAGGGTATGAATTAAGTTAAAGAGTAAAAGTCTTGTCGGATTCCTTAGCCTAAATATGATGCATAATAATTTAATCATAAGACGTTGATCTAAATGTGAACAATGGTTTGAATTGTTTATGTTTGTTATAAGTCTAATGTTTCTGTCGCCCCACACACTCTTGCGGTCCCAGGTGGCATCACTCTGGCCACACTTCCTTCCGTCTCTAGGGTATTCTCGTCCCACGAACACATACACATTTTTAAGATATACCAAGTCGTACTCCTTGGGACTGTATCACCTTAAGTCTATTTATATTATATTTCTACTTAGTAAATGTAAATATTAGTCTGTTTGTGTAATCGTGTACATTATTTGTTTATAGTGCCTAATAACAATAATAATATTCATTTTATTTCTCCCTAAAAAGAGCATAAAATGTTGTTTTTCTTGTTGTATAATTATCATATACGTAAATTAACTTCTGATATATCTCTATACTATTATGCCCAACTTGATCAGTGTACTAGCCCTTACATGCAGGTTTCTTCTCATTTATTATTCTATAATTGCTCGAGATTATTTACAGTAAATTAAGTATAATAAAACTACTTTAATTTTGAATAATATTACGAAAAACTGTTAAGTACTATAGTAGTGTACAATAACTAAATAATATTGTTAAACAAGATATTTATCACGTTGAAAATATCCTATAAAATAAACATAAAAGAAAATACAGTAGATGCATATTTTGAGCATTGTTTTTTAAATTATTGATGTTCCTGATATACGTTTCCTTAGACGAAATGTAAAAATAAATTAACGATTTGCCTACCGACCTAGTCGGTTAACAAAGTCCATTGTTTTAAAACTTTAATAAGATTTATGTGTCGTATTTAAAGTGGATCGGAGCTCATTTAGTATGTTTCGTTATTTTTATTCGTTTGAACGTGAAAAAGTTTTCTCTGGAGAGGTATATCGGCATCAGTCCGCGGCGTTACCGGAATAACACCTTTAGTCTGAATGGCTACGCGAAAGGTAGCGCGCCCCCGGGGGGCAGTATGCTCAAGGCGGCAGAAAATTAACGTGCTCCCGCGGGAAATCTACCGTCAGCCTTAGAGCCTTCGCCCGCTCGCGCCCGCCAGACCTCGCCCGCTGGGATGTATTTCGTATCCAACTCGCAGTGAACACAGATGCAGATAGTTCCTAATTCATTATTGGAATTCTTCATTATTCATTGTTCAAATATATCACATGGGTTTCATTACTTTTAAATTGCCACTCAAAGTATCAATATTTTTGTTAAGGTCCCTGCCTACTCGTATTGTTACATTAATTTATTCATACTCATACTTTCTATATGAAAATGGTATTTATTTTTTTGTTGTATTGAACATCTAAGCTAGTAGTCGAATATACTATATTATATTATAGGTACTATTATTATGATTATTTTTCGTTATTCTGTTCAATATTATTAAGTTCCTATTCATGACTACTAATAATTTCATAGATTTTTATAAGCATGTCAATATCCAGAATAGCAATATCTAAATATAAGTTTATTTTACTTTACTTATCCTAAAATCTTATCATATGTGTTGGTATATCAAAATAAACCTTCACAGGTGAACCTTTTTGCATATTGTAAGAGAATTTAAAACTAGAAAATTGGATTGAAACTTTAAAATGAATCACCTATTCGAATTGGAATTTAAAACAAGTGAAAAGTGGCTGAACGTAAGGTTCCGGCGTGGGCTCGAACCGGTCGCGCAAGTGGATTAGAGCGTCCGACCACAGCCCGGCCCTCGACCGCGCCGCGGGCTCTGCTGGGATCTACCATACAACTTTTGGTTGCCACCCTTTATTTAAGGGGACAAATCATTCTCTAATCTTTTTACTAGATCTCTCAAGATATGCTTTGTTTTATATGTCCAGGGATATCTGCTAAAAGATAAAAAGAAATTTGCATTGTAATAAATCCGAAAATTAGTGTAATTCATATGTATTTTGAATGAATATGATAATTAATGAACAATAGTTATGTTTAAAATTAAATTAATGCTATTTAATTACAATATCTTCAGAGTTTTAGGAATACATATATTCTACATTTATACATTTTATTAAAATTGTTACAAATATTAGGTCCTTACATATGAAATTGGTGTTTTGTATGGGAGGAACAAAAAGTCGAATATTTTTTAATATAATATATTTAATTAATCAAAGTATGAACCATTATTTTCTATGCACTTTTGCCATCTCATAGTTCATTGATCCCTTTACTAAAAAAACCAGTCGGACACGAATCAATAAAATCTTTGAAAGCGATTTGGACTGCCCCATCGGAGTTGAATTTTTTCCCTTGCAAGAAGTTATCCAAATTTCGAAAAAAATGGTAATCTGTTGGAGCAAGGTCCGGGGAGTACGGAGGATGTCTTAGACTTTCCAATTGAAGCTCTTCTAATTTAGTAGCCGTCTGTTGCGCAGTGTGTGGTCTAGCGTTGTCGTGAAGCAGCAGTGGCGTGGAGCGATTGACCAGCCTAGGTTGTTTAGCCGCTAGCTTTTCCATCATGGTTTGCAATTGCTGACAATAGACATCAGCCGTAATAGTCTGGCCAGATTTGAGAAAACTGTAATGAACAATACCGGCACTAGTCCACCAAACGCTTACAAGTAACTTTTTTGGGGTTAATTTTCGCTTGGGGCAGGATTTGGCTGGCTGGCCAGGATCCAACCATTGCGCTGAGCACTTCCGATTATCGTAAAGAACCCATTTTTCATCACAGGTAATGATTCGGTTTAAAATACCTTCATTATTGTGCCGGTTTAGTAATGTAACGCAGCAGTCGACGCGCGTTTGCCGGTTTGCTTCATTCAATTCGTGAGGTACCCACCTTTCAAGCTTTTTAATCTTCCCAATTTGCTTCAAGTGAATTAAAACAGTTTTATCACTAACATCGCAGCCTGCAGCTAACTCGGACGTGGTTTGCGATGGATCCGCTTCCACAATAGCCTTCAACTCTTCATTATCAACTTGAGTCTCAGGCCGTCCACGGGGCTTGTTCTGCAGGTCGAAATTTCCAGAACGAAAACGTTGGAACCAAAAACGAACTGTGTTTTCTTTTGCAACACGACCGCCATACACATCATTCACCCTTCGAGTTGTGTCCGCAGCACTAGTGCCACGGCGGAACTCGTACTCGTAAATAATGCGATATTTTAAGTTTTCCATTTTGTAAAATGAGTGACGCAAACAGAAAAAACAGAAGAAAAAAACAAATGAATGACGATCATCCAAGCACAAATACATGAGTCTATAGCTGTATAAATTTGAATTTGGAATTCCTTACCAAAGAGGAGAAATTTGTGATTAAAGTGGCCAGTACGAAAAACGCCAATTTCATATGTAAGGACCTAATATTATGAACAACCTAAATATAATATATATTTTTTCTAATTGTTACAGACATGGCATACGTCAAATCAGAAAGCATGGACAGTTACGATTCAGGTAACGAATCTGGATATTTTTTTAAAATAATGCATAATCAATAAATATTAAATAATAGCCTATATATAGAAGTTCTATATATTAAATAAAATATGTATTAAATTATAATTATAATTGAATACTATTTAAATATTAAATAAAAAACCGCGTTAAACACGAAAGCGGTTAGTAACGCGAATGGGCACGACGTTAACGCAGCCCTGGAGGGCCTTAGCTGAAGTCCCCGTATCGCAATAGAGCCGAAAAGATAAAATGAACATAAAGTTGAGGAGCAGATACTCCGCTCAGAGGAATCGTAGTTTCCCTCTTGGTGGCACTAAACTGACTACGAATACGACTGCTTAGCTTGGTTATAGAAAGCGACCAGCGAGAGCTAGTGTCCAATATTTTTTTTTTACACAACTACAATTATTATAACTAGTGACACTGTATGATTTTTTCTTAATATTATTTTACAAATAGTGAAGATATTTTATGCATACAAAAATTTCAATTTATTTTTTAAAGGATAGTACTATGGATTTTTAGCACAATATCTTTGAATCCCAAACAAAAGTGACCTGTGGCTTAAGTGACATTGAAATATGTGTTTTTTTTAGTTTCGTATTTTAAAAAGAAAATCAAATTCTTATAGTGCTTACTTTTAATACTTCATTGTCCGTCTGCCTGCTTCTTTTTTCCAAGAATGCACTGAGCTGTCAAGTTGAAAATAAATTAAAATCCTTAGACCAGGAGTTCCTTATAGGTCTAAAAAAGAAACGAGCTTCAAATCGACGATATATAGACGATATAAAGGATACTTTCCATTGACCTAGAATTACTGTCAAGAAGCACTGTTCTATAGCGCAATACCGGAAGCCCGTGATTTAATAGTTACATAACAAAAAAAAAATGCATTTTACCAATAATTTTGTATGGAACTCTCGTTACGTAAGCCCGACTCGCACTTAACCAGTTTTTTTAAATTAAATCGGCTTACGCTTGGTTTCAATAACGCCGTATGGAAACTGTTGATTGCTCCAATGAAAACGGATTCCCTCGTTGCTTGAATATTCTTATGTAGTATGATTCTGGAAAACAAATAAGACGGCCGGGAGATATGGTGGGGGGATATGAGGTTTTGATAAAAAATACAAGTTGTTGGCTTGAGAAGCCTATGACAACTGATGAAACTAAACTCTCTTTATTAAAATAATACAATCGCTTATATACTAATGTTTTACAAGTGGGGATGCATGCACTTGGTAAACAAATCATTAAATAAATCTTATAAAGATAACAGTTGATACTTATGACTAATGATTACAATTAACACACTAATGCTTCCTATTAAGATATGGTATAATGATGTATTCTGATCCTGGTATGTAGGTTGCGTGTGCTATTCCTACATAACTCGGGCTCACACAAAGTTACATTCGATCAGCGATGATCGAAAAATGTGTAAAATTTATGCGATTGATATACATTTTCAAAATATCTTGTTCACATGTTATATTAATTCCATAAATTTTTCACTTTTTTACTGACATTATCGCTGATAGAATATTAGGTACTTTGTTTATGCTCCGTGGTACCTATAAAAATAATTTTAGCTTTCGTTCAGAATAACTAACAAGTTTTGTAGTGTTTTAAAATAGTTTACTGTAAAGTTAACTGTAACTGTGAACGTTGAAGATAAAATCGCATTGCGGACACAGCGTTTCGAACTTACAATTAAAACGGACGGCCGAAATTGTGTACATCGTTCGTCACTTAGTACACGGGACGGCCACTCTACATCATCGCCATGAGGGCGGCGTTCTGCAGTCGTGTATCGACTTAGAAATGAGATTTGTTTCCCAGCTTTTCTTTACATTTTCATTAACTGGCGCTTTCTAACTCTTTGATGGCATTTTTATTTTAAACAACTTAAGGACCTTATACGTAATTAGAAAAGGCTAGAAAAGGTCAAAAATGAGTTAGTATTTTTGAAATATTGATCTTATGTCAGATTGAAGTTAAAATAATACAAGTTAAAATAAAAAGGAGTATATATGCTTATTTCATAGACATTAAACAATACATTTTACTAAAATATAGACAAAGGTTTTTTTCTGATGTGAGAAGCTTTTATATATTGAGATGTATGTAGAAGTTATAAAAAGAGATTGCATTAATACCAATTTCCGAGTTAAATAACGCGACAGCATGACTTTTAGCCGTAGATAGCGACATGATTCTGCAATCAGGTTTAGTTTAAAATGTGCATTTGCGATGTGGCACGGTGCAACGGGCGCAGGGCGCGGATAGAAATGCATTTTCAATAATTGAGGGTCAGACAGGGTGGTGGACGTGGAGGTGTATTAAAATACTCACGACTAAAATTTTCAGTCGTCACGAAGCGGGCACATTTGACTGTCTCACTGGCTGGCATGCCGATCCAAAAAACAATGTGGATCTAGATTTAAACAATGCAATAAGATAGTATGTCATGTAGACTATGAACTATAATACATTGTTTATTTATAAATCACTACATCACGATAAAAATGAAAAAAAAAGCTATGAAATTGACTATAACTTCAATTTTGTTCTTAAAAAACTTTGGAACAGTTACAGTTAGTGCAATATCACAACTTTTTTATAGAGCGTCAAATTTCCTATAAGAATATCCATCAGTAATTATGGTCTGACCATAATTAGTCCATAAGTTAAAAAATTCCAAAGTAACAACAGATCTTTTCCTATATACATACTTAAATACATATATATTACAACCATGACTCGTGAGAAACTTATCTACTATAATAATAATAATAATATTTTTATTATCACAAAACTTATATATGTACTACAGGGTGATAATCTACCCAACACAGAAAAGTTTACTACTACCGGGACTTGAACCTAGGACCATAGCATCGTAAGTAGGGTCGCTGCAAACTGCGCTATCAGACCAACCAATTGGCTGAGTAATATAATTTGTAATGTTTTAGGAAAGCCTCAGCCTTAGTATACTGACTTGTTGTAGGTTCTACGAGGCTCTGGAATCAAGGTATTTACATCATTAATTAAGTTTTCTCGTTACTAGATTGTCAAGGTTCCTTCTTGACTGCAAAGCGTTACAGATTGCTAGTGCCTAAAACAACTGTTCTGGGAAGTGCGTGACAGACTAGAAACAAGGCAATTAGTAGCTAAGGTGTACAGACATGTAACACGGTTCGCAGATTGCAAACTACTTATTTATGGACGTGGCCTTGTGTTCAAATTATACATATATATGCTACATGTTTTTGTTTTAGTTTCTGTACAATATTTAAACCATTTATTTTGGTAAGAATAATTGCACAACTAATTTTATAGAAAACAGTAAATAGCTTATAATAAAAATATATGATGTAAAGACCTATTGCGCCGCCCAAAGATCGTCCATATCACTTTATAGAGATAAAGGAAACAAAAAGAATTCTCTCAGTTATTTTCTCAGGGACATCACGTAGGCGCGCACCTCATCTGCGGTATTCCCGATGCGCCGATAAAATTTAAAATTCAAGGCCGCGTTAACGAACCGGCCTCGCGAAGAAATAGATATTCAAATGTGAGAAGATCCCATATTAACATTTATGGCAAGTTTGCGGGGACGACACAACGGCGATGTAGTTCGAGGCCCCCGCGGTACTACAACAAAACGCCCGTCGCGCATATCACTGTTTCGAGCGTTTGCCTCCAAATGTCGATACACACTAGTAACAAAATGAACCAAATGTTTGTTCTAAGTTATCTCCCTACTGTAGCAAATTATTTTAAATAAATATTAAGTATTTTTTCTTTGCTCAGTCGCTGTTCATAGGATTACTACAGAATGTTTTAAGGACGAAATTTCGTAAATGACGTATATAAATATCGACGACGCGTGCGAACGTTGTCTAAGGCTTGATTTTGTATTCGATAGTGTTCTAGTTTTATTATTCTTCTTTAATCCATGAGTAAAGATAGCGATAGAATAATTATAGTGTTTACAAGAAAATGCCAGGCATAAACGTAGACAATGGTCTTAACCAAGTTTTATGTTCGTGTAGTGTAAATCACCCTTTAAGTTTGATTTTTATTTGCTGAAATTTTACTTTGTAAAAAATTGTGTATTATCAAAGTAGCTATTCTGTGGAATAACTATTTCATGTTTAATAAGTTCAGTTTTTATATCCCCCCTTACGGACTCAATTGTTAATGCCCTGACCGTTAAAACTTTTACAAAGCCGTACTAGAGTGTTTATTTACTTAATATCAACCCAAATTTATATATATTATGTTTATTTCTCAGCAATAGAATTCCGCTTCTTAGATGTTTGTCCATTAGAAAGAAAAGCAAGGGTCACAGATTTCAAAACGACAGATATTTATTTTTTAGGTCTTATGCTGTTTACAAATCATCACTATTTCATTTTTCCCGCGAATTGTTTAAAAATAGTCTTTTTTCGTTCAGCGACCATAAGTAAATATTCGTTATTTTCTATTTTTTTTTTATCGCTTGTTGTAGAAAAAATCTTTAACGCACGTTTTTATTAAGTCTACACTACTAGCAATTTTCTTGATTATGAACTAAACAAATACTTCTGGAAGACTAACAAAATATAACAGAATAACCTATTCGAGATACACCAAAATATTAGGTCCTTACATATGAAATTGGCGTTTTGTATGGGAGGAACAAAAAGTCGAATATTTTTTAATATAATATATTTAATTAATCAAAGTATGAACCATTATTTTCTATGCACTTTTGCCATCTCATAGGTAGTTCATTGATCCCTTTACTAAAAAAACCAGTCGGACGGGAATCAATAAAATCTTTGAAGGCGATTTGGACTGCCCCATCGGAGTTGAATTTTTTCCCTTGCAAGAAGTTATCCAAATTTCGAAAAAAATGGTAATCTGTTGGAGCAAGGTCCGGGGAGTACGGAGGATGTCTTAGACTTTCCAATTAAAGCTCTTCTAATTTAGTAGCCGTCTGTTGCGCAGTGTGTGGTCTAGCGTTGTCGTGAAGCAGCAGTGGCGTGGAGCGATTGACCAGCCTAGGTTGTTTAGCCGCTAGCTTTTCCATCATGGTTTGCAATTGCTGACAATAGACATCAGCCGTAATAGTCTGGCCAGATTTGAGAAAACTGTAATGAACAATACCGGCACTAGTCCACCAAACGCTTACAAGTAACTTTTTTGGGGTTAATTTTCGCTTGGGGCAGGATTTGGCTGGCTGGCCAGGATCCAACCATTGCGCTGAGCGCTTCCGATTATCGTAAAGAACCCATTTTTCATCACAGGTAATGATTCGGTTTAAAATACCTTCATTATTGTGCCGGTTTAGTAATGTAACGCAGCAGTCGACGCGCGTTTGCCGGTTTGCTTCAGTCAATTCGTGAGGTACACACCTTTCAAGCTTTTTAATCTTCCCAATTTGCTTCAAGTGAATTAAAACAGTTTTATCACTAACATCGCAGCCTGCAGCTAACACGGACGTGGTTTGCGATGGATCCGCTTCCACAATAGCCTTCAACTCTTCATTATCAACTTGAGTCTCAGGCCGTCCACGGGGCTTGTTCTGCAGGTCGAAATTTCCAGAACGAAAACGTTGGAACCAAAAACGAACCGTGTTTTCTTTTGCAACACGACCGCCATACACATCATTCACCCTTCGAGTTGTTTCCGCAGCACTAGTGCCACGGCGGAACTCGTACTGGTAAATAATGCGATATTTTAAGTTTTCCATTTTGTAAAATGAGTGACGCAAACAGAAAAAAACAGAAGAAAAAAACAAATGAATGACGATCATCGAAGCACAAATACATGAGTCTATAGCTGTACAAATTTGAATTTGAAATTCCTTACCAAAGAGGAGAAATTTGTGATTAAAGTGGCCAGTACGAAAAACGCCAATTTCATATGTAAGGACCTAATATTATATTATGGAAAAATTTACTATAGCGTTTGTATCTGTGTGAGTTTTATTAATCAATTTCCCACTGTTTTAATCACCTGGTTTAAGAAGAAATATTATAGAACTTCCTCAACAACGAGCTATTGTTGTGCTTACCAGTTCATTCGGAAGACAAAAGTTGGTAAGCAAAACAAATCCTTATTTGGCGGATTGCATTATTTATGTGTTGGTGACTGTCAGCATGCCCCTTTTTTGCGATAAACTTTTATAGCCGTTATAATTCATACTTTTCAACTTTTGTTATCAATACTTGAAATTACTTTCCAAACAAAATAATTTTTATAACCAGGTTGGCTTTTTTATACTTGTAAATACTCAATGCATAGAAGTATCTACGGTTATCTGTGTGGTATGTCCATTGGGTATATAAATAGTACAATCAAGATTTAAAATTTTTGGATAATTCTTTTTTTTTATTAGGTTCAAAGATCTGATATCACACAGCAGCATACAAAACATAAACAAAATTTAAAACAATAAAACAAAATCTGTTTCCTTAAAAAGTGAACACAACAAGCTAAGTGAATACATAAAGCTTTAAATTTCATGCAAAAATACTGGATATCTTTTTACTACATCCTTTATATTTTTTTAACTAACTTTTGACTAACTTTTTTAACTTTTGAAAATAAATATATTTTTTTTACTACTCATACAATATTCAATTCAAGAAAAATGTTCATTATTTTTATATAGTTGTTTATAAATAAATACATACTAATCCTGCATATTTTATAAAATATTTGAAATTTTAGAATTCGATAGTATTAAGTATTATTTAATATATTTTATGGAGTTAATAGGTTTCTAGATTCATTTAGTATCTAGTTGTTGTTTTTCGGTTACGGTACACGTATCTTATTAATATTAGTCAGGTTGAATGGCGAAGACGTCCCTAGCGCCCGGTCTCTCCCAAACAAAATTGCCGCTATCTAAACAAAGAGCCCTAATTATTCGGCCGTGGCGGGCGGGGTCGCTCTCTTATGGGTGTTCTGGGGCCCATTTCGCTCCTGGCATAGGGCCCTGGGGAACGGCGGGCGCCGCCTAGCCAATCGCCGGATGGAGAAGCGAGCGATCCGCAACCTTTTTATATGCGATATCGGCGTTGGTGCCGGACCTTCTCCCCTACACGTCACACGAGCCCCCCTACTTCTCAGGGAATTAAAAGTTGGAAGGCTCACATCTGATTACACAAACACACGCATTATACAGGTTCACCAATCTCGATAAGCTGTGTGGAATTTATTATAGCACACCGACGACTTGTTTTCGGACCTTATCTAATTAACCACAAGAATGTGCTGATTTAAGGAAAAACAAACCATTTTGGAAATTGGTTACCACATGTTATTAACTCATTCGTCTATTTTATCACCTTATTGTACGATTTGTGTAAATCTTTTGTTGGCGTCGGCTTTTAGTTTATAGTATTTACTATCACTGGTAATGTTAAATGGTTTTAATTAGAAATAAGTTATTTATAGTATTAAGAATAATTAAAACAACATATTTGTTGAATATATTAATGAATGATATATTGAATTTCTAAGATTAGGTCTTTTGCATACCAAGTTTTAAGAATTATTAAAGCCTCATTATTTAATAAAATTTGCACCCTTATTTTTATTAGAAGACGATAAATTGAATGTAAAGGGTTTCTGAGTGTTTCCTACCTCCGGGCTCATTGTTTTCGCCCTAAGCTCGTTCAGAAAGTTCATTGTGTAGAAATTATAAAACACAAAAAGGCGATATCATATGTCGGCGGCGTGAGGTGCGGTGTGGGCGACTGCCGCGGCCTCGGCGTGGTTGTTCGACATCCGACACCTACCAGCGGCCTGCGCTCGCCAGCCATTGTACTGCCGCGAGCACCATTCACCGCCGATTCATTCTCTCCTACTGTTTTAACCATTCGATTGCCAGCAATAAAGGGTTCCCAAGAAGTACAAATAATATAAAAACTTTTTTGATGTGTTTTAAAAATCTTTCAGTCGGGTCGGGCGCGGCGTAGGGTACGCTTATTGTTTCTATAGTGAATTGTGTAGATGAATGGGTCCCGTGTATTCATGCATTCAACGCTTGCTGATTGTAAAGAAAGATAATATCGAGCAGACGGGTTCGGGCATTTCTCGATCCTCAAAGGTGACAACAACAAACCGCCTATCCGGCACTCGGCATGTACAGATATTTATGCCTACCCGTTCTCAGTTCAGGAGGACTATGTTTATTAATTTAGCTGGAATGAAGTTATATGTTAATTTATTTAAGAAAGTATTGTAACATCACTATGGTAGTGCGATTGCCCTAAGTGGGTCGTAACCACAGCAGACAAGTCTAAAGACTGTCATAGTGACTCGCTTTGGCTAGTCGCGTTTCGGGATCAGCTTGTGTATGTTCAGTAACTTATATACCTAGAGAACTTCAGTCATGGTGTATGTGAACCGACATGACAGCGTAGATTGTAGATGGATTTTAGTCTATCCATAGTCACTGTCATTTTTGGACTACACTTTACTTACCACCAGGTGTATTGTAGTCACTTTGTTGACCCATTGTAAAAAGGGTATGCATTTTAATTCATAAAATATAAATTCTCACAGCTAAACTCAACAGATATGGCTTGTCATGGCAACGAAAGCAGTAATATCTCAAGACGCGCGCTGTACTCTGGGGACGATATCTACACGCCGCGCCGCGTTGCGCGATGCCTTTTTAACTATGCATGAACACTGCGGTCTAAATCATATCAGAGTCATTGTTTGTGCATTTCATTAATCGGAAGCTCAAATTATACAAGAAGTGAAAAATTATTGTCCTCTTCAACAAAGACTTCTGTATAAAATAATTTCTAACAACTTTGTTAGGTTATACGAGTAGTGCAGGAGCTGTGGTGATAATCAAAGTACACGAATATACTGACGGAACCCCTCGTGATTCCGCTGCTGCCAAAATTAACTGTGATTTATTGCCATTACTTCAGTTTTTATTAATTTACTTTTAAATGACGTAAATTATTGCAGACATGCTACCCGTCGGGGTTGTTTTTTAAACGCAACAGGGAAAAGCGAGTCACTTAAACCAGATTTCCACCCATCTTTTTTTCTATTTTTTTTCTGCATAAATAAAAATCTTTGAAACGGTTTTATGTTAATTTAAACTCTAATCGTCTCAGTGATTATTAAGCAATGATGTCAGCAGGGCTGTGAAATCACTAGTAAACGCCAATTTCCGCGGTAAGCGGTCATTGGTTTGTAAGAATACGGTATTGCGGTGTTTGTTTGATATCTATGATAGAGTGGAATAACGTTGTTTGATATTGTTTCCATGCCGCTGCAATTAGGGTTGTAACGGCGACGTCGTAACGAAACCTAATGCGGAGTTTTCAAACTTCTTCATTTATTTAAGCGGAAGTTTAACCGAAATGTTAAGATATGTAGCACAGATAAAAACATTATTATAAGATATTTATTTTATTAAAAAAAAATTGATACCTCAAGAATTAACATACATAAGTTTTCCTCATTAAACCATTAAGTTAGAAACTATATCAGAATTTTCCAACATTGCAACAATATCAAATTAAATTAATAATTATGAAAAAAGTACTATAGCAATGTAAATAGCATTAAGTAAATAAATCTAAAGGAATGATTTTATGATAGAATAATTACTCCGCCGTTTATATCTATTTTTTTTTTATATTTACATGTATGTATTATAAGTTATCCATTTGTTTTTATGGTAAAGTATTTTGCACTATGATGTATTTTTAGATTGCTGTAATGATGTTATAGTTATATTACGATCATACGCACCACGTGGCTGCGATTATGACCAAGTCGATAATGGACCGGTTTCCAAGCACAGCAATGCAAATGGTCGTAGGTTCGAATCTCGGCACGTTTCTCTGGGTTTTCCAGATTACGTACGGACTTAAGTACCACATGCTCACTGACGAAGGAAAACATCGTGAGGAAGCCCGTAAGGCATCTAATAGAAATGTAAGTGCCCTGAGAACGACGATCAACTGTGCTACTGGTCGATTAGCACAAAGTGGATACAGCCACTAATGTATATCTCCTCATCCCGTAAGAGATATAGCGTGATGATATATTATTATTATATAATAATGATTATGATGTCAGTAACAAATACGTGAAGCGTCCGCGCGACGTTTCGTCACTATTCACGCCACGACCTCTACATATATGCGGAGGTTTTATTTTACACGGAATTTTCACGGGTGCGAATGCGGAATGCGGAGATTTGTTACAACTCTCGTTACAAAAGTGCAATAGTACGCAATTCCGGTTACACAGCGCTGAGAATAATTGGGATTGTCTTCTTCGCGGTGTCAATTTGAGAAAGCACAGGTATTGACGTTGGAGGGGCGTGGGAATTACTTTTCGTAGTTATTGAATTGATCACAATCAAATGATAAAAATTTTGTATGATATAAATTAATTTCAATAATATATACTAAAAAAATAGAAGGAAAACTCTCAAGAGAAAAAAAAAACATTTTTTATGCTTATCGCAGTTACTAATTATTACCATAATGTATTAGAGTAACGGTTGTTATTTCAATTTAAAACAATTTTATTTAACCCTGATTCGACACAGTGACAGCATCACACCTGATGATAAGCATGATGTAGTCCAAAAACGCCAACGACTATCGACAGTTAAGAAAAACCCATCGGAATCTTTCACGCTAGAATACTTCTACGCTTAAAGGATATCATATCAGAGCATGGTGGAAATACGTTCGCCAGAAGACCATCCCATAGTCCAACAACACAAAAGAAGTAAGAGTTGGAGAACTTCTTAGTCCTAGCCGGGATGTGGGATACCGTATAGCTAATAGCTATGACCCCGTTCTATTCGGATACGGAGAGGGTGGAATAAGGCTAAATATCTCTTCAGAACACTCGCCATGATACAGACGGTAGAAAACGCTCAATGAGGCAATGTCCCTCAAAATCATTTGCAGTGGCTCTTGGTGGGTATTGTATTGATTAACACTGGACAGGATCACCATGGAGAAACTCGAGAAACTCTTTGGGAGATGAAGCTGCTCGCGTCCGTAGGCTTTACCCTAGTTTCTCTACACGTAGCTCCTGGGTGGAGCTAAACGAGCAACAGCGAGGTGGTAGGGCGTCGATGCCCGTCTGGATCGCGACCACAGTACATGGGTGTAAAGCCCGTCATAGTAACCAGTTTCGGCTTGTCGCGTTTCGGGATCAGGTTATGTATATCCAGTAGCTCATATACCTAGAGACCTTCAGTCGTGGTATATGTGGGCCGACATGACGATGTAGACTATCAATGGATATTTATCCTTTGATAGTCGATTTCGTTTTTGGACTACACTGTAGTTACCATAAGGTACTCTGTAGTCACTATGTCGAGCCAGTGTAAAAAAAAACCCTTTCTTGCATTCTAGGGTCTTAAATAAATATTGAAGTTACAATAAATTGCATTAAGGACACTAAAAATAACGTGCATTAACTAATATTTATCAGTATTAGGAGCTAAATAACGTTCCTTAAATTTTGTAGTTTCCTCAAAGACAGCAACGCGTCTCTGTGATGACATTTCTTGTATTTTAATTGTCCATAACAGTAACCACTTAGCATCAGGTGGACTCTCAGCCTGCTTACCGCCGTCAATCGGTAGCATGTGTAAGTTTTAAAGATGCGTGGAACTGTGGACTGATAAACATGTTTACTTTATCAGCCATTTGATTCGTGGCGCGTGTCACGGCGGCGGCGCGGCGAACTGTTGCAAAGCGGACTTGATTGTATCTGATTCTTCTTCAAGTTGCCGCCGCACCGAACCCTACAACTCCACATCAGCGACAAATCTTCCCCTCTCTAGCCATTAACTGATCATTATCCTTATCTTTTATTACACAAACAAGGAATTTTAATCCGCGTGTCTAAATTATGGGTAACAAAACCGTATTCCGAATTAAAACAAAGTTTGAAACATGTACGAAATTGTTTCATTGCTACTTGCAGCGCGCTCTGTCGACGTTACCATAAAAGTGTATATAGAGCGGGCAAGGTTCGGAACTCGAACTTTAATGCTGACATCTAACGGAAAATTGAAGAATTAACTTACTAACAATGGAACTTTCAGAAGGCAGAAGTTTTGTTACATGTACAGAAAAACAACCTTGCGAGAATTTTCCGTGCTTTTCCTGCATTTGGGAACGTAGTATGAGAGCACTACGCAAGTATTTAAAGTATTTTCTTTTTTTTTATTGGAGATATAAATACGCAGTATTAAGCATTCCGGTGTATAATTTTCCTTATATTTAAATCACAATAGTAATAATTATTAGTATTTTTTATTTGATTAACTGTTCATTGTCAAAATATATAATTCAATTTTAATGAAAATTGATGCAGTGCCCAACATATGCATATAAAATATTTAAGCTCACTGTTGTGCGTCATTAAGTACATTTACAGGTTTTATTGTTTTTATATTTTCTTCTAAATCCATTACTTATTTATTATATAATTAAATAAGATAGATCGCGAAAGATTTTATTACAAAAAAAATCATAACACAAATGTCTACGTTACAGGGTGTAATAAAAAACTTTTATATTATTTAATAAAAAGAAAATAGTTTAATAAAAAGGTGATTATATTTAAAGGGGAGTGGTCGGCTGGGCGGAGCGATGGGCGGAGTGGCCCCGCCCACTGCACCCACGTGGGCACCCACGCCTATATGTGCACCCATATTTTTCATAAAGTCTAAGGTTGGGATTAATAGACGCTATTTCGACTTGGATTTGCAAAGTTCTCAAAAAACTAATACGTTTTGACAAAATACTGAATATATAAAGGAACTTGAGTATAGCTAAAGTATGCGCAGATCTTGACAAACTTACAGAAAAACTTACCGATTTTGTCCATGTTGATAAATCGGTAAGTTACCAAATTCTTTGACATTCATTGTGTAATATAAATTGTAATGTTTAGTAAAGTCTAAGCAAACTTAAAATTGCATCTATAAATCTCAGCCTAATGTCTCCGTTAGACCAATCCGTTAGATCTATCTGCTCCTGTTGAAAGTAAGTATATATGGATACCTATTATATCTATTAATAACATTTTATTTCGATACGGATTGTGAGTGACTGCTCTGTAGCAATGTACTACCTAATGGCGAGTAACATGCGTGAAATGAACGCTAGCTAGCGCGACCACCCAAAATTATGTTATATCAGTGACGATGGTTTTTCTATTTAACGTGAGACTTTCCTTTAGTTTTTATTATTTGTCATCGGACCAAAGTTTAACCAGCAACCATACTAACATATCTTATAAAAAAATCGTTTTTATTTTACTTTCATTTGTTCTATTGTGGATGGTCCGAAATATAATATTAAGATCCAAACAATACTGTTAATGAGATCGTAGTATGGCTTCTGATCTCAACTTACTATTAACAACAAATTTCAAATTTTTTAAAACCCAGTTTTAGAAATATTCCTCAAATTTTAAAACTCTTTTATACTTTATTTATCCGTCTCTTAAAGTCTAGTGCTTTCTCTAGCTGTGTGGTTGTGGTGGCCTTGTGGATAAGAGACAGGTTATTCAAGCGTGGAAGCGCGAGTGCTCGTAGGTTTGTACCTCGATACGTACCGCTCGGTTTTTCTAGATTAATGTCATATGTAAGTACGCTAAGAACAGCGATCGGCTACGCTACAATTCACGTTGGGCACGACATATGAGCTCAAAGTGAGTACAGCCACTAATGTATCACTATTGCTCACCGAAAGGAATAAGGCATGACAATATCGTCGGGTGAAAGGCTATTTGGTTTAAGCGACATTTTTTGGTGATATAGTAATATATATATTTGGAATCGGTAAAAAACGCTGATTCCAAATATGATGATGTCCTAGCCGGTTTCGGCCACGGCGACTGTTTCAACACCGGTTAAGAAATTCGAGGTCCAGTTTTCGGAAACAGTCAATTGCGCAGGAGATATTTAAGTGCATAACTGGACGCGCAGCCAGAAAAGCACTCTCTCGTCCGACCTCACTCAGGCCCGATGGAAAGGAGAACCAGTACGATCGGGAGGGAGCAGGTTGCAGGTTTGGTCGAGTTTTCCCTTCTCTGAACACCTGGTTGAATTACGGTGTTAAAGAGATACCTTAGTCGCCTTTTACGACACCTCAGCAAGAAGAGGGGGGTGCTATTCTATTCTGCCGGCAGCCACCACGGCTTAATTCCAAATATCCAATTATTCCAAATATATATATATATATATTACTATATCACCAAAAAATGTCGCTTAAACCAAATAGCCTTTCACCCGACGATATTAATTATTATTAAATACGTTTTAAAATGTAATGAGCCATTCTGAAACTGGGCGCTTAGTGAAATTCTGAATGTATTTAAAACTATTCACTATACACTGCAGTAAGACTTGGAACTCCTTTTTTTAGATAAAAATTAATGAGCATTTTTTTCACCTATTCAGTTCAGTTAAAGCTACCACAAGCCAAAGGATGAATGACTTAACAGGTGATAACTTGTAAAGTCGTAACGTCTCTATCGACGCGTGCGTAACTAATTCTCATATCGAGGGTTGATGAGGTATTAGGGTGTGGTCCTGTCAAAATCTATAAACTATCACATTTTCCTAGCACTAGCCACGGAAATTAGCTTTACATTGTTTTCGACGTGAAATTATTATATTTATCACTGTTCCACAACTAGTGATTCCATGGTCTAGTGATCTAGTAGCGTCCGTAGGCTTTACCGTAGTTTCCCTACACGTGTCTCCTGGGTGGTGCTAAACGAGCAGCAGTGAGGTGGTAGGGCGTCGGTGCCCGTCTGGATCGCGACCACAGTCCACGGGTGTAAAGCCTGTCATAGTGACTAGTTTCGGCTTGTCGCGTTTCGGGATCAGCTTGTGTATATCCAGTAGCTCATATACCTCGAGACCTTCAGTCGTGGTATATGTGGGCCGATATGACGATGTAGACTATCAATGGATTTTCATCCTTTGATAGTCGCTTTCATTTTTAGACTATGTCGAGCCAGTATAAAATAAAAAAAATATAACAATGACTGCCGTCATCAAGAGAAAAGGTGCGGATTTAAAAAAAGGTAATATCATATAAGATATTAATATTTGTAACGTAATGATGATTCATTAAAGGCTAAAAAATATAAAACTTAAAATAATAAATCTGTATCAATACCTACATACCTACATCAATTGGAGGTATTATATGTAATTCTAATTTCAATATTTTCCAAAAAAAAAACTAGAATATTTTTTACGCAATATAGATTTTTTCAATCAATTTTTAATTGTTGTTTTTTGTTTGTAATAAAATGCAACGAATAAATATTTTATTGTAAGCAATGTGAATTAATCCTTTTAAGAGAAGCAATAAAATTTGCAGAAGTTGACTTTTACAAGCGATTTTTATTATGTAAACAGAAACTGCAAGCGAAATCATGCAATTTTCGAACTTGTGAAAATTGCTGCAAGTACCTACTATTATGTGTAATCACCCAAAATAGCTCCAAGGATTCCCGGCAATATTTTTCTTCACTAGTGCACATGTGTTGCCCTAATTTGTACGTAGTCTAGAAAAACTCAGACCTACGTGCGGGACTCGAACCTGAAATCGTTTCCTTGCGACTAAGCTTATTGACTCAAAAAATTTAAATCGTTCTATTTTTAATGGATTGACGGTTATAGCTTGTCTGTATTTATAGTCTATAATGTGTTGGCATTGTGGAATTTCTCATCAAATGGCTTCGTGTAATTGTGGCAAGAATGTCTATTATCCGTTCTGCGTGGTAGTCAAACGCACTTCCGTACTTTTTTAAATCGTCTCATTATCCCAATGGCTGATGTTAAATTAAGCCTTTTTTACCGATGTTTTTTGTTCGTTTATATCGAGAGATCATCTTATTACAACATTATGCTGTTAAATATCGAGAAATTAATTTTATTGCTACTTACCTATTACAAGACGCTGACGTAAGTAATATAAACCGTACCTAGTTACGAGAATTGAAAATAACGTTGTTTCTGTTTGAAATGATAACTTTATCTTTGTAAATACACAATAACATAATAATATATGTTCGCGCCGTGTACGTTTTGTTGTTATTTTCCTAATCAATTGACGCAATACCATTCCTGCAAATTCAAAGATCATGTATTACGCAAGACACTATTGTTTACTAAATCGTTTCGTACATGTGGATGCTCCGCAGTCTACAGAGTCCTTTGTTTGTTATTGCCATTGTGCGTGATAGTTTAGCGAACCGCGCTAGATCTTCGGCTTCCTCGGTATTTCCTGTTAACAAGACCCTATATGCTCGACGAGTATTGTTGTCTTCTCCGGTTTTTGGTTTGTTTACAAACTACCTAGTTGATAATTTTATGTAGTAATTTAGCAATGGACATTTTGAACGATTAATGTAGTATTTATTACGTAAAGTATTTAATATAACAAATGAAATAAGTTAGTTAACGTAGCTTTTGTGATGCTAGTTTAATAATTATAATTATTGGAAGTAAATTGTTTTTTAACATAATAATAAAAAGTGTTTAATTTTCTTGTTATTGTTGTTTCTTTCTAACTTCTGTCCTAATTTAGCTTCAGTTCTATTTTCCTGATAATTATATTACGAACTTTGTAATCAACTTAGAATTTTGTCATAACAAACCGGGCCATGATGGTAAACCTAACTACATCTGCTATCTGTCAGAGAGTATGTCTGTAGAGAGTATGTCTCTCTTGGTTATCGTGGTACGTGGCCTTATTTATCCGAACAAAGCTTTGAAACAAAAATAACTATAATTTACTCGTTAATTTGCTCAATAGAGGTGTTCTCTCTAATAGCTTATTATTAATTCGTAGAGTTATTTAATTACGTGCTCTCTGTGCATATGTACATTAAAACTACGTAATTGGCACTTACAGTGTCTAAATAATCGGGTTTTATGGCACGAGTTGCAAGTTTGATTCCCACACGGAATAAATATTTATATGGATTTTATAGGTTCTTAGATCTAGGCGCTTATGCGTGAGAAATTTTTGTTTGTAAATGTTACTATATCACAGAGGAAAACGCTAGTGTAGGGCAAATGTAAAAAAAAAATTTACTTCAGCAATTTCTTTATATAAAGCTTAATTATTTGAGACAAAACAAAGTTTAAGATTGATTTATGATATTGTTGTAATAAATAAATGGACCGACCCTTTCTTCAGTGGAAACAGTTAAAAGGCGGAAGTCCATCTAGTCGCGATCTCGAGTGAGCACGGAGGCGCGGGCTGACCGGACGCTCGGGCCACTACCGGACAGTTAAGAGGGCGAGGTTTCCTGTCCGCATCCTGTAGGACCCTTACAAAAGCAAAGACGAAATTTTAGAAAGATTTCTTAGGGGTATAAATTAATAATATATAAATTAAATAATAAAATAAATTATGATTAGAAATCAAAAACCTATTTTCTAAAATGTATATATATACACCTAAAACATATGCGAGAAAATACCTAGCAGTTTGCCCATTGTACATTCTCATTCGATTTTAGTGTAATGTTTACCTTTAGAGCGATATTAAACTTCGTTGTGCTATAACAAAAGAAAATAACAACTGAATAAACACTTATTAGTTGTTTTAACACTTGCCTAATTTTTTTTTTCCTTTTTAAACAATAATAATGTGATTGTTGTATAAGTGATATCAATCTTTCGTAGTAACGAATTTTAAATACTATTTAACGTTTAATCCTCTACAAAAGACTATCTCCATTTTATACTAAGACCAATACTCATCATTATTATCAGGTGCTGTCTTTGTAATAAAACGGGACCAGTAGCACCAATATCACAAAAGTAATCGACCCTTTGGCGCAGTTGCTAATGCGACGTTTTCTGAGCCTACTTCCCTGCGTCTATTTTGAGTTGAAGATAAAAAAAATTAAAAGATAAACTTGTGTTTTGCTTTTTGCATATATGACTTGATATTAAAAATATACTGTAGGTAAATAAAATATAGATGTTATATTTTGTTTTTATATGTTTAGGTTTATTATTACGTCTTAGAAATGCATTTGTAAATTGCGTTCCTTTGTAAACGATTTCTAAGAGTAATTGCCTTTTAGAATAGTCCGACTTTTATAGTGACCTGTTGTAGTGTGTACACAATAGACGTGTAAAGCTTTCCGACAGTAAATGATCTCAGACATCTGGCGACCGACAAGCCGCAGGAAGAACAGAGTTTCTGGAATCAGGCATTATGTAGCGAGCCATCGAGGAGTTTACACTGAGTTTCGTCGAGTTCAATCCATTGCGGCATTGGTTCCGAATGATATAATCACTCCCAAGATAAAAAGATTATCTCAACATTCATTTCATCACCTATTGAACGTACATAATTGGAATATCTTTGATCAATGCAAAGTTTGAAGCTTAAAAATTAAGCCCAATGTTATCTGCGTCAAATATAGATTTATTGATGTGACGAGATTTTACTTATTTATGTTACCTAAATTTAACTTTCTTCTCAAGCCTGAGAGAGAGGTCTTGGAGGGGTGGGCTTTTTACTTCTACAAGAGAAGTAGCCTCAACAAGGCCTTTTGTTCCCTGGGTGTCTGGATGAATTTGGTTTCCCAGGCCGGGGTGGAGCAATCAGAAGATTTCCCGGAGGTTTTTAGTTAGTAGGAGTCTGACACACCAAGGTCGCTGCCCTCACAGCGTCCCTGATGGTACAATGCAGGATTTTCCCTCGGGATACAAAAAAAAAAGTAATAAAAAGCGGACTTACAGCTAGATAGATAGTCACTTAGAAAAATCAATCAAAACAGATGTTTGATTTCTAGTGGACTTGATCGATTTACACTTTAGTAAGCGATTAGTAATCGGTTATGGTGCGGTTTCGATTGAGCAGGGCAGGTGCCTTCGGCGGAGCGCGACCACAGCATCACCTGCGTCGGCGGAACTACGTGCCGATTCGCCTGGCGCACGCGCACCGAGGAGCTTCGCATAATCGCACCAATAAATTGATATCAATCATGTTACCGAATAATTTCATCTTGTCCTTGGCGTAAAGCTGTATGGTGCAGCGCCGCGCTTTGGTCACTAACCGTAAAATTTTTAAAACCGTAAAGTATTAGGTCCTTACATATGAAATTGGCGTTTTTCGTACTGGCCACTTTAATCACAAATTTCTCCTCTTTGGTAAGGAATTACAAATTCAAATTTGTACAGCTATAGACTCATGTATTTGTGCTTCGATGATCGTCATTCATTTGTTTTTTTCTTCTGTTTTTTTCTGTTTGCGTCACTCATTTTACAAAATGGAAAACTTAAAATATCGCATTATTTACGAGTACGAGTTCCGCCGTGGCACTAGTGCTGCGGAAACAACTCGAAGGGTGAATGATGTGTATGGCGGTCGTGTTGCAAAAGAAAACACAGTTCGTTTTTGGTTCCAACGTTTTCGTTCTGGAAATTTCGACCTGCAGAACAAGCCCCGTGGACGGCCTGAGTCTCAAGTTGATAATGAAGAGTTGAAGGCTATTGTGGAAGCGGATCCATCGCAAACCACGTCCGAGTTAGCTGTAGGCTGCGATGTTAGTGATAAAACTGTTTTAATTCACTTGAAGCAAATTGGGAAGATTAAAAAGCTTGAAAGGTGGGTACCTCACGAATTGACTGAAGCAAACCGGCAAACGCGCGTCGACTGCTGCGTTACATTACTAAACCGGCACAATAATGAAGGTATTTTAAACCGAATCATTACCTGTGATGAAAAATGGGTTCTTTACGATAATCGGAAGCGCTCAGCGCAATGGTTGGATCCTGGCCAGCCAGCCAAATCCTGCCCCAAGCGAAAATTAACCCCAAAAAAGTTACTTGTAAGCGTTTGGTGGACTAGTGCCGGTATTGTTCATTACAGTTTTCTCAAATCCGGCCAGACTATTACGGCTGATGTCTATTGTCAGCAATTGCAAACCATGATGGAAAAGCTAGCGGCTAAACAACCTAGGCTGGTCAATCGCTCCACGCCACTGCTGCTTCACGACAACGCTAGACCACACACTGCGCAACAGACGGCTACTAAATTAGAAGAGCTACAATTGGAAAGTCTAAGACATCCTCCGTACTCCCCGGACCTTGCTCCAACAGATTACCATTTTTTTCGAAATTTGGATAACTTCTTGCAAGGGAAAAAATTCAACTCCGATGGGGCAGTCCAAATCGCCTTCAAAGATTTTATTGATTCCCGTCCGACTGGTTTTATTAGTAAAGGGATCAATGAACTACCTATGAGATGGCAAAAGTGCATAGAAAATAATGGTTCATACTTTGATTAATTAAATATATTATATTAAAAAATATTCGACTTTTTGTTCCTCCCATACAAAACGCCAATTTCATATGTAAGGACCTAATATTTGGTAAGTCACCGATTTTGCCAACATGGACTTGGCTGTGTAAATACCATGGCTATACTCAAGTTCTTATTATATATTCAGTTTTTTGTCAAAACCACTTTATTTTTTGAGAACTTTACTAAGCAAAGTCGAATTAGCATCTATAAATCATAGAGAACTCTATATAGTAGTATACACTACTTTACGTCCTTTCCTTAAACGCAGACCGAACCTGTCTTTTATCAAGTTCGGTTATACAACATTGCGATTCAGAATAGACTACTGCTTCGAAATAACTTTATTGCTCGTCCCTTATAGTACTTGTAAGTAGTATTTTAATAGTACGTAAGTAATTCATTATTAGCTAAAGGCCCTGTGGGTAGAAATAACCCTAAGTCCTACATATTCTTTTGGTCATAGCGCATTTTGGCACATGGTAGTTTAGAGGCAAGCTCTAAAGCACGATGATTCATTTACGCTGTGGTCGATATTCGCAGTAAAGTAATTTAGTCTAATTTTGATTTTATTTATAAAGACTTGTTATTTGTTATATTTATCAAATATTTTGATATATAATGAATTACTAATATTATAAAAATACTTAGTTGTTTATTTGCATAAATAAACTAACTAATGTACGTATTTATAGCTGTCATTATCGGCAAACGGCTGTTTTATTTTTGATCAATGCTAACACGTCACATGCAACATAGCTCGCTAAGAGGTGATAAAAATCCGCGTGATGTAATGTTGAAATCGCAGATCACGACCACGCCAGGGCTTGTTCAACCAACTGTATATATCGCGGAGTCGTTATTGTAGCTGTCTGTAGGTATATGCTCGTATTTTTAGCATAGATTATCACTTTTTAGTTTTTGCAGATAGTTTCTACGGGCTATAAATTTTGATTTATTGTTTTTCATTCTTTTACGTAATAGATATGCTGTTTTTATGTTTGTGTAAATGACAACTTTAATGTGTGTCAAGCAGGGTAACCTCTCAGAGCCTCGTTTGTACTAGCGCTTCACTTAGGCTGAAATTTATAGACACATCTTTAAGTTTGCTTAAACTTTACTAAAACATTATAATATATATTACTCAATGAATGTCAAAGGATTTGGTAAGTCACCGACTTTGTCAACATGGGCACGGCTCTGCGAATACTATCAAAACGAATTTATTTTTTGAGAACTTTGCTAAGCAAAGCCGAAATAGAGTCTGTACCTCTCAGACTTAGAGGCCTTCTGTTTTGTTATACGCAGGCTTGTCAACATGGACTTGGCTTTGCTCAAATCCTATTATATATTCTTTTTTTTTTGCTAAGCAAAGTCGAAATAGTGTCAATACATTTCTGCCTTATTGACCGGAATGGAAAAAAGTTATAATTGAAATTTTGTTTTTTTATTAATTAGAACAAAAAAGAAATTGATATTTTGGTATATTATTTATATTAGCGATACCAAAATCTTCAAACATATTTTTGTAGAATAAAACATACCTATATAAAATTGTATTAAGCCGTCTGTAATTTAATTTAATTTATTGCACTCCGTTATATTTACAGTTATAAATTAGTTTAAATTAATAAAGATTAAAAATGTATTTACAAATTTAATTTCTTATCAATCATCGAAACCTTATAGCTGATTTCAATTGACATAATTTACGCAATAGACAAGAGCCTGGTAAAGATATGGGCCGCAGACCGCTCGCAATGGTTAAGGACGCTACTGATTATACTATAGATATAAATGTTTAGTACTCACTCCATTTCATCAAGCAGTGCGGTCTGACGTGCACTAAGGAACATTATTCTACAATATATTATTCCAACCATAGATGGGCAAAATGTAATCAGATTAATGAAACTGATTTACGATTACATTTTACGTTTTTACCATTAACATGACTGCATTTTGCTCATTTATGTTTTAAACACTACAAAATCCCAGACTGTATACACATTTATGATTTCTTAATGTTTTAAATGGATTTAATCATGATTACAGAGCAAGAAAATTAAAATTACGACTACATTTTGTAATCGTTAATCATTAATTAGATTACATTTTGCTCATCTCTGGTTCCTACTATATCATTTTTCACCACGATTTCCCAGTCAGTTGTCTCTGCCACTTGCCCTTTAATGACTACAGTAAGCTAGAAGATTTTATGATAAACGACAGAAACAAACCCGTGACAGTAAGATTACGAGTCTCGGAGGCGTGAAACGTAGCGCTCGCTTTATCACGCAGCGATCAGGCGTTACGGTCACGTATGGCTTCACTCCCACGTCTTAATTGACCTATTTCGTGTGAGATGTCGCGCTTACAAGAGAGCGGCCGTCTGTGGGATAGCATCGCCGCGGATACGTGATGCCGCGTAACCTAACTGTTCGACAATATTCTTGTTACACACTATTCTCATATTCGACTGTCTAGCTGTCTAAACCCTAGGCTTTCTAAAACATATGCTTGTTTCAACTATACATTATGTTTAAGAGTATTATGTTAAAACTGATTTCATTTTTATTGTATTACGTTATTATCCTAAATTTAAAAAATATTAGATATGCTTATTCCCTTGACGTAAGTTTTTATTTTATCGTGATAATCACTTCCACCTGACCTTTATAGACGCTATACAAATGTAGGGTAGGTACTGTAAAAAGATAAACAGTTGATCTTATCTAGTACATTTTCTAAAGATAATTATAACATCCTCATAATAATATGTAAGGTAATTTTTCTTAATGTTATGGCAATTGCTTGAACTGGGTCATGACCACAGTATACAAGTGTAAAGACCGTCACAGTGACTCGCTTTGGCCTGTCGCGTTTCGGGACCAGTTTGTGTATATCCAGTAACTAATGTACCTAGAGACCTTCAGTCGTGGTATATGTGTACTGACATGACGACGCAGACTATTAATGGTTTTTTATCCTTTAATGGTCGCTTTCGTTTTTGGACTACACTGTACTTACAATCAGGTTCACTGTAGTGAATATGTCGAGCCAGCGTAAAAAAAAATCCTCATAACAAATACATACCTACATGTTTACATTATTTTTATTAATTATTTTTATTTGTAACTATTTCCTTTTTCCTTATTTCTACGTTCCTGTCTTTAGTTTACCTCTTCGAGATTAAGTATGCTAATATTAAATCATAAATATGTCTAAATATCTAAATAAATATGGTAGGAATATCGTAACTGGTTTATACCGTATAATGCACCCGGACCACCCCATAGTTGCTATCTTGTAAAGTGATCTTGTAACAAAAACGCCACCCTCATGGATTTGTTTGTCTTGTGTGGCCTTCATTTCACGCTGATCTGGAACCTTGTGAATTTTTTAAATTATTTTAAATAGTATTGTTTATAATCAAGTCCACTATCGGGTTGTAGAAGACTTCTTAAAGACATGTAGGTGTATAAACAAATTAATGGTTCATTTTACTTAAATTGTTTCCGTAACACTGAAGTGAATTTTGTAATGGAATATAATAAGGTAAAATCTATGTTTTAAAATAATATTATAGTTATTAAGGTTATATTAAAAAAAAAGTTCGAATAATGCCGTAAGTATAAAAAGTATGGAAATTCATACACATAGAAAAGTTAAGGAAGTAAGACAAAAAAAATGGATGAAAAAGGGTGTATAAATAAAGACATCATACTAATCGTGTTGGAATGATGGCTGTCCCATTTATTTATTAGAATGTGAACAGACGTGTGCGCGTATTCCAAGCTCGGGTCTCTGGGGACACTCAGGTATGAACGCAAAAAATGTGGGTGTTTGTTGTCAACGAAGCTTGTCACGCTCAGCATGACTGTAAAAAAATTAAAAATGTTGGTTACCTATGGGTGTTGTCACTTGTGTATATTGTGTAGCATTCGTTAACCCAAGTGTTAGTACTTAATCTGTCGTGATTCTTTTCTTAAGTAAAAATATCATAAAATGGCAAATGAAAACAAATATAATGTTACTTCTGGTACAGCTTTAAATTGTTATTATTATACAAACGAGAGAAAGCCAACTGTTTTAAACAAAAATAAAAATAAATTATTTCTTAAAATTTTGTTAAATGCTATTATTTTTGGAAACGGGGTCTGAAAACATTAAACACTTGAAATCATTATCTTCATTTGAGCGGCCTGATAAACTCATGATGGTTATAATGTAAATAACTTACTTACTCTGTATTTAGACATATTGTTGTTTTGTCTACATGTCATGTTGTTGTTTTGTTCGATTAGTACACAATCGAATAAAAAAAAAATTACGACATAAATCAAGTAGCATTGTTCTAGCTGAAGTCAAATGAAGGGTCGAATATTGGCGTCTTTATTTCCGAAGAGGCAGGCGCCCCAATAACTTGTCAGTTAGCTTTATCAAACATTCACGACTGCCAGTGCTCCAACATTTAGAAACCGTACAACTTACTATATAGCACTGGGATCTTGTAAATGACAGCCTCGCTAGCAATATGAACATATATAATAGATACACGATATGTGTATTTAGCAAGTACATTCTCTATTTTATTGGTATTTTGTTTAAATTCAATGTTTATTATACCTAAACGCAATTGAATTTTCTTAATCCATATTTTTGTTTTATGTAAAATTGATATACTATATTTTTAACAATATTTTATCTCAATGTCTTATATTTTTATTCAAAACAGTTATCAAGTAAGTAATTACATTAATTAAGAAGCGTTTTAATTAAAAACGGTCAATTCTACAACAGTATCAATTTAAAAGTTTTTTGAAAAAGCATTTACAAACCTTAGAACAAAGCCACTAAGACCCTTCTTTCAGCATATATAAAATTCAGTACTCGTTTGTACCTAGACTTAGTACAGCAGTTACGAAGACTTATTATTTTCTTTAAAAATCTGGCTTATATTCAAACTTGAAGACCACCGCATTGGTTGTACCTTGGGCACATTTTAGCATTTAAATTAAATGGAAATTCTACTAGGATCCAAGATCCTCAATTGATAGGAACATTTGTCTTGCTAGGTAAGTCCCAATTTTTGTTGCTTGTCTTTCTATTAAAGGTACTTACGTGAGTTACTAAAAGGTCATTAGCTATTGGTCCTACCTAAAACCTAAAACTATTGAATAATCTAATTAAATAGACATTCTAATGTTTTTTTTTTATAAATAAATTGGTAAGTGGTGTGTATGAAAGGTATCGTGAGTGGTAAATGGATAAGTAAAAATGGCGTCGTCAGACCCTCATCAGCATTCGGGCGGACACCGCGGTGCCAGTGTCGCGTCGCAGCCGATGATAAGGACCACTTTTTCGTAATACTTTATTCAGTGTCGGGAGGTTTAGCTCAGTGACAGACTAATCGGGCGCGTCAGGAGCGAGGTGCGGCCCGTTTAAGTATTAATGTTTAACCCTTTTGTACATCCAGCCGGTCGCTAGCGCCCGACAACTCGATGTCAATCCCATTCATTCCCGGCTCTCGTGAAAATTTAATGTTCATTAATTTGTCGCGTACTTGCTGGGAGCAGGTATAGTTTACACGCTACGTACATGTCATTCTGCTTGCTGTTATTCCAAACGTTTCATGATTACAGACTGATCTTAGCAAAAATATTATTAATATTTCTAATTACATTTGTTTTTTTTTTTATTTAATTCTTAAAATTGGTTACATCTCGCTTGTAAATACAACCTTTTAAACATACATTTTGAGAAAAAACCTACTAAATTTGAGTATTACATGTAAATATATACAAAATATTATACAAGTACAATTATAACAATACAACAAAGATTATAAAGATTAAAACTTCATTATTTAAAGTTAAAAATAAAAAAGAACAAAGTTTTGGATTAAGAACAAAATTTTGCATTATGTTTATGTTTTTCTAAATTATTATACAATTATAATTATGTTCTTACATGCGTTATGTTTTAAGATAATTCTGTTTATTTATGTATCTAAAGTTGTTAAGGGTATTCACAGTAAAGTAAAAAATATTTGACTATGAAGGTATTTTAGGGATAACAATAAAAATAATAAATTAATAGACAGATAAAGTGTAAAGGGCTTGTATCTTAGAATAAACCATAAAATGCTCCTTTATGTATGTAACCGTTTGTAAAGGTTATAATGAAAAGGCAAACACGCTGCACCTTTGCCCTCTTTTTGTTATTGTCAGAATTTTAATTCGTCAAGTCCTTATTAGGTAAAATGGCAATAATTTAATCTTGTTTGAAATTAGAATTAATATGACTAGGTATTTTTCATACTAATTTTCTGAAATTTGAATAAAAAAAAACAGTGCATTTACTCTGTTTAGCTTTAAACCTTATGGATTACTGCGAATTTGCTTATACTGTTTATGCATGACGATACATTCAAAGTATACATACTTATTAGGTAAATACTTAGGATTATGAATCGGTACTTACAAGTAAAATTATATATGCTTATGCGACCTAAATACGCGTTTGCAAAAAAAAACACTTAAGATAAAATCTATGGATTAACTCAGTGGATAAAGCTCTGCTCACCCCTAAAGGGATATAGCGTGACGATATATTGTTATTATAAATTAATTGTTTATTATTGTTTAACCTTGCTTTTACTTTCAAAGATAGTTTCTGCAACTAAGTGGCAGAGTAAGTACTTGAAAAATCTGTAAAACCTTTTCAATATTTTGTTAACTGAGCTAAGCTTAGACATATGTCTAAGTTACAAATCTCCGGAGTGTACTTACGTGCTGATATTTCTGGAGTTCATCCACAAAATTACAGCAGTTAATGTCAAGTGTGTAATTCCACTAATATATTCATAACTAAAAGGCTTCGCCGTGGAGGCCGAGCTGGGCTATATCGAGCCCCAAGGACCGGCGGCGGACGTCGGGTGACCGTTACACTAATCCGCTCAAATCATATTTTAACCCAATGTGGATTTGGCCTCATACATTCGAAATATCCGACCCGTAGTCGATACAGTTTTGCTTACCTTATTCCGCAAAATTGCGACATATCTCACAACGGTCGAAATAATATCAACATATGTTGCCTAGTTTAAGTCTCTAATTCTTATTTGAAACGTGCGTTGGGCTAGCATATAGGACGAACACGAACACGAAAATGTCTGAAAATGTGTTCTAGCCTTAGTTTTGACGTTGTAAAAGTTTACTCAAAAGTTACTTAAGATATCCTCGCTGCCTCTACAGTTATTCATTTCAATAGTCACGAAATTATTTTTTGCAAATATCTAATTTTCAATGCGATAAATAATATGTTCATTTTAACAAAATCCACAAAATGATCTATAAATTGTGCTAAAATCTCCCGTCGGAAGCATCCGGATTCCCAGGCTCGGCAAAGCGAAGAGAGGGCAGTGCTGGCACCCCAGTGGTTTTAGTCGGGGCAGGTCCGACACACCGGGGGGAGTGGCCCTCACCACTTCCCCTGACGGTCCGTAGGGATTTCCACCGGGTTAACAAAAAAAGAAAATTGTGCTAAAATCTTTATTTATAGGATTAATCGTTTTTCAGATAGTGCGCAAAGAGTTGGAGTGGTGGGCTCTTTACTTCCACCCCTCCCAGAGAGGTAGCCTTCACAAGGCTTTTCGCTCCCCGGGCGTTCGGATGAATTTGGTTTCCCAGGTCCAGGTGGAGCGATTTGAGCGACACCCTGGGGGTTTGTAGTCAGTAGGTGTCTGACACACCGGGGTCACTGCCCACATATTGGCTCTAATGGTTCTGGTGGTGCAGGATTTCCCACAGGATACCAAAAAAAAAGTTCTCGAATGCGGATTTCCATAAAAATTTTATTCCCTACTTCACTTTTTTATGGGTTGTAGTTCTAAAACTCTGCTGTTACCGGTCACTTACATTTCAAAAGTAACTGTCATGCCAAAAATGATTGTAGTCTTTATATCATAGATTTTGAGATTTTGTGATGAATATGTCGGTAGAATTACCTTTTATTGAATAAAGAGTATCCGTTTAATTGTGATCTAAAGCTATTAGGGTGATAGTATGGCAGCGAAGCGTCGTAACTTACTGCAAATACTTTCTGAAGGATGTATTAGTTGCTGGTTATGACGGTCATTGAAATGAAATATCGATATTTTCGATGTCTCCTTTCTGAGTAGTCTATGGGTGAATGCAAATGCGAATGCAGTACTTAATGAATATTATAGAAGTATGCAAGGGTGCGCGGCGCCAGGAGCGGCCGACGCCCATTGGCCGCGCCCACGCCTCAAGGAGGGACGAGGAAATGCTTAAGTCACTTTTCTTTAGCGCATCGTTCCACATTTGAAAAGCTTTTAGCATTATTCTCCTGTCACTCGGTTCATTATCCAAAACATATTCTCGTGTTTTATTTTCATCTGTCAAAAGAATCGAAGATTGATTGAGCACGCTGGAGCAATATGTAACCCGTTTTGCTATTTTATTTGGTTTGAATTTTTTTGCTGATTTTTAATATTGCATATTTTGATTTAGCTAATAAGTAGATACTATAATATCGAATCGTTTCTTAGATATATTTTGAAGAAAACATTTGAAGTACACCTACCTATGTAATAAAAAATAATCGTTAATAAAAATCAGATGTTAAATGTAAAAAGAGAGTATAACGGAGACATGTGTTTTGCCGGAGCAATAGGCCCAAACTCATCCAAGACATTCATGTTGTATAACGGGTCCAAATAATAGAAACTTAGGAGTGAGTAGCTGTCGTAACATAATAGTGTAACTATTAGAGCGAAAACTTGTAAAGTGCCATATTATTGTTGTGAAAAGAATAGTTTTTGTCAGAAAAAAGTAGTGGGCGCTGGCAGGAGGCGTTCGTGTGGGCGGGGCGTGCGGGCGGGGCGCACAGGGTGCTAAGCCCCGAGGTGCGACTCGCCCACACGACCTCGTCGCACCACAGTCGCGTTGCACACGCCGGAGCTATCACGCGCACCGTTGCACAACACCTAGCCTGGCCGCTGCCCGTGCTCTGTGCATCCAGCTGTAGGCCTGCGCCAACCAGTCGCGTTCCAAAAATAACTAAAACCACCTGTAAACCATACAAAGGTGCATGCAACAAACGACTGTCGCTAATTAAGCGAAATCGACAGCGGGCACCCAAATAATAGCCGTGAAGGAAGCGCAGCCCGCGACAGGCGCCCCTTCAATTAGAGGCTCGGCGGCACCTGTCGGACACGAGCTGTGTATTAATTTGCACTTGCGGTAAACGCTTTCGCAAAAAATCCGGAATAAAGTGGCACAGATGCACCTGCAGCAATCGACGACCGAGGAGCAGTCCAGCCCAAAAACCCTAAAAAGCGAGACATAGCGCTATCAATTGAACAATTAAGTTCGGTGGGAACGGACTCGCGGTATGATCATGCTATTTAAAGGTAACAGTAGTAGATTGGAGCATTTGATAGAGAAAATTCAAGCTAATAAAGAAAATCACGAGGTCACATCAGAAGAAATAAAAGGTGAGGCTTGCTTTTAACACTTTCAGATTATTTCTCTACAAAATATAACCAATGAGTTCATATCTGAAAAGTTTTGTATACATGTGCGCACTTTACACTGAATCTAATACAACATTGAATTTTTTTTTTATATTGTTTTGTGTTATTTTTGTCCAAGTCAACCCTACAAATGGAATTACATTAGTTAGAGAAGACAAGTAATTCAGGTCTGAAAGAGTAGAGGTTAGAAAAGTATTTTCTTATTTTGTCGATAAGCCTTTGTTAATTTTAACCATCATTAACCATCATTTTTCGGTAATCATAATATCTAGTATTATTAAAATAACTGAATATTACGATGGAATATTTAACGATATCTTTAGGGTTATTACCTACAAGCACTCAGATGTTAAAGATTAACTCTTTCAGCCACAGTCTTATTTTATTTTCTTTTACATAATAGGGTGCCCAACATGGGTAACATTAGACAATAAAACAAAAGGATCATGGTACTTAAATAGAACATATAAATGCCCCCACAATTATAGGACACCACAGCATGCACAGTGATTAATATATAAAGCTAGTTTACATTAAAGAATAATAATAAAATTCCAAAAAAAACATATACATACATACATAGACACAACACAAAAGGATAACTCTAAACGAAACTGTGACTGATTCCAAGTATCACAAAAATTAACACAAAAAAAAAGGAAAAAATAAATACAGTCACTTTCTACACGCTGTTCTAAATTTTGAAAGAGAAACAGTCAGGTCCAAGTCACCGAGTCGCGAAAGTGCGTTGTACTGCCTGCAGATCCTTGTCATGGTAGAAAACTGTCCAAGATTAGTTTTAAAGAAGGGTATAGAAAAAAAATGGAAAGCTGGAAAATGGAAATTACATATATAATTTTATTAACAAAACAACTGCATTTTTAGTTTGATTAAGGTTTATTTATTTAAAAAAAAAACGCAAAATATAAATTATGTGGAAAAACAGATTATTTAGAATGTACTATAGTCACAGTGGCTAGTAACCTAACCATCATACGTTATTTTTTGTATATTTTGTTTTTTTTTACATATATTTGTTATCAGAAAACAAAAAAACAAGTACTAAATAACGAAATACCACTGATTTAGTTTAATAATAAACACTCTATACTTCTATATTTCAATCACAACCGACCTTTTAAAAAAATTAGGGGTTGACCCAATTTTTATAAAGATATAAATATAACCAGTGCATTCTAGCGGCAAAATCTCGCAACAAATGATCAGATGTTTTTAAGAATGTATTTATTTAATAATTTGTCAATAAGTGGCACGAAAACAAGTTTTAAACAAGCAACAATAAGTGGTTAGATAACAAACCACCAAACCTGTAAGAGTTAAGGGATGCATTTTGCAATTGGAATCAAAATATTTATTTCTAAGATATAAAATATAGAAAGAATCCAGCTGCGGTAGTATTATGAAAATATTAAAGTAGACATTTAAGCTAACAGGACACTTGATTTCTTATATAATTTGTTTTTCTTATTATTATTTTCCTATAATTTTTATAAAACCTTTCCCTAAAGTAGGACGTACTCCTGAGAAATTGCGAAAATAACCGAAGTGTATTTTGTCTCTATAGCCTTAAACTATTACTTCCCACCCTTAAATAGAAAACTACTGAGGTTTTCTCAGCCTGTGAAAGGAGATCTTTAAAAAAACATTTCATTTTCTGGACAAGAGTCAAAACACCTATTTCAAAATTACTTCGCGTTCATTTCCTACGTCATTACATTATGTGTATATACTTCCTTATTATTATTTTACAAAGTGACATTTTAAATACTGCTACGACTTAAATGTAGGACAATAATTTTTATAGTTTTGTTTTGGTCACATATAGCTACGTACTTTACATTTATCTGAATAAAGTAAATATAAAAAATATTTCAAATGTTGCTTACAACATTCAGAGAGACACATTGTATTATTGTTTCGAAGAAATGTTATTTACTAATGTAGATCATAATTATTTGTGAGGTGAGAGATTTAAATGCCTGTCTGGACTTCATTTATGGATGTGATTTCCTTATATTTATTACCTATACTCAAATCCTTACTCTTTACGCCCCTTCTCTCTTTAAAAAAAAATTTCTTTTATTTTCATATCATGTAATATCCATGTATATTCAGATTATTAAATGATTCGAATGGCACAGTAACGAAATGAGCAGTGTTTGTGCTATTGGTCGTGACTTCGATTCCCACTCGAAATAAATATGTCTTATGGTATACAAATAGTAGGTCTAGAGGAAAGTTTTTCCGCGTATAGTATGTATAAACTTGTAATAAAATCTCTTTGGCGGTACTATTTGTATCTGGTCATTGTGCCATCTACATGATGGCAGAAAGTCATTGAACAAAATGGCACATATACCTATACTGTAGTTAAATGTAAATAAATTTTGAAAAAAAAAAATATATCTTGAGTTTTCATATAAAATGCGAAGAAACTTTTCCCCCAAGCTATCGTTTGCAACAATGTCTTTCTATGGTATTAGTCACTTTATATTGAAGTGTTCAGATATTGGCATTCCCCTGCTTTTAGGAAAACGACAATCACATGTAATTTATTAAGTTTTTAATGCAATACCTCATTAATAGTAATAAAAAGTATAGTAAGCGAATTGTGAGCCATTTCACGATTTATTTTCCGAATAAGCGTAAGTTTCAAACGTAAAATTGTAGGGAGTTTAATATTTTCCAAAAGATCTAGAAGAGGCGCTTATCAAACACTGAATATAGTGTATGTAACATATTCCAGTAATTTAAAATTATCTAAAAATGGACGATCGTGCCGGATCAATAAAAAAAACCCTATCGTTGCTTTTTTTACAGGGTTTTACAAAATAGGGTTATTAATTAATTACAAGAACTTTAATTTTTTTACTTATTTAGAGAGTCTTGCGAAAGTTTTAGCCGAAAAACATCTTTTGTACCAAGACCAATTATCAATATTAATAAAAACCTATAGTACCAAGTATGATAAACAATATTCGTATCCAAGACAAACTAAAGAATATCTTAAGTATTACATTCGCCTTGATTAGGACAATTCTAGTCTCAATTTTCAAGTCGGACTGCAGAAGCCATATGACTGTTACTATATATGTAGGTATAACAAAAAGTGAACTGATGCTTTGATATGAATTAGAAAAGTATCCAATTACTAGTCGTCGAGTTAATGTTCGGAGTTGATTGCCGAGGCGCCGGTTGAGGTGTCGCAGACGTCGCAATTAGGAAGTACGCTTCCGCCGCCCACCAATCATGGCGCCACAGTTATCCGAAGAATTGTCCGCAATCGGCCATGCATTCAAGGACCTGTGTCTTATTAAATTCGGTATAAGTTACGTAAGTGGTAGGACGACTGCTCCAATAGGACATGGCCACAGCAAATAAGCACGAAGACCTTCATAGTGACTCGCTTTGGCTTGTTGCGTATTAAGAGCAACTTGTGTATCGTTCGCATACTTAGGCTGAGTTTTATAGACGTAACTTTAAGTTTGCTTAGACTTTACTAAAACATTACAATTTATAATGCTCAATGAATGTCAAAGGATTTGGTAAGTCACCGATTTTGTCAACATGGGCATGGCTATGCGAATACTATGGTTGTACGTGAGTTCCTATTTTATATTCAGTTTTTTGTCAAAACGAATTTATTTTTTGAGAATTTTGCTTAGCAAAGTTGAAATAGCGTCTATAAATCTCAAACTTAGAGGCCTTCTGTTATGTTATATGCAGGCCGGTATGACAACTATGACTGGCAATGGATTTTCGTGATAATGATGAGCTTAAACTATACTGTACTTACCATCTCTTTCTCAAGCTAGTAAAAAAGTATAAATATTACGGCGTAATGAGTTATATATTTCAATTCAAACTCCCTATTCTCTATTCTAGATTTTCAAAGTGATTTGTTAAAAAACAATATACACTCCCTTTTACTGATCATATACATAACAATAAAATTTTGTCAAGTAGAGATGACGTATGCAGACCGCATATTTTAAAATACAAAAAAAAAACGTATAAATAAATAATAATATAGTTATTAATAATAATCATTAACACTAGAACGACTGAACATAGGTATAGCACATTTGTATATGGTGAATAAAAAGAGGGGGGGGGGTAATTACTATTAATAAATGCTATATAATAATATATAAAAATTCAAAATATTTTAAAAAATTGGTTCCTTATAAATATATATTTTTTTATATAACTAAACTTTGAAAACAGTCAAAATGATTGCTCTGGGCAATCTAGTGGTACGTGGGCATTTTTAATAAATTTAAATATTCAAATCTGACTTTCATTATAAATCAAAAATAAAAGATTTGAATGCGTGATTGGTTGCAATTGCCATTAATTACGACTATCCTGTATCTGACCGTCGCAATACATGCATCTAAAAATTGTAATACACACACCGTTTGTCCTGTTTCACTTTGTTTGTTTGCATGACAATTGGGAGGCCGTGCTCCCCTTCTGTGAGCATGTTATGCCCGTGAAGAAGACCGCAGAGCGAGTGTAGCATAGAGCTAATTCCGCTCGGAGGTAAAGATGTTGTTGCGCTGGCATTTGCCCCGCGTGGCGCATCAATTTCAGCCGTTCGCTTCATCCATGATCGTGGGTGTTCTTGTAAAGGCTCTGGGCGCCCAATTCACGATACATCATAGGTTAGTGGAGCAGGATGACCGTACTCCACCATAAATTCCGTGAAGCAAATGAGGGGAGCAATACAATGCTCTCCTCCAAGAAGTGCACAATGAATGCAGTGCACGGCGGGGCTCTGGAGCAATTGTTTAAAGGGCCTACAGTCACCTATTAGTGGGGATGAGGTCACCTTGGGATTTTTGCCGGCAAAAGTCCAGCACACCCTAATTATCTCCTCCATGTTTAGCCGAGATGGTCCAACGAGGATTTTCCCCAAGTAAAAAAAAAAGTTACACTATACTAGCAGACTCGACCTCGTTTGGCCGGATGCGATTTTCTCTCAAAACGGGCGGATGTTTTAACAAACTTTCATTTCCAATTATCAAACATTCGTGCCGTTATCTAAAAAATAAAAGAAAAAAATTGATAAACGTGTTGTGTTGTCTTATATCTAATTAATAAGTTTAATACCTCTTTTCATAGTGCCTATTTCAAAATGGACGGATTTTCAAACAAACTTTCTTCTATTTCACCCTCTCAGGGGTGGAATAAAAAAATTCGTCCTTTAAGGTGTCTACATCAATAGATACAAGGTTTACAATATCCTAATTTCATGTTTCTAGCTTCAGTGGCTTAGGCTCTGCGATGATGAATTTACAGGTCAAGTGTTTTTATTTTATATAATATATAGACAATATTAAAGAATATGTATGTATGTTTACATTGGATAGATACTAAAAAACTACAATAAAAGTTATATCAACCATAATATGGTAAATATTTTCGAAAATATATACGCATAAATAGACTGCAATTTATCAAAGCTTTAGCCACAAATAACCGCTCGCACCTAATAATAAAATTTTAAGGCGGCACTGTATCTCGCTTCGCGTTCTGTCATTACTCATCATTTACCCGGATGCCTCTCGTCATTGCGGCCTATTCAATTTGTTTATATTTTACGCCACTCGGAGGTGCCAGCCGAGATGTATCGTCCCTAACGCGGAAATATGGGGTTTTACCGATATTTATGATGGCTTTATCCGCAAGACCAGCTACGTCTGTCTGCCCTAATGTACTTTACACTCCTTATTCTGCCTTAAATTCTCATTATCACTACATATTGTATTATTTGACATGTATTTTGTTATTTTATAGGGAAATACAAATACAGCATTCGTTATTAAAACTATACCTTGTTAACCGAAACAAATAGTCACAATTTGTAATATTTTATTATTTCATACCATTACTTAAAGTTACTTAAAAAAAAGGATTTCATTATTACCTATTTTTATATAACTTGTAAAATTGAAAAAATAAATGTAACATCGTTAAAATTTATCCATTCTTTTTACACTGGCTCGACATAGTGACTATAATGTACCTGGTGTTAAGTACAGCGTAGTCCAAAAACGAAAGCGACCATCAAAAGATGAAAATCTATTGACAGTCTCCGTCGTCATATTGGCCCACCACTGAAGGTCTCTAGGTATATGAGTTACTGGATATACACAAGCTGATCCCGAAACGCGTAAGCCAAAGCTAGACACTATGACGGTCTTTACACTTGTGTAACGTGGTCATGACCCTTGTGTACTGTGGTCATATCCCAATTCGGGCAATCGCCCTAGCACCAGAAAAGCAGCGAGACAGAGGTGTAAAAAACTATCTACTTTGATCGTTTCCACAGGTTAACTTTGATATATTACACGTCATTTCGAGGTTTTACTAAACGAGCAACATTTAGACGAAAAAGCATCTATTTTTTATACTAGCTCGACAAAGTAACTACATTGCAGCTGATGGACAGTATGGTATAGTCCAGAAATGGCAACGACGACCGTGGGACGTAAATCTGAAAATGGCATTGTTTGAAGATATTGCCTTTTGCTCTGTTACAATTTTTTAGAATAAGTGATAGTATCTCACGATTTGTGCTTATAACTTTAGTAACACAGAGATTTCAGTGATTAAATAAATTTTCTAAAATTTTTAATCTAACTCTAAACAGTAATATACAACTAAACATCTTAAAACTTTGTATTTTTTTAGAAAAGTCTTAAACTTATAAAGTAATTCCGGATTTCTTAACAAAAAATTGAATTTTCCGAGTATCGCATAAATGTGCTGGAATCGGAGAATTTTATTTCAGTAAGCTATAGAGCCACCGTTCTTCTATCAGCCCTTTAGTTTTGGACGTTGGCTTACGGGACACCTGAAAAATTAATCCATATAAATCAGTGGTCTTATTATTATATATTTGGAATTGTCTTGGAAAAGAAAAAAAGGAATTTTGCTGGATGTTAAGGAAACTACAAATAATCATAATTTTTATCAAATTTGAAATTGTTCGATGATTATTTAATTATGCATTAAATTGATTTACTAAGTAGGTTATCCCGCTCTTATCCAAATAATCACACTTTTAATCTTGTGAAATATTAAATAGTTTCGCTTTATTTGAAAACAAGTCTGGTAATGTTATTATATAATCATTCACAAGGTGCGTACATCGTACTTGCAGTAAGTGAACTTACACTACACTTTGTCTTGTCTCCTTATGAGTGCTTGTTATGTATAGCTGAGAAAAAAACGTGGTCGGTTTCAGAAGTGATATTAGTAGACGGGACATCAATGTGTGATCTGTTAGTTCAACGGGTTCTAAGACTGTAACTTATAGACGCTACTCTGCTTACACTTTACTCAAACATTACAAATCATATTATTTTATTAAGTTATTACTTAAATATAAAACTCAAGCTACACACAAGTTCGTAGTACATATATAATTCATTGTTTTTATCAAAGGCCAACCTATTTTTGATAAATCTCAGCTTCAGAGGTTTGTGTTGTTTCGTTTGTACAGAGGCCCTGGGCAGCGCGGGGAGCACGGCGGGCAGCTCGTGGCCGTCGTCGACGCCGGAGCAGTCGCCGTCTCCCGCCTCCACGCCGACTTCCGCCGACGCCGCTGAAGGAGACGCAGAACCTCCCTTCACGATCGGAGCCACGGAGCACACGCCTTACCAGTGCCAGTTCTGCGACAAAGCCTTCCCAAGACTTTCCTATTTAAAAAAACATGAACAGGTATTTAATAAATCTTGTGTAAGGAAACATAACTTATTTAGTCCTTTTTAATAACTCACCTTTGCTCCTTCTTCTTAATAGTATATTTTGTGAATATTATAAAAGAAATATTTTAATATAAAAGAAGTAGCATTGCAGTTTACCATTAACATTAATTTAATATTTATAATTTATAGAATAATAATTGAAGCCATAATATTTGCATATTATGTTCCTAATCAGTTCCTAAATAAATAATATTTAAAGTAAATAGATTATTTTTAAAATCATTTAGTTCTAGCTACCGTCAGTACAGTAACATATTTTCAAAATGATATATGTAGTTATAGCTATCTTAAATATAACAATTTATTGTCAAATGTAATGTAAAAGATAAGGACGACGCATCTAAAAACTGCACAATTTGGTACACGTAGTTAGAGTGGGTGGACCAGATTTGCTTTCTACGTTGGCGCCAATGCCCATAAAACAACTTGACAAATTGCACAGACAAGACAACTGTTATTGCTGTCATATCAGTGAATACACAACCTTGTTTAGCCGTACAGTTCCTCGGTTCATTAGCAAGTAGATATCCAAAACGGCCCATTTACAGAGTAGTACGCTGATATGAATCGCAGTCGCCTTGCACCGTGAGGGCACTGAGGACTGACGTGCTAGCCATTATGCCGCCCGTACATCTCGGCTCCTTTGTGTCGCGCCGATCTCGCCGCGTTACGACTTACGATTACAACACACGCTGGGACAGATCTAGCCGAGATAGGACAAATAGAAACGTCACTTTGCATGCCGCCGCGGCCGGCTCGCCTACCTACGCGAGGATACAGATCGACACGTGCCCGACAAGTGGCTAAATCGTCACCTCATATAACACAAAAAATTGTAAATCACCACAGAATAGGGTTTAATATTTCATATAGAACGAATACTAATTACTATCTGTAGTATTTGACGTAAGCAGTTCATTACAAAGCATCATGATCTTGTATGTATAGATTCTAATTTATTTTCTATCAAAATATAATTTCTGGAATAACCACGAAGTGATATAACTTCAAAAGTAAAAAAGCACTAGTTTTCATTAAACTGTTTATCGTTTTACAAAAACTGCCGCTTAGCCTTTCGAAAGATATTGATCGATACGTGTGAATCGCATTGCCGCTGCGGATTGCGGGTGAGCGCCGACAAATGTATCGGTCTATGATCGCGTCCCGCAAGCGTCGCGAAATCGCGACACCACGCTGACGGCCGGAAATAGGCTCACGATAACAGCTCCCAGTCTAGCTCGCCACACCTTTATTATCTCGCCGCTTCTTGGGAAAGGCGATCATTATGAGAATAAATCAATTACAAAGCCCGTGCACGCTGTTCATTTCAAGCTTGTTGTGCCTCGGGATAAGTCATATAGGAATAAAACATATAACGGTGATTTATATAAACTGAATGTAGCTTTAATGTAGATAATTTTGCAAATTACTATTAATTTAAATTTTCTAAAATTGGCATTTATTCCTAAGCTTAAATAAATTGGTCAACAAAAATGTGCAATCGTTTGTCATAAGTGGATAAAACAAACACCTCGCGACTTATAGTGTAAATCTGCTATTTTAAACTTGAAACTTTATATTTCGAGCCTCTAAATATAATTTTGAAGTAAAACCTACGGAATATTATCTAAATTAAGAACTTTAAATAGGTAATGTCTTGTGATATTTTATAATTACCTTAATGCTTGCAAAATGTCCACGTACTTGGTACATCATTTGTTATCCTAACCAAGTTCAAATAAAAAACAACCATAACAGTTAAAATAATTTTTGAAATGGTACTTACCTAAATAAAAGCTTAGACGCTCCGTGAGATTTGCATCTTTATTATCTGTAGGTACAAGCACCAACAACTTAAAGCTACTGTTTCTGAGAACTTGTCGCATATAAGAATATTAAGTGTTTATTCACGTTACTATCACTGCCTTGAATATTTCTGCATAACCCATTATGGCAACTGACCTTAAAAAATATTTAAAGTTAGACTTGGAAATCTGTAACCTACTTCATATATAATTTTATTGATTGTTAAATATATTTCCAAAATACGCCTGTTATGTCCATTTTTTCAAGGTGGTACTTGACCTCGAGACCTTTGCCGGCACCTGGCTGTGTGAACTGACAGCGTCACACCGTTATTGCAGCTGGGAAAGTCATTCTGTGGTAGCCTGTTGTTCATTGCTCGGGCTTAATTGGTCATCACACTGCCTTAAACTAGTTTATAACATTTCTTGGGGAACATTATGTGGAAAAGATACTTGAGTGCTAACACTCTCACGATTTTCGGAGTCATAAATTTAGGACTTTAAATTTCGGATATGGATACGAATTTTTAAAACACATATTCGGATTTCGGAAACGAATACCAACTTTTCTTTTGATATTTGTGTAACTTTGATATTTAATATTTTGATACGAAGAGTTTTTGTCTCGCTACTTGTATATGAGAGTGGTATAACTATGTAGTTACCAAATCGGAGATGCTAAGTAATTTTAAAATGTTAATATTCAAATCTTACTGTATTTTAACGACGTCTTTTTTTAAACCTAGGTCCACTCACTGTTGAATATAAATATTCTCTTTTTCTACCCATTATTTCGGTTTTGGGCTTTGGCTATATCGTCAGATCATTTAGCTGACTAACTTTCGTTTTATTTATGGAAGCCATTTTTATTATATCATTATTAAGTTCTTGCGGTTGTAATTTCTTCGATGACATAAGCCACGTCAAAGATTTTGAACGTATTTTTAAGTAAATATAAAATAGTATGTTAGTATATATATATAGGTAAGCTGTAGGTAGGTACGCTGTCGGTAAACATACATACATAAGAACATAATCCGAAATTATCCGAGTTCTTTTATATATATAACTATTTCGTATACCCATAATAACGTTAGTAATAAACGTGTTGATCGCGTGTCTTAGCATCGTAAGGCGTGCTCAATCTCCTGGTGGGACAACACGGGGCAAGCCGGCAGGATGGCCACAATCACCCAGGGGCAGACACCCGTGGCGCTTGATGCACAGTGCTTTCAACCCAAGACAGAAAAAATTATCCTTAAATTATAATATAATATTTCTGGACAATTGCACACATTGACCTAATCCAAAAATAAGTTTGCGCTTGTACTATGGGTACTAGAGAAAGATATACATACTTAAATACATATACACAACCATGACTCGCAAAAAACTCACCTATTCATCATAGAAACGTTCATTGCTACCGGGACTCGAACCTAGGACCTTCAGCGTTGCAGGCTCAGTCGCTACCATTGCGTTATCAGGCCGTTAAAAAAAATGTAATATCCTGTAAAATATTAATTTAAAGCACAAGCACACTCATATTCCTTATTGCTGCGAGTTTCTGTTATTCTATTTTCCTTACCTTTATAGTTTTTAAATATTATCATTGTGTAATTGTTACAGGTTTGAAACCGTACCGTATGTAATATTATTGTATGTGCTGTTCAATGATAGTGAATAAATAAATAAAGGTACAGAATCTCCATTTTTATTACCTAAATTGTAATTTCTAAATTAACATGGCCTCTTTAGTTATTATTTCGTAAAAAAATAAAATATGTTTGGTTATTTATAATCGGAATATCATACATAGCTTCTAATAATAATAATTCATTCTAATACGTATGTACCTATCATCATATTCAGAAGTATTATATATAAATTGACACAACAATGTGTGGGATTAAATATTTTAAAACGATAAGTCTAGTGTTAAAGTGACAAATTTTACAGTAGGTTTATCAGATCCGTCAATTTGACGGATTTCAGATTTCAAAATGAAATACACAAAAAACCATAGCATTCATGTTAAGAATTTTTTATCATAAATAATTACATTGAATCCAAATAATTAATACACATAATGATTTTTGCTAAGCATTCTAATCTTTAAAATTCATGTATAGAATAACTATCTATACGAAACCTGTCAAATTGACGGACTTGCTAATTTCATATATAACTAATAACGTTTGTTTTGCTCGTAAAACCATTGAATATAATAATGAACGAAACATTTTACTATTGTAAGTACAAGAAAAATACTAAGACATTAAACAAATTTATCAAAATTAATAAAAATTAGCTGACAGTGAAAATTCTGAATAAATTGAATGTGGAGAGACAAAAAGATCTTCAGAAGAAAAACGTTTTTAACCTTTATTTTTCCTTTTATCCTAAATCAAATTTGTTATTGATAATTAATTCATTTTAAGTAAAAGCGTAATATCGTTCAATTCAGATTTAATTTGAATAATTCGATTTTTTTAGAGAAAATGTGTATTTTCGTTTATCCGTCTATTTGATAGGTGCCCCTAGAAATACATACATATATAAGAAACGCCCGTTAACGTGTTAGACTTAGAAAATTTATTGCCCCTAAAATTCTCTTTTTTAATTAAAAAAAATCTTCATTTAGGAGTAACCTCCAAGTTGACATCATTGTCGACGCAACTTAGCTCTTGTATATTGAAATTTCGCATGACTCGTAATGAAGACAAGAGCCAGTAAATAGCTGAACGCCCGTGAATATGCAAGCTTGAAAGCTTGTTAATTCGTAAAACTATAAAAATCCCAGCGGGTGACTGCCACGTATTTCCTTTCGATGAAATTTAAATTAATCGTGGCAAATGAAACGAACTGTTTATTGTAAAACGAAATGTAATAAGCAAGTACTATATCTTTTGAAGCAGTTTTACCGATATCTACTAGTTGCAAGCATTTTCAAAGTTTTTATACTATAGTTATTTATTATAGTCGTGATTTATTTAGTCTAACAAGAGACATTAACGGTTTGACAATTTTTTAGTATTTAAGGTGTTTTTTTTTATATATTTTCCTCTAAAGAAAATAGGGGTAGAAATTTATTTGAAAACCCGCCAATTTTGAAGTAAGCGCCATGAAAACTGTTCTAAAATGTTTATTGTTTTAACTTTGTTAAAACTTTATTTTATAAGTTTTACAGTTAAAAATAATAAGTTCGGTTTTTATTCTAATTAATCCAAATGATAAAAGAACGTATTAAGTGATTTTCATTGAGAAACTAAGTACAAAAAACGTAAAATTACTCATATGCTAACTATCGCATAATTATGTACTATTACATACATAGTAGTATCAAGAGGTATTACTATATTTTTATTGTAGGATGCTAATGTAGTAATATGCACGTAGAAACACGATATATTGTTACTGAGAATCCGATTTCTTAATTCTGTCGGAGGCAGGTCGCGCCGATTTAGCTAGGAACGTAAGCACTAAACAGATTGTTGTTATTTTTGTTTTCTTTAAGCGTACCACGAGCTACTGAATCGAAAATGCTTAGCAATTGAATGATAAAAAAATTACTGCTATTTAAAGACTGATCACTGCCACTACAGGACGAATATTGTTCATTCTCAAAGAACGGATCACTACCACACCTGTTGGCGACGATTGTTTGAAAAAAAAAACACATTTTTTTATGTTTTAATGAAAGCTTTGTATACATGCATACATCCGCAATTGATGATAAACAAGGTACATTTCGTAAGCCATTTGTTACTATCAAAAACAAGGGATGAACATAAAATTCTATTTGGCTTTTGAAGGATTCAACATAATGTAAAGAAGGCGCACACAATACAAAATCGTGTTCATGATTTCAAGACTTCCTGACTGTTGAACAAGATGTAATTATTTGAAAATGAGAATCATTAGAATATTAAACAATAATAAAACAAGGAAGAGTATTTCAATACCGCAATTAGTAAAAACTATTTTAAACAATACTGATACCCGAGTGAGGCTGAGTGTGCCTTTTTATAAAATTTATTTCACCAAGTCGCTTGTTTTAAAAATGCCAAATTTAATGTAACTTTATATTCATTTCAAAATGAGCTTCGGTAGAGGTCACTCCGACGCATTCTTGACGTTTTTTCGGCGTTTCTTCTCAAGGTAGTCGCTTCCGAAACACCAGTAGATCACCGTAAATTATTTTCCTGGCTTGCCACCCAACCCATAAATTCGCAGGCTGAGCACCTTCTGTGCTCCCCTTCTAAGCCCAGTTGAGTTGTAAAGGCCACGCCAATCAAAATTAATCCTTCAAAAAAAAAAACTCCCATAGAGGTGCTGACTAAAAACTCTACACAATTGAACATTATTAATGGGCAACATTTAAAATATGTTCAAGAAGTATTTTTACATATAGGTGTTATTAAGAACATATAATTTTTGAAAAAATAATTGTTTAATATTGTAGTTCAATAAGAACATTTTTTTTCTTATTAAAAGTCAAACGAAAAAGTAACGTTATTAACAATTACATACTAATCATCGGCTTCACGCCTAGATACCGATCAATAAGAACAGCAAACATTAGCTAAGCATCTGAAACAAGTTGCAAGGAAAACGCAACGGCTTCCACCGGAAGACTACTCACTTAGCACAATTACACCGGACTCATCTGATGTCCACAACCGCCGTTATGACTCTATAGTGAATGCAATTATTACCTATTACCCGGATGTTTATTATAATGTCGAATTTATGTCGTAGAACAAATAACCAGTTTGAGTGATAATAATTTAAATACGAAAATTAAACACTTTTTTTTTCATTAAATCGAGTAAATTTCTCTCATCATCTGTTAGCTGTTGATTTAATAGAGTTGAATACAATTGTGATGCTTGAATATCTTAAATTCTCCGTATAATTTTAAATTTTTAATATGTAAGCGCTAAAAACTTTAAAATTACTACGACTTAAAACAATAACATGAATATAAAATATTATAAAGTCGCCTCAGTAATTGTTTGTCCAAACGACCAATTCATTTGTTTATTCAACTTCCATATAAAAAGGGGAAAAAAATATACATCCATCCATAAATAAATATTAAATTGTTGAAACGTAAGGCCTTGAAGTAAGTATAATAAAGAGTATAATATAAGTTATATAATAAATAAGAGTATATAATCTTTGAAATTAAGCTTTACGTTTAAAATAGTGAGATATAACTCTATAATATTGCCACCTATAGCAGATTTTGAAAATACGACTACTTTACAATATTGTCCAAATAATATAGGTAAAAAGTTGTCTTCTTAATACGTCATTATTACTGGACTCATATTGTGAATGTAATAACAAGTTCAGGTATTTGTTTTCTTAGTATTTCTCTTCATCCTGCCTCGGTGCTAACAAATTGAGATGGGGCGCTAATGGGCCAGCTAGCTTTTCCGTAGTAATTGGGTGCCCACGAGAACACAAAACTTTAGAGGTTTTTTACTATAATTTTATACATATCTTAGATTGAAGTACTTCTGTAGAGATTTGACATTGATTGAAATTATATTAAAATTCCTGTAAATATCAACTGTTAGCCATCTACATTATTGTTCGAGTAAGAATGTAGTATATGGTATATTTTCCCCGGTGAATTTTTCTCAAAGCTTAAAGCTATTGGCTTAAATTAATAGTTGTTACTTTCTAACTCCAAATACACCTATATCTTTAAAATTTATGATTTTTATGATTTATGTAACTTGCCGACATGATTATTTCTGATTATTCGTACAAAATATATTTATCATAACAGTTAAAAAATAATATAGGTAAAGTCAGTCATTCGTAACGTGTGGCAGTATACTTGTCAATAAAATGTCGTCGAGGTGGTCATTTAGTAAAAGCATGAAAAGGCTGTCAGTTTGGGAACCTATTATGCTGTAGCTGACGTATCTGTCTCTAGTTCACGGCAGTATGAAGGCCGAGGATTTGAGCAGTATTCATAAGTACTATGACTATTCATAAATACTACATTAGCATCTTCTTTATGTTTCTCATGAATAATAATCCTTTAAGAATCTCGAATAATAGATTTTGTAAAGTGACACATACGTCCGATGAGCCGTGGTTAAGTATCACGTTTATTTGTTTTATTTTCAGTATGTTTATTATCAAGTTTACAATGTGTGGTACTAGCAGTAGCAGGTGAGAAGTTATTACTGATTACCAACTGATTTATTAAAAATCCATCTTTTTCTTTTTTTGTGTAATACGTAACAACATCGAATCTGTTTTTTGGACAACTTTATCAGGTATCAAAGAATTACAACAGAAACCGAAAACAGTTTTAAGCATTTTAAAAAGTTCAATGTGCCTCATTGTGTTATCTCAAACTTCCTTATTAACTTTATAATATTTGGTTATGGAGTTAACAAAGTTGTATCCTTCTCGGCAGGAAGGGGTGATATCTAAACAAATAGGTAGATAGGGATCTTCATTAGCATGCCACGAAAGTAAGGTTTTGGAAACCTGTTTCTAAATAACAATTTGCTGATTATGATTTAGACTATTTACTATTTACATTGCATTGATATTAATTGAGTTGATTCTTTTTACTTCATCAAATCTATTTTGCTTTGCAATAATTATGCTGACATTCTAAAATATATAATACTTGCGGCTTTTTGGTTACATGGTCATATGTGGCTATGAATGAAATAATTCACATTCTCTTTGACGCTAACGTATTACTTAATTTAAGAACACATTAGGGTAACGACCGATGCCCTTCACCGCTATTCGTTTTACAATTCCATCAAAATCGTGACTTTATCTGAACAACAAAATATATTTTGCCCAAATATTATTCATATAAGCAAATCGGTTAAAAGATTGCGTACCTCAGTCGAATTTTCCTTTTTTTTTTGTACCGTTATATCAAGCCGTAAAACTTTTTGTTCTCGACAAACCAAGGCCTAGTGGACTTGTAAGCATTTCCGATGAGTTAAAAGACCTATGTTTATTAAATCGTTTGATAAATGTAAATGATATTTGATGTTTTTTTTACAACTAGTATATATGGAAGATAAATTCCTTTAAATTTTCTCTTGGCGAACTTCTAATTTCATGTGGATCTGGTAGTTTCAGATCTGCACTATACCTTCACTTTAGTGTATGACGGAAAATAAGACTGCATTAATGTAGAATTACAAATTTTGTAAACAAATCAAGAGTATACTAGGAACATATGAACTACTCGAAGAGGCTCAAATAATACCTAATTATTAATAATACTTAATTCGTATATCTTTGAATATTATATTACTTACCGAAAGATAATCAGCAGCGATCGATCTATCAGCAAGTGGGCCAGCGGATCCCATGGTTGATAACTTATTGGAACGTCACGACAGATCATTGCTCGGAACCCAATCGTTTTTTACTCTCTATTGACACAAAATGCCGGTAGTAGTGAGCTGGCCAGATCACGCAGGCTCAGCGGTAGTCGCGCCATTGTTCGCGGACAGTTCTCACGATAGTTTTTATAATCAATGCACCCGGAGTTATTCGGATCCAATCTTTGTATGACTTACAATTTTAATCATAACTCATACCAAAGATTCGATATTTTATATCATGTCACTATTGAATTTCTTGTGAGGTCAATACTCTCTGAATTTATTATTAACTATTTAATCACTATTATTGTAAAATGTATATGCATAATCGAATTTATGGTATTCGTGGCACCGTTTATCTCTTGATATAAAATTATATGTATAAGAAAATTTGCAGCTTTTATAAAATATTGCTAGGAGAGATTAAGTAACTATTTTCTCATATTCTGAAAGTTTTTATTAGAAACAGTGTTTTTTAATTATCAAAAATATTTTGTTTGTCAACAGTAATATTCATGTAGTATTTCATTGATCAAATATTATAATATGGGCTAGACAAAGAGCCAAAATATTTGCTAAAAAGAAACCAAACAGGCATAGGCAATTGTAATATTTAGAATTCTTTTCTACAGTATTTGTATATTATTATTTAGTCATTTTTCAGTAAGTTACTTAAGCTATCTTAGTGATATACGTGAATTTCATATTACCTGTTTTAAAAATTCTTTTACAGACTCATTCTGACCAGATGCCATTCCGCTGCGAGTTCTGTGCGCGGCTGTTCAAGCATAAGAGATCTCGTGACAGGCATGTCAAATTGCACACTGGTGACCGCAAATACCGCTGCGCTCACTGCGAGTCAGCCTTCTCAAGAAGGTAAGCTGCAGTGAATTTTATTCAGTTTCGTAAATACGATAGCCTCGGAGATTAACCTTTCGTAATAATTTGATTAAGGAGACGTCGAATTACAGTTTGGCTCAACACAATATTATAAATAGTTTAGTTATGTGGTAGCGTTTAGGAAGTAAAATATTTCCCTCTTGTCTTGGCGTTCACAAATTAGAAAACAAGCTGTTGTAATTACATAATTATTGTGTATATTTTAAATCATTAAAACCTTCGTGAGTTCTTAAGGCTGTTTGACTAATTCAACAGACACAGACAGTTTCTACAGAGGTGCACTCACTACAATGACCGAGGTACAAGATTGATCACCGCAAGTCGCGCACACAAAGCGGACTTGGCCGCGATGCGACGCGTCACCTTTTTCGTCACCTCGCCGCAGCCACGTGACTAATTCCACGCAATTTGTCGACCCAACAAACCGCCGAATGAAAAGATATGATGCACTGACAAATAGCTTCGAGAGTCATACAAAAATAAAATAATAGCCCGTACCTAAGCCGGGATGGCGAGCGTGCCCATTAGTGAAGGTGTTAGGGCGAACGCCTCTATTCTATACTTTGCGTGAAAAGCTCTTTGTTAGTTCTGTGTTTGGTCCGTGCTTTATGTGGGTACTTACGCTTCATATGACAAATTGTAGCCTCTCGACGCGCAAACGATTTATCTCAATTTTTAGTGTGATGTTTTAAGAAATTCTTTAGTGGGCGTTAAAACGAAATCGACTTACTATCTAAAGCTTGTTTCTATTCATAGATTAACATTTAAAAAGGTTATTTAGTATATACATTAATACATAACCTAAACAATACGCACATAATATAATGCTACTGAAATAAATATTCAATAAAATAACTTTTTTTTGTTTGTTATATTAAATTTAGACTAATATATTTTTAATTACTGTATAGCTTTTTGATTCAGTTGGGTGTGAGTGCCCGACTGTGTCGCGATCACAGTACATGGATGGAAAGTCTGTCATAGTGATACACTTTTGGCAGTCGCGTTTCGTGATCTGACCGTGTACGATTAACTAAGTGTTTAAAAGTATTTATGCATTGGTTTCAGTGACCATTTGAAGATCCATATGAAGACTCATGACAACCAAAAGCCGTTCCAGTGCACGGTATGTAACCGCGGATACAATACAGCGGCGGCCCTCACGTCGCACATGCAGGGACACAAGCGGGACCGCGAGGGGCGGGACACAGACCGTCGGAAACCATTGCGCTGTTTGCGGTGTGGTGATGCTTTCCGCCGTCCTGATCTATTACAGGTTTATAATTTGTTTTAATACATGTTAAGTGATATAGTATTAACAAGGATCAGTATTACAACGAGCGATATCAAATTCTTTAAACGAAGTGTGCTGTTTATAAATACTTTAAGGGTTCTTATGCACGAATCAACTTACTTTTAATTATGGCCCGGTGTTTTGACCCACTTACACAGTCATGGTCACTAGTAGACCGATGCGCCGTGAAGTTTTCGTCTAGAGCAGGAAGTTACTTCCTCTAGCCTCTTTGTTTCTTGATAATTTGAATTAGGGATGTAATGGAGGCAGTTTAATCGGAACCGAAGTCGGAGTCGGAGTTTTTAAATTTGATTTATCGGAGTCTGATTCGGAGTCGGAATCGGAGTCGGAGGCAATGTCAGTCACAAGTGACGGCAGAATAAAATAGTTTTATTAAGGGACAATTAAAAACATTATTCAGTGAACCTTTTTAATTAGAAAGTAATAAATTTACAAATACACAGACAATAAAAATTGCTGTTTCTTATTAACATTTTCATAGTACTGTGAGAAAGCGATTACCTGAGCTACTGGTCGCGTAGTCCACGACATTTAAGCGCAAAGTGGATAAAACCACTATTGTATGTCTGCTCACATAGCGTGATAGCGTGAAGATATGTTATTTATTATATCTTAAATTTGATCCCATTTTAATATGGTGCAGGATTGATACATGTATTCGAAAGTATAAGCCAGAACTTTTGAATTGACAACAGCATAATCCATTTCCTTCTACATCTCCCTCGTGTGGAGACAGATGTTGAGGATCGAGACTGTTTCCAAGCGTATATCAGGTTTTTTTTTTGATAGCCCGGGGGATATTGTTGACGGACCTCAGGGAGTCGAATCTCCGTAACATCCCTGATTTGAATAGTCACGACACAGAATAATCATAACATCAGCATTTTTATAAGGCGACTTTAAACGAGGTCCTAGTTTTCTAATCACCGCGGTTCCACGTCGATGATAACTTAAGCCCATCATTCCGATTAAAATTTGTAGTCTTCTTAGTCTCGATCGCTCTCCGAACCAGTTTTAGATAATAGGAAAAATCTCTAGAGAGGATTTTTGGATTTTGGATTTTTGGCTGTACAATTGTTCCGTTACGGCTACTCTATGTAAATACTGGTTTTTAATTGCAACTATTTCCTGACTTTACCTGTTCTGAGATTAATCTCTTTGTATTGCCTGTATAAGAAAAATCACAAACAAAACACACAGAAAAATACTTTGTACTTGCTACCCCGACGACAATTTCGCAGCGCGTCAGTCTGCTCGTTACTATGACGTGTGTAAGTAGATTGAAACGTCGAGCCATAGCTAAAAGTTAATTCCCGCATGAGACCCGTTAAATTATTTATAATGACTACAACGCACGAAAACTTAAAATTGGTTATCGAATAATGCTAAGACATTTCTACAGACCGACATGATTACGGCGGCTAGCGGCATACTTGCTTCTTAAATGTTAGTGGATTACTCTGTACTTATTATCAGATGCAATATAGTCAACATACCGAGATAAAATAAAAAAAATACATAACATTCTACTAAAACGGTAGAAATATTTGGTTGTAAACGCTGCGGTGCCTATTTAAGGTAATACGAGTATATATAAGAAATATATGTAAGAATTAGTTTCTTCTACACGCATAGATGGGCAAAATGTAATCAGATTAATGAAAATGATTAACGATTACATTTTACGTTTTTTACCATTAATATGACTGCATATAGCTCATTTATGTTTTAAACACCACAAAATCCCAGATTGTATATACATTTATGATTTCTTTATGTTTTAAATGGATTTAATCATGATTACAGAGCTAGAAAATTAAAATTACGACTACATTTTGTCATCGTTCATCATTAATCGGATTACATTTTGCCCATCTCTGTCTACACGTCAGAACTCTCTCGAACGTCTCTGGGTTTTTCAGATTACGTACGGATTTAGGCACAACATGCTCAGCGGTGAAAGAAAACATTGTGAGGAAACTCGCATCTAATAGAAATGTCATGTGTAAGTGCCCTGAGAACGGCGAACTGCTGCTCTACTGGTCACGTTAGGCAAGACATATAAGCGCAAAGTTGATACAGCTACTGACGTGTCTCTGTCTACCCCGACAGGGATATAGAGTGAATATGTATATATATATAGTTTTCCGACGTAATAGCAGCCCTAGTAACTAAATAATTTTAACATAGAGGTAGATGTTATATACTTTAATTATATATTTCTGGTTGGATTTTAAAAAATGTCTTCTTCTAGGCTCACATGGCCAGCGCGCATGGCGTTGACGGAACCGCGTTGACACCTCCGAGACGAGTAGCATCACAACCACCGCCAACACTCCTCGCCTGCATCTACTGCACTCGAGACACGTTTACCAGCATGGACCAGCTACAGCTGCACGTGCGGACCGCTCATTCAGCTCTCTTGAACGGCGAATCGCCGATGCATATCGTAGAACAACCAGCCCCAACAGATCTAAGTAGACGCGGGTCAGAGGATCTCTGCACGGCTAAACGACCACGATCCGGGACTCCTCAAACTGCACTGTCCCCTAGCACACTCCTTTGCAATCAGTGTGATGCAGCATTGCCCGATTTTGATGCGTTTAGAGCGCATGTTAAAGCACATTTAGAAGAAGGTAGTGAGCTTGGCCGGTCGAGTCCAGCGCCGTGCGTGCACTGCGGCTCAACGTTTGCTGATGCCGCGGCTTCGGAGCGCTACCTGACATCACATTATTTGGCCGCTTCATGCGAGTACTCGTGCCATAGCTGCGCACGAAGTTTTCCTACTCCGGACGACTTGCAAAAACATCTTTTGGATTTACACGCACATCATCTTTACCGATGCGCTCTTTGTAAAGAGATCTTTGATTCGAAAGTTGCGATACAGGTAAATCATTATTCTTGTTTAATAAACTTATTTTTATACTATTATACATGGATGTTTCCCTGAGTACCTGTGCCCGTTTAGACGAGAAGCAACGACCCAGTGCTACCACTACAGTTCGGACCTGGATTCCGCCCAGCATACGCTCGCACATTGTCCGGCGTGGGACAGCGAGCGGCGGGACCTGGTCCGATGGATCGGACACGACCTCTCCCTGCCGGGAGTGGTATCGGCCATGCTGGCAGGGCATGACAACTGGAGGGGCGTGGCCTCCTTCTGTGAGGAAGTCATGTCCCAGAAGGAGGCTGCTGAGCGAGAATGACAAAAGGCCGCTCGAAGAATACGCCGGGCTGTTGGCAACCGCCCCGGCATATCAGTCCCAGCGGGTCGGTCGAACCACGACCGGCCAGCTGATGGCTTAGGAGTTAGCAACCCCCGAGAAGTCGGCGGTGCGTTGTGACGCGCTTTGCCGAAGTATACTAGGTGGTATCGGGGAAGACGGCGTCTCCCCCCGTGATTGTGCCTGTCAGGCGCGGCGTAGTGGGGCTGTGGCGATTTGATTACAGGACCCGCAGTCCCTACTAATTCGCAGAAGTAGTCAGCTTGGGGTTTTTAGCTGGTAAAAGTCCGGCACACCCCGGCTGCCATCCCCTTCGCGGCCGGGACGGTCCTATGAGGATTTTCCCCAAGTAAAAAAAAAAACACTAATTAACACGTTAAGGACGACGTGTACCACAGATGGCTCACACTTTAATGGTTCTACTGGCGGCGTGTACCACCGGTGACTCACACGCGAATGATTCACCCAGCGGCGAGTACCATTGGTGGCACACATCGGCTATAGTTTTGAAATGTAGTTTTGATAGATGAAAAAACTTAACGTGTTAAACATAGATTATTTCAGTTAACTATTTTCTTCAATGTTGAAACGACAACTAGTAACATTAGATGGTGGAATAAATTGCTTAAAATTTGGATTTTTTTATATCTAGTTTATGCTGATTAAATTAAAAGTTATTAAATGGTCACCGAGGTATTGAATACAGGCTCAGTTTACCATAGCCACTTTCCAGTTGATGATACCAGACGCACGGGAATTAATTTCAAAGTTTAAGGCTGGTTTACACTTGAATTGTGGTGTTCATTTATTAGTTTAGATACTGACATTCCTAAGAATCCTATAGGGAATCATATAGGTTGCAGAAAATGTGATTAAATGAAACATGAATCGCAGGTGCACTTCGCTGTGGCGCACAGTGGCGAGAACAAAGTGTGGATGTGTCGGTCGTGCGGAGCAGGAGCAGGAGCCCTACGTTCGGAGGCGGAGGGCGCTGCGCATGTCCGCGCTCGGCACGCGGCTGGGGCAGCGCGCTGTGCCTGTGGGGCGCTCATGACCGGACCACGGCACTCCCGCCCGGCACGCCACTACCGATGCCCTGTTTCCACCTGCACTGATACTTTTTCCGTGCAGTATTTACTAGAGAGGCATATGCAGTCACATCATACTTTGCCTCAGCAGGTAAATTTATTTTGCTGGCTGACTTTGCAATCTGAGTAGTAAACTTTACCGTTAAGGTATTTTATTTTTCCTGGCTTGACCTGAATACAGAGGTCCAAGTGTGAGTTTTTCGAGACTTTAATCTCAAATTAGTATACATTTATAAATGTCGAATCGTATGAAGTTTTTTTATCAGCATCGCCAGCTCATCATTAATTTAGGAAATATTAATACCATCAATTTCGTCGTTTACAGTGATACATACGTTTTGTCGTTTAGTTTGTGGTTACAGCCACTAATGTTTCTCCGCTCTTCCCATAAGGGATATATCATGAAGATATATGGTTTTTATTAATTTTAACGTTTAAAAAAGTAAACGTATCCCAAAAGTAAGCTCGAAACAACTCACAATTCGGTCTCAGACTTAATTACTACCTGAAGTCACTAAAATAAAAATAAATCTTTGTTTACATAAGTTTTTTCATAAATATACATTGCAAATCTACGCCAGAAAAGTGTGTATTTAAAATAAAGTAAAGTAGCTAGGTAAATAAAAATTTAAGAATCTAATCTTTCAGGTTTTGAACGGTGAAATAAATAGAGTGAAAAGAGGAGAAAACAATAACGCCGGTGACGGAGTTGATGGCGCTTGCTCTCCCTGTACTACAATGCCGGAGAATACTTCTGGTGTTGGGGCTGTTGGGGCGGGAATAAGTGAGGAGAGACGGCGGAAAAACGGCGCGGTGGCCCTGCAATGTGCGTACTGTGGTGAACGCACACGTAGCCGCGCCGAGCTTGAGGCGCACACACGCGCACACTCCGGTGCCGCCGCGGCGCGTCACAAGTGTCTCATCTGTGACGAGGTTCTGCCTTCCGCTGCAGTGCTTGCTGAACACAAGCTCACCCATTGCAAGGTGAAGGCTTGAATAATAATTATTTGTCATTCAATTTCTTCCATAAAATATATTATTCTATTTTTTTTTACAATGGCTCGACAACGTGACAACCAGTGCACCTGATGGTAAGTACGCTACAGTTCAAAAACCAGAGCAACCATCAAAGGTTGAAAATCCGTTGATAGTCTCCATCGTCATGTCAGCCCACATATACCACGACTGAAGGTCCCTAGGTGTATGAGTAAATGGATATACATAAGCTGATCTCGAAACGCGACAGGCTAAAGCGAGTCACTATGATGGTCTTTACGCTTGTATTCTGTGGTCACGACCTAGTTCGGTAAAATTAGAATGTATTCACTAACAATAATATAACTAATCACATTCTGAGTTTTTTTTTTAGAGTAACTAATAATGCCGTTTAGTGATATGTCTAGGAGACGATCAAATAACTTCAGAAACAATATAATCATAAAACGCTAGAACAGATATCCGACAAAAAATAAATGATAGCAAATGAGACCTCGAATCAAGAACTGAGCATGGACTGTACTTACTGCCAAATAAATCTATAAAAAGCCATTTAATTACAGTTTAGTAAAAGCATTAAGTAGAGGTGTAGACTATTAAATAGTTTCAGAAATATTTCACCAGAAACCGAAATAAATTATTTCGTCACCAGTTGGGGTGCTTAACTTGACTGAAGATAAAAACCCTAAGTAAATATCAGGAATAATAGTTTTATCACATTTTCAGGTTATAGCAGGGGACACGTGCTCGCGATGTCGTGCTCATCTTGTGTCTGAGGAGACGTTTCTGAATCATATGGCCAGACATCACCCAGCATTACCTGCTCCTTGTGTGGTATGCAGACAGACGCTCGCCTCGGAAGCAGAAGCTAGGCTCCATGCGCGTTTCCACCTCCGTCAGAATGAGGACGAGCAAAGGTGTGCTATTTGTCTAAGAGCCCTCCCGGAAAACGAAGCTGGTGAGGGAGCTCGAGCGTGTTCAGCTTGCTACGCGCGACACGCTACACCGCGGCCACCTCCACAGACGGACCACGACTGTAAGCTGTGTCGGCGTGTTTTGGGCTCTCCAACGCGACTGCAAGCTCACCTGATCGAGCACACCTTTGCAGGAATAGGTGCATTCACATGCTACCTGTGTTCTGCTGTGTTCACAAGTGCGGCCGGCCTGCAGCGCCATTTACCTGAACATGCCGCAGCGCCAAGACCTTACGACTGCGCCCGCTGTGGCCTTAAATTTTTCTTTCGAGCGGAATTAGACAATCATGCTTTTGTTCACTTGGAAGAGGCAGAAATAGCACAGAGAGCCTTTTATGAAGCGTATGCGCGGGGTGCAGCTTCGGCATGGGCAGCGCTCGCGCCTGCTGAACCGCCACCAACTGTCACAACTGCTCCTCCTCCGTCCGAGATGAAGCGCGAACCAGAGATCAAAGAAGAACGCAATGACGAGTACATTGAAGTTGCTTCTCCACCCCCCGCACCACCCCCTGTTGCGAGCACTCCTCCGCCATTAGTAAAACAAGAAAAGCCAGATGAAGACTGAATATTAAACCATTCACACTATATATACGCTATCGTCCCAGACGCGGGCTCGCCCGCTGCAATACTAGATTACGTCCGATCGTGTTATGTGAATAGCTAAAGTTAACTGTTACTGTTTATATTATTTTTGCGTTTAGAACGCAGTATTTCTTATCAATTACGTAGGTTGTACTTTGTACCATATCGTTTACGTTGATTAGGAATTATATGTTTTTTAATATTTACATGGCATTTGTAAAAACTGTTACTCAATAAATTATTGCGTTAAGCTTCAATCACTTTATTTTTAAAGAAGCCTTTGAACAGTAGAATTGTATTACCTTTAGTTATTATAAGAGACATGTTTTGATCCTTTGGTTTAGTTAGCAGTATGGAGCGTATTGTTGTTTAAATTGTATTATTATTATGATTCCATGGTTTCACGGTTTTCACGTAGCTTTCATGGTGGACGAATCAAGGTGTAGCCACTTGTTGCTGTATCCAAGGTAAAAATCCAGCAACATTGACATATGCCGCGGAAACATTCGCGCTGGCACATCCAAGTCCCCAGGCCACAAGTCCTACTACCACCCACTGTCCGTTAACTTGACAAACCAAACCAGAACCTCCATCACCCTGAAAATTAAAGCTATGAAACACATATCTGTCAATATAAAATAGCTTTTATGGTATAAAATTAGGTACATATATTCGATTTTAAAAAATCCTGTTTTTTTTAATATTAAGACTAACATAAAAGCAGTTTATATAGGGTCCTTTTAAAGACGAGAAGATATTTCAGAATACAATAAATTGTACGTACCTTCTTATCTATACTAATATTATAAAGCTGAAGAGTTTGTTTGTTTGTTTGTTGGTTTGAACGCGCTAATCTTAGGAACTATTGGTTCGAAATGAAAAATTCTTTTTGTGTTGAATAGACCATTTATCGAGGAAGGCTTTAGGCTATATAACATCACGATGCAACTATTAGAAGCGAAGAAATAATGGAAAATGTGAAAAAAACGGGAAAAATTATTCATCCTTGAGGGCTTCCATTGCGTGCGCTGCGAAAACGGTTCAAGATACCAAAAATATATGTATGGATAATTTATATGGCAGAACAACGTTTGCCGGATCAGCTAGTAACTAATTAAATTGTAAATAACAATATTCCCTAACAAATCATAAAGAAACATTGATGAACAAATGAGAATTGATCCGTAAAAAGTTTGGACATCGCAACGCGTGTGGCGCATGTTTGAATACCACGTAGATAAAATTCCTTTTACGTAATTTTAGGTACACAGATAATTGACTCGTTACCCTTTCGTACTTTATCCTGGCTTAGTAGAGACAAAATACCTACTTAATAATTAATTGTTATTTATTCTATCATGTGTGTAATTGTTCCTTAATATGATGACTATAAATTACTTTGTTTTAATAGAAATATTAAGATATCACTATTGCTTTATATTTTGAATTAGAATCGAATGCTGAATATCCTCCTTTAATATCTCCCTCGTCTATAAAATCAGCCTGTAAAATTAGCTATTTAATACATCAGTAGTTTTTTTCTACTTTATTTGGGGTTTTCTTCATTAGACTTTCGCGTCTTAGCTGCCACAGAAAGGGGAAAACGTGATAGGGTTTGTAGATGTTGTCCCGGTTAATAACCTAAGAGCTACCTACTTTTGTTTTGGTAATTCGAGGGATAATTCTGCATAGGACCATCAGGGCCGCAGTGAGGGCAGTGACCCCGATGCGTCAGACTCCTACTGACTAAAAACCCCCGGGATGCCCTTCCAACTACTCCACCCGGGCCTGGGAATCCAGATTCTTCCAGAACGCCCGGTGAGCGAACAGTCTATTTAGACTTTATCACTGGGAGATATGGGTGTAGAGGGCCCACCCCTCCTAACGTATCTCATAGGCGGCATGCCGGACACTGCGCCGTCTCCCGCTCATCCGGGCAGCAGACTCCCTCAAGTCTACTGCCTGGTAACGCTACCCTATCTCACGGAGTCCTAGAGCCGTGTCCGAAGTTTCCACATCCAGAATTCTAGGCTTTATGGGTTTATTCCTCACATATATTTTACCTTTTTTTTTCTATTTTTACACGTACCGTACAAGAGTCTTTATTAGCTTCTCCTCCAGCGCACACAAAAGATGTAGTATCCAATACATAGGTAGGTCCTAATCGCGCTGTTCTCAACTGTGCCTGGCAGGTTGCGGGGTCCACAACGGGCACTTCAACTTTCTTAATAATCTGTTGATACTGACCTTGAAAGCCAAACATATCTTTACCCCAGCCGGACACAGAACATCTGAAAAGGAATTAAATAGTTATAATATCGCGATAATCTTATATTATTTTCAACATTTTTCAGGTATGATACGCAAATTATTTAAAATATTATTATATTCTGGGTTCTTACTTTATGCTGTTGATAACGTAAACTCCACGTAATCTATGTAATATTGAAAATTTCTATCTTAATCAGTAGTCAAAGTGGTAAAATGTTTTATGTATACTTGTCTAGTTATTTAACAGAATACAAATAATGTTTCTCTTTGTATATTACTTAAATATACGGCCATCTCGTTTAAAAATATGTATAATCGTATGAAGAAAGTACAAAACAAAATATCAATAATTAGGTGTGTGGCTGTTGAAATATTGAAATGTGGTTACCATTATTCAGTTTTAGGTAACATAAAGTTACTTTTTTTAAAGAGTGTTTCTGGAATCTCCAGGTTCCTCATGCAAAAAGAAAGCTAATCCCGAAACACATTTCTTAGCCATAAAGTTACCTTTGCCCATTGTAAGTAGTTGCTGAAGTGGGGGGTAGGCATGCTCTGTTTATGGTGACCGCTGCTCCAGCAGTCGGAGTGAGGGGTACTGCAGATGATAGCCGAATCACAGATATGTCGAACTGTAGGGTATTGACATTATATGATGGATGACTTGTTACCCTTTTTATATTGTATTCTTGAAATGCAATTGGCTCGTAAGTCCCAGAGGCGTCCCACTCACCAAGTCTCACTTTTAAATTTGGAGCAGTACCTGCAACGCTGTAATAATTATTAGCAGTATAGTTTAGAAAAAATATAACTGTATAACCCTAGTTACTCGTAAAATACAGAACGTATACGCATGTTAATTCAGGAGTGTAGCCATTTTTTGACGCACCGTTTAAACTATCGTGGGTATAGGTATAAATATTTAACATATATATTAAATAATAGCTGAAGGGTCTAGTGAATTAGGGACCGCTATCCATATGCGAATACAACATTAGTCGTACTCTGGGTTTTTACAGATTAAATAAGGGTTTAGGCAGCACATCTTCTCCTATGAAGGAAACATAGTGAGCAAATAGAAATGTCATGTATAAGTGCCCTGAGAATAGCAATTGGCTGTGCTACGTGTCACTTGAGCAAATAAACGCAGTGGATAAAGCTACTAATCTAATTTTGCTTACCCGAAAGGGATATGGCGTGATAATATATATATTTTTTAACTGTTTTAGTATCGAAATTTGAAAATAGTGACTAATATTTCACTTAAGAAAGGCATAAAATATTATTAGATTAAAACTTTACCCAATGTAAATGTAAAATACTTACACATATGTAGATATCCTGTGAGTAACCGTGATAACGTTTAAATTGTCTATTAAAACTCCACCAGCCACATAATCGTTTTGCTGTGTCAGAATCATAGCCTGTGAATAAAATATTAGGTTTATGAATTTGCAATTAGCTTTAAAATTAACTGAAAGTAGATTCACGGCATAATAATTTATTTTGAAGCTTTTCTATTTGGGTAGATTCGCATTGCAGTGGGTAAGCTTTATTAATTTTCTAAGCTATGTAGATGTAACGAATGGCAAACAATCAAAATCAATAGCGATATGATTATGTAACATAGAAACAAATTTGATCGCAGGAAACTAACTATACCTGCCAAGGAAATTCTCCAAAATTAGCCTGGCCTGCCGCTGGAGTAACTACATTTGTTGGAACCGTCTGAACAGTACCACAGGCTATTGGTGTGACAATGGGCGCCGGTGTGCTATTGGTTGTACTACCACAACAATATTCTTGGCCGGCAGGACATTGAGATCCACCCTGAAATATAAAATTATCTACAAAGCTGATAGTAATAGGTCAAGTTTTAAAAAAGACAAAATAATAAGTTCTTACTGGAGTTACAATTCTGACGTCAATCATACCAGCACCGGAATTAGCTTCGTTGCGTATACACGTCCCAGTTGGAACACATCTGCAACTTTGTCGCTTACGAATTTCATGATTGTTATCTGTCTTTGGACGATCATTAACAAAATCCCTAATACTTATGACCTTGACATTTCTCTTCTGCCTTGGGAACTTAACCGCTGTGTCGTAATATGGGATTTGATTGTAATTCTCAACAGGCTGCAGACGTAGTGGTGATGACGGTCCGGGAGTAGTGCCAAGTCTCGGGTCAATCGGTAGTGGTCCTGTGATGTCATCAGGATTAATTATACACACAACGTCTGGATTGTTACAAAGTATGAGGGGTAATAGAACACGACCTGTGGTTGGTATTGCTGTTGGAGCCGACGTTGGAGCAGCAGTCGGAGCAGGAGTCGGCGCTGGACTTGCAGTTGTCGGACTTGGTGCCATCGTCATGGTTGGCGGTGGAGCCATTGTATTGTTTCCCGGTGGCATAGGAGAGGGGGAACTCGTATTCGCTGGCGCGGTTGGTGGCGGCATTGTCATATTCCCAGGTACCGAAGTAACTGTGGTAGCTACCGTCGTCGTGGTTGCCGCGGTTGTTGGGATTATTATTGGTGAAGGAACACCAGGTACAACGATAATAGGGGACGGATTTGTGGGTAATAGACCCAAACATGCAGTTATAAGCCATAGGCACATTTGAAATATTTTATATTTAACAACAATACTATAAATACGTGTGGAATCTGACAGTGTTGCACGAGGATGTAATCTATAGTGATTTAGTCGAAGTATTAAATATGTGCTTAATATTGTCATGGATGGTATTCTCTCAACAATTGCAGCCTTCATGCTGTAATGCGCATTGTCAATAGGGAATAATCATTGTTATCAACGAATCGTGGATTAATAATCTGCCACTGGCGGATGGCGCTGCCTAAATGTTACAATTTGCTTTTTCATTCAACACAGTAAATTTTCTCATTTTACATAACCACAATATGAATTATTATAACACTTTAACGGATATGGAGCAACATTATTTTGTATAATTAAACGGTTATGTATTTGTTTGATACACTTAAAACATGCTTCAAAACAGATAGATTTAATGTGTTTTTTTCTATGTAATATTTATTTGGTACTTACCTTGAATATAAAATTTAGTATGCAGATTTTATTTCTTGAAAAGGCAAAACAGCTTTAAATATGTAAAAAAATATTTCCCATTTTTTCTGCTATATAAATTAAACTAGAGTTTATTTCCATGTTTGATGTTTGCCAAAAAAGGTTAACGAATTGAATGGTTCTAGACCTGTATATTAGCGGATTGAGATCAATAGTAGTGCGTAAAGCGATATCTGAAATCGGTTTCAGCTTTCTAGATTTTTATATTAATGCATTTAGAGCGAACACATTGCGTAACCGTTCTAAAAGACGGTGACCCTAGGTTTAAAGGAAACCCATTGTTGGCGCCCTCTTCATTATACGGAGTCCTTAAGAACTTCTTTATTATAGTTTTGGTATTATTATTCCTATAGCTGATAATAAATTTAAAGTGAAATACTATTGTTATTGTTTTAAGAGTCCTCTACCTAGACAAAGTTGTACGTCGTTATAAGCATAGCTTTTCATGTTGAGTATCCATGTTTCATCACTAGCAATAGATGGCGCTATTTATACATTATGTTTTATATTTCCTAGATTACGCCAGCAGGGGGCATAACACCACCATGACATTATGCGCAAGCTCGGCATACGTCAATACAAATAAGAAGTCTACACTGGAGAACGTAACATATATGTATAGCTTGATGATAGCGGTAGCCAGTAGTGCTCTGGTCATTTTGCGCACATTGCTTGTGTAACTTAAGGCCGATTGTGAATGCATTTTACAGCATTTATGTTCTATTGCCGCGAGTTTTGATAATGCCCGTTTTGTGTAATTGTAAAGATAACAATTTTTATTTGAGTTCAGTGAGTTAACGAAATAAATAATCAATTTAAATGTGCCTAGTACAATCAAGTACACATTTCATTTAATAAATGTATGCCTTCAGGTGCTGATAGCGTAGTCTCAGTACTGATAATCAAAATGTGCGGTGCTTTAAATATATTTTACTTTTATTTTAACGGGTACTCTGAGTATTCTACGGAGATTGAAAAACAAGCCTGAATATTTAAAATTTACGCTGGTCGAATTATTATATTGATTGATATATAAGTTTTGTAAGTTGCCACTTTTTTATAATGCCTTCACACAGTCAGGATATTAATGTGGATTTGAGTTCCGATGTAAATGGTGCCTTGAAAACAAATGGTAGAACTAATGGAGACGACCTTTCAAAGGATCAAGACTCATCGAATAGTACAATGAGTGGACTTACTCCTGATCAAAAGCTATCCTTCGCTCTCCGTGATTTTTTGGGATCACCGAACATGGCGGTTGAGAATGAAGAACCATCTCCGTCAAATTTAGAACAAACGCTCCCTTATATCGACGAACATATAGATGCCGAGGACTCCACGCAGTCTGACGATGAACAAGTAGACCGTCGAGACACTGAGGAGGTATTGAACAACGCAGCATGCCGCCTCAGGCGTTGGCGTGCCGCGTCGAGGAAGCTCCGCAGACCAAGGATCATAGATAATTTGTGTACGAACGAAGAGAAGGATGGGAATAGTAACAAAGCGTGTAACGGTGGACACACAGATCTGGCTGACCGATTACGCAGCCTGGCTGCTGCAGGGAGCATGTCAGCTTCGGCTGGAGAGCTCTTGTCGCTGGCTCCTCCACCGCCTGCCGCTACAGCGCCGCCTTCACCAGGCTGTCTGCTCTCGCCATCGCTGGCAGAACAGAGTTCCGCTGATTATTTTGTAAGTATTTATTGCATTCCTAAAACTGCTTGTAGATAGAATATAAACGCTAAGAAAATACATTTATCGTAAATCAAGAGTAGCGTGTGTTATGAACACACCTAAGTGATTACGCAGCAAATGCTGTATTTACGTCTGAAAGACGCACAACCACGTTGATGTACAACATTGAAGCAAGATTTATTTCTAAGAAACCTTGTTTTTCAGTTATAAAGCGTGCATAAATTGAAATATTTATACGCAGCTGATAAAACTATACTCCCTGAACAGTAGTTTAAATTTAATTTTAACGTCAATATAATTATTCTTAATAGTATAAACATCTGTTATTTTGTTACTTAGATCCGTTGTCTTGTTATACTAATTTAAAAAAACTTTTATTATAAGTTATGTTCTATCTACCATGGCATGGTGGCCGAGCCGGGCCGAGTGCTTTTTCCATCATATTTTCATACTTTACATTGGCTGGACAAAGCATATAAGTTACAGCGGTAAATAGAAATAATATTATATACCTCTTTCAACCAAATAATATCGCTAAGTGATTTTATTTAAATGTAGGTTATGGTACAGCCACTGAAAGTATAAAGATATATAAAATAGGAAAATAAAGTTTTATTTTCGTTAAACTGAATTAACCGCAGGAATACAGTACTCGATATTACTAAAATCGATTATTAAACATAAAAAATTTATCTTATTGTAATATCAACTCTTTCTTAAAACTTATATTTTTATGTTTAGTTATCTATGTGTCTATTAACTAAAAATGGTTAATTTAGCTGCTTAAGTTCGTTCATTTAAGTAGTTGTTTAATATATGCAATGCCCATATAAACAACATCTGTAAATAACAGATTACAAACATTTGATATGAACAGTACCTGGCATCGCGGGTCGCTTGACGTCAGGCAAAGGTTTCCATTGTTGTAATGACATTTATATGATTAACTAATGTGTATTCTCAGCATCAGCACAGTAGTGGAGAGTGTTTAAAGTGCTAGCTTCCTATTGAGTTGCCAAATGATTGCACTACTTCAAACAAGCGGTTTATGTTTGCGTGTCCACTGGCTACATGTCACATATACACCGTAACTGGCTTACGTCAGCACAGCCAGTAGACAAAACTCAGGGCTATGCAAAGCATGCGGTAATTATTTTAGTACCACATTTATGTATTAATTTTTTTTTATCGAAGCGTGCCATATGATGTGAGTACATTTACCTCCCAAAGAAAGTTAATTTTAAATTTACTTTAATGTTGGAATTTAAGTTTTTATCGTCTTCGCTATTTTCAATATATTTTTAATAGGTAGATAGAAAAATTGTTGTACATTTAACTCTGCCAGTTTACTAACTACCATTTTCATCCTACGATCGATATTTTTAATTGAAAAGGAAGTAATATTGCGTATAATCTATAATCGATTGATTTCATTTCTAACAATTTTAGGTAATAATTGACTAATGAAAAAGTTGTAGAAGACCAAATGTTGTACAATTTTTATTCTTACAACTGTTTTGTACAACCTATAGCAAAGAGTAGCGAATATATTGACAAATAGTAGTAGTAACTTATTGGCGGCATTTGGTCGCCATTGTTAATTTATATTTTTTATAATTGTAACCATTTTTTACTAATTAATTGGACTATAAAGAATAAAACTTGTAATAAAATTAAATTTCATCTATTTAAATTGTCACAAATTTTAATATTTTTGGTCTTTTTATAAATTCTTTTCATAAATCATATCTGATCGTTCGATTATTTTTCAGTTTGTAGCAATACTGTCAAATTGATATATTATAAGACTGTTTCCTTATATATTATTTTCATAAAAAGTTAAATTAACAGATAAATAAATGTATTGTTGATTAATCATATCCATCGGTAACAACCATTGTAAATATTGCAAAAGTCTGACAGCTTACCACTAAGGTAACTTTCTGGTCGGACTGGCAAGGACGGAAATATCTTGTGGTAGCAGTCTCATAGAATTGGTTCTCAATTCTTTAATACCGGTACTTTGTCATCAGTTTGTTTAAATCTCACATTGGTATAAGATACTCAGATTAAAAAAAAAAAACGAAACTTATTAAGTTTAAAGTTTAAAAATATTCGTGTGTTGTGTGACCGGACGTTGCGTTTCGCCGCTCATCATTTTAAGAAAGTAGTTTTGACTGGTTGTTGACTCATAATTGGATTGTCCTTTCTCTTTAATACCATCGAAGTTACAAAACAGGAAAAAAATTACTACACAATACTTAATAAATACAAGAAAACATAACTAATATAGATTATATAAAACATTTTTCCCTGTTTCATTACACACGTACACATGTATGCTCTAATAAACTTTATAAATATTTAAAAACATCTATACGCTACGATTTACTGTACTATGTGTTCAAAGTCAATCTCTCCTATTAGGCACTTACAATAAAGAAATAAACATAGTCAATACTTGTAGTTGTTTTAAATATATCAGCATATTTTTAATCTACTGCTATTATTATAGCCAGGTTCGTGTGGAATTAAATTTTGATGTCCACTAACAAATAAATTATAATTATTATTATTATACACAAATAAAAAAAACACATAATTTATGCCATAACGCTTAAACAATCGTGACATATTGGATTGTTTTATTTATGTAATGTTATGGGATTAAATAAGTTTAATGTTTAAAAATATATATAATTAATATCGATGTTCAGAAGTTTAACAAAAACAACTCTTCTCGTATATCATTTATTCCCATTTCCTTACATTAGCTATAATATTAACCAGACTCATATTCCTTGTGAATAATCCTTCCTTATATTTTAATAATATCCTTACAGAATAACCATGGCCAGGCGTACGTCTTTACTGTACGAGTGCCACCCTTATGAATGCCCGTCATCCAGACGACGTTATTCCGTTATGCTTTACAATCAAAAAAATAATAAACATACTCTCAATTCATTCTTATAAATATTTAAAAATGTAACCAGACCATATTCTATAATAATTCTAGGATATCATGTTTTAGCTTTGATCACACTATAGACAGAAACGGAAACTAATGGCACTGTTTGTAAAATACACCTTACAGCTCGGCCATCCTGTTTACCGCGAGTCCCTTCGCGGTCGTTTCAAAAATTAAATTTTCTTACAAATAAATACATAGTCCTATATTTTGAAACAAGATAACAATACGACGTAAAGATAGGTATAATAATAAATGCTTAAAATTAATTACATTAGTTACAAAATCACGGCAGTATAAAGAAACAAATGCCATTGAAAAAGGAACTGCCATTGTCAATTTTATATTATTTATCATTTACTTCTTCAGTCTAACGGTTAATAATTTACAAAGAAATATAAACAAAAAATATTTAATTTACATTAATAAGCATTCTATAAAGTTTTGATTACTTTACATTTACTCAACTTACATCTACTTAATTTCAACATTTTTACATCATTTATGATCATCATTATCACTAATACAGCTATCCTTGGAGTCATCAGGATCTCTGTCAATTTCCGAATCCCTAAAAGTCCCGGTCAAAGCTCATCCAAGGCTGTATTTTATCTAGAGACACTGTCCACTCATACCGCCGACCATTTTTGCATGATAGAGGAGTATCCTCAACTATAAATCGGTCGTGGTCAAGCACCTTCACAATGCAATAGGGTCCTTGGAAATTTACTACTAATTTTTGCGATTGACATTCACCGTCATTGAACTTATCTTTCAATTCTAACGAAATCCCCTACTTTCTACTTCTTTCCCGTTTTCCTATGTTTGTTAAACCATTCAGCATTCTTTTGCTGTTATACTTTAATTCGTTGTGCAGCTTTGTCCCTAACTACGTCTAAATCATCAGATGATATGGGGTGCAGAGTATCATTAATTACCGAATTTGATATCCCTCGACTGCTATGATTAACATTGAATCCAAATAAAAGCTGTGATGGTGATTTCTGTGTGGTTTTATGCACTGCCGTGTTTAAGCCTACCTGAATATCGCGTATATTCTCATCCCACATTTTCTCATTTTTAACATGGTTTGACGTGGCTAATGCTTCTGTAATTGTTTGGTTAAACCTTTCTACTTGGCCATTAGCCCTTGGCGTTGCGACTGCATTTAATACATGCTTAATCCCGAATTCCATAATGAAGTCTTTAAAAGTTTTACTAGTGAAACCGGGTCCTCTATCGGTTAGTAACCGAGTCGGGACTCCAGAAAAGCTAATATGTTTTTTTTTTTCACTTTTAGTGTGTTATCGATTTTTAACAGGTGTGATAATACCAAATTTATTGAAACTTTCAATAATAACTAAAAGATAACAATTACCCGATTTGCTTTTTATAAAAGGACCCAAGTAATCTGCATGAATCTTATGATAGGATATACTGATTTTCTCAATAGGGTGTAAATAGTCCCCACGTTTACCGCCTAGGGTTGTGTGATAAGCACTAGACAAGCTAAAACGTTTTTTTTTTAACAGATCGTCTCATACGACTAAACCAATAGTGCTTTTTAATTCGTTCCAAGATTTTCCTTTTTTTTTTGTATCCGTAGTGACAACGTCATCATGGTTCCGTTTTAATATTTGCCAACGCGCACCTTTAGGTACCGCACATCTTAACTAATTGCATACTATACGATAAACCCGTCCGTATTTAAGTTTAAATTTTTTTGTGAATATCAGCTATATACTCGGTTTCTCTATGGCTTTAGATGTTCTTTATTCTAACTATTTCTTCATCTGTTGTCTGCACGGTGGCGATCCAATTTGTTCAAAATCTAGTGATAACACATCAAGAACATGTGACTCTTATGTTTGCGGATCAATTGGATTTTAACTCATTGTGTCCATATGGGTCATCTTGGCCCCTGGTCTATATTTAATTGTACAATTGTATTCTTGTAACTGGATCTACCACCGAGCAATTCTTTGAACTAAATCACTTTTGTTCATGGTAGTGCAAGGGCATCACAAACGGTCAGTATTACAAATGGGATTCCTATTAGATAAACACGAAACCTATTTAAGGACGCGCTGACGGCTAGTGTCACTAGCTCAAAGGAGTGGTATTTTTGATCCTCACTAGATTCCTACTGAAATACGATACAAGTTTGAAAAAAAACACTATTATTACGTTGAAACAAGGTACTAGCTATACCGTTCTTGCTCGCATCCGTGTGGAGCTGTGTTTCTGCTATGGGGTTATATAATGCTAGAAGTGGTCGCTTACATTATATACATTTAATAAGTGTAAAAGCATCTTCCTGCAATTTATTACAGGCCCAGCCATTATCCTTTTTCAGCAAATCAGTCAAAGACGCTGCTATTAACGAATACTCTTTTATAAATCTTCTAAAGAATTCGGAAAGTCTCAAAAATTGACGTAATTTGTGTTGACTTTTAGGTTTAGGAAATTTTGAGACCACATCGGTTTTCCTCGACCCCGGTCGTTTTACCATTACCATTTGGACTTACTGCAAAGCCAAGAAATCGATTTTATCGAAAAAAAAAATTACATTTACTTAATTTCAAAGTCAGCTCACCCCTTCATAACAAGTTAAGTACTTCAGTTAATCTATTTAAGCCTTCATCAATTTTTTTTTTACACGGTATCAGTAATAATCCATATAGACGAAAGCATACTTAATTTTTGCCTCCGACAAAATTATTGTTCATAATCCTTCGGCCAAACGGCATTCGGTTATACTCAAACTGAACATGCAGCGTGACAAAAGCAGTTTTATTACGCGACTGTTCGTTAATTGGAATCTGATAATATCCGGAGGCTAAGTCCAGTGAAATGAACATGTTGTTACCCGCAAGGAGGTCTAATTGATCTGAAATTCTTGGTAACGGATAATAGTCTTTCTTAGTTTTCCGATTTAGTGCGCGGTAATCTACGTATAACCTTTTGTCTCCGGTTTTCTTTTGCACCAAAACTGGGCTGGCGTGTGGTGAACACGAATCTCGAACAATATTACTATCCAGCATTTCCTAAACCATGTTTCGTACGAAGCATATTTCCGAATATGACATACGATAAGGCCTATAAACTACGGGTTGTGAATCGTCTAACTCTATATGCGTTTCGGTAGCATTGGTGAATCCTTAATCCATAAGACTACTGGAAAACAGTCTTTATATTTTGTTAATAGACTTCGGAGAGCTAGGCGTTGTTCGGTCATTAAACTGGGATCGCTAATAACCTTTTCGTCTATTTCGGTCGTATTTATGTTAATTTCACACACGTTCACTATGGCACGCGCCGGTACAACCCTAGTCATGTTAGTTAATGCTTATTTCATTATCGGAAAAATTATGAATAAGAAGGGCACAACGGTTTTTTTATCACACTATACTCTCCGGGCAATAAAAAAAAGTATTCACGTCCTTGCAGTCCTCTGACGGATCCATGAACACAGACCCTTTTACTGATTACGGAATCGCAAGTAACTGGTATAGCACGTAAGTTATTGACGAGGATTCCAATGGTTTTACTTGAAGTAAGGTTAATCCTTATTTTTAGCATCGATATTTTGAACTATAACTTTTTTCTTGGAGTTTTTGTAATAATCATATTCGATTTTTCTGTGAACGTATGTCCTAATAAAACTGGTAATTAATTACATAATATTCCACAATATAAATGTCTGTCGTTTCTTTAGTATTTCGTACTTACATAGTTGCGACAATTAGGCCTAAAGGTCGAATAAGGTTACAAGCCTCTAAGCCTCTATACCTCTAAGCAATGGTAATTCTGCATCAGTTTCCAACATGAAATTCAAAACCTGGACGTCACTCACTCGAATTAGTAAGACCTGGCTTCCTAGATCATCATGACAATTAAACGTTATCCCATTAATGTTTATGTCAATTACATATTTATCATTTGCCTTATTAACAGCACTAAGTTCAGAAACTCTCCACTCTCTCAGAGGAATTAATATTATTATTTGGCTTAGAACCATCCTTTGCTTTGTTTTTGTAACAGTAAGCCGCTTGATGACCTACCTTGTCACAATGTGTACATTTTATTAAAGGTTTTTCGCATTTAAAACTTGGAAACCCTACTTGATTACAGTTAAAACATCGTATATTGGAGTTGCCTTCATATTTTGAACTATTTGGTTTGTAACGGTTCAAAGAAGCGATTTTTTTTTTTTTTACTATCCTCCCCTGTTTGAAATTATCGTTACTATCTTTTGTTGGTCTTACTTTGACGGATCGAAAATATTTTAAAATTTGTTCAGGTTCAGAAAACTGAGCCGCTTGCGCACCTACTCTAACTGCACGATAAGCTACCCCATTAAACAGTCTACCGCTTGTCTACCGGATATCTTGCAGCGATTAAGTAAATTAATTTTTGCGTAGTAATACTGCTGTAATAAATCTCCACACCGATCCCTCTTATTTTACATCTCCGTAAGAAGTTCAGCATAATCTTTACGAGACCGAAACGATCCTAAAACCTTTTTTTTTCGTTTTGGCCAAGAGTGTAGTAGAGTCGGGAGATACCATGTCTTCGCAACACCAACTAGTTTAAGAAGAAGATAGTGAATTAACTCTTTCTCATCCCAACCATAAATTTTGTCGCATTCTTCCACTTTGGTTATCCACGTCAACATGGATTGTTCCTAAGACATGGGATAAAAATCAGGAATCACGTTTACATTAAAAGATAGTTTTGGCTTGTCCGAACTTTTCACGACTTTGATAATTGATAAAACTCTATCTAAAGATAGCACTAACATTATCTGTAGATTTAAATCGCTTGGAACTTGATCGGGCCTTGACATACTCACCTGATGACTCCGACGTGCTACGATAACTACGTCTTCGAGACCTACGTCTTTCACCGCCGTCTTCTACCGACGATGAAATTGTTCCACCTCTACGCGTTCGCCTTTTCAATCGTAACTCACTTCTTTTGATTTTCTTAACTTACACAGACCTTCGAGCCATGCGCCTTCGATATTGAGTATCACCATTGGATCCTTGTTCTTGAATATCGTCAATCATAAGCCGTTGCCCTCGAGCAATATAGTCGATTATCTTTTGACCTCGCGTATCATTATCTTTATGTCCTTTACCTCGAGCTCCACTAATCACAAGCCCTTGACCTCGAGCAACGTGATTTTTTCTTTTACCCTTGACCTCAGTCATCATTGTCATTGTGTCTTTGACCTCGGGCTTCACCAATCACAAGCCCTTTACCTCGAGCAATGCGATCGGTTGGCCCTTGGCCTCGGTTATCATCCTCATTATCAGTCACTTAACCTCGAGCTTCACCAATCACAATCCCTTAACCTCGAGCAATGCGATTGGTTGGCCCTCGGCCTCGGTTATCATCCTCATTATCAGTCACTTGACCTCGAGCTTCACCAATCACAAGCCCTTAACCTGGAGCAATGCGATCGGTTGGCCCTTGGCCTCGGTTATCATCGTCATTGTCAGTCCTTTGGTCCCGGGTTTCATCAATCACAAGCCCTTGACCTCGAGCGACGTGACCAGTTGGCCCTTGGCCTCGTTTATCATCGTCATTATCAGTCTCTTTTTCTTGAGATGTATCATCATTTGACCCTTGACTTCGGGTCACATATCGATCCATGTCTCTGAAAACTTAGTAGGCGTGAAAGGAAGTTTTATGTATCCTTTTCGATCCCACGTACTGAACTAATATCGATGTTCAGAAGTTTAACAAAAACAACTCTTCTCGTATATCATTTATTCCCATTTCCTTACATTAGCTATAATATTAACCAGACTCATATTCCTTGTGAATAATCCTTCCTTATATTTTAATAATATCCTTACAGAATAACCATGGCCAGGCGTACGTCTTTACTGTACGAGTGCCACCCTTATGAATGCCCGTCATCCAGACGACGTTATTCCGTTATGCTTTACAATCAAAAAAATAATAAACATACTCTCAATTCATTCTTATAAATATTTAAAAATGTAACCAGACCATATTCTATAATAATTCTAGGATATCATGTTTTAGCTTTGATCACACTATAGACAGAAACGGAAACTAATGGCACTGTTTGTAAAATACACCTTACATAATGATTACACGTAAGTACGATTTTTTTTTATTTCTTAACATTATCTATTACTTATTTTATTTCTTCATTTGCGTCAATACTAAGTCTGAGATTTATAAACCCTATTTCGACTTTGCTTAGCAAAATTCTCAAAAAATAAATTCATTTTGACAAAAAACTGAATATATAATAGGAACTTGAGTGTAGCCATAGTATATATTCGCAGAGCCAAGTCCTTGTTAACAAAGTCGACGACTTACAAAATCCTTTGATATTCATTGAGTAAAATAAATTGTAATGTTTTAGTGAAGTCTAAGCTAACTTAAAGATGCGTCTATAAATCTCAGTCATGAACTGCATAATTAATTATTATATTATTTAATTTGTAATCCCTTAAAGCTGCCTACTGTAGATGTTGTATATGTAGATTAAATACTGGGGTTATAGAAAAGTCGTCCAAGGCTGGACATATACAAGGTGATTTTATAGACGAGGGATATATTTTAGGATACAATAATTTGTACCTTTTTTTAACTAATAAATACGTAAATAACTAAATGTACTAACAAATAATAAAGAAACAGTTATCAACAAATGAGAATTGATCCGTAAAAAGTTTGGACACCGCAGCACATGTGACTTATGATTGAGTGATAAGTAGATAACATTATTTTTACGTGATTTTAGGTAAACAGGTAATTGACTCGCTTCCCTTTAGTACTTTATCCTGGCTTAGGAGAGACAAATTACTTTGTTTTAATAGAAATATTAAAATATCACTATCTCTATATATTTGGAATTAGAATTGAATGCTGAATATCGTCCTTGAATATATCCCTCGTCGTATATTGGCACGTTCAGTGCGTCGCGCTTTTTTACTAACTGAGCTTGACCAGCCTTCTGTCAACTGCTTATATTTTTTGATGAACACGATATTTACACAACATTATTTTAAAAGATTTCATCATAATTATACAACCTTTACGTGCATGCTAAGTAAATGTTGCATAGAAATTACTTGATTATATATTTTACAATATTTCCAATATAGTCTTTCGTATTAAAGTCATTATCCGTTGAACATTCAATGAATAAATCAATTTCTTGACGTCAACAGTGCGTCGGCAGTCGCTACTTAAATATTTATACTTGTAAAAATGTATGTAAATGCTATAAAATCTCAATTTTTACGTTGGTTGGTTCAAGTTTCTGTAGAACATCGTAATATTATCGACTTCAAAGTACAAGTAAAATTAGCCTGTGTATGATAAGGAACAAGTCAAAATTCCCACCAAATAATGCTGGCTAAGCCGAAGCATGAAACTTTGTGTGACTTTTAAATATGAGATATTTTAATTCTTTTAAGCCCTTAGCTCATCTAGTATTATAATTTGTTAAAACTAGCTTTACTCTTTTGCGATTTTCTTTAAGCCATACCTATATTTAGTCTCGTGTGTCTGGAGAGCAAGTCGGTAACTATGCGTTAGCGTACAATTTATTGCAAGTTTCTTTGTGGGAACAGTCCGTTAGATTTCATTTTGGTATACAAATTTAACACATGCTCAACGTTTAAGAATATCGTGAAGAAACCGTGAAAGTGAAAACAATTAAATAAAATTGGCTTGTGATTACCCTGTAGACGACAAACAGCAGCACTATTGGCTATGTTGGGCACAGAATGCAAATTAATGGTGGATATAGGTCCTAAAGTAAATCTGATCACTCAGAAGGGATATTATTATTTCTAAGCATACTTCAAATATTCAGTTTATAAAGTAGTTAAAGCACAATGCAACGTGTTTTTATGTACTTTTATATTTTTCACCTATTTTGTTCACGTGGTCGCCTCATGAACTCGCGCGTCACATCGCCCAGTAGTTTATTACAGTATCGATTAGTTCAATGAGATGTCATTCATCTGAACCGGTCACTTTGTGTACACATACACCACATAAGCAAAGATATACTTTGTAACTAAAATATTGAAGTCACGAATAAAATTTAGTAAAATACAATGACTTACTTATTTGTTGAATATTTATATGGTAACCAGTAGCTAAAACATTAGTCATACCTAATAAGTTGTTTTAACCTTACAGTATTGCATTTGTTTACTAACAAAAAGGCATGCATCGCTGGTTTGTTCAGCAGAGATAATAATTGATTAAATAAATAAATGACGAAAAAGAAATAATTGCAATACGAATCTAAAGAGTAGGATAAGCTAAGGCCGGTCAACTTACTTCTGACACTTACGTTGAACAAGGAAAGATAATTGCCACAGTTGGTAAAACCAAAGGTTCTCGGAAACTGTAAATATATATTACGTAGAGACTGGATACGAAAGAAGTTAGTTAAAATAAAGGGTCTCGGTATATCATTATTTTTGCCTAATACAATGAAATGATATAAATACTTAAGTTGGCCCATTTATTATATAAATATTTTTGAATAGGGATATGGCGATGGAGAGATGATATTTATTAACAATACTTGCAGCAAAACACGCTCTGCTTATTTTCTTAATTTGAAAAATATACCACGTGTAGAATTTTGTGTACCCCTAGCACATTATACGAAACAAACAACAGTAAATTGTTAACGATTGGGTCATTGAAAATGTAACTACGTCTGATGTTTGAATCACAAAACGCCTCGGGATAAATATAAGCTGATTAACAGATCTGTTTTATTTAACAATTGAATACCACTTGAATGCTAACCCAGCGGATCGTGTTTCTCATGTTTAATGATCATTTAGCCATACATTGTCAATACGTTATTAGGTTCGGTATGTATACCATTAAATAATATGACGACTTTGGAGTAGATGTCATTTTATAATAATTATTACATTTCACACTAAAAAATATGCCTTTTACCAGTAGCGTGCGTCCCATATAAAGCATAAAAACATTATCTCCTTGTACTTGGATATTTAACACATATAAATACTTAAAATTTGATTCGATTTGAGACCTCAGATTGCTATTTTGGTAAACAACAGATTTTAAGGCAATATATTTATTAAATATTCAGATATAACAAGATAATGCTTTTTATGTTTTATATGGGATGCACGCCACAACCTTTTACGTATTTATAAATGAATTTGAGACACAGCTTGATAAGTTAACAACTCATATTCCACTGAAATATGTTACTTTTTATTATAATCAAGTATCTACGTAATTCAAAGATAAATTGAAGCATATATGTATGTGTATTTTTAAATTACTAAGTAAACAAATGACTTTATAAAGAAGGTTTACGAGTAATGAAATTTATTTATTGTTTACAAAAAAAAAATGCATTGCATATGATCTTGATATGTTTACCTGTTGCTTCATCTACGAGATTCATATATTCAGAACATATATATATATATATATATATATATATATATATATATATATATATATGTATATGTATATATATTACATAGAGAAAATTTCAACTGCTGAACAGATAATATGAGTACGTTAATTTATAAATAAGAATGAACTGGATTGGATAGTAAAGTTTAAAATAGTTCTGATATTAAAACTAACTAGATAACTAAGAAGTTCTGCAACCCTTACCTTTGACGTGTCGTTAAAATATGGAATAATATTCCTATGGACGTATTCCTTCCGTTCTAACGCTGAGATTTATAGACGGTATTTTGACTAGGCTTAGCCTTTAGTTAAACATTACAAGTTATTTTATTTAATTAATCTCAAAATATACGATATTTCCCGAATATCGTATACTTGAATTTTGCTCTATGAATACTTACGTTATACTCCTTCGATTTATTTTATAAAACCTACCTATTTTCTGAGCAAAGACCAAAGTCAAGTCAAAGTATCGTCAATAAATTTCATCCTAAGATATTGAATAAAAAATTGCTTGTGTAGACAGCTGCAGCAATTATTAGCAAATTTATTCCTTTTCAATCTTAAAGCGCATCGCGAGTCTAACAACATCCAAAGTGAATATGCATCATTTTGATACTACGACCACTCTGCCAAGAGTGAACGACTGAGGAGGAAAAGGAATCGGTGCGGTGTAATCATAACTAGCTTATGTAAAATAAAAGTGTAATGCTGCAAATAAATATTAATAAATCATATCCTACTCCAATTGTGAGTGAAGTCGAGACCTCGATACAGTGCGTCGGCTATTGAGGTTGAGCTGTTAGCGGTGTCGCGTCGTTAGAATCGCCGCACCTCACAGTGATGCCAACTTAGGGGTATACCCGTAAGTTCCCTATATTTAGGGTTTTCAAATTTGTTAAGGCATCGTAGGTGATGAATGTACTAGTACGATTTCATATATATTATATCATTTTCTAATTTTGCTCTTTTTATGATAAGTGCGTTACCGAAATTATAAACAAAATGTAACATTCAATTAATGTATATTTTATAAATTAACTAATAAATCGTTATTCCAATTCGGGATCTACACACTTTAAATAAAATACAAATTTAATAGATATTATTTGATTTGAAGATTTGCAATTAAGGACATATAAAGATAGTTTCAGTATTTAAATTAATATGCGGAGTCTACAGGGATATTCTTATTATAAGAACGATTTCCTTGACTGAGGTGGCAACACTATTACCTCAGAGTGCGGCCTCCTGACCCAAATTTTCGTAGTGACGTCATCGAACACCGGGCAACATGTGCTACATTCTGCGCCGTGTGGTGTGGGCTCGCGACCCACTCCGCATCGCGAACCTAGCTATTGTACCTGATAAGATAACGATACCACACCAATCGCCCGTTTGATATACTTATTTACTTGTGTGCCAAATTTTCTATTTGCGTTGTTACAATTTCTTATTAAATGGATGTTTTCACAAACGTCTTTTATCAAACGAATCGGGTCGAGAGATCGCCATATGATTGACTTTTTCTTTTTATGGAAAGTATATTTATAAAAAATAATATTAACTTATTCAAAATATTAACTTAGCCGTTACGTTGACTTTGTTCCTCCCTCTCCGTTCCTTAAAAAAACCACGCACACGGGCTTACAGTCAAAGCACACACACATCACACACATCACACACATCCTGGTTAGGACTAAGAAGTTCTCTAATCCTTACTTTTGCCGTTTCATTGGGCTGTGGAATAGTCTTCTAGCGAGCGTGTTCCCATCATTCTTTGCTATGGGGTCCTTTGAGCGTAGCGTGAATTGATATTTAATTAGGTCGGCATGTTCGCTGCGACTACCGATGGGGTTTTCTTAACTATTGATAGTCGTTGTCGTTTTTTTAACTGCACCACGCCATGCACCAACCCATCAAACGTGGTATGGTCGCTGGGCCGAGTCAACACAAAAAAATGTATGACTGTATCCGACCACTATCATATTTTTAAAGCAAGATAATCTATCATACGTTCATATCAGGTATCACAAATTCATAACACCATATATAAAACAGTATATGTTTTCCCGGGAATTGAATACGTGTTTCCGTTTCTACTAAACTAATTTGGATATCCCAAACTGTGGATAGAATGTTGACATGTACTCTGCCAAATTCTGTTGAACATAATTGCCTGTTCAGGCGCCAACACGTCTCCAACCGTTGAGACAGTTGCAAAACCGTAGTTTCTCTCTACAATTATGTTTGTTGTCGAGCTGTGCAAGAAATGGGATAGAGCATAAAAAATACTTTTTACTCCATAAATACTTTCACATATCGTATTCTTACTATAGTCTAAAAGAAAAAATATCTATGAATAATACTTACAGAATCGGTTATTAAAAATATACATATTTGGAAGTAGTATTTTGTTAGTAGTACTCGTATAATGTAAGTACCTACACGTATGCTATTACAATAAGCTGACCACATACGTCATACACGTGTAGACAAACAGACAGCATCAGGAAATATTATTCCGACTTGTGTACAAGTGTCGTTTCTATGTAAAACCGCAACATCATTGATATTGTTTTCAGTTGGAATAAGGCTTAAGGCGGAAAATCGAAATACACGCCTCTTGATCCGTGACTAGGAGAACATTTGCTTTTTAGTAATAATACTGGTGACGAAGTACGTTCGTTTAAGTTTGAATCGATCTTAGTAAGCAATTAAATTTTGTTGCTTATTACGTGCAACGTTTTTCTAAGTAATTGGTAGGTGAATGAGCTTAATAATGTAACAGAATACTACTATAATACTAAATAATATTCGAATCAATAATATTATAAGAAGAAATTAGTAATATTGAAAAAAATATATTTTATGCAGCGTTTGAATATTTCTACGATGTTTATACAGTCGAAGTTAGCTAGGTACTTTTAGTGATAAGCGAAGTATTGTTATTTACTTGAGTTTTTACTGTATTTTTTTTAGCTTAGTATGTTTATGTACTCTTTTGGAAAAAAAGGACGAGTTCTCATATACACATTACACAAACATATTATACAAAAGTACTAACATTGCGTTAAATATATCAACCATAAAACGAAAAGTACAAGGTCATCCGTGACGTCAAACCGATAGGTCTCTAAATATATTATTTATTTTATTTGTTAATTATGTATACTGGAGGAATGTGATTATTATTTCATTTTGTTGACTTTTATGTCCTCGTAAATTAATGATACAAGAAACGATTTAGTCAAAAATAAAAAAAAATATATTTTTTGTTTATACGTAGTTGTAATATCAAGAAGAGCATGTACAGAAGCTAAGTTATTTGGAAAAATGTGCTTTGGCCGGTTGCATTTTGGAATCAGTTTAATGTCCAGTTTCTGTATGTCTATAGACCTTCTTCTGTGGTATATTGGGTCCGGCATGATGATTGCAACTTGTTTGTCATTGGAATGTTATCGTTTAGTAGTCATCGAAGTATTGTGAAGCTAGTAAAAAAGGGCGCTTTGAATTGTAGTCAAGGTTTAAGAAATTATGCAAACTTTGTGGTTAATAAAAATAAACTTTTTTAGGTTAGACTTTGCATTATGTACCACTCATCACGTCAATATGGGTTAAACGACTCTAATACTCGACTCTAATGCAAAGTAACATTAAAAAATCCATTCATGCTATTCTCCAAAATTCACTCCAACGCAGCCTTGAGTTTCGTTCGGCGTTTCTTCTCAAGGTAGTCGCTTCCAAAACGCTGGTAGATTACCGTTAGGATTCGGTTCACTGGCCGGCCGCACAAGTCGAGGTCCGTACCTAAAGGTGTGCCCTTGCGTAGTCCTGAAAATACCTTACTTCCAAGTCAACGCACTTTTGAGTGACATATGAATATGTCGTATTGTTAATCGGTTTTTCCGTTTTCGCAAGGGTCTTTTTGTGCTTGCCAAATTGCAAGGTCTCACGAGTATAAGAAAAAGTGTGATAATTAAAAAAAATGATATATCATTTTAAAAAATGCGTATACGTTATTTTTAAGGAAGACAGAATGTGGGAATTCTACATTATAAGATATATAACAAAATAGTGGTAGGAAACTTAAGCGCTTTAGGTCTGAAAATAAAATTGGTACAGTTAAAATTTCGGTCAAGCGTGAACTTTCTACGAAAATAAAAAGAAATATCATTTTTTTTACAGATATTAACCTAGTTTCGTGTGAGAATCATTATTTTATAGGGCATGAAAAAAATCTGAACTGTACAAGTCAGTCAAATTTATGATAACTTTATTTTTTTTATTTTTTTTTATTGAGGGGCTTTTATTACTGTTATTTTTGTAAATAAAAGATCCGATATCCGTACACAAACTCGTTTATTTTACAACTGACCGCGCACCGCGCGCCGTGTGACAGAGACATCTTACAAAATATATCTTATACCTATACCTACATATAACAATTACATTAAATATATCAGCCCCATTGTGCCCTAACCTACGTCCTTACATCCTAGGGGAGTCGCGGATGAGCAAGCGTCACCATCTGGCAAAATTTAGGATAACTGTTTCATACATTTTAAACTTGTACGGGACCCTCGGTGCTAATATATGACTCGCACTTGGCCGGCTTTTATGCTGTTGTTGGGATATTTTGTTAGAATTTTTTTTTTAACCATGAACTTTTTTTATAAAGTAATATCAATATGTTTTTGGCAGGGTTCTAGTCCAGAATGTTGTGCCGATACGGTTGGATTGGAGAGCAACATGGCTGGTGCACCTGTGCCTCCACCAGGTCCAAGATATAAGCTAGCAACAGAGGGTACCTTGAGAGTGTGCTGCTTCCAACATACAAGAACAGTGGTCGACAAAATTCTAGCCGCTAAGTTTTTGAGGCGTTGGGAAACACATGTGCTTTGTCTGCAGGAATACCATATTATATCTAAAACTGTAAGTGTTATTTTAATAGTATTACATATTATTTCTTTATACTATTTTATACATTAACTACGTGCTATCGAGGTAATAATAAACTTGAATCATTTAGTTCCAGAAAATTTAGCATTTAAAACAAAATGATGAACGCCATTAATCTGAGAGTATTTTAAAGTTAATATCAACTATAACCATTTTTCAAAAAAGGCCAGAAAGGTTTAATTGTAGTATGTTATTCTACAAAACATATTACATTTCTTCATACTTTACTGTTAAAGATCCCAATAAAACTTTCAATTGGCATGCAGTTTATCTGCAAACTTAGGCCTATGGTGATGATGATGATGTCCTAGCCGGATTCGGCCACGGCGACTGTTTCAACGCCGATTAAGAAAATCGAGGTCCAGTTTTCGGAAACAGTCAATTGCGCAGGAGATATTTAAGTACATAACTGGACGCGCAGCCAGAAAAGCACTCTCTCGTCCAAGCTCCCTCAGGCCCGATGGAATGGAGAACCAGTACGATCGGGAGGGAGTGGGATGCAGGTTGGGTCGAGTTGTCCTTCTCTGAACACCTGGTTGAATTGTGGTGTTAAAGAGATACCTTAGTCGCCTTTTACGACACCTCAGCAAGAAGAGGGGAGTGCTATTCTATTCTGCCGGCAGCCACCACGGCTTATATTAGGCCTATATTACACTCTCATGTCACTGTCAATCAATACCAAAAAATGTGAATTACATTTTAATGAGTCACTGATAAAATGACATCGATATACAAATAATGGTTAGTCAGATTTATGCGAAAATCAAGTTATGACTGATATAAAAAAATGTGCCTTCAAAAGTTCCGACAAAAGTTGTAAAATATCCGTCAGTCATAAAAATTACTGATTAAAGAGACACCAAAACCTATATTCTAATTATAACTTGCATATATTATGTAGATTATGTATGTCTATGAAGTATTGGCTTTCCACTGCATTTTTGGCAACAACTGTGCCTGTTCTTGGAATTATACGACTGTTGCAATAACCGAAATCTAAAACATTCGGGCAGCTTTCTGCCAGTGAATGACATTATGTTATACTTTGGAGTTACGAATGTCTGAATCGATTTACACATTCACAAAATCTTATTAGCCTATGCAAAACAACAAATAAGCACAGCAAAGAGAAAACATGCCTAGATTTTGTAGACAATTTGTTTACAATATATGGTTATATGTATATAGTAAAGAGCTTAGATACATAATAATGTAACCACAACCCAGAGTCGTGCATCCTATAAAAGCATTACCTTGTAACTCGCACATTTAATAAATATATTTACTTAAAATCTGATAATTACCATAAAAAGAGTTTCTGAATCCAATTTTTAAATCAACAAATCAAATCAAATCAATTTTAAATCAATTTTTATATTATTGTTATAATATTAAGTGTTCCAGTATAACAAGGTATTGCTATTTATGGTTCTATGCGATGCGGCAAAACCTATATTATCAATGTTTTTGTCATTTTGGTGGAAAAATTGTGGTATTACATTTATGATATCTCAAAATGTATTATTTGTTGATTGTTATTCAAATATCGATGAATAAAATTGAACGATAAGACATTATCCCTTTTGCCAATATAATGTGTAGGTATAATTTGTCTCTATGAAAACAAACGAAATTACTCCCAGGCTGTGTGCACTGTCTACTTGAAACCACTTAAAAACAAATATCTACGCTATCGGTTTTCTTTATTGAAAACTTATCGGAGTTTCAACTTATAGTTTGAAGTCTTGATATGAAAAATAATTATATCTAATTTATTATACATATTAATTTATATTTAGCTTATAAATAAGATGCTTTCAGCTGTGTCTATCTATCGTGGACAACTACGATATAATATGAGGCCTCTAGAACCGTACTGGCCCACGTGTCAAAAGTAATAATTCAAATATAATGATATTTCTATTCTAGTAATAACATATAAATTGCATATAATCGGTATATATAATTTGTTATATTAGAAGTAAATGTAATATTACATTAATAAAGCTCAAATATATTTTTAAAAGCATATTTCTGCAGCAAATTGATCAACTACAATTGTTTCACTTGAGTTACTCGGGCTCTGGTAGCCTCGTATCCGTCCAGTAGACTTAAGGGAGACTGAAGCTTTTACACCCACCCCCTCCCAGCGAGGAAGCTTTAACAAGGCTGTTCGCTCCCCGGGATTCTGAACGAATTAGGATTCCCAGGCCCGTGTAGAGGGATTGGGACACCCCGGGGGGCTTTTAGTTAGTACGAATCTGACAAACCGGGATCGTTGCTCTTTCAGCGGCCCTGATGTTTCTATGAAGGACTTTACCCCGCGTTACAAAAAAAATAAAAATGGTAACCTCATATGTGAACAATAACAATAGAAAGGTATAGCAAATTATTGAGTTCGAATTTTGCGAAAATTCCTGAGTTTGTTTAAACTTCGGTCATAGGTGGTGTTTTAAATACCCGACAATTAAGGAATTGTGCGTGTAACTGTATTTTTTTTTTTACACTGGCTCGACATAGTGTCTACAGAGTACCTGATGGTAAGTACAGTGTAGTCCAAATACGAAAGCGACTATCAAAGGATGAAAATCCATTGATAGTCTACATCGTCATGTCAGCCCACATATACCACGACTGAAGGTCTCTAGGTATATGAGCTACTGGATATACACAAGCTGTTCCCGAAACGCGACAAGCCGAAACTGGTCACTATGACGGGCTTTACACCCATGCACTGTGGTCGCGATCCAGACGGGCACCAGCGCCCTACCACCTCGCTGCTGCTCGTTTAGCACCACCCAGGAGTCACGTGTAGGAAAACTAGGGTATAGCCTACGGACGCGAGCAGCTTCGACTCCCGAAGAAGAGTATGCAAGAGTATGAATTTGATATGAAACTTGTGTATTTTGTTTTTGGCGTCAAGAACACCCAAACAGGCTTTTTCAAAGTTCATTGCGCTCACGTATTTACGTCACTCAGATCTATGCAATGAAACTCCAAGGTGTTGCTAGGGCTCGTTTATATTAGGTCCTTACATATGAAATTGGCGTTTTGTATGGGAGGAACAAAAAGTCGAATATTTTTTAATGTAATATATTTAATTAATCAAAGTATGAACCATTATTTTCTATGCACTTTTGCCATCTCATAGGTAGTTCATTGATCCCTTTACTAAAAAAACCAGTCGGACGGGAATCAATAAAATCTTCGAAGGCGATTTGGACTGCCCCATCGGAGTTGAATTTTTTCCCTTGCAAGAAGTTATCCAAATTTCGAAAAAATGGTAATCTGTTGGAGCAAGGTCCGGGGAGTACGGAGGATGTCTTAGACTTTCCAATTGAAGCTCTTCTAATTTAGTAGCCGTCTGTTGCGCAGTGTGTGGTCTAGCGTTGTCGTGAAGCAGCAGTGGCGTGGAGCGATTGACCAGCCTAGGTTGTTTAGCCGCTAGCTTTTCCATCATGGTTTGCAATTGCTGACAATAGACATCAGCCGTAATAGTCTGGCCAGATTTGAGAAAACTGTAATGAACAATACCGGCACTAGTCCACCAAACGCTTACAAGTAACTTTTTTGGGGTTAATTTTCGCTTGGGGCAGGATTTGGCTGGCTGGCCAGGATCCAACCATTGCGCTGAGCGCTTCCGATTATCGTAAAGAACCCATTTTTCATCACAGGTAATGATTCGGTTTAAAATACCTTCATTATTGTGCCGGCTTAGTAATGTAACGCAGCAGTCGACGCGCGTTTGCCGGTTTGCTTCAGTCAATTCGTGAGGTACCCACCTTTCAAGCTTTTTAATCTTCCCAATTTGCTTCAAGTGAATTAAAACAGTTTTATCACTAACATCGCAGCCTGCAGCTAACTCGGACGAGGTTTGCAATGGATCCGCTTCCACAATAGCCTTCAACTCTTCATTATCAACTTGAGTCTCAGGCCGTCCACGGGGCTTGTTCTGCAGGTCGAAATTTCCAGAACGAAAACGTTGGAACCAAAAACGAACTGTGTTTTCTTTTGCAACACGACCGCCATACACATCATTCACCCTTCGAGTTGTTTCCGCAGCACAAGTGCCACGGCGGAACTCGTACTCGTAAATAAAGACATATTTTAAGTTTTCCATTTTGTAAAATGAGTGACGCAAACAGAAAAAAAACAGAAGAAAAAAACAAATGAATGACGATCATCGAAGCACAAATACATGAGTCTATAGCTGTACAAATTTGAATTTGTAATTCCTTACCAAAGAGGAGAAATTTGTAATTAAAGTGGCCAGTACGAAAAACGCCAATTTCATATGTAAGGACCTAATAGTAACGGTAATACCCACCAAGATTACGCTTCCTAGTTGTCAGTTCTAAATAAAATAGCGCTTGGTAGTCAATAAACAATATTTAAAATGAAACGTCTGCTGCATTGAAACTAACATTTTCAAAGAATAAATTTATATCATCACGTTATAGCCCTTTTAGGCTAAGTAGAAATACTTCAATCGTTGTATTCGCTTTGTGCTTATGGTCAACATGATCAGTAACGTAGCTGATCATCGTTCGCAGGTATCCATCATAGTATTGTTATATGCATTTCGGTTGTCTTTATGATGTTTTACTCTACCGGTTACCATGTAGTGCTCAGGTCTATATTGAATCTGGAACAATCCTAAGGTAAATGACAAGAATCAAACCTACAAACATTCGCGTTTGTGTGCATAAATTTCGGTTCCTTATTCACTAAATCATAAAAATATACTTTTTAATACGACCAATATTTTGTTTCACCATAAGAATGAAAACATTCAACTAGAAGATAACTCGTCTAGATATCCATGTATGAGAAAGACTGCACTCCTATAATCCTATTTAAACATTATCTGTTTATCATTTCAGTACAATCACGACGTTATCCTTGTACATTGTCATATTTTGTGACGTTGTATTATGTTTCACAAATGACAAAAGACTTTAAAATGTTTTTTTAATTTTATAATACCTTTAAGCAAATTACATCGATATCTAAATAAAATATGTAAAATATGGCTCTTGATCAGACCAAGGCAATGAGCAGACTCTAAAATAAACTATCGACAGATAAAAAAAGATATATTTCGATAATATGAATCGGATAGGTGGTTTGATCGTACAAGTCAGCGCAAAGCATAAGTTTGACAAATATTTACTTGTAATCATAGATGGGTAAAATGTAATCAGATTAATGAAGAACGATTACGATTACATTTAGCGTTTTTCATCATTAATATGACTGCATTTTGCTAATCTATGTTTAAAAACACTACGGATTTCTCAAATGTATAAACATTTATGATTCTTTAATGTTTAGAAGGGATTTAATCATGATTACAGAGTAACAAAAATAATTACGACGACATTTTGTAATCGTTAATCATTAATCTGATTACATTTTGCCCATCTCTGCTTGTAATGATACATGTAGATACTTTTTTAAACCGTATTTAATGACAGAAATGTCCCTGAGCTAGTTGTGACTCCTTTTGTGTAATCTATTTACGTTCTTGCCAAACTTGTCCGATGACGCCATTAACGCAGAGGTTATTAGATACCATTGTTTCGTTCTTGTAGCAATTTTAAGTAGTTATCTCAACCCTGTGATTGCCCAGTGACGTATGGTTTAATTGCAAGATGAGTCCAGCAAAACCAGGGCTGGAACGTGATAAATCCGTAATCGTTAATCTCATCGACTACGTCACGCGAAACGTACCACAGGAACAAAAAAAAAAAGAACATTAAAACCTGTCATGTATATAAAAACACCTGACTGACATATATTCGCTAAGCTTGAACTACTGAAGCTGGAGATATGTATTTTTTAATATCGTATTCTTTTTATGACGAAGTCACCTACTAACGGCAAATTTTATGGTATTCCATAAATACAATCGTGAAACAGTGGATGAAACTTTGTTTAAAAATTCGCCAGTTGTCTACTATTTCTTTGAAGTGGAAAGTAAACTAGGCTTTTTAAAAATCTGCATAATATACCAATCGTAGTTTTATTAAAAAAAACTAGGGACTTAAAATGACTACGCTTAGTATTAAACAATTTCAGGAAAAAGTAATAGGTGATGTCAGGGCAGAATGCCTTTTCTTCGCCTATCTCTTTTAAATAAACATTTAATTTATTTTTTTGTCACATATCTCCTAATTCAATTTAAAGGTATAAATAACTTTTTCGTATACTTTCTGTGGATCAAACTTGCTCTTTGTCGTAACACTCGTCGTAATTTGCAAAAACCTCCAAAGACCAGGAGACATATGGGAAATTTACGGCATGCATACTTCCGGTTAGGTAAAGATGGGTAAAATAAAAGACTATATTTTTAAAATAAACAGACAACGATGCTACAAATATTAAAACTTTAACTGTTTCAAAAGGAATATAGCGTGGATTATATTTATTTAGAGAATTATATCACCAATACATATTTTAGAACAAATATGATAATATTTTGTGTTAATACTTTTTGTAAAGGGTCATCGAAGATCATAAAATTCTTACTTTATAACGATTTCTTAAATTGAAGGTGAAAGGTATCGCACAAGGTTAACTATTTTAAAACATCTTTAAGCTATACAAAGTAAAATAAAGTTATTTATTTCAAGCGGTAAATATTCTGTAAAATATTGTACGTAGACAAATAATATTTACATTCTCATTATTAATACGTACATTTAATAAATTGTTCATATTCAATATATTATTTTTCGATATTATAATTATGTTTTCCTTTCAATATTAAAATTTACAGGCAAACGGTTTTCTAAGAATCTGTAGTCTTTTTTGGAATATTTGTTTCGCTTACGTGTTCAGCAAAACAAACAGTAATAAGAAACTTACGACATGTGACGTATTATTCATTATAATTATCGTAAGTAGTGATAAGTGGTTTTGATGACTTAGAACTTACTTTGCGGCGCGGATGGAAAGGAAGATAGAAGGAACAGGACGATTACTTCATGGGTTTCGTATACGAGTATTACCTTGAGTATGTTTGTTATTTGTTTATACTATTTCTAAAGAGTTCAACTTAAACAAATATTATTTCTTCCAAGTTCTTTAGTAAATATTCGTAACATCGTAATACTTACTAATAATTTAGAGGCTATTTACAGGTGAATTACTATGTTAGGTCTCATGTACTTGACGGCCTGGATAGGTTGCAGCGGAAGGCTGTTCGCATTGTGAATGATCCTGAGGTGACTAAGGATCTTGAAGCACTTCTGTTGCGCAGAGGTATTGCCTTACTGAGCGTTTTCTACCGTCTGTATCATGGCAATTGTTCTGAAGAGTAGTTTAACCTAGTTCCACCCTCTCCCTTCCTGAATAGAGACACGCCCGCCGGTTTGCGGTGTCACAGCTATACGGTATCTTACATCCCGGCCAGGGTTAAAAAGTTCTCTAACTCCTTCTTTTGCCGTGTCGTTGTGCTGTGGAATGGTCTTCCTGCGAACGTGTTCCCACCATCCTATGATATGGGATCCTTTAAGCTTGGCGTGAAGAGATATTTGTGCAGGCTGGCATGATCGCTGTGACTACCGATGTGTTTTTCTTACCTGTCGATAGTCGTTGGCGTTTTTTGGACTGCACCATGCTTAACATCAGGTGCGGTGCAGTCACTGTGCCGAGTCAAAATAAAAAAAAAATGTTTGAAAATATTTTATTTAAAATACACCGTACTTTATTTAATATTAATACACAAAAATATCATGGTAAATAAGAATAAGAAAATTTAAATCTATATATTATAATATATGTATTATTCTTACATTAATACTATTTTCGTGGTATTTACTTCGTCACTTGCTCTATTGATATGGCCTGAAATCATCTTAACATTTGTGCAAACAAATTTCAACGTCAATTCGATTACTCATTGCTTGCTATAAAGAGGGTGTAATGAGAATAACTCGGTTGAGGTAGCAGTGGCTGTGACTTCAATATTTACGGGTTTCAATATTTTCATAGTATTAACCTACGATTACCATGTATTATGGTATTATTGTGACGGGGATAGAACAGGTCGTGCTATCAGCATTAAAAGGTGCCATCGTCATAATGAAGTTTGGAGGTCATTAAGTAAAACTCCTTTCGATCCCATGCTGTGCTCTACACAACAAGGAAGCTCAGTCCAGTCCAATTTTTGACATCATCTAGCCACTTTCATTTCTGATAGCTTGTGCTTCTTTTCTTCAGAAACTTGTCTTCAAGGATCGACCTAGGAAACTCATATTGGGTTATGTTAGTATGGTCCATACGATTATACCGTCAACGACTGATACGACCTGTGAAATAATTTTTCGTGACGCGTTGGTTTTCGTTTATGTGAACTTACAGATAATGAGAGTGGCAATATCAGAGTTTTTTTTTCCGTTTACCATAAAGGTGGATATAGTTTGTAACTTTAGTTTGAAATGTATTGTAGTGACAACCATAGGGGCCACGGTCAATATACAATTATACCTCGTTAAAATTTTGTCAAGATATTTTCAAGTAAGTTTTTCAATTTCTTGAAATTTTTATAACATTATTTCCTAAATACATTGAATCTTCAAAGATAATCCGTATATACCCACACGATTTATACATTTTATCGAGTTTATTTCAGTTAATATATAAAAACCCTTTTCAAATACTGTTCAAGTCCTTATTGATCATACATGAGATGTAAGTACCAACATGTAATGTACCTTATAAGGTTAATGAACTACAAAGATTTATGTTTACGATTCGGCAGGGCCAAATGCGGCGTGATTATCTCTTGAAAATTTCTCTATATTACAAATAATCGGGGAAAATAACAACGCAATTCTGAAAATCCCTTGGAGATAAGTCTCATATATATGTACATAGATACAAAGTACATGACCTTATAAGTAATTCAGAAGGGTTCTCCAATTAATTTCAATATTATTAGAATATGTTTATAAAGCGAATCTAATATAACTTACGCCTATAAGTACTTCAATTGTCATTAAAATGTATTTCACCTACGCAAAGACTGTGCCGAGTAATTCTATTGATCTGTTGTTGTATTTGTTAGTGTTAAACTCAGGTCACTTCGTTTTACGATTGTAACATATTCATAATTAAAGAAGATTTAGTAACGGCGTCATTATTTTTATAAATATTTTCTCAATATAATGAAATATATGGAGTTACCAGTGAATTTTATCAACAATGTTTTGCTTAACTTTCACAGTACATTTTTGAGATAACAATTTACGGCTAAATCGGTGACGGTTTTCCATTTCGAGGGCAATTTAATCCCTTTACTTGAAAAGCTCTTCACTAATATATTTTTTAATCCATGTAAGAACCAGAGTTCATGTAAATGGAAGCTTACTATTAATGTGATGTATAGAAAGTTCGTGAGTTATAATACTGGTCATCAAATTATCGATAAATCGATTTATCTTATCAGTGATAGGCGTTACAACACTATTTATCATAGAGGATATACAGTTGATCCACCGAGAAGTGTCAACTTATTTGGCAAAACGTAGAATAATAATATAGCTGTGACAATTTTAAGAATAAATATCATCATTAATCATTATAAGGTACGATACCTATTTTGTAGTATGCCACAGAATATAAAATAACATAGTACTGGACAATAATACTATATTAATAGCCATTGGGTTTCAAGTCTGTTAATTTAATTGACAATTAAGTCATTTTCTGGTATCTGAATTGAACTACCTGAAAAGAAAAAAAAAGTCTCTTGCATATTTGTCTATGTAAAAACTTTTGAATGAGGTACGCATTCAATTATAAAAAGATCACGTATTGCAAATCTTACTACTAACAAAGAGTACCAAACTGCCTTATAAAAATATCTAAACTAGGAATTAGTGCATAGTTTATTGTATGTTTTATTTTTTTTATAAATAAAATATAGCATAATAGCGCAATTTACTTTAAAATATTAATAGCCAAATCTCAAATACTGGACAGTAAGTATTTTCGTAGGTAAGTTTGTTCTTTTTATTTGGATGTAATTTATGTCAGAACGATGATGACGCCCTGTGTTAGTAATACACGTTTAGATTTGAATCAGATCAATGATTTAAATGAACACTATAAATAAATTAATTAGCCCCGCATTAATTCATATTATAGTGACGTTTATTTATTTAGATTAGAAGATTGTAACGTTTCTCCGCATCGAGGTCAATCAAAGATAAAAACAGCCTCCGTGCGTCACAATTAACTACTCGTTTCACTGATTATACAATAAATAATAGGAAAAATATATTATTTCTATAACAGATTATACAATATCTAGACAGGAAGTCACCGCCTTCGGTATCCCAATTGGAATTACTGAAGGAGGCAGAGATTCATTTTCTGATGTAATAACAATCGTATTATTCCACGTAAATTGTTACAATACCTTGGTAATAATAAGTATGCCTTAATAAGTAAACGAAAAGGAGAAGAAAATAATATTCTTAGTCATATTCGCCTATACGCCCACTTTTAAAGTATCAACAGATATCTTAATATTGTGTAGGTAGATATAATATAAATACCTACGTACATACTAAGGAGTAAAATTTGTTTTAAATTTTTTCGTTTTTTATTACAAATGATCGAAAGTTCAATATGCTCTTGAAGTCACTAGGATTTTTTCGAAAGGTTAAGTATGATAATGTTTTCTAAGGACCTGCAATCAAGTAGGCTTTTTATAGGAACTAAGTGAAAATGACTATTTTTTTAAAACGTTTAATGAAAATTTTGATAATAATCGTCTAGAAGAGGAAAATAATGCTGGTTCATTCGTAATTCAGTCTGTAGTAATAAATATATTTTTAATAAAACATTCTATCAACATAATACTCAACTCGACTGACCTGAGAAAAAGAAATACGTGCTGTTTACGTTCACCTACTCGTATATAAACGGTTTGGCGTCCGAAACATTTAACCTGTGACGTGTTTATGCGGGAAACATTCAGGTACGCTCAGCGTCCGGGTTTACCGGCAGTTGCCCGTTTTAAAGCTTAACATCATACATACACTATTGCCATTTGCGTAAGCAAATACGACATATCCTAACCACTATAAATCATAACCACAACTTGTAATAGTTTAGTGTCTGGTCCCCAAACAGGTAATTAATTGGATCCGTGCATAATTTCCGTAGACATCAGTGGTTAGGTAGGTATCAACTGATAACTCAAAGTTTGCCTCTTGAGATAGTGTGGATAAAAAAATAACGTCTTTTGTTTGCTTAGGAATAAATAATGTATGTGACTATATACTACGCCCCTTTTGGATTTAGCAGAAATTAATTAGTGGATATATCGAATTAGAATATCTCTGCCTGTTTATAAAAACGCATTACAAATAAAACTGAAGACAAAAAAGACACAAGTGCAAGATTTATTTCTCAAATTAATAGGTACCTATATCTCTGTCAATGTCAAAATAGTGCTTATGGTGTTTTTGGTCAGCGCCTCTACCTAATTGTTTTGAAAACAAACTTTATACATATTATAATACTAGATGTAGTGACCCGGCGATGTTCGGTACACATTCCTAACCAAAAAGCTAAATGTCAGTTTTCATAGGGCTTATTACAAAATTGAGTTTATTAAAAAAATCAACCTCTATTCTAGCATAACAAAAAATCCGCCATTAGTTGGTGGCTAAGTCATAAAAATTTCATGTTTCTAGCTTCAGTAGTTTAGTCTCTGCGATGATATGTCAGTCAGACCAAGCCTTTATATAGATTAGGATAAAAGATAGATAGCATTTAAAAGCGTAAATTGAAACGAGAAAAAAGTTATCGACGGTACCCTTGTAATAGTAACTCGCTTCGAGGATATTCTGTTCTCGTATATTTAGACATTTTAAGTCAGCATGATGCGATGATCACAATATTCATTATATTCTCACATCTTGGTGGTTACTGCAGTTTTACAATTAAGCATGATTTGTTCATTTTACCGAAACTTTATATAAAAGTTGAGTATTAAATAATATATCTATATATTTTTAATATGGATATAAGTGTAAGGCGAGTGGAAAATTATGTTTAGATAAAGTTAGTTTATGTTGTATGTCGTGTGCAGTAATATGCAGCGTGGCCGTAGACATTGCGCCGGACAAGTGTCAGGGTCATTCACTGATAGACATAACAATTTCGACTGCTACTATTGCGCCCTTGATTTTATCCGATATAATACACAACCGTAGAACTGATTAGCAGTCGTAATATGAACGATAGGAACTACTACGACGTGATGAAATTCCATTCGATCATACATTATGGGGAAATACTAAAATGAACGGAAAATACAAAAGGCTATAAATTAATATACGGTATATTTTACCTCATATGATCAATGTTTTTTTAATATCACCTGTTACTGGACGTGCTTTATCCCTCCAAAATAAACCTGAAGCTTATTTACGTATAAATAGTGAATCTTTTATGTTAATAATGTAAATATGAACTTTGACGTATGAAGGTTTTAAAGAGCATATGATCGATCCAATTGAATTAACTAATAAGACTGTGGGAGAAATAAACATTTCTTAATATACATACCTAAATGTTTAAACACTATATACAGGGTGAACGGTAATGCGATACATTCCTTTATAGACGTTGTAGTACAGCTTATTTGGAGTCATTTAAGTCATATGACACCATGTCCGAAACTTGGTAATTTCTGAGATATTCAAGATTTAAGTATTTTTTTAAAAAACTCCAGTTTTTATGTTAAAATGTTCCCTTGTAGTGACGAATACAAAATAATGTTATTGTTTATGCTGTATTCGTATAGCTAAATAATATTAATCTCATTTTAAGTTAAAATTTGTAAGAAGGAATCGTCATTACTTAAGTAAAAGCTAAAAACCAAGTATCATTTTGCATTTTGCATTTTGCAATTTGCTCGTAGATATTTTAGTTATCTGTATCAGTTAGTTACAATTGTCTTCTGAGTACAGACCTATCGTTGCTTTTTAACTACGTCTCTCCTGATTAAAATCTTGAGAAATGGCTGCCTTCCGTAATGAAGAATACGCGGACATTCTGTACGTTTACGGATTATGCGACGGCGACGCTGCAGCAGTGCAAAGAGAGCACATGCTGCGTTTTCCTGACCGACGTGTACCAAACGTAAGTGTTTTCGGGAAGGTATCGACGCGTCCGTGAAACAGGGTGTTTCGCAGCGCAGCGATTCCTTCTACAAATTTTAATTTATATGAGATTATTATTATTTAGCTATACGAATACAGCATAAACAATAACATTATTTTGTATTCGTCACTACAAGGGAACATTTTAACATGAAAACTGGAGTTTTTTAAAAAAATACTTAAATCTTGAATATCTCAGAAATTAACAAGTTTCGGACATGGTGTCATATGACTTAAATGACTCCAAATAAGCTGTACTACAACGTATATTAAGGAATGTATCGCATTACCGTTCACCCTGTATATTTGTGTACATTATGAAAAAACAGATATTTATTATTATAATAACAGTGACCATACAATTACAAAAAATAGAGGATAGACAAATTCTCTATCTTTATCCAAGTATATGAGATAAAAATATACGAGTAGATGTTACATTACATTATTAAGTGGAAAATTATATTAGATTATTAAAAAACTGAAGTCAATTAAATCATGGTAATAAAGGTTAAAAGGTTAAACGTAGTTCCAAAGAGAAACTTTGTAAGTAAACAATATTCTTCGAATTACAATTGGTTGGTTAAATCATTGGTTGATATAAATAATATATAAATTGAATTGGTAGATAATAACGTGTGTATTATGGAATTAAACTCAATGTGCAACTCTTTCAATAGCCCGATTGCAATCTGTGAACACGACTTCACGGGCCTGCAATATAATAAATATATCGGTTGCACGCCGCAACTGCGTATGAAAGCTTATCCATTGACGTATGCAGCTAGTTATACATTAGTCATTAAGACAGAAAGTAATAACATAGCGTTTATTTGCCTACTATACTATTAAATACACATTATAGTGTATATTGTACACAGAAAATATATTGTACAAGATATTTCTTGCTATTAACAACTTATTTGATTGTTGTTTTAAGCAAAAATTTCATAATATAGGTACCTATCTATTTTAATGTAATAAATTATTTAATCAAAAATCATATTTTTAATCCCAATAAAGCATGTTTGAAGATAACGTTTAAAATATCTAATAATATTCGATGCTAATTAAGAAATTGGTTATTTATCAACAGCTCGTGTCCCCAGGGCTTCCTTCATATCAACAAATTCAGTTACTCAATAATCAACAACTTGAAGTTTGTGTTAATTCAACCTTCCAATATAAGTTAATCCAATTTAAGTACTTAGAATACCTAAATTACATTAATAAATAATAACGCATTACACGTGTTATTACTGCCGTAAACTACTTACTTAAAGTTGCTATCAACATCGAATCGTAATTAAGGATATTAACAAATTAACCAGAGTAAATAATTTATAAGATACTATCTCTCGCTATAAGCTATAAAGTATCGTCTATAGCAAAAAAGCCTGTTATTAACCTTTAGTTAAGTACTTTATTTTCAAAAAATTGCAGTCGATTTCATGAGTCTGGTTTTGTGTGCTTACGAACATTTCTTCGCGCCGCTATTTAAGATACGTTGTTGATTGAGCTAAATTTAGTAAAGAGTACTAAAGTTATTTGTATTCGATATTTTACAACGCATAATCAATGTTGTATACGCTCATAGATTTACTTTTACATCTTACATATAATACTTGTAGTCATTAATAGTTAAAGGTACATATTAATTTTTGAAAATTTAGAATGAAGTTAGTTATTAAAATATGTCTATGACATAAAGATAGCCGGCACTATTGACAACTATATAAGGATTTGTAACAGTAGTTCGCATTTTTTAGAAATCAATCGTTACGCAGCGTCAGTTGATGTAATAAAATGACTACGAATAGATTTGTTTGTAACTGCACATTTGGGATTTCTTTTGTACGCTGAAAATAGTTTGTTGAAAGAATGGTGGCGGCGTTCTCACCTCTGAAGTTAGCTGGCGAGTTTTTGTTACAGATGAAATTGTGAAATAACAATAAAAACATTTTGTTTCAAAAATAGAAATGCTGAACTTGAACAGGCCCTTATGGTGATGGTGACTCTAAGGCTGACTTATAGATGCTATTTTGAATTTGCTCAAACACTACAAATTATGTATATATTAATACGTGAAGCAAAAACTTTGTATCAATTTTATGAAAATTACGCGAACGGTGTAGTATGAAATTTGGCACACTTATAGTTTATATACAGAAGAATGCAGGAAGCAAATATTTTTTAAAAATAATGCTAAAAATACATCAAATTAATCAAAAAAATATTACACAACTACCATGCATTTGATACACACACGCATGTATACTCTTTAATTTATTAATTATTTTAATTTAAAAAATGACAGACCTACACAGATAATCTATTTGTTGCTATTCAAGGAAAAATTAGCATACAGTTTAAAAAGTTACTCACGCTTTTCTTACCACCGCTTCTGTTCCGCTTACGCTTTTCTTCTTTTTTGTTCAACCCTAATTTGAACGCTTTTATTTTAGGGAAACAAATATGCACACACAAGTTATTTAAATACATTTCCATGCATCATTGCATTTATCACATTCACATTATTTCGCTTCAATATTGATGTCAATCAAAGTTATCTCATATGAAATTAAAAAGTATACAATCACTGGATATACTTGAAAATTTGTAAACAACTGATTTAATTAATATATTCATTACATATAGCGTGTTAATTACATTGACGTCAGTATAAAAATGATATTCGAGTAATTAATACTTCATTATTATTTTTGTTACTACTAAATGCTTACATTAAAGTATATTTTTGTTAAAATCACTGAAATGATAGTTAAAAATTATTTTTATTGCAATATTAATCACCTATTATTAAATGTTTTACGTCATAACTATGAAATGAGGTATTTCCATATATAGCAGGAAAAATGTAATATTAAAAAAATATATAAAACTAAGTTAACTTCAACTTATTTTGGCACTCATCTGTGATGATGGTTACAGAAATTATTTTATATATTTTGCTTTATACTATTCGTTCGGAAAATATTCCTAACCACAAAGAAACTCAATTAACTTGACAGATATGTACTATCGATAAATTACTAAATGCTATAGTTCATAAATCCGTAGATTCTGTTAACTTTTAAATAAAAAAATAATTTATCAAGTCCACAATAAATTAAACTTTTATTTTCTTTGCAAAAGCCGAAATTTTGACCTTTGATGTAATGTGAGTATTACTTATCGTCAAATAACATGAGTAAATACGTTATGGAAATCCGGCTTGTGGTAGGTGAAAGCCAGGTCGAACCGTTGTACTCGTATATGGAGAGTAACTATAGAGCGAGTAATAAGACGCTTGAAACTCATCCGGCCCGCGCAGGGGCAATGCTCTCCTACGTCATACGTACATCAACGAATATCTGCTGCCCAGCCTACAAACTATACTTCACAAAAACTAATGGATGCGTCCTTCTCTATCGTTGACCTAATTTCCGTAGAATCTGCACAATACACTGTTACGAAAATACCCTGTACTCTTTAAAGTTTAATTATGTTTCGATCGACACTATATGATGTGTCAGAAAAATTTTAATATTTGAAAATAGCCCAAGTTATATGGGAAGGGTCATTCAGTTCAAGACTGATGAATTACACACTAAGTATATCTGTTATAATAGGTTTAATAATGATTCGTATATTATTATACACACGGGTTTTGTGGCTACTACTTTGCCTTACATTAGACCTTAGCCATGCAGCAGTGGTCTACGTAATAATACAATTGTAAATGTTTATTATAAATAAGTATACAATTTATTAAATTTAAATTATAAACGATCTGAAATATTTTGACCCCATATTTATAATATCTGATGGAAAGTGAAGATGAAACCGGTATGCGTGTAGCGTTCCCCCTAATATTGATTACTTAAGATTATTATACCTATAGGATAATATATGTTACATTTTATTTTTAATTTGTTTCAGCCTTCTGGCATGCTGGAAAATCCGTTGTCATACAGCTGTATGCAGGAAATCTATTGCATATCACGGTGGGATCCAGCCAGAAAATACTGTCTTCGGATAGTCATGCCACATGGATCTCTTCTACTTCAGGTTTGATTTTAAATTTTTAAACTAGTAGACAGTATTCTTCATTAAAATGACTCCACATATTGTAAAGTTTAAGGTCCCGCATTTATGACTGACGCAGACGGAAAATATACACTTTGGTTTATATTCGGCAAAATTAATTTACATACATATTGTATGTAAGGTCACGGTTCAAATCGCGATAGTATAGATGTACGATTGCTAAAACACATATAGTGGAAGAGTTGTTATTTCATTTTTATTATTAAATTAAATGTTTTACAATACTATAAGAACGAAATATATTAAATAAATTATCTACATACTTACCTAATAATATGAAAATAATGTGCAAAGGTTAACTTACATCTCTTGTGTTATATTTAAATGCACTTTATTTTAACTTTATTGCAGTGATACTTAAAAAGAAAAAAGACTTAATTTTTGAAATATTATATTTTCTATTTATACACCCCGTAGAACTTTTGATGAATGTTATTTTCTTAATTAAAAAAAAAAAGGATTTATGTAGATTTCTGGACGTTTGAAAAGTGCTTAAAAGTGAGTCTATATGTATAAAGTTTTTTTAAAGTGGCTACATCGCACCCGATGGAAAGAACGGAGTATTCCAAGAAGCGCAACGTTTCCATTCTCATTGCGTGGCATGCAATTCTATTTCATTTACTACAATCTGTATTGTCCTACATAAATACTAATTTGTACTTGTTAAAGTCAGCCGAAATTGTTAAAAGTACAAATTAACAAATGGCGTACAAATTAAAAAATAAATTTACAAATGGCGTGTTTGATTAACTTGCTATTCAAAACTCTTTACATTTTATATTTTTCTCGTATTTAGTGCTTGATAAATATTTATGCCAAAAAAATAACGTAAAATAAACTGAGTCTTTATAGAATTAATTGTTTATTTTCTCTGTACTTAAAGAAGTTTACAACTCTTTGATTACTTTATGACGTCAATAGTTTATCAGGTCAGGTTATAGGTAAAGGATATGAGCATGACCTGTGGGTTATTGCCGTAACAAGCACGTCAAACTAGCGGTCCACGTTTTTCATAAAAGTAAATATATATAATGCCTTTTTATTATTATTTATAAGTTATGTCAATAGTCATTATTCCTTTCTTTCTATAATAGACTATCAAATAAATACAGTTATACTAAAAATAAATTAATTTATTCTTTCATTTTAGGCAAATGATGCTTATACTCGTGACCAATGGTACCATTCCATTGTTTGGAAAGTGAGTATTAAACACTACATCTTTATGTGAGTGAATATATTCAACATAATTTGTAAATAACAAGAGTTTTGTTTCAGAGAAATATTATAAGGTATCGCAACTTCCTTACAAAGACTGTGAGAAAGGAGGTAGTTTTTAAGGAGCTTAAGGTAAATATAACTTCTCAGCTAATTGAATACCTTCCATGTAACCGTGTGCGTATTAAAGTAATTTCGGTTTTTTTTTTTAGAATATGGTTGATTTCGTAATGACGACGCCATTGCAAGATGAAAGCGTGACACGTGTTCCTTTACAAATACTTACGGACTTGTTGACAGAGGTAAGATAATAATTATTTGGCGAAATATATCTTTAACGTGATATCATTACGAGGCCATAGAGACTATATATTTTTAGGAAAAGTATTGCTACTAAATCATATATGTATTAAAGTAAATATGTCGAATGATTAGTAAAGTATCTGGAAATCCCCTGGTTTATTGAACCGCCTCATCAGGCAAAACACATTATATTTAGATAATTAACACACATTTGCAAAGTTTATTGAATATCCTTATCTATTTGAAGCAAATTTTCAATTTAATTTTCATGTCACTAGCCAACCTGGCAGATTTTGTTCTGCTCAAGAAGACATATTCTCCGTGAAAATAAACCAAATGAACATCTTACGATAAAAATTTAGAAATGAATATGTATAATACAAACAAACAATCCTTTATTATTATGTATATAAATAAATTAAGGAAATAGATAAAAACTCATAAATATTATTAACAAATAGATACACATAGTTAGTAACATTGTAGTAAGTGATCAATTTCAAAAGTAAATAAACAAAGCATTAATTATAAAAAATGTTCAGACGTACACCTACAAATACTATGCACGTATATACTTGGAACGAAATCACATACATAAATACCTACTACATAATCTACTATAAGCGTAGGTGACGAATACAATGCAACAAAAAGTAGGTACCTAAATGCTTAATTTTTTTTATAAATAAGGATTGATAAATTATACTACATACTAACTTAACTAACGTTAATTAATTACACGTCAATGTGCGCGCATTTAATACAATATTAATCAAAATATTTTTTGTAAAGACACAGGTTCCGTAACTCCATAACTTTTTCAATGAAAGAAAATTGAGTGTGCCATGCATTTTTAGATATTAAGTTTTACGGCTCTAGTGTGCCGTGCTTTTATGCCTTAGTTGCCTATTACTAAAAGAAGGTTTACGATAACCTAGCATTGTAGATGTTTAAACGCGAAGTATTGTCATTTTTATATTTGAGGCTGTAAGCTTTTATGCTGGACGTCACTAGAAAAGCTCTTATATGAGATTTATAGACGCTACTACGACTTAGCGTAGAAAATTTCTCAAAAAAAAAAAAAACCAAAAACGTTTTGACAAAAAACTGAATAAATAATAGGAACTTGAGTATAGTATTCGTAGAGCCAAGTTTATGTTGACAAAATCGGTGACTTATCAAATCCTTTGACATTCATTGCGAAATATAAATCGTAATGTTTTAGTAAAGTCTAACCAAACTTAAAGTTGCGTCTATAAACTTCAGCCTTACAGCCCATCTAAAAATAAATAACCTAACAGCTTACTAATTCTCTTAAATTCATGTTAAGAAAAAGCATGTACTAGACTCACTTGTAATATTTACGTGTTATATATCGCATAACAACCCGAAAACAGCAGTCATCTCTTTGCCGCAATTATGAATATTACTTGTAAAAGGATACAAATTACACCTAAGTGTTAGTCTGTGCCCACAAAGGTTTTATAAGTTTTTTATACGCCAACAAAAATAATTAAAACCTCACTAGGAAATGAATACGCAAAATGTCCACTGCTGTACAGACGAATAAAATTGGCTTATGCGTGGTTTTTTTTTTTTTTTTTATAGAACAAAGAAAGTTCTGAGTGGGAAGAGTGGGCCGAGAATGCGACGAGCGTTGCAGCTCCGATGCTAGCGGAGCGGTGTGCTTCGGGCGAGCTGTGTGCGCTGCTGGCTCGCTTGTGCAGGCGAAGACCACGCGCGGCCCCTTTGCCCGCTCTCGCTCCGCCAGTGCGACGGGTCCTCACCCGTAACGTGGATTTTGCAAGGGCACCGAATGCACGTCGTCTTGTCAGAGATTATATCAGGTAAAGCTTTATTAGACAGCTTTACTATATGAGTTCATTGTTTTAAATAAAAATTAACTTTAATTAAAAGGGTATATTAAAATTCTATAATAGGAAATACATTTATGGCAGTAAAAATAATGATTTTATAATCACTACATTCTATTAATAGTGATTTAATGTTTACAGTAAACATAAATTCAATCGATTGACGTCAATACATAGTAATAATATGAGAAAACATCCTCATTGTATTCAAAGGTCGTAGAAATAAATGACAAAGTTTTTTTACGTTCTTTTAATATACATACCTTCCGCTGTGATTAGAAGATGAAAATATGTTTAGAGTGCAAATTTTTTAAAGTTTGATTCAATTAACTGAAAAATTGTAAGTAGGTATAAAGTTATCATCTCTTTATTTTCTCATATGAAGAAACGTGGACTGGTAGAATTTTTAGACAGTAAGGCGTTTGCCCAACTAGTTAGTAACCACAGCCCAGGGGTAAAAAGCCTTTCATACTGACTTGCTTCGGTCTATTGAGGTTCAAGATTACCTAGTACATGTCCATTGTTCAGTTATATTATACCTACAATATATATAGTTGGTTATACTAACTGTAATATATTTACACTACATTAATTTCGTTTTATAAATGTATTTCGCTTCCGTTCAGCCACAATATATATATATATTTTTTATTTAAGCTTTTCCTCACAACAGTATTCCTGTGTCGTAGGTGCGTTTACAAACATAAATTTAACACCCACAAATACCCAGATTCGGAACAAGTACCTGTAGGTAATACAAACATTTATTCCGTATGAGGATCGAACACACATCTCAACGCTCTGCAGTCGCAATTGACTCCAAGTGACAACATAATTTATTTTTATGGTTTATTATTGAACAGTGCTCTCAGCGCCCACAATTCGGGACCAACGTTAGTCCGCCGCTTCGTAGAGGTGACTCACGGCAACCGTGCAGCTTGCCCGTACCCTCGCGCAGCCCCCAACCTGGCTGCAGTGGCGCTCGCCGCGCTCGATGACCACTATCGCGACACGCCCTCGCCACACGTCTGTAGCGATAAAGAGGAAGAAGTTCTATGCTTCGCTGACATACTAGAACAAATGTAAGTCTCATATACATAGATGCTTACTAGTACTAAAATGATAAATGCAGAAATTAACAATCACAGCTTACGTTAAAGTATTTATAATAAATATAAACCACAATCGTTAAAAATGTGTCCCAGCTTACTGTTCATTCGTCTCTGATTGAGTTGTAGATGTAGTTTTCGTTTGTTCTGATTTACTTAAAATACTCATTTGTTAAAATTACTTTTCACGGGGATGATCTCCATATATAGTTAAACTTTGACGTATATGGTTTCATCCCTAATCCCGAGAGGCTGAAACTAATAAACACTGGAGCACCAACTGAGATCACTTGTAGGGTATCCAGGGTAAACCATGCAGATCTTATCTATTGGATAAGTCACTATATCCTTGTATTTATTATATAATAATATGTAATAACTGTTGTATATGAATCCACCACCGTAGCCTAATGTTCCCGTAACGCGGTAGATTCCAACCAATGGAGGCGCACCGTGAGGGCTGCGTTAATTAATGTAGATCGATCAGCGTAACACTACGGCTACTCAGACAAACTTGAACGACTGAGTTAAAGGTTGTGTATGAATAATTAAAAAAAAATCTTAGAATGCTCTCGAAACATTAGATTATAATATGAAAATGGTTGTTAACAGGTGTAAATATGAAGATTGGATTGTAGTCGTCGGAGGCGTTCTGCAACCAGTTCCATTGTGTGCCGGGGCTATGAGTTGCCCGCGCGTGGCAAAGCACCTCGGTAACGTGCTGAGCATGTTGGCTCGAGACTCCCGTTGCTCGGCACACGCGTGCGTGGCGCCAGCTCGCGCCGTACGCCTCTACCCACCGTCTTGGTTACGAGCAGCTGCACCCTCAGATCCACTGATAGCACTGCCAAATAAACAACTTTGTCATCTTTGGGGAGACATGGTAAATATTTATATTATCCACCTTTTTAATGAATTCATTTTTTTATATCAATATGCTGTAACTTTACTTGTGCCTTACATATTAGAGCGAAAATACAATCTTCACAACTGAAGCGAAAGTGTTAGATATCGGATATATATATATTAACTTCGAAAATAATATAATGCCTTTGTAAAAAGGTAATTTTTATAGTATGTTTATGGCAATACTAATTTATTTTTTTAGATTGGAAGTTTATTGACCTGCTGTAACAAGAGAAAAAGTTTTCTACAAAGCATGAGTAAACAGTTACCTGATTTTGTTCTCGTCGCACTAACTGAACATGTGAGTACCAGCACGTTGAATTTATATAATTTCAAATAATCCTGTGGAAACATAAAAAGAACTATAAAGCATATGACCACTGGGGTAGGTATGCAAATATGCCACCAGCACATACAAGGCTTGTGTAAGTAATCAGAGTAATTGTAGGTTTTAACGAATATGATAATATTTCAGCCAGCTGCTTTAGAAGCTTTATGTCTAATGCTCGAGTGGGAAGTCGCCACTGGGGAACAGACTCAATTGGAAATTATCGCTGCGCTCCAGGGTACCGAGTCAGGACAGAGATATTACAAAGACCTTTGTGACAAACAGCAACATCTTCAACGACTGGTAAGCGTTATCGAGCGTCGATATTATTGAACAGTACTATTTATTAATTATTATAAACACTTATATTATATAAGATCCTGATTTACACGTTAGCCATGTGTGTACACTCTAAAAAAACCAACGTATAGTAGAAGTTAAAAATAATTAGTATCTAATTATTTGGACATTAGAAAGATGAGATGTAGAATAAAGAATGAACAGTATCTAGTATAGACCAGCAACAATATTCAATTATAGAAAACGCAAAAATAAAAAAAATAGAAAGTGAGACCTTTGCCTAACTCTGAAGTGACAGAAGCTAATAAAATAATACGTAATTATAATCCTTTCATACTTGTAAAAATCGTATATTTTAGTGCTTTAAATGATGCAATTAAATAATATCCCCGATTATAACATTACGGAACAATAATACGGTATATGATCGTTTGCAGCAAGCAGAAGGTGGACCTAGACGTTTAGCACTGCCGGTGCGAGCGACAGATGCAGATGTGGCAGCTTTGTTAAATGAAGGCGCGCTAGGCAACCTGGAGTGTCTCTCACTTGCTTTCACCAGTGTCACTAGTGCTTGTGCACACCATCTCATAAAGGTTTTCTTTTTAAATACCTATGCAGACGTATATACCCATTTGCATTTTTGAGTACTGACTTTCGTGGCCTAATGTGAGACGTGAAATTTAGAGGTTGAAATCCCGGCATGAACTTCTGAGTTTTCTATATCAATATATGTTCCACATTGAGGTTCAGCATGTTCACCGGTTAAGGAAAAAAATAGTGGGTAAACCTCTAACAAAAATGTGACCTGTTAGGCATTTATAGACGGTATTTCTACTTTAGCAAAGTTCTCATAAAACAAATTCGTTTTGACAAAATACTGAACATACAATAAGAACTTGAGTGTAGCAATAGAATTCATAGAGCCAAGTTTTTTTTTTCTGCGTGTCCTACATTGGTGGCCTGGGAAAGACCTTCACAACAAAACCAGGCTTGGTGGGCGAACGCAGAGGGCGCTCAGCCAGCGAAATGTATGGGTTGGGCGGCTATGCAAGGGCACCCCTGTGGGTACGGACCTCAACTTGGGCGGCCGGCCAGTTGAAAAACGAACCTAACGGTGATCTACCAGCGTTTCGGAAGCGACTACCTTGAGAAGAAACGCCGAAAGAAACTCAAGGCTGCGTCGGAGTGAAATTGCGTTATTTAAACAACAATTGACGGACCTATCCTTAATCTTCGTCGTCGGCGCCGCCGGCGACGCCGTGAGCCAAGTCCATGTTGACAAAATCGATGACTTTCCAAGTCCTTTGAGTTTTATTGAGTATTATTAATTGTAATATTTTAGTAAAGTCTAAGCCAACATAAAGTCGCGTCTATAAATTACAGCGTCAGTGCTCTGAGCACAGCGATCGGCTACGCTTAAGGGAAACTTCGGATTCTGCCGAGCAGCGACTGTCGAGTTTGACACGCTGACTGACAGCGCTACGTAGTCAAGTACATCGGAAGGCTGTCCATATAGATGCATATTTGTACAAAGCGGTACACCGCTAACGAGCTGCCGCTATCGCACAACAACTATTACAATCCGAAGTGTGCCTTTATTGGATAGGTTGGGCACTACATATAATAGCAAACTAAATTCAGTTATTAATGAATTATTGCGAATGTAACGTAATAATAATTATTATATCGAGGGGTCAAAGGCTATTTGGTTTAAAAGACATTTTTGGTGATATAGTAATATATATTTTTGGAATCGGTAAAAAACGCTGATTCCGAAAATTCTTATTTTACTATATCACCAAAAAATGTTGCTTAAATCAAATAACCCTTCTCCCCACGATATAATAAACAGTTTATATTTTTAAAATATTGAACCAAAACGCATAGTTTTGTTATGTTACACTAAAGTTATAATTATCATTATACTAATTGTATTCACCTATATATAATAACAGAGATAATTTATTTTCATAGTTACCATCACTTCGGTATTTGAATTTGTGGTCTACTAAGTTTGGCGACACGGGGGTGCAACTAATTTCTGAACATCTCACAAAGCTTCAGGTGCTCAACTTGTGCGAAACCCCTATTTCAGACAAAGGAATCGAAGCTTTATCAGGTAATTTTATATTATGTTCCCATGTACAATTATTTTTAATATTATTGGAATTGATTCAAACTTTGAAGGTCTTATGACCTGGGAGTCTTTAACAGAAGAGTAAACAGGCACTTGTTGGTGGGACGCGGTTCATCGTCGAACTCATCTTCACCTTCCACCAGGCAGAGATGGGCAAAATGTAATCTGATTAATGATTACAAAATGTAGTCGTAATTTTAATTTTGTTACTCTGTAATCATGCTTAAATCCTTTCAAAACATTAAGGAGTCATAAATGTGTATGCAATTGAGGATTCCGCAGTGTTTAAAACATAGCTGAGCAAAATGCTGTCATATTAATGATGAAAAACGCAAAATGTAATAGTAATCGTTTTTCATTAATCTGATTACATTTTGCACATCAATACCACCAAGTGTAAATGAGGTCAAGCGTCCGCCTATAAATATTTAAAAAAACCTTTAGTGCAAGCTATTAATTTATTTTTAATTTTTAAGTGGGTAATTTGTTAATTTCCAGGCTTATCAAATCTGCAACGATTAAATCTGAACAGTACAAAATTGTCAGCCGAAGCGTTTGAAATATTGCGCCAGAGGCTGCCGCACCTTCAAGAATACGATATAAGGTACACAGAAGCCTGGTGACAGCGAGCGCCGGCGCGTCGATCTTCCACCTTCACTATATAACCATAGATACGATCTCGACTCACCTACTACAGTATTATAAACTTTAATTATATCTAGTTTCACTTAAGGCGACACACCAAGTGTTCTATTATCGTCAATATATTATCTACTGTACTAAAGAAATAGCTATCGATTTTATCGTTTCATGAAATAGTAGGTATTTTTCCGATATAAAATGTAGCTATAATACGCATCTTTGATACTCGCTTTAAGATTCGTGGTTATTCTACACTTTGAAATTTACCAAAGATATGTATATACTTACTATAAACATAATGTAAATTTGAATTCAAGTTTGCGAACACAAATTGTGAAAATAGAAGAAGACTACTTATAACGGCATTTTTTTAAATAAAAATGAGCCTCGTTTTACTGATTTACAATTTAACATAATTGCAGACGTTCAGACAACTTAAAATTTTATTAACAGTGTTGTGTATGAATGATAACCATTTTTGTTAATATTATTTATTATAAAATTTTGCTATGGTCGTCGAAAAGCGGTCTAACCTACCAATAAAAGGTTCTCAGCCAGCAGCGGCCACATTTTCTTAGTGTTTTCGGTTGTAGGCGAAACCGTGATGAATTTTTTGTTTTAAAAGAACGTATATTTTAACATATATATGATTTTTTTGTCCATATCACTTGCACGGTACAATTCAAAAGATATACTCGTAAGGTTCACTATCCTTCTTTTTACAATAAATACCTACCCAAGAAGGTACTTCAATATTCGATGTCGCATTTGTAGGTATAATTACTTTTAATATATCCTTTTACTAGATAGATAAATATGTACAGAATATTATTCATAATGTAGTCAATCAAATGAAACTACGCTTAAATCTATAGTATTGTTATCCTAAAATATAATAATATAAGATTTAATGGGCTGTGAGAAAATGAACCAACAGAATGTGTGGTAGGTAGGTTGCGAATATGTAGGATAAACTGTTTAAGAATTTATGTATTTAAGCACAATTCCTGATTAATTGTAAGATTACTTATATTCAGTTTTTTTTATGAACACACAATTTCAATTATTTTAATTAAATATAAGTATTTATTTCATGTAGTAAATAATTAGCATTACTTAACAACAATTATTACAAGAAAAGTGGCTTCACGTAAGAATTATTTATAGTCTCTTATTTTGTAAATTAAAATGCATTTTATAATGATTAATTATGTATTAAGCTATTTAATTCGATCTAATAATAATTTCTAAAGTCTAGAGAAGTCCAGTGGCATCGCTCAACTTCAAACACCATCACAAAAAGTGTTTCATTCTTGGCAACCATTGCGTGCAAAGGCACCCAGAAAAACATATTGTTGAGGAATTATGATTATATATTATAATTTATTGAACTGGTATAAATTGGTTTTACAGGCAGTCCTATATGTATTTTCTAAATTATCACCATTCAGCAATTCATTGTTTTGAGAGATATATACTTTAAACTACTGGATGAAGATTATAATAGGTGTCTTATTTGTGTCTACTTTATTGTCCAAAAAAAAATTCAATGTTAGTAATTTACAAAGGATAGTCGCAAATTTTGATATAGCGCAGGGCAGTATCGTATTGATGAGTTGTTCTAATAATTAATTATCTACATGTAAGTCAAACTGTTTTAGTATTTAATACAAATTTAAACATGTGTAATAAATAATACACCGCATTTTAAGTAATTTAGAATATGAAGAGATTATAAGACTTAATCACTGCGTGAGTATAAAAAAGTTTGTAATAAAAATATATGAAAAATATTTGTTTTCTATTTTATTTTCAAAACCTAAACAATTAGAATTACCCAATAAAAAAAAATAAGGTTTGATAATAAATGTAACTAACATCTACATATATTTTAGCGTAAAATAGTGGAAATTATATTTTACCAATTTTCTGTCTTAGTTTTATAAAACTAAAAATTGGACTACGATCGTTATAAAAAGCGACTAATGAGAAATTGATATTATTGTTGGATTTCGAGGTATTAAAATAATAAACAGATTTAATTCAAAGAAATATATTTGAGTACTTTTAGTAATATAATACTCATGTATATAATACCTTAATCACTATTCATCTTAAATTTAATATATTTTTCATCACTTAAAATGGCTTATTAAATCCATCTCTACATGATATCACCAGTTATGTACACAGACCAATTTTGAGTCGGCATATTATCATGTAGGTTTGCCCTAGGGCCATATAAATTTAGCTATCGTATTAAATCTTAAAATAACCTAAACTCGGTGACCTTATAGACTGCGTCAGTATCATACGAAACTTTGACCTGCAATAATCTAGGCATTCAGTTGATTGGTATTCACGCAGCGCGAGGCATTCATATAGTAAAAAAAATAACAGTAACTGATTTAAGCATAAATACTAGGGTACACATAATTTGATAATATTATAAATAGAACACGATTTTTTTTTAAACAAACTGCAGTACTTTTTAATTTTACAGACCTAATTTAGTGTCCACACTATTAATAATTTCACACGGATTAATAAAAACATGGATCAAGACCGTTGCCCAAAATTATACATTTTTCAAGTAAAAAAAAAAAACATTTTTTTGATTACTTTTAACAAATTCATATGAAGTTAACACATACAACTTTTGATTTTGAACTGATTGTTTGACTGGGTATTTTTGAACGCACCATTGAAAGTATGATTAAAACGGAAAAATGCATATCGTCGGGTGAACGAACAGCTATTTGGTTTAAGCGACATTTTTTGGTCATATAGTGATATATATATTACTATATCACCAAAAAATATCGCTTAAACCAAATAGCCGTTCACCCGACTATATTATAGCTTTAAGAAAATAACCTATACATCTACACGCAAAATTATTTCATTCTGACGCGTATATTTGTACTTATTTTATACGGATTGCATGTGAATAAACAGTTACAAAAAAGTTCTGCACGTTCATTATTTTTCAACATTGCCCAACAAGACAATTCGGCTTCTCCTGTGTTTACGATTTCATAAATGCACTAGCTGACCCGACAAACGTTGTTTTGCCATATATGTTATTTCTAGGTGATAATTGATCAGTTATCGAGTGGGATGAAAAATGATTAAATGACTAAAATGGCTATTAAAAATAGGGGGTTGGTGATAAAAGGGTAAAAATTTAGGGTTGTATGTATTTTAATGCCACATTATAGAAAAACAAAAAAAAAAAAAAATATCAAAAAAAAAAATTGTTAAGGGTGAACCACCCTTATCACTTAGGGGTATGAAAATAGACAGTAGCCGATTCTCAGACCTACTGAATATGCATGTAAAATTAGGTAAAAATCGGTAAAGCCGTTTCGGAGGAGTAAGGTAACTAACATTGTGTCACGAGAATTTTATATATATGGGAGAAGGATATTTTATTGTTGCTATAGTGGATAAGAGAACGGTGTCCATACGCGGCAATGCGAATGGTCGTGAGTTCAAATCACGGCTCATACCTCTATGTTTTCAGATTGAGTATGGGTTTAGGCGCCACATATTCACTGGTGAAGGATATTGTCATGTGAATTGCCCTGAGTATGGCGATTAGCTGCACTAATATGGTCACGTTGGGTACGATATATAAGCACAAAGTGGATACAGCGATTAATATATCTCTGCTCACCCCGTAAAAGATATAGCGTAATAATATATATTATTAACTAATCTCATGCGCAATAACAGACAATGCCGAAACAACTTTCTGTACAACAATGTTTTGTTATCCGTCGCAAAAGATCGTAAATTAATGCAATTACAGTCGAAATCTGTTATGACGACATCGAAAGGACTACTCATATTTAGTCGTAACAACCGGTGATGTTTTCGAGATACGAAGTCCTATAGCATTCAGCCGGGCCCTTTGTTCTGGGTCAATATAACCAGTATGTTGTTCTAAACGATGTCACCATAAACGGTTTTGACTGTACTTTAATCTTTACCTACAGCTAATACTATCGTATTAGCATTGCGTAGTAGTCACGTCCATTATTGCCATTTTTTAACCCATTACGTAAAAATATTATTTTCATCAAAGGTGAAAAATAAAGCCCCATTCGTTATATTTACATACATCTATTATTGAATTCGTACTAGCCCATCATTCATTTATCAGGGCCATTTTATATAATAAGACAAAGCTTGACTCAACATAGAGTATTTTAATTATCTAACGAAAACTTTAATTGTAATTTTTTTAACAAACATTTTTTTAATTAATGAGGCCTTGATGACTATGCCAGCCTCGTATGGTATATTATGTTGTTTAAAATCATTTAGCCAGAATCACTTCTGGCGAAGTGATAACGGTATAAATCTGTATATACTTTTTGCGTTAACCGACGTCGTCTCTCCCAATACAATGTTAATTCCTCCGGCACTTCGCCAGTCCTGAGAAAGAAGTCTTCAAAACTTTTCATAGCAACTACATTCCCAAAGATGATAAATGTCATCAACACCACCTTGCAGCGCTCATACTGCAATATTCGTTTTCATTTTCGTACGCGTAATTTTGAAACAGTGCTGGCATTTGATGAAATTCTATGAATGGTATCATTAGTTAACTAGTAAAAAGCACGTAATTATATGTTAGAACTATTAATAATCGGCGATTTGTGAAACATTCCCTGTCTATTACACAGTGATTACAAATATATAGTTCGTATTTAATTAAACTCACAATATATCCCGATTAATTAATCCATATCTTGATACCACGCCTAAATCATATCTATTTACACAGAAATTACACATTAGCTTTTAGTTTTATCTACAAGTGCTAATTCAAGATACAAGCAAAATTGATTACTATCAAACAATATATTTTCATTTGCTATAAGAAAAAACACAAAATTTACGATAGTCATGTTACATTTATTTTTTCAACAATTCATTTCGAATGGATTTATGTAAAAAAAAATATATTAAATATTACAAATACATTTAATTTAAAATTTATGAAAATACTAAATACTATGTTTAAAATAATCATAAAAGTAAATGTAAATTAATTTTAAAAATTTACAATTTGCATAACTGAAAAAGGTCAATCAACATACATATACAAAAATATTCTTAATACTTATGTGTGGTTCCAGTGTACAATCAATAACTAGGCCACACGAGGTTATAAATATTAACATATACTTGCGCAGTAGTGTTATAGAATGATGGCTGCTCTAATATATTTACATTTTTAATTATTATAAAAAAATATTAAATGACATATATTAAAGTCAATTGCTATAATACCTATTAGCCGAAACGCTATCACAATGTTAGTCACATCCATTGTATGAAAGTATTCATTTGTATGTATCATACAAGAAACTAGGCATCGACATAATTCTGTTTAACGGAATATGAAATAATATATTAAATTTAAAAACAACATAACCATTTTAAAAATATTTTATTCTATTTCATATTGAAAAGTTTCTATTATAACAAGAGGATTTGCCATCAAATACAATTAAATAAAGAATAATTTATCTTATGTAGAAAATTGGCAATATTCAATTGATGACCATATTTACCATCAACATACATGACATTGTATAAATTAAAATAGATTATCGTTGATTTATATATTAAATTAATCGAGGTTATACAATCCATAATTATTTGTGCCATAAATTTTATATGCCAACAATGACTAAACGCAATAAAAAACATAGAAGCATGTCTATCGCTAGAAAGTAACAACTTTTAAGTGCAAGAAATATTATTAATATTAGGGCAAATTAAACTCAAGGAAGTATAATGTCAACCTTCAAATAAAAAAATAATTATGATAAATAATTCCGACGATAAATGAGCTTGTTAACCCTTTTCTTGATAGTGTATCTGTGGATATACATCAGAATTTACAAAACCTATTGCCATAAGTTTTTAGCACTTTAGGTAATTTCTCAGTTTTTGAACACACGGTTAGTTTCTATTAGACATCCTTGGAACATAAGGGTTAAACGGTATGAATATTATTTTGATATTGAAAGAAAGAACATTCTGCCAAGTTAAGGGTTAATAATCTAAGGGCAGAATGTTTACTTTGATATCTCGTAAATATGCTTCCACGTTTTATTTGCGTTCACAAGTAAAAATAGTTTAAAGTAAAAATAGTAATAGAAAAATATATGTAATTTTTAACTTTATTATTTCGGTTACTTAGGTTATTAGGTTTGAATTTTTTTTTAATATTTTCACGAAATACTTTAAAAATAATATTTTTTATGGATAATTATAACAAAAGCTTTTATTTTAAACATATGACATATACGTTGAGAACATTTCACGTTTAAAAATTACTACATTTACTTTAAACTAATAGATCTATTATTTATCTTCCTAAACAAACAAAGTATAGCTTATTTAAGAATTCTATAATTCACTCTATAATTTAACTCGACACCTGTCTCTGGTCGAAGTAGGACTTCAGTATATATTTATTTGCCAGTCAAATCTGTGTTTTTTTACACAACAACACATATTACCATTATTTAGTGAACGCCGCAAACACTGCCCACATAATTTCGCAAGAATCTGGCCGCATGGCTTCTGCCTCAAAATCAAGATCTAGGAGAGCGCGAACGCGCCGTGTCGCCAACTCGTAGTCTTCGTCGGAGAGCGGCGCGAATGCGTTCTCCAGGACATCAGCTGAATGGGCCAGCATCAAGAGTGCCAGCGAGCGTTTGTCGGCGTGAGCCACGTCAGTTATCGAGCGACGCAATGCCGCTTCCTGAACCTGGGAGTATATCGATATTATCAATATCCATCCGGTGTTGAATTAAGCTACTGCAGGACTTGTAGGAATTGCTACTCTTGCAAAGTCGATTAATCGGTGCTGTTTTTAAAATTCATCTACCAATAATAAAATGCTCAAATTACCCCTATCAAAAGAGAAATTAAATTTAAAAAGAGAAACAGTGATTACATGTAAAATTAAGCCAAGGTTTATTGTCCATATACTATAATAAAGAATAGCACTGATGTAATAATAAATCAGAGAGTTTCTGCCTCAATTTTACAATAAGTCATGAGAAATAGCTTTTGTAGCACATGTACATTATTGTAATCACTATTTAAGTGTTATAATACTTTAATTAAGACTTATTCATTGTCATAGGAGTAAACATTAGTGCTTACAGAGAAGGAACAGCACAACTATTTCAATAATGTTCATTATGATACAATACAAATATCTACAATACTTGCAATAGCACTGAATAATATCATCAAGTTTGTAAATAATACACTTTAAAGTTGTATTAAAGATATCAAATATAAATTTTACCTTAAAAATGTGTTTTATAATTATGTTGTCTGTAATGAAATTCAATTGCTAGTTGTGAAAATGACTAAAGTAGCATATTTGAAATTTACAGTAAACAAAATAACTTCTCACGAAAAATAAAAAATTATAAAGTATATCTTTTTTTTTGGTTATAAGGAGTATGTTTTAGTTAAATTTTTATTCTTTATATTATATATGTAATTACAAGTATTCAATTATTTTAAAAAATCTCTTCATCTTTTGTTTAGTTTCATTGGTTATACATATAAACAGGGTCTGGCATAAGACACTTCTAACGAAGTTGCCTTATTTTAGTATGTCAGAAAACTTTATGCATATAGGTTGCTCGCCTTAGAACTGCAAATAGGACCAAGGTCTGCACTAAACGAAATATTTTGATGCTTTTAACCTTATATGTAGAAGTCACAGTATGGCGATTTATGCATAAATCAATATGTTTAAGATGAATAAATCAGTTTTGTAAGAAACCACTATTTTCCAAAAAACAATTTTGGGTCTTTTACAATTTTCCTATTCAATTCAAGTAATTATTAACTATACAATACATTGTAAAGTGGTTTTCACCATCATTTCATACATCGTATTACAGTAGATGCTTCATATATTTGTAATAAATTAATAAATAGAGAAATCGCACCCATTACAAGCCAAACTGGGTTTACCAGTAGGTAAGATTTTGTTAGTGTAATTAAAAACAGGAATTGCATAATTTATGATATAACAATAATTACGGTATTTCTGGTATTGTTTGATTGAAAATACTTTTTAACAAATTACTTTTTGTGGTTTTTTCCATTGTTTCCCGTCAAACAAATCAAAGGTAAGATTGCACTTCTTTAAAATGTCAAAACACGCATGTGAAGATAAGACTGAGTGTTTGCATAAAAAGTGGTAAAAGGAGTCAATAAATAGTAATTAGCATATTCAATTTAAAAACTTCACTAATATGGTTTGATAGCTGTTGATGAAAATATTAGTTAATCAATAACTATTTATACTAGGGGTTCAGGGTCTAAGTTGAAAACCAACAATACATTTGAACACTTTACTTGTCACACTTGCTAATCTAAATTACAAGTAAGGTTGGATCATAGCCTGAATTGAATTTAACAATGATGGGTAGTGCATAATGTGTATACCGGTTCACATCAGCGTTGTTCGGAGGAATTGCACAGACCGCCCATACTTTTTATGGGTATCAGGTTGCAGGTATGGAGTCCCGAAATATAATGGTACCCTTAACTCTCTTTAGGAGTGAGACTACTTGCGCCGTGTCTAATGGGACTTTATTGGCATGCGCCCTGGTGGGTCAATGCCCATGTGGAGTTAAGCCTAATAGTATCCTAACTGTATCTTAACAGTAACCGCCATCAGTTTGCCTTCAGGGGCTGGTTACCGTGTGGATTTACTACATATTTAAAAGACCTTAAAAGACATATTTGTACAAATATTTCTTAAGTAAGAGAAAAATAAGTTTAGATGATAAAATGGAGTATGTTAAATAAATATAATTAAATTTAAAATAGACCTACCTTCTTAACTAAACGGCATTTCACAACATTGTCAGTCAGAGGATGTGTTGTCATGTCGAAAAGTAAAAAGTTCTGTTTTTCAGTTGTAAGTACTCCCTTTTCAACAAGGTTTTTGGCCAATCGTTCACGTACATTTTTTAACTGATATTTTAGTTTCATTGGGTTCCATGTTTCCCCTATAACAAATTTTAAAAATAATTTTAAAAACTTTTGCTTCATTTTGGCCAAAGGTTATGAAAATACCCAATTAATCAGCTTTGACGAGGTATCAACCTAACAGCAGATATTTATTAAATATAATTTAATAATCACAGTCAGATCAATCCATCTTAGCTTGACACAAGGTAAAAACATTAGGCTTTAGATAAACTTTCACCTTATTTGAGTTTTACCAAATGTGGCTTTTATAAGCAAAGGTATTAAAAGATTTTGGTTAGAAAATAGAGATAAATTACCCTAGACATATGTAACACACATTATGTGGCACAATATAGCAGACTTACCACTCAGATATTCTATCCAGCTCTGCACTGTCTCTGGTGGATCTGTATCCTTCATATGCTTTAGTGCTTCATCCAATAAAACATCACCAGTTGGGGTATCTGTAAAAAAATGTCTTTATAAACTCTTGAAACAAGATATATCTGAAACACTGAAAGCTTTTTTTTAATATGCCATTTGTTATATTCCTACACAAGCAAGTAAAAATACAAAATAATAAAAAAAAAACTATCTAATCAAAGTAAAAAATCAGTTTAAATTTTAGCTATCATAACATTTCACCAAAAATTTTAATTATGCAGGATATAAGTCTCTTTTAAACAGATGCAACAGTATTAAAGAGACAACATTCTTGAGGCCTTGGGAGTTTCTAGATTGGGAGTATAACAATTTAGTATAACTACCTTACTATCATACTGGTACTCATTTAGCACCACCTGACAGACACATTTAGTGTCTTGGAGACAAAGTCTTATTTTTTTAATCAAAACCAAATGGTACAATAATATGTATTAATTGTTTTGTACCTTATAAAGTTTCATTGAAACTGGGAGTTTTAAAGATAATTATGTCTTAAGAGAATGATGTTGAACTCGACATAATACTTCTATATATCACTTTCACTCGACTATCTTACCCACCTGACTTCACAATAACTTTTCTTGACAGCAATCCTTTTCTACGCATTCCTGCTCTTTCAAGTTCCACACGACTCCGTAGCCCAAGTTCAATTAATATACATCCTCTAAGTCCACTAGATATGCAATCATTCCAAAACGATGTGTAACCCTGGAAGGCAATCAAAGATGAGTAAGTCACGATTTAGTTTCTTATGTCCACGTATGGACCACACAACCTTACCTCTTTGTCCTTAAGTCCTAAAAGCAACACTTCTTCCATCAGAGTCAACCTGGTTCCTTTAGAATCACCATCATCATAATTTTTATCATTTTTCTTATCATCAAACTCTTGATTTTCTTTCAAGCCATCTGCATTATTCTCCTTTAGAACGTTTCTTCGTTGCACCAGACCTTCGGTTCGGTTCATATTAACATTTAATGTATTGGCAAAAATAAAATCAAAATTATTGCAACAAAAGCTAAACACTTGGATATTTTTTATTTTTCATAAGCGACCAGTTGACGTTTGCTGTGCGACGTGATGTTGTTGTGGAAAACATGGCCGACAGTGAATTGAGACTTCACATTCCATTTCACAAAAATAACAAATTTATATCGTTTTACAATAACTGCATTAATTGACGTCACTAAAAATATAAAAAAATATAATAATATTATTATATGTATGCGTTGTATGTATGTTAATTATATTATAAAATAATAATGTTCCAATAGACAAGTTACTATTATAGTCTGGCTACTTTTATTTAACAAATCCCGCCAAATTTGAAAAGCAGCTTAAATCCGTACAGTTTGGGAAAACTACTTTATAATTACATATAATAGTGGTATAGCAGGATGCAGCCTGCAGGCACAAACTTTTTATTATGCTGCAGAAAGCGGAGTGGAAGTGAGTTCAATAACGGATTCTGCAGAGATGCACTTTGAGCTTTTTTTTGACGTGTGTGAAAGCGTTTCAACTCTTTTATTGCTCAGCTGTTTTCTTGATATTTTAATTTTGGAAGTATACTAATTGGTCATATGATGCATAAACTAAACTAAATTACGCAGTTCATTATGAAATTAACCGTTGAGTGCAGGAAACCCTATAATGCTCCTCTTCTTTTATTTTAAAGAATTTGTTATTTTATTTTACTTAATAATATTATAAGTTTGATAATCCCTAATTTTTATGTTTTTTTTATACATACCTAAACTCATCTACATTTTTGGCATATTCTAACAATATTTGTTCCGCCCTCAAAAGGTAAAATTAAAAATGTTTTACATATTCGTTATTACTGACGTTTCGCAAGTAGTAAGCTCATTCGTATTGTTACTGACGTTTATGACCTAACGACTCAGTTTAAACGGTTTTACTATAATAGCAACATTTAATACAGTCGGAACTTTTTAAATGACATATATTTGACTTTTTTGTTATTTACCAAACAAAACCATAGCGTAAAATTATTTATATATATACATATATAAATAATTGTTATATCATATCTAATATATTAATATTTATCGCAGTTACTGGCATCAAAACTTTGCTATCGCTCCATTACTTTCACACATACCTTTAGTTGAATTTAATAAATGATAAATGCAACGTACAATTAGAAATTTCATCGATTTAAGTTAATGTGTACTTTATTTATAAATAGAAAATGCATAAGTAAGTCCATAATAAAACGGCACAAAGAACATTTACAAACATTTTCAAAAAATTGGATTGGGTCAAAGTAAAAATTTAGCAAAAATACCAATATACTCGTAAGATTAACAACAGAAGAAAAAAATTACATGTACAAAGATTACATATACAATTATATTGCAGTATGTTGTTTTATCAGATTAATAATTACTCAAATTAATTATAAATACAGTGCAAACTCTATATAACGACCCTCAAGGGACTGTACATATTTTGACGCTATAGAGAGTTGTCGTTAAATGGAGAGAAGAAAAATCTGTATTACAAAAAGAAAAAAAATATTTCAGACTAGTGTTAGTAATTACATAAAAAAAAACAATTCTTATTTGATCGCTATTGAGTATAGTCTGTTATTTTTGACTGATGTCTTTTGCTGCACCAGTAATTTTGTTGTATTTTTTAAATTATTTTATTCATATCTTGCGATATTGAGGCATCTTGGTGATAAAAAAAGTACTTTTCCAATAATTTAGCTGCTTCCAGAGCGTATTTCTTAGAAAGTTCGTAATGCCAACAGTCGAGCTTATTACGGACTAGGATAATAAAGTGACAAAAGAACGTACACAGCTGCGCAGTTTTTACTAATTTTGGCAACTTAAAAAGTACTTTATATTATTAAATTGCTGTCGTTATTGATAGTGGGTGTAATGCTATATAGAGTGTATCATTGTATGGGAAACAAGCTAAAACAACCAAAGCCGAGTGGTATCGACGCTTTAGGGAGTTTGTCGTTAAATCGAGTGACATTTACGTTATTGTTACATGGAGTTTACACTGTACTTCTTGAAAAGTTTTAGATAGGGTACTTAACAAAAAAGCATTTATGTAGGTACTTTAATTAATGCTCTAACCAAATTAAAGTCCCAACAGTAAGTAGCACGCTAACAACACTTTTTTGTTTAGTGTGTAAATTAATTTCACAAAGTCCTTTCCTCCTGATCATTGCCATTCGTACATCGATATTAGCCACTACTATTTGTTAACCTGGTTTTATATGCACCGAGCTACTATTTTTCTTGAGTTATCGTTCATTTAGATCTTGGCGTGATCAATAGAAGTACTCAGTTCTATGATCTGTCTGTCCAATTATTTTCATAGCATTACATTTGACAATATGAAGTCCTTTAAAAATAATAAAATGAAAAGTTATTCATTTTTTTAACCTCCTACTATCTCTTTATGGCTAAAGTGTTTGACATTAATCCGCAGTCAATTGATGCCCTAAAAGAAAACATCCGCAGAGAAATGACAAGCATTTCAGTAGTGACGTGCCGCGCAGTCATCGACAGTTTTAGTCGTCGTTTGCAAGAGTGCCGTGATCGTAACGGATTACATTTAGAAGACGTAACGTTCAAGAAATACTTTCCGTTTTTTAAGTTTTATTTGTAAATAAAAATATAATTCATAATGAAATTAGTTTTATTTTAATTTTTTTTTTCATATCAAAGGAGTTTTGGGCCACCTGTATGTATGTTTTAATATTTACATGTTACAACCTCATAATCGACTCTTTGACCATAAAGAATATATATATGGTATGATGAAGATAGTGAAGCTTCGTGTAGTCATGCTTTAATATAGGTATGTATTGAATATCCACCTTCCAAATATACACATTCCGAAAAGTAAGATTAGTAGACTATTTAATTTTATTTTCCGATCATAAACTATATTTAACCATAGATATATTTAGACACACTAAAGATATGGTCAAGTTGCTCTTAACATTTCTTGTATATACCTATATGTTCCTAATGATATACTTTTAATACAGTTATAAAGTCGGTGGTATTTATTCTCCATGCGCAGAAAATATGTGATTTACAGGTAGTTAGTTGTTCCGAGTTTAACTAGTTCTGGATTGTGACTAGTTACAATTCATGGTTAGAAACGTACTCATAAGAAAGATTGAAATAATATATGTTCTGAAACGTTAAAAAAATATGTGGCAAATGTGTAAATAAGAAATAAAACAGATCAACCCAAAAATCACAATTGTTTGTGAGCAAAACAGCACCAGTCGATTTAAATAAAGGTTTGTGCGATCACAAACCTCCCATCAGAACACGCTTGGCGATCCACATCCGGATCACAAATATATTGATATGACGACCTACTACAACGTTAATATAACGATAGCCTAATATCGCAATGGTAGTGACCCTGCCTGCAGCGGTGAAGATTCTAGGCTCGAGTCCGGGTGACGGCAAACTTTTTTATGATAAAAGATTAGTTTATCGCGAGTCCTTAATATATTTATGTAGGTATGTTTATTTTTAGCTAGTACCTATAACATAAGCGCAAGTTTCCTTTGAGTCTAGGTCAATATAATATTACATACCGTATTAGTTATATTGTTTTATTAGCACAAAGCGAAGCGTTTTATTACCTATCACGTAAACGGATACAAAAGAGATATCATCTTAATTTTCTTTATTGTGATTAAGGCGACTTGTTACAAAACTAGGATTAATTTTTATGTTGTCGTGTATATATTTATCCAACTAAACATATAGAAATGTCTATCCGGCATTATTCATTTACTGTGTATCAAGAAAGGAGATTAAGAAAAGATTATACTAGAGTAATAAATAAAACAAGAAATCGAATAATGAGGTAATCACCTGATTAGTCAAAGCCCCTGCTGTTATCGGTAACGCAGTAGGTACATGCTAGTGAAGCAAACGGTTCAGTCAACGCCACGATCGCTCGTGAGGTGCGTGCATTGTGTTATGACGATATCAGAACATCGAATCGACATGAAAGTAGAACAAGAACAGAAAGCTTCAACGGTACGTATCTACATTATGTATAATGTTATGAGCGCCCCAATAACTCTGCCTTGCACGCTTGCCTTATTTACTTAATTAGTACAGTTAGAATTACTTCATTTACACGTTTATAACAACCACTTTGTAGCCAGCTGAGAGCGCGAAACGTTTGAGTGTTTACGGCGTCTTTGCAAACAGTGAAGTGAACTTTACACTGCTGATCGCCGCCGTCAGACATCAGGGCAAGGTGCCAGTTGGCTGCGGTGCTCGTGTCGTCTCGGTCGATCTATAGTAAACCGTCTAACGTTGTACGGAGTCGGACGCGGCCTTCCGACCTGCACACGTTGATTTTTTTAAGCCATTTTCACAGAAAGTTGCTTCTATATTCAATTAATTTATGGATTATGTATAAAGTGTTGTGAAAGTATTTCAGTGAAATTTTGACTTAAATAATTAATTCCTCAGATACTATTAATTGTCATCGGGTAAGTTATGTGTAAATAAATAAGTAACCTTCTTTATAATTACCACTGTATTGGCATACCTACTCTATAATCGCCACTGATATCTGGTTATTTCGTGACCCTGTCCGTATCAGATATATCGCACTACGTTAAATAAATCCAACGTCAATTATTTTTTAATATATACAATACTACAATGATATGTAATTTTTATTGCGTAGTTGGAGCTAAAGATTCTTAGACTAAATAGCGAAGAAGTAAAAAAATAGAAACCTACGTATTGTTGGGTCTGTGTTAGCGAACGATAACCTGTGAAGTCAAAAATCCCGTTAGATTCGTATGACCGGTGGCCAAAATTAACATACACTACCATTCTAAATACTCAGGCAGTAGCCCGGGATCTCAAACTTTTTCGAGGCTTGGCATAAGCTGCTGTCTGTCGCTACAAACCAGTTCATTTACCTTTGCTTTTCAATTATATGGAGTAATGTAATGAAAAAAAATGTTTACAGCACAATTTTTTGACATGTGCTCGACAACTTTATAAAAGGTAAATATCATTTATTGCATACGAAGCAATATATCCACGAATAATATATTTTGACCTTGCATAACTTAAAACGTGGTTATAGACTCTTATGAGACTTTTGAGGTAACTTTTAAAGTCAAAACAAGGGCTTATACAAACGTTCAGCCTATTTCTTAAAGAGAATTTGGTTCACTTTTTTAAATATATTATTTAGTGGTTACATTTGGTGGGTTTACTAGTTTGTCGCCTTTAGAAATTGGCGCCCGAGGTGCGGGCCTCGGCTTGACAAATCAACCCTTACCCCTATCCAGGCCTGCCAGATAGTCAAATAGAAAAAAAAACAAATATGTAATAAAACCATTTTAATTTTAGATAATAATAAATTGCACTGAATATCTTCCAAATATAATTTGTTCAAAATTAAACCTATCTCTTGGGCCTGTTGTATTAACATTACTATTACCAACAATACGTGCCTCGGGCATATTATAAGCAAAAATATGATTAGAATATAAGGAAAATTAAGTAATATATAATTATCGGAACAAATTATACACTTACTTTGTATTTAAGTCTATAATACAAAGATTTCTTATTTATAACCTTGACTTTGGGTACCATGCCGTTTACAGCCGTATGGATAATAAATTAGATTATTGTAAAACACGTTTTGTTTATTATAACATTCTTTTGATCCGTTTTTTTTATATCATTAAATTTGCCGGTAAATTTCCCTCAAAATGATATTGCTATTTCTGAATACACAGTATTATGTCAACATCAGGCCATAAACTGATAACTGATAAGAATACCTGCATATCTTTCGTTATCTTTCCACAGGCATAGGTGTATCGGGTATATCAATTCAGTTATAAATTACAGTATTTACCTGCATTCCATGTATTAAAATTTGTATCTTAGAGGGATTACGTCATTTATACCGGTGATAAAATTAAATAAATAACAAAACAACACACGACTATTTATCAAAGAGGCTAAAAACACTTAAAATGTGAAGTTTACATAACTAAAATTTATGATTCGTATGATAATTATCAAATAAAAGTTGAAATTTATCGTAATCGTAATAATAATGAAATACACAAATAATAGAACTCAACTTGGTTGTATTTGTTAACTTTTTGTTAATAAATATTATTTAGCGCAACAGAAATAAATATAATTAATAATGTCGGCTCCACATTTTGCCTAAATATCATCGATATAATATAAATCTTAAAAGCACTAGATCAATTTTGATAAATATGGTAGATTTAGCTTACATTACATTGTAGATTACTTTTATAGTTAAAAAGAGTTTCCTGAGATAAAACCACGTTCTTCGCTTATAATGTTGCAAGCAACAACTAATAGAGAAACATATATTTTATACTGTGTTAATTAATATGGTTTTATTGATATATGGTTATAGTGATATTAGTAATCACACCAAAATAATTTTTATTAAGGCTCTTCCACAAAATTTTCTATTATAGTCAGTCACACGAATATCATGACTATAAGGGTGGTCGCTTATCTGACGGAAAATGCATTGGACGTTTGTCAAAACAAGCAAATGTTACGTCGAATCATCCATATTCGTCGATCCCAAACGACTGTGTAGATGAAAGATTAAAATTAAAGTGGGTGATTCCACATTACCCTCTGAATGTTAAAACATTCACGGCTTGTTTTTTAACTTTAGTTTGTTTAGCTATTTCCAAAACACGTCTACTAGTTTTGCTGTCGGTGCAATTAATTATAATATTATAATATTGCAATATTGAGATATTTTTTTTATTTTGGTAAGAATTAAAATTACAACACTGTACGCAACCGTTTTTTAGAAGTTATAATGGGTAAGCTTTCCTTAATAGATATACTCGTACATTAAATCGCACTACTTTCTGTAGACCTATAGACGAGGAATAATACCACCACACATTGTTTTATTATGTCCCAAAGTATTTACTTTCACGACATTGTCATATTTTTTCATATTTCAATCAATTCACACAAAATCTTAGCAAATTATACATTAAAACCTTTCCCATGAATCTATTAGTAAGCCGCTTGAAATTCCGTTCAGTAGTTTTTGAGTTTATCGCGGACAAACAGACAAACGCTGCAGAATTATTTTATTTTATAATTTTTGTGATAACCAGTTTAAAATCTATCGCCACTGTGAAAAGGCGGATTAGGCCGGCATATTAAAAAATAAATATATCGAGAGGTACCAGGCTATTTGCTTAAAGCGACATTTTTTTTTTTTTTTCATTTATTATCATTTACAAAAATCATTGTTACATTTTTTTTTAATATAGCATAAAGAAACCACTAAGGTTTGAACGCATGCTATTTACAAACAGTCCACATTAAGAGTCGCAATTAATGTATGGAACTACGTAAACACATTTCGATTAAGGTGGTCACTATTAATGAGGTCCAAAAAATGATTATTTAATCTTTGTTTCACATTTTTAACTGAGATATTTTCTCGCAAATTTGAGGGTAATTCATTGATTAGTCGCGGGATCAAAAAGGAGGTAGTTCTTTCCCCATACACGTTTGTTGCACGAGTCGTGCACAACTGCTCACGTGAAACGGCACGGGTATATATCGGATGATTTATTTTATTAACCTCCAAATCGAAAATTTTTTCTTTTAACAACATATACCTTACTTTGGCGTGTACAGGTAGAAGTTTACAATAATTAAAGAGCCCATTATCGTCGGCTGTAAATTGAAGGTTTATTTATTATATATGTATATGTTCAGAAATAAGTACTTTGAGTAATGAATAAAGTATAAATAACTAATATAATACAGTGCTCCTTACAATTTACAAGATAGTACGCACTTTAACAAAGGCCACATGTGACATGAGTCTAAAATAACCTAAAACAGTATATACAGTATACAATACATAAACCAAATTTTTCCAAGTAACTGACTTAGAAGTAAATAATAAAGTACACTGTAAAGGTCATCGGGGCACTGACTCTGCTGATAAATATCGCTTTTTGTATTCCTAGTGAACATTTTCTATTATTATATTTTAATAATAATAATATATCAGCATGCTTTATTCCTTTCGGGGTGAAATGGAGAAAATATTTTTGTAAGAATAAGTAAGTAATTTTTGTAAGTAAGTAAGTGGCTATGTAATGTTGCGTTATTTTTTTGAGAAAAATATGTATATTAGGCTGGATTTACATCAAACGAGCGAATGCTCATTCTATCCCCACTCTATCAAATTCGGTTACTGTAAATAGACATAGAGCGTTTTTTCGTTGTTCTCCCTGCGCTCGCAAAGATTCTATGGAATATTCTAAGAATGCTCGTTCGCTTTATGTAAACAATACTAAAGCGTGGGAACAGATTTTTAGAGCGTTCTTGCTTGTTCGGACGCGCTCGCCCGCCGGAGCGGTCTCTTCAAAGTGTTCTTGTGTTCGAGCGATCTCCATCACTGATCTGAGTATACTCGTCGATTGAACTATGGGTTGGTCTCAAGAAAAGAGCCTATTTATGATAGAAGCTTACCAAAATTCCAGATATTTGTGGGATCCGATGTTTGAACGCTACAAAAATACAAATCGCAAACAAGATGCTTGGCTGGAGATAGCAAATATACTAGAATGCAATGCTGAAGAAGTAAAAAAAAAAGATGGACTCGCTTCTCGCATCTTATAGCCGAGAAAAGCTTATGGCCACATAACCACAGAATTGACACGAATGAGCAATGAGCATTCGTTCGGCTGCTAAACATCTGAATTCTAGTTCTTGGTTTCAATTCTTGCTCGTTGATCGTTTAGTGTAAACGCTCAATCGATTTTTCGTTTACACTAAAAGATCGAGAAAGAATGCTCTTGTTCTAGCTCTAGCTCTATGTTCGTTTGATGTAAATCCAGCCTTAGGTGTGGGAAAAAGTTCGTGGCGTTTTTTCCGATGAATGGCGTTGGTCGCATATAACTAAAGAAACATGAATTACAGCAACACCAATGAGTGCACCTTTAAAGGGGACCTATTGAACGTTAGTTAAATGTAAGAAACATTGCAATCTGTGCAGTGGTTTGAAAGTATTTCGCACTTGAACATGGAGTTGAATAATGAAAAAATCCGGTGTATTCTACAATATCGTTATGACAACGGGAAAAACGCTGCGCAGGCTTACGAAGAAAAATGTGCCGTATACAGTGAAGGTACTTTATCAAATTATGCTGTGTGGAAATGGTTCGCTCGTTTTCATTCCGGTAACTTTAACGTGAAAGATGAGTCACACTGCGGTCGTATAATCACTGAAAAAGCTGATGAAACACTTGAAAAAGTCCAACAAGATAAGCATATCAGCAGTGTTAATATTGCTATGGAGCTAGGCATTGACCATAAATAATTTTTTAATCATTTACACAAAACTGGTTTTAAAAAAAGCTTGACGAATGGAGCTCGTGAGTTGAGCGCGAAAACACGATGGCCCGATTAAACATCTGCGATACGCTGCTGAAACCGAATGAAATCGAGCTATTTCTAAAACGTCTAATAATCGGAGATGAAAAATTGATTACGTACGATAACTGGAAGTATAAAATATTGTGAATAAAGGATGGTGACCCTTTACAATCATTTGCTAAACTAACATCGACGCCAAAAGAAGTGATGTTGTGTATGTGGTAGAACTGGATGGTTATCGTCCACCACGAGCTACTTGCGATTGGTCAGACGATTGATTATCAACTCTACTGTGGTTTACTAGAAAGATTAGGCTTGGCCATTGAGAGGAAAAGGCCCAAATTGATAAATAAGAAAGGTATTGTCTATAATCGTGACAACGCCCGACCACACACTTCTTTGATGGCCCGTTAAAAATTTAGAGAGTTCGGTTGGGAAGTTTTGTTGCATCTACCTTACAGTCCGGATATAGCACCCTCTGACTATCATCTATTCCGATCTCTGCAGAGCTCTCTTCATGGAATTAACTTGGTTTCAAAAGAAGCCTATGAAAACTACTTGATCCAGTTTTTTAACCAGAAACCACAGAAGGTCTTCACCAATGGGATCGTGGATCTACCTAAAAAATGCCGAAACATTGTCGATAATAATGGAACATATTTGGTTCAAATAAATTCACTCACGCGCTAAAGGAGACCAGTCGAATTTTACTGAAAAAACGCCACGAACTTTTTCCTAGATATAAAAATTACTCTTTTTTGTAACCCGGGGGAAACCCGTTATGAGCTGCTAGGGGACGGTGAGGGCCGCCACTCGGTGTGTCGGACTCGCACCAACTAAAATCCCCGAGGTGTTCCTTCGCCCGTCTGTCCGGCCCAAGGGCAAGGTTGTGCGAGCTCGTGAAAGTGACTATGAAAAAGGATAAGAAGTGCCTATGAAAGGCCACAACACAGCATTTGTGGGAAGGGTGGTGTAGATAGCTACCCCTCGCGCACCTTCGTTGTCTTGGAGCGGTGCGCGGGTGCACATCGCGCACCACTCTCGCCTTAAAAATGTTGGACGACGCACTCCCTCAAGTGCGCCGCCAAACAAAAATTACCCTTAATATTATACTGCTTACTCTAATATAGTCGTACACATATTGATAATATATTTTATTTGTTTATCCACATGATTGAATAATTAATCAAAATCAACGAGACTACTTTAAATGGAGTGGACACAGCTAAAAAAGCACGCAATTGTTTTAGTCCAAATATTATGTAGTCCTACTAAATGGTCAATGGTTGTGTCTTATAAAAACATAGGTACTTAAGCTAGGTACACATTTCGAGGCTTTACTTCATCAACGGCAACAGCCAAACCTCAAGTAGTTGTTTATAAAAGTAATTATTAATAGTACTCGTAGAATATTATAAATAGTATTCAATTCATAGGTGGTAGGATAATAAAGGTGTTTTATCAAATCAATTATTATCAAATTATACTTTTTGATTTGTGATTATCCCTTGTAATTGTACATATATTTTGTCGACCTTGGTGATGATGTTTATCTATTTAAACGATTTATTTGACGAACATGTTATTGTCTAGGAACCTCGTTGTTCGCACGGCTATAATGGTGGATACCATTTTTATTTTAATTATCTGATGACGCTGAGAACTTCGACCAAAGTTAAAATGAAGTAATTAAATACTAAAAAACTATCAAATCAAGAATCTTTAGACATGTGAATATATTAAGATTTCATGTGTTTTAACCTTCAAAAATTATCTTCATTATATTAAAATAGTTTTTATATTTTATTCACATATAAAACATAATGACCATGACACTGTTTTTTACTTGGGGAAAATTCTCATAGGACCTTCCCGGCTGCACATGGGGTTAGCGGCTGAGGTGTGTCCGCACTTGTACCAACTAAAAACCCCAAGGTGACTACTGCGAATTACTGGGGACTACGGGTCCTGTAATCAATTTGTCGCAGCCCAACTACGACTATGACATGGCATAATATAACTTCATTATTAAAATAGTACATAACGTACATTTATTACAGTTTGCAACGTACAATTTTACTTATTTTACGGAATTCATTAAGTTGGGGATTATATTCTATACCAATATCGTATAAGGTCTATGGGTAGTAATTTCAAAACCGAATGTTTCTGAACTAAGAAATTCTTTGGTGAAATCTTAGGGGGGATAACACTTTTTCCAAATTGATAAGTTTAATAAAAATAGGTATTTCCCTTTTTTTATGAGATAAGCAGTTTAAATACAGAGGATTAATTTTACAATCCATTTGAATTATTATTATTTTAAGTTTAATGTTGATAATTTCTTATGATAAATCGAAATTTAAGCTCTATTGATAAATAAACTCAAAGTAATTGATTAGATGTCAGTTGTCAATTACGATTAAGGCATTCATTTAATCGACTCACTATGCAATGTACAACCGGAAGCCAAAGTTATGTGATAGCTATAATTGACTATAAGTGAATATATATAATATTTAATTGAAATATTGAATATATATATATATATATATATATATATATATATATATATATATATATATATATATATATTCGTTATAAACAAAAACAAGGAAGTTTCAAGTTGATTTTTTTGCTCTATATATTATATTTTTTTTCTCAGCTATATAGCTTTTTATAATATAATATATCTAAAACTTGTATAATGATGGTTTAATTTATGCGATTAGTGTATGTGATTTATACACGTGGCAGTAGAAGTTTGAAATAATACTTAAGTGTGTGTGTGTGTTTGTTGTGTTGTGTATGGTGTGTATGTATATTTGAGTGTGTGTTGAGTATGTGGGCTTAGCTAGTAACTAAATAAGTGTATTTTGATATGTTTTCATTTCTTAATAAAATATATAAATAATTTAGTATAATTAATTAACAATTTTATATTATAGACAGTTTTTGTTTCAGGAAAATTCTACGGTAGTAGTAGTAAACGGTCAAGAGCCAGCTCAAGAACAAGATAGCATGCAAGTACCGAACGGAGTTAATCACCAAAAGTATTTAGATGGTAATCAGACATTCTGAACAATATTGTCGTACTTATATTTATAACACTATATAGGATTTTTCGTAAAAAAAATATATATTTGGTGAAGTAAAAACAGTAATCTGTTTATCGAAAATATATTTATTAATTATTAAACTACACAATTTGGTATATATATACACGGTTAGTCGGAAAGGGTATATAAAGCAAAAAACCTAGGAAGGGGGCCATTAAAACAAACATCTTGTGTACTATAACTTTTCGCAAAAATGAATAACTAATTAGTTACAGGAACCTATAGATTTACATACTAAAAGTATAAAGAGGCAGCCCTAGAAATCATATGTTTCTTCGCGTGTCAACGGCCCACCATCCTTGACCTATAAAATCTTACGGATCTTTCTATTGGTCGGCGAGGTTTTAGGTAATAATAAATGAGGGATGTCGAAAATGAAAAAAAAATCGTTATATTGATATTTAGTAAAATATCAATATCAAAGTCGATATATTAAAGGAAAAATAACGATTAAATCTCAATAAACACGAACGTATTTTACCAGTATTCCTTTTTATTAGATAAAATTTACAAAAATATCTAGAACTTAAAGGCTAACTTTAAGACCTATTTAAGATATCAAACAAAAAATAAATAAATAAGTAAATGGCGGGAAATAATACACATGCAACAAATTCAGATGTCAGATGATATTTCAATATTTTCAATTCATAATATCGATATTTTTGGGCGATATATTTTGAAATGATATATCTATAGAAAATATCCAGTATCCAAAATTGTATCGAAAACGATATTTTTTAAATTCTTATGGCACTGAAGTTGCGAAAATCTGAAACTGTAGAATATAGGAACGAACGAAAAAAAAAAGAACGTTGTTGTCTAAGACTGTTGAGTATTATGTTTTGTTACGTTTTGTGCATTGACATCTGAATTTGAAGCATGTATATTATTTGCCGCCATTTTGCGAGTATTGTCATTGTCTGTGTCAGTACCTTATTATCTCGTGAATTGTTTACTTTTTTTATTTTCTTTAACGACAGAATTAAAATCACTGTGGTCTCGCCACGAAAAGGTTCTAGTTGCTGTAGCCAGCAACAATGCAGCTAACTGCAAATGTGGCCTCTCGAAGCAACGGAATGCCGAACGAGTTGAAGCAGTTCCTCGATGCTCCAAATCTATCCCGTAAAGAAAACCCTATAAAATTTTGGATTGAAATTTGAAACAAGACATTTTACCCCAGTTCTTTCAATTTTAGCACTTAAATACTTCATACCTACGCCTTCCTCTGTACCTTCAGAGAGAGTAGCTTCTGCCGTAAATCTGGCGGTCTAACAATAGAAGCCGGCTGACAGCGTAGCATGTAAAAAGCAGAGTTTATCTGCTTTCACTGCCGGACAAATACTGGTTTGTCTGATTTATTTTTGTTTGATATCTTAAATAGGTCTTAAAGTAAGATAACCTTTTAGTTCTTGATATTTTTGTAATTTCGTCTAATAAAAAGGAATACTGGTAAAGTACTTTTGTGTTTATTAAGATTTAATCGATATATCATCATTTTTCCATTGATATATCGACGCCGATATTGATATTTTAATTAATATCGATACATCGATATAATGATATTTTTTCTTTTTGACATCCCTAGTGGGCGTGGCTTGTCGCTATGGTTGTCAAAGTTTAAGAATAAATGACATAATTTATTTTGAGTATGTAAAAATAAATTACAACTTTCAGAATATACACGGTTAGTCGGAAAGGGTATATCAAGCCAAGGCTATTGGTATAGGTATCGTTTATACTTCAAAAGGAATATAGTAAATTTCTTGAAAGTTGTAATATATAGTAGTTTTCTTGGTTTTCTTTACGGGATAGATTTGGAGCATCGAGGAACTGTTTCAACTCGTTCGGCATTCCGTTGCTTCGAGAGGCCACATTAGCAGTTAGCTGCATTGTTGTTGGCTACAGCAACTAGAAGCTTTTCGTGGCGAGACCACAGTGACTTTAATTCTGACGTTAAAGAAAATAAATAAAGTAAACAATTCACGAGATAATAAGATACTGACACTGACAATGACAATACTCGCAAAATGGCGGCAAATAATATACATGCATCAAATTCAGATGTCAATGCACACAACGTAACAAAACATAATACTCAACAGTCTTAGACAACAACGTTCTTATTTTTCGTTCGTTCCTATCTTCTACAGTTTCAGATTTTTGCGACTTCAGTGCCATAAGAATTTAAAAAATATCGTTTTCGATACAATTTTGGATACTGGATATTTTCTATGGATATATCATTTCAAAATATATCGCCCAAAAATATCGATATTATGAATTGAAAATATCGAAATATCATCTCACATCTGAATTTGTTGCATGTGTATTATTTGCCGCCATTTATTTATTTATTATTTATTTTTGTTTGATATCTTAAATAGGTCTTAAACGGTTCGGGGTCAAGGTCAGAGGTTCGTTATAAGCTTAGTAATAAAACATAAAATTTTAGCTTTATATTTTAATATAAAAAGGTATGAGGAAAATAAATTTCATGTTCATACATTAACAATATACAAACCCGTTTATTATCCTATTAAAATAAAAAAAAACATCTTGTGATTATCATATTATTAATAGTTTTGTTGTTTTGAACAAAGTTGTATTCTTTAAATTGTAAAAACAAACAATTAATTTTTTCCAAAATTCTACGAAAAGTAAGTTCCGATTTCGTCTCATAGTGCGGCAAGTAGACTCCATGATGGATGCCATTTTGTTACAAATATTTTTTCCTTTAAAAACACCATGTAAGACATATCATTGCTTTAAACTAGATTCGATTTAACCCCATAGAAAAAAGACCGTAAGGTTAAAGTCAGGACTGTGTCAAGCCCAATTTGTGTCACTGCTCACTCAACTGCCTGGTTTACGAAGTCAAGCCTCTGACTTGGATCTTGGGGCTTTAAATTTTACTGACTAACGATCTAATTAACACTGCCAACATTTCTTGACCCTGGTCAAAAAAGTCTTAGTTTTTTTAGTGTAGTTAAATCTCTTCAAACTTCATGACCTATTTTCGACTGAGACGATCGCTCGGTAAATCAAGAGAAAATCTCGAATATTCCAAAATTTTGTACGCGTTCTGTCTTTGTATCTATTATATATTTTGTAAAACTTTTCTTCTTTTTTGTTTTGTGAGTCAAACAAACTTACTCTTTCTTTTGAGATATCGTGTATCGGATGATAAATTATCTATATAACGAAAGCCGAGCTAAGCCTTTATCAGTTACTTTAAAAATAATACCCCATAGACATTTTTAGATGCTTAGCCTCGTAAATAGTCAACAGATTATGTAAATGCATATCCCATAAAAACATTTGGCTTAGTCTTACGCCACCAATTCTATATAAAATTATCAGAATTATTCATTAAATAGAAATTTAGTCCAGTCATGAGCCATAGAATTACGGTGACTAACAAGAAACGATAATCTATTATTAACAGTTGTCATCGTAAATAAAGATAAAACCTATGATATATTTTTTCATTCTTGAAAAAAGGCCTTTGACTATATAGTCATGCCAGCCCCGTAAATATACGTACAAATTCAGATTTTTTTTATAAATTAGTAAATGAATAGTGCCTAGGCACTCCTAGACTCAGTTAAGTGTTGAAAATAATAATTACGCATGGCACTCGTACAGGTTTAAATCGTTAGTTTTTGTGAATACAGCAATTTTGTATGCGGTCGTTATGTAGGATTTCCGTAATTAAATCAATTTTAAAATATATTAGGTCCTTACATATGAAATTGGCGTTTTTCGTACTGGCCACTTTAATCACAAATTTCTCCTCTTTGGTAAGGAATTCCAAATTCAAATTTGTACAGCTATAGACTCATGTATTTGTGCTTCGATGATCGTCATTCATTTGTTTTTTTCTTCTGTTTTTTTCTGTTTGCGTCACTCATTTTACAAAATGGAAAACTTAAAATATCGCATTATTTACGAGTACGAGTTCCGCCGTGGCACTAGTGCTGCGGAAACAACTCGAAGGGTGAATGATGTGTATGGCGATCGTGTTGCAAAAGAAAACACAGTTCGGTTTTGGTTCCAACGTTTTCGTTCTGGAAATTTCGACCTGCAGAACAAGCCCCGTGGACGGCCTGAGACTCAAGTTGATAATGAAGAGTTGAAGGCTATTATGGAAGCGGATCCATCGCAAACCACGTCCGAGTTAGCTGCAGGCTGCGATGTTAGTGATAAAACTGTTTTAATTCACTTGAAGCAAATTGGGAAGATTTAAAAGCTTGAAAGGTGGGTACCTCACGAATTGACTGAAGCAAACCGGCCAACGCGCGTCGACTGCTGCGTTACATTACTAAACCGGCACAATAATGAAGGTATTTTAAACCGAATCATTACCTGTGATGAAAAATGGGTTCTTTACGATAATCGGAAGCGCTCAGCGCAATGGTTGGATCCTGGCCAGCTAGCCAAATCCTGCCCCAAGCGAAAATTAACCCCAAAAAAGTTACTTGTAAGCGTTTGGTGGACTAGTGCCGGTATTGTTCATTACAGTTTTCTCAAATCTGGCCAGACTATTACGGCTGATGTCTATTGTCAGCAATTGCAAACCATGATGGAAAAGCTAGCGGCTAAACAACCTAGGCTGGTCAATCGCTCCACGCCACTGCTGCTTCACGACAACGCTAGACCACACACTGCGCAACAGACGGCTACTAAATTAGAAGAGCTTCAATTGGAAAGTCTAAGACATCCTCCGTACTCCCCGGACCTTGCTCCAACAGATTACCATTTTTTTCGAAATTTGGATAACTTCTTGCAAGGGAAAAAATGCAACTCCGATGGGGCAGTCCAAATCGCCTTCAAACATTTTATTGATTCCCGTCCGACTGGTTTTTTTAGTAAAGGGATCAATGAACTACCTATGAGATGGCAAAAGTGCATAGAAAATAATGGTTCATACTTTGATTAATTAAATATATTATATTAAAAAATATTCGACTTTTTGTTCCTCCCATACAAAACGCCAATTTCATATGTAAGGACCTAATAGTTAACTTTTTTATATGTACACCAATAAGTAAAATCCTTTTCGATCTTGTTAGATATATTACAAGCCGTCTTTCTTAAATAGACGTTTACGATGTAATTAAAGTGATTATTACTTTATACAAATTTTACGCCATAAGCCATAGTCGGTAATAATAAATAGATTATATTAAATATTTATAAGTAGTAAAATTTTTGCAATAAGGAGTGTGTAAAAAATCTTATAATATAACTGAAACACAGCGTTGTAAAATAAATATGTAAGATATTCCGTCTATATTTTAAGCGACTTAAATATTTTTTGTTGGAAAATTGATACTAAGGAAATATTTTTAACTAGAAATAAATAATTCTAATATATTATTATTTACGGGAAATAGTTAAGTTTGCCAAATCTTTGTATGTTATCAGATTACCACTCATAGGTATAAGATATAATTTATGTAGAACTTATGGTAGTTTTTTATTGATGAAATGTGAGTATTATACTTTCCTTTTATAAACAATTGGAAATAGGTATAACATGGCTTATTTGCTTTGTCATAAATAAAATTAAATACATTATTTTTATAAAGAAAAAAAAACTTGCTATTTTTTAGAATGGAAAAATATTCGAGAAGAAAAAAATTCTAAGGCAAATATAAAGACCAGTCAATTTGACTGGTTTTGTAAAACTAGTGTTAAACATATTGTCTGTTTGTATATTTGTTCGGATATTACATTTACATAGTTCAGAAATGGTTTTTCCACTAATATTTTAAAAACCTTACTGAACCGTTCTTAACGAAACTTATAAAATGTGATATGTTTAACCTGACCAACGTATTAAACGAACCTTTATTCCTAATAAAGTTTAATGAGCATGGGGAGCATGTATTGGGTCTGGGAAAAATTTCGTGGCGTTTTTTCAGTAAAATTCGACTGGTCTCCTTAAGCGTGTGAATGAATTTATTTGAACCAAATATATTCCATTATTATCGACAATGTTTCGGCATTATTTAGGTAGATCCATGATCCCATTGGTGAAGACCAATTGTAGTTTCTGGTTAAAGAACTGAATCATGTAGTTTTTATAGGCTTCTTTTGAAACCAAATTCATTCCATGAAGAAAGCTCTGCAGAGATCGGAATATATGATAGTCAAAGGGTGCTATATCTGGACTGTAAGGTAGATGCAACAAAACTTCCCAACCGAACTCTCTAAATTTTTGACGGGCTATCAAAGAAGTGTGTGGTCGGGCGTTGTCACGATTATAGACAATACCTTTCTTATTTATCGATTCGGGCCTTTTCCTCTCAATCGCCAAGCCTAATCTTTCTAGTCAACCACAGTAGAGTTGTTAATCAATCGTCTCACCAGTCGCAAGTAGCTCGTGGTGGACGATAACCATCCAGTCCCACCACACACACAACATCACTTCTTTTGGCGTCGATATTGGTTTAGCAAATGATTGTGAAGGCTCACCATCCTTTATTCACAATATTTTATTCTTTTGGTTATCGTACGTAATCCATTTTTCATCTCCCATTATTAGACATTTTAGAAATGGCTCGTTTTCATTCCGTTTCAGCAGCGTATCGCAGATGTTTAATCGGTCCATCATGTATCGCGCTCAACTCACGAGCTCTATTCGTCAAGCTTTTTTTATAACCAGTTTTGTGTAAATTTGTGTTTCTTACATTTAACTAACATTCAAAAGGTGACCTTTAAAGGTGTACTCATTGGTGTTGCTGTAATTTATGTTTCTTTAGTTATAAGCAACCAACGCCATTCATCGGAAAAAACGCCACGAACTTTTTCCCAGACCTAATATTTATTGTTTCTATGTTAACGTTACGTAACGTTGGCGACACAGTATCGGATCTAGGCCGGGATGTACCGCTCTGTATATGCATTTATATGGAGAAGTGTATGATGTAGGCGACTGTACAACGCTGTCAGCTGTCACGATCGTGGGTTTGACATCTCGCCTGATAGAACCGCGCAGTTGCCTACATCAGACGACTTTGCTTTATAGCTGTATGCTCACTAAAGTACACTGGAACCTGGCATTCGTTTCGAGCCGACTTGTTTAAATCCGAATCGTACTCTAACTCTAATTTTCGGTGTTTTTCTAGATCCTTTAAATAAATGTACGTCTTGTATATACATACATACCTATAAAGACATCCTGGCAACGTGTATGACAAATCAAATATAAGATAACAAACAAACATTATTCGAAAATGATGTTTTTATTTTTTTTAGCTTTATGAGTAATATTTAGCACTGAATTTTATTTATTTATTATAAATATAGTCACATATCTATATACTTTATGGGATTAGATATGTAAAAGTTATATAAATAAATATGAAATTGGTAACAGAAACGTGTTGCTTTCGTAATTTCAAATAACTAGAACCAGACTAGCACCAAAATTATCGTTGATTATAGTGCCATTTGTAGATTATATAAAGTATATGTAAATATATGAGTCATCGAATTTCAAATTGCATTTTATCTAGTTAAGATGAAAACGCGATACTGGTTAAAAACTGATATATCTGCTTTTAACGGTTATTTTTTAAATAAAAGCAATAAATTATGGTAGAATTTAAATCAACAAAACTAAATTTAAAATGTAAATAAATAGTCAGTGTATATTTTTTATTATTATTTTTTTAATTCTGATAAATGCTTTAGATATAAATTATGGATAACATTTTTGAAATTAAAGAGTGTGTATAAAATAAGCGTTAGAAATTAACGATATTAACAAATTATTTTGAGAAATATGTATCGCTATTGGGTTGAAAAAAAGGCATATTTTCATATTTATTCGCTTCAGTTTTACCAGCACGATGGCGGCGCTTATGGTGTTGTTTACGATAATAGTTAAAAGTAACCGATTTTCATCGGGCGGCCTGTTTTGCACCTTTTGGTATAAAAAAGCCTTAATATTATGTTAAGGACACAATTTTAAAAAATTTTTACTCTGTGTTGTTATAATTTACAATATTAAAGTAATACCTAGACGTTTTATTTACCACAAAGAACTAGTATAGCATGCAGAAACTCAGGATTGTTTGGCCAATCTTTCTTTTTTGTAGGATTTTTTTAGGTAAAATACTCTTTAGCTAAATTAAGACAGGCTAATTGATGAACTTTTAGATGCTGAATAAATTGCTATACTTATCAAATGTTTTTAAAATTTGGACAAAATGCACTAAGGAATTCGTCAACTTGTATACTATATACCTTTATAAAATATAAATCCAGGATAAGACATATTTTTAAAACAATTAATCTCATAATGTGTTATATTAACAGGACCTGACCAAATAATTCCATCGGATACATACACATGTACTGTGCCAGGAGGCCATGTGAAGCTACGGATAGCATCCAGAGGGCTTGCAGCAGAACCTCCTATATCCGTCCCAGGCTTGCTAAATCGAACAGTGGCAAGATATCCAGATGCTACCGCACTGGCCACGAAAAAATCGGATGGGAAATGGCACAAAATCACATACAAGTAATATACTTCAATAAATTATATGTATTTTGAATTGAAATGTTTTCAGCCAACATATTTCCACGATATCACAATATCTTTAAGGAGGACTCATCTTCACCTTCCACCAGGTGTGATTGAGGTCAAGCTGCCACCTGTAAATCATAAAAAAAGAAAATAACAAAAGATTAATATTATGTTTAATCATGGGATAGTATTAACAATATGAAATATGAGCTAAAAAAGTGAAATAAAATATAGGGGATATATTTTTATATTAGGAATTTAGATACCATTTCTTCTACATCAAAAGTTTTATTATGATTGATAGACATCCGTCTATCAATCGTGAGCTCTATGTTTTAAGTTTAGTCAGCAGATGCTACGAAATCGTCTGCTCCAGTTGCATCGCGCCGCCTTTCATAGTGTTAAGAAGATCAGAACTGCAAATTGGATTTATTTATTTTTTTGTATGGGAAAAAAAATTTAATTAGAGAAAGTCGTAAAACAAAAGTTGTCAGTCTTGATATACCTAAGTCAGCCTTAAGAGGTTTTGCGTTAGTTACGTGTAACCCTGTGTATTTATACTATCTTCTACCCGTAAATTTGTTTAAATTGGCAGATTATGAAATATTTTAGCTGAGTAGAATTGGACAAGTTGTTTTTGTTTTTTAAATAATTTAAAGTTATACAGAAGTTCAACACGATCTTTAAGAAACTTATCATGAATTTTATCGTCAAACATATTGGTAGTTTATTAGTTGGTATTGAAGTATGTAAAATTTCGCAAGTTCCGTCAAAATAGGTTTGACTCTTTCCTTCGTAATGAAAAAGATTAAATCTCAGAATACATTTATTCTTTTGTTTAAACACTAAAAACAAAAAAACAGAATATTATAATAGTGATATTATTATAATATGTATAAAGAAACCGGTTACTTTTACCAACAAGTCTTATTGTGTAAAAATTACCTTGACAATAAAAATAAAATACTGTAAGACGAGATATAATGATTTTATCACAATTTACTTTGTAAAACATGACTCCAAGGACATTACAAAAACTGGTAATTATCGTCAAAGTTAAAGATTTTCGTCTTGATAACAGTTTTGGTTACAACCGCGGATACAAGATACTATATTAATAATAATAAAAAACATTATTTAAATAATAATAAAACAAACATTAGGTATAATGTCATTTTAAATAAATTATGTTTTCAGACAATACCAAGAGCGTATACGAACTGTCGCAAAAGCATTTCTCAAATTGGGCTTAGAAAGATACCATTCTGTGTGCATCCTTGGATTTAACTCTGAACAATGGTATATAGCAGACTTAGCGGCAATACACGCAGGGTAATTATTTCATACTAATGTTTAATTATATAAGCCGAGTTGTATTAAGGGGCTTAAGGTGAGCAAGTTGGTTGAGAAAACATTAAATTAGAGAAAACAATGAAAACATCCGTAAAAACGTGAATGGTTGTAGCCGTAGTTCGAATCCAGGCATATAACTCTAGAGCTTTCTCAGATAAAGTATGTACTTGAATGTTCCTTGCTAGTGAAGAAAATGTCGCGAGGAACCAGTGCTGGCATAGTCATCAAGGTTGCACTGAATCCTCATTAAAATATTTGATTAAAAAAAACCACGCATGTTGTCTAAAAAAAAGTCATTTGTGTTGCTGTGAGAATCGATGCTTTACATTAGGTATATTGAGCTAGAGTACAGTGCATATCTAGATTAGTCTACTTATAAAACTTTCAAAACCAAAATAAATATATTAGACCTTGATTACAAATCACTCTCGGCTCCTTCATTAACTAATTTATGCGTCGTTTTCCTCAAATTGCAGCGCCTTTAATCATGTTTTAGATCTATGCTCGTATCTGGCCTTAACCCAAACATTTTCGTATTCATTGCTGCCTTTTTATTCACTTGTTACAATGTTCAATACACAGGGGATACGCAGCAGGAATTTATACAACAAACTCAGCTGATGCTTGCTACCACTGTCTTGATTCCTCAAGGGCCAATATATGTGCAGTACAGGATAAGAAACAGTTAGAAAAGATACTCTCAGTTCGTCACAAATTACCACATCTTAAGGCTATAATACAATGGGAAGGGCCAGTAGATACGTCTGTTCCGGGAGTGTACAGCGTAAGTTTTGATTTTATTAATACGCCAAAAAAAAAATGATAAAAGAACGAAATGATACAAAGAGCTACAATTAATTTATCTTTTGATAAGTTAGTAATTTTATATGAATAAATACAAAGACAATACATATATTATTTTATTAATATAACAAGAGAATGAAACAAAGTAAATTATTTTCAGTGGGAACAAGTGATGGAGATGGGTGCCAAAGAAACAGATGTAGAGCTAAACAATATTATTAAATCGCTTTCAGTCAACGAGTGCTGTACATTAGTTTACACTGTAAGTTATATCTTCTTAGTTTATTGTGTTTTTCTACATTAATACTATATAAAAGACTAAACTAGCGAATTTATTATTACATAATTATATACAAGACTCATCTTTTTCGAATACATTTACCTAATATTTTATTAAATATAGCCTATTTGTTTTAGATTTTTTTCATATCTTATAAAATAATGATAATCCTCGCATGATATAAACGCATTTAAATTTAAAAAAAAATACTTGACCATAATTTTAATTATGTAAATTTTATTTTTAAACTACAACGACCATATTATCGTCTCGTGCAATTTAGGACTTCCCCATACCGTCCTACTTAAAAAACTCTCTGTATGCATTATATTGTATAATGTATTATGTACCTATAGACCTAATTATTTATTTACTAGTAATTTTTCCAATCTATATTTAATTTACAGTCCGGCACGGTGGGTCCTCCCAAAGCGGTGATGTTGTCGCATGACAACTTAACGTGGGATGCATTCGTGATATCCGAAAGGTGTAGTGATTTGCAACCGACTAGAGATAGACTAGTCTCGTTCTTGCCACTCAGCCACGTTGCTGCACAAGTAAGATATATTATTATTAACACAACGAATCGGTGGTATTTCATTCGCATGCTATAAAAATAATTTAAGAAATAGTTTTCCGTCTTGTTTAGAAGAAACAGTTTAGATGAATACTCAAAATAGGTATTTTGAGTAATTGGAAAAGTTTCCAATAGGCAATATTTTATATTCTTTAAGAACTTTTGTTAATCGCATCCTGGCCCAATAAATTCAGGTTGTTATTTACTAGTTTGAAATCAAAAAAAACTTTATAATTATCTTATCTCTGTTAATAATAAAGATTTTCTGTTAAAGCATCTAAACAGACAGAAATGAAAAAATAAGAACATAAAGGGAAAATTTCTGCAAGAAACACGCATTGCATTTTAATGGCCAAGTAATTAAAATTCATTTCCGAAAAACCTTTTCTTATTTTATGTTTTTGTATTGACAAAAGGCAAAAATAATTGTGAAAATAAGTTTATAAATGGCTGGAGATATTCAAAAATTCATTTTTCGGACGGATTTCTGGCCGTTTTTTTTAATTCCGTCAAAAATTAACAATGAATGTAGCATTATTTGATAGTATATATACTAGAGATGCTACATACCATATTTCAACTATTTACTTCAACCAACGACAAAGTTATATGTAGATTTTTGAGAAGGTACGCACGATTCTGTCGCACCACAGTGCGACGGGCATATTTTTGCATTTCATTTTGAAATATTTATCGTAATCCCTGTCCAAGTTGTAGATACAGTATTCAGAATGCACCTATGATAACTTTCCTGCTACATTTTATTTTTTACAAGATGCGATGTATGACACATGTAATTACTTAGAAGCGCATACGTTAAATTACATTCCTGATTATTGATTTCATGGCATGAGTCATTTGAATGAATTCTTCTATTGTAACAATTGATGCTAATCTGTAGTATTATAGGTAAATATATTCTCCGGAACTATAGTCCCTATCTTACCTAAAGAATTGGTTGTGGTATGATTTACTATTTCTGATTATATTACACTTCGCAATGCCGAGGATTTTCTTTAAAATATTACTGTTGGTTATATGGTAAAAGTCCGTATTATGGGACACATTTTCAGGTTGGTCGTACATTACCGCTATTATATAATCTGTTTAAGTCAAAAATACTATTTAAATCGTATCATACAATTGTCTTATGATTATTTAATTAATATAGCTAGTTTTTATTGAATGTTAATTTGTAAAAATAATATTAATAGCCTTTTATGAGAGGAACCTCTATGTCCCTATTTATGAGACACTTAAAAAGTAGATGGCCCCAATGTCTCATGATGTATGCCCCTATTTTTGAGACAGTTTAGAAATCAATAAGACTGATTTTAAAATAACTATTTATTAATTTTAAATCACAATACTTATAAAATAGATAATAAACTTGAATCTGAAATAACAAATAATTAGTCTTTACTAAATTAAATGAGAAATAAATGAAAATTATAAAAATATTTAATTCACTTTTATTCTTTAATTTTCTTCTGCAGTTCTTTTACTTTGTCCATCAGTTTTTTCTTTTCTTCTTGTAACTTTTTTTTATTACTTATAGGCGAACGCTTGACCTCAATCACACCTGGTGGAAGGTGAAGATGAGTCCGACGATGAAACGTGTTCGCCCAGCAATTGCCTATTCACTCTTCTCTTAAAGACTCCCAGGTCATAACATCGCGAAAATACTGCCTCTGGAAGCGTATTCCATTCTTTAGCCGTTCGCATGATGAATGTAGAAACGAATCTTTTCGTGCTGATATAAGGAACATCCACCACATACGGATGTTATCCCACACGATGTCTAGTGGTTTCGCGGTGGAATGGTGATTCTTTTTATGCCAACACGCTCTCTGCTTCAGGACAGAGGAGTAAACTTCTTTCATCACAGTTAAAAAAAATTGTAGGAGAAATATTACATACATTTTTACTTTCAAAATATGCTCCAGACTTTTTAAACCACTCTTGCAATTCTACACAAGTGACAGCTGCTCTTGTAACACTCAAATGTTGGGGTTTCCTTATAGCTAATTCTGAATGACGTTTTCTAAACCCTACATACCAGTGGCGACTAGGACGACTCTGTAAACGGAGTTTTTACAGCTAATTTTTGGACATATTTTTGAACACAATCCAATAACTCAGTTTTTGTTACAGGTGCTCCTATTGCAGCCCTGTCTAGCACCCATTTGACAATATCATCTTCTTCCTGAGACGATAAGACTGTTTCTGGTTTAGATTTTTTTTTATCTCATCTAGCCCAATACTTTTTTTCTGCCTAGAGTAGCCACAGATACTTCGAAGGCAACAGCTACTCTCCGTAATGATGACCTGGTATCTTTTATTGCTTTTAAAGCATTTTCTACATCTATTGGGTCGTATTTAAGTCTTTTATCAAGCACTTTTGAACACAACACTTTCTTTTTTGCTGATTGAGACGGCTGTTGTCCCCATTACTCCGATTTTCAATAATTTGTTTTTTGTTGTTCACTGTTGACGGGTAACCTAAAATATCGAGAGATATGTCGATGGGGGGAGTCGAAGCTGCTCGCGTCCGTAGGCTTTACCCTAGTTTCCCTACACGTGACTCCTGGGTGGTGCTAAACGAGCAGCACCGAGGTGGTAGGGCGTCGGTGCCCGCCTGGATCGCGACCACATTACATGGGTGTAAAGCCCGTCATAGTGACTGAAGTAAATGTCCAGAACACCACTGAATTACGGGAGCACAAAAAAAGTCGAGCGTACTTGATAGCATGTATTAACAGAGAGAGAATACATACAAAAAAACGATGTCGATACAAAGACTTATAACTACCCTACATATATTACAGTGACCAGTTTCGGCTTGTCGCGTTTCGGGATCAGCTTGTGTATATTCAGTAGCTCATATACCTAGAGACCTTCAGTCGTGGTATATATGGGCCGACATGACGTTGGAGACTATCAATGGATTTTCATCCTTTGATAGTCGCTTTCGTTTTTGGATTACACTGTACTTACCATCAGGTACTCTGTAGTCACTATGTCGAGCCAGAGTAAAAAAAAAATTCACTAATTAATAAAAGTATAAAAAAACATATTTTAAATATTTCAATAATATCAAATAAAAAATTAAGAAAAAAAAAACTTGCAAAATTATTGTTTTGATTTTAGGTTAAGTTTTGAAATTAACGTAATTAAATTGAAAATACTTACTCAGAAATAACTATTTGAAGTTATGGTAATAAATAATTTGTTATAATTAATAATTTTACTTTTTTAATACTAAAAATTATTGATATTTTAATTAAAAACGCATAACAGTACACTGTCTCATTAATGGGGACAATCATAAGACTTGATGTCCGTATTGAGTGATACGCGGTGTAAAGTGTTCCATATACCGGTACGTCTACGTTAACAAGTGTCGGTATTGTGAGACACTCAAAAATAAAATAATATTGCTATAAATTAACATAAATGCAAATAACATACAATATCTATAATTTATAAGCTTTTAGATTACACTTACATTATGTATATAAATATAATAAAATATATAATTTCATCCAAGTAAAAAACTGTACAGTAGTTATCGTTCAACTCTTTTAAGCCACGGTTTTGAATACCAACAACAAACCTCATGCTTTTATAAATTTTTTTTCAAAACATACAAGTAATAATTAACAATTAGACTTGTTAATTTCATTCAAAAATGATAAAATTATGTGTTTATTATATTTTTTAAAAGTATAATTTGGTATTCTTTTTATAAATGATTATATTCACATTGTGTATCATAAATAGGGACAGTGTCCCGTAATATGGACTTCTACCATATGTGAGAATTAATTAAACAACAATTTGTTCCTCAGGTCGTAGATATCTACGCAACGCTGTCGAACGCTATTCCTGTATTTTTCGCAAAACCAGATGCTTTAAAGGGTAGTCTTGTCGAAACCCTTAGAGAAGTGCGACCCACAAGGTAAGTGCATATGAGCAAAACCATTTATCACCTTAAACGAAGTTTCAGAAAGTATATTTAATTTATCTACCTACTGATATAATATAAAATAAATAATAATTTACAAGTGCTTTTATTACTCAATATTTAGAAATAAGGATAAAATTAACGTGATACAAAAATTAAACCAGCTTAGACGTCACTTTTATTGGAGAAAAAATTGATAAGATAAAACTAATAATAATAAAAGATAGATAATAATTAGATACCCACTTATTTCCGTAGAAACTAATTAATTATCTCTATGAATCATAAACTATACTATCATTAGGTATACTTGTAAATCACCTTGCAGCTAATTATATGGGCTAATAATAAAAATATTATAGGTAATAAGAGATGATTACTTTGATAAAATATAAGAACATATGAAATCCTAATGGTAAATCACATCTTAAAAACGATCACAAGTTAGAACTTACAACATAGGCTTTGAGATTATCAATATTTTATAATAAACGTATGTATATATCTTATTAGCATAAATATCACAGTGAGCCCTATATTTTAACATAATATAGCATAGAATACCTTGAAATTTATTACAGATTCCTTGGTGTGCCTCGTGTATGGGAGAAAATGTATGAAAAAATTATGGCAGTGGGCGCATCTAACGGCACTTTAAAGCGACAGCTCGCAATTTGGGCCAAAGATAAGGGCATGAAGTATCATATCGCTAGAATTAATGGGTAATTAACTTATACTCCTATTCATATTAATGCTGATTATGCTTTTTTAATGTTTTTCTTTTTCTATTTTAATAAGCGCGTAAATGAAATTATTTTTTGATACTCACATTTCTGGGGATACTGAATAAGTAAAGAGGTTTGACTCAATGGAAAAATAATTATATTTTACTGTAATAACAATAATACAGAGACCAAGAGCTGAACAGAATAAATAATTACGATTTATCTTTCTAAATAAAATAAATAATAAAACTACTTTGTTCTAATCAGTGCACTGTCGGCTGGGATGTACGGACTCCCGGTAGATTTTACAACACTCGAAATGTTATCGTTTTGGTATGTAAGTGATAGAGTAGAAAATTTTATAAGTAGTTTGAATGCATGAGCTTTGAGAAAATAAATCTATTGTTAAGTTTTCGTAGTCTTAGTACCGGCTCCATATACAGGTGTTCCTATAGTTTGTTCAATCTTTTTGCATGCATCAAATATTGATCCTGACGCCAACGTTGATCCTGTAAAATTATGTAGGCGCAGACATGTACTCAGAATTGTAGTAAAATATAGCTATATTTAAAAAAAAGACCCATATTTGTCAGACCCATAAGGGACGAGTTGGTGACCCGATAACATTACCAAAATTTACCAGACAATTATATTATTCGTAAACATTAAAAAGTTATTGTCACATAAAATAGAAGAAATGGCATTATTTATATCCGATCGATTTATGTTCGAATTACCTAAAAAAAAAAAAAAACAGTTTAATGGCTAATGAAACGATTTAATTCCAAAACGGTGCTTGAGATCATGCCCATTTGTCATACTGAACTAATCAATCGTTGTTTTCCTTTAGCTACGCACGATCCGAGTGTTAGCATGTCAGTTTTTCTCATCTAATTAACTTTTATTCCTTTTTTTGTTTTAAACTAAAAAGCATAACCTAAATAGAATTTAATATTAATACGCTTTTAAGGGTCAGACAGGGTTTTTATAAGATCATGTACCTTTACAGTGGCCTTAGAGTCTATAATCCTAAATGAATTAAGTTTGTGATGTTAACAGTAAAAAAACTTACTAGGACTTATATTAACAATACACGCTTTGGAATTGTTTATTCATTTAAATTTAATGGGAGATACAACTTGTGAATTTTAAGCTTTATCACTATTGGTTATAATATAAATATTATAATGGAAGGTTTATATGTCATCAGAGTTTGAAAATTAAATTTAAGACATCTACATATATAAATACCAAGCATTTGTACTGCCTTGGCGCACGCTAAGTACCTACATATATAAAAAATACTAACAAAAGTGCTGTAGAATATATTATAACATACTGATAACAGCTGGCTACGAGTTATATAGCATGCTTAATATACTTATAAAAGAATTAACATTTATATTGCATTACAAACAGAAAAAATAATTGGCATTATAGCTATTACAGAGTGTATTATCTTTATAATAATCAGCAAATGTCAATAGATGTTAAACTTTTGAACCGCCTATCTGACAGATCTCATTTTCTTACCATTTTGTGAATTTTATGTTAAAAGTAAGATTTACATTACTGATTGCTAGATTTTTTAAGGAGGACGAAGTTTATTATACTCGCTTAATGTATATTTTACATACACGATGATACATTTAGTATATTATAATAAGAGAGACTATCAAATTTTTTTATCGCCTGTCGGTATTTTTCAATGGATTCTCTTTTTTTTAATATCGCATATAATTCTATTTTCTTCCTGATTGTTCGTGGTGTCCCATCAGGTTACGAGCAAACGATGTGGGGTCATAGCTGACGTCTTAAACTAAAAAAAAAAGTATGAAACGCGAGATAATAAAAAAAAGACTAGACAAAATAGCCCTTTTTATAAGTAAAAATGGTAAAGAAATAACTTACATTTCAATCTAAAGAAAAAACCAATAAAGCAATGCAACGATATAATTTTAATGTTACAGGCTCGACGGATCCTCAGTAGGATACAAAATGGCAAAGTCATTGATATTCAGCAAAGTCCATGAGACATTGGGTCTGGACAAATGTACGACGTTTGTGACTGCTGCTGCGCCGCTGTCCCCGGACATAAAGAAGTTCTTCCTGTCGCTAGACATACCACTTATGGACGCGTTCGGTATGAGTGAAGCGGCCGGTGCTCACACATTAAGTATATATCCTAAGTAAGTAAAGATTTCTTAAAAATATACATAATAGTAATTTTTAAGAGCGAACTTGTTTGCGTCCGTATGCTTTGTCCCTTATATTTTATCATGATCTCTGGGCGATGCTTAGTGAGCATTAGAGATATTGTTTGGTGTCTTTGTAATAACTTTAACGGATGCTAGAACCGTCGCACCGACTTGCATCTGCCTGACTAGTCGTGTTTCGAGATCAGTTCGTGTTTGTCCAATATTTTTATATTTATATTTATTCATGGTTGACAATACAGTGGAACAGTGGTGTTTTATGTAGTGTACACAGTGGTGAAGCTTCAAAAAGTGTTTGCTTGCTACATATGGACATTTAATAAATACATTGACATAAAATTTCGATTCTGTAACACTAAATCGAATAATTACCAGATTTTGAGTCAATATATTTATAAAATATCTAAATATGACATAGTAGGTAACGCTTTTTATACATTTACGGATTGCAAGCGACTGCAATGGAAATATTTCTCAAGTCGCAGTCGTGTACAGAAGATAGTGGCCACTTACAATCTGGTAAATTGTAAGCTTGTTTGCGGCCTTGTAGTGTAAAACATGAAAACATGGACTGTTTTGACGAAAACCACCTTTTTATAGCCTACTAAGTTACATTTGAACTGTTTGATGGATATTAAAACTGTATACCTATGTAATTTTAGGTTAATATTTTTACGGTTAACACAATGATAAATGTTTACTTCCAGATTCTCGTTGGACTCAGCCGGAGAGTTATTAGAAGGGACGGAGACGAAGTTCGGCGGTTCTATCAGTTCTAACGGGCCTGGAGAAATAATGATGCGTGGACGGCATGTATTCATGGGATACTTGAATGACGAAGAAAAAACGAGGGCAACTGTAGATGAGGAGGGCTGGCTTCACTCCGGTGACGTCGGCAGAGTTGACAGCAACAATCTGCTATATATTACAGGGAGGATCAAGGTAAAACGTTAAAAAGATAAAAGTTCCGGTTTTTTTATTTTGAACAGGTTTACGCTTGACGTCACGAATTGGAAAGTGATGAGGCCGATGTTTGGTCTAGTCTTTGAATTCATGTGACAGAAAGTGATGATGAGGCCAATGATTGGTCTAGTCTGGTAAAACAGACAGAGTGAGTGAATAACACTCCTTGGCGATACGTACTAAATAGTGTAGGCGTATCGCTTCGCGCATGCATTTGGGATATCAACAACAAACAATTACAAATCGGTACGACATCTTGCCAACTTATGATTAAAAGAAGTGGATTGAATCAAATTTAACTAAACCGAGGTATCTACCTGAACGTCATGATATTTCGGTGTTTTATGCCGCATTTATAAATAACAAATCATAACCGTCAATTCATTAAAAATCCATAAAAATTGTAAATTTTAAAGTCATACCGTTTTCTAACTTTCGGATCAAAATGGCTTAGTGATATGTTTCATCAAATGTCCTTGTGACTTGAGCACTTCACTGGTAATTTGCCGTCGAGCTAAGCCATAGATTGAGTCCTGTTCCTGTCAATCCTGCTCTATGTATCTGTCAATGATTAGCCTGTCGCGATGCGGTATCAGGTCATAAACTGCCAATGAATATACTTAGATATCACTCGCCCGAAATGACAACGGGTACTATCACTGTATATGTATCTCTTAGTAGACAGAAAAATGAAACGGCACTTCTTAATAATATAAAGCTCTTTCCCATCCTTTATATTCATGAATACTTTTATGTGTTTTCACTGAATCCAGCTACTTTTCCTGTATTCCATTTTTGCATAAATAATACCGACGTAATATAAAACATATCTCCGTATTTTGATTACAAAAAATAAAACAAAAACAATTGATTATATGTATAATTATATTTATTTTGATATAATGTTTTAGGAGCTGTTGATCACTGCGGGTGGTGAGAACATAGCCCCGGTCTTGATCGAGCAAGCTATCCAGTCCGAGTTGCTGCATGTCGGGTACGCTGTGCTCATAGGAGACCGGCGCAAGTTCTTGTCCGTGCTGCTTACACTGAAGGTAACCTAACTTACGTATAACAAATCAGTTACACATGATCTTTGACACAAAACCAAATACATTTATTTCAATACAAAAAAACATCTGACAAGAGTTCTAGAACTTACCATACGCAGATCTTTTCAATACAGAATAGAAGATATTATGACATATTTATGTTTAATGTATCGTTTTTAGGTTTTTTCTTCAATGTTCTTATAATACACGTATTCTTTTATATTGCCATATGCGCCGAATAAAAATATTCTTTCTTTCAATACTAGAATTTTGGAGGCATGTCACCTACTTGAAGCATTAACCCACAAGAAATTAGAAAAAATTATTAGTCTCTAATATATATCCGGTTATAGTACTTAACGTAGGACGGAAATTGGTCAGGTATGGTACTGTGGCGATTGTTGTTGTACTGTCGAATTGTGGAGAGTCCTGAAGGTTCCTTCTACTTCAATTAAACATCTTAAACTTTTTCACTTTATAAGGCTATTAGACCAGCGCACACTTTTTCTTATAGAATTAATACTACATTCCCTAAACCCCAAGATGTCATCTCTAGAATAAAATCTCTTCTATTTTATTCACAAAAACGATCTTCCTTTATTACAATTCTATATTAAAAACATTCTTTTTTCACGTTCTATCTTAAAAACATACCTTTTTTATTAACAGCCATTACTCATACGCGCCATAAATAATGCGTCCTATTTCGACGGCCTGCTTACACATTACATTACGCAAGCGATTCGATCTAGTTCGTAACAACAGTGCTAATTGATATTAGTCTCACAATCATTATAATATTGTTTACAACCTTTGTTTGTTTTTGTTACTTTTCAACATAATAGATTCATTTTCCTTTTTTTTTACGGTTCAATAATACTTTAAAGTAGGTCTGTGAGAATAGTTATATTTTATTTCATTTATTTGTCGCCTTTATTTAGTTCAGTTTAGCTACTTAGTGCAAACAAGAACGATAAATTAAATGCATTCCGTGTGTTGAAATTGCAGACAAAGGTAAACCCAGAAACCGGCGAACCACTTGACGAATTGGAAACTGAAACAAGGAAATGGGTAGCAAGTCTTGGCAGCAAAGCTACTACTGTCAGTGAAATTGTCCGAACTAAAGACCCTGCGGTATGTCATTATGAAAATGTTTTTATTGCTTTGTAACTCCTGTTTTCTTGTTATAATATTTGTTTTATGTAGTTAACTACTGATTGCAAATGATACATTTCCACCATGCATTTTGCGTTTCGCATTATGAAATCAGTTTATGAATATCTGTAGACATATGAAGACATTTGCAAGTCTCAACATGCCACCCCACTGGGCACGATCTCAGGAGGACGATGTGGTTGTCTTACATGATGCTATACGGCGTTTGGTACAGATTCCAAAAATATATATTACTATATCACCAAAAAATATCGTTTAAACCAAATAGCCTTTCACCCCTCGGTATGTACCTAAACATACAATTGATGAGTCATTAATTTTCTTCTGCGGTTCCGTTGCCAAATAATAAGGCAAACTTATTTGAAAACTATATTTTACGATTTTTTTCTAAATGCAATGTTACCTGTTATATAGTGTAGTTGCTAAATGTATTTTTAAAAAAGGCAGCCTGGTTATATCACTGTGTGAAATACATAGTACAGTATAGGTAACCATAAAATATATGTTTATTAGTAATCTTTACTGATCTTGCATTATTAGACAATAAAAATGTCTAAGTAAGAACATAAATCTTAGTAATAAAACACTCGTATAACTTGCGTATGGTTGCACTGTATATGCGGGCGGGTACTGGTGCGATCTTGAACTTCGATTCTTATAATAGAAAACGAATATATAGTTTCATATTTATCGTATTTGTTATAGAGGACGCCGGTGCCATTGTAAACTCCTTTTGTCTTCGATTTGCAGGTACACAAGGCGCTAGAGGCCGGAGTAGCGCGTGCGAACAAGCATGCTATATCCAACGCGCAAAAAGTGCAAAAACTTGCAATTTTACCTGCAGATTTTTCTATAAACACTGGAGAATTAGGTATGATTTTATTATTATTATACTTATGTTTTATATGTCGATAATAAAAGACGAATTAACATTATTTAGTCATTGATCTGATCCCACATTAAACGGCTATAACAAGAGTTACTGTTTAAAAAAAAACAGCATTTAACCAGAGATGGGCAAATGTAATCTGATTAAATGATTACAAAATGTAGTCGTAATTGTAATTTTGTTGCTCTGTAATCATGATTAAATCCCTTCAAAACATTAAGGAGTCATAAATGTGTATGCACTTGATGATTCCGTAGTGTTTAAAACGTAGATGAGCAAAATGCTGTCATATTAATGATGAAAAACGCAAAATGTAATCGTAATCATTTTTCATTAATCTGATTACATTTTGGCCGTCTATGCATATAACTCTAAACTACATCTCTGCTGGGGTTTGCAGAAACTGTGGACTGTGATTTTTAAGCAGCTATAAACAACTATTATTATTATTATTAGATAATATTTAATGAAATTGTTTATTATTTAATTAAAAAAAAAAATCTTTTTTGAGAATATTGTCACAAGGCAGTTAGAAAATTATGCTTTGAATGTGAAAACATTAAACTTTACAAAAAAAAAAAATGTTTCCGTTTTTATGAAAGCGAAAGTAATTGTTCACAGGTCCAACCCTAAAAATCAAGAGGAACGTTGTATACGACAAGTACAAGGACATTATTGAAGATTTTTACAAGGAATAATTAGGGATATTTTACAGGCAGTGATTTTAGATATAAGATTAGTTCTTAGGGAAATCGGCACCTTGCAATAATTTATTAAAACAATTTACAAATTGCTCAACTAGGGAGTAGCGTGGAACTACTGTGATTGATGGTACATACATTGTGTAAGGGTGTAAATAGGTTTTATTTTTGTTACAAAAAAATATACATTTTATAAAACGAACGTAGTTTCATTTTTTTTTCATAATCTGAGACATAGATGGCCCAATTACTGTAGACCTAGGTAAAACTTACTAAGCTAAAGTCTTATTTTTCAGAATTTTTCGAGTTAATTTTTTTAATTTTATTTATCAGTTATACTATATATATATATATATATATATATATATATATATATATATTAAAAAGGTATTATAAAATTAAACAATAAGTGAGCAACATTTACTAAAATTTATTAATTATAATACAATAAATGAGTAGCTTAACAATAAGTAAAACTAGCCTAACTCATGTCCTTTAAAAGAATATTAAAATGGTACCAATTTGTTTTTATAATGCTTTAAAAACGCAAAATATTTCAAGACCTTTTTGATACGCTTCACGTTGTAGCTTCCAACAAGAAATTTCCGATTAGGTCTTATAACCAATTTTCTATACGGCACGACATAGCTCGTGCTTGTTTTGCAGAAGCAATAAAATTTACTAATGATTGTGGTAAAATTATGAGGTCTTGGCAGCTTAACTGAAAAGCATGAACGGTTAAAAAAAACTTGGATTTTTATATAATAAATAATACAATAAACAAGCAGAGAAGTGGTCAAAATGTATTTTGTTTTCTTTTTAAAATATTTAATATTAAGTAACGTAAGAATAAATTATTCAATTGACTATAATATTATATTATTTTTACATATCTCCGATAATTATACACAGTACAAATTATTATTTTGTTATAATCTTTAAAAAGTAAAACATCATGTTTGAATAAATAATACTGCGTCCCTCAATCGATTAATACTTTGTAACACCGGGACTACATTCTAAAATAAACATAAAAATACAAAAGTACGGCGATCCAAGTTAAAAAAAACTGTTTATAAAAAGGGTAAGGTTTATATGGTAATTTAAACTGTAGAGTATAATCTCCCGGGAGTTGAGAAGTGGTATTAGATAAATTTTGGGTCCAGTCAAATCTAGGACTTAAAGAAATTTGGAGAGGTCAAAAACTAACATAAGCTAACATTTTGAATGGCATGACACGTTTGCTTCTGGGGGTGGCCGCAAGTAAAATGACTGGAAATATAAACAAAACTGGGAAAAAAGATCACCCTTTATAGAAGTCTTTACTTGAGGTTGTTCAACTAATTGGGTACTCTTTTCAAATTTTAAATTGGAAAATTAATATCACAGTAATAATTGATATTAATAATTGATATTACGTTACTTCTATTTTGAAGGGATAAACATTTTTGGCCTGTGTCAGCATTACATTACATAAAAACTTGTCAACAAGTTATATTCTAAATAAAACTGATTGTATCGAACAATATAATCTCAGTGTTATTTAAAACTCATCAATGTGGTCACGGCATGCACTGATAAGCATTTCTGATAACAAATGTTTATCGTTTAACAAAACCGGAACAGCAAAAGGATGTTTTGTATATCATAATTGATTAGCGTGAACATTTATCAGAGTCATTCGTCATCAATAAGCTTACACAATCAATTAGTTTACATGAGCCCCATTGAAGTAGTTTGTTATTCAAACTCCTTAACCCTTTGAGGCCGCGCCACTAAATAACCACTTGTAAATTGACACTCGATCGCCCCAAAGAAAACTTTTTTTTCTACTAAGCCGAGTGAAGTGAAATTCCATAGAGCCACTTGGTTCTATAAAGCATACGTTGGTAAAGTAACCAATGCCAAAAATAATCCATAAAGGTATAAAAATGACTAAATTATGAACAATGTGAATTCACGCCCGCGGGCCGTAACTAGTGATGAAAATGCCCGGGAATTTTCCCAAAGTGCCCAAAATCTTCCTTGGGAATATTCCCGGGAATTTACGAAATGTTCTCGGAAGTTTTGGGCACTTTGGGAAAATTCCCGGGCATTTTCATCACTAGCCGTAACGGTACAATTGTTGGGCGTGAATTCACGCTCGCGGGCATCAAAGGTTTAAAATGATAAAGAAAAGCAATTTAAATGTCGCACAGTGAAAACTGAAAGTTTCATACAGTGAGTTTAACATGTCATCCTTGACTATAATAAAAGATTACTTCGTTCGTAAAAATATATAAACTGTCTTAATTCAAGAATGACGCTCTGCTGCCGCGATGTAATGCCTAAATCTCAATGGGATATGGACACAACTCAAGCTAAAAACCAACACAGTGGCTTTTGCAAAATTAAAAATCTAGTATCTTAAATGGAACACCGTTCGTTTCGAAGATAAGTAAATAGATAAGTTCACGAAACTTGCTCAAACGAAACCTCGTTCGTAGAGAAGAAAGACAAGAAAAATAGCAATGAGACAAGTGCCAAAGACCAATCAATATTCGACTACTAGTCGAGGCAAATGCTAACATTTGGAATATTTTGACTATACAGAAGAATGCCGCACAGTCTATCCTCATCGACGACAAGATAATATACCATTTTCGACAAGAGAAGCGAGATCGTAAGAAAGCATCAGAAGTAAGAAATTGGTACGAGGTGCTAAAGGATCAGCGCCAAGAGATACCTGCCATGGATGATTAGTCTTCGGGGGAATGTTTTGGAATGGAAGACTACATTCATTATTTCGTTGTATCCTATTGGAGTATTGAACCTATTTGTTATTGAAGACCTATAAAATTATAAAGATAACCAATTTAAGTGTCGAGCAATAGAATTTTCGTTAAGAATCCTAAAAAAAGTATATAAAGTGAGTTTAACATGTCATCCTTGTCAATAATAAAGAAATGCTTTGTTCGTAAAGATATTTAAGCTAATTAATTCAATAATCATGCTGTGCTATCTCGAGTTGATGTCCAAACATCAACAAGATCAACAGTGTCAGACTGCACAAGCTAAACTTAACACTTACAGAATGCTTTCTTAAATAAAATATTATAATACTATAATGGTCCACTATTAGTTTTCCACGTCATAAATATGTTTGACCTACATGTTATTTTAGCATTGTAATTTCAAGAATTATTGCTAAATCATAAGAGAGGGTCATTAAAATCCGGCCATTTTTGGGATAGCAAGGTTTCGGTGTACGTTTTTGTAAAACTTGCTTCCCTTTACGACAAAAATAATAAATTTTAAAGCTGAAATTTATAGACGCTATTTTGACTTTGCTTGCAAAAAATTAATTCGTTTTGATAAACAACTGAATATATAAATAGGAACTTGAGTATAGCTAGAGTATTCACAGAGCCAAGTCCATGTTGACAAAATCGGTAACTCGCCAAATCTTTTGAAATTGATGGAGAAATATAAATTGTAATTTTTAGTAGCTTAACTTAAAATTGCGTCTATAAATCTCAGCCTAAGTCCTTGATCAGAGATTAAATTTTTTGTAAAAAAAAAAAACTATAAAGGCTTTTACCCACTGCATCCGATCCGACCCTGTGAAAAATACGCTCCGAAGAAGACAGAACAATTTGGATAATAGTGTTACATAGTCTATGATTATCATTGTCCATGACACTCGCCCGCCATAGATGTCATTACTGTCTTAATACAAGAACACTAAAATAAAGTCTTGATATACTCGTGTGTCTCAATAATCACGCCCAGCCGCCACGACATGGTGTCAGAAGTGGTACCAGAATTAGATGTGGTATCAAAATCATAAGTAAGTCAGAGAAAAAAAAAAGTGCAATAATCGAAAGTTCCAGTCCTCATATTATCTGCAAAAAAATGTCGATGAGTCAGGAAAAGTCTATGCCAGAACTACATATTTCATCTGATGCTCTAAATAACAACGCTCAAGAATGGAAAAAAAAGGTGGTCACAAAATTTGAAATTTTTATAGTTGCTACAGGTCTAGAAAAAGCAACCGAAAAACGCAAAATTGCCATGATGTCACATTCAATGGGTTCCAAAGGCGTAGATATATATAATTCTTTCAACCTTTGCATTGAAAGTACAACGTTAATAGACGTAAAAACAAGATTTGATACACATTTCGAACCATCAAAAAACATAACCTACATCAGATATACATTTTTTACAAGACGTCAAAGACACTCTGAGAGTATAGAAGATTATATTACAGATTTAGAAAATATTAGTCAAAAATGTGAATTCGAGGGACTCCGAGAATCATTAGTCAAAGATATCTATATAGCAAACTTGTCACAAAACTATAACAATATTAGACAAAAATTATTACAAGAATCGAATTTAACCTTACAAGACGCCATAAAAATCTCAAAAAGTATCATATTAGCTCAACAAAATTCAGATGCTATAACACATGAACAAAGCACTGAAAGCATTAACAAAATACAAAGTCATTCGTCAAAATCAGGACTATATAGAAGTCAGTCAAGTCACAGTCCTCGTTCGTCATCAAAGTCAGATTACTACAGAAATCAGTCAAGTCATAGCCGTCATCATTTGTCAATATCAAGTCAAAACAGAAGTCAGTCACCTAGTCGTCAGTCAACAAGTCAAAATTATAGTCATCAGAATCGTCAGAGTCATCAGTCACCGAGCAAATTATGTCCACGCTGCGCACAGATACATCGTGTGAAATGTCCAGCCATGGGGGTCACCTGCAATAGCTGTCACAAACTCAATCATTTCAGTAAATGCTGCCGCAACAGAATAGTAAGATTCATCGAAGAAGATTATGTATCCATTAAAGATAATCATAGACTATGTAACAAATAGCTTACGCACTTTATCCGTCATCCAATATCTATTCGACATCAGTAATTCTGTGACTTACGACAAAATATTGATGACCCGTAGTATTATTTATATGAACGCTTGCGGATTGTGTCTGAACCGAATCAAAGTTGTCCGAAAACTGGAGTGGAGTGGTGAACCGAAAATAGGAATTTGATTATCGCGGCGGCTATAGACGATTTTTTAATTATATATATATATAAGTACAATCATTTGTACAATGTTTTTGTCACTAAATTGCAAGATTCCCTAAATCTATATTTTGATAGATTGAAATCGGAACCAGTGCGTTAAGTAATATCAGAATTTAGTCCGTATTTTCTAGTTCCGTATTTTTACGGATTCGGATCGGATGCAGTGCGTAACCGCTCTAACTCAAATTCGAGAAGTAAGCCCTAAAAAACCAGGTCTCGATGGGCATCCTTTGCATGATTTAACGGAGGAATGTAGTCGCAAAAGAAGGCAGGGGGTCAGTGTGCAAGCGGCGGCGCCGTCTGCGGCAGTGGTGGCGGCGCGTCTGCTAGCGGCAGGGGCTTGGCGACACCGATGCGCACGACTCCACGCGGAGCTCCCTTCAGCGCGGCCACCGCTTGCTCCAGACTTGCGTCCTCCAAATTCTAAATTATTCCATTTAATTCCATTACTGTTTTTTTATTAGGGTCACCTACCTGTCATCTACCGGTACCAGTTGGGTAACCGCCAGTTTCAAATAAATATAAGACGAAAACAGCTGTTGTTACTTTGGAACCTTTTATCTTATGGACTAATGATCGGACCATAATCACTGAGGAATATCATTATAGAAAACTTAACGCTCTACAAAAAGGTCAGCCCTGATTTTGCGTTAACTCATCTGTTCCAATGTTGTTCGAGGTCAAAGTTAGACGTTATGGTCCATTTTATAGTTTTTTATTTTATTTTTATAGTGATCCATAATGTAGTACTATGAAAAATGTATTAAAATTTATAGTCTATATAGCATTTTCAAATATATATTACCTGATCATTGACAAATAACAGCCTGTCTCCAGGGATGAGTCTCCCGTCCTGCTGAGCCACGCCGCCGGGCACGAGCGATCGGATTACGACTAGGGTATGCGACGGCCGCAGCGGGTCTTGATAATCGAGTATCGAGAATCCGAGACCACGCTCACCCTTTACCAATTCTGGACAAAAACGTTTAAATATTTATCCGAACAAGCTTTCAATATTTGTAGTAAGCGTGTATACTTATTAATTTAAGGTCTCCACAGCCAGAGTGAACTCAGGCATTTTTTTTACGCTGGCTCGACAAAGTAACTACAGTTCACCTGATGGTAAGTACAGTGTAGTCCAAAAACGAAAGCGACCATCAAAAGATGAAAATAAAATGCAAATGAAAAAAAAAAGTGTAGCAATTTTTGTTAATAATTTAGGTACCATGGACGCCTTCTAAACCAGTTTTAGAAGTGTAAAAAAATGTATAGAGAACGAAGCATGATGAACAAAAAATTGTTTTTTCAAAAAATCTCGTCTTTCTTTCTTTTTTTTCTATTTTTTCCATAGTTTTACACTTTTCAGCAACTTTTAACTATGGCCATTCGAAAGAGTACTCTCGAAAATATAGGGTACAATGGTTCTCATATTTTTACCGTTCCAATGCACGGCATGGTATCAGCTCAAACTCGAAGCCGTGTCGAAGTGGACGTTAAAGGGTTAAGGTTGCAAGTAGGCCTTTATACGTGTATTTTATTAGGCTTATACGTTAATTTATTAAAATTTTATTTATATTTCAATATAATATATTTATAAAGAATAAAAAACAATTTTTAATTAATCTCTCACAGATTCATTTTTTGTTTGTTATTTTTTTAAGGGTACATGTATCTCTCTATACTGTTAGTATCATGCGAGCAAATAATAATGATGAGGGACGAGTTGATGAATGCAAAGTAGATGGCGGTGTGAAATGTGAGCGTTAGGAGGCGATTGGGTTTATCGGGTTACCAATAATTTGGGGTTCCGATGACCACATAGCAAGTCCAGTGAGAGGTTCGAGGCTGCGCGACCGTATTTTCCCGCCCGCTGACAACGAACCGCCATCATCGGCGCCGGCCCCTGCCAGACTTCCGTCAGACTTGGCCTGTAAAGGTTAAATTCAAATTTGCTATTATGATCTGTCTGTATAGCAGCCCTAATCGGAATCCGCGGGTGCAAATCTACAAAGGAAACAGTAATAGAATGAACTTGACAGGTTGATTTGTTAATCGTGAAAAAGATTTGTATCGTCATGCAATTAACATGTTTCTTATATGTATCACAAAATATAGGGGTAAGAAATATCGGCAGGGCTGTGGAGTACTGTTTACAGGTCTCACAGTTCCCGCCAATGCGCAGCAGTCATCTTGAGGCTTTTAGCCGGTATAAGTCAGGCACAAACACTAATCCGGTAAATGGATACAACAACTAATGTGCCTCTGCTCACCTCAAAAGGTATATAGCGTAATTTTATATTATTATTATTTATTTATCATACTTACAAAATGTTTACATCTATACTAATATTATAAAGCTGAAGAGTTTGTTTGTTTGAACGCGCTAATCTCAGGAACTACTGGTTCAAATTGAAAAATTCTTTTTGTGTTGAATAGACCATTTATCGAGGAAGGCTTTAGGCTATATAAGATTACGAGGCAACTATTAGGTGCGAAGAAATAATGGAAAATGTGAAAAAAATGGGGAAAATTATTCATCCTTGAGGGCTTCCATTGCGTGCGCTGCGAAAACGGTTCAAGATACCAAAAATATATGTATGAAAGAATTATTCCTCTTAAAATGATCTAAAAAAATGTCCGCGACAGTATATGTCTATCTTTTAAGATTAACTCACTAGAACCGTTTTTATGGTAAATAAATTTGGTCGAAATTAATGCATTATTTGTTAAGAGTTGTATCAACGTAATCATATTAATCTTTATCCAAATAAATGTGTTGTTGATTAAGAGTATTTAATTGTGAACAAAATTGTCTGTGACATCACTTAATTTGAATGAACATCTTAGAAGATATTACAATAACTTATATAGCAAAACAACGTTTGCCGGATCAGCTAGTTTTAAAATAAATACAAAAAAAAGATAATATATAAATTTTAAAATATAAAAATATATACCTATACCTACACAAACAACACATACCTACGGGGAGAGGCCTAAGGCCCAAGCCACCGGTAGTTAGGAGCTCAGACTAAGGAATCTCCTGACAATGTGTGCCGTATAGAGTATTAAGTTATTATTATTAAATCCGGCATACCTCAGCTGGCCAACTAAATCAGCTTCCGGGACGGCTCTATGAGGATTTTCGGCAAGTAAAAAAGATAAGTAGTAATATACAGTCAAAACCGTTTATGACGACATCGTTTGGAACAATGCCGGTTATATTCTCTATATATTCGGCTCAGGTCTTGGCAAAAAAAAAAGTTCTTCGTATATCGAAAACATCATCGGTTTTTACGACTAAATATGAGTAATCCTTTCGATGTCGTTATAACGGATTTTTTCCGTAATTGTGTTTTTGCTATATTAGTTTACATAAACATAAGTTATACTAATTTCATTCGAACACAAAAAATGGTTGTACACCTTTAAAATGAACAAATAATTATATTATTCATAATATTTGAAAATGTTTAAATATTTTGGAATTTAGTAAAAAAATATGCTTACAAGACCTATGATATTTGCATAAAAATCTAAACATTAAAAAGTAATTATTAATAGTACTAACAATGAATCAATTTACATTAATTGTCTATTTTATAACATGGAAATATTTTAAATAACAATCTTTGACTAGGTTTGAACGTAAAGTTAAACAATGAACTGATGACCTTGAAAAGATTACGTATAACGAGTAGATTATAGATAGGTTATACTAAAATATTAATTAACTAATTAAAAGTCACTACCTATTGTTTTATATCAGAAATTACACAGGTTATATCGCCAATTAAAGAAGAACGTGCATTTTTTCTAACATAATGATTCAACATATTTATTAATATCACAGCAATACAACAACTCGACAAAGTTACAAGTGATACAGAGTAAATATAAATATATTACTGCAGCGTAACGAATGATTTGATACTGATAAGATTCAATCAAGGATGTTAATGATGAATCCTATTCCTACAAGATTACTTTTACAATGACATTACGGGATAGCTCCATGCAAACAAGCAACACATTTTTTTGGGGAATGTACCTGGCTATATTTTATGGGGACTTTATAAGGATCGCTGAATCTCATGAGCATTGTATGAGATCACTGAAAAAAGATAGCTGAGTTACAGTTACAGAAAAGTTATTTACACTGGCAGGTCTTTCTATTTTATTTAAAAAAAAAGACCGTAATAGAAGCAAACGATATTTGATCTGGTTCATTTTACCAAAATATATATGTACAAAAAATATATTTAAAAACATGTGTAAACTCTTTTAACACATTGACCGCCTTGACAGTTACGGGTGACTGACACTGGAATACCCCAATGGGGCTATGTCAGTCACTGGTGACTGACATATAAAATAAACTGACATAATACAATAAAAATCACAAATATTAAGTTTTTATTAATTTAAAATTAAATAATCATATCCCTACATAATTTATTAAATATAACGTAAAAACAAAGATTTTTTTTACATTTTATAAAAAAACTTGTTGGCGGAGAATGTGTTAAAGAACAAAATTTAATATAAATTTTAACTGTCCCATGAGACTCGATTTCTTTTTACTCAAAAGTATAATTACGCCGTCATGACGGTGGTGAATATAATTGTATTCACATCCTATGAAAGTCGCTGTTGTCGTTGTACTAAACTACTGTATACCAGATGCGGTACAGATGCTTTGTCGAAGGAGTATAATAAATGTTTTACGTACTTTGACTAGGGTGGCGGAGGGTGGTGCCAAATCGAGGGGAGGCGCGGGGCGAGGTCTGGCACACACCATGCACACTTCGCTTGACAACTCCTTCAATATAGAAACCACCTCGAGGTGGTTCATGCCCAACAGTCGATGGCCGTTCACCTCTAGATATTTAGAAAGAGTTAATATTGTTTCTTTTGAAGCCCTAATGAGCCCTACTTGTCTGTTTATGATATTGGGCCATTTAAAAAAAATACAAAGAAACTTTTGGATAGGTTGGGCACAAATGGCTGGCATTACCCGGTTTCTCCATAGTTGCGATTGGTTTACTTATACGAGCGAATGTATCGTCTCGAGTCGGCCCCGCTATCGTCAAGTAATCTTCATGAATCTATAATTTATTTGCCTACACAAGTACGCGTATAGTGACAGGTAGCCACGTACGACAAAAATTCATCGCACAGTTTTATAATGGTTTTTTATTCAGGGATAAGTGGCGGGAAAATTCGATATTTGTGGCGAGTCGATTAGTAGGCAATATCAATGGTCGCATCGCAACCATGTATAAACGTGTGCAGTCACATTTATTGATTTGTTATGGAATGAAGAGACATGGCGAAAATTGCAGTACGTCGACGAAGCAGCACCAGTATATGGTAAACGCTACTCGGGTGCAAGTAAAACGACTAATTTCTATGTAACATATTCCTATGATGCCACAGTGCTGCCCGTACGTAATGTGGCTGCAGCTGCTTGTTGCTTTCTTCGACATACCGCAGCGATATATCACAGCTTATATATAGCATATATATCATATCTATATATAAAACACTCGTGGAGTTGATGCCTTAGAACTGAGCTGTGTCTAATAATAGCTGTAATATGAACATAGAATTTATAGATAATTACAAATGACCTAGCCAACCAAATCCAAACCAAACTAAGCTTGCGCTTGTGTTATGGGTACGAGACAAATAATTACACATTTAAATACATATCCAAATCTGTAACTTATGGCAAACTACTCTGTTCTTCACTGAAAAGTTTGGCAGCACAAGAACTTAAGTTCAGAATCTTTAGCGTCACCACTAGAAACACTACAAAATGCTATCTAAAAAACTATCAGGGCGTCAGTATTGTACAGCCGAATAGTTATAATGTCGAATTAAATTTTAAAAAAGCCATTTTTTCATCCCAAATGACGAGGAATGCCATGAAATTAACATTACTTTATTCGCACAGGCAAACTTCCAAGTACGTTCAAATTGTCAAAAAAAAAACAATGAATATTCGGAAATCAGAACCTACCTAGAAAAGCCGTCAAAAAAGGGGCTGGTATTCATACGTGGGTATTCGAATGGTCGTAGGGTCGAAACCCAGCACGTACCACTGGGTTTTTCTAGATTAAGTATGTATTTATGGACCACAAGCTCACCGGTGTAGGGAAATATCGTGAGGAAATGTCACGTACTGGCAACGACATGCAAGCACAAAGTGGATACAGCTACTAATATACCTCTGCTCACCCCGAAAGGAATATAGTGTGACGACATATTACTTTTAAAGTTCTTTTAAATTGCAATAGAGATATTGTAAAATGTGTTTAGATATGTTATTGTATATGCGGATAGGCCCACATGAAGTGAGAAAACAGAGACAGCGTACCCAGCAGCTCGTCCCCGGGGCGGTGCACGCCGGCGCGGCCAACGGGCCCCTCGGGCAGCACGGAGCGCACGTAGTGGTGCGGGCGGACTTCACGGCCGCCCTCCACGTCCACTGTGCCCTCCAGCGATATCCCCAGGCCGCCTCCGCCACGCATCACCACGCCGACCACTATTTCCACCTCATCACCTGCACATTTACTTATTATCACTATTGTCCGTCATTGCAAGAATAGTGTTTTTTTATATCCTATTTATAAGGGTACTTTACAAGTCAGAGTTACCCACGTACATCTATAAAATAGTGTAAAGTTAGTGTAGTTACCAAGTATAGCTTGCCACTTCTTGCGAATGGCATCCTTCTGTTCATGCGTGCGCGGCATCTCGAAGGGAGGCGCGGAACGAACCGCGGGCGGCTGCGGGGGTGGGGGCACAGTCGGGACGGGCGGGGGCGGAGGTGTGCGCGACACCGGAACCATATCTTCCGCAGTACTATCGACACTGTTTCAATAACAAATAGAACTCACACTTAATTGCGGAAAAGATTTTTGAAATGCGGGTCAAGTCAAACAAAAATACACAGATGTATCCTTCGATCGATTGCATTGATTAAGAAATTTGACATTTTTAAAGTTACAAGGGACTACAGGATTGAGTATTTGACAATAATAACAACTTGATCACTTCAAGCGTTACTCACAAACTTAATCAATATCAAAAATGTCTTTATTTTGTAGATATCTGATATTACACTTAAAATAGGTAATTTTGTCAAATCTTGGCAAAATGTCTTGTCTGACAGATGATCATCAAAGTGGTCATATAGGTGTTTATTTTAACTTCGGAGGAATGGAACCTTAAAAAGAAATAATGCGTGCATAAATTCTTGACAGTATTTTACTAGTATTTAGGAGAGGATAATTAGTAGCCCTAATTCAAATAACGAACAAATTCCGCCGGTTCATTAACAACCATTTTGTATTTAAGAAGACACTCTATTTACCTCGATGTCTGCGCCAGTTTACATTTTTTTAAAGGGTAAATTGAAAATAGCGTGTATACAGAGGTAAAAAAGGATTTCATCTTAAACTTAATCAGGGTTAGTTTTCGAGGAAGGCAGATCGTAAGATACCGTACACTATACTGGAGGTAGCCAACTACAACCATCTCTACAATTTGAAAAGGCCTGAGAAAGAAATCCGCGCGCCGGTTTCGTTGCAGACTGCGCAGTTCACTCCCACCCAATACAAAACTTTTTAGTCAGTAGGAGTTTAACACATCCCCGATCGTCACCCTTGTGGCGACCAGGAAGTCATACGATGGATATTCCCATGGCTAAAAAAAGAAATAAAGAGAAATACGAACGAGGAATGCAGGTGTATCATTTGTATGTCGTGTTCGGGCGAGATATGCGGCTCGGGGCGGTGCATGTGCAGGAAAGGGTTGTGAGGGCTGGCCGGAGTCGCGGTCTCGCCCGCCGCTATCGCCTGCTGCAGCTGCTCGTACTTCGGACCGCGCAAATATCTGCATATGTACACGTATATTTATTTACAGATCGTGAATTCGGCAATGGCCTGATTTTACCATACCGAGATGCGAGTCACTGGTGTTTATTTTGTTTACTTAATATGATAATATATCATAACGATATATCCCGTACGTATTGAGCAGAGATACATTAGTGGCTGTATCTGCTTTGCGCTTATATGTCGTGTCCAACGTGACCAGAAGCGCAGCTGATCACCGTTCTCAAGGCACTTACACATGACATTTCTATAAATAACATACGGGTTGCCTCACAACGTTTTCTTTTACCGCTGAGCATATGGTACCTAAATCCGTACGTATTCTGGAAAACCCAGATTACTACCTGTTAATACATATACTTACCGGGATTCGAACCTACGAACATTCGCATGTCCCTTATCTACGAGGCGGCCCTTATCTCAAATGGATACCACGCTCTGGCAAACACAATATAGGACGTGATGTGGGAAAACATGCATAGACGACTTAATACAGGTCCCAGGACTGATATGGTAATGATGATTTTGTTTACTTATTTTATGCTCACGTCACAACTACATACAGGTTTGAGAGGACTTCGTGGCATAGAGGAACTATACTATAATAGTCCTTGTCAAGTTCTCCACGGCATCCTTTAAATAAGGTATTATGGTGAATATAAAATAGAGGGCTTGAGGTGGTACTGTGAATATCCAAATGCTACAGTACATAAGTCCAAAGACCGTGGTAGGTCACTTCGAGTTTTTCTTATACTTAAGATTATTTATGCTATATGTATATAGATTATTTAAGTTATGTAATTCTATTTATTGTGTTTTTTATTTGCTTATAGATATTTCTAATAAGATGTAACACGACCGGGGCCCTTCACGAAAAACAGCGCTGCAGACTTTCTCTGTGGCTTTAAGCCGATGAATGTCCCATTTTTGCCATGTTTATATGTTTTTGTATATTTTTTTATTTCTGTATGTTGTTTGTGTTACTGCATTTAAATGTCTAGTTTTTGTTAGTTTGTGGCGAAATAAATACATTTCATTTCATTTTAGGATCACTCGGTGTATGTCCAATTGACCATACACCTGGAGGCTTTTAGTTGTGGTATATACGGACCAGGATATTGAGGTGACTGATTCTCATTCGATCCGAAGCCTGTCAAACTCGGTATTACAAACTATCGAGCGTATTTGTAAAAATGATAATAATATATCGTGACGCTATATCCCTTATGGGGTGAGTAAAGATACATTGGCTGTATCCACTTTGCACTTATATGTCGTGCCCCGCGTGACCTGTAGCGCAACTGTCCGCCGTTCTCAAGGTATTTATGAAATCTCTATTATATGATATGCAGGTTTCGTAATGTTTGTTTTTTACATTAGCACGACAAAGTGACTAAAGTGGTAAGTACAATGTAGCCCAAAAACGAAAGCGATTATCACATAACGAAAATCCATTGATAGTATCCGTTGTCATGTCGGCCTACATATACCACGCGACTGAAGGTTTCTAGGTATATGAGTCTATGAGTTACTGGATATACACAAGCTGATCTCGAAACGCGGCATGCCAAAGCTGGTCACTATGTCTGTCTTTACACTCGTGTACTGTGGTCATGAGCCAGTTTGGGTTATCAACCTACCACCTAAAAACACGACGTTTTCCTTCACCGCTGAGTATGTGGTATGTAATCTGAAAAAAATAAGCATAAGCAAGGAATTAATGTTCATTTATGTTATAATTTACCTCTCCAGTTGTAGGGTGACGACATTGCCGCTCTGTTTGAGCGCGTCGACGGCGCGCTGGTTCGACTTGCCGGCGAGGGACACTCCGTCGACGGCCACGATGCGGTCGTTGACGCGTACCTTGCCGCTGAGCGCCGCCGCGCTGCCGCTCGTCACTGACTTCACGAATATACCGGACAGCTCTTCCTTCTCGCACACGTAACCTTAGTGTAACATTGTTCTGTTACATACATTGATAACTGACCTGGCTGGCCTGGCGAGATTTAAACTCGAAACTGCCGTATTTTCAAACAAACTGCGTTTTACCCGGCGTTTAATTAACTTTCTGTATAAAAACGAGGTAACACACGCTATGTCCACCAAAAGGGTTTATTCTTTGGTTATTTGTGTAAAAAAAATAATTAAATCGGATAAGTAGTTTCGAATATACCTTCTTTACCTCCTTATAATATTAGTGTATATGATAAGGTATTAATCAGAATTTCAAATGTATTACAAAAGATCCTTTCATCAAATTTTAAACCCACTTTAATAATAAATGTTGTTTTATATTATAATAAAGTCAAGTCAATTTATTTTAATGTTCGTGTTGTCGACGCCGAACTAGACTTCTTAACCACAGTGTATCAGTTCATACAATTTTATTGAAAAAATATTATTTATTTTCCTACGCAATGTGCAAATATCAAATGTATTATACTCACCCGCGATGGTTATTCCCAAGCCATTTTCATCTTTCTTTAACTGCACGGTAAACCTATCTACTTCTGGTGATTCAGCATCTAGAATATTATTAATTTGTATACATTTTACATTGTTATAATATGCGTGAATAAGAGTTCATATATTTATCAAACTCAAAGGAAATTCAAATTAATTGCCTTGTGATTTGCAGACTAATTAGCAGTCATAACCGCTAACCAAACTATTTCTTGGCGTTTTCCACTCCTTCTGTAATACTCAAATGTGGCAAACAAGCAGATAAGTCACCTTTTGAGAAGTGGTCACCATCGCTTATGTACAAGTAAAAGAACAAAACTTGAAAGTATGCTTATTTTAATCTCTTATTTTAAAGTTAATGAAAAAAAAAATACCAGAATCAGGAGGTGGTGTGATAGATTTATCGAAAATAAATCTAGACGAAGTCGTATTAAGCTGATGTTGCGTTGGTTGGGTATGAAACACTTGTTCGAAGCCCGCCTCCATCAAATAACGATCCAAAGCCTCTGGATCAGATAGAAGTCTGAAAAAAAAAAGACTTAATTTTTATTTTCGTTAAACATTAACATATTGCTCTATAGTATTAGAAACATATTAATGGCGTAGTGCTGAGGCTATAGAAACAATAAAATATCCTTTCATTTAAAAGTCGTTACTGCATCTTTATTTAGAAAAAAAAAAAAACACCAATACCTCGCTTTGCGTCGGGGTTACGTTCCAAAAAAACACGACGCAAAGTGAAAATAGATTTTCTATAGCAAACCATTTAATGATCGAAGATAGGTTCCAGGCTTACGAAAATACTAGCTTTTAAAAATAAAATTGAACAAAGTAAAATTTTTCAAACAAAAATAATATACAAAAAATGTATTCAATTAAACAAAATAAACTACATATTCATTTAATTTATGAAAGTTTAAATTAAAATTAAACACTGTCTGATGAGTCCATAGTGGCTGTTGTCGTAGGTCGGCTTTCTTTCACAAAAAAGTGGTACAATGTTTGTTGAACAGCTTTTTTTTTCAACGTAAGATAAATTTCCTTGTTAGCATACAGCATTAGCATACATAGCAGATAGCAATTGATATTCGTAGCTTACGCCTGGGACACTTTTAAACTCCATCCGCTGTCAGGATCGTTTTTAAAAAAAATCTCTGTAGCTTCGTCAATCAAACACATTGCTTTAGAAATTTGTTTGGAGGTTAAATTGTGTTTTTTGGAGATTTCTATTAAACGGTCACTGTCACCTTCTTCATTAGCAAATTGCAATTCCAGTTGCAATAGTTCTTCATTAGAGAATTCTTGGTTGTGCGGGGTTAGCAATTCATTTATGTCGGTCTCCTCCATACCTCACACTACGTAATTAAACTGAACTCTAAAATAAGCAAAACAAAGTGAAAATAAAATTGTATTAAATTTGCGTTGATTTTTAGTTACAAAGGGAATCCTCAAATTTTGATGGCATGGCGCAATTAAAAACAAAGGTGCTGCCATATTTTAGGAACAAAAATTCAAAAAAAAATAAATTAATTAAAATTAATTAATTAATCCAAAACAACGCAACTTCGAAAATCTAATGACGCACAGTGAAAAGCAGTAAAAATTAAGCAGCGACGCAACTTCGAAAAAAACGCAAAACGAAACGACGCAAAGCGAGGTATTGGTGTACAATTTAAAATTTTTAATTATTAATAGCCAGTATCATTTCCATAAAACATTGTAAGTCAAAACAAAACAGAATTACTTCACTCAGGTTTTATTGTCCAATATATTCATTAAAATGGGAATGTTAACTTGAATTGAAAATTTCTAAAAATCATTTCTATATTATTATACTTTTTAATTATCATTAAATTATAGGGATAATGTTTTAACCCTTTATGTGTTCCCCAGGAATACATGTATTTATTTAATACTAGCTGCGCACGCGACTTAGTTCGCGTGGATATAGTAGTTTTATTAAGATGATAATTATTTCAAGTTTCTACTTGATACAAACATTTTTATCTTTGTGTAAGTGATATACATGACACCGATTTTTTTTGTATATATAATTACAACAATTTAATATAGATCTCGATTAATACTAATGACTCACAATACTCGACAATAAATGTTATTTGTGCTTTATCATAGTTTTTCAAGATAAAAGTAGAGGATATTTTTTCCGAACGTACGTAAGTTAAACGGTTGAACGTTTTATGATATTAGCGTGTAAAAAATACACAAACATACATTCTAACGATCAATGATTTGGGACCAAGTCATTGCGCTCGGCTATAGTTTTGATAAATACCGATAGATGGCGCTATCACACAAGCTTCTTTTTTTAATTACATAAAAAATCTTATATGACGCTATAGTTTTTTTCTATTATTAACAATCATTATAATCAATAATATATTATATTCGCTCATCAAATTATAGTAAGCGTTTTTGTTTATTGAAATATATTTTTGAGTCAGGTTTTGTCCGGTTCACACAATCGTTTTGTCTCACAATGAACTGTCTCTATGGAACGTTGAATAGGTGGCTGAGGAGCAGATTTATGATATATTGATATTATATTCCAATGGAGTGTATTGTCGCCAGATCTAAATTTATTAATAGCAAACATAATTCCTTCAAAAAATATTTGCTACTTCCCTCTAGGTTATTCAAATCACGCAAAAATCAATATTCCTTTACCCATCGATATGCAGAATAATAATGGGATAGCAGTTACCTAGCCGGCACGAGAGGTGCAGGGGACGGTTGCACGGATGTGGGGTCGACGGCCCGCGCAACCACCAATCGTACACGTGAACCGGACGCGCGAAGAACACCAGCCACTTGCTCTGAACCCATTTCCACAAGACTTACCTAAAAATTTTAAAAATGTGACCAACCATATTGTAACCCAATATTATAAATTACTTTGCACTGCTTGACTATAGCTAAAATACTCGTGAACTTATATCGTTACTTTAATTGCGACTCTAAATGTGAACTGTTTGTAAATAGCATACGTTCAAACCTTAGTGGTTTCTTTATGCTATACTAAAAAAAAAATGTAACAATGATTTTTGTAAATGATAATAAATTAAAAAAAATAAAGTAAAATATAAATTAAATAAAGTAAAATGTATTGTAGATAATAAAGGAAAAAAAAATTTTTTTTTTTCGTATGTCGACTCGTTGGCGACCGGGAAAGGCCTTCGCAACTAAACCGGACGGGAGGGCGAACACTTAAGTTGCTCAGCCGTCAATTTATATATGGGTGGCAACGCAAGGGCACTCCTGTGGGTACGACCTCGACTTGGACCGTCAGCCAAAAGTATACGAAACCTAACGATGAACTACTAGCATTTCGGGAGAGACTACCTTGAGAAGAAACGCCAAAGAAACCCAAGGCTGCGTCGGGGTGTAGAAAATAGTATATACTACCATAGTGGTAAGACCCCATAATACTTTGATTGATATCGAGTTATGGCTTACAGGATATTTCTTGAAAGTACACGAATTTTGAAATGAAATATCATAGCCTGTTTAACACTAGATCTACCGGCCAACGATTTATATTTATTTTAGAAATAGGTATGACATGGTTTATTTTGCTTTGTTATAAATAAAATTAATTCAATTATATCGATCAATATCTTGTATTAGTAAGAGACATGTTATTTTTTAGAATGAAAAAATATTGAAGAAGACAAAAATTCTAATACATATGATCGCCGTGAGCCCTTTGTAGGTTGTGTCGTTGTATCATGGTACACCAATTATAAACGACAGCTTCGCACGAAAGGGGCTAAATTGCATGAAGAAATCGAGTTATGTTGACCCTCAGATCAGCTAATTTCTGTGATTTGTAGAAATAGATTGGAGATTTCACGTTGCTATACAGAAAGTAGTCGAGTGGTGTTAAGTCACAAGATCTCAGAAGCCATTTCTGTCGCCAACACGCAAGGTGACAAAATCCACAAACTTCTCATGCAATATATTAAAAAAATTTAACAATTTCTACGCGTGATGTGTGTAGCATTCCAAGGTGAAATGTCAAGATTCCTGCCAAATTAAGGAATTATCGCTTAACTAATATGGACGCTATACGCTGTCAAAATTCGAGCATCCCTATTGTAAAATCTTTAATTTTTATTAGTTACTTAGTTTGAGCCAACTGCCAATAATAATTTATTTGGGAAATAAATTGATTGTTATTTGTCGAGATCAGGTATATCCTCGTAACTTTATAGATTGAAGAATGATGTTATAATCTGGTAGAATTTATTCATCATAAATAAACCACCTTCTCCAAATGTACACTGTATTTTGAACACAATATGAAAATAATATGTTGCTAACATTAGTTTTATTGACTAGGTGGTTCAAAGGTTTTAAAAACATATCAAAAATACATACGTCTCCTATTTGAAGGATGTGGTCTCCCGATTTAAGTCGGCCGTCGCGATCCGCAACACCGCCGGCAAGTATGGTCTTAACTATAACGCCACTTGTTCTAGCACCGATGATACCTGTTAATAAAACGCAAATTCTAATAAGAAATATTCATTGTTACCATGAGTTTACTCCAGTGCAGAGATGTGCAAAACGTAATCTGATTAATGATTAACGATTACAAAATGTAGTCGTAATTTTAATTTTGTTGCTTTGTAATCATGATTAAATCCCTTCAAAACATTATGGGGTCATAAATGTGTATGCGATTGAAACAGAGTTTAAAACATAGATGAGCAAAATGCCGTCATGTTAATTATGAAAAACGCAGAATGTAACCGTTATCGTTTTTCATTAATCTGAATACATTTTGCTCATCTATGCTCTAGTGTACTACTGTATATAGACCTCTCCTAATAAACATCCTTCAGCTCTTTCACTTATCTAATTATGGGTGTCCACCTTTCACAAGTTGTCCTAGCTTTCCAGGTGGTGTCACATATTATTTTTGCCAATTCAGTCAAAATTTCCCTGTAAAAGCAATCATTAGTGTTTTGGTATACATGACCAGGTCACTGCCATTTGTGATTTCTGGAGATATATTTTTATGGTTGCTATATTGCCAACCTTGATTTCACGTTAGACAACCTAATTTGGGATATAATTACTCAACTAATGTAATAATAAAATTTCTTACCAAATCCTAGGCCTGTGCCATCATTGACAAGATTTATGATCTCAACTTGTGCCCAATCACCTGCTACAATGTTTTGTGAAGCAGATGCCAAAGAATCATCATTGCGAGATAGATCTAATAGTCCATGACCCTAAATTCCAATATTTTATCATGTTAGCTATTATTAATTTTTAAGCAAATTTACTATTATTTTATTTCTGATTGAGAACTATACCTGCTTTGGAGACATATTGGAATCCACAGAGCCACTGTCAAGACCTAAAATACGCTCATTGTCAGAGCCCGAGCCAAACTCTAAGCTATGAGGGGGTGAAACTTGGGGCACTCTTTGTTCTTCTTCCCCCTCATTGCCATCATACAAATTTCTCGCTTGTAGCGCTAGGTCACCTGAAGTATTAATATGATAAAATACTTTGATAATATTACAAATAAAACTTACTAAAGTACGTAATTAAATTATAAGATTGTAGTAAAGTTATAACTAGGGTGCGACCAAAGTTTCGACCTCAGCTTTGGCCAATTTCATTGGAAATTTTGGCTGAGGGTGAAGCTTTCTTAAAAGTCCCGAATTGAGTCCAAATTGCACTAGGCCAGTTTATTATATTTTATAATGCTATTTTTATGGGGCTAAATTAAAACAAAATGTTTAAGACATATTTAATCATCTCCACAAGTTTTTACATAAACTATTGATATCAAAGTTTTTAAAATAATTATATTATTGGATTTTGAATTTAGAATTTATAAATATGTGGCTCCAGCCAGAAATAAAATAGACCTTCAGTAACACTCTAGTTACAACATAAAATTATGCCAAATGGTTTGTTTCAAAGATAGTGTCATCAAAAGCATATAGAAAATATACTTCACAGATTCACACACAGAAGAACTGAAGGAGAAACCCAACATGAATATAAGAGAGAGCCATGGCAGTTAAGTTATTTACACAGATTCAGCATATTCTAGAGAGTATGGACAGTTCATGGAAATGGTAAGAGTGCATGCAGGGATTAATGAATTTCAAGGAAGTTAAAAAGGTTTGCAAAGGTGGATAGAATTAGAGATCTATTCTTTTTGCCAACCCCAATAGTGAAATTGGAGTGATAATAGATAAATAAATCATACCAGCAGGAGTGATGTCAAAGTCACCAGGCAAAATAGATGGGTGATGTGACACTTGTGTGGCCAGCAAGCTTACTGAATCATGTAGTGTAGCTATACTCTTCAGTATTGGACTCTCTAGGAGGCTAATCAACATGTTCAAATCATCACTAGTAGCAGCCTATAAATAAAAACATAATATTAGAAATTGAATATAGTATTTTCCTCCAATCTGTAGCTAATTATCTACCGCAAACTCATATTTCTATACAACAATATGCTTCTGCACCTAGGGCTTAGATTGTGTTTACATATATAATTTTCTTTGCAGAGAAACAGACATAACTTGAATATAGTAACTATGAAGGTGCATAAAAAAACAGGTTGAAGACAAACAATTAAAACATAGATAAAAACTTTCTAAGAGTTAACAGCTAAAAATACATGTGTTATGTTTAAATAAAGTTGAGAGGTTAATGGAGTACACTTTGAAATTTTGAAGGATATGTATCACTCCCTTTGCTATTCAAAGGCTAACAATAATTAACAAATCAACATTAATAAATCAACATTTTTCATTGAGCTCTAAGCTTTGTTACAAAACCTATCAAAAACAAAACTAATGTACTATTATTTTTTTTGAAGTGGACTAACTACTGGGTGCTAGGAAAGGCATTTACAGTTTAACCGGGCTTTAGGGGGCGAGCATAGAAGGTTTTTGGGTTGGGTGGCAATGCAAGGGCACCTCTGTGGGTATGAACCTCGACTTGGACCGCCAGCCAAAAAGTACTAACCCTACGGGTGATCTACCAGCGTTTCGGAAGTGACTACCTTGAGAAGAAACGCCGAAAGAAACTCAAGGCTGCGTCGGAGTGGAACTGCGCCTCGGTGTGAAAACGCACCGGTTAGCAACAGTTGACTGAACTATCCTCCTCGGCGACGCCGGTGTCGTGGAGTGAAATTAGTGTGAGTGTGTACCTCACTGTTTGATCGGTCGGTGGCTCTTTTAACAGCCGCTGTGATTGGATCATCCGGATCCCCTAGCACGTCGCGAGGGCGACGAATGGCGGATGAAAAATCACTCTTGCGTACGTAGACGCAAGCCCTGCTGATTAAATTGTTAGGGTGGTGCTGCGCCTTGTCAAAGTAACGACGAGACGCTTCACGCATGTAACTGGCGATCGTTTCCAGACCGAAGTCGTCATGGAGGTCGACATTGAGTATGTACCGTGGAGCGTTCACGGCTCTACGCATGAATTTTGTCTGACGACCTGAAGGGTATTCAGAGAGGACGGGGAGGGGTGGGCGAATACTACAGAAGCGTAGGTCATGACCGGTCTGATGACAGTCTTGTAAAGTGTCACCTTATTTCTAAGGGACAGTTTACTTTGACTGGATAGCAAATGATATAATTTGCCGAGAATGAAGGCAGCGCGATAACGCATGATCCTGATGTGTTCGGCAAAGGTCAATCTATCATCGAGTATGACCCCGAGATATTTGACGTTTTTGAACCATGGGATGAGTTTGTCGTATAGGAATACGTTTCCTAGCAGAAATTTCAGCCTCCTCGGAGAGAAGAGTATTGCTACGCTTTTTTCGGGGTTGACTTCAATTCTCCACTTGCGGAACCATATGCCTAGAAGAGTCACGGCTTTCTGTAATTTAATAATAATGACAGAAATGTTAAAGTCCAACACGTAGAGTGCGGTGTCATCCGCATAGAGAGCTGGCTCTACGCTTGGGTGCTTCGGTAAGTCGTTCGTATACAGACTGTACAGAAGCGGGGCGAGTATGGACTCCAGCTCGAATCGGACGAGGGGAGGAGAGGGCCCTCTCGACACGATCGCGAAAGAAGCGATTCGACAAGTAGTCTCGTTAGATAAGCACGAGACTGTTTGGCACTCCGTAGGTGTGAAGCTTGTAAATCTAGCCGTTGTGCCAGACTTTGTCAAATGCCTTCGCCACGTCGAGGAAGACAGCTCTGGTATGAGCTTCGTGCCTGGAGCGAGAGAAGTAGTGGAGGACGTGCTCCGTGATGCGGTGCACCTGATGGACGCATCAGAGTCTGGCGCGAAAGCCAAACTGATCTCGCCACCCTCCAGTAAGCCCTGTGCGAGGGCGAGATCTCGGACATGAACGTGGGACGTGAGTCCCACTGTGCATTACGGAGTTCGGATATGCGCTTCCTTACTTACCTCTGTACTATTAAAAAGACACACAACTTATATATTAAGCCACAGTCATTACAAAACAATAGGGATGGCGGTCAGAGATTAATTTAGCAAAGAAGCAACTTTTAAGTACAAAAATTCAATATATAGAATGAATCTGTAGTACTGAACCGGTCCAGTAAATCAATACTTAGCTCTAAAAAATTAACTTTTGGTTTTTTGTTAAGCATTGGGAACTATAAACTGTATATTTAATATTTTTTTATGTAACAAAAGAATTAAAGTTTTCTTTTATACATGATACTCTGGTATTGGTAGCCTGTTTTATTATAGTTGTAAAATTATAGTAATTATGGAGTACCCTGACCTAAGAAATTGCATCTTTGATGTTAAAAGATCAGTTATTATGGTGCCTCTTTTGTTTTGTATTAAATGCATTTATATATATTAAGTAATCACAAACTCGAAAATTACGACAATTTGGATTTTTTTTTTAGAAAAGTCTCCATTGCTATTAAATGATTTAACTTCACCCTCCAAAAGTGGGCGATTTTCGAAATGGAATTTTAGTATTTCCTCCATTTTATACACACCTTTAATTTTGACTCATCACTTTGATCAACAGCTGTCTTAACACTTTCTAGCTGCTGTAAGGCATTTGATATATTTACTCCGAGATGCATTCTGGAATTAATAAATATTATTAAAATATCAAAGAAAATAGCAATGACTACCATTTAAGGTACATATGCTTGCCTCGTCAAATAAAAATTAATGAAGCTATTTTTATCAATATATTGAATATAAAAACACTTTTTTTATAAATGTTGATAAATATACAAGCAATTGTTGTTTCTATTCACATAAAACCATTTACTTCCAATAAAACATTAAACATAGAAGGAAATAAATTGTAGAAATCGCAGAATTAATTGAAATTAATAATATTTTTCCTCACGTCAATAGTGTCAACCGTCTACTGTCAAAATTTAAACGCCAAAGGCTATATAATTGCCTGTACCCCAGTTCACTTAGCGAAACTTAGAATCAGAGATCACTCGCCGTGTGAATGTGGTTTGGAGGACGGCTCTCCAGATCGTTTGTTTTTTATTTGCACTAAATACAGATATGCTTTATATGATATTTTACCACCCTCCATTCCTCGTCCAACTAACTTAATGTGTCTTCTATTCCTTTTAGAATCTTTCGTTTTAAACCTATTATCAAAATACATTAAACAACAAAATAAAACTTTAATATCTACATTACTGTAACCAATATTCATTTGGTGGTGAACTAATCTTTATTTTAGTCGTGTTGTCCATTTGATTTTAGATAACCTGATCTGGATCTGCGAAAGAAATATACTTTCACATATTTTAAATTTATTTTACCGACCAATCTACTTCGCTTATTGCACTACTTACATGACATTGGCAGAATCGGGCTTGCGCGTTGCCATTAAAGAAAGAAGAAAAGGCTATATAATAGGGATGAAATATACTTGCTAAATTCGATACCAGGGCTTTTAAGTACGAGTACGTAAAAATACCAGGGTCGAAAACCAGGTTTTAAAATACTTGCATACCAATTTGACCCGTATTCCATGTCGTCCTATGATGAATAAGGAGCAAAATGGTATAAATAAAAAAATACTTTGTACTTCAAAGTATTTTCCATTCACAGATAACAACCACTCCAAACCCCGCGCGGTTTGCGACGCGAGCGGTGTAACCAGCCGCGGCGACTTAATTTAAAAATACTTGCATACGAATTCGACCCGTATTCTATGTCATCCTATGATGAATAAGGAGCAAAATGGTATAAATAAAAAAATACTTTGAACTCCAAAGTATTTTCGATTCACAAATACGATTGTGTTTCTTATCTTTATTAAGATATGGATCGTTTTCCTATGTAAGTATTTTATGTGTAGTATTTCAAGTTCTTCGCGCATCGACCTATAGCAAATACTTTCATACTTGCAAGTATTTTCTGCTCATACCCAGGGCCCCCACTCCGTACCCCGCGCTACTTGCGACGCGAGCGGTGTAACCAGCCACGGCGTCTAAATTTAAAAATATTTGCACACGAATTCGACCCTTATTCCATGTCGTTCTATGATTAATAAGGAGCAAAATGGTATAAATAAAAAAATACTTTGAACTTCAAAGTATTTTCGATTCACAATTACGATTATTTCTTATCTTTATTAAGATATGGCTCGTTTTCATATGTAAGTATTTGTATGTGTAGTGTTTCATAATCTTCGCTCATCGACCTACAGCAAATACTTTCATACTTGCAAGTATTTTCTGCTCATACCAGGGCGCCGTACTTCGAAGTGAAAACCTGGTTTTAAAACCTGGTAACGTAAATACGTCGCAGTCCTACTATATAATGGACTGGTGAATATTGTACTCGTTTTTTATAAAACCGATAAGTGTCGTACGATAAAAGGGCAATTTTGATAACACCCTCCATATTCCCATTAAATAATTAAAAATACTATACTCACCATCGATGTATCTATTTAAAAATATTCCACTTAGTCAAGCAGTAGACTTGTATGTCCATAGGCAAAAATATTTTGTGAAAGCGTTTTCTGTACTCGTAGATACAAGATGATCTTAGGGTACAAGAAACATTAGCTGTAGACAGTCCATTGTGCAACCCAAACTATACTTTTCATAAGATTAGATTCATATTATCTTGTGCTGTGCTGTGACACATTCTTTCGTCATCTCCTTATAATTCTTTAGAGCTATGGTTATAATATATATCTTTAGTGGGCTTACGTTTATTTATAGGTGAACACCTACGATAAACAAAAAGTCGTCAATCTTCTTCGCTCATGCTTAACAATTTACATTTAACAGAACAGAACATAACATCTATATGGTCTGTGGGCATTACTTCATAGTAGGGATGTAACGGAGGCAGTTTTATCGGAACCAAAGTCGGAGTCGGAGTTTTTAAATTTGATTTATCGGTGTCGGAACCGAAGTCGGAATCGGAGCCGGAGGCAATGTCAGTAACAAGTGACGGCAGAATAAAATAGTTTTATTAAGGGACAAATAAAAAAAATAATCCAGTGAACCTTTTTAATTAGAAAGTGATAAATATACAAATACACAGACAATAAAAATTGCTGTGTTTCTTGTTAACATTTTCCCATTAATAGTGAACAAATCAAATCAAATTTGCTCCAGGGTTGTTTTTGTATTAATTTGTATTTTACTTAATTTAATGTAAATGTAAAATAAAAAACCTTTTAGTAATAAATTTAAATGTACATTTAGTTTTAAATTTAATAACTTTAATCATATTTTTTAAATCTAAATTTTTAAAAATGTCTTCTTTTACTTAAGTATCACTGATTGTTTGATTAATTGATATTATGTTTCAACAACATATAAAATGAAATCAAATGAATTGACTACAACAGTGGTGGTGACCTCCGATGAATAACTCCGATTAAAAAGTTTCGGATCTGAAGTCGGAACGGGAGGTGTAATAACAATCGGAAGTTCCGACTTATCGAAGTTCAAGCTCCGTAACATCCCTGCTTCATAGTTTACCCAAAGAGAATATAATATGAAGTTTACCGTTTTGCTGCGGATTCGAATTTGTAAAACTGAAATTCCTTAATATAATTGTAAAAAGTAACGAAAAGGAATACTTATTTGTTTTTACAATGTCTAAATTATCAGACAATGTTGTTATTGATTTAACTAATTCCTTTACGTTGGTATCTCACTGCGGTTTAACAGATATGGTGATAGATTTAGTCACAGATGATTCTATCAGTAAGTATTTCAAAATACTATTTAAAATTATGTATGTGTGATCTATGTATATAGACAGATTTAAAAAGTTTGGAATGTTATTTTTTTTGTTCTCCACGACATGTCCTTCGATAGCGACCTTTACAATCTTCTTTCCTGACCTCGAATGTGATTAGAAAAATCCCCAGCATATTTTAAAAAATCCGGTAACAAATAGCGCAGTACTATCGATCCTAAAGCTTAGAAAGTTACGATTGCGACCGTGATAAATAGCTTACTATAGCGGGCATGTTAAAAGAGGCTTTCATTCTTTTATTTTTTAATTAAAATTTTTAACAATTGAAATACCCTTTGTGTCTAGTACTCACTAGTAATGCTAGCTTAATTGGTAAAGTTGTTTCTAGGTACAAAAGTTTACAAAACTTTATTAATAACAACATTTCTGCAGTGTTGTGCATGTGATTTTTCCATATAGGATTGCGAATTCAATACCTATACTGAACAAATTTTTGTATTACCGATAGGTTTTGGCCCTGAGTGTTTGTGAATGTGAAGTTCATGTTTCATATTCCTTATGCACCCACAATACAGAAGTAAATTTTACAGTGTGCTAATATGTGTTTTTTTTTCATTCAAGATGGTTATTACAACTTAGAGGCAACAGCACTAATACAAAATCATGAATAATTTTGTTTGTTGACTTCTATATGAAATTTGTGTACTGTTTTTATATATTATATTTTTTATATTAAAAATAAAGATGTTATTTAATAAATATATAATTATGAAATATGAAAGTTTAAACATATTTTCTAAGTTGTGATATAAATAGACAGTTGCTTTGCTTTATTATCATTCAATGTAGATAGTAAAAAATTGTTAGGAAACATTTTAATATATTTTTTACAGTTGATATCAATACATCACAGGAAAATAATTCAGTAGAATCAAATTTGAATGACAGCTATTTAGAATCAAATAAGACACAACCTAAGAAAAAACGGAAAAGTCAAAACAGAAGAAAATCAATAAATAAAGTAAGTTCTATTTACATTAAGCATGTATTGTCTCAAAAATATCTAAATGTTTCTTTTCAAATACCTTCACATAAACATGTACTAATTTAATTATGGTTTATGTTTAAGGAAAACATAAAACAGCAAGGTAACAACAATACAACTCGCTCAAATAAGTTTGGTGAATGTCCTATTTGTTGGGAAGGATTTGGCAAAAACCCTGTAGCCTCTACAAAATGTGGCCATGTGTATTGCATTAAGTGCTTAGAAAATTCATTGAAAGTTTCAAAAAAGTGTCCTACCTGCAGATGTGTTTTAAAAGGTAATTCTGCATATCATCCCCTCTATTTCTGAAGATTTTACATTTATGTGATTATTCTTGTTATTCATTTGTTTTAATTCAATGACTAATTGTTTTATAAAAAGTACAAGACATTTTTTTTATAATATATCTCATATGTGGTTTTGCAATAACTGCACTTGTGTGGATATGATTTTTTTTCTTAGTTACTAATTGATTATCCATTCTTTGGATGGAAGATGATTACTTTGTCAAATAAACAAATATGTAATGATTGTAAAAATAATTATTAAAGATATGATTATATTTGTCAAAATGAATTAGTTGAACCAATAATTTTGGATAGATTATATGTAATTGCTGACAGTTGATCTCCTGCAGCCATTTATTAAATGTGATAACATAATATACAAAATATTGATTGGTTGGTAGTTAGGTTTTTGAAAAAGGGGATAATAAATGTCACCTGTTCATAAAAAACATTTTTTTAAATAAATAGTATAAACAAGGCACCCTTTGTACTTTTGTAAAAATACTACATTATCCAACAAATTTTGTATGCTTTCTCAACAACTGAGTATTAAAAGCCAATTAAATGTTTTGAACAATCTGGCTTAGCAATTAATTAACATTTTTTAATATAAATTTATTATATGTATAAAGAAAAATATTTGTCATCTCTATTATATAAAAATAAGTCCAGTTTTCCTTCCTGACGCTATAACTCCAGAATGCACGAACCAATTTCCAATGTTTTGCATTCATTGGAAAGGTCTCAGGCTCCGTGAGGTTTATAGCAAACAAAATTTAGGAAAAATTCAACAGAAAAGCAGGAAAACGGGGAAAATCATTTTACACATACAGCGCCATCTCTGATACATAGAATGTACTACAAACCAATATGGTTTTGCATGGTAGTGGAGCAGATTGCACCAATATTTTAAGTAGATGGTGCCGATGCGTTATACATTGTTTGACAGCTACCGATTGTACTCTGCTCAGTTAATTTCATGTGACATTTATTATGCACACATTCTTTCAAATGCTGACTAAAAACCAAAACGAAGCCATCTGGTGTCGAAAGGAAGTTCGCCGGCTTTGCTAGTTGTCAATAGATTGTTTCTAATACTTGACACGTGTATTTCAACATGCCAAAAATTTATTTATTTTTGTAACTTTATTTGTTAATCTTTAAAATTTAAAGTCTGTTAAGGAAATTTTTCATTGTGCCAATAATTATTTTTATATCTATTGTAATACGGTAAAGCTGTCCAACATTAATAATTGGAAATGAAACTTCTTTGGGTGTACAGATAGAAAATTATAAGCATCATAAAATATTTTATAAAATGTCTCTACAGACAAAAAGTATAAGTTGACAACTGACCAAAATGTTAATCAGATTTGAAACAGCATATCCAGCCAACTTTCCTTATTTTTAAGCCAACACACTAACATTGGCAAAGTTACAAAGGACCAATCCTTGGAATAAAGCCATATAAAAAAATGTCTGCACACAATGATCTTGACATAAAAAAGGTGGAATATAGGTACTTCTCTATAGCCTGTCTTCAATGAAATTTACTATTATCATTGCCAATTAAAGAAGTTTCATTTCTGTTGAGGTTACAGACTTTATTAATTAACATAATCTGTTCAAACTATTCAAACATTCGATTTAAATAATTTAAGATCATATTATAGACAAAGAATACTATAATACATATTTTGGAAAAATTTGCTAGTTCAACAATGTAGTATTCTGCAAGTCTAAGTCATACACGATCTAGATTTAAAAAGACGTGCTTACTGTATGTATGTGAACAATAGAACCGATTGATTTTTTTTTATGTACGCCTTATATGCATTAAGGATTTAACAAATAAGCACATTCTTGAGTTTTATTTAAAAAAAATTATACGATTTTTATGTTGTCTTCCATTGAAGTCGATGGATTGCTATATGCATGCAGTGAGCATTAAATAATCTAAGCAATGTAAAGTCAAATACTAGCTAAAGTAAATTGACTTCAGCAACTCATTTGATTTCTATTGATTTTTGCTGATTTTTTTCATGTATTACAAAAACTGTTAGTATTTTCTATCTTTCATAATCTATACATTTTAATGAGAATTGTAAATTGTATTTTGTTCAAACCTGAATTATTTAAATATGATTTGTTTTAGTTTTAAACAAGTAAAATAAATACAGTTTAATGTTTATAGTTTTATTATCATCAATATTTTAATTACTAATAAGATCAATTAATATTAGAAAATGGTTTAATCATGCTTTTGTCACAGCAGCATGACTAAATTTTAACATTTTTGGTTTGAAATAACATTTGTTTATAAAGATTTATAGAATATACCTAATAATTATACCTAGTATAAAAATACTGATTTGTAACTGGATTTTAAAAGCCCCCTTAAATGATTTATCATCCTATTTACTTTTTTTCTTGTGGAATACATAATATAATTACAATTGGGTGTCTTATGTTTGATGTAGACAGTACACATCTAGTAAAAATAATGCTTAAGAATTGCCTACTTACAAATGAAAACATTAAAAATAATTCAAACTTATAGTAATACATTTTACATATTTCATAAGTTTATTTTAATTGTTTACTTTGTGTTGTTTTTCTTTAAGAATGCCATACCATGAACCCGAAAGTGCTTTTCCAAGTCCTCTAAGTTTTCAAATTGATCTCTACATATTGAACATTGGTTTTCACCTACAGGTTCGTTAATTTTTTCATGTTGTTGTGATTTCGATAGAGCGTTAGCGTTATAACATGGTTTCGAATTGATATAATCATCTACATTTGTTATTTTGTGTTCTAACAACAAATGTGTTGAAAATGAAGGTTTCACAACAAAACTTTGCCCACACTCCATACATTGATAAGCCATACATGGGTCCCTATGTATAATCATGTGCTGTTCCAGTAATTGTTTGTTGCTGCATTTAAAATCACATTTATTGCAGGTATGTACATCTTCTACGTAATTGCATGGTGGTTCATGTTTTTTGTCATCTATAATTTTAAGTTCTTTATTTTTACAATTCTTATTGTTTTTCTTGTTAACGTTTACCTTTGGTTTTTTCTTTTTAATTTTGTCTTCTTTAATATACTCTGTAATATTCATTCTAGTTAATTTTACGGTAATGTCTAAGCACCGATATTTCTTATGATAAGTGGCATAGTGTTTTTTTATTTCTTCCCAATCTTGAGAAATCTCACTTTTACACATATAACAAATCAATTGAGAGTTGTCAGATTCTGATCCGTCAGATACAATTTTTGATTGTAAACGCGCAAAGCATTTATAAGGACATATATTCGGCAGAGTATTAATTTGACCATATGTACATTTGTATATAAAGCTTTTTCTGCATTGGTCACATCTTTTCACCACACGATATATGCGTTGTTTGTTTAATAGATTTTTATATTCAGTCATTATAGATGGAAACATTTGTGTTATATTTAGGTCACAATCTTTGTGTTTCTGTGAATGATGTAATAATAATTCATTTACATCTTTACACACGGCACCGCATGCCCAGCATGGGAAAATAGTAGGATTAACATGACATTTTAAATGCTGTTCAATTTGATTGTGAACTACTAAACGCCCCGGGCATAACTCACATTGGTAAAATAATAATGATTTTGTATCGCGGCTGTGAGTTTCTAAATGGTTTTTCATTGTACCTTCATTAAAACAAGCAACTACACATAATTGACATTTATAAACCTTTTTTAGGTGATTTTGTTTCATATGCTCTTTGTAATCATTAGGATGGAAAAAAGGACATTTGTCATTTATAGGACATTTTAATCTGGCAGTCGCTCGCATCATCTTAAACCCTTCACAGTCATGGTTATAGGGATAGTGTATATTTTTATTTGGTAATTGTACACCACATTCAGAACAATAATATGGTGGACATTTTAGATGCAGACGTAAATGCGCTTTTAAACCACATTCAGTTGGCAAAGCAAACAGGCAAACGGGACAAGTATATACTTTATTTGTAAACTGCATAAAGTGCCTCTTCCTATCTTTATATACCATTCCGCTAAAAGCTACATTCTGTTTACATTCATAACAAACAATATCTGTTCTTGGTTGGTTCTTGGTTGGTTGATTTGTTTCCATTCGTGAGCTTTGTTTCAAAATTTTTTCGGGTGGCAGCAAGGTCATATCAAAATGGCTCAGTGGTAATGGTTCAACATTTAAGTCTGCAATATTGATAGTGGCGGTTTTAAGACAATGTGATCGTATATGCCTAATTAAATTGCATCGATTAAAGAATATCTTTTGTTCTCCACAATTGCGGCACATGTAGGTGATATGGACTGACTTGCGTTGAATGTGATACTGGTAACTGGATTCAAATATAAACCTGCAACCATAATTTATGATTACTACCTTATAAATTATTGCAGGCCGTATTCAACTTTGTAAAATTGCAAGTAGGCCCGGATCTATGGGGGCTCAAGCAAGAGACCCGTGCCCGTACCACAGTCGCCAAATTCTAAGTGCAGCATACGAGCAGTGACGTGCATCCCGTATAAAGCATAAAAAGCATTATCTCGTTAGACTTGGACTTTTAACACATTTACATACTTAAAATTTGGACTCTCAGACCGCTCTTTTGGTAAACAACAGATTTTAAGTCAATATATTTATTAAATGTCTAAGTATAACAAGTTAATGCTTTTTATGCTTTATATGGGATGCACCCCAATGTAAACGAGCACATCACGGAGCGTACCCACTGAGTAATTCATCTTAAAAAGTAGGCCAGTTTCTCCATAACAAATTGCTGAAAATTTGTGCAAGCCTTTGTTTAGATGATTTACATGTTAACTGAAAAGTTTCATAAAATATCATGACCCACGGTCTTAAGCTATACAGTTTCAAGTCGTTTTACGTAAATATAACGCTTCTTATGCAATAAATGTGATTTTTCGATAGTTATAGAAAACGACAGACACTAGATTCCCACGAAAAACATTTTCAAAGATCCGGGGCCGATTGTGTCATACTAATTTGTAAAACCTATAAAGCACCTACATGTTATTATTCTTATAACCACAAACATCCTAGAACAAGTTACATAAGCGTAATTGTAAATTACTGAGAATATTTTTTTTACAAATAGTATGAACGATAATACAAAATTGTAAGCAACACAATCTCGGTAAACTAAAATATATATTATCTATTGCCATGCGAGAATACCACCAGATTATATATCATTTTCATTATGTACTCTTATTCATTCTCTAGCTTTAAATTGTGAGCCAAAAATATTGACTCAACGATCTTAAACTACTTGTATGACTGTGCCGGCTTCTCTTTTTGACATTTCAGCACAATTATATTGGACATGGTCATTGGAGCACAATTATAACAATACATTAGCTTGGCTTATTATTTGGCTATAAAAATAATGTAACATGTTTTAAATAACTCTCATCTAATTTAAAATTGTGATGTAACTACATATATAATTTATTTCAACTTCAATATTGATCAGCTATAACTATTATTATTTATAAATTTATTGAAATAATAAATTACATAATCATATTTGGTATGATGCTGATTTAACTTTTGAGTTTTTATTATTTTACCATTTCAATGATTCAAATATCAGTTATTATTTAATCAACTTACTTGTCTCCACAATCAATACAGGAGAATACCTTGTGCCCAGTGACTGGTATCACATAATTTGGTATAGCTTTATTGAAAAGTAAATTTTTTATACTATGCTTATCATTTATATTTTCCACTGCCATTTTGTAGATTGTAACCTGAAAACCATACATGCAAATTATCATACTTTTCTAATGCGACTTCACGTGAAAGTAGTGCTTTTGTTATAATTATTATTCTTTCAAGCTGAAATCTTTATAAAATGTACTGACAGCGCTCAGTTACACTTTTATTACAAATATAACATTATATGTATTTCAGCCAAATCACCTGGAGCAGTTATTTTATATCTTTTTGTTTTTTCAATAATTGATCGACGTATTTTTAAGCTAACAACAATTCTATTTATAAACTGAAATAAAATTAACACTAAATGTCAAGTAAAGCGTTCCACAATATGAAAATCACATCCATATTGGTTAAGCAGTTTCTGAGATTAGTGGGCACAGCCGCTATATATACATATATATATATGCATATTGATTAATGATTCAGATACTTTTTTTAATTAAATAAAAGTTCATTTTACGTATTATCAAAAAAAAAATGTTATTAGTTTCAATGTGAAATGTCATACAGACAAATGTATGAAACCGAAATGTTTACAAAGTTTTTACACTTAAAGCATTTAATCATTTGAAAAGCCTATTTATTAAAGAGCTGTGTCAGCGGTTAATAAACCGCTAGGACGCTCACCAATGAAGGAAAACTTCTTGAGGAAACCCACATGGCATATAATATGAATGTCATGTGTAAGTGCCCTGAGAATGACAATCAGCTGCGCTACTGGTCACGTTGGGCACGCATATAAGCGCTAAGTGGATACTACCACTATTATACCTCTGCTTAGCCCGTAAGGGATATAGCGTGATGGTATATTATTATTTATTCCACAACACAGGGTTACATATTACATGTCACTATTTATGTATATTCAACTTTTTAAAAATTAATTTATATGGTCAAACAATAAAATAATAGTAAGTATAAAACATTTTGGAATTAGACATTTTACTATATAAGATTAAAGTTTTTAGAATACTTTTTAAAAAGATGCTATAAATATATTGTGATAGTGGGTAATATTCAAAGAAACAAATTTTGTAGTGCATCATGCTAGTGATAAGATTGTTATGTTGAAAGTACTTAAAACCTATTATAGTGTACCCTGCAAACTACTAATAAAATTAAAGTGAAAAGAACTGGTTTTTGACCTGGGTTGCTGTTGGTGCCGGTCATTTAATATCAAAACATGCTAATTTTGATTAATTTCCTAAATAATATATTTAATGAAATATTTATTTGTATGAAAGTAGATTTTTCAAATATTTTTTGGCTAAAATTAATATTTTAAATGCCACTTTATACTAATTTTTTGTTTAGGTTTTGGTTAGCATATCAAAACCTGTAAAAGATTACCAAATTTGACTATCCTGCCAATAAACCTGTAAAATCCTAAACTGGAGGTGGAATCTTGTTGAAAAAAGGCAGGATTCTAAAATTTTGATCACATTAATCTATGGGTGCTAGAGTTAAGACCTGCCTTCAGAGGTCACACATGATTTGAAAATGAGCTACTCAGCATTATGTAGAAGCTGATATTCAAAATATTGGAATTAATTAGCTGTTGCTGTTGAAGATATTCGGAAAACCCTAATTTGAACTGTGAATGTTATAATATAACATCACCGGCTAGACTTCACAATCCTGCTTAAGATTTTTGGTGTACAGCTGATATGGCTCTCTACAGAGAAAAACTGTATACACAATATATAAAAACAGTTATAGTTAGTATGATATATGATCACAAATAAAAAATGTGCTTTTCATTTATAAAAAGAAATTCTAAGATATTTACATTTGGAAAAAAAAAACTTTAAAAACACATAACATTCCTGTAGAATTCTCTGATATCATGATGCATAGAAAAACTATTCTATTAGAGGTCTTTATGTCAGAGCAGGTAATACTTTTATGGAGATATTTTATAATAGGAAGAGAAAAGAGGAGCCGAAGACCAGACTCGATAGCAATTGTTAAGAGAAGCCTATGTCCAGCAGTGGACTAGGATGATGACTATAACAGGAAAGGAATAAAAAAGACAATTTTAGATTAGATTTTTAATTAGTGGTCTGTGGACCAATGGTGCCCTGCAAAGTTATTTCATGACAATAATACAATTTGGAGGTTCTATTTTATGAAAGAAACTAGTAGTAGGTTTGTCTTAGTGGAATGATCTTCAATAGGAGGGAGCGGTATTTACGAAAAACCTTCCTGATCAAAAAGATTGAGGCTGGATAATAAACATTATTTTAAAGCGTAAGTATATGAATTAAGTCCATATCTATTAATAGTTTAATAAGGAAAGATGAAGTACCTATGGTATACACATTGTACATACATAGATAGATCTTTGGATGCAGTTAATTAATTTTCATAAAATATGAAATCGATGATCGATGTATTTCTACATCAATTTACTTAATAATTACCTATATAAGTCGTTGTAAATTTACTTACCTTTAAATTAAAAACCAATCCTTATAATGAATATCGAAGACAAACTATTTTTTATTTGACGTTACATTTTAACGCCCTCTTGAGGGAAAACTGATTCTGTAGTATCGCCATTATAAAAAAAAAGTATAGGTTACCATTCTCAAAATATTTTTAGTTGATTGGTTTTCAAACGCCTGAATGAAAAAAATAGAGTTATATTTTCTGTAGATATATTAAAATATATTAACTAAAGTTAGAACTATGAACGAAAACGATTATAAAATCTTTTTCTCCAAATAATATTTCAACGAGTTTAATTCAATTAATATTCGAATACAGTTTCCTACAATTAGCTACAGATGTTTCTCGTAATAAGGGATATTGAATCAAGTAAGAATGATCAAATACCAAAATTATTATTTTTAACCTAGGAATATTTTAATCAAAACCTCTTCTCTTTTCACAAGATGATGTGGAATTGTTGGATGTTGAATATGCTATATATATAAGCTCTGTGTCAACGATATTTTCAATCCATTTTCTGAATTAAATTGTAAATATTATGACGCTAAAATTTCATATTATAGAAACTCAAACCTATAGTTTAATGGAGATATATAATCCCATATAACAACCACGAATCATTTAAATATTATTTTTGAATTTGGCAATATATGACGAAGTCTAGTGTTACCATCTTACCAAACAACACATTTTCTCTAAACTGATGCGTTCGCAGCAAACAATACATGTTTTGCAAAAACATCTACTTGTCTTTTCTTGCTATACATTGCGTATATAAGTAAATCATTTGCTTACAATGTGAAAAAAGGCAAAATAGTTATAAATACAGGAGAAAGAAACAGACGAGCTGATGTTTTACGAAACATGAAACATTAGCTACGGATGCCTCTTTATAGGTTTATTATAGTAAGTAATGATTAGTGATAATATTGTATTAATATTATAAATTGTTTCTTATTATTTTTAGATAACATTTATGCTCCGTGATATTAATTTTTTCCTAATTCTCTAATCGGTAAAAACGATGAATCGATTAGCAAAGTGATTGACTGATGATCGTCATTCAATTAACTTCTCGGAGTTCTGTGTCAGGTCCCATTTACAGTCAGGATCAAATATTTGTAGGCATATTCCATACTCTATAGGTATAATAGTTGTTCCTGGCCTGGGTATTTGTACACATGTACTACTTGTGTAAACACACATTCTACAGAAATAAATTGTACATGCTATATTCTGTATCTATTTTATATTTAGATTGTAAATCCTGTAATCCTAAAGACTAGCTTATCCTATTTGCCTATGACTGAGGATCTACAACAAACATCCTCACTAGAGGACATGCAGTACATTTATGTAGCAATAAGATAGCAGTATCTTAGGATAGCAGTTATAAGTTTAGTAGAGTGGGAAGCAGATAAGTTGAGCTCTGTAACATATTAGTGCAATAGTTGATTTTGTGTCAGTCCACTTCTGCTCTGATATGCACCTAATTGATTTTTACTCTTGCATACAGCTCAACTTAGATATTACCTGAATTGTTATAGTATATTTGATATATACTATATATTTGATATTATGGTACCACACATCTTGAGCACTGTCTAGTATTTAACTTCTCATAATTAACTTAACCTAGATTTGTATAAATGCAATTATAGAAAACCCAAAATATTATTCTAAATACTTTAGAACAGTGTAGGTCAAAATAAATAATCATACAAAATCTACAAATTGAGATATTTATTTAAAATTACATTATTCTTTGGTAAATATAAAAATGATTTGGCATTAAACTTTAAAATGTTATCATTTCTTATTCTTAAAACTAAGCTCGGTTTAGGCACAATAGATACATATCAGAATATTTAAATTAAATTAGTGTCAAGACTATTATTGTTTTCTCCATGAAAGATATGAAGCAACTTTTTTTCATAATTATCACGTTTAAAGTAGTAAACAATATCAGATCTTTCTATAAATGCTGTATTGTCAACAAGTTTACTGTAAATTATTTTATTATTTAACATGTCCTCATCATCAGGTAAAATTATAAGATAACTTGACAAAGCTTTGGCAGCATCTTCATATCTGTGGAGATTGTAGTAAGATATTTGTAAAAAATTGAGAATGTCGGCAACAAACTCAAGTCCTGAATTATATTTCAATATTTTAAGTTTATCTTGACATAACTGATGGCAATGCAATAAAGATGCTATAGTATTTGATATAGTGACCAGGAATTCAGATGATTGTTCTTGTTCTGGGTGATGTTCACATTCCATGCGACAGTTATTTTCAGAGGAGAAATAATCTTGCAGGACCTCTTCCATATGTGATATTGTTTTATCCCAGTTTTTTTCTTTATAAGCTTCAATTCCTAAATTATAATGCACCATATAGTCTTCAATAAGTAAATCAACTACTTCACGAACATCTACCTCAGGCTGATTAATGTAATATTTAAGATTGTGTTTCATTGTTTCATCATTAGGGTGTGCTACAAGGTAAGTGTAAGTGGCAGATGCAGCTTTAGGAAGTGCGTTCATTTGGAAATAACACATATGCAAATATTCATATGGTTTTCTGACCTGCATATTGTGAAGTACAAATTCTTCTAAGTGTTTATGGAGGTGAGCGTCTTCAAAGGCTTTTTCCCGACATTGGTTTAGACAGTTTCTTTTGTTAAAAATTTTCTCATACGCGGCGAGATCTTCAATATTGTCTTTTATTTCGGGAATATATGTCTTTATGTTACACTTAAGTCTACAGTTTAGTATTAACCCTCTGTAAAGTTTATATAGATAAAGTGATTCCTCAAACTGAGCAATACATTCTGACCATCTTTCGCCTGCGTATGCCTTTACCCCCTTATCATAAGTTTTTTCGACTAATGATAGTTTAAGGGTATCACATATTAATATTGTAGAATATAACAAAGTTACCTGAAAACTAAATGTTAAAGCCATGTTTCACTCATTTAACAATTACAAATAATGTTAGATTTTTATTATCTGAAATAGTTTATATATAACATTTATGCAACCTCAATTGAAAATAGCAATCAGAACTTTAATTGAAGTAGGCTTGTTGTAAAGATATCGATAAGTCAATTTATCGATATTTCAAATTCTATATATCGATCCGATATATCAATACAAAATATCCTATATCAATTATTGTATCAAAAACTTATGCTTTTATGTACCAAGACTGGAACAAACTGAAAAAAAAAATTGTATATGAATATGGACTAGTATGTTTTTGTTTACGTTGCGTGTGTGCTGTAGCAGTCGTCCGTTACTTTAATTCGTGGGTTCTTTAGAAGGTACTATGTGTGATATATTATATTCACGAATGATCATGGTACCTAAATAACATAATTTCGTGAATAGCTTACTTTTTTCTAATTCGAGATGCGTCGAATTTTACGACGTAAATCATGTTATCGTCCAGCATACTACTGTGTGGAACTTTTTTTTAATAAGGCATAGATAATGTTATTTGCAATCTGTGTAATATTTTAACTATAGAATAGAACTAGTGGCAATACGACAAAAGTAGCAGCCCATTTGCGAAATAAGCATTAGCATGCATTCTCAGAGCTTAGAAGTATTAGTGCCAAAAGGACTTGGACTAGGAGTTTAAAAATCTGCGTTGTTAATAGTTTTTTTTTTTTAAGTTTACCGATATATTGATTTTTTTTTCTTGAAATATTGACATTGACATTGACATTTTAATAAATAATAGATACATTGACATATTATTTTTTCCTTCCAACATCCCTAAATTGAAGCAGTTAAAGTGTGAACATTAAGCGATGTTTATCGAAATATTGATGTTAACTGTAAAACATTTTATTATTGTATATAAAACATCAATTATGCGAATTATTATTTAAAAAAATCAATGTTTTTTTTTTAATTCTCCCCGTTGTGGCGAACGCAAAGATTCTTTTCACATCTTTTTCCCATTGTTTTTGTTATATAGACTCTAGTAATAATTTTAAAAATATAAATAAAATATTGTTAAACTGCAATAATGGGATTATTTTTTTTTTTAGAACAGCGATAATTTTATCGTCAGGTCAGCAGTTCAGCAGTTATCACTGTTGTATAAAAATTTAGGACTTCGAACAGCAAAACCATATTCACAATCCTAAGAAAATCCGTATTATAGCACGACCAGGGAGCGATCGCGTTCGAATTTCGCGCTCTCGACGGAGATCGGTGCGACCCCCGGCTCGCTACCGCTCGCCGTCAGAGTAGTGGTGTATTAGACTTAAGAATGTGAGGTGTCATGTACTAGGTTAAGTTTAATTAAGGACTCTTGACCACTAATAAACAATTACAGTGTCTCCGGGTTTGTTTCCGTTCGGCCTATTTCCCCCTATAAATGGACGCCCAACGTCTGGCCGAACAAAAATCAGTGTTCCTGTTTGGTGCGATTTTGTAGTCGTCGAGTGTTTTTACGGACTGAAACCTTGTGTTAGGAATTAAGTCTGACATCGTCGAAATCGTTTTTCACCGAAACCAGGACTGTACAGTGATTTTACGTGTTTTTATGTTTAACAATAGGTCGTTAACCCCGAACTCCAGACAATTTGTGTGCACAAATTTTTGTGATTGTCGTGTTCGAGACATTGTAAATTGTTTTAAACTTTATGTGAACGGTGTTTTAGGTATCGAACGTCGGTGTCGTGTTTTTTTTCCGAACTTTCTGCAATTCAAGTTCGAACACGTGTTTCGACTAACCTAAAATACATAACGGGATCTGGTGACATTTCATTTTTTTGTCGTGGTGGTAGTGCTGCGATTAATGTCATTACGATTTTGGGGACCATAGACAATATTGCTTGTCTCTTAAGTTGTGTTCCAGGGACTTTTATCGATAAAATCGTTTCTCTTAAGTTGCGTTCCAGATACAATTTTGTCAATAATGTTAGCATTTGAAGTGGACTTTTTCTAATTAACAATTATTTTCGGACATTCATTAAAATGGTTGTTACGCGTTCACAAACGTCAAGTCCCACTGAAAATTTAATTATGTCTGTATCTACATCAGCGCCCACGGCCTCGACTTTTACAGCAACTTCGGTTGAGTCGATGCGTACGCTAGATTACGCAACTCCAATAAATACTGAAGATGTGATTAAATCACCGCTTTCATCGCCTTCTCGCACTAATCCGCCTTCTACGCCTGCCATTACTAATCCGTTGGTGCTTTCGGATCAACAGCTCCTCACTCTCCTCACTGCACTGCGTGCGCCTGCGCCCACTGGTAACTTTGCGAGGTGTACTGCTCGTTTTGATGGCACTGGGGACGTTGAAGCTTTTATTGATGCCATCCTAATATACAAGGACTGTGTCAGCATCAATGACGACGTAGCTTTACGGGGACTGCCTATGCTTTTAACCGATTTGGCGGCTACTTGGTGGCAAGGGGTGAAGCACAGTATTCCTAGCTTTGAAGAAGCTATCAGATGCTTGAAGCATACTTTCGGACCGCGCTTACCGCCTCACCGGCTCTACCGTGAAATCTTTAAGAGAGAGCAGGGGGAGGAAAACACGGATGTATTTGTGTGTTCACTGCGCGCTTTATTTTCCCAATTACCTCAGGGTTCCCTATCGGAAGAGGTACAGTTAGATATGACTTATGGCTTATTGCATCGACGCATACGAGAAAAGATCAGTCGTAATTCGTTCAAGACTTTTCATGAACTGCTAGAGCATACACGTCGTATTGAAGATTTGCTAGACGAAACGCAACCTCAGTCTAAGACGACATCAATTGATGTGAAGGGATCGTCAAAGCCCTTTGTTGCACTCAATTCACATGTGACGTCCTCGACTGCATCTTCAACATCTACGGAGTTGCTTCCTGCAAAGTCTTTGGAGAACGTCAAGTCACGACCAAGATGCGTTTATTGTAAGCAGTATGGACATCTGCGTGATGCATGCCCACGGCTATCGAAGAGGACCCATGACAAGGGTATGGCCGTTGCGAATCGTAAGATTTCATCGCAAGTCATTTGTTTCGGATGTGGTGCTCCGGGAGTCATCCGAGCGAACTGTAATGTGTGTAGGGATAAGAACTCCAGAACTGCGTTTCAATCAATCTCAGTGTGCGGTGCTACTATTGATCCGCGTGGTAGACCTAAGATCGATATTAAAATATGTAACGCGATAGGGACTGCTTTATTAGATACTGGCGCTAAACAGTCAATCGCTAGTATTAGTTTAAGAAATCATCTTCATAGGAATGGTCAAAAATTTGAAAGTACTGTTACAGAAATTAAATTAGCTGATGGCTCTGTAAAATTACAAAACGTAGAAACTTGTTTAGTAGATGTAAACGTTCGCGACGTGGTTGTGCGTACTCTTTTCGTAATTTTGCCAAATGCCACGGATTCATTGCTTGGCATGAATTTTATTCGGGATGCTGGTGTGATGCTTGACTTTGCAAACCATTGTTGGTCTTTGAGGAATTTGCAGGTTAAATTTCCTATCGTGTACGAAGACAGCCATCTCGAAGAGGTCACGTGTGCAGCAAATAGTCTCCGCGAGGACGAGGGTACTCTTCTCACTTCCACTGAGCGTGGGCAACAGGCTGACCTGCTGGTTTTGAACAAAGATATCTTTGAACCAGGGGGAGGTCCCACTACGTTTGCTCGGCATGTCAGATCTCCTCTAGAGAATACTCTAGATCTGCGGCCTATAATCGAGCAAGAAAATTACGTTCCACAAGTCACTCCTTACCTGCGTACTTTTGCTCAGCATCTCAAGGAGATGAAGTACCGCGTCGAGAATCAGCAAGACATCCGCAAAGCCGTTGCTGATCGTGGCCGACGCCCAGGACCCGGTTATAAAGAGGGTGACCTTGTGCTCGTGGAAACACGAGTCCTAAGCGATAAAGCTAAGGGTATTACTCATAAATTCGCTGCGCGACGTGATGGCCCTTACGTTGTTACGAAGGTCGTGTCTCCCGTTTCTTATGAGATCGCTGACATCAATGGTTTGGTTAGAGGGAAGTACCACACTAGCTTCCTTACACCGTACAAGGGTGAAGCATCAGTTTTAGCTTCCCGTCGCCGAGGGCGACCGCCAGCTTCTTCTTCTCTTTTGGTTTCCAAGTCATCTCCGGAGGTACCCGTCCGTGACTTGGAGGGGGAGAGTATAGCACGACCAGGGAGCGATCGCGTTCGAATTTCGCGCTCTCGACGGAGATCGGTGCGACCCCCGGCTCGCTACCGCTCGCCGTCAGAGTAGTGGTGTATTAGACTTAAGAATGTGAGGTGTCATGTACTAGGTTAAGTTTAATTAAGGACTCTTGACCACTAATAAACAATTACAGTGTCTCCGGGTTTGTTTCCGTTCGGCCTATTTCCCCCTATAGTATGATATTTAACAAAAACGTTATATGTAAGTGTCCTGAGAAAGGAGATCCGCTGTACTATTATGTAATGCACGACATAAGCGCAAAGTTGTAATATATCTGCTAACCCAGAAAGAATATACTGTGATATAAAGTTTATAATATTAAAGCAAAATCGTGATCGTTAACGTCAGCTTCTAGAAGTATCTATAGACTATAGCGGACGGCAGGTAATTCCAGCACTGACACACTTGTTATTTTACAGGACAATACATTGATGGCCGGGAGAGGCCTTTACAACTTCACCGGGCGTATGAATAATGACACTCTTTCGTACAGCGCTCAATTTACATATCTCGAATTAAACACGAAGTTTTTAAACAGGCATTAAATTAATACTTTTTTAAACGATCCTTAACAAAACTAAATTAGATAAGTACATATCTGTGATAATTTATTTAAAGCAAAATTATGACTTATTTCAATGTCATTCAACTATGTACAATAATAATGTTCTTATAGGAAATTGGAGTGAGGAAAGATTAAAAAATGAGGTATTTCTGTTGTTATATAGGTGTATATGATGGTTTTAGTAGTAAATTTATACTTTGCCTTAACATTAATAAATGTCTTAAAATTGAATTAAAAATGATAGATTGAGATTTTTTAGTAAATTTAATTCTTGGCAGCTTCAATTCTTGCTAGCTTCAATTATTATCATTATCGATATTTTGAAAGTTAAAGGCAAAAAATATTGCGAATAATCTATAGTAGATTTATTTCCTTTTTTAAATTATTTTAGGGATTAGGTTTATGTCTCTGGTCTAAAAAGTTTTCTAACTCTTGTCGAGTCTGTGAGCTGCCGAATCGTCATCCGGCGAGCATGTTCCCAATGTTTTATAATATTGGGTCCTTTAAATGTAGCGTGTAGAGATATTTGTCCGACCGACAATGGTGCAAAGATCTGTTATTGCGGCAATAAGTACATGGTGGTCTACGACAGTATTTAACGCGTGAACATAACATAATTCGAAACACTCATAAGCTATCGTGTATTGTCATACCTAACCGCCATGCCATATGCCGCCGGCATCGTCAACCCCGTCGATATTTCAATAATAACCCAATTTGTGTAAGAATTATGAGTAGCAAGGTACAAATAAGTTAAACTCCATGACGTATTACGCGATAGTGAATTTTGAGCTTATTGAAAATGTTTTTAATAAGCCACATTTATATGCTTCGAGCTCTACCTCAATCCTCCCCTCATGCTATTTTATTAAACCAGTTATTTCATTGTCTTCCTATAATTTTAATCAACATCCTCTTGTAATATTTTAGAATGAATTTATGTTATTTCTGCGTAAACGTGACAGGAGAGAGCTACTACTGCAGAGATCAAGAACTTTGTTTAGCAACTTACTTAAGGAAGTAATTATAAATTATTGCTTAAACTTTGTTACCTATTGTTACGAAATTCTGTAATACGAGTTTTTTATTGCAATGTACAGGCAAACGCTTAATTTCAGTCGTACATGATGGAAGGCGAAGATGATGCCGATGATGGACTGCGTTTGCTCAACAAATGCCTATTCTGTTTTTAAAGTCTCCTAAATCAAAAGAAAGAAGCAAAATTGACATAGATTGCGTATTCCAACTTCTTTATTATTTACATTATGGAAGAAAAAAAGGAATCTTTTATACAAGTTATACAATATAGCTTTGTACCTTATACAAGCTGATTTTTGTGCAAAGTTGATAGAATTATTGTTTTTACTTGGAAAAATTTTTCGTGGTTAAGATTGGAACCGGATGCAATTGACGTAAATTAACACAATTTGGAAATGTCTTTTCTAAAAAATATCTGTTACGGCTGGTTCGTCGGCCGCTGCCACGGCACGTTCGCTTCGCTTGCTCAGCTTGTTACTTTTTGATATATATATAATTTATAAACGTTTAATAACTGTGCAAGTTCGCTTTCTCACATCGTGATTTTAGATTTACTACTATTATTACTACTGTAATATTTAAAGCATGATTTAATTTTAGCACAATTTTGATACGGATAATTACAGGTTTTTCTAACTTTTTTCAGAGGCCTTTAGCAATCAGTGGCACATTTGTGTTATATGGATACAATGTACAAGTTGTGGCTTCCGATATGCCAGGTTTAAACTTAAATAGTTTTAACTTACTATAGTTAAGTGTTAATAAAGATTCATTTTTATGTTTTTATTTGTAAGTTTATATCATATATCTTACATTTTATTAAAGTTAAATACAATTTCATTTCTGAAACGAATCTTAGTAAAATTCTTTAGAATTAAATCTTATAGGCATATGTAAGTATAACCAGACGTATACTAATTTTTATTTCTAACGACGGCTAGTTCTAATAAATTATATCTATTACACGAAACTCTAAACTAAACTTATTGTAAACTGTACTTATTGTCTCTTACAGAAATATTATTCAGTTTAAACAGCTGTTTAATTTAAATTATCATTGAGGTCGAATTAAACAAAATTAAACTTGATGGTGCAAGCCACTTTTAGTAATTTTTTTTATATCAAAATGAGAGTAACAAGCCGAGAGTCCATGTGTTAAGAATTTATTTCTTTTGTCAATAAAAGACTACAAGACGGCGAGCAATAGCGTCACACTCGCGGTCCGATAAAAAAAGTAATTACCCAAAAACAAAGGCATACACAAGATAAACCTGAAACGCAACTAATCAGGACGAGCAAACGTGAATGACTTAGACTCATATGGTATTTGGCACAATGCAAGCACAGACACTTTATCTCCCCACGGCTTCTCAATTTGCACGACCTGGTAGACACGTATTTGGAGTAAAGTCTACGGATACGTGTCTGTAATTAGTGGGGAGCACTTAATGTTCGTAATTTATTCTAATTAGACAGGAATTAGGGCCATAGAAAATTCTATTAGAAGGCCCTTAATTGACTATAGGTCCCTAAGTTTAAAGTGGCAAAAAGTCTGAAAAGGTTATGCGTTTATGTTTAAGACATTTAAAATGTTACAAAAAGTATACTTTAAAAATAAGTTTAGATTTGTGTGTGCGGAATGTCGCTTTGCGCAAGGCCCGGAGCAATTGCTACGACTAATTAGGCAATTGCCCTTACTTCAAGGCTAATATAGCATAACATTTACAGTTAAATCAAACACTACAAATGGAAAGCCGCAGTACGGTTTGGCTCTCTCTAGTCTGGTCAGCGAGCGACAAGTGGACTACATGCAGAACATTAATGATGGATGCCTTATGACTTTGTCGCCGATAACAACGCCTTGTTGTCGAAATACGTTTGTTATATTGAGGTTGTATTTTGTTTTTAGGAATAGTAGCAGTATTAACTTATTTTATCTAGATTTCATCATGCTAATTCCCTATTGGGATCGACAGAAAAACGAGAATCCTACTTATCTCAATTTTTGTTAAACTTCTTTGGCTTCATTTAAATTTTTGCACTCTCGCTGATTTCGCGTATTCCGGATCTTACCTTCCTTCACAATTCTCTTTATTCGGTAAATGTATGGGAGGTGTCAGCCGGTTTCGGCTCTTACTTCCTTTTACATTTATATTGCACATCTTTTTGATCATTCTTTTGCCATATTACAATAAGTTAACATATTTAAAAATGACAATATACCTTTTAGGTTGCATAATAGATTGTATCAAACTTTCTATGTGTTGGAAGTGAATTTTGCAAATGTTTCCTTCAAACCGAATAATATAAATATGTATAGGGGATCTAGGCTATTTCATTTCCATTCTAACAGGTATAAAAGTCCATTCAGTCCAGTTCCAGTCTATTCCCATTTATACCGTGGCTTCAAACTTATGGAATGATCTTCCAATGAAAATTTTTCGCCGATGGCTGTCTCCAATATTGATCTTATTTGTTAGTATTTATAAAAATATAGACAGGTATTAGGTACACTACTTTCAAATGGGTAATAACTAGAGATGCCACGAATATTCGGCAACTATTCGGTATTCGGCCTATTCGGCCACTTTTTTTTGCTATTCGGTATTCAGCCGAATAGTACGTACTATTCGGCCGAATACCGAATACCAAATCATGTAAAAAAGACACGTTATATTACTCAAAACTATTTATTTATTTCCAAATTATAACACTTTAGTAATTAAAATTGATCAGTGGTAAGTTGTGATGGATAAAACAAAGTTTTTCAGCATTTTTGGTAGCATATGATTACGCTTGTCATCGTAAATGTTACCAGTCTCAAAAAATAACTTCTCACTAAACACGCTTCCAGGAGAAGAAAGATAAACTTTAGCAAATTTCGAAAGGTTTGGGTATTTTTTTTCGTTTGTATTGGATATTGTATTGTCTTTGCTGGCCGCGCCAACGCAACGAAGAAAACAGGTTGCAACTTGCCTTAATACAGCTAACGCGCCCCCGATAAGCATGTTTCCCATGCCGAATATTCGGCGGCCGAATATTCGGCGCTTCGGCCGACAGCGTTGCCGAATATTCGGTATTCGGTCAATTCACTATTCGTGGCATCACTAGTAACAACTCTGGCGACAAATTTTATTCGAATTACAGCACTGATGAAACTCCTCGCGGGGAAAAAATGAACTATGGTGATGAATTTTTGCTGCGGGCGGAAAATTATGGAGAACCGCAGGTAAATTTGTTCACCTTAAATCGACTAATCAAGTCCAGTGAATCTGTACTCACTGGAATTGATTAAGCCGATTTATATATTTCGAATAAAATAATAATAATATACTACCACGATGTATTCCTTTCGGAGTGAGAAGAAAGAAATTAATTGTATATCTACTTAGCGCTTACCCATACATAGTATGTCGTGCTCAATATTATATGCATAGTAGGATCTTTTTACTAAAAAAACTAAAGTTTAGGACTTTGTTTAGACACTAGATAAGCGATAACGTTACTAGAAAATGCAAAATGTACTGAACTGGCATAAGCTTTCAAAATATGACGTTGACATGTTAAGTTTAGTCCATACATTTACACATTTCTACAAGCGTTATTGATAAACGAGTGTTATTTTGTGTAGAAGGAACTATAGCGCAGCTGATCGTGAAACATGGGATTTTTTGTGAGATGTCATAATGGGCCCATTCAATAAATTATATATTAAAAAAATTTAGCGTTATGATTTTCGCATATCTTCAGGTAAAAGGAACTCCAAATGTTCTCCGAGGTACCCATAGGCTACGAATACAGCTTTTGACAATAACTGCTCCACGGAATTAAGATATTATTGAAGATGTTTTGTACTAATTATAACTATATAAAAATTAAATATATACATATGTAATTGTAGAATCAATTTATTATGAGGCTTTGTAAGCCACATAACTATTTAAAAAATCGTATCCGCTTCCTAAGAAGATAGCTACATACTGACCATAAAAAGTGGTTTATTATGGTCTTTACCCTCGTAAGCAATGTTGTCATCAATATTAATTTTACTCAATATAAAATATTTGATCTTCTTTTCTTTTCCTCTTTAACGGTGACCTGCTTGTTAACAGGCCCCTCCTTTATACGTCAGATATACGCCAGCTGGTACGCCCGCTCCAGCTGATCGGATGCCCTTGCGATTAAGTGCAATATTAGATAGTAACTGCCGATGGACCAGTATGCCACTTTTGCCGTGTGACCGCTTGGAGGGCTTAGGTAGTCCTGTAAAGGTATATTTACTCATTAAAATAAAAATGCAGTGCTTCAAGAATGGAGTGTATATTTTGAAATAATTAAAAAAAATTGAACATATTTTTTATAACAAAAGCTTTTTTAATGGTTTTATTCCATTATCCTTTGTGACTTCGCCAATATCTGTGTGTTGGCTTTGAAGCGAGAAAAGTCGGTCGGTTATGTTTTTTCAAATGTGATTAACATATTGGTCGGTTGTCAATCTGTACTGTTGTTCTTGAGATTGTCCGGTACCAAAAACAACATAAACTAACTACTACGTCACAAATAAATACATAAATAAATAACCAATAGGAGACACACATAGACGTAACAAGGTATGCCATGCTAGTACATTTACAACCTTATATTACGTGATATGTACTGGAATAAAACATGAACAAAAGGAGAGTCCATTAATTGGAGAAGGGAACAAAAGTCGGTAGGACGGGGCATATAATTAGGGAGAATATCATGTAATGATGTAGAATGTTTAGGACAAGAAAAAAATGTGTACTCAACTGAACCCTCATCATTCCCGCACTCGTAGTCTCTTATCCTAATTTTGTGCAGGAACACAAGGGAGCAAGAATGAGTTAAGCGTAAGCGGTAAATGGTAGAGGTGGAATGTTTATTACCTTGATTAAATTTGAAAAACCACGGATTACAGCGGATATTTCGTTGGATGATCCCATAAAATCGACCACACATTCTCTTAGAGATATTCCATTCTGCATTCTAAGGTTTGAGTAATTGGGATAGGGTATCAGATAAAAGATCAGAGGGGAATATAGATTAAGCAAACGCGTTATTTCTTCGAATTGTACAACGGAAACCGGAACGACGGAATATGTCATTTTATAATGTTGCCAACATGTGCTGTATGGCGAGCTTAAGTTTTAATTTTACGAACATTAAATATTTATGTTAAAATTTAATTTAACAATTTATTTACTACAAATTCAAGAAACATTTCACTGTATGTTAATTACAATAATAATAATACGATTTCTATAACACACAGAAATTATCTTTAGAAGAAACTACTAGGATCGAATAAAAATGGATATTGAATACCTACTTTTATTTCAGACTGGCGCTAAATTAATAATAAAGAATTGTGTTGCGGATAAAAGTTTGTGCGTCATGAATCAAAACTGGATGCAAACATTTTTTGGAGCTGTAAGTATTCACAATAAAAATAGCGATTACAAATTTAAAATTACACTTATTAGGTTATGTATATAAACAGATAAATAAGATATTCAATAAGATAACAAAGAAAATAATAATTGGAATGATATGAAGACGTGGCATAATACACAAGAATCAAAAGGAACAAAAAGGTAGAGGTTTTAAATAAATATAATTTAGATGATGTTGTTTTCTTTTCACTTGCAAAAAATTCTTAATTGAACAGTCCTGACTGCATACAAGGGTAGTGCAATTGGGGTGTGACGAACTTTTCCTGGTTAAAACCCTGACTGACTGACTCTATGTGACTATTAACGGGGACTGTGACTCAAGAAATTGATTCACCATAGCACCACCGTTCTGCGCTTTCTGGACATTATTTCGGGGATGTTAAATCGACGGCTCTCCCCTGACACATAAAACAGTATGAAGTACAATAGATACGACAATATGGTATTAGAAAGCTTAAGCTCTTGATATTCCATAAAAAGCCATTATTAAAGTTTTGGTCAAACGTGAACTTTCACAAAAAGTGAAAAAGTATGATAATTTTTTTTAATAGAAAGTAATTCAGTTTTAGTCGAGGATCATTATCTTGTATAGCATAAAAAAATCTGAACAATGGAAGTTTGTCAGCGGAAATTATTTAAACTGTTAGATAGAACCATATTTAAGTCCAAATACCATGGTCAAATCACCTCATACAGAAGATGGTGGATTAATTTCATAACAGTTCGATCAAATCCGGTAATTTCAAGAAATCGTCGGCTTCAGCCAATTGTGTGGCTGAAGGCCGAAGTTACAACCCTTCGATCAAATACTGTTAATAACTCTCAGTGACACCATTCCGACTGAAAACATGATTGGTTTCTTTAGAGAAATATTGTAATAATATTAAAGCATTATTACGCTATATTCCTTTCGGTGTGAGCAGAGTTACATTGGTGGCTATGTCTACTATGCGCTTATATAGCATGCCTAACGAGAGCAATAGCGTGCGCAGCTGTCTTTGAAATGTATTATTAATAGAAACACGATGAATGTTGTAGATTAAGCAGTAGTAATTATTGAGTAATATAAGTCATTTATCGCTTGATGGTATATTTACTTTCATAATTCTCTTTTTAGAAAAATACCATATAGCACGTCTGTCGGGTCAGCTAGTCTGTAAATATTAGGTCCTTACATATGAAATTGGCGTTTTTCGTACTGACCACTTAAATCACAAATTTCTCCTCTTTGGTAAGGAATTCCAAATTCAAATTTGTACAGCTATAGACTCATGTATTTGTGCTTCGATGATCGTCATTCATTTGTTTTTTTCTTCTGTTTTTTTCTGTTTGTGTCACTCATTTTACAAAATGGAAAACTTAAAATATCGCATTATTTACGAGTACGAGTTCCGCCGTGGCACTAGTGCTGCGGAAACAACTCGAAGGGTGAATGATGTGTATGGCGGTCGTGTTGCAAAAGAAAACACAGTTCGTTTTTGGTTCCAACGTTTTCGTTCTGGAAATTTCGACCTGCAGAACAAGCCCCGTGGACGGCCTGAGACTCAAGTTGATAATGAAGAGTTGAAGGCTATTGTGGAAGCGGATCCATCGCAAACCACGTCCGAGTAAGCTGCAGGCTGCGATGTTAGTGATAAAACTGTTTTAATTCACTTGAAGCAAATTGGGAAGATTAAAAAGCTTGAAAGGTGGGTACCTCACGAATTGACTGAAGCAAACCGGCAAACTCGCGTCGACTGCTGCGTTACATTACTAAACCGGCACAATAATGAAGGTATTTTAAACCGAATCATTACCTGTGATGAAAAATGGGTTCTTTACGATAATCGGAAGTGCTTAGCGCAATGGTTGGATCCTGGCCAGCCAGCCAAATCCTGCCCCAAGCGAAAATTAACCCCAAAAAAGTTACTTGTAAGCGTTTGGTGGACTAGTGCCGGTATTGTTCATTACAGTTTTCTCAAATCTGGCCAGAATATTACGGCTGATGTCTATTGTCAGCAATTGCAAACCATGATGGAAAAGCTAGCGGCTAAACAACCTAGGCTGGTCAATCGCTCCACGCCACTGCTGCTTCACGACAACGCTAGACCACACACTGCGCAACAGACGGCTACTAAATTAGAAGAGCTTCAATTGGAAAGTCTAAGACATCCTCCGTACTCCCCGGACCTTGCTCCAACAGATTACCATTTTTTTCGAAATTTGGATAACTTTTTGCAAGGGAAAAAATTCAACTCCGATGGGGCAGTCCAAATCGCCTTCAAAGATTTTATTGATTCCCGTCCGACTGGTTTTTTTTGGAAAGGGATCAATGAACTACCTATGAGATGGCAAAAGTGCATAGAAAATAATGGTTCATACTTTGATTAATTAAATATATTATATTAAAAAATATTCGACTTTTTGTTCCTCCCATACAAAACGCCAATTTCATATGTAAGGACCTAATATATATTTATTAAATTATGAAATGCTTTATTTAAAAAAATAAAAAGATTTATCAAAAATAATTTTGCAGTATGTAAATATAAAATATATATTGTGTTTTATTTAATAAAATACAATATATTTTTTACTCTTAATTATATTCTACAATAAGATTATACTATTGTATTTTTATCAATTACTTATTTTCCTCACGGCCCATCCCAAAATGTCTGTAAGAAAAACCATCTTCATTAAAATTGTCATTTCAATTTAAATCAATTTGCAAATATTCCATTTCTTCTCCCCTAACAGCCAACATCTGTGTTTTTATGTTTTTATTATTTTAACCAACCTTTTTAATTGAACCATAACATAGTAACTATAGTATCACTTTTGGTATTTTTAAAAACGTTTTATTTAAGCATTTTTCTGCTGTATTCATTAGGTTGTATGCAAAATAAAAAAATATAAAATTAAAATATTCGGGGTAACTTTACATTATTGGTATTATTAAGTTTACATTGTTGCAATTATTAATATTAGATTGTTGTTATTATTTAAAACAATGTGTTAATCCGAATACTTTTTTATTCAACCTAACACTAATAATGGTGGTAAGGCGATTGTCCGAACTGGGTCATGACCACAGTACACAAGTGTAAAGATCATCATAGTGATTCGCTATGGCCTGTCGCGTTTCGGAATCAGCTTGTGTATATCCAGTAACTCATATACCTAGAGACCTTCAATCGTGGTATAAGTGGGCCGATATGATAACGGATACTATCAACGGATTTTTATCCTTTGATAGTCGCTTTTGTTTTTGGACTACACTGTAATTACCATCAGGTGCACTGTAGTCACTATGTCGAATTAGTGTAAATAAAAAAAAATTAAGTCCGTCAAAGGTGCTAAAATGCTAAATTCTCTGTATTTGTTGAAAATATTTTAGAACAAAATGCGTTTATCAATTTTTCCTGGGGTCATATAAGTACACTGCGCATTGGATATGAAGATATGAGATTATAAAATTTTACATTACCTAATAATGGAATATATTTTGAAATTGATTTATACAGTGCCACTTTAATTAATATGTACAATTATTGTTTACAGGAGTGCGGTATAACGTGTCGAGATTATGTGGATATCCATAAACGGTTTACGGCTGAAAATATATTCACTCTAGTTAGCGACGTCGAAACAAAGAAGCAGAAATAGTTTGTTAAAAACATCAAAACATGATTTGATAATTTATATCTGGCTTTTGTTTGATTTATTAAAAATTATTTATTTGAATAAAATTTTGACATTTACCAACACAAAGCAATTTATTTTTATAGTTTTAAATTAAGAGTCTCAAGAATTAGTGATAAAGTAGGTATACCTAAAAACTATTTTATAGATTGGTCTATTTTACATGTAAAGTAAGCAGTTCCAAGATATTGTACCCATAATAACATTGTTTATGTGCGTAGTTAACATTCTGCGGGCTTGCGTCCCGAATTCTCCGAACGTCCTTGGCCTTTACGAAAACCATACCGGGTGGGTTATAGGAGTATGTGGCTCGTTAACTGTCAAGAAGTGTCTTCAGTTATGTATCGTAACAAATGTGAAGGTACGCTTTTAAATAAATAGTGACTATGGGTTTTCATATAAAGGACAATAAAATTGTGAATTTAGATTTCCTAATCCATTTCTGAATCTGCCATGCTTATTTATACGGTTTTAGGCGATATTAGCCAATTTACATTAGGCAGACTATGAATTTGGTTACCACTTCTCGGTATAAAAAAGTTTTGCGTATTTAAGTGTGGTTAGACTTAAGTCTGGTTAGGTAAAACTCGCAGAAAATATTATTGTAGTCTGAATCCATCTTTAAATAGCTAACGACGTAATCGTGGCCAGATGAAAACTTTTTGGAATTTACTTCATTTTGATTAACAGTTATACATACAGATTAGTAATATTGACTTATGATATTTTATGAGTATTTTTATTTAAAATGCTGAAAAGCGATGAAGATAAAGGCATTGTTTACTGTAACAGAGTGCGCCTTGGTAATTGGTATGAATCTACTAAATTAGAAGAGGTAATATTATTTTTTATAATACTCATTAACACGTTCCCTGCCGCGTGGAGCGTATGCGCCCCACGCTGAACTTTCCGTTCAAGCCATTTGGTATTATCATTGTAAAGTGAAGAATTTAAAAAAAAATTCAAAATGCACCCGATTACAGGCATCTTAGTACTACTGCTGATGCCTTCATTTAATCGTGGGGCGTATACAACCTTTCCTTGATAATTATGATTTTTGCGGCATTTTATTTATTGTAAGGCATTCGCCAGAAACAAAATAATATAAGTGTAAAGCGTGGGGCGCATACGCCCCACGCGGCCTGAATGCAAAATCTTCAAAAAACGGTCCGGCAGGGAACGTGTTAATAATGTGACATTGCTATACCACCTATATTATAAGATTTATCGGAAAAATACCCATGAGACAATAGGCGTACGTATTTTAGTCAAATATTCGAGAGAACTTTTTTGAGCAGTGCTGTTTAATGACATTTTTTAGACAAAGTAGTTAGGCCGGATGTAACTTAAAACGCAGCGTTTGTTAAATGATTACACAAGCTTGATTACTTTTGAGCTTTACTTTTAAGAAAAATGTAATGTAAGCAGCAAATGAATGTTTCTTGGAGTCTTCATTTAGTACAGGCATACTTTATCAATAACTAGCTTTTGCCCGCGGCTTCGGTCACGTTAAAAAGTATTATTATTATTAATTAGGTATATAGGCGTCAGAGTAACCTTATGTATGCGTCATAGTAGTCTCAGCCCGATCGGTTTAAAATTGACTAAGTTTCATACAAATTTTCATCCCCCATTTTATCCCCTTGGGGGTAGAATTAATCAAAATCCTTTCTTAGCGGATGCCTACGTCATAACATTTACCTACATGCCAAATTTCAGCCCGATCCGCCCAGTGGATTGGGCTCTGCGTTGATAGATCACTATGTCAGTCAGTCAGTCACCTTTGAGTTATATATATTTAGAAGATGTCGGACGTATTTTTTTATAGTAACACGATATTATGACCACTTCGCATCTAATCATAAGTACCCATGTGATGTCAAAAAACGGCAGCGATTGTCAAAAGACGAGGATCTATAGACGGTAATAGACGTAATGGCGGCTCAAATATATCACGACAGAATCCTTTTAGGCAAAGGTCATCCCGAAACGCTATAAGACAAAACTATTCATTATGAAGATATTATTGTGGCATATGGTCTATTAGGGCAGATACTTAACAGTCTTAACTTATATTATAAGTAATTATCAAATATTCCAAGCTATTGTCCCTGCTAACGTTCAAAATGGAAAAATTCTAGTGGTTGATTTACCAATGGATATGAACTTAATGAGATAGATTTCCTTCAAACCAAATTTTTACCATGGAGCTCGATTATTTTCAAAATAACTAATAATTTATTTGTGGATTTTGTGTTTCAGTATAAATTAAACACATTTCTTGAACAAATGAAAAAGGGTGATCTGATGCTAGCGAGATTCCGTAAAATGATAGAAAATCTTAATAAACCAACTGTCCTAACGCAAGCATCAAGTAGCATTGCTTTTGGAGCTAAGATATCGCTACTCGCGCCCCATGTTCCAGGTGAAGCTAGTTTCTAAAATTTAGGATGAGTTCTGGTATATACACCTATTTATTCTGGTCTATAAAACTTTTTTTTTTTGGTACCTCGTAATAAAATCTTTTTTATTTTTATTTCGAATACTGGTCTACAATTTTTTTTTAAACTTTATTGATTTTTGATTTTGATTAGCAAGTAGATTTCATACTGCTGACCTATACGATGATAAGCGTTTGCAATAGTATATGAGCAACTGTAACGCCACAAGTTTTTTTACTGTATTGCTGAATTTAACAGTGGCTTCCACGTCTCTTTTGAAGAGTTCTGTGTCACAGTCTAAGGGAAATATTGGGATCGGAAGCCCACTCCCCCCCTTTGAAATCTGTGAATAAAAGTATCTTGCAAACCGCTCTTGTTTTGCCTGCTAAAGTGGGAATGTACCGACAGCCAATTGTTGATAATAAAGGTAGTTCCTAAAACGGCATTATATTCCGAATAAAGCACAAGGTTGGCGTTTTTCTATTCTAGCACTATTGTGCTCAGGGCCTGGTTAAAGTAACATTCGCTAAACGATAACGCTAGGAGAAAATTGCAAAATGTATGTAATTGACATCACGTACTGATGCGATGTTTGGAAGCTTATATCAATTCCATATAATTTATACTTTCTACTAGCGTTGTCGTTTATAGAATGTCACTTTATCTATGGGGGCAGATTGGAGAATCCCTTAGAATAATGTAGGTAACTAAACTTTTTATAAAATGATAACCTTTTTTTAATCGGTTGAAAAACTGGCTACAATGTATCATAGTAAAAAAAGACATTGACTATCAAGGCATGAGAATCCATAGACAATTGCCACTGTCATGCCGACCACGACTGTAGGTTTCTAGATATATGAACAACTGGACGTACACAAGCTGATCACAAAAAGCGAGAGACCAAAGCAAATTACTATGGTGGTCGGCAGAGCACCTCAGTGCTCGCCCTCTTGCTCGGTTTAGTTGTAAAAGTCTGTTCCGGCGATCAACAAATATCCTGTCGAAAAATAAAACTATGATGGTCTCTGTACTTGTGTAATGTGTTGATGATCCAGTAATAATATTAATAGTATAATAATATTTAACATAACTTTTATTTCACTACTCTTGTGAAATTATAGCTAAATTACTATTTACATTATAGCGTCCGATCCACCCGTGGAAGGCAAAGTGGGTCTTTTGTTGGGTGGTCGTATATCATCAAACGAAATCGTCTACTCACAAGAATTAGTAGACGGCTGTTCGCTCGCGGGCTTAACAAACCTTGAACCTACAGAACGAGCCGCATTTGTCATAACCAGCTCAGACTACTGCGACAGAGAAGGAGAACTATTAAAATACAATCAAGAATTTCTGTTGACCCTGTCTTCGTCATTAAATAAAAAGGTATTAAGTACATTGATTACATAATAACATTTCCAGCTTTATGCCTTTTAGTGATAATCATCATGACCTGAATTTCACTAATTACTTCATAGTGACTCTACTCACGGTAGTTCCTGTGGTTGAGCCCCAGTAGCCGATTATTCAACGTAATGAACAGATTATTTTGTCGCGAGTCATAATTGCGTATTAGTATTTAAGTATGTATATTTTTGTCTAGCACCTATAAAACAAGTGCAAGCTTAGTTCGGGACTAAAATATTATGTCATTATTAATGTTTTTATATTTTAATAAACTCCAGCGATGATAATTTAATGTGACACGAAAGTTTCTGTGTATACTTTTCTTTATCCACCTTTCTTTATTCAAGTTAAAAAACTCAGATGTTCGGACACAGAATACATAATAATATTCTACAATATATAGAAGAGAAATACTTCGCTCCCTACTAATTTTCCCTTCCTCGCCCTGGAGCGGACAACTTCTGGCAAACTACGTCGAGCCTTTTAGTCAACTATATCACAAAGCCTGAATATAATCACTGGAATAGATTTTTCTTGAGTGGAGTCCTCGCCTCGGTAACCGTAGTATAGGACGTCCTCTGTCTAGGAGAGCGACGATTAGCGCAAAGTGGCAGACAATTGTTAAATGAAAAAGCCGAAGATCGGGATTAGTGGCGAAGTTTGGGAGAGGCCTATGTTCAGCAGTGAACGAATACGGGTTGATGACGATGAACTACCGTTGCTACCCCCGAAATTCATACAATGACACAGTTTGTTTATGGACCTGAAGTGTCAAAATGATATGCTTATGTGAATTTTGATCCGTCAAATCCATACATATTCGTTAGTGTATCTCCATGTGGTATGGGCGAGGATTTATGCTTACGACATTTGCACAGAATTAGATTTTAATTAAATAGAGCTACAACAGTTTTATCAACTATTTCTTTCGTATAGGTTTTTAAACCATTCTTCTGATTATGATGAACCTTAGGTTCATCGTCCGCTCGCCAAGGTTTTTGAATTTGTACAACCATTATACAAGAGATGGCGCGCGAATTCATAGCTTTTGCTACGCGTGCGTGTGTGGATATCAATGAGTGTATAAATATATTATGTAAAAACAATCAGTGAGTTGTAAAATTAGGTTAATAGATATCATATGCTGACGCTGGCAAAATTTATGTAGCAGACAATATTACTAGATTGGGATCAACAACTTTTTCAATACGACAGAAAACATGAGATAACAAAACACAAGAGGGACAAAGTTGCGAGGGTACGGAAAAATTTAATCTTGGTAAAAGAACCATATATTTCGTTAAGGAAAATTCTATTCATGTCGATAAGCTCTATCCCTCTACGCATTTACCTGATATTCACCATAAAATAGTGTTATTCAGAAAACTCAAAACGTTTTCTAACAAAAATAGTTGCTTAAAATAATAAACAATTAAAAACTATTGTATGTGCGAAAATTATATTACTGTGACGCATGTATGTTTGTATGTAAATACCCGCTATGGGTATGATGATGCTCAGATAGTACATGCTTAGTTATATGATAATATTAGGTCCTTACATATGAAATTGGCGTTTTGTATGGGAGGAACAAAAAGTCGAATATTTTTTAATATAATATATTTAATTAATCAAAGTATGAACCATTATTTTCTATGCACTTTTGCCATCTCATAGGTAGTTCATTGATTCTTTTACTAAAAAAACCAGTCGGACGGGAATCAATAAAATCTTTGAAGGCGATTTGGACTGCCCCATCGGAGTTGAATTTTTTCCCTTGCAAGAAGTTATCCAAATTTCGAAAAAAATGGTAATCTGTTGGAGCAAGGCCCGTGGAGTACGGAGGATGTCTTAGACTTTCCAATTGAAGCTCTTCTAATTTAGTAGCCGTCTGTTGCGCAATGTGTGGTCTAGCGTTGTCGTGAAGCAGCAGTGGCGTGGAGCGATTGACCAGCCTAGGTTGTTTAGCCGCTAGCTTTTCCATCATGGTTTGCAATTGCTGACAATAGACATCAGCCGTAGTAGTCTGGCCAGATTTGAGAAAACTGTAATGAACAATACCGGCACTAGTCCACCAAACGCTTACAAGTAACTTTTTTGGGGTTAATTTTCGCTTGGGGCAGGATTTGGCTGGCTGGCCAGGATCCAACCATTGCGCTGAGCGCTTCTGATTATCGTAAAGATCCCATTTTTCATCACAGGTAATAAGGTATGATTCGGTTTAAAATACCTTCATTATTGTGCCGGTTTAGTAATGTAACGCAGCAGTCGACGCGCGTTTGCCGGTTTGCTTCAGTCAATTCGTAAGGTACCCACCTTTCAAGCTTTTTAATCTTCCCAATTTGCTTCAAGTGAATTAAAACAGTTTTATCACTAACATCGCAGCCTGCAGCTAACTCTGACGTGGTTTGCGATGGATCCGCTTCCACAATAGCCTTCAACTCTTCATTATCAACTTGAGTCTCAGGCCGTCCACGGGGCTTGTTCTGCAGGTCGAAATTTCCAGAACGAAAACGTTGGAACCAAAAACGAACTGTGTTTTCTTTTGCAACACGACCGCCATACACATCATTCACCCTTCGAGTTGTTTCCGCAGGACTAGTGCCACGGCGGAACTCGTACTCGTAAATAATGCGATATTTTAAGTTTTCCATTTTGTAAAATGAGTGACGCAAACAGAAAAAAAACAGAAGAAAAAATCAAATGAATGACGATCATCGAATCACAAATACATGAGTCTATAGCTGTACAAATTTGAATTTGGAATTCCTTACCAAAGAGGAGAAATTTGTGATTAAAGTGGCCAGTACGAAAAACGCCAATTTCAAATGTAAGGACCTAATATTAACCGAATGGTATATATATAAGGGAATTAATTATATTATAAGCACTAAATCATTATCACCAGTACAATGTAGAAGAATATAGGTAGCTTATAAAATTCCATCGGTATACCTGAACAGTTTATTAATTGATTGGTTTATGAATTGATTAACTGATATAATATAATATTTAAACTACAGCTAAAACCGTGATTTTAACTAACAGTGTATTAAACATTTATGTGTATAAACAAACAAAATTAAACAGCTTGCTTTTTAACATTATATTTTAGTTTTTTTTTTTATTACAAAAATTCAACTTACGGCAAACTAGGTGTTTAAGAAGTAAGGAAATTTTATTTTTAAGCATGACGTTTCAATTTATGAATATAAATACACAGTTTAAACGCTAAATACTTAGTTTTATTAAATTGCATTAAATCGTTTAAAAGAAATAACTTTGTTATTCGTGGTAAAGAAGAATAATAAGGAATGATGTTTCTGAATATAGATTTTCCTGTGTTGTTTTGGTGACAGAGACGTGATGTTTCAGCGTCTCTACATTAGGTATGATCCGAACCCAATACCTGGTTTATGCGGCTCGTTCCCGCTGTACCTGAGTGAACATTATGTATCAAATACACGTTGGCGGGTTCTACCTGTACAGTCGCCGAACGTCACCAGATTCGAGCAAGAAGGAAAACCTGTAACTGTAAGACAATATTTTTATTTTAAAGTCTTATATCTTCATTTTTTGTTAACGAAATATTTTTTGATCGATTTTTAAATTAATATAGCACAGGGTTCACGCTAACATATTTCTAATAACATACTAATTGACATTGTATATATGACATGTACATACCTATGGCAACAAAAAAAAAAATTATAAATAATGTTATTAATAAATATACACACTTCTTTTTTTCTTTAGGTACTTGATTATAGTTTTGCTATAAATGTATAGTCTCTATTAAAATATTAACCAAGCGCTGAATTCACGAACAGAGTCCAATCAGTGTTACTATTTATTTCCAGGTGAATACAGACGTGATTATAAATCATTGTTCAACGAATGTTAACCTAGGCATAAATGTCGGTTGTTGGCCCATGGGGTTTAATGGAAAAGTTAGTATAAGATATATTGTTATATTTTAGATGCTTATTAACATTTTGTATTATAAGTACTTGTCACAAAGGTTCATGTGTACATCAAGAATGTTCCTGGGAATAATATAGGTGATTGAACGCATGATAATACTGACGTAATCGAAATTACCAACGTAGATTAAATTTATCCGATCTGATATGTAGTATTTCATTTGATTGCCCCTTCGCTTATCATGTTATGCACTGAAAACATTCCTGCATTGAAACGTATTTCTACATTTATTACATTTTAAAACTTTAATTACAGATTTGTGCACCGATAATGAAAACTTACTTAGATGTGTATGGCCGAGAGCTGCCTAATAACATATGGCAAATATACACGCCAATAGCTACTTAAGGACACATTTATAAACATGGGGTAAAAAAGAGTATCTATCTGTTTGAATTTTCATGTTTTTGCATGAATCATTATTAGGAATCAAGCTAAATTAATGAAAACTTATTATATACTTACATAGAAATTTGGTAGAAATATACTCGTATAATAAATAATAAAGAAATAGTGAGCGTTTTTTATTGATTTCTATCGTATCTTTAAATCGTATTGAATTGGAAGATATGTTTGAAGGTTTAAATAAAGGAATAGGACATTCGTTGGGATTTCGCTGTATTTCTTGCTATTATCGAGTATTCGCTTGTGAGCTTTTTTCCATTTGTAAATTGGTTCGTTATTTATACACAATCCTTTTTTTTTATTAATACATAAATAAGGTTGTCACTGGTGAGTAAAATATACTAGATAATTGGATCATGGTTGCATTGGTAAACATTGAAATGTTTTCAAATAGTTAATATAAACTAACAAGACGATATAGATATCTGATTCAGTCTACCATATTTTGGATATTTTGAAGTGTTTAGTCATTGTTTCATAATATCATCATATGTTTAGTCATAAAAAAAATATCATCGCTAGGAAAATGACTATAATAAAATTCTAAATCATTTTTGTGGTTTTAGGAATATATATATATATATATATATTTCTATTTTTAATATATGAAATTGCCTACTCATACGGTTTTTCTTAGAATCCTGTTAAGATGAGGGATTGGTAAATAAGTGAAGGTTTATTATGCAAACTGCGATATAAATTGTCTATAGATTTTCGCGAAATCGGTTTTGACTTGATTCTGTACAGTTATTCAATGGAAAAATATACAAACATCAACGATATGAAGATGTGAAGGGATTGGATAAATGATAAATATATTCAAATATGTATTTACTACACGAAAAATATTATGCTCATGATAATAATGCTTATATTTTATTGTCAAGTAGATTTTGTTTAGTATTTTTTGATAAATGATCAGACGTTTATATTAAAATTAGGTCACATATTTTTAGTTTACACTATATAAAATATAACTATGCACTATCAGGTACAGTTTCGTTAATATCCTGAAACTTATTATTTGATTAATAATTTTACTGTAAACAGCATGCATAACATGCATGGAATTTGTAAATAATTAATTTCTGTTATTACGTATACTAATTTAATGTATAAATGTACTTAGTATTTACGTATATTATAAAATATCGATCATTGTTTGACATATGCAATTACTTGATAAGTGAAAACTAGTATATCTATTGTTATAAATCCTTTTCAACTTCATAATACTGTATGTCGGCTGCCAGGTATGTTAGGACGAGTTCACTCGCTTGCTACACTTGGGTATTATGAAAATTTAATTAGTCTACGTCTATGTCGACTGTAAGTTTACGCATGTGGAATTCATAATGAATAAAATGCAGTTAAAGCACGCCCGTAGATCTCATTAAAAAACACTTATTTATAAATCTTTACAAAATTTCCTTATTTTGTAATAAAAGGATAAATTTAAGCTACTACTGGCCTAAACATCACAATTTTTACTTCTAACTTACGCTCCATTGTCATTATTTAGTAGTTTGTGTATTTTGGTAAAATTCTGAAGATCCCTTTGTATGATTCTCGTTCGACGAAATATATTTTGTAATTGATAAAAGCAAGGGAATACCTCTATAAATTAACGTATTTCCAAATTATCTACCGTCTACAAAGTATGGAACTACCTATACAAATATATTTTACTCGCAGATTATATACTGCATTATATTATTGTATAAGCAATAGTAAAAGACAATCTACAGCTAGTCCGTAGCCTTTGTTAGATCGTTGCGCGAGTACAAACTGAGGACTATACTGCGATGCCATTAAGTGAACGTAACTTGCTCTTTGTGAAACGATACCTCCATATCCTGCTTTACGAATCGCCTTGTAAAGGAAGAATGGTCTTTGAACAAAGTATCTAGTTTATAATTGAGATTTTTGCTGCGTACAGGCAAAAACAAGTAAAACAATCTTTTTTTTAGATTCTATAAGCTTATTCTACTATTATATGTGACTAGAAGCGATATTTTGTAATGAGTACTCGTATTTGCAGATGTTAATTAAAGCGTATTTAAAATATGTTAATAAGTTTTAATAAATACCCTTAAATTATAAAATATATATGTTATACTTCATTAATATTAAACATTTGTTGTACAAATAAATACACAAATAATTTTGTATAAATCTCAATTTGTGGATCCAGACAAAAGTTAATGAATTCACTGTGCGTTTGGGTTGAAAACAAAGGACTGAATGAGCTCGGAAAGAGCAACGCAGTCCACTTGATAAGTCAACACAATGAGGTAATAATTATCGTCAATTTCCACCGTTGCTCCGCCTCCAGCTTATCTTCACTCAGGCAGCATTTCCCGTAAAATGTCGTTCATTAAGCCCACAATAGACTCGATAACAATTCTAAAAACTCGTCACGGAGAACAAAGGTATTTCATTGCGACTGAGCTCGTCCTCTTTGATTCCTCGAATCTCGTGTAATATATACAACAACTCGTTACGTGTTAAAATTATTTCACTTACTATGCATTTTTTTACACGTATAATGATTAAAACATTACACGGTTGCATATATTGAATAAAAGATTAAAGAAAAATTGTTTTTCTTAATATCTTTTGTAATAAATTATTTGGTTTGGTTTTCTTTCTTATAAACGTTCCTAAATTTCCTACTATATTATTTTATTCTTTGATACAGTATAAATATGTATAATGTCTGTAAAATATCCAACGTGATAAAATATCTGTGTCTTGATTTGTTTTTCTATTATGATTATTTTGATTGAAAAAATTATAGTATTCAGTTCCAAGAAATGGTTTTAAAGAATTCTATTACGTTTTAGATTTGATAACTTTATGTAAGCGGAACATTAAAAAACATAAAGTTTATTTATCTTCAAGCAAAGAAATATTTCAACATCCATTTAGCTTCAAAGAAAATTGAGTGCTCTCTTTAAAAAGAAAACTTGCAAAAAATGTTTTACGAGAAATTTTCAATTACCAGGGGCTGCGATGGCAGTCATCATTTGCATGCAGGTGATCATCTTTAAAATAAATTTGGCCGTAATTAAAGGAATAAGGTTTCAGAAGCTAAATAATTTTGTTACAAAATGTAACCTTTTAACGAGATTGAGTATCATTATTACTAATATAGGACATTAAGAAGTATGTAGATTCACTACGTATTCTGTGTAAACACGTTCTGGTATTCCAATAGTATAACGTTCTATTAGGGTACTAAAAATGGCAATAATCGGAATCTTTTCCATATATTTAATATATTGATCGACTGGACAAATACTATCTCAATCACAAAAATAAATAATTAAAAGAGAAATGTAATTGCAGGTACAGGCACTTGTTTTAACTGCCTTGCTTGGTAATAAATAAATATGAAATTAGTCATCTTCATTTGACATCACAATCGAGCCACTGTGTTGGATTTCGAAAAGCTTGTAGCTTAGCTGATGTTACAAGTTATCTCAAAATACGACCTGCGAGTATAGCAATATATTCGAGTTCCTAATTAAAAAAAATGCTTTACTTTTTATAGCAACAGAAGTCACTACTGCCTCTGTTGATGACTTTGTTACTACATAATTCTACGTTGTTAAATTATAAGTTCAAGAATATGAATATTTCTATAGTGAACTAATATCTACTATTTTAAAATAATGCTTACTAATTTAACAAGGGTTACATACAAAATATTTACGCTAGAGTCTAGATAACAGCAATGGTTGTGCGTCTTGGTAAACAAGATGGCAATGCTTCAATAAGGAGTAGGGTTGCCGTAGTCTTATAGTATCTTTCTATCCTCAATATTAAACTGGTTTGAGGTTCCATATTTAAATTAAAATAAAAATTTCAAGTATAAGCATTATATTCGTATAGACTGACAGTAAAAACTGACACATGATGATAATTTATACAGAACTATAGAGCAGCTAAAAATATAGGTATAAAATATTTTTATACAATTATATGAAGCAACTCCAAATATATCCAATTACTATTTAACGTTATAGGCAACCTTATTTGTTACAAATATTGAACGTCTTGGGGTGTGTTATTAGCTCCGAGCATTCTCGAAACACGGGTCTAAGTTTTCCTATTTCAGCGATATTATTCATTTTTGTACGTAACCATGTTATATAATAATGTAAAACCAATTAGTGGATATATGAAACTGGTTTGAATTAGGTGTTGTAATAGTTGAGATCCTATTAAGTTCAGTGAAAATGTAGATAGGAGAAATGATTCTATACAGACATATGTATGTAGACATGTCTGTTACTGACTGATTCAGCAAAGAAAAGAAGATTTTTTGTCAAAAGCGAATAAGCACGTACCAGGGATATTTATTGTGAGTGAATTTATGCATTATTGGCGTCGTTGCGAATAAAGCGGGGCGTGCAGACGTGTTGATGGATCAAATTCTTCGTAGCGGAAAAGTTGCAAATGTAATTATATGAAGAAGTCAAAATACGTTGAATTTTTACTTTAAATGGTTCTAGACTTTAAGCATACTAACAGAGAGGGAGAGATAGAGAGAGAGTACACAAACATACAGAAGATACAGTAAACTCTCAATATGACAATAGACGACAAATAGTCCTATAAAAACAATATAATGATAATATAAGGGTTGGGAGTTGATACTGCACGCGTCCGTATGGTTAATCCTTTGATTATAAATGTATCGTTAATCCTTAATAACCCCGAACCCCGATTGGTGCTAAACGGGCGGCAGTGATGTGATATGGTTTTATTGCCCGACTAGATTGGGATCATAGTTCACAGGTGCAAAATCTGTCATAGTGACTCGCTTTGCCCGGACGCTTTTCGAGAACAGCCCATGTATGTCCGCTTCTTTTCCCCTTCCCCTTTAAGGGTAGTAACATGATGTCGAAATCCTTGGTGAGGCACTGGATTATAGATTATAGTATCCATACTTCATCAGGTAAAATCTGTTGGCTTGTTTCCCACCTTTTAGCATAAAGATCTACTAGTATAATATATGACTACACTTAATATGAACGTAACAGTTTTTATTTAAATTCAAAAACGCTCCATAAATTTAAAAACACTTTTAAACATTTATTAATCATAAAGTATGTAATTTATTTTAAAGCTATTGTATTGATTATGATTGTTTCTGAAACTGGGCGTTAATTGTCGAGTGAAGCGGGGTTTCTGTGTCAAATTGGAGCATTCAGTACTTTGTCCGTCTGTCAGATGCCTATAACTTTTATATCAAACTAGTTGATCCGGCAAACGTTGATTTGCTATATAAGTTATTGTAATATCTTCTAAGATGTTCATTGAAATTAAGTGATGTCAAAGACAATTTTGTTCACAGTTAAACACTCTTAATCAACAACACATTTATTTGGATAAAGATTAATATTATTAAGTTGATACAACTCTTAACAAATAATGCATTAATTTCGACCAAATTTGATTACCATAAAAACGGTTCTAGTAAGTTAATCTTAAAAGATAGACATATACTGTTGGGGACATTTTTTTAGACCATTTTAAGAGGAATAACTCTGTCATACATATATTTTTGGTATCTTGAACCGTTTTCGCAGCGCACACAATGGAAGCCTTCAGGATGAATAATTTTCCCCGATTTTTTCACATTTTCCATTATTTCTTCGCTCCTAATAGTTGCATCGTGATGTTATATAACCTAAAGCCTTCCTTGATAAATACTCTATTCAACACAAAAAGAATTTTTCAATTCGAACCAGTAGTTCCTGAGATTAGCGCGTTCAAACAAACAAACTCTTCAGCTTTATAATATTAGTATAGATAAGATAACGACTTTAATTTAGAATATACTACGTAAACCTGTAACAATGTACAGGGGCTTTCGCTAAGAACACTTACTAAGGGTGGAATTTTTGATATTTTTATCTCGTAGGCGGTGAAATAGAAGTTGAAAATTTGTTAGAAAATCCGTAAATATTGAAGAAAGCGCTATAAAAACCGGTAAGTATAATTTTTGGATAAAAAAAAATCACGTTTTTTGACACCTTTGGAAAATCATACTCCAGTGGCATAAATTATGTCGAAACGGACAACGCCAGATAATTACAGCTAGTCTATTAATTAAACACATACAGTTTTCGCATTCTTAATTGGGAGTTGTATCACGAGATGTTTTGTAATATCTCAAACTGAAAACGATATGTATATATTTCAGCTAGTTAATAGCAATAATTGAAACCAGAATAGTCTAACGACGTAGACGTGCTAATTGAAATAAGCCTTAATTAAACATGTGCTCGATATTTAGCACTTCAGCAAATGTAACAGACGTCTGAAATTTGTTTTGATAAATTTTAGTCAGACTATTCTGAGCGTGAGGTCCGTAGGCCTCGCTTTTGTGTTAAATTATTTGAATTCTTGAATTACGTCCATTTGAATGAAAGCTACAGTACGTGTCCTGAATAAAGTCGTAATCGTTATAGACAGTGTTGATGGACTTTGAATTTTCCATGTAACAGTATAGTTTTTTTTGGCACTTATTATAATAATCGATTAACTTAAGAAAATCATAAAATAGGCATTGACTATTCAACAAAAATATGTTAATAAAAAATATGTTATGTTCTTTAGAGCTTAGTTTAATACTACAATATACTAAAGCACTTACTTTTATTATATCATTAGCCTCTATCCGCTACTTTTCCTGCGACAGCAAAGAGGAAACATCATAATTTAAGTTAGATGAGTTAGTACATTTAGTTAGGAACATTATTTTAATATTACGGAGGAAAATATTTCACTTTACCACTCTAGTATAGCGCGGTTACTATTACGGAAAGATCAAGTTATATGTCTGTTTTTATTCTAATTACTTTAATAAAATTTGTTATAAAGTAGTATTTGTTTGTTTGTAAACTATAAATACGTCCTTATTTACATTAAGCATTATCAGGAACAATGGTTAGTGCTCTATATAGGTTAATATATCAGATCCAGCACAATGAACTACGGCAAAACTTATTTATTCTATGCTCCTTATGTTTTAATTGTGAAAATGGATATTAAAACTGCGGAAATTTTATTAAAATCGGTTTAGTAGTTTTATTGCAAAACAGAAAAAAATTCTATAAATGTTTGATTCATATTCATGCCTCTTAATAGTTAATTATATTCAGTTTCTTTCTAATAGCTTCAAGTAACAGAATTTGAGTACGAACCATTTTAAAATAATAGAGATTATACATTAGCATTACTATGTTGGGACTATAATAAATTTTCATTACGTAGATTATTGTGTAAGTTTGGTGTATCAAAAACTATATGAGATATCCCTGGGCAAAATTTACAGATATTGGCGTCAATTTTAAATTCTAAAAGTGCTTGTATTTCCTTTGAGAGACTTTCATCGCACGATACCTTCTTGAATTATTTATATTCACGGCAAATAGCGATGAAATCGAACATCCTTGTTGCAATAGCTCGGTCAGTTTCCACTTACTACTACACTTACCTACACCGACTAGTACATTAAAAAAGTATGATTTTATTTTTCTATGTAACAGACAAAATTGTATTTTGAGATACATTTGATAAATAATAATAATATATCGTCACTCTATCTCTTACGGGGTGAGCAGAGATAAAGAAGTGGCTATATCCACTTTGCGTTTATATGTCATGCCCAACGTGAATAGTAACGCAGCTGATCGAGTTCTCGGGGCATTTACACATTACATTTCTATCAGATGCCATGCGGGTTTCCTCATGATGGTATCTTTCACCGGTAAGCATGTGGTGACTAAATTCGGAAGTAATCTGGAAAAAACTCAGAGACAGAGATGGGCAAAATGTAATCTGATTAATGATTAACGATTACAAAATGTAGTCGTTATTTTAATGTTGTTGCTCTGTAATCATGATTAAATCCATTTAAAACATTAAGAAATTATAATATCATATCATAAATGTGTATGCAATCTGGGATTCTGTTAGCGTTTAAAACATAGACGAGCAAAATGTAGTCATATTATTGGTAAAATACGTAAAATGTAATCGTAATCATTTTTATTAATCTGATTAAATTTTGCCCACCTGCGCACAGAGGCATGTTCCAAGATTCGAATCTACGACCATTCGCGTTGCTGCACACGGAAACTGGTCCATTATCCGTTAGGCTACCACAGCGATACATTTGATGATTGCTGAATGTAAGGATTGAGTTTAGCCGACAAATAGTAATTCCGTTAAGATGTTTGAAATGTAGCAGAGCTTTCGTTATATATGTTTAATTCACACATTCCCATAAATTCACTTTGAGTATTTATTGGGTTGCTTAGTTAAATTCATTACAATGAGAGCTCGTTCCGACAAGGATCGTAATGAGAATTGTAAAACTCACAACAATAATGAAAACAAAAGGCAAGAATAGACTCCGGAACAACCAGTTGAGTGAGGAAAACCATCAATCTTGAACGGGGACGACACAGGGGTCCGTTCAGAAAACTCTTTCTGTTGAACTTTTGTAACGAGCCTGTGATAAATCGCTTGCGCTCTTAAAAGTGGAAACGAATTCGTGTTGTGTCTTAATTAGGTAGATACAAATAGTTAAACTTTAACATATACTAACAACTTTTATTAACGTTTACTTGTAATTTATTTTCAACACTTACTTTTGTATCCAAAAAAGCACTCATAAACAATACTTGTTATAAAAATACAAATAGATCCTTTGATAAAAATAGCTACATTGCGTCAAGGCTTCCGAAACAACTATTAGGTGAAAAATTTAAGGAAAAACTATTATAATTTGTAACGTAACATATGTAATTTGTGTTTATATAATAGTGTGTAATTTATATTGGTATTTTGTGTCAATTTTAACAGCACACAATTTACGTTATTTGTGGTATCTGAAAATACTTGTGAATACAAAGTTGTGATTTATGATTTCTTTGTCATACATATGTATATTATGTATCTGTATAAATCAACATAATATTGTAGGTAGTAGAAAAAGTTACGGCTGATAATTACTTAAGCTTTTGTATTTTCTTTATCTAAATTTACTTCCATAAATAAAGCAAGGTTAGATCTATACATTTTAGTTAGGATTAAGTAGGTATTTATTATTCAGTGCGGGTTGCGTGCGGCGCAGTTTCATCGTATTGGTATTAGTTGCTAAGGTTTATTATATTTACGTAGTGTGTTAGGCAATATTTCAGATATAAAAGATAATGAGTAAAAAGATAAAAATCAGTGTTCGTTAAGTTTATTTTTATTCTTACTATAAAAAGTTACATATATAAATAGTATATAAATCAATAAATATATAAAAAATCCGTTTTTCAGCTACCTACATATGATTGTCTAGATGAAAATTATTTATGAGTGTATTATCTATCGCCTTGTAGAAACTTTTCGCTTGCACGATGTAGGTTAGTCAAAATGTTTAAGAATCGTTAATTTCATTTCTATATACGTTTGTGATCGCTAGTCTCAAAAACGGATTAACTGATTTAGATGCGGTTTTCACTAATATATTTTGAAAAGCTGCCTTTAATATTTTTTTTTCAATCGGTTCATAAAGATATAAAATAGCTGTTCAGGTGATTTGGCTGAAATACATATAACATTATACTTATAATATAAATATATATGGTTGATGTCTGTAAGTGGAAAATATATAGAAAAACTATTATTGCAATATTTTTTCCGCTGTCATAACTGTTTGCGTTGAAGGCGATGTATAAATAATTTTTACGTCTTTTTACTATTTTTACATATTTTTATTTTTTATATATTTGACAAACTAAACAAAAAAAAAACAACAAACTTCTTCTCAATTTAAAAAATACAATATTACTATAAAGAGAAAAGTTTACATTAAAGAGGTTTTATATTATAATGAAATAAGGTTTTAAACAATAACTTCTTAATTAATTGTCAGTTTGTTAGAATAATAACTAAAAATAACAAAGGTTAACAGGTTGGCAAACAGATGTTTATTAAAAGAACAACAGCAGTTGATGAATAAAATTGAATGGAATAGGGACAGGATAGACGTCAATCAAAGAGGTAATCAAAGGTGTTAGCTATACTCTGATGAATTGAAAGTTCCGTCTTCGCTAGCGTTCGTCTAAGCCAGTGGAGCTAGGTGATTTCACTGTCAATTGCACGACGTGGAATAGTGCTGGAAATGCTTTATGTCAACATAAAGTACGCTTAAAGCGCTTAAGTCTGCCTTTTGCTAATAATCTTGTATTATTAGAATTAATAATCAGCGTATTAATTTTCTTCGTTGATACTTGATTTAATTTATATTTATTTTATTTTCATTTTATGTATCTATCATCACGCCGAACCCCTATTAGGGTAGGCAGAGAGAATAAAACACCACTTCTCTCTATTCTTGCAAACCTCTTTCCATATCTTAGCATTCATTAATCCCTTCGTGCACTGTCACCTATTCTGTGTACTTTTAACATTACTGTCCATCAGATTTACCTTTATTGAATTAATAACAGAAAGTCACATACGTCATTTATATGTCATACACATAGGAATTATTAATTAACATTAAGTGACACTATTCGATCGAATGCCTATAGTAAATTGTGGTGTATTTGTGAGGTTTAGAGCGCCCATTTGCATATATGATGCACGTGAATGCATGTCACTACCAGAATATTATTCGCAGTGGGAAGTAGCAAATGACGATGACCAATTAAATGAGATTTCCATGTTGATATTATTGTTCTCAACTATCCAAATAAACGAGTAAATGGTAGAAATTAATAAAACAAAAGTAATATATAATAATACTAAGGAATTACTTTAGAGTGTGGAACGCAAAAAATGTTTAATTATATATTAGGTCTAGTCGCGCCAAAAGGCGCAACTCCAGAACATCAAATATTAATAATGTAAACGCACCGAATCCCCAACGCCACCTGGCGAACATTCATTCTTACTTTCTTAACGTTCTCGCATTTTAAAACCAAACTCCGCATCGCATTATTTTTATACTAATAACATCGCATCGCATCCTTTCATTATAATCGCATTTTTAACAATTCCATCAAACTCGCAACACATACACAATCCTCACAAACACCATACTCCACATATTCGCATACAAACATACATAGTGAGTGGTTGTAAAGTGCCTGGAATACCGCTGCTCGGTAAGTACTTTTCTCATTGTCTCAATTATCGCAATCTTCTTTTTATTTATAAATCATCCCGCCTACGAGGGTGCATTTTTTGCAACGGCATAAGTTAAGACTTATCCCGGCCCGCGTATAGTTTTTTGGTGCCTCCTGTGAGGTCAAATTCCTCACTTTAAAATATATTTTAAATTTGAGACATAACGGTAAAATACCTACATCCGCGTTTAGAGCCCTTTTTCGCAAATATTACTGTTTGTGACATACTAATAAGCATAACTATCGTGTTAATTAAATATTTAACTATATACATAGCTCGCTAGACGTGTATTTTCATATTTTTATATTATCAACTTCCTTCTTTGTTTTGTAAAATGGCAGCCACACGTGTTAAAAAACTAGAAAAGGAATTGATGATGCACGAAACTTGTCGGGCAGCATATATTTCACGTATTCAACATATTTCTACTATATCGCATAACATCGAAAATGATAACTCCGCACTCGATAATTTTTTAACACTCGCTGAAACCATCGATGACATACGCGAACAATACTTGCAATGCTTAAACAATATAAATTCAGTAAGCATGGAGCTGGATCCTGAGTATGTTCCAGTTTTCACGGCATTCAATGAGTTCGAGGACATATATTGTAAAATACGTCGCATTAAAAAGAGTTTACTACCCTCTAATTCGCAAACCAACCTAATGATGTCATCACCAGCTGTTTCATTAGCCAAACTACCACGAAAAAACATTCCCGACTTCCACGGCGATCCCAGTCAGTGGACGACATTTTATGAAACATTTAAGTCCGCTATTCACAGTCAACCCGAATCTGTTTTATCCAAAGAAGATAAATTGCATTATTTATTAGGGAAATTACACGGTAAAGCGCAGCTTGTTTACGGGGGTATCACACCCACCGCTAATAATTATAACACAATCTGGAATGCATTAGTTAAAAAATATCAAGATCCACGCTATTTGGCGAATACGTATTTAGACTCAATTTTTGAATTAAAACCTTTGCCTAACCCTGCAACTGCCGAACAACTTGAAATGTTCGTAGAAAAATTTGCTGCATCCATAGCCGCGCTTCAAGACTTACAATTACCCGATTTAATGGGATACGTTTTTATGTATATAGGCTTAAAGGGTTTAGACAGAGACACCGCCCAAGCATTTGAAACGTTTGTTCGAAATATAGATATGCCTACGTATGACCAATTTGTTGATTTTATCAAAAGTCAAGTAAAAATTGTCAAACGTACTAATGAAAGATCAATGAAACAATCAAATGTTAAATCCACAACTAAATTAAATATTCCGACAAAATCATACCCTATTCCGAAAATCACGCATACTTACTTAAATTCCAACTCTACCGGAACTTCCAAAAAAAATAATTTTACATGCTCTTTATGCAACGAAACTCATACTCAAATTTATATCTGTAAATCATTTTTAAACCTCTTGCCAATTCAAAGATATAAATTTATAAAGGAAAATAATTTTTGTACAAACTGTTTAAGCTCTCAACATAAATGGAAGGCATGTAGAAGTAATAGGGTATGTAAAACGTGCGGCGGGCGTCATCATTCGCTTATTCATTTGCAAAATTTTCATAATACGTTGCAGCCAACGGGTTCGCCTACAGATAAAGTACTCTCGTTCCGTGGCGATGCAGTGCAAGCGCTGCAGCCGACTCAAAACGCTTGGAATAATTCTCGCTCCGTCCCGCCCGCTCAACAAGACTATATCGCTCCCGCTCCCACACATCATGACGCCGCGACAGCTACAGATGTTCACAGCGCTGTTGCTTGTTTATCAGCTGACTGTACAGACTCTTATAATAATTATTCGTGCTCTGACAAAAAAATAATTCACTCGCAAAATAATATTATATTGGGAACCGCAGTAATAAATGTTTTAGATCGCAACGATAAACTTATTCCCTGTCGATGTATTATTGATCCAGGATCACAAAGTAATTTTATGACCGCCGCGTGTTGCCGAAAATTAGGATTGAATATTAAACAAGTAAACCGTAAAACTATAGTTAAAGGTCTCGGTGAACATTCAAATATCGCAAAAGGAAAAATTAAAATAACATTCTCAAGCCGCATCGACCAAAATCATTCGTACACGACGGAATTATTAGTACTAGACCGCATCACCGGCTATTTGCCTACCGCTCCAATTGAAACCAGCTCGCTTGATTATTTGAAAGATATACCGCTTGCCGATGAAGACTTCTTTACACCATCAAAGATAGAGATTCTTCTCGGTGCTCAACTGTTCATCGATTTTTTACTACCAGGAAAAATCGTCGTAGAACCCCACCTGCCGTCTGCATTTAGAACAACTTTAGGATACATAGTGATGGGCGAGGCACAAATCGATACGAATATTGATAATGAAATCGATACATCATTATCACATCTCGCAACCGCTGAATCGATTCATCACGATTTAGCTAAATTCTTCGAATTAGAGGATGTAACGAACAGCTCTATCAAATGTCCGCAAGATGATGTTATTGAGAAATTTTACAACGCGACCACTATTCGCGATCCTTCAGGCCGTTTTAGCGTCGCGTTACCTTTCAAAGATAAACCTACCCTGTTAGGCGATTCACTGCATAAAGCTCGCAAATGTTTTTTAAATTTAGAACGCAAGTTTCAGAAAAATCCTGAATATAAATATCGATACGACGAAGTCATACGCGAATATATCCATAAGGGTTATCTTGTCGAAATATCTGCACCAAAGAACCGTAGTGAAGGCTATGTGCTGCCACACCACGGTGTATTACGCGAAGAAAAAGAAACGTCCAAGCTACGTATCGTTTTGAACGCAAGCGCACCTACCGATTCCGGAGTATCACTCAATGATATTTTATATACTGGACCCGCATTACAATCAGATTTGTTTAGTATTCTTTTAAATTTTAGACTTTTTAAGGTCGCCTTTACCGCAGACATCCGTCAGATGTATTTACAAATATTAACAAGGCGGCAAGATTGCCCATACCAACAAATTATTTACCGTTTCAATCCACGGGAATCACTGAAATACTATGAGTTTCAACGTGTATGTTTCGGCTTACGTTCTAGCCCGTTCCTAGCTATTCGAACAATTCACGAATTAGCAATCAAGGAAGAATCAAACTATTCTCTCGCAACGCAACTCGTACACCGTGACTTATACGTGGACGACATCGTTAGCACGTTCCGGGACACGGACGAGGCTGTGACAGCAGCTCACCAGTTGATTAAACTTTTCAAGGCAGGAGGTTTTCAGATGGTAAAGTGGAGCAGCAACTCAAGTACATTGTTAGCCAGTATTCCCGAGTCGCATCGTTTAAACGAATCAGTTGAACTCGACAAAAGCGAATCATTAAAAATACTCGGGATGCATTGGTTGCCCGCGTCTGATACATTCACTTATCGCATCTCGCCAACCAACCGCGCGTGTACAAAACGCAATATTCTGTCAACTGTTGCCCGTTTGTGGGACATTATGGGTCTCGTAGGTCCCGTCATAGTATGTGCAAAAATTCTGATAAAAGAAATTTGCCTCCTTAAATTGGAGTGGGACGACACCCCTCCTGAGTACATAGCCACCGCATGGACTCAGTTTCAAACGGAATTGCCGCTTCTTTCAAATTTAAATTTACCGCGACATTTAAACGTTTACACTCATAGTAAGATTACACTGCTCGGGTTTTGTGATGCAAGTGAAAAAGCTTACGGAGCCGTTATATATCTACACGTTGTTAATGACGGTGTCCCTTCAACTAATCTTATCTGCGCCAAGTCAAAGGTATCACCAGGCAATAAGATTGTCACAATGCCTCGTCTCGAGTTATTAGCAGCTCTTTTACTTGCAAAGCTGATACGCACCGTTGCTGACTCATATACGCCGCGTTGTAATATAGATAAAACATACGCATTTTCCGATTCTACTGTGGCTCTGCACTGGATAAATACATCACCGCATCGACTTCAAACCTTTGTTGCCAACCGCGTCTCGCAGATACAACATTTATTACCTACCAAATTATTTTATCACATCTCGGGCATCACAAATCCCGCAGACTGCTTGTCTCGCGGACTACTGCCCTCTCAGCTAAGTGACCACCCACTTTGGTTCACCGGTCCCTCTTGGACAGCCTTGGACGAGAAGGATTGGCCCATTAGTCCCTTTAACGAAAATCCCAAACTAGAAATTCCCGAGACGAAATCTATTTCACTCACATCGTCTACTCTACCAGTAGATGACTCCCCTCTGTTGTATCAACTCGCTCAACGTTTTTCCTCTTGGACCAAATATCTGCGATCGGTAGTCTATATATGCAGATTCCTTAAATTACTACCGCGAAACAATATCATACTATCAAGTGATTTAAAATTCGCAGAATGTAAAGTATTAATAACTGTGCAATCAATGCACTTTCGCGAAGAAATGAACAATATAAATTCTGGCAAACGGTGTGCCAAACGCATCCAAAAATTAACACCATTTTTATTGAACGGTCTCATTCGCGTTGGTGGTCGATTGAGCAACTCCGATCTTACTTTTGATCATCAACACCCTGTATTATTGCCGCGTAAGAACTACATTGTTGATCTCGTTATTTCACACTATCATCGCAAGCATTGCCATGCTGGTCCAAACTTATTGCTTAGTATACTTAGACAGAAGTACTGGATTATCACAGGCCGACGTACTGTCCGATCGGTCATCGGTAAATGTAACCCTTGCTTTCGCACATGTCCTAATCCTGCTCCACCACTCATGTCAGACTTACCATCAGTTCGCACCAACTCAGTACCAAAATGTTTTACTCAAACAGGTTGCGACTACGCAGGACCACTTAACATCACGCTCAAGCGTGGACGTGGAGTTCGCAGCCAAAGGGCATATTTTAAAAGGATAAAATATTATAAACTCTAAATCTTATCTGCTAGTTGCTAAACTCGCCATTCGACCCCTCTTTATTGGTGTTCTAGGCTTCGTACTGGATCGATTGACACCTGTGAGGTCTATTGCATCAAACTCCGACCACATAATTATTTGTTATTCATTTACAGAACTCCAGCACAATATCACACGCCTTCCTTTTTGCCACTCAACTACTCAAGCCGCCGCCATTAAAACTTGTCCAAACCCGCCATCTCCTTCCTGTCACTTTTCTTTTTGCTTGCCAACCTAAAATATATTTATTGTAAGGTATACGTTAATTGTTAATGGTGTTCACATTAATATTTAGCATTTAATAACTATTATTTATATTTATTTTTTATATATTATTTATATTTATTATATTTTATTTTTGCTGGATATAAATCCAGCCTAGCTTATCAGTGACATTTGCCGTTGTGCTCCTCTATTATTGTAACACTCGGCCATCCTGCAACAATCGTGTCCTCACGGTAGTCTAATTAATGTCACTGCCCTGTAGTCAGGTATACTAATGAAACAGATTTAAGTAACGTCACAGAATTCCTGGTTTAAAACTTTATTCGTCATCCAGCTCTATTAGTTCCATAGACTCTCTGGTCACATAGGCTTATTGGCCGCACAGATTTTCTGGACTAATAGCTTTCTTGGTTACACAGATTTAAGGTTAATAACGTTACTCGATTTAACGACAAACTCCTAAAGCGTCGATATCACTCGGCCCTGGTTGGTTTAGATTGTTTTTCATATAATGATACACTCTATAAAGCATTACACCCACTCTAAATAACAACAGCAATTTAATAATATAAGGTACGTACTTTATCACCAAGATGCCTTAATATCGCCAATATATAAAAAAAAAAGATAAATATGCACTAATTAATCCTAACTCACTTTTACGTATATCTCACCGACGTTTCGCAAAACACTCTGCTGAAAAATTTTTTGTTTACCCCAAAAGTTCTTATTCTACGCTTTCACTATAGTAATCTATAAACCGGAAACCAAGCCAAAAGATCAAGCCGAATGTGTCATCCTGACGTATTCAGATAATTACCTTTAATTAGAATCGAAACCAATAGTAATGCTTATGCTAGTAACTACATACCTGTATGTCATTTATAATGACAATATTGAAGGGGTACCATTAATTGTGGAGTCAATCCTGTGCATTTGTAGCTGGTAGTAACACACTCGGCCATCCTGCTTTTGCCGTGTCCCACGGCGGTTAGCGTTCCCTACAACGTCTACTACGGGGGTAGGAACTTGTGCCTGAAACAGTTTATAGTTTAAGCAGTAATAATACTCTTAAAAGGAAAAGAAAACTGACCAGGCTTATACTTAACTGATCATGATGTAATCCCAGTAATATCTGTATTGTCTATGTGTTTAACTCTTACTTAGTTTTTTTTTTTTTTTTTTAACGCACATAGCTTATTAACATTGCACAAAGCTTATTAACATTGCACAAAGCTTATTAACATTGCACAAAGCCTATTAACATTGCACAAAGCTTATTAACATTTTTTTTAAACGCACAAAGCTTATTAACAGTGCACAAAGCTTATTGACATCGCACAAAGCTTATTAACATTGCACAAAGCCTATTAAAATTGCACAAAGCTTATTGACATTGCACAAAGCTTATTGACTTTTTTTTTTTTAAACGCACAAAGCTTATTGAAATTTTTTTTTAAACGCACAAAGCTTATTGACATTGCACAAAGCTTATTAACATTGCACAAAGCCTATTAACATTGCACAAAGCTTATTGACATTTTTTTTTAAACGCACAAAGCTTATTAACAGTGCACAAAGCTTATTGACATCGCACAAAGCTTATTAACATTGCACAAAGCCTATTAAAATTGCACAAAGCTTATTGACATTTTTTTTTTTTAAACGCACAAAGCTTATTGATTTTTTTTTTTAAACGCACAAAGCTTATTGAATTTTTTTTTTAAACGCACAAAGCTTATTGACATTTTTTTTTAAACGCACAAAGCTTATTAACAGTGCACAAAGCTTATTGACATCGCACAAAGCTTATTAACATTGCACAAAGCCTATTAAAATTGCACAAAGCTTATTGACATTGCACAAAGCTTATTGACTTTTTTTTTTTTAAACGCACAAAGCTTATTGAATTTTTTTTTTTTAAACGCACAAAGCTTATTGACATTGCACAAAGCTTATTAACATTGCACAAAGCCTATTAACATTGCACAAAGCTTATTAACAGTGCACAAAGCTTATGACATCGCACAAAGCTTTTTAACACTGCACAAAGCTTATTAACATTGCACAAAGCTTATTAACATTGCACAAAGCTTATTAACATTGCACAAAGCCTATTAACATTGCACAAAGCTTATTGACATTTTTTTTTAAACGCACATAGCTTATTAACAGTGCACAAAGCTTATTGACAACGCACAAAGCTTATTAACATTGCACAAAGCTTATTAACAGTGCAAAAGCTTATTGCCATCGCTCAAAGCTTTTTAACATTGCACAAAGCTTATCAACAATGCACAAAGCTTTTTGAAAAAAAAAATATTATATTTTTTTTTTTTTAGCGCACAAAGCTTATTGACATTTTTTTTTTATTTTATTATAGTGCACAAAGCTTATTGACATTTTTATTTTGCGCACATAGTTTATTGACATATCTTTTTATTGTGCACAATGCTTATTGACACTTTTTTTTTTTTATCGCACAAAGCTTTTTGGCATATTTTTTTGTACACAAAACTTATACACCTATTTTTTTTTATAGTGCACAAAGCTTATTGACATTTTTTTTTTTTTTTATAATACCCAGCTTATACATTTTTCCAACAAATCACACAGAGTTTAGAATCAGTAGTGTTCACAGCAGATTCTGTAATCTGCCGCGTTTACTCAGACTCTTGGGTCACTGTGTAATAGTTTTCAAAATTTTAGACTTTCTATAATAATAATAATATTTCCTAACACTTACACACATTGACCTAGTCCCAAATTAAGCTTGCGCTTTTACTATAGGTACTGGACACCAATATACATACTTAAATACATATATACAACCATGACTCGTGACAACCTCATTTGCTCACCACAGAAAAGTTTACCACAACTGGGGCTCGAACCCAGGACCTTAGCATCATAAGTAGGGGCTCTACAACCCGCGCTATCGAGCCGTCAATCAACTCCTTCCTCTATGAATCTATTCTTTTATCTTTTAACTTTAACTGCATTATTAGAAATTACTTGAAATAATTCATTTGATAATTAAAAGCTTTATAAATAATATCCATGTTGATACTATAAATATATTCAATAGTAAAATGACTGATATAGTGTATGTGCATATAACAACAAACAAACCTTAAAAATAAAAATTCTTACTCCTCTCTTTTCTAATATAGTAATTCTAGGGAATAAATGTTTAAAGGACTTTGCACAAAATATATAGGATTAATTTTACCAGACTATAGGTATATGTTAATTAAATAATCTTTTCCGGGCTATATCAAATCTTGTAAGGACATAGCTACCACAAATATGGTATTATGATAATTTGTCCATGTCAGATGGTAGAAGTATATGTGACCTATTTTGTAATTTGTTAAATGCAGAATATGACAGCTTCTCTTAAACAAGTGTAAATTTAGATATTCTATCATAATCATATAACTTAATATCAGGAATAATTCTGCATGTAAGTGGTGTGAAGCAGAATTTTAATTATTTGGGTCCTAATAAAAGTCCTGGACCAGACTGCATAAATGGTAAAACTAAAAGCTGCTTGTGCTGAAGTGCTTTAAGGTGTAATATTTGTACCTGTTCATATAAAATCTGATGTGCCATAAGGCACTTCCTATCTCAGGTACTTATTTTTCCATATATAATTTGATTGACCAGTTATGTCATAACCCACTTTAAAGTACAGTATAAAACTCAATTTCTCAAAGTATTTATTCTTAATACTTACTAAGCCAATACATTTTTCTTTCATCCCATCATTAACATGTGTAGATTATATAATGAAACTAAAAATTTTAATAATCATGATGAATATATAATGTAGTAAAATGTTTTTTTTTTTTTAACTGTAGTGTTTCATTATTTAATTATTACTATGGTGAAATTAGTTATATTTAAAAAAAAGAGAGACAAAGAAATTCTCAGATGGTAGTCCCCTTTTAAGCCAGAACTAATTTACCTCTTATTTGTATTACCATGTATCCTCTATTATTATTTTTACATTTTTGCTCTTTCACTCTTATGTGTGAATACAACAATAGAATAGCAATTTAGTTTACTTTTTTAATATAATATACAATTTACTATGTTTCATAACTGTTGTCTGTTGTTGTTTGCCAGACTGATAAAGTAAATAAAACTTCCTTAATATAACTCACAATAAGATTTAAAATTTCACACTATAATAGATTGTTTTATCCAGTACTTGGTACAGTGATATAGTAAGAATACATTTTGATTAAGCCTGTTCAGATCAGTACTGTATGCACACCGTCTGCATTTCTTAATCACACAGTCTTAGATATATTTTTATAAAACAAATTTGTAGTATGTATTAGACTAATTAAATGAATTGTAGTACACTAAGTGTAGATAAGTAGTAGTCATTAATACAATTAGTAATATCACTGTGCTAGATATCACCAAGATAAATCTTATTTCATTCTATCTCCACTGGTTACCTGGTCTGGTCGGTTTACATCGGATACCAAGGTCGTCAGATTATGGCGCCTGCGGCCCACCTACTGCCATATTAACTAACTAATTCGATAAACCATGTTCACCACTTCGGTTATAAACGTTTGGCTGGCACTTAGTTATAAATTGTTTTTATAAACAGGTATTAACTTGATCATAATCAGAGCGTATATCTTTTAGGACATGAGTAAGCGAATTATTTATAATTTATAGGTGACATAGGGGTAGACTGAGTAGGTATGTCTTAAACTTCATTAATATATCATGGCGATGTTATAATAGAAGCTGCTTGATGTTTGTTCAATGTAATTCGCGTGGGGTTGAACACACTTCTGAAGTTTTAAAAGGATAAAATATTATAAACTCTAAATCTTATCTGCTAGTTGCTAAACTCGCCATTCGACCCCTCTTTATTGGTGTTCTAGGCTTCGTACTGGATCGATTGACACCTGTGAGGTCTATTGCATCAAACTCCGACCACATAATTATTTGTTATTCATTTACAGAACTCCAGCACAATATCACACGCCTTCCTTTTTGCCACTCAACTACTCAAGCCGCCGCCATTAAAACTTGTCCAAACCCGCCATCTCCTTCCTGTCACTTTTCTTTTTGCTTGCCAACCTAAAATATATTTATTGTAAGGTATACGTTAATTGTTAATGGTGTTCACATTAATATTTAGCATTTAATAACTATTATTTATATTTATTTTTTATATATTATTTATATTTATTATATTTTATTTTTGCTGGATATAAATCCAGCCTAGCTTATCAGTGACATTTGCCGTTGTGCTCCTCTATTATTGTAACACATACCTTTGCCTGTTTGTGTGTATGACCACACGCGCAATTCACATTGAGTTGGTGTCGGACCTCAGTACTGCATCTTTTATTTCAGCATTCAAACGTTTTATTTCGCGCCGCGGACCCGTCAATGCAATGTATTCTGATAATGCTACCAATTTCGTCGGGGCAAAGTCATATTTATTAGAATTATATAAATTCATTACTTCTGCATCATATAAAGAAACTTTAGCTTACGAGTTATCTGAATATAACATCGAATGGAAACACATTCCACCAAACGCTCCACATTTCGGCTCATGGGAGCCCTTAATAAAATCGGTCAAATCACATTTGTATAGAGTGATAGGTTCGCAAATTCTCACGTATGAGGAGATGAACACTGTTCTCTGTCAAATAGAGAATATTGTGAATTCGCGTCCACTCTGTACGACTTTAAGTCAGGATCCGCGCGAGCCTTTAGCTCTTACTCCTTCACATTTTTTAACGCTAACGCCATTAAAATATTTACCCGCTGCGTCCAACGCTGAAGACCAACCGGCACATCTCTTGGAACGATATCAACTGCTCGACAAAGTTGTTCAATCCTTCTGGGATCGGTGGTCACTAGAATATTTGTCCACTTTACAAGCTCGTGAAAAGTGGAACATCTCTACAGCTTCTATTAAAACTGGCACTGTCGTGGTGATCATGCAGGGCAAAGTACCACCATTACAATGGCACCTCGGTGTAATCACCGAGTGTCATCCTGGTCGCGACGGCGTTATACGCGTGGCAACCGTGAAAACCGCACACGGTTTTTACACTAGACCGATCATAAAACTATGCCCGCTACCGACACAGTAACTTCGACTTTTCTTTTTTAGTATCTAAGTTTAGCTTTAATTTTTTAAATTTTTTATTACGCTACTTTTATGTCACAGACGTAATACGCGCTTTTATTCATTTAAATTTCTTTACTTTCATTTTTTCTATTATTTCGAAAGGGGATCCTTTCAAAGCCGGCGGTATAGTCGCGCCAAAAGGCGCAACTCCAGAACATCAAATATTAATAATGTAAACGCACCGAATCCCCAACGCCACCTGGCGAACATTCATTCTTACTTTCTTAACGTTCTCGCATTTTAAAACCAAACTCCGCATCGCATTATTTTTATACTAATAACATCGCATCGCATCCTTTCATTATAATCGCATTTTTAACAATTCCATCAAACTCGCAACACATACACAATCCTCACAAACACCATACTCCACATATTCGCATACAAACATACATAGTGAGTGGTTGTAAAGTGCCTGGAATACCGCTGCTCGGTAAGTACTTTTCTCATTGTCTCAATTATCGCAATCTTCTTTTTATTTATAAATCATCCCGCCTACGAGGGTGCATTTTTTGCAACGGCATAAGTTAAGACTTATCCCGGCCCGCGTAAGGTCTTTACATATGAAATTGGCGTTTTTCGTACTGGCCACTTTAATCACAAATTTCTCCTCTTTGGTAAGGAATTCCAAATTCAAATTTGTACAGCTATAGACTCATGTATTTGTGCTTCGATGATCTTCATTCATTTGTTTTTTTCTTCTGTTTTTTTCTGTTTGCGTCACTCATTTTACAAAATGGAAAACTTAAAATATCGCATTATTTACGAGTACGAGTTCCGCCGTGGCACTAGTGCTGCGGAAACAACTCGAAGGGTGAATGATGTGTATGGCGGTCGTGTTGCAAAAGAAAACACAGTTCGTTTTTGGTTCCAACGTTTTCGTTCTGGAAATTTCGACCTGCAGAACAAGCCCCGTGGACGGCCTGAGACTCAAGTTGATAATGAAGAGTTGAAGGCTATTGTGGAAGCGGATCCATCGCAAACCACGTCCGAGTTAGCTGCAGGCTGCGATGTTAGTGATAAAACTGTTTTAATTCGCTTGAAGCAAATTGGGAAGATTAAAAAGCTTGAAAGGTGGGTACCTCACGAATTGACTGAAGCAAACCGGCAAACGCGCGTCGACTGCTGCGTTACATTACTAAACCGGCACAATAATGAAGGTATTTTAAACCGAATCATTACCTGTGATGAAAAATGGGTTCTTTACGATAATCGGAAGCGCTCAGCGCAATGGTTGGATCCTGGCCAGCCAGCCAAATCCTGCCCCAAGCGAAAATTAACCCCAAAAAAGTTACTTGTAAGCGTTTGGTGGACTAGTGCCGGTATTGTTCATTACAGTTTTCTCAAATCTGGTCAGACTATTACGGCTGATGTCTATTGTCAGCAATTGCAAACCATGATGGAAAAGCTAGCGGCTAAACAACCTAGGCTGGTCAATCGCTCCACGCCACTGCTGCTTCACGACAACGCTAGACCACACACTGCGCAACAGACGGCTACTAAATTAGAAGAGCTTCAATTGGAAAGTCTAAGACATCCTCCGTACTCCCCGGACCTTGCTCCAACAGATTACCATTTTTTTCGAAATTTGGATAACTTCTTGCAAGGGAAAAAATTCAACTCTGATGGGGCAGTCCAAATCGCCTTCAAAGATTTTATTGATTCCCGTCCGACTGGTTTTTTAGTAAAGGGATCAATGACCTACCTATGAGATGGCAAAAGTGCATAGAAAATAATGGTTCATACTTTGATTAATTAAATATATTTAGGATCCAGAAGTAGGAATCTTTAAAAATAAGTACAAAGTGACCATAAATTACATTTATAATTATTAATTTAACAAACTCGTAAACTAACCTACAAAATGATCATAAATTGCTAATAATTTGAAATACAAAAAGAAATCACCAATACAAACTTTATAAAGAACTTACATAACCACATAACTTACTAATATTACTTATAGAACCACTTTTAACCATTTATAACATAAATGCTCGATATAAACACAAATCACAACGACCGCGCCCTTACGCACAAAACAGCGATGCAATAGTGCGCGCGCCATGTTGCTATGCTGTCCTGCTCTACCACTCATTTTTAGTGAGGTACCGAGACATTCCTAACTCGGCCGTTCCTGACTCTCCGTCGTCCCCGACGGATCTGCCTCCCCTTCCAGGTGTACGGATCCTCATGTCCTTGTGCCAGGTTAGACGGGTTTTCAACATCAGCAATAGGTGGTGTTTAGCCTGGTACAGGGTTAATAAAGGCATCTAACATTTTCAAACAAACCTATAAGAATCTATAGCAATGCACCTTCTCAACTGTTACATTGTTAGTAGTTAGTTTTACCTAATAAGAGGAAAAAAAAAAAACATAATAAGAAACAACATCTGAGAGCTCTCATTTTATAACCCCATTAGATTACCATTATAGCGCTTTTGGATTCTTCCTATAAACGTCACGATGAATTTCACGTCTGTCAGCTGTCTCTGTGAACATAACATAGAATAGACGAAGGTGTCCCTTACGTCTTTTATATAGGAGAATAACGTGTCGGTTAGTAGACATGTACAGTTTCGCTGTGGTAGAGACGTCGAGCTTAAAACATACGCTACATTTACACGTAAATTATGAAACGCTAGGGTAGTGGCGTCGAGCTTAAAACATACGCTATGTTTACACGTAAATTATGAAACGCTAGGGTAGTGGCGTCGAGCTTAAAACATACGCTATGTTTACACGTAAATTATGAAACGCTAGGGTAGTGGCGTCGAGCTTAAAACATACGCTATGTTTACACGTAAATTATGAAACGCTAGGGTAGTGGCGTCGCGCTTAAAACATACGCTATGTTTACACGTAAATTATGAAACGCTAGGGTAGTGGCGTCGAGCTCAGAGCGCACAGTAGGCTTACCCGTGAGTTATGAAACGTCAGGGTAGTGGCGTCGGGCTCAGAGCGCACAGTAGGCTTACCCGTGAATTATGATACGTTAGGGTAGTAGCGTCGAGCTCAGAGCGCACAGTAGGCTTACCCGTGAGTTATGAAACGTCAGGGTAGTGGCGTCGGGCTCAGAGCGCACAGTAGGCTTACCCGTGAATTATGATACGTTAGGGTAGTAGCGTCGAGCTCAGAGCGCACAGTAGGCTTACCCGTGAGTTATGAAACGTCAGGGTAGTGGCGTCGGGCTCAGAGCGTACAGTAGGCTTACCCGTGAATTATGATACGTTAGGGTAGTAGCGTCGGGCTCAGAGCGTACAGTAGGCTTACCCGTGAGTTATGAAACGTCAGGGTAGTAGCGTCGAGCTCAGAGCGCACAGTAGGCTTACCCGGCGTGCTTATCGATCAGTTTACTTCACTACAAGTCTTTCTAGTGTCCATTCCTTTCACGATTACATCGTTTATCTGCCCCAAGTACGTCCGTTAATCGTCAGATGCGAGACCAGAGCAGAAGCCCTCCCGCAGTTGTGACGGCACAGTTCTGATTAATAATCATCCCAACTCAGACATCACATACAATACCGTTGAAAGCTATCCACTAACTCCCTACTCTAAGTATAAGTAAACCCTAAGAAATGTAAGATGTGTGTATTGGCTTTTGTATGTGTACCTAGGAATAGATTGTGTGAAGCTCAAGGTTAATTTTTGAAACCTACTTTGTAAGGATAACATTCAACAATAATGTAAGCAATGCTCGTAGAGCTGACATAATGACTATCAGACACTCTATCTATGAATACCCAGCTCGTATCCTCGGGCGTCATTTGCCACCCCGGAGCGCCATTCAGTGCTGCCGTCCTCAACGCTCTGGCGTTACTACCGCCCGACAGCCACAGCTTGCACGGTGACACCTCCAATCCAACGTGGAGCAAAACCTCTATTTGGCCCGCTAGTTGTCACCATATGAAACATTAGAATCAAGGAGATTAAAAATACAAAAGACTTCTTTCGAAGTCTGTAATACTCGTCCTCAAGTCACAATCGAATTGATTCTTACAAACTGATCTCTTTAGATTACATCTGTCGAAATGATTTCCAACCAGTCAAGTCAGATTTAACAGTATTAAACAAACGTTAACAATTTTATTAGCGCTCGGCCATTCTGCTCTTTAGTTAAGAATAGTTTTTATGAAAGTAAAATGACTTAATGTTACCATCATACGCTGTCACATTCGTAGTGAAATATCGAGTTCAATTAAATAAGCAAAACTTTCTAGGATTCCATAATATGCCTTTCAAAGCAAGCGAGATCATTTTACTTTTAGATGTCATCCAGCCACTTTCGTCTCCAAAAATCTAGTCTTTTCTTTCCCGTAATCTTACCTCTGACGATCAACCTTTTCGTCATTGTCTACAACACGTTATGGCATACTGTTGAACATATGCCTCCCTGATGCTGTACCACCATCCTCAATGACATATCAACCGCATCCAGGTACGCCCAAATTAACAAGGAATTGAAACTCGTATTAGGATATACTTTGCATGCATCTAAAGAAAGCTACATTTTTATTAGGTAACTGTTGATATTGGTTTTCTAAAAATTACATAGGTTTCGCAACCATGCATAAGTATGAACCTGTTGTAATATTCACGTTACGATGCCATTTATAAAATTAATTTTAGGGGTTACAAAGGAATTTGGACTTTTTGCGAATATCAGATTTTGGTTGCTCAATTTTGCGTTTTACTTCGTCCATGAAAACTTCCATAAATATGAGGTAAGAATAAGAAAAACGAACTACTAAAGTACAGTTTAAATAAAAGTTATGTCTAAGTTAGATTTGTTAGGTTGATGCAAAGTCAACCTGATTTTTGCTCGAAAACAATCTCGAGAGGAATTTAGTGTGTGTGTGTGTGTGTGTGGTTTTACCGCCGACATGGTCCAAGCAGTGACGTTAATGCAGTCAGCACGATGCCAGTCGCTCACACATTAAGCCCGAAGCTCACCGACACCCAGAGGCTGCACGTGCCTCCACCGTGGTGTCCCCGTACGGCAGAGCAGCATCGCGGTATGCGTCACTGCGGTGGTGAGAAGTATCAGCAGCGGCACAGCAGGGTCAGCAACGGCAGCTGCATGCAATGTCGCGCAGGCAAGTCAGCACGGCTCACGATGACTGTAGACTGCCCGCAGCGGCGTAAAGCAGCACACACCATAGCTGGCGCTACGGCGCCCGACACGCCTAGGCGCGCATAGGAGGTGCGCAGCACCCTCGCGCAGAGTAGTAGCAGGAGCCGCTTGGTGCCGACAGCGATGGTCAGCACACGCCGTGTCGTGCACATGGCTCAGCACTGCTCATGATGACTTTTTGCTGCTCGTGGCAACACGCTCTAGCTCCAATGTGGACAGCATTCAATGTAACAAAATAACACAAAAGTAGTTCAGAAATACAAAGATATCGATATAGTAAAAAAAATCATTCTTTACAGTCATTTGGTTGAAAACACAGCAGTCGTTAAATAGGTTGGATAAGCAACCTGTCATGATTCATGACCACAAATTGTACAAAACGAGTATTTTCTATCAAAGTATAACTCCAAAAGGCTTCAGGATCTGATGATGCTAAAGTAAGTTTAAGTCTCTGGTGTTTGGAGAATTTACAAGGAAGTCACCTTAATTTCTACAAATGGATTATCGCTTCCTCTCACTATTGTCTAACCAATTTAAATGAAACAATTGTTTTAAGGTGAGAACTCAAGATTATTTTTCAGCTTTCAAAATTTAATAAAAATTCACAGACAGGAATAACTTTTTCAAATATTAAATTCGTATTTGTAGCTACCACGCATATAGCGTTGTCCATACCATGTACACGGTACAACGTATTACAATGTTACTAAGTTCCATATTCAATCCTGACTCTACCCTAAGACGAAGTAATATTTCTTATGCGTATTCAATATTAAATATTCGGATAGTGGAAGTTATAAAACTTCGTGGCGTTTGTCTTCTCACTGTTTTTAAATAAAATGTTAGTAAGTATAAATTGCTGGGGTAGACCAGGGCAAGCTCGTACCTGAAGAGCCACGTGTGATCATTAACACACTAGGATCACATTATCTCGAAGTCACTTTTGAAATAACATGACATTTGTGATAAGCACTCAAGGACACTTCAATTTTTTACGTTTCTAACATGATATACCTATACACCATCTTCACTGTGAAGATCAAAAACAGGAAACGAAGTAATCGTGAGCTTTTACTCGGGAAAGCCACACTTATGGCTTCGATGTCATATTCGTCACCCGTATTCGGCATAAGTGAGTAGTTATAAAATGACACTGACTCGAATGAAATGTTTAGCGAAATCTAAGTCCATGTGAGTTTGCAGCGTTAACTCGTACCTTTATTTGAACGACGTAAGTTCACTGGTGATCCACTAGGATAATCACCACACTAGTACCTGTACGATATCTGTGACAACAACCCGGAGTCACATCAGTTATGTATATCTCAAACGCGTTTTACCTCTTACGTGTTTCCACTGTAAAGTTAAAAATTAAAACTAGAAATGAAATAATCGCAAGCTCTATGCGAACAAACCACGTCGATTACAGCTTTAAATAACGTAGACCATTTGTGACCTTTGACTCGACTCAATAAACTGTCTCCCAAAGTACCGGATAGGTGGACACGGTCTGCGAAGTATACGACTACTAAAGTTCAGTTTGACTTAACATGAGATTATTAATGACATAACTTGGAAACAGTCCAGGAACCGAGGCCTGGTCATGGTCACAGTAACACTGCTGGCCTAACTGTGACACTGATAAGTCCTGATATTTATCTGCTCTCCTACGTCTTTGGCTACCGTGAGTAAGTGAACGTCAATAGCTGTCAACAATTAACAACGCGATTCGGGCCTATCGGGTGATCGTGCCCTAATATTGCATCGCCGCGTTTGACTTTTAAAAGAATTTTGTGAATACGATATCGCTATCGAGATTATACCCGCGAACTATCTCGGTTACGCGTGTCGTGGTCGGGCCGAAGTGATTTGTTACGTACACTTTGTCTCAAATCGAACATATTAACACCAAATTAACAAGAACAAAAGTACACAACATACGGTATACGAGTAAAAGCATAATTGGTGATTTATTTCTCAAGAAATGCTATCGCTCAAAACAAAACTCAATGTAACAATTACTTTATGTTCTTATGACATAAAATATTAAAAGAAAATGATATCAAAAACAATGTAATAGTAACAAAAAATATTATTGTGAGGTTGTATTCAGAATTAAAAACAGATGTTCAAATTTAATATGGCTGACCGACGCTTTGAACAAAAGAAATTACAATTATTAAAATTAAGTGTAGGCATACGTGGGAAGTATTATCCCAATTCTGAATTTAGGATCCAGAAGTAGGAATCTTTAAAAATAAGTACAAAGTGACCATAAATTACATTTATAATTATTAATTTAACAAACTCGTAAACTAACCTACAAAATGATCATAAATTGCTAATAATTTGAAATACAAAAAGAAATCACCAATACAAACTTTATAAAGAACTTACATAACCACATAACTTACTAATATTACTTATAGAACCACTTTTAACCATTTATAACATAAATGCTCGATATAAACACAAATCACAACGACCGCGCCCTTACGCACAAAACAGCGATGCAATAGTGCGCGCGCCATGTTGCTATGCTGTCCTGCTCTACCACTCATTTTTAGTGAGGTACCGAGACATTCCTAACTATATATTATATTAAAAAATATTCGACTTTTTGTTCCTCCCATACAAAACGCCAATTTCATATGTAAGGACCTAATATTAATAATGAGCACTATTTTAAAAATATATCTCTTAATTTGTACAGTACTGAAAATGTTAATATAGTTTTTCTTTATATATGAATACAATTCATAAAAGTATCGCATTAGTACATTGTACTGTCGCAACTCCAACATCGCAATGTCGCAACATCGTACTGTGTGTGTGTGTGTGAGTTTTGTATTGTATTGTCTGTATTGACAGATAAGAAAAATAATTATGGTCCTCCGTACAGTAGGATTTCTGTATCGAATACTTAACGAGATTAAAATCTTTATTCAATTAAACTTTATGTTACTGTAAGGCAGATAAATATAGCTAAAGGTCCTAGTCTAAGTATAATAGAATATTTATGTCAATGCGTAAAATCCCTCCTTATCAACGATGTTCAAAAATACATCCATAATATCCATGGTAAGCTCTTACCTCATAAATAACTTAGAACAACAGGCGGATGATCACCACAGACTGCTTTCAAGTATCTTGTAATAAAGGAAGCATCGTTACATCGACCCGTCGCGCCCGTGTTGCGACCCAGCAATTCTACTGTTATTGAATTTTCTTGCTTTATCCTCATATTTTTTTATATGTGAAATGCTTTATTGTTTAAAACGGCGCTACTTTTAGTTCGCATTATATTTTTCGTTATTGTTTGTAATATGTGATTCATTTCTAAATACAATCGAAAGTGATTTATGATGAAAAACTAATAAAGATTTTTAATTTATCAATAATAACAGACATACACTACTAGTTATTTAATAAACAACAATTACCTTTCAGAAGAATATAGGTTATGTCTTTGTTCCAAGTTGATCAATTAATTATTATATGACTTACATGCATATAAGTATAGATGGGCAAAATGTAATCAGATTAATAAAAATGATTACGTTTTTCATCATTAATATTTTTGCATTTTGCTCATCTATCTTTTAAGCACTGCGGAATCCTCAATTGCATACACATTTATGACTCCTTAATGTTTTGAAGGGATTTAATCATGATCACAGAGCAACAAAATTAAAATTACGACTACATTTTGTAATCGATAATCATTAATCCGATTACATTTTGCCCATCTCTGGTGCTAAGTCAATTGAGTAAAGACACAACATTTACATTTTATACATTGGTTTCACAGCATTTTCTCAGTTACACATTTTGAATTACCGTTAGAGTGGCCTGTAAGCCTGTTGTTATGATAATAAATAATGATAATGATATATCGTCTCGCTATATCTGTTTCATGGTGAGCAGAGATACATTAGTGATTTTAACCACTTGTTAAGATAGATAATGATGTAGATATAAATTAAGAACATAAATTAATTGTGAACCCGACGTTTATTTCTCATCGAAAAAATAAACTTTTAACTGAGAGTTTGCCTGTTTGTGGATGTTGATAATTTCATTTAAGCAAGTACTTAGTTATAAAAAATGTCATAAACAGATAATTTAATTCATGTATTTTGAATTTGTATAATACATATTGAGTTCAGAATTACGGCGGTCCCGCTTCCAACGCACCTGTCGTATTACAAACTTTATTGCAAACCATCTTCATTAAACGCAATTCCTTTGAAGTTTAAATATAATTTTCGCTGCAACATTACTGTATGTTTTATCAGGGAGCTTAATTTAATTCCCTTAATTACGATATTCGCCTCCTGTTTTTGATCCTGATCCTTTGTATTTCCGTTATATTTTAATTATGTTCGTTTATTTAAAGATATATAGCCAAAACAATGAGTACATGTACATTTGCTCGATATTATTCTATTTACCTAGCTTTATTTGAATATACATAGGCCTTGATAAAAAAAAACTAAATATAATTCAATTTTTAATAATATAACGTCACGCTATATTTCTCTCCGGGTGAGCAGAGATACATTAGTGGCTGTATCCACTTTTAGGCTTCTATAACGCGCCCAACGTAACCAATAGCGCAACTAATCGCCGTTCTTTGGGCATTTTTAAACTAAAAAAAAATATTCAATTTGTTTTATTATTCCTCAAAAACAAACAAACAATTTTTAAGGTAGTATAACTTGTATATTTTTGGTATTTTATTGTATTTAATATTTGCTTACTCGCGAATTAATAGGGTGCGTATTGTAATAATATAAAGACAAAAAATAATGTTTATCACAACAATACCTTTATTAATTCCGAACAAAAACAAACATGGTTGCGAAAATATATCACAGTTGGGTCGTTGTATAAATATAGATATGAGTGGGCGAGGGCATACTTCCGGTTCTCCGTAGAAAAGCAACTTTCCCGTTTCTTACGATATAGTCGCACAACCTTTTATGTTTCACCCTTACCATCTCATTATTTTTACTCTTGGAAATTACAAATTGATAACCAACGGTTCTTCGTGCGTACTATAAATTTGAGTACGGAAAGTATATCTAGACGATTAAATAAATGTAAGAAATGTTATATGTAACTGGAGTTTCATATTTAATAATCATTCAAATTAATACTAAGTAAATAAGTAAATTAATAATAAACTTTAATTAATTGGACATAATAAGATGTCCAATTAATTTTGGAGTGATTTTGAGTTTTGTAAGGTATTGATTTATTTCTTTGTTTCATGTGAAGTACTATAAAGTTTCTGTATATTTGCCTTATCAAGGAATTATATTATAAATGCAGTACGGCATAATGCGAATATCTTCTTTAAAATAAATCAACGAAATTTCAGAAAGATCAAAGAGCCTCCCTGAGATTAATTTACAAGCGTTATCTTGCACCTTACACTTCAAAACTTAGAGATTTGAATATATTTTTCCTTCAGTTAATATTTAATGTGTTATGTTGAAATATAATTCAATAGCTTCATCGGCGCGTGAATTTGAAATACACAAATATGAAGGGCAATACGATAAAAAAAAATGTTATTATTAGTAGTGCTACATTGAATTAACGATTATATATAATGTTTATTTCTATATATAATGGTATCACAAACATGATGTTTTTTAACAAGTCAGTCTCATTTTTATTTAATTAACAGTAATAAATCAACGATCTTTTGAGAATAGAATTAAAATCGTGATAGAGTTTAGTGGTGCAGTTTTCGATTTTAATTCTATGAATTATTCAAAAGTAGAATGCGGTGCGAAAAACTCTCAAAGGAAATAGAGCACTTTTGCAGTAGAAAATTTACGTCTATGTCTACTGATTTCATCTAGATGTCTTATTTAAGTATCTCAGTTAACGGTTAGACTATTCAACGTTCCAAAACAGTAAACATTTTTCCATACACAGTTAAAAAATATGAAATAAATAGTGATAAGATTCAGATTTAAATAATAAATAAAGTAAAAAGAAATAAATTATCAAATTTTGCGAGATATCTGGAGATAAAAGTGCTCACTGTCTATAATACTCGATACAGAAGACGCAAAACAATTTGGTGATAATTAAGTAATTATGTTTAAATAATATTAGTATAATTGGCGCATAAAATTATTTACCTTTAACTATCTATATTATATCAACTATTTCTAAAAATATTGTAGTAAAAATCCTTATTTTTTGTTAGTAAAAATTAACGAGGTAAAAATATTGCTCCAGCTAGAGTATCTCAAACCTCAAATGTTGGTCGTAGTTTTGTCTTTATGTATAACAATATCACGTTAGTGAATATTTCCTCTTTTAAAGATATTCAGTTAGTATATTCACATAACTCGTACATTTACATGTCTTCACGCACCCCCGCTAGACTCACGACACCAATAAATAATCCATTTTACTTACAATAAATATCATTGGTACGTGCTTATCCGCGCCTTTGCTGAAATTATATTAGCTGTCATAGATGATTAATATCAAATAATAAAAACATATATATATATATATATTATTATTCTATTTATTTAAGGGACTTTTACGTGTGTACGAAAACATATTTAATAAGACTGAACTTACTATTTTAAAATAAAAAGCATTTATTAACATAATGCTTATATAGTATATGAAAATATTTTTTCAGGAATCCCTGTAGTTATGAAAAAGATATTTGTTACTTCATTATCTTGAATAATAAAGTATATTTATGTACCAAAGTATCGACATTTCAATACCAAAACTACGCTACTAAGTTTATATACTAAAGTTATTTATATATGTAAAATATTTAAAATGAATTAACCATGAACATACAATACTCATTATATTGCGGAATAGGTACATTTCAGTTTAACGTTTATGTGCAATATTACACTATGCAGTCCGGGGACACCACAGTGGTGACGTGCGCAAATTTTTGGTCTTCGAAATTTTATGAAAGTAGGGGAACATGATTGAGAACTTATGAGAACTAACGATCAGATTAGTAAAACTTAACAATTTATAATCTCCCGATACTGTTAATTAACGCTGCCGGCGCCAAGCGAATAAATATTTAGATTTATATAATCGTGCGGACAGCAAAGTTTTAAAATATTGTTGTAATTATTCATGGAATACTCTGCAATTTTTTTTTCAATTTTTTTTTTGGTATTTTTTTTTATTATTCACAGGAAGGTGGACCCAAAGTTGTAAAAAAGGATCATCTACTATTTCAGCGATTACCTTAAGGATGCTGTTGGACCTATGCACTTTTCTCTTAGACTTCCAAATTATGGAAACTTGGGAAGATAGTAGAAGAAGTAAGGAGCATATTACTCTTTTGCTGTTCACAGTATGTATGAAGAAGCGAATCTTTTAATACGGATCCAAGGAATATCACCACGTACGGATGGTATATTCACACCGAAGGCTGGTGGTTTTGTGGTTGGAATGGACAATATGGAATTAGAGAATGGAGCTCTTGAGCGCATTCCCCAGAGCGCAACCGGTAAAAGACTGCGAATCTAGTGAAAAAGTTGATGGTCGATACTTTGCTTTTGCTGTCGAGCTTAGCTTCAGTTATAAAGTTATTGCTAACTGTTAAGTCTAAGAACCCTTAAGTTGATCAATGTATTGGGTTCCATTAGGTTTCATGATACAAAAACAAATGTTATACATAATAATAATCGTTGTACTATATCCCTTTCGGGGTGAGCAGAGATACATTTATGGCTGTATCCAGTTTGCGCCTATACGTGACCAACGTGAGCAGTAGCGGAGCTGATCGCCATTCCGAGAACACTTTAACATGACATTTCTATTAGATGCCATGCGGATTTCCTTATTATGTTTTCCTTCACCGGGGTACATGTCAATACTTTTATAATATATTCTTGGAACAATATATTTTAAATTTGAATTATTTATTATATGATATGAACAGAAAAAAAATTGTCCTTTATGGTACAAAAATATAAATCGAATACAATTTGGTAAAGAAGGATATTTGCGTGTAAATGTAAAATAAGCTTTACGAAAAATGCGAAATTGGCTTGGATATGTCGATATTATTTTATGTACCGAGCCTTGATCTTGTTTGTGGATTGGAAAATATTTATTACACCTTATCTAATTTAGTGTTGGAAATATACTTACTTTTTCCTATGAAAAATATTTGGTAGATTTTTATAATAATTGTACCGCGTTGTGATCTTGGAATTTCTGTTTTTGTGACTACAAGCACTATACTGTTATATTCAACAAAGTCGGCTATGTATGTACACTGAAAATAACAAATGTTACTGTTAGCGTAATCCGAAATTGATTCTTTAAAATCCAAGATATCCTTGGAACTAATTCCAAACTTTATTTGTTTATAATGACAACTTGACGTGTTCAAAGTTCTAAGTCAATTTGCATACACGGCACAGAAACGAATAATATCGCCGATATTGGGAAACTTGGAGGTTGTGTTTTACGTAAGCTTATAGCTAATCATATTCTCCAAGAGGTTCTGTATTTGTACTTCAATAGGGATGCAAAGTTTTATAAATTAAAATATTTATTAAAAACTTAAGGTTTGTCGCAACCTCGTTATATCTGGAATTTGTTTTTTTCTTAGATAGTTTGGTATCGTTATTTATTATATTTACTATGCTTCTAGACATTCAAATTGATTAAAAAAATGGAACTAGTGCTTTTCTCCCGTAATGTATTGCGTATATGAATGTTACCTTATGACTAAGCTAGTAAAGATCGAGGGTGTGACATATTTGCTGTCTTAATAATTTATTTTATTTATCATTTCTTTTTATTATAAATTATATTTTACGTTATATATGTTAAATAAATAATATACTGTCTATACTTTAAGACACACTGCTTTTATCTTGTTAGTTTCCACACAGACGTAAACGGGACCTTTATGTTTACAGTCACAGTAACTTTGTTTAATTCTACTCTGCCTCTTTGTTTTGCGTAACGCCCCGACGTAATTCTCGTGAATATAAATGAAGATTCTCTTATTCTATGAATAAAATTTGCTAAGAGAACTATTTACATTTTAACGCTAGTGCTATATCGTTTTAGGGTAAATAACTCAATACACAACAATGGCACTACACATTACGTCACGTCAAACCAAAGACTAAAGCGCTAACACTATTGGTCATTCGTCAGCTACATTTTCATATGAACAATATTTTTGTCTTTAAGTGTAAAGCTGTTTAGTGTAACTCTACAGTGCAATCTAACCCTCCACATGAACACCATTTATAAATAATGCTCACAGCGGCATTGCATTCTAATGAACAAAATCGATTATAGTCTACATTTATAAATACAAAGTAATATATCTATAGGAAAAAGATAACCTCTCCATTTGAGAGCAAAATTACTTGTTTGAATAATGTTCCGCTTTTATTAACCGCCAAATATGATGTTGGGCGGAGTCAACACCTCGCGGTGAGAGCTGCGAGATTGCCTGCGATGCTCTCCGAAGAAAAATAATAACACATTTATCTTAAGAAGAAAGATTGAATTTTAGTTGTTGGATAGTACCTACCTACTTTTAAACTTTAATAATCAAATACAATTCAAAAAAGTTACAATATATCTAACAACAAAAGTTCACTGATATTTAAGTATTTAGAGTAAAATATTTCTTTTTCTACATAATTAATTTAGTATGTGCGTAAAAGTGGTTATCTGTTTCGTATTTCAGATCTCTGACATAAGGTATTTACTAAGATTAATAATGTTCAACTAATCTCCTGTCTTTATTAAGTATAAAGATTTTCTCTCTCTATGAAAATAATAAACAGATAGATCTTTGTATTTATTTCATTATTTGCAAAAGTTGCTTTAATGAATTAATAATTTCGTTTCATAAGAGCGACACGTTGAAGTAATGTTACCACAGTAATAAAATATACTTCCAATTCATGGGACCGTAGTAGTTATGAAAATCCTAAATGGAATGCCATCCAATGCCTACATCAAATGAGATCCAGGACAAAATGTTTCAGGGGTTCGTTATTAGATTAAATTTATATTCAGGTTAGATATAATAAAATACTAGAAAACTCGCTAAATTATAAACCTAATAAACATGTTAATTGTGTAAGGTCTAGTTTATTATAATAATTATCTATATCTGCGTCGCTGTATTGATTTTTTTTTATATATTTAAACATTTTAGGGGCTCTCTCTGCTGACCGGAATTGCGGTAACTCAGGACGCGCTGCCCCATCGCACCTTCCTATCTGTACGCTAATGTTTGCATTGATAATTATTGTGCCTTAAATAATCTTAAATCTTAAATAATAGTACACTCCTTCTTAGATAGGAAATCAAAATGGCTATTGGAATGACATGATCGTAGGTCCCAAGAGCGCAGACGGTTTTACAAAGGACGGGCGCGTTCACCTTTGTGCAAAGCGAGCAACGTGGCTCGGCACTTACAACAGTGCGGCACTATCGCGTGACTAGCTTCCACCTCCCCATAGATACGTGTTTCGCATCCCTACGTGAGTGACCTGTCCACAGTATCGCTGCTTTTAAGGATATTAGTTCCAGTCTCCCGGTTGCCATTTCCCTGTTGCAAACAAGTATTGAGGAGACAAGTGGTTATTGCCACGTCTATACAGATATACCCAGTATAATATCATAATAAATTATATTTTTCGTATAGTATTAATGCAAGAACATAATTACTAACAAGTATTACTTACAAGAATTACTAACAAATCATTTTGATAATCAACTTTTAACCGCTACCAATAATATTTTAAACAAAGTCAAAAGCTATTATATTGATTAATAAACACTATCAGTTAAAACTATCAATTAAAACACTATCAGACTATTAGATGGATTTTAACTCAATCAAATGTTTAAACAGTGCCATAACTTATATATCATAATATTAATTATATTGATAATATAAATAATAAACTAGTACTTCAAATGGTTTGAGATTTTTTTTTAAACGGCAGGTTTGAGAAACAGCAGCTATTTGCCACTTTTTAAGCGTTTGCTTGAAAAAAACCGGTATTCTAAAAAGACCGTATCAGCTTAGTGAGATTCATATCAAGAAATTAATAAAAATAATAACTTTCAAACACCTGAAAGATATTTTGTATATATATATATATATATTTTAAGCACAAGAAAGTAAAAAATTTTTGGTCTGAAATATTAAATGTAAGTGTTATACTTATTAGAAATATATTGTTTAAAAGTTTGAAGCTCGTGTGATTTTGTTTATTTCAATATTTATTTATTGAACACACTAAAGTGAGAATCTTGCCTTATGTACTTATTCCAGATTGGTGCACCAGTTATACGCGTACATAACCCTTTGTGTAAACTATAAACTAATATAAAAATGGTCCTAATAAATTAAATAACACGAAATTACCTAAAGGATTTTTTTTTTAAATTACACTGTTAAAAATTCAATTCATGACAAAACCTTAGGTCAGCATGATAATATATATCTTCTAGTTTTATTTTTAAATAAGGCCAGAGAATCTGCATAAATGTTCAAATTGTCCCTCAGTACATTGTACTCATTATGGGTTCGATATAACCAGACAACAAGGAAATAATAACAAGCAATTGAGTTTAATATTGGTTCTACAAAAAAGGTACCGAGATTGTATTTAACATAATGTTTCTTCTTAATTGCATGTAATTTAAAATATTAGAACTGCCTGTATAGCTATTGATAATTTTATGGGGAAATGCAAGATCGTGTAATTTTCTTTTTTTGCTTAGCTCAATTAATCTAAAATAAGAAAGTCGGTGTTTCCAGCATCTTATGACATGGGAATCTTCAAACGTCGTGTGAATCGGTATATGTTGGGTGAGCGCGCTCCATCGTCGGCCTCATCATCACTTTCCAGCAGGTGAGATTGAGGTCAAGCGCAAGCCTGTATGTAATAAAAAAAAAGTCGGTCATCATAATCCTCTCTATTTGAAATACCAGACTGTATATGGACCAGACGGAATATATTATAATACTGCAACAATTAACATTATTTTAAAAAGGCGAAAATAAAATAGATTTTTAGCTACTATGTACGGGATAAAAATATACTTAACAGTATATAAAATAATTTGAATAACGCATAATGCATTTACGATATTCATGATCACGGTGTTATTGAGCAATTCTTATAACGAAGGACATGACTTATTCATATTTTCCGACGCGATAAGTTCGAAGACTTCAGTTAGTCGTATAATAAATGAGACAATTACGTAAGACATAAAGCAAGTGACGGGACAGACGCATAATCGTTACCTAAGATCGATTCATTATAACTATTTCTTGTTGCATCGTGTTACTTTTTTGTGGCTTAGGCAAATAAATTAATGACTTATTACCCTTTAAAATTAAAGAGCACTTCTGCAACTGTGGTTTGGTAGAAAACTGAAATAATATTACTGTTATAAAGAATATTTTCCGTTTACAAGAATATATTTTCAGGAAAATGTGAGTGTAAGGTAGAATTACTGCAGTTAGATATGCGGTGTGGCGGAAAATTGAATCGTTAGAATTGCGGTCAACCTTATCTCCGAATTTTCATAAAAAGCCTCGTTATATTTTGTTGAATTTCAAAGCAAAAAGTCGTAAGCTTACATTAAAAATTACGAAATTGAAAACAAGCATCTAACGATACAACATTAATGAATATAACGATAGTTTTAAATGATATGGAATTGCGTTTGATGTCCTTTTCAAGCTTAATATATGATTCTGTTTACTAGGACAATGAAAAGGCGAGGTGCGGAGTTAGTACTTAAACATCAGACTCTGGGAAACTTATTGCAACTTGTTTACTCGGGCCGTCTTCGACATCCTTTGTTCGAGTACAACTTTGCAGACGCCCGCGGACGGTTACTCCCTATAAATACAATTTACATTAATTCCTTCCTGAAGCGAAAAGGGAAGAATTAGATACAATACTGGCGTTAAAATGAGTTTAAATTAGACTGAGTCTTTTTTTAAATGAAATTCAGAAAATGAATTTATTCTCTTTAGATATTAACAATGAAACACGAAGTCATAAAAGAGAAAACAAGCAATAAGAAAAGCTCTATCTTATTTTTTAATGTAGTCTTTGATCTCAAAGATAAAATAATAAAGGCAGAATGGGCAAGAGCCCAGAGTGTGCCACCACCTTAGCTGTCCTCTGCTACATCATCATAATCATCAGTCCATCCTAGTCTATTACTGTACATAGACCTCTCTTAACAAGCGTCACTGAGCCTGGTCATTGGCTCTTCTCATCCAATCCTTTCCGGTCACTTTCCAAAAGTCGTCACTCCACCTTCGGGAGAGGCGCCACTCTACACCTGTTGATTTCCGGTCTCCATTCTAGAACTTGCCTGCTCCAACGATCAGTGATTCTTTAGCATATATGGCTTGCTCACTGCCACTTCAGCGTGTAAATACGGAGAACTATGTCGACATCTTTGGTTCTCTGACGGATAACCTCATTTCGGACTTTATTCTTCGGAGAGATGCCCAACGTAGACCGCTCTATCGCACGAAGAGTGACCTTAAACTGGTGAACTAACCCAACCGTTAGTGTCCACGGCTCTTCTCCGTACATTATAACTGATAGGACGCATTGATTGAAAACTTTATCTTTCAGGCATTGTGGAATAGAAGACGAAAATTCTCGACGTAATTTCCAAAATGCTGCCCAATCTAACTGAATTCTTCTTTTGGCTTCCCTTTCGAAGTTGTTCCTACCTAATTGTAGCTTTTGTTCCAGGTAAACATATTCTTGAACAACCTTAAGTAAAGAGGCTTTAACGGTAATAGAACTTTCCTTCGCCTATAAACTCGTAAACTTCCAACTTAAACCTTTTTCACAATATTGATAACCCTGTGGAACAATCTCTATGGAATCTATTTGTTGTGGAGGCATTTATGTCGAGCTAATTCAACAGTCCTTGTATTAAACCGTCTCCACATTGCAACATTGTCGCACAGTCGAAACGTTGCGGCAAATACACTTCGTGTCTCTATGCTTAATATGCTATTGTTTTATTGTAGCTGTTAGGCTGTAAGCAAACACGTCATTTAGTGTATGGATTAGTAGGAATTATTTTTAGAATATGTATAAGTATGCTTAGCTTTATTTTGAGCTAAAGATAGAGTTTATTTCTTGCTTAATAATAACAAACAAGTTTCTGTCCTACCTAATAGGAAGTGGCTGTTATTGCTCATAAACAACCACAATACCAATATTTCCAATTGTATTATGAAAAATTCATAATTAAATTCTATGGAAAAACAAATATAATAAGTCTTTATTTCCATATCTTTAACGCGCAACATTGACATAAATTATTTAAAAAATATATAAATTAATAAGCTTTTTTCTAGATTTAAATTAGTTATAAATAATGTAGTTATAACAAATGTTTATTTGATAAATCCTATTTGGAACCTAATCATGTTTTTATAGCAATAATATACTAAACTATAGGTACGTGGCTATGTATTGAAATATACTAAGTCCCTGCTAATGAATAAATACGAGTACCAATAGGTCGTACAGCAAACACAACCCTAGTTCGTAGTCCTTAGTGGTCGAGTGAGTGGTTGATAGGCCCATCGTGCCGCTATCACGGATCGACTTAATCAAGTGCACTCCGAGGGGCGGACCATTACACTAACATATTGCCTCCACAGACATTCATCCTATCTTGACATCTTGGAAGAATACTTACATTACTGATCTCATCATATTAATTGTAGATTTTGTACCCTAGAAAATGTAATATTGTTCATGCTATTTAGTAACTTGTGTAAAAAACATACAAATAAATTCATAAAAATTAATTGCAAAAAAAGGCTGACTGTTTTTAAAGATTTTTTGAATTTACATTTCTCTAAAATTACATATGTAAGTCATTTGTATTAATGAAGTATTATTCTGCAATATATGTTGTCCTTTTTCGGTACATATTCATTTCTAAGTCTAAAGTAAATTTATTTTATTGATGAATTAAAAATAATAAGTCAATATTTATATAAAGTTATTTTGAATTGTAATTAATACTACAAATATTATGTCCTTACATATGAAATTGGCGTTTTGTATGGGAGGAACAAAAAGTCGAATATTTTTTAATATAATATATTTCATTAATCAAAGTATGAACCATTATTTTCTATGCACTTTTGCCATCTCATAGGTAGTTCATTGATCCCTTTACTAAAAAAACCAGTCGGACGGGAATCAATAAAATCTTTGAAGGCGATTTGGACTGCCCCATCGGAGTTGAATTTTTTCCCTTGCAAGAAGTTATCCAAATTTCGAAAAAAATGGTAATCTGTTGGAGCAAGGTCCGGGGAGTACGGAGGATGTCTTAGACTTTCCAATTGAAACTCTTCTAATTTAGTAGCCGTCTGTTGCGCAGTGTGTGGTCTAGCGTTGTCGTGAAGCAGCAGTGGCGTGGAGCGATTGACCAGCCTAGGTTGTTTAGCCGCTAGCTTTTCCATCATGATTTGCAATTGCTGACAATAGACATCAGCCGTAATAGTCTGGCCAGATTTGAGAAAACTGTAATGAACAACCGGCATTAGTCCACCAAACGCTTACAAGTAACTTTTTTGGGGTTAATTTTCGCTTGGGGCAGGATTTGGCTGGCTGGCCAGGATCCAACCATTGCGCTGAGCGCTTCCGATTATCGTAAAGAACCCATTTTTCATCACAGGTAATGATACGGTTTAAAATACCTTCATTATTGTGCCGGTTTAGTAATGTAACGCAGCAGTCGACGCGCGTTTGCCGGTTTGCTTCAGTCAATTCGTGAGGTACCCACCTTTCAAGCTTTTTAATCTTCCCCATTTGCTTCAAGTGAATTAAAACAGTTTTATCACTAACATCGCAGCCTGCAGCTAACTCGGACGTGGTTTGCGATGGATCCGCTTCCACAATAGCCTTCAACTCTTCATTATCAACTTGAGTCTCAGGCCGTCCACGGGGCTTGTTCTGCAGGTCGAAATTTCCAGAACGAAAACGTTGGAACCAAAAACGAACTGTGTTTTCTTTTGCAACACGACCGCCATACACATCATTCACCCTTCGAGTTGTTTCCGCAGCACTAGTGCCACGGCGGAACTCGTACTCGTAAATAATGCGATATTTTAAGTTTTCCATTTTGTAAAATAAGTGACGCAAACAGAAAAAAACAGAAGAAAAAAACAAATGAATGACGATCATCGAAGGACAAATACATGAGTCTATAGCTGTACAAATTTGAATTTGGAATTCCTTACCAAAGAGGAGAAATTTGTGATTAAAGTGGCCAGTACGAAAAACGCCAATTTCATATGTAAGGACGTAATACATCATCAGACTGATTGATGATTAGGGCTATAATGATAGTAAAACTATAAATATTCCAGAGTATTAAAATGGATTAAAATGGAATGGGCAACTTGAGACACTTTATAGTAGTACCAAATGGAATAAAATATACTTAATACGTAATAATTACGTTATGTATAAAGATTACAAAAAGACTCATCTAAATTAATTCCATCTATTATACATCTAAGATCCAATTACTTTGTGAAATTGAAATATTAATGGTTAACATTTTCGTGCTATATTAAATTCGATGTTTGTTTTGACATAAATACTCGCTGTAGCGTATTTTACGCTAATTACAAACGGTTCATGGGATATAAATTTTGTGGATATTTTGGAGAATAGCAAACAGAGGTAATATTCTAAGAATGTATTTTACTAACTTAACCTAACACACACATTTTTAGACTCCAGAGCTGTGACAATTTGGCCAACTTGGAATTCCTTCCAGTACATCCTAGGCTAGCTGATCTAGATCAGTATTTATTGACCTGTCAATATTACAGTTGGAGATTTTATTTCTTATATTATTTGAACTAATATTAGAATAAAGGAGAGATCACAGTTTCCTCAAAAAATTACATGTTTAATATTACATTTTGACCTTATTTTGAGCCCTTAGATTGTAAACGTGTTCAGACAGAGCCTAAACCGTGTAGATGTTTAGTGAATTAGATTGATAAATCACAGCCAACGTTTCTCATAAACGACAGTTGTCACTCAGAGGAGCCATCACATTATGCTCATAAAACACATTTTATTATAGCGACGCTTGCTAATAAATTGTGTAAAAACGAGATAAGAAAGATCCAGGCTTATTTAAAGTTCACATTAAAAGAATATTGAGTGAAAACATTTTAATTTAAAAAATGTTACTAACCGTGTTCTAGGAATTTAGTGTTGCCTGTTTTTTATATTTACAAAGTGCCCAAATTTAAGGAATCTTTAAATATACAATTACAAGTATTATTAGAATACACAATTAAATAATTATTATACAAATAATATATTGGAGAGATAAGTATGTGTTAATAAGAATATTAGCAAAAATTAACAAAGATATTATTTCTATTATTGTTATAACTAATTATTTGCGACGATTTTTTGCTTCTAACTAAAAAAATAACAATTATGGGATAAAGTTAGTGAGGACTAAATTTATATAAAAAAATAGATAACCTTTTTTCGGTTTACCGTAGTCGTGTAATCATCTACAACTTTACTCTCTACCATTAAAAAAAAGGAAAATAGAGGAGCTATTGACTAAAAATCTGAAGTCAATATAGCGTTTTACACATCGATGGAATTTTATTTTATATTGAATTTAGAGAACTAATGAATCCCGTAAAGGTTAGTCCAATGAAATGTTTGCCGGGATTTTTTGGAAGAAAAAAGTCTAATTCGACTGGCCTATAAAAAATTAGAATAATTATGCATTACCGGAATTTTTACAATTCGTTTACTTATGTCATTTACTTATGGGCTAACATGTGGCATATCCAACTTTGGATATAAAAGACCAGGACATCTACAAATTCTGACGCGGGAATTTTATGCTCGATATATGAGCTGACTCCATTTAGACATATTAATCATCTTAATTTGGCCTAATATTTATATATTTCTACTTTTAAAATTATTTCGTGAATAATAAGAGAAATGCAAAATTTAAATAATAATTTTAAATTTATATTTTCCATTATATGTTTTTGCGATTTTGGAGGCTTTAATTAATGTGTAAAAATTCACTTACAGATTTAATTAGCTTGCCGAGTAGTATACTTGAGAGTGTCTGCTGCCCGGATGAGAGGGAGTTGGTGCGCAGTGTCCGGCGCGCCACCTGAGAGAGAGGTTTTGGAGGAGTGCTAGATAAATTTGGTTTCCCAAGCCCGGGTAGAGCAATTAGAAGGACGACCCGGTGGTTTTTAGTCAGTAAGAATCTCACACACCGGGGTCGCTGTCCTCACAGCCGCTCTGATAGTCCTATACAGGATTATACCCCGAGCTAGCATAAAAAATAGCCTAATATTTTAGTACATTAGGTTTTTATTTAAATAATGGAATCTAACAATAATATTCTTAAAAGTTTGCTTTATATTGCTGTAATGTCTTGTGTTATTTCATACATTTTATGAGGCCATGTAATATGTACTGTTATTTGAGTTCACGAACGCTAGACGGCGGAATGTCGCCAATCCCGTTTTACAATGTTAGCTTAAGTAAATTTACTCATTTGAAAAATATACGTCCGAAGTTCGTTTCACAAATTAAAGTTTTACTGCCAACTGAATTAAACGAGAAAAAGTTTTAAGCTCCACATATTGTAACAAAGCATTGTAAGCTGAACTTAATCTGGACAAATGCTAACTTAATAATATTAAAAAAGCCTCAGAGGTACTAATTTATATCTGATACTAAAAACAACATTGTCACACAACATTGAACATTGTCTAAGAAACACGCTTCAGCTATTGTCACAAATAATTAATAGGTTAATCTGTTCCGACTAACATGTCAGGTATACTTACAACAAATATTAATGTGTGTATCCAATATATATAAGTTTGTAGGCTTATTATAATAATCAAGAACTCGTACAAAATATTAGATACGTATAGCCTTTTATGCTTTTTTATATATTAGCCTTTTAAATAAATTATGCTAACATGTAGTGGTGATCAATTTACGTGCCTTATTTTTAATTTATAAGTCATCTTTCTTACACATGTATAATTAAGCACACGCTGAAAATACATTACGAATAAAGGTAATATTTTTTTGGTTTTGTCGGGATTGGGAGCCGGGGGCGGAAGATAGCGCTCGCAAATTAATTCCGGCATCGCTCTTTGATCTCGTCGACATTGTTGGCTTGTTGTACAAATAAACGCGCAGACCTCGTGCCGTTCAGTCCTCATAATTCATATTTCCCTCGGAGACTGCTACTGTTGAGTGTAAAGTTGTTTAAGCCTTTACATTCAAGGTAATAATAATAAATACGTGTGCACGTATAATGTTACAATTCGAAATTGCATTCGACATATGTAAATGCCTAATACTAAGCAAGGTTCCCATATCTTTTTATTATAAATACTTTAACGGATGTTGTGCGCGAATTAACTTACTTTTGATTATGGCTCAATGTTGCGATTTGATTACATAGGCTATGGCCTCGAGTAGACTGACACGCCGCAAAGTTTTCGTCAGTTGCGGGAAATTCCTTTCTCTACCCTCTTTTGTTCATGATATTCGTATAGTAAATGGTTATGGCACACAACACTCAACGTATCAGCATACTTACAAAGCGATATTGAAGGCGTCAATCTACTTGTGACCATGTCTTGTAACTAGGTTGAATCATCAAGCTATAATTAAAAGTTAATTCGCGTATAAGACCCGTTGAAGTATTTATATTGAGTACAAAATGTGACAGTTTTAAATGTGTTTTTGCAAAAAAAACTTATTTGTAATAAAACAATTAGTAAATATTCATTCTATGACTGCAAGCTTTCTGTGCAACTGACCTAGGCAATATTGAAATTTATGTTATGTACAAACAAATATTTTGATAAAATAGTGTATTTAATACATTGGGATTTTTTTTTAAATTAATAACAAATAATCTATTTTATTATTTTATATTATATTATTTTAGTAAAAAATATTCGACTTTTATTTACACATTCGAAAATGTGAGTAAGAAATACTAAAAATCTCTTACACAGGGATAAGCCAGTAAACAAGCACCGTTCAAATTGACGGTACTATCAGAACGACCTACGAGATCGGTCTGGGCTTTGTATCGGCTGTTGCGGCAACGATGCGTATCCACTACTAAACCCACCCTCCAATTTGTAAGCCATCTCATCTATACGAAGTGATTTCTTTGCCGCATAATTTAATCAGACAGCCTTTGTACAAAACATCTGTCTTTGAAATTTTCTAATTAAACTTCTGTGGGACACAAATTATAAAGTTTCGCTACATGGAACTACTTTGAATTGCTAAATCTTAGCTTATGAAGCTGAGAACGTTTCGTTCACACCAGCAAAACGAGATTAAAGTTGAATAACATAAAATAGAGACACGTATATTATTCAAATTGTCTATCATTCTATTTATCACATTATAATTTTTCGTAGAAATTCATTATGGGCAAAAATTCATCTTATATTATATAATAGTGATATAATAATTACTATTTTTATAAAAATCGTGATTTTTCAATGTAAATGTATATGTAAAAAGAAATCATTCGAAGAATACCATATTAGGTAATATAAAAATGATATTATCTGAATTTGCTAAGGAACGAAAAGGAAACTTTTCTAAATCTCAGCAATAGCCGCCGGAATCATAACCAAAGCGATTCTATTTGGGTAATACGTAATATGGCAAGAAGTTCGCCGCCAGCCAGGCGCTCGCCAAACGAGAGTGCGTGCTCATTCCGGCCTATTTGCTGGAATAGCTTCGATATCCTGTCGATGAATAGGCGGCTGGACGATAGGCGCGTGATCCCGCATTTCATTTACTGCTCGAAAGTCGAATCCAAATAGTAGTATGATGATTTTCTTCGCTTGCGATAAAATAACAATAGCCTATTACGTTTAAAATAACGTCACTAATATATATGTTCGCAACACTTATCTATATAGAAAATAATTTCTCCTTTTAACAATTCCTTATTTTCTACGCCGCTCGCAGCGGTACGTACTCGTACCTACGAGTCTGCGACTATATCGTCAGGTGAAAGGCTATTTGGTTTAAGCGACATTTTTGGTGATATAGTAATATATATATTTTTGGAATCGGTAAAAAACGCTGATTTTAAATATATATATATAAGGTTAGACAATCTTTAACGGTAAAAGAAAACAAACTCTTTTGTTGCTCTGAAAAAACAAAGAAACGACAATTATGTTTGTTTCTTTTAATTTCACCGGACATTAACGGAACGCTTTATAACTTTATTCAAAAATACCACGGCCGAGTCTCTGTCACCTGTCAAAACGTTCCACAGTTTTTAGGAAGCTGTAGTGGCACAGACTCCGACACACACGGCCGTGCGAAGAGTGAATCCTAAAGGAATTATATTTCCTTTACATCTCCCTCCCTGGGGTAGAAAATTAAACTTATTTTCCTGATAATTTACTCTCCTCCTGTTTCTTGTTCGTGTACTGTAGTGATTGGAATAAGTTTTGATATATGGAAATGATTTGATTCTGGTTTTTTGTGCCCGGTATCTATTTGGTATATTGATTTTGATACTTTTCCAATAATTTTATACGGTCCAATGTTACGGTCCAATGTTTAATTCGTCTAGTTTGTTTCTGTTCAACTTGTTTCCGTTTTCTACATATACCATGTCTCCTACATTAAATTCATGATCTTTTCGATTTTTGTCGTATATAGTTTTGTTATAATTATGTGATTTTATTGTATTTTCATATGCTATTTTCCTGTGCCTCATCCAGTCATTGTTTGTTTTCCATTGCTTTAATTCTTTTGGTAAAATTGTAACATCTGTTCCATACATAAGGTAACTTGGTGCAAAACCTGTTACCGAGTGTGTAGTGTCATTATATTTATTTATGCATTCTCGAGCTATTGACGTCCATGCTTTATTTTTTCCTTTTTCATTTATTTTGCATCTGATTTTATTCATTAATGTTTGGTTTAACCTTTCATTCAGTCCATTTGAAAACGGTGAATTTGTTGCTGTAAAAACCATTGATATATTCTTTTCATTTAGATAGTTTTTGAATTCTTTCGAATTAATACCAGGATATTGGTCGGTGAGAAGCATGCCTATGTCTTCTGTTTCTTCTATGCTCTTAATTAATTTCACAAAATCATTCGCGTTTTGTGTTTTTGAGGTTAAAATAAAAGCGTATCTTGTGAAGTGATCTACCAGCAGATGTAGATATTTTTTTGTTGATCTTGAACCTCCCAGTCCTCCAATTGTATCTATTGATATTATTTCAAATGGTTTCGAATGCTTTTTGACACTTCTCTGTCCATTCAAATCTTTGATTTTTCCTAAGTAAATTATGCAATGGATCTAGTATTATTGCACTGTTTGGTATATATTCATGATAAAAATTTATCTTTCCTAAAAATTGTCTAATATTTTTCTGGGTCTTGGGTATAGGAAAATTCTTTATTGATATCAGATTATCCTTTACTGGTCTGACTGAGTTATTTTGTATTATATGCCCTAGATATTTTACTGAATCTGATGCGAATGTGCATTTTGTAAATTTTAACCTGAATCCTTCTGTTTTAATTGCTTCTAGTAATTGTGTTAAGTGATTCATGTGTTCTGAGAATGTTTTTGAAAATACCAGAATGTCATCAATGTAATTAACAGTAAAATCAGTTAGTTTATATTTCCTCAGTATGTTACTTAATATTCTTTGAAATATTGCTGGTGAAGTTTTTAGTCCAAAGGGTAAGCAGGTCCATTGGAAATGTCCTTCCTGTGTTACAAATCCTGTCTTTTTCCTGTCTTCAATTCTAAGTGGTATTGACCAAAATGCAGAATTAATATCTAGAGAGGAAAAAAATGTACAGTTCCTTGTTTTTACCATCAAGTCTTCAATTAGTGGAAAAGGTTGCGCTTGTGGTATTACTATCTTATTTAAGTCTCGAAAATCTATACATAGTCTGGTTTTCTTGTTTTCTTCTTTTTTAAATGCCAATGTTACTGGTGCTGCAAATGGACTGTAGGATTCTTCTATCAACCTATTATTCAGTAGTTCCGCTATTTGTTGTTCTATCTCTTTTTTATCTTCTACAGTGCATCTATAAGGTCTCTTACTACAATACTTATCCACTAGTAAGTCTATTCTGGCTTCATATTCGTTTACTGTGCCTACATCATATTTATTTTTTGCAAATACTGATTTATATTTACAGATTAAATTGTTTATTTTTGTTTTTTGATATTCATTTAAATGATTAATTTTCACTTCAAAAGCATTTTCCTTTACATGCTCATTAAAATTTATCTTGTAATTGTTTTCTATACTTTTAACTTCAGTTGTTTCATTTTTTGTTGTATTATTCTCTCTTTTATTTTCATCATCCTTTTCCACAATCTGAGTAATTTTTAAATTCTCATTTTGATTTAGTTTGAACTTCTTTATCAAATCTAATCCTATTAGAAAATCATATTTAAAATTTTCTTTATCGATGATGTATATATCAACGTTTTTCTCTATGTCCATGATCTTTATTTTTAAATTTGTCAAACCTATTGTTTTTTTAACACCATTAATTGTTACTAAATCTGCTTTGTGCATATTATTTCCTTTTCCTTTTAGCTTTAATAATTTTGAATTAATAAGAGATACATTGGATCCTGAATCATATATTCCATTAATTTCTAATTTATTATTTAATATTAGTTTGACATTTATTAATGGTGTTTCTATTCGTTTTTTTGATCAGATTCATTTAATTCTGCTTCAATTACTGAATTATTTACATGTTTTATGTAACTCTTTTTTTCTTTATTATTGTCTCTTCCTTGGAACCAGCATGTACTTTCTGAGTGATAACGAGTACCTTTTTTTAATTCTTTACAAATTCTGCATGGATTTTGGTTTTCATTTTTACTACCAGTTATTTGCTGTGTAATTTTTTTTTTATCTAAAAATTTCTTTTTATTTACCATATGTTCATGTTTGCTCAATTCGTTGAACAAGTTCTCTGGCTCTTTTAAGGTTTCTCTATCAATTCTGTTTAATATAAATTCTGGTAATCCGGCTGCAATGAGATCTATTAGAGTACCTGTATCAATTGATCCTCTTATATCCAATAATAGTTTTTCTTTTTTTATAGCATAGTCCAACAATGAGCCATCCTTGTACTTAAAAAATAGTGCATATGTAACTGGGTTCCATCCTTTATTTGCAAATGTCTCACAAAATTTTTCTTTCCATGTAGACCATTCTGAATCCATTGTTAGCTTTGTCATCATGGAACTGTACCAATCGGCAGATGATTTATCCATGAACAACCTTAGTATTTCTATTTTTTTTTCATTGTTTGTCACATTAAATCGTATGCATTCTTTTTCAAAAAATTCAATCCATTGGTTTGCATTGCAAGTTTTACTTGTAAACTTTTCTATCACAAACTTTTCTGCTATTTGTTTCATACTTTGTTGGCCATTAATTTGTGTCTTTTCTATTAATTTCTCTAGTAATCTTTCCATACTCTCTGTTCCTTTTTGATGTGCAGATGTAGATTGGTTTAGGTCTATTTCTTCAAGAAATTGATCCTTAAATTGTAGATTACCATCTTCATCTATATAAGTGTTTCTAAGTTCTTCAGTCATTGTTATCCACACTCTTCTTACTTGATATCGTTTTGTTAAACTTTTTTTTATTTTATTGAAGGTTGTTGTTTTTATTATTTCGCTGTGGTGAATCGCCGCTTGTAGTCCCTCTGGTAATGTGTATATTTTATTGTCACTTGTAGCTATTGAGGTTATTGCATAAATATTCGACTTTCCTTCACTTCCAGGCAAAAGAGTAAATTCAAAGCGAAGTTTCTCCATTTTCTATTAGTTTATTTTTAAACAAATTGTCGTTTTATAAGGTTAGACAATCTTTAACGGTAAAAGAAAACAAACTCTTTTGTTGCTCTGAAAAAACAAAGAAACGACAATTATGTTTGTTTCTTTTAATTTCACCGGACATTAACGGAACGCTTTATAACTTTATTCAAAAATACCACGGCCGAGTCTCTGTCACCTGTCAAAACGTTCCACAGTTTTTAGGAAGCTGTAGTGGCACAGACTCCGACACACACAGCCGCGCGAAGAGTGAATCCTAAAGGAATTATATTTCCTTTACATATATATTACTATTTCACCAAAAAATGTCGCTTAAACCAAATAGCCTTTCACCCGACGATATGAAAACTGAACTTATAATTTTTAAAATTGGTTAGGTAGTTTCTTAGATTATATTCTGTACACAAACATCATCTTTTTGTAATGTTAGTATAGTGTCACAAACCTAACGCTTTTAAAGAAATTCATATTTTTTTTATTCTTATACTATATCTAGTGCCCTAGTTGAACATACGCTGGAAAAACTGTATTATTATTGTACATTTTTTTTTAATAATAGTTTCGCCACTAAGTTGTCTTTTATGAAAAGAATTGCATGGTTGAACTGTATGAATTGGATTTGTTTATTCGGTATATTAACTTTGTTGTTATATTAAAATTTGCTTGGAATTTTCGTTTTCAAATACAATATGCGCAGAGTAAGCAATGTGAATTCACAGTCGATCGACGATCGAGCTTTTTCGTTATGCGTTCAATTCACCAGTTCCTTTGATGCATATTTCAACAAGTTTCATGGGGGCACATATGATAATTTTATCTTAATTAAAACTAATACTTACTCTTAATTAGTACTTAGCTGTTGTTGGTAATTTTGATTTATTATATAAAAACGATGTATAAATATTTTAATTAACTTATTATTTATTGATCATAGGAAGTTAAGATAGACTATATAGGTTTTGCGGGAGCCCCGAAGATACGGGCGGCGCAGCATACTTATGAAGAGTTCCCAGCCTGGGCCGATGAGCATGGAGTCCTCCCTCATAGAGGAAATTGGCGACGACCTCTCGCTGCCAGCAGTGGCCAAGGCTATGATCGGCAGTAAGAGTGCATGGAGAAGTGTCACATTTTTCTACAAAGTAGTCATGAATCAGAAGGAAACCGCCGAAAATGACAGGGAAAAATAAACTACCCTGTATATTCGGCGGCCAAGACACCGTCGCCAGAGGGACGCATTCGCTCGCAATGAGCACATTTCTCCGTGACAATAGCCGGGCAGTAGACTTAAGGGAGTCTGCTGCCTGGATGAGACGGATGCGATACGCAGTGTCCGGCGCGCCACCTGATAGGGAGGTCTAGAAAGGTGGGCTCTTTACACTCCACCTTTCCCACTGGACAAGCCTTAACAGACTATTTCTTCTCCGGGCATTATTAATAATGATTAAGGATAAGGATTTCCAGGCCCCAGTAGAGTAATTTGAGGGGCATCCTGGGAGTTTTTAGTCAGTAGGAGTCTAACAGACCGGGTTTACTGCCCTCACAGCGAACCTAATAGTCCTATGCAGGATTTTCCCCCGGGTCACAAAAAAAAGACTGTATAGGTTTCTTGATGTTAATCTAGCAATAGTATGTTAATCTAGCTTTTGGTATGATACAAGGATGTAACACAAATTCTTGCAATAAATAAGGGTATAATGTAACTTTAATTTCAGTATATTAATATAAATAATATTTAAATCTTGTAGGCTTTATTCATATAAGTTTTAGTTAAAACGCCTATAACTATTCAACATGTAAGGCTGGTAGTGTTGTTCCAGCTAGATAAAGATCGTCTTCTAATGCTAGACTCGATGCACTAACGGTCTTGTGCAAACTATGAAAATTTCAGAAAACGTTTATGTGGTGTTACATTAATAACTTAACAGTTATCATTGGTCACAATATACCTAAAATTAAATAAAACATAACAATATGTATAGGACTTTCTTTAGGTCAACAAGACCCATTGCATATTATAAATATACTTGTATATATTTATATTCTAAAGTATATATAGTCTATTAGCTAAGCTTGTGATGGGGCGGCGGTAAGCGGATCGCAATATAGGTTTACGTCGAGGATAAGACGTGGAAATGGTCTTGTTAAGTTAATGGATATTTATAAAATAAAATTATTCATCATCCGCACTCAAAACGAAACGAACGCCTTGATAAAAGAAGTAAACTTTTCCAGCTCGGGGTCCGTAATGGCTGCCCATCTTTGTTTATAATATAAATATTAAGGATATGTTTGTTTAAACAAATAAACAAACAGATTTTAAGGCAATATATTTATTAAGCGTCCAAGTATTATAAGGTAATGCTATTGAGGCTTCTGTGGGATAAACGCCACTGCGACAGTGGTCATTACATCATTTACAATCACGAGGAATTTCAGTATCCTGCTTAAAAAGAGTGTTCTTTTTCTGAGAATTATGATATCTATAATTATTTTACATTCTATTACTTTTAAAAATTATATCATTCAACAAAACCACCGATCGGTAAAACAGACACATCGTGTGTGCCGATACAAAAAATAACAGATTTCCTTCCATTGATTTCCCACGGGCCATCACAGACCACTTCAGGTGTTTCACGTTGCTCTTATTTTATTTAAACATCAATTCTATTCGTAGATGTTCTTATTATAAATGTACAAGTGATACGCAGAGCGTGTTGGCTTTGTTTTGTTAACCTAAATATTATTAAATTCAATTAAAAAACTCAATTATTTTATGCAATTTACTTTAATTTGTAATATTCTAAAAATAATAACCATACTTAAATAATTATATTTATCCTATAAATATGTTATTAATCACAATCAGTATTCATTTGCTAAATATGTTCTTAAATCTTTTAAAGCAAGGTATTCACACAAGTTTTTTGTTTTGTATTTAGGAAATAGTATTGAATATTCTATTGTATTATGTTGGCTACATTTATAATAAAATTGAATTTCAGGTTTCTTTGCACAAGACAAAGACTGCCAGGTCAGTTACCAAGACATAACTAATAACGCTTTTCCATAAACAATACGTATATAGTAAAGTAAATAATAAAAATATACATCACACAAATTTTGTATTATGGATGTTAATCGAATTCGGAACTCGCGAACTAGAACACAAAGATCAACGAACCGCAAGAAAGAGCAGATTGTAAACAAAAGACTTTGATAAATAGTTCACAAATAATTAAACCCCTTGTTAAAGACAACAGGGTGTGTGCTTTGAAAATCGTGTTTTAACTTCAAAGAAACTGCGAGTTTATGAAGACCTTACGCAGTAAAGTTTGTAGGACGACAGGTGTGGTGGAAACAGGCTTCGTCTTAATTCCCGCTCAGATGTGTTTGCAATGTGGTGTTGTACCGCTCACAAAACGTGACGAAATAGACAGTTTGTTTAAAGTGTTAATATTTTCAACATTACGATGATTATTAATCAGACCTTTGTTAGTTCGACTCACTCAGTTCTTGATGCCCATGGATCAATAGATGGAATTACGCGTTTATGGCCCCTCTTCGTTTATCTTTCATTTCACTTGTTTTTTGTTTGTTTTTTTCAAATCCTGTTTTAACCGTTGCTGTAATAATGCAACGTCATTGTATCCTCTTTTTGTGTTTTTCTTTTCACATATGTTCTTTTTTGTCTTTCTTATTTTCTACTACATTTACTTATCTAACATTATTTTCTTAATCTATTGCTATCTCTAATACGAACTCATCCTATCACATTTTCTCTTCTCCGTTTACAATTTCTTATCTACTTACGCTTTGTTGCATTTTAGTTGTACCTTAATAATTATGTTATATATTTACAGATATTTGATCGCATTGTTGTAAGTAAAAAGTTTGATTATCACCTAAGAAGGCCGTTTGTATTATTTAAATTAAAGAAAGCTCGGAGTTAATTTGATATTTGTTTCAAATGTGCGTAGATGAATCGAAAGTTAGTGACAGGACGAGTAGTGTTTCCAATACAGCCTCATACATCACACATACTGGATTCTCGCGCTCACCTAAAGTAAACACGTAGTGCCTGACGAACGTGATGTAGCACCGCGTAGTTTTGTACTTGTATCCATGAGTGGATTTCGCTATTATGGAAAGTATAAAATGTTGATGATGGTATTCCGTTTTGTGAATTAGGTTTTAAAATACTATCTTATGTTTACCGCACCATCACATGGTTCTAAAGAAAATTTATAGCACGGTATTAATTGGGGTAAACAATTACATTTTGTGATCTATACTAATATTATAAAGCTGAAGAGTTTGTTTGTTTGTTTGTTTGAACGCGCTAATCTCAGGAACTACTAGTTCGAATTGAAAAATTCTTTTTGAGTGGAATAGACCATTTATCGAGGAAGGCTTAAGGCTATATAACATCACGATGCAATTATTAGGAGCGAAGAAATAATGGAAAATGTGAATAAAACGGGGAAAATTATTCATCCTTGAGGGCTTCCATTGAGTGCGCTGCAAAAACGGTTCAAGATACCAAAAATATATGTAAGAAATAATTATTCCTCTTGAAATGATCTAAAAAATGTCCGTGACAGTATATGTCTATCTTTTAAGATTAAGTCACTAGAACCGTTTTTATGGTAAACAAATTTGGTCGAAATTAATGCATTATTTGTTAAGAGTTGTATCAACGTAATAATATTAATCTTTATCCAAATAAATGTGTTGTTGATTAAGAGTATTTAATTGTGAACATAATTGTCTTTGACATCATTTAATTTCAATGAACATCTTAGAAGATATTACAAAACCTTATATAGCAAAACAACGTTTGCCGGATCAGCTAGTTATAGATATTACTCACGAGTTATCATTTTTATATGTATACTTTTTATATTTGAAAAGTTTTGGATTAAACTTTTATACCGTTAAGTATAGCAGCACATCAGCGAAAGAAAAACATTTTTTTTTTTATTTTCACTTCATTGTATTTCTCGTTACTCTATGATGAATAATATTAAATATAAAGGTTACAACATTATTAGGTTATTTAAAAAGTCTTACAATATTTTTATAAGTTTCTTAATAGTGTTGGAGTCTCAGATCATTTAACTAATGATAACAAAAAACGTAGTTTGTTATTTGTATGAACTTTAATCATTTCAGCTACAATAAAGTGTTGTTTGCTTACCATGAAATTTTCTAAATCAAAATTTACATGAAAATCAAAATAGAAAACTTTTGAAAAAAAAATCTCATTTATTTTATATAGATACATATTCCTTTGTTAAAAGTTTTTTAAATAAAAGTTTAAGCTTAGATTTACAGACACCACTTTCGCTTTACTTAGCTTTTACTCAAACTTTACAAATTATATTCTTTAATAGATAACACAGTTGTTATATAGTAACTAATCGATTTCGTCGAGTCGTACTTAGCTTTGCAAATTTGCTATACTCAAATTCCTATTATAAATTTTATTTTTCATTTAATACGAATATTTTTGAGTAAATTTTAAGCACAGCTAAAACAACGTCTATAAATCTCAACTCTAGAGGCTACATCGAAAATTTAATCAATGTTTCTTTTAAATAATCATTTAAATTATGCTCATTATTTACATCGTGCTCGTGTGTGTAAGCAAATCTGAGCCGATTTTGTATATGAACTTTTGCATCGGAAGCGCATTGTGAAAGCAGGCTGGCAGTGGCTATTAGCGAGCTCGCTAATTATCGCTGAACCAGCCAAATCCTGTGCGGACGGCACCCCTTTGGCTTACAGGCTTTAGGCAACTAAAAAATTTGTTTTTGGTGGGTTTGCTTTATTAAAATTCAGTTAGGTTTCCTGTTTAGAACTTTTAAATACAATTTAGATTAAATTTTACAATAAGCATTTATTGAAAATTAATCATTCTATCGAAATAATTGTTATAAATATTATTAGATATAGACAATTAACGAATAGGGAGTTGAGTGGAGACCTCATGCTGCTGACACTTATTCCAATAATTTTTCTCCAATGTCCCCCGGGGTTAACAAAAAAAGACTATTAACGAAAAATAATTACGTTATTCGATGAAATGTGATATTCCGTATTCGAATATGTAAACGTTTTATATTATTTAATTAAATCTTACTCGATATATTTCTGACGTCATTATATATTATTCTGTTTAGAATTAGCTAGCCTAAACAAACGCACGTCGCGCAGATTAATAGCGTCAACTCCAAGCTGAGCATTGAAGTTATGCTTCGATCATTACTAGTTTCAGTGTTTCTTCACTCAAATGCCACTAATTTACATATATGGTGTAAATATCCCATAGCAATCTCGTCAAAGAATCAGAGAATACATTATAACACTTTATGCACACGACATACATATTTTCCGTTTATACATTATAGTACATATAGAGTCTTGTATAAAAAAAAAATTTTTTTTAGTAGGCAGCAGAAGTATGCCTCAGTCTTGGACCATGTAGATATGTTTATATTATCAAAAAGGTAATTTTCAATTAGCTGGCTTGATCGATTCATGCTACAAGTTACTAAACATTTCTTGTTGTAAATTCTTTCCTACAAAGGGCAATTGAAAGTCTACCCGAGACCTTTCGATTCCGTAACTTGCCCGTTGCCGCGGGCGAATCGATTTCCTTTCATTGCTACTAATAAATTCTCCTACTTGCTTCACTAACAGTTGGTAAATGAACGCACTGAATAAAAGACTGAAAACGATTACAAACTCATTGGATTTAAGATTAAAGAGTATTTCCTGCTATTTTTGAAGGTGTTTTAAACTGAACTTTTAAAGTTGTTTGTCCCAGGTATATAAAGGGTGTCTCAGAATGTTTTTCATTTTTTGATGTTAAATAAAAAACAACATTATCCATTAAAACTTGTTTTATTTATTGTTAAATTAAAGAGCAGATCTTGAAGTTTATTTATGAAAAACAACCGTTTGCAAATGTTCACCATTTACTTGTTCACACTCATTTAGCCTGGAGCAAAAATTTTCAATCACTCGCTGGAGCATTGCTCTTGGAATAGCGTTGATTTCTTCAGTGATTCTTTGCTTCAAAACGTTCAGGTTTAGTGGCAATGGATTGTAAACTTTACTTTTTAGGTAGCCCCATAAGAAAAAATCAGCAGGCGTTAAATCAGGACTCCTCGGTGGCCAGTTTATGTCTCCTCGGCGGCTTATCACTCTTCCGGGGAATAAATCGTGAAGAGCAGCTAATGAGTCATTTGTTACATGAGAAGTGGCCCCATCTTGCTGGAAAAAGGTGTTGCGGTTGTAGCCAGACTGGTTTTGCATTTCTGTAGCCAAAAAAGTCCGGATCATATGGCAATATCGATCAGAATTAACGGTCTGAGTTCGACCTCGGTTATCCTCAAAAAAATAAGGACCGATAATTCCTTGACTTGATATGGCAGCCCAAACAACCACTTTTGGTGAGTACAAGGGCTTCTGATGCAGTTCTAGCGGATTCTCGGTAGCCCAGTATCTGCAATTTTGTTTATTCACGTGACCGTTGATGTGAAAATTCGATTCGTCGGAGAACCAGATGTTATTGAAACTCCTAAAACGGTTTTTCATTATCCTGCAGAATTCGACTCGTTTATCAGGATCATCAGGCTTCATTTCTTGAACAATAACAATTTTATATGGGTGAAAATGCAAATCTTTCGAAATAATGCGATAAACCGTAGATTTGTTCAAATTCAGAGAAGCTGCGCGCAATCTCAACGACTGTCGTGGGTCGTCCATAACAGACTGGCGAACGCGGTCGACGTTCGTGCTCGCCCTTGATGTCCTTTTGCGCCCAGATGATTTGTCCGGCATTGTATTCCCAGTCTCTTCAAACTTGCACACCCAATGTTTAATTAAATTGGCACTTGGCACATGTTTTAAGCTTGTTAAATTAAAATGTGTCCTGTAGAGACGACGAACAATAGTGTAGGAATCGTTGTTTTTATAAAACGCTCGCACGCAAAACACGCGCTGCGGTCCCGTGAAACGATTCATGGCTACTAAACTTAACAAGCCGGCCAAGCGTTTGAGACCACTCCCCTCCCCCTGCTACCAGCGATCGGCGCGTATTGGTCAATTCAAAAACGAAAAACATTCTGAGACACCCCTTACTTGAGAAAAAAATATTAAAATATTAGGTCCTTACATATGAAATTGGCGTTAATAGGAACAAAAAGTGGAATATTTTTTAATATAATATATTTAATTAATCAAAGTATGAACCATTATTTTCTATGCACTTTTGCCATCTCATAGGTAGTTCATTGATCCCTTTACTAAAAAAACCAGTCGGACGGGAATCAATAAAATCTTTGAAGGCGATTTGGACTGCCCCATCGGAGTTGAATTTTTTCCCTTGCAAGAAGTTATCCAAATTTCGAAAAAAATGGTAATCTGTTGGAGCAAGGTCCGGGGAGTACGGAGGATGTCTTAGACTTTCCAATTGAAGCTCTTCTAATTTAGTAGCCGTCTGTTGCGCAGTGTGTGGTCTAGCGTTGTCGTGAAGCAGCAGTGGCGTGGAGCGATTGACCAGCCTAGGTTGTTTAGCCGCTAGCTTTTCCATCATGGTTTGCAATTGCTGACAATAGACATCAGCCGTAATAGTCTGGCCAGATTTGAGAAAACTGTAATGAACAATACCGGCACTAGTCCACCAAACGCTTACAAGTAACTTTTTTGGGGTTAATTTTCGCTTGGGGCAGGATTTGGCTGGCTGGCCAGGATCCAACCATTGCGCTGAGCGCTTCCGATTATCGTAAAGAACCCATTTTTCATCACAGGTAATGATTCGGTTTAAAATACCTTCATTATTGTGCCGGTTTAGTAATTTAACGCAGCAGTCGACGCTTGCCGACGTTTGCCGGTTTGCTTCAGTCAATTCGTGAGGTACCCACCTTTCAAGCTTTTTAATCTTCCCAATTTGCTTCAAGTGAATTAAAACAGTTTTATCACTAACATCGCAGCCTGCAGCTAACTCGGACGTGGTTTGCGATGGATCCGCTTCCACAATAGCCTTCAACTCTTCATTATCAACTTGAGTCTCAGGCCGTCCACGGGGCTTGTTCTGCAGGTCGAAATTTCCAGAACGAAAACGTTGGAACCAAAAACGAACTGTGTTTTCTTTTGCAACACGAACGCCATACTCATCATTCACCCTTCGAGTTGTTTCCGCAGCACTAGTGCCACGGCGGAACTCGTACTCGTAAATAATGCTATATTTTAAGTTTTTCATTTTGTAAAATGAGTGACGCAAACAGAAAAAAACAGAAGAAAAAAACAAATGAATGACGATCATCGAAGCACAAATACATGAGTCTATAGCTGTACAAATTTGAATTTGGAATTCCTTACCAAAGAGGAGAAATTTGTGATTAAAGTGGCCAGTACGAAAAACGCTAATTTCATATGTAAGGACCTAATATAAATAATTAATATTTTGATTATACCAGAAAAAATGAAAAGTGTTTTTAATTGAAAAAAAAAACATGAATTTAATTTTTTTCAATGCAAAGTAATTTTGACCATCTTTCTTTATCACGGATAATAAACAAATATTGTACAGTTCAAACGAAGTTAAAATACCATAGTTAATATCCCGACTTACCTTATCTCAGTCAACGGTAAGGGAAATTGAACTACAAAACTTATTCAATGGAAATGGTTGTAGTAATAGACCCTTGTACCCAGTTCTAATATTATTAAACCAAACCGCGTACAGCCTGCAGCAATAGTAAATGCCTACTTAAACGCAACCACAATTTATTGTATTCACCTTAGGTATTTCATTATTAGATACGTATTAGAAGGTAAATATATAAAATCTGTAATATTATTATGCTATTTATATGTAAATGTTTTTTTTGTGTTTTATCATTACTAATACATAAGCGTGAAAGTATAAACTAACGGATAGGCCATGCAAATAAGGCCTTTCTTATGTGGCCGCTACCAAAAAGACTAATTATCAGCTATTATGCGAACAAACACACTAGCACAAGTATTTCAATCACAGATTTGACATGAATCAACTTGGAATTTGACCGCAACACAATCGTAACCACAGACAGGGGCATATTCCGATGAAATTATATAGATTTTACAGAACAAAATTCACACAAGCATAAAATTTTAACGCTTCGTGTCATATAAAAAAAAAATGTCATTTTAGATTTTCCTTCCCTCGTTCATACAAAGCGATCTTTATTGTCAAAATTTGCAAATTATAACACATAATATTAATTTGTAGAAAGTAAAATTAAGAACCCAATGATAATAACATTATAGCTATAGTACTATAGCTATATAAAAATGAAACTAATTACACTATTAAATAATAATGAATTATTATATAGTATGTAAAACAAAAATATAAGTAGTATTGGATTATTAATTTATGGCAACAATAAACAATTACTTAATTATCGAAAACAAATACAAGACAGAACGCACTGTGCATTTGGTCGAGTCCGCGACAGTCCGCACTGTCCGCACCAGGACGAGGAAGGAAAAATTGGTGAGAAGCCAAGAGTTTCCCTTCTATAACGAAATATTATATATTCCGTGCTCGTAACGCATGAATTTCATACCATCATCCGTGGGTTGTTTCGTCGATGCTAGTTGTATTTATACACTATAATAATTATAGTTGTATGCAGTTAGACGCTTAATTTTCAGCTAATAAATTAAAACGTTACTTTTGTCTACAAACTTTTATGCATTACATATATTATAATCAGAAATATATTTTAGTTGATAATTGATATGTAATAAAAGCAAATGGCTTGTAATTATTAGGGACGTATGCTATTGTAATAGCAAATTTTTCTCTTAATAAAATTATTTAAAACGCTATGACAACCGATTTCCTCTTAATTAATAAAGTTCCAAGATTCGATAGACATTTTAATGAAAAATTACATCTTCAAAGAGATCCCAAGGGTTAATCTGTGTAGATAGCGCACCATTCTTTTACACAGTCGAGGCACATCGTGCGATGACGCCGAGAGTTCTTCATTAAGTCGATACTTAGGGGCTACTGTTCCGCGAAATGGCTATTACAGTGATTAACTTTTATTTTCAAACAAAGTTGATTTTGTATTATTGCAACAGAATATTTACCGGCCTGTTTTAAATTTTCTTTCGAATTGCTTTAATGAAGGGGAAATAACTGTTTTATCTTATAAATATTTTTATTTGTATAAATTCTATTTATACTAAGCATCATACAGTCTAGGAACGCATAATAGCCAAGTCTACGTATGATTTAAAAATGATGCAAGATGACAAGAATCTGATTTGGTAACTCTACTGAACACATAGGAGTGGTTCATGCAATTTATTATCGCTTTAGTTTCACTTCTTTCCTATATCTATAGTTATAGATTTAAACAAATTTTGGGGCTAGATCATTGTGTAAAAATGACACTAATTATCATTTTTTTATTACATATTATAAGTTCTTTAGATCGAAGCTTGATTTGTTACGTCGATCTAATTTTAATACCAGACCTACTGGCGAACAACTTCTAATTACCTATTTCAGAAGTAAGTATAATATGTTATTTTTTTGCTTTGCTTCAAATATAATCAAATCCAAAATATTTATTATTTTATTGTATTAGTAAAAATCATGATATTTTTCAAAATAAAAAAGATTTACAAAAGTAAATTTTTTATTATTCATTTTTAGATAAAATATAAAGACCAGTCAATTTAACTGGTCCGGTAAATCTAGTAATAAACATTTGATAATTTATCAATAGCATTTTAAAGTATAAAGCACTTCCAAAAATACTCTTGATAGACCCAACAATATCAAATGTTCAAGAGACGTTTAAAATTACCAATTTAACTTTTCATTATTAAATCCTCCGAGTAATACGAAACCTGTAGGTTCCGTAGCTGCTAATATTGGTTAATTTAAATATAATAATATATTATGTAACCGTTATTACATTTATTTTATTTAGGATAGCTATGGGTGGGTTTGAAAGAACATTATTGTTATTATTTTTTATTAAATATAGTCATAGTACCTTTTTACATATATGTACTATGTATTTGCATACATGTTTAAATTAAAATCATTGTAATTTAATATTAAAATGATTATGAATTCGCGAACACGTTTATATATCCAACTATAGATTAGACAACGCATAGTTCTGATAATTTCTTTGTTTTTACTCTTCTTATGATTATTACTATATAAGCATCCATTTAACGGTCTTTATTATTATTTTTATTGCATACTCTGAGCTGAAATTTCCGATAACTACCAAACTTAATAAATCTATTGCAACATTAAATTAATCTAGGGTAATATCTTTATCTTGTCGAGGGAGCCGGCAATACCTTACCGTCATTAAGAGATAAATCGTACTAATGTGTCCTTGCCTGTTACGGCAAAAACACGCAGATTTAAATTGCGTAGCTTACAGTTTACAGGTACACAATATATGACGGTTTTTATAATAATAATATATTGTCACGCTATATCCCTTACGGGATAAGCAGAGTTACATTAGTGCCTGTAGCCACTTTGCGCATATATTTTGTGGCCAACGTGACTAGAAGCGCAGCTGATCGTCGTTTTCAAGGCACTTACACATGACATTTCTATTCGATGCCATGCGGTTTTTGCTCACGATGTTTTCCTCCGCCGGCGAGCAATCATTTAAAACAATGCCTGTTAGTTCGGAGACGCAAATGTTTTAATTAAATTTAAAACATGAAGCTTATATTTAACTATATAATAACATTTTGGAAATTCCTTTTTTATTTGTTAAATAAGTTATAACTGTAGAGTAACAAGTAAATTAGTGATACCTAATGCTTTTTCAGGCAGATTGAGATGATAGGGTGTTTACCCAAACTGGGTTTTGATCACATTACTCAAAGTACTAGGTCATTATTGTGGCTTGTTTCGGTCTATTGGATTTCGGGACCAGCTTCTATGATCTAATAAATTATATACCTAGAGGCTTTCTGTTGCAGTACATGTGAGCGCTAGTACGGTGACTATGGATTTTCGTCTCTTCGTGGTCACTGTTGTTCTTCGACTACATTACATCTATCATCAGGTGCGCCGTATTCACTTTGTCGAGCCTGAATAAAAAAAGTCAACAGAAAGTATTTCTGAATAGGAGAGCATGTTATTGCAAACATCCACTGAGCAATTACCACAATTTACAATTATATACAGGGTGTCAGTGATCACCAACCTCTTCTGTATTCACAGCTTGTTTGTTTATGGTTTAATTTATTTGAACACGGTATGACGTATTTTAAATAAATCATGCCTTTTTAATTATTCAATGTCTTTGTACATAAAATTAGAAGTTTGTACAAAAGTATAAACATTATAAATGTACCTATGTATGTAGCTAGCATATTTGCTACGGCGTAGCTCGTATCACAACTATACTACGCCGCACCGTGAATGGAAATAGGGCTCGCAGCACCTATAACTAAATAACAACTCGCGGCGCTGTATCTAGTGTTTCAGAAACCAGTTAACGACGCCATCCAAGTTATTCGACCGGGAAAGTCATTAGCAATTCAAATATCTAACAACCGCATGACTACCCCACAGAAAAGGGATGCCTCTTTCACATGACTGCTTTTGTAAATTATTTATTACTGTTTGACCAGTTCTAAATTTTGCTTTGTTTTACGAATAATTCGAATCCGGCAAATAATAGAGACAATTATTAAATATTTACAACATTTTGAATGTATAAGTGTTCTTTTAACAAAACATCACGGTACGGAATACGGACTTGTATTTACTTTAAATATATCAATGAATGATTGGCATATCTCATACCTATATGTTTTTCAAAAAAAAACGTTTGTTAAATGAAAACAAGTTTTATTACCTACGTCTTACAGAAATACAATACTCCCAGTGTGAATGTGAAAAAGCACTATTCCCAGATTTAACGGTGAAATATACCCACGTATTATCCGTTGTCGCAGAGTCACGTCACAGAACAGCTGAAGGAGCGGGAAGAATTTCAATCACAAGCGTCGGAGACTGCGAGACAAATTGCAGACGACTTTGTTACATTCACAGCGATTCCACATGTAAAGATAATAATACATACACGCTATTATACTATAAGGTGAATTTTATGGCACACATATTTTTGAAGCATACGCTTTAAAAATATTGAATTATCATGTATTCGAGTATCATTAAAAAGGCATGTTGGCGTATAATTTATTTGGTGTTATCCGTTACAGTAATAACATCGATATACATTTCCATTTACGCTTTACTTCTACATTTTAATATATTAATTTAATATATATTATTTTACTTTATATTAATATTAAGTGCAAGTGTATACCATATTTACTAGCGTTAAACCTTTATTGTATTGTGGCATTACACAATACTAATATGTTCGTGCTGACGAAGAATAATAGGACGAAGTAATGTGATATATCATTTGAACTTTGGCTTATAGACTTTTAAATTTTTAATAATTATTTGGCTTTGAGATTTTTTAGATCCATTTCAAATCTACGTTTCAAGTAGTAAAATATAGCATGACATATTATAATTATACAGTTAAGGGATAGTAAGGTTCTATATTTGTATGTTAATAGTATGTTTTTAATTAATTCCTAGGAATATCATGTTCATATAATTATTTCGTTAAAATGAATTGTAAAAAATTTATTCATAATAATATATACATAGGTATTTATAAGGTTTATTTTGTTACAAATAAATTATTACGGCATATGTTACAAACACGTCTAAATAAAAATATTATGAAATGTTGAACTGTATATTTTGGTCTAATTATCGATATGTCTTTGATGTCGAAATGACCATATCGTGATAAGACTGAATCTCGATCGGATTATTTTAGATTTCCATACCGGTTTATCTCTATATATCGAGCATGACTAGGTATATCACATCATATGGACACCTCGTCTATACGGAATATCCACCCTCCCCATTTTTAATCGATTATATATAATAAATTAACAAGACGCCGCGCCGTGCGGGATTGCTTCATTATGATTCCAACAACTTTTTTATATTAATAGGTGAAATTACAAGCTGATAGTCAACTTGATGATATATAGCTACTGTCAGAAACTCATAAACTACTGTTACATCAGAAATATTACCACAGTGCTCCCAAACTTGAAGAAGTGCAAGACAAAAAGAAAGCTAATACTCCTTTATTTTTACTGCGTATCCTTAGGGATTTAAATTCATCGGCTTTGGAATTTTACTTAAGACATTTTGAAACCAATAAAAATCAGTAACTAATTGATTAATATTTGTATATTCTCTTTTTTTTATAAAGGTTTCAGAGTCATTAACAAACTTTGCTTAGAATAAATCGTGATCTTTATATTTAATTAGCTATTTATCGACGTTCGCTTCTAAGTATCAATCAGGTGAATGTAACAGCAAACAGAAATCCGTGTCGTTTATTGAAGCGTGGCGAGCGCCTGCCGACAATATAATTGGAGACCCGTATAAGGGTATTAATAACAAAACAGATACCCATTAGATGTGAGCGCTCGAGACCCCTACTGCTAGTTGTATCAGAAACTGGGAAATTGTAACAAAGTTACTGCGTATGCCCGTTGCCGGGTAATATCGTCAAGGAAATCGTTACATGTTGTAATTATTGTTCCAACATAAACGACATTGCCATCTAATTTTGTAATACTACCATGATATTTCTTTTTAGCAAAGTGTGATATATTTTATAGACTTGGTATTTTTATCACTAAAATTTCTTCTGTGTATTGTTTGTTTATATTATTGTATACAATTATTACTATTAAATACTCATAGTAATCTAAGAAAACCGTTTATACGGTTAAGTAGAATTATGACTACATATTATTTTTTAAAAAAATCCCCCACACGTCTGCCCCTCTGTACGTGATAGACTCTGAAAGTATTGAATGGATTTTCATACGGTTTTAATCAATAGACAGAATGATTCCTGAGAAAGGTTTTTGTGTATAGTTTGTTAAATTATAGCTTTCCTAGAAAACGCTACCTGATCCTTTAGACATCTAACAAAACAATATATAGTACAAAATTCTTTTTTATAAGTCTAAAGAGAATTCTGGGATAGTATATATGTATCTATTAAGGATAGCTTGCTTATACCCTTCCTAACTTCCAAAAAATCACTTACAACAGGGTAATTGGAAAACTATTACATTATTATTATTATTATAGACGGGATACAGTTTGATGCTTTTAGATTTAAATACGTTGGTTACTTTAAGTATTTCATTGATTAATTTTGCAATTATGATAATCCTCAATGAAGAAAACCATGTAAGTTTATTTAATATCATAAGATTTATCGAAAACAAGGACTATCGTTTGAAAAATAAATTCTAGCGCGAGTCTAACACCGGCGACATTACATGAGTAAAAATATTTTTGTCACTACTATTAAAAGGATAAAATAATATACAATTATAAACTCTAAAACTTATCTGGTAATTGGTAAACACGCCATTTAAGATCTCTCCCATTCCGGCCCTCCTTAGTTTTCGAACTGAATCGATGGGCACCTGTTCGGATCATTGTATCAACTCTTATCCTCATAATCATTTGTTATTCATTACAGAATATTAAACTTAATATCAAACAACTTCTCTCCACAACACTTTTACTTAAAACCGACGCCATTAGAAGAGTCACACACTCTGCCATATCCTTCCTGTCACTTTTTTTGCTTGCCAACATAAAATATAATTATTGAGAAATATAGTTAATTGTTAATGGTGTTCACATTAATATTTAGCATTTAATAACTATTATTTATATTTTATTTATTATATCCAGCCTAGCTTATCAGTGATATTTGCTGTTGTGCTTCTCTATTATTGTAACACCACATATTTATTAATATTTTGAAAAGAATATAGAATCCAAAGAATAAAGATAGAGATGAACGAGGGTGAGAGAAGGTAGGAGATGAGAAGGAGAGGGGAAGTAGGAGCGAAGTAGCAGATAAACATGACATTCATGATGGTACAAAGTTCGTCAGGTCAAATAGTATTACAATAAAGTAATATTAAAATAGCAAGCTTAAACAAATAAGTATTACACTTCTCAAGCAAATATAGTTGTAAAAGACGAAGTTTTCTCAGAAAACTAAGTGCGAGTTATTAATTAACTAAAGCATGTTTACAGTTATATAGATTGCTTATCATAGATTCTAGAATCCAATAAAGGCCTGCGTAAGTGATTATATTAATTCCATGAAACGGCAAGCTTTGAGCCGACGTCGCACCGCAGTTGTACTCGTAAGACAAACGCAGTTTCAGGTTTCAGCTGAACGTACCTACGTTCACCACAAAGCTAAATCAAACGTCATATCCACTGAAGCCCTTAATCACCTAACGATCCTTTGATAAACTGAGATTGCCACAGCTTAACATATACATATGTACATATGTTAAGATACGTTAAAGGTAAAAGTGATAAAACAACACTATTTATTTGTACACTGTGTATTTCAAGTTTTTTTTTTAATTTCTACTTAATTTTAGTACTTTAACTTATTTATACATCAATTATTAAATCAGTAATGTAATCAGTACAAATAAATATTTTAAATGTTTTATATTGTTCAAACATAATATTGTCTGAAAAATTACAAAATTATTTAAAGCACTATAACTCGAAATTTTAATCAAAATAAACTTCAAGCTTCTATTTTACTTATTTATAATAAATATAAATTACTGGATTATTGGAAATTCAAAATATAAAAAACCAATTTAAAATACCTTTCATAGCTTAGTAAAAAAAAAATGAATTCCTTAGAATAATATTACTTCGTTGATTATATTATAAGTTTTAGTTATAATATAATAATAATAATAAATTATATTCTATAATGCTATATAATGTAGTAAGTATATTTATACTTGTATGTATTTAAAAAAATTCACCTGCAGTTTGTCGTTTTACAAGGTTTCGTTAAGAGGTTTCCTGTCTGGTAACTTTGTCTTCCCATTACGCTACATAATGTTTCGATTTGTATATAGGTTTATGAAATGTTCAATGTTGGGAGTAAAATACTTGTGATTAAATTTCTTAAGCAAAATCTTTATAGACTTAGAATATAAAGGAAGATTAATTTATTTAATTTGTAATTTGACGTTGAAATATTTAATGGACCAGGGGAGTTGGAAGGCCCTCTAATTGGATTAAAATCTTAACACTTCTTGTGGCTAACAGTACCGATTTTTGATTAAGGTCTTGACAAATAATTATATAATAAAAATTGATTTTTTCGATCGAGTTGAGAAGTTTCGGAAACCTGGTCATATCTTTATAAATATAATATTTTTACATTTATTACGTTCACGATGTTTTTTTAAATGGATTATTTTTATTTATAGAATTTATTTTATTAAAATGCCATCGAAAACGTTTAAAAACAAATTTCAATATCTTTTTAAATATTATTTAATTGGAATTAAGAGTAAAAAATAGAGTTGCACGTATAATTGTATTAGGTAATGGCCCACAGATCACACGACAAACAGGAAGAGCACCCATGTCGCTGGATGCAATTAATATTCCGAGGCAGTTGATGTTGAATATGTTTCCGGTATAGGCTAACGCAACTCTAAAACATATTTTATGTCCTTATAAAAAAGTTATATTCTATAAAAATGTTCAAACAGTTTTTGTTATATTCTGGAAAAAGAAAAATCCACAAATATCTAGGTTACAATAATAATATTAGGCCATGTAGAAAACGTCGTATCAACTATAAATGTTATTTTCCTATCCTTTATTTTCTTAGTTGTGTTAATTTTTATTACGGCTGAACTTAGTGTGACTACAGCGTACTTCAGGATAATTGCAATGTGGTTTAAAACCTTACTTTGACTTTGTCAATATCCGCTGCGATTATATGTTCACCCACATAAATATAGTAGTTTTTATTGTAAAAATATGATGAACAGGCTAGCAGATCAAATTAAGTGCTGCCTGTTGATTATGGTAAACTAAATCACAAAAAGTCTCGTCAACGCATTTTTGACCTGAGAGAACACTTTTACACTTTTTTTAAAGTGCCATTTTAAAGTCCAGTTGAAATGCTGTGTTTAGTTCAACTTGCTTACAAACGATAATATTTTTTAGCTACATACATTTGGAATAAATATTTACATATTATTTTGTAGAAGTTATTTGGTCATACGCGTATAAAGTACGCGTTTTTTAACGATCATTTGATTCTATCTTTGATACATGTTTAATGTTTTATACAAGCAGCAGCTTTTTAACAGTTATATTATATTCGATTGAGACAATATTTTATATATAATTATTTTATTCAATGGTCAATACTAAAAATAATATCTTTATCTGCTCATCCCCTATTTCTTTATACAAGTGTCGATATCGTTAATACTGACTGAATTTTGAGATGCTCATTAGAAGTTTTGGAGTTTGAATCATTACCGCTTCGTGCTACGGAAAATACGTTTAGGTAAGTTTATTTTGTATTCAGGTTACAATAAGAGAAATTCATTTTAACAACTAGTAAGTATCTTTATCGAAATATCAACGTTCTAATGACTGGATGTGGAGTAACATCTAACTTAAGACTTAATAGAGATAACGTTGATTTAGTAGAGACTACAGTGTTACTGGGAGTGTATTGGATTCCAAATTATAGTGGGTGGTACATATCTTGTAGGAAAATTCAGCTCGGTTGCTTATGCAGTCAGTAAAGTCAGGCAACTCATAGATACTGAAACAGCTTGACTAGTCACTTTGCTTTAGTTATTTTCACAGCGTGGTCTTATGATATTCGACTGTGGAGCAATTCTGCTAATCAGAACTTATTTCCTTTGTACAAAAAAGAGGGTTGTTTGTACTGCTTATAACTTAAGGGCTGAAGTTTCACTTAGAGATCGGTATTCGTTTAAAGACTGGTATTTTTACAGTCCTATCGCAATGTGTATATTTACGCCTGTATTATGTACAACCGACAATTTTAATTTAAAAATCTATTAAAATGACATTACTAAAAAAGCAATATTTGTCATAATTCCATCAACGACTGCTTTATTGTTTAATTGTTAAAAATGAATGGTCTTGATATATATATACATTTTCTCACCTGATATTCTTTCTTTTGCGTAATTTTTATTTATGCCTCTCTATATTGATAGAGCTACTCCGGAGCCTCTTGCTGCTGTTCTTAGTAGATTCTACTTTCTGAACCAAAGGTAGATTCATTTCTTTTTGATAACTCAAAAGGGCTTGGAAGTAGGGCTATTTGAATAAATTTATATTTCATTTTATGAGTAAACCGAAACATGCAGTTTTTCTACTCCACACAATATAAGTGTATAATAAAGTCAATAAAATATGATAGATAAACATTCAATATAACTTTTAACGAAAGAGGTATTACATTTTTAGGTAAGTTTCTTCACATTACCATTAGGTCTATACAAACAGTTTCTATTTATGCCAAAATGTGACAAACTGCTAATAACGAAAAACCTTAGATTATACGAAAAACCAAGCTAAAAGCATTCTGAAAATTTTGGACATTTCTGTATTTTTAGGATTTTCTAATAAATAAATAAAATTAATTATGCAAAAAAAGCATTGTATATAGAAACCAAAAGAGTTTTAACTTTAAATATCATTAATTATATATCATTAATTATTCTTAAATATTTGACAAATAATCATGAGATAATATGACCCGGTTGCACTATAGTGCATCGTCTGTTTCACTGATAATAATACACTTTCTAGCATGAAGTAATATTGCACAGAAAACGATAATATTAAAAAGAAAATTACCAACTCTTGTATACTTCATTAGATCATCCGCATAGCTAAGTTTGATTATTTCAAAAAGTTACAAGTTCGAGTATGCGCAAAGGGTTGCAAGTATAATTTTTAAATCAGTTTATGAAGAGCAAAATAATCGTAAAAGAGAAAGCTTCATGCAGTACGCTCGGTGGCCGGGGAGGGCGCCCTCGTCACCGCCGCAGCTTCGAATTAATATTTCCAGGCAGTTGAGTTCGAATGCGCTTCCGACATGAGTTGCTCCGGCTCAAAAGCAAACTTTTCGTGTTTACATTGCTTTAAGTTCTTTTACCTCTTACTTTTTCTTTACGATACTTTTCTAAGTATCATTATCACCTTCGTTATAGCGATAAATACTTAGGAATGTACATATTTTTTATTCGATTGTTAACCTGTTTAGGTTCCAAAAGTTCATTAATACATTAAGGTTTTACTAATTACATTTTTTTTTGCATATTTCATTTATAAAACAGTAATAATTGTTATTATTTTACAATAATAATCATTACTTATAATATTGCGAATCCAGTTATTACTGTAATTTGTGGTATCTTCGATGCCAGTTTTTTTTTTCAAACAAAGTCAATGTGCAGTGAGTCGTGTATATTCATTATTTTTAATTTCAACTACAAGTAAAATATATCTGGCGATGTTGTACTTATTGTTTAGAGTCAGGAATATATTCTCACTGTATTAATATGTGACGAACCAAAACATTTTGTATTGGGTAAAACATTGAATTGAAACATTATGGAATTGATCTATTTTTTTTAAGTTTAATGTAGTTGTTGTGTATTATTTATTCATCTTATAAATAAATACATACATAAGAGCACATATAATACAGATAAAGAATATAAATACAAGAATATACATCGAGTTTACATTAAAAACAGACAGTTAAATTGTAAATAGTATAGACAAACAAAAATTAATGCTCACACAAAGTAAATTCCATGCCAGTTTCAATATTGCCTGACGTAATAGCCTTTACACGGGTAAAGCGATGCAATAGCAAATATTATTTGGCGATCAGCTTTATTATAGGCCAACTCGCTTTATTCATGTACAAATATTACGAGTAAACAAGTCAATTATAAACGATCACACGATGGATAAATATATTTTATGCTACTAAATATGTAGGTTTGAAACAAAAATATAAATTTATTTTAAATTAATAATGTAATGAATAGATTTCATTAATTTATCTGTATTAAGTAAATTCGCTTAATTTTTTAAAAACAAAATATTTGTGTCTCTAGATTATTTTATTTATTACAGACTGGCTTGCGCTTCAATCTCACTTGTTGGAAAGTGATGACAAGGCCGATGATGGAGCGTGCTCATACAGCAAATACCGATTCACTCGATGCATTTAAAGATGCGTTACATGAAGAAGAGGCTTGAGAATAAGATCATGTTTTTAAATATCAAAATGTTTTCCAAAGGAACATATATAGCAACTAACCAAAAATTATGTATTTTGACATTTACAAACATAAATTAATTAAAAAAGTAATTCTCAAAGTTATACGCGGGACTAAATACTTAAAAAGGTATTTATATATAGCTAATACGCTAAGTGTTATTTAATGGTGGCTAAAGAATTCTGAAATTCAGTTTTCATTTTTGCTGTAAAGATATAAAAAATGGACTCTACATCCCTAATAAAACCGGTCACTGTAATATTTTCATTTTTACATTGCTGTAACCTATCATATTGATAAGAAAATGTAAATAAATTTTGGTGCGAGTTCATTTTTGCGTCTCGGGAATGCTTGGAAAATATTAGGGTAGCCTCTAATAAGATATTTATATAAAATGACAGGCACTCGCCTGATTACATATCAAATATATTTTATTACGACAGCCTTTATTACTACACTTACTATTTGAAACAAGTGTTAACTACTACCAGTTACAAATACACAGGATTGGCTCCCCAATTAATGGTGCCCTTTTAATATTGTCATCATAAATGACATCCAGGTATGTAGTTACTAGCATAAGCATTACTATTGATTTTTATCTTAAATAAATGTAATTATCTATATATCTCAGGATGACATTTCCGGCTAGGCCTTTTGGCTTGGCTTCCGGTTTATAGAATACCAGAGTGAAAGCGTAAAATAAGGACAAACATTACTACAAGCCAATGTTGATAATTATTATTTATTATCATATAATTTATGCTGTAATCGTTTAACAAGAACTTTCATAGTATATGATGATGTTAGACAATTAATAAGGACTTTTGGGGTGAACATACAAGATGGCGGCAGTTTGTTTTGAGAAGCGTCGGTAAGTACAACGTAAAAGTGGTATCGGACTAATTAGTGAATATTTATCTTTTTATACAAGTAATATAATTTTCTCTACATTAAATGTACCTATCTATAATTGTGTTTACTAATTGCACGTGGCAGAGTAATTAAGCTACGTGCTTGACGTAACAATCGAAAACCATTGTCGAATAGGGTTCTATAAATAAGGCAGCTTTGTCTCGTCGCCCTCCGATTTTCCGCCTTTCAATTAACTAGTAATCATACACGCCCCGGGAACCCTTTCATTAAATACTGGAGCCTAATGAGTTTTCACCCTTCGTCGAATGGTGGACATCCGAGCTTTGATAGTCTAGCTCACACCTTGTTTTTCTTTTAGCTTTTATGCAGACAAATTGGGCTTTATTTTTATTTACATGTCCCAGCTAATTGGAAAAACACATTTTTTACACAGGCAGGTATTTGTTACTCATGCATAATTACCATTTAAAATTGATAGACATATGAGTGAAATTCGCTTTAAAATCCAATATTAATGTATGCATTATGGTCAACTATTGCTTTCATTTTTAAGCATACTGCTTCGGTCAATTGAACACGGTTAACGTTAATTTTTTTTTACAACATTACAATTGCTATTTGATTTACTATATAAGAAAAGTATTTCCAAATCAAGACTGATGATTAACAGATGTACCGAAAGAAATTTGAGTCATTCATTAGTATTGATGACGGTCAGAATCAACCGATATTTGAGACATAATAATCAATAAACCGTTGTCGTTCGACACTTATTAATTAGAACGGGGTCAATACGCAAACAGGCCGTGTCAGGATTTATTTAATAAAGCTGCGTTAAAAAAAAAATGTTGGAATAGATATAACAAATTATAAGTCGTGAAAAAAAGGCAATTCATTTTAAATACATCGTTTAATAAACATTAGAAACAATTTAGAAAAAATACACACTAAACACTTTTGTTTACAATATTTTAGAGTGTCATGGTATTACGTGCAAAATGTGTTTTCAGTTTTGTTATGATACTATAACTTTGATCGGTTAAAAGCACATTTCCTATTAAGATTTAATTTACATATAAGTTTCATATACACTTGTATGGAAGATTAATAAAAAAGATATTATGATAATATTTTTTACATTATATTTTTTGTTTTGATGATATTTGTTAGCAAGTCCAATACCTAGCACTTATTTACACTAGTATCGCATAAGACTAATATTTGACCAATTTTTGTATGTATAAAAAAATCACGTGTGTCCTTACATGTTGTAACAGCAATAGCGGACCTAAGATAAGTGAGGCCCAAGTCTACACAATTGTGTATTGTTTTGTACCTGCTTTCCTACAATTTTAGTGCTTACCTTGGTTAAGCCTACAATTAGCGGAGTCAAACCCTTCCTAAACAAAAAACAGCGATCCACCTCTTGCCTAAAGACAACATACACGTCATGATTTTTTTTGCGAATGCATATCATAATAGACATCTTTTGAATGATTATCTCTCGTATTATAAATACTAACATAGACAGTAGAATTTTTATCGGCACATATCAATATAGGTGTAAATTATGAACAATATTGGTTGGTTACAACATCAATAAATGAATATTTTTTAAGATATTGCGTATTCATTTGAAGATTCTTATAAATAGCAAATTATTTATATTTACTATTGGCATTTCATGGATTCGTAGATTTATTTTTAGAAGAGATAACAAAATAAAATTTACGTAAATGTTAGCACAGTGCTGGTATCACTATGTTTTCATTTTCATTCATTACCAGAAATGACCAATTTATCTACAAAATAAGACTATTTACATTTGAATTGTCATAAATAAATTATAATATTTACATTTGGTTTACTACTACTGCACTCAGGCTTACAATAAGCTACTTAACAAGGAATAACGCTTTTTATATAGAACAGCGTATGAATGGGTTTAAGCTTTGAAATCCGACACGAGTGTGTGATTCACTCGTATAATCCTTACACAATGACTCTTTCCTGTTAAAACATTTACGTTTACTGGGATAATCTGTACTTTATATCTGTGGAGTTTACGTTGGTTTTATAAATAATTTAAAGAAACAACGAATGCTAGTCTATTTTTTTTAATAGTAATTAACTGGATTCTGCAGATGTAAATCATTTACAAGTAGTATTTATGATGACAATAAACAATTAAAATCTTTGTAATCATTTGATATAATTGCAGACATATCTATGTATCATACACATCAAACAGTTAATACGTCATGGTTGGCTTAAAAAACAATATTTAAGTTAAATAGGAAACTAATAGAATGTCGTAAAAAAAAACCAACGCAAACTCATAAACAGCCGTTTCCTAGTGCTGTTATACAAGCTTGAAGCTTAGGTGTTTTATTATATGGGCAATAACAAAAAAAGGTAAATTTTCTCCAACATAACGACATTACCTCTGAAAACTTTTGATTCAACGTTAGAGACTTAGCACGGATTATATTTATAATATCGTTAAGGCCTACGTTATACTGCGAATTTTAACAGTGAAGCATTTATTTTCGCAAAAATCTGTCGCAAACGGATTCTAAGGAGCACCCACACTCTGGTAAAATGTACGTGAAAATAAATATACAGGCTCTAATAAGATAAAGTGCGAATTAAAGCCACGTGCAGAAATACCGCGCGGTAAAAATTCACTGTGCGGACAAGGCCTTTATATGATTATTTTTAAAAGCGAAATTATATAATATTCATTTCATTACATTTCTTAATTGTGTCTCTGTATATTTAGCTCTCCATCAAGCTCGACAACACGAAGGTGACAATTCTTGTGTTGCAGTAGTTTTATAGGCTACCGTGGCTACTTTCCATCAAGAGGCCTTTCAGCCAGCTTGTCACATTTTGGTATACAATTTATATTTACAAACTAACCGAATTATCAGCAGGTCAACTTAAAATGCAAATACATTTAATTTTCGGACATACGTTGTCATAATTATCGGAGTCGATATACCGATATCGTTTTCTTAACAAATAACACAATTTTATACATTTTAGTGCACTGATATCAACCTTCATTATTATTGTCGGCATCGGCAAATGAAAAAAGGCTTTATAATAAAAAGGCTGGATAATAACTTACGAAGTTGAATTGAACAGAAAAAAAATATCTCTTGTTACAAAGATTAGCCAAAATAAATTTAATTTATTGGCTGGATAAATATGGTGCTAAACAGATATTTTTATTTTTTCACACACGACTAAGATAAACTAATTAAAAAATGACTACATACATTCAATTTGAGTTTAGGCGGAAATCTAGAGCAGAATAATAAAAACATCAATTTAAACATTTTCGTAATGCGCTTATAAATCAGTTTATATGTTCAGTCAACTCAGCGAATACTAATACATAAAAACTTTAAAAGTTTACGACCATAGTAATAATAATTACCCTTGTAATGCTTTATTTACTTCATTTAATCTGTTGACATAAAAAGGCGTAATTCAGTCATGAAAACGACGTCCTCATATAAATTATTTATTGCTTTTGTAATATGAACATGTTTACTATAACCATTATCTTTTTTAAGGACAAACAAAACTCGTGCCTCTACAGCGGTGATAGAAAATACTAATCCTTTTTTTTTCTTCGTTTTTAATGAAGACCAATTATTTTAGTAAAATAGGAATTATCATTTTTTTTTTACACTGGCTCGACATAATGACTGCAGTGCACCTGGTGGTAAGTACATTGAAGTCTAGAAACGAAAGCGACCATTAAAGAATGAATATCCATTGATAGTCTCCGTCGTTATGTCGGCCCACATATACCACGACTAAAGATCACTAGGGATATGAGTTACTTCATATACACAAGCTGATTCCGAAACGCGACAGGCCATAGCGAATCACTGTAACGGTCTTTACACCTGTGTACTGTGACCCAGTTCGGGCAATAGCCCTACCACCAAGAAAATCACATTACCTTAACTAATGTTATTTATAAAATATGCCCCCACAGTTAGTTATTATAAATATAATAATTCTTTGGCACATAATATTCAATTATTGTGATTCTATAAATAAGTGAATGTTAATTAGTTCAGTACTGAATTATTACTTTAATAAAAATATTTACATATTGGAAAATACGAATGTATGATGAACACGTAGATTATTTTAAAATGTGTATAATATTACTTTAAAACCAATAACCGTTAATATTTTTGACATAATTTATCATTATCAACACTATAAACTAAAGTATATGTACACTTTTGGAAAAACTTACAAATACATATTTATACTATTTTAATTTATAATTGATGTTAATTTTCGGTAATTAAAAAGAAGGGCGCAATTATAAATATATAAAATGCTTATATTTGTAGATTCCATCGGTAAAGGTACCTTAACTCCCAAATTCAACTTTATGCAGTGGATGATGGTAACCTGGATTTCAAGAGCATCCATTATGTCTTAACACCAATACTTTGAATTTATTCTTAAGTAACTATAGAATTCAAAGCTCCGTGCTCATCTCGGTAGTTCCGGATTTGGTCGTTGTAATACATGAAGATTCTGCTTTGTCAGATGCCTCCTTAGAAGAATCTAGTTGCTCGGTAACCTGTGCAATTAATTTTGTGTTCACAATATTTCATTTATACATACATTATTTCGTAGTTTTTTTTAGGATTCGTACATTTATATAAAGATACTAAGGCAATTCAAAGTATACTTTATTTTAAAAAAGGTTAACTTCTTGCTAAAATTATCAGAGAAACAATATTACGGAGGGATTAGAATACAAACACAAAACACAACACAAAAGTTATACAGATTAGATACAACAGAAAATTGAATAAAACACGAAACAAAACTAGAAAAATACATGTGAATATGTTAGTCAATTAATGTTAGTGTTTCATTAAATCAAAACCGCATGCCAACACCCACAACCAAGGATGCATAATATTAAACACAAAAATCTTCGCCGGAAACAAACCAAAAGGTGCGTGCAGCAATACAATCCATTCCGCTACAGGTTGAGACACAAAGATGCTGGAACCGGGGAGCGTGGCGTACTTACTGCGTGCTTTCTATAAGAGGTTTTAGGATAATGTCGAGAGTGTTGTCGTGGCGCACGTGCGTGAGGCGCGCGTGCGTGCGCGCCAGGTTGGCGTTGTAGTCGCGCGACTCCCGCGACGGACGCGCGTACCGCCGCGCCAACGATCCGCTCTCGCCGACCAATATGTTGTTGTTGCTAGCATGTCTCTGCGTATCCCAATAATCACGAGCACCAATGAAACTACTGTACCTTTATACACTACAATCATTATGATATTAACGTCAAACGAAATTAATTTACATACCGGGTCTCCAGAACTAGAATGGCTCGAGAATTGTTACAATTAAAATAACCAATAGACAGCGGGTTTTGAATTTCTACTAATTACAATTTTTTAACAATGTGGATAGCTAAATCTATGACATTAGTGGGCAAACTAATTCTAGACCACTCTGACTTCTTTATAAAGGGTGTACTGCAATTAACTTAGGAACACGAACATTTTCAGTTGGGTCACTCTAATTCTGGTGGCTCATATATGCACCTATATCCTTTGAAAACCTTTACCAAGGCGTAGATCAATGTACTAAAGTGGTTATTATGTTTTGGTTATTAAAAAATATGTATAAATAAACTATATCAAAAATTATTTGACGATACAATCACACAAACTAAAAAGGTCACAATATTTAAAATTTTAATAAAGTATTGACCACTCTAGCACTTTGTACTAAAACACAAGCCCTTTCAAGCCCCAAATTGGTCTCTACAAACTTTTATAATAATCTCCTTTTAAATAAAATTACACTATTTGTCAGTATAATTAGACTAGGATTTGTAAAACAAACTACAAATATTGAAATAGAAGATGAAAGTAAATTTTACTATAAAAAAGAAAAATATGATTTCATAATATTAAATATTGTTTATAGTAATAACAGCAGCCTGTACACAGTTAACTTTTTCAGCGATCCAGAAAACAGGAGCTGCGGATTACTCCAGGGAGCCTCGTGAGTTTATTTAAAACCGCAAGAACATTTCGCGTTTTAAAACCACAACTTTTTTTGCTCTTCTACACGAACAAATTTGCGGTAGGCATCTAAGTACAGCATTTTAACCAGAAGTTTGAATATAATTTCAACTCTAAAATTTTGTTTCCGATGTAAAAAAAAAAATGCACCATTTACTTTAAGATACCTGGTAATGATTTGTGTTATAGTTGAATGATAATATTGAATTAATTAATTCATCTATGAAAATTTACAAATTTTGTAAAAAAGATGGGAATTTCTAATTTTAATCAATCCGTATATATTAAGAAGTAGCATTATAAAGAAGAATTGAAATTTCACGAGGGTCGCCGTAGTGCTAGAGTATGTTAGAAAGCAAAGCTCCCACTCACGAAAAGAGAAAAGCCCCCGTCAGGTGCGTGAGGGTAGCCGCGGGGCGCGAGGTCGCGCGGTCTCCGCGACGTTGCGCTGTCGCTCGCCACGGACAACAGCGACCGCTGCGACCCCGAGACCGCGCGAGGCACGGCCGGCGGCCGCCGGGCGCTCGCCTGCCGTGCCGCACCCCGCGCCTCACGCCCGCCGCCAACACCTGCCCTCTGCCTACTCACTGGGGCTGTGGGTCCACCCGCTCCGCACTTGGCGCTGTCACTCGATCTAAAAGGGAAAAATATCTTCGTGTATTTCCCAAAGATGCACGTAACTTCAATTACAATTGAAAAGTTAGATGAGGACTATAATGGAGCATAATAGGCAAGTATAATATTATCATGTTATTTAGTCTGTATTTTATTCGAATTTTTGCGAAGATAACAAACAATCAATTCAGTATATTCTGAGGAATCATGACTTGACATGGAATGACAGAGTAGTAATAGTTTATTATTTTTTGGAGAATCAACAACTAAAAACATTATGAAAGCGAAATAAAAGCACAGAGCTATCGATAGATCCTCACAAAACACAAATTATATTAACCCTTTGGTAACTCTCGCTCACCAAATTACATGCCACGTAAACATCCTCGAGTACAAAGGGTTAACCTTTTGTCAGTGACGAGCCCCTTTACAGGATGTCTCATAGAACAGTTGCAATGCAATTCAAAGTCAAGTGTAGTTTAAGAAGTTGCATAAAGAAACATATTTTACTGATAAAACTGATTGAAGATATACAAAATTCCTCTCAGATATTATAGAATCCCGCTTCAGGTTTAAGGTCCTGTAGCGGGATTCCATGGATGAGAGGTTAAACAAAAAGAATACCAGTTCACTGAAAAGAAACAAACTAAATCTTACAAAAATAAAATTATGTCTGATAAAACTTTGACAATATTTAAATACCTTTCCGAAGAATATGCGTAATCCTGATCGGCTCCTAATCCAGAATCGGTATGCTCGTGAGACACTCTCACACTTCCCGATATGAGCTCCCCGCTCGAACTGTTGCTGTTGCTATTGGTCACCGGACTGTACGGATTATTGTTGTTCGGAACTGTTGTCGCACTGCTCTTATACCCGTTGTTCGATAAATAATCCTCTCCTTGTCGGATAATAGCGTCATCATAGTTTGAATATCCGTGTCTGAAATACCGTCAAACGTCTATACTCCTACTTCACTAAAGCTAGTGGGAATATATAGATTTTATAAATATGTACATACCTTACAATCTGCTCGTTACTGTTTCTGTGCGAGCTATGGCTAGTTGCTCTTAGAGATCCTTGATTGTAATTTTCGTGGACATTTTTATGAGATGACATACTTTTTTCTCGCCTGGCTAGTGATCCATTTTCTCCTCTATTTTACAATATTAAAATATTAGTAACAGAAGTATTATTTTTAAAAGATATATTTTCTCCTTTTTATAACGAATTGTGAATATAGTTTATTTTCTTCTTTATCAAACTTACTGCAATTTTTACTAGATAGTACAGGAATTTCATCTTAAAAACGCTTTCATTTTATTTAATTCTCGACATTTTTTTTAATTACAGACGGGTTTGCGTTTGACCTCAATCTCACTTGCTGGAAAGTGATGATGAGGCCAACGACGGAGCGCGATCACCTAGCAAACAGAGATGCACTCGATGTTTGAAGATTCCCACGTCATAAGATGTCGGAAACACAGACGCAGGAAGCAAATATAAGACACTATTTATAGATTATAATAAAGTTATATATATTTTTTTGCAATAACGGGGGCCATATTATCTTAATCATGCTTAGTTATTATTTCTAATAAAAATTGAATTTGAATGAAAATTATTTTAAATTTGAACATTCCTCCTTAAGCGAAAAATAAACTTCAGTGTTCAAATTATAAATACATTTAAATATCTGCGCTTCGTCAAAGACAGAGCAGTATAGCCAGAAAGCTTCGATATAAGTGATTCAATTTTTTTTTCCCGAACACTGAAACAAGTCCAGGGTATACTTCAAAATTAGATATGGAATAGAATGAAATATTTTTTATACTGTTGCTCTAACCTGAAAGTCGAATATTATTATAAAATGGTTATATTATACAATCATAAATAATGAAAACTATACCGGATTCCTAAATATTCGTTACTCTTTTTTACCCTTTTCCCTTTTTTACCAAATAATGTAAGCAAATCTACGTACTGTCGATGTTTGGATGAAGTGCGCAGCTTTGTCTGACGCGCGTGACTAGTTTGTACAACAGTATAAGGTATTTCTTTCAGCTGTTCCTCGGACATGCCCGCGGTATCCACGAGGGAAAACTCCAGGTGCTGTTTTACTTCACTCGGCAACCATTTTTTTTCACTTGGTGAACCGGACCTGGACCTAATAAACATCCAATGTTTATCTTTTTTTTTTCAAATTCTATTATTTATTCAATATGCAAACACAATGTAGACAGATTATAAACAACACGATGTAGACATTCAATTAATACACATAGTAAAATAAAAATTATATTGTGAGAGTTGTATACAGTCATTTTGAAAAACCAGCATACAAAACGTAAAAACAACAACATAGATATATAATATATACTATATATATAAAAACAGCTGAATTGAGGGTAAGTTAAACTTCGATCTTGAATAACTTTTGACTGAGTTGATTTATCAAAAATTGACTTGGACCTTTTTTGTAGAGCATTAAATTCTCTACAAAATATTGAATGGGTATTGCAATACGATATATCGTTCATTAGTTATAAAAATCAAAAGAAAAAAAAGTTTTGTCCTGTGTTATTTATATGGGAAATCGAAAAGTGCGATGCGGACAACCTAAATATTAATATTAAGGGCTCATATTTTCAGAGGCCTATTTTGGCATTATACCGAAACTTCTGAGCGTGGTTCCGAGGATTTTTTTTTTTTTGAAACGCCCTAATATATATATATATACTTTGTTCATAATATCACTTAGATTAATTGACTAGAACTTTTGCAGACAACATATTTTTTACATATATTAGTTACTGACCGGTGTTTTCTGTGTCGACGATGTCTGTGAGAAGATCGATGAGTTCCAACTTCTGGTTCTAATTGAGAACGTCGGACATTTGCAACCTTAATACAAAAAACAACGCAGTTTACCAAAACATACCAACAATTTTTAGACGCGTAATGTAGAGAAGCATTATTTAAGAAAAAGAAACGAATAAGTCTAGTTTATTGTGTTGATTTTAAAATGCATATTTGACATTATTTCGAAAATAAAATATATAAAAAAATAAACTATTGTTTATTTATAAAAAGCAAAGGTAGGAATTCTTCAGCTTAGAATATAAATCGAAAGTTTGGACAACAATTTATTTTTTAGAAAATACATTTTGACTTTGGAATTAATATTTAAAGCCTACTCTTAGGATTTGTATTTGAATTCAAACATAACAACTAAAAAAAAAATAACATGAAATTGTTTTCATTTTTAAATTGTCTGATGTGAACACAAAATGTCATGGTTTTCGGTGCTCTGGAAAAATTATTCCTTTATGATAATCATTAGGACAAAAAATAGCAGCTTACTGTAAGTATTGTTAGTAAATATTACTTAGATTTTTTAAATTTAACCTGAACTCCGGCACCGGTTGTGGTTTGTCGCAACACCTCTCTCCATTGGGATTCCGAATCAACCAGCTCGTATTCTCTGAAAATTTATCTATTATTGAAATCCGTTTATTTTTACTGCTTTCACGGATAAAAGTCAATAGCTTGTTTCTAATTTTAGTCAGGTTGTCAAACAAGTTTTGAAGGTTAGAGCATAAAGGAAAAAAACATTATGCCTCCTCGCTTTTTAATTATTACACTGACATTGGCGCAGTCACAAAGGACCAGTCCTTGGAATAAAGCCATAAATAAAAATAAAAAAAAATCATGCCGGCTTCACATATGTATATATAATACGTACTTCAAATATACTCACCATCTCTCTTACTTTATAAAATTTATGTGCCTCTATTTAAACAAAGTACTTTAATTTATTTGTAAAATTGGCGGTCCAGTGACTATATACACTATCGATTCTCAAAGTAGTCTTTATCGACCGTCTCGATTTAAAATATCTTGTTATTTTACACAATTTTATGAGATGTGAGTACATGACTAAATCGCTATAACATACTAAAACATTGTGACAATCGGTTTATTTGTCACGGTTTCAGATAAAAACTACGCAATTAATCATCTAGGTAAGGATACCATTCTATTCATGGTAAGCCAAAATAAAAGTCCTGACCTACTTAAATGAGATTAATATTGTGGACCCCCGTTTACATCTCATCAACGCCCATTTTTTTTTCGCTCACCTGGCCCCTTGCATGTCCTCGTCGGCCCCTAGGTGTCTTCTATATGGAGCATTTCGGGAATCAGTGATATACACAATCTACATGAAATTTGCCTCTAAAATTTGCTTCTTTTCTTACGTATTACGGACGCACATTTTTCTGTCCATCGGATAGTAATTTAAAATAGTTAAAACAATTATATTATTTATTTAAACCAACTTGGTATCTGGTTGGGAATCGTCTTTTTCGGATCCTGATTCATGCTTGTGCCGGGACCGATGTCGTCGATGACGTCTTCCTGAGCGGCCTGACCCGCGCGATAGTTCACTTTCCGCATCGGATTGCTGCTTCCTCGACCGGTGTTTATGTCTATGTTTAGTTATAAAACATTATTATGAATAAACACATTTATTCAAATTTACAGATTGAGTTAGTGCAAGCGGGATTATCGTTTTTTTTTTTTTCATTTTAACTATACCTCTAACGTGTTAAGATCCGAGAAAACCGTATTTAAGCCATCACATTTATGTATTTATTTATTCTCTCTGTCAAATACATAAAAACGCGCACGCAGGCAGTCATGTTTCTATTATATAATTTAGTATCTCAGTAGTAATTAAATATTAATAGTTATAGTTTTGATAAATAATTTGTTTTTATCCTACAGGAGATGGGTGCTGCTGGCTGCAACACAGTTTCATAAATGCGACAGTCATCAACGATTTTTATTTTTTGTTTCTTTACATTGTTAATCTGGCTAATAAATATAAATATTAATATTATGCATAAACAAGAATATTGACTGCATAAGGTTTCTTCAACCCACAGAATAAGTCGCAGGTGTTAGGAACTGAAGATTCTTTCAATAAGTGCATTTTATACCATAGGCTTTGAATAAGAAATATTTTTTCCGAAAATATGTCCCCTATTGGAATGAAACGGGGTATTTAGTACACCTCTTATAATATTAAAATAGTACCGCGATATCTCAGGTCTAAACACACCATTAGTAAAAAGGTACACTAACTTGCGATTAGAGCGAGAGTCGTTGGAGCTTTGTGAATCAACAGAAGCGGAGCGATGTCTGGGCGCCGGGGGCGGGCGCGTGGCCGTGGGCGAGGAGGAGTAGAGTCCCGCGCGCCGAGCCGGAGCGGACCGCGTTGAGCGTGGGGACCCGCCCGGCACGCTCGGCGCATCACAACCGCCACCGCCGGTCACGTCACCGCTTATTCTTCATGTACAAAACATAACCAATTTTGACCAACTAAACCAAAACCACATTTAACCAAATTCGACGACTCGGTTGGCGCATTGGTCCAAAGCGGCTTCTACAGGTCGAGTTGTATGTTCGATCCTCACACGGAATAAACATTTGTATGACCTACATACCGACAGCTGTTCCGGGTCTAAGTTTTTGTAGATATGAAGTTTATATTTTAAAAATATATATCAATTAATTCACTTGGAAATATTAAAATTAGGAAGAACATAATTCATGGTAGCATAGATTGTCCTAACGTGGAGTTCAAAAAAAGGACTTAAGGAGAAAAAATATTGTTCGAAATGTCGCGTGATCCCTGATAAAATTAGCTCGATGCGACATAGCTTGTTGCAAAACGTACTGTGGGGCAGTGGCGTGCATCTCATAAAGAGCATTATCTCGTTATATTTTGACATTTACTCAGATATATATTTAAAATTTGGTCCAATTTGGACCCCCAGACTGCGAAACTGACACTGGTAAACACTGACAGACTGGTGAACACCAGATTTTAAGTCAATATATTTATTAAATGCCCAAGTATAACAAGATAATGCTTTTATGCTTTATATGGGATTGTACGTGGGGAACCATCATAAAAACGATTCGTTTATTAAAAAACTTTCGAACTAAATAAATAATTGATTAAATCTTGATTAATTATTCAATTCTCAATGTCAAGCTTTTAATATCCTACAAAGTTTAATAAGCCAATGAGAAAAAGCACATCAAGGGGCGTTTAAAAAACGTTACAATGTGAATAAATATACAATATTTATATAGTATTTATACCTATATTATTTTATTTCCTTTGATTTTGTATTGTTAGCACGTAGAAAAAACTTTGAGGCTTTAATAATTGTAATAGTAGGTAAAATAATGAAAATATAAACTAATTACTTACGAATTCGGCCGATGTACTGAGGTAGGTTGTTTTGTTTCAGGGCAGTCTTTTATTCTCAAGTCTTCTAATCTGGGAACTGTAAGAAATGCTAAATTTACATTTAACAAAAGGTATAACATTAATATCTAATAACTTATAACTCGTTCTACAATGGCCATACCATTATGTAAGGATGTGTGCAACGCGTGCGGACGATCTATGCGTCTGGACGGAGTTCGTGTGAACGCAGGAGGTGGACGAATTCTCGTGCCACGACCGCTGGAAAAAAGCTCAATTTAGAATTTCCTTCACGTATAAATTGACTTTAGATAATTTAATAAATCTAGTCGAATTATTTGTTTGGAAAAGTGAGCATAATTGTATTTACATACAATAAAAATGACTAATGAGATGAATGATGATAATGATTGAATGTATTAATGTGTGTAATTGTATTTTGTGTTTTACTGATATGATTAAGATATACCAGGAAAATGTTCATGGGTACACTGATCTTACTTCGTGCCATTACGCTTTTCAATTAATAATAACTTACAACATGGTGCGTGATGAAGAAAAATGTGATGAAAATCGTAATGACTATTAAATATAATAAAAAGGCATAAGTAATGCCTTAAAATTGGCAGACAGTTGTGCAATTGGATTCTATGGGCAGGACGTACAACTGAAACCACAAAGTGGACATAAACTTAGCACGATGGTATTTATTTAAGTGATTGTTATTTTTAACATTAAATTAAGAGTGTATAACAGAAGCGTGAAATATTTGGAGCAGCCCGGGCAGTCTATTACTTTTGCTGTTGAACAGTTATCTCTTATCGAATACTCAGAAACGTAAAGGTATACAAAAATAATAATATTGAAAATTTAAACTTAATCTTAATTAGATAAACATAGGCTATAAATAAGAATTGAATTGAATTTACCTATTCCTCAATCTCGTGCCCAATGTAAACATATCTGCCGCAGCCGGCGAGGTCTGTTGAAGTCGAAAGAATGTGTGGTGGTCGGAACAACACCTCCACAGGTGACGGCACGCTGATCTCGTCGGAGATTCAAAACCGTATGTTGACGTGTCATTCTAAACAATGCCACATAAATCTTTTTTTTTATGTTTTTACAGAATACCTAATACAAAATATATTATTAGAATTAGGTATTTCTAGAAAATTCGAGTTCATGCACTTAACACTAATGAAATAATATTGGCGCGCCGTCTGAGAGAGAGGTTTTGGAGAGGTGGGCTACTCCCATCCCTACCAAAGAGGTAACCTCAACAGGGCTTTTCGCTTCCCGGGCTTCTGGATGAATTTGGTTTGCCCCAAGTCCGGATGGAGTGATTAGAAGCACACCCCGGGGGTTTTTAGTCAGCAGGAGTCTGACACACAGGGGTGGCTGCCCTCACAGCGGCTGTGATGGCCCTATGCAGGATTTTCCCCAGGGTTACAAAAATATATATATTTGTACGTATAAGTATTAATTATCACTTAACATAAAAATAATTTTAGATATAAACCTTGTAAGTAATTTACAAAGATTTGATTATTTGAAATAATTTCAAAGGTAATTGCTTATATTGAATCTTAGTGAGAGGACTTTGATTACATTCTACATAAACGTAATAAATATTTCAACGTGTATTTCCACTACTACCGTAACAATATTAAATATAACATATGTGTGCATAATATTTCCGAGTGTATTTCAAAGTAGTGGGCAATAAAATGGTGATAAAGACATTTAGTTCTGTTTACATTGCCTTTAGGTTTATTCTTATTAGCTTAATACAAATATTGCATATTGTGAGTTGAGTTTAATTTGATCGCGCAGATTTAAGACAAGTTGTTATAATAAAGTCTATAAAAGAAAATTAATACAAGACAGGTATATTAATAATCTTAGTACTAGAACTTAGCCGCTCCAAAGTCAAAATATTCAAGCTGGATAAAAATATAATCTAGAAACATTTTTATTGTATTTTATCACTTAAAATAATAGAATGGCTAGAAAATCATCATTTTTTTATTAGTTAGGGTTAGATACAACTCTTTTTGACATTATAAAACCTAAAATATTACAAACACACCCCTATCATTTCAATAAACCGACATTTAATCAAGTTCCTTTAAAGTAGACAAAGATTTTACATACATTTGTGAGAATAGTAGTTTCATAAAATTTTCTATGTAATTTATTCAGATATTATCATATTTCTGGCATAAAATCTTGCCGACTGTGTAGAAATCCCGGCATGATGCCAAAGGAGGATGGCTGTGCCGCGGCTGTCTGCTATAGCCCGGTTCGCACGTTATCACCGCTTTCACAGCACAGACCGCAGTAAATACTACTCCTCAGTTCAACAGGACTTATCTATAATTGCCTACATGGGAATGTCTTTCAAGGAAAGCGCACAGACTGCCTTCATCTTAAACGACCATTCATACTACACACTCACTATCAGAAAAAGAAATTCCGTCCGAGAATCAGGTCAAGCATTTACCCGATTTAAATGTTTGCTTATGTGCTTTTTTATAACTTCACGTGGTTTATTTTATAAACAGGTTATAAACTTTCTGAAATGTTCATTTATTTACCAACTTACGTTTTTATCAGCCACACGAAGCATGAAGTATCGGCCCTTGTAGTAAAGCTTAGATACTCGAGGCCAATAATAATTAGCCACTGTATGTTTTCCACGAAGAAGTAATAAGCCACTTGGCGCCAAGCCCAGGAAATACTCTACACTGTCTTCACCCTGTCAAAAAAAGACAAAGAGTGAATATAGTTAAATTACAATTAAAAAAATTCAATCTATCATTACGCCAAGTCCCCATTAAAGTAGGTAGAAAAACTAGGGCACCATTCCTGTCTTTCCTGTTAAAGCGACTTTCGTCTTCAAATTACATGCATTACGGGTTCATGTATATTATTATATGCGATTCCAGAAACATATGATTTTATATATTATATAATAAATGTGTATATTTATTAACATATCTAGTTAGTTATGGTATGTAACAGAAGTTTCTCATTATTAAAATAAATACTAACTAGGACGGGATGTAAGTCTACTCCATACATGTCTAGCCATTTTACTTTGTCTAAGTAACTCAATTCAGCTTGCGCAGGCGAAATACCCCTGTAACAAAAGAAGATTTATTCACCGTTTAGCCAATATTAAGTGTTCAAGGTTGAGAGATAATTAAATTATTATGTTTAATTAATAGAAGGCATTACGCAGGGAAGGCCACAAAAGGCTAAGCAACAATGAATAATCCCGGCTTGTGCTGTCGCCTTAATCCTCGGCTCACTGCGCGTTAAGTGGGTAGGTACACATAATTTGCATGTAATTGCGACATTGTAAAGAGTCAACGGTCATTGACTGCATCTCAACACAATTAAATTTCATTCAATTAGGTAATATTCTCGCTGAAGTTCGAGTAGAGAAGTAGAAGTGAAGTGTTCGTAAAAATATTAAGGCATTTTTAACGCAGCTGTGTACAAATCAGTCATAAAATAATAATGATCTTACGTAAGGGTGCGGTGTATTTCAGTAGCATGCGACTCTAACTCCGGCGTCTGATGTGCCAACAACCTGAACTCCGACACGTAGCCGGGCGCGTGACGCCGCGGGTCATAATCCCCCAGCTCCGCTGTAAAAAGTGCTTATGCTAATACAGCAGCCTTAGAAACACTCATTTAATGAATAAAGTAACTTAGAACGTGACTTCGGTGTCATAAATTCGTTTCATAGACAACGAGACATCAAACAATGTCTATTAATACATCTAAACGCATGCAAGCCCATCCACATTTAGTTCATAATGCTTTGTTTGGCAAAGTAAGAATCAAATAAGATTAATATTGAGTAGCCGATTGCATGGATTATGTTTATTTTAGTTCGCCTATACTCCATTCGTACGGGAAAACAAAAATAGGATTTATGGGACAATTCGTCGAGTAAAAAATTGTAATATCAAGGAAACAGATGATTGCGTATAGCTAAGATTGTAAATTCACTGTGTGTAGAATATTCGCCCCTGTTGGGGTCTGTAGAAAAACTGTGACGGGCGAAAGAAGCTCACTGCCATTTTCTATTACATATCTTTTTTGGTTTAAGTAAATCGCAACATATCTTTTTTGGTTTAAGTAAGTCGCAACATATCTTTTTTTGTTTAAGTAAATCGCAACATCTGGTAAATCTACTATAATATACACATATAATATTCTCGAGTTTTGGACTTTCTTATATTAATATGTATTTACGCTTCTCTAAAGCACCTTTGATTTCGGGAGTTAGAATCACGTCATTTTTAAATTCATGCCCTATATACAATTTTGTACATTTATAAATTATTGTTTTAATTTATTTCATTCAATATCCTTTATTAATGCAAGTTTATGACTATTCTAATACAAAAACTAATCCATCATGACATCAAATTTATTTCAAAGTTTCAAAGCTAACATAATAAAAGACATTTCGTCTGAACTTTAATAATTTGTGTCTTGTCGTCTATTTGAAATGGTACATTTATTTTTGTTTAAGAGTATTTTATGCCGTCGTTTAATTTCGGGGCAAGTACCCGGGGGCAGCCGTAAATCACATTATTTTTAAACTCCCTTGCGTGGTTCATGAGTTCTTTGATATTTCAAGATACAAAGAGAATCACTGAAACGCATAATAAGTAATGTCTTCAATTTTAAAATATGTATACTCGTACATAAATGCATTATATATTATTCATAGCGAACAATTACCATTATTTGTTATCTAAAAAAAATATTATAATATAAACACAATAATGCATATTAAAATTAATTACCGTTAAGTGAATAAGATTTTTATTATATTTTAGTTAAAATGATAAACATATACTTTACTATTTTATACTTTACTAAATGTAACTGAAATATTATAAAATAAATATTACCAACAAAACGCCAGAGTTTTTAAATCACGGATGTTTACTGTAAAAATGCATAGTACATTTTAAAAAGGATTTCGTTTATGACTCTCAATCACATGTTTATTTGTAGACTTCAAAGTTTTGCGGTAATTTACTGATAAATTGCGGCATTTAGAGCTCGGATGTGTTATTTTTGACGATCAAAGAAGAGCGTCGATTGGTTTTAATCAAGTAGCATTGAAAGATATAAATCAGAGAAACAAATTCTGTTTCAACCTACCAGCTACAGAAATGTTGTGTGATTAGCTACACGTTTACGATTTAGCGGTGATAAATAACAGATAATGGACATGGACTTTAAATGGCTTAGTAAACATGTGGGTGCCATATTTTAAAACAATAACAGAATAATAAATAGTTATGTACTTTTTGCAGCATTACTGAATGATCAATGTTATTATATCTAATTACATAAGACGAGTTAATATTGATATGATAAATAATATGATGATGATGATGTCCTAGCCGGATTCGGCCACGGCGACTGTTTCAACGCCGATTAAGAAAATCAAGGCCCAGTTTTCGGAAACAGTCAATTGCGCAGGAGATATTTAAGTGCATAACTGGACGCGCAGCCAGAAAAGCACTCTCTCGTCCGAGCTCCCTCAGGCCCGATGGAATGGAGAAACAGTACGATCGGGAGGGAGCGGGATGCAGGTTTGGTCGAGGTTTGGTTTGGTTGATAAATAATATACTTTTTTTATTACTGACAGGTTTACGCTTCACCTAAATCTCACCTGCTGAAAATTATGATGAGGCCGACAATGGAACGCGCTCACCCAACAAATACCGATTAACTCGATGTTTGAAGATTCCCATATCATAAGATTTTGGAAACACAGACGCAGGAAGCGAATTCCACTCGTTTATTTATTTCTTATTTAATTAAATTCTCAATAATATATAAACTTTTTTTAAACATTTTTGCATCGTATAACTAATACAACAATCTTACAGACAGGAGGAGCAGTTCATTTGTTAAAATTAGGTTTTCAAAAAATAAATGTATAAAGTACGTATTCTGTTTACGGTTTGTTTTACTTTTAATACTATTGAATTAAATTTCTATGTATTTATGTATGAATTCTGTTTTTCTTCCCAATTTGTGGTTACAAGATATTTGGCGCAGAGAATAGCTCTTGTGCGATAACCCATCTCGTTGATTAATGTCCTTTGAGTTTCTTAAGTCCGCTAACCTGTTGCAAAGGACGAATCTTTTACATTTAACCAGGGTTCTGTGGTACATTATTTCTAAATTAGTATTTTAATTTAAAGGATAAAAATTAGACATCGGTAGTAGCATCAGCCTATTTAAGTAACACTCCAAAATATTGACTTTCAATAAACCAATTTTAAAAAAAGAGACCAATTCAATTACAATAGTTGATATGGATTGACAAATATTAATATTGATGTAATTTCTAATCACATAAAAGTCAATATCAACATCAACATGTTTGAAGTTAATAAAAATATTACGAAAGTTTGTTTGTGTGATTATTATTTGTTCACATTGTAACGGCTAGATTTAGGTGAAAATTAGTGCACAAATTAACTAACTTAGAGTAATATCTAGACTACGATGGTCCCGTAAATATACTTGGTCACTCTGGGAGCGAAATTACATCACATTTTGCAGCGAAACACGAAAAATATATTACAAACAAGCAAACAAATAGCTAGTCAAAAAACTTTCGCGTTTCTTATAATTCTACTAAAATACTTAGTAAAGAAATGATTGCCGTGATAAAAAAAGATAATAGTGTCAAGTTGTTAGTTACAGCTCTATTTATGAACATTGGGCGTACTTAAACGAATCCCCTGGGCCTCAGGGTTGGCGAGATAGCCGAGATTAGATGCAAACAGCACTTCACCGTAGATGGCTCATTCACGTCTTGAATAAATTTCGATATTTTCATCCTTTATCTTTCATCAGCTCCTACACTTTAGCATTAAAATTACATTACATTTACATTACAATTATATTGTAACGAAATAACTTTAACGATGTCCATCGGGAATACAAATAAGCAAAAACAATTTACTGCAGTTTTGACACTGTTTTTACAGATCTCTTAAGCCATTTTAATTAATGAGCCGCAGCCCCCGAGTGCTTTTTAATGTCTTTACAATATAGCAGAGATAGATTTATTTAAGTGTTTTAAATTAAAAACAATGTAAGTACATCGTGTTAAGTAATTATGATTACAAAACAACTGAGTAGAACTAAAAATTTAGCGAAGGATACCACGGAAATATAATAAAACCTTCAAAGAAAATAATAATTGTTAATTATGTTACAAAGTCAATTAAGAAATATTGACGTGAATATAAAACACTGTAACTAGTTAATTAATTACATTGCCTTGGAAGGTACGAGATATTTTAATTATCTCATAAAATGTTTAAAGAAACGAATATAATCATAATAATAATTAAATATGATGCTAATAATAATGTTATTTCTGATATTATAATAATGTTCTTACTTTATACAATTAATGTCTATTTTCAGGTGCCTTCAAAATTTTTGAAGTATTTTTGAATTACATAAAATCATTACAAATTGTAGACTATATGTTATTCCGATGTATTATCTATATTACTGTAAAAGTTTCATGCAAATCCGTCCAGTAGTTTTATCGTGAAAGAGTAACAAACATATTCACAAACTTTCGCATTTATAATATTAGTAGGATTATTAGACCTTCTTGTAAACACACTTTTAAATATTGCAGCAAGAGATTCCATGTCAATGGATCATTCATAAAATTGTCATTATAATAATATAATATATTAAGTTACAGATTATTTAACACGATTAATTTCAACATAAAACTGCAGACGTAGCTTAGCCGTCATATACGCTTTTGAATACGTTTGTCTATCTTACAACGTATATTTATATTTTATTTTGAGTGCAAATCTTAAAAATATACACACAATCATGAACATTTAATTATCAAGTATAAAATAAGTATAAAGTAAGTAATAAAAAATATAATTTATTCCTAAAAAAATCTACTGTAATAATACCATTTTATACATAAACATACATGGATAATTAAATTGGAAAATTATTTATTAAAATTCAATAAAATATTCTGGTATAAGAATGGTTATTATCTCCAATCAGTAGTATATTGGGAATTAAATAATCGATTTCTACAAAAAATGCAACCAAATATGACTGTGACATATTACCGGCATGAAAAATTTAAAACCATTGTGCATACATTCCGCGCGTGAGTCATAAGGCTTAAATTTTTCCATTTCTGCGTAAATTTGAATAGAATATTGAATTTATAAACGTTTTAAAGCGAGTTGTTTTGTGTATGCAAAATGTGTATTTTAACTATATTTCTGCAAAATTTATTGCTTTTCAAATTGAGGGACATTTAACAAAACAAAATAAAAGTGTATACAAAACAAGCTCATGCCCTCGATTTAGCCTGTGTTAACAACGATGATTTTGAATTTAGTTATACTTGCACTTTTAGTTAATATACATAATAAAATAATATACATAATTATATTATATATTGTTACGCTATATTCCTTCACGGGTTGACCAGAAATATATTAGTGACTGATTCCACTAAAATTAAAAACAAACTTAAATACAATAAATTAAAACTATGATTTATAAAAATATAAACATTTAATTATATTATTTATTTGTTTTTAATTATTTTTTAGACTTACAGAAATTCTATTAAAATCGGTTAAGTAGTTTCGGCGTCATGTGCCACAAAAATCAAAGTTACTATGAAATTTTTAACTATGAAAACATGCCTTCCATTCTTTCTGCCTACTATGATAGGAAATCGACATAATAATGGACAACCAAATAAAATTAAAAATTATTTTGTAGGTTTAAGAAATAAATATTATTTTGTGACAAAAATCTTCGAAGATATAAAATGTAGATGTCTTGTAACATTTTAGTTACTGTTTTTTTTTTATAAAGTTCAACTCACTTAATTCCAGAAATGATTTAATATAAGACAGTATGTATAAGCCCTTTCGTAACAACAATAAAACCTACTACATATATTGTTATATTTATATAACGAAAAGATGAGTGTGGATTTAATAATTTGATCTATTCATCGGAAATAAATCATTTTACAGTAATATCCATACAAAATTCTGAAGTTAGCAGGCACGCGGATATGCATTTCATAGACAGATACCGTCCAATATGTATTAGTTTGTCCTCCAAATGTAAGAAAATACTCTGTCTCATGTGTTACTAATATCGCACAAGTTATGGACATGGATTTGCGTTGATCATATTTCACAAGGGCGACCGTAAAAGAGTCGTTTACGATGTCATCGCAACGGGATACTTTACAATCCGGCGTACAACATACCTATATTCTGATATCAAAACACGTAAATGTAAATAATGTTACACAGTTTTTCCTGTCAGTTTCCCTATGGTAGAAAAAATAACAAGATTCTATGGAACATATCAAAAGATCTACCTTGAGATATCATTTATATATAGCAAAAAATCGGAAGATAAACATAGTAAGAATGAAAACATTAATATAAGGGAATCGTAGTCTTCATAATGTTTTAGATATACCCTATAAAACTATCAGTACATATAGGAGTTACTATAATAGCAGACATTTCAGCTTGTGAATTTCATATGCCTCACACACTGCCTCGAGAACACTAGTAATAAGAACATGTTACGTAAATTATTACTAAATCTAAATCAATAGTTGTGACAAAACACATGCCTACTTACACTGGAGGATATATGCCGCAAGCTCAGCAGCGAGATCGAAGCTAACGGGTAACCGACCGCGGAGCACGTCTTGCTTCAGTTGCAAAAATAACTGGTACCTGTAAAATAACTGCAGCCATTAAATTTTGTTAAAATGTTTGGAATTGCGTAAGAGATTATTCTAACAAGTTCTTGTCTCACTTTCACTAAACAACTTTTAAAACTTGAATCTGGATAATCATCACATTAATTGTATTGATTGTTATGTTTAGAGCATTTAAGTTTTAAATTATCCAGTTCTCTCAATCATAACACAAAATAGTATAATATAAAGGAAGACAATATTTAAAGCAATTCTAGTCTTCTGCTCTTAAATGGAAGTTGAATAATAAAAAAACCATTACAGGAAAGGTTTTTAAAGAATATCCGAGAATTACATTGCAGCTTTTATTTTCCAAAGTAAAATAGTCTCTTCTGTTATATCTGATATACTTAAGAGAGATTTCAAGGTGCGAAGGGTTGTAACGGAGGTCATTAACAACGCTATAAAAAAAAATCCACAAAATATCGTCTATGTTTCCAGAAAATAACACAATAAATATATATCAAAAATATTCCTCTTAACCATCTTTTAATGGTTGACGTTATTACAAATTGTAACAAAGAAGGGATAAAAGTTTCATTCCCTGTTCCAAAAGAAACAATTTTAGGACCGCATTCAAAATTGGATAATAATAAAAAGAGAAATTAGCGGACCTTGCTTCAGATTGTAAATGGGAAATTTGAAAAACCTATTTTCTAAAAAGTGTCCAATTAAAACTGTCTGTGGAATGGTCTTAGCTGTTTTATTAAACCAGCGACAGTACGGTTGTGCACGCCAACCTGGTCTTATTCATTTCATCAGTGTTATACGAGTTTATGAGCTCGCTCACCGGTTTAATGTAAGAGCACTATACTTTCTTTTGTTCACCTACACGGCTTCACTTCATTTTATTTACGTTCATGGATTCACACTATTTAATAAACTTAAAATGTTTTTAAGCGTTACTCATCCCTGCCCTGGCTGTAAAAACATTAAAGAATTTCACGTAGGTAATTGAGGAAATAGAAAATTTTAGGTATTAAAATTTACAAAATGTAATAATAATGGTTATAATCACTTTTAAAATATAACAGATATTACAACTTATTCACAAATCTAATCTAAGTAAGTTTACGTACTTACTAAAGGATGCCACAATGTAATAACACACATGTAAAAAACTTTATCCTATTCATTCCACTAGCCTGTATTTTCTTGCTCTAAACAGTATAATCAACATATTTGATATCTTTACTCTCTTGGTGTAACGTTACCTAATGGATATAAGGCAGCACGGTTTCACTTACCTATTTATTATACATGTATTTTTAAATTGGTGGGAATCGGATAACATTGATTTTAAAAGCATAATTGTACAAAGTTATTCTTTAAGTCTTTTAAATGCTACTCTTTTATCCGGTAGGTAAATATGTTTTAAATCTTTTCAAAACGGTTTTTTTAACCATATTACATTTTAAATTAATCTTATATTCGTTTTAAGAAATGTACTCAACCGCGAGAAAAGCATTCTCATTCAAATAATACAGTACATAAAGTAAATATATATGTGCAAAATTATTATTCTTTTATAAATAGAAAAAACTTCACACAGTAAATTGTTAGACTCGAAAGAATCGGAATGTTGGCTAATGAATAATAAATGTTCCTTGCCTTCTGCAAATATACGGTTTTCCTCTACATCAGTTTACGTCTCAATTTTGTATTAAAGCTTTTTTGATGTGAGCGATATTACATTAAAACGTAAGCTAACATGATTTATATTTTTATAACAAGTATAATATTTCAACCCAACACGTGCCCTGTAGTTCACACGCTAAAAGTTTTGACGGAAAACCGCACTCATAAAATATATCGTTGTGTAAAATTTGTTAATGCAACCATTAATTTGATTTTCACATGCAGTTAACTGTTCTGCCGGAATTACAAAAACATGTTTGAATATATATTAAGCATGATTTAATGTTTCCAAACAATCTCATCGACGGTAATAAAATACATAAAGTAGTCTTCTATTCTGCGTCTGTTATAACGGTTGTTAGCAACGTCGACTATTGCTACAAAATGTTAGATTTTAATATCAAATGACCTTGTAATATAATTTGTACGGTACTTCGATAGCTCCGCAAGTGGCACGGGCTGCCTAAAGAATTTCACTTACCGTGATCACCAGTTTGCCAACTCCTCAGGGGCCCCTGCTTCTCCTGCAGGATACTGGTGTCTTTGAGGATCTTCCAAGCACACTTATACACTTTGGAATCGGATATTTTGTTGTATTTAGGAATATTTGTATGTTTATGTCGTTACTCGGCGGATCGGTTCGAGCGAGAGCAAAACTCAATTGACAACCCGTACGGTGTTGCCAGAGCAGTCGAAAGTTACCCGCACATAAATACGAATACGGAACATGCCGCCGACCTTAAAATACGTAGGATTTTAACTAGACAAGGACGAGTATCCTAGTCTGGACGGATAAGTTAAGACGATGTCCTAACTTGGAAATGATTGAAGCAGAGACAGTACTCATGCTTCGGAAAATATGTGGTTTGTAAATGATTCACCTACGTATAGTGCGAGTGGAAAGTTATATAGTACAGTATAGTAGTAGCAGTTATGTAGTAGTAGTAGTTATGTTATATGTAGTAGTAGTAGTTATGTTAGTAGTATAATATATGTGTATAAAACTAAATAAAAAATAAATAATAATGATTATGTGAACTTAAAACTAAAGTTATACCAACACGTAGTGAAGGTGGAAATATTATTTAATTGTCGATAGGACGTGGAAATACCTTAACGACAGACCGTTTGGTGTAGGAATTGCCCACGCGCAGTGTTACAACGCGGACAACGCCGTCGTGGCCAGGGTGTACCTGGTGTACACGAGCTAGTTGCCACTGCATCGGTGGCAATGCATCGTTCTGTAGTAATACTATAGCGCCCTCGGTAATCGCGGTTGTTTTGTCGTGGTACCATTTACCCCGCTGCTGGAGTTGTTGGAGGTATTCGCGACTCCATCGTATGCAATGATGTTGTAACATTTGCTGAAGCATTTCCCATCTCAGCAAGATGTTTGTTTGCGAGTTGGACCAGTCATTCTCAGGCAACGAGGTTAATGGACCGCCCACCAAGAAGTGCGCCGGAGTTATTGGCAAAGGATCTGATGGATCATTGCTAAAAACACATATCGGTCGGAAGTTAAAGACTGCTTCGATCTGATATATTATAGTGTTAAACTCGTCGTAAGTTAGGATTCGAAAACCTACAACGCGGAATAAATGTTGCTTGTAACTTTTCACTCCGGCCTCCCATATACCACCAAAGTGACAAGCGTGAGCAGGTTGAAAATGCCAATAAATTTTTAAATTGATAGAATGTTGTTCGATATTTGACTTATAAGTTTTCAAGAAAGCGTACATCTTTCTTAAGTACGAGTTACACCCCATAAAATTGCGTCCGTTATCCGAATAAATGTCGGAACAAGCACCGCGTCTTGCCGTGAAGCGGCGAAGAGCTGAAATGCAAGCTTGTGTGAATAAGTCGGGAACCAACTCAAGGTGTATAGCCTTGGTGGACATGTATACGCAAGATTTGAAGGTTTTGGAATAACGAAGGGGAATAGTTTTCATTAGAAAAGGACCGACGTGTAAATTTAATTTAAGAAAATGATTGATTGTTGAAGTGATAAGTAAGTAAGTTAAAATGTTTGACTTAGGTAAAAGTAATTGATATTTTGCTTTGTAATGTAGTTTTGAATTATATATGCGGCCGCCGACCCTGACGACACCAGCATCATCGATGATAGACTTTAATTTTTGTAAATTAATTTTTTGAAGGACCATGACAATATCCTCTTGTAGTTTAGGACTTGTCAGAAGATTGTTGTTTGATGATCGTCCGTTAGTAGTGGGACAGGAATCATCGAATGCAACTCGAGTTTTCGTAGCTGCATCTTGTGTTTTCACCACGTAGTGATGAGGAAGAAAGTACCTTTCTGATACAGATAAGGTCACTGAAGAAGGTGGAATAAGTAGCATGTGCCCAAGATCTATGTATTCTTGTAAGCACCGATTGTAATCTTGTAGTAAGCAAGAGTTACGGAAAAAACGTTTTTGTAGTATTTTAAAACGAAGTAATGTGGTATCTCGCGATTCGCCGAGCGGTAGTACGTTTGGTTTGAATGGCAACGAAACCGAATATCTGACAGAAGAGTGTCTTGTGTGATGAGTGTTGATGAAGAGCGTTTCACACAAGGCCTCGTCGGGCGAAAGTGTTGTAGTTGCTGGAACAGAGTGTTGAATATTGGCGTCCGTTTGGAAGGAAGTTACACAAACGTTAAGTGTTGTAGAAGGTTTATTTGATATTTTATTCGAAAAAACATACCCAAATATTGTATTTATTGCAACTGGAGCACCGCGATTACCTCTAATGTTGTCATCGAGAAGAATCACATCGCTGTAGTCTGCTCCAAATAACAGCTCGACCGGACGCGCGGAAGAGAATTCCGGATCGGCTAGTGGTAGGTTGCAAATGGGTGCTAAAGTTGTATTTTGAACCTGTGGCGTGCTATTGGTAATTCTAGATATTACTAAGGTGTTTATACCAATAGATGGCTTTAGTGGGTCATGAGGTGTGACATCACAAGAAATGACACCGTGGGGTTGTACGGCTTCTCCTTCTCCTACACCTATAATAGAAATATTTGACCGGGCGCTATGACTTTTCTGTCCCAACCGCTGAGCACAAGCCTCCGTGAATTGAGAAGTTTGAGAACCGGGGTCGATACGCGCTCGAACGGTGTGAGCCGTCATAGAAGTGTTGCCGCGGAGACGGATGTCGTAAGGTGCGGTCGCGAGTAGTACGGAGTATTCTGTGTCGCATAGTTGTCCGTGGTCACCATCAGCGCGTGCGGCTGAGGCGCAGCTCACTGCTGCTGACACTGTGATGTTCGAAGTGGCTTGTTGTTTGTTACCCGAATTTGCCGACGTTTCTGTATTACTGTGTAGAGATGTATCATGTTTTTGTTGACATATCTCACAGTTTAAACGTGAATAACACTGCAGCACCGTATGTCCATGAATTAAACAATTCGGACAAATATTTTTAATAGAAATAAAGTCTTTACGTTGTAAAATAGGCAAGTTAAAAAATTCTGAACATTTATTTAACGAATGTGCATTAGATTGACAGTAATAACAGAAAAGTTTGAGTTGAGTAGTAACTTTGTTAAGGTACGGTGATTGTGGTGTGGCCGGTGAACTATGCGCTATAGTAGCACTGAGCGCGGGCATCGAGCGGCGCGGTGAATACGAATGGCCGGGGCGAGCTGAAGCAGGCGCGCCAGGTTCAGCGGACGAACTCACGGTGCTCGCGCAGGCGAAGGTACTGCGTTCGAATCCCGTTAGCGGCGTCGCGGCGGAGTCCTTTAGTATCACGCTAGTATTCAGTTCCTTTTGTTCACACTTGGTTGTGTGGCCGTGAAACCGAAGTAGTGGAAGAGGTGGCAGATTCAATTTCGGACGCATGTTGCAACAATTTTGTGAAGAATTTACCGTTTGATTACTAGTAGGCGTAGATTGTTGTAGTTTTAATTTTTGTTGTAGTTTCAACTTATCAGCGGACAATTTGGCTTTGTAGTATAGATCTTTAAATTTATTTCTGTTGTCAAGTTCCTGTTTTGAATTAAAAGAATCATCTTCAAAATATATTTTTTCCAATTTGGACTGAACACGAGTAAAATTATTTTTTAATTTTGTTAAATCTTGTGCACGACGCATAAATTTATCGATATCCATGCACTCGTCCTGTAGAAACTGTAACATTTCCTTTAAATCACTATAAATGGCATCGCGTTCGAAAATTAATTGCTTGATTTCTGTCATTTTAAATCAAATAAGTTGATATTTGGCAGTTGAATGAAAAAGTATAAGTTTCTATCACGTTATTAATAGAAAAGTAGAATTTATTGTTAGTTGAAGGTAGATCTGGGTAGTCGTAATGAAAAGGTTCCAAGCAACACAAAGGAATGTAATAATATATCGTAGATATAGATATGTAGTTATAACGTATGTAGGATAATAATGTAATTTACGGATGTAGTTATATGAATGATTGATTCCAAAATGTATTATTTATTTGTTGTTTTGTTGTAGATTGTTGTTAGGATTTGTAAGTAGTTGTAATGAAATTAAATTAGAACATTCAAACTTTTGTAGGATAAATGAAAATAATTAAATGTATAAGCCGACCGAATGAAGGTGACTACACTTTGTAGGTTAGCCAGGTGCCTTCTTTCACGTGGTGAAACTGGACGGGTTATAGCTAGTGCAGTATTACGTTTATAACCGACCGAATAAAGATGACCGCCGGTAGTACAGCAAGTCGTTTCTTTGTTGATGTAGTGGATTTGGACGGATTATAATTTTGAAATACCTTGCACGTTATGGAATTAAATTTTGGATACGTTATGAATGTTCTGGATGGTAGTTATTAACACGAAATATGTACTAATTTCGAAAGAATCGTATCGAAGGAACGAAATTATGAAAGATCCGGCTCGGAGGAACAAAGTTGTGAAAGATCCGGCTCGGAGGAACAAAATTATGTACGGTACTTCGATAGCTCCGCAAGTGGCACGGGCTGCCTAAAGAATTTCACTTACCGTGATCACCAGTTTGCCAACTCCTCAGGGGCCCCTGCTTCTCCTGCAGGATACTGGTGTCTTTGAGGATCTTCCAAGCACACTTATACACTTTGGAATCGGATATTTTGTTGTATTTAGGAATATTTGTATGTTTATGTCGTTACTCGGCGGATCGGTTCGAGCGAGAGCAAAACTCAATTGACAACCCGTACGGTGTTGCCAGAGCAGTCGAAAGTTACCCGCACATAAATACGAATACGGAACATAATTTGTAGTAATTTGAAAGCCTTAAGGTAAATATACAATTATGATTACAGAATATAATCCCGATAACCATGTTTAATGTAATATCACTAATTTAAATATATTATATTGTACGATTAACTTTGACGTTCATAATAAACATAACAACTAAGCTTTAATTTCCAGCACAGTTTAATCTTATTTTTTGTCATCTTTAGCAGGTAAATCAAGACATCACATCTTTAGTGTAGTCGAATTACAGATTAAAAATGTAGAAATAAATGAGAAAGAATATAAAAAAAACATTGTGCTTTCCTTTATTTAGCCTTTCACCACTCGATATGTTATAAATAAAATTAATACATCATAATATTTCTTACCGTGTAATTTCTTCTAAAAGTTTGCAAGGGTCCGCAGCATAAAACTTCACACCAAAGTAAAACGTGTGGGTATCCGAGCCACGGAGTTGTCGCCGAAGCCTCTTGCCAGCCTCTAACCAGTGCTAAATAAAAGTTTTTAAAGATCAAACATAAATATAATTGATTATTTATTTTAATTAATTCTTGATTGTATAACGTGTTTTGTGACAATCATATACATGAAAAAACGACGTTAAATATTATCTCTATAGCTGCGATACGTAAATAGATGTGTGTATATCTTGTTCTCACAAATTAATTGGCACTTTACAAAAAAAAAATCCGGTACCGAATATCATTTACATCCTTTGGTATTTAATTATTATAAAATTGAAGAGATAATAATAAAATACTTACTGTTTGATTTTCTTGATCGACGTAGCGTAAGCCAAAATATGCAGTTTCCAAGAGATCCAAATGCTTAAAGACTACGTCGAGAAGGGCTTGGCCCGTATTATTATCCTGTAATTGAAAGGTAACGTTGCAATTGTGTGATTGAATAAGTCTCGATATTTTCATTTAATCCCTTGACTTACGATTAAATTTCGAAGAATAGTACGCGTGCAGACAATTAAATTTACCGCAATTATATTAAGGTTAATTTAGCTATAATATAAAAAAGTTCATGTATATAATAATAATATTTTTATTTTTTCAAGATTAAAGAAATTCATATAAAAATAATATACGGCGGGCGCTGCCGATCAAATTCAAATTTAGTACAGAAAATCTTTCCACTCAAGAAGCTAAAACATATTTTTGATAAAGGTAAAAAATTATACACAGGCAAAGGGTTATTTTGCGCTAAACACATTTAATATTAAAAGCCATATGAAGAAACATGATAATTATAAATAACTATTTTTGATATTTTAATTCACACGTTTCTATCTTTTTTTTACCTTATCAACCGGTTTTTCTACTGTAATAAAATTATATTCTCTAATCGTTAATAATTTCCGTATGATTTTTACTATCGCGTTTTTCTATTTGGTACTTGATTTGTATTTAGACTTCGTTACAGCGTCTTTTTAATGATGGTTAAAATATTAGCAAAAGTTAAAATTTTTAATTTCACTGGCTGTGTCCTGTAATTCTCAAAAATATCTGAGCACGCTCTCTGTTTGTATTTCTGTTAGCTAAATGTTGCTAATAATATTCCGAAAGCTATACTCCTCAGACAAACTGTATTAGTACAAGTGAAAGTAGTGTCTGCAGGCTATTTGTTCGAGCTCATATTTATTGAACCAATATAACATTTTTGATTTAGAATTGTCTTTTTTGTTGTATTATATTATTTATCTATTTTTATATGAAATATATGTCTTATTTGTATATATGAAATGTCCTACGATTCTAATAGTAATTTCTCGAAGCTTAACATAATTAGGTTAACGCATTCGCATGATACATTTAGGACCAGTAATACCAGTAGTCGACACTGAGATGTTGAATTGGCACCTTAATGATCGGGCTTAAAAGGCCGTCTCTCTCACAGCCCTTCGTCTGGGTTGTGAATGCGTGTGAAACCAATGCGTGTATTGTGCACTTATTGAAATTTTTAACAAATCACTCTAAATTATACGTCTTACTTTTTTGAACTTTATATAGGTATACAGGTAATTCAACTCAGTTTATTTGTTTACAGAGTATATTTAGAATAGCACCCCCCTCTTCTTGCTGAGGTGTCGTAAGAGGCGACTAAGGTATCTCTTTAACACCGCAATTCTACCAGGTGTTCAGAGAAGGAAAACTCGACCAAACCTGCATCCCGCTCCCTTCCGATCGTACTGGTTCTCCTTTCCATCGGGCCTGAGGGAGTTCGGACGAGAGAGTGCTTTTCTGGCTGCGCGTCCAGTTATGCACTTAAATATCTCCTGCGCAATTGACTGTTTCCGAAAACTAGACCTCGAATTTCTTAATCGGTCTTGAAACAGTCGCCGTGGCCGAAACCGGCCAGGACATCATCATCATCATCATCATATTTATATTGAATTTTGATCACTCAAAATAATGTATACTAATAGTTAAGCATCTGAAATTGACTGCATTTAGAAAATACTTTAGTGTACTTTCGTGAACTATTACAACTAACTATCGTAACTATTTGTGCAGGTCGGCATGATTGCTGTGACTAACGATGGGTTTTTCTTACCTGTCGATAGTCGTTTTGTTTTTTGGACTGCACCATGCTAACCCTCAAGTGTGGAGCGGTCACTGTGTCGAGTCAGTATAAAAAATCTCGCAAAGGTTTATTTTTAAATACAGATTATGTTATGCATTATGCAAGATTACTTTCCTAGCTCTAGTGATATTTTACTTGAAAACACAAAACAGACTCAAATTTTTAATAAAAAAATAAATCAACACAAATTTAATTTAAACTGAAACGTAATTAAGAGCTGTGTAAATCTGTTATACCCTAGTGCTTTAATGTAACATATTACATACTCTCGTTTATACCTACCAGCTTGTGGGAAAATTGTGAAACAGTTCGTTGGGTTGAATAATAAATGATTTAATAACAGAGCGCGTTTGCTCGTCGGGAGCGTACGTGAAGCTCGAAAAATAACAAACGATTTCAAAATCGGGTAGCAGCCGAAGTGTACAAGTAGACCGTGCGACGTGCACGCGATCCGCGCCGCCGGCTATCGCTCAGTTCCCTCAAAATCACCCCAATAATGGCGACTATGTATTACAATTTATCACCTAGATATTTGTATATATGCTAAAATTTTTTATCATATTGTCACAAACAGATCTCTACTTGAATAGATATTCGATGTGCAAACATAGCAATGTGAGGTTAATTTCCTATAAATGAGTATTTATGATATGATAAATGAGCATTTTCCTGTAAACAACGGGGTATAACAAATCCTGTCAGATGAAAGTAATACATACTCGTATTACTAATGGGGTTATAATTTCATTTAAACTTGTTAATTCTGGTAGTTATGAAGTGACTATCGATATATAAAAAAATACTTGTCCTGACTGACAAATGATCGTAGAGCCTTATACTACTAAAGCTAGAAATATGAAATTTGGAAACTGGATTCTTTCTATGATATCAACATCCACTAAGGACTTATTGTTCTATGTTCTACCCCTAAGAAGACGAAGTAAGAGTTGAAAGTTTGTTAAAAAATTCGTCAATTTCGAAGTAAATAGTATGAAGAGTGATTTACCCTTTGGGGTATCAACTAATATATAAATATATATATATATATATATATATGTTTTCGTAGTTTTCGGAAAATAAATCCCCAAGTGGATACGTTATTTTTACAGACCAACGCTGGGTTCAATGTAGCTAGTATTTGATAAAGTGTAAATTGTTTACCTTAAAAGTAACATATATTCGTGTATCTTTAACTTCACGCAAACCAATACAATTTCTGCCACAGCAAAAATTTTATTAAACACAGGTGCGGTACAAATATTAGAAAGAAGCGTTTAAAACCTCGTAACGAAGAGAACATATTAATAGATTACGTCGGTTTAATCAAAAGTTGATAATTATTATCATACATGTTTATAAATAACCATAATATAATATATCGTCATCCTATATCCCTTATGGTGTAAGTAGAGATACATTAGTGGTATTATGGTTTGTGTATGTACATGTTTGCAACTTTAGTATTAAAAAGCTCTCATTTGCATATAGTTTTCATAGTCATTCGTATACTAATTAAAGTTTGTAATGATACGTGCATATGATTTAAGATTCCATCATATTTATTACATATATATGTATTATACAAGTGAAAAAGCATATTCTATTCAAATTAATTCATGTCATGTTACATTTCAGCTGTAGCTTTAAAATATATTAAGCATATATATAATAAGCATATTTAAAATAATCAAGACTCAATATGTCCCATTTATTGACTAGTAAGATGGCAGATGAAATGAAGCGAATAACAATGAAAGCATCTTCGAAAGAGTTCCAGGCTCAGGCGGCTGCAATGGCGCATTGAGCTGTGAAATGCTGTCGATTCAATTTAATGCCGCGCCACGGCTGTGACAATATACACAACGAGCTCTCGCACTATTTTTGCCGTCGACACTAGAACCGCTCTATAATTTTCCTTACAATTCCTTCGCTTCCGTTTTCCTTTTAACGTATGAGATAAATATTCATGGAAAGAGGTTTCGTTTAATCAAACCATTTTATACCATTTGTTAGGTTTCCACGAAATTTTGCATCTATATTAATGTAATCTTGGTATATAAGTTCAAGATCTTTGTATATTTATTTAATTTTAGATTTTTTATTCGATCGATGTTATATATCCGTACCATAGGTTCGTTAAGATTATTTGAGCAAACAAAAATTGCCATATTTCCGTGCGGCAATTTCTGTTTTTGTTAGGTAAAGAAAAGCTCGATTAATATTTATATTGTTAAATGATCTTCCGTATAATTGTTGTTGTACCGATATTTTTGTATGTTTATGAGATGTTTTATTATTTTATTATACCTTATTACTATGGATTTTTCCAGAATGAGAGCGGATTTAGGCACCACGTTTTCACTGTTGAAGGAAAACATCGTGAGGAAACCGACAAGGCTTCTAATAAAAATGAAATGTGTAAGCGACCTGAGAACGGCGATAAGTTGCGTTCCTAGTCACGTTGAGCTCGACATATAAGCGCAAAGTGGATACAACCACTAATGTAACTCTGCTAGCCCCGAAAGGCATACAGCGTGACAATATATTATTTATTATTATTATTAGATTATATACTATTATGTTTTATTGGAGGTCAAATATAAATTTTAAAACAATTTGACTTGTAGATAATTTTAACAACAACAATATCTAACAAAATAATTAAAATACACCATATTTACTTAATTGTTATTTTTTACCTTAATACAAAAACACAACAACATTAGAATTCCCAAAAAAGCAAAGTTTGCTAGTTCCAAAACAATAAATCTTGACATTTCAGTTATTGGAAGGGAAAACTTTCCTGTAGACCTTTGAAGACAAATGTCCCTCTGTAGATAGGGGAATACCAAGCAAAAGACCGCAATTCATTTAAAATATCCATACAATTTAGCGGTATCATCGATGTCTTTTTGGTACCACTTTGCTGAAATTGGACGTTTCAAGCCAGAACATTTTGACGAATAAGTAGCGGATATTCGACGAACAATAGCCTCTTTGCAGTAAATTCATCCAATATAGACATAGTCAGGATAAAGATACGGGTTGAATTCCGAGATAGTATGAATATATTATATAAAAATAGGTCAGCATAATCTTATTTTGTAAGTGTATAATATGATGATAGTAATAATGAAATTAAACCAAGAAAATAAAATAAGTTGTAATTTATATTTTTATAGCATTAAAATAAAAATGTTTTAAAACAAGGTTAAACAACTATACGGTAATTAAACCGTGAATATAAGGCTCACATATTGTCTTTATTAATAATCGAAGCTTTAAGTATTTACTTAAGCCTTGAGTACTTGTTCACTGTATAAACCAAAATCTATGGCAACGTTTCCGAGGAACATTTTAGAAATTATTCGCCCTCAATCTACGACAATTCAACGTTTATTTAAGAAGCATCTAAATTGAAATTGTTCATTATTAATACTGTAATTTTGGAATATTGATCAATTTTCAATTTTAAAGAATATTCTTAAAAAATAACATAAATAAAAACAATAAATAACGCTAGTTAAAAATCCCTGATATAGGACAGGTGTCTTAGAAAAGGTGTCTTAGTAAAGATTCCACCAGTGCCATTCCATCATAAAACCACTAGACATCGTTTCGGATACCATCCGTATGTGGTGGACGTTCTTTATATCTGCACGAAAAGATTCGCTTCTACATTCATCATGCAATCATCTAAGTATTGGAATATGCTTCCAGTGACCATATTTCCGCAATCTTATGACCTGGGAGTCTTTAAGAGAAGGTTGAATAGGCATTTGTTGGGCGGACGCAGTTCATCATCGGACTCATCTTCACCTTCCACCAGGTGTGTTTAATATCAAGCATCCGCCTATAATTAATAAAAAAAGTAAAATTTAGTTAGCGATAACGTTAGTAGAAAAATACAAAATGGAATTGATATAACGTGACGAAGCGATATTTTGAAAGCATATCGAGGAGTGAAATGCTATTTGGTTTAAACGACATTTTTGGTGATGTAGTAATTATATATTCGGAATCAGCGTTTTTTTACCGATACCAAAAATATATATTACTATATCACCAAAAAATGTCGCTTAAACCAAATGGCCTTTCACCCCTCGATATGCTAATACTATACATATTGCACTTTTCTACTAGCGTTATAGTTGATTGAATTCTACTTTGTATAGGCCTACAGATCATTTATCATCACGACACATATCCACAACTCAGATTGGCAATGTGAAAATGTGTTCAAAATAGAATTTAATATTCATGGAACTAGCATGCGATTTTGTGAATACATCGCTCGCTCCTTGGACCCAAGTTACGCATATAAAAGACCTTTCATGAACTCCTGGGTACACTTTAAATAATTCGACTCAAAATAATTTGCAGTAGTAAAAGGGTCCGGTGAAAAATTCTCTGTTTTTATATAAAGAAAATAGAAAAACGTCATCAGAATCTACAAGGTTAGAAGTTGTGCAAGGGATGAGGCTGTGAGGAAAATCTTCACCCATTTTATTACGAACAATGAACGGTATACAAGAAATGTGAACGATGATATTTCATAAGCGTTTCTATACTGTTTAGAATCTACCTATTATAAACATATGAAATTATTTCTCCTTAAAAAAGGCAAATTTAATGAAAATGCGAATACTACAATGAAGGCAAGCCGTATCTCCGGTTCTACCTATCCAATCATAATTAAACATATTGATGATTTTAATTGAAAATTATATGTTAACTCTACGTTTTTTTTTTTTTGTGAAAATTGATTGAGTAATACTAGTAGTTTAATAGAAAAAGTATTATAATCTATACTAATATTATAAAGCTGAAAAGTTTGTTTGTTTGTTTGTTTGTTTGTTTGAACGCGCTAATCTCAGGAACTACTGGTTCGAATTGAAAAATTCTTTTTGTGTTAAATAGACTATTTATCGAGGAAGGCTTTAGGCTATAAAACATCACGATGCAATGATTAGGAGCGAAGAAATAATGGAAAATGTGAATAAAACGGGGAAAATTATTCATCCTTGAGGGCTTCCATTGAGTGCGCTGCAAAAACGGTTCAAGATACCAAAAATATATGTAAGAAATAATTATTCCTCTTGAAATGATCTAAAAAATGTCCGTGACAGTATATGTCTATCTTTTAAGATTAAGTCACTAGAACCGTTTTTATGGTAAACATATTTGGTCGAAATTAATGCATTATTTGTTAAGAGTTGTATCAACGTAATAATATTAATCTTTATCCAAATAAATGTTTTGTTGATTAAGAGTATTTAATTATGAACAAAATTGTCTTTGACATCACTTAATTTCAATGAACATCATAGAAGATATTACAATAACTTATATAGCAAAACTACGTTTGCCGGATCAGCTATGTCTTGATAAGCGCGAAACTCGAGAACGACTAAACCGATTTGACTGATTTCTTTTTTGTTGTTTGTTGAAGTATGGGGAAGGTTATTACGGAGAGAAAAATTAAAAAAATTGTCTGAAAAATTCTAAAAACAACACTTTTCTATATTCTCATACAAAAAATTCGTAATAATATTTTAAAGTCAATTTGAACTTTAACACTTTTTTGTGTTGTGTTCGGTTGTGTTCGGTTCTGTTCGGTTTTGTTCGGTTGTGTTCGGTTGTGTTCGGTTGTGTTCGATTGTGTTCGGTTGTGTTCGGTTGTGTTGTGTTGTGCTCGGTTGTGTTCGATTATGTTCGGTTGTGTTCGAATATGTTCGGTTGTGTTCGAATATGTTCGGTTGTGTTCGGTTGTGTTCGGTTGTGTTCGGTTATGTTCGGTTGTGTTCTGTTGTGTTCGGTTGGGTTCGGTTGTGTTCGGTTGTGTTCGGTTGTGTTCGGTTGTGTTGTGTTGTGTTCGGTTGTGTTCGGTTGTGTTCGATTATGTTCGGTTGTGTTCGGTTGTGTTCGGTTGTGTTGTGTTGTGTTCGGTTGTGTTCGGTTGTGTTCGGTTGTGTTCGGTTGTGTTCGATTATGTTCGGTTGTGTTCGGTTGTGTTCGGTTGTGTTGTGTTGTGCTCGGTTGTGTTCGGTTGTGTTCGGTTGTGTTGTGTTGTGCTCGGTTGTGTTCGATTATGTTCGGTTGTGTTCGATTATGTTCGGTTGTGTTCGATTATGTTCGGTTGTGTTCGGTTCTGTTCGGTTGTGTTCGGTTGTGTTCGGTTGTGCTCGGTTGTGTTCGATTATGTTCGGTTGTGTTCGGTTGTGTTCGGTTATGTTCTGTTCGGTTGTGTTCGGTTATGTTCGGTTATGTTCGGTTGTGTTCGGTTATGTTCGGTTATGTTCGGTTGTGTTCGGTTATGTTCTGTTCGGTTGTGTTCGGTTATGTTCGGTTATGTTCGGTTGTGTTCGGTTGTGTTCGGTTGTGTTCGGTTGTGTTCGGTTGTGTTCGGTTGTGTTCGGTTGTGTTCGGTTGTGTTCGGTTGTGTTCGGTTGTGTTGTGTTCGGTTGTGTTGTGTTCGGTTGTGTTCGGTTATGTTCTGTACGGTTGTGTTGTGTTGTGCTCGGTTGGGTTCGGTTATGTTCGGTTGTGTTCGGTTGTGTTCGGTTCTGTTCGGTTCTGTTCGGTTGTGTTCGGTTGTGTTCGGTTCTGTTCGGTTCTGTTCGGTTGTGTTGTGTTGTGCTCGGTTGTGTTCGATTATGTTCGGTTGTGTTCGGTTGTGTTGTGTTCGGTTGTGTTCGGTTGTGTTCGGTTATGTTCTGTTCGGTTGTGTTCGGTTATGTTCGGTTGTGTTCGGTTGTGTTCGGTTGTGTTCGGTTGTGTTCGGTTGTGTTCGGTTGTGTTCGGTTGTGTTCGGTTGTGTTCGGTTAGGTTCGGTTATGTTCGGTTGTGTTCGGTTGTGTTGTGTTGTGCTCGGTTGTGTTCGATTATGGTCGGTTGTGTTGTGTTGTGTTCGGTTGTGTTCGGTTGTGTTCGGTTGTGTTCGATTATGTTCGGTTGTGTTCGGTTGTGTTGTGTTGTGCTCGGTTGTGTTCGGTTGTGTTCGGTTGTGTTGTGTTGTGCTCGGTTGTGTTCGATTATGTTCGGTTGTGTTCGATTATGTTCGGTTGTGTTCGGTTGTGTTCGGTTCTGTTCGGTTGTGTTCGGTTGTGTTCGGTTGTGTTCGGTTGTGTTGTGCTCGGTTGTGTTCGATTATGTTCGGTTGTGTTCGATTATGTTCGGTTGTGTTCGGTTGTGTTCGGTTGTGTTGTGTTCGGTTGTGTTCGGTTGTGTTCGGTTGTGTTGTGTTCGGTTGTGTTCGGTTATGTTCTGTACGGTTGTGTTGTGTTGTGTTCGGTTGGGTTCGGTTATGTTCGGTTGTGTTCGGTTCTGTTCGGTTCTGTTCGGTTGTGTTCGGTTGTGTTCGGTTATGTTCGGTTGTGTTCGGTTGTGTTGTGTTGTGCTCGGTTGTGTTCGATTATGTTCGGTTGTGTTCGGTTGTGTTCGGTTGTGTTGTGTTCGGTTGTGTTCGGTTGTGTTGTGTTCGGTTGTGTTCGGTTATGTTCTGTTCGGTTGTGTTCGGTTATGTTCGGTTGTGTTCGGTTGTGTTCGGTTGTGTTCTGTTGTGTTCGGTTGTGTTCGGTTGTGTTCGGTTGTGTTGTGTTGTGCTCGGTTGTGTTCGATTATGTTCGGTTGTGTTCGATTATGTTCGGTTGTGTTCGGTTATGTTCGGTTGTGTTCGGTTGTGTTGTGTTCGGTTGTGTTCGGTTATGTTCTGTACGGTTGTGTTGTGTTGTGTTCGGTTGGGTTCGGTTATGTTCGGTTGTGTTCGGTTGTGTTCGGTTCTGTTCGGTTGGGTTCGGTTATGTTCGGTTGTGTTCGGTTCTGTTCGGTTCTGTTCGGTTCTGTTCGGTTCTGTTCGGTTCTGTTCGGTTGTGTTGTGTTGTGCTCGGTTGTGTTCGATTATGTTCGGTTGTGTTCGGTTGTGTTCGGTTGTGTTGTGTTCGGTTGTGTTGTGTTCGGTTGTGTTGTGTTCGGTTGTGTTCGGTTATGTTCTGTACGGTTGTGTTGTGTTGTGTTCGGTTGGGTTCGGTTATGTTCGGTTGTGTTCGGTTGTGTTCGGTTCTGTTCGGTTCTGTTCGGTTGGGTTCGGTTATGTTCGGTTGTGTTCGGTTGTGTTCGGTTGTGTTCGGTTGTGTTCGGTTGTGTTCGGTTGTGTTCGATTATGTTCGGTTGTGTTCGGTTGTGTTCGGTTGTGTTGTGTTGTGCTCGGTTGTGTTCGGTTGTGTTCGGTTGTGTTGTGTTGTGCTCGGTTGTGTTCGATTATGTTCGGTTGTGTTCGATTATGTTCGGTTGTGTTCGATTATGTTCGGTTGTGTTCGGTTCTGTTCGGTTGTGTTCGGTTGTGCTCGGTTGTGTTCGATTATGTTCGGTTGTGTTCGGTTGTGTTCGGTTGTGTTCGGTTATGTTCTGTTCGGTTGTGTTCGGTTATGTTCGGTTATGTTCGGTTGTGTTCGGTTATGTTCTGTTCGGTTGTGTTCGGTTATGTTCGGTTATGTTCGGTTGTGTTCGGTTGTGTTCGGTTCTGTTCGGTTGTGTTCGGTTGTGTTCGGTTGTGTTCGGTTGTGTTCGGTTGTGTTCGGTTGTGTTCGGTTGTGTTGTGTTCGGTTGTGTTGTGTTCGGTTGTGTTCGGTTATGTTCTGTACGGTTGTGTTGTGTTGTGCTCGGTTGTGTTCGGTTCTGTTCGGTTCTGTTCGGTTGTGTTCGGTTGTGTTCGGTTCTGTTCGGTTCTGTTCGGTTGTGTTCGGTTGTGTTCGGTTGTGTTCGGTTGTGTTCGGTTGTGTTCGGTTGTGTTGTGTTCGGTTGTGTTGTGTTCGGTTGTGTTCGGTTATGTTCTGTACGGTTGTGTTGTGTTGTGCTCGGTTGTGTTCGGTTCTGTTCGGTTCTGTTCGGTTGTGTTCGGTTGTGTTCGGTTCTGTTCGGTTCTGTTCGGTTGTGTTCGGTTGTGTTCGGTTCTGTTCGGTTATGTTCGGTTGTGTTCGGTTGTGTTGTGTTCGGTTGTGTTCGGTTGTGTTCGGTTATGTTCTGTTCGGTTGTGTTCGGTTATGTTCGGTTATGTTCGGTTGTGTTCGGTTGTGTTCGGTTGTGTTCGGTTGTGTTCGGTTGTGTTCGGTTGTGTTCGGTTGTGTTCGGTTGTGTTCGGTTGTGTTCGGTTGTGTTCGGTTGTGTTCGGTTGTGTTCGGTTGTGTTGTGTTCGGTTGTGTTCGGTTATGTTCGGTTGTGCTCGGTTGTGTTCGATTATGTTCGGTTGTGTTCGGTTGTGTTCGGTTGTGTTCGGTTATGTTCTGTTCGGTTGTGTTCGGTTATGTTCGGTTATGTTCGGTTGTGTTCGGTTATGTTCTGTTCGGTTGTGTTCGGTTGTGTTCGGTTGTGCTCGGTTGTGTTCGATTATGTTCGGTTGTGTTCGGTTGTGTTCGGTTGTGTTCGGTTATGTTCTGTTCGGTTGTGTTCGGTTATGTTCGGTTATGTTCGGTTGTGTTCGGTTATGTTCTGTTCGGTTGTGTTCGGTTATGTTCGGTTATGTTCGGTTGTGTTCGGTTGTGTTCGGTTCTGTTCGGTTGTGTTCGGTTGTGTTCGGTTGTGTTCGGTTGTGTTCGGTTGTGTTCGGTTGTGTTGTGTTCGGTTGTGTTGTGTTCGGTTGTGTTCGGTTATGTTCTGTACGGTTGTGTTGTGTTGTGCTCGGTTGTGTTCGGTTCTGTTCGGTTCTGTTCGGTTGTGTTCGGTTGTGTTCGGTTCTGTTCGGTTGTGTTCGGTTCTGTTCGGTTCTGTTCGGTTGGGTTCGGTTATGTTCGGTTGTGTTCGGTTGTGTTCGGTTGTGTTCGGTTGTGTTCGGTTGTGTTCGGTTGTGTTCGGTTGTGTTCGATTATGTTCGGTTGTGTTCGGTTGTGTTCGGTTGTGTTGTGTTGTGCTCGGTTGTGTTCGGTTGTGTTCGGTTGTGTTGTGTTGTGCTCGGTTGTGTTCGATTATGTTCGGTTGTGTTCGATTATGTTCGGTTGTGTTCGATTATGTTCGGTTGTGTTCGGTTCTGTTCGGTTGTGTTCGGTTGTGTTCGGTTGTGCTCGGTTGTGTTCGATTATGTTCGGTTGTGTTCGGTTGTGTTCGGTTGTGTTCGGTTATGTTCTGTTCGGTTGTGTTCGGTTGTGTTCGGTTGTGTTCGGTTGTGTTCGGTTGTGTTGTGTTCGGTTGTGTTGTGTTCGGTTGTGTTCGGTTATGTTCTGTACGGTTGTGTTGTGTTGTGCTCGGTTATGTTCGGTTGTGTTCGGTTGTGTTCGGTTCTGTTCGGTTGTGTTCGGTTGTGTTCGGTTGTGTTCGGTTGTGTTCGGTTGTGTTCGGTTGTGTTGTGTTCGGTTGTGTTGTGTTCGGTTGTGTTCGGTTATGTTCTGTACGGTTGTGTTGTGTTGTGCTCGGTTGTGTTCGGTTCTGTTCGGTTCTGTTCGGTTGTGTTCGGTTGTGTTCGGTTCTGTTCGGTTGTGTTCGGTTGTGTTCGGTTCTGTTCGGTTATGTTCGGTTGTGTTCGGTTGTGTTGTGTTCGGTTGTGTTCGGTTGTGTTCGGTTATGTTCTGTTCGGTTGTGTTCGGTTATGTTCGGTTGTGTTCGGTTGTGTTCTGTTGTGTTCGGTTGTGTTCGGTTGTGTTCGGTTGTGTTGTGTTGTGCTCGGTTGTGTTCGATTATGTTCGGTTGTGTTCGATTATGTTCGGTTGTGTTCGATTATGTTCGGTTGTGTTCGGTTATGTTCGGTTGTGTTCGGTTGTGTTGTGTTCGGTTGTGTTCGGTTATGTTCTGTACGGTTGTGTTGTGTTGTGTTCGGTTGGGTTCGGTTATGTTCGGTTGTGTTCGGTTGTGTTCGGTTCTGTTCGGTTGGGTTCGGTTATGTTCGGTTGTGTTCGGTTCTGTTCGGTTCTGTTCGGTTCTGTTCGGTTCTGTTCGGTTCTGTTCGGTTCTGTTCGGTTGTGTTGTGTTGTGCTCGGTTGTGTTCGATTATGTTCGGTTGTGTTCGGTTGTGTTCGGTTGTGTTGTGTTCGGTTGTGTTGTGTTCGGTTGTGTTGTGTTCGGTTGTGTTCGGTTATGTTCTGTACGGTTGTGTTGTGTTGTGTTCGGTTGGGTTCGGTTATGTTCGGTTGTGTTCGGTTGTGTTCGGTTCTGTTCGGTTCTGTTCGGTTGGGTTCGGTTATGTTCGGTTGTGTTCGGTTGTGTTCGGTTGTGTTCGGTTGTGTTCGGTTGTGTTCGGTTGTGTTCGGTTGTGTTCGATTATGTTCGGTTGTGTTCGGTTGTGTTCGGTTGTGTTGTGTTGTGCTCGGTTGTGTTCGGTTGTGTTCGGTTGTGTTGTGTTGTGCTCGGTTGTGTTCGATTATGTTCGGTTGTGTTCGATTATGTTCGGTTGTGTTCGATTATGTTCGGTTGTGTTCGGTTCTGTTCGGTTGTGTTCGGTTGTGTTCGGTTGTGCTCGGTTGTGTTCGATTATGTTCGGTTGTGTTCGGTTGTGTTCGGTTGTGTTCGGTTATGTTCTGTTCGGTTGTGTTCGGTTATGTTCGGTTATGTTCGGTTGTGTTCGGTTATGTTCTGTTCGGTTGTGTTCGGTTATGTTCGGTTATGTTCGGTTGTGTTCGGTTGTGTTCGGTTCTGTTCGGTTGTGTTCGGTTGTGTTCGGTTGTGTTCGGTTGTGTTCGGTTGTGTTCGGTTGTGTTCGGTTGTGTTGTGTTCGGTTGTGTTGTGTTCGGTTGTGTTCGGTTATGTTCTGTACGGTTGTGTTGTGTTGTGCTCGGTTGTGTTCGGTTCTGTTCGGTTCTGTTCGGTTGTGTTCGGTTGTGTTCGGTTCTGTTCGGTTCTGTTCGGTTGTGTTGTGTTGTGCTCGGTTGTGTTCGATTATGTTCGGTTGTGTTCGGTTGTGTTGTGTTGTGTTGTGTTCGGTTGTGTTCGGTTATGTTCTGTTCGGTTGTGTTCGGTTATGTTCGGTTATGTTCGGTTGTGTTCGGTTGTGTTCGGTTGTGTTCGGTTGTGTTCGGTTGTGTTCGGTTGTGTTCGGTTGTGTTCGGTTGTGTTCGGTTAGGTTCGGTTATGTTCGGTTGTGTTCGGTTGTGTTGTGTTGTGCTCGGTTGTGTTCGATTATGGTCGGTTGTGTTGTGTTGTGTTCGGTTGTGTTCGGTTGTGTTCGGTTGTGTTCGATTATGTTCGGTTGTGTTCGGTTGTGTTGTGTTGTGCTCGGTTGTGTTCGGTTGTGTTCGGTTGTGTTGTGTTGTGCTCGGTTGTGTTCGATTATGTTCGGTTGTGTTCGATTATGTTCGGTTGTGTTCGGTTGTGTTCGGTTCTGTTCGGTTGTGTTCGGTTGTGTTCGGTTGTGTTCGGTTGTGTTGTGCTCGGTTGTGTTCGATTATGTTCGGTTGTGTTCGATTATGTTCGGTTGTGTTCGGTTGTGTTCGGTTGTGTTGTGTTCGGTTGTGTTCGGTTGTGTTCGGTTGTGTTCGGTTGTGTTGTGTTCGGTTGTGTTCGGTTATGTTCTGTACGGTTGTGTTGTGTTGTGTTCGGTTGGGTTCGGTTATGTTCGGTTGTGTTCGGTTCTGTTCGGTTCTGTTCGGTTCTGTTCGGTTCTGTTCGGTTCTGTTCGGTTCTGTTCGGTTGTGTTCGGTTCTGTTCGGTTCTGTTCGGTTGTGTTCGGTTGTGTTCGGTTATGTTCGGTTGTGTTCGGTTGTGTTGTGTTGTGCTCGGTTGTGTTCGATTATGTTCGGTTGTGTTCGGTTGTGTTCGGTTGTGTTCGGTTGTGTTGTGTTCGGTTGTGTTCGGTTGTGTTGTGTTCGGTTGTGTTCGGTTATGTTCTGTTCGGTTGTGTTCGGTTATGTTCGGTTGTGTTCGGTTGTGTTCGGTTGTGTTCGGTTGTGTTCTGTTGTGTTCGGTTGTGTTCGGTTGTGTTGTGTTGTGCTCGGTTGTGTTCGATTATGTTCGGTTGTGTTCGATTATGTTCGGTTGTGTTCGGTTATGTTCGGTTGTGTTCGGTTGTGTTGTGTTCGGTTGTGTTCGGTTATGTTCTGTACGGTTGTGTTGTGTTGTGTTCGGTTGGGTTCGGTTATGTTCGGTTGTGTTCGGTTGTGTTCGGTTCTGTTCGGTTGGGTTCGGTTATGTTCGGTTGTGTTCGGTTATGTTCGGTTATGTTCGGTTGTGTTCGGTTGTGTTCGGTTCTGTTCGGTTGTGTTCGGTTGTGTTCGGTTGTGTTCGGTTGTGTTCGGTTGTGTTCGGTTGTGTTCGGTTGTGTTGTGTTCGGTTGTGTTGTGTTCGGTTGTGTTCGGTTATGTTCTGTACGGTTGTGTTGTGTTGTGCTCGGTTATGTTCGGTTGTGTTCGGTTGTGTTCGGTTCTGTTCGGTTGTGTTCGGTTGTGTTCGGTTGTGTTCGGTTGTGTTCGGTTGTGTTCGGTTGTGTTCGGTTGTGTTGTGTTCGGTTGTGTTGTGTTCGGTTGTGTTCGGTTATGTTCTGTACGGTTGTGTTGTGTTGTGCTCGGTTGTGTTCGGTTCTGTTCGGTTCTGTTCGGTTGTGTTCGGTTGTGTTCGGTTCTGTTCGGTTCTGTTCGGTTGTGTTCGGTTGTGTTCGGTTCTGTTCGGTTATGTTCGGTTGTGTTCGGTTGTGTTGTGTTCGGTTGTGTTCGGTTGTGTTCGGTTATGTTCTGTTCGGTTGTGTTCGGTTATGTTCGGTTGTGTTCGGTTGTGTTCTGTTGTGTTCGGTTGTGTTCGGTTGTGTTCGGTTGTGTTGTGTTGTGCTCGGTTGTGTTCGATTATGTTCGGTTGTGTTCGATTATGTTCGGTTGTGTTCGATTATGTTCGGTTGTGTTCGGTTATGTTCGGTTGTGTTCGGTTGTGTTGTGTTCGGTTGTGTTCGGTTATGTTCTGTACGGTTGTGTTGTGTTGTGTTCGGTTGGGTTCGGTTATGTTCGGTTGTGTTCGGTTGTGTTCGGTTCTGTTCGGTTGGGTTCGGTTATGTTCGGTTGTGTTCGGTTCTGTTCGGTTCTGTTCGGTTCTGTTCGGTTCTGTTCGGTTCTGTTCGGTTCTGTTCGGTTGTGTTGTGTTGTGCTCGGTTGTGTTCGATTATGTTCGGTTGTGTTCGGTTGTGTTCGGTTGTGTTGTGTTCGGTTGTGTTGTGTTCGGTTGTGTTGTGTTCGGTTGTGTTCGGTTATGTTCTGTACGGTTGTGTTGTGTTGTGTTCGGTTGGGTTCGGTTATGTTCGGTTGTGTTCGGTTGTGTTCGGTTCTGTTCGGTTCTGTTCGGTTGGGTTCGGTTATGTTCGGTTGTGTTCGGTTGTGTTCGGTTGTGTTCGGTTGTGTTCGGTTGTGTTCGGTTGTGTTCGGTTGTGTTCGGTTGTGTTCGGTTGTGTTCGGTTGTGTTCGATTATGTTCGGTTGTGTTCGGTTGTGTTCGGTTGTGTTGTGTTGTGCTCGGTTGTGTTCGGTTGTGTTCGGTTGTGTTGTGTTGTGCTCGGTTGTGTTCGATTATGTTCGGTTGTGTTCGATTATGTTCGGTTGTGTTCGATTATGTTCGGTTGTGTTCGGTTCTGTTCGGTTGTGTTCGGTTGTGCTCGGTTGTGTTCGATTATGTTCGGTTGTGTTCGGTTGTGTTCGGTTGTGTTCGGTTATGTTCTGTTCGGTTGTGTTCGGTTATGTTCGGTTATGTTCGGTTGTGTTCGGTTATGTTCTGTTCGGTTGTGTTCGGTTATGTTCGGTTATGTTCGGTTGTGTTCGGTTGTGTTCGGTTCTGTTCGGTTGTGTTCGGTTGTGTTCGGTTGTGTTCGGTTGTGTTCGGTTGTGTTCGGTTGTGTTCGGTTGTGTTGTGTTCGGTTGTGTTGTGTTCGGTTGTGTTCGGTTATGTTCTGTACGGTTGTGTTGTGTTGTGCTCGGTTGTGTTCGGTTCTGTTCGGTTCTGTTCGGTTGTGTTCGGTTGTGTTCGGTTCTGTTCGGTTCTGTTCGGTTGTGTTGTGTTGTGCTCGGTTGTGTTCGATTATGTTCGGTTGTGTTCGGTTGTGTTGTGTTGTGTTGTGTTCGGTTGTGTTCGGTTATGTTCTGTTCGGTTGTGTTCGGTTATGTTCGGTTATGTTCGGTTGTGTTCGGTTGTGTTCGGTTGTGTTCGGTTGTGTTCGGTTGTGTTCGGTTGTGTTCGGTTGTGTTCGGTTGTGTTCGGTTAGGTTCGGTTATGTTCGGTTGTGTTCGGTTGTGTTGTGTTGTGCTCGGTTGTGTTCGATTATGGTCGGTTGTGTTGTGTTGTGTTCGGTTGTGTTCGGTTGTGTTCGGTTGTGTTCGATTATGTTCGGTTGTGTTCGGTTGTGTTGTGTTGTGCTCGGTTGTGTTCGGTTGTGTTCGGTTGTGTTGTGTTGTGCTCGGTTGTGTTCGATTATGTTCGGTTGTGTTCGATTATGTTCGGTTGTGTTCGGTTGTGTTCGGTTCTGTTCGGTTGTGTTCGGTTGTGTTCGGTTGTGTTCGGTTGTGTTGTGCTCGGTTGTGTTCGATTATGTTCGGTTGTGTTCGATTATGTTCGGTTGTGTTCGGTTGTGTTCGGTTGTGTTGTGTTCGGTTGTGTTCGGTTGTGTTCGGTTGTGTTCGGTTGTGTTGTGTTCGGTTGTGTTCGGTTATGTTCTGTACGGTTGTGTTGTGTTGTGTTCGGTTGGGTTCGGTTATGTTCGGTTGTGTTCGGTTCTGTTCGGTTCTGTTCGGTTCTGTTCGGTTCTGTTCGGTTCTGTTCGGTTGTGTTCGGTTCTGTTCGGTTCTGTTCGGTTGTGTTCGGTTGTGTTCGGTTATGTTCGGTTGTGTTCGGTTGTGTTGTGTTGTGCTCGGTTGTGTTCGATTATGTTCGGTTGTGTTCGGTTGTGTTCGGTTGTGTTCGGTTGTGTTGTGTTCGGTTGTGTTCGGTTGTGTTGTGTTCGGTTGTGTTCGGTTATGTTCTGTTCGGTTGTGTTCGGTTATGTTCGGTTGTGTTCGGTTGTGTTCGGTTGTGTTCGGTTGTGTTCTGTTGTGTTCGGTTGTGTTCGGTTGTGTTGTGTTGTGCTCGGTTGTGTTCGATTATGTTCGGTTGTGTTCGATTATGTTCGGTTGTGTTCGGTTATGTTCGGTTGTGTTCGGTTGTGTTGTGTTCGGTTGTGTTCGGTTATGTTCTGTACGGTTGTGTTGTGTTGTGTTCGGTTGGGTTCGGTTATGTTCGGTTGTGTTCGGTTGTGTTCGGTTCTGTTCGGTTGGGTTCGGTTATGTTCGGTTGTGTTCGGTTCTGTTCGGTTCTGTTCGGTTCTGTTCGGTTCTGTTCGGTTCTGTTCGGTTCTGTTCGGTTGTGTTGTGTTGTGCTCGGTTGTGTTCGATTATGTTCGGTTGTGTTCGGTTGTGTTCGGTTGTGTTGTGTTCGGTTGTGTTGTGTTCGGTTGTGTTCGGTTATGTTCTGTACGGTTGTGTTGTGTTGTGTTCGGTTGGGTTCGGTTATGTTCGGTTGTGTTCGGTTGTGTTCGGTTCTGTTCGGTTCTGTTCGGTTGGGTTCGGTTATGTTCGGTTGTGTTCGGTTGTGTTCGGTTGTGTTCGGTTGTGTTCGGTTGTGTTCGGTTGTGTTCGGTTAGGTTCGGTTATGTTCGGTTGTGTTCGGTTGTGTTCGGTTGTGTTTCTGTTGTGTTCGGTTCTGTTCGGTTGTATTCGGTTGTGTTCGGTTGTGTTCGGTTGTGTTCGGTTGTGTTGTGTTCTGTTCGGTTCTGTTCGGTTCTGTTCGGTTCTGTTCGGTTGTGTTGTGTTGTGCTCGGTTGTGTTCGATTATGTTCGGTTGTGTTCGGTTGTGTTCGGTTGTGTTGTGTTCGGTTGTGTTCGGTTATGTTCTGTACGGTTGTGTTGTGTTGTGTTCGGTTGGGTTCGGTTATGTTCGGTTGTGTTCGGTTGTGTTCGGTTGTGTTCGATTATGTTCGGTTGTGTTCGGTTGTGTTCGGTTGTGTTCGGTTGTGTTCGGTTGTGTTCGGTTGTGTTCGGTTGTGTTCGGTTGTGTTCGGTTGTGTTCGGTTGTGTTGTGTTCGGTTGTGTTCGGTTGTGTTGTGTTCGGTTGTGTTCGGTTATGTTCTGTACGGTTGTGTTGTGTTGTGTTCGGTTGGGTTCGGTTATGTTCGGTTGTGTTCGGTTGTGTTCGGTTCTGTTCGGTTCTGTTCGGTTCTGTTCGGTTGTGTTCGGTTGTGTTCGGTTGTGTTCGGTTGTGTTCGGTTGTGTTCGGTTGTGTTGTGTTGTGCTCGGTTGTGTTCGATTATGTTCGGTTGTGTTCGGTTGTGTTCGGTTGTGTTCGGTTGTGTTCGGTTATGTTCGGTTATGTTCGGTTGTGTTCGGTTATGTTCTGTTCGGTTGTGTTCGGTTATGTTCGGTTATGTTCGGTTGTGTTCGGTTGTGTTCGGTTCTGTTCGGTTGTGTTCGGTTGTGTTCGGTTGTGTTCGGTTGTGTTCGGTTGTGTTCGGTTGTGTTCGGTTAGGTTCGGTTATGTTCGGTTGTGTTCGGTTCTGTTCGGTTCTGTTCGGTTCTGTTCGGTTCTGTTCGGTTGTGTTGTGTTGTGCTCGGTTGTGTTCGATTATGTTCGGTTGTGTTCGGTTGTGTTCGGTTGTGTTCGGTTATGTTCTGTACGGTTGTGTTGTGTTGTGTTCGGTTGGGTTCGGTTATGTTCGGTTGTGTTCGGTTCTGTTCGGTTGGGTTCGGTTGGGTTCGGTTATGTTCGGTTGTGTTCGGTTATGTTCGGTTCTGTTCGGTTCTGTTCGGTTCTGTTCGGTTGTGTTGTGTTGTGTTGTGTTGTGTTCGGTTGTGTTCGATTATGTTCGGTTGTGTTCGGTTGTGTTGTGTTGTGTTCGGTTGGGTTCGGTTATGTTCGGTTGTGTTCGGTTCTGTTCGGTTCTGTTCGGTTGTGTTCGGTTGTGTTCGGTTGTGTTCGGTTGTGTTGTGTTGTGCTCGGTTGTGTTCGATTATGTTCGGTTGTGTTCGGTTGTGTTCGGTTGTGTTTGGTTGTGTTGTGTTCGGTTGTGTTCGGTTGTGTTCGGTTATGTTCTGTACGGTTGTGTTGTGTTGTGTTCGGTTGGGTTCGGTTATGTTCGGTTGTGTTCGGTTGTGTTCGTTTGTGTTCGGTTCTGTTCGGTTCTGTTCGGTTGTGTTCGGTTGTGTTCGGTTGTGTTCGGTTGTGTTGTGTTGTGTTGTGCTCGGTTGTGTTCGATTATGTTCGGTTGTGTTCGGTTGTGTTCGGTTGTGTTCGGTTGTGTTCGGTTGTGTTCGGTTGTGTTCGGTTGTGTTGTGTTCGGTTGTGTTCGGTTGTGTTGTGTTTGGTTGTGTTCGGTTATGTTCTGTTCGGTTGTGTTCGGTTATGTTCGGTTATGTTCGGTTGTGTTCGGTTGTGTTCGGTTCTGTTCGGTTGTGTTCGGTTGTGTTCGGTTGTGTTCGGTTGTGTTCGGTTGTGTTCGGTTGTGTTCGGTTAGGTTCGGTTATGTTCGGTTGTGTTCGGTTGTGTTCGGTTGTGTTCGGTTGTGTTCGGTTGTGTTCGGTTGTGTTCGGTTGTGTTCGGTTGTGTTCGGTTATGTTCGGTTGTGTTCTGTTGTGTTCGGTTGTGTTCGGTTGTGTTCGGTTGTGTTCGGTTGTGTTCGGTTGTGTTGTGTTCGGTTGTGTTCGGTTGTGTTGTGTTGTGTTCGGTTGTGTTGTGTTGTGTTCGGTTCTGTTCGGTTGTGTTCGGTAGTGTTCGGTTGTGTTCGGTTGTGTTCGGATGTGTTCGGTTGTGTTCGGTTGTGTTCGGTTGAACCGAACCGGTAGAACCGTTTTTATGGTAATCGAATTTGGTCGAAATTAATGCATTAAGAGCTGTATCAACGTAATAATATTAATCTTTATCCAAATAAATGTTTTGTTGATTAAGAGTATTTAATTAGGAACAAAATTGTCTTTGACATCACTTAATTTCAATGAACATCATAGAAGATATTACAATAACTTATATAGCAAAACTACGTTTGCCGGATCAGCTATGTCTTGATAAGCGCGAAACTCGAGAACGACTAAGCCGATTCTTTTTTGTTGTGTTTGTTGAAGTATGGAGAAGGTTATTACGGAGAGAAAAATTAAAAAAATTGTCTGAAAAAGTCTAAAAACAACACTTTTCTATATTCTCATACAAAAAATTCGTAATAATATTTTAAAGTCAATTTGAACTTTAACACCATACCATAAAGTTTAAATGTCAGTGGACGGGTTCCGGGAAGGCAAAACAATTGAGTGACGTATAAATATTAATGTCAATATTTGTCAATTTTTATACATATAGCATTAAGGCCAGGTTCTTTCAAACAATTTTCAAAAAAATCTGTCGGGGAAGCTATTAACATTAAAAAAAAACAATATGACTTTGTTTTAGAAAAATAGGGCAGAACAAGGTCTGCCGGGACAGTTAGTATAATATATTCACGCGGTGCAAGGACAAATAACTTTATTATGATTTTTGAACTGTAGACTTTCCATGAATAACAATCATTCAACGCGTACAAAGACCTAAGCCACACCTAGGTCCGATTGTTTCATTAGTATTCAAAATTATCGATTTTGTAGGCAATTTACTAATAGTTATTTAAGATAGTTATATATAGTTATTATTTTATCTACATATTACAATGTGTTTGTGTCGACACCACAGTGTATTATTTGGAGAATATAGTAAGTATCAATATATTGACCTGTATCTCATGGAAGAGTTCCCTTTCATCTAGAAGTACCACGCGGCAAGCAAGCGTGCGCGGCGTGGGACACAGGCAGTCCATCATACTGCCGCCACAAACCACCACAACCCGCTCTCCCTGCCTGAAACAAACACAATTATTCATTTCACTATTTAATATCAGGTACTATACATTTAAGTTACACTTAGAGCGGTTTGCACTAGCAAATTAAATCTAGTTAAGCTTATGTATATAAAACACTATTTGATTGAAGAGGATTAATTCTACAACAATGATGATTCAAATTTAACAATGATTAAAACTGAATATTGTTTTCTTGCAAGGCAATAAGTACATTTTAGCGCTAAATATCGTTTTATATCTATTTAAACTAGATTTAATTCACTAGTGCAAGCCGCCCTAAAGGTGCAAATGCACCAAAATCGTGTGCGGATTTCGGCACATTTGTTCACAAACATTTTGGTCCGAACTTTAGCTACGCTTATGCTGAACTGAAAAGGTAATTTGAACTATACCCATAGACACACCTATGTGTAATATTGGTACAACACTATGTTGTACATTTTTTTTTTAATCTATAATTTGCTTAGGGCTTTACTCACTCATGTGATTACGCCAGCCCTGGTTGTACATTTGCACGCGAACTTATCCTCCTCTGAAGTACATTTGGTCATGGTCAATGGTCATGAAAACATATTTGTACTATAGTTGAGCATAAGTATCTTTCTTAAAAACAAATAAGAGAACTGATTTACATTGCTTAGTGAGCCTGCAACTGTTGTAATAAAAATAAATAGTATGTTATAAAGTTGTATAATACAAAAAAAACGCAATAATACAAATAATGATCACGTGGTGAAATTTTTTATATCGTTTTATACATTTAGTGAAGTAATTTTAATGTTAGTTTATTTGCAATATCTTTTAAATTGACAAAATAATCAACTCGACAAAAACATAGAGGTTTTATCGCTGTATATATTAAGCACGTTTCATACACATGTTTGCATTTATTAAATAAATTATTTATAACTGATGGCAGATATCTTATTTCTAAACGGGATTTGCCTTGATTTACTTCTATGATAAGCAAATAAATTCAATGCTTTTATGGCAAAAAGTTAGCAGCAAGGTCAAAACAATAAAATTACGCGTTCAGTAGACTAGACAACATTATAGAATAAGGTTCAACCACAGAGCAATTAATGTGGTTTATTAAAGTTGCGTAGCTGCCTGCTTTGTGGTCTCATCTATCAAGCTTCTAACAGGTTACCCTATAGCTACCTACTTCGAAGTTAACTAAATGTAGATACAATTTTTATCATACTAATGTCTGTATTATTCTCAAAATAAAAACCGTATTCTGAGAAATTATGAATATCGAATCGTTAAAGTGTTTATAATGAATACAAAACGGGAAAGTTTGAGATGTATTCCAGCTTATATAAACTACAGTGGAGGGATTATAAATATATTGGTCTAAAAGTGATATATACTTTGAGTGGGAATTAAGAATTAAAGGGAAATTACGCATTTGGCTCAAGTCGCCAACCTTCTACATGTATGAAACTTGATTAAAGCAATTATACTTCTCATAAAACTAAACAGAAAATTTCAGATATATATAAAACAATTTAATTGCTAGATATAAGTAATACAATAACCATGAAAACAGAAAACAGTTCAGCGTAATTGGTTACGTAATTTTTTTTAAATAATTTTTTACAACTCCAAATTGCTATAAAATGCAACTTTATATTAATTTTTCGTATTAGGGACTTCAGAGTGAGGTATCATCGGTATTCTATCTGCAAAGTCAGGAGTTGTTCGAAGTCAATTAAGAAGTTATTTGCAGTTAGCTTCAATGGTAAAATAACCAAAGGGTTGGTCGAAACCGAATATATTCTCGTTAAAAGTTAGTTTAATTCGGAAGAGGGAGAGCGTGCAACATTCTCTGTTTTTGTTTTAATAAAAAATAATCTCTATTATAGACAGATTTAGTTAGACTAATTTTATACGAAAAAGAAAAAAATATTACAAGGGAAAACCACGGATTGTCAAACAATACGCACTTCTTACAAAATTATTACTAATTAGGGAAATAAAGGTTCGTTAACCATTTATTTTCAAAATATAATTTTATAAACTAACAACCATTATTGTTTTGGGCATAAATTACAGTATCTACTAGGTAATACGCAAAGATTTTTATAGGAAATGTATGAAAAAAGTTATCATTGAATTTGACTAACTTTCACTATTCAGATTTTTTTGATTCCATACAAGATAAGGATAAAGGCATAAAACTAAGTTAATATTTATTAAAAAAATCGATTAATTTTGTACAATAACTCTTTATCAAGTTCACGCTTGACTATTTTTTTTTATAACCTGAGTTCAATCTTTGCAAGAGCATTTTGTTTTATCTCCATTCAGTTAAAGATTTCACCATATCTATTTCTATCGTTTTAAAACAAACACTGCGTAATTACAATGGCTTTTTAGGTTTCTTATATTATTACATAGTATATGTATATGCTCAGGTTTTGCCTCTTTGGGATTAGATAATGAGCTTATCGTCCACATTCTTAATATAATGTCTTATAGTATGTATTTAGACTGGAAAGTGTGACGGGTTAGAGATGTTGACTAGTTACATTACACTCGACTGGTTTGTCTTTACTACTTTCATTTCACGACATTTTATAATAGTGCAGAGGAGTTTATAAAAAACATACATCTATAAAAACATTCTAAAATTTTAATTAAACGTTTTAATTATTTTATTAGAAGAATAATTATTCAAACCGTTCATCTACAATACAAGTATAATTAAGTTTAATTTAATAAAAACAGAAGTCAAAAGTAAAATTTAATATTTATCCTGTATTTAATTTATGTAATAATATTAATAATAATAATTTTATTTAATATTACTCCAAAAATACAAAAAATAAGGAATCATAAAATTTTATAGTTGATGTTAATTCATCATCAAAAACTGTATGAAAAGCCTATTCAATTTCTCAGCCAAAATGCTCAAAATTATTATTATCAAAGCTTATACGTCTAACATTGATATAATTAAAAGAGAAAGAGACAAAATACAGTTAACGAAAGAAACTCCTCTTAATTTTTAACAGCACAAATGTACCGTATCAATATAGCTTCTAACAAACACAAAGACAAACCAAGAACTCGGGAAACAAACAACAGACATGGCAATACGAGCCATTAATCCGAACCATTCCGACAGAGATTAGTGCTCCCGCTATTGACCCACACCCCTCAATTTCCCCACACGTAGAAAACATTTTCCCGCCATTGTCTGACTGAGCGGGAAGCAAAAAGAGAAGTCGCGATTGACATCATGACTCTTTAGGCACAAACTTAATGCGGGAAGCGAGAATCATTCAAGTCCGCTACAAAATTAAATGTTGTCAGTAATTTTGTATTTTATGATTTAGAAATTTTAACGAAATGGTATTTTAATACTTAAGTATTGAAACCTTACCAAGTTACAGTTATTATTAAAGATAATCATTGAAATAAAGTGTTTCACTGTATTATATAGTATATTTTTTCACGCTCTTCTTTTACTTTTTACGATTATTATTGTTGGCAGAAAAATTAAAAACCTGTTTTATTTTATTTGATATTATGGTTTTAAATTTTAACAATATGCATGAATATTTAAAAAGAGAAAGACATCCTTTTTATGTCGGTCAAAAAGACTGAGAATTTTTATTATACATTGTAATTCTCGTGGTTTTTTTTTATCTTGTATGATACAAACATTCCTTTTTTAAGCAATATTTAAATAACGAAATAGCCATTATTTGTATGTAGATGATATTGAAATTTTATTTAATGAGTGAAATTAGTATTCCAATAGCTCTGCGTTCATCTCAAGCGGGAAATAATAAGATCGGAGGATAAAAAACTACAATTTACGTCTTCCGGCGTCGATAGATCGAGTTGCTTTTATTTTTGTGGTGTATAATAATATCGTTTTATAAACACATAGCTAACGTAGTCAAACTTCGACATATAATAAAGTGTTATTATTCCGAATAAAAGAACAGGGAGTTGTAAAAATTCAAAAGTCACTGATAGAAGAAATTCCCAGAACTAGTAAATGTTAAATTTAGTTTTTTAAATTTCGAATTATACTTTTTACAAAGAGATTTGAACTCTGATACTTAGTATTTATTTATTATCGTTGTAATAAAAATAATAAGTAATATAGATATGTAAGTAAATACTTATTACTCAAAATAAACAATAAACTTTTTGCCGTTTATTTACAAGCACTGTGTTATTTATCGAACTACCCGTCCTAACGCAATCACCTAGCTTCATATCTAAATATTTTTTGTTACGATAATAATGAATAGGTAAAGCTTAATTAAATTAGTATCGTATCTAAAACAAAGGTTAATGTAAGGGTAAATAATTGTACACAATATTGCTAGATATGGACGATATGGTGAATAAACACAGTAGGTGCGAGCGGACGCCGACGCATGCCGACACGCACTCGCCTCGCGCATACTGATGTCGCATGAATCGTGTGACGCCTGCCATCGCGCACAACGTAACCTAACATTGCTTTTTAATCAGGGATCGCTAATAAAAAATAGAACCATTACTAACGCTTTTTTACCAGTAAAAAATTCATCATACCGCTTCCTAGTCGCCATGAGTGTGTCAGCCAGTGTTGTGTCAGACTCTTATAGACTAAAAATACGTGGATGTTCCTATCGTACCGCGGAAACTGGCCGTGGGAGCGAACTACGCAATCAGCCACGGTACCGTCACGCGGACTGCTTTCTGGGGCCTACTCAAATTATCGAGGGCGGTTGCAGTTGGCCACCTCCAGAAAACCGTAGTAATAGAAGGTGTGTAAAAATACTCACACCCTACCTTCCTCATGCATAGGCAAAGGACTTTTTCAAGTACCGCTACCCATGTTAGTGTTAGGGAAGAGGGTTGCGTCCGTGAGCAGGTCAGAATGCCAACCACAGCGTCCCTGGTTTTCGTTGTTGAATAACTGTTGTCATACAACTGTGCAGGACCTCTCGCTTTCGAGCATATAACGAACTATGACCGTCAGCGAGCTGAGTTCACCAACTCAGGCTATCCATTTTTTCGTGGTATGTAGCAACGTGATAATTTATTAAGGCTGATGACTACCAGTTCACTTATATTGAGCTCCTTTAGTATGCATTGCTCTTTGAACTTCATCAAATATAATAAGAAAAGACGACAACGTATTTAACTAAATTTACTAAATAATATTGTCACATTTAATCGTAATACATTATTAACATAATGGATCCTATAGCTTTGACGACTAGGGTTACCAATCATATTTTAAAATATAATAAAGATACTTTATTTTCTGTCCTGATAGCTGTACTTTTTTTTTTTTTTTGTTAACCCGGTGGAAATCCCTACGGACCTTCAGGGGAGCGGTGAGGGCCGCTCCTCCGGTGTGTCGGACCTGCCCCGACTAAAACCACCGGGGTGTTCCTTCTCTCGTCTGCCGGATGCTAAGGGCAAAGCCGAGCCATCTTCCTCGGCATCCGGCGACGTCCGGCCTTGTGCAGGCCTCACCTACTAGGCGGAGGAACGGTTAAATAGTCGCCGCCCCCCGCGTGCACCTAACACATTTCGGGGAGAGTGGTGTAAAGAGCCACCCCCCCCCCTCATCTCCTTGATATTGTCATCAGAGCGGTGTGCGGGAACACGTCACACACCGCTCACGCCAGGATCTGGGCGACGCACTCCCTCAAAGCGCGCCGCCCGGCGTATATCCGTGTCACGGAGGAAGGCTGTTGGCGTAGGCCCTCCTCCGGCGTCCAGTCCGAGCTGGGCGGCGGATTGGGTTGTCGGGGGTGGATATTGCCTCCCGATCCCGCTCCGCCGCCTCCTTCACCTTCATTGTCGTCTCCGTGAAGGAGAGGACCGCCTGCCATGCCCTGTCACTACCGACCATCGCGCGAGCGAGTGCCGGCAGTGACAGGTCGCCACCCACCACCCTGTCCTGATAGCTGTACTAGCCTAATAGATAAGGGACCTGTATCCATGCGAACGTGAGTGGTCCTAGGTCTGGAACCCAGCACGTACTTCTGGATTTTTCCAGATTAAGTTCGGATTTATCAGGCAACACATGCTCAACGGTCAAGGCAAATATCGTGAGAAAACCCACATGGCATCTAATACTAATGGCATTTTTTTTTTTTACTTGGGGAATATCCTCATAGGACCTTCTCAGCCGCACACGGGGGTTGCGCGACCGAGGTGTATCGGACTTATACCGACTAAAAACCCCAAGGTGACTACTTCTGCGCATTGGCGGGGACTGTGGGTCCTGTAATCAATTCGCCACAGCCCCGTCGCGCCGCGCCCGATTGGCACAAACTCGGGGGAAGATGATACCCTCCCCGATACTGCTCGTTGTATTTAGGCAGAGCACGCCCCAATGCCCTGCCAACTTCTCGAGGGCCGCTAACCCAGTTGCTCAGGGTCCCCCCTTTAACCTGAGCAGCCACGACCCCAAAGACATCAGCCAACTGGTCGTGGATCGACCGGTCGGCTGACTAATAGCATATCTAAGTATCCTGAGAACAACGATTAGTTGCACTTCTTGTCTCGTTGGGCATGAAATATAAGCGCAAAATAGATATAGCCACTACGGTATCTCTGCTCACCCCGAAAGGTATATAACGAGACGATATATTATTATTATTTCCTATCATTACTCTGATGCACAAAATACAATTATTTGTTGACTAATATATTTGGCAAAGATAACTAGCATTCAACACTTTCTAATGTATCTTTGAAAAATGAGGTCAAATAACATTCTGTAATGGTAATTATAAAGGCCAATTTATAAAACGCATTAAATATTAAGACTGACGATTTACATCCCAAATCAATGAGTTAAGAAATAAAAAAAAAATTGCTATGGTGAAGGATTTTTAGAGAAAAATACAGTTGAAAAATAACAATATATGGGGTACTTAAAAGTAAACGCATCTGATAGCTCTGTTCCTGCCACTTCAGCTTTCACTATGGGTTCAGCTTTTAATAAGACTTTTCGATCTCGAACGTAAATTCGCAAAAAGGCAGAAATACAGCATAAATAAAAATTGAAAACGAATAGTTTATTTAAATTAAAATTTACAATGTCAAACAACCTTTGAAACATCAAAATTCCTAAAAAATGTTATCATGTGCACACAAAATTACGTTTTAATGCGATAAAAATATAAATTTAAAAATAGTTTGTTTCTTATTCCAATACGTTAACACATATTTTAATGCACGATCCTACCTGTTATCCACGAAATTGAACATAAATTTGTGTCAACATCTGCGCTTTGATACCAAGAGAAAATACTTCCATTCGTAATTTTCGTTCACCATATTTACCAAATCACCATTATAAATGTTGCTCGTATACAAGTAATTTAGAGGATTTATTACTTTTTTTAGAAAAACACTTTTATTCCCGAGAGTCCTTGAAAATGATCTGTAAATATCATTACTAAAGAAAATTTAAAAGTTTATAGGAGATAATATTACCATTTGTTTTTGTTCAAAGGATATTAAAAAGCTAATTACGACGATTATTTAGTTTTTACATTACCATTCATTCATTTATCATCTTATAAATAGATTTAAACAGTACCAAACATATTTAATAGTAAAAATCTAAGACATGCATAAGCTTAGATAAGCTTGCACTTTTCTTATTACTATTAATTACTAGATATTAATTTTCCTATTTTTACAACATACAATCCACTATGCAAAAAAAATGCTTTAAGCAAGAATTATAGCGAGCGTGCCTGGGAAAGCGGCGGTGCAAAATGGAAACGGACGGGAATTTTTGTATAGATTTTTTATTATTACTGAACATTATAACTACACCCCAGCTGATAATTAACACACTGTGGAGCCAAAAATTAACTACAGATATCTTGAGGTATTGGTTTCTGCTGACATATTGCCTTGGTCAGGCTTACCGGCCTCCACAAACATCTATTTACGCTTCGTTTAAAATAACCGATATGATATTGTAAGACGATGAGAAGAATGTCTTGTCAGGAGATTGTTTTTTGGTAAGTGACTCAGAATAGGTAAGATTAAGGAACCATTCCGTTCTTTCCGGGATAGACGCCTATATAGCTTCAAAAACCTGCATTCTGGATTATCTTATGAAATGGAGTTTGGACTACAGCACGGCGTGAACAGTGTAGGATTATCGCGAAATCCGCTCTCGCGCCGCGGCAAGACCGCTACAAGGCCACTAACTGTGTTTCCCGCCTTATAATTATGTTGAAACAATTTGATATATACATCGCATGACATTCCTATGAAAACAGTTCTTAATTAAAATTAACCCAAACAACCATAGTAATTATAATTACTGAAAACCATTTAGCTAACAAATGTAATAAAGAATGCTAAATGCCGAAGCCACAGTTAAGTACTAAGATAACAACATATAGTACTTATAATAAAATATCAAATGTATTTAAATATACAGATGATGGTAAATATTAATATGAAACATCTAGTATAATAATTGCTTATTACAATATGTTCGGGCGTTTGACTAACGGAACGTGAACATTTCGTCCAGCATCACTGAATAAATGAACTCGGCTTTTATACAACATATTATGTATGCTTGTATTGTACATAGTAATAACGTGCGCTCAGACATTTTATTAATTCCGTTGGTTCTTTTATGTCAGTACTTCTGAACTGAGTACATGAAAATAACAAAGTTAGTGAATAAGACCTGTAAGTCTACACTATATACAGTGACGTGCATAAGGCATTTGGACAGGGTAAGCAGAATTTGCGTAATTAATTTGAATATTATATTGTGATAGTAAATATTATATTACTTTCATATGAAAAATAGACGGTGTAAATATAGAATAGATATGAATACGAATGGTTTCTTTTCTTGTTTAACTTTAAGCAATTTATTCCAGACTTATTTATCATAAGGGCATTGCATGCATCTATGGAATGAACGCTATTGACTATATAATCTATATACTGAAATCCCTTGACAAATATGAATTCAAAAGATTGGTATAATACTTATAATGTATTATAATGTTGTAATAAAAAAAACCAAGTGCAAGTCGAACTTGCGCACCGAGGATTCCGTACAAAGTAATTATGATTCTAAACATTGCTGTAAAGAAAAAAAATCTAAATTTGATGACAAACTTAACTTTACCATTATAAAACTATTGTCCCCGTACATTATCGTGGGTCGCGGTCAGTATAATAGATGCAAATAAGTTTGCAATCTCAAATTTTATTTTTCTCCTGATATAAATATTTTACAATTTTCCCTGTACACAAGTAGTTCAAGACTTTGCATCTTGCCAAAATTTATTGCTTTATTTTAATTCAACTTTGGAAAACATTAAATATACGAGATAAACAGCCACATCTTATGAATTTGATTTTCTCACACCTTCAAGGAACTGTAGACCTGAGTATTCGAAATTAATTTCAACTTGATACCTGTACTCGCTCCGGAGAAAAGGGATCTTGACCGACAGATGAACAACGACGTGATCCTAATACGAGTTTTTTTTTTTCTTTTGGAGGTAAAGAAGCTTAATACCGATATTTTACATTTAACATTTTTCTTAAATATAATTAATAAAACTAAAATATCGTTACTGATTTATAACTGTGATTTTCATGATACATTAATTCATAAACTTAATGTAATGACGACTCTGTTGACACAGTGATCTTGAGTTCAGCACGCAGAGTTGTGAGTTTGGTTTTAACACCACCCGGCATTCATTCACTGTTATAAAATATCAAAAGACTATATCAAAAACATCAGTAATAGTGACTTGCTGCGGCCAGTTACGTTTCAGGATCAGCCCTTGCATGGGCAGCTCCTTTCTCATCTTCAAAGTCGGCCACACAATGGCGTCACCTCTAGTGTTACATTCGGAGCCAACAGTACCCACTTTCTATTACCCTAGTGTTAGCCTTTTTAAAAACTTTTCATATCAAATCACGATTTAAGTTCATAAACTATCTTTTACTACGATACTTACTTTTTATTGCTTACTTTACTTTTCTTAGCATTTTAGAGAGTAATTTTTAGTTCTTACACTTCATTTCATATAATCTACATAAAAATATTTACTTTTTACTTTCAAACTATTACCTTACCGTACCATACTCTATTGTTACTTTTACCCTTTCAAAACCTGTAAATTTGCAGTTTTTTTTTTTTTTTTTTTGTTAACCCGGTGGAAATCCCTACGGACCGTCAGGGGAAGTGGTGAGGGCCACTCCCCCCGGTGTGTCGGACCTGCCCCGACTAAAACCACCGGGGTGCCAGCACTGCCCTCTCTTCGCTTTCGCCGAGCCTGGGAATCCGGATACTTCCGACGACTCGGCGAGCGATAAATTTGCAGTAATACTTGTCAATAATACAAAAATAATTATGCTAAATACAGTGAAATATCATATCGTAATTTAAAACTAATTCCAATGTAATTTAAGAGTAGTGATTATTGTTTTGTATTACGAAACGTAACGAATTCCGTTATACGTTTTCCTATTAAGTCAAATGACCCAGCTCGAATTTTATACGGCAATAACTCGCATGCAGTGTTCGTGTTGCGTGTACGAACCTACATTTAGATATACTTACACATGTTATACGTTGAGTTGAAACGTTAGGAAATAAATTGATCTCAACGGACGGTCGCCCATAAAGTTTGAACAACATAGAGCGCAGTTTTCGCGCTTCGTGGCAATAAACCCCCAACGTGTGGAATAGCTCAGATATAGCGAGTTAAGAAAATAGTGTCTTGTACACACTTTACAAGTAGAGTAAAATAATTTCATTGAATATCTAATCAAAAATAAAATGTTTCTGTAATATATTATTCTTTCTCTAATTATTTTTCTTTAGTGCTACCACAAAATCTTATTAGATAAAAAATTCTATCAATAACTCTGTAACATAATAAGTAGTTTCTACATGTTCAAAATACAGTTAACAGATGTGATATATTCAGATGGTTTTATGTAGTCTAGCCAAAAAGTTTTGAACTGCGGGCAAATAGGATTAATGCGTTCAATGTATCCAAGTTCTTTGGTCAAACTTATAAGTCAAAACCGTTCTCAGCCAAAACATTGTCTTAAATCCAAGCAAAATAAACAATCTTTAGGAATTCTCCTCATAAAAATAAACCATTGAGAGTTTGGAAAGCAATTCTTAAACTACTTGAAGCTGGTCTGACTCATACTTAATTCGTTCTAAGATGCAGTCTCGCTTCAACGAATGGTTTAAAGTAGTTTTGTTTTCAAAATTAGTAGGTTCATTTATTATTATGAGTAATTTGTCGAGTCTCAAATTACAGCAGGTAGCCCGCGGCGGTACCAACAATCGGTCCAGCGGCTGAGCATCTCGGACCATGTGAAGGCTCACCTCAGCACGGTTCGGTCACGCCCACAGTTTAACATTTTTCAACTCTTATCGGAATTAATACTAGACTGTTCCTTACATAGTTAATCGATAGCTTAAAAATTAAATTCTCGTCCTCTTTATTTTCACTGAACAAATTTCAATAATTTCGTATTGAGTAATTTGATTTAAGTTAATCGTACTTGCACGGATCTTTATTGCCTAGTTGGTGCCTTTTCACGTTTTATTATAATTAATACAATTATAATAAAATGAGGATGATAATGGTTTAATTTTTTATTTCATGAAAGCTTTATTAAATAAGGAAAATCATTTTGAGCTATTTTTGTTTAATATGCTTTAGTTTAAGTTTTTTATTATAAGCTGTGGTTTTTATTTAATAAAATAAATAAATAAAATGAAATAACGATGGCAAGTTGGTCGATTTGGATGTCGGCGACAATCGTAACTAAACTAAACTAAAATGTTAGATAAGCAATTATTCATACAAAAATCTAATTTATTTGGTAATGTTTATGCAATGTTATTACACATACATAAACATACATTTTAAATTATACTTTATTTAACCTAAACAACTTTCACAATGTATACATTAATTTATCCACATTTAGATCACGAAGCATTTATTATCACAAAGATGGTTTAGCCAAATTTTTGGCTTTATGTAAACTGGATTGAATAGAAAAGATAAGTATCAAGTGGACCAACTAGCCAGGAGACGTTAATTCTACCGTAGACAAAAGCGCTTCACAGTTTGAAGCATTCGAGTAACGTTTGCATGCTCAGGTATAAGAGCCAAACTCGGAACTTAACAAGTAATTATCTCTGTTGGTGCCTCACTCTGCTATCTATGTATGAAAGGGCAAGTAACGAAGAACCCTCTATAACTTAAAAGGGTTATTCCTTTATTACACATAATATTTTTACAAGAAAAGTCGAAACAACATCAACAATATATAGATTTCTTGATTTGAGCTCTTCTACTACTGCGTTCTGTGTGAGCCTTATATTGTGTTATACACATAAAAAGTTTAAAACTTTTAAAACGTAATATGTTAAATCTAAAGACAGAGTGGAACGTTAAGTGCAGTAATCTATTGACACGCGCCCGGTTTAGTTGTGAAGATTATTCCCGGACAATAAACAACAATTCGAAAAAAAAATAGTCTATTGATTGCTACCATCGTTGTCAATACACAAATACCACAACAAATTTTGTAAATGTAGGCATATGGCAAGTCCCTAAAATGCGACGTTCTGACATTAGTTATTGTAATTATGACGGCCTTCCTCCCACACATTTTGGTGACTCGGGAACCACCATACTGTGTAATTATACTAAATAAATATATAATTACTAGTTTCGACAAATGTCTGCTGTACTTTAATCTTTGTTTATGAAAACAATTATGATGAAAATTTCATGAAAGGTACGAAATGTTTAATGAATCGCAGCCGTTACAATTTGTCTAAACTTCCGCTAGAATGGGTACGATGCCGTAATTTAGTTGACTACGCATTACGGCACCTTTATTGAGAGACAAAATTGAGCGACGTCCGGGCTCCGATTACTTTGTGCGGTAATATCGAATTGTCGAAGCTGAGCTATCAGAATCAAGAGTAGTTTGTCCCCTTAAAGTTTAGCAAACATTTTGTGATAACTTCATCTCTAAAAACTTGTACTTATTAGTTACAACAGTGCTAACGAAATGTTACATTTATTCATTTTTAAAAATTGTATTGTAAAGTTTATCATTTAATATTCAGGATATTATTTTGTTAATATGGTAGCTGTCACTGGAATAGGATCAAACATTCAAGTAAAAACTGTCTATCTAAAGTTGCATTAATATGCATTAAGCTATTTATCAAAGTCAAGGAATTGACACGACCTTCTAATACAATTAATATACGTCAAAAGTTGGAAGCGGGAAAGTAAAAAAGGCATTTTCCTCCCGATTATTAGAACAGGATCGCACAGCGCTTTGACGTACACGATTCAATCTGGTAATCGGAAATGGGCATTGTGCAACAAAGGTTCCATTGTGCTTTGGTAGAGCGGCACGGCGGTGGGTATCCCTCGTCCAATACAGTCACCCGCTGACAGTTTATAATTGTACATAGTACATACATCATCAAATCACAATATCACCATTCAATGTTGCCAATATGATTACTAAATCTGTTTAGACTGGATCGAGGCAAAATATGGCACTTATATGTTATATAACCTTTATACGTAGTACTCAAGTGAGGTAAAGTAAAATTTATGAATACATAAGTTTCTACCCTAATACAAAGTCCAATTAAAATAATTCACCTAGTTAATTCACTTTATCACACACCTACCATCTAGAAATAGATTACGCAAATTGGTACTCAAGGGACAAGAGGTAAAGGTAAATTTCCAAAATAAAGTTATTTAAATAAAAAAGTTAATGTTTATTTTTTTCTCTGTTCACCGCGAAAGGAATATAGTAAGATGATATATTATATTATAATTATTTAATTGTATGAATGTATATTGTATTGCTAAAGTAACTTAATATGCTTTCTATGTATTTATATCAATAATAAAGTCCGATAATTACTTTTTTAAAAATCAGTGAGTGAGTTTTCACGTGCACTTTTTTATAAATTAATTTTAATGATAAATAAATTATGGTGAATAAGTCTCTTTTCTATAACTTGCTTTGAGACCTATCCTCAAAAGTTTAATAATCGTTCTTGTTTTCACAAATTGTTTATGATAATTACATTCATTCAACCAGAAACACTTCCTTTCAATCTTTTAATTGAAACAGGTTCGTTAATTCTCATTATGTCTCTAATAATAAATAAAGTACTATCCGCAAAACATACAGCCGTGGTGGCTGCCGGCAGAATAGAATAGCACCCCCCTCTTCTTGCTGAGGTGTCGTAAAAGGCGACTAAGGTATCTCTTGAACACCGCAATTCCACCAGGTGTTTAGAGGAGGGAAAACTCGATCAAACCTGCATCCTGCTCCCTCCCGATCGTACTGGTTCTCCTTTCCATCGGGCCTGAGGGAGCTCGGACGAGAGAGTGCTTTTCTAGCTGCGCGTCCAGTTATGCACTTAAATATCTCCTGCGCAATTGACTGTTTCCGAAAACTGGACCTCGAATTTCTTAACCGGTGTTGAAACAGTCGCCGTGGCCGAAACCGGCTACATCATCATCATCATCATCATCATCCGCAAAACATAATTACATACTTTTATACAATTTAAATATTACTTGACTATTATGAATTGTTGCAGATTGTTAATTAATTATCCACAAAAGCTTGTGGTTTAAGTGACTTCGAGGCTGAGGACAAAAAGTCAAGATTTGGTATGAATTAAATTCGCGTTTGAAGTGGTTGTGCCTGCGAATGGGCCACGAGCCCACGACTATACATCCCAGACGAAGATGAGAGGCATCTTGACCCTCTTCTCGATGGTCGCCCGTTCCCCATGCCCTCTTTATCATGAAATTTATTATTAATCAAAAAGCATTATAATAATTATATTCTGTAATAAAAAAAAGAAGAAACGAAATCATGGTATGGTACTTATTAAAGACATAATGGCGTTCCTCCCTTGTGGAAAAAATGTTTTAATGTGTTGCATTAAGTTCAATACTGTGTGGTATAAATTCTTTATAGATTCATTTTAGGATTGTTCTAGTAATTAATCAAAACTGAGACCAAAACCTATCATATTAAAAATGTAGACAAAATATACGCACTTGCAATCCAAACTGATCATATTTTTATTAAAGTGATAAACATGTTCTCATACACTGAAAGATGTGGAAGTTGTTTTACTAACAATAAAATTTCTATATAACAAAAATAAATGAAACTGTAAATCGGATTTCCAAACGATCTGGACGATCCATTATAATGGTCTGTTTAGATAATTTGTATATCTAATGCTTTAAATTGTGGGCGAACGCTATAAGCAACATTGATTTATTTTGTTGAAAAATTAAAGTCTGGTCCGGTTACTTTAAAGAAACGTGCGAAATTTAAAAAATAAAATTACCTCTCAATTGTTTGCCAATAAGAAGTATACTTAAGTGTTTACGAAAACTTGGAACTATGCTAATCTATTGTCCTGCTACAAGAGACAAGCGCGATGTGAAGCAGTGTGAATTTATCAGCAGAAGCGTATTCACTGAGCTCTTGAAAATGCCACTTTTGCCAACGCCACTTTCAGGCAAGTGTTCACGGAGGTATAGTTAAATATGGCAAAATTGCTAAAATTTACTCTTCGTGAACAGTCGTTTGACAATTAGTGACAAAAATTTATTTTAATAATGAATTTTGTTGCTTATTGTTCTAGCTCCTGTCATAAGCTATTCCATAAAACATATTTTTTACTAAATTAGGTATAGTAACAATATATATATATACAAAAATTAAACTGTTCTCTCAGTAATGATATTTAAAGTCTGTCCCACTGACAGGTCGCCATCAAACTCCCATCTACCGAGTTGTGTTCAAAGAAGCGTAGTTTTTTATCTAGTTGTAGCGCCATGTACAATGACATTTAGCATTATGGGCAAAATTGACAATTTTGATGATATCACAAGCCACCGTGAAGAGTGTAATTTTCCTCTAATAGTGAAAATTTTTAGCTTCTTGTATACGCCTAAGTTAGCTTATACTATCTTATGGTCTACGCTGTTGTGTTGACCATTTCACGACGGCAATGAATTTGCATTACATTGCGTCTTGTCACGTCGCGCCTTGTCGCTTTCAGTCACTCTAGCCGGACAATGCCTTAGGACAACTTGCACCAACACATTAAATCTGTTTTAAGCTTGTATAAAACACTATGTAATTGAAGCTTTTTAATTCGAGCTCAATGGTTTAAATTTAACTCTTGTTGAAACTAGCTAATAATGATTTCGTTGAAGATAATAATTGCAGCTTAACGCTAAATAGTAGAGTTTTATATAAGTTTAAAGTAGATTTAATTCTTTGATGCAATCCGCACATATTAGTCCACACTTTTTTTTTGTGTCTCGGGGGAAATTCCTGCATAGGACCATCAGGGCCGCTGTGAGGACAGCAACACTGGTGTGTCAGACTTCTACTGACTAAAAACCCCCGGGGTGTCCTTTTAATCGCTCCACCCGAGCCGGGGAAACCAAATTCATCCAGACGCCTGGAGTATTAGTCCACACTAAGCCAACGCTATTTAATCCTATTTAAAATGTTCGTAAACACGAAGTAGGTATTACAAAGCTATGCAATATAACTATCCCATAGGTTTATTATGAAAATGGTTACAAATCAGACTAAAACTAAAAATGACCACGTAATACTTAATTAGAAGTGAGTAGAAAATGGTATTTACATTTTTTGAATTGCTACAAAATACCACTGAATAATACTGAATGCCGATATCACAATTCTTCGGGGGAATCTTTAAATCACTTTGTTTGTTGATTCTATGTGAAGAATTTTGTTAATCGTATATTATGTACGCGAGGCTACTGAATAACAATCAGTTCCGCTAAGAAACAAATGAGATTATTGCCAAGGTGAGGTAAGTACGATGGATGCACGGCGACCGCGACGTACTAGGCCATTCAACTCAGCCGTGGCCTCGCGCTGCCTGTGCTCTGCTCCGCGCGCCCACAACACTTGGGACTACTAGGAATCAAATAATCTATTAACTTGATCCTCAAAATTCAGTAGTTATTTAGTTCATTATGCCTGAACAAAATTCTAACTATCAAAACTACTTGAGAATAAAAATACATTGAATTACTTATAATGATATAAAATATATAAATATAAGCTTAATTTAAACTTAGTCACGAATTCAAAAGCAAATCATGATTGTCATCGATCCTTAAAATATTTTTTCCAAGAACCGATCTTTTTCTAAAAGCTCTTGAAAGTTTTAATTATATTTAAGAAAACTTACTTGGATTAAACTTTTGAACGGATTTTATTAATGCACACCAAATGCAACCAAACCGAGTTAATAAACATTGTCAGTATAAGGCAGGAATTTTGCACTTAAATCGTACATGATGACATGACTGATAGAGTTCGTTTTTCTAAGAACACTTCATACACTGAATTGTTTACATTCGACAAAACATTAAAAACTTCATTAAACTCATCGATTATAAGAATTGGCACTATAAAGGAGCACAACAAGTGTTATAAACAAAAGATATGTTTTCGCGAACGCAAGTTTATTCACAAACGGGTTGCCGTACCACCTGTCACCGTAGCCAGCACAACTCTGATGCCGCCTACTGTAGGGTTACAAGATCAGGTTTCTTAGTTTTCCCCATATTCAGGATTTTTTTCCCCTAAAATATTATTTTGTAACTTTTTCGCATTTTGTTTTTCAAACAGGTTACAAAAGGAATCATACTCAAACGCAGTGTATTTATGAGAAGCCCCCAAAAAAAAACTAGTTTTGTAATTATGTATATGTTAAATTTCCTACACATCGTTTTCATTTCAATTGGTCAAATAGTATTATCAAAATCTTATTAGTTGGGAAAAAACTTATTCATCCAGTATGCATTAGGCATATTATACGCAAGTACTTATTACAAATCCTTTATCATTGCGATAAATGAGGAAGTCTTAAAATACAATATTAATTCAGGTCACTTTCCAGTAAGTCTAAAGTTATTTTCTTCCTTATAACATTTCCCCGGTGATTTCTTTTCCTCAAAATTTCATGACTGCCTATTTTTTCCCTAAAAATTGTAAATATACCTCCAATTTACCAACCCTGCGTCCGCCGGCCTGTATTTAACAATTGCCGTTCCCGCGTTCATAAATCCAGCTCACCAAGATATCGTGATACGCATAAAAACAAATTCTTTGTACATTACTTTGCGGTTGATTTAGGTTTCTATTTTTGAACAAATATAAAAGGCAATGTATAACTTTATTTCTAAGTTACGAATGAAAGCTACTTATATTTGAATGACAGAGTAAAAGCTCGGGTGAAGAATTTGCTGCCGTTGTAACAGTTTGCTTACAGTACCGCCATCTAGTTTCTACTAATCAATTTAAAACCAATGCCATCTATAAATAAATGTGACAAACCAAACCTGTTCAAAAATACAAAGGTCTGGTTCTATTGGAAGTTTGTGATCGATGCTACAGATGGTATAACAAACATATTGAATGTTACATTTTGTATTCGAACTAAATTCTGTCTACGACTTTGTCTACGTTAGCAATGACGAATTAAGTATATATGTTGTTTCTAGCTGCATTGACCTGGCATTATCCAATACAAAGTCCCATATTTGACCTCCTTGTACACGTAACACGTATTTTTAAATTTGTAAACAATAACATAAATATTGGTTTTCAAAGCGCTTACTTCAAAATTGACGCATTTTGAAATAAACTCTTATGTCCACCCTCTTAAGAATATAATTTCAATAAACAAGCCCTCAGTGGGTGCCTACGTCATACAAAGAACCCAATGTAAAAATTTCATTTTCCTAGCTAAGGCTAGAAAAAATTGCTGCTAAAGAAGCGTAGGCTATACGATAATATGTCAATCAAGACATATGTTTATATATACAAATTATCTAGTTAGAATAACAATTTTAAGATTACGGAGAAATAACCATTTAACTTATCTTCTGTGATATATGTCAACGGGGGTATAAAGAAACCAAGTTTTATCTCCGGGTACAACTTAGTACCTAATTAGGAATCGACATATCGATAGCTTGAGGTTAATAAATAAGTAGTATTTATTTAAAACTATAATAGTTTTTTTCAAAAACAGTTAAGTACTATGTGATGTCTGGATAAACAACGTCACTTTTTTTATAATAGAAGAGTTGCGATCTGAATATCTTACAATACGTATAGGCATCTATTACCTTTTCAAATAAAAATCACCATATTACTGTCATATTTAATTTCATTTATATGTTTAAAATTTCACAATTTCCATACAGTATCGCCAATTTGACCGTCCTTCAGTTTCATACTAAATAACATCATCAGGAACTCTGTACATATGGGCTAAACCGTTCGGCATAGTCACACGTTTCAGAAGAGCCTGAAACGTGCTTTGCAATTGAATGGCAATTTTACACATCATTCAATATATTAAAGTTATTTGGGTAGGATATCAACGATGCGGTTTCTCGATATAATAATTGTATTCTGTAATATTGTAAATAGTCTCAGTTGTACACAATTAAAATTTTCCTAAGCATCAGACGCGTGCGCCTCATAAAGGCAAAAAAGGATAACTTTTTTATACTTTGCTATTTAATATATATATATATATATATATATATATATATTACTATACCACCAAAAAATGTCTCTTAAACGAAATAGCCTTTCACCCCTCAATATGTATTAAATTGCCAAATATGACAAGATAAAGCTTTTTATGCTTCTTTTGGATGTACGCCAGTGCTAAACGGAGATACTATCCAAACTTTATATTCTAAAGTGATCAACTAGGCATGAAAAATAGGTAAAGGTTTATTTATTTTATTACGAAAAATATAACCAACAGAGTAACACGTATCTAACTTAAAAAAAAAAGATAACGAACGAACGTTAAGTTTGAATATTCTTCTGATAAAACTCGTATATAAATTCGAACAAGTATCTATTCATTTTATAAATTATATACATTTCAAAATCTGACATGGATTATTTATTTCTGTTACACATTGAGTTTAAAAATATTTCTATTACATTTAAATACAAATTGTTTTACTGGCTATTCAATGAAAAACTAATAAATGAAATAATGAATAATGAAAAAAAAATACTCTGGACTATTTATTATTTTATTGTATTATACCAAAACCAGTTTTTTCTGGATCTACAATAATTGTAACTAAATAAATTTTGATTACTCAAATACTAGTTCCCATGTCCATTTTCTTCCCGTGCAATTTACCTGTCTTTAATATAGTCACTGACGTGCTTCATAGCATGAATGAGTCACATTAGCTACTAAATAATTTTGATATTCTATACAACCAACGCGTTACGTTTGACTGACTCACTAACAGACATTATACAGAAATGATAAAACCTTATTGATTTGACTTGAGTTCTAGTAAGAATAACATTGTATTATAGAATTGCTATAGAAAGTGGATGTATGAAATATTTTTTATAATAAAAATATATCATCTTGCTATATCCTTTTCGGGGTGAGCAAAGATACATTAGTAGGTGTATCCATTTTGCGCTTATATATGGTACCAACGTAACCAGTAGCACAGCTGATCACCGTTCTCAGGGTTACACATGATATTTCTATTAGATGCCATGCGAGTTTCCTCACGATGTTTTCCTTCACCGGTGAGCATGTGGCTTCTAAACCCATACTTGATCTGGAGAAACTCAGATGTACAAGTCGGGATTCAAACCTACGACCATTCGCGTGGCCGCGCATGGATTCCGGTCTCTTGTCCACTAGGCGAATACAGCCACCAGTCGTATTTATTCATCTACTTGTTTATTCTGCCAATGATTGCTAACAAGGTCATCAGATAAATTACATTATTTTCAATGAAAGTCCGGTATTTGTACCTAATTCCTTAAGCTTTACACACTTTGTGTTGTTATCTCATACTCATTAAATATTAATATTACAGAATAATTGGCGAATTCCACTGTATAAGTGCATGAAGTATTGTAAATAAAACATTCGGAAGGTACGTAATGAACTTCAAAAAACGTTAACTAAATAATTTTGATTGAATTAACCATACAATTAAAAATAGGGCTTTCATTAATAATACATTAAGTTACAGTTTACTAAAACTATTTTTCTTTCCGTTAAGTATAATAATAGGTAGTATATGTGTTACAAAATATTATTAACTAATTAATTTAGATTTATATCTTTGTCATTGCGGTTTTCTGTGCATGATGCCACCTAAAAAAACATACTGAAACAAACACTTTATTTATTGCTAGCACTTAAAAACAAACTATTTACAATAAGCACAATAGTTACTAGAATTAACGCACCTTATGGTATTCTTAGTTTTTTTCTTTGTGGTGTCTGAAGTCTTAATACGCGATGGCATATTATAATCTTTGTTTGATTCAATGTTTCTTAAATATGTGCGGAGTAAAAACTTATAAATATAAACATTATAGTAAATTTTAAATAACTTCGCCAATTATGTCGTAAAGTTAAGAAATTATATAAGATAAATCGATTACTGATTTCTTGTGATATTTTTTGCCAATAACTTAAAAAAATATCAGTGATTGGAGAAAAACGGTGAGTAAGGTGTCGACAAGTTTTAAACAATAGAATTGTTTATGGCCGTTGAAGGAGCCGAGAGGTAGTAATAGAAAGGCTGCCGATGACGCTGCTAAGTCCGTGGAGCCCACCCAAGAGGAGTCTCGGGTCGAACATCTGCCCACGGGACAAACTCGCGGAACGTCAGTTAGAGCGCCTGAAGGGGTCGTTATAATTTTGATTTACAGGCTGTGTCTTAGACTTTGTTGATGTGTGTATTATAATACTCGTAATACTTATATTCGTTGTTGTTTAATATAATCGTGATGCCACTTGACGATGTACAATTTATTCGTTTTACGTAAGACGTAACGCATGAAGGCAAAAATGTGTAAGAGAACAATGACCAGACAGTATCCTTTATGGTCCAAAAATGCATCCGACTTAAAATATGTGCTAGTCTGAATATTGAAAATGATCTATTATATGAAAAACCTACAGATTTATCAATTTTCTAATTAATTATTCTTTAATCAAATATTTTAATTTATATACGTTCATTAATATGTAAGCACAAGAAACACTATTACAGATAGCCTTTAGTGATGGTTTCCTTTGATAATTATAAATTAAATATTTACTAATTTGTTTCATTATTGCTTATAGTTACTAAAATTACTAGTCTAAGGTTACAATTGGTAATTAAATATTTTTATGGGAATCAATTGATGCGATAAGTCGTGGAAAATAATAATAAAATAGAGAAATAGAAATAGTAAAATATGTAATGTTATAAATATGAAAGCGTATTGGGTGAACATATTAGTATAATACTAGTTATGCCCGCGACTTCGTTCTCATGAAGGTAATACTTTTATTATGATAATAATTATTTCATGCTGAAATCTTTGATATAATTTTTTTTTCTTTATTATAAAAATTATAACAATTTAATATAGAACACAATTAATACTAATGGCTTACTATACTCAGCAATAGATGTCGTTTACAGTGATTGATTGATTATACACATACATAAATAAAAGTTAATATTACGCTTTATTTGATAAACTTTGTTATTAATGTTGATTATAATCAATGCATAAATATATATATATATAAAGATTGATATTGGATGATGGTGATATACCTAAGTGTAAGGTATGAATGAAACTTTGTTACACAAGCGGCTTATGATGTAACATTGTTTTGTTATTATTTTACAAAATATTTGGTATAATATTTGATAAATTAATATTAGTAAAACAGGTTAGACTATGCCCTAACGGTACCATGACATTTGTTGTTTATTATGGGTGCATTCAGGCGGAAACAAACGGGGTCGGCTACAAGTTCCCATGTTGAAACCCTATACTGTTGTGAATTGAATCAAGGTTCAAACGAAGCTGGAAACTGGATACTTCGGACGAATTCGGAAGTTTCCTTGTTTATAAGAGACTTCTAATTAGTTAGTAAAATTCGATGATTAGAAAAAAATCATAATTTTCAAACTAAAATAGTTAATCTATTTTAGTTTGAAAATTAAAAAACTAAAATTGCCGATCTATCTCGGAACATGATGACTAAAAAATATTGGAGAGGGCCATTTCTTCTTTCAGTGATTACCTCAAGAATGCCGTTGGAGCTGCTGCAAAACCTGCACGAAACAGACGATTCTCTTTTACGAGCTATTGCGTAAAAATCTTCCATAACAGCCACATCCTTTCAGGAGACATTGATGTTACCTTAGCGTTTAGTGTGTGTATGTTTTTTGCCACTCTCTATTTTTTTGCCACTCTCTCTTTTTTAGCCATTCTCTATTTTTAACCACTCTCTATTTTTAGCCACTCTCAATTTTTTTTTAATTCTAACTCAGCACAATGTATGTACTTGATGAAAATTACAGTGTAATCCAATAAATTAATACGACTAACAGAGACAACCACCCGATAGTCGCCATGATATGCCACCCTAATCAAATATCTTTTCACGCTTCGCTTAAAGAACCTAATATTGTATGAGGAACGGAACACGCTCGCCAGACGACCATTCCAGAATCCAATGACCCGACAAATATAAGATTTAGAGAAGTTCATAGTTCTAACTGAAATATAAGTCACCGTTTAAATTTTGGCATCGCAATCCAGTACGCGAAGAAATTTTATGAATGGGAAAAGATAGAATGAGGTAATTGAGGTTATAAATATAACTCCGCAGAATACTCGCCATAATATAAACGATAAAAAACGCAAAGTGAGGCATTGTCGCTACGCAGCTGAAGCGTCTCAAGGTGTTTCGAAACGTCCGGATCATTCACAATGCTGACGGCCGCACGCTGCAACCAATCCAGGGCGTCAAGAAAGTACTATGGCGAATCATCTCAGAGTTGTGAACATTCCATGCACGGCCTAACCTAGGCCTTATATAAAAGGAATAGATAACCAGGCGTGAAAAAACATCTGACTTGGTCTTAGATACCGAGTCTACGAGATTTTGTTATTAAGACACTCTCTGTATGGTCTCTCAGGGTGATAAATAATTCGCTTCAAGTATATTTAATCTATCGCGCATTGCAAGCGAGATGCTCTGGAGAGCGTGAAGATGTGAAAATGGGGAGTTCTTGCTAGAGATTATACACAGCTGTATGTCATTGAATTCAATTATATTCTCAGCTGCCGTAGGCGAGATGCGGTCCAAGGACTAGTTGAACTTAATAGCAAGCTCCTCACATTTCGTTTTGATTTCAGTTTGACAACAAGTTATTGCAATACCACCCATCAACCGTGCCGTTGTCTTAGTACCAATGTATACAACGCTTGGGTAGCATATCATTAATATGCAGAAAAAACAGGGTAGGTGAAATCGCCGAGCCTTGTGGAACTCCAGTTTTAATTGTTAGGAACTGCAAACTGTACCCATCGTTTAAGCTATATATTCTACATTCAGGCAACAATATACAGTCTGTTTCTAATTAACAGCGACAATGCGTTCGCGATTAAATCAAAAGCGTCCAGACCGAATACCGACGATTACATAAGATGGAATGTAATTATCTATTCCAAGACTAATCTCGTCGCCAATTACCCCGGCAGTCGCAGAAGGTTCGCTCACATTAAATCAGCGTTGGTGCGATGGGACGGAAATAAACCATTAATGCAATATTTCCTAGTCTACTGATATGTAATTCCATTCCTTCACCCTAACCTTACGAAAATTGGTGAAAGGGCATGTGCCACTGTAGTACCAACCAGGCAATGGTCGGAGTTACCTTGGGTATTACGTTTAAAATGAACTTCTCATTTACAAAAAAATAATATGAACAAGATTATATACAAAAATAATCAGGTTTTTTATTAATTGAAAAAAAAATTAGACCAATTTATAAAAGTATAATAAGATTATAATTAATTATAATTTTATTATTATATAATTATATATATTTATTTATTTAGTATAGTTTTTTTTGAAGCGGACTAAGTACTGATTGCCGGGAAAGGCATTTTCAGCTCAACCGGGCTTAGGGGGCGAGCACAGAAGGTGCTCAGCCAGCGAAATTTTTGGGTTGGGTGGCAATGCAAGGGCACCCCTGTGGGTACGAACCTCGACTTGGACCGCCAGCCAAATAAAGTACTAAATCTACGGGTGATCTACCAGCGTTTCGGAAGTGACTACCTTGAGAAGAAACGCCGAAAGAAACTCAAGGCTGCCTCGGAGTAGAACTGCGCCTCGGTGCGAAAACGCACCGGTTAGCAGCAGTTTATTTTATATAGTATTTAAAAATCTTTTTATATAATAAGTTCCATTTATGACAAAAAAAGTTAATTTTCTCACGGAACCGCCGCGTGCGCATCTAGCATGCTATTTAGATAGTTTTATTTTATGCTTTTTCGCACAATCAGTCAGCGCGACCGACGAACGCTAATGGGAAATTCTAGTTTTACCGTCGTTTGTGTAGAACAATGCGAAGTTGCTTTAATGAGTCTCGCAACGACCTACTTAATGCACTGCCACACATGTATTGAACGAAAAAAATATTTCACAATTTAATCATAATGACAAGTATATCATTAAAATAATCGTATCGTACATTAATGTCAAATCAGAAAAATAATACGTTATTATAACTAACTTTCACTGTCCTTCCACTTAATACATAAATTAGAGGAATACCTACCGACTAGAATTTTTGGCGTACTAGCCGATCAGCCAATTTTTAGATCAAACAGATCACCGGCGCGAGGATATTTTGTAATTACCATGAAACTGCATTACATTACTACTAATTTGCGTGCAACTCGAAACCGCCACCTACAAACGTGTCGGAACATGGTTTGCTTACTACGTATTACGTCTTCATTTTTGGTTATGCACAGGTCAGAGCGATGTTTTTGTACCACTGTGGGACTTATCTACCTATTATATTAAATTTAGGTTGAATGTTATTATTTTCTTTTAACTTAAATTTGTTATTAATAGACTTTTATTGTTTTGTTAATTTAACTAGAATTTTGTTTTAAACTAGCTAACCCAGCGAACTTTGTTCCGCCTAAGAGGCAATAAATAAGCAGATTTTTGATTTAATTTTTTTTATTACATTTATTTTAATTTTTAGCATTTTCCAGGCATTTTTTTCAATTTTCTCTCCGTAATAACCTTCCTCAGACTTCAACAAACACAACAAAAAAGAAATCAGCCAAATCGGTTCAGCCGTTCTCGAGTTTCGCGCTTATCAACACATTTAGTGTTTCAATTTTATATTACTAGCTGTCCCGGCAGACCTTGTTCTGCCCTATTTCTCTAAATCAGATTTTATTCTGCCAAAACCTATTGGCCCGTCGGCTGTTTTATTAAATTGTTTGAAGAAACCTGGCCTTAATGCTATATGTATAAAAATTGACAAATACTGACATTAATATTTATACGTCACTCAATTGTTTTGCCTTTCCGGAACCCGTCTACTGTCATTTAAACTTTATGATATGTTGTTAAAGTTCAAAATGACTTATAACGATTTTTTTGTATGAGAATATAGAAAAGTGTTGTTTTTAGACTCTTTCAAACAATTTTTTTAATTTTTCTCTCCATAATAACCTTCCCCAGACTTCATCAAACACAACAAAAAAGAAATCAACCAAATCGGTTCAGCCGTTTTCGAGTTTCGCGCTTATTAAGACATTTAGCGATTCATTTTTATATATAAGAAGATAGATTACAATCAAGCATAAAATTATGCTTTAAATCATATACCGTTGCTTATAAAAAGAAACTAAATTTTTAATAGGCATCAAGAGTTTGCCTGTGTTTAAACTTTGTTAATATATTTATTTCTAATATGGATAATTTTGCCGAAGCTGATTGTTAGAGCATATCAAAGTGTTTCTAAATGCAAAAGTAATCTATACTAATATTATAAAGCTGAAGAGTTTGTTTGTTTGTTTGTTTGTTTGAACGCGCTAATCTCAGGAACTACTGGTTCGAATTGAAAAATTCTTTTTGAGTGGAATAGACGATTTATCGAGGAAGGCTTTAGGCTATATAACATCACGATGCAATTATTTGAAGCGAAGAAATAATGGAAAATGTGAAAAAAACGGGCGAAATTATTCATCCTTGAGGGCTTCCATTGCGTGCGCTGTAAAAACGGTTCAAGATACCAAAAATATATGTAAGAAAGAATTATTCCTCTTGAAATGATCTAAAAAAATGTCAGTGACAGTATATATATCTATCTTTTAAGATTAAGTCACTAGAACCGTTTTTATGGTAAACAAATTTGGTCGAAATTAATGCATTATTTGTTAAGAGTTGTATCAACGTAATAATATTAATCTTTATCCAAATAAATGTATTGTTGATTAAGAGTATTTAATTGTGAACAAAATTGTCTTTGACATCACTTAATTTCAATGAACATTTTAGAAGATATTACAAAACCTTACATAGCAAAACAACGTTTGCCGGATCAGCTATAGTGTCTTGATAACCACGAAACTCGAGAACGGCTGAACCGATTTGACTGATTTCTTTTTTGTTGTGTTTGTTGAAGTCTGGGGAAGGTTATAACAGAGAGAAGATTTTAAAAAAATATCTGAACAACTCTAAAAACAACACTTTTCTATATTCTCATACAAAAGATTTGTTATAAGTCAATTTAAACTTTAACACCATAGCATAAAGTTTAAATGTTAGTGGACGGGTTCCGGGAAGGCAAAACAATTATTGAGTGACGTATAAATATTAATGTCAATATTTGTCAATTTTTATACATATAGCATTAAGGCCAGGTTCCTTCAAACAATTTTCAAAAAACAGCCGACAGGCCAATAGCTATTAACATTAAAAAAAAACAATGTGACTTTGTTTTAGAGAAATAGGGCAGAACAAGGTCTGCCGGGACAGCTAGTACAAAATAAATCAATAGGGCAACGTTAAGAAAATAATATAAGCCTTCTTAAAAGTCCAAATGAACTAACAACGTACGTATAGTCCAATAATTATTAAAGTATTAGCTTACAAATATTAAGCATCAAGGCGACCCGGATCCAGAGTGATATCATTCAAATCGGTTATCACGTTTGAACAGTGACCGTGGGATATAGTCTCTATCTTGCGCGAAATTCGTAGACCAGTTCTGTTCTATTCTAATTAACATTAATCATTCAAATTCCACTCATTATTATGGACGTTATATTTATTTTTAAAAAGGATCTGAGATTGTTGTGATTAATGTCTTATTAATAATAATAATATATTGTTATATTATATCCCTTTCGGGGTGGGCAAAGTTACATTAGTGATTAAATCCATTTTGCGTTTATACGTCGTGCCCAACATGACCAGTAGCGCAGCTGATCGCCGTTTTCAAGACACTTCCGTAAGACCGCTTAATAACCCTAATTCTGGATCTATGCGAAACCAATTAGAATCTGTAATAAGGGCACGTAGAGGCAATACACCTTATTAAAAGAAAAATCTAAAATCTATGCTTTAACTTTTTTATTGTTAAAACCAATTATTCAATAAATCAAAACCAATTTTTGTTACATTTATCGTTTTTGTTCAAAAACATTAAATTGTCCTTTCCAGTATACAAGGATATAATACTACGTAGTTATGAACTTATCGAACCAAACTATAGGTTTCAATTAAATATTTGAATAAAAAGCTTGAATACTTGGTTAAAATGTTTATTTTAAAGGCGTGTTGAACACTGATGCAGTTTCTAAGTCCGTCAGTGTAATTGTTCATATCTATTAAACTACAGAATCAAACCATTTTTTATTTATTAGAATTGGATTGGAACCTTGAATTAGAAGCGATACGCTCCAATCTGATCTGCATGACGAATAAATTGTATGTTCAAGTATATTGTATCCCTTTCATCAGGTTAATTCAATAGGCAACAAATTAACATTAAGATATACGGTAGCCCGTAGACTCGCGTGCCATTATATTAGAATTTGATTAGACCAAACTGTTGCGCCAAAGTCACGTCTGAATTCTTCAACACAATATAGTGGCATTATCAAAAATACACAATGTACAATTCTCTGATAATGACGATTTGTTGCTCTATTTAATCACATTCGGCAGGTCGTACAAGTGTGGAGTTTACACTGTGACATGTACACTGGTTACCACTAACTTAGAATTCAAAAATAATAACATAAATATATTATATTTAGATTAATATATAATAATAAAAACCGTAATTACTATTGAATTCTGAGATTACCTACATTATATTTCTAAGTATTTTTCAATGCGGAAAAAGAAAGGAAGATCACATAAATTATTTATTATTTTATGATTGTTATTAGAGCGTTTCCTTTAATTACGCGGTTATAAATATTTATTCAACGTACAAAGTATAAATATTTTATAAAATTGTTTACATATAACACTATATAGATAGATTATATATACTATCTAAAACAAAATAAAAAACAAAACTAACTGCCTTTGATTTGCCTGCAGCCTTAGAACATCTATTTAACATATTTACTCTAAGCCTACAGAAATGAAAGCATGAAATATATTCAAACCAGATAAAAAATAATTTAATAAATTTAATAGAATCTCATCATGCTAAGTACTTATGTATGTATGGAGTTGGAGTTAATAGAGATGTAACAGAAAATTTATTTTGTTTAGCGTTATACGCGACTGATGGTCGCATCGTTTCCATTTTTTTTTTGTTAACCCGGTGGAAATCCCTACGGACCGTCAGGGGAGCGGTGAGGGCCGCTCCCCCGGTGTGTCGGACCTGCCCCGACTAAAACCACCGGGGTGTTCTTTCTCCCGTCTGCCGGATGCTAAGGGCAAAGCCGAGCCATCTTCCTCGGCATCCGGCGACGTCCGGCCTTGTTCGGGCCTCACCTACTAGGCGGGGGGCTGTTAAATAGTCGCCGCCCCCTGCGTACACCTAACATATTTCAGGGAGAGTGGTGTAGAGTGCCACCCCCCTCGTCTTCTTGAATTGTCATTGGAGCGGTGTGCGGGGACACATCGCACACCGCTCACGCCTGGATCTGGGCGACGCGCTCCCTCAAGCGCGCCGCCCGGCGTATGTCCTGTTATGGAGGAAGGCCTCTGGCGAAGGCCCTCCTCCGGCGTCCTGTCCGAGCTGGGCGGCGGATTGGGTTATCGGGGGTGGCAATAGCCTCCCGATTCCGCTCCGCCGCTTCCTTCACCTGCATAGTCTCCTCCGTGAAGGAGAGGACCGCCTGCCATGCCCTGTCACTACCAACCATCGCGCGAGCGAGTGCCGGCAGTGACAGATCACCCACCACCCTGTCGCATCGTTTCCATGGCTCTACCGAATTTACATAGAATTTTTGATAAGTGACATGCGGGTTTGCTCACAATATTCTACTTTACCGCTCGCTATTTATGGGCTAAATCTGTTGTCAAGTAACAAAGCAATTGTCGTGCAGCATTTACTGTCGTATATCTGAATCAATCTCATACAAATTAATACTGTTTAGTGCCGTTTGCCGTCGCAGCACATGTAATCACTATCGACTACCTCACGACAACTGTCGCATTGTGCCAAATGTCACGTTTACTAATTCCACTACTCGATTGACGCAGTGGTTGACGATCCAGTTCTACGCAACGATTTACGAATAAAATCCCCACACTAAATAATTATTTGTATAGCTTATAAGTAGTTGTTTCGGGTCTTATTGTTTTCGCAAATGCATGTGGAATTCATGTAACTAAACACACCTATAAAATAGTAATAAGTAACATGAACCTTACAAAGGAGGAAAGACTTGCTTATAAGCAGTACGTAATGTGCAAATTTACTATATCGATGAAGCTGCTGCAACAGGCAGTAGCAGCTCCAATGCTGCTTGAAAGTAAACAAAATGATTGTTTTGTATATAACGTATCCCGATGAAGCAGCAATGCTACCCAGTATCGCGCGCTGCCTACAGAATGGCGTGCTGCTTCATTGGAATATGCTCCATACAATTGTATACAAACAAATCACTCTACTAGCTCTCGAGCATCACTGGTACTGCTGCTGCCTGTTAGAGTGGCTTATTTGACCTATTATAGCCTTGAATTCTAATAACTCTTCAAATTGTGTTTTACGTTGTGGAGGTTTTGTTTGTTATGTCTTTTGTAAGAACTACAGAAAAAATATGCTGTGTGTCTTCGAATATTTTAAATAGGATATGCGCAGTATTTTTCTCGTCTTCGTTGTCACGCAAAGATAAACCAGAAAAATTTTTCTTTTAGTTTTGTCGACATTTTTAACAGCCGACCGTTAAGTATGACCTCATATAAATTTGTAGTAATACAAATTCGAACCTATATTGACATTTATACAGGTGTAGATTGATTGTGCGGTGTTTTGTTTGCAATTTAAATTTAAACTTCGATAAGCTTGTTCTTTATTTAGAATTCATGTGGATTTTATTAGGGCTGTCGTTTACAAATGATAATATAAATATGTAATTGTATCATAAACAAACAACACTTTATCATGACTACTTATTTGTACATATTTATAAATATCAATAAAGATTTCCTTGGCAGCCAATACTATCTACGATAGGGAGGGAACTAGAGGTAGGCACAACAAATAACATATGGTATAAATAGAATGTTATATTTACTCGTAAATATTAAAGTAAGTGCACTAAAACAAGTTTAAAACAAAGGCAATTACAAATTCACAAAAAAAAAAAACACTTGGACAAGAAATTCAAATTGAAATAAATACAAAACATTTTCGAAAATTTTTATTATCGTATTTTAAATGAGATACTGAATAGGAAAACATTTCAAACTCATAATATCGTGCCATCTTCATAATGAAGTTTAGAGGTGGAGGTCAATAGGCCAACTTCTTACGATCCTATGCTGTGCTCTTCTAAACAGGAAAGATCAGTCCGGTCCACTTTTTTATGTCGACCAACCACTTCTGTCTCTATCGGCATGGGTTTCTATCAATATAGTAGAAACGTAACATTACACATAGACAATATAAAAGTATGTATATAAATTAGAGATGCCACGAATATTCGGCAACTATTCGGTATTCGGCCTATTCGGCCAATTTTTCTGCTATTCGGTATTCGGCCGAATAGTACGTATTATACCAAATCATGTAAAAAAGACACGTTATATTACTCAAAGTTATGTATTTATTTCCAAATTACAAAACTTTAGTAATTAAAATTGATCAGTGGCAAGTTGTGATGGATAAAAACAAGCTTTTCAGCATTTTTGGTACCAAACGATTACGCTTTTCATCGTAAATGTTACCAGCCTCAGAGAATAACCTTTCACACACACACTCTCTCTCTCTCACACACAAACACACACTTTCTCTCCCGCTCACACACATACTAATAAACTTATACCGTTAATATCCATATAAAAACACAAAACACCCTTGAATAACCCGAACGGAAGTGCGAGTCTCACCAGAGACAAGATTTACTTAATTGGTGAGACTTATCACCCTGTGTATATGCATAAGTTTTGTGTTGAAATAAAGATTATTATTATTATTATTACTAAACACGCTACTTCCAGGAATATTCGGCGCTTCGGCCGACAGCGTTGCCGAATATTCGATATTCGGCCAATTCACTATTCGTGGCATCACTAATATAAATTTTGGATGTTTTACATTAAACCAAGAACACACGAAACAACAAACCTAACTCGAACTTAAATAAAAAAATTGACTTAACAAATAAGGAGAATCTTCAAAATTTCTAATTTATATAATAATTTAAAGGTGTTTTTAAGACATTATCAACGTCTTATGATTGTAAAATCTGCTAAACTGTAAAATACAAAATTAAAACTTTTTCTGATATTATTTTTATTGCAATCTAGCAACCTTAGACTGCTTACAGTCGTGTTTACTAACGGGTAACGGCTTCCGTACAACGCACCCGCCCAGAACGATAACACGAGCAATTCAAAATTAAAACAAACCTTGGTCTTTGCTCAAGGCTCTGGTACTGTTCACATAAAGGGTAGTTTGCTAATACACTAACTCCTCGGTAATATGTATACTTACTTTGCTGCGAAGTGACTAGTTTACAAAATTAATATAATTATATCTCATTATTTAAAAATTATTTTATATTAACGTAATTTAAAAAAGACTGTATAGTGAATAAATTAAATAAGGACATACTTTAGTAATAAAATATTACAAATATGTTGAATTTTTAATACTAAAAGCGGAAAATATTAAAGCATTAAAAGTATGATTTTATAATTTATTAATTCAGTCTAATAAATAGATATGATATACCTGGTTATCTTTTTATAAGACATTTTATAACTATTGATTTTTTAATGTTTAATTGTTGTTTGTTTTACTAAATTAATTAATTATTTAAGTCATTACATGATTTTAAGGTAAATTAGAAATCAAATTCCCTGTGTAATTATTGAATAATAAATTACAAGGAAACCGTTTAAGCTGTTCTGGGACAGGTCTTTTCCTCTGAATTTATATGTTACATATTGAACATTGTGGTATAAAATAGAGCTATCCAAAAGCGAGTGAAAAAGTTCTACTACGTTAATCACTTGCCATTGGAAGAGTCATTATCTGTATGTTTGTCGTCTATATCAATTGTCTGCGTCAAGTAATTATTTCAATATTTATTAATAGATATAATTGTATATGAGTATATCAATTTCTAGAGTATCTGGCTTAACTACAATGATTATTATAATTTTACTCGCAAATGCTGCTTACATTCATATTCATAAGGCTCAGCTGGGAATGTAGTGCCTTTCAGTCACTAAATCATACTCGTAATTCTAATATCAAACTTGTATGAATTATAGTTTTACACAATTTTAGCATAATAAATTACATTAAATTATACTTAACAGTAAGGTAAGCTTTAAAACAAAACAAAAAATATGTGAAGATATCAATTGGACTTTCTTTTGTAATCAGATAAAATAAGTTGTCTCTTGTAATAATAAGCCTTAACTACAATTTAAAGCCAGATAAAAGTTAAATTTTGTTTTGTAATAACACTGGAACTGCCAGGGTTAACGCCTTCACTGTATAAGTTTAGAGGGGTCAAATAAAATAAACGCAGCGGTATACTCATAGATTGATGTTTATACCACAAGAAATATACAGGTGGATCCATAATTATAATTATTTTAACAGTGTTTGTACTAGCCGAATATATTTCTAACACACCAACTTCTATTGATATTTGTCGGTTGAGTTCTCAAAATCTACCATCCCCATCAAATGAGAAATGAAGCGTTGACCTGCTTATGGAAAAAAGGTTCATGGCATGGTGTCAGTGCCCGAATATAGACTATATATAGCGATGACTTGCCACTGTGCACGAGTAAAAACCCTTTCATTGTTACCCGCTTCTTCCTTCAAGATCAGCCTGTATAGTGTTCACGTGCACCTATAATATGTATATCCAGGGGCTTTCTGTCGTAGCATATGGAAAAAGCATATACAGCATATATAGCCAGGTAATAATACATCAGCGAATGTCAATGGATTGATATTAACAATCTAATATGGACTACTTTATACATATGTATATATACTAGGGCGTTTAAAAAAAAAAAAAATTCCTCGGAACCACGCTCAAAAGTTTCGTTTTAATGCCAAAATAGGCCTCTGAAAATATGAGCCCTTAATATTAATATTTAGGTTGTCCGCATCGCACTTTTCGATTTCCCATACAAATAAGACAGGGCAAAAGTTTTTTTTCTATTGACTTTTATAACTAATGAACGATATATCATATTATATATAGGTAGAAGTAGGTCGTGATCACAATATTCAAAGTTGGTGGTAGGGCGATTGCCCGAACTTGGTCATGACCACAGTACACAAGTGCAAAGTTCGCCATACTGGCTCCTTTTGCTTGTCGCGTTTCGGGATCAGTTTGTGTATATCTAGTAACTCATATACCTAGAGACCTTCAGTCGTGGTATATTTAGGCCGACATGACAACAGAGACTATCAGTGGATTTTCATCCTTTGATGGTCGCTTACATTTTTGAACTACACTCTACCTACCATCAGATACTCTGTAGTCACTATATCGAGCCAGTGTATAAAAAAAAAACACAACTATAAAAGTTGTTATAGTGACTCACTTTAATTTGTTGCATTTCAGGATCCAGTTTTGTATGTCCAGTTATTCATATATTTACAGATCTTCTGTCATGATGTAACCATTTACATTTACATTATCGATATAACAATGGCGACTTTTAAAAGATTCTCGTCCATGTCGCTGCTATTCTTGGACTATATTGTGCTTTCCATTAGGTAGGGTTTCGTCAAGGCAGTTAAAAGAAAAAGTAAATCTGCCAAAGTAATATTAAAAACTACTAAATTTGATCTCAGTCTCTAATTAAAATATTTTGTGGATGCAGATACTATTGTATTATAGTTTAGTATTTATTATATATACTGAAATAATTAACTTAGCTACGATTTCAATAAAATTGATTGTTCCCTACGGGGCTTGAAGGATCTGGCGTCTCGACACATCACAGTTGATCATAAAACCACCGTATCATTGGTAGACAAATACAACAAAAATTATAAAAAATTCAACACAACTCTGAGCGGGAAGAATTTTAAACAGACATGGGTTCGTTTTACGTCTTTCGTTCTTAACGGTTTAATGCTTTCAATGGGATGGGAACCAAGGGTGAAGGCGCACAGGTATATAAAATTCTCGCTATAAAAGATTTTTTCAACCGATCTGTCTCCTTAGTCAAGTGCAAAACAACTTGTCTAGCAGTTACAAAACTAACTTTACGTCACTAAATAAAGTCAACTTTTATAATGTCTTATTGTTAAGTATTTTTAAGTAGTATAGCCATAAAAAGTAAGTATTGCATTTATTTAAAAAAAACTGATAATATAATGCCTACGTATTATTATCTCGAATCTAATATATAATTAATTGTTCCAATTTCCTCGTTGTTACTGGTTACTTCACAGTCTATAGACGTTAATTTTTGTTATTGGCTTATGTTATTTTTCAACAGTACATGAATTCCTTGTTCGATTACTGTTAGGTAACATTAGCACCTTGCATGAATTCCATCGTTTCCCGTTGTTTTAACAGTTTATCTTTGTATGATTTCAGCCAATATAGTCCACAGAATCTAAAATTAAAATAGTGCTCTTAACTTCCATTAACAAATTAGTCATCGACTCTGTAGTTTGCGTAACCACAATAAGAACACTTGATTGTCATCATCACCATCAGCTTTTCCCTATGTTCAACGCCTTTGATGATACTCCATCCTTGTTCTGCATGTATTTTTCTGTATTTCCGTTTCTTTACAACTGAACCCCATTTATGGGTGTACAGACAGCATAAACAATATCTCGGCAGCGCGCGTAAATTTGAGGTTATGTTAGTATTAAATCGACGTCCGACATAAATGAACGTGCCGTTGTGTCGCATGCTCCGGTTGATCGTTTGTGCATTAGTTTCGTCACGATCGATATATTCTTGTAGACATAAGTGCATCCTCGCAGTGCGACAGTGCCCTCGCTATCACTTAATAAACTTATCACTTAAAGTAATTTGAGATAAAAGGTATAACAAACAAACATGTCAAACAATTTTGAATTAACGTTTCAACCGTCGTTACTCTACTAAGTGAAAATTCTTTCATTAAGGTAGGTACTCAATTAATCAAAATATAATTCATTTTATAAAATGTGTTCCTTTATTTCCTTTAATACAATTAATAAATAATAAAGCCTTTAGTAATCCGTTTAAGTAAACACTTACTTGGATTACGTAGCATGCAAACTTATTTCACCAAGGATAAGGATTTTAAAATATTTATATTGAAAAAATATATGAAATATTTTAACGACTCAAACGGCTTATATAAATATTCATTTGTGAGTTAATTTTGGTGTTTTATATTAATTGGAATTAACGCCCCAGTGTGGAACACAAATTTAAATTTGTTTTGTCCGGTCCTATTTAAATTATAATATTATAGTAATGTAACATTCTGATATTCAAATCAGACATTCAGAAAACATCAAAAGTACGGACTAAGGGACGCATCTGTCCTTGTTTCAATTCATGCTCAGTCAACAGTTTAGGCATAAGTAAATGTTTAAAAACGTTGGCAGAAAAAATAGTTGCACCGATGAGTTCTGCGCCCCTTCGTAGTATACCTTAAACCCCTGGTCGTCACGCTCTGCCAGACTAACGTACAAACTAATCTATGCAGTCTACATAACTCTTGTAGCAATAGGATAAAAATTATTTTGGCTTAACACAAATATTAGCATAGATTGTTATACACCGTCAGCGCGTGCATTCATCCCACACCCTTACTTTATACATTACCTATACCGTATGCATGTTGCGGTTCCAATTATATTGTACTCCGTTTAATACATTAGAAGATTAATCCGATTGTTATACACGATGTCATACAAATTATAATCAGTGAAATAATTTAGAATGTTTATGACTATTTTATCTCTCTAAAACAGTAATTAACTAGATACGAAATAATTTAGACTTAAGTAAAGCGTTTTTAAATACTTTAAAAGTGGCTTATACTAACAAATTCAGTTTAGTTTAAGCTTATATTAAAGGCTATTTAGTGTTAAACTAACTATCCTTACTATCTTGTACAGAAAAATATTAACCACTTTTAACAATTGTTAAATTTAAATTATCATTGAGTTTGAACTAAACCACTTCAATTAAATAGCGTTTCATACAAGCTGAAACTAGACTGAAATTGTTAGTGAAAGTCATCCATCAGAAAAATGTTTGTGCGATACCATTACCGACAAAGCATTGCCAATGTTTATGTTTTTTTTAATACTATTTTCTTCCAGAACCTGTGGGCGTAGGTAATATAGCTATCTGTTTTAAACTTAGCGTATGCGTCACTATATTGTAAAAAGGACACTATATAAAATATATATACCATAATAATTGTATATAGTTATGGTAAATTCAACATCATTCACCCAATTATCTGAATATAACTAGGGGATAAAGAATAAACAAAATATTTAAAATTCTGATTCCTTTTTCTAATGACCCTGATTCAAGGTCTGCCGGATTCAAATATTGCTTCAATGTACACATAGTAATACAATGCACACGTTAGCTACGGACTTCAGACGATTGTACTCATTTTATGGTTATCCTTCATAAGGAATTATCTGGATTTTCATCACTTATATAATTAACTAAATAAACGCAAACTCGTATATTCCAATAATAGTGCAATTACTTGCTTTCATTTGACAAATTCCGAAATCTATTTTAATATTGACACACATTAGGTACGTAGGTTAATAATAAAGTTAATAATAACGACTATTTTTTTCTATTTTTTCAGTCGTTGATAACTATAATGCTATTTAATTATAAAATGTATTTGAAACCAATTTATATACATTTTTGTGAAAAGAAAGTCGCTAGACACATTAAAAATACTAATTTGAGAATATTTTTTTCGAATCAAGTCATGTCCAGACTTTATTATCTTTGTTAACCGATTCATGTCATGACACTGTCTTTAATATCAACACCACAGGTTTTGGCTTTTGGATTTCTCCTTGTATCACCAAAAATGGAAACTTGGGTCATTATCACAGATAATATGAACACACTTTGCCGATTACGGATGACAAGTGTGGGTTGAAAATTAGAAATAGCATCGTAATATATCGATGCTCATAATAATAATGTCATGTACCTATCTGAAATAAATAAACACATTATTATGATATTATTATTTCTCGGAAAGTATAAATGATTCATAAAAAATACCCACAATTCATGACTTTTAATTGTTTTTATTGTGGTTTTCATTTTATTTAATTAGACGTTTATTGTATCTTATAGGGGTAAAGTTGGATTGAATTAAAGACTGTTTATGAATTTGTATAATGTATTTGTACTGTTAATATAGACAATTTATATTAATGGGAAAATGCAAAAAAATACTTTAGCTCAGTTTTGTGATGATCGTTGACATACTTAATAAATCCGTACTTCTTTACTTGGCATCTATTATTCTTTGTTCGAATCCTGCTTGGCTGCATAGTTAGTAGAAAGAAAGTTTTGTTTCACAATTGATTTCGTTTCTCTTGTCAACGCTTGTAATTCTCATTCCTCATTGGACAAGGATATACACAAATCGCTGCCCGTTTTGTTTTTACATTGAGCGTTATAAATTCAAAGCTTAAAGTTATTGTTATTATTCTTACTTGAGAATAATAATACCTAAGCCTTGACCTAATGCACTACCGCAGACATTGCAAAGGGTAACATTCACTAAGCCGCATATAACATTTCAAATAATATTGTAAACACGATGAAACTATGAATACTAGCAGCAATGCCTTTATGAATTTCATTTATAAAGTCTTGAAATATATTCGCTTCATTTTTTTTTTATTCCTAATAGAATTATGCTTGATCTCAACCTCTATTTATAGAAAGTAAGGATGAAACTGGTGATAGAAGCATTCAACCAAAAATACCGATTCTCTCATTAAAGGGGAACGCAATAAATATTTATAATAATATTTAATGATGAAAAAGAAAACAGCTAAATTATAATTTTAATAATTTCTTGTTATGTTGTTTTAATATAATATAATATATCATCATGGTATACTCATTTCGGGGTGAGCAAAGATACATCAGTGTCTGTATCCACTTTGCACTTATGTGTCATGCGCAGCTGATCGCCGTTCTCAGGGCACTTACACGTGGCATTTCTATTAGATACCATGTAGGTTTTCTCACGATATTTTCCTTCACCGGTGAGCATGTCGTACCTAAATTGATACTTAATCTGGGAAAACCCTTGTACGTCCCAAGATTTAAACCTACAACCATTTGCGTTGCTGCGTATGGATATTGGTACCTCATCCACTACGCCACCACAGCCACCACATTGATTATGATAATTTTAATAAATAAAAAGGATAAAATTGTGCTTTGAAAAATGTAAATCAATCTCGGGAAACTCATATTAGAATCTTATATTACGCTAGATGTTGGATTTTAATAATAGTAATTTGTTAGAATTTTCGTAAACTTATACGTTTATATAAACCAATTCTAACCTATTACATATTATTATTTATCAAGAGGAAAAAGAAGTAAAGTAGCCGAATAAATCGATATGTTTGTACGAAGAAATAAAAACATGCTCGTTACAATGTGATAAAGAAACGGTCATATATTGCCGTATTCGTCATATATAGTATATACGTACAGTACCTATAGTATTTTAAAATAAGTAGGTACAATAATTACAGTTTTATTTATGAAATATTGAATGTTTAGCAATGGTTTGAAGAAAACAGACAATATCTACGTTTCATATCATCTAATTGTGTGTTAATATTTCAACTTCCTTATTACAAAAATAACTTTTCGTTAGTAAGGTTATAAACTATTACTTAAATTATTTCTAATAAAGGTTAGTAACTGTTATTTGTAATTATAATAAAATTTTCGTATGAAAAGTAAGCCAGGAGTCAAAATAATTATAATCTTAGGCTAGGCGCAGCTGGGAATAATCAATTTTAACTATCTTCAACCTATTTAATCTTTTTATTATTAAAACCTTTACAACATTGGTCGTATAGTCTTAATTATATAATTTTTTACGTTTCACATTAAAAATAAAAATATGTTTGCGTTAAGACATTTCGACTTTAAGCTAGATGAGTTTATTTACAATTTAAACTAGGCTTAATTAAATAGTGTAACAAATAATGTCGTGTATCACAAGGTACTTAACTGAAGAGTGCAACCTATTAAAGAATCATTGAAATACTTGATTGATTAAAAAAATGAATTAAATAAAAAATCTGGTTATTTATTGCCTCTAAGGCGGAACAAAGTTCGCCGGATCAGCTAGTATTATGTATACACTAATTATTATTATTAATTGTACGCCATTGTCATATTTTATTTCTAAATCTAAGGCATTAGCTACGCTTACAATAATTATTAGTCACCTCACTTTAAGCTCACCACACCACACAATTAAACTCTTATTTGCTTGTCATATTAAAACGTTTGGTTGAACGAAAATAGTGACAACTTACGTAGCTTAGCTTTGTGCAATTCCATTCAATGGTATGTTCAGATAAATATTACTTTATATAAAGAAAATATTTTTGTTAATGTTGAAAGATGACATCATTATTAGAGTACTAGTGTTTTCACACGAATACTCATTTACATTGTTCTTTATTAGGGTTAACGTTATGCCGTTTTAAATACCTAAGGTTTCTTGGCTCTGTTTAATTATTACTGGCAACAGCTGGCACGGCGCATGTAATTAGGAGGATACGTGCGCTGGGCCTGGAGGTGGCACTGCACAAATCTGAGGTTCTGTGTTTTTGCGGCCCTCGGGTTTCGCCGCCTCCAGACGCTAATATCGTAGTGGGCGGGGTCAGGCTTGCCGTCGGGGGGACCATGAAATATCTTGGTCTTCTCCTTGATGGCCGCTGGAGCTTCGTCCCACACTTCAGCCAACTGTTGCCGAGGGTGCTGAGTGTCGCAGGAGCGCTGAAGCGTCTCATGCCAAATGTAGGAGGTCCAGGCGCGTCCACTAGGCGCCTGTACCTAAACATAGTCCGCTCCATGGCGCTGTATGGTGCCCCCGTATGGGCCGATGCCCTCAACAGCCATACCATCAGGCTGTTGAGACGCCCTCAAAGGGCACTGGCGATTGCGGCTGTACGGGGGTACTCTACAGTGTCATGCGAAGCGGCCTGCTTGCTGGCGGGGTCCATTCCGTAGGACCTAGACTCCCGAGCCCTCACGTCACTCTTTACATGGCGTGAGGAGCGAAGGGTCAAGGGACAGCGGACGGCCCCGGTCGAGTTGCGAGCCAAACGGCGCCTATTGGACGCCGAATCAGTAGAGGCGTGGAAGACCAGGCTGGAGCGACCAAGCGCCGGCCTGCGAACCATCGGGGCAATCCGTCCCCCACTCAAGGAGTGGCTATACCGTAGCCATGGCACGGTGTCCTACCGGTTGACGCAGATTCTAACGGGGCATGGATGCTTCGGCAGATATCTGCACAGGTCAGCCGGTAGTGAACCAACACCGAAATGCCACCACTGTGACGGATGCCCCGACGAGGCGGCTGAGCACACGCTCCAGATATGCCCAGCCTGGGCTTCGGAGCGGGCCGAGCTGGAGAGAGTGGTGGGTGGAGACCTTTCGCTGCCGGCATTGGTTTCACTAATGATCGGCAGCGAAGATGCATGGCGGGCGGTCCTGCGGTTCGCCGAGGACGTGCTAGCTAGGAAGGAGGCGGCGGAGCGGGTCCGGGAGGCGCTGGCTACAACATCTTTGGCAGCGCTGTCCCCACCTGCCCGCCGGCCTAAAAGAACAGGGCGCCGCAGAGCGGCGTTTCTCAGGAACGTCCGACTCTAGCGGCGACACCGGGCGGCACGCTTGAGGGAGTGTGTCGTCCAACAAGGGTGCGAGCGGTGCGCGATGTGTTCCCGCGTGCCGCTCTACAACACAGAGGCACGAGAGGGGTAGCTCTATACACTACCCCTCCCTAAACGAGTAGAGGCCTACTCACGGCCGCACGCCCAGCCGGTCATTGAGGATGAGACCCCAGTCGTGCCCTCGATGCCGGTAGGCGGAAGGTGGAACACCCCGGGGGTTTTAGTCGGTAAAAGTCCGGCATACTGGGGGAGTGGCCCTCACCACTCCCCTGACGATCCTATGAGGATTTCCCCCGGGTAACAAAAAAAAAAAAAAATGTTTAATTATTACTATTTTTCTGTACGGACTTTAACAGTATAATTCTTGATTATTAATGTACTATAGAGAATATATTCAAGTTTTCTTCATTTTATCCCACATATTTTTTCTTAAAATTACAAAAATCTTTTTAAAATTACTCACTATTCTTGGCCTTTGTTATTTTTAAATGAATGAAGTCAATTCGAAACGAAATAAACAGTATTTATAGGTATATACATTTACGTGAATTGATATTTATATAGAATAATGATTTTATATTAAAGTACATTGCGGTTAAAAAATAATAAAACTAAAACTAAATTAGTTTATTATAATACCTTCAACTTGTTCAACTGTACATTAAGAAACGAATATCTTCAGTAATGAAATAATTGTTACCAACAGCAGATTCTATCACAATGCTGTTGGATAATAAAATAAAAGAGAACTAGGTACGCAATAGCTTTAGATTAAAGAGATATCATTTTAAGGCAATAGCGTGGTACAATTTCTCAAATACGGTAGATAAATTTAGATCTAGGTAACAGGTAATTTCTTAATTCGATGATAAAGAATGTAATACTTCTTACAGATATCCACTGCGTCTATTAGTCCGCCTAGTTTGCCATAAACCATAAACACCTTCTTAACTTAATAACAATCCATGGACTGCCATTATTTGTATACTCAACAAAATTTAAGACGTGAGCCCACTTATGATGCTTAGTAAAATTTTTTTTTTTTTAAATAAACGATGTTATTCCATTTAAAGCATTATTTTATACTTGTTTGTAAAGAAATGAGTTTGTCAAAATACAAAGTTGAGTAAAACATAAGATAAAATAAAATACCAAAAGTTCGTAGTGTTGGAGTTTATTTTGAAAGAAAAAGATTAGCGTTGTTATCATTATGTCCCGTCATCATTTGATTCGTGTAGAAATAAGTCTCAAATGTAGATATGTTTAGTTGTATTGAATTAAATCGTATTCCAATAGTTAATGCCATTCTATTAGGTATTTTGAAAATACGCTGCTTTTAATGCAGCATTTGATTTATTAATAAATGCCAATATGGATAAATAATAACTTAAGTTATTATTGAACAATTAATTAATGGGTATATTTTTGCTGTTTTTTTTTTCTTTTAATGGATAATTAATTTTTTTTTTAATAAGGTTAGTATTTTAAAATAATCGATAAAAGGAATTTACCACCTGGTTAGAAAACAGTATCTAGTAAAAAAAGTTGAGCTAGCAAGAAACCCGTTTTATTTTTTTTTCAAAATGTTATTCTATAGAATGGAATTAAATTAAATGAGAAAATAAAATATCCTGAAAGAGTTTATCTATAATTTTTTATTATTATATAATTTAATTAATTGATAAGAACAATATTATTAACAATAGTTTGTTGAAAATTTTATCAGCTTGTTTGAGCAAGTACCTAAAATTAATAAATTCATGATATACATTCACAATTAGTATGCCAATATGTTATGCAAATAAATAATCAAGACATGGGGCCACATTCCTTGAGACCGACGGTGACATTATTATTGTAAATATACCTACATATACTGTATATTACTAATGGGTAAATCTTAGTTAAGATAACAGCTAAAATTTATAGGCGCTACTTTGCTTCAACTTTGCTCAGGAAATAAGTTCGTCTTTGACAGTAAACTAAATATATAATAGGAACTTGTCTAAAGCCTAAGTACTCACAGAGCCAAGTAATAGTTAATAAAATCAATTAGTTCAATAATTTAGGTTATAATATTTGAGTAGTCTTAGCAAAGTTAAAGTAGCGTCAATAAATTAATTAATCTGGATGCTACGCGAACTCTTTAAACCAAGTACAAACGCAATACATCTATCACAATATTATTATGGACATCAAATGCTTAGTATTATTACAATTGTAATGGATTTTTGACATTAATAACATTATCACGTTCTTTTTATCTTATAAAAATGTATTCCGTAAATTGCATCCAACTAATTAATTGTATTCTATTATGTACATGCTTCTAAGCCTTTGAATTTATAATAATAATTAATATTGGATTCATGTGCAGATGCTATCACTAAAGACGAGTAACACTTCATGTCTATATGTTTGTGCATTTGTATTCCATGAAATGTAATATTTCAAAACCACTTGGACCGTTTCAAGTGCACAAAATGAATTTAAGTTTCAATGGCCGCCCACTTGAAAGCAAGCGGCGCGGCCCGCCCGATTGAATGAAATCATGGCGCCTCTCTCTTGATATTCGAATATAAATTAATAATTATTCGCCGGTCTTCAGATATTTAAATTAAAAGTACCATAGATATTAGCGATAATTTATATATAAATGGTACAAATATTCAAATCCCTTGTCCATATTTTTTAATATTTATATTATTATATATTTTGTTAAATTGAGAAGAGTCGATTTCCTTTCTTATCTACTACGTATAGCGAAGTGATTTCGAATTTCGGTCTGTGACCATCTTTACTTTTCTTTTTTAACTATTGTCCATCAGGCGGGATGTGAACTTGCTTGCCAACAATGGCCAAAACAAAAAATTACGGTAAAAATTGAATTCTAAATAAATATGAAAATGATTTTTCTAAAGAACAACAAGGTATATTGAAACAAAAAACTAACACGCTTGTTATACACGTTGAAAGCGTGGGATTGAAATGTAGTAAGTAGGTACAACGCTTTAACTGTGCTAGAATAAGTGACTGTGTCACATTTCAACTCTAATTACTGTCTTCTATATGAATATTACAGATTCCAAATTGCTTATAATTATTTGAAAAGTATCATTTCCAACAATGAATTGTGGTCCGTAGTCGCCTTTCAGTGTTAAACACTGAAAGACAAGAACTATATATAATTAGTGATTTATTTTTCATGTTTATAGTATTTAAATGTAGTCAGATTGACTTTTTTTGTTTTTGTAACCCGGTGGAAATCCTGCATTGGAGCATTAGGGCCGCTGTGAGGGCAGCGACCCCGCTGTGTCAGACTCCTTCTGACTAAAACGCCCGGGGTGTCCTTCCAATCACTTCACCCGGGCCTGGGAATCAGGATTCTTACAGGTGCAGAAATTGATAAATGGATTAAATTGTATTGACAGTTGAATTTGTTACTTTATCTATTAATTACTAAATAAGTGTAAATTTAGTCGATAAAAATATATTAATCAATGTATTAGTAAAAAAAAACAAATATATTGAATAATAAATAAATGAATTATCACATTGATACAACATACAAAAATAGAAGAAGGAATTTCTTACTTCATCAATAGTGACGTTAAAATTAAATCAAGAAATGAATTATTATGACTGCAATAACCACCATTTTAATTACCAGTTCCATGCTCGTCCTACCCTTTTTTGCACAAACGGTCAGTTAACCTGCATAGTCTGTGGCACCGGAAGATCAGTGACCACTCGACGCGGCACTGCCAAATTCGGCTTGCAACGGTACTGAGCTGGCGAAAATGACAAACAGTTACGAGAGTTACCACTGAGCTTTCAGTTACTAAAAGATAAAGGACAAATGAATAGTAAAGTTAACTTTTAAACGTATCACATGATTAATAAAATTATATATTATTAATTTTAATATAGATATGAACGTGACGACGTTTAAGTTAGTGGCATTTGGAACTAGAGTCTGATGACAAAAACACCTCCTAGCGGGAATGGTTTTGTTTCATTCACTGGCAGAGAAATACCATCTCATGGTTGCGATTCTGTTATTTGACGTGGTCGCCAAATATACACGTCTAAAATGATTAATTAAATAATGAAAGATAAATAAATTATTAATTAAATTGTGATGTATAATTAGATGACGTCAAAATGACATTCGCCACAATACGACAGACGGCAATCGGCATTATTAAACATATTAATTTATATGATACCGATTCTGGTATACGATTTAATTATAGCGCGGCATTTGCAGTTGCATGTATAGTAAGTAGTGTCGCCTGCCGTAGTAGCACATGTCATCGCCGTCTGCAGCTGCCGTCTGCCGCTGCCGTCTACCATCTGCCGCGGATTATCGAATGTAACCTGCACGTAAACATTATAAAATGTAATTAAATTGTGTTAATACTAATTATGTTGGATATTTTGTTAAATAATTGGTTTGATAACAATGTATAAACAATGTAAAGTTTGATGCTTGAATTTTCAAATGTCCTACTTCTTATTTCATAAACAACGCTATCTTGAACTGTTCTTAGAAACAGCCACAATTGAGCAATTAATTTCCGGGATGCTTAAGTGATGAAGTTGCAAAGAAAGAGGGTCAGCGAGATAGATATGTTTGTAGATAAAAATCATACTTAAAATATTGTTTATACGATTCCGCACGATTACACAAACAAATAATAATTAATGTTAAATATGAGTTTGTATTTTTTGGTAAAACTAAATCGCCCAGTTTATGGACCAGTGAATTAATTATTGTAACTGATCATTACTCAACTCAATAAGCTGATATGGCTGTAACAACTATTAATTATGTTATGTCTTTGTATTTTTTCTACTAAAAATGACATCTTAGTCTAATTATACTAATTTATATATATAGTTATCCAAATAAGTTAACAATTGTAATTAATTTAAAATCGAATTCGGGCATACTAACAATATCAATATAATATAATAATCATTGAAATTTAAATATCTCGAAAACCATTGAGTGGCATTTTGGATCCTCTCTAATATGCTTCCATAAGTATGGCGAATTCACAATAACTCTGTATATAATTTTTAAATTGGTAACATTTTAAGACGTAAAGAAACACTTAAAGCACATATATGATATTCCACCACCAAAATATTTATTAGTGTTTATTTTACATTGTTTATCTAGACTGGGCATAGTCAGCACACCCCGTCTGATTGTATACATAGTATCTACAGTCAAAGAATTACTACTTCTATTAACAGTAAAGAAAACCCTAAACCTTAGATACCACATTACCACTAAACAGCATAATAATTATCTTTAACGTTTTATTTATGTATCTATTATACGTTTTAATTATAATATTATATTGAGATTATAATATGATCTCTTTACTTAAATATTAATTTAAATAATTTCTATCTTTGCTTTCTATCTTTGTCATGATAGTTGCCTTGTGAGTTGTGAGCATAGAACAATGAAAGAAAAGTTTCTATAAAAATATATTTAATAACCGCATACAAGTATTTTGTGAAGCCAATACTATTAACTAAAATACTCATAGTGGTAAACTTGAATGAACTACTATATACTATAACTGTACCTAACTATGACAATACTATCACATATTGCAAATTTCACAGAATCAATAAAAATAAGAGATTCTCCCTGTTTTTTTGCAACGTTAGACTATCGGCTATAAAAATCACCCTCTATCTGAAAGCCACAAACAGTATCCCAGTCACTGCATCCTCTTCGAAGATTAATGTTATTTTCCCATCTACATCGATAACCGATCACAATAAAATTAATAACAATTTATTACCTCCGTTATAATTTAAATATCCAGACCAACTTGTTACGGTTTTATTCTCACGACCTCTATAACTGGAGATTCGTGTTGTTGCTATTAATAATAGATGATATGCAGAATGATAAACAATAATTTAAGGCATGTGTTTTAAAACTACTGTAAATCTATGCCTAAAATAGATGAAAAGCATATGAAGCATATGAGGCATAATATCATGGCCTTATAAAAGAATGACAAATGGCACAGAACTACGGAGTCACTATTTAGTATGGTAGCTTTGCGCTCGGCCGGATACCCGCAACGGTAAAACGTAGAGAGGGTTCTCGCACTGATGAGCATACATGCTCCGTTCATTTTTTTGTTTTGAAAACGAATTTTGACATTTCAAATAACATATTAATGTCAAAAAACTATGATTCTAGAATAGTGACCAGTCAAAGACTATACCTTAACATAAATATTATTGTTACAATGATTTGCATATATACAGAACATTGATAATTAATAGACTGTTTAATTTTTCATTAACTACATACACAAGTATTAAAAATATGTATTGCTAACAAAGTTATAGTTACGTTTGATGTATTTTCAATATTTGCTAAAACATACCATTTGACTTCTTCTAACCTAAAGTATACATAAATAATTCATAAGACACGATTTCTACAATCTTTATTTGCTTTCTAGCACAAGGATTAACATTCTATTAAAATTCAAACTAATCAATATAGGTATGTATATGGTTTTATTATTTTAACATCACTATTGAAATACAAACCATTTTTCAATATAAGTTATACCGACTCAAAATCAGTATAATAAAAAGAAATCTATAAACATAGAATTAATAATGAAGTGCAACAGCAAGCGATAAGTAGGTTACGAATGACCGGTGTTGTTCAAGTTATGTACTCGTATACAGGCTGATCACCGGACGTCGTTGTTTGTCGACCAAAACCTACACTGCGTGAGTAGGAGCTTATGGAGGTCATCTATAGATACAACTGGACCACACTTAAAGGTTACATCAGTTTTGTTAAAACCTAGGCCTTATGAATAAAACTAATATGAGGCCGCAAAAAATAAAACAGAGTTACGTAAGGCATAAAAAATTGCCAGATCCATTCATGATTGGATTGAAGCTTAAATATTATAATACCGGAACAAAATGTTACAGTAATCAGGTACGGAGATGTAACTTTATGACTTGGTCGTACTATACATATAAATGATTGATCGTGTGCAGTTGTGCACGATTACTACTTCGTATGCACCACTGAATATGAATTTTATGGGAGTTTATTTTGGATATTAGTTGTAGTTGCACTGAGGCAGTTTACGAAACGAAAACCACTCCGCTTCACTTTCTTAATTTCAATTAAGATAGAAAGCATTAAAATGAATCTATGCAAAACATATACAATGAATATATTACATATTATGTAATGTGTTTTTATTAAATTGCAGTCTAAATACTGTTGGTCTTTGTAACTGAAACGTATATCATATAGTATGTACAAAGTAACATTTTACAGTTTAATGTTATGTAGACACCAGGTTTCTTTCTATACAGTTTGCCGTTAAATAAAAATGAATGAATGCGGTTTATTGTCACAAAACGAAGAACTCATAATATGTACATGGAAATAACAAAAAATGCAAACTATCCATGAACTTGGAAGCCATTTGCTACTTAGCCAGGAATAAGCAAAAACCATAGAGTTATATTTCTTAAATCTACGACATGCATAACTAAATTACAGATTTAAAGAGAGCGTAACTATGTTTTAAATTTATCATTACAATACATTTAATAAAATTTCAAAACGTTTTTATTACTTTGTTCAAAAAATGCCATCACCACTTATGAACAAAAAACCGTAAGTAGCTATCGAGGTGGCCCCTTAATGTAAAAATAAAATCCGACTAACCTTTGACTCAAAGAAAAATAAGAACAACAATAAAAACTCCACGGTATTTATGACATTTCTTTTTAACTAAATTACAGAATACATTGGCAAAATTTTAGGAAATCTAACGCCTAAATTTAAATTTATTATCAATCATGTAAACAATATGATGGATTTTTATAATACATATATTGGTAACTAAGCTCCGACAAAAAAGCAATATATTTTGGCATCGAAATGTGTATTTCAATAATTTATTGAACACCTTTACAAATAAGTAACACTTAAATAATAAAACTAGTTCTATATTTCTACGTATTTTTACGATTTAACAAACTGTTGATGATCTCACTATGCGAATGTACGTACGATTAGCATAAAAATAAGTCTTTTATATTATTAAAAATTTTCATGGTTTGTATTATCCATAACGCTTATCTGTAAGTTACAGTAATAAATAGCTATGAGAAATTAGGTTATTTTCTCTATTCGCTTTTTAGTTGGAAAAATTGCATGCTTTATAAAATAACTAGCACCAGTTGTTCATATCGTGGGGTAATATATATTTTCGGAATCAGCGTTTTTTACCGATTCCAAATATATATATTACTATAACACCAAAAAATGTCGCTTAAACCAAATAGACATTGACCCCTCGATACATAGTACCTAGAGACATTCCGCCGTGGTATATGTGGGCCGAAATAACGATAGCAACAGTAAACAGATTTTCGTCCCTTGGTGGTCGTTGCCACTACTTTCCATCAAGTGCAATATAGTCACATTGTGAACCAATATAAAAAAATAACATTAAATCACTATAATTGCGCTTATGTAAACATTTCAGTACATAATTATATAATTATATCATGGTTCCATGGAGCTTTTAATAAACACAAGTGGTTACTATATTTAGCGATGCGTGATTGCTTGAGTTTATTAAACTTTAGTTTTTATTACTCGTGGGAAACTATATACCTGCCTTTGCATTATTTTGGCTTTCCTATGAATGCTTGCCGCATTTTGTGTCTCTGTGAATTTTTTATTTATGTTTCGATGAAACCATTAAAAATTTAATTAAAGTAATTATGAGTATAGTTTTAGATTTTCATTTTTAAACTGAAATTGTATAACTATTAATTAACAACGTTCACTGCATAATTTTAACATTCACTAGGTGTCACGCGGTGGACAGTGGAAATAATTACGTAGGAAAATAGATCTAAGTGCAAATTATATTATATGCAATATAGTGCCAGAAGAATAGCGATCAATTGCAACTACTGCTCAAATTAAGTACAGCATACAATTGCCATGTTCATTGCACATATAGCAACTATTGTTTCTCTCCTCACCTTGAACAAGATATATCGTGATATTTTAAGTACATTTAATATATTAATTCAGATTCCTGAAGCAACTAGTTACATACGAAAACGTATATTACATTTGTTTCAATTTAAAGGTTTTCGCGTAATGGGTGCCCCAGCATGGGGGTCGCGCGGTGGTGGTGGTGACCGTCCCCGGCTGCTGCGGATGACACCTCTTCGACACAGCTTCGCAGCGCCAGCCTCGCCGCCCGCACAACCTCCGCCGCGAGCTCACGACTACGCATCCGATGCTGACACTAACAAAAAGGGTAAATAAAAGTTTATGCCATGTTTGGTATACCAGCTAACACGATAGTGTGATTTCACTGCTCAGTTAGATTATTTGGCTCTAACCTCTTACAATATTTAAAACCTTTCCTGTTCTATTTTTTATAAAATGAAAATTTTACAAGTTCAAAAGCGAGCCTCAAGAGTTATTCTATCGACTCCGCAACCAGTCTACTGTACTAGATTTGGTAGGGATTTAATATGTTGTGTCAAATTTATATATCCTAAAATGAAAAGTACATAGAACTCAGAATTGACAACTCGTAAGAAGAAAATAAAAATTAATTTTGTTAAAAATGCGTTTGTAAATTTTCAGATGAAGGATGGAACGCAAACCTATCACAGCGATGGCGAAAGTTACGTCGTCGGTGCTCTCGACTTCGGCCAGGTTCCGGAAACAGAGAGCCTAGTCCTGTACGTTGTTCGCCATCACCACCAAGACAACCGAACCAGTGTTCTCCAGCGCAACCTTCAAAGTTATCCTTTAGGCATCGTGGCAAGGTTTATACCACGGCTTCTTTGAGGGTCACTAGTGGTGCTCCTGACTTGCTGCGGGCGTTGGGAAAACTCGGAGGTGGTCTGCGACGGAGAGCTCTTTCAGCTCACGACGTATTATCACCGCCACAGCCACAACCGTCTACATTTTACGTTCCTAGTCCTACAGTTATAAGGCAGCAACCTTCACCCTCCTCTCCGAGACAGTCTGCCACTGTGCGACGTCGATGCAGCTCCCCAAACGTCTACAGAGCTAAAACCCCGCCAAGATCCCGGGATCGTGCACCACAAATCAACCAAGAAGATGAAGATTACGACGAAGTGGACTACGATTATGCACATAATAGAAGAAACAATAATTATGAGAGCAGGAGCCGTAGACCGTATAGTGAAAATGTGGAACTAGATGTCCCATACACAAATGGTTATAATCGTTTATCAGAGGCAAATCAGAGATTATGGGAGGAACCATACAGATTACCTCGAGTACAGCCCCGTCAAGATCAAGTGCAGCATCTAAAGAATGGTATTGCTGAGTTGCGAGTGAGTGCAACACCGCGGTCAGCTCGCCCGCCTCCTGCTCCTCCGACGTCAACCCAACAAGGAAAAAAGCCTGCTCCAGAACCACGTGATATGCATACTTTTGAGGTGAGTCTATTTTTTATCGTTTTCACATGTAAAAATAGTGTGCTCTTCTTTTTATTTATTATTCATTAAGACTACTTCTTTTTATGGTTACCCAATATGTTATAACATATTCAGTATACAGATAATAATGGAAACCGTAAAGTTTAAAATAACGAAACAAATTCTATATTTTGTATTCCTTACTAAAAGTTTATTACTTTGTTACAATTAATAAATACCGGGTTTTTGGTTTGTTGCATTGTCTGTTGTGCCCATTTATACTGATTTCCGTTTTACTGAAATCAATCAAAATACTACTATTTTATCATAGTTATTCAAATAAATATTTCTTAATATTACAGGTGCGATTTACAAAGTCAGCGGGTGGAAAAGGCTTGGGATTCAGTATAGTCGGAGGTAGAGACTCGCCTCGCGGCAATATCGGCATTTTCGTCAAAACTATTTTCAATAACGGTCAAGCTGCCGAATCAGCACTAAGAGAAGGTACAATTCTCTACAAGTTTACGATTAATATTTATTCTACTGCTTGTTTCTATTAGAAATACTTAGTCCGACTTAATAAGAGTAGGAGCATCTTTAAATATTAATATTTAAAAGTACAACAGCGTTGCCAGAATTAACAAAAAAATAAGAAAGTAACTCGCTTGAACGTTAATATAAATGCCCATAAAGTTCAATCACCTGATTACCATTTATCTCTTTCAATGTTTACTAATAATATTTGTAAAATACTTTATGCAAACGATATTCTTGCTACTGCTAAACTAACTACTAAACTACGTAATGGTTTTTATATAGGTATCGATTAGGGATGTAACGGAGGTAGTTTTATCGGAACCGAAGTCGGAGTCGGAGTTTTTAAATTTGATTTATCGGAGTCGGAACCGGAGTCGGAGGCAATGTCAGTCACAAGTGAAGGCAGAATAAAATAGTTTTATTAAGGGACAAATAAAAACATTATTCAGTGAACCTTTTTAATTAGAAAGTGATAAATTTACAAATACACAGACAATAAAAATTGCTGTGTTTCTTATTAACATTTTTCCATTAACAGTGAACAAATTATATTAAATTTGATCCAGGATTGTTTTTGTGTTAATTTCTATTTTACTTAATTTAATGTAAATGTAAAATAAGAAACCTTTTAGTAATAAATTTAAATGTACATTTAGCTTTAAATTTAACCATTTTAATCATATTTTTTAAATCTAAATTTTTAAAAATGTCTTCTACAAATTAAGTAGCACTGATTGTTTGATTAATTGATATTATGTTTCAACAACATACAAACTGAAATCAAATGAATTGACTACAACAGTGGTGGTGACCTCCGATGAATACCTCCGATTAAAAAGTTTCGGAACCGAAGTCGGAATCGGAGGTGTAATATCAATCGGAAGTTCCGACTTATCGGAGTCGGAGTCGAAGCTCCGTAACATCCCTGGTATCGATACGCCACTGTACTGATACTAGGGTTGCTATGTGTAAATAAGAATACAAAGAAAGCTATATCTATAGAGATTCATCGTATAATTACAAGTAGTAAATACAAAATATGCCGTTAACATAATTGGCAGTAGTCAAGATGATTGTAAATTGTCAAATAATTCGCGACTAGATTTCATTCGACGAAAATAAAAATAATAGCAAATGATGTTATTTGTAATATAGAAAGGTGCATCAAGCATTCCTCATAGCAACAGCTGTAAGTAAACACCTCGTCGTAACCCGCTGCTGACTTAACTATTTAAACAACATGCACCTGCTAGCATGATGTTCCGTAGTCTATAAATAATAATGTATAGATTAATTTCAATTTTAGGCAACTTCTTCAAATTAATTATTTTTTTAATTTCATTTGCAATACTCATAAATTATTAGAAGATTTATCGATATCATAACCGCAGTTGTCGAATAATGCTGTAACTAATATACGAGTAGTAGGACTATGGTATATACCTACCATATTTTTTATATATTATACGGGAAAGTATACTTTCCGGTGTAAATATAAAAAAATATGATCAGATTGGTCCCACCCCGCACTTAAATGCATACCCAACGTGATAAGTTACTGGCACAGCTGGTCACCCTTTATACGCACAATATAAATTTTATTACGTGTCATGAGGGATAATTTGCAATATTTTTTTCTTTAACCGACGAGTATGAAGTAATTCAAAAGCTGAAATACCTAAGGTTACGAACCAGAATACATTATGCAACTATCACCACGTTATAAACTAGAAACTGTAATTATACATATATAAAAACAAGTGTATGTAAAAGGGCACTCTCTGGTTTATACTAGAGATACAGGGACATAAAAAAACTCATCACGTTGTAATCGCAAATACTTTTAACTCAAAATTTAACAACTATTTACTGTTATGCTATGAAACAATTTTCGATATAATGTGTTCTCGTTCTCTTATGTTACATGTTTGGTCCACCTGAGCCTAATTTTCTTGAGTGAAGTCTTTATGTGACAGAAAATTAAACGCTTAATCTTCTCTTGTTTACCACGACGCACAGTGTGAATCCCTACTACAATTCACATAATCCTGTCTCAATCTCTAAACGACAGATGACAAGGAAGAATTATAAGTTATATAGATTATTCACCTTTTCAACTTAAGAACTTACCATACTAAAGGCCTCTCTATACAATTTACTCGTACTACAAATTCCTTGCTGGCCTATAATCCGGCACTGATTACATTTATAGGTAATATTCTAGCAATGAAGTATGCCGAAATTAATATATATTGCTTTGATAATAGAGATCGCAATTAGTCAAGAAAATTATATAATTTTTGAATAAGAACAACATTGTCAGCCATTGTCAAACCTAGTAAATCAGTTTCATTATTGAAATTGTTGATCATTTGACAGTTTGATGACACGGCAAAGCTAAGAAGTTAGAGGCATTTTTAGCTCCTTTACGTTTTCTGTCGTGCTACTGAAAGATTAAAGCTTTGTATTAAATCTTATTTATGTACTGTTAAACAGGTGATGAAATCGTGTCAGTAAATGGCAGAGTCACTGCTGGCCTGACGCATGGAGAAGCCATCAGGCTGTTCAAAGACGTCCGCGCGGGGCCCGTGTTGCTGCGAGTCACGCGACGAATTCTTGCCCGTTGACTACCATGCGCCTGTTGCAGCGAACCCTCGCCGCATCAGGCGCCCAGGATATTTCCGGATTCTTATTCCACTCTATAAATGTAGTAATACAAGATCGCATATTTTCAAACATGATAATTTTCCGGTTAATTTTTAACTGACCTATTATAGATATGTATTGCGGTTACAGAAAAAATTAAATCACATAGATATTGCGATAGAGCGAAAATCAGCTATATGAGTTAGTCATTATAATGTTAAATAGTTTTAAGAGCATTTACAATATTTGACACAGAACTTATACACACGTGTATACTTATTTTGTAGATAACAAATAATAATAGATCTTTCTATTATATTAGGTCCTTACATATGAAATTGGCGTTTTGTATGGGAGGAACAAAAAGTCGAATATTTTTTAATATAATATATTTAATTAATCAAAGTATGAACCATTATTTTCTATGCACTTTTGCCATCTCATAGGTAGTTCATTGATCCCTTTACTAAAAAAACCAGTCGGACGGGAATCAATAAAATTTTTGAAGGCGATTTGGACTGCCCCATCGGAGTTGAATTTTTTCCCTTGCAAGAAGTTATCCAAATTTCGAAAAAAATGGTAATCTGTTGGAGCAAGGTCCGGGGAGTACGGAGGATGTCTTAGACTTTCCAATTGAAGCTCTTCTAATTTAGTAGCCGTCTGTTGCGCAGTGTGTGGTCTAGCGTTGTCGTGAAGCAGCAGTGGCGTGGAGCGATTGACCAGCCTAGGTTGTTTAGCCCCTAGCTTTTCCATCATGGTTTGCAATTGCTGACAATAGACATCAGCCGTAATAGTCTGGCCAGATTTGAGAAAACTGTAATGAACAATACCGGCACTAGTCCACCAAACGCTTACAAGTAACTTTTTTGGGGTTAATTTTCGCTTGGGGCAGGGTTTGGCTGGCTGGCCAGGATCCAACCATTGCGCTGAGCGCTTCCGATTATCGTAAAGAACCCATTTTTCATCACAGGTAATGATTCGGTTTAAAATACCTTCATTATTGTGCCGGTTTAGTAATGTAACGCAGCAGTCGACGCGCGTTTGCCGGTTTGCTTCAGTCAATTCGTGAGGTACCCACCTTTCAAGCTTTTTAATCTTCCCGATTTGCTTCAAGTGAATTAAAACAGTTTTATCACTAACATCGCAGCCTGCAGCTAACTCGGACGTGGTTTGCGATGGATCCGCTTCCACAATAGCCTTCAACTCTTCATTATCAACTTGAGTCTCAGGCCGTCCACGGGGCTTGTTCTGCAGGTCGAAATTTCCAGAACGAAAACGTTGGAACCAAAAACGAACTGTGTTTTCTTTTGCAACACGACCGCCATACACATCGTTCACCCTTCGAGTTGTTTCCGCAGCACTAGTGCCACGGCGGAACTCGTACTCGTAAATAATGCGATATTTTAAGTTTTCCATTTTGTAAAATGAGTGACGCAAACAGAAAAAAACAGAAGAAAAAAACAAATGAATGACGATCATCGAAGCACAAATACATGAGTCTATAGCTGTACAAATTTGAATTTGGAATTCCTTACCAAAGAGGAGAAATTTGTGATTAAAGTGGCCAGTACGAAAAACGCCAATTTCATATGTAAGGACCTAATATTTCATTATAAACATTCCAATCATATTGAATTTTCGAAATGCCATGAAACGCCCTAAATTATTTGTCTTCGTCGTACATTTTTACATAAATTTGTCTTTTTATGTAAGTTGAATAACTGCAAAGAGGTAGCGAAAGCCAAGAAATGTATTTATTAGTTTATTAATTTACAATAGCCGTAATATAATCACATTTTTGAGGTTATTTAAGGAGTAGACTCTTTCATAATTTGGTCCATATAAAAAATTTAATATTCAATTAATAATAAAATTTTGAAGATTCTCAAATAACAAAAAAACAAACAAACCAAATTGAGTAAAAGGCATACTAAATATTACACATCCTGTGTAGCAAAGTAATAATTAGGACAATTCACTTGACGCAGGATACGAAAAATGAGTAAGGTTCTAGAATACGTTCATTTTTTACTTGTTTGTACTTCTGGGGTGTATAAACGAGTGCGTATAATTTTTTACTTGAACAACGCTTAGTTCTCGAATTACGAAACTTGAAAGGAGTGATGTAATCAAATGTCGGATTTTTTGGAAGCGAATTATCTGATTAAAGAAATCATAAATAAAATATAAAACATATTGATTTAGACAGCAAGTTAGCTGTTTTTTTGAGTACATCAAAGACATTACTCGTTTTTTCAATAACGACAAAGACGCTAAATTAGGGCTTTTGCGTAATTTAAGTTTTAATGTTGTATGGCTAAAAAATATGAGGTTTGCAAAGTATTTTGTGCCAAAGACACAAATTCGTACATATTAGGGCCTATTAAAAAATTAAATAGTGTGTACAAATATTAAAACTATGGCAGTTGCAAATAAATCATTGATAGTAACTGTAAACTTCATAAGTAGCCTATACTTGTAATTTAGAGGTAATAAAACTATCGCAAAAACAAAATAAGATTATATTAACTTTCTCAGTAAAGTTGGTATAATCTATTCTTGGAATAATTCAAGAACTATTTAGTAACGTGGCTGCACAAACGGTGTCTGTCTGTGTTAACAAATAGTCACTGTATATATAATATTATGTATGTATTTTATATTTAATTGGTATGTGTTTATCAATGAGCTTGGATAGGTAGACTATAGTGGAACAGGAAATATGAATTCAATAGACACAATAAAATTAGTCTTTAAGAGAAGTCTTAGTTGCCTCTAAATGCTTTTGAAGACTTAATAAAAACGCAATTTAACAGATTTGTTTTACTTATTAACAGAATCTTTAGGCATTAGCAAGTGAAAATTATATATGCATTAATAAACAGCAATTTTTTTAATTCTGTGATATTTATATTCATTATTATTTTGGGAAATAAATTGTATATTATTATTCAATTATATTTTATAAATCTAACTTATACAATATTTATACTTATATTTAATAAATGCGTATATATTTAATAATTCAAAAAGGAAGTTTGTGTTATTGATATTTGTCATAGGAATGATTAAGATGAGTATTGTTTACATTTCAATGTATATTGTGGTAATATTAAACCGTTCCCTTTCTTAACCATAATGAGTCACAACGAATAATAGATACATTTATATTGAATTGTTATTTAATGTACGTAACGTTTATCCTTCATTCATGATCAATTCGTTAAAATTAATAACATTGCAACTTTTTTTTGTGTTATTGGACAGTTTTAAGTTTTCCATTAATATTAATATTCAACTGAGCATCATGTAATTCTTTTTCTTTTATTTATAATTCATGTGAGAATTTGAAACTTTGATAAAGCTACTTCGCAAAACTGCGCTATTGAATTATAAGCGTAGTTTTTATATTTTAAGTACAATTTAATGTAGGTAAATCTGCCTAATGCAGTGTTTCCTAACCTGGAGTAGGCGGACCCTCGGGACAAAACGAAAATTTAAGTACAAACATAACGAAAAATATTGGAAATTAAGGCAAATTAATAAATATATAATATGTTTAGAGATAAAAATATTAGTATACCTACCAACGTTATAAAAATTTAGTTATAGCAAGTCTCAAGTTTAACCCATTTTGAGATTAAAAATGAATTGACGTGTCCAAGTGGTAACACGTAGCTAACCAAGAAAAAACACTGAATTACTTTTTAAATTGAGATTATAAAGATACAATAGAGCCTATGTGTATTACAGAAACGAGTTTTTAGGGATCCGCTCTGGAACAAGGTTCGGAAAGGCTGACATTGTGCATTAAAATTCGACTGAGAGATGAATGGCTGTTCATATTATATTTTTGTAATAACTCAACTTAACGTACTATATTTGCTTAATATACATGTTTGTAATTATTTAGTGTTTTAATTAAAAAAAAAAACTTGAATAAATATGTGGAATTTGTGTTGGTTCATGAAGCATGGTGTCAATATCTAACAGTAATTAGTAATAAATTTATTCACGGTCTATAAACAGAAATACCTGTTAACTGATATTTATTGAAAATATTAGGCAAAAGATATTCTTCTTGAACGTTTTATATTTATATATTTTGTTGAAAAAAAATAGAAAATTTTAACAATAAAACAATTTTAAGTAGATAAAAGATTATATTGTATTAAAAATACACAAAAATAATTTTATGATTCCTTATTTTTCAATAATATGATATTATTAAAATAAATTACAAAATTTTCTTACATACATAATCGTTGTGAACGAAAAATAAAATTAGGACCATTAAATATACGGCAACACAGGGCAAGTTTTTTTAAAGAATGCTTAAACTCTAAATGTATGGAGTCAGAATTATAATCTGAAATTATTCTAGTATAGATATACATGTAGTATTCGAATAGATTATTGATAATTCGACTATTAACGATATCTTTCAGTAAAGAAATTGTTAAACGCTTACAAATTATTCATAAAATATCTTTTTTAAATATTGTATATTGTTTGATAACTAAAAATATTAATTAACAGTACTTATTTATATAGATACATTGAATATCTTTCTATATAATTTGATTCAAAGTTCAAAAATAAATTTCACATTCGTTTTTAATCTGATAAGTATTTAATTGCTTACAACATAGGATAAAGTGTGCGTTAAAATAAATTCAATTGTATCATATAACCTTTTTTGGAAACCTTATTGTTTTACTATGGTTAAATAATTGCTTGCCAAAAATAATTGCTGCATACCACATGGTTTCCATTGATTTACATGTTTAATTACACAATATTTTTATTTACAATGCTTTATAAGCAAATTGATACATTATTTATTAGTTCTGATCAACGGTGCGCTGGGCCACTGTCTTTCCACTTCTATTAGATGGCACTTCAAAATTTTCAACAACACTTTAAGTAAAAAACTTATAATAAAGGACCGTAAACATAACAATATTACTGCCCAGACTAGTTTTATATTAAATCGAATTAATAAGTTAATAATTTCACGTATATTTATGAAGACAGTCTTAAATCTTCTTAATTCAATGGATAACTTTATATACACATACCGAAAACGACAACAGAAAAAAATAGTTGTACAGAGGCATTCTATATAGTTAAAAATTTATAACATGGGTTATAATCATTATTTTACTATTAGTAACGGATGTTACAGATAAGCGCACACACATTGAATCACTCTTTCATCAATTTTGTAATCTAACAGTAGGCTAAAAAGACTAATCCGTTAAAGTAATATTATTATAAGGAACAAAAAATAACGAGAATCAAACTAGCGTACCTATAATTAAAACTATACTGCTTTAGGGTTCTTAAGTACTAAGGCAACGGGACCGGCCGGCAAGGCTTTGAGAGCCGCCCAAGCTTGAGTACGAGTGAATCCTTCCATTGACTGTCCTCCAGCAGAAAGCAACTCTGCTCCGACTAGAACTCGACCACACTGTACAGCTGCACCTCCTGTTATTGACATAATAACAAATATTATATCTAATTTATCTAGCGAACATTCGCTATTAGTATATATGAGAGCGATACATATCAATTCGAAGCTACAGAAACCATTTACTTTAGTATCCCTCAAGCACTGCATCATACTTATCTCTGGATTTTGTGGACGCAACGGCTAGTGCTGTGCTAGTTAAGCCAAACTATTTGGATCCATTGGCCATCGATATGAAAGGTTAAGGTGCTTTTAGTCAGGTTTTCATAGACGAAATATCGTCTAGGGTGAGTATATTTCAGGTAATATCCTTAATTAAGCTCATTTTTCAGGTGTATTTAAATAAAATTTCTCACACGAACCATATTAACTATCATTACGGAACTGGTTAGCATACATCCTGGTGCCCTTAAGTTACATTGTTGATAAAAGTTTTGTGACTTGGGTGAGAAATGCCTTACCATGACGAAAATCTAAATAAACCAGCAACTAGATAATAATAAAATTGTATCTAACTATCTATCTACTATCATATCGAAAAGTAAAAGGCTATTTGGATTGGCACCTCCGGCGAACTATTTGTATCTATTTTAGAAATAGGTAAAAAAACATGGTTTAATTTACTTTGTTTTAAATCAAATTAAATCCATATTATTTATCACTATCTTATATTAGTAAAAGACATGATATTTTTAAAAATGAAAAAATATTAGAAAAGAAAAATATTGTAAAACAAATATAAAGACCGGTCATTTTGGACAGTTCGGTAAATCTAGTGTTAAGCGACATTTTCGCAGTATTAACTGGTACAAATAAACATTTTATAAACAGTTCGGTACCGGCGAATCTTTCTATGATGGAAAGGATGGTTTGTCGCGAGTCATGGATGTGAATATGTATTGAAGTATGTATATCTTTGTCTAGTACCCATGACACAAGCGTAAGCTTACTTTGGATATTCCCAAAGTGATGTAGTGGTCAATGTGTGTAATTGTCCACAAATATTATTATTATAAATTCAGCTTGCTGTGGTAAAACTATTTTTGAAAAATAAGCCTGATTGACATACCATTCTTTTTCCCACGAATGTTACTTTTGGCCATTTATATTGGTATAGCACTATAATTTTTATGCATGAGTGGTCACTATCATTTGGACGAAATCATTGCAACACTTGGGACAGTTTTTGTTATCTTGCCTTATTATAAATACTTATAAATTTTTCTTTAAAATTATTTTCTAGTATTGCTAACATGCCAGACCTATGTTACATTTTACTAACTCAAATCACAATGAAATTTTGGGAATACAAACAAGGTATCTATATCTTATTAACAGAAATTTCAATTCAGGCGAAATATGACCTGTATTTAGATCATTAATTTAAGTAATTAATGGTTCATCAAACGTAGGATTGCCTTTGATACACCCCGTCGTTAGATATAAATTATTTATAGTAACGTACCAGCAAAAAGTTTTTTGATTGTTAGTGGGCAATCCCCCCGTGGAGAATCTCGTCCTCCATCTAATCCAAATCCAAGACCTGCGCCGCCTCCTGCTTTCTCAAGTAGAACGGTCACCACTGTTTCGGCAGATTTTTTATTTTCCACCGTATTATTCTCTACCATATTTTTATTTCGCACCTTCGACTCCGCTGTAAATTTATTTAAATTTTTATTATTAAATACGTAATGTAAATTTAAAAAATTATAATTCAGTCCTACACTTGAGTCTAAGCATATTCATTGATATGATAAAGTAAAAATCACTAGCTGAAACGAAATACCCTAACGATTCGATGAGCACGCGTCTATTTCGGTTAAATTAGGACAAATTATCGACATTCATCTAAATTATTCAGAGATGTTTAATAGGTAGCATTCGATTTCACCTGCATTCGATTTGAAACAGTTATCGGCTACTGTAATTTTTTTTTTATATATAATTATCGACAAAACAATTATTATAAATGACAGAAAAACCTTTTCATTCAAAAACAATGTATTTTACAAGTTATTCGGTTTATAAACTTATTTAAAGTTATACAAAAGCAGCAGGTGGTGGTAAAATCAATTCCCTTAACAAAGTTGTCTTCAAACCATTAGGATGAAGAAAACTGGAAGAAATAAAATTAAACTTAATTAAATTCCTTTACCTTTTTCAGAGCCGCAACCAACTTCGCGTGCAATTTCTGGGACTTCTTCCTTTATTTCAATTACAACTTCAGAACGTTCCTCCTAAAAAAATAAAACACATTATATTATATGGAGAATAGATACTCTGGTTTTCCATTATTTTTGGGTACAAGAATAATCTTTTATAAGAAATGATTCGTTATAGTTTTAGTATCTTCAGAATTTATATTATACAATATAATTATAACTTACAATTTTTATAACTGATTTTTCTAATCATATTATGATTAGCAAAAACATTATTCGATTATTAACAAAAAATAATCTAAATAATGTAGCATATTCCGTATCACTATTATTTATTATTAATTCGTATAATGTGTGCGACTATTTTATTTTATATTTTATTGTTATTTCTTAGTATTTCATGCATAAAATAAAAATCAACCTTAAGCACAGCGACAGACTGCGCATGTGTCAATCCCGCCATATTACAGCCGTTGATACTGCAAATTTTAGCACCACGTTTTAAACCAGCTTTTGCAGCTACACTATCAGCCAGAACTCTGTGCACCTGAAATAGTACAATCCCGATTATTATCAAATTTGCAAATTAAAGTGAAGTGGGTTGGATACATAGTTAGTAGAGCGGATGGCCGATGAGGCAGAAAAGATCTAGAGTAGAGACTACGTACTGTAATGGTACTGGCAATGTGGGAAATCTACCTACAAAGTGAACAGACCACCCAATCTAGATCGCAGGGCGACGCAAGATGCAAGCCGTTACCAAACGGTCACACTGGAATATATTTGGGGAGGGCTATGTCCAGTTGTGGACGTCCTCTGGTTGATATGATAATGATGAATATCAGGCAAGGTTTATGAATTTTATTTAGAAAGTTTAAAACAAAACTTATTTATAAGTTCACTTCACACCTCTGCAAAGCTTTAACAAATAAAATAGATATTTTCTACCAGTTTAATCATTATTTTATGGTCAACATTCTTATGGACCTAAATAAAGGAAACTTTTTAAAACCGCAGTTTTTTGTAGTTCACATAGAATTTACTTTTATATCAAAATATATAGCATGTTTTTAAAGTAAAAAAGAAAAACCTATTAGAAGTAGTGTCTCTGTGCATATATCAATGGATATAAACTTTTGTTATTTTTGCAATTCTAGGATTCTCAATTAGTAACTTACAGAATATATCAATTCTTACTCAATACCAAACCCTAATTACCTATATTAAAGAACAAAATAGCCTAGATGCCGCCAATCATAGAAATTAGGTTTCATAATATTAATTTTCGTATTTATTGAAATCTCTTGTAAGAAAGAAAGCTGGGAAACTTCACGATAGACTTTGGTAATTATTTTATTGCTATATGAGAATAATAAAATTGTTTTTTTTTTTATATTCATTTTGTCTGTTTTATACATAAATAGTAAATAATATAGTTCCGTGGTCTGTAATGTTACATATTGTTTTGCCCCTAATTGTTTAATATGACTAAATATATAACGTCGAGAAAACTTACTGTCACATCCTTAGCTTCACAATCAATTCCACCAGCCAAAATGACACCAACTCCCGTTCCACTTCCACGTTTAAGTCGAATAATTTGTGTTGACAGTTTATTATTTTCTGTATTCTTTTCTGTTTTATTATTAGAAATCTCATTATTTTGATTTTCACTGACAACGGGTTTCTCTTTCGATTTATAAGAGTTACTATTACTCTCCACTATTTTATGCTCTTTGTGTTGAGTTTTTATTTTATTATGTCTATCGTCGCTGTTAAGAACGAGGCTATCTTGTTTTATTAAGTCCTTGCTTGTTTTAGGTGTCGATATTATCTGTCTGCTACTATTGTAATTATCCAAACCAGCTTTCTTTATTTCTTTAATTATTTTCTCAGATATATCCTTCGGCGCATCATCTGCTCTTGGACTTTCAGAATTTATTTCGTTGCTTTTATTTTTACTAGAAGAACTTGAGTTTCGTTTAAGCCTAGTATTTTTATATTCAACCTTTCTTTGCCGGATGTTAGCTTCACTATCACTGTCGGAATCAGTTTCGGCAATTATTTTGTTACGTCGCCTGTTTTCGCCTTTATTCGACACAGCGCTCACTACTGACGTGAGCGTAGAAAGGCGTTCAGACGCTTTCAGTACTGGACTCGCAGGCCTGTCGCAAGACTCGTGTGAGAACTTAGTTTCAATAACAGGTGATTTAAGTTTAGCATCTCGACCACTTCTACATTTAGCAGATGCTAGTATATTTCTCCTATTGATCGTGTCTATGTCATAAGTTTTCGAAACTTTTCTCTTCTCTGAGTCAGCGACAGAACTTTCAAGTGAACTACAACTTGCTTGAGATCCAGACGTAGCTGCCGAACCCGCTGAAGAACTTAGTGAAACATTCGTATCAGATGATACAGAACGGCAAATATTTCTTTTTATATATTCATTGCATCTTTTATCAGAATTTACTGGCTTATTTGATACTTCAGACTTTATAAGTGAAATGGTTGAATAATGTGAAATCCTAGGTGATAAACGTGAACTGTCCGATTCTACATTTTCTGCGTTATGCATTGGAGAAGATGCCGATGACCTATAGCTAGATTGTGTTGAGCTCATCGCAGAATCATTATCGCTATCAATAATATCAGTAGCAGTACACATTTTAACTTCCATATTTTTGTAATTTCTAGCATAATTCACAATTTCTTTACAGTCTTTTTTCTGTAAATTTATATTACTGGGTACAATTCTGGAACTTAACGTGGATGTGGTTTCGCGGGCTTTAAAATCATTTGTTTCAATAGGTTTTCTCAGAGTATGAGATATGTTTAATTTTGTATCAAGGTTAGTGTATGCTTCTACTTTTTCACCAAAATTTCTTTCAGGAGTTGATTCTTTAGACAATGAAGATGGAGTGTAAACCTGTAGCGATTTACGTTTAAATGCAGGTGAATATTTTGGTATATTGTTTGGTAACAAATGTGCTTTCCATTTTACATCATTTAAGACCGCGGGTTTAGTTGTTGTAATTTTACTAAAGTTACTCTGACTATTATTTTCAGACTTTAAAAGTAATGTCTTAGAAACACGATCTTGTACTTTTATTTCTGGTAAATCTACAATAGGTCCCTGTGCTTCGGGTATTACTAGGCCTCTTAACTTTGACATTGACTTTTTTCTTTGTTCAATTAAAAAGTCCAAATTAGATTTATGCGAGGAAGTATTTGTTTTCTTGGTATTATCATCACTGACACTGCGCACATGGTACACAGTCTGTGCAAACGAAGTATCTACACTTGAAGGTAACGTAGTGGTGCTTCCATAAAATAAAGGTTTCGTTTTTTTCATATGAGGATTTTGTGTTACTCCAAAAGAACAAGTGTTCGTAATACTTTCAACAGCTCCTAGTACATCTGGTCGATCAGTTTGTCGTTTGTATGTCCGAGGCATCTCGTCTAAATTATCTTGAGATTTTGTCAATCTTCTATCTAATGATGATATGTCAGAATAACTGCTTGTATACGGTGTAGTACTTTTTCTTGTTGCCGGTGGATGTCTAGATGGTAGAGTTCCACATTTATCCAGTCGATCTGTAGATGTTGCGTGATCGTTGGAAAACATTGCAATTTTATCTTTAACACTTGCTTCACTTCTAGCATCTTGAGTCCTTGAGGAATAAGAATATCGTGAGCGAGTGCTAGGCCATCCAGCAGGCAATCGCGGTGGCAGCCGAGAAGGTAACTCAGGAATCTTTTCTACGACGTCATTTGGAGTCTCTACTCCATCAGGTGGCTGTCTAGGACATGAAGGGAGAGGCGTTTCATCGTTAGATAGGCTTTTGTCTTCTGCATCGCTTTTACTGACGCGATCTGTGAAAATATTATAAACTACGTTATTCAAAATCAGATTTTTTTAATAATGGCACGAGTAAGTAACTGCATACCACCTGATGAAAAGTACAATGTAATCTAAAAACGTCAAAGACGCGAGGAACCAACATTCATAAACAGTCGCCATTGCTAAGTCGGCCCACATATACCACGACAGAAGGTCTCTAAGTATATAAATAACTAGATATACACTAACTGGCCCCGAAATACGACAAGCCAAAGCGAGTCATTACGACGTTCTTTACACTGGTATACTGCAGCCACGACCCCGTTAGGGCAATTACCCTACTATCTAAACATATCCCTTGTTAGGACTATTCTTCTCGGCTACTGAATGTTACGTAAACTATAATAGAGAACACACGACTTTTGGATGCTGTCTGAAACGGTCTGAGCTGTCGGTCATGTTTCTAAATAAAAATTATACTTAAAATCATTTATCTTTTCATTGTTCTTATATTTAGAATTGAACTAATTGTTAGTATATTTATTAGGTAGTCAGTAATCATAAATTTCATTCTCCAGTAAAACTCATAATAAGACTAGAAAATAATACAACCGGAAAAGTTTTGATGAAGCCTTGAAACAATTAAGTGACATCATACTTCAATATCCGTATGCTCAGGTTCTGATAGTAACTAATTCGAAGGTAAAGTCAAACAAAGATGTGAGAATATATGAATCACACGCAGGGTCATACAGTTGGTCAACATAATATTACAAAATATAATGCGTCACTCTGGTCTATTCCATTTAGTCATAAATACTTGATGCAACAATTCAAAATGTATAAACATTATCGATTTAATCTAATGCAACAACTTAAATAAAATATTCTATATAAATAAGACAATATTTTATTTTTAAAAAAGAGGATAATCAAGAACATCTCAGGTAAACTTAAGTGAAGGAGATGTAGTAAACAAAAGTAAATAAAAGACCTTCTCTTTCTTCTTGAATAGGATGCAAGCACCGAGAATGTCGAATTGTGACAACACTGTATGATTTCGTATCCATAACTATTACATTTTGAGTATACATTACTATCAAACTCTTAAACGCTTAACAGAGCTGATATGACGTTAAATTTCCGTGAAGACTACAGCCATTATGCTTCATTTGCAGACATGGCACACTTCAGTTATATTTGAACAAGTGTTACTGAAATTCAGTTTAAATGAACAACCTTAAAACCTTTCATGTTTATCAATACCGTTTCATCACTAAATTGAAACTAAGACATTGAAATAATTGATCCAGTTGTGCAAACTTATTGTAATGCCCTTAGGGAGAAAGACAATCATTGGATAGTCACCATATAAATTTAACATCTGCTTGAATATTTTTATCAAATCTGACATAAAGTTTGCTAGATATATGATTATACATGTAGGAATAGTCGAGAATTACTGCCAATTGATAGGTGCTATCATCATATCTTCTTACATATTAAATAATTCCAAATATAAAGGCCACTGGACCTTGAAAGGTTGATGACAAAAGTAAGTCCACAGTGAATTGTGGTGATAGTCTTACCACCCATGTGGTTGTTATCTTCTCCAGCATAAAATCAATAATTGACTACTGCCCCTTAGCACGGAGCACCACCCGTGAATTATATGTATATAAACATGTAATTCACGAACACATATATTTATGTATGCGCTTACATTACGTAAAGCTTACATAAGTACTGAAAATTATCATTATAATACAATTATTATAGCTGCAAATGAAATTAGTGACAAAAACATAGCATTCGAGTCATCGGTTGAACCAAAAGAAAAGGTTGCTTCATTATAATTATTTGAATACAATCCAATTATCTTTTAAAATTATTATTAATACAAGAAATATATGGCAATTTTATAAATGAATAATAATCGATGACACACAAATACCAAATAAAAAAAAATCGTATGTAAAATAAACTATGTACGTGTCATTAAAAGTAGAAGTGTGTGTAATTACGATCATGAGTGGGATATATCTAAGCAATGCAATTGTAATTACAGCTTACGGCTCAAAATTCACACTTACTGGCAAAAATATGTATCTAGGTTGCACGTTTTGCAGTAAATTGATTAGGCGATACTGTTGATGTACTAGATGATACCTTACAGCGTAGTGTTCAGTTGCAATATATTACAGGAAACGTATTATTTCTCTTTACAAATCATATTTTACAACGTGTTTTTATATGATTCCTTAAAAATACCTATTACTTAAACATTTTTACGGATATGCAGGTACTATTAGTCTGTAAGATATTTTATAACCTAATTTTCAGTTTCAGAAAAAAAAAACTAAGTTTTTAAATATAAAAAGGCTTTTAACACAATGAGTCATTTGCATACAAGTGTATTATTAACTAGTAGTCTTTAACAGCGATCTAAAAGTTAAGGGACGTATAAGAAACTGTACGTAGGGTGGCAAATATTTGATTCCTCTTAGTATAAACAGGCTACGTGTTGTTAATAATATAATAACATATTCTCGCGCGAAAGGGACCATTGCATCCGAATGAATGTATTTGAAATGAAGGCGCATTGTAAAAAAGGAAGACAAAATTATTTAAATTAGTAACCTTGTCACATAAAGTGACTGAAAATGCCTTTGTACGCGGATGTAGACCTACATTGGCAAAGGATTCGACAAGATAAAAACGTATGTGTGGTTATTGTTAGTGGCGATGATAGATACAGAACATAAAGAGAATCGACTGGCAGTTTTCCACCAAAAGATGGCGTAAAAAGACTACGACTAAAAAATAATTGACCGGTTTTTTTGTAAGTGGAAAATTATCACATGTTCCACTTTCTGGTTTTTTATTCATTATACATTTTGAGCTAAAAATAAAAGTAAGTTTTTCACGTATAAAACCCTTTAAAGTATTTATAATGGCAAAAATTGTACCCTTCCGTAATAGCGTAGGGTTTTTCAATGGCGTATATATCAGGTTTGTAGTAGTACCTGTTTTTATTGAAATCTTATTAAAAAAAACAATATCATCTGAAATACTTATTTTGCTAAATATTAAGTAAAAAATAATTAATAAAATACCTGTTATGTAATAAAAAATACAATTCATAATTAAAAATGTTATATCCAATTAAAAACTATTCATCCACAATACAAACCGTAAAGTGAGAGAGATCGTCGGGGTAACTTGGAGGTCTCCAACATCGTTACAAAAAAAATTCAAATAGTCCAGTAAAATCCTCATTTGATAACACTGCACATGTTAATCGCGGGAAAAAGTGTAACTTTAAATGTCAGCATCAATATTTCACGTGAAAAAACAAAGCTCTACTTATTACTATTTAGCCGCAAACAATGTTACGTATTGTTCGTCCAAAGAAGAGAGAATCGACTTAAGAATGCGGAACGTGTCCAATAACTACCAAAATAACAGTTATTTAACATAGGGCGGTGGTGTGTGTGGCGTGCGCCCACGACGGCGTGCGAGCGGCGAGCGCGGAGCCGCCGCGGCGGGGCGCGATGCACTGAGTCGCGGTGGACTTGCAGAAATTTGCAGCGCCGCCGCCCTTGACGGGGGCGTTGCTCCGAGCCAGGGACGGCACCGTCTTGCGCACGCGACGCTCTCTGCGCCCTATCGGCGCCGCACCACAGCTGCCATCGCCCCACACTGCTTAAGGTGCTTCCAAACTAGCTACAATATTTCAACTGTTATATATACATCCACAGCCTGACCACAGCTAGCATAGCCACAATAGTTTGACATACAATCTTGCCTGAAAATTGTTTCTCGACAAGTAACCTGCATTGTATGGCCCACAACGCTTCTCATTACACGAACTACAGTCGAGCAATGGATCGGTGTTAGTAGAGTAAGGACTCTCAAGGCTCTATTGTGCCGTATGTGCTACAGAATATAACCTGAGGCACATCGTTGTCTTCTCGGGTTACTAATATGTCGTATCTCCCACGGAAAATAAGCATAACTTGGGAATATTAACTATTCAGAAGCGTCAATAATCAGATTTGCGAACAAATGGGATGTTGTAAATGAAAGTTTATAAAAATGATTTGAAACGAAATGACATGATAAACTTTTTTTCTTCTCAAATAAAAATAATAAATACAAAAACAACATACAGAAAAGAAGAAATTATAAGAGACGAAAACATAAAAATGGCGAGCTGCGCTATTAAATATAATAAAAAATCAAATACTAATGTTATAGTGATACTTTAATAAAAAAGATATCCCTAAAACGAAATTATAAGAGGAAATAAATAAATAAACTACTTGTAAATTATATAGATTTTGATTTCATTCTTTCTTAAACTTCCTTCTTTCTTAAAATTTAGATGTCGATAGCCTGAGCGATGAAGAATAAATTATATTTAAAATTAGCTGTAAATATAATTCTTAAAAAAAAGTGATTTATGAGAAAATTTACGTAATTTATGAATGTGATTAAGAAAGATTTTCCGTAGGATTTCAGTATTTTTCTTCCGTTATTTATCTGAGTATTTTTTTGTTAAATTGGAAGGATATGTATCAGTTCCTACGCCACGGAGAGGTTAAATAAAAAAATAAACGTTTATTAACCTGGTTAATTAAAAAAAAATGCGACGCGGCGATTTCCAATGTTGACATTGCGTTAAAAAAGATGCTTATTACACTAATGACGTAATACGAAGAAATAATAAAGCAGCCCTGTAATACTTGTAACCCTGTAAAACCTGGTTAGTGCAAAATTTTCTATTATTATTAAACTGATTACATTTGATTTAAAAAACCATCCGGAAACAGTCAAGACAGTAAGAGCACCGTATAAATACTGAAAATGGTTGGATGTATCACCAAGCGATACTAAAAATGCTAGGACTTAATTCCTTTGTAGGAAAATAGCATACCTGTGAAAATGTGAGGCTTTTAGGAATACCATTATAAATAAAGGCAGCTGATAGTCAACCTACTTAATAAATTAATAATCAAAGAAACCTGCCAAGCCAAAATATTAATCCTGTAACAAGTGTTGCATCGCAGAACGTAGTGTTCGGCCCGTAGTTTATTTAATCTTGATATATATGTATCAGAGAATGATAAGTATCAAATCTATTTTTAGTTAGTCGAAGTTAGAGGGCGGCGACCGTAAGTTGCCCCCATCGAACTGCATGTGGCCGCGGCAGCAATCGCGCTAGTAATATCAGGGTCGTAACACATACATCCCTGTTCTTAATGGATACTGTTCAGAGCGCGTTTTACAGATCTCACAAAACAAGTGTGAACATTGTGCGCATGCGGAAGTGGTAAACGCGCTTTCCTTTCATATTTACAGAAAGGCCGAGTGGCCTCGAGGAATGCATTTTAGGTATACCAAGAGTGACGTCGGCGCGGTCACAGGAGGCTGGAATGCCGCCTCTGTACCCTCCGCTGCCGCCGTCCCCTTGCAATCCGGACGCGGCCTTTAAACCGCTCCGACGTGTTTGCAAAGCTGTTTGCACATTTTTTTACATTCCTGTCTTTTTGCTAAGCTTTACACTAATACCTAGGCATTATAATAATACAGATAAAAAGTAGAATGATATTTTTCTTGAAAAGAAAAACGAATTTTAGTAAATGACTTTCTCTTTAATGTAGGAGCTTTAAATTTTAACAAAAAATAAATACATCATTTTTTATTTTTAACATCATATTGCGTCGAAGATCAGCCAAACTATGAAATGGGCAAGTGAAAGAAAGTGCAATCGATTTCACTTTCAAAACTAAATTAACTTTCTCCAATGACATGTCTTACATAATCTGAACAAAACAAGCCGGCCATAAGCGCGCCGTACATTTACAAATGCCCGCAATATTGATTAAATTGGCATACATACATGGTTCAACTTAATAACACTATAAAAACTTGACCCAGGCTTATAAGAGGCCTATCTTGTTCAATTATCTTGCACTTGTGCTAAAAATACCTCAGGATCGTGGAAAATAGACATCTTGACAAGTAGTTCATTATATTCCGATTTACTGAAGCATTAATAATATCGCTTCGGTAATTCGAACAAGTTTGGCGAGTGAGAACCTTGCGGCTTCAAGGAATGTGAGAACGCAAGTACTTCAAAACAACTTGCTTTTTGTTACATTTCGTCCGCATAGTGAATGGCTTGCACCAGGCTACAAAAAGAAAATTATGACTAACCAAAATAAAACAATGCGACGGTATGTGAGCAAAATGACTCCAAAGCCAACAGAACACGCAGAAGCTTATGATCTGCCAAACGTTATTCCATCCTTTGGAAGAGTTGCGAAGAAAACAACTTTATATTGTTTAACTTTAGATGTCGAATCCATCACCAATTTTATTTCATAATCCTTTTAGTTACATTCTTAAAAGAAATACAAAGACGTCCATTTTAAATGACAACCAGATAAATTAAAATCCATCAAAGAGCTTTCGCAGTTAAATTCCAACGTAATAAAATTTTGCGATGAATATCACGCAAGAAGCATAATACCTTATCTATATTATTTGTAATATGCCTGTCTTTGTAAATATCGTTAGTTTTATGATTTGACCATAACTAGCCAAAAATGTTATCAGATAATATGTTTCAATCACTAAATTGCGGCACTCTCACGTGGTACGTATGTAAAGTGATTGATGAACAATGAAAACTGAAGAGCGCAGGTCGTGGTCAATGAACCAATGGCCTCATACTTTTTATAAACAAAATCAAATTATGTGAATTTATTTATTTGTCATTAGGTAGGCAGTTCAAATAAATGATAAAAGCTTTAAACTACTATTTCACACTATTTTTTCTACAACTTTATCTAATTCAAAACAATATATAATATTTAAATAAATATATAAATATAACTATTATTTTATTGTTTTTTTTTGGTAAAAAAAAAAGAAAAGAAGTTTACTTTAAATCACATCATTTGAACATATATAATACATTTCAGGTTAAAAATTAATTACTATTGACATATAAACATCCGTTTATTTCGAATAAGAACAGATAGCCACCTATTAATTTAAAAATAAATAAAAAAGGTATAAGTAGTTTACTGTCTTCTTTAGTTTAAATAGCATAAAATTAAATTCTATTTCTTAAAAAAATAAAGCTTAAATAATTTATAATTAGCGGAGAGATATCATTAGAAACCTGTAAACTAGGGATGTAACGGAGGCAGTTTTATCGGAACCGAAGTCGGAGTCGGAGTTTTTAAATTTGATTTATCGGAGTCGGAACCGAAGTCGGAAGCGGAGTCGGAGGCAATGTCAGTCACAAGGGACGGTAGAATAAAAGAGTTTTATTAAGGGACAAATAAAAACATTATTCAGTGAACCTTTTTAATTAGAAAGTGATAAATTTACACAATGACAAATAAATTTCACAGACAATGAAAATAAAAATTGCTGTGCTTCTTATTAACATTTTTCAATGCACAAATTAAATGAAATTTGCCCCAGGTTTTTTTTTTGTAATTTCTATTTAATTTAATTCAATGTAAATGTAAAATAAAAAAACCTTTTAGTAATAAATTAAAATGTACATTTACTTCTAAATTTAATCATTTTAATCATAATTTTTTATTTAAATTTTAACTAATGAGATCTTTACATTAAGTAGCACTGATTGTTTGATTACACATAAAATGAAATCAAATAAACTGACTACAATAGTGGTGGTAACCTCCGATGAATACCTCCGATTAATAAGTTTCGGAACCGAAGTCGGAACCGGAGGTGTAATAACAATCGGAAGTTCCGACTTATCGGAGTCGGAGTCGAAGCTCCGTAACATCCTTGCTGTAAACTATGAAACGGTATGTAGTAAATACTTTAATTGACTGATTGACATATATTGACAATACGTATCTAAATATAATGCAATACTTATGTATATGTATGCACTTCTGGTCACGTTGGGCACGACATAAAAAGGCAAAATGGATACAGCAACTAGTGTATCACTACTCACCCCATAAGGGATATAGCGTGACGATATATTATTATTATGTATCTAAAAAATTACATTATATAATAATCAATTAAATCCACCTTTCGGAATTGTGACTTAGAACTTTTTTAACCAGTCGATAAGATTATAATCAAAGTAAAGTATAAAAAATATATATGTGAGTAAGTCCCGCATTTCAAAACATCACTATAATAATTATGTTATGTAAAGCTACATATACTCGCAATGCAGTCAAAGCGCTACATTAAAACCACACTTTGCCATCTGCAAAGCATGAGCAGGTGTAACAAACGAACTCCACAAGCGGCTGCTTGCAAGGTGCTACAATTACGTCACCATAGGATTTTGATGATGTTAGTAATGTTAGTTACCTAAGCAAGTATTTAACTGTTAATATGTGAATGTTGAAGGATAACTTATTACAAAAATACTGAAATTAAACTAGGGCTGAGGTTAATAGCCACTACTTTGGCTGCCCTTACACTTTGCACAGAAAATAATAATATTTACTAACGATTACACACATTGACCTAGTCCCGAACTAAGCTTGCTCTTTTACTATGGATACTATATAAAGATACACATACACCATACACAACATAAAAACACATACATACATATATAAATACATTTACACAACCATAATTCGCCACTAACTAAACTGCTCATCACAGAAAAGTTTGCCGCGACCAGGACTCGAACCGACTCGAACTTAAAAAAGTTCCTTTTTGACAAAAAAAACTTAATATACAGGGTTTTTGGTAACTGGCAACCCAGGCCTGGGAAACCAAATTCGTCCAGTCGCTCGGGGAGCAAATAGCTGTATTCAGGCTTCCTCTCTGAGAGGGGTGCGTGTAAAAGGGCCTACGCCTCCAACCCTTTCTCACGGGTGGCGCGTCGGGCACTGCGTACGACCTTCCTCTCCTCCGAGGTAGCAGACTCCCTCAAGTCTACTGCCCAGTCGCACATTACAACAGTGTAACAATTATCTGACAAGATGCTATGGCCAAAGATGATGCTGATATTTATTATAACTGAGATATTTATTACGTAGGGGCGGTGGATAGTGTAGTCAGAGTTGGCAATAGCCTCCCGATCCCTCTCCGCCGTCTCATTTAGCTTCATATCGCCCTCGCAGAAGGAGTGAGCTGACTACCATGCTGCGTCGCTACCGATCATCATGCAAGCGAGTGCCGGCAGCGACAGGTCACAGCCCAACACCCTGATATCTACTTGACCCAAGAGTTCAATAAAAATCGACTTATTTTTCCATTTTTGTGACTCATTTGCATAAGGTAATAGATATTTATTTCATGAGAAATATACAATATAATTTATGGCTTTATATAAACTACAGCCAATAGTTCAGAATCTGCAAATTTCGTAATCTTCTATATCACGTATAATGCGCATAACTGTTACTATTTCGTACGAGGTCAAATGACTTAGATGGCTTGAATTGCATTTTGACTAAGTATAATATTGCTTTATCGGCGTTTACAACATACATTTGTAACAATATATGACACAAAACATGTAAGTTCTGTAGATGTGTGTGGCCGATATTAATTAAATAAACATTTTTTTCTTAATTCCAGGTATCAAATAGGTATATAAGTTTATGTGATAGATATAAAAAGTATCTGTATGAAATTAAGGTCATGGAATGGACAAATGATGTCCCGTGAAATTTCACGTGGTTTTATTAATGATAGATTACAGTTTTGAAATAGTTCTCAATATTGCCTACTGTACACAGCCGACAGCATCCCTGACCATTTTTTAATATATCCAAAGTACTATATCGAGGGGTGAAAGGCTATTTGGTTTAAGCGACGTTTTTTAGTGATATAGGAATATATATATAATTTCTAGATCAAGAATTAAGACTTTAAAATACCGAAAGATCTATTAAAAAATATTATTTACGTTATTGTTATATTTAGCTATGTATACTCACCCTCCCAAAAGCTTCTTTCAAAAGATGATTTGCGATTTTTCGTTTCGTTGACAACCATCGGCTTACTGTAACAAAATTATTAATTTAATTTTTAAATAGAAGTTTGATTCTATGAATGAATTAATGAAATATAAAATTATTCAAATAGGCCTATTTCCAAGCACTTTTGAATCGTCAAAAAAAGCAAAGCTAATTTACCACCGGTTCGAAAAGCAGAATCTACCGAGAAGAGTCGGCAAGAAACTCTGGTAGTTGCTCTTTTTAACATAACAAGGTACAACAATAAAATAAAATATAGTGTAAAGAAGAGTGCTCAAACTTGAACCGTTCGTGATCTACCTCAAGATTGACTACAAGCGATCAACTCTGTAAGTGTAAATAGGTAGATGCCACAAGTAGGTGTGATAAACGATTATAATCTATGTGGGCAGGGCATAATGGTTATTATAAAAACATATCGAATAATATGTCTTAAATAGATTTTACATAACGAAGTTATAGTTAGTTCCTAGGACCGCCTTTCGCCGCTTACAGAAGGTTATTCTGATATTTTTAAAAGTAATAAGGGACACTCTGGTTTCACAGTGATTCATCTAGTCATCGACTAAAAATGCTTTCGCGATCGACCTTTTGAGCACCTCTGTAGTCTATAGTGTAGTCTATAGACTACACTTTTTGATTAATTTTACGTGTAAGTTATTTTCTAGTGTTTTAATTATTTGGTAATTTAGAAGTAATAAATAAACCTCTAAATGATTAGGTAAAGATACAAGTTCAAATTAACTGCATTATAATATAGCTATCGATAGATTTTAAATATTCATATCACCAACTCACACAATTCACGTAACACCAACGTTTGAGGAAGCCAGTGGATATTATTTATTTTGTTATAATAGCCCCTATTATAACTAGCGTAACAAGCATATAATTATTAATTTAGAACCGTACGTAATATGGTTTTAGCAGAAAAAATACTAAGCCTTAAAATATCCTAAACAGTTTCCATCTTGATCGAAAAACCTTAATATACATACATTGTGACATAGTCATTATTAAAATATTTTGTTTCTTTTTTAAATAAAGTTTTTTAAATTTCTTAATATCATCTATGTCTAATACTCAATATCAAATATAATCAACTGTTTTAAGATAATTATTATAATTTATATGGATCGTATGTTATAACCACGCAACGGAAAGCCCCCGATGTACATTTTACACATTCACGTTTGTGCGTTGGTGCACGAATTACGAAATATTTCATAACGAGAGAGAATTTAATTATTTTGTCTTCCAGGTATTTGATTAATTTTATCCTATCGGTATAGCACGAACACTCGTTCTTGCACCTTATTTTTCAATCATAACAACTCGTAGATTCAGATTAACATCAAAACAGCAATATTCATCTACGCGGAAGCTGTTTATCAGTTAGGCAAACAGATATTCAATCAATTGATTGTTTTAAATGGTTTACACAATCTTATGACCACCAATTAATAAAAAACCAGCTTATTGCCAAAGAATATAATTCGTCGCTTACGCATAAGATATTTACGGTGCGCCAACAACAAGTATAAATATTAGATAAAAAAAAACACAAAGGTATTGTTCTGATATACTAGCCTATAATATAGGAGCACACTTCGTACACTAAACATTAAAAAATATAGTTAATATTAAGTTAGTAATAGTAATTGAAAATAAAAAGTTACCAAATAAAGAATAAATTATATTATAAACTAAAAAAATAGTTAAATCCAAACAAAATGAGTTTAATAAACATTTTATGAGTGTATAGCCTGATAATGAGCGTATAAACTTTTTGTGAACACGGGAAGAGAATTATGGATAATATCTAATGTACAACATAAACTTGATTATTAATACTATTAAATAGGTTTCATACATTCCATTAAAGTAAACAAGTATAGTATTATAAATTGACCAAAAACAAAAAATACATCCAATCTTTTTTTATTAATGAGTGTAAAATGTAAATCACGTTTCAAAACCAGTAGTCTTTTTAAAAATAGCACACATAAAACTAGTCGATCTACAGATACAAAGACTTTTGTGCTCTGATTGAATTTTTAGAATAAAAGCAACAACTTTTGTTGTATGTGGCTTCTCCGACCTAATGATACAATGTGCCACCCCCGCCATCCCATCTTCCAACGTTCATGCTGTTTACATTTATTACACTTATTAACGCTATTCCAAAACCATTTTTATTTAGCAAATTATCGCTTCAAAGAAGATAAAAGGCATAACGAGGAAAGAAGACTACTTAATATCAAGTAAAGTTATTTTCAAGAAATTATGAATTTTATTCCATTCTTCCGATTAATGTTACAATGAAGCAACCTAAAAACCATAAGGTCGTAGGTTGCATCTATGTGATAAAGATTTTAAAACTCCAATAATTAAATACCAATATCAGTTCAGTTCAAAGAGTTTATTCTCTATAAAGATACAAATCCTTACATGAGAACATTTTGTTTAAAAACTATCTAGAACAGTAAAGTAGTAAGAGCTCACTTGGCATAAACAGAACTATATTTGTTAGTATTTATATTTAATATATTGCAGTAACTTAGATCTGTAGATATGCCAAGTGAGTCCGCGTTTATTAATATTATTCTTCAAAACTTAAAATTTTTAAAATTTATATCTTAGGCAAAAATAATTTTGCTAATCGAACGCATCTAATAGAATCAATTAAAAAAAAATAGCATCATCAATGGTAATTATGTAAAAATAATTCAAATCGAAACTATATCGAAAACAGGTCATCGGGTGCCTACGCCGAAATGTCAGGGTCCATCGAGACTAGAATGCCAACAGTAAACGACAAAGCTAGAATGCTAGTTGACACAGAATTAAAGAGATTTGCAAATACCTACTGTATAAATAACAAAGCGGATCGCGGACAGCAATTCAAATAACACAAATCTCTCTCAATTCTTAATACCGCACGATGTATCAACTTATATTATACTAGCGGATTCGGCCTGCTTCGCTCAGGTGCGATTTATACTCAACACTGACAGATTTCAAACAAATTTTCAACTCATATTTTACAACCTTGGGCGCTGATTTTCCAAAAACATCGAAACACATATTTTCATATTTCTAATCAAATACCGGATATTGTAGCACTTAAAAATTATCAGATTTTCGAACAAATTTTCACTTTAGGTTGATTTCCCAAAAAAAACGTCAAAATACTAATTTTTTTATTTCGGGCTTAAAACCGATATACCAATTTTCATTGTGCTTGCTTCAAAATGAACAAAAGTCAAAATGACTGATTACTTTATATTTGGATTAGAATTTTTTCTTCTCTAATATTTTTTCATTCTAAAAAATAAGATGTCTTTTACTATTATAGCACAAATAATTGATAGATATAACGAAATTAATTTTATTTATAACACTGCAAAATAAACTATGTTAAACCTATTTCTAAAATAGACATTTAGCGTGGACAAATTGTTTGCCATCAGATTTAATTTAATTTTAAATTTAAGGATGGAATATAAAAAAAATCCGCCCTTAGTGGATCTACCTACTAATACAAAAACCCAATATCCAAATATTATGTTTCTAGCTTCAGTAGTTTAGAATTTACGAAAATGTCAGTCACGACAAGTCTTTTTGCACATACTCGTATATATCTATACTAATATTATAAAGCTGAAGAGTTTGTTTGTTTGTTTGTTTGTTTGTTTGTTTGTTTGTTTGTTTGAACGCGCTAATCTCTGGAACTACTGGTTCGAATTGAAAAATTCTTTTTGAGTTGAATAGACCATTTATCGAGGAAGGCTATAGGCTATATAACATCACGATGCAATTATTAGAAGCGAAGAAATAATGGAAAATGTGAAAAAAACGGGCAAAATTTTTCATCCTTGAGGGCTTCCATTGCGTGCGCTGCAAAAACGGTTCAAGATACCAAAAATATATGTAAAAAAGAATTATTCCTCTTGAGATGATCTAAAAAAATGTCCGCGACAGTATATGTTTATCTTTTAAGATTAAGTCACTAGAACCGTTTTTATGGTAAACAAATTTGGTCGAAATGAATGCATTATTTGTTAAGAGTTGTATCAACGTAATAATATTAATCTTTATCCAAATAAATGCTTTGTTGATTAAGAGTATTTAATTATGAACAAAATTGTCTTTGACATCACTTAATTTCAATGAACATCATAGAAGATATTACAATAACTTATATAGCAAAACTACGTTTGCCGGATCAGCTATGTCTTGATAAGCGCGAAACTCGAGAACGACTAAACCGATTTGACTGATTTCTTTTTTGTTGTGTTTGTTGAAGTCTGAGGAAGGTTATTACGGAGAGAAAAATTAAAAAAATTCCCTGCAACTATCTAAAAATAACACTTTTTTGTATTCTCATACAAAAAAATCGTTATAAGTCATTTTGAACTTTAACACCATACCATAAAGTTTAAATGTCAGTGGACGGGTTCCGGGAAGGCAAAACAATCGAGTGACGTATAAATATTAATGTCAATATTTGTCAATTTTTATACCTATAGCATTAAGGCCAGGGTCCTTCAAACAAGTTTCAAAAAAATCTGACGGGGAGGCTATTAACATTAAAAAAAACAATATGACTTTGTTTTAGAGAAATAGGGCAGAACAAGGTCTGCTGGGACAGCTAGTGAATAGATAAAAGATGACCTAATGTGATTAGCCCGCTACGAGGATAATTTTAAAGTAATGTCATATTTACATATTAAAGAAAATACAGAGCAGGAGGCGAAAGGCAAACAGTCTAAATCTAGGCTTGGCTAACCACGTCGTGACTCCCCCGCGCCCCCCATCTGGCCTGACCTCCCCCGGCGCGAGTCGCGCCACTCGCTCGACGAAAAACCTTCACGTTGTTGTTTAGAAACAGTGAACTACTGGACTACCTACACATTCCTTCATTAAGTAGCGTTTGAAATATATATTTATGGTATAATCAAAATGATATTGTCTTTGCTATCGGTTATTTTATAAAAAAAATATATTGTAAAGTATAGGTATTGTAAATATCCAACTATCCATTTCAGTTTATTACGACGCGATCACGTAAGGTAGCGGAGTAATTTAATTTCAACTGTATTTTTTCTATTTGTACTAAACATTAAATATATTATTTTTTCATAAGATACATATATATATATATATTAGGTCCTTACATATGAAATTGGCGTTTTGTATGGGAGGAACAAAAAGTCGAATATTTTTTAATATAATATATTTAATTAATCAAAGTATGAACCATTATTTTCTATGCACTTTTGCCATCTCATAGGTAGTTCATTGATCCCTTTACTAAAAAAACCAGTCGGACGGGAATCAATAAAATCTTTGAAGGCGATTTGGACTGCCCCATCGGAGTTGAATTTTTTCCCTTGCAAGAAGTTATCCAAATTTCGAAAAAAATGGTAATCTGTTGGAGCAAGGTCCGGGGAGTACGGAGGATGTCTTAGACTTTCCAATTGAAGCTCTTCTAATTTAGTAGCCGTCTGTTGCGCAGTGTGTGGTCTAGCGTTGTCGTGAAGCAGCAGTGGCGTGGAGCGATTGACCAGCCTAGGTTGTTTAGCCGCTAGCTTTTCCATCATGGTTTGCAATTGCTGACAATAGACATTAGCCGTAATAGTCTGGCCAGATTTGAGAAAACTGTAATGAACAATACCGGCACTAGTCCACCAAACGCTTACAAGTAACTTTTTTGGGGTTAATTTTCGCTTGGGGCAGGATTTGGCTGGCTGGCCAGGATCCAACCATTGCGCTGAGCGCTTCCGATTATCGTAAAGAACCTATTTTTCATCACAGGTAATGATTCGGTTTAAAATACCTTCATTATTGTGCCGGTTTAGTAATGTAACGCAGCAGTCGACGCGCGTTTGCCGGTTTGTTTCAGTCAATTCGTGAGGTACCCACCTTTCAAGCTTTTTAATCTTCCCAATTTGCTTCAAGTGAATTAAAACAGTTTTATCACTAACATCGCAGCCTGCAGCAAACTCGGACGTGGTTTGCGATGGATCCGCTTCCACAATAGCCTTCAACTCTTCATTATCAACTTGAGTCTCAGGCCGTCCACGGGGCTTGTTCTGCAGGTCGAAATTTCCAGAACGAAAACGTTGGAACCAAAAACGAACTGTGTTTTCTTTTGCAACACGACCGCCATACACATCATTCACCCTTCGAGTTGTTTCCGCAGCACTAGTGCCACGGCGGAACTCGTACTCGTAAATAATGCGATATTTTAAGTTTTCCATTTTGTAAAATGAGTGACGCAAACAGAAAAAAACAGAAGAAAAAAACAAATGAATGACGATCATCGAAGCACAAATACATGAGTCTAGAGCTGTACAAATTTGAATTTGGAATTCCTTACCAAAGAGGAGAAATTTGTGATTAAAGTGGCCAGTACGAAAAACGCCAATTTCATATGTAAGGACCTAATATATTCTTTATACTTAGGATTGTTTTTAGAGATCAGATTATAAAAGTATAATAGTAAAAGTATAATTCTGCAATATATTATATCACTTATTACGTTATAATATTTAACCTTATTCAAATTCCTAACTTACCGGTTAATTTCTTCACTGTAATAATAAAAACTTTTAAAATATAATAATAATATATAAAAATAATAAATAAGATAAAATCTTGACCAAATATTCTTTGTTCAAAGAAAATTCAAAATATTGTATTTTCAAATTAAAATATTTAGCACTACACGTGAAAATTAGACGCGTCTTGTTGCTACCGTGCGCCTGTTAAAAATATCTTGAGAACCGGTAACTAACTCATTCACTATTGCTATTACTGCAAAAATACTCTTTTGATGAGACAAGCATAATATAATTATATACATTGTAAACATACATATATTCTGTATGAATAGAATTGGTAAGCCATTTTTTTTTTGGTAACCCGGTGGAAGGTGCGTCAGGAGGCGGTGAGGGCCACCTCCCGGCGTGTCGGACTCTCACCGACTAAAACTGGGGCGCATCGCCAAGCACAGGATGCGCCGAACTACGGGAATGTGACGTTGGTCTCACCGCGGTCCGGCGCGTGATCCGCCTAAAGGGCTACGTCTCGCTGGTAGTGGGGTGGGAGAAGAGTGACACCACCCCTCATCATCAAATGGCGTGCAGATGTACGCGCAACACCACTGGAGCTTAATGTCAGGCGGTTGCCCCTCAGGCACCCCGCCAGACGCTCCGCGAGTTTGTCCCTCAGGCAGTTGTGCAGCCGGGGACTCCTCAACCATCATGATGGGCTCCTCCGTTTTATTTGAATCGGCGGCAGCCTTCCCTCTTCCTCGCAACGCTTTTAGCGGCCTTTTTACGACAGCACAGTTGTCGCTGCCAACTTTGTGCCACGCCGGTCTCCCGGCGTCAGCGCAAACTACGCAGCGGACACTGGCCTTGCACGCCTGGGCCTTGTGGCCTGGCTGTGCGCACCTGAAGCAAAGCGCACTACGGTCAACCCTAGCCGTCACGTGTCCGGGCTCCAGGCAACGGAAGCACCGGATCACACGCGGCGGCAACAGTCGGATCTGGGGCCTAACCCAGCCGACCATGAAGCTTCTCTCTATTAACCTTTTGGCTGCTGCGGCTGGGCAGGACACCCAAGCAACCCCAAGGTCGAACGTAGTGCGCCAGATTTCGCTTGCGCGAATGTGCTCCTGGTCGCACTCGCCATGCCTGGGGTAGTAATTTTGTACGCTGTGACTCCATGATACTTTTTAGGATTCTAGATTCTAGAAGGACGGGTACGAAGAAAAGACAAAAAGACGAAGAAGGGGGAAAAGAGGTAGTGGAGCATGGGGAAGGAACAAACTTGAGGAAGGAGGGAGTAGTAAGAAGGGAAAATCAGGATAAGGAATGGTGGGAGCATAAGGAAGAAGGACGAGTCACTGGCCCGGTCTTTGACCAGCGACTCGGACTGACTGCACCGGATGAATCCAGTGGGCGATGGGGCCGTCAACTCCCTACGCCGAAGAATTGCTAAGCCTAAGTGACTAAAATGAACGTAAGTTACAGTTATTATTCTTTCGCCAAGATAGTTCATGGATAATTCCTATTACAATTAAAAATCAAACAATTAATTATAAACATATATATTTACGTATATTGCTTTTTTAAAAATAACTGACTGTAATGAACCGGCCTTGCTCGTGTAAAAGTAATTTACCCCTTAGCAGTTGATTTTCCAAAAACATCAAAAAACGTATTTTTTACCACAAAGCTACGTACCGGTTTTCATAGTTTTTAGTTCAAATCAGCGGATTTTCTAAAAAACTTTCAACCTCTATTCTACTTCACTTTCGACCCCTTTAGGAGTGAAATATCGAAAAAATTCGTCAGTAAAAGCCGACAGCACTAAATCAAACTCCTGTAAATATTTCAAACATCTAGTTTCAGTAATTTAGGCTCTATGACAATTTGTCAGTCAAGGAAAGTCTTGTTAGGATGTCAAGAAAGTACCAAGAATTGTTTAATGAAACACAAAATATCTGTTAGACATCCAAATTTATTGTATTACCTTCAAAGTAACACCTTCCCAAAATTATACACTTACGCCAACTAATAATCGAATCATCAAAATATTATCTAAATGAATTTTTCGGAATGTGTCTCATTATTTGCCGCAAATTTTCTTTATATCATCTATTTACTGAAAACGGGTACCTCGAAATGGAAATTTAAGTATTAAAAAATGCAGTCCGGGGACATTTTAGTAGTATAAGGTGGCTGTTCAAGAGTATGTGTTGAGTTTTTGGCCAGAAATCCGCTTACAAGCCTTATGAGATGGTGGCTTATCACAGTGCAAAATCCAATTCTTTCCACAAATCTGATCTTTTTCGACGAATCTCCTTTCTCAAGCACCGCATAACTCTCAGATAACAATCTTCATCTGCTGTCTTACCATCCGGTAAGAATTCTAAGCATACAACACCGCGGTAATCCGAAAAAAGCTGTAAACATCACCTTCAGTTTTGATTGTGTTTGACGAGAGTTTTAGTTTTGTCTCAGTTGGGAGGCGCCATTCCGAAAGTCATATGCCCATGTCTCATTCTTTGAATGTGGAGTCGGAATCTCTTCTTTGTCCGGAATCTTTGAATGTGAAGTGACCCTTACACAACTGAGTTTTTGCAGAAATTTCTAGTCTTTCGGCACTAGTCGAGCAGCAACAAATTTCATGACCAAACTCTAAGATTATTAATAGTCTAGATGTAGCTTTACCCGCGCAAGAGATGTTCAATGAATTTGATGGCCCTATACAACCAACGCTTCACATAAACGGCGGTTATCATTTAGGAGGCTCGTCATATTCTGCTCCTAAAGTTAATTTTATTATGGCGTGTCATGCTATGAGTGTTTCGGCACACGAAATTCCATTTGTAATGCAAAATTTAAAGCAGATTCTTTGCTCAATATTTGTGTAATTCTCAAATGGCATACTGTTAACAAACTAAATAAACAAAAGACTATCAAACTTCGCACGTTTATAGAAGATGGTTGAGCCAACTTACCGACATAGAATAATTTAACAATATTTTAATCTAACTTATTAAATGATCGATTTCTGGTATATTCTTGACTAAAAAAGTGGAAACATTCAATAGAGAATGACTGGCTAGTTCTGCATACATACATAATATCAAAGACATATTCTATAGTTAGGTATAATAAATAAAACATCAATGCAGAGCCAAGTATGTGGATATATCTGAACCTGGGCTGAAACTTGGCACTGATATATGTGAATAAATTTAAAATTTTAAAGCTCTTAATGGAACAAGGGGCTGCCTCGTCCTTGACACAGCACTGAAGCATATGTATTACTCGAATACGAAATACACGGCCGTTGCGTAGATTGACAATTCTAAAAAAGCAAACTAAAATTTTTAATTGATTAGAATTATGTCTATAATTTATGTATTCACTTATAGTAGCATAACTTTGGATTAATCACAATATTAAATAGATAAATGAGCATCTAGCTGAAGAGTAACTAGTCCACAACGAAACTTAGTATAAATTACTATTGTAAGTTATACCCGTATATTAAATAGCTTTATAAACGTTTACTTCCTTTTTATTTTAGTAGCTATCGAAAGAATATATTAAAAAATACTAGTTAAATCTTTATGTTATAATCTTCGAAATTAGAATACACATATATTAATATTATAATAAGTCAGAAATATTTGCGTCGTTACTTTTTCAAAAATTCTCCATCGGGATTTAATCTAAGAAATGTATATATTTTGAACTTGAGTACTGTTATTTTTATAATAAAATCATGAAAGTTAACATGTACAATTATACACTCTTAGATAGAAAATTAATAATAAGTACATCTTTACTCCTTTGAAACTTCTTGAACTTTTAAAACAAAATAAGTAAATTGTATAAGCTATAAATTAATTTTGTATTGTATATAAATGTATTATAAAACTTTAATTAAGATTATTCTTGTACCTATAGAGCATGAAGCAAAAGAACCCTAAGAGATATTTATTAAGAAATATAAATAGATAAAAGTCTTAACTTAGACAGATGTAACTTCCTTTATAACGCATTATAAACAAAGCGAAAGCTGCGAGCAATAGCTAGTACATTATACAACCGAAAGGGCTTATAATAAAAAAATCTGAAAATATTAATAATTTCGTTACAACAAAACGACATTAAACTAATCAATGTCACCTCGTTGCGACCTTTTTAAATACATGCACGCTCTTGTAAATATTTGTAAAATCAGTACATAAAAGGAATCAATATTTTTATCAGGACAATAAAACCATCACTTATAAAGTTATGTCGAACTGTGTGGACATTTAAAAGGAACATTTAATAAAGAAAAATAAAAAATATGGCGACGCTTCGTCGAGGCGAGCAAGTGTATCTTGGGGTCGAAAGCAAGCGGTACAGCAAGTACGACACCGTTAGCAGCGCGTCCGCGACACTTCGCGGAATCGTTGCAACCTTCACTTCATTATCCACGTTGTCTCAACTAGGGTGACCATGTAGCAAACGTTTATTGACTAATAAATTTATAATATAAATTACATTCGCAATTAAACAAGATTGTTCTATTTTCCTACACAATGTAATTTAAAGATTTTCAACCTAAATATAGATTTACTGTCTGTGACTTTTTTATTGAAAATAATTTTATCTTCTATAATATAAAAATGAATCGTTAAATGTGTATAAGCGCGAAACTCGAGAACGGCTGAACCGATTTGGCTGATTTCTTTTTCGTTGTGTTTGTTGAGGTCTGGGGGAAGGTTATTACGGAGAATAAAATTTAAAAAATTGTCTGAAAAAGTCTAAAAACACCACTTTTCTATATTCTCATACAAAAAATTCGTAATAATATTTAAAAGTCAATTTGAACTTTAACATCATACCATAAAGTTTAAATGTCAGTGGACGGGTTCCGGGAAGGCAAAACAATTATTGAGTGACGTATAAATATTAATGTCAATTTTTATACATCTAGCATTAAGGCCAGGTTCCTTCAAACAATTTTCAAAAAACATCCGACAGGCCTATAGGTTTTGGCAGAATAAAATCTGACGGGGAAGCAATGTGACTTTGTTTTAAAGAAATAGGGCAGAACAAGGTCTGCCGGGACAGCTAGTTATGAATAAAATATAATGTAAATTTTTTCTAGTAATTTCTGCAACACATGAGTACTGTAAGAATTTAGTATTTCGTCAAATTACCATTATCGTTGCATATTTTATAAGTTTCAAAAATGCATAGCTTATTTAAATTTGATGGTGACCCTAGTAAAGTGACTTCGTCAACACTCGCGTTCTCTTGTGACTGTATTGCATTTTTTGTGGTTTTTCTTGAAACCTCACAACAGTATATAACTTCATCCATTTACGACCAAAATAATTTAAAAGTTATTATTTTATGGACATTTTTACTCATTTATTTAATTTTATTTTAAATAATCGTTAAATTTCACACGGTCACAAAATATGCCGTCATAAGATTAACTTTTTCAGTAAAGGGTATGCACTAGACTACTAAAACTTTAGGTGACGTAAATATAAGGGTGGGTCGGTTCATTAGGTACCTTGGGCTCACCCTTGACGGCCGCTGGGGCTTCGAGGAACACATCGAGCGCCTCGTCCCCCGAGTACAGAGGGTAGTGGGTGCTTTGCATCGACTCCTACCCAATCTCGGGGGACCCTCTGAGGGAGTTCGCCGCCTCTATGCCGGTGTCGTGCGGTCCGTGGCCCTCTACGGGGCCCCAGTCTGGGGTCATAGGTTGCGCGTCCGCCGCTGCAGGCAGAAGTTACACAGCTTGCAGCGGTTGATGGCTATACGGATCGCACGCGGCTACAGAACCATCTCATATGAGGCGGCGACGATCTTGGCACGCTTTCTGCCCTTTAGTATTCAGGCGGAAGTGGACTCGGCAGTGTTCAACCGAGTCCGCGAATTCCGTCTGAGAGGCGAAAACGTGGCTCCCGTGGTGCTCGAGAGGCTGAAGGCAGAAGAACGCCGATCAGCCCTGAGAATTTGGCGCGTTCAGCTGGATGAGGTGCGGTGCATGCGCCAGCGCGTGGTCGGTGCCATTCTGCCGAACCTCGAAGCCTGGCTCAGTAGTCGAAATCACGTCACCTACCACCTGACACAGGTACTTACGGGACACGGATGTTTCCCTGAGTACTTGTGCAGGTTTGGACGAGAAGTAACGACCCAGTGCTACCACTGCTGTTCGGACCTGGATTCCGCCCAACATACGCTCGCACATTGCCCGGCGTGGGGCAATGAGCGGCGGGACCTGGTCCGAAGGATCGGACACGACCTCTCCCTGCCAGCAGTGGTGTCGGCAATGCTGGCAGGGTATGACAACTGGAGGGCCGTGGTCTCCTTCTGTGAAGATGTCATGTCCCAGAAGGAGGCCGCAGAGCGAGAACGGCAGAAGGCCGTTCGAAGGAGACACCAGGGTGCCGGCAACCGCCCTGGCACATCAGTCCCAGCCGACCGGTCGATCCACGACCAGTTGGCTGATGTCTTTGGGGTCGTGGCTGCTCAGGGTGGGGGCCCTGAGCAACTGGTTTAGCGGCCCTCGAGAAGTTGGCAGGGCATTGTGGCGTGCTCTGCCTAAATACAACGAACAGTATCGGTGAAGCGTATCATCTTCCCCCGAGTTTGTGCCCATCGGGCGCGGCGCGACGGGGCTGTGGCGAATTGATTACAGGACCCACAGTCCCCGCCAATGCGCAGAAGTAGTCACCTTGGGGTTTTTAGTCGGTATAAGTCCGACACACCTCGGTCGCGCAACCCCCCTGTGCGGCTGAGACGGTCCAATAAGGATTTTCCCCATGTAAAAAAAAAAAAAAAAAAAAAGACTACTAAAACTTTAATGCGACACCTACTACAGCGTACTATTTACATTTCTCATCTACGGTTTGCGATTTAAGTCGATATATTTTACGGACGGATGCAAAATTATCCAAAATATGATGGACAACCTCTATAACGCATCACATGAGGTTGGTATATAGATAAACATCACAGAACAACAAACTGCCTGAGAGATTGCTCGAAGGAGTCACCATAAAACATATTCGCCTTCAGCTTTTGCAAAATTAAAGTCTGTCCTAAGATACCACAAATTTTAAAAGCCAAGCATTACCAACAGTTTGTCTTGCCCAAAAAACGGAGCCAAGACATGGATACTCATCAGGGGCCTTTTGAATATCATTTAATTTGGCAAACTCGGTATCACACTACGGTTCAGTATAATAGCGACATAATAATTGTAAAAGGAATTCTGACCCTCAAATAGCGACGGAAAAGACCTATGAATGTATAAACGGATTATAGATGGAGAAAGGCACGAACGAAATGGTGTCTACTGAGCTGATACCAAAGATCCAAAGCAGTCCCTCTGTAAGGTTGGCCAATAACATAAATAAAAAGGGCAATCCTAAAGACATGATGAAAAAGGAGGATTGGATACATAAAAGCTGATTAGAAATTGAGGTTCTCGCGATTTTAATAATACGATTTAAAATGATGGCATTGTCTACTCTTAAATGTAATCATAGATTTTATATCCTAATGGCATTCCACTTGACTGAATATGTTAATATATAACTAGCCCTTTAGAATAGGAACAGTTAGCAACTCGACAAATGAGCAGGGGAACGGGCGTGTGAACAGGGTCGAACGGGCCATTGTCACCGCAGGCGCCGAGATGTCACTTTGATACTTCCTACACACGTTACCGTACTCGTCTATAGATACATGGTGACCTGTTTTTAATGCAAAACTTTTCTACACACCTATTCAAATGGCTTATTATAGTCTATATGTTCGTATTGACAAGCAAGAAAAACTTATAACAGTATACAATGATAACTGCATTAGCATATTTTTATTTTCTTTTTGGAATAAGTCATTTTTAAATATATAGATACTGTAATCGTTACACATTTCTTAATGATAACTTTTTTATAGTAATTTTTTGTGAAGTACATATTTTCTAGTTTTGATAAAGAACATGGCAAAGAAAGATGAGAAATTCGGATTGCAGTCTTCATGAGGGACAGTTGTATGTAAGAAAATCATAAAGAAGTTCCAGTAATAGAAAACTGTTATTATAAAGATATGACATTGTAAATATTATGAATGTTCTGAAATATATCTCTAAGTCCAAGTCTTTTCTTTTAATTAGAATTCTCAAGGTAACTACTACAGCATAGTACCTAAATTATTATTATTATATCTTCGGTGTCTTAAGTTCAAAATTTAGTAATGTAAGTTTAAATTTTAGGCAAAAATATCAGATTTACCAGGTAATTATAATTGGTTACTAAAGCACCTATAAATACAAAATAACGAGGTCAGTGTACGTTTCAAACTTCATCTATTCAGAACGCTCTTGACCATGGATTTACATTCAGAGGTTTGTGGATTTTTTTAAAGGGTTTTACTATTATACTGTATCAGTTGTTTTAGCTGAATATGTTTTCTATTTAATCGGTTTTTTATATTTATTATTATATATATTCCAAGGGTTGCATGTCTATTTATAAATTTCAGAAATACTTTTCTAAACTGTGTAGTTCAAACTAATTAAAACAGTATCGTTAGCATCCTGTATATGGTACAATGGAATAAGATCAAGGTTCTCTGTCTGCTTCCGCTTCTCTTTCTAAATCCATGCGTGTAACTCGATGTAGTTTAATCATTCCATTGCATTAATGCAATTCATCGTGAAATTACTTATAGATAACCAATTACTCTCTTGATACTTAAAACTTATATTGATAACGTATATTGATACGGTAAGATATGTAGCAAATTCTTAGAACGAATTTCTGCTCCTTATAATTATTATAATGTTATACATAGTATACTTGCATAGATAAACCTTCTTGTGTCCTTTTTCAGTATCTTTAAAAATATATTTATTGTCCCAGATTTTTTAAATCTGATAATTCAGTAACAAGGCACTATTATGTTTATAAGAGCACCCACGCAACAGGAATAAGCTCTATTTTGAAATTTGAATCAACTTTAAAAAATACTAACTTTGTAGCTAAACCGAAAAATGCTTTTTAATTTTGACATAAAATATATAATATTGCATATATATAATCTATAGGTAATATTCTCAATGTGTACGCGGAAATCGTATCGTTCTAGAATTTTGTAATGCTATTAACAATCAAAACGCTCGACCAATCCATAAACACCATTTACATAACTATTTATGCACACAAACTCGTTTTAAAACTTCAATGATTATTAAAATATAAATGAAGAAATCGTGCCAGAAATAAGAACCAATACAATTGTTCAATATAATAACTGCAACCATTCACCGTATAAAATCATTGTCAATGAAAAACTACTCATAAAAAGCAATTGTAAACAAGATTCTTATTATGTGGGTACATGATATTCACTTTGTAATTGCAAAACAAACTTTGATGTTCCAGAAGTGGGCGTTTAAATATGTAAAGCGGATAAGAAAAAGAATTCCGGCGTGATCGATGCCAAAGATTATCATCACACACGAGAGAAAGTATAGAGAGAAATAAACATAAATTTAATAACAGTATTAGATGTATTGGATTACAGACACAGCGTCTGAGAGTTGCAGGGCCAATCAGTGCGGTCGGCGAGGCGCGTGTACCGTTAGCGGCCTCCGCTGGCCCCAAGATACAAACATCAGACATTGCAGCCTACTTAATAACAGCGCAAGTGCCAATCATATGAGATAATTTTAAGAATTTTTAGATTTCTTTATATTGAGTACAAAGGATTTGGCCGACGCGTCGCTCTGTGAGTAACAGAATCACTTCTTTACATGTTCTCATTAGATATTTTTAAGATAGCTTCGAATAACAAAAGCTATTTTAAAATATGTATGGACCTAATATCACCGTATTGAATTTATTTATTACAAATCACCTCTACGAAATAGTTATATCAAAGACAATTATTCCTCTCTTGGAAACGATTGTATAGGCGGACTTTCAAGTTGTTATATAAAATGTAAATTTAACATAAAAGTAATAAAAATTAATATCGTATCTTTTATAATGGACTGGTGATTGAAATCATGGAATCAGCAAAAAGATTACACGACTGTGCAATAATACTTACCTACCAACAAAAATAACTGAAGGTAGAAATTAAGTACACACGTTTGTGGAGCATCAATTAAGCTCTCAATTTATGAAACCACTTAACATATTAAAAAAAAACCATACGATCGTGAATCCTTGAGGTACTAAACTAGCATTTACAACGATTAAAACTGTTCCACGTACTCACATTCATAGATTACTCAAAGACGATCCGTTAGAGAGTGCCTGGCTGCGACCTCGAACATAACTTTGTCGCGATGTCAGCGCTGACTTGCACATTCTTACATGACCAAACTGCAATCTAATATTTGGATATATGCAATGTCCACACCCCCATCGCATTCCAGGTCAAGTCACTAACGTACATACGCTGACTTTTATATATATGTAGCCGGTCGAAAATTCTAAAAGGTTTTCATTAAAGTAGCGATTGAATTGTGGGTCATGGTTTCTTCTTTAGTTAGTCAAAAGTCGGTCATGTCGTGATCTTTATTGCTCTTATTAGATTTTTCTGATGTATTTCTATTCACTTACTACTTCAGTCTTTAATAGAGCCGAACAGTGCGATATATCTGAACTGCCTTTATATTATTCAAATTTTATTTAGTAATTTGATACAGTTACAACTCTGAATACTTTTGCGCTTTTTTAAATCTTAAAACGTCAAATGACAACACCGAAGCTCAGTTTTGAAATCTAGATACGTCGACATTTATCGTAATCATGTAATCCCTCACAAATTTCCCTCTACACATCATTTAAATTACCCATTTGGCTATAGGTGTATGGAACCAAGCATCCAGGAAGATTGTAATACAGTTTATCTATCGACAAAGCGCGGATAAGGGAACAAATTTATCATAGCTAAAACGGGCGTGTTGGTGGCGCAGATTGATAGGTACTTCTAGTGAAAAAGTTTACATGACTGTAATTTATTTTCGAGAGTACAACAATAAGCAAAACATTATACTATACGAGTAAAAAGATACAATATTATTGTGGTCAAAATATTTCACCAAAGCCCCAAAGAGTTTATCGTGTAATAATTATTATCATATTAGCTCGTATCCTAAAAACAATATAAGTTGTAAAAATAATAAAATGATCAAGAAATCATAAAAAAACTTTTATAAGTTAATAATAAGGCCTTTTCAGAGAGTAGAAAATTACTGTGCCTGAAATTTATCGTAAGACATTGACTAGTCAAACGATAAGCGGATACATATATTATGTTTTTTGTAGGGTAATAACGGATTTATGCTTCTGTATCTGTAACTGCAAAATTTCTTCAAGAAATGATTCCTCCACTAAAGTAAATTTCTTAAAAATAGAGGAGGTTATGTGGCTAGAAACGAAAGGACGCGCTGACGCTACAGAACATGTTTGTATTATAGACGTCATTTGCTCTTAGGACTCTATGACAACAACAACATTATGGCAAACCCAAAAATTAATCAAGTCTATTTTAAGTGGACAAGTGTTTATTGAAATTGTAAAAATTTAATCTATGTTGGCTCAATATTTTTATTGTAAGAAAGTTTAGCTACACAGAAAAACGATTTACTAACTAATTTACTATTTACTTTTTTTTTTTACTTTTTAATAATATAGGGTATGAATATGTCCTAAGTATTACAAATAATCTTTGTCGGAGATAATGATTCTTGATATTGGTCCGCCTATATCTACGGTTATGCGTGAGTAATTTTATAAGTTCGAAAATATATTTTAAAACTGTAGAACTTAAAGTGAAGAAAACTTAAAATGCGAAAACTCCGCATGAACATCCATTTCCGTTAAACACCTCCGTATCAACCCTAGTTTGTAACCAATAAACATAGCACGGTACCAATTTTTTATTTAATAACAATTAAATATAACGGTTCAAATAATATGAATTTATAACGAGAGGACATTTAGTAATGGATTTTTTTTTTAATTATCTCTGTAGGTATCAACTTCATACATTATGCCATAAAATACTCTATATAATGTAATAAAATATACTAGATCCTTCAATCAATTTCATCTATATTACTATATAATGTACGTGATACTTGTTTGAGACAATTTATACATCCCCATATAGTTATCAGTAAAACATTTTGAATAACACAATGGAGTTATAATCATTTTATTGTCCCTCTTACTAAAGAGGGGCAATAAAATGTATATAACTAGTATGTATATAGTTAGCATATAACTGGGAATACTATGAAAACATAAATATCCGCTTCTAATTTAACAGTAAACCAGCGGTAGTTGTTAAATATTTATAAGAATTGAAAGGCCGATAAAATTAAGTTCAATAGGCTCTACGGATCACCTGGACAAACATATCAAACAATTTATTCAATCATTAATTCAACATCAGTCAACAATATTACCAATATCAATAACAATACAATATATACAATAAATCTATTACAGAGCCATCGATAAATAAACAAGAATCTTTAACATCTTTAAGCATTATCTTATAACAGGATAATACGCTGTTGGCCATGAATGACTTCACAAGTTTACCGAGATAATAGGGCGAACACTGAATGTTCTCAGCCAGCGAACTTCCGGGTTATGTGATAATGCAAGTGTACTGTGTGAACGGACCTCGACTTGGGCGGTCAACCAGGAAAAGAACCTAAGGTGACCCACTAGTATTTCGGAAGCGAGTATCTTGAGAAGAAACGTCGAAAGAAACTAAAAGCTGCGTCGGAATGGAATCTTTAAGCAATTCAAAAGGGATATAGTACGAGTATATATACTCCCCAAACCAAGAAAAAATTTATCCACTCCGACGCAGACTTGAGTTTCTTTCGACGTTTTTCTCAAGGTAGTCAATTCCGAAACGCTAGCAGATCAACCGTGGGGATAGTATTTTTATTTGGCTGGCGGTCCAAGTCGAGGTTCGTACCCACAGGGTTGTAAGTAGTTAGTTAGTCCGCTTCAACAAAAAAAAAAGAAATAATTTAGTGTGCAAGATGTTGGTATTTTAAATTTCTAAAATACTTATGGTTTTGAATAATCATCGCCATAATATAATATGCGATTTTATATTATATTCTGTTGAGTGAATATAAATATATATATTGATTATAATTATTGTTAATAACTATTTTTTAAATAAAACGTAATATGAACTTTTCATTCAATTATCGTAGTGCTATCTAATCGATAGATCGATATTTATGAGTATAAAAAGTGTTGTAAAAATATATTGGAATCGTTAATCAATATACACATATCTGTATGCGGCTGTGCCCGCTGATCTCAGAAACAGCTTAATGGATTTGGATGCGGTTTTCTTCAATGTATTGTGGAAACCTTAACTTAATATTTGGTTCATTTTATTTCTATGAGTTTATAATTAAAAAAGTTATGTTAGTACAAAAAAAACCACGAGCATTTATTTGAATAAAAAAAAGGTTTTAAATAACTGTTCAAGTGATTTGGCGGAAAAACATAATATTATATTTACTATAACAATGTAACTGAGCGCTATCTGTAGATAGAGAATAATACCAGAAGAATTATAATATATATAATAGGGGTCTTTTTTAAAGTTACAGACAAAAAAATATTAAAATATTTTTCGGATTATGCGCTAATAGCTTTAACCGTTTAACCTTATTAACTTATGAGGCTGCTTTTTATCCTGACAAAATATTCTCTACTTTTATTTAAAAAAACTGTATGAAATCTCTAATGACATCTATTGTCGAGTACTATAAGTACAAATTGAGTTCTATGTTTGGTTGTTGTTGCAATAATTAATATAAGAAAACAATCGATGGCATTTATATAATTTACACAACATTTCAGCTTGAAATAATAATTATCATAATAAAAGTAGTACTTTCACGCATTTGAAGTCGAGGGCACAGCTAGTAAACAAATATAATTTTATGATAATAGAGAAGATATTGCAGAGAAAAGCATCTAATATACACTACAAATGTTTGATAGCTTTGTAGCAATTAATTGCTACAAAAGCAATTCAAGCTATAAAAAATAACTGTTTTTGTTAGCACATACATAGTTGGATAATACATATCCAAATGTGAAATAACATGTGCAAAAAAAAATCTTATAAATAATAATGTTTCTTTCAAAAGCTTACCAATGGAAATTGTTGTTGCTATGACAGGAACAATAGGTGTAAGTATACGAGTATAAAGCAATTTTGAGCAGCTTTAGCGAAAGACGCTATGCTCAGAAATGGGTTATAGTAAAAAGTGCAGGGGAAATGGTACGCCTTCCTGCATTACAACTACACTAATCAGATAAAGAAATTTTAAATCTTCATATATTTAATAATGTCAATTTTATAGTACTGTTAAAAACCGCTAAATACAAATAAAACTATTTGTTCTGATTTAGGCTTAAAACAGTTTCAACGTTTTCTTCCATAGGATATAATTGAATAAAGGCATAAGGGATGGTTCATTTTTAATTCAGGTGTTTATTTAAAAGTGAGGGAGTTAAAAACATCTAAATATTGTGTCACATAAATTTAAAATAAAAAACGCGACATATTGGCATATAGCCAATCAGAAAGTGTTCACTAAACTACAGGCCTTCAGTAATTTTTTTATTTCAAGTATACTGAACAAGTCCATAACTTCGCCATAGTTACAAGTCAGAGAAAGGCCTTATATAATTAATTATGTATTAGCTCTAAGACGGTTCAGATATTTATTCTGATTGACAAACGTCGCATCATCAGCCGGATAGCCTTTGTAATCTACTTTCTATTTCATGTTCTGCGACCGTGACGTTTAGCATCTTTATGAATATTTTTTTATTATACAAGAAATAGAACATTATAAAACATAATTAAAACTTGATTATTAATTAAAACTTCGGTTGAAACCACATTTCCTTTTTCTACTAAATATCGTAGATACATGTATGGTATATGCTTACAGACACATAATAAGTACCTTTCTATAAAGCATCAGAAGTATACCACATCACTTAAGGACGCTGTGTCATTACAAAATATAGTAAATATTCTAGTTTACACATAAATATGAGTTCAGATGATAGAAAATATAAATATTTAGATGTCATACACTCCCACACACTCGCATTGGTCCACTCGCATAGTATAGAACGGTCCAAAACACTACAAATTGTAACATGTAAGTGTAGCTTCTTAATGTTTTTATTTCGTGTATAATTATATGTAATCATGCCCTGAAGTTATTATTAAAATAAATACTTAATAATATTTTCTAACTTAATAACTTTTTATTTCATAACAATTATTTGAATCGCATTTAAATGCTCTCATATAACCTTGTTACACAAATCATCTTGGTTAATCCGATTTTTTGTACGTTTTCCTGCATTAAATTATAAAATTATATACTGTAGATTTGTGAATAAATAAAAAAAATATATATGAATGTAATTTATCAAATAACTATATGTATTTACAACTAAAATTTTGGGTACAGAACACGTCTTTCATTTAATTATACGCAATTATAAATCGGTGCATTCATATATCAATTAAAGCATGGTACAGTAATACTGAGTAAAAAATGTTATATCCCAAAAAAAACGTTTATACTAGAATTCTCATGTATATAATATCGTGATATAGTAAACGATATCTAATATTTTGAAATAAATTGGATATGACTATATAAATTCTAACATAGGAGTAATAAAGTAACATACAACAAGATGTGTGATCAGTAAATCAAAGGAGATAGAGACTCGTTTCGCTAATACTAACGGTACGACTGGTCAATAAACCGATCAACGAGCCAGGATAACTGGATATGACAAATCAAATAAAAATCAAACATTTGGTACTCTAGACACATAACAAGACTTTTATGATAATGTAACTAAATTTTAAATTAATGAATGATCATAAAAGAAAGTGAGAAATTAGTTTAAACCCTCAACGATTTGAATTTTATTTTTAAAATATCCATAGTGTTGTCTCCACAAAAGTATAACTGTATCTACGTCACAACCTGATATTATATAAGGAATGAAAAGTTACTTCCGATATCAGAAGTACTTCCGGTTTTGTAGAGTGGGTTGTTTTTTTTAAATTGAGGGAAATTTAACTACAATATTATTATTCGAAAAGTATTTTTCTTTAGGTTTACATAAATTCAAAATCTAGCTTAATGTTGCCGCAGAAGCACTCAAGTTTTTGATGGAAGTTCGATCACAAGTGAGATTAGTATACCTAAATAATTAAGTGCCTAGTTCCTATCCTCTAACTCTTTACAGTAATCCACCACTTTTTTTTTATAACTTATAGGCGAACGCTTGACCTCAATCACACCTGGTGGAAGGTGAAAATGAGTCCGATGATGAACCGCGTCCGCCTAACAAATGCCTATTCACTCTTCTTTTAAAGACTCCCTGGTCATAAGATCGCGGAAATATGGCTGCTGGTAGCATATTCCACTCCTTAGCTGTCACTTTCAAAATCAGCCAAAATCACTAAGATCTCATATAATCTTTTTTTTACACTGGCTCAACAAAGTGACTACAGTGCGCCTGATGGCAAGTACAGTGTAATCCGAAAACGAAAGTGCATCAAATGATGAAAATCCATTAATAGTCTCCGTCGTCATGTCGGCTCACGTATACCACGACTGAAGGTCTCTAGGTATATACCATAAGTAACTGGATATACACAAGCTGATCCTGAAACGCGACAAGCCAAAGCGAGTCACTATGACGGTCTTTACACTTGTGTACTGTGATCATGACCCAGTTCGCGCAATAACCCTACCACCTTAAAACCATAATCGAATAAAAGAAACAGTACTCTCATAATTAATTAGATATATGTAACCGTACAAGCGTTTATATTATATTATTTAACATGATAATTATTATAATAAATTACTTCAACATTTCATTCTGTTTAGAACGTTACTTGCCTGTGAATGAAGGTTATTCTTGCACGAGAGTTATACGGTTTCATGCTATCTACCTGTCGTATCAGTAACTAGTTTGTTTTCAAATATTCAGAGCACAAATGCAGTTAGTTACATTACCTGTTTTTATTACATAATGCGCTCAACTATCGTTTAAATACATTTTAGTTATATATACACGTACGTGTATTTCCAATAGTAACCAAATTGTATATAATACACTAGTACAACATTTTGCTACAAATTAATATCAAAATCATATCCTACCGTGACCGTACCAAAATAGGATAAAATAAGCTCTTATATACGTGTCATCTCTCCCTTCCAGCAGTGGTGTCGGCCATGCTGGCAGGGCATGAAAACTGGAGGGCCGTGGTCTCCTTGTGTGAGGACCTCATGTCCCAGAAGGAGGCTGCTGAGTGGGCATGGCAGAAAGCGGATCCCACTCGGAGACGAAGACGTCGGGGCGCCAGAAACCGCCCCGACGCAACAGTCCCAGCTGACCGAACTATCCAAGACCAGTTGGCTGATGCCTTTAGGGTCGTGGCTGCTCAGGGTGGGGCCCTGTGCGACCGGCTAGCGACCCTCGAGATGTCGACGAAACGGGGTGACGCGCTACGTCGAAAAACATTGTGCGGTATCGGAGAGGACCTTTTGCTCCGAGATAGTGTCCGAAGGGCGCGGCATGACAGGGCTGTGGAGAATTGATTACAGGACCCATAGTCCCCGTCTATATGCAGAAGTAGTCACCTTGGGGTTTTTAGCGGGTACAAGTCCGGCACACCTCGGCTGTGCCACCCCCTGCGGGCGGCCGGGACAGTCCAATGAGGATGTTCCACAAAAACAAAAATAAAAGCTCTTATATACGTGTCAAGGAATATTATTTTTAAATTAGATTTATTTTATTTTACAAAATTGGGTGCCCAACATGGGCAAAGCAAGATTGATTAATAAATAGAAACGTAATTGATCATCGTTCTCAAATTATTATGACAGTCACTTTTATGTCAAATTAATATTATAATCTTTTCATATAATTTTCAAGTTGACGATGAATCTATATTTGAACTTATTAGTGCCTTGGAATAAATTATTTCACTGTCGGGCAACGATGCCGACAGCAGTTGTAGAAAGTGTTCAGAGTGTTCGCATCCCATTAAATTTTAAATACACTACTATAAACAAGCGGTTTATGCGTACTTACACCTCACCTCACTGCCTGTCGCGTATACACCGAAACGGGCTGACGTTAGGATAACCGGAGGACAAACTTATCCGGGCAACACCGGGTTGTGGAAAGCATGCGGTAAGATTTATATATCAATGTAATGTATTTATCGATGCATGCCATAAGGTGTGACCGTGTTTATCTTCCGAAAATAACTCATAATTTTAAATCGAATTTAAACATTAAGTTTAGCTTTTTCTATATCTCTGCTGTTTTCAATATTTTTCGAACAATGATATATAGACAACTTGTTGTACATTTATTTCTCTACAACTTTAGTTTTTACCATTTTCATCTTCCATCGGTTTTTTTAATAATAAACAAAAAGGAAATGATTGACCTTAGAAAAAGTACTAGGTCAAATTTGCAACAACTTTTATCTTTAAAATTTTTTTGTTTAGCCTATAGCAAAAAATAGCAAAGATATCGATAAAGACTTAAAAAAATTGCAGCTAACTCATCGGTTGCATTTGATCGCCATTCTTTATTTAGATTTTTAATAATGGGATCCATTTTTTACTGATGTATATGACTATAAAATATTAAAACTGGTAATATAATATCTTCAATTAAATACTTTTGATCTTTTCACAAATTCTGTACTTTATTCAATATCTTCTGATTGTTCGATTATTTTTTATTCTGTGACAATATTGACGACTTCTTTACTGTTCCCTACTAGACTGCTTTCTTATAGATTATTTACAAAAAATAGATTTATAATTTTCCATATCAGATTTAAAAAACAAATAATTTATGAATAATATAATATTCGACTCACTTCATTATTTTGCAGAGATATATAGATATATATATATATTTTTTTTGTTTAATTTATCTTATCCATCTGTGACAACCCTTGCAAATTTGGCAGGTGTTTGAAAGCTTTGCAATAAGCTAACCTTCTGGTTAGATCGACAAGGACCGAAATATAGTTATTCTTGTATTGAGTATGATTTGTTTATATAAATTTATGATTTAAGATTTCTGTAGATAATTATAATCCCAGCTTATAATAAAAATATTCACGAAAAATATGGCTAGGGCTAAGAAGTTCTCTAACTCTTACTTTTGTCGCGTTATTGGGCTGTACAATCGTCTTCCGATGAGCCTGTTCCCATCGCTCTACGATATTAGATCTTTTAAGCAAAGCGTGAAGAGATATTTGTGCAGGCCCGCATGGTCGCTAAGGCTATTGATATTTTTCTTTTGCTATTGACAGTCGTTGTAGTTTTTGGACTGCATCATGCTTACTTGCTTACCATCAGGCGTAGTATGGTCAATATTACGGGTCAAGATTAAAAAAAATGATAACTATAAGTACGGATGAGCTATTATAAAATTCATAATAGTTAATTCTACTACATATAATTCCTACAAAATTAAATTAGCATGTTTATTCAATAACACAGATCTGCAAGGTGTTGTTGGCCAAGTGAGGGTCATTTTCGAAGTCATTTTTTGCATAGAATCCGAATTTCATTTTGCATAGAATCAGAATTGCTCCATCACGTCCGGTTTTTAAAATATCTTAACCTAAAAGTGAGAAAAAAGCAGTTTTTTTATTATATTAGCACTAATGTAACATTGTGATTTTTTCAACGAGTTGAGCAAGTTTAAAGTAATACTCTTACGCTTCAAAATTCTTATTTTATATTTGGAAAATCTTTTCTTTCCTCTGAGATATCGGCAATTGAAATTTAGTATATGTTGATTTCGTTAAATACCACTTTTTTGCACTTTTAGTTTAAGATATTTTGAAAACCTGACGTGAAAAAACAATTCTGACAGATTCGGATCCTACCCAAAAAATTACTTCTTAAATGATCCTTAATTGGTCAGCAACAATCGCAACCCATTTTTTTGCAGATATGTGTAATATTATGAAACATTAATTAGAATACGTAATAAATATAATGAAAGTTGAATAATTTATACGGACAACAGAAAAGAAAGAAACATAAAAATTAGCTGTAAGTAGAAAATACCCTGTTAGTAATTAGGTACTCGTCAGTGAACATTCCATTTTCTTCGACGATGACAGGCTTTCAAGTTAAATACCATTTCCAGCACAAGAAACACAATTTCTACTTGTATTTTACAAATTTCTATAATTTACATTTACAGAACAAACTTTGCCACGGCCTTGCAAACTTTAACCTAAAAATAGTTCATCGTACTCTACGTAACCTGCATAATCATTCTGATTTATGCAAGTATGTCGAAATCTTAAAGGAAAACAAATTGATAGGAGAGTAAAGTGAAAGCTATGTATAAACAAATTCACGTGTACCTACAAACCAATTTTATAAAACACATTTTATACGACGGTAAACAATGTTACCCAACCACAATCTATTAGGAGGGTTGAGAAACCATCGACCTGCAAACCGCTTTGTTCACAATGGTATGGATAATTAGTGGAAAGTGCAGGATAAGAACGGTAAATTAGACTTAAACTGATCGTAATCTGTACTAATAACAAGTTAATTTTAATATTATAGTTTTACCTGATAGTATTCTTCATTTTACTCCGTTATGTTCTGCAGGGATGAATAAAATCCCTCAATGTACAGACAATTATAATAATTATAATTAATCAAATTATTATACAAATAATAAATCAAATAACTCCAATAGTAATCCAAGGATTTTTTTTTTAAAGTAAGATTGAATGATCTGGTGTTTTTAAATTATCCAACTAATTTTGTAGAAGTTAAATAAATAGTAACAATAAAAAATTGTATGTTTTTTTTTTTTTTTTTTTTTTGGTTTCTCGGTGGAAAATCCTGCATAGGACCATCAGCAACCCCGGTGTGTCAGACTCCTACTGACTAAAAACCCCCGGGGTGTCCCTCTAATCGCTCCACCCGAGCCTGGGAAACCAAATTCATCCAGACGCCCGGAGAGCGAAATGCCTTGTCGAGGCTGCCTCTCTGGGAGGGGTGGGGGTAAAGAGCCCACCCTTCCAATACCTATCTCACAGGCGGCGCGCCGGACACTGCACACCGCCACCCTCTCATCCGGACAGCAGACTCCCTCAAGTCTACTGCCCGGCTATTGTCACCGGGGGATGTCGCGCTCGCTCTGAGCGAACGCATCCCTCCGGCGACGGTGCCTTGGCCGCCGAATAGCCAGAGAAGATGTTCGCTCTCTGACCCTTTCGGCGGCCTCCTTCTGCTTCATCACAACCTCGCAGAAGGCTGTGACTTCTCGCCATGCCTCTTCGCTGTCGACCATGGCTTTTACCACCACTGGCAGCGAGAGGTCGTCCCCAATGCGGTCCTGAAGGACCTTCCTATCTTCAGCCCAAGCTGAGCACACCTGAAGCGTGTGCTGCGCCGTGTCCTCGGGGCTCCCACACTCGTGACATTCCGCCGTAAGCTCTCCTCCGGACACCCGCCACCGGTGACGTCCAAAACTACCGTGACCTGTGAGGATCTGGGTGAGCCGAAAGGAGAGCGCGCCGTGTTTTCTGTCCAGCCACGAGTGTAAGACAGGGCGCACCGCCTCAATTGTCCGAAGACCGGCGCTAGGTTGCTCCAGCCTGGACTGCCAATCCCTCACGGCCTGGTCCTGGAGAAGGACCCTCTGCCTCCGAATCTCCGTGGGGGCCGGCCGCAGTCCCCTGGCTCGCTTCTCCTCGCACCATCTGTAGAGGGTTGCGAGGGTTCGTGCGTCGAGATCCCACGGCACGGACCCCGCTAGTGCACACGCCGCCTCGTGCGATACGGAGCTGTATCCCCGGATGGCTCTTATCGCCAACACCCTTTGGGGACGGCGTAGAAGGGCGGTATTATGGCGGTTGAGAGCCTCCGCCCACACTGGGGCACCATACAGCCCCATGGAGCGCACGGCTTGGAGATAGAGCCTTCTGCTGGAGGCAATTGGGTAAAAAAAAAAAAAAAAAAAATTGTATATGTGAAAGAATCTTTCCTAACTATTCAATTCGGCATGGCCAGTGTTAACCCATTTAAAGCAGTCGGTTACGTAAATATATAGTAGAATAGTTATTTTTGAGAGGAAAATTGTTTTTTTTTTTATTAGCCAGTTAAACATTTAGAAATCGATATAATAATTGGTCTGGTACAACATAATCGCCCTAAGAAACTTAATGTAAAGCAATGTTAGGAGATTACGTTGTTTGTTTTGTTGTTAGCTTATTTGTTTTATTATATAGAGGAATCAACTGTACTATATGACACCCCAGACGTTACAATAACTAATTACACAAATATTTTTGCTTATAAATTAAAGCATGTATTTTAATTTTTATGACCTGATTAATAATGAGATCAAATAAGTAATGTGTTCCTTGCGAAGCTCGACAGTCAGGTATTCTAGATATGGATATTCTCCGTGATTTCAACCGTAGGTACCACATAGAGGTTGTCATCTCCGCAACATCACATAGGTGCGATGAATATTCTCTCCGGATCACCTGTAGCTATTATATAAAGCTCAGATCAAGCCCTGTGTGGGATATTTTTGGTATCTCTGGGACAGTTCTGCACAGGACCTACTTTATGCCATGTATAGGTTGCAGCTGAAGAGTTTCCGTTATTACTAAGTATCTTGAATCCCGGTGAATACTAAAAAGTTCCTTAACTCATATTTTTTCTGAATCTTTAAGCTCTGGAACTGCGGGGAGCTTGTTCCCACCATCCTATGATATTGGGTTCTTTAAACCAAGCTTGAAGAAATATTTGTGCAGAACGGCACATGGCAGATGGAGGCAGCTGCCCTCTCTGAATTTTGAATACCTCCCAACTATTTACTGTTGTCAATAAAAGTTCTGATTTTGCTTTACAATATAAAATGCGTTAACTTTTGCAAATCATGTGATGAAAATTTATGAATGCTATGGGTGATTCTTTCACTGAAGACATCATAAGCCGTTTTACTGAAAATCTTCGAAAATTCATTTTGAAAAAGCTATCTTATTCATGTTTATTTATTTCACTAGGTTCCTATAAGGAATTAATAGGATATCCGACGAGTGTTTTACTTATTTGTTTAATTGTAAAGCAAAACAAGCACGAAGAATCCAGCTTCAATAAATCTGATTAAACGATCTAACATCTTTGGATCGGTATGATTGCTGTGAGTATCGATGGGTTTTTCGTTGCTTTTGATTATCGTAATCATTTTGTGGACTACATCATATTTACCATCAAGTGTGATGAGATCATTGTGATGAGTTAGGCTGAAAAAAGTACTTACATATTATCCGTAACATCGCCAGTCTCATCCAATTCCCCAATTGTATCGAGGGATGCACCGGAACCATCTTCACGGGCTTCTGTTGGAGGCGGTGGAGGTGCTGTAGTTGGCCGCTTTAAGGTTGAAGATTCCTTATTAACCTCCTTATATTGAGGCTTAGGAACAAAATCAATGAGACGCGGCAATATCTCATGAATCGTGTTATCCAATTTATCACCTACACTATTCATTTCCGCTTCAGATCGTTGCAGCCAAGTTTCGATGCAGTTCTTTTTAGTAGGAGTTAGCAAAGTCTCAGGAACTGGCGGAGGCGCTATATCTGGTATCTGAATAACCTTTGTTCTTTTTTCACTTTCTGAACGCTCGATTTTCGCATTTCTGGGCATTGGTTTAGGCTTATCAGTAACAGTTTGATCTGTTTTTATTCTTTTAAGTGAACTCGTGACTGTTATTTCTACATTACCATTTACAGAACCTATGTTAGTGTTGTTATTATTTTTATCATTCTGGTATACTTTTTTGGATGGAATGTTTTCTTCTGTATAAATTGCATTTGATGTCATTGTATCGTGGATACCGAAACCATTTATCATAGAAGTCTTGCTCGAAAACTTTGAGTCATTATTTGTAGTAATTTGTTTTTCTAAAAATGCTTTACTTGTCATATCTTTGAGAATATTTGTATCAATATTTTCAATGCAGTTTAGAACTTTTTGTATATCAATAGTTTTTGGCTGCATTGTCGGCGTAGATGGTATACTATTTTCGACAGAATTGGACATTGACCCTAGTCTATCAACAACAGTGGAAATAGAACTACCAGTGTCATCAGATTCGGCGTCTGCTAATACTAGACACCTTTCCCATTCAGTTGACAATAAATCAATGTAAACCTCGGCCTCCGGAGGCATTGCCTTCCCATCTGATAATCTTCGAACTAAACGTCTTACTTCCTCTGGTGATCCTTTCTTTAAGTATGCTATACCTTCTTTACTTTGCCGATGAATATGACTGTCAAATGAGGATTTTCGTGATAATTTTGTAGTTGTAGAAATACCATTTTGTTTTCCATTAATAATAGTTTCTTTTTCGTTTAATATAGATTGTGGTCCGTCATTTATAATTTGTTCACCGACAGAGTGAAGAGATGTTTTGTCCTTAAATGAATTTTTCTTTCCTAATTTCCTGGGAGGCACCGGTGGTGGTAATGTTGTTGGTCTTACAATCTCGGTTGTCTGTCGAGGAGTACTAACAGAATCAATTACATCCGTCCCATTTTGTAAAGTTGTGTCTTCCATTTCGAAATGTCGAACTAACAAAGTCAATGATTCATCGGAATCTTTTAACCGACGAACACAATCGATTCTAGTTAAATCAGAAACTGATATACCATCTATTGCTAAAATTTCATCACCTGGTATAAGTTTTCCCCAAGGAGCTTGAGCATTTGCTGCAGGACTATCTTCTGCACATGACTGCACTAGTAGTCTTCGAACTTTTTCTGCAGCAGCTGATCCACCTTCAAATTTCAATCCCAGTCCAAGGCGTTCACCTCGTGATCTATGAACGGTCACTTCAGCCGCACCAGTTGCAGCACCCACCGTAAGTACAGTGACAAAAGATGGATCCTTTACAGCGGGTCGCCCCTCGCCTACTGGAACGATAGTGACGAAGTCCTCTTCTACTATATCTGTCGCCATGCCGCGAGTAGCTCGCGTCACGCGAATTTCAATCACCGCTTGTCACCTGTGGACCAAAAATATTCATAAGCTTACATAATATCAATACATATAATAAATTTGTTCCTCAGCCATCAATATAATATTACCAAGATGAAAAAATATTTGAAAGCTATTATATATATCATCTTACTGAAAAACTTCGCTCGTGTGATGAAGGTTATTTTGAATTTCTAAAAGAATTGATGGTTTTAACTATAAAAAGGGTGTATTATACTATGGTGACCAAATACATAATTATATATATATGGTATATTTTAATTCATTAAAAAGGGAATATCTATGATAGTGCCATCTATCGGTATTTATTAAAATGAATGGGAATCGTTAGAGAACCAAAAAAAATTATTATTAAGAGGAAAATAACAATCCGTCGTTTTTTGCCAAAAAAATTATATTTATTTATTAGTGAAATAACAGTAGTTTAAATTTAATCGAAATGTTGTCCATCACTAATAACTATTTTTTCCCATCTTTCAGACAGCGTTTGGATTGGATTGAACGAAGTCTCGGGCACAGCTTGTTTATTTAATAAAGTTGGGGGCAACTCACGACTCGAGCGACAAACAAGAACTAAACATGGCATCTCTCTTTCACCGTTCTACTGCATTTGAATATAATCAATAATTTCCATTTAAATAATTGGAAGGAGGTATTCTTACAATATAAATATGCTTTCTAGTAAATTGAAATTGTCAGATTACAGTGTATAATTAATAACAAAAATTTCACTTTTTTTTAAGAAACGACATTAAACCCATTTCGAATACCTGACAATGATGTTGGTTGTTCTCACTGATATAAACCAGTGCCTATAAAGGCATAAGTACTAAACCTAATTCCTGCTCACGATCACTCGAAACTTTCATTGATCGATATGAAAGTATAACGAGCGTGTTTGAGAACGCCTTGACCACAAACAGTCGCATCATTGAAACAGCTAAGATGTGGGTTAGTAGCACTGAAGGCAGTGCATGCATTACCGATGGTATTCGCAGAGAATTTACACATTAGTATAAAGCTTGAGGCATGACCTCATTATTCCAAAAACTTTTGTTCCAAAGAGTCAATTATTTAAAAAAAAACTACGTTTTATTATTTGTCAAAGTGTACTAAAACTGTAATAATATAATGACAATATATTTTTTATGGTTATAACAAAATATAGCCGAGAAATTCAATTTAGACTTTCCTTTTTTGGAGTTTATTAAAACAGCCGAAATGTAAACGATCAAATAGGGATTCGTCAAGTTTTAATAAAAGCTCGCCCAAAAAATTCGTATACTTTCCTAGCATTCAAGTTTTAAATGAAATAATAAACAACCTACTACTTCTGCCAAACAAATTAGTATTAAATATTTCTAACTTTTAAGATATTTATGCAAATATTATTAAAATACCATATACCAAACAACATAAGTAAGCAACACTTTAGCTTTGCACCTACTTAATTGGAATTCTAACCTATCAGGCATGTCAACAGAAAATATATTATTTTCCATTGTATTTAATTTAAGACATCACATATGAATCTAAAATGAATTTTTTCGCTATCAGAAAGAATACTAAGCTTTAAATACGTTATGTAAAAAACATACATAGCTACCCTTCGGATCTAGGAATACCGCTCTCAGTAATAAAATAAGGAAAATATACGGTGTTCGTGCTATTCGATTTTGTATCAAAGTTGTTATTTCCGAATATAGCTTCGACATTTCAAAGCCTTGGATATTACAACAAAAATGAAGTGTGAATGTTTCAAATTTTCATGACCTATATTTTATTATTGGACACTTTATTTTGTACTACAATAATATGTAACAGTATTGCTTTAGCAGAAACTAAAATATTTTTAAAAAACATATATCTTAAATAAGAATAGACGCTATTTAAAAAGACATTTCTTCCGCTTTTAAATTTAGAAAAAAAATTACACATCAATTATTATATATAACGAACGCTCTTGAAGAGCATCGAATTCGTAACCATAGAGGATGAGTTCAATCACTGCGTCATAACAAACACACATAAATTGACACATAGATAATAAAAAAAAAAACAATCAAAAAAACGTCGATCTATTGCAATGAGAACAAAATGTATTATTGTTTGTTTTGTATAAAGTCCGCGTTTTCTTTCTCGTCGTTACAGACGTAAGTAAACAAAGAAAGGTTACTGCATCCCATATGATATTGTTCAACGATATCTCATAATTGAATCTTTACATCGTGACCTACAAATGCATAAGAGGTTTTGTGTGTATTATTTAAACGAGTTACAAGTGGAATGTTGATTTGAAAAGTTGAAAATAAACCGTACGAACCAAGACACATCGAAGGCAGTGTTGAATAAGTACCGTTATATTAGTAGTACTTTAACATACGTCTGCCTAATATCAGCATAATCCATTCATAATACTGAATTATTAATAGTTTTATGAATATTTATAAAGTCTTCAACACGACTGTAATCTGTAAGTGAATTGCTTTATGTAGTTTTTTAATATCGTCGTTTATTCGGCACCTGGAGAAGTGGGTTTTTCATAAATACTATGTGTATTTATGAAAATAAAAATTGTAGTGAAGTTATTGACTTTTGCTCCACGGACTTAAATACCATTAATTATCATAAAAAATTAGCAATTAATGATTATTATTCAACCAAATCGGATGTTTTTAGCAGTTGCTTTCGCTAAGAGTAGTTAATAATGTTTCCAGTCATATACAGGGTACAACTATCGTTGTAGAGATGGTGCCTCTAGTAGAATTTCAACAAGAATATTTTATACCACATAAAAAATGCTTACTAGTCGCAAAAAATTGCTACTTAAATTTTAAATACATTTCACTTTGCGTTTTGAAATCTAATAACCTCATACTAATGACCTCACAAACAATCGTTTTGTTATTATATTTGATCTTATTGCAAAATTTACAATAAAAGAAGACATTTAATGTAAAAATAATTAAACTGATAATAGCTTATATTTCATATCTACTTTAATTCTGTACTTTTAGAATCGTTTTGAAATAAATCACAGTTACTATTTATATATTCACAGAAGCCAGATGAATAGGTAATACTTTTTTCCGAGTGGACAGTCACTATAATAATACTTTGTTGAATATAGAATCATTCTTGTTTTTTGTATGAAATCCCGTATGCTGAAACATTTCCTTAATTTTTTCTGTACGCATATTTTTATGACAGTTTTATTATTTTTAAAGTTTAAGGCAAAATCTTAATATACTATATAAATAATTAATTATTGAGTAAATGTAAATACAAACAAGAAAACCGTGTATGACATTCTACCCTAATTGTTAAAAAAGTTAAAACTGTGTTGAATTCTATATTACTTTACTCTGTTCAAAAGCAAAGATAGATTGAATAAACTTTATTACCTGACTGTAATGTTATTTTGACAACTATATTAAAAGTAACAGAGTTTGCCAATTTTAATTATTATTTTAAAAAGAATACTCATGGCGCCATAGCAGTTTTATTATAGTATTGATGGATAAATAAATAAGCTATGACTAAAATTCATTAATACGAGTTAACCTAAGTCTATTTATCACCAAGTTTTTTAGGTGATTGATCTTGTTTACTTTCACTACGTATAAGTAACATAGGTCTGTAGGTAATAATTAGGATAGGTAAGGAGATAATCTAGATTTCTAGACTAACCACAGTAAAGATGATAATGCTTATCACTTGTTAAACAATATTTGTAAATTTTTTTTACATAGTTATTGGCTTTATCATCATGAATTTAATCCCAACAAATTAACTTTGAATTCATGCGAACTAACATAAGACGAAGTAGACTTGAGGGAGTCTGCTGCCCGGATAAGAGGGAGGTGGTGCACGGTGTCCGGCGCATAGCCTAGGAGAGAGGTTTTGGGGGGTGGGCTTTACTCCTTCGCCTCCCAGAGATAAAGCCTCAACAAGACTTCTTGTTCCCTGGGCGTCTGGATGAATTTGGATTCCCAGGCGCGGGTGGAGCAATCAGAGTTACACCCCGGGAGTTTTTAATCAGTAGGAGTCTGACACACCGGGGTCACTGCCCTCACAGCGTCCCTGATGGATCTATGCAGGACTATCACCCGCGATACAAAAAAAAAAGATCATTTTAGTCTTTATTTGGTTTGTTGTAGAATTCATTGTTTTATATAATTAATACCTATGGGTGGCCACTGATATTTTTTAAAACGATTTGTTTATATCTAGACAAATTATGTAGTCTCACATTCATCAGATTTTTAATACTGAAATTAGAGCCCTTATTTGAGGAATCGATGGTTGTATTTTCTTAATGTCTTTAAGATAATTATTTTATTTATATTTAATGTATTTTGCTGCGTTCAAACGGTAATAAGTACATTCTTTTGAGTAGATTTAAATTTTCATATACCTCATTCGTTCTACTAAGTTTTTCAGCTTACACACGAAGCTTTCGCTTACACAACAAAAAAATGCTAATAAAAATATTACAATAAAAACTTTTGTTATATTTCTTGCAATGAATATTCTACTTAAGACATTTTTATCGCAAAATATAACTAGATAATAAAATGATAATTGTAAAAGAATTAAATCGATATAAAATGCAAAATATAATATTGTTTTTTGATCACGCATTAAATCTACATTGAAAAATTACAAGCAAGTTTACCACACAAATAAACACATACACACACTATAACTCAGGCATTAAATTCATATTTTATTAGTATCGCAATATTCTTCATAGTAGATGGCGGCTAATCGTACCATTCATCTAATTAGAGTATCCTCCTGCTTGGGCAACCGCGACCTACTATGCATCGAGCAATGCCGAGTGGCATGTATACGTGTATCGACTAAGGCCGAGATTTATAAACGTTACTTTTACCTTGCTTATACTTTGCTAAAAAAATAAGTTTGTATATAACAAAAACATAAATCTATAATAGAAAGTTGAGTATAATTGAATATTCACAGAGCCAAATCTAAATTGACGAAATCGGTGACTTATCATATATTTTAACATTGAATTATAATAATTTGTAATGTTTGTATATAGTCTAAGCAAAGTAAAAGTTGCGTGTATAAATCTCAGGTTGAGGACTACTTTTCTAAATACTACTTACACTCAGCTTCAGAAAGACTCTTTAAATTTTAAAACGTTTTTGAACACTAATGATCCATTATTACATGAACCATTAGTGATTGAAAATATTTTTAAATTTAAGAAGCCTTTCTAAAACTAAACGTTAATAATACATATTTTTTTGTTTCAACTAAGTATGGTAAAAGTCCGTATTATGAGACACATTTTCAGGTTGGTCGTACATTACCGCTATTATATAATCTGTTTAAGTCAAAAATACTATTTAAATCGTATCATACAATTGTCTTATGATTATTTAATTAATATAGCTAGTTTTTATTGAATGTTAATTTGTAAAAATAATATTAATAGCCTTTTATGAGAGGAACCTCTATGTCCCTATTTATGAGACACTTAAAAAGTAGATGACCCCAATGTCTCATGATGTATGTCCCTATTTTTGAGACAGTTTAGAAATCAATAAGACTGATTTTAAAATAACTATTTATTCATTTTAAATCACAATACTTATAAAATAGATAATAAACTTGAATCTGAAATAACAAATAATTAGTCTTTACTAAATTAAATGAGAAATAAATGAAAATTATAAAAATATTTAATTCACTTTTATTCTTTAATTTTCTTCTGCAGTTCTTTTACTTTGTCCATCAGTTTTTTCTTTTCTTCTTGTAACTTTTTTTTTATTACTTATAGGCGAACGCTTGACCTCAATCACACCTGGTGGAAGGTGAAGATGAGTCCGACGATGAAACGTGTTCGCCCAGCAATTGCCTATTCACTCTTCTCTTAAAGACTCCCAGGTCATAACATCGCGAAAATACTGCCTCTGGAAGCGTATTCCATTCTTTAGCCGTTCGCATGATGAATGTAGAAGCGAATCTTTTCGTGCTGATATAAGGAACATCCACCACATACGGATGTTATCCCACACGATGTCTAGTGGTTTCGCGGTGGAATGGTGATCCTTTTTATGCCAACACGCTCTCTGTTTCAGGACAGAGGAGTAAACATCTTTCATCACAGTTAAAAAAAATTGTAGGAGAAATATTACATACATTTTTACTTTCAAAATATGCTCCAGACATTTTAAACCACTCTTGCAATTCTACACAAGTGACAGCTGCTCTTGTAACACTCAAATGTTGGGGTTTCCTTATAGCTAATTCTGAATGACGTTTTCTAAACCCTTCATACCAGTGGCGACTAGGACGACTCTGTAAACGGAGTTTTTACAGCTAATTTTTGGACATATTTTTGAACACAATCCAATAACTCAGTTTTTGTTACAGGTGCTCCTATTGCAGCCCTGTCTAGCACCCATTTGACAATATTTATTTATTTATTTATTTATTTATTTAACGGTAACTACACAGCATATTATAAGATTATGTACCAAAAATAGGAAATAAAAAAAAAATCTAGAATGCCAATAACGTAGTACACATATTAAATTTTGGTAAATGTTTGGGTCGCTCCCCGCATCGTATAGTGAGTGTTGTGTGCGTGATTTGTGAGTGTTGTGTGAGTGCATTTGTGTGCGTGTGTGTGCTCATATCGGTGTTGTATGAGATTCATCTAACTGCAGTCCAGAAATAATTGTCTTAATGACCTGATTACGGCTCAAGTAAAACATATCAATCTCTTTAAAATATTTATTGTACTGAGCGCAACATCTATAGATGACCGAGTTTTGGGCATAACAGTGCTTTGCAAGAGGTAAGGCGAATGAGCAAGGATTTCGAGTTTGTTTTTTGAAAATTTTAAATTTTAATTTCCCGAGAAGTTCAGGACAATCCACTTTTGCGTTTAGGAGATCATAAAGCAGTTTCATATCATTTATAGTACGACGATGCTCCAGTGACAAAAACTTGTGCCTTTGTAAGCTGTCCACGTAATCGCAAGGATCCTTGTTACTTTTAGTATTAAGAAATCTTAAAAATTTTTTTTGAATTCTTTCCAAATTATTTTTATGCGTGATAAATGACGGTGACCAGATAGACGAAGCATACTCTAGACAACTTCTGACGTAAGAAAAGTAGAGAATTTTAATAGAATCAACATTATTAAAGGGCTTAGTTACTCTAAAAATGAATCCTAACATTTTTAGGGACTTTTGAATAATAAAATCGTAATGACTAGTAAAAAGTAATTTTGAATCCATCATTATTCCTAAATCTTTAATATAATTTACCTTTTGAATGGGTTGCTGATTAAGCGTATAACAAAAATTAATTTGATGATGTTTTCTTGTAAAAGTTATTACATTGCACTTTTTTATATTTAGGTCTAATTTGTTCATTCTACAGTAATCATTAAGCCGATTCAAGTCTGCTTGAAGCAAGTGACAATCATCGTTATTACGAATAGTCATAAAGATTTTAGTATCATCCGCATACATAAGGTGTTTAGCGTAGTGAAAACATTCAGATATATCATGGACATATATGTTGAAAAGTAAAGGACCCAGGTGGGATCCCTGAGGGATGCCCGAAGGTATTTTTTCAAAACGAGAGACGCATGTCCCTATGCGTACTGCCTGATGTCTATTAGCTACATAAGAAGCAAACCACCTCAAAAGATCACCGTGGACACCAACGTCCAATAGCTTTTTTATGAGGATGTCGTGATTAATTCTATCAAAGCATTTAGAATAGTCAGTGTACACGGCATCCACTTGATAACCTTGATCCATTCCTGCAGATATAAAATCAGTATATACAGCTAAGTTAGTCTGAGTAGACCTGAGCTTCATAAATCCATGCTGTGTAGGAGGAATGGACACAGACACAAGATTATATATCTGGTCGTGAACAAGTAATTCAAATAATTTACTGAATACAGAAAGCAAGGAAACTGGACGATAATTTTCTATGTTAGTTCTAGATCCAGATTTATGAATAGGCACAATGAACGCTGCCTTCCACTTTGTAGGAAACATGCCGGAGGACAAAGATTTGTTAAACAGAATGGTCAGTGGTAGTACCAAGGCGCTCATACAGTTTCTCACAAACATTGGAGGAATATTGTCAGGTCCTGCTCCTTTATTGCTATCAATCAATTTAATATACTTGTTGACTAATGTTTGGGATAAACGTAGGGATCCTATGTTGTGGACTGAGATACTTTCAGATTGGGAGTTGATCGAGCATCCAGACGAGGCATCAGTGGAGTACACGGACTGAAAGTAGTCAACAAACAGGTTACACATGTTAAGTCCATCGCAGGCAGAGATGGAACCATAGTGAACCTGGGCAGGAAACGAGGATGTTGATTTTAAATTTTTTATATATCTCCAAAAGGTTTTAGGATTATCTTTGATTGATCCTTCACAATACTCAATATATTTGTGAAAGCAATATTTTTGCATTTTTTTGAAGCGCGTTCTGAGTAATGAGAAGCTGTGATAATCTGAAAGAAAACCAAATTTTTTCCAACGTTTATGAAATTTATGCTTCTCTTTAGCAAGACATATAAGAGGCCTAGAGTACCAAGAAGGCACTGCTTTGGTACTCTTATAATAACGAGGAACGTATTTATCGATAGATTTATTTAAACTCTCATAAAAAATGTCAACAGCGTCATCAATCGATTTGTTACCCAGATCGTCGTTCCAGTTAAAAGAATTTAAGTAGGAGATTATGTCATTATAATTAGCATGATTAAATTTAAATGCAAGGTGAGGAGGATGCTTTAGATCTTTCAGATTAATATTTGGGAATTCTAATTCAAGGGCAGGGTGGTGAGGCAAGTCTTCTTTGACTATTGGAGAAAGTGACCTAGTAATATTAACATGTGTGTTAGAAAACACTAAGTCAAGAAGCCGGTTGTTATCATTTTTTATGAAGTTATATTGTTCCATACCGTATTCAGACATTAATTCAAGAAAAGCCATTTGACATTCACTAATTGTTCCTGAAATATAAGAGAGACCTCCAGAATCATTAACATTCCAATGAATATTAGGAAAGTTAAAATCGCCTAATAACAGAATGTGATCGTGTTGAATATAGGAAACTAAATTTTGCAAATAGGAGATGAGAGATGCAAGTAGTTTGTCTCTGGATAGTCCAGAGCCCGGTAAGTATACGCATATTATATGCAGATTTCGATCACTCTGAAGAGTATGACCTTGTACTTTTAAATGTAGGCATTCACAATCTACTATATTTGAAGAACCCACTGATAAGATACGTTGCGCCCCAAGTTCGCGACGAACCAGCAACATAACCCCGCCACCTACCTGTCTTGCAGATCTAGAGCCCAGAACTCGAGATACTATGGGGCGATCACAGCGATGGACATCGTAACGGCCATCCGATACCTCGGCATCGTTTACACCGTCCACAAGCCATGTTTCGCAAACAGCGACAATTGTATAATCGTGATTTAAAAGACCTAATCTAAATTCTGATGTCTTTCCACGTATACTTCTAGCGTTTTGAGAGTATACAGTTAACTTACGTTGCATCATTGCGCTTAAAATATACTTGTCTAGTTAAAAATCTTTGTATCGGTTTCATAATTCGGAAAACAGTAGTGCTAAAAATAAAGCTTGACTGCAGTGATGAATCTTTCATACGGTGTGATGTGATATGTGTTGTGTGAGAAGTGTGACATGTACTATATTGAAGACCATAGGGAGGGCAGTGTGAGTAAGAATGAATATTAACGTTTACTATCACATACATTATTATAAGTCTATTGTTAGTCAAGGTATGGGAGCAGAGTCTGTCTTCTGCACATGTGATGATTTTTCTGTATGACTTCTTCCTGCAGCTAGCATAGTATCTAGTTGGTCTTCGGAGTAGACGCGCATGGCTGGAGATTGGTCGTTCCTTCTTACATAAATCTTTGTATTTCTGGTCCACACATAACGAAACCCCAACTCCTTAGATATATTTCTTGCTTTCATAAGTAAATATTTATTTTGGCGTGTGAGATGTTCGTTAATATATATGTGTCGTTCTTCACCGGGAATCCCAATATTAATGCTAGTCATTCCTCTGTTTTTACGAGCTTTAGTGAGTAGCTCGTCTTTCTTAAGCTGTGATTTAAATTGGACCACTATGGGCTTGGTGTTCGTTACTGCCTTGTTGCGAGGTGCAATTCGTGATGCGTATTGGATGTCCTCCGCAGTAAGTTCTACTCCTAGAAATGTTGATAGTGATAACACAGTGAATATCAAATTTTCCGATTTTCTAACAGGAACACCAAGTATTTCAACGTTATTGTTTCTAGCGCGTTGTTCTAAGTCATTTAACTGAGTCTTTATAGAAGATAATTTGGTGACGGTGTCATTTAGGTATTTGTTTTCTTGTTCCAAATTCTTTATTCTAACTTCCACATCAGCAATAGTCTTTTGAAAGCTATCCTGAGTGTCTGATAAATATTTAACACTTTCCTGCAGTGGTGATATAGATGCAGTTAAGTTATCGCATTTAACTGACAGGTTTGAAATGTGCTTCATTGCTTTCTCCACTTTTGTATCAAGTTGCGACAATGAACCATCAATTTTATCCATCATCTCGACTCTAAATTCATAAAGTTCAGATTTTTGTTGCTTGAGAATATTTTCCAATCCCGATTGAAATAAGTTTTGAATATCAATCAGCGGAACAGACTCGCGGCATGATAAAATCTCCGGAATCGGCGCGGCTTTGTCTGTATTCAGCTTCAGCTTATTGTCAGCAATCGGAGTACCTTTATCCACAAGAGTGTTAATACAACAGGGTCCGCGCCAAGACGATTTTTTAGCCACGGTCATTTTCCTAAATGTTGTTTCGCGTATATTTCCGCAATTAAAATGATAGTGTCTTTTACAAGTAAAACATGCTATGCCATCATTATCGTATATAGGACTTGAACATTTTAAGCATTCCATATTGATATTAATATTTTTCAAGAACTGTTGTCCAAATTATTATCTCAATACTATTAAATATAGTTATAATATATAAGTGTAATACGCCTTTAACTTGATATGTGTAACTCAGCCTTTAAGTGAGTCGACCGCAGACTGAAGATGTCGATTGTGAATTATGTGGGTAGTTAAGAAAAAAGTAAATCAAATTCGCAACAATGATGGTTTCTACTGAGGAATTACTCAAGTATTCTGTGTTATTTTAGAATAATAACAATAACACCAAGTCACTCTCCCACAAACCACAAAACAATGATATCTTTAAGCACTAATTGTCACTAATTAACGAGTAATAGTAAATAAATACGGAGCGCGACTTAGACACACTGACTATGATTTGACAGATGATTGATCTTCTTCCTGAGACGATAAGACTGTTTCTGGTTTAGATTTTTTTTATCTCATCTAGCCCAATACTTTTTTTCTGCCTAGAGTAGCCACAGATACTTCGAAGGCAACAGCTACTCTCCGTAATGATGACCCGGTATCTTTTATTGCTTTTAAAGCATTTTCTACATCTATTGGGTCATATTTAAGTCTTTTATCAAGCACTTTTGAACACAACACTTTCTTTTTTGCTGATTGAGACGGCTGTTGTCCCCATTACTCCGATTTTCAATAATTTGTTTTTTGTTGTTCACTGTTGACACGTAACCTAAAATATCGAGAGATATGTCGATGGGGGGAGTCGAAGCTGCTCGCGTCCGTAGGCTTTACCCTAGTTTCCCTACACGTGACTCCTGGGTGGTGCTAAACGAGCAGCAGCGAGGTGGTAGGGCGTCGGTGCCCGCCTGGATCGCGACCACATTACATGGGTGTAAAGCCCGTCATAGTGACCAGTTTCGGCTTGTCGCGTTTCGGGATCAGCTTGTGTATATCCAGTAGCTCATATACCTAGAGACCTTCAGTCGTGGTATATATGGGCCGACATGATGTTGGAGACTATCAATGGATTTTCATCCTTTGATAGTCGCTTTCGTTTTTGGATTACACTGTACTTACCATCAGATACTCTGTAGTCACTATGTCGAGCCAGAGTAAAAAAAAAAATTTCACTAATTAATAAAAGTATAAAAAAACATATTTTAAATATTTCAATAATATCAAATAAAAAATTAAGAAAAAAAAAAACTTGCAAAATTAATGTTTTGATTTTAGGTTAAGTTTTGAAATTAACGTGATTAAATTGAAAATACTTACTCAGAAATAACTATTTGAAGTTATGCTGATAAATAATTTGTTATATTTAATCATTTTACTTTTTTAATACTAAAAATTATTGATATTTTAATTAAAAACGCATAACAGTACACTGTCTCATTAATGGGGACAATCATAAGACTTGATGTCCGTATTGAGTGATACGCGGTGTAAAGTGTTCCATATACCGGTACGTCTACGTTAACAAGTGTCGGTATTGTGAGACACTCAAAAATAAAATAATATAGCTATAAATTAACATAAATGCAAATAACATACAATATCTATAATTTATAAGCTTTTAGATTACACTTACATTATGTATATAAATATAATAAAATATATAATTTCATCCAAGTAAAAAACTGTACAGTGGTTATCGTTCAACTCTTTTAAGCCACGGTTTTGAATACCATTAACAAACCTCATGCTTTTATAATTTTTTTTCAAAACATACAAGTAATAATTAACAATTAGATTTGTTAATTTCATTCAAAAATGATAAAATTATGTGTTTATTATATTTTTTAAAAGTATAATTTGGTATTCTTTTTATAAATGATTATATTCTCTTTGTGTATCATAAATAGGGACAGTGTCCCATAATATGGACTTCTACCATAATTAAATTTGTAAAATAACATCGAATTTTTAATTATAACTTATTTATTAAAAGCCAAATTTAACTATCGTGGCGTGAATTCTACCCTGATAAGATGAGGCGACAACTGCGCAAGAAGACCGGAAATATCTGGATGAAGAGCCTAAGACTGGACTCTGTGGCATTTATTGAGTGCGGCCTTTGTACAGCGGTGGAATAAAGAGGGCTTCGGACGATGTTGAGTTTAATGATGTTACGGTTTTTTCCTTACACCCAATTTCCAGCAAAGGAAAACATTTTTTGGATGTGAAGACTAACAGGAGGCATTTTATATTTACTTATTTCCGTTTTTTAAAAGATTTTCTTTCGTTTCAACAATAATAATAATCATTGCGATCCATGTACCTGACAAATTAATATAAACAAAACTTTTACTTGCAAGTGAGATCATAGACAAGTTTGAAATCTCATTGGGTTTGCAAATTCTTTCTAATACCCGTTATTATGTAAAAGAAGCGTTTTCGAAAACAATTTTGCAATTTATACAGCTTTCTGTATTGTGACCCCATCGGCACTTGACATTTACATAGCGACGCGGCGCGACGGGTATTCGAGTCATAAACGGTCACAAAACACAATATTCACCTATTTGAATTGACGTTTGTTTTTATAGGAATAAGGATATACATATATTAATTCCTTTTTATAAAAAATCAATCAGATATAAATAAATAATTTTATATTCACGTTATTTACTCAACAAAACTTGAAATACTTAACCTCTCGTCCGTGGAATCTCATTACAAGACCTTGAATCTGATTTTCTCTAAATCTAATTGGTATTTTGTATTACTCCAATTAGTTTTATCAATAAAATATATTTCTTTACGTAATCTCTTACACTACACTTGACTGGGATTGCAACTGGACTATGAGATATAATATTAGTTACCTAATAAGATAAGGATACTTTTTAACTTATCCTATAATGTATACTGACGAAAATTTTTTAGGTAAATATGTAAATAATAGTATATCTTCTATTATAATAGTATATCTTCTATTCTTTAGGTGAGCAAAGATGCGTTAGTGATTATATCCACTCTACTCACATAATATGTCGTTGCCCAACGTGACCAGTAGCGCTGCCAATCGTCGTTCTTAGGGCTTACTTAGACATTAAATTTCTGTTAGAGGCCATACAGGTTTCCTCACGATGATTTCCTTCACCAGCAAGCATGTAGTGTTTAAGTCCGTGCACAATCCGGAAAAACTCAGAGGTATGTGCCGGGATTCGAATCTACGCCCATTCGCGTTATCGCACATGGACCGGCGCAGCCGCACAGCCACGAGTAAATTTGTATTGATACCATTCCTTGCTTAATTGCTGTTAACCTGCTCTTATAGCTTTATAAAAAACCCAATTGTTTTGAATTAGCAAATTTATATTATAGAAAAAATAAATTTCAAATGCCCCTCTGAAGAAAAGAACTGGTCGATATTGTTAGCTGACATAGATGGGCAAAATGTAATCCAATTAATTAAAAACGAATACGATTACATTTTGCGTTTTTCAATATTAATGTGATCGTATTTTGCTTATCTATATTTTAAGCACTACGAAATCCTCATTTGCTTACAAAATGATGACTCCTTAATGTTTTGGAGGGATTTAATTTAATCTTGATAACAGAGCAGAAAATAAAATTATGACTACATTTTGTAATCATTAATCAGATTACATTTTGCCCGACTCTGATGTCTGAGCACTTATTCTGCTTTTTAATAATATCTCTCTGCTTACACCTACTTGGAAAGTAAAACAATCGCTTATTATGACTAATGAGAGATAACGATCTACGAAACAGTATTATAAGTATTTTAAAATAAATGCAAGTCACATCGGCTTTTGTCTTAAAATTTAGAGTAAGGCACGGCAAAGCGCCTTCTTTTATGGTTTATCTTACAAGAAATTGTAATAAGATAGATAAAATTTACTCTTTGTGGAGTTGTCGGCCGCAAGAGGTGAGTGTTCCCGACAGCATTTGTATGTTTATCGCCAAAAACAGGGCACAGAGAGGCGGAATAAACGCTAGCCGCAGTTCACGATCGCTGATAGCCTAAAATCTGCTTTGATATTATCTTTTTATGGTATAAATAGTTTCAAACAAGCATCTAAAAGTAAGAAAATGAATGAAAATTTACATAACATATGTTTACTTTAACAGCGTGATTTGATTGATATGATTATTTCTTTATATTCCATAATGGTCTCAAACATATTTACTGAAATTTTGTTTGAATCTATATTAAAACCATTACCTAAGATTTCTGTTATAGATTTATATTAAATTTTTGCGCCATGATTTTATAATTAAAAAACAAAAAAATACTTTAAGAGATTTGTAGCAATTTTTGTAACAATCTATCCGAAAGTTTACATCATTATTTACAAGAACAAGGAGTATGTATGACTAGAATCGATCACATAGAAGTTGCATTCATTCTAAATGATAAGTCTTCGTTTAATTAATTCATATGTAAATAATAAATTAACTTGAAACACAGTTCATTATGTTAGAAAAACAAACATTTTTTTTTTGTGGAAACTTTGTTTATATATGTATCTTTTTTGAATTTTTATTGTTTTTATATTGCTGTATGATTCTTATAATATTAAAATTTAAAATAAATAAATAAATTGCTTGTGAGACTCGCGCAATGACAGTTCTTTACTACTTTTTTTGTGGAAACTTTGCTGCCTTATGTATCATTTTTTGTAATTTTTTTATTGTTTGTATATTGCTGCATGATTCCCTTAAAAAAAAAAAAAAAAAAATGTACGAAAAAACTGGTCACTAAATTTGACTAACTTCTACTGTTCAGATTTCTTCATTCCGCAATATAATAATCCTCACAAGAAATGAGTTTATAACTGTAAAAAAAAATGTTTAATCAATTTTGTTGATTTTCGTAGAAAGTTTCTAAACTTTAATTTTAGAATTTTAATTTATACAAAATCCGCGAAAATTTTCAAGCACAGTATTGTTGGGTATCTTAAAGTTTAGGATTCCCCCTACTGTTCTTAAAAATAAAATAATCACATTTTTTTTCCGTTATGTAACTACAAATTTACAGTTTTCGGATTTTTGCCGTACTTGATGTAAGAAACTTTTTAGATTCTACGTTAATTAGAATAGTACCCCATGAAATTTTGATTCCCATGCAAAAATGGCAAAAACGTTTAAAAAATACGACAGCTGATATATCTTTTTGAATGCTTTGACTTAAAAATCTGACTTTTAGAACCACAAAAGACCATAGAAATTAACATCAAATACTCAAGTATTGGATATTAATTTCAACTTAATACAGTCATACGTTCCTGAGAAACAGAGTCTTGACAGACGGACAACAGAATATCCTATAAAGTTTCCGTTTTTCATTTTAAGGTACGAAATCCTAAAAGGAGTAAATTTTATGGAGTTATTGTGTATAATAATGATACCTATTAAGTATAGTTTAGAACACTGACACAGGGAAAATTATATTGAAATTAATTTATATAAGCTGAAATGGCCGTGACTCGAACCATGCATAGAAACTAAAAATAAGATTGTTAAATATAGTCGATTTTAGTCAAACACAAAACAAGAATGTTAATTAAGTTAAACTCCGAGCAGCGCTTCAACACCCACCACAAGCTTTAAGAATAAATTAAAGCATCTTCGAACATGAATGGATGAACTCACAGAATAATTAAAAATAGATATCATAAAACTATGTGGTGTAGACGTGTATTGTGATCGAAATTTGGATAATTCTTATCTGTTCTAAGATCTTAATTATATAATATATCTGTTAAACAAATCACACAGGATTCATATACTTGGTCCCCACTCAAAATAAATAGCTTCATGGAACTGTAAGACTGAACATCGATTTATAAGTGAAAAGATTTATATTACAAGAAATAGTATTGAACTCTCTAGTTTTAAGATAAACTACAAAATATGTATAAAAAATCGTTAAGCTACTATTTAAAATCATATGCAATTCGCAGTGTAGGCGTTAAGACAACGTGACATCAGACGTTGGACGTGGTGCCAATTCTCAGCTTGACGAGGTGAACATCCTATGAGCGTCCGTGCCTAACCGAGCAACCAATAGTATTCTATCTAAAAACCAATAACATCGAAAAGTCAGTTCATAGAAACAACTTTTAAAGCAATTTGTACAACTTTTAATTGTCTCAGAAACGCGAACACCGTTCGCAGCCTCACGGAAACTTGACCGCCTTGTCAGTAATAATTTTGTTTAATAACATTTTTTTAATATTTTACAAAGGTAATAATGTCACGGATTTATTTCATTCATAAATATGTCGGAAAATGACCATGGACCATGGAAAATGACCAACAAAACCTTAACTATGTTTTGTTTAGTTTTATAGTACATATATTACATTTTATAATCACTATTTTTTTTGCTAATACTAAAATTAACTACTTACTGACACGATGTAATTATAATTATATGTCAGTTGTAAAATTCGTATTCTTAGATCAAATACCAAAGTGTATTTATTTAACGTACAAGTAGCTGTTTAAAGTTTTGTATTTTATTTTATTGTCTAAACACTGAAGTAACTTTCTTGTTTATAATTTTAATGGTTACTTAATTTCAAACATCTAATTACATGTACATTAAGGCGATTGGTTAGTTGATGTAATATTTTGTTTGAAAGCTTTCTCTTCGTTCAAATATTAAAACTTGATTCAACCTCTCGATACTAACAAACACTTATCATTAGTCATTTGAAGTACAATGTTACACATATACTCTGCGTGAATGTTATAAATGTAGGTAATAAATAAAATTACATACTGACACTGAGAAACGACAACGAATACATGAATGATGATTTCATTTTTAAGATATACTTTTATGATCTAATATACGATAAGTGGATATATGATACTGTATGTTGATATTCTTATTCATATATAATTTGTATTCTGTGATAAACTTAACATAATGTTTTGGAATTTTATCAATCTCTGTTGAAAACAACTTATTGTAATATACAATACATAAGTACTTTTAAAATTGAAGTGCTCATGTGTATGTGACTGGAATTTCAATTCCATCAAATAAACATCTTTTATAAAATAAAATTATACATACTTAAATTGAATCTGTGTAAGTTCTGAAATAAAAATGATGTACGATATGATTACTGTAGTATAAGAGAGATATGAAGACCCAAAGGAGTTAAAAACAAAACTCCTGAATTTCAAAGTTCATAAATATTGACGTAGCAAATTGTAGCTGGGATAGCGCGCGTGCAGCCTGCGGTAGCAGCAAGAGAGCGCCGGTACATACATCCCTGCGACCGGACCGGGACGTATGGCGCCGCGGCGCACCGCACTCGTCCTAATTTCGTTATCTCGCAATACTCCACTCCAATAATCTGCATCGCTTGTAAATTCCGAACTTAGGGCAAAGTTGAAATACCAATTAACTGTATACTCACCCTTGATCACTGACAAATACGATTCAGATGTGTTAATTCCCTGTCACGTATGCTCACGAAGCAACCACTATTTCAGCAAGCCACACTAATCAACGTTCAATACATCTCAATCCGCAGAGTTGGTGAGCGTCAAGGTATATCGCGTCAATAATGTTTACAAGGATGTCGTCCGGCAGCGAGATAGCGCACACGGGCGCAACGCGAGCGGGCGTCGCGACGTCGGCGGCGCTGAGCGGCATGTGCGCCCGCGCCGGAGCGGCGGTGGGGCCGACCGGTCGCAACCGGGCCGCGCTCTCACCGCTGCGGCTGCCCTGCCATCAACGTAAGCTATAATCACACTTGACACCGACTCCCAGAAAGTTTCACATTTCTATGTCACCCGTGCGAGGAAAGTCACCGGGATCCGTCGTAGCATTCTTTTTCTCAGCATCAATTAACCGCAGTCTTTACAATGGCTGCACAAATACCACTGAACAGCCGTTCGATTTACTCGTTCAAAGCCTATTAGCTTTAATTGAATTAGAGAACAACGCTACAGTACAGTTAAGTATATTATTTTAATATAACTAACTAAGGAATGATTATGAGTAAATATTCGTCGATCTAAAACTTTTCTCAGGAAACCCAAGTGGCAAAACACGATGTTTGACGAATTGAAAGACGGTGAAAGTAATTGCCGATTCTCAGCGCTAAGATAACATGAACGCTAACTTTGCAAACACTTTTCCATCTTATCATGCATCCAATCAACCTCCAATTTAGTTATTTAACTCTAAAGTCCATTAATGTTTCTGGAACTTAAGCTTTGCCAAATGGAATTCATTCCTGAATTTTTTGTTGGTATTTAGAAATTTACAAAGGACTAGAGGAAATAAATATTTTTCTAGTGTTGTTTCCCTAAATCCCCTAATCATTTTCGTTTATTACAATTTTTGCATATACTAATGTTGGTACATACATGGCGTGATTTCGTAAATATCATTTTATTTCCAACTAGCTGTCCCGGCAGACCTTGTTCTGACCTATTTCTCTAAAACAAAGTCACATTGTTTTTTTTAATGTTAATAGCTTCCCCGTCTGATTTCATTCTGCCAAAACCTATTGGCCTGTCGGCTGTTTTTTGAAAATTGTTTGAAGGAACCTGGCCTTAATGCTATATGTATAAAAATTGACATATATTGACATTATTAATATTCATACGTCACTCAATTGTTTTGCCTTCCCGGAACCCGTCCACTGACATTTAAACTTTATGGTATGGTGTTAAAGTTCAAATTGAGTTTTAAATATTATTACGAATTTTTTGTATGAGAATATAGAAAAGTGTTGTTTTTAGACTTTTTCAGACGATTTTTTTTTAATTTTTCTCTCCGTAATTACCTTCCACAGACTTCAATGAACACAACAAAGAAGAAATCAGCCAAATCGGTTCAGCCGTTCTCGAGTTTCGCGCTTATACACATTTAACGATTCATTTTTATATTATAGATAAGAGATAGTACCACGTAGGTTCTTTAAAATGACTGACACAGCAAAGTATTTTCCTGTAAATTTGCTGTTAAAATGATTGTGTTATAGCCACTCGTGAAGCTTAAACATTAAAAAATGGAGAAGATACATAAATAATAATGCATTCCGTTAAAGCCAAGCATGTTGTGTTAGCTAATAATCCAAAATCACGAGTTAGAATTCGAACCTACTATGATTTATCATTTTAATTAACTCCGTTACCACAACGCGGAAGAAAAAAAAAAATTTAAAAAAAATAAAATAATGATCAGCTGCGCTACAATCACATTGGGCATAAATTCATGCGCAAGGTTCTCTAAAAAATTTGGGTACCTGTTTCTTTAGACACACATAAACTAGTCATTTGTAGCAAACGGAGACCTGAAGATACTATTTTAGTGTAGTATTGTTACAGAGATACATTTTTATTTTAACAATTATATTCAGTCTTAGTCAATAGACATATTATGTTCTAATGTTCCTCCAGAATATTGCGCCGCTACACGCAAGACCTCCAGACACAGTGAACGCTTCGAGAAACAAAGAATTAGATAGATTCGCACACCCTCATCATCCCAATCTCACTGAAGAAACACCCAGACGGACTCCGTAGACTTCCACCAAGAAGGACGCGCGAGCTACCTTCGACCAGTGACCCGTCCGTCGTCGCAGACGGAGAAGAACGCCGCCGTCAGGAGGTGCGCCTCGATACCGTTTCCCGCTCACAGTCCCCTACATACTTTGTATTATGTTAAGTTTTAATTGTAAAATAAATCTTCCTCTGTTGTTGTTTTTATTTTTATTTTAAGGCTTAAGTTACTTTTTATTCGTAAGCTAGTTAAGGTTGTAGTTTGTTTAGTTTTATTTTTAAATTTATAATGTAGGCTTGCGTTAGGTTTAAGATTATATTGTAAATTTTTAAGCAAATAAAGGACGCCACTCAACCCTTTTCAGCAGACGAATGAAAGAATGAAGTATGAAAGGTAGTAGAATGTGAGTGGTGTGAAATTTGAAATTCTAATGTTAAGTCGGTATCTTATTTGATTTAAAAGTATTGTGCCTCTAAAAGAAGCGCAGATAAACATATCGACGCATATAGTGCCGAAATCCCCTAGATGACACGGAGAACTCACTCTGGGTCAGTAATGCTTAAATTTAACTATCTTTATAAAGGCGTCCGAGCAACGGTTTCTCCCTATAAAAAAGCCAAAACAGGTTGCTAGAAACCTCTAATTAATTACTGGGTGCATAACCTACAATCGCTTCTTATAATCACCTACCCAACTACGATATTATTGTTATAAAATAGCTATATAAAATCGTTTTGCCACCTAACGGTATGTGCTGACGGTAGCAATTAAAGTCATTTTACAAGAAAATAACTCATACACTGATTAACTTAATTGAACATAATAAATTTTGGCTAATGGAGGTTTGCAGCGATATAAATAATAACATATACTTCTTTGATTCTTGTGTTACATTATAACCATAGACGGGCAAAATGTAATTAGATTAATGAAACACGATTACGATGCGATTTTGCGTTTTTCATCATTAATATGATTGCATTTTGCTCATCTATGTTTTTAATACTACGGGATTCTCAATTGCATACACATTTATGATTCCGTGATGTTTTGAAGGGATTTCATTATGATTACAAAGCAACAATATTAAAATTACGACTACATTTTGTAATTATTAATCATTAATCAGATTACATTTTGCACATCTCTGATTGTAACATGTTAAATACTCACAAGTAATACTACAAATTATTATATATAAATATTTACAAACATAACTGTAAATATTTTAATTAATTCCAAATTAATAAAACATTCAGAGCAATGAAGAAAAATGCAAACTAAACTAGGATTAATATATAACTTCAATTTCTAACACTTAAAGCCCGCTTAGTCTCGTTCTTAAACGAGAAACAAATACGTCGTCCGCTGTATTTTTCTTATTGCAGGTTAAGGAAAATCGTGCCGCACTGTCGCTATCTTTCATGCTAGACGCTTGAGAAGTTCACCTAATTACACTCGGAAAGGCTTGAGCCGCCTCAAGGTACTCTCTTAGGTTGAGAGTTGACATAAAAACACCAAAGACTCCGCAAAGAATACATATAAAAAGTATGTAGATTTTCAGTGTTTCTCGACAGCTAACAACTTAAATTTAGAACACATACTTAATTGTAACTTTTTTTTGTTAACCCAGTGGAAATCCTCACAGAACATCAGGGCAGTGGTGAGGGCCGCTAAAACCACCGGGTTGCCAGCACTGCCTACTCTTCGTCTTCGCCGGGCCTGGATATCCGTATACTTCCTACGGCCCGGCAAGCAATTGGCCTTAGCCTCCACTGGCCTCCACTTGGAGGGGGTTGGACACAAAACAGTTACTTTTAATATGTTATGTTATATTTTTTAATCAATTTCTTTGTTTGTATATTAGTCGGTATAACCATGAAGAACCTTTTTAGGTTTTTTCCTTTAGGTTGAGCTTTTGCCCAAAGTAAAGTTTGTGACATTATTGGCTATGATAGATTGAGTAAAAATAGAACTATGTATACATATAGTGTCACCAATGCATATTACGCTTGACCTCTCTATACTACTCGCGACAGTTAACAAGAAAGATCGAGTAACATGGTATACTAAGCCTCTTTAAAAAGGCTTCTAAATTAAATTACATATTGCCTAATTCGACTTCAGTATTTAATCATCGCTTAAGTAGATGAAGACATATACAAGAACTAGTTATAGAATAATCTCATTTTAACGGGCGGATTGTTGTACACGCTTTTAAAAATAACAAATAAAAGCATTTATATTACATATATACAATTATATTATATACAATAGCATGTTGTAATATACAATGTACGAACGCAAATATTTAGAACAGTATAAATACGACTGTCATTTTAATTATTGACTACTCTTAATTTCCAGTAGAAAGTTGTCGTAACCGACAATGATACACCATCAGACGAACCAAGATTTGATCAAAAGATAGATATTTGTGATAGATCACGACCGATATATGTATTTTAAATCATAACCGTAACACTTACAGTTAATTTTGCCTTGAATAATGTCGCTAGCATATACAACTGCATGTTACACAATACTCATGTACATTTTTAGGGATATAGTACCTATACATCAACAAATCATCTGATCGAAATTCTTATTGCTTGATTCATTCAATCCAATTAATGTACCGCATGTAAAAAACGAACTACGTAATTTTAGATGTAATTAACCCAATTTTAATAACTATAACAATGTTGGTTTTGGAATTAAAGATAAGAGAGTAAACGTAATTATCTTATATTAGATGCAGAGGCAATGTACTGGTAACAATATTTTTCGTACATTATTTCGGTCAACCAATTCTATCTAAAATATCTGAACGAACATTCACATCGTTATATAATATTTTCTTCAAATTTATGAACAGTGCACAAATCACAAGGAATATTAGATAATAGTACGGCTTGGAGACCAAAGAGTATTGTAGATAAACAATTTTAAAACCACTATTGATATTACTTAGTTATAATAAAATTGTTATGGAATCATTTGCAGAATAGATTGTATCCTCCATTTGATAATATATGCGTGCAATAAACTCTTAATGAGGCTGTTGTAAATCTAGAGATCATTATTAAAACATCTTGGACATCACTTCATTTGTGTAATATAAAGACCGTTATTGATTTTTTGTAGTCCTAGACTGCTAGCATTTAGGAATGAATTTCGTAAGACCACAAAAACTGTAACAGTTTCCATGGTCGGTTTCGCTATGAAGTAATCTTCGGGAATGCACTAATAACTGATTGCAGGCCGACGGCGGCGTGTAATGTGCAATTTGCTGGCAGCCATTGAGTGGTCACGCGATTCTATGACGCCTGCATAAATTTTGCTCGATTTTTCATTTAGCCTATAGCATATTTTACAATATATCAAACTAAAACCAATATATGTCTGAAAATTATTATTTTATTAATTGTATTCGCTTATTGGGTATTAATTTGAAAAGACAAGGAAATTTAACTCGCTCTTTTATTGTATTCATTTTGTTTTTTTTTTCTTGAATACCTCGGAATATAGTATCAGTTTCCTTACCTATCAGAAACAGTTGGCTTACTTTAACCCTAAAATGTACACTTTTGCACATTTTTACTGTAATTTTGTCTTTTCCGACTGCTAATTCCAATTTGAAAAGAGTTACAGAATACTAGGACCGATATTTTCAATGAACTGAATCTCTTATTTTAAAGGTTTATTTTGAAATAAACAGTTGTCACTGTGTTCTACATCGATTGCTTAAAATGCGATTTCATTATTTTATTAATGATGTTTAAGTACCATTTTTTAAGCTCCGTTTGTTACGTAACATTCAAAATATTTTGTTAATATTGTTGTGGGTGGTATTATGTTATCAATGATAAAGTAATACTTAGTATGACAATTTGCTACGTAGGTAATTAAAAAAAAACTGCGTCCTTGCACTAACACTATGAAACACATTTTTGGGAAACAGGTGTCTCATGGACGTTTAAAGTTTAAAACTCCACACAGCACACCCACATAGTTGTAACTATAGAATTTGCACGCTTTTACAATTTATTCCCGTCGCTGCATGTATAATTAAACAGGCGTCCTTTAAAGTGCTTTAAATGTTAGATACACGCGCGCTGTAAGTTGAAATACCAGAACACATTAGCAAGTCAATAATGGAAGCGTTACTGGTCAAAGTAGATCAACATTACTTTTTTTAATTTATGCATTTTTTTTCGGTATTCTTGACCGCTTGTGTTCTAGCAATATTAATGTTTAAATTGAAATATACAGAGAACAACGCCATAGCGTAGTTCTTTAATTGTTCCACATTACATTTATAAAAGTATCTATGGAAACGATGTACTAACTCTCAGTTTCAGCAGTCCCAATGATTTTTTATTTAATAATTCGAATAAAATAATAACTTATTAATACCAATTAAACAAAATAAAAATAGCTACCAACGATTCTATTCAATACAATTTCAATATTACTTTATAATAACTTTATATAATAATTATCTTACAAATAAAAACCCGAAAACATCTCGAAGGACGTAATATCGCTGTCTCAAACAAAGATCCGCATTCCACCTCTTTAAGCTGCAGCGGTGCATTATCGATGTCGACCTTGAAGAGAGACTGGCTCACCGCAGTTTTCTCTCAGCACATTATTATTTAAGGTAGTCGCGGTCTGGTGAGATGCCGTTGGCAAACGAGTCGCCATTTGTCGATATAAAAACATAGTATATGTAGAATTCTAATACGGGTCAGAACGCTTAGCAATATTAGAAATAAATACTACAAATTAAAATGGGTACAACAGATTTTAAAAGTCACATTTTTTTTTACTCTGGCTTGAGATAGTGACTACAAAGTACCTGATGGTAAGTATAGTGTAGTCCAATAACGAAAGCGACTATCAAAAGATGAAAATCCACTGATAGTCTACATCGTCATATCGGCCCACATATACCACGACTTAAGGTCTCTAGGTATATGGATCTCTGGTCTCTGGATATACACAAGCTGATCCCGAAACGCGACAAGCCGAAACTGGTCACTATGATGGGCTTTACACCCAAAACATTATAAATCAATATTAAAACATACAATAAATCTGTAAAACACCTAGGTGTAAACAAGCTAAATGTTGAATAATTCAAGAGGCAGTATAGATACCAAATAAAACAAAAGTTACGCATGCGCGATATAGTATTATCGCGTATACAATACAATACCTAAAGACATTATTGGAGTTATCACTATTGAAATTTAAAAAACTATTACAGTTAAATTGCTTAAAAAAGGGATATTATTCCATTAATGACTGTTTCAATTATAAAAGTGCGTGGTCATAATATATCCAATCTTACTCGCGGAGTAATCAATCCTTTGTATATTATAGTTGTTATTGTACCTCATTATGTTATAAAGAGCAACTAGCAGAGTTTCTTGTCGGCTCTTCTCGGTAGATTCTGCTTTCCGAATCGGTGGCAGATCCCTTTTGCTTTTTTTGACGATTCAAAAGTGCTTGGAAATAGGCCTATTTGAATAAAGTTGTATTTCATTTCAAATTTCCAAAAGTATGCTTTTAGCTAACAAAAACGTCTATTATACTATACTGAGCAAATATACAATTACATACAGTAGGCAAAAAAAGTCATCGGCCACTTGGAATACTTTCCTATTCTTGAAGTTTTTCTTATTAAGAGATAAGAAATTACACTCCAATTCAATTTATTCACTTAAATTACAGTATATTTTCACAAAATAATACATTTCTGACTTAATAATTCAGATATATCTCTTGGTATTCGTATTTATTTTTACAAAATTGCAAATCGGGCGCAAAAAATGTCATCGGCCACGTATAATTTAATGACACTTGGTTGAGAATTGGTCCAATTTATCATCATATTGAAAAATAATTAATATTTTATGGGATATCCCTTAGCTATAAGAACTGCTTGCAGCCTTCTTGGTATGGATTCCACTAACTTTTTGGTCACATCCGCCGAAATTTTCTCCCATTCATTTGCTATAATTGATTTCAGCTGAGCGATATTGGTGATAGAGTGCTCGTGTATTTTTGAATCCAAATGTTCCCGCAAATGCTCAATCGGATTCGGATCTGGAGATTACGCAGACCATTCGAGTACACTCTGAACATTTCTGGAGAGCCAGTCCTTCACACTGCACGCAGTATGCTTCGGATCATTATCGTGTTGAAACACGAAGTCCGCTTCAATATTTAGTTGACGGGCGCTTGACATCAAATTATTTTATAAGATATTTTTATATACACACTAGACCATTTTCCCATCGATGAAAATTAATTTTCCGACTCCAGAAGCAATCATACAGCCCCACACCATAACGCTTCCACCTCCATGTTTGACAATTGGCGTAAGATTTTTAGGCTCAAGCGCTGTGCCGTTCTGACGCCAAAAGGTAACTCTTCTTTTCGACTGAAATAGTTATATTTACTCTCGTCTGACCAAATAATCTTGCTCCAGTACTCTAGCGGCTTATCTATTTTATCATTCACGAATTGCATTCGCTTCGATTTATTCTTGTTACTTACGACGAACTTTCTGCGCGACACTCGACCACGGTATCCATCCTTCTGCAGAATATTTCTAACCGTTTGTGGCGTTATACTCATTCCAATTGATTCCACAATATTTGTTGTTATCTTTGGAACAGAAATCTTCGGGTCTCTTTTTATTTCTCAGATTATGATATTGCGCAATCGTTGATTTATTTTGGAGGGCCGGCCAAATCTTGATTTGTTGAATACTGTACCGGTCGTAGTAAAGCGCTTATTTTTTTTTTTCATGTGAGTACGTGTGGTACGTAATAATATGACACTCCAATTATTTTAAACAATTATTGATATGTGAAAAAAAAGAATGGTTAGGCCGAGAATCTTAACACTTACCTCTTTAAGCCAACACGTCCTTGATTAAAGCAAAAAATAATATTGAATATAAAAAAGGTCAGCTGGAGAATGTATTGCCTTGGCCCACCAACAATAACATCCCTTTATGCACAAAATTCACTTGATTGCCATCGATTAATCGTCGAAACATAAGTAGGATGTTAAGAAATGATATGTGGCCGATGACTTTTTTTTCGCCCGATTTGCTATTTTTTTAAAATAAATATGAATACTAAGAGATATATCTAAATTATTTAGTCAGAAATGTATTATTTTATGAAAATATACTGTAATTTAAGTGAATATAATGAATTGGAGTGGAATTTCATATCTCTTAGTAAGAAAAACTTCAAGAATAAGTAAATGTTCGAAATGGCCGATGACTTTTTTTGCCTACTGTATATTGATTATAATCATCGTCAATAACAAAGTTTTAAAAAATAAACTGTATCAAGAACTTTTTATCCAATTATAATACAAAACGAAAAATACGCAATAGTGCTATTTAACATTTATTAAAACTAATGTAAAACTGTATCGGAATTGTTAATTAATATATTAGGTCCTTACATATGAAATTGGCGTTTTTCGTACTGGCCACTTTAATCACAAATTTCTCCTCTTTGGTAAGGAATTTCAAATTCAAATTTGTACAGCTATAGACTCATGTATTTGTGCTTCGATGATCGTCATTCATTTGTTTTTTTCTTCTGTTTTTTTCTGTTTGCGTCACTCATTTTACAAAATGGAAAACTTAAAATATCGCATTATTTACGAGTACGAGTTCCGCCGTGGCACTAGTGCTGCGGAAACAACTCGAAGGGTGAATGATGTGTATGGCGGTCGTGTTGTAAAAGAAAACACAGTTCGTTTTTGGTTCCAACGTTTTCGTTCTGGAAATTTCGACTTGCAGAACAAGCCCCGTGGACGGCCTGAGACTCAAGTTGATAATGAAGAGTTGAAGGCTATTGTGGAAGCGGATCCATCGCAAACCACGTCCGAGTTAGCTGCAGGCTGCGATGTTAGTGATAAAACTGTTTTAATTCACTTGAAGCAAATTGGGAAGATTAAAAAGCTTGAAAGGTGGGTACCTCACGAATTGACTGAAGCAAACCGGCAAACGCGCGTCGACTGCTGCGTTACATTACTAAACCGGCACAATAATGAAGGTATTTTAAACCGAATCATTACCTGTGATGAAAAATGGGTTCTTTACGATAATCGGAAGCGCTCAGCGCAATGGTTGGATCCTGGCCAGCCAGCCAAATCCTGCCCCAAGCGAAAATTAACCCCAAAAAAGTTACTTGTAAGCGTTTGGTGGACTAGTGCCGGTATTGTTCATTACAGTTTTCTCAAATCTGGCCAGACTATTACGGCTGATGTCTATTGTCAGCAATTGCAAACCATGATGGAAAAGCTAGCGGCTAAACAACCTAGGCTGGTCAATCGCTCCACGCCACTGCTGCTTCACGACAACGCTAGACCACACACTGCGCAACAGACGGCTACTAAATTAGAAGAGCTTCAATTGGAAAGTCTAAGACATCCTCCGTACTCCCCGGACCTTGCTCCAACAGATTACCATTTTTTTCGAAATTTGGATAACTTCTTGCAAGGGAAAAATTCAACTCCGATGGGGCAGTCCAAATCGCCTTCAAAGATTTTATTGATTCCCGTCCGACTGGTTTTTTTAGTAAAGGGATCAATGAACTAACTATGAGATGGCAAAAGTGCATAGAAAATAATGGTTCATACTTTGATTAATTAAATATATTATATTAAAAAATATTCGACTTTTTGTTCCTCCCATACAAAACGCCAATTTCATATGTAAGGACCTAATATAAATATCTCTCCGCGTTTGTGTCCACTAAATTCAATGGAGACTTTACCGATTTGGATTGGGTTTTCACCAATATATTTTGGAAAGCTTTGTTCTATATGTAGTGTTAATTATATTTCAATTGGTAAAACACGTAGATTATTTATTAGAAAAAAAAAATTTTTTTTTCAGATAATTTTGCTATAAATTACTTTTGATACGTATGTAATAGATCTCTGTCTGCACATAAAAAATATAGCAGCTAAACTATTATTATGGACCTTTCTTATTCATAGATTCTTATTCAGGAATTCATAGACCCAACACAGTGATTATTAGAATATGTGTCTGTTTTGTTAGCCGGTAATATAAAAAACCGTTTAACCTTATAACTACGACATCTATTGTCGAGTATTGTAAGCGTTCAGTACTAATTGAGGTCTATGTTTAGTTATTGCAATAATTAATATAAGAAATAATCGATGGAATTTATATCGTTTATACAAATATTTCAGCTTAATGTAATTATTATCTATAAAAAAGTATTGCTTCCATGCGAACGAAGTACAATTAGTCTATAATAATATTGATTAAAATTCTAACATTTAAGTCGAGCGTTTTCATATATCTCATATAACAAACTTAGGGAATAGTTAGTTACCTATTCAAGAAAAACTAAGTTTTTCAAATTTAAGTTCTTTACTAATGACAGGATGCTTACTACTAGTTGATCTAACGGTTTCGCCCGCGTTAAAGTCACATTTTGTGTGAAGTTCTTTTTCTATGCTTCAGGAACTATATCTACTTCTTTTCGGGATGAAAAATATCCCCGTCATTTCGCGATGATTTATAAGTAATCAAGACCTGATAACGTAACAAACATGCTCATATTAGCTTTTCTGTTATTAGTTATGATGTCCTAAGTGTGAAGAAATATTTACATACTAACAAAATTGATTTAGTTGCAATAATATTAGTAGCATCTACAAATAATAATATAATGACAACTTATTATCTTGAGTATGAATAAACTTATTTGGAAGTTAATGCTCGAGTTCGTATATACGGGGTTATCAGTTCCACGTAGTAAGGGAGTCTGGGAGTACGAAGGCGGCGCGGGCGTGGGGTCAGAGAAGCGAGCGGCCTCATTGATCGCAAAGAGCGCAGCATCCCCGCGCCGGCACCTCTCGCCCACAGCCGCAACCCCGCACCGCCGCATCGAGCCACGCCGCTCAAATACAACCGCTCGTTACACGCTCACAACATTACAAATGTATATTTAATGATAATTAAATACCTAATATTTTATCGATATATAATTATAGATATTCACTGAAAATTCTGAATTTTATAACAATTAAACAAACATTTTAAAACACACTGCATGTTACAGCCTATACGTACCATTAACTTGGTAAAAAATAATTGCAAAATTACTTCTACGTATCTATTAATTGTAACAAATGTAAAAAATATTTATATGTCTTGTATCTAAATTAGATATTTGTGTTTAAATTCAGCCGACAATTATTATAATATAAAAAATGTTTAAAGATGAAATTAAAGAATAATCATGTGACAATATATATTATATTTTGCTCATATAATAAGCGTTGTATGTAAATAATGACAGGGCACGGTGATATATGTTTTAATAAGTACTAAGGATGTATTGCGAAAGCATGCAACGAGGAGCTTGTGCTAAGTCCGGAGGTAGACAAGGTCGGGAAGAACAACGCGCAACGAGGGCGCGAGGACGCGCGCTGCGGCCCTTGAATGGGTGGCAACGCAGGCCGACGCGGCTGCGCGTCCGTGCCGCCTCCGCCAGTCCGCACACCGGCGGCTCCGCTGCCCCACGGTCGGCCACACTCTGCTACACAACAATGTTCGAAAACACGTCCTGAAACAAACACAGCATCCGTGCCGCAGTCGACGATGTCTAAGCACGGGACGGCACCGGTGGCCGTCTGCGAGCGCTCGTAAATTTAGTTTAATTTATGAAAACCATAAAAGAATTGGACTATACACCGATCGTGTTCAATAGATACCATTAGGATCCCCGGGTGCGCGGTAGGGCGGCGGGGTGTGCGGTGCGGGTGATGGCGCGGCGGGGCGGGGCGGAGGCGGCGGCGGCAGCGGCGCGCGGCGCGGACGCGTCGCGGCGCTGACATGGGCGGGCGGGCGCGCCGCTCGCTGTTGGCGGCGCCCGCAGGCCTGCTGCTGCTGCTGCTGGGCCTGCTCTGCCCGAGGGGTAAGCTATACCACTCTGAGCGCCAACAATACATTTCTTAAATCGATTTATTTCCCATAAAACTAATGAGAATGTTTTAATTGCCTGCAATTTAAAAATATACACATTTTAACCAATCCTAAGCTCAATAAGAAACATTTATACATACAACATAATAACTATATATTTGATGTAGATATACCTATCTCAATATGATATCAAGGCTTTCGTCATGGGAAAATCGAGTATTGAGATTTTTCCCTTTTTTATCAAAGCAATATTCATACCGGATACTAAAGCATTAAGTCTCATAATTATCAAATTTCAAGTTTCAACGCAATTTCGATCGCCTTTTTCAAGATTAAGAAAAATGAACCAAAAATTAAACCTTATAAGTTTTCACCCCCAATGATCAATTTGATCATTGCCTAATATAAGTAGAGACCCACAATAGTAAACATAAAGAAACCCTTATTTTTATTATGTACCATGGTATAAAAATATAAACCAAGAATTTTTAATAAGAGATGATTACGGTTTCAAGTTTCATGTTTCTTTTTTTTTTAATAAGTTTTTGCTTATATTATAAAGTTTTTTTTTATTTAATATCATAAATACAATATATGTATTTAATTATATAATATATACAAACATATTATTTTCAAAGTATTTTTAAATAAAAAAGACTATTTTGTAATGAAAAAATATAGTTAAGCTACAAAAAATCACCACATGATAATCATGGTTAAATCGCGGTGGCTCCACCGTAAAACCACAACAGAACCACGGTGTAGCCACAATGGCAAAGCGGCTTAAAAACCACAACTGATCCACAGTGTTTCCATCGTGGATCCACGGTCAATCCACTGTCGCCGTGGTCACACTTTGGATCCACCGTGAGCCCCTAACTGCAAGGGCAGTTAGAAACGTCACATAGTTGCACCAGTACTACGATTTGACCCCAGTAGCTATAGCATAGTAGCCAGTACCACTATTGAATAAATGAAATCAGGATGTCAAATAAAGAATGCTGAACGTAACTATATGAATATATCAGGAGCTCGAGGTGGTCATCACGAGAAGCGGCTGTTGCATCACTTACTCGACCATTACAACGTGCTGGAGCGGCCCGTGGTCAACGAGAGCGACCCGCTACAGCTCTCCTTCGGTCTCACGCTCATGCAGATCATTGACGTGGTAAATTTGCTAAATTTATTACTAGTTCACTCGAACAAAACATTAATTAAAAAAACTAAAATGTCGTAGGGTTTCTCAAACATTCGAGCACGTTCCAGAAGAACGTCATAGCAAACGACAATAAGTCGAAAATTGTTTTATTATGATAATCACTATCCAGTTTAAGTTTAAGTAATTACGCAAACAAACGAATTTATTTGAAAATGGGCAATCCAGAGGAATAGTTATCTTCTACGTTGATCAAGAAACTTCATTCAATTAGTTTATTTTATTATGTGCTTCCCCTGACACCAATGCAGTGAATTAGCTTTGCTATGATCTTATATGTATATACGTGCGTTAATTAGCCAGTGAGCTAATATAGGCACATCATCATTTAAAGTGGCTATCACTAACAATTCAAATCTTGGTTAATCTTATATAAAACGCTGTTTATCGTTAAATTACACTTATTGTCTGGCACAGAAACATGATCCAGTTTAATTTAAACAAGTGTTAAATTTAAACCATAATTGAGGTCGAATTGAAACCGCTTTGATGAAATGAATAAAGTGTTTTATATAAGCTTAAACTAGATTTAATGCGTTGGCGAAAGCTGCCTTTACGTTAATTCTTCATTTTGTTTTTTTTTAGCATTTCTTTTATTATTTTGTTTTATGTAGTTCTCAGATATATTTATAGCAATTTTTATTCCTAAAGAAAAGAATATAATGGGAAAACTAACTTTGATAGTGTTAAGCTAAGTAAATAAATAACGAAATTTTTAAGGTACCTTTAATTCTATTCACTCAACGTGTAAGCTTATTATATTTCTCATATTAACATTATGTAAAGGCTTCAGAGTCGGTCTCTTTGTAAAGTAATATTCATTTCTTTTTTCAAAAATTTTCTGCATTTACGTTAATTATCATGTTAGGTAGTAGTTGACTGTAGCTTTTTGACAGCCTAGACACGTAAAATTCTTGCCGCTCTATGTTAAGACAGCCACTATAATATTGAGATCCAATAATACGGTGTTGTTGCCTTGGCAGAGTAACAATAATACAAACGAAATTCTTAGTAAGTTTAATAAAATTCACATAAATATAGGTGACATCACAGAGTGACGTATATGCAACGACACACGTGTAGTCGTTTTATAGTCATGGTTAACAAATAATGGTATTGGTTTATATTCACTGTCAGCTGGGGAATTACTAGGTTTCATGTGAAAATCCGAAATCTGTGTGAAATTGAATATAATATTAAAATGTAATAATCTCGATAGTTATTGAAACTTGCTCATTACTAAGACGAAATTTCATTTTCATTCTTATATCACATCTCACATGAAATACGACGACTTACAGATACCCCTATTTATTGTTACTGGAATAGGAATAAATAATGAAGAACTAAAAGAAAACCTACTCCTATGGACAGTTCCTAGGAAGGAATAATGTTTTTTATAAGGTGGTATACTGCTTAATGAACACTAGCTTAGTTTAATTGCTTAACACATTGTAAGTTGTATAATATTTAATACTCTTAAAAGGCTTAATTAAACATTTATTTCAAATATACAATAGTATGATTAAACTAAGAAAAAATAAAAGCTACATAAATAGTTTAAAAAACACGACGCAAATGTTAATGATTTAAGGTCATCAGCGTAATTTAGTAACCAAAATAAATTTCATGGCAAAGTGTCACTAATAAAAGCAAATTAGGCTTTCACTTAAAAATAGGAATACTTAAAAAAAATTGGTCAATATGACCATAAATAACTGATAAAAACATCAGTTTCTAAAAGATACATTAAAATAAATATTGTTAACTGTAAATTAAAAAAAAAACTTTGAGTTCATTAAAATCAAGTCGTGCATATTTTATGATAAACGAGTTTGTCAAGATCACTTGACTATTTTAATGAATTCATTGATTTAAATAGTAAATAAGAAATTGTTTACAGGATGAAAAGAACCAGCTTTTAATTACAAACATCTGGCTAAAACTAGTGAGTACATAATGCGTAGTTTCTTCTGTGCTTATGTAAAATAAAAAATAATATGTATATAAATATTAAAAATGACTACTGAATAAATAAAATAGATTTTTAAATAATTTTAAGCATAAACTTTTGTAAAACTTATCTAATTTATTAGCTGCATGTTTTAGAGTAAATTGTTCAATAATTTATTTCCGCTCTTAGTTCAATTTTTTGGACGAATACAGGCGGTCGGATTGTACATATCTCGTACCTACTAATTTTTATATGTATATTACTTACAAATTGTAAGTATGTAGTAGATACATTAAAAAAACGTAGGTATTTACTTAGGTAATTATGCATCGCAAGTTCAAATAAACAAAAAAAAATACAATTTCTATTTAATATTTTTATTTACACAGGAATGGAATGATATGAATTTAAGATGGAATACTTCAGATTTTGGTGGAGTTAAAGATTTAAGAGTACCACCTCACAGATTATGGAAACCAGATGTTCTTATGTACAACAGGTAAACATTTATACGGTGTAGAATAAAAAAAACAGATTTGACAAAACTTAACGAATTAAATTTCTAAAACAAATTACTTTTAATCCGGTATGCCGAAGAAAGAAGGAACAGTAGATAGCAGGAGAAACAACACTGCGGGGCAGCATTGCGGCCTTGTCGGGATACTTTCCATACAAATTTATACAAATCAGGCGTTTTGCTTACTGTCGAGCAGAATTGGTAGTGCTGCTATCTGCTTTTGCTGCTACTTCGACATACCATAGCCGTGTTATAACTAATATATAAGCAATCTAAACAGTACATAATACATAGATAAGGTCATTAATTCTTTTGATATTCACAAGATTCGATTTTACAGCAGTGTTAGGTTAAAAAAAAACAATCGAGTCAGCCTCACTTTTACGATAGTATTAGATAGGGTGGAATCGTTTTGAGTATATTTTTTTTTTATTTTAAGTGCGGACGAGGGCTTCGACAGCACATATCCTACAAACGTGGTAGTACGCAACAACGGCTCGTGTTTATATGTGCCTCCAGGTATATTCAAGAGTACGTGTAAAATCGATATTACATGGTTTCCTTTCGACGACCAACGCTGTGAAATGAAGTTTGGTAGTTGGACCTACGATGGTTACCAGGTAAGTTCGAAGGTTGTTGCACACACATGCATATGTATGTGTATGTGTACACTTATATAAAACGCAACTTAATTCTTTATTTTACAGTTAGATCTTCAGTTACAAGACGAAGCGGGTGGAGATATAAGCAGTTTTGTCACGAATGGTGAATGGGAACTGATAGGTTAGTAATACATTAGCACTATTTTGGTCCTTTAATCACCGTAATGGCCGATCTCTTAAACTAGATTTTCGTACTAATTAGCTCTCCGAAGATATAAGATATTTACGCAATGTTTTAAGCACAGGGGATTTTTTTTTGAAACAATTGTCTTTTACTATTGATTAGAAGAAAAACTTATTTTTATTATACACCATCATAAACATTAGTAAAATAAATTAAAATATATATATATCAGTGAAAAGACTGAAATTTATTATGTTGTATTAAGTACCGACTTTATCACGAAGCATGTTACACTGACTCACAATGACTCATCTGACAGAAAATAATTGGCAAGTAATAAATTACCTACAATAATAAATTAAAGCCCTTTCCATTCTCATTTATTCGGACTAATTTTGACGCTAAGGAAATATTCAAACTTAAAAAAGGCAGTGAAAATTCAAAATCAATCAAATTCATAATTACGAATTTCTACTGATTATACAATATATACTCGTACTAGACCCATTAATGAAAGGATATTAAAATGTCCCAAATTTTTAGGTGATTTTCAAGAGGGTGTTATTTTGAAGAAAATGGTTGTACGGAAGCTTTAAAAAAAGGATGTTATAGCTTCAAACATCTTGTTTTCAGTTTTAAACGTTAACATTATTTCACGTGCAGGGATTTTGAGTAATCGTAAATACCGGATGAAATCCAGCATTTTTCTCGTATTCAAAATGATCTGTGGACTTCTTTTTTATTCAATAATTTTATCATTAAATTCTTTATATCCTTTTATTAAAGTTTCTAGTGTATTATACATATAATATGTTTCAGGAGTACCAGGCAAGCGCAATGAAATTTACTATAACTGTTGTCCGGAGCCATACATAGATATAACGTTCGCAGTGGTAATACGACGGAAAACACTCTATTACTTCTTCAACCTCATAGTGCCATGTGTGCTTATTGCCTCAATGGCTCTACTAGGCTTCACTCTACCTCCAGACTCCGGTGAAAAGCTTTCACTAGGTCAGACTTTTTAGTTTCATTTTATAACAATTATAATACTTTATAGTTTTAAAATGCAATCACAAGAATTTTCATATGTTATTGCTGCTGAATAGTTAGTTATCGCATAATCTTTAGTAAATTTTATTTTTGATATAAAATGTGTTATATGTAATTAGCTTTTTTTAAATCAAAATTACTCATCAAGTCTATAAACTCCCTTATAACTATCACCAATACCATATGTATAGTTTTGTTGTTGCAATTCAAATCATTTGTGCTCTCAAAGTTAGTTCATTTTACGCATATGGTTTTCTATTACAGGTGTAGCACAAAATCCAATCCAATATTGCACGTTTCCATGCTTTACAAAATATTCTTTGCAAGCCGTTAAACGATTTTTTTACAACACAGGTGTCACGATCCTACTCTCACTGACGGTGTTTCTCAATATGGTGGCGGAGACAATGCCCGCTACTTCAGATGCTGTGCCGTTGCTGGGAACATATTTCAACTGCATCATGTTCATGGTGGCCTCATCCGTCGTCTCAACGATCCTAATCCTCAATTACCATCATCGCCATGCGGACACACATGAAATGAGTGACTGGGTACATTTTATTTATGTGATTTTTTTATATGATTTTGAAATTATTATTATTATAGCTATTTATATGAACTTTATTATAAAGCAGATTTATTATAAAACATTTCCTCAAAATATCAATATTTACATATTGTGAGTATTTTTGATATATTGTTTTGAATTCATAAGGAACAAAATAGTATAGTAGCTTTATCTCTGTGGGTTTTTGTGTGATTAGGTAACCCTCATCCTATGGTCGAAATTATAATTAACGGTTTTGCAAATATGTTTCTTTTATTGTATTGAACTGAAAACAACTTTTTGATGCTTCCGGCTTATAATATGGCCTTTTTATACATTTTTTACTATAATATTTGGAACAAAACATTTTTTACTTCTCAAATATTGATTACATGTCATACTGTATCGGCTTCTCATTATAACACATCGCAGGCCGTTGAAGGGAGGCACATTTGTGTTAATGCAGATTCGGTGCGTATTTTTGTACTGGCTGCCATGGATCCTGCGCATGTCACGGCCGGGCTCGGCGACAACGCCGCCGCCGGCGCGCGCACCTCCGCCTCCGGACTTGGAGCTGCGCGAGCGATCCTCCAAGTCGCTGCTGGCTAACGTGCTCGACATCGACGACGACTTCAGGCACGCGCAGGCGCAGCAGACGCCCTGCTGCCGATACTACAGGTCCCTCGACGATCTACACGAACACTACTCTCCGTAAATAGCACGGTTACAATAATTCACCCCGCCTCGATCGTTCCACAGTAAACCTGAACCTGCAGCTTTCATCGTTATTCTAACACATTAATTTATATACTTAATGTCATTTTACTGTTGTGAAAAACATCTCTATTTCTGTAATCAGCATTAATCCCTGTAGTGACCTTCTCTCCTCGACTCTACTTGTAGTTAGGATACTTATGTAGGGAGTGGCTACAAAGCTCTTCATATTACAGAGGAGGCGAAGAGAACGGCGCGGGTTTGGCTGCGCACAGCTGTTTCGGTGTCGACTATGAACTCTCTCTCATACTGAAAGAGGTCCGAGTCATCACAGATCAGGTAAACGTGAAATAAGAGGTAAAGAAAAGTGTACATTTCCAGAAAGCGTTATTTATCGCAGCGAAATTCGCGTCAAATCATTACGTTTAATAGTAACTATTTGAAAGCGTCTTTGCATAGCCACACTCAACAATGCAATATGCTAAAACGCCGCGACAAATACACTTATGGACATAAACCTAAAATGTTTAAAAGAATAGAATCAATGCAATTACAAACTTGTTACAGATGCGCAAAGATGACGAAGATGCGGACATTTCGCGCGACTGGAAGTTTGCCGCCATGGTCGTGGACAGACTGTGCCTTATTATCTTTACCCTGTTCACAATCATCGCCACACTAGCCGTGCTGCTGTCCGCGCCACACATCATGGTGTCGTAGCGTCCCGCCTGATTGCGGTTACGCATTATATAGATTATCTGTGATAAACAAATACTTGTTAAGTTGTGATGAGCGAATTGGCAATGGCGCGCGGTCACGCCCACCACGCTCTCGTATAGTAATAAGTATATTATTCAACTGATAACTCGATGTCAAAACTTTCAGACGCTTCAAACCTTCGACAATTCCTGCAATTTCTTTCTGAAAACAGAATACGTGCTACCCAACTTTTTTCTCAAAAGTGCCAAAAAGCCGAAATTCGATAGTCAATTTTGATGAGCTACCCAAAGTCATTATTTGTGTAACATGACTGATAATATGCAAATACAAGCTCAGCACTCTCGGCCTTTTTAAGGTCTACACTCTTGCAAAGTTATGGTGCACAATAAGATCAAATTCAAGTGATTATGATCCATTTATATTTGAGGTCAGTAAAGATGCTATAACAAATAAAGTCTTCCTGAAACTTAAATTTTTAGCGAATTAATGCGCATTTGAACTTTGTTAGACGTTCTTCTATTCTAGAAACTTTTTGTACAGTTAAGGATTCGGGCAACCAAACGATGGCCCTTCGTGTCTTTGTTAATCGACTTCATGGTCGTTATACTCTTAATTTTTGTTCTGATATCATTCATGTCAGTAGCTAGTATAGAACTTTACAAACAATGTTGATTCAATTGGTACAGGTTGTGATACGCCTCGTTGTGAACGAGTCGATATTGTTATAAATGGTAAAATATTCTTGCTTAATGAAACGTTCGTTAAAAGTTGTAGTTAAACAAAATATTATTTTAATAAAGACATAACCGAGTCTTTCGGAACGACTTATACAAATAATTAAAATTAACTATCGTATTAATATCATATTTGTATTTTTATCAATACTGTTACAATAAAACTGAAATAATGTTAAAAATTAGATAAAAGATATCAAATAATACTCGTTGCGAATAAAATTTCGCTACATTTTATCTACATAAAACAATAATAAGTATATAACATACTCTATCCGTCAGATCTTACGATTTATAAAAGCAATAAATATCAAACTAAACGTATTCGTAAGATGATCAGCACTCGGCGCAGTGATGGCACCATCGAATCTTTCTAATTGTATACAATCCCCATGTTCACCGCTCATCTACTGATTTACAATCGAACAACTTTGTTAAAGTTTTTTTGTTATTACATTTTTTTTTGAGCATTGGAAACTCTTAAAAGGAAAACGTCCTATTAGGGGAGTGAACGCGCGGGTACGCATATCGACATTTGTACCCTCGCCCTTCCAACAATGTTTTCATTTTTCGAGTTGAATACTATAATCTTAGACGGTCCTATGGAAGTTGCGGAGCGACTACGATTATATATACCAATGATTACCACGTCGTGGTTGTACATTGTTAATTATCAACTAGCGGTTGTATGTCGCAGTGTCGATGAGCGGTGCACATCCAAACGTCACCCCCATTGGGATGGCCTAGTACATTAATAGGCTATCGCAGACAGTCAATTTCCATAAACGTTGGGAAAGATAGCCCGATGATTTGTTCAGTTGTTAAGGTTATTTCTTTTTATCCATGAGTGTAGCCAAAAATGCTTCAGGGCAAAGTGGGCAAAAGCACGAAAACTCAATAAAATGTAGATACTTATTAATTGTTATATTTGAACATTCAACGACGCAAGTGGCCCACTCTACTGCACTTGGCTATGCTCATCTGCGTATTATTATATGTATCTGTATTTCGTTTACTATAAACATTGAAAATCATTAGTTGTTTTATTTATACACGATAAATTTAATTCCTGTGAAATAAATTATTAACATTATGTACTATGCACAATTTATTTCCTTTTATCTCAAACAAGCATTCCAAAATAAGTTTGACCCATAGCTGATATTGAAAATACGAATTGGGCTAGTTACTTCTGCACTCAAATATACAAGAAGTGTTCAGAAATTATTTTTATACGTTCAGTTTTTATATCTATTACTATTTATTACATATTATAATATAAATTACAAAATAATTAATACATATCAAAATGTTAGAAAACCAATCCTTACTAAATAGCTTATATATAGTATATATTTCAATCTAAGTCAACTAAGTAACCTAAGGCAAAGTCTTCCTTCGTAATACAAATATTTACTCAGCTTGGTAAAAATATGTCACAGGATATGGCAATCAATGTGTTTACACGGGAAAGCACATGCACCAATAATGTGCAAAGAAATCATATTCCAAAACGTTTGTTATAAGATTTAAATATCTAAATTCATGATCTAATACATTAGATCTAATTTGACCCAGTATCCTTAGTAGCCATTGCTCGTTTGAATACTTTCCAATATATAATGTAGACTTAAGACGACAAACATTAAAATAATGGAATAAATATATTCGCAATAGATAGGCAGATTACAAGAAATAGATTGATAGATAATAAAAAATAAATAAAACAAATCGTCTAAATAAATGATTAAAAAGTTTTGCTTTTAAATGTATAAAAATAATTATTTTGTTCTACATTTTTGTACAATAAAAACCGCATATGGGACGCAACTAAATTTAAATACATTTTAATTTATTTTTCCAAACCAAAGCTCTTAGGTAATTTAATTTCCTTAGGAATGTATATGAACTTAGAGTATATTGTACAGTCTTGGGCGGGCGGCGCAACGTACGCAAGGCGCGCAGGAAAGCGGGAGTCGGGAAAAGCAGATACGTGCGGCAGTACGCGACGCCATGTCGGGCGGATCGCGTGCACTTCTCCTTATAGCCGCGTTGCTGACCATTCTATACTCAGGTAATTATCTATACCATTGTAATTTTCAGGGAAAAAATATCACTCCCAAATTGTATCGGGGATACTTATTGGTAGAGTTACATTGTCGAAAAACGTCGATAAGAATATTGTAGCACAAAAGTCTGGTAAAACTTTTATATCTAAAGTTGATTATATGTATATGTATATTGAGTAACATAGTACTGATAATTGAAATGTAAATTATTTCAATAAGTTAAAAATATTTTTTTTTTAATATTAATTTGTAACTTTCATTACGAATGTAAAATTAATAATTGTTTTAATTAATTAAATATTATAATGATTTTATATTATAGTATGCATAAGTCATGTAGATCTCGTATAAATAAATTACCCTAATCGAGATCTATAACAAGAACATCTCCTTTATTGATCTGCCGTCGCTGCAGCATCACACAGCACACGGATGGTTATTGGATGTAATATAACGATGATCTGCGGCTGTAAACTGCGCAACTTAACATGAAGTTACTTTTAATGATTTTAAATTCAATAACAATACCTCTAATCAATGTATAATAACATTATTACGACCTATTTACTTTCATTTAAAAGATAGTAAAATCATTCGTTTCAAATTGTACTTGAACTAAATTTCAGGATGGTGCTCGGAGGACGAGGAGAGGTTGGTTCGCGACCTGTTTCGCGGATACAACAAACTCATCCGGCCAGTCCAAAACATGACTCAGAAAGTAGACGTTCGTTTCGGTCTTGCATTTGTCCAACTTATTAATGTGGTAAATATGAAATTTACATATTCCATGTAGATGCTTAGTTCTTGATATCATCAACAATATAATTATCACAGACATTAAAATTGCTAATTAAATTCATGCTAAGTTTTTATTTTGTTAAATACTAAAAAAAACAAAATACTAAAAATTTATATTATTTATTTCAGAACGAGAAAAACCAAATCATGAAATCAAATGTATGGCTTCGTTTAGTGTGGATGGATTACCAGTTGATGTGGGATGAAGCAGACTACGGAGGCATAGGGGTGCTACGTCTTCCACCAGATAAAGTTTGGAAGCCAGACATTGTATTATTCAATAAGTAAGTGTACAATATATATTGTCAAACTTAAACCAAATCCTAATTAATTAAGTACTATAAGATATAATACAATTTTATTTCGACTACTATTATCATTTATAAAAGATTGTAATTAATGTTATTTTGTATTATCAATAACAGGTACAATTCATACGCTTTAGTATTAAAAGAAAAAATATTTCAATTTCAGTGCTGATGGTAATTATGAAGTGCGATACAAATCGAACGTTTTGATTTATCCAAACGGAGAAGTATTATGGGTTCCACCCGCTATTTATCAGGTTAGTCCATTTTTAACTAAATATCAATAAAAATAGCTGATATTAAATACAAATTATTTTGTCTACTTAAAATATATGTATTTTTGTCCAACGATTTAGATAATATCATCAATAAATATTATAACTTGAATTTACCCCTGTATATTGTACAGTGTACTATTATTCCCGGCATATAATTTTAGCTCTGTGCAACAGAGCTTAAATTTCACACCATACATTTTAACTTAGACTTGCAATTTCGGAAACAAAAAAACACGAAGATCTGACTATTTATTATAATAAAATTTCAAAATCCATATTTTCTTTACATTGTGTAAGTTTTAGAAATTAAAAGAATATCGATAAAATAGCAAAGCACAAATAAATAATGATCAAAACCTTAGAATTAAGTTATCAATGGTAAGAAAATACTCATATTACGTTGATAATTATTTTATAGTTTCAGGATATTTGCTAACGTAAAATTTATTTTTCTTGAATAAAAATTTACTTAAATTTGTTTCAGAGTTCCTGCACTATTGATGTTACATACTTTCCCTTTGATCAACAAACATGTATAATGAAATTCGGCTCATGGACGTTCAATGGTGACCAAGTGTCACTCGCTTTGTACAATAATAAAAACTTCGTAGATTTATCTGATTATTGGAAATCAGGAACTTGGGATATTATAGAAGTACCGGCCTATTTAAATATTTATGAAGGCAATCATCCGACAGAAACTGACATAACTTTCTACATTATTATAAGAAGAAAAACTTTATTCTACACTGTGAACTTGATATTGCCAACAGTCTTGATCTCATTCCTTTGTGTGCTAGTATTTTATTTGCCAGCCGAAGCTGGAGAAAAGGTAACAACATCATTTAAATAAAACAAAATGATTTAAACTTAATTCATCATACTAATTGATATGAATTTAAATTACAGGTCACTTTAGGCATAAGTATTTTGTTGTCACTTGTTGTATTTCTCCTACTGGTATCAAAAATTCTGCCTCCTACATCGCTTGTACTCCCGCTCATTGCTAAGTACTTACTATTTACTTTTATCATGAATACTGTTAGTATTCTGGTAACTGTTATCATAATCAATTGGAACTTTAGAGGGCCGAGAACCCACAGGTACGTAGAATTCAAACTAACATATTCCTAAGGATTTTATTTCTTTTGTCTTGTAAATAATTATCTTTATACAGAATGCCGCTTTGGATTCGAAGTGTCTTTCTTCATTACTTACCAGCTTTACTTCTAATGCGTCGGCCTCGAAAAACACGTTTGCGCTGGATGATGGAAATGCCTGGAATGGGAGCGCCACCTCACGCTGCCGCACCACATGATTTACCGAAACACATAAGGTGAGCAATTTTTAACTTTTAGCGGTTATTCGCTAACACATTTTTTGCGTAACATACTGTCGATACTAACTTCATAGTACGATTGGTGCAAAACAAAGCAAAATGGAGGCAATGGAGCTGTCTGACCTGCATCATCCCAACTGTAAAATCAACCGACCCGCCGGGGCTGGAGGAGAAGTTGGAGCTCTGGGAGGTCTCGGAAGTCTTGGTGGACTCGGCTTGGGTGGAGAACGAAGAGAATCTGAGAGCTCAGATTCACTGCTGCTTTCACCGGAGGCTGCGAAAGCTACCGAGGCTGTCGAGTTCATAGCAGAACACTTAAGAAACGAGGACCTTTACATCCAGGTTTGTTCTCAATGTAAATTACACTAATTCATAAAGTCTATTATGTTGATATTTAATATATTATCACAATCAATCAAATCAATAATTATCAATGTCAAATGTACATCACACACATGAATACAACCACTAATATATTTCTGCTCTCCCTGAAAGGAACATAGCATAAAGATATATTGTTATTATTAAAATTCACAATATCTAACAGATAGATATATCGGCGTTATCTTCAATATCGTCTACAACTTTATTTACATAGCGAATAAAATATGAAATATATTTTTATTTTATTTCGAAGCTTTATTTCTTAACACAACTTTATAGCAAAAAATTTTCAATATTTTAGTACCATGTAGTTTACTGTACTTATATAATCATGTAGATACTCAAAAATGTTATAATTATATATTGCTCCAATTAAGATCACTTAACATAATCACTGCTATAGGAGCAAAAAACTATTTAAAATATTGTTTTACATTCACTCATTGCAGACACGTGAAGACTGGAAGTATGTTGCAATGGTCATCGACAGATTACAACTGTACATCTTCTTTATCGTGACCACGGCTGGTACAATTGGCATCTTGATGGACGCACCGCACATTTTCGAATACGTTGATCAAGATCGTATTATTGAAATATACCGCGGCAAATAATAATATTGAATAGAAAAGTCTATTTGCAAAAGTTACTTTTATAATTGAGTAGGCATTTCTAAGTTTTGCTATTCATTTTATGCTAGCAAACAATCGTTTTGTGGTAGCAAGCAAATTGAAATATAAGTAAATATTGTACTAAATACTTATATATATATATATCTAGATATACTTTATACAAATAAGTAGGTACATAAACTTATTTCGTGTTCTTCAAATGAAAAAAATTAAGTGTTACCTAATATAAAACACTAAACTTTTGTAAAAACATACTAAATTATAGTATTTAATGGCTGTGTTTGAATATTAAAGCACAATGTTAATCATAGTATGAAATTCCAATAAATATTCAGGTAAGTAAATGCGAGTAGATGTGTACCTATCCCTGCAAGCAATTCAAAATCATAAATTGCCACAAATAATTCTGAAAGAATGACTTCCATAGCTTCATCATCAATTCGATAAAGACTTAATTGATAGGTACTACTCGTATTAGGTAGTGAATTTAAAAACTTCCAAAAAAAAAAAAATATGGGTTCCTTTTCTAAAATAATTACAACAGTAGAAATAAGTATTTAATAATAATTTTTGACATCTATAGACAGTTGTTTTATTTTAGTCTTTACATACCTACACGATCGAATAAAACTTGTTTCTATGTAGAATTTGAACTCAGTTGCAAGAGTATCGGGTATTTATTATAGTTATTGTCGCTGATCTAGTTCAAAATTAACATTCTTTATAATTTTTCTTTAATACTAGCAAATGATATAAAAAGAATCTGCCCTCGCCAAATTAAAATCATATCGACTCACTACGACCAAAGGCGTTTCAGGATCATTCATAAACACATTTACAAGAGTCTTGAAATTTTAAACATAGCTTAGAAGACAACAATATTAACTAACTCACCTTCTTGCATACCCGTCCGGTATAAAAAAAAAATTAAGAGGCTAATTCGAATAGTGAATGTTGTATTTTTTCCCGTGAAAATAGTAACCAAAAAGTATAATTTATATGAAAAGATGCGTACCACCACTCTAGATATCTCTCCAACAGTAGCATGTTTACAAAAACTAGATCACACGCTCGTAAAAAATACCAAAACAATACAGATTTCGCACTGGGTGTCGAACTCGTAAGTCGCAGTGCTGATCCGTTCGTTCAACCACTCGGTCAGTCGGGCGATTGTTGTATACCCAAAAATACAACTTTATGTGACGATGTATTTCGCCCAGTGCGCATCATATTACTATATCGTAGCTTGAGGAGACTGTTAACTGCAAGGTTGTCAGCGCAATTGTAATAAATCTAGTGTTGCAATCGCTTATTAGTAACTCTCCATCATAGAGACTGCCAGCTTTTTCACCTTTTAGTAATACTTATTTTTTTTGCATCTATTAAGCAAACTTTTATATTTTGAATATCGAAAATCAAGCATTCGTAGCATCGATAATATGATACCTATACTATTGGATAAAATAAAACCAGTTTTAAGTTTCTAATTTATTTTTTACATACAACAAATATTTTACCAAGAATATTACATGACGATCAAAACTAACTTTATCAACCGCAATTATATAATAATTAAGCGTGTAATTGAAAAACCTTGATCTTAAATCAACTAAATTTTCATTCCCTCGGTTTTCCTCTTAATGCAAAATTAATCATTTCAAAAACATGTACTTTTTGTTTGGTAAAATAGGCAAAAACAGGAATCTATTCATTATCTATATTATTTTATCTTGATATTTCACTCGCTTCTTCTTAAAAAAATCTACCCTTATCTAAGAGTAATTAATTAATAAATCTATCGAGTGACTTATATAAATGATGGATTACAGCCTATGTAACGCACAGGATCTTACATACGTATGTACTTAAGGATATGCATATAGGAACTACGAGATAAATCATTTGTGGAAATATCAACGCTCAAACACCCGATTTTATCTTAAAAACATCTTGTCGTTTTGTTAATAACTAAGTAAAATCAAGGCTTTGAATAATATATTTTCACAATTTATTCATCTTATGGTACATGCATTTCAATATTGGGTATATTTCTGTTACACCGGTATAAATACCCACTAAGCAAGTCGTCCTGTGAAGAAAAGACTAACAACGCATCGAAACCAAACTAAGGCCAATGACAGTTTTTTTTTTAATGATAATTATAACTTCATAGTTTTATTCATTACAGCAGACTATAGGCAATGAACATATTTAAAAAAAGTGTAAGTGTAACTATAGATGGGCAAAATGAAATCATATTAAAAAGTAACCATTACAAAATGTAATCGTAACCGTTTTTCATGAATCTGATTACATTTTGCCCATCTATATAGGAAACTATCATTTAACATTCGTTTGATTTAGACAGTTCACAACGGAGTGGTAATGGAGGGGAACTATAACATCTACAAACGGCAACTTTTAAAGCCAGAAGCCTGGCAGTATATAAAGCTGTTTCTTAATGTTTTACCTAAAATGCTCTGTTAGTTCTATTATAGTACAGATTTACGTAAATGCGTTTAGAGTATAACTAACGAGCAACCTTGTATAGCCGCCATTTTCTCTCTTGCTTCATTTTCAGAGTAACGCTATCTCACTTACATTTCGTTCGCCATTAATTGTGCAGTATAAATTGCGAGTTGACACAAAAATTGTAATGTATTGAAATTTTCAAAGGCAATACAACATTGTTACTTTATATATCATGTGAGTTTAGTCTTAATTTAAAATACACTAAGAATATTTTTACAAATTTAGTTTTTTTATATATATACTAGGGAAACCATAAAAATAGTAAATTTACACAAAAAAGATGCATTATGGTGACATCTTAAAAATCTAACCTCATACGTAGATATAACTATTAATATATAATTTAAAAAACATTCTTCTTTAATCGTCACCATTATCGTACTGGGGTGATGTTGGTGAATACGTCGGTGATGTCGGAGAATAAGTGTTAGGTCCTGATGATGAAGAAGAATACGCCGGGGAGGTAGGCGAGTAATTCGCTGATGTAGGAGTATACGTCGGCGATGTCGGAGAATACTTAGATGATGACGGTGAATAACCAGGCGAAGATGGTGAATAATTAGGTGATGACGGTGAATAATTTGGTGAAGAAGGTGAATAGCGTGTACTAGTTGGATGCTGTGGTGAGGATGGAGAATACGCTGGACTTGGAGAATATTGAGGACTGGATGGAGAGTACATCGGACTTGGCGGAGAATACGTGGGACTAGCTGAGAAAGAAGGTGACGTTGGAGAATAGTTGGGCGAGGTTGGCGAATACTTCGGTGACGAAGGAGAATAACTCTGTGGTGTAGGCGAATATGCCGGAGATGTTGGCGAATATGAAGGGCTAGTTGGAGAGTATGCAGGCGATGTTGGCGGATAATTAGGTGACGATGGAGAGTAACTTGGAGAGGCTGGACTGTACACTGGACTTGTTGGGGAGTAGCTTGGCGAAGATGGAGAATATCCTGGTGAAGTCGGAGAATACGCTGGACTTGTCGGTGAATATGACGGACTAGTCGGAGAGTAGGATGGACTCGTAGGTGAGTAACTAGGAGAAGTTGGTGAATAACTGGGTGAAGTCGGAGAGTAGCCTGGACTGGTAGGTGAATAACTTGGCGAAGTAGGGGAGTAGCTCGGAGAAGTTGGTGAATATGACGGAGATGTAGGCGAATACCCGGGTGAAGTGGGTGAGTAACTTGGTGACGTTGGTGAATATATCGGCGAATTCGGGGAATAATTGGGTGAAGTCGGAGAGTATGAGGGACTAGCTGGAGAGTAATGAGAAGATGTAGGCGTAAGACTTGGCGATGCAGGTGCATATACCGGGTTCGTGGGAGAATACGACGGTGATGCTCCAGCAGGGGAAGTGTATGGAGATAGTGGCGGACCTGGAGAACCAGGGGAACCAGGTTGTGGTGACCACGCGCTGTATGCTGGGGAAAGACCAGACGCATCTGAAGCACCAGATGGAGAAAATGACGGTCCAGGAGTCATGCTGCTACCCACTGGAAAAGATATAAAAACAGTTCCAGATTAAATTCTGTTACTTCAATATGTTTAAAAAGCTGAGGTTGAATTTTATTGACGGCACTTTGACTTAGCTTACATTTTTCACAAATATTGCAAATTATACTATTTAAGTAATGCCAAAGTTAAGGCTAGTTATCAATTTCTTAACTTGGTCTTTGTTCTGTGAGTACTTAGGCTATACTCAAGTTCCTATTACATATTTAGCTTTCTGTCAAAATTTAACTTATTTTCTGAGTATAATGTAAGCAAAATTAAAGTAGCGTCTATAAACCTTAGCCTTAGTGGTATTTATTACAAAGAGGTTTTTGAACATTAAATTATTAGCAATTAAGAAAATTTCTTTGTTTATACGATTATTAAAACAAAATGTTTTGAAAATATAAGATTTCACTTAAATTTAGGAATATAAAATGTTAAAAAATAAAATATTTCTTTTAATCTTTAGAAAACAGTGTACAAATTCTTACCTTGACCAGGTGACCAGACGCTGCTGCCGTATCCTGGGGTATTCTGTGTCGACCAGGGTGTCATTAATGGTGTCATGGAAGGCGTACCGACGCCAAAGTACATTCCAGCTCCAGCTCCTCCGACACCCAATCCACCCATTTCCATACCATATTTACATTTTTCAGCATCAAGGAGTAAATCAAAACATCCTAAAACAATAAACGCAATTCAAAATTTCACCCATTAACTTTAGCACATTTTTTTTTTGTTATCTTTACTTACCAGTTCCCATTCTCGGTAATTGTCCCATTATAATATTCTCTGAGACACCTCTCATTGGGTCAACCTCAGCGTGGCTGGCAGCATCCAACAACACATCCACGGTTTCCTCAAATGAACATCTCATTAGTGCACCTGTGTCTTGTCTGTTGATGCCGTGGCGAGTGATTGCCATAAGATGTCCTTTCGCCGTCATTACATCACATAACAACGCAAGATGGCGGTAGTTTACGTAAAGACCATAGAACTGCAACACAGCATTCATTTCTTTCTCCACAGACTTACGCACAGCTTCAATACCCAATACTTGGAATATTTCACAGATATCGTTACTGAATGTTCTAATAGGATCGACATCTCTTTCGGATAATACTTTCATTAATGACGTACCATCTGTTTCTAATAACCATTCGGCTATTGCCTTGAATTCTCCTTGTTCAGTGATAATTATGCGTTTCTTAGCTTCAGTTTGCGGTAAATGCATATAAACTTTCGCGATAGCCTCTATGCCTTGTAATGTCATGTCTGATAACATATTTGCTTCAATACATCTCAGGAACATGTCATCCTCCATTTTATCAACTGTTTCTTCTTCATTGTCTTGGAATTTGCTTTCTTCATTATTCATAATTCTAATACGTAAAACAAGCTTTTCAGCATTGTCATCATTGAAAATACAGTTCAAATCGTCTCCAAAACCAGCATTTATTTTTTCTGCGATTTGTTCCATAGTCAACTTTTTATCAGTCATTCTTTTGCGATCTAATTCAATACGTAGAAGCCAAGGAGATATTTTAGTCGGGTCAAAATCAGGCATTTCGTAGTAAACATTAACAAATTCTTGATCCTCTGCAATAACAGTGTTCTGAGGATCTGGATCATAGTAGATAGCAGTATTGGCTGTAACCTTTCGTAATGTAGTATGTTCCAATCTGCAGAGAACATTTTTAGCTTTCTCAGCATCTCTAGCAGCACCACCAGTTAAGAACACTGTAAGTGATGGAGCTTTTGGTTTCTTTGATATATTAATAATTTCCTTTAATCGGGGCACACCAAGAGTTACGTTTTTGGATGATACACCAGCAAAGTGGAAAGTGTTCAGAGTCATCTGTGTGGCTGGCTCACCAAGTGACTGGGCGGCTAAGGCTCCTACCATCTCACCAGGATTAACTTGAGCTTGTTGGAATCTGGTTTCGATTTCTCCAATCAACCATTCAAAAGCAACACTCGACAACCTGTGTTCTTCAGAAACAAACTTTGTGCAGAGAGTTGATCTCACTAAGCACTGGAATAAAAGTGTGGCATTTTGGTTTGCTTGTACAGATAAACGATCTTTACCTGCCACAATGACACATTTTTTTAACAAGTCCTGTACACCCTTTATGACTCTTATGGGACTTAAATCAGTGGGTATTCTTTTGTTAATGTGGAAGGTCTTTTGAGCATTCCAGATCATTCTCTTAAAATTACAAGGCAATACCACTTTGGATTCTCCGCTGGGAAAGATTTGACGTAATGTTACTCTGTCTTTACACAATTGTTCCCATTCACTTTCAAGATCACCAATAACGTAACCAGACTCTGTAAGCTCTTTAATAATGTCTTCATTAAATATTCTTTTCAAATATCTTTCATTTGAGGGGTCAAATTTAAATTTCTTTTCAAAGGCCTTATTTGACAATTTTACAGTTGGCAAATTTTGGAACTCAACGGTTTCTCCGGCTAAACCATCTTCGCCATATCTTAACTGAATGAGCTGTCCAACTGAATTTCGAACAGTACCATCATAGTGTACCATTACAGACTCCATAGCCTTTATGAGACGTCGTTGAATGTATCCAGTTTCAGCAGTTTTTACAGCAGTATCAATAAGACCTTCACGACCACCCATAGCATGAAAATAGAACTCAGAAGGCGTCAGACCAGCAAGGTAAGAGTTCTCTACAAAACCTCTAGATTCAGGACCATAATCGTCTTTTATAAAATGTGGCAAAGTTCTCTTGCGGAAACCGAAAGGAATACGTTTGCCCTCAACGTTTTGTTGCCCTACGCAAGCAATAACCTGAGAAATATTAATATTTGAACCTTTAGAGCCAGCTACCACCATAGCTTTAAGATTATTGTATTCGGTAAGAGACTTTTTGGCTGAACCTCCAGTTTTGTCACGAGCGTCGTTTAGAATACGATTCACTTGATTTTCGAATGTTTGTCGAAGAGTGTTACCAGGTGTAGGTTCCAATTCCATATTGTGAGCTTTCTGAATAACTTCTATTACATCATCTTTGGCTTTTACAATCGCACGCTGAATTTCTTGGTAAGTCTGAGGATCAGCAATTGTATCACCAATACCAATAGAGTGACCTTCTAGAAGTAACCAATTATTTATCACAGTTTGAATATTACCATAAAATCGGCCAGCTGTTTCATGACCTAATTCCAACATGCAAATATGAAGCAGGGAACCTGCTGAGGCGCCAAGTGATTTTTTACACAAGATGCCCATAAGCAATTCTCCATGTTCAACAACAACTTTAGTGTCTCCTGGAGATATCCATTTGTATGGCCCATCATCTTCTTCATCTGGATGTGTGGAATGTGTACGAATCATGTTTACGGGACCAGGAATGATCAAAGTAAAAATTTGTTTTCCAGTCCAAAGCGGGTGCGGTTTTAAAATGCATGGTTGTGGGATCTTTCCATCCCAAGTGGGTAAGAACATCAGCAAGTTCATCACTTGCTCTTTTGTAAGAAATACATCTCTCTTGGTCATTTTTCTAACAGCAGTCAGTGTGTCTTGCACAATACCCATGACAGGTTTGTTGGCTTGTGGTGTAATAATTTGCCTAGGGGTTATGTGAATGTTTTCAACTTCAGCTCTAGTTTCCATTGATTGGGGTACATGCAAATTCATTTCGTCACCATCAAAATCAGCATTATATGGTGATGTGCAACTCAGATTCATACGAAATGTTGACCAAGGAAGGACTTTTACCCTGTGTCCCATCATACTCATTTTGTGGAGAGTCGGTTGTCTGTTAAAAATAACCAAATCATCATCTCTTAGATGACGTTCCACTTTGTAACCATATTGTAAATGTAAATCAGAAGTCTTTGGGTGAAACCGTAAGTCAATTCTTTCTCCATTATCTCTAACAATGTATTTTGCGCCAGGATATTGTGCATTTCCTCTTCGTACTAACTCTTGCATTCTATCAATATTGAAGGGTGTTACTAATTCAGGAAATGTTAAATTCTGTGCAATAGATCTTGGTACTCCAACTTGATCAATGCGTAGATTGGGATCTGGTGTGATGACTGTTCGTGCTGAGAAATCTACACGTTTACCCATAAGATTCCCTCTGATTCTACCTTCTTTACCTTTTAATCTGGCTTTAATGGCTTTCAGAGGTTTCCCAGATTTCTGCATGGCTCTATAAATACAAACAATAATACTATTAATACATTTTCCTTAAATAAATAACAGTAATGTAGACTACCTAATGTTGACCAAACCATAACTAAACAATCATAGTAAGTGGACCAAATTTCAGAGCAAATTATTTGGTATGGGTTACATATAAATAATAGATTAAGACATAGAACAAACATATTTAACACTAATTCAGAAAACCCAATAAGGCCATCAGAAGATTTTGTGTGGCCCATAGACTGTAGTTTATTCACCATGATTTGACCTAGTAATATGTAGTGTTGAGACAGTGAATTGGTATTAAAAACAAATAAAATATAAATTGGAACAATTGAAACTTCTAGTTTCACAAAAACAATATCTAATTTACAATAGCATTATTTATTTTATTACATAAGCACACCTAGGGAGTGGCACATGTTAACAAAAATTAAAGAAAAGAAAATAAAGAACATAAATTTAACATAAAACCCTAAAGATCCCTCCAATTATAGGTTGCTACAGCCTGCATTTAAAAAGCTTAACACAGATAGAAACAAAAACTTTAAAGATCTACTTATGCTCAAAATAATTCTAGCCAGCTTAGCTTAAGAATCAAAATTAATGTCACTATTATAAGAAAGCTGTCTTTAAAACCTTTACATTCTAATTAAAGATATTTTTTTTTTGGTGTCTCGAGGGAAAATCCCGCATAGGACCATTAGGGCTGCTGTGAGGGCAGCAACCCCGGTGTGTCAGACTCTTACTGACTAAAAACCCCCGGGGTGTCCCTCTAATCGCTCCACTCGAGCCTGGGAAACCAAATTCATCCAGACGCCCGGAGAGCGAAATGCCTTGTCTAGGCTGCCTCTCTGGGTGGGGTAGGGGTAAAGAGCCTACCCTTCCAATACCTATCTCACAAGCGGCGCGCCGGACACGGTACACCGCCACCCTCTCATCCGGACAGCAGACTCCCTCAAGTCTACTGCCCGGCTAATTAAAGATAATGTATTAACATGAGAGAAGTACTTTATACAATTATTGTACAAAGCCCAAAAAGGTTTTTTTAGTTTTTTAACTAATATTTATTTAAAGATATTTAGAACAATATTATATTTAGTACAATATAATATTGTACTAGTACAATATAATATTTATTACAATATCTATCATAAAATAATGTACTAAAAAATGATCTCATAAAAGATACTGATGAAGAATAACACTTAGATAAAAAAGCAGGAAGGTATGTGTGGATGGCAAAAGATAAAATAAAACATTTTTTATACTTACTTAAGCATACCAGGCATGTCATTATCCACAAATGTGGCTACATGAAATTGTAACATTCTGATATTTTCAGCAAGAACATGGGCCGCAGCACCAGACTGCTCATTCCTCATTAATTCATTGTTAGCTTTTATAATATCAGCTAATTTGTGTGTCAAATCATCTTGATTTTTGGCTGTACCAAACATGACAACCGCTGGTCTAACAGACAATGGAGGAACAGGTAACACAGTGACAATCATCCAATCAGGTCTGGCGAATTTTGGATCCATTCCAAGTATAAATGATTCTTCATCTAAAAATGAAAAATAAATGGTTACGTGTGCCTTCATCAGACTAGTTTTCATGTTACATATTAAGTGTCGATATGAAACAGGTTCCTAGAAAATAAAAAAACCTCATTTACATCTAGAGTCTAACATCTGATAGAAAGTACAGTCTAAAGCAAAAACTGAAGCAACACTCAAGGTATTAGATCTATTAACTAGTTAGATGAGTGAAGGTCTCAAGGTTTATGAACAACTAGATGTACAAAAGCTAAACTTGAAGCAAATGGATCTAAGGTTGTTATTATGACAGATTTATTTTATCACAACTGTAAATCTTTGACTAGAGATTATTGTTTTCAATAAAATTTTGAAAACATACTTTTGCAAATTTATTAATTGCAATAACATTACGAAGAACAAATAACATATGATGATGAAATAATTTACTAGTAGCTGTGGCGGCCCAGTTGATAAGGGACCATATCCATGGGCAGGACTATGAATGGTTGTAAGGTTCCAGCATATACTTCTGGGTTTTTCCAGATTAACTATGGACCCGGGTACAACATGTTCACCTATGAAGGAATTATCATGAGGAAAACCACATGGCAACTAACTACAATATATAGTGTCATGAGAATGGCAATCAGCTGCATAAAAGATACAACATATAAGAGCAAGTCAGTTAGAGCTACTAAGGTATATATGCTAATCACAAAAAGATATATAGGTACACCAGGATATAAGGGTTAAACTGTACTTATTGTCCTGCTTGGAAACATTATCAAGATTTAATAACTGTTAAATGTAGGACTACATTGAGATGAATTAAATAACTTCAATTGAATAGCAATTTTTACAAGTGTAAACTAGGTTTCATTTCTTGGTGTGAGTCACCCTAAGGTTTGTCATTATAACAAATTCAAATATCAACAATAAGTCAAGTATCACAGAACCTGTAATATGTTTTAATATCTCCCAAACTCTTTCTGCTGTAATAATGATTTTCTTTTCTTGTGTGTCTTCATTGGCATGTTTCCATTCTGCGGTAAGATCAAGACCTTGCCTTCGGATTGAGGGCTGATAATGACCACAACCACCATGGCCAGAGCCTTGTTTAGCACCTTCACCTTCCTTCATGATATCCATGTCTTCTCCTCCTTCACAAATCTTTTTTCCTTTACAAAGGTCATATACATATGTTAACCTTTTACGAGGCTGTCCTTTCGATTTAATTACAACTTCTTTTATTTTAGGGTTGGTCTAGAACAAAATGATGTAAACATTGAAAACCTACTACTTCCTCTATGAAATATATATATGTGTGTAAAGATAAAACTTATCAAAACAAATATGTCATAGTAATAATGGAAGTGTAATCCTCTGTAATAAACATGCATCACTTACAGGACTGACAAGAAGCTTGGAACAATAGAAGCAAACACATCTCAATACTTTAATAGTTTTGGTTATAAATCCAATGTGAAAGACAGGTTTAGCCAGGTCAATATGTCCAAAGTGTCCAGGACATTCTGTCATATTCCCTGCACAAGTCTGACATCTAGAACTTCTATCGATTACGCCTTGCCGCGGATCCATAAGACCTCCCAATTTAGGTCTACCACCTTCCATGGTCTCCGGAAAGCGGATTCCGCCCTCAGTGACTGACATACGTCGCTAAAAAACAAATATAAAACATCAATTTTAATAATCTCGGTTTGGTATGAATATTGTCGAAAATTTTATCTAAATCATTAAGCAATTATTGTTGTTTTACGTCATTATTTTTAGAATGAATAAACTGACGTCAAACAATAATATTTCTAAAGTGGATTATGATTATAATAGTTATACACCAATATTATTATATCAATTCCGTATTGTAATAAGTGGAAAGACGATATCAAAATGAACATATCCTGCAAATATGAAGAACTTTTCTCGTCAAAACGGATACTCTACACGGATGTTCATTAAAACATTTTTTCCATATATATTAACAAACAATTATCACATCCACAACTTACAATTTCATCTGGTGACAATATCCCAAACTGCACTCTTTTAACTTGGCGCAAAGGCGCTTTCGAGTCATTTGGCGTCGCCATCTTGGCGACGAATGCTTCGAGCACGAAAACATCACAATTTTCCTGAGGGCACAGTGTTACTGTTGTCTATATTTAAAATTCCCAAACGTGGGAAAAAACCAATTTATTCCTCACATATTAAAAAAAAATTGTACATAAAATAAATACGAAAATAATCAACAGTATTTGTTATTAGCAAAAACTTACATCTCGTAAACAGAATGATGTAAAACGTATTTAACACAAATATGAAAATATAATTATTTAAAACGAATAACCAAATCATTAATTGATCTTTTAGATTTCATTTAGTTATAACATTTTGCAAACATATTATTTAAAAGATTAAATTTGAAACTTTTTACTAATATTTTTAATTCTTCGCCTATAACTCATAAATTAATGCTATATATGTGCACTTGATTTTTACCAATAATTATATGATATATTCGATTGCCCATATTATAAAATGCAAGTGTTTAACTGATAAGCACAATTGAAAAGTCTCAATATTTGTCACTATTATTTTGATTGTGTCAGTTATTTTTTAATGATAACAATTTTTCCTGGGCGATTATATACGATTCACGAAAGAAACTACAAAGCCTCATCACAACATTAATATTCAAAAAGATACGTAATAATGTATTTCAACAACATATGGATTTTTGTTAAATATATATGAATAAAATTAAATATAACTTTATTCATATAGGGCTACATCTAAGCACTTTTGAATGGTAAAAAATAGTAAAATGAATCTACTGCCGCTTCAGAAAGCAGAATCTAATGAGACGAGCTAGCCAGAAATTCTGGTAGTGGTTCTTTTTAACATAATAAGACAGAAATATGTAACACACAAAGGGATTAATGTCCCGTGAAAAAAAAAATGTATATTATGACCAGAGTGCGTGAATAATATCCTTATTTTAGCAATTTCGTTTTTTTTTTTTTAATTTAAATGGTAATAACTTTATGATGTCTTTAGTAATTGGTAGTGGTTGGTATATAGGGCCTACATTAATTGGTGTATACTGTAGACATTTACTGAACCCCATAAAAGAATCATGAACTATTTTTTAGCTCGAGATTAGGTAACAATAATTTGTATTTATTTCTAGTCTGTAAATATTATCGTATGTACATAATATAAGCGTAAATATATTGCAATGGAACTGTTAAAATATCAAAGTCATTAAAATGTTCTCTAGTCCTTAAATTATAAATTGCACAAACAGTCTTCTTTTGTAAGATGTAGTAAGTGTAAGTTTTCAAAAAAGCAGCATTACCTTACAGTAAAATATCATAATACATATCGCTATGAAAATAATTGTAATAAACAAATTTAGCTGTTTCAATATCTGCGAGATGTCTGATTTTTTTGAGGATTCAAAAGTGTTTGGAAGTAGGCCTATTTGAATAAAATTATATTTCATTTCATTTATAGACTGCATAAACTGCCGTGCCAACTTTCCCCGCAAGTCGTGTAATATGTGCAGCCCACTGTAATTTTAAATCGAATGTAGCTCCCAGCATCACTGCGATCTCTAATATATCAACATTTTCTCAATTGAGTATTATGTTTTTAATGACCCGTCGTAAATTATTGCAAATTAAATACATTTGGTATTCTTAGAATTTAACAATGGATTATCTATAGTAAACCATTATATTGTCGAATTTGTTTAAATATGTTTGATATATTAGAATTCAGACTTGTCAAAAAGGTATACCATAAACTAACAGTACTTTGACATTACCCACAAATTCCCCAATTTATCTCAAATTCCCTGTAAATTAGGGAATCCTTTATAAATAGATAGCACCAACTAGACAGTACTGGTAAGTACCAACTACCAAGTTACCAAGCATTCTTTGGCAAACAACATTAGTAGAGCATAGATAAGCAAAATGTAATCAGATTAAAAAAAAATGATTACGATTACATTTTGCGTTTTTTACCATTAATATACTTGCATTTTGCATATCTATGTTTTAAACATTACCGAATCTCAGATTTCATACATATTTATGACTTCTTAATGTTTTAAATAGATTTGATCATGATTAGAGAGCAAGTAAATTTAGATTATGACTACATTCTGTAATCGTTAATCATTAATCAGATTACATTTTGCCCATCTCTGTAGTAGAGACGGTCTGATCAGGTGAACTTGTATCTAATCCACCTAGATTATATGAAAATTTAAAAATACCTGTTCCTTATATTTAATTTGTAATATATCGTTAAATGCGCTAAAATTAAAGCGTGTTGCGCATAGTAAATAATCTGTATTTTTTTAAATATAGCCATGTATATGAGGCCCAACATGTTTAAAAAGTGTTCAAATCGATTGATAAAGTGGGCATGTTAATAATTACATATTAGTATTATTACTTTAATTTTGGTTCAACGTTACAATATGACCCATTATACATATTTATAATAAAGGTTATGATGAAAACATGCAATGTTGTATTGGGATTTTTGAGTTTGAAATATTGGGTCTGGGAAAAAGTTCGTGGCGTTTTTTCAGTAAAATTCGACTGGTCTCCTTAAGGTATGGGTTAGGGTTTTCACTTTCGAAAAATGTTTTTTTTTACTTATCTTATCGTTTAACATTTCAAGAATATGTTCTTAAAATTTTAAGCCGATCTAAGCATTATTCTTAAAGTTATAAACGTCAGCGTCGGCCCAAGCGCTCATGATTATGTTACATTCGCGGACAACAATCGCATCGACAGGGCCTACATTCAAGCTAACCAGCAGAGTAAAGAAGCCAGAATAACAGAAAGACTTGCGAGAAAAGAAGCTCAAGACATTGACGATGCCGCAGGAAGTCTACTGTATGGAGCTGGGATTGATGATTCTGTGTAAGATGGGAAAAAAAAATTTTTTTTTTTGGCATATTTTTAGTTTATAAACTTTAAACGCGTTTATCTCAAAACTACTTTTTCACAGTCCGTGTTCACTGCCATTTAAAAACTAATCGACAGATTCATTTAAAATTTTGTACACATTTTCTTCATATAAAATACCTCACCCCAACGCTTAGCAATTATTTTTTTATGTTAAGGGTGTTTCCCACCCACAAAATGGCGGAACTTTTCGTGAAAAATAACAGTTCACACTTTGGATAGCCGCCAAATATTTTTAAATGAAAAAATAAAAATTATCAGAGAACGTTGGGGGGAATATTTATTTATAATATGACTAAATTTTCTTGGTTTTTTATTTTCAGATAATATCCGGCCAGGTTACAGTGAACACCGCAAATTGTTTTTTTTTTCCCAAGACGTTCTGGGAAAAGCTCTGTTACCGGCTCATGCTTCAATATTTCTGCGTAAAAAAAAAATTTACAACATTGTTAAAAGTGTGCTCAATAATGTACAAAAGGTTTGAATAAAATGGTTCAATCCATATTTGAGAAACTAAAATCCCAAAAAAAGTGTATTTTTCTACGCTGAAACCCTTACCCTTCCCTTTAGCGCATGAATGAATTTATTTGAACCAAATATGTTGCATTATTATCGACAATGTTTCAGCATTTTTTAGGTAGACCCATGATCCCATTGGTGGTTTCTGGTTAAAGAACTGAATCAAGTAGTTTTCATAGGCTTCTTTTGAAACCAAGTTAATTCCATGAAGAGAGCTCTGCAGAGATCGGAATAGATGATAGTCAGAAGGTGCTATATCTGGACTGTAAGGTAGATGCAACAAAACTTCCCAACCGAACTCTCTAAATTTGTGACGGGCCATCAAAGAAGTGTGTGGTCGGACGTTGTCACAATTCTAGACAATACCTTTCTTATTTATCAATTCGGGTCTTTTCCTCTCAATCGCCAAGCCTAATATTTCTAGTCAACCACAGTAGAGTCGATAATCAATCGTCTCATCAGTCGCAAGTAGCTCCTGGTGGACGATAACCATCCAGTTCCACCATACCCACAACATTACTTCTTTTGGCGTCGATGTTAGTTTAGCAAATGATTGTGAAGGCTCACCATCCTTTATCCACAATATTTTATGCTTCCGGTTATCGTACGTAATCCATTTATCATCTCTGATTATTAGACGTTTTAGAAATGGCTCGATTTCATTCCGTTTCAGCAGCGTTTCGCAGATGTTTAATCGGTCCATCATGTTTTTCGCGCTCAACTCACAATCTCCATTCGTCAACCTTTTTTTATAACCAGTTTTGTGTAAATGATTCAAAACATTCTTATGGTCAATGGCTAGCTCCATACCAATATTGACACTGCTGATATGCTTATCTTGTTGGACTTTTTCAAGTATTGATAAAGTACATTCACTGTATATAGCACATTTTTTTTTTCGTAAGCCTGCGCAGCGTTATTCCCGTTGTCATAACGATATTGTTGAAAAAACCGGATTTTTTCATTATTCAGCTCCATGTTCGAAATGCTTTTGAACCACTGCACAGATTGCAATGTTTCTTACATTTAACTAACGTTCGGAAGGTCCCCTTCAAAGGTACACTCATTGGTGTTGCTGTAATTTATATTTCTTTAGTTATATGCGACCAACGCCATTCATCGGAAAAAACGCCACGAACTTTTTCCCAGACCTAATATTTTGTGGGGTGAATACGTACACCATGTAGCAGAATAGATGCACCATTCCAGTAAATAGACGAAAGAATATTCTGTATTGTAAGAATATTCTGTGTACACGTGAGGTCTTTATAGTCATTTTACGATAGGGATGGCAGAAAATCTAAGCACGTTTATGTAATAAATAATTACACTTTAAATGTCAATTTTAGTTATTATTTGTTTAATGATAAAATTATTAGAAATTTAAGTTTCGTTTATACAGAGAGTAAAAAGCTGTGATAACTTCAAGTTAACACACTTTTACAGTGATACTAATATGAAGACAAGACCTTTTTTTTTTATCCAGGAGAAAATCCATTATGGACTTTCAGGGAGTTGGTGAGGGTGGTCCCCCCTGTGTGTCGGGCATTCACCGACTAAAAACTCCTGGGTACTCCTTCATCCGCTAGTACACCGGCCGTTCGATCGGCCAGCTGATGGCTTAGGGGTTGTGGCTGTTCAGGGTGGGGGCTCTGAGAGACCGGTCAGCAACCCCCGAGAAGGCGGCGGTGCGTTGTGACGCGCTCTGCTGAAGTATACTAGGTGATATCGGGGGAGGCAGCGTCTCCCCCCCGTGATTGTGCCTGTCAGGCGCGGCGTAGTGGGGCTGCGGCGATTTGATTACAGGACCCGCAGTCCCCACTAATACGCAGAAGTAGTCACCTTGGGGTTTTTAGCTGGTAAAAGTCCGGCACACCCCGGCTGCCTACCCCTTCGCGGCCGGGACGGTCCTATGAGGATATTCCCCAAGTAAAAAAAAAAAAGTACACCGGCCGTTGGTGCGGACTCGCAATCTTCTACGACCGGCGCGCAGAGTGAGCCTTGTTAGGCCTCCTCAGTAGGGGACGGAAAGAGTATTCCCGTCCCTCTTTTCCTCAGAATAGGCAGTGTGCATGCAGCATGCTCTAGAGGCGGACATAGAGGCTTCCAAAGCCTCCACGGTAAACGACGAGATACGAAAGCTCCACTCGGAGAACTCCCGGTTAAGGAGGGAACTGCAGGAGATGCGAGAAGATTACTCCACTCTCCGTGGAGAAATTCGTGAGTACAACAGGCAGGGTCTCTTGCTGCCTTCCGCCAAGGACACTGCCCACTCGGACGAGACACAGCCCCACGACCTCGCCGAGATCCGCTCGGTATTAAGCGAGGTCGTGGGTACCATGAGGGACATGCAGCGGCGGTACGAAGTGCTGGAGGGCAAGCTCCTGCGACCGCCGCTGCAACACGAGAGGGCGCCTCCCGCGGCGAAGAAAGCCGCGCGAAAGGCAAAACCCAAGCCGGCAGACGACGCCGCGGAAGACGTCCTAACAACGGATGTAGATGAAGCGGGGCCCAGCTCCAACCCCAACCCCTCCAAAGGCAAGGGGAAGGGGAAGAAGAGTCGCCCCGCTGCCAACACGGACGGGACATCCCTGAAGGCACCCCCACCACCTCCAACTTCGACCCAGCCCGCTGGTACCGAGAGCAGCTGGTCAGAGGTGGTGAAGAGGGGCAAGCCCTCCAGGCAGAAGAAGGGCAACGAGGGCCCTTCAAAGAGTCCGCCCCTAAGAAGAATAAAGGAGCGCGGAAACGCAAGATCCGGCCGCCGAAAACAGCCGGAATCCTTATACAGCTGACGCCCCAAGCGATCGAAAGGGGCGTCACATACAAAGCTGTTTTGGAGGAAGCGCGTGGAGAGGTTCACGGGCACCTGATCGGTCTCGACATGCGGGACATGGAGATGAGAGTCACGCTCACCGACGCGCGCATCTTGCGCGTGCCCGGAGAGCCTGAGGAGGCCAATAAGAAGGCGGACGCCCTCGTCGAAGTCCTGAAAGAGATCCTCCCTGCGGAGGACGTGAAGGTCACGCGGCCGTATAAGCGCGCTGACCTTAAAATCACGGCCCTCGATGACACCGTCATCAGGGAGGATCTCGTGAGCGCTATCGCCATGGTCGGAGGCTGCCCGGAAGATCAAGTCCGGGCAAGCGAAATTAGGATGACAAGGTTCAACCTCGGAACGGTCTGGGTGACCTGCCCAGCCACCGTGGCTCAAACCTTACTTGAGAAGGGACTTAGGATCGGCTGGGCCAGGACCCAGATCCGCCTGTTAGAGCCCCGCGTGTTCCGGTGCTACCGCTGCCTGGAACCCGGACACGTGGGGCAAACGTGCAAAGCGACCACAAACCGCAGTGGTCGCTGCTACAGGTGTGGCCAGCGTGGGCACAAAGCCCAAGGCTGCGAGGCTCAGCCTCGATGCTGCGTTTGCGCTGACGCCGGCAAGCGGGCCGGCCATCGGCTAGGAAGCGCGGCCTGCCCAGCGGCCAAGAGGCCCATTAAGAGGCCTCTGGGCCAACCAAGGAGACCTCCCGCCACCGCTGACGACGTTCCGTTGTCCCAGGTGCGCGTGGAGCCTATGGAAAAGGAGGCCTCGCCAGCGGCGCCACCAAAGTCGCTGCTCGGCAATTTCGCCTCTAGGGGAGCGTCGGGCAACGAACCTGAGGGGGCTGTTGCGTGACCTGTAAGCTCCAGTGGTGTCGTGCGTGCTTCCGCGCACCACTACGCGGTGGTCGAGGGACCATAGACCCTCCCAACTGTGGAGAAGCCCACAGTGCGGATCGCGCGCCAGCCTTCTTGGAGGTCCTCGGTGTGCCCGGGGGCTGGCGTAGACGCGAGTGAAGGAGCACCCCGGGGGTTTTAGTCGGTAAGAGTCCGGCATACCGGGGGAGTGGCCCTCACCACTCCCCTGACGATCCAATGCAGGACTTCCCCCGGGTTAACAAAAAAAAAAAAGGGTTGTGTTGACCCAACTTGATATACGTCGGCGATGCGCTTGAGGGAGTGTGCCGCCCAACTTATCCAGGCGAGAGCGCTGTGTGACCCCGGGGGTTTTAGTCGGTGCAAGTCCGACAACCAAAAAGCTCCCTGAGGTCCGTCAACAATATCCCCCGGGCTATCAAAAAAAAACCTGATATACGCTTGGAAACAGTCTCGATTCTCAACATCTGTCTACACACGAGGGAGATGTAGAGGGAAATGGATTATGCTGTTGTCAATTCAAAAGTTCTGGCTTATAATTTCGAAGACGTCTATCAATCCTGCACCATATTAAAATGGGATCAAATTTAAGATATAATAAATAACATATCTTCACGCTATGTGAGCACACATACAATAGTGGTTTTATCCACTTTGCGCTTAAATGTCGTGGACTACGCGACCAGTAGCTCAGGTAATCGCTTTCTCACAGTACTATGAAAATGTTAATAAGAAACATCAATTTTTATTGTCTGTGTATTTGTAAATTTATCACTTTCTAATTAAAAAGTTTCACTGAATAATGTTTTTATTTGTCCCTTAATAAAACTATTTTATTCTGCCGTCACTTGTGACTGATGTTGCCTCCGACTCCGATAAATCAAATTTAAAAACTCCGACTCCGACTTCGGTTCCGATAAAACTGCCTCCGTTACATCCCTAGTTTGAACATTATAGTACTATTCAAATTTCACACGAGTATTGCTTAACTTTTACATAGATAAATACTAGAAAAACAAAATACAATGTTACTATTTTATTGTAAATAAATACACTTTGGCAGAAATTAAAAATCTAGCTCTGTATAATTATGAAATGAAAAACATTTAATATGATTACTAATAATTATTGAGACACAATGTATGTACTTTTCCTTAAACTTTAGTGCTACATGAGCCATTTTTGGAATTAAATTCTAGAAAATCTTTAAGTAATGTAGTTCGTCTTTTTTCAGCTATATCCATTTGGTTTTCAAGGTCACCACGGTCTGTTGTTTCTGCTCTTTCAACTTTCCATGAAAGATTTTCAATCTCAGCTTCAAGTTGAGCCTGAAAATAGATAACCAAATTAGTAATACACTTTAGCAGAGACTATTAAAAATTAATGGACACCAGGGAATTTTACACAAAAACAAATAAATTACTAGATTTTAATAGTACAGACATAACTCGTTTTCATGGTTGAATTCCGCTTCTTTATCTGAGGAACTACATTAAAAGCATTTTGTATATCATCTATGAGGAAAAATATAGCACTTGATCATGTGATCCAGCTTGGCATGGGTACAATTATTCTGGCAACCTTCTTTATGAACTTATTATATGTTCTAAGATATCCAAGAAAAATATGGTGGGTATAGGATAATTTTTAATTATTATTGAAATTTATATTATTTAACTATTATGATGACTGCATATAGATTAGACTTACTATTATGCAGACCAAAACAGAGACACTAAACGCACTTTAATTTTTAACCATATTTTAAATCATATCAAATTGTGTGACATTCCCAACGATTTCACACAACTCTTATGGTTTAACGAGTCCACGCCATGTAAACACCCTTAAACTGTTTCCATTCATCTTAAAAAAACGTTTAGAATCGTCTATTTTTTACTTTTACACGTTCAAGTCAATGCTGAAAATAATATTGTTTCTCGCCAATAGAAGGCTGCCTTAAAGCTTTTCGCTCTATCAGATAGGCTTGAAAAGGTTTGAATAGATGGCAGTTTTCATGCTTTATTTATTAGTTTTATTATTGTTAAGTGTATATGTTTAAACTAAAATTATAAGTATATACACAATTGTAAACAAGGCAACTAAATAGATAAGGTATTATATAGGCGTTTGGAAATTTATATCTTTTTTAGCATTTTTACTTTGCCATTTTTGCCCATATTATTACCAATATACTACATATAACATCTATATTTTTGGTGGTACGCACCACCTAGTATCACAATCAGATACGAGCTACCAGTGTGCGAACCACCAGTGTGTGAACCACCAATGTGTGAACCACCAGTATGTGAACCACCAGTGTGTGAACCACCAGTAGGTGAGCCACCAGTGGTACGCGCCACCCGATGCGTCAATCATCTGTGAGCCACCAGTGGTACGCGCCGCCCGACGAGGCAGACTTATGCGAGCCACTAGTGGTATACGCCGGAATGAACGTATTAATAAAAATGCATATTACAACAACAACATACATAACAACTATCGAGAATTAATTTTCAATGTAATGGATGAACACTGTAGGGATGTCGAAAAAGAAAAAAAATATCGTTATATCGATATATCGATATTTATTAAACTATCAATTTCGGCGTCGATATATCGCAGGAAAAATATCGATAAATCGATATATCGATTAAATCTCAATAAACACGAAAGTATTTTACCAGTATTCCTTGTTATTAGACAAAATTACAAAAATATCAAGAACTAAAAGGCTATCTTCTAACTTTAAGACCTATTTAAGATATCAAACAAAAATAAATAATAATAAATAAATGACGGCAAATAATATACATGCAACAAAATATGCATAACAAAATATAATACTCAACAGTCATAGATAATATCGTTTTTTTTTTCGTACGGTCCTATCTTCTACAGTTTCTGATTTCAGCGACTTTACTATCATAAAAATAAAAAAAATATCGTTTTCTATACAATTTTCGATACTGGATATTTTGTATCGATATATCATTACAAAATATATCGCCCAAAAATATCGATATAAAGAATTGAAAATATCGATATATCGATGTATCGATATTTATTCGACAAGCCTAGAACACTGACACTGTGAAACGAAATTAACATTTTTTATGTATTTTAGAAGATATAAGCAAATAAAATATATACTACATATACGACATAGAATATACTACATATACGACATAGTATATACTACACGTGAATAATGAAGTGCCACATATAAAATATCGTTACAATATATTGTCAATCATTAAAACATTACTTTTAATATGTTTGTTATAATTTATGGAAAATTCATACTAACCTGCTGGTACTCAAATAGTTCTTTCCTCGGTCCAACATCCATATAATATGCATAAGGATATGTATATTGTAAAGTGTATCTACATCGCTTTAAAAGTTTAGCAGCATCCCAAAGATATTGCCAATCAATCCATGTTCCTTCACCTGCCATTACCTATACATTCAACAATGTTTACTAATAAAATAAATATACATTTATAGATTTTTTTAATAACAATATTTTTTTTAACCTTTTGGTTTATTCTACTTTTTAAACTGGCTAACGTTTGTTCTTCTAATTTAAGAGATCTAGCATGATTTTCCCATCTTTCATAATAATGCAAATATTTTTTCAATGCTTCTCGAGCCTGTAAAAAGTCAATCGAAACCATTTGTTAATTTTACTTATGAGTAATTTAACAGCAAATAAACAAGATAATATACTTGTATAGTAATTATAAAATTTAACTTATTTACTGACTATTGCTATATAATTTTCATAAATTGATTTTATGTACCTGTGCATGCTGGCTATCATTTAAAGAATTAGGATCCTCCTTGTAACGACTGCATTCATAATATTCAGAGCCATGAGTTTTCCAATCTCCTAAACAGACCCAGCAAAAATCATGCCTGCATGCACCACACTGCATGTGATTGCAGCCTCCATTTTTTTCTATACAAATTTGGCATTTTGGGCAGTCCTATAAATATATAAAACTTATACGGAACATGACTGAAAGATTATCAGTTTATTGATACACAGTTACCTACTGTCCTGCATAAGCAACAAATGCAATACATTTTGGTAAAATAAAAAATGTAGCTTGTACTTATTTGGTTTATGTTATCTTGTAAATGAATTTGATCACAAACTGATGTACAGACCATCACCAGTATCAACAGTGATGTATCATCAGATACACCATGCTATGCATTTGTATTGCATCTCAACATGTCAGATCACACATTATGGCTTTTCATAGCTCACTCAAGACAATGTCCAAGAATTAAGAAGTAGTTAATGATATGTTTAATAACCTTTGTATGTGCACTGATATAATTGGCAGTTTCAGAGTCATCTGCACATTTTGTGAGCCATCTACGAATAGTGGAACAATCAGTGGGAGCATGGTGTGGAGCACCACACGAAAAACATGTGAGAAGCTCGCAACCACGGCATTCTACCCTGCGAGCACCTTCACGAGTGTATGCTCGGAATATCCACTGAAATTAAAATAAACTGTTGTTATAAATTTTATTTTAGAAGTAAATTCTAAAATAATGTAACAATTGCATTACCAGCTTAAGAGGTTGGCTATACTTTTATGAATTTCCTGGAAATTTTATTTAATAACAACAGTTAAAAACATAAATCTAATGATAATAATGTCTTAATTATTACAGGCTGACAATTGCAATTCCTTTGAAATAAAATAAAGCTATTCATACACACACATACCTGACAATTAGGACCAGGACAAAATCTTAGCTGAGGATGAGACTTGACATGATCTTTAAACATGAACTGTTGGTAGCGTTCACGTAATGATGGTTTGGTTACATGAGACAAAACAAAATCCTCAGGAGCTCTCACTTCACAATCCTGTGCCATACATTGTATTGTATTGGATACACCTGAAATTTTCTACAATTTATGCACAGAAAAGAATTATCTTCTTTACTTTACATTGTCATTTAATATTTAAAGGGAATTTAATTTTAATAATTATTAAAAAATTAAATATATTATAATTTATTGATAATATTTAGATTCCATGAAGACTTCTTAGAGGTGTTGCTTAAAGTTATTTGACAATAAATATGTAATAATCTAATCTTTCTTGAGTTTTAATATATTACCTTGCATAATTTGCACTTCAAAATGCATAGCCCAACAATCATTGCAGAAATAATGGCCACATGCTAGAGCAGTATATTTATGTGGAAGAGGAGAATTAGCACAGACTGCACAGGATGTATGATTTAATCCGAATTGAGATGGTACTCGAGGTTTCACATGACTGTATACTAACACCTCATTTGAATTCTCTTTATATTTATTTATGATTTCTTGAGCATTCCATTCAAATGCGTGCAGAGTTACCTGAAAAGTATAAAAATGATAAAAGTATTAAAACTATTTCTTTGCATTTTTTTTTTCAGTAAGGCGCAATCTTAGATAGAAAAGGCCTTTACAACTTCATTAAGAGGACTGAGCACCCAAGGTACTCGCCAGCATCGCAAGGGCACGCCTGTGGGTATGAACCTTGACTTGGGTGGCCAGCTAAAGAAAGAACCTAAGGCAATCCACTAGCATTTTAAAAGTGACTACTTAGAGAAGAAATGCCAAAAGAAACTCAAGGCTATGTCGGAGTAAACCTGCATCTCTGAGCATAAACAAAATGTTTAGCAACAGTTAATTGAAATAACCCCTGTGATTATTATGCTAGCCTAGGACATCACAGGTCAGAAAACAGTTTTATAAAGTGTCAACTTATTCCTAAAAGATAGTTTACTTCTTTTGGATGCTAAGGGAAGCAATCTACCAAGAACAAAGGCGCCGTGATTGTGCAAAAACTTGACATGGGATCTAAAGTTCAGCCTCTTATTGAGAGTGACGCCTAGATATTTTTCTTTATTGACCCAAGAAATTATTTGGTTGAAAAGTGATAAATAGCATTGGAGAGTATTCAAACACTTTCAAGTATATTTTATTCATTGAACACAATGTGGGGGGTAACACAAGTATGAACACTTGATATTTAACGACTAATTAATTCACATTTTTAATTTAAATTATACTTAACGAATTTGACCCTAGGAAACTAATTTACCTTGGCCAATGACGGCGTTATCTGAAGGCTAGTGCTGAGTAACTCAATCGATTCATTTAACAGCTTGTCCACTTCCTCAACTTTTAAGCAGGAATACACGAAATATTCGGGATCCGATTTGCTTCGATCAACTGCTTCCATATCACAATCATCTTGACCCCCATAATAATCATAATCATCCCCATCGTTGTCTGAATATTCCATATCCGAATCCGCAGACATTTTAATAACTTACAGTGTTAGAAATTATGATTTCAAGATCAAAGAAAAACTATAAAAAGCACTGTAAAGGAAAATAAAATTTTTAAAAAAATATTGTGAGGTTATGATGATTACGAAGATATTTTAGAAATTCACACACTTGTTTGGTAAATAAGAGATGATTACTAATGGAATATTAACAACTTAATAACTATTAAATCAGTACTATAATTTACTTATTGCTTGTTTTCACATTTCTGACATTTACTCTTTGTCACTCTTTGAATTCAGTAAACACTTCTTATAAGATGAAAATCGATTTAAAATTTAAATACACAATTATTTATTGTCGATGAAATTACTATTAGACCATTCACGGACCTATAAGAAAATCGACTTTCAATTAGACGGACATTTCACACATCACCAGCTACATATAATAGTGACAAAAACCATTTATATATCCCACCTGCTACAAGAAATTATAATACCTGTTCTTAGTACCTGTTATCATACTGGAATAACAAAGAGTTAAAACTAGAAGATGTTAAAACTACTTATACAAAAGAGATAAAAATAGCAACATACGACCTTTAATATTATTATTTAATCTATATTCCAACAATTACTTGTTACCTACTTTGTTATTTTACACCATCAACGTGTTTCTTTGTTTTTTTTTAAAATGATTCTATTTCATTATAACTATATATATATATATAAGCCGTGGTGGCTGCCGGCAGAATAGAATAGCACCCCCCTCTTCTTTCTGAGGTGTCGTAAAAGGCGACTAAGGTATCTCTTGAACACCGCAATTTAACCAGGTGTTTAGAGAAGGGAAAACTCGACCAAACCTGCATCCTGCTCCCTCCCGATCGTACTGGTTCTCCTTTCCATCGGGCCTGAGGGAGCTCGGAAGAGAGAGTGCTTTTCTGGCTGCGCGTCCAGTTATGCACTTAATTATCTCCTGCGCAATTGACTGTTTCCGGAAACTGGACCTCGAATTTCCTAACCGCTGTTGAAACAGTCGCCGTGGCCGAAACCGGCTAGGAGATCATCATCATATATATAAGCGTCTGAAATATATGAGAATTTATTTTGTATTAGATTTGAATTTTGATTCTGACACCATCTTTGGACAACTTGACTCGGTCTAAGTCCATATAATTTTATCACTGCTACAAATCCAATGATTTGTAAATAAACCTATTTTTACTAAAAATCAATATTAATAAATGCCAAAAGAAGGCACACCAAAATTTAGTTTAATTTTCTGTAAGACTACAGTATTAAATGGAGCATCACATTAAAATAACAATAAAAAATTACCAGCATCGTAAAATTTATATTGTCAATAAAGTTTCACCTGCTATATAGGGGGGACAAAAAAATTTAATTTCCAAATTTACCAATAATTTCTATACCTACCCGTAATAAACTTTGTAGATATCGCGTGCTTATAAGGGGCCTAGATAGTACATAAAAAATGACAACTCTACATATTACTTTTTTTTAATATTAAGTTTTACGGCCCTAAAAATCTACATATAACAATTAATCAATGATCTATGGATTTGATAGTAATACCAACAAAGAGGTTTTATTCCTAAAATAAAGGAATTTTAATTTAAAAAGGGTGTTTTATTAAAACATTTTTTTTTGTGTTTTTGAATCTGTCAGTTTCAAGAAAAAATTAATAGAATTTTAATCCCATTTTAGTACGTGTTACGTCAGTTTTACGAAGTCAGTTAGTTGCTACGATGTATTCTAAATCTGGTTCGATATAGTCAGGATGTTTGCAAATGAGGTATACCTAAGACAAAAACTAGGTGATTTTTTGTATTCGTCGTACAACACTGATGTGTTAGTTTTTAAAATTGTAATTAATTTGATAAAGGTCACCTTGAACAAGTGCGAGATTTAAATTCGAGATTTGTAGTTTTTTGGTGCCTGGGTGAGTAATAATCGTGGTAACAATATAACTGTACAGTCATTTGTAATGGCTGTATGAAAATAATTATAACATTTAATAATTATACTGAATACTGTAATATTTGCTTAAGATGTAGTAACTGTGATAATTAATTTTAGTTGTCCGAATAATCTTAACCCGCAACGATGGACGGGGCAACAACACAGAAGTTCATCGGACGTGGTTCTCATAAAGGGAAAGGTCTAGCAGTGTTTACTAGCGGCGGTGATTCTCAGGGGATGAACGCTGCTGTACGCTCCGTGGTGCGAATGGGAATCTATTTAGGCTGCAAAGTGTACTTTATTCGTGAAGGGTATCAGGGCATGGTGGACGGAGGCGATAACATCGAAGAAGCTAACTGGTCGTCTGTCAGCTCTATTATTCACAAGGGAGGCACTATTATTGGATCTGCAAGATGCATGGATTTTATGTATGTTCATAATTTGATTTTGATGATTTTAATTTGTACTTAAAATTTATTTATTGGCTACAGTCATAACATATCTTTACTCCCTCCAATATGAAAATAATATAACCTCATTATTACTTAAAGTAATCATATCCATGTAATAAATTAATTTGTTTTTTAAAATAAAAACTAAATTACATCTTCGGGTTCAACTGAGGATACACAAAATCAGCACATAACTTCTTTTCTTAATTTGTTGCTTCTGTAATAAAGGTAGGTGTTTTCTTGGTTGTTTATAATTATGAGAGGGCACTATACATTCTATGTAAAATAAGATGTCATTGAGACCAGAATTAACATAATAAATAATTTTAAATTCGACATTATTGACTAGACATACATCATAGGTTCCCAAACTTTTTTTGTCTTATAGACCTCTTGCCTTGTTTTTGGTTTCGGGTAGATACCCCCACTAAGCTAATTTTATATTTTGGAAATTAATCACCTTCAGATAAGCATTTATCTGATTTATGACAGCACTAGAGTACAGTCATAAACTACACTACATTAAGGTATAGAGTGGAAAAAATACTAAAAAATATGAGTTAAGTTTTTTCATTTGTTAATTAAATTCAAATTGACAAAACCAAACTAAAATCTAATATAAATCATTTTTTTAATTATATATTAGTGATAAGAATAAATTTAGAATATTTTGCATCAATTTAATAAGGTTTACTCTCAAATAGTCTTGATTATTTATGTTAAATTTGTTTGATTTTTGTTAAAATGATTGATAATCATGCCAAAACCTCTGTCTACTAGGTGCAAAGACAAAAAACAAATTAAAAGTTTTTTTAGACTGCAATTTGGGATAACTCTGAAAATTGAGTCTCAAGTTACTAAGAAATGGTTGTATGCAACTTGGGCCCAACCTTCTAGTTTCTCACCCCTTTCACCCTGCACACTTGCTCTATCGAGATGCCTTCATTAAACAACTGTGAAATTATAGCACAAAGTGTAACTTTCCTGCCTTCTATATAACATATGCATTGGTGGTTAAGTTTTTACTCAAATTATTGTCTGTGCTCTAGTCAAAAAGAAGGTCGTTTGAAGGCTGCTTACAATCTGGTAACCCGTGGTATCACCAATTTAGTGGTGATCGGTGGTGATGGCTCTCTTACTGGTGCAAATCTCTTTCGGCAAGAGTGGTCAAGCTTGCTAGATGAGTTATTGGAGAATAACAAAATTACTAAAGATCAGAGAGAAAAATATAAACATCTTCACATTGCTGGAATGGTAATCATTTTAATTAAATAATTTCTGATATTTACTTTATAATTTATTTTTTCTCATTTTTTAAGATATTAACCCTATATGTATTTTAAAAACATATGGACCATGTTCCAAGAGAACATCATTAGTAACAATTTGCTTATTTTACAGGTTTTTTTTCTAATTTTTTTTATGAAAATTAATTTTAACTACATTACTTGAATTAGTTACATAGCTAAATAATCATTAAGATAGTAAAGTCATTTTTGAGTTTTGTCCACTTATAATGTTCTTCCTTCCGTGATACACTTAATATGCATAATTACATATAAGCATGTTTTCAAACAAAAACAATAAAAAAAAATCTTATATTTGAATAGCCTTTTACTTTGCGTTCATAAACTAATTTGTAATATAATTATTTGAATTACTTCTAGAGATTACAATAAAGTGTATGATCATCTCTGGTAAATTGTTTCAGGTTGGTTCTATTGACAATGATTTCTGTGGTACTGATATGACTATTGGTACTGATTCAGCTTTACACCGTATCATTGAAGCTATTGATGCAATTGTAAGCACAGCATATTCTCATCAAAGAACATTTATTATGGAAGTTATGGGCAGGCATTGTGGGTAAGAGGATTATTGTAATTTTTAATTTATTTATAATAATATTTACATTTTCTAACTTTCCGAAACTTATTTAACTGACCTAAGGCGCACAGCGAGTTTCAGTGCGTTTTTTTACATACAAAATATCATCAAGCACATACTGCCAAAAAATTCCGCCCAAATTTATATGTGCACACTGAGGCCTGATTTACATTTCAATTAGTGCAAGTGATTAATGATGCACTAACAAACACTATATTACATTTGCATTTGTGTCTGCTCAAGTGTCTGAAATAATCACTCGTACTAATTATTAATCTTTTTTTTTTTTTTTTGGTAACCCGGGGGAAAATCCTACATTGGACCATCAGGGTCACTGTGAGGGCAGCGACCCTGGTGTGTCAGACTCCTACTGACTAAAAACCCCCGGGGTGTCCCTCTAATCACTCCACCCAGGCCTGGGAAACCAAATTCGTCCAGTCGCCCGGGGAGCGAACAGCCCTGTTCAGGCTTCCTCTCTGGGAGGGATGGGAATAAAGAGCCCACGCCTCCAGTACCTCTTTCATAGGCGGCGCAAGACACTGCGCACCACCGCCCTCTCAGGCAATTATTAATCATCATGTAAATCCGTTCATTCCAATTCAGTCAGTTTCTAAGTGTTATAAAATTGGCGAAAAAATCTTTACAAGGTCTTAATTATATAATAAATGTTATAAAAATATAAGTAACAAATGTAGGATTGTTGTGTTTTGTCAATTGTGTATAGAATGGATGAATGCAGAGATGGGCAAAATGTAATCTGATTAATTATGAACGATTACAAAATGTAGTCGTAATTTTAATTTTCTTTCTCTGTAATCATGATTAAATCCATTTAAAACAATAAGAAATCATAAATGTGTATACAATCTAGGATTTTGTAGTGTTTAAAACATAAATGAGCAAAATACAGTCATATTACTGGTAAAAAACGTAAAATGTAATCGTTAATCAATTTCATTAATCTGATTACATTTTGCCCATCTATGGATGAATGCCAATTCCAATTTTTAATTTTGGTAATAAAATACAAGTTTTATTCATTTAGATATCTTGCTGTGGTCACTGCCTTAGCGTCTGAAGCCGACTTTGTGTTTATTCCCGAAGCTCCACCTTCAGTTGACTGGAGAGATAAACTTTGCGATAAGTTAGAGCAGGCAAGCCATACCACCACGTCTTGTCCCTTTGTGTAGACTCCATAAATACACCTTATATTACTTCATTTAGTAATTCCAGTATCCTCTAGTTTTCTTGCAGTATACACCGCTCTTTGTACCGACGCCACTTACAGCTTTATTTGCGAAGATCCAGCGCCTCTCAATTGGGAAATTAAGTTGTGTACAAAACTAACTGAGGCAAGAAATCATACATAAATTACAATTATACCGTTATGGGAGCAGGATCGCTTACTCATTTATTTATCCTTTGAATTGGCAGATTCTATTAAACATATAAATTATACTTCAAAAGTTCATTTGAATAATTGTTAGGTCCGTCGTCTACAACGCTACTCAAATTAGTTTTAACAGAAATTACGGTCCTCACACGACGCAACAAATAACCAACTGACTCTGAACGCGTTACTAACTCATGGCTCGCCACGCAATGTGTTGGCCGCATAGCTTCGGATCCCTGACTTTATATTGCTTAAATACTTTTTCATTGCACCGCGTATATGGGTTATTACGTTACTACTCTTTTTATTTTAAGCGCAAATTTAATACAACCACTGATGTATCTGTGCTCACCCTGAAAGCGTTATAGCATGACGATATAAGAACTCTAAAGTCATGCAAGACCTTACGTTATCAGTTACATAACTGGATTCATTAGGATATTTTTAATGCATCTTTATCTCTCAGATATGGGCGTGTGAAAAGGAATATTATAGTTGCTAGATAGATATTACAATCGACCATAAATTTGTTATAAACCCACTAGGGTCTTTTTGAGAAGCGTTGTGAACTATAGGCCTCATAGTAATAATTAAGAATCGCTTAAATAATGTCGGGAGAAGTATTGCATGATCCATCACTTGCGGGTACTGCTTGTTGCAGTTATCTGGCATTAGTGGCCGCTCTGGCGAGCGAGGCAGATCAAGTATTCATTCCCGAGGACCCTGTTCCCAATAATTGGGTTGAAAAGCTTTGCAAAAGGTTGCAGCAGGTACGCTGGACTGAGTGGCACTGAACATTGTAACACGCAATCTAAACATCGATTTTATGCGACTTATTTTGCTAGTTAAATTAATTATTAAATTATGAGATAAATAATTATAAACTAGTATATTTAATTATCTTGTTTAAGACTTAATTGAAAAATGTTACTACCTAGTAGAGATAATGATTGACGTATATGTACTACAATTGGTCTTGATTGTGTGTTGCAAGTACTGCTTATTAATATCATTATTTTGTCCTGTGGATGTCTCTATATTATTTTGCTTCCGTTTGCATGACTAAAATATCTACAGGTTCGGGAATACAAGAATTTCAATGTTAATGTCAGGTCCTGTCTGAATACTAGTGCTGCGGAGATTAAGACTGAGACATAGACGCTATTTCGACTTTGCTTGGTAAAATTCTCAAAAAATAAATTCGGTTTATCAATAAACTGAACATATAATAGAAACTTGAGCTCTAATATTCGCAGAACTGAGTCCATGTTGACAAAATTGATGACTTATCAAATCCTTTGACATTCATTGAGTAATATAAATTGAAATATTTTAGTAAAGTCTAAGCAAACTTAAAGTTACAGCTATAAATCTCAGCCTAATACTTTGTAGCACAAAAGCTGAGGCGGAGTACTTTTCCGCGGTGGCCTAGATTTTTTATTATACTTTTCACTGTTATTATTTATTAGTTATATTTGTATTATGTTATGACATTCTTTTGTGGCTGCCGTTGATTAAGTGCTTCCTTTTTTCTTTTAATAATATATTAAAAAAGCACAAATTAAGATTTTTTCATTAATTTTTTAAATTAAATTAGTAACAAGCATGCACTTACCCTAATGCATAATCAAATTATTGAAAGTTGTATAATATCATACCAAATTTAAGCACTAAATCCAAATGATGAAGAGATTTGTAAAATATGTTTGATCAAATTTAAGTTTTATTTACTTTAGGAAAGGCGATCTGGGCAGCGTTTGAACATCATCATAGTGGCTGAAGGTGCTATTGATCGTGAAGGTAAGCCCATCACTGCTGAACTTGTGAAGAAAGTGGTGGTGGATAACCTTCAACAAGATACTCGTATCACCGTGCTCGGTCATGTGCAACGAGGTGGATCTCCCTCAGCCTTTGATAGAATTTTGGTAAGGTATTAGAAGTTTTTCGATTATACTTATAGATAAATAATTATTTAGATGAAATTCAAATCATAGAAATCATAAAATTGTAGAATAATATAGAAATTTAAAGCTTTCTTTTATGAAAGGCGTTAAAAAGAATTACAAACAATGGATGTTATTAGGGTTGAAGAAGGATTCCTCTCTCACGCTCTCTCTCTCTCCGTTTCGCGATATACATTCATTATTACAACAAATAATTCACTTTCAAAATGAACAAAGGTGCATTTATGGTTATATCACTTAGCACTTTAATTATTAATAAGCTACTGAATTATTTACACCAAGATAAACACAAAAAAAAAATCAAAGGAACTCATTTTATTCTGAACTAACAGTGTTGTTACCAATTATTGACGAGTAAATATTTTAATAAATTAAATTAATTAATTAAATTACAATAAAAATGTTGAACAATCAACGACGCAATAATAAATCAAGAAGTGAATGCCTCTTTTTACTCTACTTCTGAACAGCAATTATTATCTCCTTTCGCTGAAACAAAATTAAAAAGTTTTTTTATATGATCTAGTATGAAAATGTACAACATTTAAAGATATTATTAATATTCTACTTGTTAGGGTTGTCGTATGGGTTCAGAAGCTGTGATGGCACTGATGGAAGCTACTCCGGAAACAGAGTCGTGTGTAGTGACTTTGGACGGCAACCAGGCTGTTCGTCTGCCCCTTATGGAGTGCGTCAGACGTACTAAGGCCGTTGCACAGGTAACACTATTATTTTTTTAAACCTTTCAATGGTGACAAAACCAAGACAAAAGCTTTGTATTTGGCCTAAGTATAGCTATTACTGTTTTTAAAACCTATGTTCCTGTTTATTTAATATTTTTTCATTAATATAGTTAGAATTATTTTACAAATATGGCTGCTTAGATAACCGAACACTGACATTAAATTGACGTATATCATTCCTATTCTAATAGCATTTATATGCAAGAGCTAGGTCAAGAGGTTCATATCAATCTTATCTTATGCCTCATTGAGATATTTCAACTCCTAATGCTTGTTTCTTATTCAATTCTATCATAATTATAAATAAGGACGTTCCATACAGCGATGTCTTGGCTTAATCTAAATATTTACTAGTTAGTCTTAAAATAATTATTCAGATAAATCAATAACCTTATGGCCTGATAAATTATATCGAATTTTATTAATAAAAATTTATATTGATCTTCATTTGATATTACCGCAAGTGTAGTCAGAACTCTTATAAATTTATGGTCACCTTTTAGCAGTTACTATCTAAACAACGAAAGCATGTTTAAAAGTAAATAAATTATTTTTAGGCTATGGCTGATAAAAATTGGGATCTGGCTGTACAGCTGCGCGGGCGAAGTTTCGCTCGTAACTTGGAAACTTATAAAATGTTAACGCGCTTGAAACCACCTAAAGGAGCGTTTGATGAATCTGGTAAACCATCGGTATGTGTCATATACTTAAAACACATTAAAGCAGTGTCTTTGGAATTGTGGTCCGCGACGTCACCAAAAAAATTCGTTTGAACCAAATAGCCTTTCACCCCTCGATATAATTATAATAACAAAGTAGCTTCTTACCGTGACATAGACCTCACCTCATAGACCTAGAGACCTTCAGTTGTGGTATATGTGGACCGACGTGACAACAGAGACTACCAGTGGATTTTTATCCTGTGGTAATTACTTTCGTTTTCGGTCTAAATTGTACTTACCATCAGGGCCACTGTAGTCACTTTGTCAAGGCAGTGTAAAAAAACAATAGTTATCGTACACAATATAACGTGGTGCTTCCTCGGAATACACTCTATACTAATTTATACAAACAAGTCGTTTTCTGCCTATATTGTAGCAATATTGGCACCGCTACATCATCCCTATACTAACTTAAGTACCTACCCACAGCTCTACAACCAGACATGGGCAAAATGTAATCTGATTAATGATGAACGATTACAAAATGTAGTCGTAATTTTCATTTTCTTACTCTGTAATCATGATTAAATCCATTTAAAACATTAAGAAATCATAAATGTGTATACGATCTGGAATTTAGTAGTGTTTAAAACATAAATGACCAAATGCAGTCATATTAATGGTATAAAACGTAAAATGTAATCGTTAATCATTTTCAATAATCTGATTACATTTTGCCCATCTATGCCTACAGCTATGAATTATTTTCTCGGGCCGGCACAGGAAGGCTACACGCTAGCGGTGATGCACGTGGGCGCGCCCGCTTGCGGAATGAACGCGGCAGTTCGCTCGTTCGTACGCAACTGTATCTACCGCGGCGACGTCGTGCTGGGCATACATGACGGCGTCGAAGGATTCATCAACGGCAACATTGTTAAGATGGACTGGTAAAGTATAGTTTTGTATATCGAGGGGTGAAAGGCTATTTGGTTTATGCGACATTTTTTTGGTGATATCTTAATATATATAAGTCTCCTGTCACGATGTTTGTCCGCGATGGACTCCTAAACTACTAAACCGATTTTAATGAAATTTACACACCACGTGAAGTTTGATCTAATTTAAAAGATAGGATAGTTTTCATCTCAATTCATAGTCGCAATATTATTTTATTGCAAATTATTTGTTTATTATTTAGCAGTCATAATTTACAGTTAGCTCCAACCGATTCTAAAAGATGGCGCTATCCGTTGACTGGATTGAGTAGTTATTCAAAAACCAGTCACAGCAAAGCGTGGCTGGTCTGCTATAATTTATATGGCAGAACAACGTTTGCCGAGTCAGCTAGTAGTAATATATGTATTTGAAATCGGTAAAAAACGCTGATCCCGAAAATATACATATTACTATATCATCAAAAAGTGTCGCTTAAACCAAATAGCCTTTCACCCCTCGATATAGTTCACTTTGAATTCGTATGTCGACCAATTATTGACCGATGTGTATAATTATATATAATATCGATGTGTATATTTATATATAATATCGATGTGTATAATTATATATATAATTCTTCCTTTATTCAATACTGTACAACGTAAAATTGGTCCCGATTTAACACTAGATCTACCGGCAAACAATTTATATCTATTTAAGAAATAGGTATAACATGGTTTATTTTGTTTTGTTGTAAATAAAATTAATTCAATTATATCTATTACTATTTTGTATTAGCAAAAGACATGTTATTTTTCACAATGAAAAAATATTATACAAGAAAGAAAATCTAACACAAATATAAAAACTAGTCATTTTGACTGGTTAGGTAAATTTATTGTTAATGTGGTACACATTAGGAGATATAAATCGAAACAATAGCAAAGCCAATTTTTTCTGTATATCGCCGTAATACGTACACTTATATGGACGATTATTTTTTTATTCAAGGGGTAAAGACAAAGGTTGTTTTAACTGAACTGTGTAGATCTAACTGAAGATTTATTTGATATTTAATGAAATTGAAAGCCTTTTTATTGCTTTTTTGTTATATTTGAAGGCAATGTTATCATCTCCAGAAGTTGTTTTTATACACTAAAACAAGCGTTTAATTTAAAAGTTTTAAAATTTATTATATTACTCACTTTTAGTCAATTTCCGGCTTCGGTCAGAAATCGCCCGTTGATCGGACACTAGGTTAGTCATGTAGTATATGGTGATGCCTCAATTGTTTCGGGTGTCAGTTGAATGCCCGTAATTAATATATGGATAGCCGTGGTTGAGTGAATACGCACCCTGGTTGTCTGTGTTTTATCTTGAGATGGGCAAAATGTAATCTGATGAATGATTAACGATTGAAGAAATGTAGTCTTAATTTAATTTTGTTGCTTTATAATCATGATTGAATCCCTTCAAAACATTAAGGAGTCATAAATGTGTATGAAATTGATGATTTTGTAGTGTTTAACCGTTTGACTGCTACGCGGCGCAAAAGGGCTGCGTTCATTTCTCTCGAAAACCGCGACGCAGTGCTCTTGCGATGCGACTTTCAGTGTCTTTGTTGCTCCATGAGAGTGAACATAGTCTGACCTCACGCGTAGTTTGTAACACGAATGCATTAAAAAAAAGAAAAAGAATTATTAAAATTGATTGATATTTGTCTAAATGAGAGTTATAGCATGTAGACGTAACCCGATACGCAGTTGTCGCCCTAAGGGTCGTTAGGGTGTTACGAGAGGTGCGGGGTAAGAGGATGCGCGCGCACACGGGACGCTTGCAAGTTGGTCGACTACCGAGACCCAAGGCGGGAGTACGTGCGTGTACGTCGCAGTTCGGTGTGCCTTAAAAAGCAAATAAACTGTAAAACGGCAAACTCGTGTCTTACTAAAACCACACCCACGACCACCGGTCATAGAGTGTTTTATTTGACAACATCAAGTCATAATATGTCCCGCAGTTTTCGTGCGTTCTTGCATGAATTGCTTAGCAGCTAAACGGTTAAAACGTAGATGAGCAACATGCAGTCATATTAATGATGAAAAACAAAAAATGTAATCGTAATCGTTGTTCATTAATCTGATTACGTTTTGCCCATCTATGGCTTTATATAGCTACTGTTAATGCATAGGCAAGTATATAATGAGTTAATAATACATTGCATAAACTCTACAGGTCAGATGTAACTGGATGGGTCGCACAGGGTGGAGCGTTCCTGGGCACCAAGCGAACGCTGCCGGGAGACAAGAAAGCCGAAATCGCGGCTCGCATTAAACAGTTCAATATTCAAGGATTACTCATCATTGGCGGTTTTGAAGTAATTTTTTTGCCATTAAACAGTTATTTGGTTCAATTATCAGTGAAAATTAGATTCAATCAAGAATAAAATTAACTAGATGGATTCGATGATATTTTTTATTGTGTTATTAGTAAACACTGTCGAATAACTTCGAAAACCAAAGAGTTTGTGATTGGCGTGATTTTGGATCTATATTTGCGCTTTGATGCTTTGACAACAAATTCCGTGTTTAGGTCCATTGACTTAATTCTGTCTTCGCTCTTGACATAATGAAGATGCATTCATTTTGGAAATTATTGCGATACGCCTCCACATGTTGGGGTTGTCAGCGACACGGAAACATTGCACTATGTTTGTATCTTGTTTACACAATCGAAGATAATTTATCTTTAATTTTAAGTTATTATATAATCGAAACACTGATTTATTTCAGTTACCTTTAAATGTACGTATTTGATTTGATGTTTAGGCGTATCAAGCTGGCTTGGAAATATACGAGTCTCGAACCCAGTTCCCGGAGTTCTGCATCCCTCTGGTCGTTATTCCGTCGACCATAAGCAACAACGTGCCCGGTACTGACTTCTCGCTCGGCGCCGACACCGCTCTCAACGAGATCACTGAAATATGCGATCGTATTCGGCAGTCTGCTCAGGTAAACTACATTTCGTTGTTTCCTAGCTATAGAATTTTTTTACTAAACACGGCGTCACGACTTTTGACATGAGCATTCACTTGCATGAATGCATTTAAAGCGCATACTTTTTTCAATTGCAGTGAACTTAAATTTCTAAGTGTATGTAATATGTTAAGTAGGTTTAAATTCTTCAAAATTTACTTATTTTCAGTTTAATTCCTAAACAATGACTTTAGAAGATATTGAAACAGGTGTGCTTTTATGATGGAAAGAATATAATAGAGTATAGAAGAAGTTCAATAGAGAGAATTGTCTATAAAAACCGAGTGCACATATTGATTTATATCAGAATATGTAATTTCTTTAAGTTTATTATTTATGTTATATATTTTCAAACATGTATTTTGATTTTGAATTTACAGGGCACCAAACGTCGCGTTTTTGTTATCGAAACAATGGGGGGCTATTGCGGCTATTTGGCTACTTTAGCGGGTAAGTGTATATTATTATATATGAGCTATATTCTCTTTTCTATTTTAAGATTACAGAGCAATAGCATTTTAACGGACAATGAAAGTGATCTTATGAGATATAAAATTCTAAAACGTGTACGCAGGTTTGGCTGGTGGTGCTGACGCGGCATATATTTACGAGGAGAAGTTTTCCATAAAAGATCTGCAGCAGGACGTGTATCACATGGCGTCTAAGATGACTGGCGGCATCCAGCGCGGCCTCATCCTCAGAAACGAAAAGGCGAACGACAATTACAATACTGAATTCATTTATCGCCTCTATTCAGAAGAGGGCAAAGGCCTGTTCACAGCTAGGATGAACGTACTTGGTAACGTTATATTACACAGTGTATAGTGTATGTGTGTGCGTGTGTGTGTGTGTTTGAGTGAGTCAGTGTGTTTGAGTGAGTGAGTGTTATAAGGCCCGTTCGCATTTCGTCACAGAATGTACAAGTCTGAGTGGTCTTTTTTTATCTCAATAGATTGTAAGTAGACACCTCATAGAAAATGACTACTACCGACTATGAAAGAGTTCAACATCAGATGTATTCAGTCAGAAAATATGTTTTGAATATTGTGAAAGATCAGCCAAGGGGATTCTGTAGTTTCACCGTTACATAAAGATAAAAGAAGGATTATTAGTGTTTAGAATACTAACAGTCAATGCCCCACACATTTTTTATAATATCTAGAAATAACACAATTAGACCAGATATTGTGTTATAAGTGTAGAGATATTTGCTTTAATATCCAGCTTTGCTGATAAGCATTGTAATGAGGATAGAGACAAGATTGTCGAAATAGGCGAAAATTCTTTATATGGGGTTTATAACGTGGCAATCTAATTCTTCTGCCTGTCCCAGATTGTTGGCAAACTTTATTCGGATTTGATTATAAGGTCTACAGTATATGCAAATAAACAGTTCTGTTGTCTCATCTACCACTCTACACAGTAGTATAGAGGGAATGTGGGGCACATATGGCTCCCGTCTCAGGAAATTGTTTATATTACGTTCGTTTGAACCGACAGATAGTTTATCAGGAATCGCGGAGCAGGAATAGTCATAAGACAAATTATAACAGGGTGTACCTGCTATTAACTATACCCCTTTCAGACACATGCTGTTGTCATAGTGTTATCTTGGCTACGATGTACATCAATTTTATTATCACTGTTAAATCACCTGTGATTTCACATTTTTTTCAATCTCTAAATAAGACATATCTGTGTAGTGCATACCAGAGAATGAATACAGTACAATGTGGTTTATTATATCGCAAAGACTAATTTTCGTTTTATAGGTCACATGCAGCAGGGCGGTTCACCGACTCCCTTCGACCGCAACATGGGCACTAAGATGGCAGCGAAGTGCCTTCATTGGCTAGTTGAAACTCTGCAAAAGGGTCCCGCTAACACTGCTGATTCGGCGTGCCTATTGGGAGTCGTGAAACGTCAGTACAAATTCACGCCTCTCGAAGATCTCAAAACTCAAACCAACTTCGCGTAAGTAAAATCCCGTATATTTTTAGTAATAACGACTTTCTAACGGCTGCATCTTATAATAGCAAGTATACGTTTGTGGACATTATTGTGTGAAAAAGTTTTTATTTTATTATCAAATAATAAGCAAGTAGCTATTAGCTGATGTGCCTATGTCTCAGCTAGTATGTTCAAATATTGCATATTGTTTAACAATGTGCCAACCATACACTAAAATCTGAGATGAGAGCCATCTATACAATCTAATTTTGAAACTTAGTTGATGGTGCAACAACAATGTTAAGTTAGACTCGAGAAATCCATTTAGGTCTTTATGATTCTCATAGCTCACTTCTTTTATCATCTCAGATGAAAAAAAACGTATTTCCTCATATTCTGATATGAAATATGTAATAATGAACAGATCAATATATCTACCCATCAGCATGTAATATTTTGTGTTACTCAAAAATCATAATTTTACATCTCATTCTATATATTAGGGTTTATTATAAAAAATCGTTTTCACGGGGTGATACCGTTGCATTAAGTAATTTTAACATAATAATAAACTCCATTTTTTTAATCTGTTTCTGTATACTTTTAGAGTTATTATTATAAAGAAGCTGTTTCTTTTACGATATCGGCTCGGAGTTCGTCATTTAAAGATTAAAGTTTCTATATTTTATTATTTTTAGTCAAAGAATACCAAAGCAACAATGGTGGATGAAACTGCGGCCATTGCTCCGTATTCTCGCGAAGCACGAATCCACCTATGAAGAAGAGGGCATGTACATGACAGTCGAACAAGGCGAAATAGATTCTGAGAACGTCATCTAAAATACTCTTATTAAATTTACTTAGTATTAAATGTGCTGAAACAAATATATTTCTAAAGGAACTCGTAACGTAGTCTGGTTTCATACCAGTCCATTTAAGATATATTACTCTTTGTTGAAATGTATAATTAAAAAAATGTAATGATATCAAATAACTTTATAAGCTTAGTAGACTTTTCAATGCTTTATACGACATTTGCGTATAATTAATGTGCAAATTTCACTGCGTTCCTGCGTAAATATTAAGCTCTCGGTTTAGCGTGTTTAACAAGTTAGAAAATACTCATATTTTCTGTATGAAATAAATAAATTTACAATAGTATTTAAAAATGACACAAGATGTCACTATTATGGATATAATAAAATGTAGCCCGTAATTCGTTACACAAACAAAGATGTTGTTATCAATTATTTGTAAACGTAACGTGTAACGTATTTTTTTTCTCTAACCCGTTCTGAAAGCTGTTTTATTTGAATTAAAAAAAAACAATAAAAATTAACATGTACCATAACCTCTATCTGTATTATAATGACAACTCTATGTATATTATTTTTAACATTGTGTAAATTATATCAATCATTGGAACCAGATTTGTTTATATGAAATGATATGTGTAAAGACTTTTGTAACTGGTATTATGACTCCACTATTTATGCTATAATGCTGCATATGAGTCAGTTTTTATGGTGAAAACTATTTAATGAATTGATTACCTTCTTTTGTTAGATTGCCATATTTTAACTTTAACATTTTCTTAGTTAGGCTTATAAACTATGTTAACATTATGCGGTTGAACTAGAGAGTACATAGAAATATCGATATATTTATTTAGAAAATAACTTAGAAGATTGTTTAAAGAAATTTTATTCCTATTCCTATAAAAATATTTTGCCAAAATAACTTATTATTATATGTCTGTTTATAGTAACTGATCTGGATACCACAGTTTTTAAAAAAAATAATGTTATTAGGTTAAAATATTTTAAAGTCAATTTAATTTGATAAAGTTTTTTTTTTTTGTGAAAAGTATATTTAATTAAGATTATTGTTAAGATAAGCAATGAAGATTTATTTATGTATTTATATTATGTTCATATGCATTCACGCTAATATGTGAGATTATACATAAATATATTAATTTTAATTCTCATGACTACCTTCTCGGTTTGTTTTTCGTTTTATGAGAACAAGTGATTTATATGCGTGCAGTATATTTATTGTAACATCACAGTTTGTGAATATTTATTACTTTATGAGTAAAATCTTATTTTATAATAAAGCTTTTATCTCTACATTAAATTTGACTGGTTATTTCACTTGATATTATTAATTACAATTAAATGTATACGTATAGCGTACATCCCACATTGTATTAAAAAAATCTGGAAATTAGATAACGAAGGAATGACAAGAAATATTTGATAAAGACTTAAAAAAATCAATTGAAAGTAATGACCAGAATTCAATTGAGTTTCCTAGGTTTCCTAAGAACGGAGCAATATTGTCAGTCTGTTGGCTGGATGAAAGGGAGGCGGCGTGCAGTTTATGGCGCGAATTCGTCGCATTCTTCATTGGAGTAAGCAGAGAAAATAGAACGCCACTTCTCTCTATTCTTGCCATCCTCTTTCGCTTCCTTTAACATTCATCAGTCCCTTCATGCCGATTTTAGACATTACCCTCAATCATAACTCTATTTTGTCTGTGTATAGGTATGTTTCTGGCGGCCTTGGCTCTTACTTCCACTGACATTCAGATTGTATATCTTTTGTCATCCTTTTTTCATCCTCTCCACGTGCCCAAGCCATCGAAGGAAGCTATCAATGATAATCTTTCAAACCGTCCATTCTACGTACCTGCTCGTTCCTAATGTAATCAGCAAGCATTCCTCCACACAGAACGAAGAGATCGCTTCTCCACTGCAGTAATTCTACTTTTATGCTTTTTCTGACATACAAATTTATTAAAAAAAACTTTACACGATAGATATTAATTTTTAAACCAGCTAAATGATATTGATGAATTTTGGTGTAGTGACAGCCTTAGCCGTGGTAATTCTAATAATACCAGACCCATTACTATGATCTCCTTAGCCACTTCTATTACTCCTCCGAGTCGCTTCTTTTCGCCCTGCGTTTTGAATTCTATTAACCTCTGAGGCGAAAGCTTCTCTCCACCAGTTTGTTTAAATTATGAGTGATATTACTTTTATACGTACTTAATGAATAAATTGCATTATTTCGACTTACATGTACATTTTATATAGGATGAAAGATTATAATTTAAATCACGTCTATTAATCATTCATCATTAATAAAATCATTAAATCAGGTAAATTAAATTATATCACGATATTGCAAAAAAAAACGCTCTATTCGAAACTAAAATATCTAGTTAAGTAGTCAAATCTATCTAGAAAGAACAATTCCAATGTGTATTACTATATTGCCCCATTAAAAGTAGTTCCGTAAAATAAAAGTAAATAACCAACAGCTTATTTTAGTGAACAAGCACAACTACTGAAATTCAACAAACAAAATATCTATTTCTTTTTTTTATTTCCAATCAAATTTCAATAAATTCATTTTATGATACTTACGTTTCATTATGAAATATGTGGGATCTTATCTTTATGTACTCTGTGCAGTGGCTAAAGGTAAAAAGAAATAACTCATAGTCCCCGTTTCCTGTAAGTAATACACTATTAAATTTATAACCCCTTTAAAACATTATAATTTTCTGATTTAAGCTTAATAATAATAAATAAAAATAGTGATAAATTATTTATTTGGTCTACGTTATATACATTAACTATAATAATTATAAGTGTATGCATTGATATAGACAACTGCCAACACAACAACTCGGTATTTCCGCAATCAACAAACAGCGTTGACGTTTCGCCGCGTAGCAAGTGAAAGTGTCACGTCGATTGAACACTTGTCAAAAGTATTTTTTCTGGTATAATTCACATCGTCTGAGTGCGGGTACGACTTCTGTAACGTTTTGTTAGTGATATATATTCTATAATATTGGTTTGTTGTACTAAATACTCATTTCATTCACTTAGCTTTTCAAAGAATTTAGCAATACATTTTGTTTAGGTTAGCGCCAGGAAACATGGGTGTTAAGCCTGTAATTGGAAGAAAAACTAACAAGAACCCACCAATTTTAAGTCATGAATTCGTAATTCAAAACCATGCAGATATTGTGTCGTGTGTTGTTATGGTGTTCTTGGTCGGCCTTATGGTCCAGGTACGTATTGTTTAAATGCCACGTAGAAATCAAATAACGACTTGTTTTTATCATACTTTTTCATTTTATGAAGAAAGTAATATCATAATCTATTTTTCTTGTATAGGCAACAAGTCCAATAGCAAGTTTATTCATCAGTTTGCATCATAATGTTAGTGGGGTTGAGCCAAGCAGAGATGCACCTAAAGGTGAACCGTTTTTCTATGAAGCTGGATGGAAGGATGCTTGCGCCGTGTTCTTCTACTCACTTGTCTGTATTGTCATGCATGCCATTCTTCAGGAATATTTCTTAGATGTAAGTACAACAGCAATTATAATATTTAATTGAAGCAAAAAATTACTACACTTAACAATTAACCTTGAGTAAAACTAAAAGGAAGTAAAAAAATACTACAGTATAAGTTATAAGCAAAGATTGAGCTTCACTATAATTTTACATACTCATTTGCAACAAGTACATAATCATTTGCAATATTAAAATATCCAACAAAAAATCTTGTTTATTAATTTCAATATTTTTTACTTCTATTTTGTAAATTGTTTTACTTAATTGAAGCTCTAAAAACGTCTAAATATATCGTAGGTATCTTTTTTCCTATGATTTATGAACACCTGTACCATCACTGATTTGCATTCTTGTTCTGTAGAAAATATCAAAGAAGTTCCATTTATCCAAATCGAGATTGAGCTCTCTCAATGAATCTGGACAGCTAGTTGTTTTCCATTTGGTGACATTTTTATGGGGTGGTGATGCAATTCTCCGAGAAGGTTTTGTTTTCAACATTTCTCAGCTGTGGGATGGTAAGACTGTATTCATTATAATACATATATTTTTTAATTATAGCTATGGCAGCATCATTATCATTGATATTGGAGTTCACATTAATTTTTAAGTTTCATTATTCTGTTGAGAGAGAGAAATAAATAATAATGTGTCAAGTTTAATCAGTGTAATCTATTGGCATTCATGTTAGTAAGTTTAAAAGAAGGACTAAATCTTGACATTAAACAAAAGGATGACATTTTCTACTAAGAATAAAAAGGAATAAAGAATAATTGGTCAAATTACATGAAATGCATTAAATGACATGCAAATTATCATGATATTGCTGTCCTTGAAAAAGTGCTTACATTTTAAAATCTCAAAAGTAATATTTGAAATATTATCAAAATAAATTTAAAATTATTATCTTTTGTTGTGTAAATATTATTGATAAAATTATAGTTTGACTCTCATTTCAATGGAATAGTAATTTTGTAACTTTTATCAGGTTTGATAATTTTTATCTGTTGTTTATGTAACTTATATACTTACATAATTATTTCCATTATATGCTATTACTTGTTAACTCATTAAATCACATAAGATTATCTAAGCCCATTGATAATAGTTAATATTAAAGGGAAAACCCTAATGAAATATATAACTTTTTAGTATTATTAATAGTTTTTGCTGTTTTAGCTGATAGATCTTTTTTCCAGTAATATCAAAAGTGATCATATGATTTCTTTACATAGAGAGTAGTAGTTATTGTTGTAAGTCTGGGACTGATAAAAAATTACATAAAGTATAAATATTGCACAATTTATTGTGCTGAAATATCTATACTAATATTGTAAAGCTGAAGAGTTTGTTTGTTTGTTTGTTTGTTTGTTTGTTTGAACGCGCTAATCTCAGGAACTACTGGTTCAAATTGTAAAATTCTTTTTGTGTTAAATAGACTATTTATCGAGGAAGGCTTTAGGCTATAAAACATCACGATGCAACTATTAGGCGCGAAGAAATAATGGAAAATGTGAAAAAAACGGGGAAAATTATTCATCCTTGAAGGCTTCCATTGCGTGCGCTGCGAAAACGGTACAAGATACCAAAAATATATGTATGAAAGAATTATTGCTCTTGAAATGATCTAAAAAAATGTCCGCGACAGTATATGTCTATCTTTTAAGATTAAGTCACTAGAACCGTTTTTATGGTAAACATATTTGGTCGAAATTAATGCATTAAGAGTTGTATCAACGTAATAATATTAATCTTTATCCAAAAAAATGTTTTGTTGATTAAGAGTATTTAATTATGAACAAAATTGTCTTTGACATCACTTAATTTCAATGAACATCATAGAAGATATTACAATAACTTATATAGCAAAACTACGTTTGCCGGATCAGCTATGTCTTGATAAGCGCGAAACTCGAGAACGACTAAACCGATTCTTTTTTGTTGTGTTTGTTGAAGTATGGGGAAGGTTATTACGGAGAGAAAAATTAAAAAAATTGTCTGAAAAATTCTAAAAACAACACTTTTCTATATTCTCATACAAAAAATTCGTAATAATATTTTAAAGTCAATTTGAACTTTAACACTTTTTTGTGTTGTGTTCGGTTGTGTTGTGTTCGGTTAGGTTCGGTTGTGTTCGGTTGTGTTCGGTTGTGTTCGGTTGCGTTCGGTTGTGTTCGGTTGTGTTCGGTTAGGTTCGGTTGTGTTGTGTTCGGTTGTGTTCGGTTAGGTTCGGTTGTGTTGTGTTCGGTTGTGTTGTGTTCGGTTAGGTTAGGTTAGGTTCGGTTGTGTTGTGTTGTGTTCGGTTAGGTTCGGTTGTGTTGTGTTGTGTTCGGTTGTGTTGTGTTCGATTGTGTTCGGTTAGGTTAGGTTAGGTTCGGTTGTGTTCGGTTGTATTGTGTTGTGTTGTGTTCGGTTGTGTTTGGTTGTGTTCGGTTGTGTTGTGTTGTGTTTGGTTGTGTTCGGTGGTGTTCGGTTGTGTTCGGTTGTGTTCGGTTGTGTTCTGTTGTGTTCGGTTGTGTTCGGTTGTGTTCGGTTATGTTCGGTTGTGTTCGGTTGTGTTCGGTTGTGTTCGGTTGTGTTCGGTTATGTTCGGTTGTGTTCGGTTGTGTTCGGTTGTGTTCGGTTGTGTTCGGTTGTGTTCGGTTATGTTCGGTTATGTTCGGTTCTGTTCGGTTGTGTTCGGTTGTGTTCGGTTGTGTTCGGTTGTGTTCGGTTATGTTCGGTTGTGTTCGGTTATGTTCAGTTCTGTTCGGTTGTGTTCGGTTGTGTTCGGTTATGTTCGGTTGTGTTCGGTTGTGTTTGGTTCTATTCGGTTGTGTTCGGCTGTGTTCGGTTGTGTTCGGATGTGTTCGGTTGTGTTCGGTCGAACCGAACCGGTAGAACCGTTTTTATGGTAATCGAATTTGGTCGAAATTAATGCATTAAGAGTTGTATTAACGTAATAATATTAATCTTTATCCAAATAAATGTTTTGTTGATTAAGAGTATATTTAATTATGAACAAAATTCTCTTTGACATCACTTAATTTCAATGAACATTATAGAAGATATTACAATAACTTATATAGCAAAACTACGTTTGCCGGATCAGCTATGTCTTGATAAGCGCGAAACTCGAGAACGACTAAACCGATTCTTTTTTGTTGTGTTTGTTGAAGTATGGGGAAGGTTATTACGTAGAGAAAAATTAAAAAAATTGTCCGAAAAAGTCTAAAAACAACACTTTTCTATATTCTCATACAAAAAATTCGTAATAATATTTTAAAGTCAATTTGAACTTTAACACCATACCATAAAGTTTAAATGTCAGTGGACGGGTTCCGGGAAGCAAAACAATTGAGTGACGTATAAATATTAATGTCAATATTTGTCAATTTTTATACATATAGCATTAAGGCCAGATTCTTTCAAACAATTTTCAAAAAAATCTGTCGGGGAAGCTATTAACATTAAAAAAAAACAATATGACTTTGTTTTAGAAAAATAGGGCAGAACAAGGTCTGCCGGGACAGCTAGTATTTCATAAATTTTGTATTAATTATTTTTCAGAAGTCTTACTTCCAATCTAAATTGTTTCTTTTTTTATATAAAACGTTTTTGATAGGATACCCTGACCATCCAATGACCTTCCTCCTGAAGTTGTGGTGGGTGGTGCAAGCATCTTATTGGCTGCATTCTGTGCCTGAACTGTACTTCCAGCGTATCAAGAAGGATGAGTGGGCTGGCCGTATCAGACATGCCACAGCAGCATTTGGTTTCGTAGCATTGGCTTATGGATTCAAGTAAGTTTGTAACATAATTAATAATGTAATAAAGACTTAAGAATTTCTTTATTTTTTTAAATTAATTAACTTTTCATTAATATATTAGGTCCTTACATATGAAATTGCCGTTTTGTATGGGAGGAACAAAAAGTCGAATATTTTTTAATATAATATATTTAATTAATCAAAGTATGAACCATTATTTTCTATGCACTTTTGCCATCTCATAGGTAGTTCATTGATCCCTTTACTAAAAAAACCAGTCGGACGGGAATCAATAAAATCTTTGAAGGCGATTTGGACTGCCCCATCGGAGTTGAATTTTTTCCCTTGCAAGAAGTTATCCAAATTTCGAAAAAAAATGGTAATCTGTTGGAGCAAGGTCCGGGGAGTACGGAGGATGTCTTAGACTTTCCAATTGAAGCTCTTCTAATTTAGTAGCCGTCTGTTGCGCAGTGTGTGGTCTAGCGTTGTCGTGAAGCAGCAGTGGCGTGGAGCGATTGACCAGCCTAGGTTGTTTAGCCGCTAGCTTTTCCATCATGGTTTGCAATTGCTGACAATAGACATCAGCCGTAATAGTCTGGCCAGATTTGAGAAAACTGTAATGAACAATACCGGCACTAGTCCACCAAACGCTTACAAGTAACTTTTTTGGGGTTAATTTTCGCTTGGGGCAGGATTTGGCTGGCTGGCCAGGATCCAACCATTGCGCTGAGCGCTTCCGATTATCGTAAAGAACCCATTTTTCATCACAGGTAATGATTCGGTTTAAAATACCTTCATTATTGTGCCGGTTTAGTAATGTAACGCAGCAGTCGACGCGCGTTTGCCGGTTTGCTTCAGTCAATTCGTGAGGTACCCACCTTTCAAGCTTTTTGATCTTCCCAATTTGCTTCAAGTGAATTAAAACAGTTTTATCACTAACATCGCAGCCTGCAGCTAACTCGGACGTGGTTTGCGATGGATCCGCTTCCACAATAGCCTTCAACTCTTCATTATCAACTTGAGTCTCAGGCCGTCCACGGGGCTTCTTCTGCAGGTCAAAATTTCCAGAACAAAAACGTTGGAACCAAAAACGAACTGTGTTTTCTTTTGCAACACGACCGCCATACACATCATTCACCCTTCGAGTTGTTTCCGCAGCACTAGTGCCACGGCGGAACTCATACTCGTAAATAATGCGATATTTTAAGTTTTCCATTTTGTAAAATGAGTGACGGAAACAGAAAAAAACAGAAGAAAAAAACAAATGAATGACGATCATCGAAGCACAAATACATGAGTCTATAGCTGTACAAATTTGAATTTGGAATTCCTTACCAAAGAGGAGAAATTTGTGATTAAAGTGGCCAGTACGAAAAACGCCAATTTCATATGTAAGGACCTAATATTATACCTTGTATAAAATTAATTGATAATACCTAATTATTATCAAGTAATATAAAATTTTTATATTCTAATTGTCATTAATAAATAGATACACCATAGCCAGGATGAATGATGTATTATTTCTAATTCTTTTAGATTTCAGCGTGTCGGAGTGTGCTTGGTTGTGCTTCATTCGCTGGCTGAATTTGTAGCTCACAGCTATCGTCTTAACTCTATCCTTCGAGGAGAGAAAGAAGACTTTTTAGACAAATGTAAGTGACAGTCAACTTAAATTAACACTTAAAGGAGGGGCTGAACCTGCTCTGTCTTTCCTAGTTTCAGGGCATTTTACGTGGCCCGTCCTAGGAAGTCAGAATGGAAAAACGTAAATCTACGGGGCCTTCCCGTTAAGTGTTAAGTATACTTACAATATCCTTCTACAACTAAATGTGTTAGTTGTCTTTATCAGTTCCATCATAAAGAGAAGTTTAATCTCAGCGACTGCGCAATGTGATTCTCACTTTGGGCTTTCCCTAGTGATCAGTTTGTTTATGTCCAGTTAGCCATATACATAAGCATTTTGTTATGGTATATGTGGGCTGTCATGGTGATGCAGATTGTCAATGGATTCTCTTTCTTGGACAGTCGCTGACGTTTGTGGACTATGCTGTTTTCCATAATGTGTGATGCAGTCATTATAAAAAAATATAATTGTCCACAGTTCTGAGCCTTGTCAACGGCTCCGTGTTCGTAGTGGTTCGACTATGCTCCCTTGTGCTGGGCGTCCTGACCTTCTACTTTGGATTGGCTGGCGCGGCCCCCTTGATGTTGCGAGTGGCAGCTCTCTCTCTGCTGGTCTCCTTCCAGGTAAATCAAAAATAATAAAATAGAACCTCATTATTTACTACTTTTATACAGGGTTACAAGTAACTAACGCAAAACCTTTTAAGTGTGACTTTGGTATATCAAGACTGACAACTTTTGTTTTACGACTTTTTCTAATTCAATATTTTTTCCCCATACAAAAAATAAATAAATCAAATTTGCAGTTCTGGTCTTCTTAACACTCTGAAAGGCGACGCGATGCAACTGCGGCAGACGATTTCGTAGCATCTGCTGACTGAATTATATAACGACTAACGATTTATAGAAATTCCCACTAAAACTAAAAAAATATGTCTTAGAATATGTTAAGTTTTAGCAAAATTCATAAAACAAAAGTTTTTAGTCTTAATGTACCTACCTCACTTACCTTTAAGAGGTTTGGCGTGTGCTACCATTAACGTTGTATAAATCTCAATCTACATCTTTATAAATCATAACAAAAATGGGCTGAAATGCTAGAATTCATTAATTCCTAAATTGTTTAATGTATGTGGCTGTGGTTGCCTAGTGGATAAAGGACCGGTCCATTACCCACTAGGCTGTCACAGCGTTACCATTTGAGTCACCACGCATGGAATCCGGCTTCCGTGCGTGGCGACTCAAAAGGTCGTAGATTCGATTCCTGGCACGTAACTTTGCGGTTTTCCCAAATTACGCACGGATTTAGACACGATATGCTCACCGGTGAAGGAAAATAGCGTGAGGAAACCTATATGGTATCTAATAGAAATGTTATGTGTAAATACCCTGAGAACGGCGATCAGCTGCGCTACTGGTCACGTTGGGCACCACATATAAGCACAAAGTGCATACAACCACTAATGTATCTATGCTCACCATGTAATGGATATAGCGTGACGATATTTTATTATTATTACTTATTTAATCTAAACTAAAAAATATAATTTTAGGTTTACCTCATGTTCAACTTCATATCTGAAGCGATTAAACAGAGGCAAGAGGCTAAGCAGCTGGCTCAGACCAGGCCTATTAAGAAGGAGAAGAAGGAAAGACCAAAAAAAGAGAAAGGTAATTGTAATTCGTTTTGATTGTATTCGACATTGGATTCCTACAACTCTTTTCAATTATGATTTGTCAGTTTTTCAGTGCAACTTAGTTCACCTAGAGCTGGTCTAAAAAGAATTAAAGGAAGTCTTGCTTACATCTTTACATGAAAATGTTTTATGCGAGACCCGCAAATTTAAGAATTTCTTTCGGTAGACAGAAAACGATTTGTTTATGCACGCGATGTTGATTTTTTTTTTAAATTTAGATGGTATGAATTATGTGTTTACAGTGAAGAAGGCTCCAGTAGAGGAGTCGGACTTACCGGAGGTGGACCAGAATACGAACAAGACGCTGCGACAGCGGCAGCCGGCCGCCCCCAAGGCCAAGTGAGGGCGCGCGCTCTCCGCAGTGACATTAATTTAAATTATTGTTAGGTTGTTGTCATCCCGTCGTATAGTTCACGCATGAGGGCCGGTCATCGCTTGCGGTATGAGTACAAGAGAATTTGGAACTAGACATTGTTTTTTTTTTGTAAGAATAACGTTGTGAAATCATATTTTGTCAATGTTATATCACCTGTGAAAAATCACGTACATTTATTTTTACATTCGAATATTATTGTTTTTTTTTTAATATCTTAATTTTTATGACGAATCTTCATAAATAAACTTATTTAAAACAAAATCAAAATGTATCGAACATAAGAATCAATTTAACTTAAACATATTCTTTATATCGCTGCTGAGTAAATGTTATTAATTTTACCTATTTGCTCATAGTACGACCTCAGCCTACGTGATTTTTGTGAGAACTTATTCATTCATGTATCACTTGATTTTATTTTATTACGATTAAATAACCGGTTATTTATTAAATGCCTCACTTCAATAGGCTAGTGAAGCGTGCCGCTTATCTGACTTCCCCTCTTTCCCCTCACATACCGCAGTTAGTGACTAACCCTCGTGTGCAAACTATAATAGCCGTCGTACATTCTAGACCAAAAGGATTTAAAAACTATAATTATCAGCCCACTTTAATCCACTGCTGAACATAGTTCTCTACTAGTTAGCGACATTGAAGCTCGTTCTTCGATTCTCTTTATCCAGTTATTGCTGGTTATATTTGAAAAGACCTCGCTTCATCTTGCCGAAGGTGTCTCACACGTCATTTGTCGATTCAGGATCCCCGTTCAAAACAATTATTAGCAAACCACTTTTTTTTTAGTAATTAAATGACGGCATAGTTAATTTGGTCTGAAGGGCGTTTAAAAGATTATAGGTTTCAGGAAATTATATCGGGATCAATTAATTTAAAATCCGACATTGTGCTGTTGATTTTTGTATCGTCTATAACATACTTGAGCTTTCATCTGGACATTGTATAACTTACTTGCGCCAGTTCACTTTTCAGGCTTAGTTAGCATGTACGGCGGCTTGAACAAAGTCTTTCCACTACCCATAGATACTTATTCCATTAACTTTTAACATTCTTGTCAAAGCACAAAATATCTGTATGAAAATGTTCTCTACGTACAACCTTACTGATATTAATGTTAGTTAAATAATGTCAAGCGCAAATATGACAAAAATTATAATACTTTTTTTTTATTCTTATCTGACAAAATATAAGCACTAGACTGTGGAACATAATGTCATTAAAGTATAGTGGATACAGGGTTGTAAAAATATCTCCTAAAGTGTAAAGAAATGAAATGTTTAGGTTAAAAGTTGTTTATATTGATGTATTATAAGATAAAACATGTACTATGTGTGTTTATACACATAGAAATTATTACAATTCCATTTTGTTTGTGCATTTTAATTTTATAATATTTTTTCAGACAATCTATTCCATTTCAGATTTTACTTTTAAATTATATTTTTTTATATTTGTTATACAGGGTTATAGGTAACTAACGCACGGCCTCTTAAGGGTGGCTTTGATTTATCAAGACTGACAACTTTTGTTCTACGACTTTTGCCAAAACCTAATAAATCGTTAGATTTTTTTTTTTTTAGTTTTAGTGTGAATATCTAGTCATCGTTAGCTCTATATTCCAACTTTCATTCGATCTGGCGTAGGTATCCAATCAGCTGGTGCTATGCAGTCGTGCGCAAAGTTACGTAGCTACGCAGCGTTAAGGATCGTGTAGCAGAAAGTTTATTAACCCTATACCTTGTTTATTTTACAAAGTCGCTTATAACAATTATTTAAACGTAAATTTCCATATTTAGTTAAATAGTGAAAATAAATGTTTATTGATTGACGTACTAATACATTATTAAAACAAACTAGAATCAAAATAAAACATTAAATAATTGTTTCACAAACAAAACCAACCTATTATTTGTCTGCCATAGGGAACATCGTAAAATGAACAAGGTAAAGGCCTCTACGTAAGTTAATGTTTCAAAGGTTGTACAATCTGTACATATTTATACACTGAATCCACAATCCCTTCATACTTATCCAGGCTTAGGACTGGCTACACTAAAAAATAAAAAAGTAAATAGAAAAACACGAACATTGATACGTAATCAAGCAATTCATCGCACCAAAAGAGGCGCGCGGTCTGTTTGAAGATAGATAATTGCAAACTATTTTTTAATGTAGGCGTATTTAAAAAGTGGAATCACTCTATTTACAATAATTAAACTATTTACAAAAATACTCACAAATCTATTTACTCGGTGTCAACACATTCGGTAATAGTCTCGCGGACTCACGGCAAGCTTCAGACAGATTGTCACCGCACCGAGCATAAACACGCACCATTTCGGTATATTCAATGTTAGTGTATCGATTTGACATTGTGATTTATGAAACGAACGCGTCACTGGGACAACTAACACATGCTAGGCGCACACGCAAGCAAATTTGCGACTGACATGACCCGTGTTACACAGTAGTCAAGCACATGTCGCCACGCCCGCTCACCGCGCCGCAGACCCCTTTCTTCGTTAGTAGCGACACAAGACGCCGCGCACTACGTAAGTCTGTCTTCGGTCGCTTTTGTCAGCGTGGCGCGATCGTCGCCTTACGAAGAGTTAAAAAGTTCAGAACTGCAAATCTGATTTTTATTTTTTTTGTATGGGAAAAAAAGTAATTGAATTAGAAAAAGTCGTACAACAAAAGTTGTCTGTCTTGATAAATCAAAGCCACCCTTAAGAGGCTGTGCGTTAGTTACCTATAACCCTGTATTGTAATTTATGTAATTTTCAATTTCTATGAGCTAATTTTATTATAAAAAAATCACTGACTGCTCAGTATAAATTAGTTGTACTTGCAACAATGAATTGTAAGTATTCGAACCAAATTACAAGTTTAAGCTTTGAAGGTAATTATATGTTTACCCTGTAATAAGTTTGGGATCGACTCTGAGACTACAATGTATTAATGAAATTAACAATTATTCGTAATGTGAAATTGTGCTCATATAGTATTTACATAATTTTCTTCATAAGAATTGTCAATTTTAAATGCTTGATGTTATTTTTATTTCAGAATAAATTTTTATAAAAAAAAACAGGTATTATTTTTATGTATGAGAATACCTTAGTGTAAGTATATAAATCATAAGAGAAAGGGTGCAGTTTTGATAACATAATTAAAAACGAATCTTCAGGCAATAGCAAGTATAATAATAAACTATAGTCTAAACAGCTAGAATAATAATGTTTTTTATAAGAAAACATCACAATTCTTGATGCCATGGAACATGCATCGTTCCTTATGAATGTAGTAACTTGTGTATTTTATAATATTAATACTAGAAGCTGAAGGTTTTTAAAATTCTCGTTGCTTACTGGGAAATATGAATAAAATTAAATAAATTATGACTGTATTGTTTTTGTAATAGTTAACTGGTGGTTAACTTTTATATTTGTGACAGTTACATGCCTGTAGCAAATAATTAACGCGATTAGTTGTTTTTTTTAAATTACATATTCAAATGCAGGAATAATCTCTTGTAACTAGCATACCTAGGGAACAGATCACGTGAAAATTTGATGCGTTACTTGGAAAATAAGGTAGTTATAGACGGTATAAGGTATAGTCACAGAAGGAACAAGGTGTAGTCACAGAGGTACAAGGTGTAGTAAACACGGAAGGTATAAGATGTAATACAGTAATAGGTAATAAAGATAAGTACAATAACAATGTCATAAGTATACAGCATACCTGAGAAATTTACAATATTCAATGCTTTTGTTGATATTTTCACGAACAATTTCGTTTTTCAACTGAAATGAGGCTACTGTACTGTCGATACACAAATAATTATTTTTAATGAAGTGATATTCAATAGTAAATATAAAAAAAAAGATAATATGAATAAACCCAAAAATTTCGTCATTCAACTGTATGCACGCAAAATGCTACGCAGGAATACGAGGCAGTCTTGCAAGAGGCAGGCTTCTACCCATTTGCGTCATCGACCTGGTAAGAAATGACTAAATAAAATATGCCACTACAGGAAATTAATTAAGTAAGTACGCATTTTATACTTTTATTTGTTTTGCCTTTTTAAAACCTTTTATACGCAAATTAAGACAAAGCTTTCTTGTATAGGTACCTGTATAATTAAATGTCTCAACTTAATTTGTCGATACAATAGATGCAGACGGGAAAATTTCAGAGGGCTAGAGGTTTTCTCGACTTATTTTTATGATAATTACAATAATACACACATATTATATCTAAATTGAATTTTTTTAATCAGAGGTCTTAAGCTGAGATTTATAGACTTTGCTTAGCAATGTTCTCAAAAAGAAATTCGTTTTAACAAAAAAACTGAATATAATAAGATTGGCCATAAATACTGTTACAATTAAAATTGAAATATTACTTTTGGATTTGAAATCTATCGTTTTTATACGCTTGTTTATTGTGTTTTCTTATAATATTTTCGCGCCAATATGAGAGTGATATAAACTTTCAAAATGTTAATTCCACATTATGCGGATTATTCTAGTAGTGTTATGGCTGATCGAACGTTACTTTGTCTAGGCCTTTTGTAGTGCTTTACTCAGAAAGAAGTATTTTGTTTATTACTGCAGACATGTGTGGCACTTATATTCTCGATGAATCAGTCACTATCAGCATCTTTACATTAACAATATAGTTTTTTGTTCCTACAAATTGCCAATTCTAAGTACCCATTCAATCATATGAGAGGTTTTTACGAATGACGACCGTTATAGCGGCGTGCGGGCGATTGGCACTTGGTACGCGCCTTGTTTCTGCCGAGACGCTTCTAAAGCCTTATAAAAGGTACAAGTCAATGCGGCAAAGCCAGTTCTTCTCGTACAACTGCATCGCATTGACGTCAACATGCGCGCCGTAACTTTCGTCTTACTAGGCGCGATCATCGCTGAGACACTGGCAGGTTAGTGCCCCTGTTTTTGCTCCCTTTCAATCTAACTTAGGTACCTAACTTGTATCTTCATTTTCCTATGAGTCATTCAGCTAACCAATATCCGTTCGAATTAGTTAAGGTAGTCGCCATTGGCTATGCATTCATCTTGCCGTGTCGAGCACTTTATGTATTCTTAACATAAATACCTAAATAAAAGCCATTTTATAATTTAGCAAAAATATTTAATTTTTACCTGGAAGTTCTGTTAACATTGCTTCATACAAGATTTGAATACTTATTGTCGGTCACGATTTCGTAAGGTCATCGTTTATAACAATCGTGATTAGTGATGATCTCAACTATGTAATTAAATTTATCTTAAATTTATAAAACTTTTGCTAAAATACAATGACTAAGAATATTATTCGATTACCTTTAAAAGTTCTCAAATAAATATATTCAAGCATTTTTTTAAAATCTAACTCAAATCTGATTTTTATTATAGTTCTTAAAGAATGTTAGGTTCATCTATTAATGATCATGTTATTATTGCATCAAGGTCAATGACTTATGTTAATAATGCTCATGTTGCAAACTTGATGTTCCAGTGGGCCAATACTACGTGCCCCGAGCATATTATACAATTGACGCGGAGGGCCACGAGACTGCTCCGGTGCCTTTGCGTCGTCTGCGCCGTTCGTTGAGTCCGTATCCGTATGCCTATCCCGGTAGTGCACAGGCTAATGCAAACGCCAATGCCGAACCTAATCCTGGTATGTATTATTTAGCTTTAAATATTTCGTATAAAAACTAAGTCAAATTAAAAAAAAAAATCTAATCTTTCCAAGCATTTTTAAATCGTCATTAAAATTAATTAAGCAAGCACCAATTCGAAAAGTAGTCGAAGAATACTAGTAAGAGGGGCGGCAAAAACACAAATCTGGCTTTTTTGGTAGAGAAAGTGGTTCGTGGAAAGTTGACAAAGACACGCCAGTCTTTATATTGACTTATTAAATGAAGACATAGTTTAGTACGATCATGAACTATTAATTAGTCCTGAAGGGTGTATGTAGATATCTAGATGTCTATGGTCTTTCTATCAAGTAAAAGCGCTCGTATATTATGGAAAGCAATTGTGAAACATAAAATAAATAAGGAAGGTATTTTAAGTAAAACATTCTTAGTATACACAATTAGTGCACTGATAAAGAATAATTCGATACTATATCCACGTAAATATATGTAGTATGTACTACAAAAGTCATGTGGTAAATGATTTATTACAAAATTCCGATAATACAAAAAATTTAAATAGCACCATTACCGTTTTCTTATTGACACGAAAACTCAGTAGGTAACTAACTGCATTTACTTTGATTGACTTCTTGTGCCTACAGAATATTAATGAGTTTCAGTGTGAGAACTTCTAAATGTATACGACAGCGACTGAACATCAAGTTCTCTTTAAGATGGTTGCAGTAAACATGAAATGCATAATGTTTAGGACCAGTTAAAACTTAAAAGTGGCCAGTAATATTTTAAATAAAATGTCTTTAATAATTGTTTTATAAAATTAGTAGAATTCCTAAGAAGAAAGACTTTGCATTAGCGGAATCATTAGGAAATGGAATTAAATGTTTGTAACATAGATTAATTTTGTTAAATTAAAATAAATTGTTCGGTTCATAATGATTCCGCAGAAAAGGTTAGGTTCAAGGTGTAACGTAGGTATTCGCATAATGCAAATATTCGATTCTTTGAAGGCCCACAATTTGTATTATTATGCCTAATTATCGAAAGAAAAATGTTTTCCACAAACTGTTTTATGGAATTGATTACCTTATTAGGCTTTAACCAAATGTTAAAATAAAGGTAATTAAATAGTACAAAGGTTAACTTTGTTAAAAATAATTTAATACACATTCCTCAATATTTACATTGTAAATGTTTGCAACAAAAAATTTTTTTTGGCATTTAGTTTCGTAGGGAATCGAACATGCAATTATTCAAACAGGAGGTGTAAAGGTATAATTAATATAATTGATATTTAAACAGATTAAAGATATGTTGTGTGCTAATAACGGTATTAGATGCCACTGTATTAATAACAATGTCATAACATGAAAATCCATATTTAAGCTTTTTTGAACTTTTTTGTATTCTATCTGATTGAATTGAAAATATATACAAATAGGCAGAGAATCTTACATGATCGAAACTAACTTGTAATAATTATTTTATATCTATAAAACAAACGGCACAAACGTGTGGAGCAAGCTTTAAAGCTCCGCGCCGCGCCATAGCTGCGAGCGACGCGCTAGTAACGGTTTAGAATTCTAGTACAATTCAACAGTTCAATTATAGAGTGACGCAAAAAATACGTTCGAATATACTCTGTTTTTATGTACTCTGTATTTTTATACTTCTTAGATTATTATAAGTAGATAGGTTCTAGGATGTTCTACATTTAGTTATCAACGATTAACATGTTGTGATTATGTTATCCATTATAATGGATAAAGTACAACTACTTCTTTCGGTATTACCTCTCATAATACAAATATTGGATACATGCCTTGAATATAAATTACTACGTGTTCTCGTGACACGTTACACTCGTGACACTAATTATTTCAAAGCGGTGTATGGGATATTATGTAAAAACAAAAGTAGTCAGTGGCGGATTAAGCTAGCAGGGGCTCATAACAGATTTAACGAGAGGCCCTTAGTATGCTACAGTGTCATAATAGTTAATTTTAATGACATCAACTAAAATCGTTTTGTTACGTTTAAAAATTCTCACTTTAAAAATTACGCGAAGGCGTAAATGGGTGTTCGGAAATCGTAGTAATTGTAATTTTTATGTGTGCGTGATAAATCAAATATTATTATTTTCAGCTGGTGGTGCCGACTCTCACGCATCAGCTCATGCGGATGCTAAGTCACATGGCTGGATCTCTGGATCTGGTGGTTGGGGACTCCCTTCTAGCAGCCTTGGCTCTTCGAATCCTAATTTGTTTAAGTAATTTGCCTTCTTACCTATTTTTTTTTTGTTATAACTCTAAAGTTCTCAAATACCTAAACATCAGAAAAAAAGAAATGTGGCTTCAAATAATATTGGCGAGTAGTTACGATTAGAGTATTTTAATTCGCAAAATGCGAAGTAAAGATTTAATCATAACTTGTAATTTAGTCAGTTATTTTTCTTAACACATGAAATGGTTGAAGGGATTTAGAAAAGCACAAATGCATTTTATAGTGCGCCTTAATGTATATTTTACTCATCAATGATAGTGTTTCGGTAATATATCTAGTTAAAGATTCACAAATAAGGTACAGAGAGTCTTTGTGGTTTTACTGTATAAGTATGTGGTCAATTCACTATTACCACCATGCTAAAAGTATAAAGTAAGTAAGTTAAAGTAAGTAAGTATAAAGTAAGTATAGTATGATGTATTAATGGTCTGTGTTTAGCAGTAGATGGACTATGAAAATGGGATCACGTTGCTCCAAATATGTGCAACTTCTTATTTTTCACAATTCAAGAAAACTATTTTTGTTTCTGTTATTAACTGTGTTAATTTTGTTTCTCCATAGGCATTAAGAATGTTGCGACGTAACATAGACTAATAAAGGTGTGGGCTCAACCATCCTGAACGAGTATTTTCCACCAGTTGCACACGCTGTGCGTCACAAGCGCCTACGATAACTTGCTATGCAACTGCCGGAAGATTTATTTGCTTTTATTGTTTAAGAAATACTAAATTATTCAAAAGCTTAATAAATGTGATCATTAAAAATGTGTGTTTTACTCAACTAAAGATTGTAATTATCAGTCATAGAGGCAAACCATGAAAAGAGCTTTTATCTAGTGGCGATAGTTTAGCATAATTTTGACAACGCAGATCGCCACAACGAGACTCCACATTGATATATAATACCCCTTGAAAGCATGTACATATAAGACTGTAAGATACAGCACAATTTAATATAGTTTATGTACAATTGAAACTAACCTATCCGAAGGAGTTGACAAAAAATTAGACACGGACTAAATACAGAATGATTTTATAGATGAGGGAGATATTTTAGGATACAACAATTTGTACCTTCTTTTAACTAATAAAAAGGTAAATAACTATATTCCCTAACAAATCATTAAGAAACATTTTCAACAAATGAGAATTGATCCGTGAAAAGTTTGGACACCGCAGCGCGTGTGATTTATGATTACATGGTAAGTAGATAAAATTCCTTTTACGTGATTTTAGATGAATAGGTAATTGACTCGCTTCCCTTTATTACTTTATCCTGGCTTAGGAGAGACAAAATACCTACCTAATAATTGATTGTTATATATTCTATCGTGTGAGTCATTGCTCCTAAATATGTTGACTAAAAATTACTTTGTTTTAATGGGAATATTAAGATATCACTATTCTGTATATTTGGAATTAGAATTGAATGCTGAATATTCTCCTTGATTATATCCCTCGTCTATAAAATCAGTCTGCATAATCCGAACATTTACGTCGCTTTTTGGTCGAATTCTGTACCGTTGCTACTTACTGCATATTGCTGTTAGATGTTGTTACTATCAACTTTGAGCTTCTGATGAGACGGTTTAGCGAGTGCTTGCCATTCAGCTTGCCTACCTTCAGGAAGGTTACCCATTTTAATCGACTTATATTAGGTCCTTACATATGAAATTGGCGTTTTGTATGGGAGGAACAAAAAGTCGAATATTTTTTAATATAATATATTTAATTAATCAAAGTATGAACCATTATTTTCTATGCACTTTTGCCATCTCATAGGTAGTTCATTGATCCCTTTACTAAAAAAAACCAGTCGGACGGGAATCAATAAAATCTTTGAAGGCGATTTGGACTGCCCCATCGGAGTTGAATTTTTTCCCTTGCAAGAAGTTATTCAAATTTCGAAAAAAATGGTAATCTGTTGGAGCAAGGTCCGGGGAGTACGGAGGATGTCTTAGACTTTCCAATTGAAGCTCTTCTAATTTAGTAGCCGTCTGTTGCGCAGTGTGTGGTCTAGCGTTGTCGTGAAGCAGCAGTGGCGTGGAGCGATTGACCAGCCTAGGTTGTTTAGCCGCTAGCTTTTCCATCATGGTTTGCAATTGCTGACAATAGACATCAGCCGTAATAGTCTGGCCAGATTTGAGAAAACTGTAATGAACAATACCGGCACTAGTCCACCAAACGCTTACAAGTAACTTTTTTGGGGTTAATTTTCGCTTGGGGCAGGATTTGGCTGGCTGGCCAGGATCCAACCATTGCGCTGAGCGCTTCCAATTATCGTAAAGAACCCATTTTTCATCACAGGTAATGATTCGGTTTAAAATACCTTCATTTTTGTGCCGGTTTAGTAATGTAACGCAGCAGTCGACGCGCGTTTGCCGGTTTGCTTCAGTCAATTCGTGAGGTACCCACCTTTCAAGCTTTTTAATTTTCCCAATTTGCTTCAAGTGAATTAAAACAGTTTTATCACTAACATCGCAGCCTGCAGCTAACTCGGACGTGGTTTGCGATGGATCCGCTTCCACAATAGCCTTCAACTCTTCATTATCAACTTGAGTCTCAGGCCGTCCACGGGGCTTGTTCTGCAGGTCGAAATTTCCAGAACTAAAACGTTGGAACCAAAAACGAACTGTGTTTTCTTTTGCAACACGACCGCCATACACATCATTCACCCTTCGAGTTGTTTCCGCAGCACTAGTGCCACGGCGGAACTCGTACTCGTAAATAATGCGATATTTTAAGTTTTCCATTTTGTAAAATGAGTGACGCAAACAGAAAAAAACAGAAGAAAAAAACAAATGAATGACGATCATCGAAGCACAAATACATGAGTCTATAGCTGTACAAATTTGAATTTGGAATTCCTTACCAAAGAGGAGAAATTTGTGATTAAAGTGGCCAGTACGAAAAACGCCAATTTCATATGTAAGGACCTAATATTAAGCCATACAATTAAGCTATATAAATTTATTATTAAATACAACGTTCAACGTCATCAGAACTCTTGATACAATATTGAAAAAGAAAGCATTTCAATGCTTCGGCTTATTTGAATAGACTTATTTTAAGTAGACCTAAATCATAGAATAAATAGAAATAAGTGAATTAGAGTCCTGGATTAATTTGCTATCAAATAAAAAGTATTGTTGTCGTTATTACAAAGTAAAGTACTAACATAGCTAATAAATAACAGTATTAGCTAAAAGTTTTTGCTCTTAAATATACATCAGGCGGTGTTGGTTTAATTTTATCGTCGCTTACGAAGAGTAATTAGTCAAGCGATACTTTAAAATCATATACAATATATAAATAATTGTCTAATAACTGTAATTCTTCTTAAAATTAGTTATAATTGTTTTGTATTTTGTAAAGGTTTATAATTTAATGTTCATTTTATATCGTTTGTATCATAGCGAGTGGTAAGGATTTGTTCTCTTTATATCCTACCTGTGTCGCATCGATTGTGGTGTTCTAGCGAGTGAGTACTCTTTTTGTTATGGCATTGGGTCATTTAAACAAAGCTTGAAGATATATTTACGCCATGATTGCAGCGACTATCGGTAAGTTTTCCATACTCGGTTTTTGAATTGCAATATATTTTCCGTCAGGTGCAGTAGTTACTTTACCGAATAAGAATAAAAAAGGTATTAGACTAAATCAAAAAGATCAATTATGTTCCTGGTTATATAATTGATCACACTGATTCTTTTATTGATGATTTACTACAAAGGTCGTATATGAACGTATGAATCTTATCGGTGGCCTTTTAACACTTTGCGCTGTCGACAATATCCTAATCTTGCGCCGTGTTAGCACTGGAGCGGCATCCTGTACTTTTGCTCCTGCATTATGCAATGATTTTGTCATTAGATAGCTTGAAATGCTACTTATCGTCACTCATCAAAGAAGTCATTGACTATTTACAAATATTTTAGTAATAAAAATTATGGTACGTTATTTATATTACAGCTCTGGGATGATTCGCCAGCAGTCTGGGCCAATATTAGGTCACAAACTTAGTGCCGCTTTTTCTGTAGGTGTCTACTCTTCAGGCCATGGCTCCTATGACCAGTTCTCCTCTTTTCTGAGTAATCGGAATGAACCTACAGACACATACACGTAATTATTAAAACTAGGGTGCAGTATCATTAGTTACAATAAATATAATATGAAATTATTTGATTATATAGTAGTAAATTATAGACATTACTAATTTATTAATATAACGCTTCTAGATTATCTACAATGTAATAAATAAAACATATAACTCTTATTAATTGAATTTAATTTTTATAACAATACATGGTTACTTTATAGGTGTCACAATCTTTTTAACAGGTTATTGGCGAGGTCTTTTGCTATCAATTGATTGTTAAAAGGTATTAGTTATATTTATTAGAATAGTACTTATAATAAAAAGAACACATTTCTTAGAGGTCTTATATCAAGTAAAAAAAAAAGAAAAAAGTACACGTAGAGCACCAACGTTGGTGACTATCAAATGAATGCTAACATCTGATATTCGCGACTGATTTTGGACTACCTTGTATTTATTAACAAATACCGAACAATTATATTACCAAGAACGCATAAAAACAGAATTCAAGTGTATGTCGATAAAGCAGGCAGCAGGAGCACTATTGGTGCTCGGCATCAAACAAAACGCGCTGTTGCTGCTTGTTCGACATGCTACTTTTATATTATAAGCATGTTAATTTCAGAAATTCTTATATTATTCGTCGAAAATATAGTTAAAGATTAATTAGCATAAAATAAAAACAACAGTTAAACATATCGTAATAAGTATAATTAAATGTGAAAATAGTTTTAGAAAAACAACAATGAATTTATCAAAAAATAATATTACCTAAATGATTCTGGTGAATACGAAGTACGAGGTATTGGGATGTTTTCATTTGTGAGGAAGTTCAAGTCTATACTGTGGTTTGTTGTATTGGTAACCTGCGTCGACTACTGGTGTAGATGTTGGTATCGAAGCTGATGGCGGGAATACCGGCCTCTGAGCCGGCGGCAAAACTGGCAATGGCTGAGGAGCCGGAGCGGGTTGAGCTGCTGGTACGAAAGGCGGAGTCACTATAACAGCGTCATCTGTCAAAGCCACATCGCGGCTCGATGGAGCAAAACTTTGCCTAAATTTTCCTGGTTGTTGATAAAACTGCGGTGAACCTAAAAACTGAGGCTGATAATTTCCAGGAGCATTATACTGCGACTGAATATCGTATTGATTCGGGACACCGTACTGTGCGGGTAGTTCCATTCGACCAAACATATTTCCAAGGAAAGGAAATTTATTCGTCAGTGTTGCCCATAATCCAGTTCCTCCAACTTGATTGCTTCCTTGGTTACCCCAGAAGAGACGTTGCGATGGCTCTTGAGCATAATTAATGAAATTGTCTATATACGGATCATTAGGTCCAACGTTGTATGGTACTTCCCTTTGCAGGTTGTAGCTTACTGCACCACCTAAAAAATTAGACAATAGCGTGGTTAATACGCTGCTTAAAGTATAACTATTTATTAATATATGAATAAACATTCATCGATAACTCCACGTACCGATTGCACAGCACAAAACAAACGCAAAAAGAGCATACATTTTCTTTCTGATTACTATTCTTCAAATGCGATTCAATGTTGTGTGTCTTTGAATTTATACCACCTCTATTTGTTCCTAAAAGTAGACCTTGAAGTAAAATTCTCGTAACCCAATATTGAAAGTGTGAGGTAACGCCGTAGCATCGGCTCACCCACCACCGATGGACGGTGTAGCGTGGACAATAGGCGCGACATCTAGGTGACTCGTGCGCCGCCGCCCGTTTCTGTTCAACACAGGATGTGCAAAATTATATTTTTCTAGTCAATAAAACTCAAAGTGCAATACAATTAAAGCTGTTTAGCATCAGAATGAAGGCGTGCAGATAAAACTAGATCTCTTTTAAAATGTTACGTTATCTCTTTGTATCTACTATATACATAATAGCTAATATTATAATATTAGCTATTATTATTATTCCTATAGGAAGATAATTTAGTCTTCGATTTAAATAATGCGATTTCAAAATTTTCTTTTATTTAGAACAAGCTTACAGGATAGAAATAAGTTGTATATTATTATATCTTGTTTCCATGGGAACTTGAATTCCACAAAGGGGAAGCCGCGAGTTCAGCTATCTTCAATAAAATCTATATTATTAGCCATGAAAACTTAACTTTGATATGTTATTTATATAATATAATAATATGTTATGTCAATTAATATACATAATTGCATAAATTAGAAAACAATTAGTTCATTTTCACATAAGTAGAAATAAAGATGTAAAAGCACCTTAATACCCTGTTCTATGCGTATTTTATTGTAAAACACTATTCTCGTGTAGGTACAGATTTAGTTTGCCTTCTTGATGTTCCTGTAGTTACTCCAGTCTGCAATAGTAACTTATAATTTCATTCAATTAATAGGCTAAGCAACGTTTCGCCATACCTTTAAAAGGTATGTTTAACAAACGGCACATCCAGTAAATCGAATGGTGTGCTCAAGAAGTTAGTTACAAAGTAGATATTACTTTATTCATAATATGTCGATAATATTACTATTTACAGTTAAAATGGGAAACTTCTTCTTAAAATCTTAAGCTTTTAGTTAAAGATTTACTCAGGTAGATAGGTAAGTTGTCTATTAGAACGCATCCTGTATATCAGAAAGTATCGTGAAAAATTCACAGGGACGCGTGTGCACGTGTTTACTCAACATAATCGGCATTATTCATAAGATAACGAGGAAGGTGTTTGTCTTCGCCGGTTGTCACGGCATTGTCGACGGCAGAAGCGATTTGCGAAACGTTGCCCAACACGACTACAAGATAAACACGTGGAATATAGACTTTAAACGGAATAGATACGAAAGTTGACATAGTCGTGCGTGTACTTTTATCTAATTGCCTATAACACACTGCACGGATGGTACCAAAGTGTTTCTATACTTGATTGTACCTACTCATTGTACGTTATCGTACAGAACATGATGCCACAATGTATTAGTAGGATAGCAATTATTCAAGCTTACTTGGATTAATATGAAATAATAATTAAATCATAAGGAAATTAAACTACGAAGGAGGGTCGGGGTTTCCACGAGGGACATTCGAATGCAAGAGAATCACTAAAATTTCTAATCATAGTAAAAGTACTGTTTTATAAAGTGTAAAAGTTGTCAAAATATTAAAATACATACGAGTACTGAGTATTCCCCGTTTTACTCTAATTCTTAAGAAAATCCTGTACGTCTTAACTACCTACATATGCGGATTAGATAAACTTATTTTCTTTAGAAGTAATGTACAATAATATATGTAAAAAATAAGATCTACTATATGCGGTAACTCAAAAAATTACAAAAAAATATTAGCCGTCGAGAAAATATTTGGGTACAAGTACTGAGTATTCCTCGTTTTACTCTAATTCTTAAGAAAATCCTGTACGTCATAACAGTACCTACATATGCGGAATAGATAAACTTATTTTCTTTAGAAGTATAATGTACAATAATATATGTAAAAATAAGATCTACCATAAGCGGTAACTCAAAAAATTACAAAAAAAAATTAACCGTCGAGAAAATCTGTGGGTTTTTTATCCGCACTCTGTCGCAATGTCGCGTTATAATAATAAGCTAAAATCCTATCTACACGATTCTATGGCTTTGTTTTCCATAATTCATTAAATTTTATCTTTTAAATCTAATAAGGTGGAACATACAATATTTATTGGTTTTGGTAGAAAGAGTCATGTGTTGGGTCAAATACCATTAGCAATGCGTGTTAGTTCTGTCTCAAAATAAATTAAGCTTCTGTTTATGTAATATTTTATTTTCATTAGCAATACTTTAAATGTCATGGATATTTGATTAATTTTCCCAGGATTTGTAAATTAACTTTGCAATCTTATTAGTTCCAATGAGGTATTGATAAAATGTTCTTAAAATGTATAAGTAGTTTTTATTATGCCAGACATATCACAGAACGTATTAAACTAGTCTCGAAATCAAAACCATCGTTAGAATACGAATGTAATGATTTGAAGAAATTTTGTCAATCTATGCGTAATGTCTAGACGACCTCGTCGTAGTAGTTCTTTATACAACACTATTCTCTGCCCGCGGCTTCGTAACCGTGGGTTTATCCTTTCTCGTTATAACGGTTATACTTGTAATATGTCTACTCTGATGATATATTCGAAATATTACTTTTTAAGTAGGATGGATAGTTACTAAAATTACCTCCTACATATATTTTTACGGGTATTTTTGGACAATTACCCCCTTTGACCTGGTCCCAAAAAAAAAGCTTGCGTTTGTACTGTGAATACTAGCCAAATATGTATATACACAACCATGACTCGTGATAATCTAATCTGCTTATCACAGAGAAGTTTGCCCAGTTTGCTCGAACCCAGGACTTTACCGTAAGCAGGGTCACTACAAGCAACGCTATCGGGCCGTCAAACAACATACAAACAAACATTATATATTTATTAATATAGGTATAGCTATAGACATTATATTTTAATTATTGTAAGTCATGAAATGTCTACTTTATTCATAAAGCCTAGGTTAGTACTTAACGGACGGGCCGAATCTGCTTTAACCTTAATCTACTCTTAGATAGTGCTAACTAATGGCAACAAGAAAAAATCTTTTAAATAAAAAACTAACCCAACATACCTAAAATTTAAGCAAAAACGTAAATCTACGGGGCTCGTCCTAGGAAGTCAGAATGGAAAATCGTAAATCTACGGGGCCCGTCCGTTTGGTGTTAAGCATAAGGTTTTAATATGAGTTTTGCAATATTCGTACATCATTATAATTAATGTCCACATATTTGCTCAAACTCAAAAGAATCCTGTTAATTATTATGTATAATAATTGATATGCAAACACTTGTCATTGAACGTTTAATAGGTACGTTATTCTAGAGTAAGCCGGATCTCGTTATTCATCTCGTAAAGGATGTAAGCAAATATAAATAAATACATAATATCGTAATAATATCGTAGCATAGCCGGTGAGTTTTCACGGATCCAGCGCCGCCCAAGGTTTCAAATTATATTTTGATGACGCAATAAATCAATAACTGTAAATATATTTTATAATATTGTTGAACATATGTACTGTATGTGTTTCGGGTTAGGCAGGAAGCCATAGAGGCATAAATAGAGCCATAGAGGGGTATTGTGCGGTGGCAACAAAAAGGTTACACGTTACTCGTAAAACCTCAATAACATTGCTGGGCTATAATACTGATATTAATTTGTTTTTAATATTTTTTTATATCTATCAAAAATAAAGTACTAAGTTTTTGTTGTACTTTTTGATACTTATTAGATTCGTATAAGCCAGATTATAGTTCATACCACCTCCGCCCTCGCTCGTCCAGTTCGTTTTTTACTCCAACTTCACGTGTTTGCCTTGCTTAATGGGGTAGACTTTATCTGCAATATACGTGATCCCGGGTGATGCTAAACAGGTAGTAAGGCGGTGGAGCGCTAATGCCCTTGTACACCCAGTACCTATTCCTTTTCTCCTTGCTTCTTCATAGCCAGCAGGCGTTAAACTACAGAAACCAGTCACTCAACATCTTTGCTCATATTCTCATTCAAAACTATTATTTATTATGGTCGTACCTAAATTTGAAGATAGTACATACAAGGTGCAGTATTAACACTGTTTATGAGTTAATTTTTTTTAAAATGACAGACATATTTACGACATATTTTATTGTTAAGGTTTATTTACAAGATTTATCGAGTAATAAGGCGATTACTTAAATAGGTAATGTCATAAATTATTGAAAGATGACATCATATTATTATTAATGTATTCTTAGATGAGTTATTAGGGCTGCCAGATCTGTTATTATTGTAAATAAACTGTAAAGTCAAATATAATTTAAAAATAAAATCAGTAAGATCTTTCTTTTTAACAAATGTTTATCTTCCTTTGTGACTTAACCTTTATTAAAATTTTATGTTTTATATTTTCCTAAATTATAATAAGTAATAAAGAAATACGAAAATAGTTAAGGTTATTAGTTTCTAATAAAAGAGTGAATCGTTTGTAGGTTAACTGCTATATGTCACAAATTTTACAATCGCATAGGCTAGTAAAGTGTAGTCCTTAATTATCTACTTAGAAATGTCCTATGAGTACTTTATAAGGTTAACGTGTCACACTATAACAACACATTTTTATAGGCAGGAAGCATAACAAATCACCTACCTATATTTATATAATTATGTAGCTTTAGGTACATACATCTGTATAATTTATCTACATTTAAATTTTCATAATCATTGCTGGTTTATTCGTTTGTAGCGCTCACTGTTAAAATTTGTAAAAAAAAAAACAAAAGAACTCAGTTTTAATAAAGATACGATGTTTTTGTTGTAGGAACTTCTTAATTTTAAAATGTTGTAAATTCCTTTATACATGCCATTACCAGCGTATACTTCCAGTAGGTACGTTAATTTCCACTGGTCTACAATAGGGATGTAACGGAGGCAGTTTTATCGGAACCGAAGTCGGAGTCGGAGTTTTTAAATTTGATTTATCGGAGTCGGAACCGAAGTCGGAATCGGAGTCGGAGGCAAAGTCAGTAATCACAAGTGATAGCAGAAGAAATTAGTTTTATTTAAGGACAAATAAACACATTATTTAGTGAACCTTTTTAATTAGAAAGTAAATACATTTACACTTATTAACAATTTTCCATTAACAGTGACCAAATTAAATTAAATTTGCTTCAGGATTGTTTTTATGTTAATTTCAATTTAATTTAATGTAAATGTAAAATAAAAAATCTTTAGATAACAAATTTTGTTACAAATATAACAAATGTACATCTAGTTTTAAATTTTATCATTTTAATAATATTTTATTTTAGTCTACGTTTTATTAAATTTCTACTTCATATTAAGTAGTATTGATTGTTTGATTAATTAATATTATGTTTCAACAAAATAAAAAATGAAATAAAATGAATGGACTACAACAGTGGTGGTGAACTCCGATTAATACCTCCGATTGAAAAGTTTCGGAACCGAAGTCGGAACCGGAGGCGTAATAACAATCGGAAGTTCCGACTTATCGGAGTCGGAGTCGAAGCTCCGTAGCATCCCTGGTCTACAATATTAGTGAGCTATTAATTTAGACATACTAGCTGTCTCATCAAATATGGTACTACTTGATATTTTGTTAAATTTCACGACGTAGGTATAATGTGTAAGTGGTGTATTACATATTTGGCATAAAAAAGAAAAAAAAAACTTTTTGGGACTATCTATTTTTATAATCTAGATTTTGTTTTATACTGACGCGACAAATAACTTTGCTGCACTTGATGGAGAGTACAACCAGCCCACATATACTGTCATAGAAAGTGCCTAGTTAGCTAAATTAATAACTTGAAGTATACTAATTGATACCGAAACGCGGCAGGCAGAAACAAGTTAATATGACGACGTGAGAATCAGTAAATGCTGAAACGTGCAGTATCAAACTATATTAGTTATAGATATTTTATATAAGTGCTTGCTAACTATCTTTTTCATGTAAACATAGACTCCATAATCTCTTTGTAGTGCATCTATATAAGTTTACATGATTCACATAAACAGTTGAGGCGATAAATGGATGACTTAAAATAAATACATAAGTACATGGCACGCCTAGACTGATTTACGATCACACGTAATGATCCTTATCATTATGTAGATACAGTAAAGACATTTACTTTATAAGTAATGTGTTTATTTATGGTTATAAAAGAAAATAGCAAATTCGTACGTGTTAACGCAATAAGGTGTAGTTTGTGTAGTAATTTAGCTGTCATATCTTATAAATGTTAGTATATATTTTGATATAAATCAATCATCATCAATATATATATATATATATATATATATATATATATATATATATATATATATATATAAAAATTTTCCTGACAGATTCATTAAGGTTCAACCTAAACCCATAAACCCTTATAAAGCTAAAATCTACTTAAAAATCACCTTTATAATGTCAATAAGAAATAACGATTTTTTTATGAATTTTTATGGGATGGTGAAAAACAGAATTTATAAGAGGGAAGCCGATGATTATGAAGTTACTAACCGCTTCCGCTTAGAAAATAATGTTGACGATAGAAACGATATAAAAAGGTATATAGTAAACAACGAAATACTTGCTTGAGTATTTTATTTATATATTTTGTGTAACGTATTTTATATAGAATATCATACAAGTTTTAGAGGAGGATTTGCGAAGGCCACAGCTATATGCATTCATATTTCCGGCAGAGATTTTGACTCAGATGATAGACGGGCCAGCGGATAATCTTAAGCCAGATAATTTTTATCAGTAAAACTTGCATTCCTAGAGTGGGTTTGCATAATAACTGTCAGTTATTAAGTACTTTTATGAGACATTTTTGCTTGATATTAAAAAGTATCTGTATAATTAACTGGCCCGGCGAATTAGTGCCGCTTAGCAGCTAAAGAATGTCATGTTAATTTTTAGCTAAATCTATTCCACTCTATCCTCCCTTACTCTTATCGTATGCTATTAATATTCTATTCCCTTTTTTATTAATTTAAATTTTATGCTGTAAAGGATAGTGCATGAAATACTCAGACTAACTAACGTTTCTAAGATGATAAGAATTAATACTATATCCGTTTAAATACGAGTAGCTTTCCAATTATCGCGTTGTACGAGCTCGGGACCATTTTTCTAGAAGTTAGAATGAGTATATTAAGCTATCCTTAAAAGATAGATATAAATATGCCATTGTAGATTTGTCTGTAGGACATATAAAAGTGCAATAATCCCAACATACGTTGTTTTGTTATATGTCAAAGCGATTATTAGGTAGTAGCGCTGTCGATGAAAGATTCCAGGCCGCTTGATATTTTTCCGACATTGTCAACAATAATTACATTTAAATTTACACAAAATATTAATAAATTATATTTATCGCGAACAGACAGACAGACGCGGCAGAGCACTTTGTTTTAATATTGATCGAGCGAATTGAGGTTACAGAGTCAAGTTTGGGCGTTCGACATTTTGTGCGTCTGTTAAAGGCCTATAACTTTTAAACCAAATAGATAAACTACTATGAAAATCTTTGACGAAAAGCCGATAAAGATTTTTAACGTAATCAAAAATCAAATTTGAAGGGGCTTCTAAACATGTAAACAGGTTACAATTTATTTTTTCGCTTTTAATATTGCATGTGGGGTATCGTTGCAAAGAACTTTTAAAGCCAGCTAAACCACGTTCCTTAAAATTTTTGACAATAATAACTAAGTCACAATTTGGTAAGCCGAAAAAACAATCGTTTTTAGTAATTTAAAAACAAATACGGAAAAACTAACATAAGTTTATAAGAAAAAAAGTTATAACTAATAAAAGTGAACTAATTTTCTAAAGTAAACAGTATTTTGTGATATATTTCAAACAAGGCGTTAAATCGAATGTTGTTGTAACTATAAATAATTTTAGTAATATGCTATATTTAAATAATAACCATAAAAAAACATATCTGTACAAGATATTAATCAATGTACAGGCGCTGCTATCTCTATAATTAATTTTTTTACACTAGTTACTTTTAAAACTTAGGCAATAATTACTAACAAATGTTTTTTTTTAGAAAGATCTGTTGTTTGTGGTGTTTTAACATTTTTTTCTCATCTTAAAAGTAAAAAAGAGATTTCACGAAAATTTTCAAGATATTAGGTACTGTTTTAAATCTATTTTAATCTATATTCATGTATTTCAACACTTTCCTTACAATGTTGCCTAAACTGCAGCTTAGAGTGCCATAAGATTCCAAATTATATTCTAAAAAAGTATAGTTTTAGGTTCGGGAGTTCAAAAGGAAAAAGGAATCTTTATAGAACAATTTCAGTGCCAGTTTGCCTGTCTGTCAAGACTCTTTTTCTCAGGAATTCATGTTTCGAGTTGATCAAATACTCAGTCCCTTGTTGGTCTGTTTGTAAGGCAGCCTCTGTATGCTGTATGACAAGCATGTATGGATTCTAGAATCATGTAATTGTATATGTCGAAATAGGTTCATATAATATATATTAAAAAAAGGAAAATAAGGATAAAAATATGTAATATAAAAAATTGCTAATACCAAGATAAAACTCTGGACCTTCAATTTCGTCCGCAAGTAACTAACAATTTTGCTATAATATGCCTTTACAGACTGATATAAATTTATTAATGTAGCCAGTGGTTTTAAGCAATGAAGTTATGGAAAATTATGGCGTAAAAATATATTTCGCATTTATTGTTGCAAACAACAATTTGACTATTTACTTAGTCTCAAATAAAAAATATTATGAGTTTACACACTCTTGACAATTATATTCTTCAGAGTTACATTTTCTTTAACGGCATAAATTCCATCGATTTTGTTCAAACTTCTATTTTCCATAGCCTGTAAGAAATAATACTTCAGTAAATTTTTTAATAAGGTAAGTTTTATACACGTTTTTTATAAAGTTCCTTTATTCAAATAATTAGCACGATCGTTGCAGGACTGTAGAATTGTAAGTAATATTGTAATACTAGAAGAAAAACTTGAAAAACAAAAAAGTTTAGTTCGGGACAATAATATGATATCTTTTGTATAATTGATTTTCCTAAAAATATATCGTAAAATTTGATTACCTCCTTTAGTAAAATATCCTGATGAAGCGTGAGCGGTAGCGGAGCTGCTCGCGTAGCCCCCACCGACGCTAAATGCTCGTGCCCCACTTAAAGCTCCTGCGCTACTTTTTGCTGAGGCACTAGCTGTGTTCAAGCCGCTGTTCCAGCCGCTAAAGTAAGGAGTCTTAGGTAAATTTCTGTCCTCCGCAGAACTATTGTTACTAAAGGCAGTAGAAGTAGCGCCTGCAGTAGCCCGCGCTGAGGCTAGAGCAGTCACAATTGGTTCACTGGTAATGTTGTTTATTTTCTTTGTATATAGCGAATTGTTAGCTTGATTAATTATACCATTTCCGGTACTACTCGTACTTAATCCGATAGCAGAACCAGTACTTTCAAAGCCAGAATTAGAAGAATCATGATTTTTTATAGGTGCAATAGCTCCGGGCGTTCCTTGAGCATTAAAGTTGGAACCAACACTGGTAGTACTAAGCACAGAAGAAGTATCATAATTTGAATTACTTGTCCCATACTTAATGTTAGATTGGGTACCAATTAGCACATTGCCACTGTACTGTGTACCAAGTTTTCCATCATCATAAGGCTTCAGAAGACCTGGTGGGCCGCCAAAACCACCAGAATAATCAATACCTTCAGCTTTATTCCCTGCTGTTGATCCTTCGTTAGGTTTCAACCAATTTGATGAACTTAAACCACCATTAGATGTCAGTTGATTTTGATTTGAAATCGAAGCTTCTGTTGAAGAGTGTACAATTTCTATTGATGGATGGTTTGATTCGTTTGGTTTTTGTAATCCAGTTATACTTAAATCACTGTTATAGGGTTTATTAAAAGCGCTTGGTTTTGAAACATCTAAATGTCCTCCATGTGCTACGGCCTCGTTATTTACACTAGCAGATGGTTTAGTTGCATCAAACTTATTAGGAGCAAATCCCGTTTCTTGTAACACACTGAATCCACCTGTGTGATCTGGATGTTTTGGATCGGCAGGTTTTTCGTCAGAGCTAGGTTTGAGAATTGAAGGATTTCCTGTGTGGAAGAATACTCCAGAACTAGAACTGATTGGAGAATAGACAGTATTGAATTCATTTGGTTTCACTACACCTATCGGTCCTGTGGAATCAATCGTGAGCGTTGGATGATTTTGATTAGTTGGTTTGCCAAAAACGACAGGTTTCGAAGTATCAAGGCTTCCTGCTTGTGCAACTGTTCCACTATTGATATCCACAGAAGGCTTCGTTGCATCAAATTCATTAGGTTTTAGAAATCCTGACGGTCCACCGAATCCTCCAGTGTAAATTGGAAGTTTTTGATCAGTAGGTTTAACGTTAGCGCTAGGCTTTGAAATAGAAGGATACCCTCCTGCATGGGAGAATGCTCCAGGACTTGTATTGATAGAAGAATAGCCGCTATTGAAATAATTTGGTTTCACTACACCTGTCGGTCCCGTTGAACCAGTATTATAAGTTGGAAAATGTTGATTAGTTGGTTTACCAATAGTGCTAGGTTTATATAAATTAGCGTGTCCCGCTTGTGCGACTGCTTCACTATTAACATCCACAAAAGGCTTAGTTGCATCAAATTCGTGAGGTTTCAGATATCCCGACGGCTCACCAAATCCCCCGATGTTAGTTGGCTGTTTTTGATCAGTCGGCTTAACGTCAGCACTAGGATTGTAAATAGAAGGATATTCTCCCCCATGAGAGAATACTCCAGGGCTTGTATTAACTGGAGAATAGGCGGTGTTTGATTGAATTGGTTTTATTTCACCCGTCGGTCTCGATGAACCAGTTATATACGCTGGAAGATTTTCATTATTTGGTTTGCCAAAGACAAGAGGTTTTGAAACATCTGAATGCCCTGCATTTGATACTGCCTCACTATTTGCAGTGACAGAAGGTTTAACCGCATTAAATTCACTAGGTTTCGAAATCGAAGGATATCCTCCTGCATGGGACAATGTTCCAGAACTAGTACTGATAGGAGAATAGTCTGTATTGAATTTATTTGGTTTTGCTGTACCCGTTGGAGCCGTGGAACCAGTGGAATAAGTTGGAAAATGTTGATTAGTTGGTTTACCAATAGTGTCAGGTTTATATAAATCAGTATGTCCTGCTTGTGCGGCTGCTTCACTATTAACATTTACAGAAGGTTTAGTTGCATTAAATTCGTTAGGTTTCAGAAATTCTGACGGTCCACCGAATCCTCCAGTGTAAGTAGGCAGGTTTTGATCAGTAGGTTTCACGTTAGCGCTAGGCTTGGAAATGGAAGGATATTCTCCCCCATGAGAGAATACTCCAGGGCTTGTATTAACTGGAGAATAAGCGGTGTTTGATTGAATTGGTTTTATTTCACCCGTCGGTTTCGTGGAACCAGTTGTATACGTTGGAAGATTTTCATTAGTTGGTTTGCCAAAGACAAGAGGTTTTGAAACATCTGAATGCGCTGCATTTGATACTGCCTCACTATTTGCAGTGACAGAAGGTTTAACCGCATTAAATTCACCAGGTTTCAAGAAGTCTGTTCCTGATGGTGCACCAAATCCACCTGTATAAGTTGGTAGTTTTTGATTAGTAGGTTGAACGTTAGCACTAGGTTTCGAAATGGAAGGATATCCTCCTGCATGGAAGAATGTTCCAGAACTAGTACTGATAGGAGAATAGTCTGTATTGAAGTCATTTGGTTTTGATATACCCGTCGGAGCCGTGGAACCAGTAGAATAAGTTGGAAAATGTTGATTAGTTGGTTTACTAATAGTGTCAGGTTTATATAAACCAGCGTGTCCTGCTTGTGCGGCTGCTTCACTATTAACATTTACAGAAGGTTTAGTTGCATCAAATTCGTTAGGTTTCAGAAATCCTGACGGTCCACCGAATCCTCCAGTGTAAGTAGGCAGGTTTTGATCAGTAGGTTTCACGTTAGCGCTAGGCTTGGAAATGGAAGGATATTCTCCCCCATGAGAGAATACTCCAGGGCTTGTATTAACTGGAGAATAAGCGGTGTTTGATTGAATTGGTTTTATTTCACCCGTCGGTTTCGTGGAACCAGTTGTATACGTTGGAAGATTTTCATTGGTTGGTTTGCCAAAGACAAGAGGTTTTGAAACATCTGAATGCCCTGCATTTGATACTGCCTCACTATTTGCAGTGACAGAAGGTTTAACCGCATTAAATTCACCAGGTTTCAAGAAGCCTGTTCCTGATGGGGCACCAAATCCACCTGCGTGAGTTGGAAGTTTTTGATTAGTAGGTTGAACGTTAGCACTAGGTTTCGAAATGGAAGGATATCCTCCTGCATGGAAGAATGTTCCAGAACTAGTACTGATAGGAGAATAGTCTGTATTGAAGTCATTTGGTTTTGATATACCCGTCGGAGCCGTGGAACCAGTAGAATAAGTTGGAAAATGTTGATTTGTTGGTTTACTAATAGTGTCAGGTTTATATAAACCAGCGTGTCCTGCTTGTGCGGCTGCTTCACTATTAACATTTACAGAAGGTTTAGTTGCATCAAATTCGTTAGGTTTCAGAAATCCTGACGGTCCACCGAATCCTCCAGTGTAAGTAGGCAGGTTTTGATCAGTAGGTTTCACGTTAGCGCTAGGCTTGGAAATAGAAGGATATTCTCCCCCATGAGAGAATACTCCAGGGCTTGTATTAACTGGAGAATAAGCGGTGTTTGATTGAATTGGTTTTATTTCACCCGTCGGTTTTGTTGAACCAGTTGTATACGTTGGAAGATTTTCATTAGTTGGTTTGCCAAAGACAAGAGGTTTTGAAACATCTGAATGCCCTGCATTTGATACTGCCTCACTATTTGCAGTGACAGAAGGTTTAACCGCATTAAATTCACCAGGTTTCAAGAAGTCTGTTCCTGATGGTGCACCAAATCCACCTGTATAAGTTGGTAGTTTTTGATTAGTAGGTTGAACGTTAGCACTAGGTTTCGAAATGGAAGGATATCCTCCTGCATGGGAGAATGTTCCAGAACTAGTACTGATAGGAGAATAGTCTGTATTGAATTTATTTGGTTTTGCTATACCCGTTGGAGCCGTGGAACCAGTGGAATAAGTTGGAAAATGTTGATTAGTTGGTTTACCAATAGAGTCAGGCTTATATAAATCAGTGTGTCCTGCTTGTGCGGCTGCTTCACTATTAACTTTTTTAGAAGGTATAGTTGCATTAAATTCGTTAGGTTTCAGAAATCCTGACGGTCCACCAAATCCTCCAGTGTAAGTAGGCAGGTTTTGATCAATAGGTTTAACGTTAGTGCTAGGCTTGGAAATAGAAGGATATTCTCCGCCATGAGAGAATACTCCAGGGCTTGTATTAACTGGAGAATAAGCGGTGTTTGATTGAATTGGTTTTATTTCACCCGTCGGTTTCGTTGAACCAGTTGTATACGTTGGAAGATTTTCATTAGTTGGTTTGCCAAAGACAAGAGGTTTTGAAACATCTGAATGCCCTGCATTTGATACTGCCTCACTATTTGCAGTGACAGAAGGTTTAACCGCATTAAATTCACCAGGTGTCAAGAAGTCTGTTCCTGATGGTGCACCAAATCCACCTGTATAAGTTGGTAGTTTTTGATTAGTAGGTTGAACGTTAGCACTAGGTTTCGAAATGGAAGGATATCCTCCTGCATGGGAGAATGTTCCAGAACTAGTACTGATAGGAGAATAGTCTGTATTGAATTTATTTGGTTTTGCTATACCCGTTGGAGCCGTGGAACCAGTGGAATAAGTTGGAAAATGTTGATTAGTTGGTTTACCAATAGAGTCAGGCTTATATAAATCAGTGTGTCCTGCTTGTGCGGCTGCTTCACTATTAACATTTATAGAAGGTATAGTTGCATTAAATTCGTTAGGTTTCAGAAATCCTGACGGTCCACCAAATCCTCCAGTGTAAGTAGGCAGGTTTTGATCAATAGGTTTAACGTTAGTGCTAGGCTTGGAAATAGAAGGATATTCTCCCCCATGAGAGAATACTCCAGGGCTTGTATTAACTGGAGAATAAGCGGTGTTTGATTGAATTGGTTTTATTTCACCCGTCGGTTTCGTTGAACCAGTTGTATACGTTGGAAGATTTTCATTAGTTGGTTTGCCAAAGACAAGAGGTTTTGAAACATCTGAATGCCCTGCATTTGATACTGCCTCACTATTTGCAGTGACAGAAGGTTTAACCGCATTAAATTCACCAGGTTTCAAGAAGTCTGTTCCTGATGGTGCACCAAATCCACCTGTATAAGTTGGTAGTTTTTGATTAGTAGGTTGAACGTTAGCACTAGGTTTCGAAATGGAAGGATATCCTCCTGCATGGGAGAATGTTCCAGAACTAGTACTAATAGGAGAATAGTCTGTATTGAATTTATTTGGTTTTGCTATACCCGTTGGAGCCGTGGAACCAGTGGAATAAGTTGGAAAATGTTGATTAGTTGGTTTACCAATAGAGTCAGGCTTATATAAATCAGTGTGTCCTGCTTGTGCGGCTGCTTCACTATTAACATTTATAGAAGGTATAGTTGCATTAAATTCGTTAGGTTTCAGAAATCCTGACGGTCCACCAAATCCTCCAGTGTAAGTAGGCAGGTTTTGATCAATAGGTTTAACGTTAGTGCTAGGCTTGGAAATAGAAGGATATTCTCCCCCATGAGAGAATACTCCAGGGCTTGTATTAACTGGAGAATAGGCGGTGTTTGATTGAATTGGTTTTATTTCACCCGTCGGTTTCGTTGAACCAGTTGTATACGTTGGAAGATTTTCATTAGTTGGTTTGCCAAAGACAAGAGGTTTTGAAACATCTGAATGCCCTACATTTGATACTGCCTCACTATTTGCAGTGACAGAAGGTTTAACCGCATTAAATTCACCAGATTTCAAGAAGTCTGTTCCTGATGGTGCACCAAATCCACCTGTATAAGTTGGTAGTTTTTGATTAGTAGGTTGAACGTTAGCCCTAGGTTTCGAAATGGAAGGATATCCTCCTGCATGGGAGAATGTTCCAGAACTAGTACTGATAGGAGAATAGTCTGTATTGAATTTATTTGGTTTTGCTATACCCGTTGGAGCCGTGGAACCAGTGGAATAAGTTGGAAAATGTTGATTAGTTGGTTTACCAATAGAGTCAGGCTTATATAAATCAGTGTGTCCTGCTTGTGCGGCTGCTTCACTATTAACATTTACAGAAGGTTTAGTTGCATTAAATTCGTAGGGTTTCAGAAACCCTGACGGTCCACTGAATCCTCCAGTGTAAGTAGGCAGGTTTTGATCAGTAGGTTTAACGATAGTGCTAGGCTTGGAAATAGAAGAATATTCTCCTCCAAGGGAGAACGCTCCAGGGCTTGTATTAACAGGAGAATAGCCAGTGTTTAATTTGATTGGTTTTACTTCACCTGTTGATCCCGTTGAATCAGTCGTATACGTTAGAAGATTTTCATTAGTTGGTTTGCCAAAGACAAGAGGTTTTGAAACATCTGAATGCCCTTCATTTGATACTGCCTCACTATTTGCAGTGACAGAAGGTTTAACCGCATTAAATTCACCAGGTTTCAAGAAGGCTGTTCCTGACGATACACCAAATCCACCTGCGTGAGTTGGAAGTTTTTGATTAGTAGGTTGAACGTTGGCACTAGGTTTCGATATGGAAGGATATCCTCGAACATGAGAAAATGCTCCAGAACTTGTACTGATAGGAAAATAACCCGTATTGTATTCATTTGGATTCACTACACTCGTCGATCCCGTTGAACCAGTGATGTACGTTGGTAGGTTTTCGTTAGTTGGTTTACCAAAAGCGACAAGTTTTGTGATATCTGAATGTTCTGTATGTGCTATTGTTTCGCTTTTACCATCCACAAATAGCTTAGTTTCAAATTCATTAGGCCTTAATATACCTGGTGGCCCACCAAATCCACCAGTGTAATTTGGAATATTTTCTTTAGACGGTTTAACAAAAACAGTTGGGTTATGATTGTATTTAGTTTCTATTGAAGAAGGAATATTAAATTCATTAGGTTTTAATATACCTGGTGGACCTCCAAAGCCACCGGTATAAACTGGAAGTTTTTCATGTGTGTTCGAAGACGTTGCGCTAGTAGGAATGATTGGTTTTAACTGGCCATCCGTAAAATGATGTTGATATAAAAATATAAGAGATTCAGGGGACTTTGTTGAAAGAGTGCCTACGCTACTAGCAATTGGAACATCATAACTACTTGGCTTCGCTTTTTCTATTTGTTGACAGTTTTTATCGCAAGTCGTTCCTTTAGGAGGTTGTAAAGAAAATATTGGGCGTTTGTTTTCAATAGCTAAACTATGACCACTATTCGAATTATTTAGTGATAATCTACAGTCTCCAAAACTACAGTCTGGATTAAATTCCGATATTCTTTTTCCTTCCAGTACATTACCAACGGAGTGATGAGTTACTTTTGGTCCTTGTATCTTAGCGGGAATATCATATATACTTAATTCGGATAATGTTTTGGTTTCTTTTTCTGCAGTTCCTTCACAAAGACCTGAGGAGCAGTTGTTAGAAGAAACATAAGGTACCAATGTTTCATCCCTGGTTGTTAAAATCGGTTTTGTAATAATGCTACTGCATTGGGAGCCTTTACACCTATAATCTGGCCCTTTACTACTTCCAAACCCACTGGCAGTATTTGACCCACTATTGACTTTACTCGCTAAGCTTGAAACTGGAGTACCTGTTATATCCGCACCGTGTTGACAATGACCAAAAGTGCAACCTTGCTTGTTTGTCACAGGATCGATTGATGGTCCAGCTTCGGATGGCTGTGTACCGTATAAAGGTACATTATGTTGACAACCACTAGTACTACATCCTGTACTATCATGACCACTTAATCCTCCTCCTATAGCAGAAGAACTTGCATCACCAAAACTGAATGAACTGGAACTAGAACTTGAGCTTGCTGATGAGAAACTAGACGATGATGATTTGGAGAAACTTCCCGAAAAGCCAGATCCATGCGGTATACTCAAGGGGTGATCACTGGGACCACCAAAGCTGTCGCTTCTTGCGCTAGCTAAAAAAGTTATGTTGATGTAAAATTTTGCATAAAAGAAAATGGCATCTAATAGAAATGTCATGTGCAAGTGTCTTAAGATCAGCGATCAGCTGCGCTACTGGTCACGTTGGGCACGACATGTAAGCGAACAGTGGATACAGCCACTAATGTATCTCTGCCCACCCCAAAAGGAATATAACGTGACGATAAATAATAATTATTGCATAAAAGATTATACTTTCTTTTTTTTGTTCTGCACAGAACCATCAGGGCCACTGTGAGGGCAGCGACCCCGGCGATTCAAACTTCTACTGGCTAAAAACGCCCGGGGTGTCCTTCCAATAGCTCCACCCGGGTTTGGGAATGCGAATTCGTCCAGAAGCCCAGGGAACGAACAGCCTTGTTAAGGTTTCCTCGCTGAGAGGGAGTGAGTGTAAAGGACTCACCCCTAAGAATTCTTTCGCCCCCCTCACATAAAAAGAGTATCCTGGCTTGACCCAAGATAAACGCTATAATAGAAATATATAGAACCCTATTTTAAAAAGCAATATTTAACAAATAATGGTTTCAACGTTTTTTAAGTTCATAAACTACAAATTGATAAGTATTTATGACCGGTGGTCGTGGGCGTTGTTGTAGAAAGACACGGATTTTGGCGTCTTACTGTTTATTTGCACTATAAGGCACATCGAACTGCGACGCACACGCACGTACTCTAGCCTCGGGTCTCGGTATTCAACTGAATTTGCTAGAGCATCCCTTGCGCGCGCGCATCCCTTACCCCGCACGTCTCGTATCACCCTAACGACCCCTAGGGCGTGTAATATAATTACATATCGGGCGGCGTCTACATGCTATATATTTTATTTAAAGAAATATTTACTGAAATATTTTATAGGATGCATGAAATAAGTAGGTCTGATTGTTACAATAAGGTACACGCAATATTGTTTATGTTCGGCACTTCATAAATATAGAGTAATAAATACACATTTCATTTTGCAAAACTTCTATAAATAAAAATTAATATATTCAATTATATTAAGAAAATTATTATTTTTATATTTCTACTCCACCATAAAGTTAAATAGCGTTACTATATTATAGTAGGGAAGCCTACTCAAGGCACTTCCCTCCCTAACAGATTGACGCTGGGCGGCGCACTGGAGGGAGTGCGTCGCCAAACATTTCCAAAGCGAGAGCGGTGCGCGATGTGTTCCCGCGCACTGCTCAAAGAAAATGAAGGTGAGCGGAATGGTGTCCAGGGGCCTTCCATCAATAGGCCAGACGTCGCCGGGTGCTGAGGAAGCTGGCACAGCCTTGCCTCTGGCCCCGGCAAACGGGAGAAGGAACACCCCGGGGGTTTTAGTCGGTGCGACTCCGACACACCGGGGGGTGACCCTCATCGTCCCCTGACGGCCCATAACGGGTTTCCCCCGGGTAAAAAAAAATAGTTGTATAGCATGTAGACGTAATTACCGCCCGATACGTAATTGTCGCCCTAAGGGTCGTTAGGGTGTTACGAGACGTGGGGGGTAAGAGGATGCGCGCGCGCACGGGATGCTTGCAGGCAGTCGACTACCGAGACGCAAGGCGGGAGTACGTGCGTGTACGTCGCAGTTCGGTGTGCCTTAAAGTACAAATAAACTGTAAAACGCCAAAATCCGTGTCTTTCTACAACCACACCCACGACCACCGGTCATAGTTGTAGTTTCGTATTTGGATTAAAAATTTTAATGAGAGTTATCTTAATACTAAAAATTAAAGACAATATTTAGGCTATAGCAATTACGATCTATCTTCAACTGAATTTACATAATATTAATTCATAACTCAGAGCATTTGGCAATTGTTTAATTACCTGCTGATTACTCTCTTATTTTTCTTCTAAACATAATTTTATTCAATCTTTTTAATTATCGTAAATGCCGAACGTGTCAAATGTAACACAGATCTTTCTGATATCAATGGATTAGTATTAATGTAATGTCACATGTACTTGAGGTATTTTTGTAATCGACCACTTATTCTTATAGAATTTTGTCCAATCAACGTATTATTTTCTACTAATTTAATTGACTAAGTATTTATTCATTTGACAAAACTATCAATTTATTTTGTTTTGTCATACGACATAGGCAGTTTATTGTACACTCTATGTATAAATGAACAATGAAATATTAATTTTCATTATATTTGATTAAAATCGACGTAGTTTACGTTTAAATTATATTTTCTGTCGGCCAGAGCCCGATAAAACATTGCATTCACAAAGTAGACTTTTTAAAATTAGATAACAATTTTTTATTATATAAATAATGAACTTTTTTTTACAGATTTAGTATTATTTAATTTATCAACGTGATTGTATATTTCCATAAAAAAAAATACAATTACATAGATATACGGTTGATGTTTTACAGCAATATTTTCTTCAGTCTATCAAAATTTTAAATCCTTTTGATACTTTGTATTCCATTTTAAAATATCATTAGACCACAATACAACTGGCAAACTACATTAAATAATCAGTATTAGTACTAACCATGATAATCACTATCTCTTTCATTATTATACATACTGGAATCATAATAAAACTTTTAGTTTCATTGTATAAAATCACGCTGTATACTTTTTGGGGTTAGCAAAGATAGGTACACCATACACTTAATTTGCACTAGATAATTGAGTGATATTGCACTTCACAAATATTAATAATTAAATTTATAAAATGTTAAAGTATTTATAAAATACCTTTAACATTAGATTTTTTTTATGTGAACTGTTTTTCATTAAAAAAATGTTTTGAAACCTACCTTTAGCTGATGCACCACCTTTTATTACATATCCGAAAGGTGTTGCACTCATAAAACTGACTAAGAATATTATGTATGAATGTCTGAGTCTCATCATTATGAACTCCTCACTTACAATGCAAATATCCAGCTTCAGACAGCTTTTATAAAGCAATACACAAATAAGTAGTCGTTTATATCATAGCAAAAAACCTGTTCACGTTTACAGCGAATCGGAGGTTGTATTCGCGTAGGCAGACAATATTGTTACCAGAGTTCATTAAAGGTTTCGCTCAACGATATAAGAAATGGACACTCCACAAATATTACTCATGCATTGCCATTGTTAACATGCTAACAGTTGTAATACGCGTTTGGGAAACCACACGACCTCTGATCGCTTTAAATATCCGGTTTGCTTTGCTTATATAAAATCTTGGATTTATAAAGGTATTTTAAATAAAACAATTAAGATAGTTATATTTCATTCATAAATAGGGTCTTGGTGTAAGCTTTTAAGCTCCATTTACGAACAGTAATTAATGACTGTAAATTATATTTTCTTATCAGTTGTACTACTATGTCAACTAACGAAATCTTGAAGTTAACACCATCATCAATTCAATATGCATATAATAAATTCATTCCTCAGCCATCTAAATACAATTATTGTGATGAAAAATTATTTGAGAGCCTCAACATACACCGCCTTACAGCAAGTTTTTGCTTGCACGATGTAGGTTAGTAAAAATGTATCAGAACCCTTAATCAATATATACAAATATGTAAGCGTTTGTACCCGCAAATCTCAGAAATGGCTTAACCGATTTAGATGCGGATTTCTATCCAGTTACCATGTCGTTTATCAGATTTTGTAAAATAATTTAGGATTTTAATACACAAAAACCCGTATTATAATAATAAATAAAATACATATCGAGGGATGAAAGGCTAGGAATCGGTAAAAAACACTGCTTCCGAAAATATTTATATATATTACAATATTACCAAAAAATGTCGTTAAACCAAATAGCCTTTTACCCCTCGATATTCATTTTTTATATACCCTTGGACAGGTGATTATTTATACTGAAACTCGATAATAATAAAGTTAGAAAAATGAAAAGTCTTATTGGAATAATAATAGAGGTGAATAAAACGGATATTGATACTTGTTTGAACATTCACCCCAGAGGAATGCAGAGGCAAACATTGAGATTGTAGTATTTATAGGTAATAAGTACACAAGCATTAAGGCAAAGGTAAAGACATAAGGTAAGGGTGAAGTAAGGAAGTAGCCTTAAATACAAATGTATTATGTATCTTTTATTAAAAATCCATCTGTCCTTTTATAGGCCATGAAAATCCTCACTAATATCGTTTTTACAAGTAAAGACAGGTTTACTATCAATCGAATTTAGTATTTTATGAGTAAAAGGTTAGTTAGCCTCCTATCATCACTTAATACGTCGTGCCGTCACGATACTGAAAAAGTTGCTATACACTACGTTGGTAGGTGTAATGATATTTCTATATGCTTCAGTTCTTTAGGCTCATCGTTAATTTCTTAACTTTAACCCAACCAATAAGTTCGCTGGCTGAGCACCGTAAATTCTTCATTGGGCATAGAAGATTCTGGTGAAGTTGTAAAGGCCTTTCCCAGCCAACAGCATATGGTACTGTAAAAAAAGCATAACCTGTCATTGACTTAAAATCGCAGTGAATGAAATTAAATATTTTTATAGGACCTATTGATTGTTGGGACAGTAAAAATATTTTTAAGAATAGTTTTGGTATGATTATTGACATTCATATATGGTTTACATGTTTTTAAAAAGGTTTTTATTTGTTATACCTAAACAGTATGTGATTGAAACTGGTCTCGATTTTCAAGTCTTCTAATAGAAGTAAAAATATCAGGTATATATTTTTAACGATGCTGTCTGTACGCAAATGATGATTGTAATAGTTCAGATGTAACCCAACTCCGCTGTAGAAGATCGTCTCTGAGTTTTGGCTATCAAATACATTCGTACCTATGACGACCAAATGTATCCTTATACAATCAAAACTTAAATTAAATAGTGCAATAATTTGAAATACATTTCTAAATATATGCACTGGGCAGAAAATCAATAAATTGTGTTTCTAGTCAAATGACGTTATCTGACTTGATCACACAGTAGCCAAACAATCGTGCAATGGCGAACTGTGTCCAACCAAAATTGAAGTTGATACAGCCAAGCATGTAGTGGACGTTCGTACAGTCGATATTAATCTTTTTTTTTTAATATAACTAATTGTAAATTGTAACGAGCAGGTATTTTCCGGTATCCTGAATTTCCAATTCAGTAGCTCTAAATTGTAAAGTAAAAATAACGACAATAACAACATAAACATCATATTTACCTGTGCCGTCTTCAGTATTCTATTGACTATTGTCACCGCACGCCAATACAACCGCGTTTTTTTAAGCACGCTCGACAAAGTGATTACACTGCACCTGACAAAAAGTACAGTGTAGCTCACGAATGTCATCTGTATCATGGTGAGTGTTCTGAAGAGTTGTTTAATCTTGTTCCACCATCTCCGTTCCTGAATAGAACCACCCGTGTGGGCTTGCGGAGTCACAGTTATACGGTATTTTACATCTCGGCTAGGACTAAGAAGTTCTCTAACTTTTACTTTCACTGTGTCGTTGGGCTGTGGAATAATCTTTAGGTGAGCGTGTTCCTACCATCCTATGGTATATGGTGTATATGTATAAGTATATGGTTATATGGGATCCTCTCAGCGTAGCATGAAAAGATATTTGTGCATGATCGCTGTGACTACCGATGGATTTTGCTTACCTGTCGATAGCCGTTGTCGTTTTATGGACTGCGCCGTGCTTATCATCCTACCATGATCAGTGTGTCGAGACAGAATAAAAAAAATGATAGAGACCGTCAAGGGATGAGAAATGAGAATCAGTCGGAGTCGACATGCCAGCACACAAATATCACGACAGAAGACTTCTAGGTATAAGAACTTGAGATATACAAGCTGATCCCGGAGAGTGACAGGCCCACCCGAGTCCCTGACAGTCTTTGCAGTGAACTGTGGGCAAGACCCAGCCGTACAATCGCATGACACATCAATATTTGATTTTAACACTCCCGTGCATTTTTTTATAAGTGATATATCCCGTTAATTTCTAAAAAATATTACATATGATGAGAGATAGGCGGCCCAAAGATGCGGCCTCGAGATCGCGAGAGCGCATTAGTGTTCAACCACTGTATCAATAAAACACATCCGGGTGACATGCCCCGGTTATTCATATTCATCACAAATACACTCCTCATTCCATACCAAAGATACTAAGTGACACGTCATATGTTCAGCAATGAGCTTGGCATTGACCGTATAAACAACAATTACGTATTTGATCGTAAATGTAAAGGTCATGACAGATTAAGCTAACAAGGTTGACCCCAGATACCTGGATCATACAGGTTAGAACCTTTTTAAAACGGTCTTATTAAAATTTTATGGGTTATCATTTATCCTAATTTAGTTTTTGTACGCTCCCTATAGTATGTATACATTTCATTCCAATCGGTTCAGTAGTTTCTTAAATATTTTTTTCATTCATTCAAAATCTAGAATATTAATATGTATGAATCTTGCAAAATAAGTATATTTATCAGTAGAAATACATCATATTTTCAAAAGAACATATAGATGGCCTAATAAGGTCGACTCACTAGCCTTACATGAAAAAAGTTCTTGTAATTTTTAAGTATAGCGTATCTTTTCCATCAATTTGTGGTTCTGAGAAGTAATTCTACTTTTATTTTCTAAATTATACCTAAACGTTATCATAGAGAAAAATGTTTTTGGAAAAAATGTCATTTCTCACTTTTATTACAATATTGAGCTAATTTAAAATAATATTATATAGCTCGTCATACCCTCTATTAGGGATGTAACGGAGGCAGTTTATCGGAACCAAAGTCGGAGTCGGAGTTTTTAAAATTGATTTATCGGAGTCGGAACAGAAGTCGGAATCGGAGTCGGAACCGAAGTCGGAATCGGAGTCGGAGGCAATGTAATCACAAGTGATGGCAGAAGAAAGTAGTTTTATTTATTGATAAATAAAAACATTATTTAGTGAACCTTTTAAATTAGAAAGTAATAAATTTACACATACACAGACAATGAAAAGAAAAATTGCTGTGTTTTTTATTAACATTTTCCCATTAATAGTGAACAAATTAAATGAAATTTGCTCCAGGGGTGTTTTTGAGTTAATTTTTTATTTTATTTAATTTAATGTAAATTAAAAATACCTTTTAGTAATAAATTTTAAGGTGCATTTAGTTTTAAATTTAATAATTTTAATCATATTTTATTTTAGTTTATATTTAAAAAAAAATCTTTAAATTAACCCTTATGTTACCAGCGCCGGCTTCAGACGGCATTCGCAAAACGCCCCTTGAGCACCAGCGCCAGCTTTAGCCGGCATTCATTTTATAGAAAAGTAAAAAATAAATTACTAAGAATTATCCTAAATTAATTTTTTATTTAATATACCAGCAAAATTTTTAAATATATACGTATTATTTTATTATTATTACTTATTATTTTTAAATATACAAATTCGAGCATCAACTTGCCATCATGCAATGTGCACACTTCGCAGCGTACTGCCCGGTTCAGTAGCACCACTTCGGCGAAATGGACTGTGATAACGAAAGTGTTAAGTAGCTTTGATTAATTGAAATTATGTTTCAACAACATATAAACTGAAATAAAATGAATTGACTACAACAGTGGTGGTGACCTCCTACTAATACCTCTGATTAAAAAGTTTCGGAACCGAAGGTGTAATAACAATCGGAAGTTCCGACTTATCGAAGTCGGAGTCGAAGCTCCGTAACATCCCTGCCCTCTATGATGAGTCCAAATTTCGTTAAAACGTTTATAAGAAAAAAATTAAGATCTGAAATAGTTATACTCACAAAAGATAATCCAGATGTCTCTGGGGCTGAACTTGTTATCTAAAGGGACATTTTGCGTAAAATAGGCATCCACAAGAGTGAGATTCTGGAATGCATTCATATTTGACTAGTTTTCGATAGAGTATATACGAATGTGTTCGTGTATTTTTTTTTAATTTCGATGACGTTTTGTTCTCAAGTTATGAACTTTGAAAGAAGTGATTCAATCAAATGCCGGATTTTTGGAAGCGAGTTATCTAATTTATACGACAATTAGTGAAACAAAATTATAATAAAGAAAAAAAAAAATATATATATATATATTTACAATTTTGTAAAGGACTTCAAGAATATAAATACTTCGTAACTATGCAATTAATTAAACAAATAAGTAAAAATGAAACAAAACTTTATGGTTTGTATATTCCTTTCTTTGTCCTAGGATTTAAAATAAGAACTAGTTATTTAGTGATAGCACATGACCGACGACGGTTTTGGAGGTCAAAGTATGACCGCAAGCAACTTCATTCAGGTCGTCTTATTTATAGGATGTTAAATTCTTAATCAACAGCGCATCTTATGTTGTTGATAGATATTAGCATTAAAATCAATATTTTCCTTTTAAGATTAAACGAAATTTCGAAGAAACAGATAAGGTGAAGGTCATTCACATTTCAAAGATAGGCTGTTTCACTGGTGTGTAAAATGTTAGATGCAAATATTGCTATACTATTTCTTTGAATCAGTTACATGTAGTCCTTATATTAGAGGAATTAAATAAAAAAAAAAGTTATTTTAGGATACTTGTCGATCTTTACCTAATTGGCGTAAAGTAGGTAATTTACATATTTAAAGACTTTATTTTTTATTTAAAAAATACTTTAATCACAAAATGTATAGTAGCTAACTACAACTTTTAGAAATATGTAAACTATTGCGTCTATATTGTAAAATGCGACGAATTTTATTATAAGTAGAACTGGTACAATACTGTATAAATATACTTACTTATGCCACTACCAAAAACAAGAAACCTTTGACGAGTATAATTTCAAGTCCATTTTTATTGTCATGTTTAGACTCTAGATAGCGCCAATTGCGTATTCGGTTTATAGCACTTCGATTTTTATACTCTTTCATTTCATTAGCGAATTAGAATGGCATGAAAACTTTATGGACAAGCAATAACATTTTAGTACAAGGAAATTTGGAAATGAAACTGAGGATTGACGAATTGAACATTTCTTAGTAACAAAAGCCATACCTCATAACAAATATATATTTGAACAAAATATACTGTTTTCACACGACTTTTAAATCTTAAACTAACTAAAACAATATCAGAGTACGTGATGTACGGTTTTTGAAAGGGTTATTTTCAGTTGTGTTTAAATCTACGTGCACACGGTTTCCTTTGGCTAGTGTTGATCTGAGGGGTCCAAGTTATATGAACTCGTCGGGATCTCGCGGAGCGTCCAAGTCGCGATAGTGTATGACCGGGCGGAAATCAGCACCACCACCCCTTTAACAATACATCATCCACGTTAGCAGCAACTCGCTCGACTCACGACACAAACAAACATTAGTTGGTGCTCTCTAGGCAAGACTATTTATTTTACGTGGAATTAATTTAAGCACATTGGAAATATGTTATTTCGCTACATGTTGCGTATGGGACTCAAAGGTTAAATAATTAAAGGTACTGCGATAAGTTTGTATACGTTTAGATCGTTTTATTACATTTTTCATACAATATTTAGAATTCAATGACAAATAATGTAAATTAATGTAAGAATACAATATATGAAATAGGTATACAATGTGATATATATTTGATTATATCGTAAGTACTAATAATATTAAATGAAATCTAGAAAAATAATTGCTTATTTTAAATCCTAAATAAAATACAACAGATGCATAATTTTGTTACGTACATTTGTAACATAATTTGTTGATTGTTAATGAGAAATATAATAAAAATTATTGGATTACTAATGACAATATCTAGTGATAAAAAAACCTAAATTACAAAATAAATTACAATAACCACAACCATTTTAAGTACAATAACAAATTGAAACGATTAATGTATTTTATGTTGATATTTCACATTTGGCATAAAGATGAATTTTATACAGGAAAAATTGATGAAAGTTTTAAACAGAGTTGTACTATCGGAATGTTTACGCTATAGCATACAAAATTAAAATCTTTTGATGTCATGGATATATTTTTACGTTCAGAATATATCGCCATTGTCCGGGAAGTCAAGATCGTTGTATGTAATAATAGGCCTGGAGCGGTCCACATTTTCCCTGTAAATCATGTCTTATTACTAAATACCATTTTTTCTAAACATAAAAACAAAAAATTAAAAGAACATCCAGAGCAGATTGGTGCTGCCATAAATATTAAAGCTTTAATGTTATTTGATGGAGAAGCAATATGAATGTCAAAATGTTAAGGTCATGCAAAAAAAAAACTGTTCGTACTGATTGGTTGTTGTTTTGTACATACAGGTCGTAACATCGTCGATAAGCCATCATGAAAATGTCATTTACATATAAAAATTTCTTTAACCATAATTATATTACACTTAAAATTAAGATGTCATATTATATGTATGAACAAACTTAAATATATGTACTTATTATCTTTACAAAGTTTTCTAAATTAAATAACTACGTGTCATAGATAACATTGTAAGACTTATAAAGGTGAAAATATAATGTGTTAAGAAATAATGACGTTGTGAAGCTCATGAAGATGGGAATATACAAGTGACATAATGCTTCATTATTATTCCTCAGTGTGAGTCATTCCTTACTATCAGAACGCACATGAATTCAAATGATTACATTGAACTAGCCTATCTTGTTCAGTATACATCTTCGTATTAACATAAACCTATTTATAGATGTATGTTCTGACATTTAGGTTATAAATGTTTTTTTAACTTGGACAGGAACTTGCGTTTCCAGGTGTGATCTATTATATATTAGTTTTTTATTTTTATAAATTAATAAAGCGCCAAAAAGACAAGAAATAAATTAGTTTATTGGTGTCTAAAAAGCATAATATAATTAAGTGTCGAAATTTACTTTTTATATCATATAGGCTAATATAATATTAGATCTATATATTTACTGAAAACTGGTTTATAAATTTTTCGAATATTAAATATGAGTCTAGTAAAATATATTGAACATAATGTTTTGGTAAAGTTGCATATGTGTTGTGTGTATGTGATGTCCATGAAATTATGTATACACAAAGAAAATAGTGTAGAAATAAAAACATAATTTAAGATTATTTTTACTATACTGTAGCAGAAATGACAAAACTTAAAGATCAAGTTCGGGCTGACGGTGCCTCGAACAAAAGTTTATTTCTTAATTTAGTGGATAAGCTCGTTACGCCATTTTATAAAATGGAAAAAAATATATACTATATACAATTACGTATTTCTGAAATATACAGATATGAAAATAATTAAAAAAAAATCACTAATTTAACGAGAATTGAGTAAAAATATCGTTTATTTATTATTGATAAAAATTGTTGCAAACCTATGTTTAAAGAAATTTTAACATTTTTTTTTTAATAAATGTAACTTTGATACATGCCCACTAGATTTAATTTTAAGAGCGTAATATGAAAAATTGATTATATAATCTCCAAAGCAATTTATTGTTGGTAACTAGATTTTCTTATAAAATAGATGATTTTTAGACTTGTAACGATGATAAGCATTTACTGAAAAATATGTTTTGTTATTAATAAAGCGAGTACTTAGATTTTCACTAAGAGTTGTATAAAACATGACAATGTTAGCAATTATAATACCTTGGTCATTTTATGAAGTCCTATAAATTAAAAATTAGCTCGATTCTGTTTGTGAAGTAATTATTTGAATTTTTGTTTTGATTCTTGTTTGTTTTAATATCTTATTTGATTTAAAAAAAATCACTGAGACTAGAGAATACATTTCGACGAAACTTCCGTGCGAGTAAACAACATGGAGTAAAAAATATTCTCCTCTATATCAGAATAGGTAAAAATTTCGTAGTCTTATGGACGTTAATTATTAATGTGATTCCAGTCGCAATTTCGAAAGACTTTCGCAAAATTATTCCCGCGTGCAGGTCAGATACGGAGCATAATAGCTAGAAATAAGCTATGAGCATGTTTGACGCGTATTTTTATGTTGATAAATTATTAAATGTTTTGATAGTAATTTCTTAATTAAGCTATAATTACTTTAACTTAACACGCATAGAATAAAATATATATGTATACTTTCACTTTTTTTCTCATCTTGAATATATCTAGTGCGTTCCCGAAGAACATTGTAAGTGATAATTTGAATTTATAACACGAAAAGACTTTATTACTTTTCGAAGCAGTAGTAACAGTTATGGTACTTTAATGATATTTTTACAGTATCTAATTTCTACAACTAAAGATATATTAGTGTTACAGTTCAATTAACTACTTTAAGTTAAATAACTACACAGCTAGATAGCGATTACTATAATAAAACCATATTCAAAATGGGTCGCTTTACGTTGTGTTCCAGAATATGCTCGATATGGCTAAAAAAGTTTTAAAATATGGGTACTTTTCAGATAAGCTTTATTCGTATATGTTTTATGCAAGAAATAAATAAAAATTTCTTTATTTTCATCTCAAAAGCCGCTACTTTGATACGGTATAAGATACAAGTCAGTAATTAATACGACTGGATTTTTTGTTTTTCTTCTTCGAAATATTAGGTCCTTACATATGAAATTGGCGTTTTTCGTACTTGCCACTTTAATCACAAATTTCTCCTCTTTGGTAAGGAATTCCAAATTCAAATTTGTACAGCTATAGACTCATGTATTTGTGCTTCGATGATCGTCATTCATTTGTTTTTTTTCTGTTTGGTTCACTCATTTTACAAAATGGAAAACTTAAAATATCGCATTATTTACGAGTACGAGTTCCGCCGTGGCACTAGTGCTGCGGAAACAACTCGAAGGGTGAATGATGTGTATGGCGGTCGTGTTGCAAAAGAAAACACAGTTCGTTTTTGGTTCCAACGTTTTCGTCCTGGAAATTTCGACCTGCAGAACAAGCCCCGTGGACGGCCTGAGACTCAAGTTGATAATGAAGAGTTGAAGGCTATTGTGGAAGCGGATCCATCGCAAACCACGTCCGAGTTAGCTGCAGGCTGCGATGTTAGTGATAAAACTGTTTTAATTCACTTGAAGCAAATTGGGAAGATGAAAAAGCTTGAAAGATGGATACCTCACGAATTGACTGAAGCAAACCGGCAAACGCGCGTCGACTGCTGCGTTACATTACTAAACCGGCACAATAATGAAGGTATTTTAAACCGAATCATTACCTGTGATGAAAAATGGGTTCTTTACGATAATCGGAAGCGCTCAGCGCAATGGTTGGATCCTGGCCAGTCAGCCAAATCCTGCCCCAAGCGAAAATTAACCCCAAAAAAGTTACTTGTAAGCGTTTGGTGGACTAGTGCCGGTATTGTTCATTACAGTTTTCTCAAATCTGGCCAGACTATTACGGCTGATGTCTATTGTCAGCAATTGCAAACCATGATGGAAAAGCTAGCGGCTAAACAACCTAGGCTGGTCAATCGCTCCACGCCACTGCTGCTTCACGACAACGCTAGACCACACACTGCGCAACAGACGGCTACTAAATTAGAAGAGCTTCAATTGGAAAGTCTAAGACATCCTCCGTACTCCCCGGACCTTGCTCCAACAGATTACCATTTTTTTCGAAATTTGGATAACTTCTTGCAAGGGAAAAAATTCAACTCCGATGGGGCAGTCCAAATCACCTTCAAAGATTTTATTGATTCCCGTCCGACTGGTTTTTTTAGTAAAGGGATCAATGAACTACCTATGAGATGGCAAAAGTGCATAGAAAATAATGGTTCATACTTTGATTAATTAAATATATTATATTAAAAATAATCGACTTTTTGTTCCTCCCATACAAAACGCCAATTTCATATGTAAGGACCTAATATGTTATAACATTGCGTTTATAGTTATGTATTCTACGATATTGTCTTTATTGTGTTAGTCTATGGTTCTTTTTCTTTCTTTTTTTGGAAGTTAGTTATATTCGTTTTCACTTTATTGTAAACTATCATTAAATAGTGATTATTGTGCATGCTCTGGAGCTCTATAATTGTGGAGACATTCATATGTTCTATTTTGTGTACCTTGTCTCTTTATTTTCTTTTTCGATGCCACCCATGCTTGATACCCATTAATATAATAAATAATATAAAATAAAATTACCTTTAAGCGAGTAGCCAGTTTAAGCGAGAGCTTTATTTGAGAGGGAATGTGGAAATATGAAGTACCTGGGTCGAGAGAAACGCGGGTGTCGTGGAGCGTATGCCGCTGGGGGAGCCCAGCCACCCCAGCCCCAGCCGCGGGCCGACGCCGGTCCGCCGCCGGGCCCGCCGCCGCCGCCGCCGTACCTATCACACATTCAGTTCATTTACACAAGCTACATCCTGCATAGTGATGAAAATGTCCGGGAATTTTCCCAAAGTGCCCAAAACTTGTATGGGGAATATTCCCGGGAATTTACGAAATGTTCGTGGAAGTGCTGGGCACTTTGGGAAAATTCCAGGGCATTTTCATCACTAATCCTGCATCCGATTCGAATCCATGATTATACGAAACTAGAAAACTCTGCTTGCATTCAGATCATGATTTGCGCAATTCGAAAACATCAAAAACAATACTATAAATGTGTAAATTAATGTAGTTAAGCAGATAATAAAAAAATTTAAATCCAATTTGGCGCGCCGCGTCGCTTCACGTTGCTAGTCCTCCTAGTCCACCGTCTACCCCGCTTCTCGGACAGACATGGGCTAAATGTAATGAGATTAATGATTAACGATTAAAAAATGGAATCGTTATTTTAATTTCATTACTCTGTAATCATGATTAGATCATTCCAAACATTAAAGAGTCATAAATGTGTATGCAATGGAGGATTTATATTGTATAGTAACCATAAAAAGTAAATATTGGAACTAATTAGCAAATCGCTACACCATAGTAAAAAATAAGTGTTTATCGAGGATTGAATTTGTTAGCGAAACAATAGTTAAAGGAATTCATAGGAGTGTTATTTTTGATAATAAATAAATTGAAAAATAATATATTTTGGACGGTTTTTAGGTGTCGTTGCTCAGACAGCGACAGGTCGTTGAAGGCAGTCCAACGCTACTGCAAGGAAATTTTGGAGGGAAGGGATGAGGCGGAAAGGCAGCGAGAGAGACTGGCTATCTACGTCCTCCCAGCCAATCCATCGTCCCCAACAAGCGGAACGCAGGAGGACCTTCATCAGGTGCTTGTCCCTCTGCCTGGGGGGCACACTTGAGGGAAACTAACATATCCAGTCGTGAGCGGTGCAGAATATTTTCCAGGGCACCGATCTAGGACAATGAGGCGAGCGAGGGTGGGCTTTTAGATCCCTCTCGCAAATTTAGAAGAGAAGAAGCCTGTGAAAGGTCCGACGTCGCCGGGTACGGGTAAAGACGTTCCCTTGACCCTGGCAGAGTGGTAAGAGGAACAACCCGGTGGTTTCAATCAGTGAGAGTTCAGCACAACGGGGCGCCACCCTCACAGCGCTCTGATGATCCCTGAGGATTTATATTTGGTTACAAAAAAAAGTTGTTGCTCACGGTGGTTGCGGAACAACGTGCGTCGCGTGGTGCGCCTGCGGGGCTGGGCGGGACGGCGGCTCGGGCTGGTGCGGCCGGCGCACGTCGCGCACGTACGAGTTGAAATACGAAACCTCACGGCGCACCTCATCCACCTGGTTCACAACATTTCAACCATAAAACAAATCAACATATCACATACACACACATTGTAATTTAAACAATTGACAATATTTTTAACGGCGTTTATATTGTATTAAAGGAAATTAGGACACCCATATTTTTATTTCTTGCAGTTTGATCGTTTTTACATAAAACTTACAGAATAAAATGTCTTACATTCTAAACAGAAGTAAGCGCTTAATGACGTAACTTGCCCATTGATTTTACTTTGTTCTAATCCCCTAGTCACGCCAAAAGGCGCAACTCCAGAACATCAAAAAAATAATAATGTAAACGCACCGAATCCCCAACGCCACCTGGCGAACATTCATTCTTACTTTCTTAACGTTCTCGCATTTTAAACCAAACTCCGCATCGCATTCTTTTTTAAACTAAAACATCGCATCGCATCCTTCTCCATTATAATCGCATATTAATCCTTTCAAACTCGCAACACACAACACAACTGCTCAAAAACCATACTCCACATTCGCATTAAAATACATACATAGTGAGTGCTTGTAAAGTGCCTGAAATACCGCTGCTCGGTAAGTACTTTTCTCATTTATCGCAATCTTCTTTTTATTTATAAATCATCCCGCCTACGAGGGTACATTTTGTGCAACGGCATAAGTTAAGTTTATCCCGGCCCGCGTATCCCCTAAAGACAATTATTTCAGTTGTCTGTTTGGTTTAGCTCTAGTTACAAGCTGTACATACAAATTGACTTAAAAAAATATTAGAAGTTTTATTTTATTAAAACAAAAGTAGAACCGTTACTGTCAACATGACGTTATTGTCAGTTTTCTTCGTTTAGGTGTTTTTTTTACAAGATTTGATTAAGTGACAGAATTTGAAAAATTTAAACCTAGACAAACTATTATAAGGAAAAGGTATTTTTGCTAAGACTTCATAAGTATGTAATGTTACCAAATGGATAATACAATTCTTGAAAACACTAAGTCTATTTTATCGACTTCACTATGACGGTAGGTAAATAAGTTATATTTTATCCTTCAAACGATGTTATCATAATGACAAATTTGTTGTATTATAATGAAAATCATTCCACTTATTTGTATATAATAAAAAAAAGTTTCTATTCTGTAAAATGTAAAACAATAAATAATCTCTTAATGTAATACAAGTAAGAATTGTAAAATATTTAACCATTTCAAATTTGTGTGTGATTCATATCAAGGGCGTTTAATACAAATTTGCATTACGATAAAATTAATGAATGACGTTAAATGATTTATGATACATGTTTGCGTTTATATTTTAGTCAATAACAATCTACGTATGAATAAATATTAATATCTTTTTTATTTGTAATTCTTACCTTCTCGGCGTGTTTATTGAAAATATGTTTTCTAATGAAGTCGGGTCCTTTGAATTTTTTGCCGCTCAATGGACACAGCCATTTATCTTTAGCCAGTTCTTGGGTATTAGCTTGTATAAACTTTTCAACTTCTGCTTCCGAATCCTATACATTTGAATATTATTTACATAATATAAGAAAACACATTAAACAAATCAATATAATTATATCTAATTTACGATAGATCCATTCTACTCAGACTTTTTTTGAGCTATTAGGCAAAATTATTGTGGGTAAAACAAAAGCTTACATAATTATTCTTATATTAAGATAATATTGACTCTTTCGAGTAATAACAATTTTATTAAAATAAATTCTTTATTTACATATCGCCTTTTTTTAAATTAAATGTATTATTAATAATATTATTGGTATTATTAATTTAAATTTGGTACCCTCGCATTCTAAAAAATGCATTCATGTTAATGAAATTGTCTAAAATATTGATTGGTATGTTTCGGTTACAAATGTACAAAAGAAGATGGTAATATTAACCTTTATTCCAAGTTTCTGAAGTTCTTCATCAGAAAGAGGTTTCACGTCTTGTAGGAAAGCAGACATTTTTCCTTCAAAAGCCTTAATGTAGTCTTGTATCTCTTGTTGTGTCGGCTGATCAACAAAATAAATTAGATATGATATATTTTCTTTTTATTTACATAATTTTTATTTCTTCGGCAGGACATTTGTTGGCGGTCGGGATAGACCTTCATAATTAAACCGGGTGAGAAGGCGAACACTGATGTGCTCAGGAAATTTATAGGTTGGACGGCAACGCAAGGGCACCCCTGTGGGTACGGACCTCGATTTGGGCCACCATCCAAAATACGTAATCTAACAGTGATCTACTAGCGTTTCGGAAGCGACTACATTGAGAATAAACGCCGAAAGAAACTCAAGGCAGCACCGGAGTGCACATTTTTTTTTCATTTGCGAAATTGTTTTTTTATTTAAGGTGGAATAAGTCCGAAGGCCTGTATGATGACATGCAGTCACATTCATCTTTGAAGACTCAGTAGTGTAGTGGTCGAGCGCTGAAATCTGCGCTACGTATTGTTGTGGGTTCGATCTAAAATACAACAAAAAATACAAACGAACAAATACTTGTATGGCCTGCTGACAGTTAGTTGTTTCGAATCTGAGTGTTTGTGGATGTGAAAATCATTTTTCTAGACGCAATCATGACGAAAAAGAAATAATATCGTGGGTCACAGTAAAAAAAAAAAACGCTTTTGCTATGCCATTTAGGTAAGTAAAAAAACTATTCATACGACTTGTTTTATGAGCGCGACATTTGAATAGAAATGCTAATTAAATCTCTAATGACTTTACTTACCCTTATCAACAACTTAATAATATAAACCATATGGATATTAATTGTATATAATCAATTAATTTTTTTATTTATTTTAATTATAAATGCCGAATGAAACAAACATATTTAACATATACTTTCAAATTTAGCAATTTATAGAAATATTAAAAAATATATGATAATCTTAAACGATATGAAAGCGCCTGTGAAAAAATAAGAATATAATAATCGAGATCCATGATGGTTAACCTCTGTTAACCTGATTTAACCGGGCAGTAGACTTCAGGGAGTCTGCTGCTCGGATGAGAGGGAGGCATTGCACGACGTCTGGCGCACCACCTGAGAGGTTTGGGAGGGGAGCTTTTGAGCTTAACTCCTTCCCCTCCCATTGAGGAAGCCTCAACAAGGCTTCTTGTTCCCTGGGCGTCTGGATGAACTTGGCTTCCTAGGTCCGGGTGGAGCAATCAGAGGGATACTCCGGGGATTTTTAGTCAGTAGGAGTCTGACACACCGGGTTCACTGCCCTCACAGCGTCCCTGATGGTTCTATGCAGGATTTCCGAGAAAAAAAACTGTTAACGCAACACGATACTGGTGTAGTCGTCAACTAATCTTCAAATATTAATTTAAGAAGATCTCTTCTTTTTTCTTCGTTTCATTCTCACGGATAACAGCAGTAAGGGTACATTTTATTGCAGTAATGCACTAAATATAATATTATAATCTAGTATACTATTTTCAAAATGTATATAGGTAATGTTGTTACCTTATTTGTCGGTGGGGCAGACCTCGCATGCATGATACCGCAGCGGTTCGGCATTTCGTCTTCGTATGGGTATTCACAGTGATTGTAGTAGTCCACAGAATGCACGATGCGTAAGTACAAGACGAGACGATCTAGGACACGCATTAGTTCCGGGTCTGGTTGTTCCGAAGTGGCTTCCGATGATGCTTCCAAGCCCAAAAGTTCCTCTTCTTCCGTAGATGCTTCTTCTATAAGGTGCTCGGTTATTTTATGGAGAACTGGATTTTTTGAATTAAGACTGAAGTTCTGCAATAACAAATTTGATATCAAAATTCGTTTCATTTTTATTTTATAATCCTGTGATCATATTCACACACAGGCTCTTTGAATAGTGATTTCAATTTTAATGGAACCAAAAGGAATTCGTATACCTTATGACTTCATTTATTAGCTAATATTATTTATATATTTATAATAAACTTACATAGTCTACATTAACACATATAAAATTAAAAAAAAACACATACATTACAAATGCGACTATAATAAAAAGTGTAGACTACTTGCACAGAAGGAAAGAGAAAAGATAACATGAGCAACTCACGGACAGGAACAAATAACAAAAAGAAAAACACTAACCTAATTTGAAAAAAAAAAAAAAAAACAAAAAGCAAGCAAATCCTAAACCTATTCCACAATCTTCTCAAATATGTTATTCGAGTTTTAAAATATTTTCATAATATATCAATAATAATCAATAACCTAAAAACACTTTAAATCGTCGACTTAATCAAACTACACTCAAAACCGTTGATGGCGACATCTTTTAGAACAACATACCGCTTATATTGACCCAGAACAAAGGTCCCAGCTGAATGCTACATGACTGATATTATCTCGAAAACATCACTTGGTTGTTAAGACTATCAGTTTTTAAGACTAAATATGAGTTGTCTCTTCAATGTCTTTATAACATATTACTATTTCTTTATGCGGAACATATTATAATCTAGTAGTTGTTCTTTTCAAAATATCATTGCGTAATCTATAGACAGAAGTTGAATTAAACGTCACTGTGAAAAACATAAGTATATTCTTGTTAGTCATAAAATTGTTCGCGAAATTGTACGTAACACAACTGATTACCTACAATTTAGGAACTACAGTTTTTGGGCAGCGTGACTTGGATGGAAAGAACCGGCACTTCCTCATCGGCTTATGTGATTAGGAGATAATAATTCGTGAGTTTATTTCAACCGTCTTTTGCAGACAAAGGTACTCATCAAGGTATCATATTCAGAGGTGATGTATGTTTGTGAGTGAGTATATGCGTTTGAGATGCTTACTTCATTGTGAGTGTTCTTGGATTCGGCGTTGAGCCGCTGCGTGTCCCAGAGGTAAGTATGTGAAAAATTATTGAAATCACTGGTTATTTAATAGCAATAAATTAAAATAATGAGGCTGAGACCGTGATACAACTATGATAATACTCCGCCTGCAAAGGAAGTAAAGCTAATAACATGTAGGCCCCTGGTGAAGTTTATCGCATATCTATTTAGATGTGATTTGTTTTTACACGGGCTCGACAAAGTTACTACAGTGCACCTGATGGTAAGTACAGTGTACTCCAAAAAGGAAAGCGACTATCAAAGGATGAAAATCCGTTGTCATATAGGCCCACATACAGTCTCTAGGTATATGAGTTACTGGATATACACAAGCTGATTCCGAAACACGATAAGCCAAAGCAAGTGACTATGACGGTCTTTACACTAGTGATGCCACGAATAGTGAATTGGCCGAATACCGAATATTCGAATATGGGAAACATGCTTATCGGGGGCGCGTTAGCTGTATTAAGGCAAGTTGCAACCTGTTTTCCTCGTTGCGTTGTCGCGGCCAGCAAAGACAATACAATACCCAATACAAACGATAAAAAATGCCCAAACCTTTCGAAATTTGCTAAAGTTTATCTTTCTACTCCTGGAAGTAGCGCGTTTAGTGAGAGGTTATTTTTTGAGACTGGTAACATTTACGATGAAAAGCGTAATCATTTGCTACCAAAAAATGCTGAAAAGCTTGTTTTTATCCATCACAACTTACCACTGATCAATTTTAATTACTAAAGTGTTATAATTTGAAAATAAATAAATAATTTTGAGTAATATAACGTGTTCTTTTTACATGATTTGGTAGTACGTACTATTCGGCCGAATACCGAATAGCAAAAAAAGTGGCCGAATACCGAATAGTTGCCGAATATTCGTGGCATCTCTACTTTACACTTGTATACTGTGGTAATGACCCAGTTCGGGCAATCGCCCTACCTCCACAAATGTATGTATGTCTGTTTATGTGTGCTTACCTCAATCTGAGTGTTGTCGGATTCGGCTTCTGCGCGCTGCGTGTCCCACAGGTTGGTGCGCGAGTCGAGCAGGTGCGCGAGGCGGGCCGCGAGCCTGGCGTCGGCGCGCAGCACGGCGCGCTCTAGCGTCACGCCCGACACCGGCCGGATGCGGCGCTGCAGGTCCCGGTTCACTATTGCGCCCAGCTCGCATTCCCGCAACTTTACATATGTTTATATTATTATCCTTCTGTTTGAAACTATCGTCTCTTTCCATCCTGTCGTAAATCCTATAAGAGATATATGAGGCGTCTAATTTCAAACCCCGCTAAAACGATTTTTCGTACAAAATTACTTAATAGTCCTAATAGTAATTTGAAATGTTTTTATCAAAGCAAATATTATATACTAGCTGATCCGGCAAACGTTGTTTTGCTATATAAGTTATTGTAATATCTTCTAAGATGTTCATTGAAATTAAGTGATGTCAAAGACAATTTTGTTCACAATTAAATGTTCTTAATCAACAACACATTTATTTGGATAAAGATTAATATTATTACGTTGATACAATTCTTAACAAATAATGCATTAATTTCTACCAAATTTGATTACCATAAAAACGATTCTAGTGAGTTAATCTTAAAAGATAGACATATACTGTCGCGGACATTTATTTAGATCATTTTAAGAGGAATAATTCTTTCATACATATATTTTTGGTATCTTCAACCGTTTTCGCAGCGCACGCAATGGAAGCCCTCAAGGATGAATAATTTTCCCAGTTTTTTTACATTTTCCATTATTTCTTCGCTCCTAATAGTTGCCTCGTAATCTTATATAGCCTTAAGCCTTCCTCGATAAATGGTCTATTCAACACAAAAATAATTTTTCAATTCGAACCAGTAGTTCCTGAGATTAGCGCGTTCAAACAAACAAACAAACTCTTCAGCTTTATAATATTAGTATAGATGAATTTTTTTCTCTTTTGCTTTTTCACTCTAGAGTTTAGAATAATAATTTAAATACCTTATAAGAATGTGATTGTTAAGTCAAAGATTAATTATAAGTTTTTACAAATTTATGGGATTTGAAAAAAAAAAATGTTATAGTGGGTTTTGAAATTAAACTCCTCATATCCTTAGTGTTGGGCGAATGTTAAAAAAAAAACAATTTAAAATTCCAATATCCTGTTTACTTCAATAACAATCGACATCGTTAGTAGCCTTTGACTGTAACTAGGTACGCAAATAACTAGGCCGGCATGAACCTATATATACTACTAGTATACTTGAGATTCTGCTGCTCGGATGAAGGGGTGGCGTCGCGCAGTGGCCAACGCGCCGCCTTATAGAGGTTTCGGAGGAATAAGTTCTTTACACCCACACCATCCAAGCGACCAAGCCTTAACAATGTTGTAGCTCCCCGGGCTTATGGAAGAATTCGGATTCCCAGGCCCGGGGTCGCTGCCTTCACAGCGGCCTTGATGGTTTTATGCAGGAATTTACCCCGGGTTACAGCAAAAAAAGGCACAGATTTATTTAATGCATTCGAATAAAATCCGCGTTATTCGAGAATTGTTAATTAGTTATTTATTATAAATGTTATATCACTTTCGTAATAACTACAATGATTACATAGGTTTTAAAGAATTCTAACAATTTATCTCAACTAGAAACAAGATATCTTTCATTTTTAAATAATCACACGTATGTCCTACATCCACGAAATAATTGATGCTATTTACTGAGTAATATAATAAGGAAAAAGCGTTTATAGTTTATTTTATAAGCATGCTGCAATAATAAAATACGTTTAAATTGAGTTTCAGTACCCGTATATTTGGTCTGAACAGACTTGACATCGGGATGTTTAACAAAATCTTAACAGAACTATTATCTGATGAGGCGTCTGGCTTTTTCAGATCAATGGCACCATATGTAATATGTTAGGTATTTCTGTATTAGGGTACGATGGGGCTGACATACGTACACACGTAAAAGTCCCTTAAATAAATAGAATAAAAAAAAAGTACCCGTATATTATTGAGGTTCCAGCAGATATCTTTGATGTTAACGTCACGTCGGAACGTGACCCAACCACGACGGAACCAACGCCGCTCGGGCAGCGGGTCGGCTAATGCCACACGTAGGAATCCACCGTAACGCTTGCACATCTAAAATCAAACAATTAACATAACTCAGATATTGGAAAATATTATTAAGGTTGGTCAGCGGGCTTACAGCAGCGAAATGTCCATGGCGCGCACACGGTGCGTTACGTTAACGGACTTGCGCTTTGCGAGACGAGGCAGAGGGAGGTAAACGTGTTGCGATAATAGAGTGGTAGTCTTTTCCGATACATTTTTATGCGGCGTCGCAGCAATTTAATAAATCTTTACATTGCTATGCAGCATTGGCACCCAACGCATCTTGTGCACCGGCGCCTAATGGACAATAATTTGAGTCGCTGATAGGTTACCAATTACAGTCGTAAAACAGTTTGTTGTTTTTGTATCCTGAAAAATATAAGTCTTATTTTAAGTAATTTTCATGAGAAATTTACTTGAAGAAATTCATTTTAAACATTTTATTTGGTCGCAAGTAGGATACCCTTGAATTAGAATGAAGAGAAGTTACTTATTAGTATAACTATTAGCTGTTAAATATTCTAGTGTAGTACGACATCTTTCCAAACTCCAATAAAAACAAAATGTTGCACTAGATGAACTGATCCTCAGTAACATTCTTACGGTATTTATTATAAATAGTATAGGATACAAACAGGATAAAATAGTCCATGATGCTAACAAAAGCCTCTAAAGAAAATTTAAATAGACAATCCGAAATTGGATTTGTTATTAATGTTAATGTTTAAAGATTCATTTCTATGTTTTCTAAAACAATTTTGACACAATTTATCAAGTTTAAATTTCGTCAAATGTTAAGTAAAACGTTATCTCATTCCGGTTTATAATTCTAACTTACAGCTTCAACTTCTGCTTTAGTGATAGACGGCGCCAAGTTTCTCAAAAATATTGACGTAGTCTTGTGTAAGGCGCGAGATTGTTTCTTTTCAATGACCACTTCGTTAACCGATTCCGTCTTGTCATCTCCGCTTTTTTCTTTATCTTTTATTAGCCCGTCAGTGGTGTCCTTTTCCACACTCGGCGATTTGGATTTCTCTTTTGATTTCAGCGACTCTTCTGGTGTCTTTGATTTTGACTTGGATTTACGGCGGTTGGTGGTTTCGCCTTCATCTTCTGAACTGGATGATGAAGAACTTGACGATGATGAGCTTGACGATGACCCAGGTGGTGCTGTTGCAAAAGTGATATTCAAATTAAAGAGTTGAAACGAAAAATGTCCATATTTTAAACATGGTAAAACCAATGCAAAAAACATTAAAATTATTATAATTATTACATCAAAATTAAAGTATAATAACATTTTATTTAAATAGTTTTTATTAAAAACATAATTACTCACGTGGCTCTTTCTCTTCTGCTTCTGGTTCACCCGTCACAGAATTGTATCGAGAGAATAATTTAGCTTGTTCTTGTAACTGTTGAAGATGGGGATCTATCTCCATGGTCAGAGGAGCCGTAGGCTTCGGTGATTCAGCTTTTTTATCCTATAGAAACAAATAAGCGAAATAAATTATCAATGCATGAAATATTGAAAAATACCTCTAGGATCGATTTCAACATACATTATAAAATAAATGCCTGCATGATCTATCCGTGATACAACTTTTAAACTATTAAAGTCCTAAGTTAAACGTTGTGGATATTTCTTACATGGATAAAAAAATAGAACAAGACAGAAGGCATTTTTAGGATGAAAATTCAGAGATAATATGTTTACACATCATGTTTTATACATAGAATTATTCTAAGCGTGTATTTAAAACTATTCATAAATCGAACGAACCGTAGGTTTGTCTTCTTCTTTCTCATCTTTCACTTTCACAGCATCAACATCAATAATCACTGGTTTATCAGCATCAGTTTTGTCTAGAATCAGATATAATATACTAGTTATTAAACAAAGGTATATACCACCGTAACATGTCATATATGAAACAAACCATATAGCAATTTTGTCTAAAAGAAACAGATGAAGTATAATTTTATATAGTGCAGTCACTTTGTGCCTCATCCTGCTAGTATCAAATCATAGCAACTACATCTCAAGATAAATGATGTACAAAATTAGATTACCCATTTTATCGTTACTAGTCGTATTTTCTATTTGCAGAGGTTCATCTAATTCTTTGAGGTCTTCTTCGGTGCCACCCTCTAATTTGATTACTACAGTATCCAGCAATCTTATCAATTTCTCAGATTTGTCAACATCCACGGAAACTTTATCCAATTCTCCTATTTCCAAAAGTTCAAGGAAAACATTCAAACGACTCTGGAAAAAGGATTAGTAGTAACTAAATGTCAAAATGATGATAAAACTTATGATTAATTGTAACTTAATGTTACACTTTCAAATATAACTTCAATCTATTGATGTCAGAATTTTTATTTAATACTTAATAAGTAATAAAAACAAGTTCAAAGTAAAGTTTAAACGTAATGATACAATTTTTACAGGTTCATCAGTCACTACAATCAACAAAAATAAACCACTTAATGCAATATATTGCAACTATTATATGATATATTATAATATACCATCAAGTAGGTATTATTATATGAATTAAAAGATTAACATTAATGAGCAATGATAATTTAACATTGTAAAATGTTTTTCTTTTTCTTTTCATGGCATTGTTTAGGAGTGTGAATGTTTGTTAGTTATTTCACTCTCTATTTATATATAACTTATGAGTAAAACTGTTTTTTCGAAGATATTGTTTGAATATTATAAATAATTTTTTTTCCTAACCTTTAATGCTGCCAACTGTTCCTCTTTGCGCTTCACTGATTCTTCAGGATGGTATTTTATCTTGAACCTAGATGACCAAACTTTTTTATTAAGCATATGTAATTATGAATTTTACAAATTACTACAATTCATATACACAATATTTTTACATTAATAAAATTAAAAATATATTTACATACATAATAAAACAAAAAAATACACTTAAAAGATTTTGTTTACCTATTTATTAATACAGGTAAAATATTCCAATGAAAACCCTTTATTTGAGATATCAAGGTACTGTTGAACTTCAATAAACAACTAAAAATGGCATAGTGTACTTAATTAAAAATACTTCATAATCTCACCTGTTCCACACATGTGGAAAAATTTAGCCCTATTCCTAACAGAAACGAAACCTGTAGCATTGCGCGCTACAGGTCAACGCGAAACTAGCTACACACAGTTAATTCTTTGCATAAACATTGTTTAAATTTTCTAACGGAGTCCAGCAATTCCACGCGAATACACTGAAGACTGTAGGGAAAAAAGGTTACCGTTAAAATTTGCCTAGCATCTTTAAAAAATTCTAAGCAATCGTTTTAGATACATCAATAACAGAATGTGCTTAGAATTTTTTGGCTAATAGCAAATTAAATTCATAAATATGAGGATAAAATTTTTTTGACTAGGGATTCTAATATTTTCAAAAATTGTCTCACATTGAAGATGCTTCAGAGTTTACTGTTTAGTCTGATATAGTTGTTTCATAAAAAATACATACCACTCTTCATCTTTATGGGCAATGAAAAATTCGTTGAGTTGTTGTCTCCTGAACTCTAATTTATATTCATTATACTTCTGAATAGCATCATCAACAGTGATGGAGTCATCCTGAGCTGCTAAAAATGCTTTGAAAGTCATCATGGTAGGTGGCCCATCTGCTGGGCCAACGGGAGCCACTGCATCTCTATTTAAAAAAAAAACAGTAGTTGTATACTGTTTTATAATTTGATGTGTTGTTATTTACAACAAATATAAAAAAAATATTACAAAATGAATCTAATACAGGATTTTGCTTATTTAGGATTAGATCTATTTTAAATATTACTTTTAGATTTGAAGTATAACATTAAAGTTTTGCAGATCACAGACTAATTCTATAAGTATATAAAAAATCTTTTAGATGAAATAACAGTACTGATATAAATGTGGTTATTGTAAATGTTCTTCTCAATGCCATAAACTAAACTTCTATTTAATTTTCTAGTTAATGTTGCTACATTGTCAGTTTTGTATTATCATTATGATTTCTTAGTATAAAATTTATAAAAAACTTCATGCATAATAATATAAAAAGTACCTTGCTGGAATTGGTGGTATTGGTTGTCCATAGCCTTGATGTGCAGGATGAGGTCCAAAATTATCATGAGCCCAACCATATGCTCCATATGAATCATGGGGCATGCCACCATATCTTCTGTCATCTATAGGCCAGTCTGGTCGAATACGTTTAGTCGGGGGACCATCACCTCGTATGGGTGAGTAGCCTCGACTAGCTCCACTGCGGTAATCCCTATAATCAGGACCAGAACGACCTCCTCGAGATCTTCCAGTCACAATATAAATTATTATTAAATTATAACTTCTTTTTAAATAATTTATCCACAGACTTAAAAACTATTACTATTATTATCATTTAACAGCTAGAATTAAGCAATTATTATTGGCATGCTAAAGTCAGAGCATTTAGGCTGAGATTTATAAACCCAAATTTAAGTTTGCTTAGACTTTAGTTAAACATTACAATTTATATTACTCAATGAATGTCAAAGGATTTGGTAAGTCACTGATTTTTTCAACATGGACTTGGCTCTACAAATACTATGGCTATACTCAAGTTCCTATTACATGTTTAGTTTTTAATTAAAACTAATTTAATTTTTGAGAACTTTGCTAATCAAAGTCAAAATAGCGTCTATAAATCTCTGCCTTAAAGAACTGATACTTCAGTCAGTATAGACTTTTGACTACATTCAATCCAAGCTTTAAACTATTTAAGAAAAGGATAAATAATATACCACCTTACGACAATCGATATAGTACGTTTATTAGATTTCGGAGTTTGAGAAGGAATTTTAGGAGTTTCAAAAGAATGAGGTTGGGATCTGGAATTAATGTTATAATTATTTTATGACTTGGGAGGGAATGAAGAAACACATTTCATGTTTATATGGATTAATATAGAGAGTTAATGTACCGTTCTGGCCAGTCTTCACGTCCGCGACTTCGTTCTTCGCGACGATCACTGCTTCTATAACTACCACTATCTGCAGTACCTCTTTCACCTCTAAATTTGTCTCGCCTCTTACGGTCGTATTCATCATCACTGTCACCCATTATTATTTGATTTATCCTTTTTTTCTAATTTAGAAATTCTTAAATTATCAAAGCTAATAACCACAAATTAGTTAAGTCAGCATCAGCAACAATTCCACAGAGTACAGTTATGTATGAACTTTTTTAATGGCAACAATGTAGGCTTACCGAATAAATATCGATAAATCAATATTTTCAATTCAATATATCGATATTTTTGGGCAATATATTTTGTAATGATATATCGATATAAAATATCCAGTATCGAAAATTGTATCGAACACGATATTTTTGTAATTCTTATGGCAGTGAAGTCGCTGAAATCTGAAACTGTAGAAGATTGGACCGACCGAAAAAAATGAACTATATTGTCTATGACTGTTGAGTATTATGTTTTGTTACGTTGCATGCATTGACATCTAAATTTGTTGCATGTATATTATTTGCCGCCATTTATTTATTTATTATTTATTTTGGTTTGATATCTTAAATAGGTCTTAAAGTTAGAAGATAGCCTATTAGTTCTTGATATTTTTGTAATTTTGTCTAGTAAAATGGAATACTGGTAAAATACTTTCGTGTTTTTTGAGATTTAATCCATATATCGATATTTTTCCTTCGATATATCGACTCCGATATTGATATTTTAATAAATATCAATATATCAATATCACGATATTTTTTTCCATTTTCGACATCCCTACAACAATGTAGCGACGCGAGTCGATTTTCAACAACGACATAAGTGCAATCGGTAAAATAAATATTGAGTTAATTCAGACTGGAATCACTCACGTTATTCCCCGAATATTTTTTCACTCACGTGCTCACTGTCATTGTTTTACGAATTTGTGTACACTTTAATTCAAGTGTTTAATTATTAACGTTATTTTTTAAAATATATATAGAGCACATTTATGGCCAAATAAATTTGAACCTATATAAATCCTAAACATTTGCTTATTTAAGAAGATAAAGTTCGAAAAATAGTATAAAACGTTAAAACCATGTTTTATGTTAACACCCCCTAAAAATACGAATTTGTAATATGTTTGAGAATAGCGAGGTTCACAGAGCACTTCAAAATAAGAGTCACAAAGGAAGTAAATTATTAGTGAAACTGAAAATTAATTAATTATATAGATTTAAAATTGGAATTGCGACCTTCTTCATTTTATACAAATTGCTTCGTCAGATGATGACCTAAAATGTGTATCAATTGTTTTCAGATAGTGTTCTTAAATATTCATTAAGTAACCTTAGAATATTCATAAATAATATAACATTTTTATAAGAAAAATATAAAACCATAAAAATGGCTAAAACGCCGTCATACGTACCTTTCCCGCATAAGCCTCGACTTGCGAATCGCGAATTCAAGTGTATTGATAATTCTTGATTTTTCAAATGATAGATAGATATAAAGTAAATTAATCGAGTGATATACTCGATATGATATATGCGTATTCACCGTTCTTCTCCAGCTAACTTCTTTCTTTTCTCTCTTCGTCCTGAGAGAAGTAGCCTGCACGGCCTTTGACCTACATGCTCATTAAAATGCTTTTGTTTTCCAGTAATAAGGGTTGGTGTTTTGTTCATTCCCTAGCCGGGCACACCCCTTGTTACAACTTATAATATTTACGCAAAATATTTGTCTATGACGTTTTAGTCTACTTTATTCTTGGTTTTTACTTAATAATATAAGAAATATCTACTTAAACAAATTTACTTAACCGATTCGATTTACTATATATATACTTATACTTTACTATTTCAATCGGTTTATATCATACTAGCGGTCCCGGCAGACCTTGTTCTGCCCTATTTCTCTAAAACAAAGTCACATTGTTTTTTTTAATGTTAATAGCTATAGGCCTGTCGGCTGTTTTTTGAAAATTGTTTGAAGGAACCTGGCCTTAATGCTATATGTATAAAAATTGACAAATATTGACATTAATATTTATACGTCACTCAATAATTGTTTTGCCTTCCCGGAACCCGTCCACTAACATTTAAACTTAATGCTATGGTGTTAAAGTTCAAATTGACTTATAACAAATCTTTTGTATGAGAATATAGAAAAGTGTTGTTTTTAGACTTTTTCAGATATTTTTTTAAAATCTTCTCTCTGTTATAACCTTCCCCAGACTTCAACAAACACAACAAAAAAGAAATCAGTCAAATCGGTTCAGCCGTTCTCGAGTTTCGCGGTTATCAAGACACTATAGCTGATCCGGCAAACGTTCTTTTGCTATGTAAGGTTTTGTAATACCTTCTAAGATGTTCATTGAAATTAAGTGATGTCAAAGACAATTTTGTTCACAATTAAATACTCTTAATCAACAACACATTTATTTGGATAAAGATTAATATTATTACGTTGATACAACTCTTAACAAATAATGCATTAATTTCGACCAAATTTGTTTACCATAAAAACAATTCTAGTGACTTAATCTTAAAAGATAGACATATACTGGCTCGGACATTTTTTTAGATCATTTCAAGAGGAATAATTCTTGGTATCTTGAACCGTTTTTGCAGCGCACGCAATGGAAGCCCTCAAGGATGAATAATTTTGCCCGTTTTTTTCACATTTTCCATTATTTCTTCGCTCCTAATAATTGCATCGTGATGTTATATAGCCTAAAGCCTTCCTCGATAAATGGTCTATTCCACTAAAAAAGAATTTTTCAATTCGAACCAGTAGTTCCTGAGATTAGCGCGTTCAAACAAACAAACAAACAAACAAACTCTTCAGCTTTATAATATTAGTATAGATTTAGCTTAATTTTTATATAAGACATTATTTATTTTTGTTAAATATCCATTTAGTTATATTTGAGCTGGCTACACTAAACTGTTAAGATGTTTTTCATCGACAAACATGTTCTTTCGCTTACACAACTTTTGAACTAGTGTTGAAATTTATAGATGCCACTTGGACTTTGCTTAAATTTTGAACTATTAACAATTGTATTAGGATGTATTAGGCTAGTGGATAAAGGACCGGTATCCATGCGCGGCGACGTGAATGGTCGTAGGTTCGAATCCTGGCACGTACATTTGGATTTTTTCAGATTACGTGCGGATTTGTGCACCACATGCTCAGTGGTAAAGGAAAACACCATGATGAAACCCGCATGACAATCCAATAGAATTGTCATATGTAAGTACCCTGAGAACGGTGACCAGGTGCGCTACTTACTGGTCATGTTGGGCACGACATGTAAGCTCAATGTAGTTACAACCAATAATGTTTCTCTGCTCATCCCGAAAGGTATGTAACGTGACTTTATGTTATTATCATATTATTTAATTAATGTCATACTATATCTTATGTTACTGATTTCATTATCTTGGACGTAGTTCTTTGAAAACTTAGAATATACTGAAACTTCTATTATATTATTAGTTTTACGTTAAACATGAACTTATTTTCTGAGCAAAGTGTATACTAAGTGAAAGTTGTGTTTATAAATCTTAGTCTAGTACTCGCAGGTACAAGAACCATTTATAGAGCTCACAAAGTTATGTGCATAGGAGCCTCTTCCTGCAGCTTCGCCTTCGGAAGCAAGTAGGAAATATCCCGGTTAAGTCTAATTGGATGTAAGCCATTAGTGAATAAGGAATTTTAAGTTTTATCCTACATTAATGATACGAAGGAAACCATTTTATTTTATCTCTTTAATATAGGAGGACTATTATTATGGAAAGCGAATATATTTTTGGCATAATTTAGCCAAGCAATCATAATCAAACGTTTCTTTTTTATAAGTTAAAAAATAAGTATTACAACTGTTTAAAATCATATGTTAAATAGCTTAAAATCGACTACTGCGTAATGATGGGTCCGGAGCAAATATTTCTTGTTTCGCAACATCTTGTTTTTTGTTTGCTCGAGTATTTGTAACGATTTACCTCTTTCTCAGGAATTTTTGCGAACGAAATCATTGGCTCCTGACGAACTATTATGTCTCCAAGCCCAACTTATGTCAAGCACTCTGTACATAAATTAAATTCATATCGTTCTTATGATTTGGAAGCTTTTGAGAGAAGAGTGAATATGTATTTATTGAGAAAGTGCGTTCCATCGTCGGCCACATCAAAGATAATATAATAAAAGGCCTCAACTTCACCTTCCATCGGGTGTAATTGGGGTCAGGCGTTTGCTAGTAAATAATAATATATTGTTGATGTAATGTATAATAAAATATATACTTTTACCATGATTTTTAAATTAACGAAAATACCTGTTATTATTTATTACTACTGGTGTGCATCCCATAGAAGCATAAAAAGGATTATCTAGTTCAGAGTTCCCCAAACTTTTTTGTGTCGTAGACCCCTTGCCATGTTTTTCCGTGTTGGGTAGACCCCTACCTTACCTGATATTGATTTCCTGTAAATTTCTAAGTGTAGCGAAGTTTAGTGTTAAAAACTTAAAGCTATTTGGCCCAAAGTGTATTCCCGCGCCGTGTGACGTGTCAATTTAAAGCAGCCATTTCCCCTCCCCGTCTTCCCCTTTACTCCCTGTCCTTTGTGTTTCTATGCCATGGCGCTAGAGATAGTCTGTGCGACTATTCACTGGCGCTAACACATATATAATATTTTTTTTACTTCATAGGTACTTTTATAAATAATGTATATGTTTTGATATTATAAGATAGTATGATGTAAGTAAATAGGTACTATCAGTGTATGTGTTATGATCCACTATCGTGGACCCCCATTTTCTTTTCATGGACCCCCAAATTTATTTCGCTGACGTAGACCCCTTGCAGGTTGTCATAGCCCCCTAGGGGTCTTTATAGACCACTTTAAGAATCACTGATCTTGTTATACTATGACATTTAATATATATATAGTTTTAAAAATGAGTCAATTTAGATCCTGACACTGCTATTCTGGTTATTACCAGATTTTAAGTCAATAATATATTTATTAAATGACCAAGTATAACAACGTAATGCTTTCTATGTTTTTAAAGAATGCCCGCCATTGCTTATTATACCGAGTCATATTCAAAGTATTGGTACCTATATATACAAAATTGTTTACAGGAAATAAAGCAAAATGAAATTCTTTTTTCTATACCATTTACTAAACAAAATTTACAGATATTATTTCTTAGATGTACAAAAGCCAAGTTTATAATAATATATATATATGTAATAAAATTAATGAATAAAACATGAGAGATAATTAAAAACAGTTAATTTCATCAGATGCATCTCCACAATTGTCATGTCCATCACAACGAACGGCTTGGGGTACGCAACGTCTGTTTTCACATCTCATCTCACGTGTTCCGCAATCACCGTCGCATCCGCTGGGCTCGTCGCTGCCGTCGAGACAGTCCATCAATCCATCACAAAATCTTGACGATAATATACAATGCCCGTCATTGCATGTGTGCATGTCTTGTGGGCACTCTAAAACAAAATAGCTAATTAGCTACAACGCTATGTACTCGTATTATATTTGGAACTTTCTGTGTGCACTTAAACTTGGAAGGTAGATTAATCTCAAATTTGGTTACTATTCATGTTTATCCTCTGTGCCATGCGTCTTAATAAATAATTAAATCATCATCATCGGTCACCCTAGTTCACTGCTGAACACAGACATCTCCCAATAAGCGCCACTGAGCCCGGTCATCGGCTTTTCTTATCCAATACCTACCGACCACCTTCCCCAGGTCATCGCTCCACCTTGTCAATTAATTTTGTAATATACTCTTTTTGGTGGTTAATTTTTTTGTTACAGCGTCTCGCTACAGAGTGTGACTACATTGGACTCGATGGTAAGCTAGTGTAATCCAGGAACGGCTACCAACACCAAAGTCTAATAATAGCCGCTGTTAAACCTGCTTAAATTAGTAACTAAATATGACTGACGGCTTATATGAAATGCTACTACTACAATAATTATTACCTCGCATCGGTCATGTTCATAGATTTAATTAATTTAATTAAACCCTACACGTGATGTCTAGAGGCTCTAAGACGAATATTTGCGATAAATGGGCCACTCTATTTCGAGGAGTTATTCAGTAAAACGTAAATTATATGCAAGTTACTACTTTTTTTAACCTTCTATTACCGTGTAAGATAAGTTGCGATTAAAAAATTTTGATTATTGGCGGTTTTATCCGTACCTCCAAATATAGTGCCGATTTTTGGAGCCTTTGGAATAAGATTTGTAAACAATTGTTATTGTAAATATTCGTACTAAAGTCTCTGACGGTGCTTCGGATTCTGCTCTGATGCGTTTTATTATCCACTTATTATACTCTTTTAGTAATAATAATGCTATGCTTAGACCGGCACGACGAAGGATACTGTCAGTATCTAAACTCTTGGTAGTTGAACCTTTGTATGCCGTGTAAAAAAATGATCTTGCTACAACTTTTTCACAGTAAGCAAAGAAAAATTACCAACAGATCGATTTTAAGCTTGTTATTTTGCGACGAACTCAAATTTAACAAAAAAATATATAATTTTTACAGCACAGAAAATAAAAGTTCAAGTCACACTGACCTTGTTTATTATTGGAGAAGGGATTATCATTAATATTGCAGTATTTTCGATAACAGAGGAAGTAGGCACGGGAAGCACCGTTAAGTTCGAACACATTCGTAACCTGGTTTTATGAACTACTGAACGGTATAATATTATAAGTGCGACAGTACAATTTGTTTTACATTTATAAAAATAATAATGTGTGTCAAAAGGTTAATTCAATTTCTCATGTTCTTATTTGCAGTAAAAATATATGCAATATTATGAAATATTATGAGGTAAAAGGTTATTTGCTTTAAACGACATTTTTTGGTGATATTCTGTAATACACATTTTCGGAATCAGCGTTTTTTACAGATTCCGTAAATAATATTACTAGATCGCTAAAAAATGTCACCCAAATAGCCTTTCACCCTTTGATATATACTGTGGTAATTATACTGACCCGTGGTAGTGCAATTGAGTTCATCAAAGCCATCCCAACAATCAATAGTTCCATCGCAAAGTTTCCTTTTTGAGAAGCATGACATAGACTGACCGCATCGGAATTGTCTACTTAAGTCACATTCTGGAAATAATATTAGAACCATCATGAGCATAGTGGCTCACAAATAGACGTTCAAATGATAATCATGCACAAAAATTACAATATAATTAATATGAATGACGAAATAAGTATTGTATTTAAGAAAATATAATTCTATATCACCCCTGACTTCTAAATATTATATTTTTAAAATGATTACTACAGCAACTTGGAATTCACAAAATTATCACTTGGGGTGCTCTAGTTCGGAAGCCTTCATATAGCAGTTTTAAAATATGGTATCAATAATAACTTATCGGGTCATATTACAAAACTAATGTTATCTATAGCACAGGTAAAACAATGGTCATAGTTCTTTATATTTAAAGGGAGTTTATCAGGGTTTTATTACGTATTGTTTTATTACATGTTGTCTGAACCGTGAAGGAGTTACTCAGTAACGTTATTAGATCCTATTTATCCTTTTTAGTTAAAGAACAAAAAACGAATAAAGTAAAAAAAAATCTGGGAAGCTAATCTGGTAACACTGGGAGCGTTCGTACCTCGTGTGTAAACGAAAAATGGAAAGCAAAGGATCATGCTTATGACCCCCGTGATCTAAAGCCTGACCATCAGTTATTCTTTAAATTTATTTTTGTATGTGCTTTTGTACGAGCTTAGATTGCTAATAATATAATTCATTTTCTTTTATTTTGAAAAACAATAACTGTTAAACAATTATTAATTATATAATTTTCTAATTGATAATATATTGGCAATGTTATTGTGACAACTATTTTTGGTCCATCCTTTCCGGTCAAACAAGATATTTATTACACACTATACATATATAGCTAATATAATTAAACGACTCGATTAGCGCAGCTGTTGAGCGTTCGACTTCTATGATGTAGGTTGTGGCTCCGATTCGCACAAAATGAACCAAAATGACAATACGGTATAAAGGTACCTAATTGTTCCGCGTTTAATGTTATAGAAGCAGAGAAAAACCTTGATCTTTGTGAAAAAGCCTTGTTCAACTTTTATCTTACCGCAATGTAATTCGTCAGATCCATCATAGCACTGGATAGAACCGTTGCATCTTGAAGCAGCAGGAACGCAGAGTCCGTTACGACATCGCCATTCATGTGGCAGGCAAGTAGCAAGCATTAGTTGCCTGCACACTCGAACTCCCAGCTCTTTATCTACCAATTGACAAGCCTCTGTTTCCAAAGCACACAGACCCCCGCAGCCTGTGAATGTGATAATAATTGTAAACACTGAGGTACCCTCGTTGTATGAGGAGAGATCTAAGGAAATGGTGGCAATAGAGAGAAGTATTATTTACCATAAATTGAAAATTTTAAGCAACAGAGATCAAGGTTTTAGCTATTCTGATACAAATAGTCTCTTTTTTTCTAATCTATCCCTCAATGCTGAGGATCGTGACTACAAATTCCTTGGGAAACTAGCTGCCTCCATCGGTTCCGATTGCCGACTGGTGGAGCGCGACAGCGACGGAAATCTCCAGCTGTTCCACTTAGGTCTACCTCTAGGTCTTTTTTCATCTATCTTCCCGGTTATTATCAGCTGTTCCAGATTACCCATTCCACTAGATGCAACGTGAGCAAAGTACTGTGCGATAAAAATAATATTGATTGCTAATATTTATTTTTCATAATTTTTGTGCTTACCTGTGGGATCGTTATTGTCTATCGATTGTCGACAAATAGATGTTCCACTATTTTCATCCAACATACAAACTTCCGTTGTTTGGCAGGAACAAAATCTTCGCGACAGATCTCTGTTAATTACATCTTTTGGTTTTGACCGATCTTTATTTTTGCTTGCATCTTTAGGATACGTTCTAATATTTTTACGAATTTTTGATATTATACTTGATAACATAGAATTATTTTCAGTATTGTGTTCTGTAAAGTAATCCGTGCTTATAGAATATTCTGTGCTATTGACATTCGTTATAATTTGTTCATCTGTGGATGGAACAACATGTATTGATGATGTTTTGTTTTCAATTTGATAATTGGTTGGCACTTCAGTCGTAAGAATCACGCTCGTCGCTCCTGAGAAAGCGGGAGTAGTGAAATTGACTAAAATAAAACTTATAGCAACTATAGCAATAACCATTAAACTAATTGAGCAAGTTCGAATTTGTGTTCGTTTTTTTACAGGACTATCAGTTACAGTAAAGTCTATTCCACATCCCATACGACTGAGACTTTTCCTTAATCTCCTTTGATTGTGTTCGGTGTAATGATTTTCGTAAGAAGTAAATTTGTGACGAATATTTAAGTCAATTTGCTGCGAGATAGAAGGAATGCATTGTTTTAGACCACCATAAGTACTAGTTTTATCTCCATCAGAACTTTTTTTATATGAACAAATAGCTTCTAATTGTTCTTCATGGGTACAGTTTTCTCCATTATATGGATGCAATGTTGCCTCTGTTAATGTTCCGTTAGGCGTTGAGGAAGTTTTTGGTATAAAATTATCCATTCCAGATCTAATTTCATATTTTCTTATTTTGCCTTTACACAGATAGCAATATCGTATACATTTATTTTCATCTGTTCCGGTAATCATGGCCTTTCTAAATTTGCTATCTTTCCAAAGATGTGAACAGTATAATGAATTCAAATTTATAGATTCATCTTGTATTCCTGTAGTTGAGGCCAGTGGGTTATTAGTCTCTGTTATTATCATTTCGCTATTACAAATTTTTTCTTAACATTATGTTGATAATTTATATCTGAAACAATATATTATATCTAGAATATATCACTTTAATGAAATGAATTAAATGCTTATAATTCCAAATTCTTTTTTATATAAAATCAAAGTATATAACACAGCTTATTTCTCAGTAAACATGTCTGTCTGTTATACTTAACGCAGTTTACACTAAAACCATAATACCATGAATATACTATACTATAGTACTTGTTATCTTTGTACAAGAATAGCTCCTGCGTATATGATCGCAAGCCATATTAGGTACTTTATACCTTAAATTTTCACGTCGGTGAACACTATTATACATACTAATAGCTAATTATACGTCTAGGTAATTGGAATTTTTTTACTGAGGGTGCAAGTTCAAAAACTTAATATTATATGAGTTTATAAAATAATATTATATGCATAAATGAATATCTCATATCATCAATATCTTATCACGTAATCTCAACTAATATGTAGTACCTACACAATATTAAGTCTATAATTATTATTAAAATATAAATATAAATGTATTTAACTCACCTACTATCTAAAGATGACTATTATTTATAATTTTAACTTTATTAGTTAAAAATGTATTTATACAAATTTAACCTATGGTTAACAATGAAGCACGCTATTATCACGTAAGTTTTTGTCTTGCTCAGTTAATTTTTTTTGTAATTAAAGTTTGAAAACGACAGCTAGGTGCGACAAGTAATTGTGGGTAGTCGATGAAAACAATTTCACTCTGTTTTTTACACTTTTTACATAAAATTTAAATAAGAAAGTTCAACATACATTTTTCTTTATTGTAGAATACTTATTAAAAAACTCATGTGAATGTATGCGATATATATACTTTTTTTATTAATATCATAAAATAATTCAAACAAAAGAGTCATGTTAACATCGTTGATTTGAAAATGTGAATAAATAATAATATTCATGATAAATGTAAATGATAATTAGATTGTCTATGTGATAATAAGAAATATCAAGAACGATCATTTCCAGATTTCTAGTAAAGGCATATGTTTTAACGTGTTCACTTGAATTTCAAAAGAAATCATATTTTTAACTTACGTGGCTAAATAATCTTCTGATAGTACATGAAACAATTGTAAAATTAAATATTGTTGTATGGTAACCGGTAAGGTACTGTACGTCAATTTCGTATATTCAGTAGTGAGCCATGTATCGGACTACCGTTGCCAGTGACAACATCCAAACAACTTTACACTGCAACCATTAACCCTGCCGGCATGCCAATGTGAGAAAGGGATGAATGATATAGTATCCTACCTGCAGTGAAGGACAAAAACATAGGGCTAGCCATATGCTAGGCCAAGGTCCAAGTTCACTCATGGGTGACACGTGCTCGGTGTACGATAGTATTAACATCTGGCTTATTTGCACCCTTAATGGAAACTATAGGACTTGTTCCATAGCAATTATAATCATAAAGCGATATATATTCTTTTTCGTTCAACAATTTTTTTTTTAAATTACTGGTACCTTTTAATATGCGATTTATATACCAACAACAAACCACTTTTTACATTATCAACTATTCGAAAAATTTCATACCTACTTTTCAGTTATTTTTACTATATTAGTAATAAGATACTAATCCATAATATATTGATAGGTACATAAATGCCAGTGATAAAAGGTAACCTAATTAATAATTATTACTATAATATAAATGTATGTTAAATAACACTATAAAGTAATCAATGATCATTTGTGCATAGGAATATTTTGTCTTGACATACTTAATAATGAATAATATACACACAAATGTGCTACATACCTACATATTTTATTAATTACTACTCGTCACAGTGATCTTATAGGACTAATTGTACCTAATTATTGGCAATTGAAAAGAACACGACAATAATTAAAGAACATGCGTGATAGCAAGTTTAAGTAAGACATTAAAATCACAATTTTTAATTTAGCCTATTCCTAAGCTTTTTTGATGGGATTAAACAAAATAATATATGCCATAATGCGTTGATGATAAATTATTATTAATAGATATCTAATCATAAAGTAGCGGGCACTATCTACGTGATAGTACTAGGACTTCAGCTCGTTCGTAAATGGCACGTTCAGCTGTTAGAGTTGTAGGCCCTAGTAGGTCAGTACTAGCGCCCTGCGACCGCGGCAGCTTGTGCGTCGTCAGTGCATTTGCGTTGTGCAGCATTTTGCGGATGCAACAGAGGTTGGCGACGACGCGACAGTCTGCGACACGCAACCAGTCGACTGGAAGGCAGGAGGTAGTTAAGCACAACTCTCACTGCGCGCGCCGTGTGCGGTTGTGGTCACTATAAACAGTAGCCCACCTCCTCGCCGCCTTCGGTGGGACGTATTGCGAGTTGCGACTCCGACACTCGATTCAGTGTTCTATCACAGAGCTATATAGATGCGCGTTGTGAGTCGCGGAATTTCTCTCGAAAATTAATTAGTATGCGACGTTTTTATTTGTCACTCGCAAAAACAAGTGAAATGTTCTTCACTTATTGATTATTGTGCGTTCGCTTTAAATCTGTACAGACTTCATGAGGAAACTAACAATTCTAATTAACTCAGGTGAGTAAAAGCTATAAATAGGTTTTATCCCTGGAAAATGTTTGTAACTATTGCAGAATACGGCAAAATATTTTTAAGTGTTAGTACTTTATGTTATGAATAACATTCCGAATTAATTTATTTAAAAGTTTTCGAGTCAAAATATCACTTGGCCCACTTCCCACAGAAACTCATCGTGTGATCATGTTGCGAACTGTTATTTTGTCCACCTGTTTGTTGGGCCAATTTCTTGTATCACTTCTTGTTTAATTTTATTGAAAGAAATTATTTTACTTTGCCAAAGTATCGAAGTACGACTATATTAAAATGTTTCCTTGCGTCTTTAAATATTATTAGCTTAAACTAACATATCATAATCATTAATAATAATGTCACGCTACATCCCTATCGGGGTGAGCAAAGATCCATTGGTGGGTGTATTCACTTTGGGCATGTACATCGTGCCCCACGTGCCCAGCAGCCCAGCTGATCGCCGTTCTCGGGGCATTTACACATGACATCCTTCTTATTAGAAGCCATGTAGTTCTCTCCTCACTATGTTTTCTTCACCGTAATAATTAATTTCTAATTATTTATTTGATTTTTTTTGTCTAGTGATTGCTTTTGGCTGACGACATCTGTGACATTTGACATTAAATCGTTTATTTAACAAAGTTTACGCAACAAAACAGTGCAATAATGGTCCTCAGTGATAGAACTAAATAAATACAGTTAGTTCTATATTGGCCCACGATTTTGGTCAAGGAACATACACTTAGCAACTTGAATATTGACGTTAACTTTAAAAAAATATCACTATACAATTTAAACATTTAACAATTTGTATTATTTTGATGGCCTCATTGCTGTGGTGGCCTAGTGGATAAGTGACCGGTATTCATGTGCGGCAACTCGAATGGATGAAGGTTCGTATCCCGACACATATTTTGGATTTTGCCAGATTAAGTACGGATTTAGGCAGCACATGCTCACTGGTGAAGGAAATCATCGCGAGGAAGCCCGCATGGGAATTAATAGAATTATCATGTCTAAGTGCCCTGAGAACGGCGATAAGCTGCACTACTGGTTATATAGGGCTCGACATGTCAGCACAAAGTTGATACAGCAACGAATCTATCTCTGCTCACCCCCAAAGCGATATAGCGTACGATATATTATTATTATTATTGTTTTGATAAAATATATCACTTTTATTAAGGCGGTGAAGCCTATGCGTATATATATTTATATTCTTAGAGAAAATTTCGAGATAATGAAACAGCATAATATACTGATTGCTCATGCTCACAGTCACAGTCATTCTGCCGTAACCCCTTTAGTTATCACCGTGCGATATCTAAAAAGTGAAATCCGTTTACTTGGTTATACGGAATCAAGAGACTCCTTCTTTTCACACAATATATTTTTCATTTAAAGCATTTTTGAATGATTACGCCTTCTTTTAATGACAACGGGTATAACAATATAAATTTAACGCTTGGTACGATATTTCCTAACTTTCTAATTTTGTAAATATGACTGTCAATTAATTCATACAAATATTTATTTTCTCTTAAAAAAAATCAAAGCGCATATTCTTAAAACTATTGAACTCTGTCTACTTTTATACGTAGGAATGTGTTTTTAAGATTATTTAGGTAGAGCATTCTGCCAAGAACTATAAAATGTAAATTATAGCTTTAATAAGTAACTGTTTAATATTATTTTTTTAATCATACATTATTTTCATGTTAACCTTAATCATTTAAAGACTTCAAAATTAGTAACATACGACATTGTAGGGGAATTTTTTCTCTACTTTAGAATTAGTACTCGTGCGTGCTTAATAAAGTATTATAAAATAGAACAATAGCCATAAAAGAGTTTTTGGGATTAAAAGGCGATAAAACAATCATATTTTGTGCCTATAAAAAGGTTAAATTATCACAATATGAGGTTACACATTGTCAAAAGTGTAACAACTTATTCATTGGAGCTTAATATAGTAATCCTTTAACATGCTACTTCAACAATGTAATCTAAAAATCTGTCTTTTAAAAATATGATCAAAGAATTTTACATGAAACAGACGTAGAATTTTCAGGTTTGGCAGTATAACGCGTTTTAACTATAAAAAGAAACGGTATAAGAATATAGATACGGTGAAACAATTTTGTTACACGGATTGCGTTGGGGTATTTTGAGGCTAAACAAATGTGTGACCGTCGTCGCACGGAACTGATTTATCTATTATTTTAAAATTTAAAGCAAATACGTTATACAAGTAATAACACATATTTTGTTGCGTAGTTTAGAAGAGAAAGGCGAATGTATACAAACCTTAAAAATTACTTAATTTTTGTAAAAAGACCTACAAAAAATCCTTTTCTTACAAGATAAACGTTAGCGTTTTTTAAATTTAAATAACAATAGTGACCATACAAATCTAGTTTCATACAATGTGAATTTCAAACAGCCCTCACGAAAGGCTTGGGTCGGATAACAAACATGAAACATAATAAAGAAAGACAACGTGAATAGGAACATCTATGTATGGTTGACTTTGAACATATGTAGATGCTTTTGAACCTACGTGGTTGGTTCCTTGCAGTTGCATTGTAATGTTAACTATAAAAAAAACTGACATTTACCTAAATCTAAGATTTACCTAAAATTAAGAAAATTCAGGTGGAATGTAAAGTCTAAAATATCCTTAGTCGGCGAAAGCGCATGACAAGATAAATTAATGTTAGAGATGCGAAATAGGTTTACATATAAAAATGGTATTTCTTTCTATTTACTTATACTAATCAATAATCGACACGGAGTGATGATGGATAGATAAAATGAAATAAACTCCCTTTGACTTTATGTAAGTAGTATTATTTTGACTTTACACTTATAGATCTCATGAATAAAATATATATATTTTTTTTAAATAATTATGACGGAACGTCATCTATCAAAATGAAACGATGATAATCATAATGGAGGAACGTAATCTGAAAGACTAGAATGCATTAGTGCAATTGATATGCAACAATATAAAATTCATCTTATTTGCACTTTGCGTTTGCAATTCATATACATAGGTATATATCAATTTACATTTATTATAAACAAATAAAGACACACACGCATCACTTAAGCAAAGAAATTTGGTGCATCCAGATTGCTCAAACACAGTAACTGCTCCAGGTGTTTTGGGGACAATCTGGTCCTTGTTCGTGACATTGTTGGACCGGCTTTGGAAAATAAGCTCTCGCTTAGTACTGATGTTACAGTAAAATACTGTAGGGCATGCTTGTATTGGAATGATGGAGATGATTTTACTTGGTCTGACTTGTTTACTAAGTAAGAGGCGTTCAGAAGCCAAAAATTCGTTCAGCTTGATCCGTTTCAATACCAACTACTTTCGTTTCAATGGCAGATAGTATCGCAAGATTTTATTCGATGCTAAAAGTACTTGATATCGAAACAAAAGCATCGAGTACTTATTCCTATTCACTTGTATCGTAAAGATCCTAGGCCTTGGGCTGGGATTTATAGACGCTATTTCGACTTTGCTTAGCAAAGTTCTCAAAAAATAAGTTCGTTTTGACAAAAAACTGAATATATAATAGGAACTTGAGTATAGCCATATTATTTGCAGAGCGAAAACCATGTTGACAAAATCGATGACTTACCAAATCCTTTCACAGTCATTGAGTAATATAAATAGTAATGTTTTAGTAACGTCTAAGCAAACTTAAAATTACGTCTATAAAACCTTATAAGCCTCAGCCTTGTTCTTGTGCGTGAAATCGACTTGGCCTGCCGAGGCTGGTCTCCTCTCCTCATAACACGCTACGGAGGAAGATACTATTTATTTTGATATTCAAATATAAAATGTACTGTATGTACCTATAATATAATTGTCATTATTTCTAGTAAAATAATCTAGTTTGTTCAAACAGTGTACTACATTCTATAAATGTTTTTTCTATCGAATCCAATTTTTTTTTAAATCATTCTTATTGTTAACTTATTGATATACATTGTAAATCATTTATATCTACTCAAACTAATCTTATTTCATTATACTAATCATTATAATTCACAGAAACTAAGACCGTCTGTTACACATAACGTTTTTAAATGGCTTAAATTGTAGGTAATTACTATTCAATAACAATTTCATTAATATTATTTATAATCTACATTTAAGCATTAAGTATTACTGAGATAATTTTAAATAAAGTAATTAATTTCTGGATTTTTTAAACATGTCTAGTGTATCCTATAGTGTGAAAACTTCTACAACGATATATAAAATATTTTAAATTATTTTTATATTTTATTAATATAAATATTTTAAAAAATTGGTTCGTTTTAAAAATATATATTTTTTATATAACTAAACTTTAAAAACAGTCAAAATCACCGCACTGGGCAATCTAGTGATACGAAGACACCATCACAAGTTAATAAAAATTGAAAGTTATGATCTACTAATTGATTATGTAACTTAATCCGCATCAGCCTCTAGATACTTGTACTGATTGTAGTATTTATGTCATTGATCACACTTCCAACAGAAGCTACTTTCTTTTTAGCAGCCTAAAGGAGGTTAACGGCGAATTTCGATGTGTCTAGAATTGTAAATATGTGTGGGCAGAGTTTATTCATACGGGTATCGAATATAAATGGACTCTACAATTCCTGTATTACACTTTATTGTTATTCAACAACGCATGTAGTTTCAGATGAGTAGCATATATTATACATACAGCGTTCTTTCCTACTGTTACTCTAGATTATTTGGTGTTTGAAATGCAATCAATGTAAGTGTAACATTAGCATGTGGGTCAAAGTCACGGAAGTCGTGAATTTGAACAAAAGCTCTTTTGTCCACAATCGTAATACGTGTAAACGGTAAGCATATTTAAGCATAGCATGCATGAGGGGTTCATTGTAATAATTCGATACACAAAAAACATTACATATTATGCACATTAGTAGATTAGTGAAACATAGTCTTTTCACAAATTTGAAAAAACAACTATCTGGCATTTGTCTACTTTATCCTCAACAAACGATAATATAATTTGATGGCTATTTATGAAGAATTGTTTTTGACGTACCTATAGCTAACACAATCACCAGATAATCTATAAGATTTACCTCTAGAATAAAGCATAATAGGGTACTAATATAGGATATACGAGTAATAGTTATAGTGAACAAATATTAAATATACCTACGGTTTTCATAAGGTTATCAAAAATCGAGATATACAGACAGTCAAGTCGCACAGGTTTTTCAAATTGTCTATATAAGTATAAACAGGTTCACCACACGATCAAACATAAAATTTAGTTATAATCCCAAAATAAATTAAATTCGCCAGCATTACCTGAAATAATAAAGTATGTATAACTTATTGTAAAAAACAGATTTTTAGTAAGCTACACCATTTGCTTTTTATTACGAACTTGCATTCATTTGACCTCAATCAACCTGATGGATGGCGATAATCAGGCTGAAGATGGCACGCGTTGGCCTTATACCAATTCACTCATGGATTGTAGACATCTACATATATTATAAAAAGCTAAATAATTCTCCACTTAGCTACAGATTAGCTTAGCAACTACTATTTAACTGATTCATTGTTTTAAAATTTTGTGAAAATAATCGTTAGGAAATTTATAGTTGTACTATAAATCAAAGTGACATTAGTTGTGGTGAAAGAAATCGTGCCGAAGCCAGCTTGTAATAAGAGTAGTTGTATGCATCAGGCGAGGGTGACGCTCGATTGTTATGATGAAATACGATATTTATGTATGTGTTAAAGTTTAAATAATGTTTAATGTGACCTGACATCAATGATTATAGATTACATTAAAAGTAATGAATTATTTATTATAAAATACATTTCAATGGCATTGCTTAAAATTCACGAATAGATTTAATTTCAAATTCAAAAGCTTATGTTAACTATCAAATATATAAAATTAATTTACTATGGACGTATCTATATTGTATCTGCTAATATTATTTACATTGGTGTATCACTAGACACCAATAAATAAGTATTATTATGAAATGTTACAGGCATGATATTCCAGAAAACAATGACCTACCGCATATTTACTTATAGTTGTAATAATAAAGGTATTATGTCGGAAGTGCGTGAGTTAAATAATTAACAAGCACAAATCATGGCAGCCCTTGCATCCCAGGGTTATCAAGAACAAAGAGTTCCTGATACATTGTGTAAAACAACAAAGGATTATTTGGAGATCGATCGATAAAGGTTCTGTTGTCTCACAATAAATACTAGATTCACTGTAGACACAGAACTTGAGTGTTGCGTGACTGTGAAACCAGTGTAGGTAATTTCATGAAAATGTTTCTTATAATACGTTTATAAACTTTTTCCTTGTCGCTACGTTTGCAATTCTCGCAACACTGTAAGTAGAATTTGCATTAAAAATACATACTCGTACTATTCTTATATTGTTCGAGAATAATCGTTTTTTTTTATAAATAAAACAAGATCAAAAAAGATTTCTTTGGCTTAAAAACAAAGAAACTACCATATATATTTATTTCCCTCTTTTCGCAGAAATCTTTCAGTTTATACAGTAAAAAGTTATTATTCTAAACATCACACTGCATTAATGAGTTTTTTTTACAAGATAGCTACGCGAAAAGATGAACTACACTTTCTATAAAATATACAATATGTATATTCTGTTTGACCTGAAAGGTTTCAAAATTATATTACTTACCAAAATACATCAGAATTACGTAAACATTAAAAAGTTATAATTATATAAAGCAATTTCATTATTTTAATTGCGATCAAAGCTCATATAACTTATAAAAATTATTATAAAGTAAATCAAACGATTCAATTAATAAACGGTTTTTGGGATCTATGAAAGTCATGACGCTTATTACATCATGATCTACTAGAATGATCCTTTGTTTTCATTAATTCACGAGCTACATACGCTGCCAATGTTATCACATAGATTTCCGCATTAAATTTATTTATATTCATTTTTTCGCTTTAACTAAAAAGGATAACTTAATCTAATAACGATATCGCGTAATGCCTTTACGGGTCGGACAGGGTTTTCAATACATACTGTATTTACTATATTTTGTAAATATTACTCACAAGGTCATGATTGCGATTTTAGAAAAATGTACAATATACATGAAAATTGCTAGTAACTAAAAAAAGGCAAAAAATTATTAATTCGTAATAATAAATAAATTCTCTAAAACATGAGTATGACATAAAAACAAATCATGATTAATAATTTTTAAGGCAAGTGCAATAATAATATTCAAAACAATGCGCAGTAGATATACATTTATAAAAGACATCACATAGTTTAACATTTTTATCAGAGCTCTCGGGCCGTTGAGGTCAATTGTCGTCTGATTTTTCATAAGTGCTTTATTAACACTTCTTCTATACTTATATCGCGTTTTCTTAAAGAATTTGTTCAAATTAATCCTCTTTAATATAAGAATTATTTTTAATTATTTACCTAACGGATTTCGATTGATAAGTTTTTTGGTAAATCGTGCATTATTTTACCTAATTTAATTATTGCTGATCATAAGCCCTACAATTCAAAAGGTACGTAATTTAATCGTTTTTAGAAATTATATAAATAGACACTAAACTTCTAATGCAACAGATTTGGGGGATATATTAATTGTTTTATAATTTGGCTCAATTCATTTTAAGATAAGAAAAAGAAACGTTGAATTTAAAATAGTAATAAGGTATTTTTATATATATATATATATATATATTTTTGTTATTACATGCATCGCATAGTATGTTTCTTATGTTTTATATTAATTTATTTTACGTTTTCTTACCTGTCCGTATTTCTGTAACCTTTATTCTTGAGACTGATGCTTTTTGCGTAAGATTTTATAAACAATGTAATTTTATTATGGTATTATTGATATCACTACACTATTTCTCGGCATCCAGTCGGACCACTGACTCTATTAATACACCACTGTATAGCTCGGGGCATTACAATCTGAGAAGTGAATAGCAAATGAGAAAAATCTTAACGTTCACGCCGCGCTGCGCCCCTAGCCTAGTCAAACACTCAATTAATAAATATAAGGTGTGATCACATAGTAAATAATAATATACAATTTCTATCTCCAAAGCTGCTTATTGTCCAGTTAAATTACTTAAGAACGAGAGTACATTCTTGAGATTTAAGTTGCGTGTCAACGTTTCATGATAATATCAAATGAGATGGCAGACCCGTGCTGCACGTTACATTGGCGACACTAATATTATTAATCATTAAAAAAAATGAAAAGGTAATACGCAATATAAATAACATAGGGTATTGCGTCAATGCAGGTGTTAACAAATAATGGGGATGCATTCCGCCGTGAGTATGTGCTTACAATAGGTGAAAGTTAGTTCGATGAACTAAACGAAAGTTTTTACAATGGGTTCTGGAGATCGTATGATCCAGAAAAAAATGCAGACTGAAATTGAAAGCTTTTAACAATGTTCATTATGGATTGTCACGAGTGATATAATTAAATCACAAATAGCAATTTATGTTCCTTTTTTACAGAACTACAATAAAAATAACTATCGTAGCTATTATACATATAAATAATATGAAATTTATGTTAAATAATCCATTATAACTTTGTTACTGCACATAGTAATTCAAGAAAAACGTTCCATAATTATTAAATCAAAGTTTACAATATGTACTTTTTCATAATTGATGTGATGAGCGACGTACCGTAAGGTTTATAAAAAGTCCACGATATAGAGAATCGACTAATTAAAGTCGGAGAATTTTATTCATATCTTTTGCACAATATGCAAATCATAGTACAAATATTTTTAATGGTAATATATTAGCTGAATATATTATACTGGGTTCATTTACCTACATTATTAATATTCAGTAATTTCACGTAATTATTCAAGCCTAAATAAGCCTACATAATTACTATAATTATTTTTGAGGCACAAGTGGACGTTTTTCGAGATTTATTTCTCGAATCAGTTTACATTACTAAATGACAGTGACTGAAGTTATCGGTTTTCATATTTTTTATTTTAACTCGGCATATGAAATGAAATGAAATAAAAGTTTATTCAAATAGGTCCACTTCTAAGCACTTTTGAATCGTCAAACAAAAGTAAAGTGAATCTACCACCGGTTCGGAAAGCAGAATCTACAGAGAAGAGCCGGCAAGAAACTCTAGTAGTTGTTCTCTTTAACATAATGAGGTACAACAACAGGTATAAAATACAAAGGATTGAAAGTCCCGCGATAAAGGTTGCTTATATTAAGACCACGCACTTTTATCATTCAAACAACCATTAAGGGGAATAATATCTCTGTTTTAGCAATTTAGTTTTAATATAATTTTTTTTAAACCTTCGTCATAGTGACACACAGCACCTCTTGGAAGTAACAGATCAAAACATCCGAGTATTACCATGGAGAGGACTATCTAGTCATAGTCGCCTCGGTTATGCCAGCCTACATAAATATTTCTTCTTGCTTCGATTAAAGAATCCAATAAGATCGGAAAGTTCACCTTTGGAAACAAGAAAATAATAATACTTATTAAATATTTTAGTTAGCTCATTGACTAATAATGTTTTTATTTTATGCATACTGATTGAAATCATAATATTACGATGTCGGTTCGATTCGTTTTTGTCCAATACTTACTTGACGTCCTGGATAGGTTGTAGCGTAGGGCTGTCCGCATTGTGAACGTTCCAAACGTTTCTGAGCATCTTGAACCGCTCCAGTTGTGTAGAGATGTTGCCTCACTAAGCGATTTCTAACGTTTGTGTCATAGCGAGTGTTCTGAAGAGCTATACAACTTGTTCCACACTCTTCCTTCCATAGCAGAACCAGGCGCGCGGGTCTACAGAGTAACAGCTTTCCGGTAACTCACATCCCGACTAGAACTGAGAAGTTCTCTAATTCGTATTTTTGCTGAGTCATTGGGCTGTGGAATGTTGTAGTCCTTGTCGTTTTTGGACTGCACCATGCTTACCATCAAGTGTGATGTGGTCACTGTACCGTGTAGGTTAAAGAAAAATGTCACTGGATACGTCTTTAAGCCTTAAAGATGTACTGATTAAGTGTACTGCTTTTGCTGGCTGTATATAAGCAAAACATTGCATAATATGTAAATAATTCTTGCATTTTAATATAAAATAAGGTCTTCGTTTTCCCTTTAAACGATATTGAACGTTGAAGTTAATTAAAACTTATTGCATAAGGTTGCAAAAAAGTGAAAGCCGGAACTATAAGATCAATTTTATAGACCTGAAACAATATTGGGATATTTTAAAGCCAGATACATACATACCACATACCTGGAGGAGTACTGATACTTTTCAATTATTATGCTAAATCTTAACATATAGGTAAAAGATAAAAATTATGTAATTGTTATTTTTTCCGGAATTTAACAAAATTATAATAATGATAAAGGGTTTTCCGCATCCTTTAAAACGTACGAAATGTATGGAAATGTCTTGCATTGCAGTACCCTTAAATTACGAGAAGTATTTATTATTTACAATTTTGGATATTTCTTAATGTGTCACGACCTCTTGTCAGGATTTTCGTAATTAGTCTGCAAGAGAAAAACGAAGATACTCACTGTCAAGTAACTTGAATTTCTTTATACATACCTTGAGGTTAAAGAGCGAACAAGTACATTCTACGCCTCGTAATATTTATCTTCGTCCGTTAGCAAGGTGTGTTATTGCAAATATCTTGTTTATTATATCATGTATGTGGCTTTTTTTCCCTTTTTCCATAATTAATAGTACTTAATGTTTGTGAAAGAAATGTTCATTCTACTATACCTTTTAAATAATTGTATTGTAGGAACTAAACATTGCTCTAAATGAAACATACGATTAGTCTCACAAAGTGGGTGTCTCCTCTTTCTTTACCAGTCGTGCTAGCCGTAAACAAGTTTTTGCAGCGCTGCTTGAACTGGAATCAAATCAGAGCAGATAATAAGTGACGTTGAGAGAGTGGTATAAAGTAAACTCTTCGGTAAACTATATGAATTAAATAAAATGCAATTTATTCGACAACTTGCCAACTTTTACTTGGAATACTCACGCATTTTATACGAGTATACCTATGTTATGTTTGTTTAATAATATCGTGTACTGAAAGTAGAAAGTTGATCTTTTTAAAACACTGTAAGCATGTTTGTTTTAAATTTGTTATTATGTATTTTTCTTTACTTTATATATAAAATAAATAAAGCTAAAATATGTAATGATTTTTCCAAGGTTATTAATAAAATTTTAACTGTGGTCACATCAGTTACTCACAATAAACTGCATAATAATATTTTATATTCGTTGTTGTTTATTGAAAGAATTGTTATAGAGAGTGATCTCAAAAATACTAAAATCTGGCTAGGTTACAAATATTTTATGCCAGATTATTTGTCACTCATTGATTCTATACTACTACAGAGGGGTCACTTTCACGAAAATGTATGATGGATTTAACAGTTCAAAATTCAGAAAAACCATAATATTTTAACACTTGGTCATAATCAAACTGTGCCATTGTATGAATTCCAGGGTTGACAACTGCAGTATGTGATGTGATATGATGAAGAGATATGAAGATATTTATAACATAATATGTAATTATGTATTATCAATATTCTCGAATCAGGACGAGAACGTTCAATGTCAATTATAAAATACCTAGAAAATAATATTGTGGTCTAAATACCTATAGCTTGCAGTGCAGCGGCTGTCATGTTGCCGTTTTGTAGGCATTTATATAAAAAAGACGTATTATTAAAAACGTCCGATGTAAGGCCGCATGGTTGTGAAAATCACACGCCGCCTGACAACACTGCATCATCGACTAATACATATAAATGATGACATAGAATGATCCAATTTGAATGGAGAGTACATAACTCATCCCCGATTTGGCGCCGATATTGACATTGTGGTACAGTCGCTCTAAGGATCTTAGCACAATGCTCGGAAGCGTCGATCGAGTTTCCCAACAGGTGAACCTAAGGATAAACAAGGGCAAGACTAAGGTCGTGTATCTATGCCTATATTTTGCCCATCCCAGTGTCCATAGGTGGCTCGATCCTCGAAGTTGTTGACGAGTACATCTAACTGTGTAAAATTGCTCAATTAAGTGGATCCAACTTCGTAAGAGAGGTCAATCGTTGAATCCAACTCGGCTGGGCAGCGTTCGGAAAGTTACACAAGGTATTCCTGCCCAGAATACCCCAGTGCTTGAAAACTAAAGATTTCAACCAATGTGTATTGCCAGTAATGTACATATGGTACAGAAACGTGGTATCCTACTATGGGCCTCATTAGAAAGCTCACTCTCACGGAGCGAGCTATGGAGATAACTACGGTTGTTGTTTCTCTTCTTCTGGTAGAAAAATAAGAACCGATGTATCTAACGGATTATCAAGTTGAAGTGCCAGTGGTCAGAACATATAGCTCGTAGCCGTATATAGTCGTGGCCGGTGGGGCGGAAAAGTAATCGAGTGGAGACCACTTACTGGAAAGCACAGTGTGGACGTCCACCTGAAAAGTGGGCTGACGACCTAATCCAGTTCGCTGGACGTTGTTTAACGCAGGCCGCTTCCGACCTGCCCCTCTGGAAAACATTAGGGGGCCTATATCTAGCAGTGGACATCTTACGGCTGGGAGGATGATAATGAGAGCTGTACATCGAGACCTAATTAATAGTCGGATCACTGCTGCAAAGTCGTAATTTCCAGAATCCAACGACTACTTTAACATGTGTAACAATAGATGTTATTCATCTTTATTTTCCTTGTTTTACTAATTTCATTTAAACGCTAGAACTCCAACAAGCTAATATGTAAATACATCTACTATATTAATAATCAATAGCAAACAGTTCGGTCATTATCGTTCTGGACTTATTTATTACGTTACGCAAATACATAATTCGAACGCGGTGTTTAATTTATACAACCCAAAAATCCCAAAATAAAATATATCAACTATAACACAGATATAATACGTCATAAAGTGGTGAAAATGAATAAAACTGCAATATCTTTGTGCTGTTCCGTCAGTCTGAAGAAAGTCACTTGGTAAATAAACTTTATCTGATGTCTGGTTAATAAATTAATATGTAATATTAACCATATTTAGCACAGCCATAAAGAATAAAGAGAGTTATAAGTATCATAGGGCTATTAGATTGACTTACCTTGAGGTTGTTGGTATACCTATAATGAAATCAGTCAAAGTGATTACTTTCTACCATTGTAATGTGTACTTATAAGGAGTATAGTACAATTCCCTTCTGAATATGGCGTCAATTTTAACAATATAAAATGATACGAGTGTTTAAGTGTGTACAGAGTGAATTGACAACAATTATCATCAGCCTCATCATCACTTTCTACGACTGTCCTTGAAGTTATGGGTCGGGCAGCTTACACATAATATATTCTAAAGTAAAGGAAAATGTATTAAAGGGTTGATAAGTGAAGTTTTCTTGAATTCCAAAGGGTTCCAGAGTTGATCCTTCCTTCTTTTTGATTACTGCAGTATGGTATTTATTCTATACTGATTTCATAATATGATAAGATTAATTCTATGTAATGGATAATAAAAAAAAAATAACAGAAAACATAACCCACGTGGCTTTGGCTAAAATGAAGATACAACTTTTTTTGGCAAGTTTGTAAGTGACATCACATGCGATCCCTACTTTAATAAATTAACACTAATATCGCAGAACTGATGATGGCTATAAAATATCTTTATTTTTATTTGTGTGCGTATGTGCATCAGATTGTGTCCAGTAAGCACAATATACCTCTTATTGTAATTGTGTGTTATACCGCCGTCACTTTCCAACGAAGCCAATGAAGCGCGGTGAAAGTGGCGACCTCCACGCGTCCGCGTACGGTTGTTGTTTGTAAAATTCGCTGACTCACATAAGGACGTCGTTATAATATTACCAATACTTGGCATATAGGATTTTTACCCGGGTTTACGCAATGTGTGAACATTTTGAACGCTCGCATTTTAAACAAATTATACATAATTACTTTATCAGTTCTAAAAAACACAACACTCAGGTATGCCAGGTTTATCACCCGAAATAGAGGGTCAGGGGCTATAATGCTGAGATTTATAGACACTACTTCAACTTTGTTTAGCAAAGTTCTCAAAAAATAAATTAGTTTTGACAAAAAACTGAATATATAATAGGTACTTGAGTATAGCCATAGTATTCACAGAGCCAAGTTCATGTTGACAAAATCAGTGACTTACCGAAACCTTTAGTATTTATTGAATAATATAAATTGTAATGTTTTAGTAAGGTCCAAGGAAAATTAACGTTGCGTCTATAAATCTCAGCCTAAGATTCGATAAAGTACTTACTCTATTATTCCAAGTTTATTTATTTTCGTGTGATATTTAAGTGCAAACGAATTTTAGAATATAAAGTGCATCAAAAGCAGTACGTAAAATTAAAAAGCTATTAATTACGACCATCATTTTAACCTAAAAACATTAAATTACCATTAAAACGAATTGTGAAAATTTTTAATTCATTCCACAAGCTTAATGTTCATCTGAAGTTTTGCAAACTGTTTTTTAAATGCAGAAATGCTATGCCGTTTATTAAAAGTGAAATTTTTTCGCGGCATAAAATGACATAAAGGTGACGAATACATATTATGTAAAATGTAAGACTGTGTACAACATTAAAACAGATCAGTCGCTTAACGATGTTGGTACTCTCCCAAATACCAAAGCTCAGTAACTATTTTAATACCAATAATAATTTTATGATTACAGGATAATAAAAAGCAATAACAATGTCTTCTTTTAATTTATGTTAAGCGTCCATTCCCGTTGTAAATAGGTCATGAAGGCGTATACTATTACTTGACCTACTTTCACAATGCGTTTTCTAGTCAAAATACATAAATTAGAAGGTAGATAGTTAATATTTGAAAGTTATGAACGCGGAAAATATAATAAACGTTATTAAATGTATGCGTATAATTTAATTTACGGTTGTCAAAAGGATTATATCCAGCGGGTAAGAAGAGTGTTTTAAGAAAGTATTACTACCTAAAACTTAAGTATAGCTTTTTTATACTAGTATACAAAATGAATGTACTGCACTACATCGCAAGTGCGAGGTTTTATAGAAATAATAAGAGATAATAATAGTAATGAGAGAAAGAAGGTAATAACCTCTTTTTTTTCTATAAAAAGAGTCGTAATCAATATTACTAATACGTTTTCGGTGTTATAGTTTTTTTTTCCTATGTTAGCTAAGTAAAAATTTAATGCTATGTCTATCATATTATTATATGTCTTTTTTCTAAGTTTTTTAAGTATCGTATGTGTCGTACTAAGTTTTTTAAGTGCCTTTACCAAAATTCATTGTATGAGTCATACTGGCGCGGTCATTATACCGCGCTGTCATGTCCATTTTATGAAGCATTCGTTATAATCTAAAACCTTCCTTATATTAATGGTATGAGAACTATCCCAATAATTTTCATATTTCCAATTATCGAATCTATATTTTTATATTTTAAGAAGGGTTTTTCACAATAATTTTTATGCTCGTGTTGTGAATGCGTTTACAAATATGAATTACACATACATAAACACCAGAATAATTAATTTTTGATTATATAAAGTAAATATTTAGAAAAATAATTAATCACTATTTAAAGTTTTATATACTTACAAAAATAGTGGTATATATTCAGGGGTGAAAGGCTATTTGGCTTAAGCGACATATTTTGGAGATCTAGTACCTAATATACAATATATTTTCGGAATCGATAAAAAACGCTGATTTCGAAAATGTATATTACAGAATATCACCAAAAAATGTCGCTTAAAGGAAATAGCCTTTTACCCTTCGATATATTACAATAAAGTTACGACTGTGATTTCTTACTTTTCCATAATGCTTATCTTTTTGTTCCAGATATTTCTTCAGTCATCATTTCTCAGTTATGATTCTAAGGATAACATGGCTCTTATTATGTTCCATATTTATAAACACAATAACACTGCTATTAGGTAAGTCTAATGTCATATACAAGAACTTGTTCCTTCTACATTTGGCATAGATATTGTGAACGGACTACATACTCGCCGATGGTGGCAAATATCGAAAGGGAATACACATGCATCTAATAAAAATTCCATGAGTGTTGTCCTAAGAATGGCTATCAGCTGCGCTACTGGTCACGTTGAGCAGCTATATCCAAATGCACAGTAAATCATAGATGTGCAAAATGTAATCAGAATAATGAAAAACGATTACGATTACATTTTGCGTCCTTAATATGACTGCATTTTGCTCATCAAAGTTTTAAACACTATAGAATCCTCGATTGCATACACATTTATGACTCCTTAATGTTCTGAAGGGATTTAATCATGATTACAGAGCATAAAAATTAAAATTACGACTACATTGTATAATCGTTAATCATTAATCAGATTACATTTGCCATCTGTGCAGTGAATCCCTTTCAAAGACACATATTTTTATTAAAGTACTTATGATATATCTCACTTGTCATAATAGGCAAGCCATAAACACTAAATTAATAATCATTTTTCAGGTAACCCATTATTTATAAAAAAGGGATCATTAAATAAACCGGTAATCAAATGGAAGCCGCCTGCAGACACATGGAGTTGGATGGCCACACCTAGAAATGATGAACTCTTTTTTGTACCTTCCAACTTCACTCATAAACTACCTCCATCGGCAAATGAGACTGAGCTCATCTCCCACATGACAGCGCTGAAACGCAACTACTCCCGTCTTCTTTGGGATAGCGATAAGAGCACTAACTTGCCTGTTTTCGTAGAAAAAGCATTAAAACTTTTAAACTTAAAACAAGTGTATTATGAAGTCGAACACTCTGTCATGTCAAGGGTATCCTGCACAGCTTGTAAAGCGGGTGCTGGCTTATTGCAGCACTATATCAGACTAGGTAAAAGCAAAGAAGAAATTAATAAGATGATTTTCCAGTTCTGTGTGTCTTTGAAAATTCAGTCAGCCCGCGTATGTGAAGGCATCACTAGATTATTTGGGGTAAGATTTTTGTCATATTTATACTGTTTGAACTTCGATATAATAAGTACATTACACTGAAATCTATACGATTTGAACCTAATATTATTACATATTATAAAACAAAGTCCCTCGCCGCGTCTGTCTGTTCGCGATAAATTCAAATAGTACTGTACGGATTTTCATTTAATCAATAGACAAAGTGATTCACAGGGTAGGTTTTATGCATAGTTTATTAACGTTTTGTGTAAATTGATTGTGTAATATTTTGAAAAAAAAGATAAAATATAAACGACAGAGAGAGGAGGGAGTGAAAGGCGGAGCGGAGTAGGGAAGGGAGCAAAGATAGGGGGGGAGGTACGTTAACACGAAATTTATAGCCACATGAAATTTTCCGGGTCAGCTAGTATAGTTATAAACATTAGTCCAATAAAGCCATAAATTAAGAAAAAAAAAACATTAATCTAATACATCGTACATTTTGAAATATTGTTTGGATAATACTCGTATATTCGCATCATATTATCTAAATATGAAATTACGTTTGAATTCAAAATAAGGTTTATAAACGTGCTGACTATAGGTTTATTTGGTTAAAAAGTCTGATAAGTGTTTCATAAAATGTGTTAACTTCGAAATTTTTATGATGGTAGGATGATTCCCCGACCTGGGTCATAACCATAGCACACAAGTGTAAAGACGGTCATAGTGACTAGCTTTGACCTGTCGCGTTTCGGGAATAGCTTGTGTATATCTAGTAACTCATATATCTAGAGACCTTCAGTTGTGGTGTATGTGGGCCGAAATGACGACGGAGACTAACAACAGATTTTCATCTTTTGATAGTCGCTTTCGTTTTTGGACTACACTGTACTTACCATCAGGTGCACTGTAGTCACTTTATTGAGCCCGTGAAAATGAGGCGATTGCTAAATCAACATCCGGCTTACACAAATTTGCACTTTATAATTAAAACTATTAAGCGAAAATATTTTAAATATTTATTTACAGAGTGAAGTGGTATATGTTTTAAAACGCATTACTATTGGACCAGATGAGATATGCAGTTTTGTGATTGGCGACGCCTGCGGCGACGTTTATAACCCTTATCACGAATGGGAAGTCGCTTTTCCACCCGTGCCGAAACCAACTGTTCTTCCTTTAGATGCACCTATTGATAAGGCTCCTACATTCAAAGTTTTACAAATTTCTGACACACACTTCGACCCATATTATGCGGAAGGTAAAACAGTTTTTAGTTAATTACCTGTATTTATATAATTTTTTAATTTATTAAAACGCAATATATAAAGCTTTATAGGATGAAATAAAACCATTTAAGCGGAAACATTCGGTAATCTATACTAATATTATAAAGCTGAAGAGTTTGTTTGTTTGTTTGAACGCGCTAATCTCAGGAACTACTGGTTCGAATTGAAAAATTCTTTTTGAGTTGAATAGACCATTTATCGAGGAAGGCTTTAGGCTATATAACATCACGATGCAACTATTAGGAGCGAAGAAATAATAGAAAATGTGAAAAAAAACGGGGAAAAATATTCATCCTTGAGGGCTTCCATTGCGTGCGCTGCAAAAACGGTTCAAGATACCAAAAATATATGTATGAAAGAATTATTCCTCTTGAAATGATCTAAAAAAATGTCCCAGCCAGTATATGTCTATCTTTTAAGATTAAGTCACTAGAATTGTTTTTATGGTAAACAAATTTGGTCGAAATTAATGCATTATCTGTTAAGAGTTGTATCAACGTAACAATATTAATCTTTATCCAAATAAATGTGTTGTTGATTAAGAGTATTTAATTGTGAACAAAAATGTCTTTGACATCACTTAATTTCAATGAACATCTTAGAAGATATTACAAAGCCTTATATAGCAAAACTACGTTTGCCGGATCAGCTAGTTATGTATATTTTAATATATTCAGATAATTATTTTTTACGCCTCCTTTAATAATACAAAAAAAAAATTACTTAATTACCTCAATATTAAAGCTCCTATCATTTCATGAAGTTTCAAGTTTATTCTTTTCATGAATATTGTAATTAAACTAATCAAAACCGTTTATGGCGACATCGGTTAGAACAAGATATCGGTTATTGAGCAAGAACAAAGGTCCCAGCTGAATGCTACATAACTGATCGTATCTCGAAAACATCGCCGGTTGTGACGATTATCGATTTTACGACTAAATATGAGTAGTCCCTTTAATGTCGTTATAACAGGTTTTGATTGTATAATAATATCCAATAATGGAATTTCTATATTTTCTACTTTATTGAACTCTAAAGGTACTGTTCGGATTTTGACAGTCGCTGCTGTAGACCCAAGAGCGTTTACAAGGTCGCGATGCATCGATCTGTATGCATTTAATAGAAAGGCGTTCAATATAAGCGACTCTGCAGCGCTGTTAGCTGTCACGATCGCTAGCTTGATACGCCGCGCCGCCTGGCAATGCCGCGCAGTCGCCTACATCGGATGCCTTTTCGTTTAAATACAGAGCAGAGCAATTGTTCCACTCCGACGCAGCCTTGAATTTGTTTCGACGTTTCTTCTCAAGGTAGTCGTTTCAGAAACGCTAGTAGATCACCGTAGGTTCTTTCCACGGCTGGCCGCAAAGTCTAGGTCCGTACCCACGTCGAGGAGCCCTTGCGTTGCCACCCAATCCATAAATTCGCTGGCTGAGCATCTTCTGTGCTCACCCCCTAAGCTCGGTTCAGTTGTAAACATCTGTTCAGGCCAATCAACATTCGACCTTCAATAAAAAAAAGATAGCTATTGCTGAACTGCACCTATAAACTTATTTGGTAACTTTATTGTTATTTATGCGATCTATATTTATTTTCTGTATTTGTTTTCTGGTGAAGGAAAATACCATGAGGGAACCCTTATGGTATCTAATAGAAATGTAATGTGTAATGCCCTTGATAACGGCGACCAGCTGCGCTTCTGGTCGCGTAGGGCTCGGTATATAAGCGCACGATAGATCGTACTGGTTCTCCATTCCATCGGGCCTGAGGGAGCTCGGACGAGAAAGTGCTTTTCTGGCAACGCGTCCAGTTATGCACTTAAATATCACCTGTTTCCGATTGACTGTTTCCGAAAACTGGACCACGAATTTCTTAATCGGTGTTGAAACAGTCGCCGTGGCCGAATCCGGCTAGGACATCATCATATAAGCGCAAAGTGGATACAGCCACTAATGCATCTCTGGCCACCCTAAAAGGGACATAGCGTGACGATATATTTATTGATGACATAAAATAGAATTTATCACATCCCTAGGTGCAAACGCGGACTGCAACGAACCTCTTTGCTGTCGAGCATCAAGCGGGCCGCTGCGAACTCCAGACAGTGGGGCAGGCCGCTGGGGAGACTACCGCAAGTGTGACACGCCGAAACGAACCATCGACCACATGCTGAAACATATTGCCGATACTCACACGGTTAGTAGAACCCTTATTACTTTTGTAGCTGATAATTATTTTCCAAATATTAAGTCATGGATAGTATTATATAAAATATACAAAAAATGATAGTAAGTATTTAAACTATGAGCACAATAATTATTTTGCCACTTTCCTCTCTTTAACATAACTTTCGTATTTTGTATAAACAATGATTGTTATAAATACATAGAAATATTGTATACAAAAGATATTACGAGGGCGGTTCGATAAGTACTTAGCCTCACCGCCTTATGGCGCCACTATCGCAAGGGAAATTTACCATCGTGTAATACATTATTTTAGACCGCTGCTGACAAATTTCAGCCACATGAGGCTCGTAGTTTAGATTTGACTCCGTGTAGAAGCAAGCGTTTTGGCGAATTTCAAAAAATGAAGAAAGAGCAGTATCGGTCCATGTTAAGATTCTTGTTTTTGGAAGGAAAATTGCGCAGCGAAATCAAAGAGCGCTTAGATGCAGTGTACGGTGACTCTTCTCCTTCGATGGCGACCATCAAAAATTGGTTTACAAGTTTCAATGTGGTCGCACGTCGGTTTTTGATGAGCCACGTCCAGGTGCCACAAAAACGGCTACCACGGAGGATAACGTGACAAAAATCCACAATCTCATATTGGCAGACCGCCGATTGAAAGTACGTGAAATAGCTGAGACTGTAGGCATCTCAAAAGACCGGGTGGGTCATGTCCTGCATGAAATTTTGAGCATTGAGAAAGCTGTCGGTACGATGGGTGCCGCGTTCGCTCACTCCGAACAACAAGCGAAATCGTGAAATCACATCAAAGCAATGTTTGGTGCTGTTTAAGCGCAATCCGAAGGAGTTTTTGCATCATTTCATAACCCTAACAAAATATGGATCCACTAGTACACGTCAGAGACCAAGGAACAGTCAAAACGTGCTCCGAAGAAGGCAAAGACTGTCCAATTGGCCGGAAAGGCAAAGGCCACCGTTTTCTGGGATTCACAAGGTGTGATCTACACCGACTACCTGGAGAAGGGCAAAACGATCACAGGGCTCTACTATACTGAATTATTGGGTCGATTCAATGTCGAGCTGAAGAAAAAACGGCGCCATTTGGCGAAGAAAAAAGGTTCTTCCACAATGATAACGCACCGGCTCACACCTCCGCCGTCGCCACTGCCAAATTGGTCGTATTAGGCTACGAACTGCTGCCCCATCCACCATATTCCCCGGATTTGGCCCCGTGTGACTTTTTTTTGTTTACAAATTTGAAAAAGTAATTCGCAGAGTAGATATTTTGGTCGAATTAGGAGGCCATCGCCGCCACGGAAGCTTATTTTGCAGAGCTTCCGAAAACTTTTTTTTCAGATAGGTTAAAAAAGTAGGAGCATCGCTGGATCAAGTGTATCGAGCTAAAAGGAAACTATGTAGAGAAATAAATCGCCACTTTTCCAAAATTTTCGTTTTTCTTTTGTAGGCTAAAGACTTATCGAACCGCCCTCGTATATCTAAATGATCTCTTGATTACTACAAATTATTTAAGCTTATATAAGTGTAATTTTAATTATTTAGGTACTGATCTTTCGATGAAGCAATAAACATCATCTTAATAGAAAAAGATATTTAGTTAGAGGATATTGTTAGATTACAAAATAACTTATAAAATTTTATTATCACATTGAAAATTTTTTTTACAGGATATTGACTATATTCTATGGACAGGTGATTTGCCGCCACACGATGTGTGGAATCAAACCAAAGAAGAAAATTTGAAAGTACTTCAAGAAACTGTAGCGCAAATGTCCGATATGTTCCCGGGAGTGCCAATTTTCCCCGCGCTTGGAAACCATGAATCATCACCCGTAAATAGGTAACTGTGAGGTGTTCAAATACTAGATATAGTGGACCTATCCAAACGACTGTTAAAGACCAGGAAAATGTAAAAATAGGAAGTAATACGAAATCGGGGACATATAATTATACCACACATAATTTATGTTGTTGAGATTCAGCAAGTCTGATATTATCTGCTCACCCCAAAAGAGATATAGTGTTGAACTATTTATAAGTAACTACAAGTTCACTAAGAATCATAAAATAATATCTCGCGACTCCTGCACTCGAGATATGTGTGTGGTGGGAAACGATTGTGAGAAAACTTTGTTAACTGTTTCATTTCTCTACCCATAATGTATTTCTATAACTTGCAGATATATGTAATACTCGTAATTTCTTACCATTGAGCTCTAAGCTTATTATAAATACGTATAATTATGTTCCAGTTTCCCACCGCCATATATTTCTTCTCCAGAGCAAAATATAGCATGGTTATACAACGAACTGGACACGCAGTGGCGAAGATGGTTACCAACCGGAGTTTCCAATACCGTCCGCCGCGGCGCATTCTATTCTGTTTTAGTGCGACCCGGCTTCCGCATCGTATCGCTTAATATGAACTATTGCAATAATAAAAACTGGTAAGTAGTTCCACCAGGGTTTCGTCTACTATCATCTAACATGTACATGCTACTTTGTGCAGTGTAATTTTTTTTTCATCAAATGATGACAACCAACTGCCAGTGCATTAGATGGGCAAATCTCCCTGAAACCAGGGCGACACCGAAAATACTGCAGCAGTTCTGTTGCTTTAAAGGAAGAGGGGAAAACAAACTGGACATACATTCATAAAACATTGTATTTAATCAAAGGTTCACAAGTATCACCGACATATTATGAGTTTTCTTCATTGCATAATACCGATAAAAGTAAATCGGTGAAGTTTAAATATAAAACGACTAGATGCCGAAATAAATAAACTATCTGTTCTTTTTTTATTCTTGAAAAAAAAAGGCTTTTGACTACGCAGTCATGTCAGCCCCGTAAACTTACAAATTTAAGTTCTTAATTCTATATATTTTTTTACAAATGTGTAAATTAACAATGCCTGGGCACTCCCAGGCTCGGTTTAGTATTGATGGAATGCACTGAATTACCAAGCCCGGTTTTGTACCAAGCCCGGTTTTGTTGTGAAGGTCTTTCCCAGACCACCAACGTAGGACACGCCGGAAAAAAAAAGCACTGAAATCCATCATATATCTGTTCTTTATATAGCTTTTGTTGTTATAATAAACATAGTGCGTCTTCTTTTTTAGGCTGAGATTTATAGATAGTACTTTGATATTGGTTAGCAAAATACACAGAAAATAAATTGAATATATAATAGAAACTTAAGTATAGCGTAAGTATTCGCAAAGCCAAAATCTGTAACTTATCATATCCTTCGATATTCATTGAGTATAATATTAACTACATTGTAATGCTTGAGTGAATTCTACGCAAAGTCAAAGAAGCGTCTTTAAATTTCAGCCTAAGATACATGTCTGAAAAACAAAGATATAACATTATCATGCCCCGTAATAAATAATTAATTTATATCGGTGTAAAATAAAATAAAATAGAAAATGTAAAATTGTTCCAAATTATGTATATTTTCAGGTGGTTATTAATGAACAGCACAGACCCAGCTACTGAACTGCAATGGCTTATATATGAACTACAGTCGGCTGAATTTAGTGGAGAGAAGGTTCACATAATCGGTCACATTCCACCCGGACACTCTGATTGTTTGAAAATATGGAGCCGCAATTATTATGCTATTGTGAACCGATATGAATCCACGATAACTGCGCAATTTTTCGGTCATACGCATTTTGATGAATTTGAAGTGTTCTATGATCCAAACGACCTTGGTAAATATACTTTTATAAAGTAAAAACAAAATTATTAACGTTTCGTTAGTGACGCGCTCCATTACAGTTTACGGTAAAAAGTTCTTATTAGGTAACTCATATTATTTCTCATAGAACAGTAGCAAAGCAATTCAAAGTGTAGTATAAGAAATTACATAAATAAATATATTTTATTGACAAAACTATTTCGAGTTATACAACATTCAAACTAGATTTAGAAAAAATCAGGTCAGTATGAGTTTAGGCTCTTGTAATGGGATTATAAAATATGTACCATATATAAGAATATTACCAGTAGTTATTGCCCGTTTTTTGGATAAAATGAGACTATCGTATTTTATATAAAGAATTTTAAAATATTGCCCACTTTAAAATGTAATATCCTAAAAACAAAGTTTAAGATAGAATTAACAATTACCACACAATTAGAACCTATTAGACAAGACGTATTTGAAAAATAACCAAGATACCATGAAATCATTTTGTTATTGCCAAAGTATAATATAATATTACAAAAAAATATATAATAAATCTATTTTTTAAGTAATCTAAAGTACAACTGTTATTATTTCCTGCTCCTAAAATAATGAATCCATAATCTGGGTGTCCATTTATATAGTATTCAGGCGGAAGTGGACTCGGCAGTGTTCAACCGAGTCCGCGAATTCCGTCTGAGAGGCGAAAGTGTGGCTCCCGTGGTGCTCGAGAGGCTGAAGGCAGAAGAACGCCGATCAGCTCTGAGAATTTGGCGCGTTCAGCTGGATGAGGTGCGGTGCATGCGCCAGCGCGTGGTCGGTGCCATTCTGCCGAACCTCGAAGCCTGGCTTAGTAGTCGATATCACGTCACCTACCACCTGACACAGGTACTTACGGGACACGGATGTTTCCCTGAGTACTTGTGCAGGTTTGGACGAGAAGTAACGACCCAGTGCTACCACTGCTGTTCGGACCTGGATTCCGCCCAACATACGCTCGCACATTGCCCGGCGTGGGGCAATGAGCGGTGGGACCTGGTCCGAAGGATCGGACACAACCTCTCCCTGCCAGCAGTGGTGTCGGCAATGCTGGCAGGGTATGACAACTGGAGGGCCGTGGTCTCCTTCTGTGAAGATATCATGTCCCAGAAGGAGGCCGCAGAGCAAGAACGGCAAAAGGCCGTTCGAAGGAGACACCAGGGTGCCGGCAACCGCCCTGGCACATCAGCCCCAGCCGACCGGTCGATCCACGACCAGTTGGCTGATGTCTTTGGGGTCGTGGCTGCTCAGGGTGGGGGCCCTGAGCAACTGGTTTAGCGGCCCTCGAGAAGTTGGCAGGGCTTTGTGGCGTGCCCTGCCTAAGTACAACGAGCAGTATCGGGGAGAGTATCATCTTCCCCCGAGTTTGTGCCCATCGGGCGCGGCGCGACGGGGCTGTGGCGAATTGATTACAGGACCCACAGTCCCCGCCAATGCGCAGAAGTAGTCATCTTGGGGTTTTTAGTCGGTATAAGTCCGACACACCTCGGTCGCGCAACCCCCCTGTGCGTCTGAGACGGTCCTATGAGGATTTTCCCCAAGTAAAAAAAAAAGGGTGTCCATTTATAATTATTTTATTCCAGATACAAAATGACGATAGAAATATTAAATCGGCTAAATGTTAAAATTTAATTGTCTAATGTGTAAAAACTACGTCTATTACAGGTCGAGCTACAAGTATAGCGTATGTTGGTCCTTCTGTTTCACCATATTATGATTTGAATTTAGGTTATCGTATATATTACGTAGATGGTGATCATGAAGCTACGACGCGGGTGAGTTACTAGAATCGTTTAGCTTATGTAATGCATGCATATAATCTATTATTAGTGATATTTATATGCTCTAGTTGCGTACTGTACCAGGTTTACATCTTCAATATAGGCACAAGTTCAAGATATATCTATCTACCTACAATATATTTATTCATTCGGTATATGCGGCAAACTATTCTGTTCACAGCAGCGATATTTGCAGCTCCCGGGGTTCGATCCCAAGACCTTTAGCATTACAGGTATAGGAACTATATACTAAGCTAAAAGGCCGTCGATTAACCTTTTAGTACTTTTTGTATGCTTACAAACTAACAATAATCATTTTGTTTATCGATCGACCTGATTACTCAGGCCATGGTCACAAGTAGAATATAGAAATCGCACCGATGTTATTATTTATATTCCTCAATAGCATCACTATATTTTGTTACTACAATATTTTATTTTTATTTATATACTACGTAATACTGCAGTTGATAGTGAATACAGTGCAGTCTAAAAACCGTGTACGCAATACCAGATATGGGCAAAATGTAATCTGATTAATGATTACAAATTATAGTCGTAATTTTAATTTTGTTGCTCTGTAATCATGATTAAAACCATTCAAAACATTAAGGAGTGATATATGTGTATGCAATTGAGGATTCCATAGTAGTTAAAATAAAGATCAGATAAATGCAGTTATATTAACTATGAAAAACGCAAATGTAATCGTAATAATTTTTCATTAATCTGATTACATTTTGCCCATCTATGCGCAATAGTATAGATGCGATCATGATGGCTTACAGAAATATCTCAATATAGAATGATGGACACACGCTTATAGGAGACTGTTGCACAATTCGGTCTTTATTGTATTCTTTCAAGTCACCGTTTTTTTTAAATCTGTTATAAAGACATTTGATAAATATTTAACATTAAGACTGTTACTGTTATCTGTAGTGATAATTAAAAGCTATTCAAATAAAGTAATATTTGTTTTCAGCAAGTGGTCGACCACGAAACATGGATAATGAATTTAAAAGAAGCCAATCAATTTGGATATCCGATATGGTATAAATTATACTCTGCTCGTTCCTCATACTTGATGCCAGCTTTGCGTCCTCAAGATTGGAACAAACTCATTGACGATATGACATCAAAAGAAGATATTTTTAATCTATATTACAAGTATGCTAAAGATTTATGGTATTATTTTCGTTACGATCTCTATGATTATTCAGTATTTTGCAAGATTTTTACTAAACTACTTTCATTTACATTAATTTAAGCTCAAATTATTATTATTTTAAAAATAATACAGAAAGCATTATCTGTTTATGGACTTACTATCGTGCGCTATAGAGTGCTTCGTAGCTATTGAATGTGGGCATACAATTTCAGTAATTAAATTATATTTTGTTCGTTCATTTTAATTCTAGACATTATTGGAAAAACAGTCCGCAGCGCGGTACATGCAACAGCGAGTGCAGAAAACGGCTGGTGTGCGATGCGCGTTCCGGTCGATCGCATGACCGACGCGCTCTCTGCGCTGATATAGAAGCGAGAATTGACGGGTCCGCTCCTGCCCCGCAAACGTGGCGCGCTTGGTTCTACAACGGACTCTCTGTGTCGTAAGTATATTCATTAATACATCACAAATGGCATTGCAATGGGTAATCTTCTTTTTTATTAACCCGGGAGAAATTCTTGCATAACACCCTCAGGTCCGTCGTAAGGCTGACATCCTCTGTGTGGCTACTGGGTAAAAATCCCCAAGATGTCCCCGTACTCGGCTTTGACGAACAAAAAGCCTCCTTTAGGAACCAATTATGTGAGGGGTGGGTGTAAAAAGCCATATATTTTAGAACTTCTATCAGACAGTTCGTGGAAATGATACGCACCGCCTCCAGCCTCATTGTATTAATGCTATGTGAACTTAACGATTTGAAGTCCGGAGTTGTTTTTCCAAATTTAATATAAGCTGCGTAATAATAAGACTACAAAAATTAATGTAATATAAAAAATCTACAATCATCCATATGTAGGTAAAACATTGGATCATTGTTGAAGTACTTAGTTTTCATAATAGTGTTATTAATTAACTATGTAATTTACTAACGATATTTAGAACATTACGGGTATAAATAACTAAATTCGCTACTTATTACAGTTTATTTGTAGCTTGCAAAATTTATTCCTACTTGATTTACAACTCGCACACCCTTCGCGGCAAAAAATTAGTTTTGCGTTGAAATAGATATCTTAGACAAAAGCATTCTAAGAAGAATTAATGGCTAAAACATAGCCGCAAGTGCGAGTTTACTTAACTTACGAAGTTAAGGGATTATATAATGAATATATGTACGTAATTTATGAATGTAAATAAAACAAATTATGCAGGAATTTACACATAGCTTCGTTATTTCTTAGACTGAATGTTTTAAAAATTATGAGGATATGTACCAGCTCCTCCGCTATCTAATGGTAAAATAAAAAATAACGTATGTCAGTCAGAAAGTTTTTCCACGAAATGTGCGATTTAATTTAATACTCTACTATGTATTCCCTATCTTTGTGAGATAATTATAATGCCTTCATTGTTAAATTATTGCACTTCGTTAAAGTAATATAAATGCATGCTAAATTATTTATTTTTACAGTCACCTTTCCGCATTATAGCACCGTTTTAATACTCAAAATTAAGAGCTTTGAATATAATTAACTTTGCATGTTCATTTCTCTATCAATAAATAGTCAAAAACAAGATAATATCAATCGTATAAGGATAGCGACTAACAAATGTAAAAATATCTCAAATTCTTAAAAAAAAAAAATACAGTTCGCAGATTATGTTGAACGAACGAATACATGTTATAGAGTTCAAATGAGAATTGATTGGTTCAAGTCTTATAAGTTTTTAGTGATCATTACAAACGAAGCTTTTTGTATTTTAATCGCACAATTGATACTTCTTCCAAATACTACTATACCAAAAAGTAGCAATAAGATATACTCAGCTGCCGAAAAGCTCTTTAAAATTAAATATGGTTTTAATCATATATAATTATACTCATTAGTGTTGCCTCTTTAAATTTAAAGAATGTTTGTAAACTGTATTAATTTTATAAGTCCACTGTTGAGTATGAAAAAAAAAATGTTTTTGTAAAACTCTATCCATAGAAAATTGCTTTAAGATATTAAGCTTTTAGCTCGTGCTTCTGGTGATTTGAAACTGATATTCTAATAATGAACACAACTAAAATATGTAATGCTCTGAAGTGTTTTGTAGTTTATTGACATTTATGAGAAATTATATATCCTTTCTTTTTTGTACAGACCTGAACCTAGTGTACAACAAGTATAATTTTGGTGGTGGTATTTCAACTTACAGATGTTAAGGTTGGTATGGATTATTTTAGTTGTCGGTGGTTTGTGTTGTAGATAATGATTATTTAGGCCATGCCTTATAATTCCTTTTGTTACAGGTAAAAATATGTAGTTAAATTTCTAAACTGTATATAGAAAGCAAAAAGAGTTAACAGGCTACACAAATTGCATGTGATTATTGTATGCTCCTGATTATTTCACTTCGAAAGTCAAAGGACACCTTTTTATCGTGTGCTGTCTTTCGTTATTTTAATTAGATTGCATCTATGCAATCTAATCAAATTGCAAGAATCTATTCTTCCTTACCCACTAGTCCTGTAAATAAAAAGTAAATAAACATATCGCACGTTGTGTAAATATGTGTTTACACACATAACGCCATGCAGCAAGCAGTCCTCATCACAACAACTATTACACAATTGATTGTAATTTGTTTATTAATAAATAAATATAAAGCAGTCTGTACTTTTATGCCTATATTAGATGTACGCTACTATTTTTTCCTTTGTCGACTGGTCAAATTATAAATTCAAAGAGATACGTTTAGATATGCTACCAGAGCAGTTTATAGGATAATTTCATAGGTTATGATCGCATCACAAATTAAAAAATTGATGTAGCAATTAATTTTATGGAAAATACTAACTAAAACTAGTAATTACAGAAGTTGATTGATTTTACAATTTCAGGATGTCAATGTTAATGCAGTTACCTCAAGTGGCTTACCAAATACCAAAGTTTGTCATGGGACTTGGTTGAAACATGAACATTTTTCTGAATGGAAGTGAAATTTTACCACCGGAACAATCGTAATTGAACAAATTTCCGACAGAACATTTATACAGTTACATTTTTATTTCAAAATAAGGCAAAGCCTTTATTGTTAAAACATGAAGAATTTTGATTTAACAATATTTTTAATTTATAACTTCCTTTAGTTTAGTTTTGCTATCTCTTTGAAATCGTTGGAATTTAGTTAATTGTTATTTAGTATTAAGCTCTGACAATATATTGTAAATATTAACAGTATATTTATATTAAAATTAATATTGTTTATACATCAGTTTTCGTTATTTTAATTGTATGTCCCTATTTGTTTTAATTTTACTTTCACACAAAAGTAAGAAGACCTTTACCTATTCATATTTACTTAATGTTCTGGAGTCTCTAATAAACAAATCAGTACTTAGTCTTTTTTAAGTCATGGATAAGATTTAAATAATGGTGTCTTCAATTCATTACTATGAATACTCTCGTAAGCCGTTGATATTTAGTTAGCAATTGAAAAAAAAAACAGATGCTCTTGCCTTCGAACACAGGAATCGTCATAAAAATGAAAGGAATATTGTTTAAAAATATATCTTTATTAAAATCTAGAAGGGACGTAGAGAGCTTTGCAAGCATAAAAGTAAGATGATCACCTATTTACATTACAATAATTATTATATATTATGTAACTAAATGCATTATAAGAAGTTGAACAAAATGTCACATTTCTACTTTTAGTATTTCTACCTTTTTCGACATTTCTTTATAGCCTATGAGAAGGATAAAATTAATTGAATTATCAAAACGTAGCAACTTCAATAAATAAATCGTACAGAAGATATGTTATTATTATTTTCGAACTGTTAGAAACATTGTTATTGATTTCTGAATAACAATGAAAATAGAAATGGAAATTTTGTTCGCTTGTTCATCATACAATCAAAAATAAAAAAAATTAACTTTCAAATTGGCGAAAACGTTAGACCCTGTCGGCGAAATTTGAGCATGTCCATCGACTTGGTCCCATTTTTTAAGGGAGAGTAGATAGTCTAAACTTAAAAACAATGCCACGTACCGTCCTGCCAGCCGCTAGGCAATCAGATTACATTTTACATTTACAATTTCAAAATAATATCTATATTTTAATATAGATCATAAAATATTATTACATTCCATTTCTTTTCAGAACGCAAAACTGACAAAACAGCTCGGCACAAATTTAATACTACAAACGTTTACAATTTACATATAAAATTAAAAACTATTCGAGTGATAAAGACTATTCTCCTTAAGCTACTTTATTTGGCAATATTGATTTATATTTATATTATACAATGTTGCCAAAAAAGTTTTTTAAGCCAAATAGCCTTTCGCCTCTCGATATGTACACTAGGGACTAAAATCCAATTCACTGGTGACGAATTAGTCAATCATACACAATATGGTGAGAATTCTCTTATGACTTATCTTAAACAATTTAGAAAAAGATACAAGCAAAATAATAGGAGAAAAATATTGTTCTATAGAGTACCCAATTAAATTTATTGGGCTGTATTGGAATAGTGGATATTCGTCAAAATAATGAGATTAAAGTACAAAGTAAAAATATTCTGGATGAGGATAATTTGTACATTAAAATAAATGTAATTCTAATTCTTTGATTTGAATTTAAATGGTGACAAAATATTCAGTACGTCAAGTAAAATATTGTGAGATAGGAAATTCAATACCCGTTTTACATAAATAAAATATTTTATATTATCAATACTTATTAGTCTAAATGAATCATGAAGTGATTTCAAGGTATCGTTTATTCTTCCTAAATAAATATGTAAATGGCCATCAGTTTCAAATAATATAATCAATTCCATAAAATAAAAAACAACACATGTCACTGGTATAAAACAGGGATGCAATTTTTGTTTTTCAATAAAAATATTGTTTTAAGAAAGTCGAACTAACGGATTATTGTAAATAAAAATTATATAAATTGAACGTGGTTTAAAAAAAATCAGTTGATAAAAACAGCATGGTATGCAAAGTTTGATAAGCAGATTCAAAGTCGACATATAAATAATGCAATCATTACAATGGTACTTAAATAATTAACATACAGGACTAGGAGTATTGACTATCCCCTATGACTAACTAAAAAATACGTGAGTTGCCAAATCCTATTTCCTTATTTAAAAAACATGAACATATATGTGATGTACTCATACATACACTAGGTTACGTCACTGACAATAACAATACTGATAATATAGATGATGTACTATATCATTATATCAAAGGTTTTATTTAAGTAGATGTAGCAACTTGATCCTTTTGTAAAGTTTTTATTTTATGACACTCTGTAAAATTTTTAAACAAACAAAATTTTAAAAATTTTGCACTTTATGTAATAAATAAAATACAATGAGTCCAATATTCTGTAATATTATCTAGTATAAAAATGTAAACATTTTATGTCCAATGAAAAAAACAAGAAACTTTAAATCAAGAAAAAATTTAGGAAGTTTTAACCAACTTCACTAAATAATTTTTAAAATGTATTAAACGTTTATATTCTGTATAATAAAAGTCAAAAACAGTTTTTAACTAATCAAGGATAACCTTCCTTTATTAATACTATTGTGAATGTTATTCTTGTCAAATACTTAATTTTATAAATTACTATTTAAAAATACTAAAACTAAATATATCAAAACTAAAATTTCTATAATTAATTTCAATTGCATTTAGATACAGTTAATTTAATGATCATTTGTAAAATAATATTATTTGTTAGGTCAAACTGTGGAATAAAAATAGTTACAATAAAAAACTGAACTGAACTGAATATCATCAAACAATAAGATACTTAGATTTACAAAATAAAATTAAAAGATTAAAAATAAATATTGAGAATCATTATATTTCAGATTTGTTAAAAACTAAAAGCAATTACAAACATGAAATTAAAAAAAAAATGTAGGTGAAACTAAATAAGATAAATATAATAATTATAAATAATAGCTATATACAAGTTTAATCAAATCTGAACCAGCAATAATGTTGCAATCAGTCTATTGTATTATAATATTGGAAATATTACTAAAATACACACACAATACACAATATGTAAAATAAGTAATTTATATAAACTAAGTCATTTTAATCAATATAAATTAAAAAAAATTGTCAGAAATATTTGTTTTAACAGAAATTGTGATTTGCTATAATAAATATTATTGATTTTTTGTTGTGTACTTAGAAAGTTATCAAATTAGGGATTACAAGGAATATTTTAAAATTACCATTGTTTTGATAAGTTAGTTTAATAATAAAAATGTCCCAAGTTGATGAGTGACACTGTATTTTCGACTATATGTAATAGTTTTTATATTTTTATAAAAGAACAACATTCCAAAAAATGTGTTCAATGATAGACAATATAAAATCAATACTAATAAATAAATGCTAAAACTGAAATGCATACCTAACTAATTACCAATAGGTCTAGTTTCATTCATCAATTTTAAAAACATAATTAACTTATATCCCAGAAAATTCTATTGATTCTTGTATTCTAGAAGGCCAATTCTCATACATTATTTTCAATCTATTTTCAATCTTAAATCACATTTAACTTTTCCTTTACATAGATAAAGTCAATTTTTATACATGTGAGACTGAGATAAGATTGAAACTATATTTTGAACATTTTTAGTTTAAGAGAATTGCTCATCAGTGGTCAGAAACACAGCAATCACTTTTATATGTATCTATATAACACAATGCATTTCTTGTTCAGATAACATAAACATGGTTTACAAGTGTTGGTAAAAATTATCAAATACTTAGCATGTTTTACTAACATATGTTATATCAAACTTCTTATGAAAAATTCAAGAGCTGATGACAGAATGTAAAGTATTTTACTTCAGCAAATGAATCAGTGAGGAAAGGATGATAGTTGAACTGTTAATATCCTCTTACCTACATGCTCTGGAATTTATTTTAAAAAATGAAACTTCACACTAATGAAATAACAGAATCACTATAACATAATGAAGCTAATTACTCAGTTATTTGTAAATACAAGTTTCCAAAATATAAGGATGTTAAGAGTTAGGCTTTAAATAAATCACTGGGATAGCCTGTAGCAAAAGTGGTAAGAAAAATATAATTTGTGAACACTACATTTTCATTTGCCAAAGTAATATATTTCATTTTCATCACACAAACAAAATCTCATGAGGTAAAAAATGGCACAATCTCAGACTTCAATTAACTTATAATCTCAATTTTACATTTACAAAGTTATGGTTACATTCATGGCCTAAACATTTCAATCTTTGGGTATGGAATGTAAAAAAAAATCTTCATTATATAAAAAAAAAAACAATTTCCCACAGCTTTCTGAGGAATCATAAAAGCCGCCGCAAATTCTTTTTACTTTTCTTAGTTCCAATAACATTATCTGTTCTTTTTCTCTTTGTGGGACTTGGCCCATTTAGATCATAAAGAAAACATTTCTTACCTTGATGTCTTTCACATCTACAAAATCTGCAGAATTGGTATAAGCAAGTTGGGCTTGTGCATTCAACCCATTCTTCACCAGTAAGCTCCTCTGTCACTTTTGCTGGCTGAGTACACCTCACGCAAGCAAGTTGAACACGGGAGTCTAATGAAGCAGCCTAAAATAAATACATTTTTATTATGAAAGTATCAGACTTTGGATATTTATATTCAACAGTTTAAAATATTGTTTTATTTTCTGTACTTAAAATTACATGATAAAGATTGTATCATTGAGACAGGAGTAATTGTATGTCAACTGCAACAATGTGCAAATAAATTGAAATTAAATATTGTTTACATGTGACTTACCTTTGTAAATTTTTTAAATCTATTTGATTTTGGTGTTCCTGGAGGGCTAGTAGGAGTTTTATACACCGTGCCCTGGTACAGCTCATTTTGGATTTCTCTTAAACATTCAATTTTCTTTTTATTTTTATGTTGGATATCTCTTTCCTTCCTGTTTCTGTTTTCTTGATTTTCCCTAGCATTCTTCAAGTATTCTTCAAAGTCACATTTTCTTTTTTTATCACTGAACGTTTCCCAAACCTCAGCCCATGTGGCACTAACTAGCTTGAAATTATAAATATCATCATTTGATAAATAATTAAAGATTGTTGTAATAGGGGGCATAGCATTTCCATTCTTATACAATAGTTGTAGGATATCTATTTTCTTGTCCGGCCAAAATAAAACTGTTTTCACAGAAGGAATTTGTGACCTTTTCTTGGTGGTAGATTGCAACTCTTGAGGTTCACATGATATGGAATGAGACACAAAGTTAAGTTTCTTTGCAGATCTTCTACAAGGGTATAATTTACAATTTCGTTTTATTGGTGTTATTGGATAAGATAATGGTTCATGATCATAATAAATATGCTTAAAACTGCTTGCATAATCTGAAGTCATTACATTAATTGAGCAAGATGAATTCTCTTTATTTTCATTTACATCTAGACTTTGTATTTTTCCTGCTATAAGTGTGGTTGGTGTTGGAATAGGACTGTAGGAAAGATCTGATGATTCTGATCTTTGATACGATCTCTTCATACCAGGCCTTAGTAATGGAGTATCCCCCGCATCCTTTTGTATCTTTATTGACGTATTGTAAAGCACATTCACGTCAGATGCAATATAATTTCCAGAGCCACAGGTTTTGTTTGGAAAGATACATCGATCAAGATATTCTCCAGATATTTCAGAGCCAAGTAATGAACCTGGTGTAAGCGATGTGTGATATCCACTATCATCAGCTTTACAAATACTATAAGATCCAAGAATAAGAGTCTGTCCATGTTGTGATGTGTAATCAGGATGCATGTCCAAGGTATTGGTTATTATCGTACTCGATTGCATCTTGGTTTGTATTTGATTACTTATGCCAACGGTAAGCTCCATTCGAACTTTAAAACAAACCTTGTTGAAGTTTTGCTACAATGAAACCACTAGAGAGAGCATTTTAATTATCTAAACAAAGGTATGACCTTAATCTTTAAAACTAAGATCAAATTAATATTAATATATTATTTACTTGGAGAGCAAAACAATCGCCAACAATGTTCTATTCTATTGTATCGTTACCCATTTTTTTTTTGTTTGCTTACCAAACATAGACTAAAAATATAATGCATATTATAGTATCGGAACGAAGTATGAAGAAGTTTACTTAATGGAACGTACACACTATACCAATTAAGAAACAAAAAAAATTATTTACAGGGTAACCAGGTTTACCCAGGCTCTGCTACATTAGTAGCATTTTTTTTACTTTTGCCGGCAAATAATCTGAAGAGCCACCTAATCATAAGTAATTACTGTCACCTATGGATAACAGCAACGCGAAAAGCATTGTTTTTATGTTGCTGATCAAAATAGATGTTTGCCCTCTTATAATACCCCATGTTATAGCTCGGGAAATTGGTACACGGCAGCCCATTCTTTAATATCATAGTGTGTCAAAAATGTTTTAAAGAAGCAAGGTATGCTCTCGTGACTTTGAGGTTTTAGAGTGAAGGGATTCTTGATAGTCTGACATTAATTTTATTTTTATTTAGCGTAAAGTATTTTTTTATAAAACCAAAGCATTAGTCAACAATGCAACAACAAATAAAAAAATATTTAATATTGCATGACCATTGCAGAAATAAAAAAAAACTATTAAGAATTTTAACCCTAATTAAACTAAGTTATTGATTTCTTTACGATAGTCTTAAAATTAATGTTGTTGTTGTGTTGTTTTTTTTTTTGTTAATTTATTCAAAATAAAATAATTATATAAATATTTGATTATTAAATAACTTTATAAATTATAATACAATAATAAATATATGATTTTAATGGGTTTGACATTAGCGACTAAATCTTTTTTATTTGTATAAAATGTTTGGTTTGATAATAATCATACACAAAATAAAAATAGATATATGCTTATGAACTAAAATATTAGCATTCAGGAATAATATTTGTATAATTATTTCTCGCTGTTCATAAATGCATATCTTTAACTACTAATTTATAATTCTGTATAAGCATAAGCAATATGTTTCTCTGTGTGGATCCTACGACACGAACTGTTTTTTTACTGAATATCTCTGAACAAAATTTATTTTGATTCGTTTACAAAATATGTTATTTTAGGACTATTTTATTATTATTTTTAAACTGTTTTCTCAAGCAACTAGTACAATTTTCAAATTTTAGTCTGGTCATGTTAGCTCTATATCCTTTTTGGTATCTTGGTAAAACTTGTACCCAGTGCCGGAAAAGAAGCATAATGTCAAAAATGGAATTTTTTTTTCGTATATATCGATGAGAATAGCAAATAAATAATAATAATATAATTATTACAATGGTTATAGATTATTACTAATATATTAAGTGGGAATATTTAAAAAATCATTGTTTTGTTAATAATGGCTGTGAATGTTAAAGATTTGTGTAGACTTTGTGCCAGTAAAGAAGAGTTTTGTAAAGATATATTGGACGAAAGCAATAAAAATATTTTAACAATGATAAAAGACTTCCTACAAATAGTGGTATGTGATACAAGATTACGTTTTCTTGAATCTAGCATATTAGATTCTTCTAACTACCAATACTTGCTTTGAAGTTTTTGCCTTTGAGTTATTTTGAGTGGTAAAAAATATTGTGTATATACTGTATTCTAACATAAATTGATTTATGCATATTAACTTCAAATTCAACCTAGATTTACTTTATAATTCGGTTAAACCAGGTTTTTGTTTTTTTTTAATCTTAAGCCACAAGAACACTTAATACATAATAACTAGAATCACTACATCAGCAATTTAAAAACAGCTGTGAGCAATTACAAAGCTTGCCTGAAGTAAGAGATACATAGTATAGTTATTGAGAGTCTATATTTACTGTTGCAGGTATATGAAAATGATAATTTACCAACAAAGGTCTGTTTAAATTGTGAAGAGAAGATGGTGACATTTCAGTTGTTTGTATTGGAATGTTATAAAACTCAGGAAACACTTAGAAACATGTACACAGCATTGAATTTGTATAGTGATTGTAATGTTAAAACGGAAAATATGCCAAGTGAAATTCCTAGTATTAAATCTGAGGTTTGTTAATTTATATTACTGTTTTTCCAAGAAAATAATGTAATGTTCAAATGGTATAAGTCAAAATGTCAGTTTTTCATAACATTGTTTAAGTTGAATCTTTATATTAGTTATACCTAGAACTCTACTCATTATGACATGTCCAATACATATGCTTTGTGAACTCACTGGTACAGAAAACACAGGTACAAGACATTTGTTTGCTTTGTATTTCTGGCAAAATACAACAAATTTACACAAACCTGTCTATGATAGTTTAGTCTACTTAATTTATGGTTTTATTTTAAAATTTTAACCTCTATCCTGTAGATTCCATTACAGGACTTTTCACAGAAATAGGTTTGAGCATTAATTTTTGAAACTTATGTTTAGAAAAACCTTATTTTCTCTATATCTAATTGTATTTTTTTATAACTCCAATTAGTTTTATCAATAAAATATATTTATGGAATTTCTTACACCACACTTGATTTTGGATTGCAATGCAACTGTTCTATTACAAATAATATTGGTTACCTGACAAGTGAAGTGACATTTGACTGTGTCCTGTATTGGGACATGTTAACAGACAAGAGGATAATAAGATCTATGTAAACAAATGTACTTAACTGTTTCGATTAGTTTATATCACATTTAGCTTTACACTTATTTATTTATTAAGCTATTCAACTCAAATGTTGGCAACACTGAAATATGTAGTTGTTATTGATTGAGAAAAAAATTGTACTGGTTCTGTTGAAACAATATTTTGTACTGGTGTTTTAATACTCACAAGTACAAGAAACATTTTCAGTGGGGACAGACTAAGGAGATACATAAAACAGTAACCTTGATAAATGCCCATTCAGCTTTTTTTGCAATAACAATTTCTGAATATCATTGCAGAATTAATTTGCATTCTTTATTTTTAACATAAATGTTTATAACTATATTCTTTCATTGCAAAAACAGTAATTTGAACATATTATCAAGACATGGCTATTATAATTATATCTGTTTTTTATTTGTCATCATAAATGTGTTGATGTCTAGTATTCATAGTTATGTATATTTTTTAATTAATGTCCTATCTAAGTTTTAATTTAGGTGCCCTAAGGTTTTAATCAAAAAAGAGGGTTCAGTAGAAGTTTCAGTTTCAATAAATAACCTGCCAAATCTTGCAGATATTCAAAACTTTGATTTGTAAACTGTAATGGTTGTCTCAAGAGAAATAGTACAATTTGATAACCATCCAATATCTTAAGCACATTTGAAACAGCAAAACCGGCCAACATTCCTCATTTGTAATCATCACACTGACATTGGCAAAGTCACAAAGGACCTGTCCTTGGAATAAAGCCATAAAAAAAATGGTTGCAATTGAATGCAAAGACCAGCATATATTAAATTGCCAATGTATATTATGAAACATTATAATTATGAAGATGAAAAAATTAGGACTAATATGTATTGTTTACAGCAACATAATAATTTAAGAGTTTTATTATGTTTATGTAGTAGATTGGATAGAAACATAGATACAGCTTGTCCCCTCCATTGTTTAAGTGTATAGCAATATTTTAGAACATAAAAAAAATCAAAGTTTTTCAAACAAGTCTATTCAGAGCTTTATTTATCACTATTGAGTGCTTCCATCCATAGAACAAAAAAAAAATACAAGAAACATACAATAGACTAGACTTTTTATAGATATATGAATGGATTAGAATTGCTTTAAAAAACTAAGTTATATTGTCTTGTAGGTTAAAGTTGAAACAATAACTGGAGATATAAAGTGTAAGTATTTTTAAGATAATTAATAATCATTAATTTTCTATCTGTTCTTTCCATATAAGTAGTAAAAAATTACTTAGCTTGATGATTACTGTCTTATAAAAGGAAAATCATTCTTTCATGTTAAATCTTCTGGAACTCCCTACATATGACAGAATTGAAACTTCTTTGGTGGTCTTTGGACCATCTGAACACTCACTGTTGATTTATTAGCTTTGGTACATACCAAATACTACATAGGTGTACCCTCTCTAACGTGCCCTCTTACCTGCGCTGCATTGTCGGGGCGTATCTGCGTGACAGATATATCACGTACATGGGTCGAGATGAGATAAGGTACAGGAGGAGGATGTACTGTGGGGTTCCGCAAGGATCAGTCCTGGGGCCTTTATTGTGGATCCTCGCATACGATGCGGTTCTACGCATTGTTCTCCCTGACGGTGTCAGTATTGTTTGTTATGCTGACGACACGCTTATTCTTGCCGACGGGGAATCATATTTGAGGACCACAGAGCTCGCCGAGCTTGGGGTGGCACGGGTCGTAGCCAAAATAGGTGAATTGGGTCTGCGGGTAGCGCCTCACAAGTGTGAAGCCATGTGGTTCCACAAACTACCGCCAACCACCACCAATTCGTCGATTTTAGTAGGTGACACAGTAGTTAGAGTGGGCCGGTACATAAAGTACCTCAGGCTCACCTTGGATGGCCGCTGGGGCTTCGAGGAGCATATTGAGCGCCTTGTTCCCCGAGTTGAGAGGGTAGTGGGTGCTCTGCACCGACTCCTACCCAACCTCGGGGGACCATCAGAGGAAGTTCGCCGCCTCTATGCTGGAGTTATGCGGTCCGTGGCCCTTTACGGAGCGCCAGTCTGGGGGCACAGGCTGCATGTCCGTCGCTGCAGACATAAACTGTATAGTTTGCAGCGAAGGATGGCCATTCGGATCGCACGCGGTTATAGAACGATATCGTATGAGGCGGCTTTGATTTTGGCGCGCTTTCCACCCATCGATATCCTAGCAGAAGTGAACACTGCGGTGTTCAACCGAGTTCGCGAAATCCGCCAAAGAGGTGATACCGTACCACCCTTGGCATTGGAAAGGCTTAAAACGGAAGAGCGTCTAATAGCCGTGAAAATATGGCGAGCGTGACTCTCAGAGGAGCGATGTGTGCATAAGCGCGTGGTAAACGCAATTCTGCCAAACCTCGAAGCCTGGTTACAGAGCAGCGGTCATGTCACCTACCGTCTGACACAGGTACTCACTGGACACGGATGTTTCACTGAGTATCTGTGCCGGTTTGGGATAGAAGGAACGACCCAGTGCTATCACTGCGTCTCGGATCAGGATTCTGCCCAACATACGGTCGCAGAATGTCCGGCATGGGACGATGAGCGGCGAAATCTGGTCCAAAAGATCGGACACGACCTCACCTTGCCATCAGTGGTATCGGCTATGCTGAAAGGACAGGATAATTGGAGGGCTGTGGTCTCCTTCTGTGAGAATATTATGTCCCAGAAGGAAGCCGCAGAGCGTGAGCGGCACAGAGCTAATCCCACTCGCAGGAGAAGACGTCGTGCTGGCAATCGCCCCGGCACGTCAATTCCAGCCGATCGGTCCATCCATGACCGATTGGCTGATACCCTTGGGATCGCGGGTGCTCAAGGTGGGGGCCCTGGGCGCCTGGTTAGCGATATATAGAGATTGATGGAGCGGAAGCGCTCATATTACATTTCGTGAGACTGATGAGGGAAGGCATTGCTGCTAATGTCTTCCTGCGAGACAGAGCTTAAGAAATGCAGTGCACGGCGGGGCTGTGGAGCAATTGATTACAGGGCCCACAGTCCCGTCTTAGTGCAGATGAGGTCAACTTGGGGTTTTTAGTCGGTAAAAGTCCGGCACACCCCGGTTATCATCCCCCATGTGTAGCTGGGACGGTCCAATGAGGATTTTCCCCAAGTAAAAAAAAAAGGTGTACCCTCTCTGTTATAATTACACCCATGAATATCCAAAGTTTAGATGATTCTCTTCTTTCTTGTCTAGCCAAATGTTTATTTTTGACTTTTTTGTCACTTTACAATCATATTTGAAATTTAACTCTCAACTCAGCCAAGAAGTTTCAATTCTATGATTTCTTAAACGTACCTATCTTAGTGCATGTGACTTGCTTAGTAGCATCAATTATGATGGAAACAGCTCTTTTTATGTTGTTTAACACTTCACATGAACTTATTGTCACAGCTTATCATTTACTTAATTTATATGAGATCTCGCACAATTTTGGTTTATTTAAAGAATTTATAGTGGAATAGTAACTTTATCACTACATTTTAATAATATATGTACAGGTGAATTAAGTCATGAAGCTTCCTTAACTGGTTTACTTCCTTACAATGATAATGACAACTTTCAAGAGGACAATGATGATGATAATGATGATGTAGATTATTTAGATGATATCACAATTGCATCATTAAAAAAACTCACAAAATTAAGCAATTTCACCAAGAAAGACACCATTGACAAAAATTCTGAAGAGTTTAAACAAATACTAAAGCGGCCGGGTTTAAAAGTTAAAGACTTTGTTAAGTAAGTTGTAAACCATATATTAAAAATAAATAAATTAAATCGTACTTTACGTTTTTAGGATTGCTAGTGTTCATTTATTTATTTTATTTCTAACGTGATTCTGCTTTTAGTATTACTCATAAGTGTCTTCTTTCTGGTTAGTTATTTTTAAACTGTTATATTACGTGAGGGACTTTTACTAATCCTACTATTAGGATAAAATTTTAAAGAATGTTTGTGCTCTTTTAATATGTTTTCTTGAGAATAGATGAAATAATTTTGTTATAAATATCTACATGTGTTAAAAATAACAAATAACCTTATTAAACATTTTTATGGTACTCTATTACAGATTGGAATGCTGTTTTTGTGAAACCAAAATAAAAACCTGGAATGCTTTTCAGTATCATTATGTGAAAGTACATCGCTGCCCACCTCTTGTGTTTTGTCTATGTGGCTTTGAAATAAGATGTAAAAGTGTTCTTTACAAACACATATCAGATCATAAGCTCGAAAGTAAAAAACTGAAAAAACAACTTGGTTATCAGGAGGATCAAGATGATTCGAAATATGATCGGTTGAATGTAAGAGATTTTGTAAAGTAAGTGCTATTCTAATTGTGCTTTGTAAACAATAGTAACCAAGTGACAGTATATGGCTTAAAGGTCAGAGATATTTTGGATGTGAGACTGTATAATGCATAAGTTTCCAAACCTTTTTATCTCATACCCTTAGCCGTGTTTTTTGGTTTTGGGTAAACCCCCATTAAGCTAGTATTGTATTTTAGAAATTTATCACCTTCAAATGTGTTTTTGATTATATATTAAATTTTATACGTTTCGACATTCAAATTGACAAAACGAAATTAAATTGAATAATGTATTTATTCATTTAGAGTGCGGGATAAACCTGATGCTTTGTTAATACTTTTCAATATTTGGCATCAATTCAGTTAGGTTTAATCCCAAATATCTTCGTTTAGTGATGTTTTTTTTTTTTTGTGAGAAGATTGGTAACCGCCCTGAAACCTCTTTGCGCTAAGTATGAAAACGGAAAAGCAATTATGAACTTTAACGCAATATACCATAATATGGGATAAGTAACAGGTATATCTTTTAGAAGCCAGAATAGCTGTATATGTTTCTAAATTGTACCTTAAGTTCTTCGTTAGTGCTTATTCTGATGAGTTCCTCTTGTAATATGACATTTGTTTCTGTAATGTCACCATATGGTTTGATTAGCCATTGTGGTGTTTGGCAATATAAAACATCTTCAAATCTAGTTTCAAAATTTGCATAGAGGGCATTTTAATATTGAACGTAAGTTGAAATGCCATCTTCCTGGCAGTTTATCTGTGTCAAATTGAGAAACTGGGAAAATGCGCCCTGTACAATGTTTTGATTCATTAGTTTAATTCTGGCAAGAAACACTGAAATTATGGACTATGTATTGATCAAATTTAAGTTGTCACCTTGTAACTGCAAGTTTACCCCATTAAATATACTAAACACACTTGCAATAACTGCTTTCTATTTGATTCAATTTTTATTTAAAATTAGCTCTTTAGCATCCAAAAACTCTTATTAAACACATGACCTTTTTATGCCAGTATAATTTGCCTTGCTAATGAACTGAACTATTTCGCTAGTAATATGTACACTTAAAAAAAGGTATATTTGTTACCTGTTCAGGTAAAAACTTATGTATAATAATGTATAGAGATAGATTATTCCATTCAAGGAAAACCGAAATAAAACTTATGACCTACTTAACCCTTTATGGCGCCGTGTTGTATTTCTGCAACATACCACTCAAATAGAAGTAACAATAAAATAAATGCCGACAGAATGACTTTGCTTGGTGTTATACGGCACCAACAAAGCATTCTTACGATTTAGTGACAATTCAGCTCACTAGATGACGAGACTTGTAGGTAATGATGTTTCATTGTAGTGTCGAACGAATACACGCCTGTTTTCAGGTTTTCAATTTCATTTACGAAAAATTTATTCTTGGTGAAATACTAATATTTGACTATTGAAATTTTTGTAAGTTAACGGTAAGAGGATGTTTTTTAATAATCTGTTCCTAATTTTAAGTTTAATGATTTAGTACTAATCTAATGTTGCATTTGTAGTACATGCAAGGTTTTTAAGAATTATAAACGATACATTTTTAATATTTTTATAATTGTTATTTTCGTTAACTATACGCTATTTACCACCTAGTTTTTACAAAATTAACAAATTTAACGACCTTGCGCCATAAAGGGTTAAATAATCTGCTATCGTGAGCCCCTAAGAAATCGTCGACTTTTCGGGGTCGATATAGACCACTTTGGGAATCAATGGTCTAATGAATACATTGAAAAACATTATTTCTTATCTTGAACTATATAGTCTATTAGATTCACATTAGTCGTTTTTTTTTCTTTATTTTAAAATAATAGCATTATTTCATTGAAATTACTATTTTGTGGGTACTTTAGTTGTCATACTATGTATAGTATATCAGCATAGGGCGCTATCTCCGTAATTCAGTCCAATGATGAGGGCAATAGACAAAAATTCTTGCGATTCTGTGCTCTAAAACTTAAAAACAGCCATGTCCGCTTTTTAGTGTTGTCCAGCCATTTATAATAATACACACGTAGACATGAGTTCCACTATAAAACTATAACTATAAAACTGCCAATATTTTTTTCTGAAAAAAAAAATCTTTTTAATGACCAAAGGTATATTTATTTTACATATAATCATACTCTTGGTAGCTTAATGCCTTATGTGATATGGTCTGAGTTATGCAAAACGAAAAAGCTTTTATATTTTCGGTACACGATTTTGTCATAGTAATCCTGAAATAATAATAAAAACAATTTATTATTTACAGCTTTGCATGCACCTCTTGTAAGAAAAAATGTTCCAGTTGGTATAGTTTAAAGTCACATTGTGAAAAAGTACATAAAACGGTTCCGGTTGTTAATTGTGCTTGTGGGATAACGCTCAAATCGAAGTCAGTTATGTACAAACATATACAGGACCATAAAAATCCGAACGTATTTCCGTAAGAAATTTACCTTTTATATTATTGATATAAGTTTGCCAGCCACAAGTAAGGACTGGTAAAATACATAAGTTGAATAGTATTAATTTAATGGCTATGCTTAGAGTGCCGCCCAACTTATCCAGGCGAGAGCGGTGTGTGACGTGTTTCCGCACACCGCTCCAAGATATTGAGGTGTGCGAGGGGTGGCTCCTTACACCACTCCTCGCAGTGCATAGATGCGGCTTTACAAAAGGCCAGACGTTGCCGAGGGTCGGAGAAGAGGATGACGCTGTTCCTCTGGCCCCGGTCAGACGGGAAGAAGGAACACCCCGGGGGTTTTAGTCAGTGTAAGTCCGACACACCGGGGAGCAGCCCTCACCGCCCCCTGAGGTCCGTTAGGGATTTCCCCCGGGCTATCAAAAAAAAAAAAAATGGCTATGCTTATTTGTTGGTTTTTCATTATTTATCTTAACCTCCTGCAGCACAATTTAAAAGGTACAAAGAAAGAAAGACCAATGTCCTAATATCAGAACATAACTAATATAGTCCTTAATGCCCAGAACAAAATCTTATTGTATCTCTGTAATTATTACGAATTAAGCTTTTCTATTTTGAGGGTACTTTCTTAGATAAATAAAAAAACACTATACTATTTTGTTCTTTATTTATTATTTTGGGTCATAAAACTGATAAGTATGTATGTATGGATGATATGTATGTATTGGCCCTTAAGTAGCTGTGATTTTGTTGGGTGTTTAGTACTATATAATATTGTCCTAGAACTATCACATTGAACCTCAGGAGGTTAAGCTCCAATTGCTCCCAAGAGTTTGCAAAATACTTCTTTCAATGTCAGTGTTTTAATTTGTTAAGTCTTTTTTCTTCTTATATTAATTGTCTTATTTATATTAATTGATCTAAGTAAACATTCATTTACATAATCTATATTTTTATTATTGATGCAAATTGCCTCTTCAATCTCTTTTGTCATTAATTTCGTTTCCTCGATATTTATCGTTAACCCCACATTTTAGTTTTTTAAATGCAGATTTTTGAATGTTTTCATGCTACAGGTCAGACAAAAAAAGAATACACACACAATTAAAGAAAACGTGACCTTCCACACAAAAGGCGGGCAGATGAAATAAAAGTTGCTGCATGTGGCACATGGTCCAGGGCAGCGATTGAAAGATATTCCTTGAATGTGTTAGAGAAGGCCTTTGCTAAATAACAAACATAATATTTTTCTGACAGATGCCTTTATTTAATTTTGTTGATAATATAATGTTGACATGTTTGCAATTAAATTATTTACACATTGAAAAACCTTTGGTTGAGAGTCTCCACCAATTTAATTAACTTTTATTTGTCTAATTCAATTAGTACGTGGACCATTTTTAAGAGCTTCGCTCTTAAGTCTCTTACTGCTGGTGCGTTATGCCATATGTCGTGATCATTGCCATTTTGATTTTAAAAATATTCGAAAGGCATCTGTCAGTCCAGTTATTTTCTATTATTTTTGTTTGTAATTTTCTATTTCCCCAAATAATGTCTTTTTTTTAAATTTTATAACGTCATAAAAATCATATTTTTTACGTTAGCATATATTTATTGAATATAATTTAATTATTGTGTTACAGTTGTGATAAATGTCCACGAATAACGAAGTCACTATCAGCACTAAGCAAACACAAGATGCGTCACGTACCGAAGGCAGACAGAAAGTACGGTTGCGGATCGTGCGATAAAATATTCACCTCGAAAGACGCTATGAAATCCCATGAGAAATCTCACATACCTATTGATGAAAGAAAAATATACCACTGTGATGCGTGTACTATGAAGTAAGACTACAAATTATTATACTTTAGTGTTTCTGTTATAAACAAAAATATTATCTGTAGTAACTTTTACATAAATACACGCGGATTGTCGAATGTGACTCATATTTCGAAACTAAATTATGTGTTATGTCACCTTTTAGTTGAAAATGTTTCACTGAATCAAAAACATTTAATAGACGTATATTATTGTATAATACAAAAAAATGTTTCTGGAACGCGTTTTTAGTTAATTCCATTGGGTACAAAATATTGATTTGAGACATTGCTATATAGAATAAATATTCATCCATTATATAGTGACCTGCAGGAGAGATGGTTTCATTGACGTATAGCACAGTATTCAAATTTGGGCCTGTGGACGTTTGTTTACACATCCGTGAAAATGATCCTTTCTCTATCGAACAGAGCTTATCTTGTATGCCTCGAACTACTAAGATCTGGTAATTTTGAGGTTCTAGTAACATGCGTGTTAGAAACTTGATCAAATGTGACAAGTTACTGATGGCTGATCTGCTTAACATACCTGTTTTGGTGCGTCCACAACAAATGGTTCGTGGTGTTCTGCGACACCTGCTTGTATTTTTCTTTTCCGTGTATTTACGACTATTTTCTTTTTCTCGCATGTTAAAGATAAATGTTCGGCTTGTGTACGTAAAACTTTGCAAGAAAGAGAAAAGTAATCGTAATTACAGGAGAAAGATAAAGACAAGCTGATGTGTGAAACACGAAATAATTATTGCGGATGCACCGTGTGATGATTTTAGTATTAAATAGCTATTTAGAAACTGAGGTTTTAATGTTAAAAGGTTCACAACACGATCGTCGTTGGCGTCCCACAAGCGCGTAGTGCACGACAAAATCAAGGGTTACGTGTGCGACCTGTGCGGATACGCGTGCGGAACCAACGGCGAGCTAAGGCAACATCGGGCCATACACAGCGATGATAAACCTTACATCTGCGGAAAGTGCAATAAACCGTTAGTATAACGTCTTTGGATATATGAGGCGTCTAATTTCAAAACCCGCTAAAACGATTTTTCGTACAAAATTACTTAATAGTCCTAATAGTAATTTGAAATGTTTTTATAAAAGCAAATATATATGATTTTTTTCCTTTTTTGGTTTTTCACTCTAGAATAATAATTTAAATGCCTTATAAGAATGTGATTGTTAAGTCAAAGAATAATTATAAGTTTTTATAAATTATTGGGATTTGCAAAAAATATGTTATAGTGGGTTTTGAAATTAGACTCCTCATTTGTGATATGGAGATGGAGAGGTTTTGCCTGGACAGTAGTACGTGGGAGAAGCGCCAGCATGACACCAGAGAGGCGTCACGACATCTCTTCCGGGATGTCGAACCATGATAAGACCTGACTTGATAACATCAAACAGAATACTTTTCGCGCATTTGCTACTCTTTTAGATGCAAAGTTCACTTTAGAAATTATGTGAAGAGCTGTCGTGCTGCTATTAGTCAGTATAGCCATAGGAAGCGCTGTAGTTGATGCGGTTGTCCGATCACAACACTCAATACAACATTGTAATAATCATTTATCAAGATGCTGTGGTCATTAATGATGTTGATGATTACCTTCTAAAATCTTATAACTACAACCAGAGATTCTGGCTTGAGGGCCTAAACAAAGTAATATTTTATCATCGATAACATCAATTTTAGTTCGAACGAATCATCAATTTTAGTTCGAACGAATTTCCGATTTTAGTTCTTTGGAAGTCGCCGCCGTTCTTAGACTGCACTGCACTTGCCATTAGATGCACAGTGCTCACTTTGTCGAGCCAGTATAAAAGCAACATGTGTGTTTTTGTGTAAATAAACAAGTAATTCGTTATTGTTATAGATTCAAGACTTATTCGAACTTAAAAACTCATATGGATATCCACGAGGAGACCTCTTATGAATGCTTCATATGCCAAAAAGTATTAAACAGTCGACGTACACTACGCAAACATCTTCTAGTGCACGAAGATAAATGCAGATACGTGTGCTCTTACTGTAATAAAGCTTTTAAGCGAAAGCAGACTTTAAAGGCAAGTGATTAAATCACCATTCCGTCATCTTCACTACTACTTACTTCATCATCTATCATTTTTAATCATCAAAGTGAAAAGCTATCTGCGAGAACTTGGTACCCAGAACACCAGTGGCGTGCATCCCATAGTAGTATAAAAACATTATATTGTTATAGTTGAACAAATAATACATATATTGATTTTAAATTTCTCCAATTTGGATTCTAAGACCTGTGTTCCAGTAAGTGCCAGATTTTAAAAGAATTTATTTAACAAATGTCCGTGTATAATGAAGTAATGTTTTATACGCTTTTATGGAATGCACGCTACTCTAGAATATTACTTACACTTAGTTAAAATCGATGTCTTAGCTCTATTTACAATTTCTGTTGTTCTGTGTTTATGACTCAAAAAATAAAAAAACTCAAAAATACAATATGAAGTGTTCTACCATATTAGAAATTACATAAATTACTAAGGTTTTGTAAACAGTATAGGGGCATACCAAGTACCGTACGTTGTTTTAAAGATATAACTCCTTTAAAACCTAAATGCATTTTTAGAATGAGTGATAATAGTTCACAATTTTTGCTTATAACTTTACTGATACAGTTATTTCGATGAAGAAATTAAATTTCGAATATTCCTTATTTATATCAAAACATGGTAATAGACAATTTACATCTTAAAACTTTGAGAGGATTTAGAAAACTCTTACATTATTATTACATTCTTTAACAGGTTCATACGTACACGCACACTGGCGATAAGCCGCTCACGTGTAAGTGGTGCACCGAACGTTTTGCGTACGCGTCAACGCTGCGGTCGCATCGACTGCGCTGTCACCCGGACAAGATGGCGGGGCAAGGACACGACACTTACGGAAATTATAATTCGCATGTTGTGCAAGATGTAATTGAATTATTATTTATATCTGTATATTATTAACACACAATATACATCGTACAAAATAAAAGATTCGTAGTTTGTGTTAATACGCTATTAGTAATTATAATTTTTATTTTCCAAATCAAGGGAGGACTAAAGCGTTTCCGTCATACAGCCATAACTGTTTGTAAAATTGTTTTTTTTTTGTAATTATTTCGGTTCTAGACTTTTATAAAATAAAATAATTTTAAACTTTAATTGAATTTTACTAATTATATATTTATTTTCTTTACAGAATTATACAAAAGATGAATCAGTTCGAGCAAACGTTGTCGTGGCAGTAACGAAAAATGAAGTAGAAGCTATGTAGATTTTATAAGTGTTATAAAGACTTTGTTTAGTTCGCATTGATTTTTAAATGCTACGTAAACAAGTAATATATAATTCCCCTGTTCTTATAGCGAGTAAAGATGGGAAAAGCTTAATTTATCAATCAACCTATGCAAAATACATTTTATAAGCACTGAAAGTAAGGTAGGTTCTTACTGTTAAAGTACCTTTTACTTAGAAGGGTTTTTGTAATAAACTTAAATAAATGTTTACTGTCGATAATGACACATATCTATGCCTAGGTAAACTTATTTCTTTTTTCACTGACTTGAAAAAGTGACTACAGTGCAACTGATGATAAGTATAGTGTTATATAATAAAATAACTTTCAATAAGCAAAATGGAATAATGCAAAAGAAACTTATTTTTTTAAATTAAAATTTAAAAAGTTATGTATTTGTGATTCACCATTCTTTTGTACCCGGATTTGTCTTTTTTGTATACCAAAAAGTGGCTAACAGGCCAAAGAACAGGGATGGAAAGTGTATTTAGGAGGCTTCTCGGTCTTTTTTGTATGCAGACTATACAGGTAATAAAACAGCGTGTTTTATAAAAGTATGTAATTTTATTAAAGATTATACATTACATACAGCCATTAATGTATATGTGCTCACCTCGAAAGGCGTGAATATAATAAATATTTATAAAATTTTACAATGCTATTTATATTTTTTCTTACAAATAAATAGTCAGACACAGCAACAAAAAACTTTTTTGGTTTTTAAACATTTATTTGTCCTGTACCTTACAAACTACTTAATTACATTTTTTAGTATGATACTCTGTCTTGTTAGTATATCCTAGCTGCACAGCGTTATTTTAAATATAGTTGGTTATTAGATTAGCTTAATTGTATGTCTTTAGTAATTTTTTTTTTTTTTTTTTTTTTTTTTTTTTTTTTTTTTTTTGTAATGTGCTACATTTTCATGATATGAACAGAGGGTAAATGATTTAGGTAAATAAACTACTACTGTAGATTACGTTTAGGTACTTCGTTCTGTTTATTTAAAGTAAGAGTGTATATTTCGAATGATAGTTAAAACCTTAGAGTATCCATACTCTTTAAGTTAAAGCAGACTGATTTTTACATAATACTTTATTTCATATTGATAAATAATGAACATTGTAATAAATTTGTGTTTTATTTACCTTATAAAGTCCATGTGTACCATAGATATAAAAATAGTAAAGTATTTTTAAAGTGCCCATGTAACAAGGGAAAAGTGATCCATATTTGCGTTGGATCTTTGGAGAGATACGAGAAGTCGCTAGCGTTTTGGCGGTATGCCAACCATTGCGTGCGACAAACGTCCATCGGCCGCCCGCTGTTATGCTGGCGTTTTCAGCATATTGCATAACTAGTCAACATTTACAAGTAATAGTTTTTTACCTAGTCTACCATTACAGGTTTAGTTATAAATTATAATAGAACTTGTAAGTACTAAGTTAGGTCTAAAAAGAGCCGTATATGTAATCATTGTTTTTTTTTTATTCAAATTTGTAATTTGTACGATACACACTGTTTTATGTTAATAAAAATCGTTAAAAATGAAGGCTTTAACACCCACGCAATATGACTAGGATAAATATTTACGATGTCTTTAATTATCAACTAGCAGTATCTGCTTATTAGTACATTTATCAAGGTTAAAATTAAATATCGTTATATTTTACTGTGGAATTCCAGTTTTCCATAGTTCAAAGCTTTGGATAAACTCTTGAAAAATAAACAGCTTCTTAACAAATAAATGGGTTAGGTAAGGAGCCTAAGGAATGCTATGAAGCTGGAAGAAATACTGTAAGGATGTCTTCCATGTTTGTTAGAAATAGAGTACGAGCATCAGCCAAACCTGAAGATTGCTGTTTCTGTTTATTTGATAACAAAATTGCCTTATTTTGTAGTTATGTTCCAATCATGAACAATAGGCATGAAATGCTGGATTTAAAAAATGGTATAATTATTTAGAGTTGCATAAAAAAATAATTTTGTTAATTTTTAGCTAAGGAATAATCAGAGCTGCCTTTTTTATTGTTTAATTATGCAGTGCCCTAAGAGCGTTGATAATTTGCGTTCCTGGTCGCTTTGTAAACAAAATGAAAATGTTGAAGCTATACAACCGATAATGTTACTTTACTTACGACGAAAATGATTTAGCGTGATGAATGAAAAAAGTATCAGTTGTTTAAAATGTTTGTATGATGAATACTGAATACTATATTTACTACCGCACATTGACAAAGAAATAAAAACTTTTCTTTATGTCTCGTGACGTTAAGGAAATCGTTGGGAAAACAGGCACGGAGTAAAATAAAGACAGACGTGCAGGGGTAGGGGTGCGTGGTAGGTGTGGGGCGCGGCGCGGCTGATCGGCGCCCCCGTGTCCCTAGTCCCGCGGAGGCTGTGAACGATTCCGCCGTCTTTCTCTGGCTACAAAATACATCTGCCAAAACATTGCTGGAAATTAAATTTTCGCTTCGATCATTAATTTAAAATAACTTGGAATATAGCGTGAAAACTTGAAATAAAAATTCCAGGTCACTAAATAAAATGTATAAGTGAAATTTAAAATTTATTAATGTTTATTATTATGAAATTATGTTATTATGATGCTTAGAGAGAATATCATAGCTACAGTATTACGTGAGTATGAATAAAATAATTTAAAACGGTTCAGTTTTTGGGCTAATAACTGGTTGCATGTTTATAGCAGTAAATTATCATTTACACATGCTTTCAGTTCGAACATACATATATTTAATCATAGTTATGTAGGCGCTGTAGGTAAACACAGTAATTATTTACCAGCAAATACATATACAATAAAATATAACAAAATTTACCTACAGGAAACGACAATTAAATAGGTTGAAAGGTATATTTATTATGACTAAGTAACACGGCTAATCACCTAAATTTGCAATTTTTCTTTTCTTGGATAAATAAAAATATAAATACTTCCCTCAAAAGGGTCATATTTTTTATATATATACATTTCTGCTATAAATAAATATTATCAAAAGGGTCTTAAATACGTCACGCAATAAGGTAAAGCTTGCCAAAGGTCTACACTCGATTCGAAGAGGGTTAGCTCTCGGAAGAAGGGCCCTTCGGTTTGTCCAATTATAAGAGGTGTCCTTACACCTTACAACAACAATGTAATATTGCTGTATTTTGTATTCTTTTTTTTTCAAATAACAAAAAGAAGATATATATATATATTGTAGGACGAGCGATGATGACTGGGAAAGGCCTCCACAACTAAATCGGGCGGGAGAGCGAACACTTTGGGTGCTCAGCCAGCAATTTATGGGTTGGGTAGCAATGCAAGGGCACGAACTGTGGGTACAAACCTCGACTTGGACCGCCAACCAAAAAATACGAAACCTAACGGTGATCTACTAGCGTTTCGGAAACGACTACCTTGAGAAGAAACACCGAAAGAAACTCAAGGCTGCGTCGGGGCGTACGAAGATATTTGTGTAGGCCAGCATGATTGCGGCAACTGTTGGCAGGTTGTCTCTCGATAGTCGTACTTGATTTTTGGACTGCACTATGCTTTCCATTAGGCACGGTACAGTCACTATGGCGAGTCATAATTAAAAAACACAAGTAATATAATGCTTAATGAACATAAATAAAATATAACCTTAATATGTCATAGCGGTGTTTAATTATTTAAGAAAAATATTGATTTTTTTCTCTAGGTACTTTTTATACATTTATATAACCTTCGAAGATATTCAATCTAATATGCAATTACTGGCTGACAGGTCATTATTTAGAACATTGGAACAGTGCCAAAACGAAAAGCCGCTATTCTTACGCACTTTACTAGAAGAGGAATTATTATGGCTGCAAATAAACCATATAGCATTATAAACAACAACATCAGAATGCCTCATGTTTTACTAACGGGGTTTTCGACAGTCTTGTTGTTGGCTGGCATGCATTTTAGCGAAGCTACTGAATACCCTGAAAATAGGTTTAAAACAGTAATAACTCCGCACACTTTTCAAGATACAATATTAAACAAGATTGTGTACCCGTCAGAGATTACAGTTACTCCCATGATTTCAAACAAAAGTATAAAAACAACAAAAGGGTACGAAGTGACTGAAAATCCGACCGCGCGTCATTCAACCACTAAAGTGTACGCAAGCACAAAAAGCGTAGTGAAAAGTGCAAAAAGGCAAAAGTTAAACACTAGTTCTAGTGCACTCAGAGCAGCGGCGCATTCACCAGCTCGGCTACAAGAGCGGCTCGGGGCTATAGATTGCGATTTGCCCGAACTTCCGAGAGAATCACGTCTGTGGCGCGGGAATGAAACTCACGAGTTGAATTTACCCGCAACTGTAAGCATAAACCAATAAACTTTTAAAATATACAGCTTTACTTTTTATTTTGCTTAGCACGCGCGGTTCATATTAAAATAAAGAAATTTAATATTCATTATTCCGTACTCCAAGAATTTTCGCTACATTTGAAGTTCACATTAAAATAGAGCGCACAAATTCAGAATAAATTCATTTAAATCATATTCGTACATATTTTAGATAATATTATACAATTTGCATGACTCTTACACAATGATAAATATGATCAAACGAAATAAGAAATGTATTCTCTTCATTCATATAAGTGCTGTTTTTCCTTCTGCTTCCTTATTTCAGAGTTCAAAATTTATATTCGCACATGTCTCATCGTACTAACAGCATAGAGCATAGTGAGGGCAAATATATAACCCATAAATTGTTTTAGTATTGCCGAAAAATAAGGGGGTAACGCGTTTTCCTTCGTAAAGTTGAGCTCTATTTATTGTAACAATCCATTACTGGATCGTTGTTTTTCCTTGTATATTCAATGAAAGTATTATGTTTATTAAATAATTGTTCCAACATGCAATTAAAAATGCAACTAAATAAAGTTTGAATCTAAAATTAATTTCAGAGTTAGATTGTTTTCTTTTAAAATAATAAAAAATGTAAGAGCGTAGTTGTTAAATTAGCTATACTTTATTAAAAAAATATTAGAAATTAATTTTATGATAGTGACTATATACACACACTATGAAAAATTTAATTTATGGGGCAGATATCAATTATTATGAAGCTTTTAACCCATAATCCCACTTAATAATAGGGCCTTCTTATGTAGAAGTTTTTATCTGAGACATGGTTTTGAAAAACGTTTGAATGTCTCAGTAACCTGCACTAAGACTGAGATTTATAGACGCTATTTAGCTTAGCAAAGTTTTCAAAAAATTAATTCGTTTTGACAAAAAACTGAACACATAATAGGGAGCTTGAGTATAGCCATAGTATTCGCAGAGCCAAGTCCATGTTGACAAAATCGGTAACTTTCCAAATCCTTTGACATTCATTGCGTAATATAATTTGTAATTTTTTTAGTAAAGTCTAAGCAAACTTAAAGTAGCGTGTATAAATGTCAGTCTAAGGGTGACGGTCTACTTTACGGTACTCATTTTGACACTATATACGCGTTACGCGTATAGTGCCGATGCAGGCCTTACATATATGTATACAATGGGTAACCTACTGAATTTTAGAGATTTTGCAGGAGCGCTTATGTAATTCATTTTATGAAAGCCTAGACTATAGCATTAAAAATTAATATATTTACAATTGTGTGGTACGGATGACTGAGGAATGTGCTGGCGGCGGTGTACGGCCTGTGTCGAGCGCGGCCGAGGACGAATGTCCACCGGTCATCGTATCCTGGGAGGGCTCCGCTGACATACAAAGTGGGGACATTCTTATCGTCCGCATCGCTGATTCCTTACTTCTTGATACTTTTGGACAAATTGAATTCAGGAATCGTTCTCTTGATAGCAACGTTACGCGTGATGAGGACCGGTGAGTTAACACTATATTTATAATCTACCTGAAGGTCTTTTTTATGTATTGCCCAATGTCTTCCGTCATGGTATAATTAGACCAGAATAATAATAGCGATTGTTAAGAATTCTCGTTCCTCCATTTCCTCCATTTTTGGACGACACTGTACTTTGTATTTGGTGTGGTTTTAGACAGACACTTTGCTGTGTTGCTATAAAAAAATCTTACTTCACATATAACTCTTGAGCCGTGAATGCGCTGATAAACAAACACGAGCTCCTCATGCACCCAACCCAAAACAAATAACTGATGATCAAATAAGAATTTATTCCATGCGACAATCAAGCCTTCAACATTACTACGATTGGTATATATTATCTACATAAAGCAGAATAAAAAAAAACGCTTTTACGGGCACGGATTTGATTTTTGCTAACTCTAATTGAATTATTTATAGTTACTAAAATCACTTTACAGTTTGACAGCGATTTTAGTATTTTTAATATTTAATAACTAAATAAAATTATAACTTGAATGCCAAGTAATATTTTAAATTATTCAAGAATAGCCAATATTTTTGAAAATAGATATTTTTTCTATTGTAGGCTTTGGTTCAAGAAAATTATTGATTACAGGGCTCATCGTACGCCCTTGCAGCCGGCGGTGTACCAAGTGACTCGACAAGGACACGAGAATTGTGATGTCTCAGACGGAATGCTGCTAGACATAACTCCATTAGATGAGCGTGGTGCCAAACTTTTCACTCTATATGACAAAGATCTCACCGTTGGCGTCAATTTGCTTATAGGTATTCAAAGTGTTTTGAAATATTATTAATAAAATCGAGTAGAGCAATTTCGACCGTGGAGAAATTTCGACAATTGGCCATTTAAATTCGAAACTTAAACAAATAGTAGCTTTTCATTAATTGTTAAATATACTGATTGTTTTTTGAAGTAGTACCTACACTTACATAGCAAAATAACATTATCAGGATATTTAAAATTAATTCAATCCTTTTATAATAAAGTTAATGCCGTTACCTAAATTTAAACCTTAGTGGCGATTGCCTCATCCGACTATACAGTAACCAAATACTTGTTAAAATCAAATATTCATTTGTGAAAATACTATTTGGTGACTTATGAAAGTCTTTTTTTTTAATTGGAGTTAAATAATATATTGCCTATAGTATATAGCCAACAGATAAATTTTATTTATACAGAATAAATTATCCAATGTTTATTTTTATATTTAGTGGTGTCCGATAATTGGGGTTCGCAATGTGTCCGATTGAAAGTGACAGTTAAGTCGGACAACTGCGGAGAATCCCAGGACTGTACTGCGAAAGGAGTTTGTTATACCAATGTTTCTATGGTACGTTTTTAGTTTCTAATTTTTAAATATATTTTTTAAATAATTGTTGTACAGCTAATGTCTGTTTTTTTGCTTACGTACTTTGTATTTTCTATAATTTTGTATTATATTGTACCTTTACCCATTTGTTATTAAATGCTAAAAACTACTATATATTATCTAACTAATAAAGTAAATAGTTATTTAGAGATTAACTGTAAAATAAAAACTGGTAAATATAAATAAACTGAAGTAAAAAATTAGGGAAAACTAAAACAAGATTTATTTTACAATTTAAATTAAAGTCGAGCATTTGTTTAGGTTTGATTATGAAATGTTGAATCAGATTACATTTATTACTATTGTAATAGAAACAAACCCTACGTTTGCAGCCAACCCCGCGTTGACAGCGTTTTTTAGATAGCCACTTCAGGAAAATTTATGTACGCCTGCTTATAATCTCGTTGATGTATTAAGGTTTTTACATCACTGTATTTCGTGTCGTTCTGTAAATGTTAAAATATTGCAGTGGCTATTTTGTTTTAAATACATATTAAATGTTCATTACGAGAACTTAAGTGAAATATATTTTTGATATCACTAATTATTAATATTATCTCGAATGTAGTATGTTAAAAAGGTTATGTAATTATTTTATTAGGAAAATTCAATATTTTATCAATTATGTTTGTATATTTTTGTTTGTCGTAAATTCCCGGAAATATATACCTATGAATAATTTCAAAGTCATAATAGGTAGCCATTGCTTCGGAGCGGGGATAGCCCGTTTTATAGATATCAGGTATTAAAGCCTAAAGTATACATATAACTTATTTCGTATGAATAAAAAATACAATCAATTTGTAGGAAGGCTATGAATGTGAGTGTTGCCCGGGATACGTGGGCCCGCATTGCGAGGAGCGGGACGCGTGCGATTCATCACCCTGCCTGAATAACGGCATATGTGTCGACCTCACGCCCCAGCCCAGTGGGAACGGCAGCAACTATCGCTGCCTTTGCCCTTATGGTAAATCTATGCTCAACTTGTTAACGTTTCCTTTAGTGCTTCCTTAAAGAACTGGTAAAGAATGGTAGTTTTACTAGGAACAATATTTCAGACGCAAACTTCGGATCAGCCAACACAATTAACGCCCAAATGAGCAGAATTTTTACTTACTTTACAACGTGTTTATTTATTATGTTATCGGACCAAAAAATAATGCAATACCGCTATTCCTACGCGAAATTTGATGCTCTTTCAGAATCTGAACTCAAAATTTCGATAAGACACCGAGAAAAAGAATATGGCCGATTTAAACATGAACATTTTTGAAATCCTTTTTTTTAATTTTTTAATAGAGGTATTGCATTATTATTTTGATCCGATAACATAATAAATAAATACGTTGAAAAGTTAGTAAAAATTCTGATCATCTCGGCGTTAATGGGTTAAACAAATAAAATTATATAACAATTTATATTATTCTTATACATATAGTAAATATATGTACCTAATATCGATTTTAGTACACTTGTATAGTTATGAAGGTAAACCAACGCAACGACGCGACGTGTTCAAAGTTGATCATTGGAATGGAAATACAAAGGATGGGTAGTATCGGACACCCGGTACATATTAAATATATCTAAGCTTTACCTTACCTTTACGCTTAAATAAAAGAAGCAAAAATAGCAATGTTATCAAAAGATTTTGTTATTTCTACGAAATTTATTTTAGTTTTTTAGTATTACTGTGTCTAAATTATTTTGTTTTATTTTAATAGCCCCCGTCTTTTACTGAGTTCGAAACAAATTGTGTGATGAGTTATTTTACTAAGATCGTACAAAAAAGTAAATTTCCCGTGTTGTCAATTTTATTAAAAGTAGTTTAGCGATTTCTCAGGACACTTAATATACCTATTCAGATGCCCTATAAAATTGGAACTAGTTTGATTTCATTATAACCACATTGAAATAATAATTTTTAGTGAATTAATCTTAAATTAAACTACGCTCTGAATTGATCAAACAAAAACGTAAACTGCGTAATTTGGTTGTCTATTGCAATATGTCACGGAGATTTTTTTTTACATTTACCTACTAAGACTTGTGTCGTATAAATTACATATGAATAAATAACCCAACCCTGAGCACATATCCATCGGCGATACAAATATTTGTACTATACAGAAATCGAATACGTCGTGTTAAAATCGATGGCTTAGTCACTGCGTCAATAGAGGCATTGCTAACTAAACTTCTTCTAAAGTTCGAAAACGTGGGCTTTCGTGAAAAATTAAAGTAACATAGTCTTATATCCTTCATAGGTTTTACTGGCAAACGATGTGAAAGAGAACCATGTTACTCAGAGCCGTGTCTGAACGGGGGCTCCTGCATAAACGTAGCGTTAAACGGAACAGCGACGTATCACTGCGCCTGCACTGATGGCTGGATGGGGGCGCAATGTGAACTTTCCGTTAACGGCGGTGCCTGTGTATCTAATCCCTGCGTCAAAGGTATCTGCGTGGAACTGGTCGGCACTGACGGAGAGGGTCCCGACTATCGATGTTACTGTCAACCAGGTATATACATATTGTTACAGAACAACTGCTACCATACTTTACGGAATTGAATTACACAACGCGGACGTAACACGATGTCTATGGTACGACGTAATTGGTCCGTGATCAATTTAAAGTGCAATTCCTTTTCAGTAGAGTGCGGTAGGTATGACTAATACAACTTTATATAAAGCAGATATCTGCTTGTAGATACATATTTGTGCAGATATGTGCATGTTCCCTACTTACAACCCTTAATTACATGTACTTTGTACAGCTAGAAAAGTTTTACTATTTCGGACACGTGGTATCTTGTTATTTATTTTAGTCAGCCGGGATAGGCTTTTGCAACTTCACCAGTTGAGGAGGTACAACCTATAGGTGGCATTACTCAATAGTGAACGTTGAATTTTAGTTTTCTTTCAATACAATTTATTTTCTCCAAACATTACCAACATATTATGACGACGACGGCCTGGTAGCGCAGTTTGTAGCGACCCTACTTAAGGTCCTGGGTTCGAGTCCCGGTAATGGTAAACTTTTCTGTGATGAGCAGATGAGTTTGTCACGAGTCATTGTACATATGTATTTAAGTATATATATCTTTGTCTAGTACCCATAGTACAAGCGCAAGCTTAATTTGGGACTAAGGCAATGTGTGTAATTGTTAGTAAATATTATTATTATTATTATATTATAATGAACACGTGAACTTCATTTGATGTGTTTTAAAAATATTAAGAACATATTACAGATGTACACTAAATCTTTATTATTTTATACATAAAGATATCAATAGTTCGCAATATTGTAATATATCTACTACTAAAAGTCTTCGCCTGTCTGCACGTGACGCAGCAGTAGGCTCAGTGCCTATTAACAATTAAAATAAACATTTGTTATAAAAATTGGTTAACTTTGATCTTACTCTTAAACAAATAATTTAAGGAACAGTAAATCTAATAATACTTTATCTAGTTAACGAATGTTGGTCGAGCGAATCCTCCTCGGTGATTTAGTTTATTCGGGGTTGAAACTTGGAACGTTGCCCGTGCCAGGGGTGACCTTCCACGCTTACTTATATTTCAAAGCTGCTAACAGAGTAAACATTTATTTTTTTCTATCGAAAAGTCAATAACTAGCGATTCACGATATATTTCAGTCTATACAAAAGTCATAACCACAGATAATTTTGGAATCTTATACATTTCAGAGATAGCATATGTTTAATTATTCTTCTTCTAGCTGTGCAGCTATAAAACTCACACATGGTAATATGAATGACTCTATAATAATCTCTAATGAATAAATGACTCTAGTCCATAATTTAGAATAATAGAAACTAATAATAATTTATTATTAACTTGTAATGTATGTAATAAATGTAGTACTGTTTATTTTCCGTTATGAATATATGTAAGATTGCATTTCAGTCGTCTTCGTATATTGTATTAGTTTTAGTGAATTGTGAGAAGGGTTTCTGAGAATTGCAATTAAATCGAGGTGAATTAATCAAGAGCTTTGTTTTCTCTACGGCATACAAAATTCGGGTTTGGAGCAAACAAACCGTCTCAAGGGCCGAATTATGTTTCGGCTTTAGTATCTTGAAGCGTCGTATGTTCTGGTAGCTACAATTCGTATGTAATATGTACATATATATACTCATTATTCACATATGTTTAGGAATAAAGTACCTACATAGCGTGTTCAAGTAAAATATGCCTAGATTGAGCTGACTAATTCCACTGTATAATGTATTCTCCGGTGTCAAGGTCCTTAGGCGAGACTAAATAGCAATCGCTATTCGTAGGTACACATTGATATCTAAATAAAATTCGGCATTTAACTGAATATTACGTAACGTATTCCTGTTCTAATTTACGTAAGGATCTTCTTATTTCTAGTAGTACACTCCTGGCTAAGTGATCGTGGTCTCAGATTATCTACTTGGTTGGTTGTAGCTTTAGCGAAACGCCTCCATCTCTGTCTATTAGAGGCACTGCGTGTGCATTATATAAGGGGTCACCTTATAGGGATCTTAATTAACTCTGTCTACCTTGTGGATGATTAGCTGTGAGAAAGTTGACACTCATTATCATTATCTGGTCATAGGTCCAGACATCTTTAGGATGAGTGCTTGCATAATCTATGAGTCTTTGTTTGATGCAAAACTCTTTCAGGATGGAATCGTCATCGTTGTTATATAGGCATAAATATATAATATTATGCCCAGTTGTTTAATGATGGTTGCATCACTGTTATTGGGAAATCCCTTGCCAACGATGCACTCTAGCTAAGCTAGTGAAAGAATCTTATAATTTATTTCACTTTTAATAAATAAAAACTTATAAACAATATTACTTAAGGTAATCATCGGATTCTGAAAGTCACGACTCGGAATCGGCATATGTGCAGTGACTGCGCAGTGTTGTCAGGCGACGCGATAACCTTGCCTGACAGCAGAGATGGGCAAATTGTAATCTGATTAATGATGAAAGATTACAAAATGTAGTCTTAATTTTAATTTTCTTGCTCTGTAATTATGATTAAATCCATTTAAAACACTAAGAAATAATAAATGTGTATACAATTTAGGATTCTGTAGTGTTTAAAACATAGATGAGAAAAATGCAGTCATATAAATGTTAAAAAAACGTGAAATGTAATCGTAATCATTTTTATTAATCTGATTACATTTTGCCCATCTATGCCTGACAGTCGCCTAGATCAAACGTGTTTCCATATGTAAGCAGACGGAGCGGTATATCGCAATATGAAAGTCACTGCTTAGTCCGATGGCTACCTTTAGAACTACTTACTTGCCACTTTCACGCACTATTTCTGTGGGTAATAGTAAAAAAGCCTATTACATACTAGGAGATTCATCAAAAGAATTGTTACATATAAATGAAATATTTATATTATTTTTTCTCCTATCAAGTAATCACGAGAAAGGGATGATGTTTTAAATTATATTTAAAAAATATATTGCCAATGTAATGTTCCATAATACAATATTTTACGGGATCATTCTCAGATGAACATGTATTTTGTAAAAGTTGGCAAACCATCGTGAATGGAAGTTGAATGTAGTAACAGGCATTAAGACAGTGCGTTTAGGTTCAGTATACGGGAAAACTTTCGTGACAAAGCGACATTAAACTGTAAACTTTGGAGTGGGCTTACGTTCTTCATGTCTCGTGCCCATCGGTATAAATGGGTTGAGATAACTTGTTGGTGGGCGTGAAATCTGACTTCCCTATTTGAAAAGACTGCTTAGAACATAAAATGAAATACAAAAGGTTTATAGATCCATCAGAGTGGAGACATGATTTTGTTGACTATTTTTCTATATCTATATCATGTCAAAGATAATCTTCGGGATTCCGATAATTCTATCTTGTTATACTTTTTAAAAGCGATTTTTCTTATCGTATTTAAATATTTTACAGATACAATACAAATAAAAAAGCTCAAAATTATTTGAAGCCGTGAATCTAAATGTTGAATCTGCTTTTAAAGTATACTTTATTCTTATACCTATAAATCTTCAGTTGTGTTATATGAGGGCTGGAATGATCTCGGCGACTGTCATCCTTTCGTAGTCATTGCCGTTTTTGGATTACTCTGTACTTTCTATTAAGTGAGCTGTAGACACTTTGTTGAGCCCGTATAAAAAAAATACATGTTACCGTTAGTCTTCTGGTATATGGTTCTATTTAGGGTACATTGGTGAGCAATGTGAATTGGAATACAACGAGTGTGAATCTTCACCGTGCGGCAATGGCGGCACGTGTACAGACCGTGTGGGCGAGTTTGAATGTTCCTGTGGACGGGGCTATACTGGAGTCACGTGTCAACAGAAGGTTAATATAATAATTTATTTTTCATATTTGAGTTAATAACAGCGCTACGATTACTGACATGTTCATGTTTTATCTCCTGATTATATCAGTATAAGATTAATATGTTTCCAGAAACAAAATATTAAATTACTTGAATTTCATTTTGCTACTCTTTTAATTTGTGTTTTTATCAACTTTATTGTGTTCGGAAAATTTACTATTTGATAGTATGCATATTGTAGTTTAAGAACAACATCAACTGTCAAGAATGACAGTCCATTGACAGTTGCTATTCTGACCTACAGAGCACAATATAATTCATGTAATACATGAATAATTTGACATACTTGAGCTGTTAATGTAACGTAACAGACTGAAGTCAGTCGATATGGCGCTTGACCGCCCTGGTCATAGGTACTTACAATCCAGTCGGACGTAGATCCGAACCACCTTAATATTTTTTTGTAAGGTATTTTTTGCAATTATAAAATTGGAAAGTTATAACTGAATGTTTATCATATTTATCGCAATACGTTATCATGCAGGTGGATTTGTGTTCACCAAACTTGTGCCCCCCTCACCGCTTTTGCATGGACCGAGGCAACACTTACTCCTGTGACTGCCCACAGGGATATGTCGGCGATGAGTGTCACATACAAACTAGATCAGTAAATATTCTCATTTACCATTTATTTGTTATTGTTTGTTGTGTGTATTGTGTTGTGATTGTATTTTTAACCCCCGAATGAAAAGAAGTGATGTTATAAGTTTAGCGCGTGTATCTGTAGCTCCGTGTAAATGTGGTGTCGTAACTTCTAAACAAATGAACCGGAATCAGCGTTTTTTACCCATTTCGAAAATATATATATATATATATATTTATATATTTATATGACTATATCTCAAAAACCAAATAGCCTTTCACTCCTCGATATGGTATTTAATTTCTTACTAACATACGGCAGGAGTATAATGTTTGACCTTATTAAAATGGTCACTATGAACAGATTACAAATAGACACATAATTGATCGGGAGATGTTTTAAAATTTTAATTTAATGGTTAGTAGACTTTTTAACTTTACATAATATTATAGGTCAATAATATTTATAAACTATTATTATTAATTTAAGGTCTATTAATACTCGATAATAATTATAATCACCAGGCTTGCGACAACAATCCTTGCGCCCATGGTGGCACATGCTGGAGCACCGTTAATTCGTTCTACTGTTCATGTCGCGCTGGTTACACTGGGAAACTTTGCGAAGGTAAAAAGTAAATAATGCTAAAGAAAAGTAACTTGTTTCTACTTTTACTCAAATAGTGTAATAAGATCATTATCACTATATTATGTACTGACACGGCAAATTAACTATCTAGTAATATAGATTGTACCTACATATATACAATGGCATGCGGTAACCGTTTAAAAAAAGGAAGCGACAGAGTCCAATTTGCAGTCTTTTTCTGTAAAATCAATAAATTTGATTTATTATTTAAAGTAAGAAAAAAGCCTATTATAAATATACCGATAGACATGAAATGTATAGCAGTTATGTTGAGAGCTCACCTAATGGAAACTATTACCTATGAATGAGCGCAACATCAGAAGAAAAACACCGCACTGCTGATCTTGTTAAAATGGTTTATAAATCAGGCCTACCCAATAGTAGATATTTTTTAACTTAACACAGATTGGAAAATAAGTACGTAATATTTACAACAAGATAATAAAAATAGAGATTTAATGTACGCAGTTTTGATTGTACAGGTTTCTCTTTTAAATGATCATTGCACACCATTGTACATAGTTATGTAGATATAATGTTATAAAAAGTTAATATTATTTAAATTTCTTCAATGTTTTCGTATTTAAGAGGACTTTATTTTGGAGTCTGTCGTGAGCGGAGACGAGAACATAGATACTGAACCACGTGGCGCCGGCTCCGTACGGAAACTGAGGATGCCTCTTGGCTTGTACCACGATCGGCTTCACAACGTGTATATCGCAGCTGGCACCCTCGGCGCCGCTATAGCTATCGTCGGAGTTGTTGTGAGTGAATGCTTTAATAAGTATAGATAATCGAATTGAATCTACGGCACATTATGCAACATTTCTCTTGCTGAAGTAAGCTAAAACCAAAACCAAAACAAAACCAGCCGCTTAGCAATGAGATGAGCTTTCGGCTTGTCCGCCATCTCTGGTTTTAAGAATAATAGTCTGTTAAAGCTTTAAAAAAATAAAAATATATATTTATGAAAATTTTCAAGAATCGGAAACTAGTTAAAACTTTTTTACACTATTTAGGTAAGTCATCTTGGGCTTTAAAACTATTTTTTACTTTTAAAATACCTATCTAATTCGCTTTTATTTTGTCTATAATAAAAATGACGAAATACTCCACTTGGAGTACTGCATCATAATATTAGCCATAGGACCTCCACTGCTGTACATGGCCTTCCTAAATGTTTCCAGAACGAGCGAACGGAAGCAGCTTACACTCCACGTCCTTCTGCAATCTGGACTTGGTTCGAGAATTTACTTTTATGAAAATCAGATCAATATTTTCTGCCTGATACCTACACAGACATCTTTTTTTTTATTAGAAAGTTGGTAATCATATAAACAGCTCACTTGATGATAAGCGGCTGTTGCTGCCTACCAAGTACCAAGTTGTTGTATAACCAAGACACTATCCACCAACGCATGATGGAAAAAAAAGTGAAAACAGTTGGAAATATACTGGTTGATCACATTTCATAAATCGTGACTGACCTAGACAGGTCACTATAATATATATCATCACACTATATCTCTTACAGGATAAGCAGAGATACATTATGGGCTGTATCTACTTTGCGCTTATATGTCGTGCCAAACGTGACCAGTAGCGCAGCTGATTCGCCGTGCTCAGGGCACATACACGTGGCATTTCTGTTAGATGCCATGCAGGTTTTCTCAAGATGTTTTGCTTCACCGGTGCGCATGTGGTGCCTAAATCTGTTTGTAATCTGTAAAAACCTAAATATACGTATCGGGATTGAACCTACGTCTACCACTAGTCCACCACAGCTACTATAATAGTATTCGAATTGGTCTCCAAAATAAAATTTAAAAATTTAACAGGTAACAGCATGCCATTGCCGGGTCAACAAGACATACTCGCGTTTACTGTCCCGTCTGTCACGTGTCACTGAACCAGGACCTCCACATCATTGGCTCCAGGACAAGCGAGCCCCAACATCTGCTGCGCCTTTTCCACCATCCTCAGCGGCTCTGGACTCCACTGACATGTATTATACTCTAGACTTCAGCGAAAGTCAGAGTTCACCACTCATTCAATAGCAATCATTTTGTTACATCTCCGAAGGAGAAAGATTCAAAATTCAATTTTGAATAAATTATATCGAGGCAAAATTTAAATAATTGTTGCTAAATTAACATCAATCGTCAACAGGTTTTGAAAGGTAATGAAAACTATTCTGGGAATAAATGTTTTGAAACATAATTGCCTGGGGTCCGACTTAGGTAAATTAGAAACAATTTTAGCTGATTATAATTAAAATTGTGATAACATATATTATGTAATCGCAAATATTGCTATTTTATGTATTAAAATTGCATTTTTCAAATTAAAAACCTAACCATGAGGTGTTTTTGATATAAGGGTTTTAAATTAAGCTAAATTTTAGATTAAAAGAGTCACTTTGATAAGTCACACTTAAAGCGTTGAAAATTAGCCAAAGATACCGATAATAATTAAACAAATGTACAATATCTTTGCCATTAATGAAGCGGAAAGTGATAATGTCTTATGGAAATGAGGCCGCAAATGAAGACTCTTTTTTATTGTTAAGACTTAATTGATTAGATTCCAATGTATTTGTTAAAATAATGTAATTTAGGTATTTAGTACCCATTCCTTAACGTTTTGTGTAATAGAAGTGAATACCAATCCTAATTTTTATTAAAGAAAATTTAAACAAACATTAATTTAAGTTACTATTTACAGTTATTATCATTATCATTATTATCAGTTTATTATCATTATTTAGATTGTCTACAAAGTTGGTATGTGACTATGGTCTATTTTTATAATTAATACACATTTTGTTAATATTCCATTTAGCAATATAGGTATGTGATTGTATATTAGAGAAACGAGTATTTGACTGATCTTCCAAGTAGATGTTTTCAATCTATCTAGCTAGCTTTCGTGTCCTATGGTGTTGAATATATGAAAAAATTCTAGTATTAATGACTGTTCAATATACAGTTTTTCACGATATTGTAGGTAATATTTCTTGTCTGTCTTTACGCTTGAGCCAATTTAGCTTTTTAATGTAAATACATTTAAAAAATTGTATAAGACTCAAATAAAATGTATTATTAAAACTATTGTATTTTCTTGAAATACCAATCCTATGTTTATTCCTAACATACACCTGTCATATCATTAAAAACAAACCTAGCAATCTAAGGCTATGATTTATGGACGCTATTTCGACTTTGCTTAGCAAAGTTCTCAAACAATAATTTTGTTTTGACTTAATTTCATTTACTATGAAATGTGGAGAGTGTCTATTTAAGAAATAAGTAAAAAAATATCATCATTAGGGTATACGAAATTATTTCAAATAATACAAAAATAAACTCATATGATGTTTTGAAGAAAAACATTTTTATTTAGATTATAAACTTTGATAAAAATAATTATATTAATAATATTTTATGACAACTTACAAATATTCATATAAAAGAATAACGTAACATCTATTCAATTGATACTTAAGTACAGTGAAATATAGTAACGAAAATGTGCTACCACTTTCGGGTTGTCTTTAACTAGTGCGACTACGGCCCCGTTGCCTGATCAGTAGTAAAGTGGATTAAGTGATATTAAAAATATCTTGTTAACATAACAAATATGTAGAGAGTTTACACATATATATATATAGAATTTTTGTAGTAGTAGAAATATAGGTCTTTTCAATTACTTTAAAAATAGCTAATAAATGGAAGTTCTAACAATATATTTAACGAATAGATAAGAATTACAATAAAATATGGCGTAGAAAATATATATCTAATAGTTAATGTTAATCTAATTACTAATCAAAACAACCGGGCCTCAGTTTCGGCAAGCTGGCAAGTACGCGCCGCCCAGTTCTCCTACTTATCCCACCAACAATTCACTCATAGATTTAATTCTCGTCATATCTTATATCAATAACTACATATAATAAAACTCTGATCATACATTGCACAAGCATAGAGAGTAGAGGAGCGTCAGGCGGCGCGATCTCCTAACAACTAACTTGAGTTACGTATTATTTATCGCTACTGACATTTGTGACTTATGACGAGATTCTGAATCACGATCTAACATCATTGTAAGTAAACATTAAAGCTGCAAAATTTATAATATTAAGTACATATAAATATAAATGTATACGTTTAATTATAAAAACAATATCATTAGAGTCTGCTTACAATGGAATGGAGAAGCAGACTTTGAGCAAATCATGTGTAAGACATAACATGTTGCAAAGAGAAATTTTAAATTTCATTTTAGCAGTGGAGTTAAAATTAACAAGTGTACAAAATACTGGAAGAAATATGACAAACATCGGCCATGTCAACTATTTTCAATTGAGTCATCTTCTATCATCGATTCAACGTAATACGATCCTGATTACTAAAGATTAAATAAAATTAGAAATTCAAAGTGTCAAATTAACCGATGTTTATAAATAATCAAAAACAAATACATAAAGTAAACTATATCAAAATATAATAACTACATACATCATCTTATTATAAAATTCGATGCTTACCTGCAAGTCACATGAAACGAAATAAAACAAATTACAATTAAAATTTTATATCTACGATAATTAAGTATTCTAAATTATGTCATAATATGGCAGTTAATCGAACCGTTCGTACTAGGCGCATTTCATACATTCAGAGCGATTTGTCTGCGGCCAATATATTATATTTATAAATGAAAAATAAAAAATATGATTTTCATATATCGGTGGCAAGTATAAGAACAAAATCTTATGAAAAATGTATTTTCTCTGTTAATATACTTTAAAATAATTCTAAAATACATAATAAATTCTTTAAGTAATAATGTAGTTAAGCTTTGAATTACTTCACGATTGAAAGTTGAATACTATTGAAAAAGCTATATAGCTTATATCATTCAATACATTTAAGACTTTTAAATTTTTTACATCAATTACTGAATAGAGACAATCGCGACGGTAAATTTATAATAAAATGAAATCTTAAAATATAAATAAGTCTTGGACACAAAATACTTTTTCATAAACTAAATTGTCATGGCCCGATAAGCTACGTAACGAAATTCACTTTAAAATAACAAAATCTATCAATAAAATCTTAAAACTATACATAAACCACTCCCATCGGTAATAATGTGATGTTCGAATTGATAATATTTGTGACTATAAAATGACTATATTTATTATGCAACCTTGTCCGGTAAAAATTAATATTTACGTTAATGGCTGCTACATATCATTAGTTTTGCTGCTCTTGAGAGCTCTTATTGAATTTTATATAAATGTAGATTGTTGTATGAAATATTATCTGTTTTGGAAAGCAATGAACTTTGTGGATATTCTTAAAACTAAAATCAATCATTAGATACTACATGAATGAATTGAGCGAGCTTATAAAGCAAACTTAAGCTTATAAAACTTAACAAAGTGGATGGCATTCATTTTGACTTAACTCACTTATATTAAATATATAGTAACATAATTATTATGAGAAAGGCACTTCAGGCTACTAAGATTTCTGACAAAAATTTCTTATTTTTAACATCATGGCAAGATTAAAAGGTACCTGTTAAAACGTTATCTACATACCTAATATAATATTATAATAACCGAGTGAATGGCATGGCACACACGTTTACCTATAGAAGTAACAGATCATTACTCATTTATATATAAAATACAAATATTATTCAATAAATGAATCATCTCGCCACTAAAAAAATGTTTGCCATAATAAGGTCACTTGAGACGGAATACATTGTAATTTCATAAGGCACTAATAACAATAGATATTTACAAATGGTCAAATGTCTATTACAATATGAGAATATTAGAATTTGTGACATAAAGTTCCCATAACATTAGGATATGATGATGAATGGCTTAAAAGTAAATTTCAATCTGAGATCGACACTTCTGAGACAGACTTATTCTATTAATGATTCACTTGAATGTAAAAGGGAATGCTTAAAACATTGTCCGTGTAATTTAAAAATATTCACGTATAATTTAATGAAGTCCACCTCGTAACTAATATTTACGTATTTTATTCATATACCAGCAAAGGGGTACGGAGTCGCTCAGCTGAGCGGAACTTTTTGTTAATGTTCCAGAGGCAGCTCCACAAACGTAATGTCATATAGTCGCTCGTCCTCGGTGGCGCCTGCAGGATGAACTTCCAATAGGAACAGATCCTCGTTGCAATAATACGCCAGCATATCATCGTCAATTTTGGCCGTAATCCTGAAATTAATTATCAATTACACCTATTCAAATAAACGCAACATTAAATTGTATTGGAAATAGAACAATTTAATTCGTAAAAATAAATATCTTAGACAAAGTTTAATATTAAAATTGTTAAATCCACAAATATTATTAATGTAGTGCGAGTGCTTAGCAATAATGCAAATTAAGTAGGAGACTGACAGGGCCAATATTAAGGTGCCGCATCGGGTTGTGATTAATGACGGACACCTGATTACAAGCTTATTAATACACGAGGTCACCAAAGGATTTTTTGGGGGTACTTAAATATTAAGCGTAGTTAGTGGCGCGCCATCTGGACAAGCGATGCTCCATTAACGCGAGGCGGCCGGTCTGTGTATTCGGTGTGTGTTCTATTATAAAAAACTCCCCGAGGCCAATAAAAACTTACCCTTTCTTGTTCTTTCGATAAAGATTATTAATTGCCGAACTTGAAATTTTGTACTTATTCTCAATCTGAAAATAAGCAGAAACAAGAAATTACAATGAGCCCTCGCCTTTTTAACCGAGACGATTCGTTTTCCGCGGCGAAAAATTTTTGGGTAACCGGTTTCGCTACTATAATTTATTCGAACGCGAAGTTTAGCTCAATGTCCGGTGCAGCGGCCGGCCGCGCGGGTGTTAATTACAACATGCAGTTATGATGATCGTGTGTATTGTATTAGAGAGGGTTATAAAGCGCCAAATCGGTTACAGCGGCGAGCGGCGCGTGCGCAGGTCCCGGACTCCTATATAGGACAGCTCGGGATCAACGCTCGCGTCGCTGACGAAGCGTCTCGATTCCTTTGTATAGGTATATTTATATAAATACATAACAAAAATCAACAAATTTTCGTTTACAGTGAGAAACCGAGAAAGCAATAAATTTCATCTCGCTTCCTCGTGTTGTGCGGTTAGCCGATATTACCAGGGTTATTTCCGTGCTATCGCATCAACAGGTGCCCCTTAATATGCCACTTCAACCTTGAATTTTTATATATTTGAAGTACCGTATTAAGGGGGGATGCATATACAAACATAACTCACTGCATGCAGAAGGCCTTGTGTAGTGGGCGGCACGACGTGCAGGGCTGTGTAGACGTCTTCGGTGTCTTGACGAACATAGAGCATGACTCGCTCGCTGAGTGGCGGGGTGGCGGTGCGTGCTCGCTTCCCAAGCACACCCTCAAGCTCTAGGGAGTCTTTTCGGTCACTATAAGGGGATAACGCACCCACTTCCCGATATCTGCGGGATAATATATAAATATTCGTAATCGATTCATAGTATGAACTGTGTATTTACAGTTTGTAAGTGTTTTATTTTGCATAGCAAACTACCAAAATATATTTAGAAGAATATTTTACTCTAAGGAATCTTATGTATGTAATTACATATATATTTAAAGATGTTTATATACATAGTATTCAGGGTTGTAATTTTTAAGAGTAACAATTTATTAAATTCAGGAAACCCTTAATTTAATTTCTCTAAGAAAATGTCTCTCAATTGTTTTAAATAACTTAGGAGCGTTAAAGGAAAAAAATAATATTTTCAGAATGGGTATGGAATTTAATGTTATTTAAAGCTCGTAAAACGATTAATTTGTCGTTTTTCAAAGAATTGTTAAACGAATACAAAGTGATCAGTTAAAAAATAATATAATAGTGAAAATATATTTTATTTAATTTACTTCTTATCATTCAAATGTAAAACAGTCGACAATCGCCAATTTTATCCATATAACAATTTATGTATGATAAAAATGGCTCCAAGCGTATTCAAAATAATGTGTATTTAGTTAACTTACCCAGGTGCATCTGGTGGAAAATGGTTGTGAAACTTTAATGCAGGCGCTTGAGGTTTTGCCGGATGCAGGAGAAAAGGTGATGCACCCTTTAAATGAGCTTCCGCTAGAGCTGATTCATCGTGTCCGTAAAATCCTTGAATGTCCATTCCAGCCAACTTATCTATATCTTCCGCTGGACTAAAGAGCACCGGTGGTTTCGTCAAATCAGCCATAGAATAGAATTCACTCCGCTCCGTCACTGGGTGGTAAATTTCATCCAGTTTCTTTCTGTTAGTTGCTGACATTTTTCTTTTCGCTGCCCTTCTCTCTTCGTCTCTTGTTTTTCTTTCTGCACCCTGTTAAGATCAAAATAAATAAATATCTTAAAAATTTAAGCTAAATATGTAATATTTTCACCTAAACCAAGACCGAAATTTATATCTTACCTTATCACAAAACACTTTAATTTGACAATAGCCCCTGTGGTAGACCTGTGTGTCGCGCGGATCTTCGAAAGTATCTATTTGAATATGCAATGGTAAGCCCTGAAACAAAAATCAATATGTTTGATTGAAGATAATTGGTTCTTAGAATATAGACACATACATTCCCACGTTTCACATTGCAAATTGATTACTTTTACTTTCAATTGCCAGACAGTCAAGACTTTTGTCAAATTACTAAAATCTATAATAGACCAATTATATGAACGTTTGAGCTCTCACGCTATGTCCGCAATGACAACAGTCTTCAAAATAAATCAATCGTTTTGAGTCGAATTATTTTACGCTTGAAATATCTGTGTTCTTATTTTGAATTTTAACAAACAACAGTTTTAATAAACGACCATAAGGGATAATTGCGATAAATTTACGAATAAGGAAAATATACACACGTGTCTGAATCGAATCGCGTTAAAACGTCTTAATTGCGTTCGTTCGAGGTCGGTGTAGCGGCGGCGTCGGTGCTCATTGGATAGGTAATTGAGAGGCTGATAGCAGACTGGTTCGATATCAGTGAGAGGCGAGTACGCCGTAAACGAAAGCCCTGTGCAACGAACGGGTATTTTGTCGAACTACCATATATTATAGTTACGTATTCTGTGTTTCAACGATCACGAGAGTAATCTTTTTAATATTATTATACACTATCGAAGGTGGCGTAGAACAGAGAATGATGTGAGACAATTGTCTAGCAATACGGCACAGGCACGTGTCATAATTCTTGAGCGCTTGGCTAAAGATTTGAAGCCTGTGTACATATCATATAAACAAACAATAAAACTGCCCTGACTATCGCCAAACTTAGTGTAAAATAAAACATTTTCCATAGCTTTTTGTTGTGAAAACACGGCCTATTTGTAAAATACAACAATTAATTAATAACATTGTAAATACTATGTTCTAATAGTTCATGAATTTATAAACTAGATAAAAAACAAGGTAACATAATAAGATAACATAAAAAGAAAATGTATCTAGGGGTTAGCACAAAAAAAGTATATAGCTGTGAGCTGTCATTTTTTTCTAACCTTTGTCGGCAAACAAGCTGACAAATTACCAGATGGTAAGTGATTACCATCGCCTATAAAACAAACACCGTTGTTATTGCGTCCTACAAAGAAGTACTTCTTCACAAACCTCTTGAACACCATATAGTTTATTGTCTTGAAGTAAAAAATCGGATTAAAAATCGTATCTAAGTAAAATGAAATTTTTCGGCAATAATATTACACTTGCCCACCGACGCCGCCCATGCCCGTGAGTCGCCCTGTGTTTATCGACAAGTCTCCGGCAACAAAGCGGTTACCGACCTCATGCTTTTACGTCGTCACATCGTAGCCTACATTCTTTTACATACTTTTAGCGCGGCAATGTTGATTAACGTTTTGCAATAAATAATACCTACGAAATAAAATATTGTTTCTCTGTCAATACAAAGATGGAGATTGACTCGAAACGTTTATGCACTATATTTTATTCTACATCGTGTTAAAACCATGCCATCACTATAATGCGGTGAAATTGTTTTCAATATAGCGTTGTGACTTCTCATGAAATAATAATAACTAGTAAGTGTATGTAATCAAAAATTAATTACTTAATTTTAATGAAATAATGTAATGAGTTAACGTAAAATACGATGGACTTAAAGAAAAAGAATCTGAAGTGTAACGTATCATTCGAGGCAAGACATCGCCGCGGCAAAGGGCGGCTCGGCTGACTACTGTAATGCTCGAGCTGTAACGCAATACAACACGCCTAAATGTTACAGTCAGTCCCCATCTTCATCATGTTTTCCATTTCCCGTATTAACTATGAGTATTATCTATAGTAGTGTATAGTAGGGTTCAATACTGTTAATATGAGAGAATCACGATGCTGCAAGAGAACTGCGCGATAAATTTCACAATTGACCGATTATATGTTATAGTGTCTTATTTGCACTTTGTCATCTTTCGGTAGTGCAAAATGTGATTTTGCCTTTAAATTGCATTAAATGGCCTCTGCTAAAAAGATCGTCATACTACATAAATAATAATTAACAATAAAAATAATAATATATTGTGGGGGTAAGCACAGATAAATCAATCAGTGTATCTACATTCTACACAAATAAATAGTATTTTGTTTGAGTGAAACAAAGTGTTAGATACCAATTTTGTTATCAGTAATTTATAGATAAATGTATGCAAATTAACCAGTCTACATCATATTATAATTATTATTTTTAGTTTTCTAATTGCTATTTTCCGGTCATTCATGAAATATTAATGAAAAACGAATCATATTTTTAATTTAATGGTGAATCAAATTAATGAAAAAAAAAACATCAAATAGTTGCTTGTATATTAATACCTAACGCTTTTAGTACTTACATAATTAAAATAACTTCGTATTTAACTACGTGGGAATGTTTACTATAATATAAACAAGCAATTCCTTATTTTACCGTGTTATTGAAGTATTCAAATATATGGGAATAATATGGTAATAACATATTCAAATTTATTTGTTTTCAACAATATTTAATACGAATTTCATAGTAAATTAAATTTTAAATATCTGTAAGTCTCTTAAATAAATATCTAGTAAATATTTAATATTCAATACTTTTTTTTGATGTCCCCGGGGAAAATCCTACATAGGATCATCAGGGAGGCTGTGAGGCTAGCGACCCTGGAGTGTCAGACTCCTAATGACTAAAAACCGCCGAGGTGTCCCTCTGATTGCTACACCCAGGCCTGGGAAACCAAATTCATCCAGATTAATATTAAATACTAACCTTAACCCCCTTTTGACTGCTAAAGTCCGTACTCAAGCACTGCACAGCAATGTTTATCTGGAATAATATGAATAAATATTAAAAAAATAAACCAAGATCCTCCTAGACATTGACATCAATATCCGCTTTTTATATGTATTCTGGTATCGGAGACACACACCTCCGGTTCTATCGGGATGTCTGAGAGAAGACACGACATGGCGCTAATAAACGTACATAGATTAAGTCTTTCGATTGTGCAGCCATTCTTGTAATGAAACTCGTGAGAAGTAGATGTGACTATCTGTGTAATTATGTACTCTACATTTGGTAAAGGCGTGGTTAAGGGCTGACTTGGCCGTAGTGGGATGCCTACTTATTACAACGATCTATGTAAATTACTCCCTCGGGTTTTTACAGCCGACACCGCTAGTAATGGCAAAGCGTATACATTGGTTATACTAGTAAATAACTTACATCCGCTCCTGTTTCGCTATCCAGTAATAAATAATTATTAAAAACGACGGCAAGTCCTAGAGCAGGTTAGAACATAACATTTAAAAATATCAAAAGGCTCGGTGTAAAACTTATCTTGGTTCCAGTTTTATTAAAAATTCAAGGTTACAGTTTAAATTTCATTCAAATGATTAGTAAGAAAATTGTGATTCGATGTAGTAGTCGTTAATAGCAAACGACTACCTTGGCTGGAATTAGCATACTGTCGTAGAATTGAGGCTATTTCACGCGGACTTTTAATTGTTGATGAATATTAAAAAGGCTACGTACAATTTCAACCGAGTATGTTTTTGCGTTAGCAAGGTAGATACTGTATAATTTTATGTTAGCAATTAAAACGTTAAACGTTTATTATTCAACAATATAATAAGTGAGCCAGACAAGCGCAGTCACGTCGGGTACCGGTGCAAGTCTCGACTACAGTGCTACCGGACATTTTACAGGTTTTTTGTTTCGCTTATTAAATACCCTTAACCAAATAAGGTTGACAGACTATTTAATTACCCTTTAATGAGCTTAATAAAATCGCGTTTTGCATTTAAGTCACTACTATGCATTGTTGCAGCATTTCTATAAACATTTGCGCATACTTTAGTGGATAGGCCCATGGGAAAAAGATATCTTTCCTTTAGTTTTTCATAATACTTCTTCAACAATCTATTTCTTAATAAATTTTCCACAGGAAATATCCCTGTCTTCATAAACATTATCTCAAGTTCTTACAATTAATATAGGTAATGTGTAATTGTTATAGGCTTACCTTCGCAGCACTTTCAAGTGGATTCCAGTAAACTGCGATAGCATTGTGTGCCACTTCCTCAATGCAACCTGCGAGCCCGATGCTGTTTTTAGTATCTGCACCACAAAAAAATACTGTCAAAACGAAATGTAGTGTTACTGGAATTTTGATTAATTTAAAACGCAGATTGTACATCTAGATAATTATTGTTGTCAAGAGTTTATTTACGAAGGTTGATTATTACAGGTAATCAGTATATCATTAGAATAAGGTAATGAATATGTTAAGGTTGTATTATTAATAGTATTAGTCATCAATATATTTGTCACAAAAATCCTTTTACGAGTGATCAGTTTGGTTTTATCTACCTAAGATTAGTTAAAATAAATTGACCGTTTTAATTTAAAACGTTTCCGCTTTGCTGAGATACAAGGACGATAAACAAATATATCCACGAACATGACTATTTCATTTCATAATCTTTCCGGAAATAGCGCATAAATATTGAGGAAATTGTGGCAAATAGGTATCAACCAACATTTATAAGTATCACCTTAAAGGGAATATGCATATAAAAACTAAAAGTCGAACGTAGTTTATTAAGCTTATTCAATAATAGGAAATGATTATTGACCGAGCAAAGCGAGGTTTTTCATTCAAGTTGGGACGTTCAGCACTCTGTCCGTCTGTCTATCTGTTTGTCACAGGCATAAAACTTTTAAACCGAATAAAATAAGGGCTTGAAACTAGGATATACTAACCTATAGTAAACCTGTGATGCAAAGTTAATAATGATGTTTAATATAACGAAAAAACAATTTGAAGGTGGATTCCGTAGATACAAAGGGAATTAATAATTATTTATTCAATTTCAAAATTATTACATTTGGGATATTGTTGCAAAGCCGAGTTTAAAACCATTTTTTATTTTTTCTACGTTAATAAATCACAATTTAGTAAGCCGAAAAAATATCAATTATACAAACTATTTATTGTAATCAGTTGATACTTATGTTGAAATTTAGGTAATATCTTGTAGCTTAACAAAAAATACTGAAAACAGTTAAAAGTATATAAAAGAAACACGTTATGAGCATTACAAGCGGGTGATTTATTTCATTAGGCAATATTTTATATCGAAATGATAAATATTTATGGTTCTAAATATGATATCTGTACAGATCCTAATCAATGTACAGGAGCTATCGCTGGAGTCAGATTTTCAAATTTTTTACCATATTTTTATAGTGTAGGCAATAATTACTACCAAATGATTTTTAGAAAGATTACCTTATGACGTTTTAACTTCTTGAACGTGGACGTTTCCAGAAAATAGTTTTTATTTTAAATATATAATAACATGGAATGTATTAGATACACCTTCTTTAAAATATTACCCAACATACAGTTTAAAGTATCATAAAATTCTAGACTGTACTAAGTACCTGCATGTTTTAAGGGTTTCTTAATTCAAAATGTTAAAAGAGCTCTTGTAGAACTACTTTTTGTCCGTGTGTCTGTGTGTTGAAACTATTTTTCTCAGAAACACGTGGATATTTGTAAGGAACAAATTTATACGAAAAATTCTGTACGTGAATCCGATTCGTACTTGACAGGTTTTTTAAAGTTCTTTCTTCTGTAAGAGTTTGTAATTTCTTTTAGAAAAGCTTTTAATTTAAAAGTGCTAAGAGCGAGTTTTTAATAACAAGGTTCTGAATAATCCTTTTTCTTTGTTTTTACAATCTAATAATTCCGCGAGGTCTCCGTTTGCCACAAACGACTAGTTTATATTAATTATATCTTTACATTTTTAACAAGGTTTTTATTTCCAAGTGTCTGATTTTATAAAATTTACAGTGGCCAAGGTCAAGAATATTATAAATGTCTACTTACTTATGTAAACATGTAATCATAATCTAATGATTAGATCATAGGATTACAGCAAAAACTTTGAAAAATATATAGCAATTATTGCGTCCAAATTATTCAATCTGATATTATGTGAGAATCAGATACATGGAAATAAACTCGACAGTAAAATTATCCTTTATTAATTCTATACATGTATCGCGTGTCTAAATTTAAGAAACTGTTACAAGCATGAAATTTTTATGTAAAAATCATGATGTATTATATTATAATTTCACAGCTATTTAAAAATTCTAAGAAAAATAATATAATCGATTGATTACTTCGTCTTATAAAAGATTATTATAAGAAATATTGTATAATAAGAGATATTAAGCGACGAACGAACAATTAGTTCTTAAGTAACAATTTAACAAATTTTAGCTTATTTTCAATTCGTGTGCTATAAACATACTTTTACAGTAAGTATGGCTACTATACTGCAACGGAAAATTTAAAGTTATTTGAAAATCAGGCTATGAATTTAATAAGTATTTAGCTAATCCATCTAGCTCGTAATGATACTCATTATTTATTAATACAATAATATTACAGATTACATTTTAGATTATTAAAAAAAGTATATTATTCGAGAATATTGTGGAATAGGTTATTGTTTGTTGGCTTTTTTTATTTTTTATAATTTTTGCAAATTAGATTAGTGTATTTCTTTTTGTTACTCTATTCCCATCCGCGTGTTATTCGTATTTTTATTTTTCTTTTCTTCTGTGCAAGTAGTCTATACTTTTAAATTAAATCGCATTTGTAATGTATCTTGTTCATGTGTTATTTTTGTATGTGATAATGTAGATTATGTAAGTGTCTCATAAATAAATAAATATAATATGGATAATATTTAGAGACGATCAGTTATTGATATATCCAAAAGTCTTATAAAATACTGGAATCTGTATTTTCGTTCTATTAAAAAAAGTAGTAAAACGTATAGATTAGACAGATACACTGTTTATCAAGATGTTAGGTTGAAATTGTGGTCTAAGATTGGTTCCTAATTTTTTCCACACTTTTGCTTTTGTTGCGTCGTCTTCTCACGTGATTATAAATATTTTATTCTTATAAATTATACCTAGGTAGCATTATCTAGCTAAAATAATCATTTACGTGTGGATGGATATACTTAATTTTTTTTATAAATCAATTATTTAATATTTTTAGTCATTTAAAATAGAATTGTAAATAGTATATTCAGTTATTTTAATTTTAACTGTTTTATAGCTACTTAAGTAAAAAAATTTAAGATTTTTGTGGCGTACCGAAACAAATTATTACTCGTATTCACTATGATCCATATCTTGGAATAAATCCATTTACGTTTGGTATTATTTATTATTGGTTTGACATGAATTATTCTTAACGGTCGTAACCAGTGTAAACTCAACCATAATTTAGAGCGTGAAAGTTAAATTAGTAGACAGACGTGGTGGTTTGTTAGTTAGTAACCTGCCAGTTGTCACCAGGGTCGGATTAAGCCGTGTAAAGGCTAGGGAGTGAAAATCTTTACCATCATTTTAATATGATACAATTTCCTCCTCAAGATAAATTCAGGATTTTTTTAACTTAACCCGGTAAACACGTAGTCACTAAGACAAGTTTCTATGAAAATAATGGGATTACCTAATTGATAAATTCTTCATAGCCAGTTTTAAATTACAAATCGAGTACTCTATTTTTAGTGTGATTTAAATGATTATGGTTTAGTTATTTGCATTTGAAATAGTTTATCGAAATAAAACTTTTAAATGAATAAGTAATTAGTTATCTTTCAGTATTAACTTTTTACCACTTATCATACTTATAAACTAAATTTTATTTCGCTCTATATAAGATCGGGTATTTTTGTAAAGCCAATTAAAACTACTTTGACGTATTGTTTTTACTCAACACGGGGATTTCTTGGAGACCTTGGGCTCATAGACTGATGCCTGTATTGCCTATATGGATAATCTAGTACTGACTGTCGCGTGGCGGTGACGCGTAGGCGGCACCTATCTGTATGGCGGTGATCTGTGCGGCCGCCCTGCACATCGCCAGCCCGCGCTCGCTGACGTGTTTACGAGCAAAGAGACGGCAACCGCCCGCCCTCGAGCTGCCTTATTGTCTTAACAATCGCTCAAATTTACGAGTCCGATAGTTTCGTACTAATAAATCTACCCACTCGAGCCCTAGCACTGCAATAATTTGTCCAGTCAGATTTATTAAAACTAACGTCTGCAACGGCTTTTCATCAACATGGAAGAGTATTTGTTTATGTATTACACTGATTAATTGCAGTATAATTTTTATAATTATAGTTCATATGAGTTCAAGGCCATTATGATGTTTGAATACTAATTTTGGTAATCTGTTGTTGTTTATCATAGTAAAACAAGTTGTAGTATATATTTTTTGCTAGACGAATCGATCAATCAAGCTTGTAAAGTAAAAACATATATATCATAAACACTTCCCGGTAAACAGGACTACTTAATTCGTGATTTGTTCTTGGGATGTAGTTTCTTGGATCAGTGGTCCTGCCAGATTTAAAAATAAACAGTTAAGCAGGCATGCGAACCATTTTAACAAAAAAATTGTGCCGTGTCCGGGCCAGGTGATTACCAGTTCTGTGTTGAATTGACTGCGACAATTATGTTGGTTTGGTTAATGGTATAATAATATTCTCCATCAGAGAGATGGTCTAGCATGCTTGTTCAACAACCATTCGCCCTCAGAATGAGTGACCGGTAGCGATCAAATACCCGACCACTACTCACGTATATATTGTAATTTTAACGGAATCTATTAACCCGCTGCCTAAGTTATAACAACGGATACTGTTTGCTCATACATAAACATTCAGCTTTCAAAGTAGATGCGTTCTGTTAAACATAACCTATATTCTTAGAACTTCAAAAGCTTGTGCAAGAACACGAATCACGTTCGGTCGGGTGTTGCCTGACTGGAAGCAGATTAGCTTACTGATGAGGATTTGTGCCCTGTCAATATGCCCCTGAACCCCTCACGGCCAAGTAGGCACAATTGTCATGTCAATGTCTTTATTAGGAAAATAGATATTACCCACACGACACGTAGCAACGGCCGCACAGTATAGAATTGAATGCGTATAATCATTATTATTATTATATAGTAAAATGATATCATATATCTAAACATATAGTTGATTACTCATTACAAATTATGGTTATACGTTATATTATCCACAAATTATTAAAATGTGATCGGATTAGTATTCTAAAACGACAGTCTGCCCAATCGATGAAACATGTTTTAATAAAAACGAAAACTGTCAAAATAAATAAAGTTGAAAGCAAAGAAGCTCGCAACGAGCGGCTTGGCCGACACGCGATATAAGAAGACATGTAAGTAACCGGAGAAGGCATTGTGCGAAGGCGAAGTGCGTTGCGACTGGACTCCCCGTTCCCTACAGCAGCCCGCTGCTCACACACGCCTGCGCACAGGTGTCTGGTGTCGCCCTTGACGCCGTTTCCAAGTTCGTTTTGTACTCAGAGAGGTACACTACATATTTAAAATCATCATATTCACAGTTTACTTAAAATAATTTGAAATGAAATTTGTAAAACAAGTGTATCCCTACAGTATATATACGTACTTTTTTTTTCAATAAAACATTGTCCCATATCATGATTGATCTCTTGATTTCTCTAATATACATTAAAGTCTACTACGAAAGGGTCAAGTTGTACTCCATTCTTAAAATCATCATATTCACAGTTTACTTAAAATAATTTGAAATGAAATTTGTAAAACAAGTGTATCCCTACAGTATATATACGTACTTTTTTTTTCAATAAAACATTGTCCCATATCATGATTGATCTCTTGACTTCTCCAATATACATTAAAGTCTACTACGAAAGGGTCAAGTTGTACTCCATTCCTATCCAAACTATTTTATTGAAATGTATAATAAATTGGAGACTAGAAATACTTCCGCATTTATACTTCTGACATTAATAACGATTTGTATCATACATTGCTCAAGCTATATCTCCCTCTGGTTTAGCGCATTTAATTATGACCAAACATAGTCCATGTTTTAACTTGAAAAACATGTATGAAAACTGAGAAGTACATCAAGATTAGTGTACTAATATCACAGCGATGCGCATACAAATATACTTTTCTAAAAGCAATACTGTTCGTGTATAGGAGCAACTAAATAGATGATTTCAACAGATTTTTTAAATATCTCAAAATAACAGAAATTGACCCTGAATAATTTTATAAGAGAGTAAAGAAAATAATTGAGAGTGTGTTTTAATTGCATAATTTATTAATGATTAAAGATATAATGTGCCTTTGTAATTTTTACGAGATTCACGCTAATGGTTATTCGTACCGATGTGACTAATATAGTAAAATGAGAGTAAATGCGAGAAGTTACAACTGATTTAAGCTATCTTTCGTAACTTAGTACTAAAGGTATTTGTTCTACGTATCTACTATTGTAGATTACTAGTTTCATTGAATTCATTAATCGATTATAAATCATAAACACGAAAAATATGACATTTCCATGTATAATTTATTACATAAAAATAACATAATCTAAGGATGTAAATTAGTTGAAACAAAATATTTTTTATTTCTGTTATTTGAAACCTAATGACAAAAATAAGTTAATGTTTAGACGTTATTTCATTCAGCATAATAACTACAACAAAGAAAAAATAAAACTTAACTAACATCAAGATAATCTATAGAACCTTGACATTAAACTTGGCCTGGCCGCGCGAATTAATGGCTTCCATGTTTTTATTTTCCTTGAGATTAAATTTATAGGCACCACTTACGGCCGCGGCGTCACTTATTATGGGCTATACCTACTGAGATATGTTTAAAATGTGTTAAATGACATATATCAGTGTTGTTTACATCGGCAGCTACGATTAATAAGCAAGCATTCCATCGATGATGCAACTATTCAGATGGGCTCTAACTTTAATGAAATAACCATGATTTTAACGTTTACGTTGACGATGTTTTTACGATACATCATTTTTTAAGTATTACTATCTCTGTACTTAAATGGCACTTAAGACACCGCAATCAATTTCGGTGTAAATATAACTTTAAAGATTATTATTTTTATGTTTGTCACTAATGCTGCTGAATTATTGAAAACAATAATTTTCTATGTTTGTTGAGACTTGAGCTTCCTGTCGCCGACCAGGGTTCAAAGCGCAATTAATATGCTAATGAGTACAGATAGCATCACTGTAATTATGTCTATAGCCGACTTTGCAGAACGATTAGGTAGGTGTTTATATCTTCTTTCCTCATTTAAACAACTTTGCATGTTATGTATATGTGTCAAGTGTCCGCATGTGTTAATTTCTGTATTTATACTGTCCGTATTACAAAATAGCATGATGATGACAATTACCTATCGATGTTCATCCACAAAACTAGCGACATCTACGGGGCCAGTTGAATGGAACAAAGAGAAAATACCAAACGTTATTATAACCTTTAGTCTTTACTGTTAGTAATTATATAAAATCACTATAATCGAAGGAATATATTATTTATTCAAAGTTGAAGATAACGTAAAAAATACTCATATTTCACTCTGCAAATTGATGTTACACGCAGTGTGTGTAACATGTATTGAGGCAATAACTTAATAAACATTAACAAAGTTAGCCGGCAGGTGCTTCGGCTTAGTCGTTAGGAGGAAAATTTCTCACAAATTTTAACGATTTCCTGTTAACAACTCAACCTTAGAGCTCTCAGAGCCGAGAATCGCACCGAGCGATATCTTTATTTAGTGACAGAATAAAACTTCAACTCGCGAAAACGTTGGTTTAGACGTGTAATCTGGTGAATGCGTGTAACATGAAGCTCGCTGCGCTGGCTGTGCACTGTGCAGACGCGCGGTGCACGTAGCTAGGCGACTGATGGCGCCGGAGGCGTTTATTTTTAACCGAAGCGATTGATAGGTTCGCGAAGCAGTGTGGGCCGCGATCGTCGTGCGCGTTATTTATGCAAATGTCCTAACGAGATGTAATGGTGGGTAGCGGGGCGCGCGGATGCGTCTCTGCGGTGCTTTGCCTCGCAGCAGGATAATTAGGAGCTGCGTGCAAGCGGACGCCGCACCATCGCCATCCGTTGCCGCCCGAGCCCTCGGTGCATCGCACGCAACTATTTCTATGTCGCCTCAAGCACTACTATGTTTTTGTGCGGCGAATATCGTGTCTATGGCCCTGTATAAACTACCGCGTGATAATTGTTTGTCCAGTAAAAACTTTGTAGTCATTGTTTTCAAAATTATTGCCTTAACATTAAACTCATAATTGGATAACTACCTGTGACACGCGATATAGCATACAGCGTTTGTTTTAAGAATTTACCTATTGTAACTGATATCTTTGTATATTATTTATTTAAGGATGTAGTAAATATTGTCGCATATCTTACCAGCATCTAATATCCTTTGTTTGACGGAGTGTTGTCTCCCGTGCCAAAATTGCCATGCTTTAATTTCGTCTTCTGGTGATTTTTCCTCTCGGAACATTAACATAACGACACTCTGAAACAAAGCCAGAATATGTAAATTATTATATCTGTATACATGAAGAGTAAGTTATACACAATAGGTTTGTTGCTGATAGATTTTTAAGCGAGGGGTATTACGTAGATACAGTTATTAAAGTATCTCTGCAAACCCAGAAAAGGATATGTTCATAGTGTAACGGTATTATTATGTTATAATCAATTGCGGACTGCTATCACTAAGCCGCGCTAACAGTGGTCATGTTGTGACCTGAACATCGGCTAATGCAGATGCTGATATTTAAATGAATGCTGACAATTGACAATCAGCTGATACTTATATTCGAAACATCTCTAATACACCCAAATGGTTATATATAAAGCCATTTTCGAAACCCGCATTTGTTTTACTAAAGCGAATCTAGGTACATAAAACATTGTTTTTCTTTTATTTGTTTAGAATTTTTGAATAAACAGTATCGAGGTTGCATTGCATAAGTATATAAAAGTTTACATCTGCAGACTTTCAATTATGTATAATGGAAACAATTGCTATTGCGATTTTATTTAAACATATATTTTAAGATCATTTGACGTGAAAACTTTTAATAATAATAATATATCGTCACGCTATATACATTTTGTGGGGTGAGCCGAGATACATTAGTGCGTTTCATTTTGTGAAAACTTTTATCCGTTTTTATTTAGTTGTAAAAGTAATATATGCTGTTAAACCGATTTCTATGTACGAGTTAGAAACTGATGGTAGAAAGAAGTGGTCCACATGAGGCGTGGTGGAAGTAACACCATGTAGGGCTAATGACGAGAAAGTATCGTTGATCGTCGCCTCGATTTGATGGATAGATGTGACGAACTATCATAGCAGACCGCACCTAGCTTCAATGCTTTAGTCGTATCAAATAACAAAAACTAAATCCTTGATATCGTAGATAAGTTAACTTTCAACTAATATTCTATTAATTTCTACGTTTTTCACAACTAATAGTATAAACTATACCATTTTTTGATGGAATCTGTTGACTAGACGCCGGGATGTTTAACAAAGTCGTAACAGATCTATCGTATCTATCGTGGTCGTATTATCTTATGAGGCGTTAAGTCCCTTCAGATCAATCTCCCCGTTTGTCAGATGTTAGGTATTTGTGTATAAAGGAACGATGGGGTTGACATACGCGCACACGTAAAAGTCCCGTAAAAAGTATAACAAAAAAGTATAAGCAATAACTGCTTAATAAATCACTTCTAGTTGTTAAACAACCACTGATCTTTAGCAGCTTTACCCTAATAGAAGCCGTAAAGTCCGCCCAGTTGAATGGTCGCATGCAACTTAAGTTTGATATCAATAATATCATGAATATGTATGAAACCGATAAACCTAATAGGATGACGGAGTCTGCATCTGAAGTTGACAATTATATTGGCGCTGCAATTAAATATTGCAAGGCCTACCAGCGCCACTAGGGCACACTGTTAACTAACCACAATAAATAAGGTGTTTTATTTGTAGTTAATATTTTTGGAGCAAATTGTGTCAGCCTATAGTTTCTGTAAGCAATACACGCACTTTCTCCGGAGATTAGTTGATTCTTGTGGCACGTAAATCTAATGGACCAGTGAATACTAATACACGGCCCATGTATAATATTGTAACGGTGCCTTCCGCCTCTACCTAATCGCCTCATTGATTATAATATATAAATAAATAAATATAAACATTTACTGCTTCATTTAAATTCCCTGGTCGTAAGCATTTCACAAATTCATTATATATGCCTAACTGTAAAACCAAAATAGCTATTATACATTTATCGCATAAAAAGTGTTCACATAGAAGTTGGATGGCACATATTTTAAGATTATAGACTGCTTTTTCGACGTATTCAATTTCTTTTTCAGCTATCGCAAAATGAATCTACATTTGTTATATTATATCTATTCATTAAATCTATCCACTTTCGTTTACTATATTGTTAGTAATGATTCATAAACACTTGCCAACTAAATTAGTGTACAACTCGTAATAGATTACGTAATTTAGTGCCTATTTTACAGTTGCAATTGCTAGTGAGCAATGCAGGCTATTGTTGCCTGACAGAGACACATTGTGTGATATAGTGACAATCTTAAATGTTTAAATTATACAATTTATCAGTGGCTAGTATCTACAACTTGCTATCTGTATAGATTAATTTGTTAAAGCAATACATAACGGGTACAAATATATTTATTTTTTATTAAAAAGGATATCTCATTATAAATCGAAATATCCCACTAAATTGTTAACAACCGTTCATTTTTTGCATATTTAGAGCTTTTTAAAAGAGCCAATATAGATTTCAAGATTAAGGAGCGTGTTTGTTAGATGATATCAATTTTTTTTTTTAATTATTCCGTCAGTATCTTCAAGATGTGGTTTTATAGTTATGTGATTTATAATTTGCAGCGTTTTTTAATTTATGATATATAAGTGGATAAAGTGACGTATCGTCTATCTACTTTACTCGTTTATATGATATAGGCGTGGGCGGCTTCGCGTTCGGCCAGCTAATTGGATTTTTAATCCAAATTGACGTTACGTATACTTGAGGCAGCGAATACGATCTGGGTTGGTACATGACTGTGGTGCTATCTAAGTAAATACAGGCATTTAAATAACAAATTTAATTATGACTAAATAAATTTAATATCTTGAAAGAAAGATATATATGTTCTTAGTACGAAATACACAATATATCTATATCGAGGTGAGCAAAGATACAGATTACTGTATTTCTATCAAGTATTAAGCTGGTATATACGTCGTGACCAACGTAACCAGTAGCGCAGCTGATTATTGTTTGCAGGACACTACATATAACATTTTTGTTAGATGATATGCGGATTTTCTTACAATATATTGTGAAATAACCGATAACTATGGTATATTTAATTTAGAAAAAAACCCAGAAGCAATTTCCAAGATTGGAAAAAAATACATTGGCTTTTTGCATATTTAAAATTCGTTTAAAAAATAATGTTCCATCAATAAAATGTATAGTATTTCAATTTTTTTAAATTGTTTATATTTTTTTAAAATACTTCGTAGCTATCTTGTGTTTTTCTATACCTTTATATCTTTTCATACTAAATATTGTAATTTGCTTCTTTAATTTAAAGCAGTTATTTTCTGCTCTGGTAACAGGAAATATAAGTAAAGTTATTGCCGTTGAAAAAACAGTCCCAATATATAACGATATCGATACGACAATATCATCGAGCACTCAACGCATGTTTCACAAGAGAGCGCCCACAGATTTGGCTTCTCGGACCAGTTACTTCCAACTTTTCGGGCCGTCAATTAATTAATCGAGTGTATCGACATTCGACCCGATTTCAGGAGCTCGGTTGACAATCTGAGTTATCTGATTAAGCACGCTTTCTCTCGTGTGTGACACACGCTCGAGCACTGTTGTGTTCATGCGCCGTTCATTATGCCTCGACAACCGCTTCGCTTTAATTTCGTCACTCTATTTGAATAAATAACCAATTGCATATACATAATATCGTAGATACATGCGCAATCTAATGATCGGGTATCTACGCATAAATGACAACTAAAAATCTAATTTATCTCGAAAAGGCTTCAATAACAAATTCACATAAAACGAGTAAGTTGTTTGCTTAACAAAAATGTGATTCAAAGCAAACAAACTGTAATAATTAATGGGTATTAAAACAAAATTTCGTCTTATTTTTTACATGCTTACCCTTCGAGCGAAGCCTTCAAGACTGATATATACGTTATTGAAATAAATTTAATCAATACTTCCGCATGTTTGACTCATAAAAATAATTATTAATATATATTATTTTTCTTGTTATAACAGCAAATAAATATTAAACGTTATTGAATTAAAATTAAAAGTACTTGCCGCGCTTGTAGTCATTTTGATTCGATAACAGAACCAATTTCTCACTGATGCAGTTGTGGCCAGCTTTACCTGAGAAGGCACTAAATGACAACACACCTGTCTTTTTGTTACCTATAAATTGACTTAATGACGTCGTTAAGCCATCACCTTCACTAATAATATATCAGCTTTAATCTGAGTTTACGAATATGTTAAACGGTGTGACAAGGTACGTATTGAATCGGTTACGTCAATGCGATTATTGCAATTTATCAAGTGAATTGTATAAAATAAATCATAACACTGTGCAATGTCATCGAATATTGCGACATTTCTTGCGAGCGCTTCCTCGTTAGCTCCAAGTCCGCAGAATCCATCCATCAACCCTTATCTATTTTATGACAATTATTTATGTTAGCTCTGCGGTAACGCAAAATATCGCTCACAGTTCAGTTTTATCGATAATGCTTAAGTAATGCGCCCTTGTCTCGATATACAATATCCGATACGATTATGTCTGTTTGTTAAGTGTGCTGGTTGTCTAGGTTAGTTGCTTTAACGCCTGGATTATTTGCTGCGGAGTTTCTCCACAGTGAACGTCAGTTGCAACATAAATTCTTAGTAAAAATGTGGGCGTAACTGCTGCGTGTTTGTCAAGGTGTGTATCACAATTTATTTTGTATCCGGGAAAACTGTCCATCACAGAGTGTTTTATAAACAACACGATAATATTATTAAGTATTGTCAATAAATATCTTCTATACTATCTACCATATAATTGGGTGATAAAACTCATAATTAAAAAAATGTTTTTAATTTGTGAATATTTCAAAAAAATAATGAATAAATGTGATAAATATCATCTTAAAGTGATCTACTAACCAGATCTAGTAACCAGTAACGGCGCACGAAAATAATGTTTACGGTATAGAATAATGTTTTATAAAAATAGAAAAAAATAGGATATATACGTACCGCTTACTAATTGACTTTAAAACATACAGACATAATATGATTAATGATCATATTATGTGGATTAGTAATAAAGTAACTTATACAAATCAGTACATCGTAATTTTTTCATATTTTATTGTAAAAATAACATATGCTAAGATCATTGTTACCGTGACATCTATTATTAGGCATTTAATTACATCAAGATAAAATATACCTAATGCTTCATAATAAAATATGTATGTAAAACATTCTGAACAAACCTGCATTCAGATAAGCATATGAAACAAATCGATGAGTAATTTAAACAGAAAGTACACGAGCTAGAATTAAAAGTTGCGTAGCGTCCGGTGACGGCCTTATTTCGATTAAATCTTAGCAATTCTTATGAGCAGTCGTGCGTCGGATTAACACCCAAAGACGTCTTGTAACACTAATCTGCTCAAATGTCGAAAGGAAATGTCAGATTGTAATATGCAGCGCCCTGGCCAATGCTTGATGTGGCTTAAGATGGTGTACCTACATCTGAGAGCATAGCTTTCGATCACGCCCTTACATTGCACATTTATAAATACAAAGTTAAATATAGTGGCTACATTAAGCTACAATAATTTAGATGTCCAAACGAAAAAAACTAAATAAAGATGAATAGTAAAGTTTTCATATACTTACATATATCTATCACAATTTAAGAATGCCCTTTACAGGTATGAGCGAAAATAGACCGCTATTTTGAATAAAATCGGCGAAATTACAAATAAATTATTTAGTCCTTTAATAATTATTTTTAAAATGTTTTATATTATTCTTGAAGTATATAATACGACAAAATATATTTTACGTAATAATTTTTATCAAAATCCAAAATAATATGTATTTTAACTTATTATAATTTAAAAATATACCTTTAATTTAATTAGATTCTACCAATAATATATTTTACGGGGTTTATGGTTATATTAATGCGATTAAGGTTGAAAAGAAATGGACTAAAAAAACCGAATGTAATCTAACGGAATACAAAAATACATAATCTCAAATTGATTTCCCATCACAATCGACTAAATTAGTTCCAAATTTATTACATACATAAATACGTTGATTCGAATTCTATCCAAATGATTAATAGGTTCACTGTGATAGATGTTATGAAAATTACTTAGATATTTTCTACATTCTATAAGGTATCTGGTATTTTCATATTTACTCCTATTTACCTTTCATCTGATTCGAAATTTATACAAAATAAATCTGTCATATGTATAACATATAGAATTTTCTTTTATTTATAAACAATTTACAATTAATCAAATTATTTTCCTTTCGTGAAAGTTAAAGCTCATAAATATGAGTAGGTATTTATCTTGTTAACCCGAATTTATTCTACTAAGAATAAGCTATTACTTATGTAGATTATTTATTATAATGTATACAACTGATTTTAATTAACTTTTTATCTTCTTTATTATATATCAAATTGGAAAGATATAAATGGCCGATTCATGATTCTGTTTGAATGCTACTGCAATTACCATAATGAAAACAACTTTATTATCAATGTGATTATTAATAACTTGCCCCTACATGCCAGCTATTTTTCTATTCAACTTCTGCATCTTAATTTTGTATACTTTTCGCTATTGTTTATTCCCCATAAAAACATACAATTTATTATTTTATAGAAATAATTAATCGCTTCAAAAAATTTGGACTGCTTATTAATAAAAGATTTTTATGAACAAAATATATGACTAAAAACACATATCAAAAGATAGTATTGTGAATAAATATATAATTATTATTTTTAAACAATTACATTAATTGTGCTGAAATAGAAAATGACTAACAAATATTTTAAATTAGGTTACATATATATTTGTTACGATTGTATGACCATAAGGTATTTTGATAAGTCAAAACGAGCAGATAATTGAGAATAAAGGTTATGACTCAAGTTGTTACTTAATATTTCAGTTTGATCACTCTACTAATCTCGCTGATTATGGACGGTAGCCGGCCGGCGATGTTATCAAGGATTGACGCTAAATATGCGCACATTGTGACAGCCTGAATATCGAAACAATGACGGACCCGGATTACGCAACGCCATTTACGTCCAGCTTTACTGTCACCCGACTTGAGGAATTATAAGTGAAAGTTATTCAAGATTAGCTTCTGATAGTGACTTCTCCCTTATAACCATAACAATAGGTAATATTTATTCAATAAAAAATATAGCCAGAACAGATGTGATAATTCATTTTACAGTTTCTTTTAGTACAAAATATATTTAAGTGAATAGAAAATAATAATTTAAATTCTAAAAAATAAATAATTAATGTAAAAATAAATTTTATTATAATTAAATGCATTTGATACAATGTTTTGTGAATATATATAATCGAAGAAAACAAAATAATATACTTAAGGCACATGTTAAGAAACAATAACGTTATGTGTTTGCTGTTTGAATTAATTTGGATTAATCTAGTTGTTTTAAGTTGATTAGCATTACGAATCGACTTGTTACGTTCAGTTATGTTGTTTGAATGATTACATATACGCATATGACCGAATAATACGTAATATTTCGAAAGTGTAATAGTTATCAAGTAGCGTTATGCGAATCTGAAACCGAACGTGGAAAATTCACGCTCGGTGGAGCGGTACGCAACGTGCACACGCGCTCACTGTAGCCGGGCGGAGATAGTGCTAATATTTTTAATGAATTCACATTTCAATTATACTGTAATTATTAAGCGCCAAAAACAGTTAATTTTAAATTTCTTGATGACAATAATATACGATGTATTCGTTACGCTAAATCCATTTCGGAGCGACCAGTAGCGCAGCTGATCGCCGAGCAGATCACTTACACTTGATCTTTCTATTAGATGTGTTTCCCCTCGTTGTTTTTCTTCGCCGGTACGCATGTGGTGCCTAAATCCGTACGTAATCTGGAAAAAGCCAGAGGATTCGAACCTACGACCACTCACGCTGCCGCGCTTGGAAACCAATCCATTATCCACTAAACCACCACAGCCATAATAAACAGAATTATTATCGTATTTTATAATTATCTTATTGTCCTATTTAAGAAATCACGAGAGAAATTACTATAAAAATGGTTATCTTTATTAAGCATTTGTAACAAGTTTTTGTTTATATCAAATTTATTTTTCATCTCATATACTGAATTGCATTTGGTAAGGATACAAAATTAACAGAGTGAGAGCCGTGAACTTTAATATAACTATAACATTTTAAATTTATGCTAAAGTATACTTGTATGACAGTAGTAGCAAAGTGTCCTCGCAATTGCGAAGATACAACATTTAAGCGATATTGGAAATTTTACTTACAATAAAACTAGGAAGTTGTAGCAGTTAGGAATCACGTATATTCACTGTATTTTCTATTTATTTATATAGTGTATTGTCCGTACATCTAAAAGCATCTTTATTGTATTTTCCATTTATATAGCAATTAGATAAACTTCTAGCTTATTTCACATGAAATAATAGACAAATTGATATAAATTTTGCACACTGAGAATTTATGCAATACTGGAGTAATATCATCACTTCGCCGAGCCCTCGGAAGTATCCGGATTCCCAGGTTCGGCGAAGGCGAGGAGAGGCAGTGTTGGCACCCCGGTGGTTTTAGTCGACACACCGGGAGGAGTAGCCCTCACCATTTCCCCTGACGGTCCGTAGGGATTTCCACCGAGTTAACAAAAAAAGAAAGTAACATCATCACTTATACCAAAAATCCATCACAGATTTTTTTACTAAATCTATAAATATGTGCATTTCTTCTGCCATTAAAATCTACCGCTTAAACAATCCAAAAATATTTCATGAAAAATAATCATGAAACGATACTTATAACTTGCCGTTACTGTAAACTATCTGCTGTATAATTTTGCAATTTATAATCATTAACGTTTTTCTGATGCGATAGGGTACCGGGATCGCCAATCAGAGGGTGCGGAGACCGGCGAAGGATGAAGGAACTAAAATTGACTTATCTCAACACGTGATTGATTACTATCACGACTGCAACTACCTGCAAGCTACTCGAATGTTTTGCGTAATTTTTTGCACTGCCAAACCTTTCTCGCAAGTCGTGTACGAAAATTTAATTACACCCGATAGCCCTCTGTGAGAAATGTTCTGACTTATAAGACAGCCCTTCACTTGTCAGTGTCGATGCATTTGTTCGAAAGGTGCCGGCCGGTAGGAACTGTTCAGTGTTCAGTATGTCCTGTTATAATCCCTCATCAGCGTAAAAGGCATCATTAACCATTGCCTTAAAAAGGCAAACGGGAGCAATCATTAACATCGCAAAATTTAAAAAAACGAAAGAAAATATACGAGACCTGTCTCGTTACGCGAGTTTCCGTTGCTACGAAAGTGAATACAATGATGCCAGTGAGTTTATAAAAAGTCTTGATAAAAAATGCTCTGAATGAGTAAGCGCGGTTTAGACACGCAACCCGCGCACCTCAATTGTTGAGAATAAATTAATTGAACGGAAGTTTGTTAGTACCGCTTAAAAGGTATGAATTATACCTTTATGTAAATTAAATCGATAGTAAACCATAAATATAATTTTGCCATATAATCTCTGATCTCATATCAAAACCGCACCATATAAATAATAAATCCTTTAATTATAGTATAAGGAAATTATTTCCTGGGTAGGTACCTATTTAATATATAGAAGTTATTAATTATATGATTAGACTCTGCGATGATATACTACATTTTCGTTAAATGAATCAACATTAGTATTTACATGTATAACCAATTAAAATATATATTTAATCAAAATGTAATTAGCCATAATAGACATAATGTGGTGTTACTGAAATTTACTAACGCGGGAGATATAGTCATATAAGTCATGCCCATATAAACCTATAAGAGGGAGGCGGCGCGCAGTGTCCGTGTGCCTGAGAGGGTTTCGCAGGAGTGGGTTCTTTACAACCACCCCTCCCAGCGAGGAAACCTTAGCAAGGCTGTTCGCTCCCCAGGCTTCTGGACGAAACCGGATTCCCAGGCCCGGGTGGAGCGATTAGAAGGACACCCCGGGAGTTTTAGTCAGTAGGAGTCTGACACACCAGGATCGATGCCGTCATAGCGATCCTAATGGTGCTATATAGGACTTTCACCCGGGTTATAAAAAAAATGTAAACCTGATACTTGCATATGTAAATCTTACTCTAATCGTAATGAACATTAAATTGTTATACATCAGGTACATGAAAGTTATAAGAAGTTGTCTAAAAATTTTATAAGTAAGTAAAGAATATTATGTATGCAAATATTTAAGTATTTTATTTAACCCTCCCCTGCTTGAAGAAATGTATAATGTTCAAAAGCGACGTTACATATAGAAAATGATTAATTGCCGTGTATTACATGATTGATTGACATGCTTTGTAAAATTTTTTACGCTAAATCTTTGTGAGATGATATCTTTTTTAGTCTAATGAATGTTCACATCCTTTTTAGATAGTTATATTTTAAAATCATATTTGTCAATGTGTTTTAATATGCAAATGAAATTCGAGTGCTGTGTGAACTTACCTCTTTAAATGAATACCATATTTATAAATAGACACAGTGCTTTATTAGAAATGATTTTCATTTAAATGTTTATATATTCAGCTTTTGTTTCCAATACTTTTCTAAATTTGCATGGTATATAAGATGATAATTCCACCAAATGTGTTCAGTTTCAATTTCTTAGTAGTTTCTGCAATTTTATCTAAACGCCATTGTTTTAATTAGTCAGAAATACATAGAAATCATTGGGTGATTCTGAGAAATTTAGTTTATTTTGCTCGTGTCGCAGAAGAGTTCAAAGTTCCGTCAATACAGAGGCAGCATCGCACGTAATTACCTACAGTACCGACATGCACGGTTCGGTCCAAAGCCAAATCTTTCTCTTTGCAAAAATTTCTTAAATCTTAACCGCTTTTTCGCACGCAAATCATTACGAATTGCTATTGCGTGAAACATGTTCAACCATGTTTGATAAATTTTTAAATATTTCCTTTAGGCAGACACTGCTATTAATTTTTTATTTATCAATGAATATTTTGCTTGAATTTGTGGTAAATTTTGTGCACAAGAATCAATTAACAGTGTAAAAATATTTCGCTTCATCGCATCTCATATCAAGTTGCTTCGTTAAAGTCTGACCACCCGTCATCGTATCGGTATTTGCAACTTTTTGTCATCACATTCGAAACACTTAAGAATTTTCGTAAAGAAAACACTACGCTAGCTGCATGAAATGAATGTATAATATAAAGGGGGTATTCTTTAAGGGAAATGATATTGTCCGTGAGAAGTTACGATCTTCCAGAGCGGTTATTGTGTTCGAATATGGTGAATGTCAAAAACGTCGTCTTAATTATCGAGCGCGACTGTACAATGCAGACTCGATTGCGGCGAGATAAGCTTCGTATACTTATTTGAGTTCATATTGAATGTGATACAGTATTCATTTAACTTTGTAGATACAGTCGTTCGAGCCGGACTTGCAGCCCACTTGGTTAAATAATAAGATAATAACTTCTAACGTATGTCGCATTGTGTCTCAGATTACTCCGATCTAAACCTATTCAATCGAAATAAAAGTCTTTGCATATTATCTGTGAGAATAATGAGAGAAAATGGAACCTCAGAAGGAAGACACCTAATGAAATTTATTCGCATAGATACGACTTATTATTAAGATGAATTTTGATTAATAAAATTATTTAAATGGAATTTCTACTGAAAATAGTATTTAAAGGGTTTAATGTTTATAGAATCGGAGCTAACTTAGATATTAATTTTAAATAAAAAAAAAGGAATCTAATTAAATCCATAACAATCAATATGTATATTGATTTCATGTATATATACATAATATAAATCTGTTGCGCAGCCACATAATCTTGCTAGATTATTTTTAAGGCAGTGCAATGTGCTGTTGGCCAGGAAGGCCTTCCACTTAACCGGGTGCAATGATAAACTAGGTGTTAAGCAATTCAAGAGGGAATATATATACCACAGCAAGTAAAAATTTCGCGTGAGCGTTGTAGGTTATTTTAATTTTTTAAATTAATTTATAATTTTAACTAACTAAAACGCTTATTATAATATGGTGAGTATTATAATAAAGTAAAAAAGTTTTAAAAATCCACGCGAACGAAGTCGCGGGCACAGCACAGTATTACATAAAAAGAATAATCCTTCAATACATCATGTGAAGACAAACAGTTTCAAATCATAACAATACCTAAATACCTACTTAGATTGTCTAAACCAGAAAAACCAGACTTGCGAAAGTGGATTTTCTGGTTTAACTAGAATATCCTGCTAATTTGTATGATATGGTGCAATTTTATTGTATCACAGTTCACATAAAGGACACAATGATAATTAATTTATTATATCATTTTCTCAGAAAGTGTCAGGAAAGAATAAAGGAATTTCCGATTTCCATGCTTAACGCGTTAGTATTGATTCTCATTTATCTATTGTTAAGCTTGATGTTCCCATGAGATAATAGCCTGTTTGCTCACGTTAAACTAAAGTGCCATAATTGTATTGTGTGCGTAGTTCAAAGTCAAAGTATACGACAGCAATAAATTACAGTACTTTTTTATTTTGACTGTTTTTTATATAGTTACTAAACACTCTACAACTATAATAACATCTATAATACATAAAAATATGTTTTTATTCATTCCTTTATATATATTTTTGGTGGTAGGGCGATAGCCAGAACTGGGTCATGACCACAGTACACAAGTGTAAAGACCTTCATAGTAACTCGCTTTGGCCTGTCACGTTTCGGGATCAGTTTGTGTATATCCAGTGACTCATATATCTAGAGACCTTCAGTCGTGGTATATGTGAGTCGACATGACGAGGTAGACTATCAAGGGATTTTCATCCTTAAATAATACCCAATAAGCATTCCTGTTTTTTTTTTTATTATAATTTAGCAGCATAATAATAATATATCAAACCTGAAATTATTATTTTTTATATAATAATAGTAAAACATATAGTTATGGAAAACTATACTACAAAACGGTGAAGAAAAACTTTGTGAGGAATACCCGCATGGTATCTAATAAAAATATCATGTGCAAATGCCCAGAGAACGGCGACTGGCTCCGTTACTGGTCATGTTGGGCACGACATATAAGCTCAAAGTGGATACAGCAACTAATGTATAGTCACCCCGAAAGGGATATAGCGTGACAACACATTATTATTATTATTACATATAGTTATATATACGTTTCATTTTAATGGTTTATTATTCAGTATCTACATAAAAAATATAATATTTTCACGATATTTTCGCAAGAACAAACGCTAATTCTTTTACTAAATATGTTTATATAAGCCGCAAGTGTTTGGTTATTGTTGTTGTTTTGTAAACTGATCCTCTGAGTTGAAAAATATGAAAGTAAATATAAGGAAAAGTTAACAAGGCGCAGTAGCCGGGAACGCGGCGAGGTGAAACTGATACAAAATGCCTGTGGTCAGACCTTCCCAAGTCCTGTGTGTTCTGTCATAAGTAGTGACTGTGGACCAGAATGTGAAGGTTTATTTATATCACATTTCATTCTCTTTGTGTCCTTGGTAAAGCAATAGTTAAGGGTTATATTATAACGAAATCAACCAAGACATTATAAAGTATAATTCGATTAAAATTCAATGATGCATACATATGTATGTTATATGACAACTACTAAAATAAAAATCAACAGCCTATATCTATAACTGTCGGGTCATATATGTATATGCTTAATGTCTGTTGTTATAACTTACAATGGACCAGAAAACACTATCTCTCTATAACTCTATCGACTACACTATTTTTATTATAAAGTATCGAATTTATTTTATATATTTATACGAATGATGGATACTGAAATATTAATGCTTATTTAGTAGGCGTCCGAGTCGCGATGAGTGCGGCGTGTCTGGGCGCGCGTAGGCCGCTATCCAATAAAATTATACGTGTAACATTCCGATCGTAAACACTATACAGTACACACATCGATAACATTTCCGCACACTGGTAATAATTTTAAACATTTTATTATAGAGACTAAAGTTCAAATTAATAAATTGACATGTTTTGACACGGCGCTGGTAGGCAGCGTAACATTTATCTATTCCCTACGTTGTTGGACAAGTCGCTAACCTCCGCAACTTTCTAAGCTTCACGAGACCAACATCCGGCCATTTAATCGACTAACCCGATAACTTTAATTGTATTACATGATTTAAAAATCCTCAATACATCCTGCTAAATATTAATTAAATTAAAATAGTTTTGTTAAAATATTAAAATATGTTTCATTATATATTCATACACCGACTGGTTTGAATTTATAGTCTCGTAAGATTCCACCAAAAAGGATAATAGATTTATAGAAAACTAAGCAGCGGGTGACCGAGACTTAGCAATTATATATTTATGTATTAATGACGAATATTCTCTAATTATATGATACTAGCATGCCTACAAGTTTAACGGATAAATGCCTTTACACTGTACAGAAATGTTGTAATTACTAAACTAACCTTAACTGTCTGGTTCTTGAGTGGCTTCTCTGGATCATGTATATATTCGAGGGTTATTCCGTAGAACTGGCCCTTATTGATGTAAGTGATGCGGTCATCCTCTCGCCTCTGAGAGCTGCTGCTCGCAGTTTCCAGGTGATACTTGAACCCATACGGTGAAAACCTGATGCAAACAAAAACACGTTTGTATTTCATGTCCTAGGCAGAAACTGCCATCGCTCGCCGCTCTCAAAACTTGCGATCTTAGATAAAAACAAAATGTTGCGCATTATGAAGTAGCATAGTAAGCTAGTCGTTTTAATGTTCGTAAGAAACATAAAGTGCACAACGAGATCTTGTTTCAGAAACATTTAGAAAAAGTGTGATTTCTTCTTTAAGATACTTATCTACGGGACACGTTCTTGACAATAAAGTTTCCATGAAGTAAAGCAATAAAAGTGCAAAAAGTGGAAATCTTAATTGCACCGCCGGTTGAGGCCGGTAGTATCAACGGACCATGTTACATAAAGGCGCAAAGATTTAGTTCGCAATGCGTAGTGAAAAACTGTGTTTTCTAGTGATTTCCTAAGCGATAGTCCGGCGGAAGGAAAACCACGCTAATTTATCGGCTATCGCGTGCTTGGAGTAGTTAACGACACCACGTTTAGTCCCACAGCTACGACGCGACGCCGTCCGACCACCGCTTGTCGCTCAAACGATCGCAGTTCGTCCCACGCGACGCGTAATAACACAAAGAGAAAATAAAATCAAATGCGACATCATTATCGGATTACTTTATTGTAATTGCAAGGTCTTATATAACATGTTTAAAAGCTATAAACTGTTATGAAATGTTTAGTACTTTAGTTAATCTTCCCCACGGAATGCTCGCCACGCAGTTTGCAGCCATTCAGTAATGCGGTTGCACCATTATTTAAGCTCATTGAAAACAATTTGGTAAGCAGACTTGTTGATGTTGGCGATTTAAACCAAGCTCGAGAAGATAAAGGCCGTGTAATGCAAACGCGGAGCGACGTTGACGGATCGGTCACAGCGGCGCTCGCCTATCTGATGCTCTCTAAGTGATTCCGACCGCAATTTACATTGGCGACGTTGCACTGCATTGTCATTTTGACTTCTCCTACCCTTTGTTTGCCAATACTTGATGGACTGTTCTTGTAGTACGAGATTATTTCGATATTGTAACATGTCAAGTAATGAATGAGCCATAGTAGAATGAGTTGTATTCATCACAATCCAACACATTAGTGTTTTTATCTCTAAAACATTTTCAAAATATACTAATTTTATTTGTATAATAATATTTGCACATAATACATACTATACATGCGACGACTTGAAATACAATTTCTTTGTATTCAGTAATAAATAACACATTGTTTTCCAATGAGCTACATTACAAATTTCAGTTTCTTAAAAAAGGAACTTCCTGAGTGGAGACGAAAGCTTTACCTTTCATGAATAAATCAGGTGGCGAGGCGCGGAAATCGCTGTGAACGTAAAAAGGCTCGGAAGGTACAGAAGGTACCAATCACAACAAAAAAGCACTGCGTATTTAAGTGGCCGAAGGAACAAGGGGCAAGCGCTCTACAACCAAATAAGACTCACATAAACAACTACACTTATGTTTAAACATTATACCTACTAGGATGTCCCGCAAAAATCTATGTCGATTTTTAATAACCTCTTATTTGATACTATAGTGTTTAAATTAAGGTATATGAATAAAATTTCAGATCATTTGAAGCGGTTCAAATGCATATGGTTTGCCGTGGGGCAACCCGTGACGACTTGTAACTAAAGATGACAGCACTAATTTAATTTAATTACCGACTTGGGCGATCCCACGTAAGTGTTTTGTTATAATATTGTAATAAATATTTGCTTTGAATGAATCGATTATCATAGAAATTTTCATTTTATAAATTTACGTGCTATCGCTTTCCAATACAGTGCTTAAACTTCAACTCTGATCCTAACTCAGCACGGGTTATTTTATCCTATTGCAATAATATTTTAATAGACGTATTGGAGGTTGAAAAAATTTAGTGTATATACACTTTTTTTATTAGTTAATTCACAAAATAAATGTTTTCCCCTTATAGCTTGGAATATTCTATAATTATTCCTTATTCAATAGCATATAAATAAATAAAAAGAATTGCAATAGCTAGCGACATCCTCTATCAGTAGTTATCGTAACTTAGTCGATTTAAATACGATCTAACATATAAGACCTAGTTCATTAATATTTTGTGTAATATTAAACTACTTATATGTAAAATAACTATCATCTAGCATACTTTTAGTGTTTTCTGTTTTCGTGTTATTTTTTTTACCATTACAAACGTATTTTCATTTACATTAAAACATAAAACGCATAATAAAAAACAAAAGATGCGTTAATTTATTAAACAATAGTAATTTCAACACTATTTTTAATGTGACTACCGCTAATGAATAAATAACCAAAATATAGTATTTAATAATATTAAATACTACATTATAATACGTTTAATTCGGATTATAGGATAAAGAATTACATTATACAAAATATCCTATTTAAACTCCAAAAAAGGATCTATATTAGTGGTACAGAAAAAGTGTGGAATTTACATTAGATAACATGAGATGTAGATAGATGTCTATGTACGTCGTATTCATTCCGGCTGAGTATCATTATTCGATGGAAATTGAAGCGCCATTGTTTGCGGAGAAAAATGTCCCCATGGATATAATCTTTTCAATTCTTATAGCTTCTTGCGACAGGGTTCACTGAATTATACATTTATAAATACGTACTTGAGGGCAATATGTAATTCATTTGTACATAATATATATACATTCAGAATACGTTTTAGTTCAGAAATAGGTATAATCTAAGGTAGGTAGGTACTAACATATCACCTCAAACACTTGGGCATATTAAAATGTAAAATGACCTTTATATTAAAAAAAAAAACTTTGAGAAAAATATAATTCGGAACTGTTATGCATAAGTGAATTACAAACCCTTTTTTATTAATAAAATGACAAGTATTAAACTGTTTTCCTTACACGTGTGTTTACAATTATCAGGAGATCGTTTAAAATATAACGTAGGAGTAAACTCTGTATTTTGGTAAAATAAAATACATCCAATTTACCACTTGACTTTTTTATGATGAAGTCATTATAGTTAAAATATTCTGATAATTACCACTAAAAGCCATAAATTAAAAAGGCCAGAATACATTTCAAATTAAGTGACAAATAAGAATGAACATCGTTTTAGTTAAAGTAAGAAGTACATAACGGAATTTAGTGGCATGTTTATATCTGCTTAAAGTCAACTTTAAGATCGCATGTACACTGTAATTCTGAAATGTCGTTTCTGTATTGTTTCACATATTATAAGTTTCAGGTAATTAACTCGTATATTAAAAGCCATTAAAATTCTGTACCTGCTATTGAAAAAATTAAATTTTTGCAATATTTAACCTTGTTCCATTTTTTTCATATAAAGTTTGCTTTATGATATTTAATAATATTTCATTTAATATGTATTTTTATTTCAAAACAACTTTTTTACAAGTATTATAACAAAGTGATAAGTCTAACCAAGTTAGTATAACTTGTTTCTGATAAGACTCGCACTTCGGTTTTCAATCATGGATACAATTCAAAATACAAAAAAAAATACATATTATCTATGGGAGAAGGTAGTACTTGTGAGCACACAAGTAAAGTTCATGCATTGTATCTAATCCACACACACACAGTTTTCTTGGTTGTATTTTTAAAACTGATTAGTAAAAATCTGGTTAATCAATTACATATGTTATTTATATCATACTTAATGAGCATATATTTTTTTCTAGTTTTAAGTATTTATCGACGATGAGGACGACGCAATCAGCAAACTAAGGGAGGATCGACTCCTGACCACACCGATTAATTTGTTACAATACTGTTGTAAACATTTTTGATGTTAGGAGATCTTCCTCTCTCACTTCTCTGCAGATGAATATGCCTTAAGAGTTAAGCGGCATGCCGACCTTTCGATTCAATCCTACAAATCGAATATCGCCATGCGCTACAACGTAATCGGACTTCAAATATTGGCTGAAAAATCGTACGTCTGATATCTAATTTTAATTTCTTCTTTCATCGTAAATTTAAGGATCTTTATCCACTGAGATCTTGCTTTTCCAGTTTCATCCGAGCTAAGCTGTGGTCGAATACATTTTCTAGAATATTTTTATTTTTTATTTGCCTGCGTGACTTTTGTTCGGCGTATTTTTGACGAATTATATTTATTTATTGATTCAGTAGCTTAAGATAACAATTAAATACTGATAATGACGAATATTGTGTATTTACTTACATCGGAAATTAATTTTAATAGTTACCTAATAGATAAGTATTCAGTGTTAGACAGACTGCTAGCTTAGTTTACTCGAATAAGTGATTGTTGCTTTTAAAAGCTTATCCCGGAATATGTAATGGGTAAACAATGTTTATTTGAAATATCAAGAGGATGTGTGTTGGTCGAGTACTCAACTGGCTGGTAAGTAATAGTTCAAACAGTGAGGGATGTCGGAAGAGTATAACGCGAGCCGAGTGCTGGTTATCAGCCGTGAACGAGCGCGTATCGGCACCGAATGTAATTTAAGACTGTAAGAACGACCGAGCTATTTGGCCCAAATGCAAGCAAGTAATTATCGAGATAATAATGCTAATGCACTTATCATGTCGACAAGTGTTTCCGCCGCGTCGCGGGCTCACTCTATCTTTTCTACTTTTTTAAACGGTATTTATAACATTTTCATAAACCAAATTTTGTAAATTTAGATAAATGTAAATTTAAAGCTTGAACATTTAGAACTCATTTCTATAAACGTAGAGATAAATTAATTGAATTCATAAAGATTTGTACTCAGTACAATCTTAAGAAAATTAATAAAAAAAAACAAAGTTCGACCGTCTATGTATTCATGCGCAAGTATCAAGCTTTTTCGTAAACTATTTAAAATACCTACACCAATTGGATGGCTGCAATAATTATGGTTACTACGAGTATTTAACATTCCAAAATGGCGTGTCACAAGAATTTCAACACAATTCGTATTTTAAACATCTAATTAATTTTAAATAGTTATGATAAACGTATAAATTACGCCTTAACACTAATTGAAAATAATAAGAAATACTTACATTAGAACAGTAGTCTCCAGTCCAAAATGTTTGCGTGTAAATTAATTATTTTCGATATTAGTTTTAGTTACTTAATACGGGGAGTGCGAAATGTGCATTACTCAGTGCATATCAGTCGAGCCACGAATAATCAGAAAACATGTTTATACTATATTTATTTTAGTAAGTAGTATATTTTAACACACGCACACAAACTTAAATATAAATATCCGTTACATTTTGCACAGTCGCATTACATACGACATTTTCGTCTGTAACGATTGCGGAATTTCCCACCGCTGGCTACATAGTAAATATAAATCTATGTATTTTCCCCTATTTTTAGGAAACCCGGGGAAAAATACCTTAATTATTATTAACACAACAATATTATAAACAAAACACTTAAAATTTTCAAAATTATTTGCGATAATTAGGAATTGTTTATCTCGTTTGCCTCGAAAAACGGTGTTCCGTTACTTTTCTATGCCTTATTTTATTACGAATCTTGGGCAGTGTTCCACCACACCGAGGATCTGTAGGTAGTACAACGCACTCTCGCAATTTCATGACGTGGACCTGACTGTTTCTCTCTCGGAATTTAGAATAGCATGTGGAAAGTGACTGTATTTTTGTGTTTTCTTTGATATATAACAGAATTTCGTTTATAGTTATTAATTATATATTATCTTTTTGTATTGTGTCTATGTATGTAAATTCCTTTTCTGTTTTGGAATTTTAATACGATATTCTTCACTTTACTGTAAACAAGCATTATATATTGTGCAAACTGTCTATGGTGCCCTATAATTATGGGGACATTTATATGTTCTATTACGTGTACTATGGTTCTATTTTTTCTTACTCAAAGTCACCCACCCATGTTGGGTACCCAATTATGTAAAATGAAATAATAAAAAAGTGTCTTCTGAAAAATCCTTAATATTTTATACGTATGAAATGAAAGTAATTAATAACAAATTGTCAAAATATGTGCTTAATAAGATCGCAAATTATATACACTTGCAGAAAATCTTTTACGCTAAAGCACTTTGTAATATTTTTTACCTAAAATATATTGCAAAAGAGTTCAAAACACAGTCCCATGGCTATAGTATAACATATCACAATATCACTGCAACACGAAAGCTATGGTTGCGTTGCTGAATACTCCAATTGTGAGTCTTTTTGAGATTTACTTCTTACTTACTTATTTCTCTAATTAATTTACGTTTCCAAATGTCAAATTACATTACTTTTAGATAAGCGCCTCTACCAGAGCGTTTGAGAAACATAAACTTCATATGATTTGACATTTAAAATCGTACACGAATTCTAAAACGAAAGTACCGACAAGTCATTATTTGTAAACACGAGTAAACGATGATCTATTGATAATCGCTGTCGTTTTATAATTATTAATATTAATGTTAAAAAGTATCCAAGTTATTTAGGTTCATTGCGAAACACGATCATTTTATTAGCACCACCGCGAGAAAATGTATTGACGCTAGAGTTATAACATTGAAATTGGAGTATGGCTGCACGTCATCAAACCACTTGACTTTTCATGTTTCATATTCACTATTCAGTAACAATCCACTACAGGTGCTTTCCTGGTTCATTTACTATAAACATTTTAATGAGACCGTATGAAAAACAATCTCTTTTCATATTCATATATAATAAGTATATATTAGATAATAATATGTATGCATTACATGTGGCATGCTGTAACGATGGTGATGAACATGTAAACTAAATTAGTAAATTTCTTTTTTGAAAAAATTCTACACTTTTGTTATTATGATATGCTGCAAAATGTTGTGCAGCAATCCGGTTTCGTTCTAACTATTTTCTGTTTTTTAGATCTAATTTATAGGAACAGTGATAACCACACACCACTGCCTATGGATATTATGTAGATATTACTCGTATTAATTATTAGATACGTTTACCTACGTAGTCATCGAAAATACTTGAAATACTTTAAAAATTAACTTCATCATGCTGTTTATTCAAAGTAATAGGATATTTTCTCGCCGTGTGTTTTTAAATAGCCAAATACAAACATAAATCTCATTAAAATTTCACATAAAATAGTCATTTCAAAAATCGCCTGTGATTTAATTGAAATCCGCTCGTTAAAATCAATAAATAGTTGATACTTAATAATGGTTTATTAATGCCATTTACCACTAATTTAATGATTTCTTCATAACTTTAAAATCAATTAAGTAAATGCCTATTTCTGCTTTGATTATTTATTAGACAACTTAAAATGGTTACCTATTCGTCGGCAAGTGAAAATAAAGCAATAAAACACGCATGTGTAAAATACAGACTATAGGTATTCGTACAGTTAGGTAAAAAAATAACAGACTTTTTAAATGTTGGTAATATTCTCAGATTTAGTTTGCCCTGTTCAGACGTCCATTTATTAATATTAAGAAAATATTTTTGGTTTTCAATATCTATTAACATTTATTATAATTATCCTTTTACATTACGTATTGTGTGGTGGTTTGTAATATAGGGCGTTCAAGATAGATTTGTTCGTTTAACAGAGCCCATTTGATTGTTACCTATACAATCTATTTGATGATTTGATTGTTACCTATTTGGTTGTGACCTATACAATGGCTCTCAAATTTTCAGTGTTGGTTTTATGAAGATATATGTATGGCCTATATCATATTGTTGTTTAATAGTATTAGAAAATAATAAAATGTTACAAATCAACTTCGCCTGTAGTTGTATTAACGCTTAACTACTTTTGAACATAATAAACCTAAAAAGATACTTTATATGGCTCTTGTTCATTATATTTTAATAAATCATAGGTATATCAAAATAAAAATATTGATGTATAATAATTTCAGTATGATATAATTGTCCGTTTGATTAGTTAAATTAATTTTATATGTATTCTCTTGGAAACTATTTGAAAATTATCAATCAATCGCTTTCATATGCAATTATATTTGACAGTTAACGACCGTTATTTCATCAGAAGACGTATAAACAATTAAGCCATATTAGTCTTTCAAAACAAAATTAACTTGTCAGTTTAGGAAATTACTAATTCACATCCACTTTTCTTCGTTTATTCAAAGATCACGAAATACTATTTAGCACCTCTTAAAAAACTATTCCGTTGAGAAGATACGAGAGAAGGGAATAAAGTGCCGCGCGACGTCGGTAAAAGAAAGAGGTAAACGTGTGTGATATAAATATAACTTAAGTAACTACACAAATACATATTGGATTTTAAACAACTAAAATATGTCAAGTAACAAAACTTTTTTAATTAGATATTTATAGTAAACACTTTTTGTTAAATACTTAATACATTTAGGTACTTAATTTATGCCACTTTCAAATATAGTAAAAGAAAAAATGGAATTAGAATAAGGTATGTCCACATTCAATTAAATATTGTAATTAAATAAACGATTGTATAAATGAATTACTTATATTAATGTATTTAATTCGATTAATTGCAAAGTCAAAGTATAAGAACGTTATTACAGTATAGGATGTAATTGTTGATATTTTACTATTTTTCCGTGACAATGAAGCTGGCATTTACTTTCTTTGTCTTAGTGCTTGTCTATAAAAATGATAATATATGTATGAATGTGTTACATAATGCTAAAGTTTTTCAAAATTTTAAATTATCTTTGAGGTCTACGTGTGTGTTCGAATACCAAACATAAAATAAGACTTCCAGGAAAGGAATATAACAGTCATGCGGGAAGGTGCAAAGTGCTTGGTCAATATTGCTGTGCTATGCTCACACCAACAAATTACAAGTAAAATCTTTCAATTAAGGTGTTTTTGTTCTTCCTTTCTTTACATTAACAATTAGATGCATTTAATTATATTGTTACAGCACCTAGAGTTCAGCTACTACTGATGATTGGGTAATTATTATAATTTAAGTTTTTTTTTAATACAACTGTATATTTTAAGGAGTTTTAAGTAAACCTTTGGTAGACTCCTGATATTCAGTATGTACCAGTAAATGTTTTATCAGACTAATTTTTTTCAATCAGGTTTAATTTATTTCAAATCGACAACACACAGTCCGATAGTGTTCTAAAAAATGTAATGTCTTTGCTATTTTCTAATATAAAAGATTTCTTTGACCTATAATATCATAAATTAGTTTAAAAAATTGTTGTCTTCTCCAAATAAAAATTGTTCTTAAAAAGACTTAATATTACTATAAATAAATTGTATTTTAAGTAAACTATAAAAAGAGAAACACAAAATGCAAATATTTGTGCTTGGAGGTATTTTTGCTATTTATTGACTCAACAACTTACTATGTATATGTAACATATTATTTAATTTATATTACTAATTCTTCAAGTACAATTTGCAGCAAAAAACTTGTCTAATATCAATTATTTTAATATAACACCAAAAAACTGAACGATATATGTTACCATATATGTACAAATGTTAATATTTAAGAAGATATTTACAAGCAACCGGCAGATGCTTCTCACGGAATGGCATACCTTAGCCGTAATTCTTCACAAACACGAGCGCACATAACGGAAACTCGCCTAATTTGCGTCTTGTGGACATTCCTAAAGTCGTCGAAAAACTTGATTTCTACCATTCATTTCCATGCTTTTAATGGACTGTATAGTGTATATCTATATGTTGATCGGTTTTATAAACGTCTCGTATAAAAAATATTTTATAAATGCGGTGAATTTTATCTTGTAAATTATTTAACGCATTTCTTATAAATACAATAAATTAGAATGTTTTATTTTATAGAAACAATTACGTAAATGAACAGTTTAGAATTGGTCTTTTACGACATACCAAACACGTATAATCGTAGAAATATTATAAACAATAGATCAGTCAATGAGAAATAGTGTTTCATTCTTTCTGAATTCGACAATAACGGCATCGGCGTTATGCTAAATGGATAGAAAATTAGTGAACGATCAGTTTCATAATCATATTTCGTTTTGTACCTATTATTGGTGCAATTCGTGAATAGTTTCTTAAACTAATGAGCTTGTCATACCAAAGTTTGTATTTAATTTGGGAAATCCTAGAGATGCGAATCAAGATTTTAACCTTCTGCTCCTTACCCCTTTAGCCATTATACTCACTTCACAGAAATTGCAACTAATTAATTATTACACCTGAAATGAGGATAAATTATAAATATTATATTTACATATATAGTTTGTTTGTTATATACACAAACAAACTTACTAAGACCTCATTTTATGTTAATTTACTTAAATGATGATACTGTGAATTTTATATATTGCGTTTAATCAAATAGTCAAAAACAAAAGTGGGTAGAGGGAGCAAGTTCTCGACTTCGACTAAGACACCGCAGCACTTAGTCTACTTGCAACCTTGGCTCGTAAGCCAATACGAAACACCTAGCCAATATTAAAATAATTTTAAGAAGCCTGATATTTACTATTTATAATGATTTTTATAGAGACGCGGTGAAGATAATGCATAGCGTCCGTTTATACCGTAAGTACAGAGCAGTCCAAGAACAGCAGCGACCACCAAGACACGAGAGTCCAAAGGCAATCGCCGTCGTCGTGTTTGCTTAAATATACCACGCCTGAATGACGCTATCGGCTTTATTAGAAGACAGGTTTTATATGAAGTAAAGGTTTAAACAGTAAAAAAACTCAGTTATTATGAAATACATTTTATTGTTACCATAAAAAGTAAACTTTTGATATAGAAGTAAGATTTGTGTATAAGAAATAGGCTAATTTTTGTAACAATGGGTTTTTGCCACTGTTTGAAGTTTAAGCCTTTGTGTTCAGGCGCAGGGCGTGAGTATAAAAAAGGTACTTGAAATCCTTCCTATTTCCTCGCCCCATTCCACGCTCAGCCCTTAACAGCGATACTTGTGTATGCACGGCGGTATCAACTACACTTATCATCGGCGGCGAAGTCGGTTACACTACGGAATAGTCAGTTGCTTTGGGCAATACGGCGGCACTCCTAAATAATTGTATACGGTGAACGCTCCGGAACTCCAGTAGCCTGTCTCATCATCCAGTTCCCAGTTGTCTTTTGATTATTTCATTGTGACTGTGCCTGATCGAACTGTTTGTCCCTTAATTAACTACGTGCAGATCCAGAACCTAGCTGCGCTCTTTTGCGCTAACACCTTTCATAAATTAAAACCAAAATTATTCTAATAAAGCTGTGTGTGTACAAATACGATATGTTATTGAAGCAGGTATACTCACAATTTGGCGATTTGTATCTTGTCAGCGTCGTTTTGCCTGCCGAAGTCGTGCCAGGGCCGCGTGCGTGGAGCCTGGGCTGGGGAGTGGTGCGCCGACGGAGTGCCCCGGCCGTCTTCCCCGACGCCGGGCTGCTGGCATATTACCGTGTAGTCGAACGACTGCGCGGACAATAATTTACTCTTTACACCTACTTTATAGTACGCGGCACGGCTCTTAAGCGCTGAACGATTGAATAAGGATCGGTTTGTACATACTCTTATACAGTGGCGTTTAACCCACAGACGCATCTTATTATACCTAAACATTTTATAAATACATTGAATTATCTGATAATATAAATTCCTGAGACCTCTGAAACTCGTAATTTACCAGATTTGAAGTCCATATATTAACATATTTATTAAATGCTTAAGTATAATAGAATAATGCTATTTATGCTTATACTAGTAATAGACGATCGCCACTGCTCTTACACGTTAAATTGGTAACATTTTTCAAAATAAAGTAAAGAAACGATTAGAGTTAGACAAACCACATAGCAAGACCAACAATTCTGAGATTTTTTTTACACTAGCTTTACAAACCGACTACAGTGCACCTGATGGTAAGTACAGTGTAATCCGAAAACGACCATCAAAGGATGAAAATCCGTTGATAGTCTCCGTTGTCGTGTCGGCACACATACACCATGACTGAAGGTTTCTAGGTATATGAGTAACTGAATATACACAAGCTGATCCCGAAACGTGGCAGCACAAAGCTATGACGGTCTATAAAAATTATAAAATATATATTTATCATAATGGTTTTATTTCATTAATTATGGGTCATGTAAATGGTCTTAATTCCAAAATTTCGAGTCTCATGTTCTATGTTCTAGGCCACTCGTAATCACGTCAAAATTTTGATGATCAGTGAGTGAATCGTAAAATGATTTATTTTTGGATTGAAATCTGATTTCTTAGAGTGGTTACGACTTTAAATTTTTGATATATTGTTCAGCTCCTTAGCGTTATGAGTTTTAATCGATTTTAAATTTATCTATCTCTAATGTAGAGATATACAAGTCAAAATACGTTTGAAGTGTTTCCTGTACATGTTTATACAGGACGGTGATTACTCTACTTGGTTCATACATAACTTCTTTTCAATAAAATTCAAACTATTGCTACTGAATGCAATTAACTTTTGCATTTTATTTATCAAGTTTACATAAAAACCACTACATAGACAATTAGTATCTATAATTATGAATTTTAAGTACCTATAATGTATTTTAAAAAGGATTATAAAGCTCATAATATTACTATAATACATTGGTTACTATTGTGTAAAGCATTATACTCGTAATTTTGTATTATAAAATCTTATACTCATGAAATATTATCTTGCGGTATGTATATAAAAAAGACTGTTCTCTGTCTTATAAAATTAGTAACATACAATTATTTAAACCTATTTTGTATTCATAATGAAAAATATTTATAGTGTAGATTTAACGCGGCAGAATCATCGTCATGGTATTATGCGTAAACACAAAACAAAGGCTTCTCAGAACAATTAATTAATGTTTTATTGTTTCTTTGATCTGGTCTTTTTCTTCATTAAAAACTAAGTTAGGTTTTAACATTGTTTACGTTATTTCCTCAAGGTCATATTATTTTATAGTATTTTAACTAGCACTAATTTCTGCTATCGTTCCAGTATCTGATGTTAATTAGTTATGGTAAGTGATTATTACCTACTGAGATCGTTATTATAATGAATATAATAAAAAAGAAAAAATGGTTTGTTTTTAATTTCGAATACAATATAGTTATATTATACATATATTTTTATAAGTTTATTACAAATAGACATATCGCATCATAGGGCTATAATTTCTATTGTTCCGTGATAACTAACCCTTTGCACTCGAGCGTTGACTCTCGCTCACCAAATTACATGCGCGCGTAAACAGCGTCGAGTGCAAAGGGCTCATAAATTGGGAAACTATTATAAAATAATACCTAACATTTACCTATCTAGTTTTTAAATATTTTTGTGTCTATTAATCTTTTTACTTTGTAAGTTTATCAGATACCTTGGGATTTTAGTTAAATTAGACAAATCAAAATCATAGAGATTTTAAGAGACTCATGGCTTTTTCTCTCTATGAATTTAACCATAATTACCTAAACGTAATCACATAGAAATTGTGTCTAGTAGGTAAATAAAGTTTCGCAATATTTGGTAATTTCCTGCCATCAAGTGTAAAGAGATAGGTATATGTCGCAATACTCTTTAATTTGTGTCTAATTTGCAATTAATTTATGATAATGATCACACATTAAAATAACGTAATTACGTCACCACCACTGTTAACATAAGTATTTTGGGATTTATTTAAATGAACTATAATGTATTCACAATTTTGATAGATATATTTTAAATCCTGTTTCATATATAACTATTGCCGAGTCTATTAAACATGTTAAAACTAAGGTATTTTTTATAGTATTGTTGACCTTTAAATACTATAGTTTAGGTACATATCTAATATATGAAAATTGACGTTAATTTCTTAAGATGAAGACATTTTTTGTACAGGCATTGTATATCCATTGTTGTCCACGTTTTATTTATACCGCAAATATTGGCCTCTAAAGAAGAATCGACCCGACATCGAGCTCGGTGACCATGTTAGATTCAGCTTTTAAGCAAGCAGTGCAACATATTATAACGTCCTGAATTTATATGTTATTTGTGTTTAATTACGACAATCGATATTATGTTTTGCCATGAGTTCATTTCACCTAACATCTAAACAAAAATGTCTCTTTATTTTTCTAAAATAATTTATCATGCGAACTGTAGTAATTGATAAGAATGATATATTGATTTACTATAAATTTTTAATTACCTCCATATTTGAGATATACATCCTAGTGATTTTTTTTTCTTTCTATCTAAATTCAGACACAAAACAAAATATTTTAATTAGTGGCTTAAGTTTGAGCCTTTTCGTTACCAACTACTTGTACTTGTTACGTTAAAATAGCAAATTAAGATGTTTTTTGTCGATGCATCAAGCGGGTATTTTGAGAAACATAAAGCTACATACATTTATACTTTTTTAATGTACTTATACATGTTAATTTTATAATATGTCATTTTTAGTCACTTTTCTTTACAAGAACAATTGAGAATCATTGAACTCTATATAATTTCCCATTTATAACATAAATTACTATTAGAATTGAATCTTCTAAAAATACTCAGTAAAAAAGTGAACTGTTAAAAAATTTTTAATAAATGACGCTTAGAAAGACTACGTATCTTCAAAAGATGTATCCACAAAATAGAAACGAAATCGTATGAAAAATATTTTCATTCAGTAGGAATGAAAGAAAATTGAAGAGGGATATTTGCAATAAATTTGAATATTAGACATTTGTTTTTCTCACTTCTGAAGTTTGTTGAGTATATATTTTCCTTAAAAAATAAGATTCAGTGCCAGCCACGTTATGATAAAAGTCATACCAGAAACTATGTCGGAAAAGGTTGTTTTCTCGGTTTAAATTGCAAAAATGAGAATTACACTTTACTTAAAATCATTAAATTACAATCAACATTTGCTTATACATCTTGCACACAGGTCGCAGGCAAGATGGAAAATTGCAAGTCCATGTAAATTGTAATTTTTATGAAGGAAAATATATTTGCATTTTTGATAATTTTACTTGCAATAACTTAAAGAGCTACACTTTAACACTGAATGAAGTAAATTACTTCAATTAAAGCTGTTTTGATTGTATTAGCCCTCAAATAATATATTATATTATGCATTACGTTCTCATGACACCTCATCATAGATTCTTTTGTTGCTCTTACAATGTGAGTTGTCAAGTCATATGAAAGTGATCATTTTAAAATAGGACTGATATTTTTTTATCCTAACTTAGCATAGTGATAACTCCACACCTGTTGGTAAGTATGGTGTAGTCCTAAAACGTCTACGACTATCACCAACGAAGAAAAACCTATCGATACTTGCAGTCATTTGTAAGTCATGTGGGTTCATTTTTTCAATTTTATTTATTTATTATTAATGTATCATAACTGTAACATGACATAGAATAATTATACTAAATTATGTTAAGGGCACAAATTAATAGGAAAACGAGAATATTATAATACAGTTGTATGTACAGTATGTAGATTTTTTCAATGGATTGGCGAAGTGACTGAGGAATTAACGTTGCATTGGGGAACCGGCGATTGGCGGAATAATATACCAATTCATATAACTGTCGTTTTATTAATATAGTCATCTAGGATGTATTTATAAAATATTTGATTAAAAAAATTGTATATTTAGATACCTAATCTTATATAAAGTAGTTAACAGTGCCTATAAGACTTTTTAAAGTTATTATTGTACTTAAGCTCCAATGATTTACAAATATTAATTCACGAAAATATACCTACACAGGTACAACCACAATAAATATGCTATTTCTGGAAATAAATGCAGCTCAATGTAAATACGTCTCTTTATTCTACAGTATTTTAAAGACCAGTAGCCAGTTGTTTATACAACAACATTGTCATAGTTGCACTATTTATTTAAATCAAAATAACAAAAGGTGAATTACAAATATCCTATCTAGATCATTCAGGTGTTTACATTAGTATAAGGAATGCTCGTGATCGCCACGCCCTAAGTCTGTTTGGTCCTTCAAAATCACTTGGGTTGTGATTTATAGACGCTATTTCGACTTTCATCTTGTCATAGTTATCCCAGAGCCAAGTTCATGTTGACGAAATCGGTGACTTAGCAAATCCTTTAACATTCATTTAGTAATATAAATTATAATGTTTAGTAAAGTGTTAGCAAACTTAAAGTTGCGTCTATAAATCTCAGCCAGGTCTAGTCTTTTGCATAGCCATAATGTATATGTAAACCAATAAATACATCGGTAAACGCGATGTATCTATTCACAATCATTTATTTTGTGCGAAGGTCTTGCGTGGCAGTAAACCTATTGTCTTTGCTTCCATTTAATTAATGACACCCTATTATTGTCCTCGTATTCATGAGCCCTTTGGTTACTACTGACAGTGCATACGAGTTAAAAAAAATCGAATAAGAATCTAATAGTAACTATTTTGATGCTATTTTCTTATAAGATAATATTATGATATTGAACAGGCTTGCCAGTTTCGATATAACTAAAATATATACTAGTACATGTAATTTACGTGAGTATAGTCAATATTTAAACCCCCAATTTACAGCTAGAAAAACATATAAAAGGACAATTATAAGTTCGACCTACTAAATGGTACTTCCAAATCCACCAAAGACAATATCAATTTACAAAAAGATAAAATAAAAATATCGACTTTTCGAACGTAAATCACATATTTTATTGCAGCAAATTTCCCCACTACTTGTGATGGGTACATTTATGAGGGGTATAACTAAATATTTTGCTTAGATTAACTAAAACTACTTATCTATGAAATGAACATGCATTTTGTAATAACGAGCTGAGAGCGCGGGTGGGCTTTGGCAGCTGCGCAAATCATTGTCGGCCTGAAAATATGACTGGTTCAACTGTAATTGAACAGTTTGTTGGGTTTGTAACGGGCCTGTTTTATAATGTATTAATGTATTTACATTGGTATGTGAATAATTAAAATAGTTTTAGACAAACATTGTTCTGTTACGACAATCTTCACATTGCTTTGAGAATTGGTTGAAGTCCAATGATCCTGAAGTAAATTGACTGTTTCAATAAATAAATATGACATGTACCTATTTAACCTAATGAGATGAATGAAATGAAATTAGTTTTATCAAATATTACAATTTTGAACATGGGTGTTGCTTGCTTTTTCTTATTATAGTGTATGTTGACAGTGTATAAATGTGTATACGTGTGTGTGTCCGTGAGCGTATATGGGTGTGCGTGTGTGTGTGTTTGTTTGCGTATGTGTAAAGCCTGCCCGCCCGCGCCCTTGTCCTTGCACCGACCTGCTGAACGGCGGTGTGGTCTCGCGGAGTGACTGCGTCAGCTCCAATGCCACTGTCCGGTGAAGGCAGATCCACTGTGAGTCCTGCGGCCGCGATCACGCTCTTGCTATGGTAGCGAGGCGCAGGATATCTGTCGCTGAAGGCCGACGCCGTTGACTCGCCTTCCCCGTAAGGCGGTGCCGCCCTCTGTTGGTATCCCTCGGCCACAAAGTATTCTCTGTAGTACGGCTCGCCAGCAAAAGTGGAAGGCTGCCGGGAGTACTGGTCGCTGTAAGGCGTAGGGCTGGGAGTGCCTGGCGGCGCGAACATCTGGGCCGCATACATTGCCGGGTCCTGTAGGATGGAACCGGCGGAGGAGGCTCGCGACGGCGCCGGGGAGGGCGAGGCCGCTTCACCGGGTTCGCCGACCGCCACCTGCGGACACACGCGCCTGTTACACGCGCTCTCCCACGTCAGTTGTCCAGTTCGCAACGTTGACGCGTACATACCGCGTCAAAACACAGTTCACAACCGCACGTACACTAAGGTCGATCGTTCATGACACGTTCACGATAACGTTTAAGAGCAATCCCTAGTCCAGAAAGGGTTCACATGCGGCAGGATGGGCGGGCGGCACTGGCCGGCCGGGATGGGGCGCGGGCGGGCGCGGCTAGAGCGTCGCGAGCGCGCCGCTCGGCGCATCGTTCGCGAAACGCGTTAAATAATACATGAGTGGCCGGTAAAGTAAGTGTGTGAGTGCGTGCGCGCGCGGCGGCGGCGTGCGGACGTGTGACGCACCTTGTGTCGCGGCGGCTTGAGCGCGTGCGGCTCTGGCTCCTCGACGTCGACCACCTTGCGGCTGAGGTCCTCGGGCTCGCGCTTCACGAGGCCCGCGTGCAGCAGGCCCGACAGTTCGCCCAGCTCCGCCCCGTGCGCGCCATTGGCTGCCTTCAGCGTTCCGCCGGCCCTGCGGAGGGGAGACAGGCCTGATTGGCGACATGCGCACGCTACGACCTCGCCGTAAGCGCCGTCAGCGCGCGCGACAACAACGCTCTGATACTGACATCGTCATTCTCGGTGCCATTGCGCTTCTTACAAGTTCACTAATTGTGACAACACGCCAGTTTTGTAATTAATTTGAAATTAAAGACATCATTTTAACTACTATAGCTAATAATTACATTATTTAAAATTGTGTTGATATAGGACAAACAAAAATTTATTTATATTCTTTAAAAAAAAAAATATGCTTAAAAAGTAAAGTTTTATTATAAGCAAGAAAATTATTTGTTTACTGTCGGTATATTTAGGAACACTCGGCTACAAAAAAAGTTTAAAAAAATATTTTAAGTTTTCCTGTTTTTTCTGGTCGGTTGATAGGTATCTTTTATAATTATCATTTTAAAACTGTTTATCAAAAAACAAACAAATCTTTTTTTGTAAAAGTAATTCTATTATATATTGTCCGCAACAAAGGAAACCTGATAATTTGTTTATCACATAATTATGTATATAAATACTAAATTTACATAAGTTAACTACATTATTTAAACAAATCTTCAGCATTTTAGAACGGTACTACTTATTTGTTCATAGTTTAATATTTGAAACTTATTAAAACTAAAGGTAGAGTACCTAAGTCGATATAGCAGCAGCAGGAGGTAGGATTAGCACCAATGCTGCTCGGTAACAAGCAATATGAGTAATTGGTATAGATTTATACGTAACGTATTCCAATGAAGCAGCAACTCTGCCAGGCGGCAATGGCGCTGCCTATCGTACCTACCGCCATGTCTCGTAGAGTCGCGTTTCGGGGTTAACTCATATATGTGCAATTTTTTTTCTGCTTCATTTTTCAGTTTCTTGTGTATTATGTCTGTTATTGATCCGGATTAAGGCGACAATTATCAAGTGCTTTCCGATGAACTGTAAACTTGTTTGCCACCTTTTGGTATATATTTTTTTCTATATTGTTTTGTTGGCAGCTGTATGAGCCGGCGAACTGTTATGGAGATTAAGGATTTATAAATAGATTCTATCTAAGGACAGAATATAATATTATATTTATTGCAATATTAGTTTTAGGATATTATTTCTCTTGAAAACGTTAAGGACTAAGGTCTATAAGCGTAATTGTTGCGTTGATAGTCGCTATATTCGTCGTCCTCGTCGATAGATGCCATAGGGGTGTTATACACCCAAACTACCTTATATATATAAGAATAGAAACTAGTTTTAGGTTAAAATAATATAATGGGAAAAATAGAAGAGATTGAAAGAAGTAAATTCAGTAATAGGTAGCTTCGGGCAGTAGACTTGAGGGAGTCTGCTGTCCGGATGAGAGGGTGGCGGTATGCAGTGTCCGGCGCGCCGCCTGTGAGATAGGTATTGGAAGGGTGGGCTCTTTACCCCTACCACTCCCAGAGAGGCAGCCTCGACAAGGCATTTCGCTCTCGGGGCGTCTGGATGAATTTGGTTTCCCAGGCTCGGGTGGAGCGATTAGAGGGACACCCCGGGGGTTTTTAGTCAGTAGAAGTCTGACACACTGGGGTTGCTGCCCTCACAGCGGCCCTGATGGTCCTATGCAGGATATTCCCCCGAGACACCAAAAAAAAAGTAATAGGTAGCTAACTACCTATTGGCTATTATAAGACCTATGTACGGTGGAATGATCAATTCTATTATTAAATAATCATACATATATCAATACAAATAATACCTGTATTATATATGTATAATAATTGTACCTAAGAATTCTTATAGAAAGGAAAAAGAAAATAATCATTTATTTGGCATATAACATAACACAGAAGTATAGTTTATTCAGCATAGAATACAATAAAAGCAAAAATCGTGTGCTATGATGATTCGCCAAAATAAAGTCATCTCAGAAAAAACTAGGTAACCAGCAGAGTCAGCCACCGCTGATTTTAAGTTGGCACCTGTTTGTTGTATCACCGTGCAGAAAACAGCGAGGATGGGAATAATAGACTAAAGACATCTCTAGAGACTATTCCGCAGTGTCATAGATAATGTTTTGTACATACATACACATGAACTCACCCACGCACGTACACAAATTTACACACAAACCTACATAGACTAATTTTGGTTTAATATATAGATACACATACAAATAAATACATATATAATTTAAAAAAAAAAACAATAAAACCAGCATGATGCTCGTTCAACAGGAAGATCTTAATTTTCATTTTAATAATAATATGTCTTCGCGCTGTGTCCCTTTCGGGGTGAGCAGAGACACATTAGTGGCTGTGTCACTTTGCAATTATCGTATTCGTGCTCAATGTGACGAGTAATGCAGCTGATATTAGGTCCTTACATATGAAATTGGCGTTTTTCGTACTGGCCACTTTAATCACAAATTTCTCCTCTTTGGTAAGGAATTCCAAATTCAAATTTGTACAGCTATAGACTCATGTATTTGTGCTTCGATGATCGTCATTCATTTGTTTTTTTCTTCTGTTTTTTTCTGTTTGCGTCACTCATTTTACAAAATGGAAAACTTAAAATATCGCATTATTTACGAGTACGAGTTCCGCCGTGGCACTAGTGCTGCGGAAACAACTCGAAGGGTGAATGATGTGTATGGCGGTCGTGTTGCAAAAGAAAACACAGTTCGTTTTTGGTTCCAACGATTTCGTTCTGGAAATTTCGACCTGCAGAACAAGCCCCGTGGACGGCCTGAGACTCAAGTTGATAATGAAGAGTTGAAGGCTATTGTGGAAGCGGATCCATCGCAAACCACGTCCGAGTTAGCTGCAGGCTGCGATGTTAGTGATAAAACTGTTTTAATTCACTTGAAGCAAACTGGGAAGATTAAAAAGCTTGAAAGGTGGGTACCTCACGAATTGACTGAAGCAAACCGGCAAACGCGCGTCGACTGCTGCGTTACATTACTAAACCGGCACAATAATGAAGGTATTTTAAACCGAATCATTACCTGTGATGAAAAATGGGTTCTTTACGATAATCGGAAGCGCTCAGCGCAATGGTTGGATCCTGGCCAGCCAGCCAAATCCTGCCCCAAGCGAAAATTAACCCCAAAAAAGTTACTTGTAAGCGTTTGGTGGACTAGTGCCGGTATTGTTCATTACAGTTTTCTCAAATCTGGCCAGACTATTACGGCTGATGTCTATTGTCAGCAATTGCAAACCATGATGGAAAAGCTAGCGGCTAAACAACCTAGGCTGGTCAATCGCTCCACGCCACAGCTGCTTCACGACAACGCTAGACCACACACTGCGCAACAGACGGCTACTAAATTAGAAGAGCTTCAATTGGAAAGTCTAAGACATCCTCCGTACTCCCCGGACCTTGCTCCAACAGATTACCATTTTTTTCGAAATTTGAATAACTTCTTGCAAGGGAAAAAATTCAACTCCGATGGGGCAGTCCAAATCGCCTTCAAAGATTTTATTGATTCCCGTCCGACTGGTTTTTTTAGTAAAGGGATCAATGAACTACCTATGAGATGGCAAAAGTGCATAGAAAATAATGGTTCATACTTTGATTAATTAAATATATTATATTAAAAAATATTCGACTTTTTGTTCCTCCCATACAAAACGCCAATTTCATATGTAAGGACCTAATATTAGATGCCATGTGGGTTTTCTCACTATATTGACCGGTGAGCATGTGGTACCTAAATCTGTACGTAATCTGGAAAAACCCAGAAGTACGTGCCGAGATACGAACCTACGACCATTCGCGTTGCCGTGTATGCATACCGGTTCCTTATCCACTAAGTCACCTCAGCCACAGGGAGAATACCGTTATCCAACTACAAACAAGCACACAAGAATTCACACGTCAAACTTATAAGTTAACACCCCTCTGTTTTTTTTTTCGGGGCTTAAAAATAACTATCATCAAAATAGTTTATTTATTCGTGTAATATGTAAGCTTGTGTTTTTGGTGGTAGGGCGATAGTCCGAACTGAGTCATGACCATAGTACACAAGTGGAAAGACCTCATAGTGACTCGCTTTGGCCTGTCGCGTTTCGGAATCAGCTTGTGTATATCCAGTAACTGATATACCTAGAGACCTTCAGTCGTAGTATATGTGAGTCGACATGACGACGGGGACTATCAGTGGATTTTCATCTTTTGATGGTCGCTTTCGTTTTTTGACTACACTGAATTTAGCATCAGATGCACTGTAGTCATTATGTCGAGCCCGTGTAACAAAAAAGCATCTTTGCGGTAAGCTGTTATCAGAAATAATATTAAAATATATAAACTTTATTTGATTTATAATTTGTCAAAAAAGCAGATATATTTAAACATTAATATTCATTTTTCATGTTTTAATTTGCTTAGCAGCGGTCGCGGCCTCCTCAGCAAGTAGCACGGGGCGCGCCGTGGTCAGCCGGTGTCAGTGAGCGCCGATTTATGATAATTAAAGGCGTGTTTCATTGGAGCTGATTTTTATTTTAGATAACAGTTTCTCTCGGTACTATTTCATGCGCCTGAATTGGTCGGGACGCGCGACCTCCCGCGAACTGGACGCGTCTACGCCGTGTCGAATCGCAATCTTCGCTCGTTCTCCACAAATCAACACACGCGATTTATTAGAGAAGCGTGATTAGTGTGAAATTATTCATCCGACCAGACAAAAGTCGTGGATTTAAATACACCGGGCAAATTTTAATTCAAAAATAATTCGAAGACAGAAACGGTGAATCGAATTTGTAATTTAAGAAATTATTCAACAAAATAACTAAAGCGACGTTTTTGAATTGTGAAAGCTTCGACTTCTCAAAATGTTGAATACGTGAATTGATTTATTTTAATCCAGACTTGATGCGCCGGCGGCGAAATATCGTTATTCATACAAGCACTTTACAATGGGGTGTTTGCTTGTCATTCATTGTTGGCGCCTACAAAAATGATACACAAAGCGGTCTCCGCTGACAGCTGAGATGTTCCGACCCAGGCGCGTCAAGCGGCTGCTACTCTTGGGCTTACTGATACCTAAAAGGAATGTATAGTAAACTAGAAATTTGTAATAAATATGTCTTTCAACTTAATTCTGAAACATTTAGTCAAAATCATTTTTTTTTTTATTATAAAAAGGTATAACTAAACCTTAAAGATGTCCATGGCCATGACGAGGCTTTTAATAGAGCACGTTTGATAAATAAAAATCAATTCACAATAAGTGTGAAAGCATTCATGTGATGTCAATCCTACTTGTTATTATTGACGTAGGTATTCATTTGACGCTGCGGCGAATTGATTACAGGACGCACAGTCCCCACTAATTCGCAGAAGTAGTCACCTTGGGGATTTTAGCTGGTACGAGTCCAGCACACCCCGGCTGCTACCCCCTTGTGCGGCCGGGACGGTCTTATGAAGATTTTCCCCAAGTAAAAAAGTATTCATTTGATAAGCGATAACTACAAATTAAAATAAGCTCCATAAAACGTTTAGAATAATAAATTTGAGCTCCGATACTATTTCGTACAGCTCATAGATAAGTTAAACTCCTACCTACTAAAACTCATACTTTTACATCAATTATATTATTTTACTCATTTATGTTCAACCTATATAGTTGTTTTAAATGAGTATGTGCAAGGGTTTCGTGAACCGATGAGTTTTAACTGCAAAGCGAATTATTTCTGAAAACAAAATATTATAGTTACATATAACTTTGTAAATGTTTGGACAGATAATTTAAAATAAGTACTGAGGCGTATCAGGTATTTCCATGTTTTTTGCCTCAGGTAGCAGAAAAGTAATTCTCTGTTAATCTGATATCAGTGTCATGTTGCATCCGATTAACATAACTGTAAATGTAATAAAAGATATGGAATAAGTACCGTCTCTAGCCACTTTACGTCCCACATGCAAATGTGTATTTTCTTATCTAAGTCGCATCGGCAGTGCTGGGATGCAATTGCCATTATAATTATTTGCAATGTTTGCTTAACACCCTTTCACACATGACGAGACATTGACAAAGCTACGCTTGGGGCAAAACGTACCCTTGCTTGTGAGACTAACATTGAATGCATTATAGTTCATCTATTGAATTACAAAGAAAATAATTTGAATAATTTTACTGCTACTTTACAAATCATTTAAAATTTTATATTGAAATCAGAATTTATATCTGTTATAAAAATCAAATTTATTATCAATATTTTTTATACTGGCTCGATATTGTGACTACATAGCACATGATGATAAGTACAGTGTATTCCAGGAATGCCAATGATCACCAAAGGACGAATATCCGTTGACAGACGCCATCGCTACATCAAACAACACATACTACGACAGAAGGTATATATACTACAAACTAATTCCGAAACGCGACAGGCCGAAGTGAATCACTATGACGTACTTTACATTTATGTCCAGTGGTCACGATCCAGTTTGGGAAATCACCCTACTGACTCAAAAAAAAATCGTTGCCCTATATCCCTTACAGGGTGAGCAGGGATACACTCATGGCTGTTTCCACTTTGTGCGTATAGTCATGTGTACCGCAGCTGTTCTCAAAACATCGACACATTCCATTTCCATTAGATGTCATGCGGGCTTCCTCACGATATTTTCCTTCACCGCTGAGCATGTGGTGCCTAAATACATAGGTAATCTGGAAAAACCAGAGGTACGTGCCGGTGAACAAACCTACGAACAATCGTGTAACTGCACATGGAAACCAGTCTATTGCCCACTAGACCACCACAGCCGTAATTTTTATACAAAATTAATAGATTTATTTAGACATACGTACATGGGTATATAAAATAAGGTGTTTCAAATAGTCATTTTAAAATCCTAAATTTTTTAAACTTAGTCTGTAGTAAAGAGCAAGTACAAGTGGAAGTGACCAGAAGGTTCTGGGTTCAAATTTCAGAAATGTCAATTTTTTCTGCCATAAGCAGATGAATTTACCATGTGTCTTGGATCTACATTATGTATTCACTACAACTATTTCTATTAGTAAATAGTGGCTGTGGCGGTATAAGGAAGTGGATAAGGAAACGGTTTCTATACGCGGCAACACGAATGGTCGTAGGTTTGAATCCCGGTACTTACCTCTGGATTTTTTCCAGACTACGTACATATTTAGGCACCACATGCCCAACGGTGAAGGAAAAAATCATAAGAAAGCCCCGCATAGCATCTAATACAAATGTCTTGTGTAAATGTCTTGAGAACGACGATCAGCTGCCCTTCTGGTCATGTTGGGCATGACATATAAGCGCAAAGAAGATACAGCCGCTAATGTATCTCTGTTCATTCCGTAAAGGATATAGCGTAACTATATATTATTATTATATATTGTTTAATAAAAAGTAAAAAATAAATAAACATCAGTTTGATTGTAAACGGATATAATTCGAAATACAGCGTAATTGTTATTATCTAAAATGAAGAAATTGATTAGTTTATTATTTTCCGGCGTTTGATGAATAGATTAGTTTATCGAGCGGTAAAGCGAGATGAGTGAGTGAGGGTGGCGCTTACAGCGGATGTGCGCAATGTTACTCCATTCTATTTGAATATATCATTCAGCTAAATGTAGGTTTATTGCTACTTTTCTCACGGAACTAATATATTATCGAAAATTGTTGAAAACAATTTCACTAGTTGTTCGAATCATTAAACAGATTTATTGGTGACTAATAATAATAAAGTACAGCTGGACAGTATTTTGCGTTAGGTATAGAATAAAATGTGTGAAACCGTCTCAAAGGGATTTATTCGCATGATAAAGGGTGGTCAAGAATGAATGGTCAACCCCAACATCGCGACGCGATGACCATCACTATCAGGGACATAACGATGTTGCTATCTTTTTTATTCATTGTCTGCATAAGGGGTCGGATGTTTTCAAGAGTATTCAATGGTATTAACTGCTATAATATTAACAATACAGACTTATCTTCAAGATAAAACCGGTTCTAGGTCTAAATGGGTCACACGGTTCTAGCTCCGAATGTTTTTTACTGCTGACATACCAACGACACAGTATGGGATGATTTGCCTGACGTCTATGTAATTTATGCAATAAGTCAGTGTTGCTTTTTGTTAATTTAATTTACATATTACTTGCAAAATTCTATGAAAAAAATTTTCACGTTTGTAATAAGTACCTATTTAACTATTAATATACTAAAAGATAAGGTCACAAATGGAGCTTAGATACGTATGCAATTTCCAATAGTGTAAAGTTAGGTACTTAGATCAGTAAGTGTGGTAGAAACTGAGTTCCCGTTATTGAGACAAGTGCGAACAGAGACAGGGTCAAGAGGGCGAGTCCCTCCCCGGAGGCGCCCCGCCGCGCGTTTCTATGCTAATCTTAGCATTAACATTCGACAACCTCCGACAACTATTAATAGTTATGGCCGCCGATTCCACTTAATATCTGCAATATCCACGGTCCTGCGCTGAGCTTCGCCCGCACACTACGCAATAACTTTACGAAACATTTCACACCCACGCGTACAGATCACGAAGGAATACGGACAAAACTAGTTCATTTCTACATCAATCGAGCATTCAATTCAAATAATACCAGCGATTTAGGCAACAAATACAGTGCGTCAAATGCGGCGATGCACTAACGCTGAGCGATTAGCATACAAACGTATTCGAAGACATAGAACGGTTGGATGGGTGCGGGCGAGTCCGGGTATTCGTTATAATTTTGAATGTATGAATGAGCAATGGCGACGCGTTGAGTCGGGCGCGTGGGACGCGTGCCGGCAATGGCTCGAGACAAGTCCTGGGCGTCCTTGTCAATGTGAGCCGCTTCCATCCACATCCGTCTATTGTCATTATTTGTATTTATGCACTCCCGTAAACAGTGACGAAGATGACGAGCAACATGGAGCGACCCGTGTCGACACATTCCCGAGCTATTTTGTTGGTACTCTGTTTATGTGACGATGTTCGTTTCAGTCGGATAACTTGTGTGTGCGTGGGTGCGTTATTATTAATGCTATTAGCGGGACTTGGCAGTTATAGGTGGGAGGTCCACCTAATAACTTATGAACTAAAACGTGAACAAGAGTATAAAGAAATACGGCTACAAATAAATATTAAAATAAATTAGGTTCCTAGCTACTGCGCAAGAGCCTGTGTTTAGAGCCTCGCCTCTATTCGCCCCTCACTTTATTCTAAAATGTAAAAAATATGTTCTATAAAGTGAAATAAACAATAATAATAAGCATACAGCTATCTAGTATTGTAATCAATTATAAATAATAATGTATGAGCAATATCTAAACTTTGAAAAAGGCATATCTAGGCCAATTTTTTATAATTTATTTAATTTGACTTACCCTATAATATATCTAATATTGCCGGTTAAGTTTGGACTTAATTGGTCAATTTTGCTTGTTAATAAATAACAACACGTTTCACTTAAAGTAAATTCATTAGCATTTGTTTAAGCTAAACGATGTATTATACTTTTAATTTATAAATTTTTACTTTATAAAACAAAACTTCTTCGTTATTTAATAAGGGTAGTTTTATTTTTCTACACCAAACTAGTATTCTTTCGGCATTATGTTTTAAACGCAATAATTTCTTCACAAAAATTTAAATAGTTTTATAGGGTCAAGTTAACATTATGCACTCCTTGTACTAAAACGTGTCACGGCATTGCTCATTTCTGTGTCACCTTTCAAAGGATGCTGTTAACAACCTCTTTCAAAGACCGAATATAATTAGATCGGGGGCCTTTTCTATGGGAATAAGTTAAATTCATGGCCATTATCTATTTTATTCTTAAACATTTTATTTAAATGTTATATTTATATTAATTAACCGTGAATCTCAACCGTGAATCTCAACCGTTAAAATATAGAAACCAGAGTTTATTTCATGGTATTTACATTAGCTACTTAAGTATACAAAATATTAGTTAATAGATTTATCAAAATAAACAGTTTACTATAAAGTATCTCATCCAGAGATAATTTTTACGTTTTTATATTAAAAATACACACACCAAAGAAAATATATTCGCGAGCACGCACTTTTAAAGGTTGTTTAAAGTTGCGAACTTTTATCCCGTTAATCCCGCCATACGTATTCAAATGAGCATCTATGATTTATTGAGTGGAACATTAACATTTTTATTATTTGTTATTCTTACACCTTTCGTTGGGGCCGGAAGCCACGAGGCGTCTTGTTTCAGTGTGCTCGTCCGTGAGACTTGAGCAACACAACCCCGCCTGCAAATACATACCTCTCGACATCTACAAAAACCCTTTAGAAAGATCTCACATTATCATAGTTTACATATAAATTTTACGCGAATTTATTACGTATTCACCGTGCCTGGAGATTCGGTGATTATAATGATAATTGCATCGACACACGAACGTTCAATTTGATCTACGGCCGTGAGAATCAAAGATTGATTTTCTGCGATCATTCTATGATTCCACTTGATTGTCAGATATCGATAGATATCGATGACCGAGATTAGATTTGCATATTCAATTATTATTTATCTATTTCTTACTGTCACACCGGCTGTACGAAATAAATTACCCAATAACTGCACGTCATATATTTGAAAATTTCTAAAAAAACAAGAATAGGTGTACGTAAATCAAGAATATTTTTATATGTTTATATCAAAATCAGTAACGCATAAAATTAAATTAAGTCACTGTTAACTTTTAATTCCATCAAAACACCGTTAATCAATTATGAACGTATTGTATGTAGGATTTTTTCTATATAAATTCAGAATACGAGTATAACACCAATATCTCTATCACTATCAAGAATATATCCAGCCCAGGCTTCAATGATAAGTAAGAAAGCATCTGCTGAATAATGTTGCTAACCTCCTAGAATATCAACATTTTTCCTATTATCTAGACTTTTTTAATTTGTGTTGCGTATGTGTACATACGGATTGCATGGAGCTATATTTAAGCTAACTACATTAAAACAGCTACCAAAAGTAAAGTTGAAATCCTATTTTCTCTCTTTACCTGTATCAGATGGCATATACAAAGTAATAATCGATAAATGATAACGCTAGTAGATAGTTAGAAATATATTGAATTGACATTAGCTTTTGGAATATCACGTTATGTCAATTTCATATATTTGCAATTTTTTTTGTCATTACCGTTTATCAAGTTATTTTGATGAAGATAGCAATAAAAACAAACGCAACTTAAGGCATGAATAGCAATGGAGACGGATAAAAAATACTGTTTCTAAAATTATGTTACCAAATTTTTACATACTATGTGAATAAATAAAAATGTATAAATCTTACGGCCAAACATCGACGAGCTTTGCATCCTTATGGAGGGCGAGGTGCGTGTCTGGCGCCAGTGAGGGCAGCTTGTAGTAGTCGGTGACGAGTGCCGATGGCTGCTGGTCTTCTGCGACGCCGAGTACCACCGACGTGGCTGAGCTCAGAGGATGCTCGGCACCGCTCGAGTAGTACGCGCGCCAATTCTCTCCACCCACCTCCATAACCTCTTTGCGTCTCCTACAAAAAAAAACATGAATATTTACTTTCAACTTCATTCAAATATATATAATATATACGCGCACAAAATTGGGCAACTATCGAGTTCATCAAACCGATCGTGTAAACATAACGTAAAATACTGGTATCCCAAGCCTGTAGTTTTACGAGTCCACTACAACTTACGAACCAGTCATTAGACGTGACCATTTTGGTACGGATACTGACCTTTGATGTTGAGCACACCGGCGGTCGTTTCATGTGACGCCTGCTTCGCTAATTGTTGCGCATACAGGGACATGAGTCAGCAAGCCAAGTGTCCGGTAAAACGACCGTCATGTTCTGACATAGTATCTCACTTACACTCTAATTTAGCTACTTTTTGCTAATGTTCATTATGCCTGTACGTCACACCTCGGTTGCTTGGTGCAGCCTGAAGTAGAACAGGTCTGAACCACTCTCAGAACCGGAAGGATACGAGGCAAATCCCTGCTCCCTCGCTAACCAGTTTAGGTCGTGTGACGTCACACAAAGCGGTATCCGACGATGCAGACAAATAAACAAAAAATGTTGGAAGCACGCGTTGGACGGGTTTGACCGGATCGTAGTTCTACCTGATTCCTGTTCCTGGTTGCAGATTGATATTGGTTTACTGGTTCTGTGTATTTGATTGGTGCATTATTTACAAACAATTATAATGTATATTATGTGAAAATCCTTACTTTATGTAGATCCAAACATAAAATACGCCATAACAAAATATAACTCCGTATATATGAACCTTTAAATTAAGAGAATATTGAGTGTTAGTAAATTGTGAAGTAACTTGAATTTACGCATTATAGTTAATCATAATCATTTTCGCTGGAAAAAATATTTAATGATAATCTAGAGCATACAACGCTTTTCTTAAAATTTGCATATTGTAGTCCAGACATTTAGATTCTTACATAACCGTATGAATATTAGGATGTCTAATATTTAAGTATTAGCTTCAAGCGAGTATAAGTGGAATATGCGAAATGGAACAGAGAACTGGAAAAGCCAGCTTCTGGCATTTAACCAGCCAAAGCGTGAGTCATTTGACGAGTTAACTGGCAAGCCGTGATGCAGGGGGCCGGGCGGCGCGGGTGCACCACGTGAATGAGATTCCGGTAGGTGCGCACGTAAAAATCGTGCAACGAATCTAACAGGTTTGCTGGGGTCCTTGCGAGGCCACCGGGACTGGTCTAACCTGCCCTGCGCAGCTGAACTTCGAATTTCCGACCATTTCCTATCACGTTTGCCTCGAATCGATACAAATAAACATGTGAGCTCGTTTATAACCTGCTTTGTCACCCAATGCTCTTTGACTATTTAATAAGGTACCTGCTCATCTATGTCTAGTACGTGGCACTGATATTATTTGAGAACAAAACTAATGACTGAAACATGGACTGGAAAATGCCAAAGGATTCACTACTACCGTTTACTTTCAAAGTACGGTCATCTTTATTATAAAAATTTGGCCCTTAACATAGAGTAACGAGATTTCTGAACACACCAGGATAATCATGGTAACTCTTGGTGGACGTTATACTGTACTTTTTCGGAATAGACGCAGTCGGAGGCTATCTCCGCTGTGCCGCGGGAGGAGAACCTAGCTCCGGCTCCGCCGAACTTCCTAGTTAGGACTCTCCTTGGAGTGCCGGGCAGCTCGGCTGAGGGGCCAGCTGCTTAGGCGATACTCTAGTGGTGACGTGCGTGATCCAACGCACCACTCGCCGGTGGGGTGGCGACCATCTGCCTCCCCTACACTCTGGCGAGCTTGTAATGAGGCTAAGCGCTGCCCCGGGCCTTTGTGGAAGAGCGTGTAGCTATACCCGTTCGACGCACCAAGACGCTCGAATGATCACCCCGGGGGTTTTAGTCGATAAGGGTCCGGCATAACGGGGGTGGAGGGGGGGGGGGTGTCCTGACGATCCATGAGGATTTCGCCTGGGTTAACAAAAAAAAGTACTTTTTCGGAAGTCTAAGCGAGTTCAAAATCCTATACTCAAACTAAACTCAACGACATTCTATCTACGCGGGGTACAAACAGAGGCCCGTGCCCCGGGCGCCAAATCCTAGAGGCAGCAAATGAGTACATCACCCAGCGTATGTCCATGAAAAAATAGTCTAAAAATGTAAACATTTATGTTGACGTTTTAAAAGTTAACTCAGTCTCACAAGGTACTGTTATCACGTATAAGTTATACAAGGACAAAGGTCACAAAATTTGTTTTTTCGTGATTATTCCCTTTCTGTGAGATAAATGATATTTACATTTATACAAAAGTTGTAAAGCACATATTCTCTACCATTTCTTTCTAAATATATTGAATACGATTGCTCCATATGATTAAGAAATAAAAGTTTAAACGCCTAGCGGGCGACAGCAGGAAGTAGTTTTGTCCCGCCTCGAAAATTTTCGTGATTCGGGGATATAGCCCCCGTGTAGATTTGTAAGGGGATGATGTGGTCTCTATGTCGATCTAATATGTATAAAACCTATAAGTGTGTATTACATTCTCAAATATCTATTTTATATTAAATTGCGTCTAATGCTCAAAACAAATCCAAATAACATTTTTGCTCTGTAAAGTAATGCTGCGCTTTTCTAACCCTACTCCATGGATTTATTTTAGTAATTAAACAAATCAACAAAGTCTAAGACTGAGGTTTATAGACGCTAATTCGACTTTTTTTAGCAAAGTTCTCAAAAAATAAATTCGTTTTGACAAAAAACTGAATATATAATAGGAACTTGAATACTCAAGGCTATACAGCCACAGTATTCACAGAGCCAAGTCTATGTTAACAAAATTGGTGACATATGAAATTCTTTGACATTCATTGAGTAATATAAATTGTAATGTTTTAGTAAAGTCTAAGCAAACTTAAAGTTGCGTCTATAAATCTCAGCCTAAGACTCAGGGACACTTTTGATGCCTACGAAAAAGATTTCAATGTTTATGGATTTATGTTGTATAAATAATTTTCTTTAATTATTATTTGGAATGAATATATAATTTGTTTTATACGTTCTCTTTATATTCGCCATGTGTGTAATAGAAAGCTTAACGTTCATCCATTAGGAAGACGTGACATATGTTGGACCGGAACGAATCGGCCTCGGTAAAGGGTTGTAGAAAGCTTAACTTTACAAACAGAACATTAGCCACGCCGCAACGTATTATGTTAGTTAAACTTACAAGCCGAGATCTTTTTCAAACCTAGTTAAAAAAACCCATTTTTTAAATCAAAAAAATTAGGTGTTTGTATTATATTTATCATTTAAAAATTAAAGTTTACAATTATGCCTAGTGACAATTTTCTCATATACCAGAATATATGCCTCATAACAAACGTATATAGTAAAAGATCCAAATCACGAGTTTGTAAAAGTACAACTGCAAGTGCCAGAATGTACACACACAAACAAACATTATAAGATTTACCTCAAAATATATCTAAAAATCTAAAAAAATATAAATAAGTTATGTCACAGTATTGAAATAATTGATAGCATGGTATATTTTTAACGTGTACTAAATATTGTTATCAAAAGCAATTAGAAAATTAGGTCAGGTACATTTTTGTCTTTTTTATGTGACCAAATTTGGTAATTACATTAAATTTCGTCTTATTCTGAACAAGCGTAAGCGCCAAATGATGTCACTTGCAGGAAAGAAAAGTTAAGATTTTTTTACTATTCTATCTAACTTTCTAAAAACCCACTCATTACAGCTGTTTGTTAGTTTTAATAGTGGGTTGATGATTTACAATATAAAGCATATTTTAAAGTAAAACTCAGTTGATGAAACATTCGAATAAAGTATCTAATTATGTCAGTTTATGTCTCAATTAATATCGGTCATAATGTAACATATAAAAAACAGCCATCGACTTAGTTAGTAGCAGAAAAATAATATTTGATGTTTTGATATAATAGAATACTTGTTAACTTCTGTTTCATTTTATCATATCGTTCATACATATCGAGGGGTGAAAGGGTATTTGGTTTAAACTAAAATTTTTGGTGATATAGTAATATATACATATTCGGAATCAGCGTTTTTTTATCGATTTCAAAAATATATATATTACTATATCACCATAAAATGTCGCTTAAGCCAAATAGCCTTTCACTCCTCGACATGACGTCGTCACACTTTTTACCGTTTCATTATTTTTCTATCATATTGAACAGTTAAAAGGATTACAAAATATGTTTTATACTTAAACCAGGAAAGATACATAAGAAAGTATTTTTGATCAAGGGTTTTAATTTTGAAATTTTATTAATTAATTTTAAAATAAGGAGTTAGGTTATTTACAGTGATTGCAGTTCCGTGCTCCTGTCAAGTGGAAAAAAAAACATTATAAATAACTAAACGGTGGCGGCATTGCTTCAGCAAACTGCATCGCTTAGTTTTATTCAAAAACGGGGCAACATTCTGATCTCCAGACGCTTCAATCAAGTGCTTTGAGATTTTTCTAAAACTCTCTAAGATACCTCACTCCATTTCCGCGGACGCAAAATTTATATCCCAAGTCTTCAAATAAGTAAGCCCTCACTAAAAATGTTATTTTTCTTTACTTTTTTAAATATTTATGGCTGTTAACAATAATTGTCATTGCTTAAAAGTAAAACGCAGTAATAAATTTGAAAAGAAAAAATTGAAATAAAATATTACACATTGAGGGTTTAGCGACAACATATCGTATTCGAAAGGCTGTGTTGGGCGCCTTGACGACGATCGGTGACGCGTCCAGCTATCGATCATTCGATTCGTTAATAAACAACATGATGGCGTCGCGGGCCGCTTATCTGCTGCTCGGGCATGTGGAAAAATTTGGTGTAGGTGTCGTAACGGAGCGGCACGCATGTCGCGTAGAGTTGCGTGTTCCGCGGCCGGCCGAGCTTATCTGCCGCGGCCGTTGCCACTCGGTGCTCGGCCTCCGCTGCCTCATTATTAATCAGATAATTAAACCACTAAGAAATTCAAGGAAAATATAATGTGCATTGCTTCGAATATATTAATTTATACATGGAAATATTTTTATGTAAATAAAAAGGGTTTTTGCAAATATCTATTTTTTGACAGAACTTCATAGAAGATTAAGTAAGTGGCATTATTTAAACGCTACCAAGCGAAATTCAATTGTATTTTTATTTTTCATTTCTGCATTAAAGTGAAATCATAACAATATATCATCGCGATATTTTTCTTCATTAATGAGTACGTGGTGTCTAATCCATACTTAATCTGGAAAATCTTAGAAGTACGCTGTCGGTATTCCCTAACCATACCCACTAAACCACCACACACCCACAAATTAAACTAAAATCTAAAAAAGTACAAAATGTTTATTTTTTAATTATAGATTAGTTTAGATTTATTTACGCTTGACTTCAATCACAGTTAATGAAAAACAATAATTATTATTTTTTGTGACAAAGATAATATCTAATAAATACCTTGATTAAAGCACTACTTAGGTAGGTTTCCGCTAGACTATTTATTGCCCATCATAAAATAAAAATAATAGGAATGTAGTATTTTTATTTCAATTATGAATGAAGGGAAATAAAAATAAGACTCGAATTTAAAAATATATTTAAAAAAGTCTTCAAGGTAAGCAGAAAGCTTGAGAAATACGAACCATGTAGGTATAATAGCGAGTAAGATACGTATATCGCAGGAGAAATTTTCACATATATACATTTAACCTGTCTTGGATGCAATAACCTCATAGATAAGTATCCATATACGTCCGAGTCGCATTGCAGAATATATTGAATCACGCATTAGCAAGGGAACTGGCTATGCAGCTTCACCTCTCCCATCCGGCAGGTGCAGTACGTAAGGTACATCAAGGGAAAGTGTGGGGCGCGGCCAATGCCTACTCATGTTTTATTATCAACGATAAAAGAAAACTGTACAACGCGACTGCATTTCATTATAGGCACTAACATTTGATTTAATTCTATATATCAAGTGATTACGATGTCTCATCTACTAATATCTATTATAGTATAGATACTTAAACGGGACTTATGCGCGAATTAACTTATTTTTAATTAAGGCTCCACGTTTCGACCGGGTTACATAAGTCACAGGTTTTATATTGCCTGGTAAGAATGTTGATATTGTGAGTGTGTCTGTCGTGACTATTCAAATTATCAAGATCAAAAGAGGTTAGAGAAGGTAACTTCTCGGCCCCGACGAAAGCTTCGTGGGGTGTCAGTCTGCTCTTGGCTTGACCTAAGTAACCAGGTCCACACTTCCATGGAGATTCGGAGGCAAAGGGTCCTTCTCCAGGACCAGGCCGTGAGGGATTGGCAGTCCAGGTTGGAGCAACCTAGCGCCGGTCTTCGGACAATTGAGGCGGTACGCCCTGTCTTGCACTCGTGGCTGGACAGACAACACGGCGCGCTCTTCTTTCGGCTCACCCAGATCCTCACGGGTCACGGTAGTTTTGGCCGTCACCGGTGGCAGGTGTCCGGAGGAGAGCTGACGGCGGAATGCCACGAGTGCGGGAGCCCCGAGGACACGGCGCAGCACACGCTTGAGGTGTGCTCAGCCTGGGCTGAAGAAAGGAACGTCCTTCAGGACCGCATTGGGGACGACCTCTCGCTGCCAGCGGTGGTAAAAGCCATAGTCGGCAGCGAAGAGGCATGACGAGGAGCCACAGCACTCTACGAGGCTGTGATGAAGCAGAAGGAGGCCGCCGAAAGGGTCAGAGAGCAAACATCTTCTCTGGCTATTCGGCGGCCAAGGCACCGTCGCCGGAGGGATGCGTTCGCTCAGAGCGAGCGCGACATCCCCCGTAGACAATAGCCGGGCAGCCCACTTGAGGGAGTCCGCTGTCCGGATGAGAGGGTGGCGGTGTGCAGTGTCCGGCGCGCCGCCTGTGGGATAGGTATTGGAAGGGTGGGCTCTTTACCCCTACCCCTCCCAGAGAGGCAGCCTCTGGCATTTCGCTCTCCGAGCGTCTGGATGAATTTGGTTTCCCAGGCTCGAGTAGAGCAATTAGAGAGACACCCGGGGGTTTTTAGTCAGTAGGAGTCTGACACACCGGGGTTGCTGCCCTCACAGCGGCCCTGATGGTCCTATGGAGGATGTTCCCCCGAGACACCAAAAAAAAACCATGTTCACACGTAGAGGCACAGTTAAAAGTAAGTTAATTCGCGCATAAATCCCGTTAAAATATTTATAATGAGTACAAAACGCAAAAGTTTAAAATGCGTTACTTATATTTAGTCATTTTTTTATTAATCCAGATATCACACAAAAACAACTGAATTAAATATGTAAATTTCAATAAAAAACATCAATATGTTTGGTCATAAGCGGTAGAACCAAATCAAAGATTCAGCTAGAATTTTCCGTAGTACCTATTCACCATCAAACTAGGTCATTCAAGTATACTTATCCAAAATATTAAACAAACTATTTGGCTATCTAATCGTTGTACTAACTTAAAGTAAGTACATGTCAAAGTAGAATTGAATTGTGGTACGTACGTTTATTTGTTTACTGCTAACGTAGGCGAAGTCGCGTGAAGAAGCATTAATAAACGTAAATATTATGATTATAGCAATACCTAGGATATATCAGTTCGATGATAATTTCGAGAAATCAAACATTGATAGAAGTTGTTATGTACATATATTTTAATAATTATCATTTATCTGCTAAAAACGAAGTAATCTCGTGTTAAATAATGGAGCGTGATACAGCTATGAACTTCATACATTCAGGGTCATGTGAGATTTGTATGTAACTATTACTGAAACGAAGTTTTATCAAAGACTAAAATATATAAAAAGTTTTTTAATTCTCACTTACGCCGTATCATTGGCTTGCAGAATCATCAACTATTCTCTTTCTAAAATATTGTGTCTTTTATAAAAGTGTGAAGAAACTATTTAACATATCAGCATCATCCCGACGACTATCGACGAATAGTATCAATTTCTCGATAGTTGCGAGCGGTTTTTGGACAACAATGTGCCATCAAGAGCAGAGTAGTCAATTTTCTGAACTATTAAAAAATATTAACGAAGCCTGAATGTGAACTTTTAAAAGATTTATTATTTCGACAGGATTTGTGTTGATGGCCGAGATAGACCTTCACAACTAAACCGGGCGAGAAGGCAAACACTGAGATGCTCATCCGGATAAGTCTTCATTTAGGGCAACTTAGTTACTGCTTACGAACACAAAGGGCTTTTGTATGAAAATTTTAAGTTTCATTGTGAGTATATAAACGTTTATCTTCGTTTAAAATTTTGTGTCTAACTGCATATTTTCTAGGAGTATTCTATTCGATTTACATGTGTTAAGCCGCAATTACTTTATAACTCAGAACACAAAACATTAAATATTGAACAATCGTCAAAATAAATAGATAAAATATATATATATGTATAAATCATTCTTATCATCTCACTAGTATTTTTATGTTCTGAAATATTTTGTAGTCAACAGACACACGAGGTAGTACATAAAAATCACGAGACATAATTCACGAGACTAAATATTAATTAATAAAATAAAACTGTAGTTAAATTTATAATAAACGTGATTAAAATGTAGATACTAATGTTCTGAATGAGCATTCAGATACCTGAAGTGGTATTCAGTAAAAAGATAAATACTATGTCGTATTGTAAACAGCAAAGCAAATGATTTAACAGGTTTGAGAAAAAGCAATCGTTCGTACATTATAGAGTTAAAGTGTCATTTGTTAATTCACTTTGTATTCACACAGTAACTTAACGATTCGAGTAGGAATGTGCTTGTGTTTCGTTTTGTCAATTAAAGAATTCGTTGGCTCAAACTGGGCGCTGCGCTGAACGCACGCTGTTATAGCGATACAAAAAGTGTACATTCTTCATACCAGTATAAATAAATAAGGGATGAGTACAGGCAACGAACTGCGTATAGCGTCCAGCCACACAGAACTAAACGAGAAGTATTTTCGACAAACCTCTTTTTGTGACGCTCGCTGACGAGGAGCGCATATGCGATGATTCATTTACGGAGTTCTTCGCCGTACAAGTATGGCCAGCATTATTACTTTAGTTTTCTTAACAGCGTTATGTACCGCCAACAAGAAATGTCTTCGCAGAAATATGCGCCCACGCAGATTAAAGATGGAAACGTAGCATGGGCACTAAATAAGTCATGTCTCTCGTATGTTGACTAGAAGCGTTTGAATAATTCGAAAATTTAATCGTTGCAAATAATATTAGTCCAACTTATTGCAATTGGACAAAACTAACTGTTATAATCACTTTATGTCAGGTTATTCACCGTTACTCAATTTAAAGATAATCCTATAGCAAGGTCAGGTCTAATCTTTGTTTTTCCTGTACCTAGTTAGTACAGGATACAATTCTCACAAGACTTTTTTTACTCCATCAATTTTTGTTTAAATTACGCCATAGTCTGAGCAAAAGAGTAGCTAATTTCGTCCTTGTCGACCTAACCAGAAGGTTAGCATAGTGGGAAGCTGTCAAAGATTTACTAAATTTACAAGGGTTTTCACAAAAGGATAAGATTAATTAAAAAAACATTTATTTATCTACTAATCATTTAGTCTATCGAATATTATTTATAAATTACTTACCCTAAACATTTTTTTTTTTAATAATTTGTTATTTTAATGTCTCATAGTAAATTTTAAATCGATCTTTGTTTATTAACGCATAAGTGCGTGACCTCATCTAAAGTTTTTAGTACCAGCGACTACTAAAAACTCTAGTACAAAATACAAAACTTGTGATTGCATCCAAAAGTTTTGTTTGTTTTGTTTGATCTACATATTTTTGTATTGTCAAAAAAACGATTTTTAAAAAAAATAAATAATATCTTAAATAAAAATAAAGGCAAATATTCTATGAATAGTTTGAAATAGATAAGTACATATGCAATAGATTGAATTAGTTAAGTACAATTGTTTAGGTAGGTACTTCCTTATACTTTTACGTTAAAACCAAATCACCATCAAAGTCGTTTATTAATATAATAGATATCAGTATTGTTCTGCTAGGTAAATTGTCTTGGTGTTGGTATCTGTTGATTGATCTTGCTTAAAATCAAGTACATACATACACACACACACGTACGTACGTACATACTTAGTCACAACAAAAGGCGCAGCCCTAGAACCTTAAAACAATAATTATGTGAAGGCACCAGAAACTATATTTGCCCAGGATAAGTTTGCACTTATGTCGTAGCACGAAAGCTCCTAGTAGGCGAGATATTTTTATAGTAAAGTACTACTAATTATATTGTTTTATATTTAGGTGTATTTTCTTTGACAGGAGTTTATATTACATATTTCAGTATAGTGAAGGTTTCTAAAATTCCCGAACAGTATTATCATAAAATTATAGTAGAATTCACATAAAATTCTCACAAAATATTGTCACCATTTCAGTGGAATCACTAGTGCAAGTCATTTAAGAATTCAAAAATTGACTTTTGACGCGAACATTATAATTTTATCAAAAGCGAATAAAATTCTTTTCATCTATTTGTCATTGAAACCGTTGGCTGACCGTTAGCTGATCAGTGTTCACTAGGCTGACGTGAAATTTACCTCAGCGTTGAATGCGCAGAAAGCTCGCGTTTATATAAAGTGTCTTTGTATTGATTATGTCCGTTAGGATATAATTCAGTGTGGGGTGAATTCTATAAACTTAAAAATGCGTATTTTTTAATAATACCTACATTATGACGGCTCGTCCTTTACAATATATAAAAAAATAAGTACATATAATATAATCACAATTAGCACCAGACTTGTACCTTAAATCTGCAAAAAATATCGAATTCATTTGGTAATTATACAATTAGGTATGCATCAGGAGATAAGATAAGATTTTATCGTTTATAAATTTTCGTGTAACGCCATGTTGTATTGCCACAGTTTTAAAATAAAATTCCGCACCGAGTCCCTGTATTAATGATTTTGCATCCGAAATTATTCTACAGTAATCATTACAACAAACTACTCGACCACTTGATCATTTTAAAACAAATTGTCTTTAACCACCGCTTTATTCATAAACATTCAATTTCAAGATTTATAAAGGTTTCAAGCTTGTCATATTGTAAACATATGGAAATGTAAACAACCCAAGAAAAGTTATTATATTTACCTATCGTTTTAGAAGTAAGCAATACGAAAGAAACAAATGGTTCGATTTCTCTACAAATCAAAATGAAATATATAATCCAAGTTGCAGGCTTTAATCTCTATTTAAGCTCGCGTGAAGTGTCTTATTAGAAGAGTTATGAGTTTAGAAATAAGGGACGCCCGTGGCGCGCGATGCACACTAAACCCAGAATAAATGCATCATTTCCGTTTTGTCTGACTTTTCTAATTTGAATGGCTGTGTGTGGTCCATGCTCATTGAAACGACGCAAAGGGTCCTTATAACTTACAGAAAAAATATTCTTATAAATCAAACACTAACGTAATGAAAAAGCGTAAATAATGTGTACTGTTAACTAATAAACATAATGAATATATGTCTATAAAATATTTCAATGAGGGCGAATTTTTCTTCTTTATACTATCAGAGTCGAGATTGAAACGACCAACTCGCATTGGTGATTAAACCTCGTACGTTTCAATGGAAATGGTAATGTTCCCGATTGTGTGCTAAACGTGATACTTACAACACCGACATTTGAACAAAGATACTATACCTATAAATTTCATATCTGTGTTGGAATAAAAAATACAATAAAAGGCACTAAAAATGAATTTGTTATCCCTTGTGAAGCGGCAGTAAAAACTTTGATACGTTATATTTTTCGATGGATTGCGTTGATCTTATTAAATAAGCATGAAGATATAAATTAGGTGCGATGTCGTCCACACAGACGCACAAAGCGAATCGCGAACGCTGCTAACATTGTGTCGTGCGAATTGAAACAGGTTGTGGCTGGCAGGTATCTATATAACGTGATTTATGTACGATTATGTTTAGTCTTGTCACTATAATTAAGCTTTAAAAACATTATTCACAAAATATCTTTGATTTTACCCACGGAAACGATGCAAAGTTGACACAATACTTGAGGAACATTTAACAAAGTAAAACCCAAGACGTCTTAATGAAGATTCAAATGTATAGGATAAGGATAGAACATAGATGGGCAAAATGTAATCAGATTAATTAAAAACGATTACATTTTTCATATTTCATCATCAACATAATTACATTTTGAGTATCTATATTTTAAACAATAAGGAATCTTCAATTGCATTCAAATGTATGACTTCTTAATGTTTACAATGGTTTTAATCATGATTACAGAGTAACAAAATTAAAATTACGACTATACTTTGCCCATCTATGGATAGAATACATCAGAATATGTTATTGTTGTTTTAAATATCGATTCTCAAATATTCTGACAGTAAAACCAAAATATTTCACTTGAAGAACTTAATGTGAGTTATGATCTCGGAACATACATACCGCTACGCAAATAGCCTTACAGTAAGTTAATAAAAAACCGTTTTAAAAAAACACTCTTAAAAGTGTACAAAACGTTTAAGATATGCTTACACAGATAGACAAATCAATAATAACTTCGGTAAAGCGATTGTAAATATTTGTCCTATTAAGTTAATTCTTCGAGAATTCTAAGTGAAAAGAAAAAGAAATAGTTTTCTACGTCAGTTAATATGTGTATTAAGCGTGCGTCGGCGGCAGTTCAGGACGAGCGCGGTCCCTTTAAAAAATATTAAACAACTCGTCACGAGCCTGACAATTGTGAGAACGCGGTCAATTATCTTGAGTAAATAGCAATTGTCAACAACATATAGTATGAATTAAATTGTGCAAGAACATTTTCATTATCGGTTCTCGGTTAAAATAGCTTGTCAATCATTTTACAAAGCAATCAACGTAGCCACGATGGCAGGGCGCGAGATAAGCTTTTAATTACTTCAGAAGCTTATTTACATACTGTAGGAGATACTCTGGAATATATCGCAATTAGGGGCGTACACTTCTTCCTTTTACGCCGCGAAGTTGTTCAGTTTGTTACGTTGGATAAGATGGTTTGACGGAAAGATAAGAAGCACTCACCGATGGAAATGAAGAAGCTTCGTGTTCACAAGTCATTTAAATTTCCATTTTATACAAAAAATCTAGTACCTACCTAACACATGTTTTAATTGTTTTGATAAGTAAATTAATTTGACTAATATAAATATTGCGTTTACATTGTTAAACAAATATTTTTATAAGAATGGTTTGTTACAAGAAGTATCTAAATTATTTACTCCAGATATTACTCAAGCAAAAATATTGAATAGCATTATTTACTGTATTTAAATATATATATTACTGAATATCGAATCGGTAAGAGATATTATACATATAACTATTAAATACCAAATAGTCACAGTTTATTCCAGTTGTAATAATCATGAAATGCGCCAAAGCGAAACCAACTAATTGTGGAGGTCGATAATTTATGAGTAGCCTGTAAATATGCGCATTGGCATCGTTAGCTTGACAGCTACAGAGCTTAACAACCATTAGACAATTTTTTTTATGAAATAGTCATTTCTAAATATTTTGTTTATTGCATAGGTTTTTAAACTTGTTCTGATCGTAATATCGAAATAGTGCATTGAAACGTATCGGGGGTACAATCATTTAACCTGACATTTTTGTTAAAAAATGAAAAAATATTGGACATTAATGATTGGTGATATAAAATCATTAAAACAAAATATATATTTCATATGTGGTCATATATGATTTCATTGTATCGATTGATATAAGTTTTATGTATGTAAATCACAAATATTATGATACAACTCTTGATGATCAACTAATAAGTAAATTTGTGACAGCAAAAAAATTTACTGATTAACAAGTCATCGTGTATGTTTGGAAAATATCACCGGTTAAGTTATGATATTTTTTGCAATGATTTAATTTTAGTTAATTTACGTAGGATAGAATAAAAGATCGGTCGTCGTTCGATCGGCCCGCCTGCCGTCGTGCTATCTAAATGCAAATCGGATAGGTTCGGTGTATGTCCACGATAAATCAGTCTTATGGGCTACGCTCCGTTATCAGGTAGGTGCCGGCCAGCATCGCCTTCGGGCGAGAACGTAATTATGTACCACGCTTCATCAACTACATATAAAAAATTCATGGTCACTGTTGTGTGACATGGTACATGTCACTTAAATTTAAACAAATATAGTTTTATCACACTGATAAAAAAGGACTTTCTTAAATTATTTATTTCCGTAGGTCAACAGCGATTGATTTTTTTAACATTTTCTAAATTAATTTCCATAATATTAATATTTTTCACTTATTTTGATATAAGTCATATTCTGGAATATAAACAAAAAACATAATGTACACTTGATTCACATTTTTATGATAAAGAAACAATTTAGAATACGTATAACATACCTATTTTATTTATAAACAACGGATCAAATATATAACGAAAATTTTGAATCTTTACAGATAAGCTTTACGAGTTGAATGTAAATGAGAAATATATTCTAATGTCTAAAAAAAGAAAACATTTATACCCACATGCATTATAGTTCACGTCATTTAGATGTTGCTATTTATATTCTACGTTCGTTATTAATAGTAGAACTCAAAAGATACTGCTCTATAAAGCTAGTAAATAAAAATGAAATGTAGACGTAACAAAAAAAAAATCCACAACAAAAAAATAACACTTATTCAGTGGCGAGCTTCCCATAGAAGCATAAAAGGTATTACCTTGTTATGATTGTATATTTAATAAATATATTGCCTTAAAATGTGGTAGCTACTGGATTTAGAGTTTCAGAATCCAAACTGGACTAAATTTTAAGTCATTATATTAATAAATATACAAGTATTTTAAGGTACTGCTTTTTATGTTTCTATGGGATACACGCTACTACACCTATTATTAAAATATAACTAATAAAATACAGACATATAGCGTCTCATTTTGTGAATGTCTCCTTTCTCCTATAAGTCATGGTAAAGTTAAACTCACTATCCTCGAGTGTATACTAAAGATTTGGAGGGGTGGACTCTTTAACCCCACACCTCCCATAGAGGTAGCCTCAACAAGGCTTTTTGCTTCCCGGGTGTCTGGTTGAATTTGGTTTCCCAGGCTCAAGTGGAGCGATTAGTGGAACACCCTGGGGGTTTTTAATCAGTAGGAGACACACCGGGGTCGCTGCCCTCACAGCGGCTCTGAGGATCCTATGCAAGATTTTTCCCCGGATACCAAAAAAAAATACTAAGCCTTATGCAAGACTTAGATACTTATTTCCTGCCGATAACGATTTTGTTTAAAAAAACTTAGTAACATGTTTCTTTAAAATTTTGGAAAGTATAACTCCATGGCAAATAACAGGAAAATAAATTTTATTTATCTCATTTATATTTCTTTGTGGATAGATAATAATATCACTGTAGGTATTAGGAAGTCAAAGATAATCACGTAGAGATAAACAAATATTTTATTTCTTTCCATTAGCAATTTAGAATTTGAATGTTGTTGTATTTTAAAATGATACGTAAAGCTCTTCTGAATATATTCTATCAGGTCAAAGTAAGTTATAGGTCAAATATTAAATTTTTGTTTTATTATATATAGCCAATATAATATATCCATTTATAAAGGCATAATTATACTCAATTATAGTGACGTAAGATTTCTTAAGTATAACAGTGTTTTATTCAATGAAATTACTTAATATTATATAATTTTATCTATAAGGCATAATGTTATCTGTTATAAGATAGTAAGAGAAAAAAGAAAGCTCTGAAAATATCATAATATCATTGAATATATTAAGATTACGATAGGAATAGGAATTATCCACGTTAAAATGATAAAAGGGATTTCATATCATAACGATGTTGAATCGAACCCGTAAACAGCTAAGCAAAAGCTCGATTCGATCGACAATCCTGTTGTGCAATTAATTTTAAAATATTTCTGCACTTATTTATATAAAAGCCTAACTTTTTTAAATTATTTTATTTGTCAGAGTTTATTTCTATTTGCCTTTTAGAATTATTTCGATCCCACGACGGAAAAACTCGGTGGTTACCTGTAACAAATTATAATAAGAGACATTTGCACTTCGTTGTTTTGGTCTATGTTCTGCAATCAGATAGCGACGCATAATTGTGGTTTTGTAACCATGTACAGACAGACATCATAATCGTTGTTATCGAGTAGTTTTACTTACTGGAATCTAACCAGATTAGCTACGTTTATAAGTCCAAAGATTAAAAATTATCTTCAATCGTTATGAACGGAAATGTATCTGTAATAAAATTGGTTCTGTTACACTTTTTTCATCTTCCGTTCTCATTTACTGCATGTCGTGTTTATGATATCATTGAACGCACTCACACATGTATACGAATAACCTATAACTAATAGGAACTTGGCCGTTATCTTTATAAGAAATCGTGAGCTTATGTATTACTTGACAGTTGAGATAAACTTGTACAGTCATCAATTGTACATTTTTTATGCAGGTTATGCGTGGATTGGTTACATAATATATACTAATTCTGTGTTTTTTTGTATTATTCTTAAAAGCTAAGCATATTTACCGACAGAGTTAATATTTTTAATATTAAAAGGTGATAATCAGGCAAACATTTCACGTGATATAAATAAATTAGCTCCTATCGATCATGAACAAGTGCAACAACAGAAGTGTTGGAACCGTGCTGCCGACCTTAAAGATAAAACAAGAAGATAAGAAGACAAGAGATGGGAACTGGGAATACAAGGGTAGAACAAATTTACACTATACCTTATATTAACTGTCAGTATTTATTGTTAAAATTATTTAGATAAAAATATCGATAAAACTGAATATTTTTATGGCATGAAGTAAATAAAACCATCAAAGTTAAGTAGGACAAAACCTGTTATCTTACCAAAATTTATACTGTTGTATATATACGATTAATATATTGATGAAGATAATGTCATATATCATATTAATATAATAACTATAGTAATGGCACGTTACAAGGCTTATTTCCAAAAAAAAAAGGTCTGAGATTTAGCTTCTTTAAATAACTTTTGTTATAAAAATAAATGTCAATATATATATTGTTGTCAATTGTTGAATTATAATTCAACAATAAAATAAATGACGTTACGTATGCGGATATTTCTTCTGATTACATAATTAATATAATAATTTTATTATCACTTCCAAAAGTGAGTCTTGTTAATAAACGCCAGTACCATTAAGACGTACGTTTCGCATTTTGCCCGCATGAAATGTCTGTTCTACAAAATAAATTACATTCCTCAAAATCTCGGATCTAGTAGTAGATCTAGTAGAGATTTTAAAATGTAGATTTTTAAATGATTTTATAGTCTGCTTTATTAACATTTCAATAATTTATATATCTTTATGACAATAAACTTGAAAATACCATTGTTTATATTATAGAATTTGAATGTATTATAGTTTCAAACTACCATAAAAATATTGCTTTATAAAAATTATATTACAAACATAGCAGTTTTGTTATAAGAATCATTATAAACAAATGAACTATAGAAGATTTTATATTTCTTATAATAATTATTATTGGTTTAGAAAATTTTATCTTCAGAAGAGTAAAATAGAGCATATGGTGTTCGAATAAATTATGATATCAGAACTTCACAGTCAGCGACATGATAATGTAAAGAACAACAATCAAAATGAACGACAATCGTAAACATTCGATACAGACTGATATCAGTTTTCCGCTATTTTATAGATGATTATATTTATAGCAATGTCTCTGAGAATAATTTGTTTGTTTTTAATAATAAGAATTATTAATGGCTAATAAGAATAATTCATGCGTAATTAGAATTATTAATGCCTAATAAGAAATATTAATGGCTAATAAGAATTAGAATTAATAATCCCATTTAACTTACAGTTCACTTTTTGTTTCAAAGTTGCAAAACACGGATGTATTAAAGCTTTAAAGCTTTGGAAATGTACCGGAATGGATTCTCACAAGCACCTGGTACCTTTAATATTTACATGTAGTTGTAAATATAGCTGCAGGTACGTTTTTACGTTTAACATCGCAGCAGTAATAATTCTAATAAGAAAATCGGAAATATGTTTACTTTATATAGCTAATAACGCAATATGTGGTTCGGATGTCTGTGATTTACATGTTAATTTTATTTACCGTTACGGAAAATAATTTTTATGTTTCCAGTAGCTATCATTTTAATCGATAAACGTAAAAAAGGTTAACCAAAACATCAATCTAATCTAAATGAACCTCATGAAGTATATTTAACTTCTTTAAATCTTAGTTTTAATTCTGATAAAAAATAATGGTGTTTGTATACATGTTTGTAGGCTTAAAGGTAAACTGAACCTAAAAAGGACTTACGCCTTTGTCCACACAGCTATATAGCAATTTATTGGATAGCATTAAGCAAATATTCGTCTTAGATAATGCTTCCATGCTTAATGATGCTTGCTAAGCACCGGATGGTTACGAAAATTTATTAGCGTAGTCAGTGTCTCACACAAAGTTATAAATGAACACTTTGCTTGGTTAATATTAGTTCTATCACAATCGTATTTTAATAGTTTTTATGTGTTCGATTTTACGAGAATTTATGATAGATATTAATGTAAAATTAAATGACGTTTAGGTATGAATAATTATTTAATAGCAACAAAATAATAACAAATATTAATTTAATAATTTACAGTTTTGTCTTTTGCAGTCCAATTCAACCGATGATATTCAAAGGTATATTGTATAATGATAACAATAAATAAATACATTACGATGTGAAAAACGTTAAATTAACGGTGATTTAAAAGCAATAAATAAAAATGTCGGATCTAGACTAAGCATAGATAGCAAGACGACGCTATGCGTGCGAAAGAGATAAAGTTAATAACAGATACGACTCTTGTTATAATTCGTCCCATTTATGGTACTAAGTTTATTATTTAACTACCCACAGCCTTAACCAAATCATCCCTGCCGATATCGGTGGCGTATGCTCCTTGCTTCGTTTACCAAATATGCGCCATCGCACCATAGCACCCTTCTTTTACACCACCACCTGTTGTTATCTTGCATAGCCAGTTGGTTTGACGAACTCCATTTAAGAGCCTTCGCAACTAATAAGACTTCATATCTGTGTCTGATAATAGAAGAGCGATATACAGAGTTATTTTTAACTCGCCGTATTAATTAAAACATGTAATAGATGAACTAAACTGCAACAATTTAATGCACCCTAATTTTGGGGCGAAAGTCAGCTGTTTTCGAGATATTTAAATGTTAAAGTTTGTATGCCCCAATTTCAATCTAAATTGTAAAAACTCCAAATTAATTAGATGTTTTTAAGTATTTGAATAGCTCTCTTATCAATTAAGCGTTTTAATTTGCAATTTTCCCATAAACAAATTCATTTTACGGACTTGTTACCATCACCAATCGAAAGAGTAACCTTCAAATCATAGGAAACAGTGGCTTACATTTTTGTTTCGCCCAATTTGATCTTGCAGTGAATCTCTATGGGTTAAGCTATTACACCTATAAAGAATTAAAAACTCTATCACAATCAAAAGCTATAGCCATAAATATAAACAAATTTAATTTCAAAACACAATTATAGAGAGTGTTTTTAGGTAAAAAAACATACTATGGCATAAATTTCTGTGAACTACTGAATAAACATGCCCATCTAATAATCTATCCAAAAAGATATCAATGTATACACACACTGTAACACAACTTATTAAATGAATATGTTTTTCCAATAGTTTACAGACTTCGTGTAATAGTATGCTTTTTAACTAGACAACATTTTCTATAACATAGCATTGTAATTTAAAATTGAATTTGTTTGTATTAAAGGTCTATAATTTTAGATTGTGAAAAGTGTTTTGAACTTTTTATGAGTGTAATAGCTTAATTGAAGTGTCAGCTATTTAAATATGTACAATCCTATTAATTTGATTTTTTTCTAAATTTAAATATCAAAATTGGGCAAGAAAACCTTAAAATTGAAAAATCTCTAAAACTATTGAATTTCTCTTTCACACTATTTTCTTTACATTGGGGTATTTTAAATTGTTGTTTTAATTCCTCTCTATCACACTCATTAATACGGCCATTTTACAAATTACCATGTACACAACCATTTCCCTATATAAATGTTAAAGACAATAAATAATACAACAGATGTTTATATTTTCATTTTTCTGATTTACCTACATACGTAGGTGTTCAGCGAGAACTTCTATGAACGCTTTTTCTCCTGGTAAAAAAAGGTAATAAGTAGTTAAACAGTTTTGAAAATCAATTTAAGTATTATTGCTCTCATTGTTACATGAAGAAAAGTATCTTAAGATTTATTAACAATTATAATCTTTTTAGCCCCGTTGAACGTGGGAGCCGCAATCAGTCCGTACAGACGATAATTTTTCACCAAAATCAAGTATAAATACCTAATAATTATAAGTGCGGCGTCCGTAATTATCCTTAAACGTACGATGTTATTTTAAGGGCAGTAATCGTTGCTCCAGCGTTCCTCCGCGCTTTTTTGCGTGCACTCATGTAAAGCTATGCATTTAAACGCTTAAATTATGAAATTGCGATGCTCAGTGTAAATACGGGACGTCGAGATAGGTACCTAGTTTTACACATAATTACGCTTCCGGTAACCATATTGTATACAGAATAAAATTTTAAGATGCGGATATTTATAGGCACCTGATTAATTAAAAGCATGGAAAAATGGTAAGTTTAGACAACTTTTTTTATAAAACCAATAATTTTAAAATTTGTAAAAACTAAATATGCTATTAAGGTTGATTGTGCAAAGTTAAATGTGGTTTATGCCATAAACTTTAAATTTAAACTCAAATAATGTGAAGAATTTTAAATATTTAGCAGAATTTGCAATGTTTATAGACTTGTTATTAGAATAACAATAATATTATCATTATAGTTTTAAACGATTACGTCACCCGAAATCTTTTATTTTACTAATCATAACAGTCGCTTCGTGATCATCGTTCATTTATAACGATATGCATGCACTTTAACCGGAAATTAATCAACAAACATAAACGTGCAATATAATATATTGACCGAACCCAGACAGATAAATTGAAACAAGTATTTTATTAACACACACCGTTCGTGACGGCTTTTATAGTTGACCGGATTTTTTATCAATATTAGCACAATATAAATGAGTACCCATTGTCTCTACCGCGAGTATCCACTTACCTATTACTGTTTACTGACATATCCTAATACGTTACGTAAGCCCAACGCTCAGAAATAAAAGCTGCCTATAGATGAAATCGTTGTATCGATTCACAATGCGTGAATTTATTCTGTTATGACAGGCGAGCATAAATTCTCCGCGGGACTCTTGGATGCTGCGAAACAATGAGCTTCTCCCCAGAGCACTATTGTGAGGGCTGAGAGATATACGACAACACAACGCGACGTTATGCTCATGGACACAGGGCAACAGAAGGGTTGTAGATAACAATGACTCGGCTCGCGATTTTCAGTTAATAGCGAAGGGAGAGACAATGGTCAAGGTACCTTTCGCCGTGTGAAATGATTGTCAGTGATTTTAAGTCGTTTAATGGTGAAGTAAATTTTTAATTATTACCATTACTTAATTGTTTATATGGTTTAGTAGTATGTAAGATTATTTTAATACAAAATAACATGAAAATTATGAATATACTACAAAATGTAAATTGGAAATACACCTCATTTGTGCTAAAATTTTAGGGAATACACAAAATATTTAAATCTACTTATCTCAACTTTGATATTACATTAACGCATGGAAAATATGTCCCCAAGGAATTGAATTAATGGATCCTTTTAATTTTATTACCAGCGTAATTTAATATATTACTTTCATAGTTAGTAAGCACCTGCAATTAACCGCAAAATTACAGGGTCCTTATCGCAGCGGGCAAGGAACAGCACAATCCACAACGAGTCTCCGTCTCGGTGGGATATTTTTGAAGCGATTGCCAAATTACTGGGTAAGGTGTTATAACTACAGATTACCCACGGTGATCGTACGAAAGTTTACTATTAATTATCTACTGTTATAACCGCAAAGGTATCCGTTACATTTAATTCAAATATACATCCCTAATAAAGTAATATTGTTTACGAGAATGGAATAACTTTATCTGATGCGAATCTCTGAAAGCGTCCTTTTACCAAATTTACGCTCTTTTATATCTCTCGTTTTCATTTAAAAACTAATTCTTTGTCAGTTTTTAAATCCAATATAACTTTAAAATGCAGCTTGTGTCTAGTTGTCATTTGATAACGGTAAATGAAATTAAGTTAGTAATAAAAGCTAATTTTATTACAGATACGTTAAACATTTTTTAAACTTGAATAAAAATAAAACATTAGATCAATTTTATTTTCATTAGATAAACATAAAAGTTTATGATTGGCCGGCGCGCACATTCGTAGGTAAAGATTTCTTTATTGCAGTTTCAAAATGTGTGCTTACAATTTTACGGTCTTTCCGAATCATAAAATTATACACGATCGACAAAATAATACAAAATTTGAATATTCAAATAAAGTGATAAATATATTCAGATCGAGGCGAGCAAATAATTAATCACATATTTCTAATTATAAAAATTCGCCGGGTGTACAATAACCCTAAAGCGTTGCGTACCCCAATAAAGGGTAAGGACAAGAAAGCGACAAAAAAATTAAGAATCGCCCCGATGAGCCATTATCTTCGTACGTTAAAAATAATATGGTCATAGGGCAATGTACATTCATGCGAGCCACGTCCAAGAGCGCTGCATTTGAATATTCCTTTGTGACAAGTACCCCCCATCCGAGCTGGACTTCACACGCTCTCGGCGGGCTACCTGCGGCAACGCAACCAACGTTCACCCCACTGCACTGTCGACGAATAACCATAAACTAGGTGCTTCATACAGCAACTAATCAATTTTGACACAAATCATATGATTCGTTTTTGTTTTTAACATGATCACAAAGATTATTTTCTTATAAGGTGGCCTAGACAAAGTAGCGTTGGATAAACGATAACGACAAAGAAAAGTGGAAAATGAATTAAATATACGTAATGTGATGAGGTGATATTCAGAAAACGTACATCATTGCCATGAATTATTGACTTTCTACTAGCATTATCCGTTTATCGACTCGGGTTTATCGTTTGTCTATGGGAACAGGACACAAATATGTAGTTTTAAGTAAAACAATTACGAAAAAAAAACAACAAAGAAAATATTGGTAATATAATATGCATCACACAGTAATATTATTATTATTCAAATATGTTTATTATATAAAATAGAATGAGAGTAAAAGTTCGTTCTAAAGTCCCGTTAATTAATGTGCATCGAATCGAATTACGGAGTGTCAAAAAAGCAAGTGTCAAGACTATTCGGACCAACTACCTTGATGGACGCCTATTAGTATTGTTAGTGAGTCGTGATTGCTAATAATGAAATTATTATTGGTAACAAGTAGGTCCCATTATAAGTTAACAAAGTATGTGAACTATTTTTTCCAAATATATTTGTATACGTCGGAAATAAATGGTCATATACTAAAGGTACAAATATTAGCATAATATAAAAATAACACTAATAAACAAGAAGCTTATACTTTACTAAAAGCAAGTTAATTATTCAAGATATCCACCTGTTACTTATACTTTTAATAAAGAACGCTGACAATGTTAATCGTTTTCAATAAAATACGCTCAGTGATGAGTTTCGCGGTGCCTGCTCGACGAAGGTAACCAATATTCACGACGATGAGGATAAAAATAAAATGTATAGGTATGAAACATTTTAAATGTTATCTTATACATTTGTATATGCATGCTCTATGCATATTTACTTATTTTGCATTATTTTGTAAATCTTATGATGTTAAAAATTGAGATGTCATGGTTTGATTGTAGATGCTATACTCGCCAAGCTTTAGAAGAATAATTGGTAAATAAAAGCATATTGTTGCGTTTTAACCTAAAAAAAAAACAATGTATTTAATTGTTATGTTTGTTAAACATAAATAACAGTTTAAATGAGATTTTAGATCTAAATAGTATTTGAAAGCGGCAAATTGCAAAGCAAGACCATGGCCTGCATTCCTGACAGCACTCTCTTACCTAGAAAAACATACCTACGCAGCGTGCGTAAGATTCCTAGCTATATTAAATACTATATCACACCAGTACACAATAGATATTCATATAGATATAATCTGGGTGGGTGGGTGTATAATCTTTATCTATTCTACAAAAATAAAAGGTAAATTCAAAAATTTTATGATTTTTGCTACTAAATGGCCTAATTTCAGACATTTTTGTTTTCGAACTGGGCAATACATTGGTTGCCGGGATAAACCTTCACAACTAAACCTAGCGAAAGGGCGAACACTGAGGTGCTCAGCAGAGTCTATCTCTGACAATTAAGATTGTAGATGCAATCATTTAACATTGAAACTCTACCTTTTACATGATTGCATAGAATATGATTACTTATTAAGTTAAAAATATATAATGATATAATGATATATAAGTGTTACTTTAATTTATTTAATATATTTACGTATTCAACCACATTTTGATATAATAAATTTAACAATTTTAGTTAGTTTAGTTATATATTTTTTAGAAGCATGCAATTTTTTATGTTTTCATAATATTAACAGCTTTCACTCAATTGATTAAGCTCAACACCTGCTACATTGTGTTAACGTACGTGAATCATTTTTCACCATCAATTTTATGTCCGCTAATTTGTAGTTTGGAGGCCGCAGTGTAATGAATTATACATATCGAAGGAGAGTCGATTATAAACATATATGTACTAGTACTAGTACATATATATTAACTTTTAGACCTACCGTGTGAATGAGGTGTTCATAAAGATATATGGTTAAATGCTAATTTGTTCCTTAGGCTTATCAATTGGAAGCCTTTGTAAGAGGGTTTACAGAGTGTCATCTATAGTGGACACTTTGGACTAGGTAGAATTGTACGGTTACGTTCTATAAGAACTTGTTGGATACAACCACTAATGTATCTGTGCTCACCCCGATAAGAATATAGCATAACAATATATTAATTATTATTATTAAAATCCTATACTCTGTCACGATCTAAAGTTATACCTCTTAACGGAAACAAGCTTAATTTAAAATTACAATTTTTGTTACAAAACGTATTGTCTACTTCGAAATCCTACTATGTCACAAAATCTGTAAAAATATATGCCCATATAATAAAGTATCAATATTACATTAAAGATATATATATGTAAATATTAATACATGCATAAATATGAACGTAGGTGAGAGTAACAACACAGTAAGTTATAATATATTTTCCTTGATATAAGCTCTTTGGTTAAGATACAGGTCTAAATTATATTTCTCACTTCCGTGTTATTGGAATATCCAAAATTACTCTTCTCTTCTATTTGGCATTTGTTATTTTGTATTCAAATTACATTTGACAAGCAACCTGGAAGCTCATAAACATAGTAATTTATGAGAACCCAACGTTAAAGTATAATACTATTGTAAGATTTGTGCTTTGTATGCAAAAAAGTTGTCTTTTATTCCATGGTCTACAGACCTAGTCTTCAATCCAACGATACAGGCAAGTGTCTTCCAGCCACTGTCGAATAGTGTCCTGAGAGTGAATTCAACTGCTATTCATAACCTGAGTAAAAGCAAAAGCATACGCCGTTATCATTTTGCGTCTGTAGTTCCATTCTCTTTCTTCTCCCAGCATCGCTATCTCCAATGCTTGGTCATGAATCCCTTAGGTTGTCGTCTATTGTATTATGGTATGCTATTCCTTTCTGATCTTGACATCGGGGAGAATATCATGCAATTTTTAGATAAGAGTGGCACCGATTTAATCGATTCATCAAAATTCCTATTGACCTCTTGGACCTCTTCCGTCAACTCTCCTTGTGAAGTCTTAGTAGTTTCATAAGACTAGATTTAAGAGATTTCAGCCAACTTGGTAAAATAATTTAACGAACATAATAAGATACGGTGTGGAACAGATGACAGCAACTTCCACTTCCCGTGTATATGTAGCAATAATATAAGTTATAAAAAGAACTAAGACCTCATTCGCTGCCGAGAATGTTATTTCGTCCTAAGTAGATTTTTTTTTTTGAAATATCATATAATATTGAATTAGCTTAAAAGTACATTCTAACTACGCTCAGTTTTGCACACTTTCGTAAATATTTACCTGTTTACCGTGGCATTGATACCTTCCTGGATATTTATTAATTGGTTATGTTTTTTCAGTAGTTTGCAGATTAAGTGTCATAGTGTTTTTTTAACTAGACAACACTTTCTGTAACTTTAATTGTAATTTGTTTTTTTTTTCTGTTAAAGTTCATAACCGATCGTGATAGAGTTTTAAACTTTTTATAGATGCTATAGCTTCATTAAAATTTATATTATCTTAATACGTTCCAATACATTCCACCTAATTTGAAGTTTTATACAATTTACATTTTAGTGTCGAAATCTGTAATACTAACAAAATAAAAGCCTTAAAATTTTAATATCCCGAAAAGTATTGAATTTCGCCCTTACATTGTGGTGGCTTAAATTGTTGCATTTTAGATCTTCTATCACATGCTTCCAATATTAATATCAGCGAGATTCCAATAACCATGTATATCTATGAGATAAATATGTATATCATTTGAAACAAATTCACCAATGGTAAGAATATATTGTTGTTTCCTTTAGTAAAGAAATAGCCGAATTATGCATACATATGAGTACGTTTAAACGATGGTTGAACAACATTGAGTCAATATATTAGTGGCTATCTTGTTAATAAAGTAACACTGCACTTTAAGGCAAGTTGCACGCCTGCGGCACTTGTTGTCATGCTATGTTTATAATTTTAGCCATTAACCGTATTCAAATCTCTGTAAAACTAATATCGACACGTCATACGCGTAGGAGTTTATATCGCAAAATGTTACAAAATGTAGGTCATACTGATATTGGTATATAGTTAATTGGATTTAGAAGTAATTGTACCTCTATGAAGCGTTTATATTTCATGTTTTATTTTATCAAAACCTGTGATTATCATACCTGAGTAAGATTTATTCTTTATTAGATGCAATTTAAGACGATAGTTTTTTTATTATACAAAATTTGAACGGCGATACAAATTTTGAATTGTTTAGTTAATTTAAAAAATAACATCTCAGTATCCAATGGGATGATAATGAGATTGCAGTGGTTTCCTGGACATATTGGTATCCAGGGAAACGAGGAGGTAGACAGGCTTGCAAAAATATGTAGTTGGAATGGGAATAATACCAATATATTTTCGAATGTTTCAGAAATGCTACCAAAATATAAAAAGAACTGTTACTAATTATGGAAGATTTAATAAAATATCGAACGAAAAAGGGATCTTTACAAAGTGAATCTCCTCGTATCCTGGCTTTCTCGACTTTGAGTAGGAAGCTGGTGTCAGTGGTACCTATATAGATAGTAGTGGACAGTGGGTAGTGGTGGACACAATCATAAGACACAAATATATGTTAATATATATATATGTATATGTATGTAGTGCAACTCATACGTAATTCGTGTTTGTTAGAGCACTACATCTGCTACTTTCATTGTAAGTCATGAAAGTTTTTGAAAATAGTGTTTTCTTACACTCCTAAACTTAAGCGATATGATTGTACTTAAGCGGAAAAAATTATGATGGAAAATTGAATTCTAACTTACGATTATTAGCATTTCGCATACGAGCCGTCTCTTTATCTATTGCCTTCCGCCAAAATGTTTTATTTGGTATCATGTGCAATAAGGTACTAACTAATGAAAATGCTTTATTTTAACAATACCCTACTGTAAGCATAATTTAATCGTGACTTGTAGTATTCAGACATTTCTTTACTAAATAACCATTTTGTTTTATAATTGTACCTTATGTATTCTATGAAGTTACTGTTTCTAAATCGATTTCAAATAACCTATTATGCCTATCAGTTTTACATAAGATTACTTACACAAGAATATTATCTTCGTATACGTATATGCAATATATAGGTAGATATATACCACACATGAGGCAGTTACACACATGCCTGCTACTTTCACGCGACTCGGGCGCACCCATATTAATTGCTCCCGTTCTTCGTCGAAGCTTTATTTATTGCCCACACCGGTGATTGTGAAAAGCTTTGAGTGTACATTAGTTGTAGTTTTATCTCGCGTATTCGATCTGACGTGTGACAAACGAGAGTTGAGCGGATACGAGCGGTCAACATACGCAATATTCACAGGGTCGGTTTTCCACCAAAGTGTCGAACGTAGGCAACATATTCCCAGTTTTTCATGATGAATTCACAAATATGTTTGTCGACAGATAAATTCAACGAGAAAACAAAAAAATCAATTATTTAAAAAAGTGAGCGAGCGCGCGCCGGTGTTTTAAGAGAGATAAACATTAATTGTTTGCTCAACGACCGCCGCCAAACCCAATATTTAATATTCGAAAATACTATTCTAATGTATGTTGCGGTACATGGATACGACTCTAGGCATCTGGCACATTAGCGGCTCTTTTGGTCTATCTGTAGGTAGGTAAATACATTATTACGTGACATTTTATCGATAAACGTAAAAAGTTTTTAAAACACAAAAGCTATTTATTATATTTGCTATTTTGTATGCATAGATGACCGAAATTCCATATTAAGAATTCATAATTACATCTAGTACCTACCTAAGTTTTTTGTTTCTATTTTTTATATCGCCATAAAAACTTACAATGTAATATTTAGCTTTCGTAAATGGTATTAATTAATATCTCGAAACATTCCATAAGCAAATCAATTATATAACCGTTGAAAGTTTGCTCTTTCAAAGGTTTTTAAAGATCTTTCTTGATTTGTAAGGATTATTGAATTTCTTTTGACATTTTTAACAAGGGCTTTTAGCTTATCTAAAGGTTTATACGTACGGTACAGAGTTTGTATGTGCAATTATCTTAAAGATTTATATCATTGTTATAGATTTGTCTTAACTTCGTCAGTGTATCATCAATTTCCTTAAAACTGGACAATGGACACTTTACATTGATTGTGGCTAACCCACCACGAGTAGGCATTATTACCCTCTTCAAATGCTGATATCTGTAAGATTCGTGCCCGTACGCGAGTATTTAATGAAATAAATGCTCTTAATTAATGTTTTAATGTTAATTAATGTTTAATATCTACTTAATTATACCATACTTTATAGAATGTGACGGGACTGTGTCGCTATAATTAATAATGTAATATTTATACTGTTGGTTACTAAACCATTTCTATGAGTAACAAGCATGGTCTTGACTTAAGTCAAGTAAGACCTTGAATCCTTCGCCGGGTGCTGAGGAAGCTGGCTCAGCCTTGCCTTTGGCCCCAGCAAACGGGAGAAGGATTACCCCGGGGGTTTTAGTCGGTGCGACTCCGACACACCGGGGGGCGGCCATCACCGTGCCCTAACGGCCCATAAGGGGTTTCCCCCGGGTTACAAAAAAAGACCTTGCATCCTTATACCTATACATCCCTAACTAGGCATAGTGACTACACGACGCTTGATGTTAAGCATGGTGTAATCCAGAAAAACGATAATCACTATCATCAGTAAAGAAAAACCTATCGTTTGTCGCAGATCGTTGCCGGCCTGCATAAATACCTCTTCACGCTTCGTTTGAAAGACCCCATACCATAGGACGGTAGAAACATGCTCACCGGAAGACCATTCCCAACAATGACTCGGCAAAAGTAACAGTTAAAAAACCTTTTAGTTTTAGCCGTGATGTAAGTGTTTTTAGAAACATAAAAAACATCGAATCGAGTATTTAGTCTTTAAAGTTGTGGAAAGGGTCTTCAGGCCTTAAGATTATGACATGTGGGGTTCTTCAAAAAGGGAGTGAAAAAATCTCTTCTTGATCGAATGCGCAATGATGATGATGAAGCTTCTTGTATAGCGATTATTCGTAGGCGAAAGTAGCCGCCCAGGCAGCAGCAATGAGGTGGACTGTCCGATTGTTGGACTTAGAAAATCCTTTTTGTAACAGAATATGTTTGCGAATACAGATATAGACAGTTAAACCAATATATAACACGAACTTTTTTGTTCCTCACTTAGTTAAATAAAGTTGAGAACTTATTTATAAGCTCTACATAATTACAAGTTTTGCTTAAACCAGTTACATAGAAAAATTCAAATTGTTTTTTAAATATTAGGCAGTTGGCTTTCCATAGTAGAAAATAGTTTTCTACATAATATTGAAATATCTTAACTAACTTAATATTTTTATCTACTTTGACTTAAATGGAGATATTTTCTAAATGATAACGAAAAGGTAATCAGGGGCAGAAGCTAGTATATTGTAAATATCGATAAAAATATTACACATATAGAGGCGAGTAATTATACAATTACCTATGTGTATTATGGTTTTTGTATATCATTCTGTCTATATCTAAAATATACTCTAATTGCTGGTCAAATTTTGTTTTCAAGTGAACAAACAAATACATTAAAACTAATTATTTTACATACATTATTCATTAGTTTGTAACTACCCAATTAACGACAGTATTTATGTAAAATAAACTTAGTTTTAACACGATTTGAGCTCACAATATTATGTTAGAATATAATCAAATTTTAATAAATAACGCATTAGGCAAAAAACGGCTACGCTTCAGGTCTCACGGTCAAACTTGCTATAAATATGTTGACGAGTGTGCGGTGCCGCGGACCAACGCGGAAGTATCTTGCCTATGATATTACCACCTAATTATCCACTATAGCTGAGAATCAGAATATTTAAATTATGCGCTACTTCAAATTATAGGCTTTTTATCATTATATTATTCATACAAATAACGTACAAACAACGATTGTATGTATAATACTTATGTGCGTCATTAATTTAATATTTCAATACTAAAATATATTCCTGATATCTTGACAGACATTAAAAAAATCTACATTATGCTTTAATTTTAAATAAGATTACCGGCGACCGGTTTGTAATTCTTACAAACCATTTTGTATAATTGATTTTGAAACATAAAATATTAGCTACGTCGAATAAAGAAATATATTTGTGTATTTTTGCAATTACTATTTAATAACGTGGACGTTTAATAGCATGTAAGTTACCTACAGAGATACATGTATGCATGAAAGTGATTGACCTTGAACGAGACAAATATAAAAAAAACAGGAATTTCAGGGTTTTCTTAATGTAATATCATAATGTAGTAGTATGTGTATATTTTGTAAAATAACTCAAAATCCGTATTTTAATGTATTTTATTCAGTTTATATACTCCAGTAGACAACAGTTTGTGTAGATAACAGCGTCAGCATCTTATTAAAACGTAATAATTGTCACTATTAAATGAAAAGAGTTTTCATTAATATTAGCACTTAGTAACTAAGCTATAAAGCCCAAAATATTATAATCTTATAAACGCAAAAATAAATCCCGAATGTAATAATTAGAAATGAACGCATTTATAAACAATAATTAATAAATTAAAGAAACACTATAATTACGAAGCGAACAACAAACGCATTAGTATCTACTGTTACACTCGATCCGTGCGATACCTGTTATGATGTTATCACGATGATTCAATATGTTGTTTGGGTATTGGTCAAGAAGAACAAGTCAGACAATAATAATCGAAAATACCTGTGGAGCGAGTTGAAAACTGGTCGCAGAGAGGGCACCTGGGTAACCCCGCATCACCGTCCGAGGGCGGTATGCATGACGCTGTCAGGTAGCGGTCACTCGGTGGGCTCCTCCAATAAGGGTCAGTTGTGCACAATGCCGATGTCCGTTCCACCCTGTCAGACGGTCCGGTTGGGGTTCGATTTTGGAACAGGTTCGCAGCGTTATCGGCGGACTGAACGGCGCCGGTCGGTTAGTAATTCGTTCAGTGCGCTGCCGGCGTCAGTGCGGTCCGGGTGCGGCGTCATTAGGTACTGCTGCGTCGCCGACCGGTCGCCCCACACGCCTTGAGCGCCTTGGCGAACGCTCACTCAATCCGCACGGAGAAGGGTGACATCGCAACTCTTCTTCATTGTTCCCTAGCATAAAGGGCTGGCGATCGTTAAGGGAGCTTTTGTATTATTTTATTCTTTTATCTTCCATTACGATCAGGTGTCCAATAAAGTAATATATAAAACAGACATAAGAACGCCGGTAACGGAATAAAGTTATTTAAATATTTAATTATAAATATAATTTTATAACATCTAAAACTTGTAGTAGATATAAAAATATATATTGTCTTGCTGGGAATGTTGACTCGAAATGAAATTGTCACAAAACTAGAAAAAAAAAAAACACTAAAAAAATATATCGCTAAACATTAACAAATGTAGATTATGTAATCTACATACATAATAAAACATTTTACCCTAAAATTGAATTATACTTACCAATATCTGGGCTATTTTCAGAGACAAGAGAACCGAAATTTTAAAGTGAACCTTTATAATTCATAATCAGTTCACTATATTAAAAAAAGGTTTAAAAATAACCTTTGTTCTGAAAAACTTATTCAACGATAAACGACAAGCTGTGAGAACAAAAAAATAGCATATTCACTTTATGAAAATAGAAAAAGATCGAGAAACTTTTCTATTTTAATTTTAAAGACGTTATGTGCTGATAATGCAGCTAGCAAAAAGTTTTTATATACACTTAAACGAACACTGGCCTAACGAAACAACGTAACATGATAAACAACTTTGTATTATTACCTTTTTTAATAAATCAGATCTGTAATTATTATATCTTCCATGAGCACAGATACTTGACATAAATAATTATTAAAAAAAAAATAGAAAGCGGAATATGAAACATAAAATAGATTCGTTTTCTACGCTGTCAAATTGGAGCTTCAATCAAAAATATTTAAAGATTGGTCTGAGAAGTAAACACATTGCTGAATGTAATCCTTTCCAGGATCTTTAATATAATTAAATATGAATCGACTAAATTTCTAAGAATGCTCATAAAACATATTTTATATAACATCATTAATAAATAATATTTACCCGTTTATTATTATGTAGAATTTTAGATTCCTAAAGTTGTTATTAAATAAGAATAAGTTCAACAAAAAAGATTTTGAAAAAACATTTAAAAGAAGATACCTCTTAATTTTGTTGAACAGGCCAATTAGTAATGTACTCGTACTTTTACTGTTAGTAAAATAATTTATTACATAAGTAACTACCTATTAAACCGACTAATGTAGAGCAACAATGTTTTATTGAGAGACAAAGTTGTATATCCTGTTCGGTTCAAAAATTCTTAAAAAAAATCAGTAAAAATTTCAGTAAGTAAAAATATCAATATTTTATGTTTAAGGATACGTGACAGGACTGTAAAAGTTCTTTTACACTAGACCTACCGGCGAACAATTTATCTCAATTTTAGAAATAGGTATAGAAATAGTTTGTTTTGTTGTACAACTTGTATCAAAAACGATATGTTATTTTTCAGAATTAAAAAATATTAGAAACGAAAAAAATTCGAAGACAATTATAAAGATCAGCCATTATAGCTTGTTCGGTAAATGTAGTGTTCAAATCGTTTTAGTAGTTTCTACATCCAACTAGTGATGAGAAAACTTGTCAAATCTATTTAAATAATACACATGTATAAAAATCATAAAATCATAAGATTTGCAAAACTACTATCAAATTAGATAAATTAAAAAGAAATTCAGAAGCACGATTTCTGATCACGATAAAGAGCGTGAGAAAAGTTAAGACGATGAGAATTAATTAAAGTAATGGTCTAAGGAAACATAAAATGTCGGTAGAAGCGAGGCAATTAGAAGTCGAATTTGAACGCAGCCAGAGAGGCGTGGAGAGACAAACTAATGCGGAAATCATACTCAATTGTGCCTAATTTACCTTAGTTAATTTTAAACGAACACTATTATTACGTAAAGGTATAATTAATTGTTGGATCGATAATATAATATTAGATCTTTGACCCTTTAAACATAATAATACTATTGTTTATTAAAAAATATTGGACTAAAAACAATAACCCTTTTACGTAGGTAGGTATTATTTTAATTACACAATATTCACAACAAAAAAGAATACTAATCATACAAAGAAAAAGTAAAGCGGTTTTATAAGAAAAAGTAATTTAATTATAGTATTTTCTTAATTTGTCCTTTAAATTCATTATTACATAAAATAGTGTATCTGTAATATAAATAATCATCAAAAGATATTGTGTCTTTTGTAATTGCAGACATTGAAGACATTGCAGACATTAAAAATCAACAACCCCTAATGTACCTCTACTCACGCGGAAAGGGATATAGCGTGACGATATATCATTTATTATTTTCATTGAAATCAATACTAAAAAGAACGACTTCAAACCTGTGTAAAAAGCCGTAAATAGTAATCCTAAACCTCCCAAAATGACTTAAACGTGAGTTATCAATATAAATAAAAAGGAAAGTTACTGACTTGGTCGTCATAAAATCTCTGAAACTATAAGTACCTAGAGACTTGTAATTTGGCATGTAAGTTTGGTATGAGGTGTAAGTGAAAGATAAAAAAGGATTTCTGAAAATTCAACCCTTTATTGTATGAAATATGGGGTTTAAGTTTGTATGTAACTTCGAAGTTACAGTAACAAGACGCCATATTAGGATACATAATTGGAAATACATAAAACATACTTTATTCTATTTTTGAAAATCCAACTCCGGACGTTCATATAGGGTTTTATTATTTTTAAGATTAATAATCTTTAAAATTAGAATAAAAAAAAATTAAAACATGGATACAACATTACAAATAAAATATACAATTCTTTTTAAGATCTACTCTCTAAGGGCTGAATCGCAGGTTGGAATTTTGTATGGAATTTCGATTACAATGAAGATAACATCGTGATGCATCGTATTTGAATACCATATAAGTAGATAAAACGTGTATAATTACGTGTATTTTTCTCGCACGGTCAAGTTTAAAAGCCTTTCCAGGTCAACAGCATTTCGTGCTGTAAAAAAAAGAAGTATATTATTACTTTTTTTAAAAGCCACCCTCGGGACTTGACATAAGGGGTTCCGTGCTTTTTTTTGTTAGTTATGCCTGAATCATGAAAATTGGAGTTTAGACTCATTTAGACACAACCCTGAAGGGGGTCTGGCGTAATCACATGTGTGATTAAAGCCCTGACCAAATTATAGATTAAGAAACAAAACCATGAAGGGTTGAAATAGTATTTATAGCCAATTGAAACTTGTATTAAAACTCGTTATCAATGCAGTTAAAAATATGAAATTTTTTATACGAATATCATATTAGACGTGACTAAAACGTGTATTAATAAAAATAATGATATATCGTCACGCTATAACCCTTACAGGGTGAACAGAAATACATTAGTGGCTGAATTCAATTTCCGTTAATATGTCACGCCCATACCATGCCATTATATAGTATGATCAGCTGCTGATCGCCGATACTATGTGATGTGACGTATATTAATACTTTTAGAAAAGCCACCCTAGACGTATGCAACGGGAAAATATTGGGATAAAAGTTTTTATACATAACAAATATTAACAATACAAACACAAGACAAAGGTAAGGTAAAAAAAAGTAGGCTCAGATACAAGTATATTATGTATATTTTATTTAAATCCACCTGCCTTTAAAAGGCATGGAAGTTTATTCCAATTCTGTTTTTTTATATGTAATTATATGATACAATAAGAAATGAAAGGTTTACTGGAGCAAACCAATCCACCTCTGACGCATTTATTACAATAAATAAATCGGTAGAATTCTTAATTCGGAAACATATAACAATTTCTTTTGTAACACGTAAACGCAAGCAAACCTACGGGCAACAGCTTGTATTGGTATATTGATATAATTTTGTAATTTTTGAAATCAGTGCAAAGCCATGTACCAAAATTTGCATAACATGGTAGACGGTACTGATTTCATGAAATACAAAGTTATATCGATATACCAATATATTAATAAAAATAACAATAATATATCGTCTCGCTATATATCCTTTACGAGGTGAGCAAAGATACATTAGTTTCTGTATCCACTCTAAAGCGCTTCAGAATCAATCCAAATACGTTCTGATATCTAGAAACCTTCCTCCGATGATATTAGTTTGTAGGCCGGTATACCGGACCACGAATGATTCCTTGTCACTCGGTCGTTGTTGCAGTTCTAAAGCTGGGATTTATTGTCGCTACTTTGACTTTGCTTAAGGATTGCTCAAGAAATATGTTCGTTTTTGAGAAAAAAACTGAATATATAATAGGAACTTGGGTATAGCCAAATTTCTTACAAAGCCAAATGCAAGTTGAGACAATTGGTAACTTACCAAACACTATAATAGTCATTATATAATATAATTTGAAATGTTTGAGTAAATTCAAAGTATAATTCTTAGCCTTAGACTACATTGAACAATGTAAGTCTACTTACGGTAAGATTTTGTGTATCTTACTAAAAGCAACTAAAATTAATCTTAATGTGTTTGTATACAGTCCTTACACATAAACAAGAGAAATAAAATGAATGAAATAAAACTCATATAAAATTAGTAAAATAATAAATATATATATAAAGAAGTATGTACCATATAAGATTTTAGATACCTATTAGAAAAAATCCTTGAATAAAAAATCATAAATTGTGTAAAGTTTTTAGAGGCCATATTAATGTTTTCTTTTTTATATATTTGATTAAAACCCAAAGGAATTGTCTGCATGATCTTTAAGTATAACTTAATAAAATTAGAACCCTTTTATTAATCCGGAGACAAGCTTTTAACATTTGCCGTTTCCAAATTGTATTTTAACGGCCATTAATTTACATTGCGTTACAGATAGCCAGCGATTTGGACTTGTTTTTTTTACCGTTTTACATAATTACAAAATTATGCCTTTTATTTAAGAATATGTATATCGGTCGTCGGGCGCGCCCACTCTCAAGCCGCTCATATTGAGAAGCTCACCGTTGAGATTGATTGCCGCTAGTTACCTGTCATATTCATTTTCTAACTAGCGAAATGATACTATCTTTCTAAGTAAACAGCTAATGGGCCGACAAATACGAACGTTTATAGTTTTTACGGTGAAACAGATTGATAAATTTTAATTTCCGTTTTATATTCCATCATTAATTATTTTTGACATGTATCTAAACGTATAAATTACACGTGTGTATATTTCTAAAATTACCTTCTTAATTTATGATGTTAAGATTCGTGTATGTACAATAACACGAGGTTTTTTCAATATAAAAACATAGTAAGTCCTTACGTCGATAATATTCTTCTAGAATTCTCCTTAGCATCGTAAGTAGGGTCACTACAAAGTGCGCTATCAAGCTCTCATATTATAAATATCTATAATATAAAAATGAATCGTTAAATGTGTATAAGCGCGAAACTCGAGAACGGCTGAACCGATTTGGCTGATTTCTTTTTTGTTGTGTTTGTTGAAGTCTGGGGAAGGTTATTACGGAGAGAAAAATTTAAAAAAATGTCTGGAAAAGTCTAAAAACATGACTTTTCTATATTCTCATACAAAAAATATTTAAAAGTCAATTTGAACTTTAACACCATACCATAAAGTTTAAATGTCAGTGGACGGGTTCCGGGAAGACAAAACAACTATTGAGTGACGTATAAATATTAATGTCAATATTTGTCAATTTTTATACATATAGCATTAAGGCCAGGTTGCTTCAAACAATTTTCAAAAAACAGCCGACAGGCCAATAAGTTTTGGCAGAATAAAATCTGACGGGGAAGCAATGTGACTTTGTTTTAGAGAAATAGGGCAGAACAAGGTCTGCCGGGACAGCTAGTAGGTATATAATATTAATAGCTTAAATTTTTATATCTATGTACTACGGGGAAAATTAACAAAAAAAAGTGAAGTTAATAGTAATTAAGTAATATTGAGATGTTTATATTCACAATAAATATATTTACCACATAATTTCAACAATTTCAAGGCATTTAATATATGTTATAATAAGATCACTGAACTTAAATTGTTTTTGTCGTCTTACTTATGCTGTTTGTTCAAATTCTGTAAATCTATATTAAGATTCTTCATTGGTTATTATAGTTAACATTCATAATAAATTACTTTTAAATATATAAATATTATGTCAAGCGAATTACATGGACAAGTGCATTCGCGTAACGAGCACAAGAGCCGATTTTGGTCAGTAATCGCCATAAGTATAGAGACTGGGTTCTTTCTTGAACCGAATGCAATAATAATTGGTGGGTCTGATTTATCACATTACCGTTCTCCGAAACGCCTGAACAATTTTCTGTAAGCCCTTCACATTGATCGTACGCACGAAAACATCTCAAGTCAACATAATTATAGCTCGAAAATAAATGCATGGGAAGTTCGTGCAAATATTTTTTATCTTTTAAATTATTTTACTCATACTTTTTAACTGCATATTTCTATACTAAATTCTCGTTTTGTAAGTTGACCCTTGGTTAAAAGGATGGGTATCACCTATGAATACAAGAAGGGGCTAAGTATTAACAAAGCGATAGACGTACCTTCCCACACTGGTCATCCATGTGTACCGGTCATCAGTGGTCATCGAAGGATTTATTTTGTTATTGTCTCCCAAGCAAAAAATAACCCTTCTCCATTCCGAATGTATTACGAAGTTACTCGACCCCTTCATTATAGAACGGTTGCTGTCCATTGCAAAAAATGAATACAGGTAAACTGCACAATAACTCATAAGGTAAATTTATTAAAAAATATTCAACCTTCAGTTAATTTTGTAGCGTAAGTAAAAAATCAAATATCTGTATTGTAGATGTAGGAGTACTATTAATCTTATTATGAACTGCCGTTTTTATAACATTTGTGTTATGTATTTGTGTACATATAATAGTAGAGAGAATAAAAATTACATCCAAATTGTATGTCCAAGTTTCAAATTAAATAAATCCAATATTAAAAATCCATACTATATGTACTCTAATTGCTAATAAAAAACTGAATGTCTTAAATTGACAAGTACTGCAGATAATTCGTCTTCGAAAGCTTAGTTTGGTCTAATTAAATATAATATACAGCTATATACGTCACGTAGCTTTACAAATACCCCAGCGCCACCTAAAAGCACTTCGTAGTAATAAAAATACACGGTAAATAGACTAAGGTACTTTTTACGAAACGCAACCTAAATGTAACTGGTTTCCTCGAAACTGATGATACGTTGACACTTCTATTATAATGACAGATCTCACAAGCTCAACCAAAAGAGTAGGCTGGTCTTATCAGAAGTTTCGTTTAGTGGAAAGCTGTCATACGCCTGTTAAATTAACAAGGGCTGTTACTGATTATAAGACAAATGAAAAAAAGAAACATTTATTTGTCTACTAATTCATTAAGTGTATCGAATATTATTTAATTTATATTTCATATTTTAAGGGAAACAGCAATATATAAACAATAAAAAATACAAATTAGTTACATATGCAAGCAATTTCCACAGAATAATATAAGTTTATTTTTCAATAATATTTCATATTTTAAGGGAAACAGCAATATATAAACAATAAAAAATACAAATTAGTTACATATGCAAGCAATTTCCACAGAATAATATAAGTTTATTTTTCAATAATTTGTTCTGTTAATGTGCTATGTTCAATTTTAAATCGAACCTTTTTTTTATTAATCTCTAGGGAAACAGCCCTTTTATCACGCTTAATATTTCAAATTGACAGTATTGCCAAAGAGTAAAATAATACCGAACAAACAGAAAACGCAATGTTAAATTACAGAATTTGTGAAAAGATCAGAAGTATTTCTTACAATATTATATTGCAAGTTTTAATTTTTTATAGTCCAATACATTAGTAAGAAATATATTGTATCATTAGAAATCTAAATTCAGAAGGGCGACCAAAAGCTGCCATGAGTCATTTTTTATATATACTAGCTGTCCCGGCAGACCTTGTTCTGCCCTATTTCTCTAAAACAAAGTCACATTGTTTTTTTTTTTATAGCTTCCCCGTCAAATTTTATTCTGCCAAAACCTAATGGCCTGTCGGCTGTTTTTTGAAAATTGTTTGAAGGAACCTGGCCTTAATGCTATATGTATAAAAATTGACAAATATTGACATTAATATTTATACGTCACTCAATTGTTTTGCCTTCCCGGAACCCGTCCACTAACATTTAAACTTTATGGTATGGTGTTAAAGTTCAAATTGACTTTTAAATATTATTACGAATTTTTTGTATGAGAATATAGAAAAGGGTTGTTTTTAGACTTTTTCAGACAATTTTTTTAATTTTTCTTTCCGTAATAACCTTCCCCAGACTTCAACAAACAACAAAAAAGAAATCAGCAAAATCGGTTCAGCCGTTCTCGAGTTTCGCGCTTATCAACACATTTAGCGATTCATTTTTATATTATAGATATATTGATATCATCGTTATTGTTTACAAACAAGTTATAAAGATAAAATTGTAATAAATTTGACCTTATCCTACTTATTCTTAAGCAAATTTTCCTAAAATAGTTTATTACTTAAAATTTCCTATATACCTTTTTTAATTGAAAATAGCGTCAAAATCAATCAAAAATGGCTGTACAATGCATATTAATACCATAAGATATACAAAGCCATGAATTTGTCCACTGGCTGCGCTGACGTAAGACGGTATCAGCGTGTACGTGACGGGTAGCTAGTGCACGTGCAGTATAAAGCGCTTGCTTGTAGTAGTTGTTGTGTTGTAGTTGTTGTAGTAGTGCAATAATTCGGCAAGACAATGGGACGGGAATATTCAGTACGATATTTACTCATGTGGCTCAACGTTTACACTAGCGCGTGCGCCAAGTGAGTTTCAGTTGCTTCGAGTAGAAATATCAAATTCACTTAGTTTTATCAAAAATTATTAAATAATGATTCAATGACTTTCCACGTAAACAGTTTTAATAACCTCACATGTATTTAATACTCCTTTATCATTGCTTTTACACTTTAAATATTTGCATACATTAAAATATCCAATTATTTAATTTAAATAAATTGTCGCGTATGCAAGACGTTCGTGATATGAACATAATTATCTTTTTATCCAGAATAAGTCTTATTACAAATAACTTTCTCTACTGTTACGTATACAACCGTGTGAAAAATATCTCTTTGCCAGCAGTCAACGCGGCTAGGCATTCCAGGTATGCTGCCTGCATTGCACGTGTTGCTGTAAATCACATGCTATAACTGTTAGTTTAGAAAACGGTGATCAATGCGACTTTCTGTGGCCCGGTGCACCCGCCGGGGCACAGGGCGGGGCGCCTGTATTGCGGACTCTACCCGCCACGTTATATCGTCAGTAGGTATATTATCAAGACTCGGAGAAAGTCGACGTGATCATGATAAGCCGTTTGCCGTCGATAAATTTATGCGTCCTTTGTTTCTTTTGGAAGATTTATCAATAAAGAACTCCTTTGTGCACGTGATGCTGCAAGTTTCCCCGAGGCATCATAAAGGGCCAGGCGCTTGCTTAGTTGTATTTTTGTTGTTGATTTATTGGAAATTCACATGAGGATAAAATTGTTTCTTTACACATTATAATATGATACCCTGTTATTAAGCAATAATATAGTCGTATCATTTCTGTGACTTAGGTATATCTTCAAAATGCTCTACGACTGTGCTCCCTAGATGTTTATACTTAACTTTATTAAGATTATAATTAATGTTTGTTCTTACGGAATACGCATTGAATAAATACATTATTATCCTAAGTAAACGTACTTACTGTAATATATAATATCAAGGATATGTTGCAGCAAAATAAGTTTTTTTAGGAAAAAACGTTATATTCATAGAATTTTAATTTCTTATATAATATATAATTTTTTCACCGATATAGAAAAATATTACAGGCGATTAATTCGCGTATCAACATCTCTCAAAATTACTACAAATAATAAATAAATTAACATGCATCAGTAATTTTTAATTAATATATTGTTTTGCTACACGCATTTAACCAACGTAGATGAAAGGAAATGATAATTCATCCATCTAATAAATAATACAGCCAATTAACTGATATTTAAATTTATGCAATGGCCAGTTTTCCTATAATATACATTAGAAATCTGGTTGAAATAAGGTCTATAAGATAACATTAAAATGAATTTACTGATGAATAAACTGTTTTTCTTCTCATCAGTATCAATGCCCTATAGCGATTGTAGGTGTTGTAAAAGTAATTATTTACAAATTAAGTATAAAATTGGATATAATTTGAATATATTCTTTACTAAAACATGTCTTTGATAACAATAGGTAAAAATACAACTGGAACAGACTAGGTAAATTTTTAATGCCAACAGTGAATATTTTATTTGAAACAGCGTTCACAAATATTTACATATTCTTAGACTATTCCAACCCAGATGTTTAACGCAAATTTAACTTATGTTTAAATATGTACACAATAATAAAAACATATCGATACACCATATCCCTTTTGGGATGACCAGAGTTTCCGTGAGCCGAGGAAGTTGGCAAGGCAATACCCTTGACCTCGGCAGACGGGAGAAGGAACACCTCAGTGGTTGGTCGGTAAGAGTCCCGAACACAGGGCGGCGGCCCCCGCCACTGCACTGACGGTCTGTGAGGAGTTACATCGGGTTACCAAAAGAAAAGGGATCACCAGAGCTATATTAGTGGTTGAATCTATTAATAAATAAACACAAGTACAGTAACTACGTAGTTATACTGATATGTACATAACTATATTCATTACTTGTAAGATAATAAATGTAAATTATAGAATAAATAATAAGATAATAATAAAATCACGACATTACTTTCAAGATATTCTTTGTTCCTGATGGCCTTCAGGAAAATTTTAAAATGAATATACACAGTATAACGGACAGCCCCGTACCATTCTCTGTATTAATGGCGACATGTCGTAAATTCACATACACGCTTTAAATAAAAAGTTTCTAACCGGTTATATCGGTCTCATTAGACTACAACTATCTTATTCTAATCAAGATGAAGTATGTACTTCACATTATTTTGAGTGAAACTTGCAAAGTTAGTGCATACAAATACTAGTCTCCAGTAAATTATGTCTCTTTTTTTATATTACAAAATTTAAATATAAACGATAGCGCATGTGGTAGTAAGATCATTGTAATTTAAAATCTGACTAAGATTATCGAGGGGCAAAAATGATGCCGCGGTAATAACTCCACGCTAATACAAAAACCTCCTTTTTCTTGGTATCCCGGGGGAAATCCCTAACGGACCTCAAGGACGGTGAGGGCCACCCCCCGCAGTATCGGACTAGCACCAACTAAAGCCCCCGGGGTGTTCCTCCTACTCATCTGCCGGCGCCAAGGGCACAGCATTAGCCACTTCCTCGGCACCCGGCGACAATACAAAAACCTCCTATTATGTACAATATATTGTTTCCTACTTATTGAAACCACTTCCTCTTATTCTCAAATCGAATATGATATAGTCGAAGTTATTAAACAAACACTATATTTTAATTCGTAGTTAATATTTTTTAAATATTTTATATAAACAATTTAGATTATTACAAAATATAATTCATTTCTTTTATAACGACTAAAATAACTTGTTTGATAATAAATGGAAAGAACAGTTTAAAAATGAACAAAAAATACACTTTTATTTATAAGCTCAATTGACATTACAGGGGGAAGGTAACATGTCCGCCGGTAAATTATTTCATTGTTCACGGCAAAGCCAAGACATCATGAAGATCTACTGTAAATATTAGTAAAAAAAATTGTAATTGGATGGATTTCGTAATAATCTTCGTAGACTACATCTTACAAACTTTATTTTTTTAATAATATTAGTGGAGAAGGTTATCAGCAAATTCGACAGAAATAATTATTCTGTTTAAATGAGTTACGTTGCAATAATGAAATTAGGTTTCACGTTATTGGCTTTCTGTTGCAAAAGTTAGAAATGAACAATGTTACAAACCACTCTGAATCGTTTTGCCCTGAATTATACCTATAAAGCTAATTTATGTTAATTGTTCCAGTAGGCGCTTAATGCCTACTAAGTTACAGAAGGAATATTTAAAATTATAAACTTGAATAGTCAATAACAACATGCTTAGTTAGACAATAACAATAGAGCACATTAAACTTTCTTGTTTTGTATTTATTATAAATAAGTATTTTAAGTTGTCTTATGCCTGAAAAAATTAAAAGTAAGAAAGAATGAAAAGTTTCTTCACTCATAACATTCGTTAAAGTATTTATAATAACATTGTGATAATCGATTTAAGCTATATATAATAAATCTACATTATAATCGTTTTATGGAACATACATATTTTTATTAATATACCACAATAATAGTTATAGCAATGATTGTATAAAATTGTAGGCTGGTGATTTTGTATAAAAGTTACAATTTCGTTACAAATAGGAAATGTGCATTTAATTAATGTTTCAATAATAAAATAGAATATATCGTCACGCTATATTCCTTTCGGGGTGAGCAGAGATATATTAGTGGCTGTATCTATTACTAATGACATTATTTATAGCATTTATGTTTTTATTTAAAAAAAATCGCTTTGGCTAATCAGTGCTAACTACATGACTTTGAAATAACACTTTAATACCAATTAGGTACATAGATTTAAATAAAAGTTCACACAACTACGAGACTCGATAATATTATTTATCTATTGCTTATAAGTTACAACTCAAAGTCCTTAAATTATTTTTGAATAATAGTCTCCTCCACAAGCAACTTACTACTTTTATATAAAATCGATTCTAGCAAGAAGTCGCAGCAGGAAATCGTACCGTTTGACAGCATTGATAAATTGTTCTTATGTATCAAGCCAAATATCACATGCTCATTCTACAAAGTGCAAATGTGTTATTAAAATACAAACTAGCATATTGTATCCACTATGCTCCTTGTATTTCAAAAAGTAATGAACATAATAATTGTGCCTTTTGCAAATTTCATTTATCCAGAAATACCCAAACTTTTCCATTTATTTATTATGTTGTAATTATTTTAAAAAATTAGTACTTATGCAAAATAAGCTTTTGTTGCTTCAACTTCAAATGGAAGTTCAATTTAATTCAGCATACAGATTGGTCCAGCAAAAACCAACGAACGGAGTAGATGCACTATTAATCTCTACCAAACCACTGCTGCCCAGTGGTGAGCATCCCATATAAAGCATAAAAAGCATTATCTAGTTATATTTGAACATTTCACACATATATGTACTTAAAATTTGGTCAAATTGGACTCTTAGACTGCTATTTTGGTAAACACCAGATTTTAAGTTAATATATTTATTAAATGTCCAAGTGTAACAAGATATTGCTTTTTCTGCTTTATATAGGATGCACGACACTGCTGCTGCCGTTCTTTTAGCATCAACTGAGAGGATTAGGTGTAAAGTATTTACGAGAAAACCTAGAGACGAGAACAGCATAAGCTCCAATTTTGTAATTATAAATTATGTGTTTAGACAGGGAATTGACAAAAATGGATGAAGGAGTTAATTAATTTTCAAGGAGGGGAAATTGGTTTCAAAAAGTAAAAATGTTTATATATTATTTCTACATACTCAATAGAAACTCAGCATGATTATAAATTAATAGATTCTCCGACATCAAAACTGTTTGCTCAGAATTTGTTAGGTAAAACACAACATAGCTTCCCCTCATCACAGATCCGTCTATCAGACGAGCTAATAATTAATATATATATATTTTGCCCCACTATAAACATGATGAAGATACAAGTAAAAGGTAGTGCGTGTAATATATTATGCATATAAATAAATATTTATAAAAACATCATGGTGATATTAACAAAATCTACTAAGGTCACAGTGCTATTAAAGATTATTTGTTTAAAAATGTTTAAAAGATATGGTGTTTAATTTCTTCCACATACATTGTAGCTAATGATTTTGATATTCACAGAAATCGTAAAGTAAATTTCCACACTAATAGTTTCATGAATGCATAAACAGCTTCCTAACGGGCGATGCCGATAACCACGCGCACATTTATTTTATGACAAAGTAATCGAAGTTGAATTGTTAATTGCGTACGTCGAATGATTTTAAAAATGCATGGCATTTAAATGCCAGCCCGGTCGCCATTTTAGTACAACGAGAAAGAGACTATCACCTTGAACACGACTTAAATCTGACAGCCTCGAATGTCACTCTCGCTCGAACCAATTAAATTGAAATCAATGTGACTCTAGTTTTTGTTTCGGTCGTCATATGAGTTTGGTATGTTTGTTTATTATGCCAAAGCGTTTTTGTTTCGCACCGCGTGTATTGTGTACAAACGTAAGTAATGTCAAGCTAGATCGGAATTTAGATAATATTTCTATAGATATATACATACATGCTATAGATAGCATGTACGAGTCTTATAGTAATATTATACATATTTACAAGCACCCGTATGATATCTCATATCACAGGAACACACTTTTATTAGGGATATAACTTTACATCCTCAAAGGGTACGTATAGTCTTGACTTAGTATAGTACTATCACAATAAGCACTAATATAAAATACATATAATTTATAAGTAAACAATTAAATAGTGAGTCGAAGTTTGTTTATCAGTTTAGGTAAGGTACGTTTTAAAAAAGCAAGAGTAGTACTGATAATTTAAAATATATTTGTAAAAAAATACTTATGTATTTATACAGATGTATACAAACAGGTACGAGCATATGATCGGGAGATAAGTTTCCAGAACACCTTAACCAGAAAAAATGTGTGACGGTGCATTAACGCTGCTTCATTCACTAAAGATAGGCATCGTTTCTTTCTTGGTACCGCTAAATTACATTTCTAGTAGCCATGTAGCGCGTTTACGAGGCACTTTGAAGATGCTTCGGTGTTTTCATAATGGCTATTGCAATATTACAACGTCAGATGTCTGAGCGATATCATCGTATTCTCTACTGAGTAATTTTTGTCCAAGAAAGAAATCGTGTTCAGGGTCAAAATAAATTGTTTCAAGCTTTATGCCTAACATATTTCGTATATCTGACATCCATCTTTCTTAGAAAACGGTCACATAATATCCTACTGACTGGACCTGTCATTTTTATGGCACTACGGTTAATGTTATTGTGTTTATGATAGACCATAAAAGACCTGCGATAGCATTAGGTGCCGTTAGTATTCCAATGTTTTGGTTATTTGATAAGTTTCATGTTTGTACGTGGGGTTACACGATGTATCATAAGTGAGACGGGATGCCATCACTGACTGTCAGTGCTGCCCGTTTGTCTGACACAAGTCAGTCGTTGCTACGATTAGCCCGGCCACCCTATATCGATTTGACACACCGAGCGGTAGCCGTCACTCATTCGAAAGCTGCTATTGTAGGTAGATGCACCGTCTGCAACTCGTATTCGTATTCTACTAGCAGATCTTTATCTCGAAATCTGTTTGAACTCAATTATTTATGACTTACCCACACGCATGAAAGCCGATTATGAAAGCTCGAGCAATGCTATTTATGTTTATTATTTAAACATATCATAGTGCTTTAGTGAGAGTGATATTAATACAGGAAATGAAAGATTGTTCATAGCAAATATATTATCATCTGTTACACAAATTAAAAATTAGTTTCTCATGATTGCTACTTGATCTAACTAATCAAGAAACCAATCACAACTCTGGCGTCTTAACTCAAAATTTCTAATTTATGTTAGGTACATTCTAATGGCCAATAAATTTTACTAAAATAAAGCTAAAGATACAACATTCTCCGTGATGTAACTGACCTGTTAATAGCCTCCGGTAACAATTTTATTATAAACCTAATAAACAGACAAATTATCATAGTCACCAGAATACATAGTCGAAATAAATGTTTCGCAATCAGAAAAATAAGTACGGAAGCGATCAACTCTGGACGCATTGATCAATCAATCATAAACGTTATCGCAAGAGTATAATGATCAGAATCGCAATCAGATTTCTTTATTAGGACCCGAATATTAAGCGGCAAAGAATAATAAACTTTCAAGCAAAGCGAGTATTTGCAACACATAGCAATGAGTTCTATTATTAGATGTATTTACGATGTTCGGGAGTCAGGGGGTCACATCCTGCACAGTTACCTCGTTACGACTCTGGTTATAATAAACCTGCGATATCCAAACGAATGCCGGCGGCGACTACGGCATACGCAGTAGACCTCTACCATCTCCGCATTACAGCTCGTGTTGCTATAAAATTTATGGGGGCCTCTATTTTGGAAACTAATTAAAAAGTTTTGATGGCGGTCAAAGAACTTTGATCGTGAGAGAGTGATAAAACTTCTAGAGGAGTAATTTGAGTTGTTTTATCCAGGTAAAAATAATTGATTTAATAATTAATCAATGTTCCCATATAAAATAAACCAAATAGGTGCATATACTTATTATAATTCATCATATAATTTCTATTAAAATATATATTACCCAAACACGTACTTTATAAAATAATTCTGTTATTGTTAAATTTGGTATTAATAAAAAAAGTCTAAACCGATTGGAAAGGGGTTGGTGAAACTGGTGAGGTGGAAAATAGTGAGGTTGGTTATTAAAAATGTAATAACCAACCTCAATATCTGGTTATAATCTAACATGCAATCTCTATGGTATGAGACAGTTACTATAAAAACTCGTAGGGTGCAAACGATATTTTCTCATAACGTATCTCTAATTGCATCAACTTGGTTACTTTCGAGAGCTGAAATTTGCAGTATAGAATTATTTTCACGTCTTAATTACATCAGTTTTTATCGAGAAAGAGGTCTTGTAAGGTGGGTTGAGGTTTACATAAGAATTTATATTTTTTAAGATCTATGGTCATTGCACAAAGGAATATCTTTTTCATAAAATCATTGTTTTTACGATAACTATACTTAAGTGAATCCTATGTATGTAGTATATCACACAGTAGAACATTAATGTCACATAGGTAATTTTATACCTAACTTGTAAATAAATATCGGCAATTATCTGTCAACTAATAGCGCCACGAACGCAAGTCTAGGAAGTTTTTTTTTTATTTTTATTTTTTACACTGGCTCGACATAGTGACTACAGAGTACCTGATGGTAAGCACAGTGTAGTCCAAAAACGAAAGCAACTATCAAAGGATGAAAATCCAATGATAGTCTACATCGTCATGTCGGCCCACATATACCACGACTGAAGGTCTCTAGGTATATGAGCTACTGGATATACACAAGCATAAGTAAATATATAAGTATTTAATTTAAACGAGAATTGAGATGGTAATAATATTTACGATGTTCACACAAACAAATAATCTTTCCTACGAATACTAATAGAACGTTAGAATCAACATCTATTACTTTAATCAACACATAAGTAATTATAATGATTACCTGGCCCTTGTGTTATGCGCATCTCTTATTAGTTATATTGCTTGTTTGTCGTTCTAATAAGATATGAGAAAGCCAAACTAATCTATAAATGCTTGCTCATTGTCTATTACTATTACAGTCCAAGACTTAATGGGCATTCATATTTAATTTTAAGATAAATCTATCAAGATCTATATATTCAAGCTGAATAACCACAAATTCAACTTAAGTTTGACCTACCACAGTACAGTTTAACAAAACATAAAGAAAATAATTGTAAGGGCTGTAATATACAGAAATGTTCTATTTTAATTGCAGTGTTACTATAATGCTAATAATGCAAAAAATATTTCTTATTTTTATTATTTTCATACGACAGACAAAAATGCCTATAACGTTTATATAGCATAATGTTTGTATGCCTGTAGGATTTACAGTCAGTGGTATGCGTCTGTACATTAATATGCCATTTAATTTGTTAGGAATTTACAAATGTCACAATGTTATCAATTAAATCGTAATTTATGTTTCCTGAGTCAAATACATTTTATAATATTACGTTACATTACAGAACATTTAATGACAAACCGTGCCTAGCAACCGATCACAAGCAAATATTAACAGCCTCTTACAACGCCTCTTATATGTAAATAAGTTATAAGGCTAGATGTAGACCAAAATATAAACACGTTAAACCAAAAATAATTCTACGATAAAGCATGTATAGCATCGGTATATATAATAATAAACTGTTAATATCTGCTTGTCAATGATTGAGAGGCAACCGTTTGCTAGTAAATATTTTACGTCAAGTATGACTGTGGTATACATGAGTAATACATTCCAGAGTCAGCAAATAGGTACGCAACGTAAGATATCTTTGCATCGCCAGTTTCAGCAATTAAAATACACTTCATAATGCTACTGAGCAGATTTATATGGTGAACACTATTTAATTGACCCCAAACGAATTCGTTTCTAATATATCGGCTCATTAATTACAAAGTGGCTTCGACTGGATAAAATCGTAGCCCCGGAACATACGTATCTACATCTTAGAATTTAGTCACGCAATTATTCCGATGAACTGAAACGACTCCGCCGTCATCTAGTCCCATGATTCTATAACTTACGTTCACAATAATTTGCATATAATCAATCGACGCCTACAGCGTATCGTTGAAACGTAAATTTACGCGCACCTTCTCTGTATTTACTTGAAAAACTCTCATCGACACGACTCACATTAATCAATCATAGTCAATGGGTAACTTGCAATCGTATCGAATTGAATAAATTTATTTAATGACTCGACTAAGTGATATACTCAGTGCTTTGTAAGTTTTGTAACAACGAATCACGTTCGTCTTTAACTGTTCGATTCGGACACTAGGACGATCTATTTCAAGAGTTATAAATAACAATGTAAAACAGCACGAAATACGGAACAATAGTTAAAATAAATCTCGTATTAAATAAGTTAGCCATACCCATAACACACATCAACTATTGGATACCAGAAATTATTTATAACATATATCTGTCCCAAACAGAATAATTTTAGATATTTTAATTTGTTTTTTTTTCTTTTTTGTTTTGATAGCCTGGGGGAAATCCCTGACGGACCTCAGGGGGCGGTGAGGGCTGCCCCTCGGTGTGTCAGACTTGCACCGACTAAAACCCTCGGGGTGTTCCTTCTTCCCGTCTGACCGGTGCGAGAGGTACAGCGTCATCCTCTTCTCCGACCCTCGGCAACGTCTGGCCTTATATTTTAATTTGTTATAAATACTTTACTTAACCCTACTTAACACTATTAGTAATATTTTTTTAATAAATAATAAAATGAAAATGCTTTCTATAAAAATATCCATATTCGGAATTATCGAAAATTCTCATTCGTAACCAAAACCGAAATCCTCTATTCTGTACATTCGTGTTATTCTTTATCCAAAATACCATATCCCTAACAGCTTTAACTCGCAGAGAGACGCGTGGTTGTTAAAACGTATCACCATATCAATCTGGTTGATACGCAATAAACACTCGCATGCATTTTGTTCGACATTGCAAATGGCACCTCCCACAATGCAGCCCTTTGCTATTAGTTCTTTGTAACTCAGATATTAATCGACAAATGCGACTATGCTTTTACTTTTTTTCTTTTTAATCGAGGAAATCAATCATTTCACGAATATATCAACTGTTAACAATTATAACTATATGTTTTAATTCCCTGGCGTGTGTCTTTTGGCTGAGATTATTGACGCTATTTCGACTTTGCTTAGCAAAGTTCTCAAAAAATAAATTCGTTTTGACAAAAAACTGAACTATAGTTATACTATAATAGGAACTTGAGTAACTATAATAGGAACTTGAGTATAGTATTTTGCAGAGCCAAGGGCATGTAAATCTACGACTTACCAAATCCTTTGACACTCATTGAGTAATATAAATTGTGATGTTTTAGTAAAGTCTAAGCAAACTTAAAGTTACGTTTATAAATCTCAGCCTAAGTCTATGGCATAAACGGCCGTATCTCTTGATTGACTTAACGTAGAAGTTTGATTTTTTTTACAGCTTAAAATTTTATGTAGAACTGAGAATTTGATATTTCAACTTGATACCTCCAATCGTTCCAAGAAAAAGTATTGATAGATAGTCAACGAAGTGATGCTATAAGGGTTCATTTTGAAGTACGAAACTATAAAACTTAAATTATGATAATAATAATATATCGTCGCGCTTTATCCGTTTAGGGCTGAACAGAGATAAATTTGTGAGTTTTATCCAATATGCACTTTGTATATTTCGTGCACAACGTGACCATTAGTGCAATTGAACGCTGTCCTCAAGACAAAATTCTTAAGATTAGGTTATTAGTTGCTTGAAACACTAAACGCTATATTATATCTTTTCAAAAATTCATTCAGTGTCTTCTATAATATGCAGTAACGATTATAAGATATTAAACCTCAATTCTGAAATGAATTCACATTCGTAGGATTTATTGTTAACTACTTTTTACATTGCCTTCCAAATAGATTCCAGCAGCGTAGTATAATGTACATGCACTATGCATCTGAAAAATTTAAAATAATAGAGCACTGTGCTATATATTTGACGCCGCCGTTTTAACATAAAAAAAAACCACACTACACCCGACAATGAACCCTACAGTATGTCTATAAGAGTTAAAAATCTATTAACATCATGATGATCGGATATATGAGGAGTCTAATTTCAAAACCCACTATAACATATTTTTTTCAAATCCCATAAATTTATAAAAACTAATCTTATCTTATTTCATTTATTCATTCATCTTTGACTTAACAATCACATTCTTTCAAGGTATTTAAATTATTATTTTAGAGTGAAAAAGCAAAAAAGAAAAAAATTCGTATATAATATTTACTTTGATAAAAACATTTCAAATTACTATTACGACTAATAAGTAATTTTGTACGAAAAATAGTTTCAGCGGGTTTTGAAATTAGACGCCTCATATGATGACTGTAATATTCAGGCAACTGGACGCTTAGTACGTAAATGATTCCAAAACACCGAAGCTGAATCAAAATCTACACCGATCTGCGCTAGCATACATAATACCATAAACAAAATATGTACTAGTATATCAATGTATGAAATAGTCATTATAATTGTGCCATTTTGTGTTAAATTTGTAAGTTTTATTTTTATTGCCGCTAATTAAGCTTTTTTTCACCAACAGACTCTCAGATCTGAAACTAATTATTATTAATTCCCTGTAAACTTTTTATCTGCTGCCCACGGACAATGGAAACGTGACTTCACTGTTGATTCCATTCACATTAACACACTTGCGTCCCTTGCACTGACTACCACAGTCGCAATATTTAGAGTTTTTAAGAATCAATACATTTTATTCTTTGTTTATTATTTTTTGAATAGGTGCTTACGTATTCGCAGTTCGATAAGGAAATGCCAAAAGCGATCTTTATATCTTTCTCCTTATTATTTATATGATAGCATATACAACACCAAAAATATTTTATTATACATATCTATAGGTATATACCTAGTTTAGTTATGTGGAAGCCGTATTTTTTTCAGAACTTATGATAATTACTGTCGTTACAGACACAATACCATTGTAAGAAATATAACAAGAACGTAGATATATTAATTACATTAATTCAAAATTAAACAATTGTTATGCTTCCTTTTTTTCATTTATTTGTACCAATTAAAATATTCTAAATAAATATGAAAATGCTTTTTGAATCGAATAACTCTCAATAACTATAAAACGTTCAATGTGTGAATTTCAAAGAATTTGCTAAAATTGTTATGATTTATACTCAAAAAATAAAAATAACCGTATTTATAATAACACTAGCTGATCCGGCAAACGTAGTTTTGCTATATAAGTTATTGTAATATCTTCTATGATGTTCATTGAAATTAAGTTATGTCAAAGACAATTTTGTTCATAATTAAATACTCTTCATTAACAAAACATTTATTTGGATAAAGATTAATATTATTACGTTGGTACAACTCTTAACAAATAATGCATTAATTTCGACCAAATTCGATTACCATAGAAACGGTTCTAGTAAGTTAATCTTAAAAGATAGACATATACTGTCGGGAACATTTTTTTAGATCATTTTAAGATGAATAATTCTTTCATACATATATTTTTGGTATCTTGAACCATTTTCACAGCGCACGCAATGTAAGCCTTCAAGGATGAATAATTTTCCCCGTTTTTTTCACATTTTCCATTATTTCTTCGCTCCTAATAGTTGCATCGTGATGTTATATAGCCTAAAGCCTTCCTCGATAAATAGTCTATTTAACACAAAAATATTTTTTCAATTCGAACCAGTAGTTCCTGAGATTAGCGCGTTCAAACAAACAAACAAACAAACAAACTCTTCAGCTTTATAATATTAGTATAGATTTCAAATGACATAGATGATGCCTGCATATATATGAGAAACCATATGCTTTACGCAGTTTAAAAATCACTATGCTTAGAATGAAAAAAACACATAATAATAATGTATCTAGGTTTTATAATATTGTTTAAAGATATTAAGGGCTTTGGCATTCGAGTTAATAAATATAAACAGCAAATCCCAGCAAAGAGTTCATAAACGCGGATTCGAATAACGACTGTCAATAAAACGGTTATGGTAGTGTACTGAATGGCAATAAATTGTAAAGATTAAGGTCAATAACGCGATGGATATGATAACTGCAAAGTAACGCACACTGCTGCCGCCTTTAGTTGCGTCGATACTCCTTAGTTTTAACTTTTTACATTAATTTTATTTTACATTTCTACTTCACTCTACTAAAGGACATTAATCGCCGTTTTTTTATCATGATTGAATTAATTAAAGTTGCAATTAAGGCTATAGTACCTATATAAAAAAGGTTCATTATAAAAGCTCCGATTATTTAGATGATATCTAAATACAACGATAAAGCCACTGATAAAGAAAATAAAATCTAAATATATAATATAATATGAAACAACGTAATTAACTATAAAAATACTATCTTAGAGGTTACTGATTTATTTTGCTGAAAACTGCTTTCTGGATTGATATTTGATCAAGAGCAGGATTATTGATCTTGCGTATTAAAAATTAAACAAATCACGAAAATGTTAGTTCGCTGTGTTGCATATATAAGCAGATTTGTAATGCTATCTAAACGTGGTGATCCATTGAAATCGTGTATAAATCATAACCTGGACGTCAATAAGTCCATGTAACTTAAATTATTAACGTTGGCTCATATTTAAAAAAGATCCCCTTAACAGGACACTGCCTAATTATGACGTAATTGGATTGAAATATATTTTTCAAAAATCGCTGCTTCGCATGGTACTAATTTAAAGAAACAAAGGTTTAGGCACGTCTCACGACACCTGAATCTCGTCAGTAGGAATGCAGGATCGATTACCAGAAAAACAAAATAATTAAAGTTAATCTCTTTTCGTACCTTTAATCATAATTTGAAGATGGCAGACAAATTAGCCAATGCAAATCTTCTTAGATGGAAGTATGACAGCCCTATTGGCTACATGAGTTCAGTATTTTTATTTAGGCCTTGTCCATCAATGCTATCATGACGGCTTAGCCGATCGAGATGTGGTTTTCACTTATGTGTTACGGAATGGTGTCATTTAACATTTAGTGTTAATTTTAATTTCAATGTGTTCATAAATTTAAAAAAGTTTAAAAAAAAACACGTCGATCATTTATTGCAAAAATGGCATAAAATAATTATTCAGGTAATTCGAATGAAATACATAAATATTATAGTTATAAAAAATGTAGTTGATCGCTACCGGTGCATGGAAAATGTACCAGAAAATCTATTATTAGGGCCCTTCCTTAACGTCATAGACCCAAAACAATGATTATTAGAATGTTTGGCTGTGAATGTTTTGCACGCTTATGTAAGAAACCGTTTAAACTTATCTATACTAATATTAGGTCCTTACATATGAAATTGGCGTTTTTCGTACTGGCCACTTTAATCACAAATTTCTCCTCTTTGGTAAAGAATTCCAAATTCAAATTTGTACAGCTATAGACTCATGTATTTGTGCTTCGATGATCGTCATTCATTTGTTTTTTTCTTCTGTTTTCTTCTGTTTGCGTCACTCATTTTACAAAATGGAAAACTTAAAATATCGCATTATTTACGAGTACGAGTTCCACCGTGGCACTAGTGCTGCGGAAACAACTCGAAGGGTGAATGATGTGTATGGCGGTCGTGTTGCAAAAGAAAACACAGTTCGTTTTTGGTTCCAACGTTTTCGTTCTAAAAATTTCGACCTGCAGAACAAGCCCCGTGGACGGCCTGAGACTCAAGTTGATAATGAAGAGTTGAAGGCTATTGTGGAAGCGGATCCATCGCAAACCACGTCCGAGTAAGCTGCAGGTTGCGATGTTAGTGATAAAACTGTTTTAATTCACTTGAAGCAAATTGGGAAGATTAAAAAGCTTGAAAGGTGGGTACCTCACGAATTTACTGAAGCAAACCGGCAAACGCGCGTCGACTGCTGCGTTACATTACTAAACCGGCACAATAATGAAGGTATTTTAAACCGAATCATTACCTGTGATGAAAAATGGGTTCTTTACGATAATCGGAAGCGCTCAGCGCAATGGTTGGATCCTGGCCAGCCAGCCAAATCCTGCCCCAAGCGAAAATTAACCCCAAAAAAGTTACTTGTAAGCGTTTGGTGGACTAGTATTGTTCATTACAGTTTTCTCAAATCTGGCCAGACTATTACGGCTGATGTCTATTGTCAGCAATTGCAAACCATGATGGAAAAGCTAGCGGCTAAACAACCTAGGCTGGTCAATCGCTCCACGCCACTGCTGCTTCACGACAACGCTAGACCACACACTGCGCAACAGACGGCTACTAAATTAGAAGAGCTTCAATTGGAAAGTCTAAGACATCCTCCGTACTCCCCGGACCTTGCTCCAACAGATTACCATTTTTTTCGAAATTTGGATAACTTCTTGCAAGGGAAAAAATTCAACTCCGATGGGGCAGTCCAAATCGCCTTCAAAGATTTTATTGATTCCCGTCCGACTGGTTTTTTTAGTAAAGGGATCAATGAACTACCTATGAGATGGCAAAAGTGCATAGAAAATAATGGTTCATACTTTGATTAATTAAATATATTATATTAAAAAATATTCGACTTTTTGTTCCTCCCATACAAAACGCCAATTTCATATGTAAGGACCTAATATTATAAATCTGAAGAGTTTGTTTGTTTGTTTGTTTGAACGCGCTAATCTCAGGAACTACTGGTTCGAATTGAAAAATTCTTTTTGAGTTGAATAGACCATTTATCGAAGAAGGCTTTAGGCTATATAACATCACGATGCAATTATTAGAAGCGAAGAAATAATGGAAAATGTGAAAAAAACGGGGAAAATTATTGATTCTTGAGGGCTTCCATTGCGTGCGCTGCAAAAACGGTTCAAGATACCAAAAATATATGTAAGAAAGAATCATTCCTCTTGAAATGATCTAAAAAAATGTCCGCGACAGTATATGTCTATCTTTTAAGATTAAGTCACTAGAACCGTTTTTATGGTAAATAAATTTGGTCGAAATTAATGCATTATTTGTTAAGAGTTGTATCAACGTAATAATATTAATCTTTATCCAAATAAATATGTTGTTTATTAAGAGTATTTAATTGTGAAGATAATTGTCTTTGACATCACTTAATTTCAATGAACATATTAGAAGATATTACAAAACCTTATATAGCAAAACAACGTTTGCCGGATCAGCTAAAAGAATTATTCCTCTTGAAATGATCTAAAAAAATGTCCGTGACAGTATATGTCTATCTTTTAAGATTAACTCACTAGAACCGTTTTTATGGTAATCAAATTTGATCAAAATTGATGCATTATTTGTTAAGAGTTGTATCAACGTAATAATATTAACCTTTATCCAAATAAATGTGTTGTTGATTAAGAGTATTTAATTGTGAACAAAATTGTCTTTGATATCACTTAATTTCAATGAACATCTTAGAAGATATTACAATTTTAAAATAAATAACTAACTAAAATACCCAAAATAACTATTCCACGCGGACGAAGTCGCGGACACAGCTAGTAACTTATAAGGCTACTTTTATCCCGAAAAGTACACTCTACTTTTATTTAAAACAACTGTAAGAAAGCACTAAGGACATCTATTGTCGGGTATTGTGAGTCATTGGTACAATATCAATCATCTTGATTAGTGATGAAAATGCCCGGGAATTTTCCCAAAGTGCCCAGCACTTCCGCGAACATTTCGTAAATTCCCGGGAATATTCCCCATACAAGTTTTGGGCACTTTGGGAAAATTCCCGGGCATTTTCATCACTAATCTTGATATGCTATTATACAGAGATGGGCAAAATGTAATCTGATTAATGATCAACGATTACAAAAAGTAGTCGTAATTTTAATTTTCTTGCTCTGTAATCATGATTAAATCCATTTGAAACATTATGAAATGATAAATGTGTATACGATCTGTGATTTTGTAGTGTTTAAAACATAAATGAACAAAATGCAGTGATATTAATGGTAAAAAATGTAAAATGTAATCGTCAATCATTTTCATTAATCTGATTACTTTTTGCCCACCTATGGCTACTAATAGATATCTAATTTTATATAATAATATTATAGCCTTCAGTAATAAGGAATTTAATATAAACTAGTAAATTTTAAGATATTTATCAAACAAGTCAAATGAATCATAAAATAAAAATAAATGACTTATAATATATTACAGCTCTATGAAAAACTGTATGTACTTAGGTAAAAATATATCCAAATAATTTAAATACTTGCAACTTCAAAAAATATCACATGAATATAATATGCATAAAATTAATAATATTCTATTACCGCAATTTTTTTATAATTTTAAATAAAAGGAAACTAAGAAATTCTTAATTACAGGTTAAACTACTACTACTTAAAGTAAGTATTTTTTCCTTATACATTATTGAAAATATTGATTTAAATTCTATTATTATACATATATTTCCTTAGAAACGGCAAGTGAATAAATAAATAATGTTTAAAAGAAATATTAGGAGATAAATATTTGTGTACGCTGGCGTGATCGCAGAGTCTATCGAGACAGATTCGTATCTCTCAATAGTCGCGGGTAGTTTTTGAGACTGCACCCTACTTACCATCAGAAGCAGTGTAGTCACTATGCCTAGTTAAGATACAAAAATATTGATTTTCTTTGGGTATAACTACTGTAGTGATTGTCTATTAGAGTCTATTTACAACAACTTAACAAGACCACGAAAAAACATAATGATTATTAATGGTTCTGTTTTTTCTGTCGGTCAACTTTAAAGCGTATATTAATTTTGTTTTTATAGTATATGCGAAGAATCAGAAAATAAAAAAATGTATATTTTAAAACTACATGAACGCATTGTGGCGCCACCTCTTACCGGTCCCCTTAAATACCAACTCATTTAGTGACATCTGTTTTTTCGTTAAGCAACCTCTTCCAATTTTTTTTTAATGGACGTCATTTATCTATTACTTATTTGTATAATACAAAAAAAAAACAAAGTACATTTGTAAAATGAAATTTTAGGAAGCTATAATGTATCTACATTAAAGAGCAGTTAATACGAAACTTGAAAATTATAAAACTATTGTATATGTAAAAAATAACCAGTATACAGAATAAAACAAAATAAAACATCAATAAGCAGTTCTTGTTGTAAGTAACAATACTAATTATTATACCAAACATTGGTTGTTGCTAATAGGGTCGACAATAGTATCCGTTATATTTATATAATTTATATGTCATATATATTATTACTTAAATATGATATTTTATGCGTATTAACAAATACTTGACTGCGTTCCTATCAGGCTGATGTAATTTACTGTAGGTAATTGTGTCTCGATTAGTACCGCAACAGGAGCAAGGACAAAAAATAAGTCTGAAAAGGCGATGAAATTATTTATAATAAGAACAGAGCCTGGAGAACTGGTAATGATTCTTAAGAAACCTCTTTTTGTGTATCAGTTAATCAATCAATAATAAAATGTAAGTACTACATTGGGGCTTAAGTATTAAATGCGTGTGCATACTGTAGGTAAACATGACCATAAATGTAAAAGGGATTGGATGTTTCTCACAGTAATTGTTGAATAATTGTTTTATTTTTGTAAAAACCACGTAAATACAATATATCTAGAATGGACGCTCTGATACAAAACATTAAACAATATAGTATCGGAATTTAAAAATTCTAATCCTGCAATTTGTGAATGTGATTTGTTTGTTTTAAATAAGATAGTGTTTACAAAAACAAAACACAACAATTTACATTATAATTAATAGGTAGCATTATAAGCTTCTTACATTTTGTAATTTCATATCGTTTAAAAATTTCTGTCTCAAAGAACTTAACATTCTGAATACGCGTGCATTGCAAAAGTTGCCTATTATATGTAATTATGTGGCCGCATAAACGGTGCACTTTACTGCACAGGCCCCAATTACACTTAGCGGACCTCTTAATATTGTTCATTATGCTAAGGAAATGACAAGATTTTGCTAGAAATCGTTTTCCTTACAACAATATATTCCAATACTTATCTGCTCCCATTTTTCTATATTACCTAAATAGACTATGCCAACATTTTATAGTAGGAAAATATCCGAGCAAATTTTACTCAATTTAATAATAATTTGCTTATTCTTTAAACAATTCATTCTCTAATATATAAAATGTATGAACATAACTACTTACAATATTGTACTACACTATAACTGTCTTATAAGATTAATACAAAAATAGTAAAGAAATAAACAAAACAAAACTATCAATAAATATATTACAAATAATGTCATTGTATTATACACATATTTATATAGCAAAACAATATGGTAAAAATCATCACTTCGGGGAAAACAGTAATATATTTATGTTAATTTACTTTGTACTTACAAATCATTGAAATAAATATCATAATAATTATGATTTATTGTTGCATATAAATTATAATCGATTCCAATTAGTTATACATAAATTTAAAACATCACCACCATCAAACGTCATAAAAGCTAACATGATGCTAGTACCGACATCTACCTGATTTTAGATGAACTTTCTTAACGACTACGAAGTAGGTTAGCTTTTCTCAATAAATTATAATAGAGTTGTCATAAATGTATTTAAATGATTTTTAAATTCAACAGCATCCAATTTCGTTTTTACAACCGATTATTATTTCGGTTTTTATTTAAATTAATTACACAAACAAGTATCAAAACTATAATATTATAACTAAATTACAAAAAAGGTATAAAATTATTAAATGTTAATTCTGCCACTGCATACCACAAATCAGTAAGTCGCTTCTGTGATCTATGCGAGTAGAGTAGGCTCAAACAAGAAATGAAATAAGTTACTACAACTCTGTTTGGGAGTGCCAGAGGAAAATAAGTACCTAAATTAAAAATAAATTAACTCGTATTTAAGAAAGACACTCCTGGTATGGTTCTCTGTTTACCTAAAATGTATATATTGTGTCTAGTTTGTTTCTAGGATTACCTAGACACATGCCGTATATATCCGGCTATCTATCTATTTTGTGTGTTTTTAGCCTCACGAAAGGATCGTGGAATTATTTAAGGGTTACTACGTCAATCGCTTGTGTTTGAATTCAAGATTTGTTTTAGCGAGGCGAAGTGTGTGTGCTGTGCGTATACAATCACGTTTTTAAAACTATCTATCATTAATATTTAAGATTACTGATGGAAATTTTCCGAAATATGTCAAAACGTGTAAATTTAAAATTTATTCATCGGATAAATATATAAATGGATAAAGATGATTATTAATGGATTTTAAGCATTGCAAGGCTATTATTTTATTATTTGTTCCGAACGAATTTCTTTCATTGCTTGCTCTTCTATTTTATATAATAAGTTGTGTCTTATTTAAGTTTAATAACATTCACACACATTTTATATTAAACATGGCCGAATATAAGAATAGATGCAGACAGTGCAATGTTGCTTATTTAAAATTTGGCTTCATTACATCCTTGTCGGACAAGCAATTGCCTATGTGCTTTCAAAGTTGCTATAATAATATTCAACAAAGTTTTAAGCAATAGCGATAACATTTAAACTGGAGGACCTTTTGAAAAGACGTCACCCTGGCAGTGCAGGATATAAAATATTTTCAAACACTCCAAGGTAAAGTTCAGGTGAGACTCACACGGGATAAAATGGTTAGTTTAATGTAAATACGAGACGATGATGGTTTGCGAGTGCCTTACAAGATCTCGCTACTTATAGCAAAATCTGGAAAACATATTATTAAAACAGTCATTTACAAACAACTTATTTCTCTATACAGCTGAACGAATTAACCTTACCTGTTAATGAGACACTATTATTGGTATTGTGCCGTGGTGGCTGCCGGCAGAATAGAATAGCACCCCTCTCTTCTTGCTGAGGTGTCGTAAAAGGCGACTAAGGTATCCCTTTAACACTGCAATTCAACCAGGTGTTCAGAGAAGGAAAACTCGACCAAACCAAACCTGCATCCTGCTCCCTCCCGATCGTACTGGTTCTCCATTCCATCGGGCCCGAGGGAGCACGGACGAGAGAGTGCTTTTCTGGCAGCGCGTCCAGCTATGCACTTAAATATCTCCTGCGCAATTGACTGTTTCCGTAAACTGGACCTCGGTTTTCTTAATCGGTGTTGAAACAGTCGCCGTGGCCGAATTCGGCTAGGACATCATCATTATTGGTAATGTACGTTTTATTATGAATCAAAATATCCACAAAGAATTACTCTTTGTAATAACTTTGTTGATTGACACTAAAGGCAAATCAATATTTAAAGTTTCTTAAGATTACTTCATAGAAAGAACAATTCCTTTATCAAATATAATGTCAACAGCATACGATGGAAACCTACTATGGTTTGGCGCTACCGAGGATTTATAAGACATTTAAACAAAATGTCCCCGGGGTGTTAGCAATACCCTGTGTTATTCATAAACATTATTTAGTCCCTAAAAAACAAATTGATAGATGACTTGAATCTCTACAATTAGTCATTAATGCAGGGAACCGATTCCGAAGCAAAGCATTGAATACGAGATGATTTAAAGAAAATTACGAGAACTTTCATTAATTGCTCCTACACATTGATTTACACCGGCTTTCGAAAGGCTTGTTTAATAAAAAATGTTATCGTATTTGAGATTGTTTTAGAGTTTTTGGATGCTGAAGGTACAATTTTAAAACAAAATATAATTAGATGGAAACGAGACATTGTTTATTTAAGAGATTTGTTTAATAAATTTTATGAGATAAACTTATAATTTCGCAAATTTATAAATCTTAAATTGCATCAAAACAAAATCTATAATTACTGTGTTTCTTGCCAGAATTAAATTAATGCAGTAAAACATTGGACAGGGTAAATTTTCCCAGTTTGACAATTTGTCACATACAAACTGCTGCGAAGATGACATTTTAACTACGTCCATCATTTATCCTCAAATCGAATGTCCTCTATTTAGATTCTGAAACTAAGTTTGAAGGTGCTTTATCAATGGTAATATAACAATGGATAATTAGCCTATACGGTGACATTCAAGAAACAGATATCATATTACAAGAGAAACTCATCGGAATAAGCACTAACGAAGAACTTAAGTTAGAATTTGAAATAGATATCAGCTGTTCTAGCTTCAGACAGATATACATATATACTTGTTACTTGTCTCATATTATGGAACACCGCTAGAAAAAAAAAAATTGCTTTTCCGTCTTCGTACCTTGTGGAAAGAGGTTTCAGTGCCATTACTAAACTTTTAACAAAAAAAGAAACAATCTGAACATCACCAACCGATGAGATTTGAGATTAAACCTAACTAAATTGATGTGAAATATTGAAAATTTATCATCAAAGCATAAAGTTCATCCCTCCCAGTAAAAGGCAAATAAATAGTAGATACATAATCAATTTAATATCATTTTGTGAATTTAAATTTCATTAATGAATATATAAAAGTTAACGTTTCATTTTTATTGTTTTTGCGCTCTACACTTGAGTACAGTCAGAAATCAGTCGAAAACATATTTGAAGATGATGAATTAGCAAAATACAATATTAACTTAGCAGGGGGTCTAGTCAAAACCAAAAAAGATGGCAAGGGATCTACGGCATAAAAAGTTTGGGGACCTATGAGGTAAATGAAATTATGTACGAACGAATAACACGTTTACGAAATTATACAAAACAACATACAAAAGTTTATGGTGGTTAATATTGTTTGTAAAGTCCAGTGTAGTTAGTAACTATATAAGAGATTTTATTATTGCGTTTATTTCTATATTCAGTAGTTACTGGCTTCCGTATTACACAAACAATTTATTAAGTTAAACTCGATATAAAAAATGGGGAATAAAATCTTGGAATCAGTCTTCTAAAGCGTATATAATGGACGAAGTAAAATATTTTTTGTAACTTTTAAATCTTTGTTATTATAAAAAAGTTGAGTTTCAAATCTTTTATTTAAAAAAAATATTAAAGATATGAGTAGGAACAACTATTTGGAAGCTTTTCATTCATCAATCATTTTATAATATTTGTATGTTTATATTTGTAGTTTTGTTTGTTTATACGGGCATCACACTGAAACTACTAAACTGATCCAGAAGAAACTTTCGTATTATTATTATATGTATATTGCCAACTTAATATGTTCACGATTGATTAAACAGAAACTAAGATAGCAAGACTAATCTTTAAAAAGAATCTTTATTGTCGTCACGGGTTTAAAATAAGCTTTTATTTATAATCTTCACATTATTATAAGTTTAATTAGAATAATTTAAATAGAAAAGATACCGCTTGACCGCCCCACAATAACATAATATTTCACTAGGGAGGTGAAGGGTAGCTTTATCAGTAAAATTAAAAATATGTTAAAAAACAATTCGTTAATGCGGCGGCAACTGAATAAAGATTACTTATTTTATCTTTATAATATCACGAAATTTAGTCTGACTAATAAGTATAGCTTTGGTCCGACAAGCGCTAGCTAAAATGAAGAACATCGCGTTCCGTCTGAAATATTTATATATTAATGTCATCAATATCATAATATATAAAACTATGAATATTAAAATAATTACGCAAATAGGTTTCCTATCTCACTATATTTAATCAAATTTAAAATTTAAAAAATCCGTTGACAATTAAAACAAAATGTATTGACACAAAATGCTTTCATCGACTGCGACAAAAAAAAACAATTATTATATTAAAGAATTCTATTGCACTGAGGCAATAAACGTTGGTTGACTTTTATCTTCTTGGCGGTGAAGCAATCTACTATTAAATAGGTACTATCAACTGTTTGCTATAATCTACCAGTTTGCATATCTTCGATTGGTCGTTATGTTTAGACAGGCTCCAGGTTTAATAAGTATGTACGAGTACACTATTTATATCTACATTAAGAGTGAACAACCTCTTTAAAAGCAGCAAATTACAACTTACTATAAGTAAAACCAGTTAACTTCGATCCTAGCAACCGCAGATTTTAAAAATAAATGTTATAACCTGGAAATAATACATGCTTTGCCCTGAGTTTTTAAATCATTTTAAGTATCATTTGGGGACACTAAAAAACTATGGATGTAACGGACATTCGCTTCGCAACGCAACATTTCCGCATGAATTGAAATCCGTATTCGAAATCTCTTCGGAAAATTTATATACGGAATTATTGAGGTGGTTACGTGACATGATCGATGAAATAAATTGGCGGAGGCGCTACAAAACATATTTATAATTAAAATCCGCTCGTGTCATAATATAACTACAAATATAATTATTAGAAACCAAAAAAACAAATCACAGTACAAAATAATTAAAACTCATCGTTAATAGCCAACTGCATGGGAGCCTTTCATATTTTATTTATTATAATATTAAATATCATAGGTAGCTTTGGGACATAAGTACTAATTCTAATAATATTATGTACTAATTTGAAGTGGTTATTGGATTTTGTCTAAAAGTTATATATATATAGGTCTGACAGATACAACGCAAAATGCCCAACACCGGACTTAAGATACCTTGCTACATTTCTTCCAACAAAACCTGAGACATTTCACATTACAATAAAATAGGTAACGTAAAAGGAGAAAATCAAATTCTGAATCAGGGATTTTTTGAAGAATGCTACCAAATCAAACATTTTGTAAATATATTATTACATCGTATTCACATTCCGGTGGCGTATTGAGTATCAGGTCTTTTAATTATTTTTTTCAATAAAATGTTTCCCTCAAACCACAATTGTGTGTTTTTCAAACATTAAAAAATAAAAATACTCCCCGTATCCGACAATTTTTATAAGAAACAAAACTGACATATAGCGGTTGAGCGTCATTACGGATTATCGGAACTTGTACGTTTCTTTTACGTATATTATTGCCACAAATTATTTTCAATTCTCTTCAAGACGAGTGCAAAAATTTTATATTTAACAGAAGTTTAATACTATTTCGTATTTTAATATATGTATAATTAATTTTAGGGCATATGTGGTGACATGTGGTAACTCTATTTTTGATTAATAGGTGGGGCTTATGCATCAAATAGGACCTAACATTTACAAATTCTGACGCGGGAATTTCATATTCGATGTATGAATAGACCTCTAGACATAATAATAATCTTAGTAAGTAGGTACCTAGTACATACTGAACTTAGTGATAGACCTAGTGATTTTATTTAATCCCAGACACAAAAAAAATAAAGATGTAGGTTTTATCAATTTAACGTGTGTATCTGTGACTTTGTGTATTTATTTATATGTCGGCATCGTAGCTCGTTAACAGATAAACTTTTTTTTTTCTTTAATTATGAATTGTATGGAATTTTTCTCCGTACCTCTTAATGGAGGTCTTGAATCGATGTAATGATCGTATGGGAAACCTAAAACTCCAATAAAATTTAAGTTTATGGAGGCTCGAAGCTACTGATATGACTTTACATTAGTACTGTCGTATTTTACCTTATAAAAGAAAATCTATGAATTTTGTATGCTAGTTAGGAAGGTGTGGACTATGGACTATTGATACTGAATTGAAGTAGGTAGTAAGTATTAAAGGTGCGGCTGGGCAATTATTGATCAATAGAATTAGTACTGTCATTAATAAATTACCGTTGACATAAAATTATAGCAGTAATTTGAATTGCGAACGTAGAGATTTATACGAATTATAAGATGAAAGCCTGCAAGCTGAATATGGAATACGAAACACTGACAAAACAAGGCATTGCACACTTTCACTTGTGCTTGAACAGAGGCTTCGTGTCTCGATGCACCCTTTAAATTTTGTTTTATTGAAATAAGTTCTACTTATACAATAAGTTAATTGCCAACAGACCCGAATTTTGAGATTTTTCGAGGCGGGGCAAAAACGACTACCTACACCCCACCACCCTTTAGTAATTTACCAATGTTTTTCAATTGTGTCGATTAATCTAATGAAAACATGTTTAATCACAACACAATTTTTAGAGATTTTATGCTTGTATTAAAATAAAATAAATTATTTAATTGTATTGTATTGTAATAAAATTGTATTGTATTTAATTTATCGCTTAGAAAGCAAAATATTCACAAACACAACCTTTTTTTTTTTGTTGTCCCGGGGGAAAATCCTACATAGGACTATCAGGGCCACGGTGTGTCAGACTCCTACTGACTAAAAACTCCCGGGGTGTCCCTCTAATCGCTCCTCCCGAGCCTGGGAAACCAAATTCATCCAGACGCCCGGAGAGCGGAATGCCTTATTGGGGCTGCCTCGCTGAATGGGTTAGGTTTAACAAACACAACATTGGACCTTTTGAGTTAACTTTGAAAACAAAGGTTTGTACAAATTTTTAGTTCAAAGTTATTCTATCAAACTTCTTGAAATTGCCTAAAACAAGTCTTTTATGAAAATACACGTACAAAATAAAAATGACTGTATTTATGCAGGTCATGGAAATAGTAGTTAGGCTAATTTCCAGAAGACTATTCAACAGTAATTTAATGACTCACACTTTAACATGTTTCCGCCGGCATGTAACATTAATGGTACATTGAGAACTGTTCCATCGGTCAGCGTGTAGCATTAATGGTACAATGAAAGAAATCAATTGAATTTGTATTTTTTGCTAATAAAAAGAAACAAAGTTTGCAAATGAATGCAGGCATAGTCAGCAGAAGCACTTAATGAGTGATATGTGATTACGTGCAAACAGCGCCGCCCGATGAGACAAATTTGATTTTACAGAGCCGTCAGATGCTGAAGACAACGAATTCAGCCGCCGGCGGGAACGTGTTAATCGTTGATGTAAGGCTTGGTTGCTAATTTCATGGCCTGGGCAAGGGCCAGTATTAATATTTTATATTCAGGTTCTTGTAAAAGACCAAGCTTATGAGCTTCCAAGCGGCATGCCTGATTTATTCTGAGTACAGAATTGATAAAACATCAAACCAGTAAAAAGAATACGATTATTTTAATTTCATAGGTACCTATAGATCCTTTGATCATTTAACTTCTAGCCAAATAAAAATTACATGTAAAGAGATTTTTGGCGTACACAACTATTTTCAATATAAAAATAGGTACGTTGTCAACACGAAGGCCAAAAGTAGCATTATAATGTAAAACAATAATTTCAGTACAAACAATTTTAATTACAGTTTAGCGATTTAATTTGCCTGTTAAATAATTTCATTAGGATATTCACGCGTTATCCTGTGCTGTTTAGAAGCACTATGCCATGTTAAGCATATTTTCGAATGAAAATAACGATAATGAAAATTTAATTTGTATAAAAAATTATATAGTTTCCGTGTTCTTGTGCTCATTACACAAGTATCTTTCAACGACTAAAATTACTCGCAATACAATTGTTTATTCGCATTTATTTCTATAAACGCAGCACTATTCTAGCAGCGCTGCAGCTATAACTATAATACATTTTTTTAAGAATTGTTTTTGCTTTTGGTTAAGTCTGGCGTAATAGGAGGGCGCATCAATACAAGAATATGACCTCTAAGAGGCATGCGCGGCAAGGTCACGAACGCGCGTTCACGTCAGTCGTGACCCGCTCGCGCGCCTCTAAGTCTCAACATAGGCAAAATCGTAAATCTGACCTCTAAGTCTATCATACAAGAGTATATTTTAAATTGCTCGCAGTCATAACCTCAACGTCTTAATATATCGAACGTAACATAGATAGCATTTTAACCCAATGTTCTAAACATGTATATTTTATAGTCTATTCTGCTTATATTACTTTTTTGAAAAGAAAAGCCTAGCCTTGGTTCAATTAATCATACAAATTTCCTAATACTTTTTACAACATCATTGTGTTTGTGGTAATATTTGTACCTTGAATCATTAAATCAACATTATGTGTGCAAAAACTGTCCAGATGTTAGCGCGAACGTGTGTTAGATACAGAATGCGTTTTATATCGTGACAATCAGAACTCGGTTACGTTCAAGTATAGGCTCTAATTTTAAACACGATACTTATATAAACGACAGATTTATCAAAGCAAAATTTTACATATAACTTTTTCCGTAACCGAAATGAGTCATTCTAAGCCTACACTAAATAGCGAAACGCTGAGATCATACCTTTATTTGCGAAAATAAAAAGCCTATACATTACAGCGTGTAAAGAATAAAAATTATAATATAATTATATTATATTATGCAAAACTCATAATTCAAAGAAAAAAGAAGGAAGGATGAAGAAGAATTCGAGTTTTTCAGTAAGATAAATACAACAAATTTAAGTAATAAGTAACTTATTTTAATGTATAATATACATACACTTATATATAATACACTACGTATAGGGACCCGGCGTTGCCCGCTAGAAATTAGGTGGGGAAATAGGGTAAGTAGAAATAGATTAGTGGTTGTATCCATTTTAAGCTTATTGTAGTGCCCAACGTGACTAGTAGCGCATCTGTTCGTCGCACTTACACATGAAATTTCTATCCGATTCCATGCGGGTTTCATCACGATGTTCTCCTTCATCTGTGAGCATGTGGTGCCTACATCCATACGTCTAGAAAAATTCAGAGGTAGGTGCCCGGATTCAAACATACGACCATTCACGTTCAAGATAATTTTGTATAATTATATCAATTTGTAATATAATTCTAGGACTGACATGTGAAGAAGTTCTCATGACATACCGACTAAGATAGACGTGGCAATACAATAAGGTTTCTTTATATACTACGGAATTAAAAAAAAAAAAACAAGCTTAATATCAATTAATTTGTTTTTGCTCTGTGAATGGTTATCGGCTGCAGTACTGGTCACGTTGGGCACGATATAAGTACAAGAGTAAAATAAATACGGCAATTGATATATTTATGCTCACTTGAAAATAAATATAACATGAAGATATAATATTATTAATAACTAGCTGTGCACCGACTTTGTTCACGTGGAAGTAGTATTTTCGTTGTGATAATAGTCATTTCAAGCTAATTAGATAATTACAGATGTAAAACTGATATAAATGCCATCGACTGTTTCTTATATAAATTATTACAACTAAATAAACAAATTGTACTAATGACTCACAGTACTCGATAATAGATGTCGTTAGTGTTTTCTTACAGTTCTTTAATTTAAAAGTAAAATATCCTTTTTTGGGCTATAAAGCAGCCTTATAAGTTATATGGTTAAACGGATACAGATATTAACGCGTAAAAACACAAAGATTAACATTCTAATAATAAATTGTTTTGGGTTTATAACATTATGAAAAGCCTTTAATAATGGATTTTTTATATAATCCAATGTACAAACAAACGAACAATTAAGATTTAATGAAAAGTATAATATTATATGTATTTCATTCAAATCCCTAGAACAAATATTTTATACAATTTTTTTCAATAAGTGTTGGTCATCTTTTTAAACTTACAATTTTTTTTATTTATGAGCTGATTGAAATAAAATTAACACTCAATGTTAAATAAAGCTTTCCATTATATATTAGAAGAAACTGCATCCAAATTGGGTGAGCAGTTTTTGAGATTAGGAGGCACAAACGCGTACAGATATGACGTGTATATTGATTAACAATTCCGATACATTTTTACAATAAGTTTAGTAAATATCGATTATTGGAAAGTAAATCTTTTTTAGTTGAATGAAAAGTCCACATAACTTTTAATTTTTAAAACTTTGTTATTAAAGATGATTATAATCAATATATGTAATTGTATATTCACGCGCCATAGTTTAATATACGCTTTTCTTAGTTAAAACCATTAATTATTTTTGTAATTTAAAATATTATAGAATTCATCGCGCACGTGATATTTTTACTTGGTTAGATATATATAAATCCTCTTAAATTTTTTAACATTTTGCTTGTTTACATCTAGGTGGCTTTATTATATGTATTGCTATTGATGATTACGATTAATTTGTTAAAACAAATATATTTTAAATATTGGAAAAACTATTACAAAATGTAATAATACATTACAACAACTTAACGTGAAACAACAATACTATTTAAATTAAACATTTAATTTAAATAGTAGTAGTAGAAACGAAACGTGAAGATATTTGTGCAAGCCGGCATGTGGCTGAAATTAGTAACCTTTTTTTTTTACTTGGAGAAAATCCTCATGGGACCGTCCCGGCCGCGATGGGGGTAGCAGTCGGGGTGTGCCACTTTTACCAACTAAAAACCCCAAGGTGACTACTTCTGCGAATTAGTGGAGACTGCGGGTCCTGTAATCAATTCGCCGTAGCCCACTACGCCGCGCCTGACAGGCACAATCACGGGAGGGGAGACCCCGTCTCCTCCGATACCACCTAGTGTACTTCGACAGAACGCGTCACGACGCACCGCCGACTTCTCGGGGATCGCTAATCGGTCGCTCAGAAACCCCACCCTGAACGGCCACAACCCCTAAGGAAATTAATAACCTATCCTATCCCCTATCTTAGATTTATTATTATAGCAACTATAGTACATCTCTTTTCGTATAAGCAGGTTTGAAAGGGAGAGGTATAGCTATCGGTCTACGAATTAAAGATAAGTTATTAATTCTGGCAGATAATGGCTGTGACGGTCTATAGGTTTTTTTTAAATGTTGATAGTCGTTTTTGGACTGCACCAAGCTTATCATCTAGCGTGATTTGATCAATGTGCCTAGTCTGGATAAAAAAAAATTGCCAACAATAACGCATACTGGAACCAAAAAATTACAGAGAATGTAGTGTGTACTGCGGATAAATATAAGTAGGTACGGTCTACGGAAGGCCGTGAACTCGGTAACGACGAAACAACGATGTAATGCGAAATTGATGTCCTATGCAACGTAATGTAAGCCTTACGCGTGCTTAGTAACGTGTTTACATTCAAAGTGAACTTATTATATGCTGTATTCGTTACAATTTACAATATATTCATTCAAATAGATGTCAAATCAATTAATTAGTATGAGCTTTGTGCAACAGGTTTTATATGCTCGACAGACGATAATATAAGGTTCGATTTAACTTAGCAGTAAACATTTAAGGGCAACACAATTTCTTTCATTGCTTTTTATATTAGTCCATAACTTTATTACGGAACAAAATAACGATGACCGCTTGGAAACGAGAATCTATAACGTCATTGTCGTTACACTGGGTAAACCTAAAATGCGCAATTACGATATAGTGATTACACATCTTGCAGTAATACAACACAGGTCAAAATTGTCGTATAACCAGCCTTCACAGATACCTCTTTACAATTATTATTAATGAGGTAAATATTTAAACCTCTAAAGTGAGACGCTGCGCATTACATCCGAATAATACTAAAGAGTAATGCTGAGATAGTAACTAGTATAGTCCGATCTCGATAAAATTAATCGAGACCATCAAATATGAGTGCAAAAGCCCACTACATCACAAATGAACACGCATTGCAACCAATTGCATCACAAAAGGTTTTTTTTTCTAAATTATCTCACAGGCTTAATTCGAATTAACAGTATCGCGTGTGGTAAACATTCTTCTAGTAATTTGTATGAAATGTGCGAGGAACCTTATAGGCAAAGTCAATTATATGATTTCGGCTTTAATTAACATTTTCAATGGTATGACTTTCAATTCTCTCCTTTTATAATATAAAACCATAAAAGGGATAACAATTTTCATTGACACGCAATAATAATTAACAACATAAATTTTTCTTTAGTAAACTTGTTTAAAGTGTATAAATATATCACCAAAGTATAAGACTCAGGCACTCTTTTTATGCCTAATACAATGTATTTATTATATACATAGCTTATATTAGATTTGTATGAATAACTATTTTGACATAAGCATTACTATATCGTCTGAAGAAAATAAAAAAGTAAATTAAGAAAAAAAATAGCTTGTATTGATTAAATACTAAAAGTAAAACGTCGTAATAAGAAATCAGGAGGCTAGAATTATTCATAAAGGCAATTTCTACATAAATAATAGAATGCCGACTTAGAATGACTTATATCACCATTAAAACTAAGGGAACTTTTAAATAATTTTATCCACCAAACTCTCGCAGATTCTCATCTAGAACAAAAGATAACGCGTAATTTGGTTAAGAATATTTATATCATCCTGATAAAAATGAAACAGACCTCAGTATAGTTGTATTCATAAAGCAGTATATGCGAGTAGCCTGCTGTACCTAGTCATAGATGTTTTCTTACAAGTTATTATAGGAACATAGCAGTTAGAAGTAACGGTTGACGTTCGTAAGCCTTATACGAAGGTGGTAGTGAGCCGAGAATGGGATACATTATTCAAGGGGATCATTTACATCGCAACGCGACGAACGTGGCGGATTGCAACTCCATGTACGATCACCGTGGCGCGTAGGGAACCCACTGTGTGCAGCATAAAAAGACCTTCCATATTGCTTCGAGAAGCTTTATTTTTTACATTTTCAAAGTATTCGCTTAATGATCGAAGACAACATCTATAGATTGCATTTAGTTATTTCTTCTCGTTCATTTGATTTTATCTTCTTAAGATAAAATTCTTGTATACGGGAATTTTCAAAAAACTTAATTTGCTATAATTACAAATAAATTATGTTTAAATTGTATGTAAAGTTACTTACTTTTATATTCGTTTAAAATTAAATGGAATCTTGATAGATAGTTGTTTCAATATTTTAAATAGCATTAACAATCTGATAGTTCAGTTCAAACACAAAAAAAAACATGGGGTCGAATTTCGGCATTGAAATAAAATCTGTTTTAAGCATATTTGTTTTCGTAACTCATAAATATTCGTATTTTTAATAATCAAGTACTAATGGTACAACAATTAATTTTAGCTAAGAGATTTATACGTATAACACTAAATTACGAATAAAGATTGTATCATAGTTACAATTTTTATCAACAAAAACGAAAGAACATATTCTATTACTACGATTTATGTTTTTTTTAATGATCAGTATAGGCGCATACACCATACGAACAAAACAAAACAAAACCTTTACAATGAAACGTTGTGTATTCGGTAGTTGAACAGCAATTAACTTTAATAACTACATTGGCATCCAAAAATATTTGCGTGACGTAGTGCGGAGTGAGAGGTGCGCCCTTGTACGGGTCCTTGCCACAATGTCGTCGAAGATCGAACACTGTCCACGGCACCCTACTCCCTCCCGTACACTAAATAAAATCAGAGAGAATGTAAAATCTTACAGCAGTCCTTATTTATAACAGGTACAAAATTATAAGGCATTTACATAAATTTAAAAACAGGTATTTTAAGCGAATCGTCGATGTCCGTATTGGATATACCTACCTATTGCTCTATAAACAGTGTTTATGCGTTCTTTAACGATAATAATAATGTGAATTTATGTGATACTCTTGTAACTAATTAACAAATTATATTTTTTTTTTCAACACATTATTCCGTGTTTATATATATATCGTATACGTTTTGCAGGTATTCGACTTATGTTCTCATAGATAACATAGTATCTTGCAAATATATACTCACACAATGAGAAGTAAATAAATGTAATAAATAAATAGGACATTTCATCCCAAGGATAAAAATTTATTTTGATATTATTTCAAAATATATAATCGTGCTAGGTGCCATTTAGAATGATACATTACATTAGTGGCTTACTCGCCTTAGATTCATAATATGTAGTAGTCAACGTAACCAGCAGCGCAACTGGTCGTTGTTTTCCAGAAACTAGATAAAGTACAGTATACACTATATATGTATATGCCAATTGTGTTCAATTATAATAATTTAAAGAGCAGGTTATAAAATAACAACTCCGGCTATTGAACTACTAACCTTGGTAACTTATACTTTTTTATCTAGATAAAGAAGATGAGAAATTTGATATAGGTAGATACTTACTGGTATATACTAATTGTGTCCCTGGACAAGAATAAATTGCAATAAATATTTAAGTTGTCGAAATCCAAAGATGCTTATGATCATGTTGAGATTGAAAGGAGATAATTACCAAAAACTGATATCTACTTTTGTACTCATATTTTCAAAATAATAAATTATCATAGAATTTAGATCAAGAAAATTAAATTTAACTTTGATGAAACAGAGAGTGTATATATATATACCATACATATTTTATTTAAACTTGGACAAAAGTAGTTTTGGAAATAACCCATGGATAAAAAATTTGGAATTACAGAGTGTGAATAAAATAAGGCTTGGAAATTAAGTATTAGCCATTTTTCTAATAACCTATTTTTACAACAAAAAACCCACCAACAGTTCGTGTACCCAGGGATCATTTTTTTAATATAGGCAATGTTTCATAGATTATACAAATAAACTAAAATTCTAAACTATAAGCTGTTATGAAAATATAAACTAGATTCAAGGAAAACGTAGGAGGAATGCGAATCCTTAAGCTCAGCTTACAGCGAGTTGAGGAATACCCCAAGGGATTGTAGCCAGTAGGAAATCTGGCACACCCGAGCTCTGACAGCAAACAAAAACAATTTTTAGAGACTTAAGTTTACCGTTGGAAAACTGTTGTCCCCAATAGCAAAAAAAAAAAAAACTTTTTGATAATATAACAGATTTACGGTATTGCCTGTACTTGAGTAGATTTCAGTAATCGATATTAATATGAACTTCCAACTCACACAAACAACTCCAAGCTCTCCTAAGAGAAAATCATTATATAAACAAAATTTAGACAGGAACGTAGAAATACAAAATCAAAATGTGATTTTTATCTTATGGGCTATTTTTATATGTCAAACCACAACATAAACCAAATGTCCCAAAATAAAAATCGAAATCGTGCCCATTTTTCTTCAATATTGTTCAACTTGAGATACATTTTTTTTAATGTTGCCCTTGTTTAAATATGTATGTAGGTCAATTTCATACTTTATATTAATGTAATCCAATGTAGCACATGTGTAGTGATGTTTTTATGTTATCTTAATCAAATGCTTAACATATCGATCATTATTGCAAATATAATAAATTAAGTAAGTTTTAATCCAGAAAATTTTTAAATTAATATATATTATTTTAATAAATCTAACTTCTATATTTAAAAAACACAATCTTAAAAAATTATAAGCACGCGGACGCTTGTATTATCCTTAGTAGATATTAAGTATATATATATTAAATTTAAAGCTTCGGTCTGTCGCGTTTTGGAATCAGCTTATGTAAATCTAGTTGGGCATATGCTTAGTGACTATTCTGTCGTAGTATATAAGGGGGCATCATGGCAACGGTGACTATCGTATACTCCGACGCCGCCTTGAGTTTTTTTCGGCGTTTCTTCCCAAGGTAGTCGCTTCCGAAACGCTAGTAGATCACCCGTAGGGTTCGTATTCTTTTTGGCTGGCGGTCCAAGTCGAGGTTAGTACCCAAAGGGGTGCCCTTGCATTGTCACTCAACCCATAAACTCGCTGGCTGAGTACCTTCTGTGCTCGCCCCCTAAGCCCGGTTGAACTATATATGCCTTTCCCGGCCCTCAGTAGATGTCCGTTCCAAATTAAAAAATAAAAATGCCGACTATCAATGGATACTCGTCACTTGGTAGTCGCCGACGTTCTAAAATTACGCCGTACTTGCAATCAGGTGAGCCGTAGAAGCTTTCTTGAGCCAGCCAAAAAAATCTATACACAATATATGGCTATCAACTATTATATCGATAAAAAATATTAAAAACTGGCACACAATTCACCAACTTTTGCCGATTAAAAGTAAAACAAAAAATATTTTTTATATAAAATTATTCAATCACTCTTGAAACAAATACCTATTGATATGGAAATATTATGCGAATAAAATAAATAGTTATTATTTCCATTGAAAATAGACAATAGAGACTAGGTTATATCATACATTTAAATGTCAAAAGTTATAATTAAAACAATATAATCTCACTTTATCTGCTAACAATTATAACGATAAAATATATTTAACGTTATCTGGATAACAGAATATTAAAGTAGATATAAATTATAGAAATTTATTAATTATTTATCAGATTGTTTCAATTTATGGCTTGAATTCAACACAGCACGTGCAAGATACAAGCCTACGATTGTCAAACCAACACACAAAAGTTAAAACAAGATAACAGTAATATACATACCTAAATAGATTAAATCTTTGCTATTAAATGTATAGGTAATACTGTAAATTTAGAAATACTGAACTAAACAAAGGAATATTTTTTGTAGTAGGTATATTGTTTAATAAATATCATAAGATTTGAGAAAAGTGATACAGGAGTTGCACTTAGTATCCCTAACGCAAGATATGAAATACAAGTATAATTGTGCAAATAAATAAAAGTAAAGCTCCGCTATCATTTAACTACATTTTGTATATCCGTAGATACGTTCAATGCACAAGAAAATGAGTTATTTCACTTCCTTGATAGTTATTATAACGTCGTATTGTATCATTGACGTCACATAATTCAATCGTCATTCTTTTATTTACACAATTTACATTTCAAGTCTTCAATATACTATTTTATACAAAACCAATGCACAAACATATTCTATTAGCGACTCTCCATTAAAGGACCGCAATAGTAAGTTAGGAAAACACTCCATACCTATAAACACTTCCATACACGTATTTTAATTTTTTTTTTTGTTAATACTTGCCACGTTGCCAATGATGCCATTCTTATGACTGTATCCAAGCGCGTATGCAATATTTGACTTTTGGATTATTACATACACGATTACATATCTTATAATGTCATTAATTGTTCTTTATTTATATGTATTGAGTTTACAAAATGTACAAATACATAAAATTATATGTAAAAATATTAATTAATGGGCTTATAAGCGATTCGAAACAGATATCCTGCCAGATATAACTGGATATACTTAATTTTGAGAATGACAGAGCAAACTTATTAAAACATATTTTCATAACAGAAAATATTAACAGTGAAAACAATCACATAACTGGAAAATATCGTTGTTGTGCAGAGGCCTCATAATAAATGAAACCTGTTCATATCGTTTGTGTTTTGCCATTACTTTAGGTCCATAAACGGCACAAACTTTTTTCGCTGCTTGCATTACCTTTTTTCTATTTCGTAATAAAAATTTTAAATGCATCGAACTTTTTCAGTAGATTCACTCATTTTGACAGTAAGAAAAACTAATGAAAAATAGCTGGAAAAAATATTATACTAATTTGTTTCTTTTTTTGAAATGTTACCTTTTTAATGTCATCAAAACCAGCCATGTATAAATAGTACAGGCAAATATATTTTATTATATGTTTATACATACCATATGCAAAAATACTTTTACCCAGACATATTTCTGTACAATATTAATTATAAATCTATCCAACGAATGTAGTGATACGAATCCTTTGATCAGATCAGAAATACATTTGGGGAATCAAAATTAATACTTATTAGTGAATTTACTTTTTTTGATACGCGAGATACTATTAATAAATTGTCACGTTATATGCTTTTCGGGGTGAGCAGAGATACATTAGTGGTTGGTATCCTCTTTGCGCTTAAATGTCGTGCCCAACGCAATATCGAATTGACAAATAAATGTAGAACGACGCTCATTCGTCATTTCTAATCTTAATATTATATTTTAGCAGGTTTTCGCTGACATTTCACCAACAAACATTTGCAATGTCTTCTGTTTGAATATATTATTAATTAATGCTATATTTAAAATATTTAACGTGTTCCCTTTGAGACAATATTCGATATACAATAATGAACTATGAGGACACAAGACGATTACGATTACAAAAATGCTACTGTTATACTACCATTCAAAGATAAGTTAGTTAATCACGTACTGCCTTAAACATAAAGGATGACAAATTTATAATATGAGAAACTATATTGGTAGAATTTACGAGACGTAACTCGTAATTATTAACTTCCTTGAAATATATTAATGGAATGTAAGTATAGACGTATACCTAGTAATACGTTAACATTTATCTCTTTACTTGCAGAACAAATTGAAATGCATAATTACAGAATATCTCTAGATGCTTATTTTTCATTAATAAGTACATAATTTCAATACGACTGTGATAATAGCTAATCAAATTAAAAATGTTTTATTTTATTTACTATATAAGACTGCAATTTTAAAGTTCAAGTGCGTTGTGATTATATGCAACCATATATTATTATAATAGCGAGCCATATAGGAATGAAGCTAATAAAAACGTACATTCATATACCTACTCATAAGGTAAAGCTAGCCTTGTTATCTTCCGCGCTTCTCAGTTCCACAGATCAACACAACGCTTTCCGTCTTTATCTCACTAACAGGCTACAATACACGTGAACTTTTTACAAATATAGACACGTCTTGTTTAATGTGTGCGTACCTCGTTGTCAATGTGATGAATAAACAGTTTCTCCTATTTTACGATTGAATGATCATAGATACCTTTCCAAATAGATTTTTTATTGATTTGAAATATCTTTTCAATATATCAAAATTATAAATAATAAATCTTGATATGATTAAGCACCATTATGACACGAGTACCTAAATATTACTGATTCTAATGTTATAATATTTGAATTCAAAAGCTAATTATCTTAACAAATATTTTATGCTCGCCAAATGCCATTTTTTATTAATTATCAATATGTAACTTATCTTATTGAATTTATCAAAGCAGGTACCTACATATTTAAGGTCGAACAAAATTAATTCTATCAGTTCTTTATCCTAACATATATGTAAAAGAAATCCTCAATCAATCAAATTTGAATTGAATATGCATCACTGTGCTCATCAGGTGGTAACACAAATTGTTCTTAAACTATGACTGAGCAAATACAACTGACATATATAAATATTCAAGCTATATGTGAGCAAAGCAATAGGTATAAATTATATCAAAAATATATAAATGAAGAGAACGGAATTATTTGCCCATGAAAATTATTATAATATAATGACAAAACAGAAAAGAGCTAGAACAGCTTGTTTAAAAAATTGCTTTTTATTTTTAAAATATATTTTGTCAACAGCTGTAAAACTTTAAGAATAAATTTTAGATCACTTTTATGAATGAATCAAATGAAATGAAAATATTTTTGTATATATTAAAGGTTTTCACCGATATCAAAGCAGTTGTCGAACCTGTCTCACATACAATAACACAACACGTATAAAAGCACGTCAAATGCGTTAAAGATCTGTGATTTAAAAACCATAGAAGAAATATATAAACTTTTCAATCCAAGCCGAACCCACACTATATGCAGTCTATATGAGGGGTGACTGCGTAAATCGCGCTCTAACTGCGCCGCTGTAATACTCGTATGAATATGTAGTCCCTAAAAGATCGATCTTAAATAAAACAATACTTAATTCTCCTCAGTTATAAATGCAAGTAACTAATACATTTATTATTTACATTTATAATAACAATTATCACTCTTCCAACATCTAATAGCTAAGAGATAGTTACAAAGTCTATTCATTTTTGCAATGTAAAATATTCGTTTAAGGATCATTACCTACATGAAATCACGTCAAAAATAAAATTTCCGTTTACGTCCGTGCATGTTAATTACTTATTAATTTATTCGTATATTAAATGCCACTACATTTGAAAGCATAGTTCCTATTACGTGAATCATTTTTCATGAACTCGTCATAATATCTATATTTACTTTAAGAGTGTTTGAACTTACACGTCCTTATTATCTCATGACGAATTTATTACTCCGTATGATAAATCTTTGACAATATTTTAATAAACATTAGTTTTTAGGTTCCTTTCATATTAACTGTTACAAGAAATATTTATTACCAAAATAAATGTAAAGTATTCAAATACAAAATTTAAATATAGACTTGCATTGAAGAACATGACTTCAAACACAAAATACATAATTTACTAATCTATAATATTTAGAACAGATATAAGTTAACCACATTACTACTCTGAATTTAAATAGCAAGCCTAAAATTCTAAAACTTAAAGCAGATATTACTTTAACAACACTGACAAATAGTCTAGTTGTTAAACAATACGATATAAATATTACTTATTGTCTCAAAAATATACATATAGTAAACAATGACACAAAATCCCACCGTGCTGTCGTCGGTTATTTAAAATAACCTTATCACAAAGGAAACCCCAAAAAGTACAAAAGATGCAAATATCTAGGAATAACTTCTCTTTGCGTGATTATATCTTAATTTATATCGTATCCACTGATACTATAGAAATTGTTTTAGGTCGTCCAAAGACCATTAACCTGGACTGTTTTACGAATCCGAACTTTGATGTAAGATAATAAAGCTCTATAATGTATTTGCTGTAGTACGGTTGCGGTTGCGGCCAACAAAAAGAATAAAATATCAAACTACTTTCATACATGGATAGGACCCTTTATTTAAAAAAATATCTATATAATATATTCCAATTTCAGTATGTATTATAACAGTTATTCATATTGTAATTTTTGAACTGTTAGTATTATGTAATCCAAATTCCTTTTTTTTTACACCAGCTCGATCAAATGACAAGAGCACACCTGACGGGATATACAGCGTGGTCAAAGGAAGGCAAGGACCATTGACAGTCGCCATAGTCACGCCGGCCTACATATACCGCGACTGAAGGTCTCCAGATATATTAATAACTGGAGATACATAAACTAATCCCGAAACGCGACAGGCCGAAGCGAATCACTATGACGATCTTTGCTTTTGTGTAGTGCGGGCACGATTCAGGCCTGGTAATTGTCCTACCACCTCAAAAAATTGACAAATTTAATAATAACGTAACAAATATATCAACTTTAGAAACAAACGTAAGATATCATTTTAATGTTTATTAGTAAATAATTATTCTATCATATATATGTGCGTGTTCCCACTATCCTATGATATGGGATCCTTTGAGCGTAGCGTGAAGAGATATTCGTGCAGGCCGGCATGATCGCTGCGACTACCAATGGTTTTTTTTTACCTTTCGATAGACGTTGGCGTTTTTTGAACTGCACCATGCTTACCATCAGGTATGGTGCAGTCACTATTTTGAGTCAATTTAAAAAAATATGTATATATATATAATAGTTTAGTATGGTAAATACGTAAATAAACAAATGCAAAATGTACATAATTTATACATACGAGTATACCTACATTTTATATAGCCGACACTTTATCTTCGTAATGTTTTATAATGTTGTTTAAAACACAAAAATCTTGATAAACGAAAATGGTTTAAATAAAAATTATAGATATGTACAATTTGTATGTCGCCATACAATAAATTGTTTATATTTTACAAGTAGTAATGTGAGAAGCTATCGTAACTGACCCGCATACTCATAAAAGGAAAACAAGCTCAGATTTATATAAACAACATTATTAAATTTTCAATCTACGCAATATTTTCTGAAATATTTTTGAATATACCTATAGTCATAATAATTTCAGCTTTATTAAATATCTACAACAACAAGATTTGTAATCGCTACAATTGTGCTGAGACAATTGTAGCGATTACAAATCTTATTCGGTACCTGCTCACCTTTTCACGATTTTAGATGTAATTGCATCGCATAGATTAAAATCGTTAAAATAATATTTATTTATTATTTATTTATTTATTTATTTTAAAGGGAAACATACAGCAATATAAAAATGATAAAAATATACACAAAAAATGTTACATAAGCCAGCAAAGTTTCCACAAAAATTAGTACAAAAATAAAAATCAAGCTAATAAATAACAATAAAAAAATCAATCAAATATACATACATATATATGTTACATATAAATAGTACATTTATATTAAAAAAAAAATACATTATAGAACAAAATTGAACTTAGGCTAATATTTTCTTTCTCACCATTCGTTTAAAGGGCCCAAAGGCACAGGACAATATATCTATATCGCAAAAACGTTTATTATATAGATCACAGGCACGAAAAACAAAAGTATTATTAACATAGTTTGTTTTTTTTTTTTTATATTAAAATTATATTTAAATATAATTGTAAATATATATATATATATATATATATATAATATGAAGGGATGGTCCATAGCATGCTTTCGTTGGAAAGAAATTTTATCCCCCGTTGAGATTTCTGTCGGACGCTGGCTCGTCGCTGCCTAAAGTAAGCGAGTGGTATGTACGTGTGTAGTTTATGTGTGTGTGTATAGTCGGTACCTTCAACCTCCATGTGATGGGAAATGAACCCTTTGAGCGGGGAAACCGTTTTTTATTTGCACTCGGACACCGAGATCAGGTAGAAAGGTTGATCGTTAATTTTTAAAGGACACACTGAACTTATCAAGGAAATCACGAGATGACTATTAAGACTGTGGTTCACATAAGATTCGCCTTAAATATTGGTATGATACATACAAATACATTGAATATTATATCTCTGGTTGTAGCAACGGACATCTGCATATTTAAATAAGACATACAACCTTATTAGTGTTAAGTGGTTTCATTTAATTACATTTGACTAATATTATTAAATAAAATCCTGCAAAATCACGACAACAATTAATAAATAAATTGGAAATGTTGACAAAACTAAACGACTAAACGTCAAAAAACACTTTGTGCACAGAACCCTGCTATTATAAAAAACAATTTGTTGATGAACTGGTTTTCTTTAATTAGTGTAAAATACTTCGCAGATAAACAAGGCAAAAGGCTGATGTCACCAATGGCTCGCCTCATATAGTTTGGCAAGGCAGGCCGCACGAGAGCTCGTTGATATCTTTTACTAAGAACTTTGACTTCATACACTTTCTCGAAAATATTCTCTCCGCTTTTGCGAGCCTTTGTAATTTACGTAATTCTTGTATCCAATAAATTTAATTTATTACTGAAATGCTCATTACTATGTTTTTTGCTGTTATTGCGCAATTTTTATCATGTAAAAATATACGGACTGTTTCTGTTTTTTTTATTATTGTGAAGCTATAAGCTTTAGAAATGAATGATTTTACTAAATTGGAAATAATTATAATAAAATTGAAAATATACATATGTTGATAAATATATAAGTAAAAGTAGATTGAATCATCCGAGACTATATTTGTCAATCTTAATTTAAACAAATTAGCTTATACAAAATATAAAACAGTCATGCAACATATGATGGGTTACGAAATTTAATTTAATATTGTTGTTATAAAGCCGAATAAAATATAATATGTCCCACAAAACGAACTGAAGCCGACATACACCGATAAAAATGCTCACAATTATTATTTCCAAAAAAACTCTGGCCAAATAATTACATAAAATAATGAGTGAGGCGAGAGCTCGGACGATGTTGAGCCCATCTCGAGGGCTCGCATGCCGCAGCAAGCGCGAGCGAAGCAATAAAATAAGGCTGTTGAGGGGAAGGAGCGCGGCGGCGGAGGGATGCAGCGTGTCGCCTTCAAAAGAGCCACAACTTATAAGACTATAGCGATTTATCCACAAAAGCTGTTCGATAAAAACATAATTTGGATATTTTTATATTTATTAAATATAAAAACTTACAGTTTAAGTTAAAAACAATATTGAACTGTACATTAAAATGAGTATACCAAAAAAACATACATTATCTTTTAAAGAAAAAAATATTATTTTTTATGATATAAGATTATTATAAAAGAAATGCTATATATTTTACAGTAATCAAATCTAACCAAACTTTAAATTCGAACTAAATATGGAAAAAATATTTTTTTACTACGGCATAAAAATACATATGAAGTTGTTTTATTTTCTGTAACATAGAATGGTTTTTAGGACTATTATTATATTCATATACAAACACTAATTTCGTGCTGTAATATTTATATTACTACAAGATTTGAAGTTAAAACTCGCGGATTTTCCTATCATACACCATGACACAACAAAAAGTCATCATTAAAGTGTTGGAGGCGCGGCGGGTGAAGCTGCGCAGCCTCTCGGCTCGGCTCCTAAACGATTCAGCCGAGTTTTTATCACTTACCAATCCATATCCAGTTTATTTATTTATTTTTACTGAGAGCTCTCCCAGCATAAAATCCCTTATCAGCATTACCAATACTTTTACATAATCTATTTAAAAATAAGACAATATTTATAAGCATCGTTATCATTCTTTTCAAAATTTAGAAAATGATATCAGTGTATTCAGCTTAATTCGATGTTTCAAATGATTCTTTTTAGTCATTAATATTTTTAGTTATAATATTTTAAATACAAATCTCATATTTTAAATTAAGGCGACGTATTTCAATATCAGATAACAATAATTAATCATTACTGAAGAATCTAGTAAAAAAACGCGAGCACACTGAAGTATTTAATGAATATCTATTATTACTCAATTGTGATCTTATAATAAAGAAAAATCATAAATTACAATCCTTTAACATACATTTAAAAATAGCCTGTAATTTTTTTTGAATCCATTGTATAAAAATAGCACATTTATGCATAGTTTAACCATGTCTGTTTGTACATTACAATCATTTTACTCGCAGATTACTAGTCGTAGGAAGATTCAGCATGTCATGAAATCATTTTAAATTATACATGTAAAGTGGGATGGATTTTTCTCTTTATGCAGATCCCATTGTTTTGTGTATTGAATAGGTAAGCGCCTGCGTTTTTGAGACAACTTTATCTAGATTTTTTTTTAAATATATTAAACCGTTGACGAAACATTAAGACATAATGTCAAAATATTATATATTTATTTTTCAATTTATATTAATTACAAAGAAAATTATCAAAGAGAAGTAAGTTTTAGTGGTTTTTTTGTAACTATGAAGTAAAACCAGGCCGCTAATTTATTTACTATATTTAGAAAAAAAAGTACAGTAAAAATATGGTTTTGAGCTAGCAAAACAAATGGCCACAAGATTAGTGCGGCGGAATATTGTTTTTATGATATATCGAAAATAACATAATATTTTTATCCAAAAATGGAATATCCCTTATATTCTCACATACAACCTGCCTAGGCATTTAATAAGAAAACCTATACTAGGGAATTAATTACTAAGATATGTAAGTGAGTAAAATAATCCGTACCATAAACATACAAAAGAAAAACCGGTAGTTTTGTCAAATATATAGTTTACGTTCTTAAAGTCAATATTTTAGTCTCTAACTTAAAAACTAAGAACAAATAATTAAAAACTCATATTTACAAAAATAATTAAATAGAATCATAGCAATGGACTGTAACGGCTTACGTTTTAAATTTTCATCGCACACTATGACAGTTAACGCTTTTATAAAAACTATAATTAACAAAATCTTCCTTCTAAATAAAAACTACATTAAATAAAAAAAAACACTTCAAACACGAATAATCAAAATCAATTGTTTTAACGAATATACATAGGTATGTAGTACCTACAGGGTCTAGAAAACCGTTTGTAAATATATAGTTACTTAGCAGACAGAATTACATATTAAATTATATAATATATTATATTATTATTATTATATTATTTTGGAAGTCGAAGCTGCTCGCGTCCGTAGGCTTTACCCTAGTTTCCCTACACGTGACTCCTGGGTGGTGCTAAACGAGCAGCAGCGAGGTGGTAGGGCGTCGGTGCCCGTCTGGGTCGCGACCACAGTACATGGGTGTAAAGCCCGTCATAGTGACCAGTTTTGGCTAGTCGCGTTTCGGGATCAGCTTGTGCATATCCAGTAGCTCATATACCTAGAGACCTTCAGTCGTGGTATATGTGGGCCGACATGACGATGTAGACTATCAATGGATTTTCATCCTTTGATAGTCGCTTTCGTATTTGGACTACACTGTACTCACCATCAGGTACTCTGTAGTCACTATGTCGAGCCAGTGAAAAAAAAATTTGAAAGTCACAAAAGTAATCTAAACAACATAACACAACTTCCACCAGGTGTGATTGAGGTCAAGCGTTCGTCAATAAATAATAAAAAAAAAACATAAATTTAATTGTTTTTAACCTCAAATAAACAATTATAGGAATTAAAAAAGTAGATACTTAATAAAGATTATAATTATTGTTGTATGCAACGATGACGTTCGAAATAGTTTTATCTCGTTTGTAGATTGCTTTCTTAATACATTTCGAAACTGGTCACATAGTAAGATTATATGTCTATAACGTGTAGATTAGAGGCAGAATACTTGATTGTGGTAAGTGTTATTTCTTACAGCAAGGTTACAGACAGTCAAAATAAAAATTTGACATTTGTATATACTGAGAAAAATGTAATCTTTCTTATAATATTATGTACTTTCACGATTTAATCTTTATTAATCCATAAATACTAAATTTATCATTTTAGATCCTTTTAAAACAACTAAAGTAATATATTCAGATTACTATTATTATATCAATTAATTTAATAAAAAATTAAATGGAAAATGCCATTTTTTATAACAATCATAAATTAATATACTATTATACCTCATTATTAATGTAATATTGTAATTTATAACAATGAAATTTTTTTGAAATGAAAAATTAAATCCCTGGTTCAGTTTCTTATATTTATCGGTAACTTATTCATTGATATCATTCCAATGCGCTCAAACGCGATACTTCTGTTGCGAGTTATTGTAGAATTGAGCCATTTTTTTTGACTGGATTTTGGTTATTGACCGGGATAGACCTTCACAACTAAGCCAGGCGAGTAGAGTTGAGTATCCTGTTACTTCCAGTATGATGCCGCAACATTAGATCCTAATTATGTTATTGTAATACCATTGGACTGACTGGATACAAAATTTTGAATCAATTAAACTAGTAGTAGGGTCTAAATTCATTTAACAACCAGAAAAGAGTTGGTCGTTTTCAAGCAGTTGTTTATATTTTCTTCAATCATAGATCAAAACACCTTTCAAATAAAAAAAATAAAACAAAATCGATTAATTCGTTTGAACCCATGATGCCCAAAGATTATGCAAAAATTAAGAACAATTTGATAATTTACAAGAATGTGACTAGATTTCCTTTTACCAATCTTTAAAACGTGGAAACCCTTCCACACTGTTGGTACTTAGAAGTCGTAAATCGTGTAATCAACCGTTTAGTCTTGTATGTTTGGATCATAAGAGTTAAAGCCAGTCTGCTAGCTACGTCTCATAGTTGAAATCACTGTCATTGATACCGATGAAAACTATAATTAACCATAATTCAATTACCACTAGTCATTGGTACGTAACTATACGAAATAAAAAAGCAAATCCCCTAACATCTACAATATTGGTGTCCTGTTTAAATAGCCCAGGACAAGTATTATATACGTGCGCACTCGTTTAAAAATAAAAAAGACGCTCGTGAAGACCGAAAGGCGCTTTTGAAACTGGAATGAATGGCCAACGTAACCAATTTTCACAACATACCCGTGCAACATACCTACTACGAGAAGATGGAATACGTCAACGTCATGCGATATGAATGACATGCACAAGCGTGCGATTATAGATGCTTTTTATGATAATACGAGTAACAACAATTTGACCGTAGAAAAATAATATTTAAATATTCATTGAAACGTATGTAATACGAGTACATTATTTTCTATATTTTAGTAATTAATACAATTATATTATGGTAATCAGCTCCTAATGTCAGAAGCAACAGCTTCTTTAGATAAAATAATAATTAGTTGCAATTATTCTTTGTTAAAAATATTGGTAAGTCTCTTCCGCTAATAAAAAGTCAAAGTAACAACTTATATTGCCCAACAGAAGTATGATCATAATAGGCGGTCAATTTAATCGTTGATTATTTATAGACACTTAGCTATGATGCAGTAATGGCAGTTTACTACATCACACCATCGAAATGTGATCGTATGGTGGCGGGCTGACTCGAACTCAGCTCTTGCGGCAAGTTCAAGGTGAGCGCGTCGCTCCGCCCACACGCGCTCGCCGCGTTCTCCTGGCCGCTAGCGCACAACCGTTACACTGGACCTCAGACAGTACACCTCATCTTTGAACTTCTCTCCACTTGTATACGCTCCGTCCTTACTTATTACTATAGAAACCTCTGACGAAAGATACTGAGACATTCTTAATCAATACCAATTTATGAATAATTATTTATTACAATATATATTACATAAGTAAATATCGTCTTTCCTTAAATAACAATTAAATGATCAACTTGACAGTTACCTTTAATGTAAATAGTCATTATTCATAAATTAAAATATCATTATACACATTAAATATAGAATGGACAAACTCATAATAAACTCAAAATAACATAATATATTCAATAATACTCAAACATTAACGTATAAAAGAAATTGTATTTTTTATACGTTGGTATTTAAAAACGAAAGAACGTTTACGTTCCATCGCGCCGTGGCGGAATTTCCCACTATAATATGAATACACCTGGCAATATTGGTCACCGCGATTACCATATCATCTCTAAGTCCGACGTAATAAAATACGATACGAAGAATTGATATTTATGGACCTGGTCGTTAAACAAAATTAGTCAAATGATACATCTATGTATGTCCTCCGTCGAGTGGCAAATAATAATAGTGCCATGTTCGTCGACAACGAATAAATTTAATGAAATATCATATTACCTGGGGATCGTGATGACTTGTCCGAGATCATCGAGGACGTGGTCGGCGAGCACAAGCACCGTTGGGGGCTGTCCAGGGGCACCCACTACCACGGAAACTCCACCATCCACTAGCTGCCCGCTTCCACCCACCAACTGCCCGTCCTCAAGTTGTCCACTGATCATCTCAACACGCTTTTGATCTGGCGTCGTGGTGTATATTACAGTCTGTTTGTCATCCTCATAAATCAGATCTATTGGAGTTTTCTCATCGATGGACTCCATTCCCTGATCGTAAACTTCAGGTTGAACGGCCACTTTATTTTCGGTGGAGTATGATACTAATTCATGGGGTGAGTGACGGTAGGAATGGGCGTCCGGCGGATAGCCGTCATCGGAGTCCATCTCAACCTTATGAGGGTAGTAGTCGTGTGCGGGCTGCACTGGGGTCATGGTGGCGAGCACGGCGTGCGCAGGCGCGGGCGAACGCGGCGCGGATGCCGGTGACACCCCGGCCGCGGCTCGCGGGGTGCGCGACCGCTCCTCGCAGCCGCCCGCCAACGGTGGCGAACCGGACATACCGCCCTGCTTCTGCGTAAAGGGCGACGTCTTTGTGCGGGCGGAGGCTCCGCTCAGGAGCGCCCCGCTCAACACTTGACTTTATTTTCTGCAAAGGATATATTTTCATGTTTAAAATGAAAACGGTTCACACGAACATAAAACAAATGCTGGTGATTAGACGTGCCCGCTTTATTGGCGTTAAGTTTTTAATTTTGATTTGAACTAACCTGTAACCACTAAATGTTAATTAGATTACTTCGTGATTTAAACAAATTTATATGACATAAAATGTAGCAAGAATTAAAAAATATAAACAATGTTATATATGCCTAATAGGTTATACAAATAATAAAAAAGAAATAAATTTATTTGAGGAAGTATGACACGACATCCAAGTATTTTTCTTATCTGATTAGTTGAATTATGGCGATGAATATCATATTTCTGTAAGTCACACCCTAGTATATGACAGGTATAACTAATCTTGTAGCTTAATTATTAACAATTATATTATTTTCTCTTTATATTTATTGTTTATAATTTTTCCCATTTTGTTTAATACGGACATACAGGCTTTTGATATTTATCGACACAATTATGACCAAAGGTTTGGATCTATAACACCAAAGACACTAAGTCAAAAAACATTTACAACTTGTAATTAATGTACGTTCTTGATGAATATGAAATGCATAATATAAAAACGAATAATGTACGCAAAGACGCGAGTATGGGCCTGCGACCGATTTAGTAACAGCTGATTCGAGTCCAGTTAGAAAAGAACAAGTATCAAGTGGCACCTGACCGGCAAGAAGCGACCGAACTTGTTCAGCACCCGCGGCCGCCCTGCTCCGGCCCAGCCACCACCGTACGGTACAAACAGGTAATGACACTATTGTATCCACGTGCCTGTCAAACTCGTCAGTAAACAACAATTCTTGCACTTATGTATATGAATGACTACGTTTTCAACTTATATCATTGTCTCACTTTTTTGTGGTAAGAAACAAAATAATCATAGGTCATATTCGATTTGTATTAACTGAGGCCGTTTGCGGTTTCAAATTTGAACAAAATAAAGCTCACTTCGGTAATCTTGGAGTTGAGCACAGAGCCTTCAGATTGCTAGAGATTGTCCGCTGTATAACACCGAACTAGCCATCGTCATTGTACTTAAAAAATAAAAGAGTTGCCTTTAAAGGTACAGACAGACACGGCACTCTCAATGCATTGTTGCAGAGGCTGAGACTAAACTGAGCAAGAGAGACGAAAATATGACAATCTCGCAAGCTTAAGCGGGTGAGATACCTATAAGCCACTCAAGACTGTTATAGCCTATCGTAAGCTCTGTTCGGAAGTTATCGAATAAGGTATGTTCTTTGTCCTCCAATCTTAATAAATAACTACAATCGAAAAAACAATAGGCATACACAAGCTAATCATACAAAACTTTTTGCTCATACCATGATTAATATAGATTTCGAACTATATTTGTACAACACAGATTAAGAGGATAAAACAACATTAAATAATAAACACAGAAAGAATATTATCCATATTCATATGTTTAAGTATCTAAAATTGCAAACGGCATTGCCTCGACGCTGTGCTGAAGGAGGAAAAATAAAATTACAAAAAAGCTGTGCCGCTGAGTCGGGCTGCTTATGTGTGCGCTCTCATACAGTGATGTCTGAAGCTCGCTGGATACGGCGTTATAAGATATAAGTGCATATAATTCACTCGCACGAAGAGATGGTTGTTTATGAACACTGTCTTATTAGATTCACACAACACAATGTTTCCCTAATAGAAATACATCTGGAATAATCAATATAGAAAACAGCATAGTCTTATTTTGAAATATTTTGGCTAAAATATAACTAAGGAAAAACAATATTGTTACAAGTAATATATATGTAAGGGGAGTGACCCCATATGAGGAGCAGCGGGTGATCATTGCTGAACTATTGAAACCACTTTGAGTGAGTATGAAGAAGAAAAGCGAGCACGTCATCGCACTAGCAATAAGGTCTGGGGCGGCTGTGGCTGCGGCGAGATCCTGCGTCCTGGCGCAGATCGTCACGCACGCGCTTCAAACTAGTCTCGTGACGTCACAGCCCGCCCGGCGAAATTACAAAACCGGCCGGGCGGCGCAAACAAGCGCACCAGCCGCCAGTGCCGCCACCGAGAGGCGCGGGCGGCAGCGCAGTGGCTGACGCGCTGTCGGCCGACCCCGACGCGCCACCAGTGTTTCACATACCGTGGGCGGCGTCTCGACGCTGCGCGCGGCGCGGGCGCGGGAACTCGAGCACGCGACGAGCGGCGCTACGGAGCGCGGGCGCAGGTGCTCTGAGCGCCGCAGCCTCCGCAAGGCGGCGCCGCTGCCCTCCGCGCTTCCCCGCGCGCTAGCCCCGCGAACCTCGCTCTCAACTCGCACGCACCAAAACGAACAATTTATTTTTCATGCATACTGGCAAACCTTCCTTGCCGTCGATCTGCGATGCAGATGCCTGGATGGAACGCTGAAACCTTTAATTTGTAAAAAATATCAAACATTATTGCTGATACATATAAACAACTTATAGATTTTTGAATATTGTGCACTTGAGATGCATTCTTAGTTCCAACGACGTTTTTTATATAATATCATCAACGTGACTAGAAGCCGATTGGAAAAGTAAGGTGAGCGTTGCAAAATCCCTTAGGCGAAAAACGTTGTCGCACTATCTGCTGCCTCTCCCCGATCATCCAGTTGCGCTACGCCACGCTGCGTTGAACCAACGCGACGCGACAACGACGTTTAAAACCGTTACAAAATCGGAGAACTGCTTTGATAGGATTACCCAACTTCCCCTTTTGGACATTTATGCAACATATCAGCTTAAATATAGTGATCAGAATGAGGTTGCATGAGTCCCAGTATATCATTATGTTAGACATTAATGATTCACATTATTTACAAGATTCATGTTTAAAGAATAAGAATTCTACTTTGTTTATACTTTGCTTCAAGCAAGTACCATTATTATAGACTTAAAGTAATAAAAGTTCTTTAATATGTTTATGTATAGTGAAATCTTTATAAATAGGAACACTCCTGGTAGTGCTTAGAAACTTTAAAATTAAAGATATTTAAAACATAATTTAGCATTTATTAATAGTTACCAGTTAATAGTTAGTTAATAGTTGTTTATCCATTACATTTTTTGTATTTTTTTTACTACTATTACTACTACACTATCAATATACTACTGCTGCTACTAAACTACTGCTACTACTACTACCACACTACTACTACTAGATGTACATAAGCTGACAGCATTGTGTGGGCAGCATTATGCAAAATAAAATAATCATCATGAGACCACGACTACTCTGCTCAAAAGTAAACGTACCGGGGTCTTATAAGGTTTCATTATAAAGGACAGCAAAACTTTATTTTGCCCAGAACAGCATAATAGCTAAATCGCACCCTGTACAAAACTCTCATTCTTTTATTAGGTGTGTTTTAGAAACAAACTTTATAATATTAAAAAAAAAACTAACTTTATAAATTGGCGTTAAAACGTTGCTGCGAGTATTGTGACTGTTTCAAGTTTCCTTTTCTTTAAAGTTATCGAAGTATTTGTTCATATTTTCGAAAAACAAACAATTTTAATAAAGAAGAATTGTTTATTAGCATAATTTCAGATCGCCATTTGACTCGAGAAGAATTGATACGTGCTGTGGGTAAACTCGAAGCTGGATGCTTACAGCGTGAAATAGCTGCTGCCCTTATTTCTATACAATCGGTTAACCGATAATTCTGAAGATGTTAACAGGTTACTGGAATCATGGCTCAACGGCATCCTGGAAGGTATTATGCAGAAACTCAGTGAAAAGACCGTTTTTTTTAAACAATACAGAGCCAAAAGAAAACCTCTGACTGCGGCTTGACAACTGTATAGAAAGACTGCTATCTGAACACCAGGTTGTTGTGAGCACCCGAGCTGCAAGTAGGAGGTTGCATGAGATCGGTCTTCAATCTTGTAGATCATTGCGGGTTTAAGCTTTTCGGCGTGTCAATCAAACATGTTGAAGTGGGCAAAGGCTCTCCAACAATGGTCGGAAGATCAGTGTATGTATGTCCGTTTTCTGATATATCAAGGTTGGGTGTTCGTCCCGATTCAAAACGGATAAGCGTTTAGCGAGCTGCGGAACGGCTTTCGGTACAGTGAACGGCTTCATCCCTACCAAAGCAGAACCATCATAGTTTGGACCGGAATTCGGGTTGGCAGTAGAACTGATCTTCTTTTGATACGGGGCGCCATCACTGCCAAAAAATACTGCAACAAGGTTGTCGAACATGTCGTTGTTCCACTCCGACAGCAAGTGAGTGAAGATTTCGTGTTCATACAGGACAGTGCTTGTGCTCTTACCGCATCTCGGTGAGGAACGTATACTATAAGAATGATATCAGTGCTAGTAGACTGGCCTCCGCAGTCGTGCAACATGAAACCTATTGAACATGCGTGAGATTTGCTCGGTAGGATGACGTTCGAAGCGTTGCCTTCACATTTACTTACAGAAAAAATTCTTTTCTTGCATCTCTCATGAACTTGAAGCAAGATTCCCAAAGCCATTCAAGACAACCCGACCTTAAGCGTGCCTAGACGATGCAGAGCCTTAGTCAGTGCATTAAGAGGTCCTATTGATAACTGAAATCCATCTTATACCAATTTTTAATGACTAAATTTTTATCTCGGAACCTTGTTTTCGATTTATATTCATTACTTTTTTCTTACTTTTCACTCAACTTTGTACTTTAATAATAAATGTTGTTGTTGTTGTTTTGGGAGTCGAAGCTGCTCTCGTCCGTAGGCTTTACCCTAGTTTCCCTACACGTGACTCCTGGGTGGTGCTAAACAAGCAGCAGCGAGGTGGTAGGGCGTCGGTGCCCGTCTGGATCGCGACCACAGTACATGGGTATAAAGCCCGTCATAGTGACTAGTTTCGGATTGTCGCGTTTCGAGATCAGCTTGTGTATATCCAGTAGCTCATATACCGAGAGACCTTCAGTCGTGGTATATGTGGGCCGACATGACGATGTAGACTATCAATGGATTTTCATCCTTTGATAGTCGCTTTCGTTTTTGGACGACACTGTACTTACCATCAGGTACTCTGTAGTCACTATGTCGAGCCAGTGTAAAAAAAATAATTTAATGTTTTTCATTTTTTATTCATTTAATATATATTTTTTCAATTTGGTTTGCAAATCGGACTTTACACAACTAAATACAAAGCGAAAATAAAACTTAAAGCAGTAATACAAAACGTATGTCCTGAAAAAGTGAACACAGCAATATAAACTAATAATATTAAGATAAATAAATTAGATTTATAGAACAAAAATAATGGAAATAAAAAAAAGTGAAATACATATATCATGTATTTTGCAATTTGTACGCACTGAAAAATCTTGTTTGTTAATGTTATTTTAAATTACAAACAAACATAAAATTACGCTTTAAATCGTATAACGTTTATTCAAAAAATTGCAATTCAATTAGTAGTACTATAGACATCAAAAGTGAACCCGAGTCTTACACTTTGCTCACGTTTTTTATATTATTATTTACAATTATTATATTTTATTTCAGACTTAATATATTTTGGAGGTACTAATCAAAGCTAAGTTGACAAAGTAACAGCTAAATAAAAAGTCAACATCCATGCAAATGGTGGTAAGTTCGAATCCTTGCATATTATTAGGTTTTTTATTTTAGGTACGAATTTACTACGAGCTCATGTAACGAAAAATTTCATGAGATATCCGGTATCACATTTAACAAAATAATATAGGCTATTAAAAAAATACAATTCAAGATAATCTAGGTGCGTACCAGTTACAAATTTTTACTGAACTGGGAGAAATTATTTTATACTTTTTAGATGATCTTAAAACCGCGGCACCGTACATTTACTTTAAATACTTAATTTACATTACGCGCTATCCATTTTGATAATAGCAAGTGGAAGATTATTTGGTTTAAGCGATATTTCTAAAACTTTACAAGAGAACAATGTAAAACAAATTTTAAAGAAAGCTCGCTAATGCTTTTTTAATTTCAGCAACCTTTCTGGGTTTTTAATAAGTCTCCAATAACCGAAATGTATGTGCCTTTTTAGTTAAAAATAAAATTTACGTGTAACAAAAATTTACCAACAAGGGATGAAACTTTGAGTAATGTCGGGACACCATAGCTATTTAGTTATATTTTCAATCACTAATCATTATTTTATGATTGTTAGTTAATTCGAAAAGATTATGCTGATATAATTTGATATCGAAACTATCCTTTCATTAAAGTGTTACACACCTGTTGCATGTAGCTTTCACCGGTCATTGAAACAATTCTTAGAAGTTAAATAAGTATGCGCGATATTTCGTTGTGACTAGTGTTCAAGATTCTTTTTAAGATTATCTATTTAAAAAACCTGCCAATAAACAGATAACCCGCGATTACGTGGTTACTTATGCAGCACAGATAATGTTGCTGTTACATCGATAACCTTGAAAACATGGAGTGGAATTCGTTCCCCGCGTTTGTTTTTTCGGTCATCAATGTCATCAAACAAAAAGAGAGTCTTCTAGAGTGAATCGGTAGGTACTTGTTACGTGAGCACGCTACATCTTTCGCCATATGTTTACTTTCTATCAAATGAAACTGACCAAGCACAAGCCTTTTAATAATTTATGGAAGCCAAAAACTGCACAGACTAGAGTTTTTAAATAGTCGCCATCGTCTTGCTAACTTGCATATATAAACATAGCAAAACAATTTTAGTTATTAGGTAGCTAAATGTAAACAGGCTATTCCTCAAAAGGAAAGTCGAAGAAAACCTAATGGTTTCCTTCGACTTTCGACGGAATACAAATTTTCTTTTTATTTCTTACATTGCAAGAGGAAACCTGAAAATATATTTGTTGCATTTGACTGGACGCAAACATAAGATAACGCACCCTTAAAAAATACGTAGTCTATATAAAATATAAAAGTCTATGAGAAAAAGATGATTTATCAATTAATACGTAAAAGAACAACAAACATCATCAGTCCTTGCTTCTTTGAAAAAATATATTAAAAGTATATGTTATTAATTCTATCAAAATAAAAAACTTGGAATACGTTTCTTAATTTGAGCGTATAGCTACTTTCTTGTTTCGGTTTGTGATGTAAATCTTTAATTTTGAACACAGCTAACCATTAACATTCGAAGACAGGTTGATAACTAGGTGTACTTGTCTTTATATTATACGCATGTAGTGTCTCAGTGGTTCCAAAAGGGATGAGGGGCATCTAGTAGAATACATAATCAATATTATACAAAGTGTAAGTATTCACAGGCTGTAATATTCAATTGTTCTTTTTAATACCAAGATCGACACCAATTTCCGCAACATCTAATTTTATTACACTCTCCAAAGGTTTTTCTGGATAACTTCTATATAGTTCAGAAATTAGAAGACACCTCATAATACTTTATGACGTTACCATAAATTTTTTCTTACGCAGTTCCTACCTATATTATTTTTATATTTTAGAAGAAATGTTGTGATTAAATAGAATCTATTGCCGACAAATGATTAATGATAATCAATGTAATGCACATGATTATTTTTATAATATTCACAATAGTACTGCTGATATCCCATGAATTATAATAATAAGAAATAAACTCTCCATTTAAGTATACATTTTCATATGAAAACAAAATCCACATCATCTTTCATACTTTCCCATTTTTGCCTTTCATCCACAAATCAAACAAAGGAGCATTTATATTGTAATAAATTTATTTTTTTTAAATTGTACTGTATTTTTATTACACCTTGTTGAAAGCAGCAATGTCAACGCTTTGAACCTGTAAATAAATTTAATATAGAAATAAACTATGAATACTTATTGCAGAATTTCTGAGGCGGTAGAGCGATTGCCCGAAATAGTTCGTGACCATACAATTAAGTGTAAAGATCGTCTCTTCAGCCTGTCGCGATTCGAGATCAGTTTGTATATATCCAGTTATTAATAAACCTAGACCTTTCTTTGTGGTGTTTGTGGACCGACATAGCGAAAGCGACTGTCAACTGATTTTTGTTACTTAGCGGTCAACGGCTTTATTGGACTACACTGTACTTTCCAGCAGGTGTAATGTAGTCACTTTGCCAAGCCAATATAAAAAAAGATAAACCGAATAATTTCCGTTTTACTTACGAAATCTTCATTTTTCTCTATTTCTTCAGTTAGCCAGTCAATAGAGACTTTATCGTCTTCAACCACACAGGATATTTGTAATTTGTGGATGCCATAAGCTAAAGGCACTAGTTTAGCTGCACCCCAAAGAAGACCATCTGTACTAATGGCTCTGACTGCTTGTTCCATTGCTGCCATGTCAGTCTCGTCATCCCATGGCTTTATATCTAAGATGATATTTGATTTTGCAATCAAAACCGGCTCTAAAAGAATAAAAACCAATGTTATTAACTCAATTGTAATTTTTAAGACAACTCTTCCAAATTATGTTTTGTGTTCCATGTTACCATTTAATGATTATTGGCCAAGTAAAGTCTTCGAGTTTACTTTTTGAATTAGTCTTCATTTTTAAATATAAAAATATATGGAGCTGTTGTTTCTCAAATGATCCAGTAAAAGCCCTTATCAGAAAGACTATATTATATGACGTTTAAAAACAAACTAAATCGAAAACACACTTGGCCACTGAATAAATTATGAAGGTTTAAGTGGAATCTATACTTAGTACAACATATTAGTGTTAGTAGAATACAAAAGTCATGATTACTAAAACAATGTCAGTAAATGAAATACATCTTAATAAACAATTCTCACTTTTAGCTTTCTTTTCATTGTATGCAGCTAATCTTTCCTCTCTTACTTTAGCAGCTTCTGCACTTTCCTCTTCATCATCAGAACCAAACAAATCAACATCATCATCTGACTCCTTTACATCATCTCCAGCAGGACCAGAAGGTGTAGGAGCTGGAGCCTAGAAATAGCAGCCCTTTAGAGGTAACTTTATATGATATATTATCTAAGTAATACTAAATACATATCAGTCTGCAAAACTGTTATTAGCATGTTAAATCAGCAGCCTGCCATTGATTCGGTTATAAACATATTACAGGAAGTTAACAAGTACAAATGTTAAACGATAAAAATTACACATACTAATATTTTAGTGACACATCTTCCACTTTACCTTAGACCAGGGGTGACCAAACTATCATGTGCCGTACAAAAACCGCTGAAAGCCTTGGTGATTTATAAGGTGAAAAAGCATCAATGTCAAAACGTTGTTTTATAAGTTTAGGCATCCCTGCCTAAAGACTATAAATATAAATCATATATTAAAAAACAAAACAGATTTAATTGAACCTGTCACTAACCTTTGAAATCTGAGGCGTAACACCAGAAGATTCTAAAATATCAACTCTAGCCTGTAGACTTATAACTAAGTTGCGCAAGCCATCAATAGCTTGTTTCAAGTCTTTATTTTCCTTTTCGAGAGAATTAATTTTCTTAGTTAATTCTGTATTGGGAACTCCTGCCAGTGTTGCCATGCTATCCATCTGGAATATTTTTAATATTTTTTTCATTAATAAAACAAAATTAAATGACTAAGCGAAAGAAAGTTTCCGAGTCAAGTTGGGGCACTAGTATTTTGTCTGCCCATCTGTCACAAGTGGCATAAATGGCTCTATTTCTTAATTGAGTTGACTTAGAAGTTTCATTTGTTCACAGCTCCAAGGGCCTGCAAACCTAAGTAATCGATTGACTCCCTCAAATGCAAGAATAACATTATTTTTATAGAAAGGGACAGGGATAAGGGATACTTTCCAACAAATGTACGAGGATGGTAATAAAATTATGTAGCTCAAGTAAAATCACAGGACTGTGATGAAAAATTATGGTTTTGACAGATTCAAGTTTACACTAACATTTAGACACCTCATTGTTGAAAAATATTTTAGTTAATAAGACAAAACTTAAATGCACATACATAGGTATGTAGTGAATGACAAAGGGAAATATAGTAGTCATCATGTGATATTAACAAAAATATAAGCATCTATACTAATCTCAATCGTTAATATATATTTGTCCTTATTATTATATTCATGTTCAGAAACAAATTTGTCATAGTATGAATTCCAGGGTTGGTAACGGTAGTATTTATTAACAACAAATTATATTGTATTATTCATAACAACAAACCAGAATGGAAATGTCTGATGTCTTCCATATAATAATAAAAAATAATAATCTCAAATATCATTCGAGTAAAGTTAAGAACTCGATAATAGTATTAATAGCCACATTAAAAGGAAACTAATTTCACTAATAAATGAGATCACGAACATATAATGTTAAAAAAAACAATATAATGGTTTACAAGGATTTAAATATAAAATTAAACAGCCGACAAAACGAATATATCTATGTTTTCTAAATAGAATAAAGGAAAAATTGGTGGAGAGCAGAATTTTAAGCTTCTATGTATAATATTAAAAAATATATATATTAACATGTATTCTGTAGTAAAACGTAATCTACTTACACATTCTAGTGAGTTCTTAATATGCTCTCTAGCCTTTGCCACTTCACTGGCTAATGATGACCTAGTTAATGAAAGAGGAGATGAATTTACCTGAAAATAATTGTTGTATTAAATTCCTAGAAATACTAAATAAATAAAAATATGCAGTGTTAAAATAAAGGACAAGGCCAACAGCAAATATCATTGATAAGTTATGATGGATATAATATAAATAACTAAATATTCTTTATTAAATACTAAATATTCTTGTGAATATTATTATCAATTTATTTATAATTCCTAATAATTATATTTTCAGTTGGCAACAATGTAAAGTGACAGTTTGGATAATTCAAAACAATGTTATAACGCTTTGATGACAGATCTTACGTAAAACATTGTTGAGAGAAGATGTTGGTATTAAATAACAGTATTTTGTAAATAAATAACAAATATTTACGATGTCAAAGGTTGATACTAGGGATGTAACGGAGGCAGTTTATCGGAACCGAAGTCGGAGTTTTTAAATTGGGTTTATCGGAGTCGGAACCGAAGTCGGAATCGGAGTCGGAGGCAAAGTCAGTAATCACAAATGATGGCAGAAGAAAGTAGTTTTATTTAAGTACAAATAAAAATATTATTCAGTGAACCTTTTTAATTAGAAAGTAATAAATTTACATGCACAGGCAATGAAAAGAAAAATTGCTGTTTCTTATTAATATTAGGTCCTTACATATGAAATTGGCGTTTTTCGTACTGGCCACTTTAATCACAAATTTCTCCTCTTTGGTAAGGAATTCCAAATTCAAATTTGTACAGCTATAGACTCATGTATTTGTGCTTCGATGATCGTCATTCATTTGTTTTTTTCTTCTGTTTTTTTCTGTTTGCGTCACTCATTTTACAAAATGGAAAACTTAAAATATCGCATTATTTACGAGTACGAGTTCCGCCGTGGCACTAGTGCTGCGGAAACAACTCGAAGGGTGAATGATGTGTATGGCGGTCGTGTTGCAAAAGAAAACACAGTTCGTTTTTGGTTCCAACGTTTTCGTTCTGGAAATTTCGACCTGCAGAACAAGCCCCGTGGACGGCCTGAGACTCAAGTTGATAATGAAGAGTTGAAGGCTATTGTGGAAGCGGATCCATCGCAAACCACGTCCGAGTTAGCTGCAGGCTGCGATGTTAGTGATAAAACTGTTTTAATTCACTTGAAGCAAATTGGGAAGATTAAAAAGCTTGAAAGGTGGGTACCTCACGAATTGTCTGAAGCAAACCGGCAAACGCGCGTCGACTGCTGCGTTACATTACTAAACCGGCACAATAATGAAGGTATTTTAAACCGAATCATTACCTGTGATGAAAAATGGGTTCTTTACGATAATCGGAAGCGCTCAGCGCAATGGTTGGATCCTGGCCTGCCAGCCAAATCCTGCCCCAAGCGAAAATTAACCCCAAAAAAGTTACTTGTAAGCGTTTGGTGGACTAGTACCGGTATTGTTCATTACAGTTTTCTCAAATCTGGTCAGACTATTACGGCTGATGTCTATTGTCAGCAATTGCAAACCATGATGGAAAAGCTAGCGGCTAAACAACCTAGGCTGGTCAATCGCTCCACACCACTGCTGCTTCACGACAACGCTAGACCACACACTGCGCAACAGACGGCTACTAAATTAGAAGAGCTTCAATTGGAAAGTCTAAGACATCCTCCGTACTCCCCGGACCTTGCTCCAACAGATTACCATTTTTTTCGAAATTTGGATAACTTCTTGCAAGGGAAAAAATTCAACTTCTTGTTCCTCCCATACAAAACGCCAATTTCATATGTAAGGACCTAATATATTAGTGAATATTAATTTCTTTTTTAAACAAATATATGCATAATTTATTTTCAAGTCAATCAAATGAAGTCGCTTCCGTTCTTCTTTTAACTTAGATTTTTTTAACTATTTAACGGATTTTAATGCTGTTTTCAGGAGTAGATAGAGTGATTCATGACGAAGGTTTATATTTATAATATATTATATATATTATGGTACAGAGAGCCGAAAAATTTATAGCCTAAAGCTTTATAATGTGATGTCGTAACAAATATATTTTTGTGCGTTTATATCGCAAAAGCTGGCTAAGCCTTACGAGATAGATCAAATTGATATACTACTGAATTGTATATCTTCAAAAGATCGATAAGCAAGTCAAATAGTATATATTTATCTTTAAAGAATAACCCACAGAAACCATTTTTTACTTTTTTACATATTACAAAATAGTCTGTTCGCGATAAGGGTTGTAGAGGGCGAGAGGGTGTAGGATTAGAGGGAGATAAGGAAAGCGGAAGTAGGTTTAGCTAAAACACAACATTTATGGCGGTACGTTTTCTGGATCCGATAGTATTTAATACAATTGTGTAAGTTGGCAGGGTGGCGGGTGATTTGTCGCTGCCGGTTATCGTTCGCGCCAAGGCAGCAGTGACAAAGCATGGTAGGCGGTCTTTTAGTATTGCGAAAATATAAAGAGAGATATATATAGAGTCAAAGAGGCGGCGGAAAGGGATCAGGAGGCAACCGGCACCCAAAAAAAACCCATGTCACCCACATAGAATGGTACGTAGGTGGAGGGCCTTCCTCTATAGTGACATGACGACTTGGGTGGCGCACTTGAGAGACTGCGCCATTAAACATATCCATAACCGGACGATTATTTGGTAAGATACACAGTGCAGGTAATATATAAAATGAAACTAGTGCGTGTTCCTTACTGTTATTCTGAGCGGCAGCTTCTTAGGCCGACATAATCAGAACATCATCATTGGATCATTGATAGGACGTTAAAAACCCAAGATCACTATTCGAGGTGTAAATTCTTTTATCACATATAATATCAGTAGCAACTGACGTGGCACCTGCTATGGTTGGGATTAGGGGGGATTTATAAGCCATTTAAAACAAAACATCACTGAGGTGTTAGCAATACACTGTGTTATCCATAGACAACATTTAGTTGCTAAATAAACTGATTGATACATGAATAGCTTCAATTAGTCCATACTGCAAAGAACCAAATCCAAAGCAATTTATTGATTACAAGGTTATTTGTGCAGTTGTGTGCAGAAAATAACAAGATCTTACATCAAATGCTCCTAAATACTGATATGTGCTGGCTGTCAAAAGGATAGTTTAATAAAATTAATGGTTCTATTTAAGTGTTTTGGATGTTAAGGATGCAATTTTAAAACAAAATTAAATCAAATGGAAACTAGATATTACTAATTTAATAGATTTGTTAACCTATAACTTAGCAGAATGTTCTTTCTTTCAATATCAAAATAATATTCATACCGTTTAACCCTTATGTTTCAAGGGAGTCTAATAGAAACAAATTGTGCATTCAAAAACTGAGAAATTACCTAAATATTCATATAAAAATATTAAGTTTGCACTAAAAACTTATAATAGGTTTTGTAAATTCTGATGTATCTCCAGAGATACACTAACAAGAAAAGGGTTAAGCAAATTTAATGAGGTAAATTAACAATAACAAGCTGACATCCTAAATTTGACTAAAACTAATTACATCATTTCAGCATTTATGGCAAGAATTAAATTAAATTCACTAAAACGTTGAAAGGGCTGAATTTTACCAATGTGTACAGAAACTACCAGGAAGATAGCATTTCAATTTAAGTTCAATGCTTAAATTCACTCTATTCAGATTTTAAAACTAAGCTTGATAATGTTTTGTCAATGGTAATATCACATTGGATAATGAACCCATATGGTAACTTTGAATGTTACATATCAAGAACTCATCAGAATAAGTAGTAACAAATAGCTTAAGGTTCAATTTAGAAACAGATATTAGCTTTTCTAAATCCAAAAAGATCTGCCTACTAACCCAGACTTTGAAGATTTGAAATTAATCCTAACTAAATTAATGCCAAATATTGAATATTTTGTTATCAAAGCATAAGGTTCATCCCTCCCACTAAAACGCAATGATATAATAGATATATAATAAATCCTAATTTGTTTTTTAACAATTTAAATTACATGAATAAATATATAAAACCTAACATGTATTTTTTATTGGTTTTCCACTCTGCTCATGAGTGCAGTCAGAAATCAGTCATAAACACATTTGAAAATAAAAAATCAACTTAGCAGGAGGTCTACCCAAAACTATAAACCACAATAAAAAGCCTATGAGATGAAAAGTTTAGGGGGCTATGCCCTAGATTATTATTTTAAAGTTGTAATTAGATTTGCTAACATTATTTTTTAGGTTATATTTTGCAAACATGCCCTGAATAAAAAGTTTTATATGTTTCACAAGCCACAGAGGGATTGTATGAATTATACATTAACATTTACATGTATTCCCCATAACTTAATTTTATACTAAGGATAAGATGGAAAAAAGGATAAAGGTTTCCGACTAATTAGCTTAAGAATATTGTTTACAAATTACCTTTACATCATTTTAATTCACTTACCTTAGTTAAGGATTCATAATAATCTCTCTCGGCATCATTATAGACTGTTTTGTCTAACCATACTTTTTCATGGACTAAGACAGACATTCTAAAAATTATAAAAATAATCAAGCATAAAGTCTACAATAATTTCAAACAATCAAGATAATTTTATATTTTTTAATTCGAATTTTTATGTCGTGTGCCAGAAAAATAGGTTAGGTTGAAACAAATAATCCTTCGTTCATTTACCTACTTACTTGATTCGAACAAATATTCTCTATAAAAAAGATTATAAAAGTACTTTTATTTACATATTAATGGGGGTTTCTTCCGCAAATAGTATTATTTATCACTTTAAAAAAGTTAAAGAAACAGAAAAGTAGTACTAGGTACTTAAAACTTTTGAAGTGCCAAAATAGTAATTGTTCGTAAGATTTTCATAAAAACATTTATATATTTTTAATACACGAATAATTGATAAGCTTCTACTTACTTTTTGAAATAAAATGAAACTGAAAATGATTTTTCAAAAATAAATTTATAACACGTAGCTTCAACTGTAGTTCCAGAGTTTTAAAAGCAAAGAAAGAGAAATAATACAGCCAGAAAGAGATAACCAGTAGTTGTCCCGAATGTCATAGTGCGAAATCGGTAGAGCTGCTCACTAAAATGTATATTTTATATTTGTACCCATCATGGGTATTTGACGAAAAAAGTATAATATTCAAATTCGTTTATTCATCAAAAATTAGTCTAATACGCCCCTAACAACATAAATATCATATTTGTACCATATTACGGATTATACCAATATTCATTGTTCATAGCCGCGGTCCTCATTTAATTAATGTCGAAATCATAACAATAGGAGTTATTAAAAATGATTTTACATATAATAGACCAGTGATTGACTCAGTAGACAACTTATTTGTGAAAATGTGCTTTTAACGTTGGAGGACGAATAGGGCAGGGATAAAAATATTAAAGATGAAGGAAATAGCAAAACAATCCTTTGAGAATTATCGTCGCCATGCTTTAGTAAACTTATTTCATCCCAAAATAACTTTACATCAACAGGAAGTGTTTTGATTTGTTCATAATTTCCTAAAATGTGCCACTCTGTATCAATTCTCTGGAAATCATTGCTCTGAACAATATTGGGAAAGAAGCTACTAATAGGAACTATAGAAGCAGTTTTCCACTTTTAACATTTGTCGAATTGATTCTAAGTTTTTTAAGCCTTTTATTGTGTTATTTTTTTAAAGAAAACCACGTGGTAAAAATCTAGAAACCTGCATTTACAAATTTACTTAATCTGAACTTAGATTTGCTAAGCTACTAAATAGTGTATTAGAAGCTCCATCAACATAACATACGGCGTAGAAGCCCACAAAATTGCTAGGATTTTTAAAATCAACATTTTCAATTACAATGTCAGCTAAATTTATTAGAAGCCAACTTAGAAGCGTGCAGTCGGTAGAAAACTTGGGTCAAGTTCTATTTATTGTCTGAAATCATAGAAAAATCATTACATTTCAATGGGGCAGAGCTTATATCGATAAAAATACCGAATTTCATCTAACGAAACGATTTAGCATTATGGTTTTAAAACGGCTTAGTATAATTATTAAACGTCTTATACCAAAAACCAGAGATGGGCAAAATGTAATCAGATTAATGATTAACGATTACGTTTACATTTTGTAATCGTGAATCATGATTAATGAATAACGAAACTAATCAAAAAAAGTAATCATTTTTTGGTGATTAAGGATTATTAATCTGTAATCAGATTACGATGAATCATGCTTACTTTTCTATTTGATACGTAAAATGTGCTGCCGATAGCAGAGCGGCGCTCGCCTTTTTTTTTATTTATAGTATACGACTACTACTAGCTAAACTGGCGAACTGAGTACAACCACATAGTTAGGTGTTAGGGCGATTACTCGAACTGGGTCGTGACCGCAGTACAATAGTGCAAAGACCGTCATAGTGACTCGCTTCGACCTGACTACTTTCAGGTTCAGTTCGTGCTCGGTGGACATTAAGTAAAGACAACGAAATCTAGCTAATCATAGATGCTTTTACTATTGTTCTGAGTGATTCCTAACTGAATACAATAGAATTCGATTAAAAATAATCGATTTATATTTGAAAGGCTTAAACAGTCGTATTAGGCTTGTCGATTCACTTGAAAAAAAAATCGATCTCTGAATCGATTCGAATCGAACATACTAGAACCAATACTCGATTAAATCGAGTATTAAAAGACCGATTTTCGATTAATCGCGTATTTTTCAAACGTGCATTATATAGACGGAGAGCATTATTGATGATAATTTACCGTTAATACAAGTATAGCTCCACAAAGTCATCTGACCCGGTGGCCAAAATTGGAACTACGTGTCACTATTTTAAAATCATCAAATGTCATTCTGTGTGGAGCTGTGAACAATTATTGGAGTATTTCTGTTGTTTTGTAGATTTAGCTAAAAAAAATAATGCCGAAAGCATTAAAAAGTGACGCGAGAAACATTATTTTAAAAGTGTTTGCTTTTATGCAAGAGGAGAAGCGTCTAAATGCACCAATAATACCATTTAAAAAGTTGTAGGGCTGCGACGTATTTACGTTACCAGGTTTTAAAACCAGGTTTTCACTTCGAAGGACGGCGCCCTGGTATGAGCAGAAAATACTTGCAAGTATGAAAGTATTTGCTGTAGGTCGATGAGCGAAGATTATGAAACACTACACATACAAATACTTACATAGGAAAACGAGCCATATCTTAATAAAGATAAGAAACAATCGTAATTGTGAATCGAAAATACTTTGAAGTTCAAAGTATTTTTTTTATTTATACCATTTTGCTCCTTATTAATCATAGAACGACATGGAATAAGGGTCGAATTCGTGTGCAAGTATTTTTAAATTTAGACGCCGCGGCTGGTTACACCGCTCGCGTCGCAAGTAGCGCGGGGTAGGGATGGGGGGCCCTGGGTATGAGCAGAAAATACTTGCAAGTATGAAAGTATTTGCTATAGGTCGATGCGCGAAGAACTTGAAATACTACACATAAAATACTTACATAGGAAAACGATCCATATCTTAATAAAGATAAGAAACACAATCGTATTTGTGAATCGAAAATACTTTGGAGTTCAAAGTATTTTTTTATTTATACCATTTTGCTCCTTATTCATCATAGGATGACATAGAATACGGGTCGAATTCGTATGCAAGTATTTTTAAATTAAGTCGCCGCGGCTGGTTACACCGCTCGCGTCGCAAACCGCGCGGCGTTTGGAGTGTTTGTTATCTGTGAATGGAAAATACTTCGAAGTACAAAGTATTTTTTTATTTATACCATTTTGCTCCTTATTCATCATAGGACGACATGGAATACGGGTCAAATTGGTATGCAAGTATTTTAAAACCAGGTTTTCGACCCTGGTATTTTTACGTACTCGTACTTAAAAGCCCTGGTATCGAATTTAGCAAGTATATCTCATCCCTAAAAAGTTGCATGAACGAGTAGCTACTGCAACAGGTTAGTGTTGTCAACTGTGCTAGGAGCAAATCACCCAATTCTTTTATTCAGTTATACCTAAAACAATGTGATTATATCTAAAGCGAATAATATGTATATATAATTTTATAAATTTACTATTCAGATTCGGGGGGGAATAAATTTCGTTACGTATTTATAATCAACGAGAAGATTATTATCAGTTGACCATAGTACTTTACATTCATTAAAAACAATTTCCGCTCAATTTGCCTTCTTCGTGGTACTCAAAATATGTGTTGGTGAACGGCTTATACGAAAATTAGTAAGAGAAAAAGATGAGGCTGATGCGATGAGCTCAAAAATTTCTACTCCGGGAAAAAATAGAAAAAGTATAAAAGGAAAGATTGAAATAGATGATTTTAACCTCGGTGTTATTACAAGAAAAATTCATGAATTTTACACCGTGAAGAAAGAAATAGCTACCATCTCAAAATTACTTAATGTGTTACGGCATGAAATCGATTTTAACGCGAGTCGTGAAACCCTCAGAAAGCTGTTACATAAAATTGGTTTTCGATACAAGAATACGCAATCCAATAGAAAAGTCCTCATTGAATGTAACGATATATCTGCATGGCGTGCAACTTATCTGCAGAAAATTAAGCAAAACGAATGCGGTGAAAAAATGCTTGTAATATATTTGGATGAGACTTATATCCACTCCTCACACACAACTGGACGTTGCTGGCAAAGCAATGACGTTGATGGCGTTTTGAATCCTATTTCAAAAGGAAACAGGTGGATAATAGTTCATGCGGGTGGAAAAACAGGGTTTGTTGAGAATTCCTTACTTTTTTTTAAATCAAACACGAAAAATGGTGATTACCATGATGAAATGAATGGTATCAATTTAAAAAAATGGGAAACAGAAAAACGGTTACCTAATTTACATACAAATTCTATAATTGTGATGGATAATGCCCCTTACCACAATATTTGTATTGACAAATATCCGAATACAAATTTTAAAAAAGTTCATATGCAGAATTGGCTTATTGAGAATAATGTGAAGTTCAGTGAAAGCTACACCAAACCCAAGCTATATGAATTAATAAAGAGGCAAAAACCAGCACCACAATTTGAAATCGACAATTTATTATATTAAGAGACAATGGTCACACTGTTCTTAGATTGCCCCCCCTATCATTGTGATTTAAATGCGATAGAAATGATCTGGAGTTCCATGAAACGTCATGTTACAGAGCATAACATTGGAAAATCAGATGCTGAAATGCCACAGTTAGTTGCAGACGCGTTTAATAAAATATCAACTGCAAAATGGCAAAAATACTGTACTGTACTGTGTGTATGTAAAGAAAATGATTATTTAATAAAATATGCTTATTTAGAAGAACCATTTATTATAACTTTAGGGAGCGATACTGAAAGTGAAAGCAGTGATTCTGACTATGAAATGACGGAGTTTGATAATTCTACACCGGGAATCCATGGAATCCAGCCTCTAAATTGCACAGATGATTATCTACATGATCATAATTATAGCATTAAAATATAATATATTAAAATGTGTGTGATATATGTAAGGTAGATTTAAGCTCAATAAATGTATATTGTATGTAGGTAATTGTTTTTGTTCTGTAACGTCTTTTCCGTCAATATACGCTTGGTAAACGATTGTGTTTTCATGGTGCTCATATAATCCCTAGTTTCCTAGACATTCATTTCATTGTGTTTTAATTATTATTGCTTATTATGTTAGTATATTATAATATACTAGCTGACCCGGCAGACTTCGTACCGTCTCAAAGTGTGGAAATTCTAATTAGCGGCAATACTAAATTCATCACTAGCGACGCCGACACCGGGTCAGATAAGTTTGTGGACCTATAATGTATAATAGAAATTGTAGGAGACCAATCAGGCAGTCTGTTTCTTTTTTTTTTACTTGGGGAAAATTTTCATAGGATCGTCCCAGCCGCGGAGAGAGTGGCAGCCGGGGTGTGCCGGACTTTTACCAGCTAAAAACCCCAAGATAACTACTTCTGCGAATTAGTGGGGACTGCGGGTCCTGTAATCAATTCGCCGCAGCCCCACTACGCCGCGCCTGACAGGCACAATCACGGCGGTGAGACGCCGAACATTGGTTGATGTTCATAGAACGCGCGGCTAAAAATAGAAGAAGTGGTCGAAGGACAATGAAACTTGGCACATAGGCATATTTTGTTTAAATCAAGAAAAAAATGCAAAAATCAAAATGATTCCCCCACTTTTACGCCCACCTCCCATACAATGTGAAAATTAAATTTGGACCTACGGAATTGTTTTTGGCACATAGCATTTTTAAACACTCAGAATCATTTGTGTGAAATTTAAAAAATATCCGCCCACTTTTACCACCATGCCACGCACGCCTACTTCCTATACAACTTGTACTGAAAAAGTGGCACAACTCCCTTGATTTTTAATGCATCAACTTAATTTTCACAAAAATAAATATTATAATTGTAGAATGGGCTCCTGAAGATATATTCCTGATCCACCCACTTTTACACCCATCTACCATAGAAAAAACATGATAAGTAATTTAAGCAGTCTTTTAATAATTTTTTAACGCCATTATCGTACTCCAATTTTTTGATTTGCAGATTTGAGCGAAATCTATTTATAAATGGGCATGAAGACATTAAAAGATTATGCATTATGTCTTCATTGCGTAGTATTGAACAAAAAAATATTCAAAAATACGGCAAACATTTAGTGCAATAAAGAGAGCAAGAAGACAATGTGTAGTTGTTATTGCATGCAACAACTTGTTTACTGATAAGGTTTGATAACAACAATTCAAATTCAATTGAAGCTTATGCTTTTTTCAACATTGAAATATATTATAATTAACACTATTGACTAGTATGTATATTACATTATGTAATAATTTTTAACAGTAAATAATTATAGCAAACTACAACAAGCATGAAAAAAAATCATGTTTTGTTACTTTATCACTTTATAGTTTTTACTGTTTTTTTGGAAAGGAGCAGGTAGGAGCAGCTGAATTTTTTTTTTAATTTTAGCTGAGACTTCAGGGTGTAATTTGACACCTTTCATCAACCAGCGCTCCACAGCGCTAAAAAGATGCAGTCCACTGAAGTTGACGAACATTGACATTTTGATGTTGTTTATATTTTGTTCTACGAAATTTTTTATATGGCACTTTTTCTAACTTTTTTAAATTCAAATCTCATCTACGATAATTGTTATTTACGAATATATACAACAAAGTGAAATGATAAGTGTACTGTGATTGTACCAGAAGATTGAATATACAGTAAATTTGCATGCCATTTTAAACAAGCGAACATATATGAACTTCGAGCGTGTCTGTCTAAACAAATAATAAATATAACAGCCTAACATTACGGAATCATAATATTCAGATATCTGACAATAAAGTACCAAAAAATTATCCAAATCAGCTAACATGAAAAAAATGAATTTCGGCCACTCTTCAACCAATGTGCGCCGCCTCCCCCGATACCACCTAGTATACTTCGGCTGAGCGCATCACAACGCACCGCCGATTTCTCGGGGGTCGCTAACAGGTCGCTCAGAGCCCCAGCCCTGAACAGCCAAAACCCCTAAGGCATCAGCTGGCCGATCGTGGTTCCACCCATAGATGGGCGTAATCATGATTACTTTTAATCAGATTAATAATCAGATTACAAGTAATCATGACGAATGTAATCATTAATCTTGATTACAGTAATCATTCAATTAATCATGATTAATTGAATGATTACTTTTGAGTTCTGGCTGAGAGAGAGAGACCGATTTAAATACTCGTTTATTTAATTTTTCAAGTTATTTTATTTCGAATTATATATGACCCCAAACTTCCGTCTAATAGTGGGGTTGGTGTCCAGGGGAGAGTGGGGGGTGGCGTCCAGCGGAGATGGGGGGGGGGTGTCCAGGGGAGAGTGGGGGGTGGCTTCCAGCGGAGAGTGGGGGGTGGCATCCAGTGGAGAGTGGAGGTGGCGTCTAGCTGAGAGTGTGGGGTGGCATCCAGCGGAGATTGGGGGGTGGCGTCCAGCAGAGAGTGGGGGGGTGGCGTCCAGCGGAGAGTCGGGGTGTCGTCTAGCAGAAAGTGAGGGGTGGCGTCCAGCAGAGAGGGGGGGTGGCGTCCAGCAGAGAGGGGGTGGCGTCCAGCGGAGAGTGGGGGGCGGCGTCCAGCGCAGGGTGGGGTGGTGTCGTCGTGTGTGTGCTCACACGCCGCCCCTATGGGAGGTATTGTTTGGGTAGTTTTACGACCCTCTCCCAGGGAAGAGGCCTGTCTAAGACCAATCGCTCGCCGGGCCCCTAGGTAGTATGTGGATTCCCAGGCCCGGCGAAGGCGAAGATTAGGCAGTGCTGGCACCCGGTGGTTTTAGCCGATGCAAGTCCGCCCCCGAATATCCGTCTCGTTGAGCTAATCATAATCATTATAAGGGTACTTTGCAGTTGTGTACTGTGGTCACGAGTCACGACATTGTTCGGTCAATAAACCTACGAACTCATAGTAACTCGCTTCGACCTGATTACGTTCAGGACCATTTTTTGTGCTTTCAGCCGTTTGAGTTGGTAGGTTAATTGCCGGAATTGGGTCGTGACCATAGTACAATAGTGAAAAAACTGGCATAGTGACTTGCTTCGACCTGACTACTTTCAGGATGAGTTCGTGTTCGGTGGCCATTAAGTAAATCCAACGAAATCTAGCTGATCATAGATGGTTTTACTATTGTTCTGAGTGATTCGTGGACTATTAGAAGTGATTATCAAAGTACCGCCCATATTTTACTGAAATACCGGCTCCTACCCGATAATCCACGCCAACCATCGAGATGGAGAATACTTCTGATAATGGCCAAAGACTTTGTGTGCAATCCTTTAAGTTAAAGTTAAATTTTTAAAACAGAAAAATGAAATTACTATTTTTTACTTTTATTACTCATTAAACAATATTATATATATATATATATAATTTGGTAAACAAAAAAGCGTTTTTAGTGAGATAAAAATGGCGCGTGCCCGTATGTCGATTTGCTTCTTTTATTCTGAGTACTATACTCGTATTCTTTAGTGTTTAAGAAAATGGAAGTCAAACGCGAAAAAAAAAATTAAGCGTACTGAGAAAAAAAACTATGTTTGTGTCCCGCTGATATATTGTAAGAATCAAAGTTATTAGGTAGAACGTCAGTTATCCGAAAAAAAAAAAAATCTGTATTTCAACTTAAATTATGTGTTAAAATTCAAAATACGATACGAACGTGTGCGGCGCGGCGGCTCGGTTTACATCAAAGACGAAACCGAGTCAGTAGAGAGAGACGGATGACCAAGAAAGGTGATGTCGCGCTCTGCGCTATAGAAGCTTGTGTAAATTTGAGAAAATGATGTCTTATTCTGATCAATTAAAATTTTGCGCTATCTTGCTCTGTCTCTCTATCTTCATCCCGAAGGCGGGCGTGGATTATCGGGTTGGAGACGGTATTTCAGTAAAATATGGGCGGTAGTTTGATAATCAGTTCTAATAGTCCAGGAATCACTCAGAACAACGGTAAAAGCATCAATGATTAACTAGATTTCGTTGGATTTATTTAATGTCCACCAAGCACGAACTGATCCTGAAAGTAGTCAGGTCGAAGCGAGTCACTATGCCGGTCTTTGCACTATTGTACTGCGGTCACGACCCAGTTCGGGTAATCGCCCTAACAACTAACTATGTGGTGGCACTCAGTTCGCCAGTTTAGCTAGTAGTAGTCGTATACTATAAATAAAAAAATGGCGAGCGCCGCTCTGCTGTCGGCAGCACATTTTACGTATCAAACAGAAAAGTAATCATAAAAGTAATCATGATTAATTGTAATCCGATTAAAGATTAATAATCCTTAATCACCGAAAAATGATTACTTCTTTTGATTAATTTCGTTAATCATTAATCATGATTAATGATTACAAAATGTAATCGTAATCGTTAATCATTAATCTGATTACATTTTGCCCATCTCTGGTTCCACCGATCCGCTGGGACTGGTATGCCGGGGCGGTTGCCGACAGCCCGACGTCTTCTTCGAGCGGCCTTCTGCCGTCTCGCTCTGCAGCCTCCTTCTGGGGCATGAAGACAGTCTGTTTCTAGTAGGCTTGTCGAATAAATATCGATATATCGATATTTTTGGACGATATATTTTGTAATGATATATCGATATAAAATATCCAGTATCGGAAACTATATTTTTTTAATTCTTATGGCAGTGAAGTCGCTAAAATCTGAAACTGTAGAAGATAGGACCGAACGAAAAAAAAAGAACTATATTATCTATGAGTGTTGAGTATTATGTTTTGTTACGTTGCATGCATTGACATCTAAATTTGTTGCATGTATATTAGGTCCTTACATATGAAATTGGCGTTTTTCGTACTGGCCACTTTAATCACAAATTTCACCTCTTTGGTAAGGAATTCCAAATTCAAATTTGTACAGCTATAGACTCATGTATTTGTGCTTCGATGATCGTCATTCATTTGTTTTTTTCTTCTGTTTTTTTCTGTTTGCGTCACTCATTTTACAAAATGGAAAACTTAAAATATCGCATTATTTACGAGTACGAGTTCCGCCGTGGCACTAGTGCTGCGGAAACAACTCGAAGGGTGAATGATGTGTATGGCGGTCGTGTTGCAAAAGAAAACACAGTTCGTTTTTGGTTCCAACGTTTTCGTTCTGGAAATTTCGACCTGCTGAACAAGCCCCGTGGACGGCCTGAGACTCAAGTTGATAATGAAGAGTTGAAGGCTATTGTGGAAGCGGATCCATCGCAAAACACGTCCGAGTTAGCTGCAGGCTGCGATGTTAGTGATAAAACTGTTTTAATTCACTTGAAGCAAATTGGGAAGATTAAAAAGCTTGAAAGGTGGGTACCTCACGAATTGACTGAAGCAAACCGGCAAACGCGCGTCGACTGCTGCGTTACATTACTAAACCGGCACAATAATGAAGGTATTTTAAACCGAATCATTACCTGTGATGAAAAATGGGTTCTTTACGATAATCGGAAGCGCTCAGCGCAATGGTTGGATCCTGGCCAGCCAGCCAAATCCTGCCCCAAGCGAAAATTAACCCCAAAAAAGTTACTTGTAAGCGTTTGGTGGACTAGTGCCGGTATTGTTCATTACAGTTTTCTCAAATCTGGCCAGACTATTACGGCTGATGTCTATTGTCAGCAATTGCAAACCATGATGGAAAAGCTAGCGGCTAAACAACCTAGACTGGTCAATCGCTCCACGCCACTGCTGCTTCACGACAACGCTAGACCACACACTGCGCAACAGACGGCTACTAAATTAGAAGAGCTTCAATTGGAAAGTCTAAGACACTCTCCGTACTCCCCGGACCTTGCTCCAACAGATTACCATTTTTTTCGAAATTTGGATAACTTCTTGCAAGGGAAAAAATTCAACTCCGATGGGGCAGTCCAAATCGCCTTCAAAGATTTTATTGATTCCCGTCCGACTGGTTTTTTTTAGTAAAGGGATCAATGAATTACCTATGAGATGGCAAAAGTGCATACAAAATAATGGTTCATACTTTGATTAATTAAATATATTATATTAAAAAATATTCGACTTTTTGTTCCTTCCATACAAAACGCCAATTTCATATGTAAGGACCTAATATTAGTTGCCGCCATTTATTTATTTATTAATTATTTTGGTTTGATATCTTAAATAGGTCTTAAAGTTAGAAGATAGCCTATTAGTTCTTGATATTTTTGTAATTTTGTCTAATAAAATGGAATACTGGTAAAATACTTTCGTGTTTATTGAGATTTAATCGATACATCGATATTTTTCCTTCGATATATCGACGCCGATATTGATATTTTAATAAATAATAAAAAAAAATATCGTAGCCAATTCAGGAATTTTATTGCTAGTTCTTGAATTGAATTGGACCGATTCGAGGGGTACATGAATCGATTCACAGAATTGTTATAGCATTCCAAATCGATCTGAAAAGTTGATTATTTTACTCTAAATAATCGATTTCAGATCGACATGCCTAAATCGCATTAATCGAATTCTGCGAGTTGTCATTGCTCATCGTTAGTTTAATTTTTTTTTCCACAGAGTGAGAGTCTCATTGTTTTAAATATTATAGCTAACGTGTTTTTAAGTAACATAATAAAGAAAAATTGTACACCAAAATGATTTGCAAAAAGTGCAACTTCTTAGGTTCGGTTACGTTAAGAAAAAAAGATGTGTATTGTGACACATGTTTTATTGCTAACACCAACCACAAATTCCGCGCTTGTATAGGAAAAAATAGAATATTATCTCAAAATGAAAATGTTTTAATATGTATATCTGGAGGTACCGCATCTACAGTACTAATAGATTTGATTCATAATGGAATATCTCTAGATAATCATAAAAAGTTAAGAATAAAACCATTCTTCTTGCACTTAAGTAAGTGTTCATATATTCAACCTTAATTACGTAGCAAAAGCCAAAACAGAAACTTGTAAAAAGGATCGGAAAAGGAGGGTCCTGAGACAACCACAATATAAATGTAGTTTTACTTTTAGTTAATATTTATAAATCTATAATTTTTAAAAGGAATTTAGGTTAACCATTCATTTAATTTTTCCCAAAAACGTCTAGTTTATTTTCTGTCTCGTCAGTAGAGATACAGTACAACAAATTACAACAATTACTGCAGTGTTTTTAATGGGTATATGTAGAAACGACAAATCTCTACAAAATATAGGAGCTCCAGTGCTTAGCATGATATTGATTTCTAAGTAACTTATATATAAAATGAATGAATGTGTATAGTGAATATTATAATGGTTACCAAAATACTGTACTGTACTGTACCTTGAGGGCAACTTTGCCATTCTTGTTTTAATACAGCATGGGAACCCATACTTAACTGTCTTCTCTTTGTTAACTGTCTTTGGCTTTTGAATCATATAAGGTGGTCAAGAATAATACATATAAAGTTATTTAACATACCATATACACTCCAAATCTAACCTTAGAACATAAAAAAACGTTTTAAAATTATTCAATTAATGTTTATAATTTAATTAGAAATTTTCATACATATATAAATTAATATTTTTCACTTAAATTATGGATTTACATCATTTCCATGATTAAAAATGCTTTATGAGTAAACTTGAATGTCTTTAAACAGAATTTATTTATTAACCTATGATATTGTCCTGAAGTGTGTAGTTTGATATAATGAGCTATTTATCTAACATTACCAATATATATGCCAGTAGATACAAACATACATTAATGTATTATTCTGCTTTAGCTAAACTCGATTGATTTATAATGATAAAATTCCATGATATTCTGAACATTAAATAATTAAAAATATAAACAAATTGCTTATTTTCAGTAAATAATGATAGTACAACAGAAATATCAGCAGTAAAACAACAATATCAAAAGTACAATTTCAATATTAATATTGTTCACGTTTCTGCATATTTTAATGAACACTTGCAGCTTCAAGATGCAAATTGCATACCAGAAATTGATCATGAAACTCAGAATGCATTTAATCATATGCTAAAAAATATGCCACCTACGATAGGCAATGATTTTTTGCTAAATATCAAAAGAACTTTGTATATAAAGTGTGCGAGACTACTACAATGTAGTTGTATATTTACTGCAGAGTCAAATAGTACTTTAGCTATTAATTTGTTGGCAAATCTTGCTATTGGAAGAGGATCACAAGTCCAAAATGACATGGTTAGTATCACAATTAAAAGCTAAAATTTACTCCACACTTTTTTTGGATCAGTGCTTGCTTAAGATTCATAGTATTATTCATTTAAAAAAAATTAAATATGAAATACCCAATTTAAGTTTCGTAAAAATATCTGTTAGCATCTAGCAGATATAATTTTCAACTTTCTGAACCTACAACATAATGTAAAAACAAACCTAGAATGTCAAGTAAATAAACACAAATGTATCTTTATTACTCAAGGAATAGGTAACATCTAAGCATGCACTATAAAAAAGATGGAAAATACTATTAGAAATGGGAATAAATTTTCGCTTTTTTTTAAAGAGGTATCACTGATACATTAGTGCTCTCTCAAATACTATACTTGTAATTTGAAGTTGAATGTGTGAAGTCTCAATTTCAGTAGTTGACATTCATTTCAAGAGTGAACATTTTTTTTCATCTGGCGTCAATAATATTTGTCCCGAAAAAGCAGCATCAACGGAAGTTATACTGTATTATTACATTTCGAAAAAAAAGTGCTGCTGAAATTGACCTTACATTGAGTAATATTCACGCCTCCGTCCAATACAACTTACAAAGAGTGGTTTCGACAATACAAAAGTGGCGATTTTGACATCAGTGACAAAAACCGCAAAGGAGCACCAAAAAAAATCGAATATGCACAACTATATCAGTTACTGGATTCATGACAACCCGATCGACTGACATACCAACTTCAGCTAATACGTGTTAATTGAGATTTGAAAACAAAAAGGCGGGAATGGTTTCGGAGATAAACTTATTTTGCTGCATGTTAAAACTAGGCCATACATTGCTCCACCTGTTAAAAAATCTTTGCAAGGAATGAATTGGGAAATCTTGTCCTACCCGCCGTATTCGCGCCTTCTGATTACGATCTTTTTCAATCTATGCAGTCAGCCCATACTGGACACACAGTTTAATTTCTTACGAAAGTATCGGCAAATAGATCTATGAATGGATCGGGTCAAAAAGCCTTACTGCTTTTTACGAGAAAATTGTATGCTGCCCAAATTATGAAAAAGTTGTCATTTTCGATGGTGCATGCTTTAAATAATATCATTTTATCTAAGAAAGGGAAGAAAATTATTCACATACCCAATACATCAGACTAGAAAGTATGTGGGCGATATTGATTATAAATTAATAAAGAGCAAATATGCTACGGAATACATAAAGTAGTAAAAATATTAATCAGTTATTATACATTGATACCACCGCCCGTATGTGTGATTGATGTAAAACCACTCAGCAATAGCATAACTACAATAGAGTATTTTTATATGTGGATAGGTTCATCCTCAACAATGATGAGGATGATTTAAAAATATGTACCATAATAATAAATGTCGTGATATACTACCAATGTCCTCCAAACACTACACAGGGCTTGCAAAGCATGTAATGAAGATATTGCTGCTCCTTCATCACCTTCCTTCCTTAATCTTACTTCATTGTAAGCTAAAGATTCAAAATAATATTATTGGCAAATTAACTTTAGTTAATTTAGTAATTGAGTTAAAATTTATTGATATTAAATCGGAGACAACACTTTTGCTGTTGCACTCTGTTATAAGAGACAGTACCAACTCTCCATCAGGTGAGGTGTCAGCCATTTGCCACTTTCTGGTATATAATAAAATCAATATATCTGTAGTGTAAAGATCTTTTTTTTACATAGGGAAAATCCTTATTGGACCGTCCCGGCTACACATGGGGGATCGTAACCGGGGTGTGCCGAACTTTTACTGACTAAAAACCCCAAGTTGACCTCATCGGCACTAAGACGTGACGGTGGGCCCTGTAATCAATTGCTCCACAGCTGTAGTGTAAAGATCTAAATGTATGTGTGACAAATGGCATGCTACACTCAATTGTAATTTTTCAAATATCAGGTTATTGCATGTCAAGTGAACATTTCTATGGAGGTACGGTACACCAGATTGGTCAGATACTTTGTAAGTGCTTAGGCTGAGATTTATAGACAAAACTTTAAGTTTTCTTAGACTTTACTAAAACGTTACAATTTATATTACTCAACGAATGTCAAAACATTTGGTAAGTCACCGATCTTGTCAACATGTACTTGACTCTACGAATACTATGGCTATACTCAAGTTCCTATTATATATTCAATTTTTTGTCAAAACAAATTTATTTTTTGACAACTTTGATAAGCAAAGTCGAAATAGCGTCTGTAAATCTAAGCCTATGTGCACACTCTTGTTTTATTTACACCAAGTAGTAGTTTTTCCCAGTCATTTAGAATGAACTGTACAATATCCAACTTAAAATAATATATTTTTAGGGATTTGTGGACAACAGAACTGAGGAAATTAAAATTGTGAGACCTATGAAAGATATAAGTAACGAAGAATTAAAGTATTATATCTGCATCAAAAGGCTGGATCATAAAATTGATAATGATATGCAGTTGAATAGTCTACATTCTGTTATTAGTAATTTTGTGACTGGTCTAGAAGAAAACTTTCAAGCTACAATATCAACAGTGTGCAAGACTGCTGACAAAATTGGTTGTGATGAAGACAATTCTAAGTCAAATAAAAAATGTGTAATATGTGAGGTTTGTAAAGTTTGATATATTCTAATTCTTTACTTGTGGTAAGCATAATACCAGCATTTAGAGCAAAATACTATAATTTGTAGTTTCGTGTCGAATTAGCGCAGATAATCGCCGAAATAGCCAGTAAGCGACAACTAACTGTATAGACACTAGTACACATATTACAGCGACTACGCTGTACTACGGCCTCTTTGAACAGTATTATTTCAATACTATCTTAATCTCCTACTCTGTCGTCAAAAAAGTTAGCTTACATCCATGATAGTTTATAAACGTATTTGGATGAAATCATTTGCTCAATATGATACCATCCGTAGAATTAGGCTATAGCTGTATATGAAAATTATATTTCATTTGTGTATATGTATTTGTGTCTGCAAACAAAATCGCTAAAGTAAGAATTATGGTGTCTCGGACAAATATTGTTTTGCAAAACATCTACTTGTCTTTTCTTTGCAATTATTTTTCTCTTCTTTGTTTTACGTAACACCAAATATTTTCTACGGGCGCACCATATGCCCGACCTTGTTTCATATAGGTTATGGTATGTTTATGCAATACTTTGCCCGCGGCTTCGCTCGCGTTAAGAAGTATTATAATTAATTATAGCTTTTTGCGGCTTTACTTTTGTTTAGCGTGTGTAAAAAATTAGGGCCTAATCTGTCATTAGGCGCTAAAACTATCAAGCTATTATATTATATTACTAGCTTGTGCCCGCGGCTTCGCTCGCGTTAAGAAGTATTATAATTAATTAGATATAGTTTTTGCGGCTTTACTTTTGTTTAGCGTGTGTAAAAAATTAGGGCCTAATCTGTCATTAGGCGCTAAAACTATCAAGATATTATATTATAGTAGAAAATCTGAGAAGATTTATACAAACTTTCATCCCCTATTTTTATCCCCTTGGGAGTGGAATTCATCAAAATCTTTTCTTAGCGGATGCCTAGGTCATACCATCTACCAAATTCTATCAAATTTTAGCCCGATCCGTCCAGTGGTTTGGGCTGTGCGATGATAGATCACTATGTCAATCAGTCAGCCAGTCAGTCACCTTTGAGATATATATATTTAGATTAAGCGGACGTCTTCATCATAGTAGCTCCAATCTTTAATTTCAGTTCAATCCGTCAAATATATAAGAAAATTTATACAAACTTTCATCCCCTATTTTATCCCCTTAGGGGTAGAATTTATCAAAATCCTTTCATAGGGGATCCCTACGTCTTAGTAGCCTTATGCATGCAAAGTCTCGGCCCCATCGGTTTAAAATTGACAAAGTTTCATACAAACTTTCATCCCCTATTTTATCCCCTTGGGAGTGGAATTCATCAAAATCCTTTCTTAGCGGATGCCTGCGTCATAACATCTTCCTGCATGCCAAATTTCAGCCCGATCCGTCCAGTGGTTTGGGCTGTGCGTTGATAGAACTATGTCAGTCAGTCAGTCACCTTTGAGTTATATATATTTAGATTATAGTTTAAACAATACTATTGTAAGATACAATAGTACTACTACAATACTGATGAGTGCTTTTAGCCAGCTTTCTACGTGTACGGGGTCTGTTCAAACTGGACGAACTGAGGTCATAAGAGAAAATGTACCTCGTTTGGAAGTTACATATCTGGGTCCCCTTCAAAGTACTTTCCTCTCCGACGCACATACTTAAGTGTTTCCACTTGTTGAAACAGTCCTGGTACACTTCCTTCGTGGTAGCTTTTTGCTCGTTCGTGGCAATTGGTTCAATCTCCAAAATAGTCTGAAATCTTTTCCATTTGAGGGTTGTTTTTTGTTTTGAAAATAAGAAAAAGTCACAAGGAGCAAGATCAGGTAAATAGGAACGGTGTGGGAGAACAGTTGTCGAGTGTTCGGTCATTAGCCGTGGCGCAAATTTCGAGCGGTGCATCTTCAATTTTTCGGTTAATATCTCATGACAAGAACCAATCGATATTCCACACTCTTCGGCAAGCTTCCTTATGATCAAACGTCGATTTGCGCGCACGTGGGTGTTGATTTTGTTTACATGCATTAATAATGCACGTCGAGGGTCGCCCAGGACACTCATCGTCGTTAATCGACATTAGGTTACCCTTGATGTTCATGCCACTTAAAGCGTGCAGTACACTTCGACATAAGCCGCGTCTAGTATAACAAACGTTTCAGTCGCAGATTTCCGTACTTTTACTAAAAATTCTATAGCAATTCTTTGCTCCTTCAAGCTGTTAATTTTACAATCCGAAAGACGGAAAAAACCTTAACTGAAACCCTGTAGCTTATCAACAAATAAGGGTATTTGCAACCGGTAAACGGCGTTTTAATCAACTAATCTGTATGAATCTAGTGATATTATGTTCTGAAACCAACTGGAGCCACGCAATTCGAATAGTTCGCGTATTTTTTGAAGAGACCTAGTATATGTCCTTTGACTACATTGTCTTTGAGTTAATAATCGTTTGTACTGTAAATCTTGATTATAATTTGTACAGTAATCTAGTTTATAATATATTCCAATAAATTATCCCTTGTAGTCGGTCACTGCAAAGATTTTCAATTAAGATTTACTTCCAACGCCTAATTTGTCTAAATTGGATTTATTGCTGACATAGGAGAAATGAAATTCTTTCTAGGATCAAGAATATAGAATTTACGATATAATTAACACTGAGGTTGAGTTATCGACTTGCACGTTAGAGATTATTGGTTTGATTGCCAATCCGAACAAATAATCGTTCTGGTTCTGGGTGTTTCAATAATGTGCATAATATGAAAATTGTGTTTGTAAATGCACCCCACATGACACCAGTGATAAACCTATTTTTGGACATTTAATAAAAGCAATATACATTGGGACTGAAATCTATGTTTATAGCTAAAAGAGGAGTTATTCAATTACATTTACAATGTTTCAGAGTGACCTCTTCAAAAAGAAAATAAGTCTAACAGCACTTGAAGCTACAACTTTTTCAAGAACAGTATCTCTACTTAAGCCGCAAGATATGGAATGTGCTGAAAAGTATGACACACTAGTTCAGAATAGTTTTAATAGCAACGAGGAGTATGAAAAAAATATGTTTCCTTTCATTCACAAGCGACTCTGTTACAGTTGTAGTAGAAATTATTCTGAAATGAATCACGTTACATTGCCAATCCCTTTAAAACAAATGCTACAGAAAGAAAAATAAATAATATTTAAATTGTTGAAAATATTAATTTTATTATTTAAATACTGTTTATATAAAATATAAACAAGTGTCACTTCATAGCATTTATCTCTATAATTTTATTACCAATAAAGTTGTCAAGCATTTTGAAATTTTATTTTTCTACCAGATGTCTGAAATGAACTATTCACATTTTTTAATAAATAATATTTGTTCTATATTATTGTTTTATTACTGCGATCTATCTACATAAACTTTATCATGTTATCGAAGTTTCCGTTTATAGAAAGTATGGAATTCCAAGCGGGCGTCATGGAAATTGCTGCAACACTGTTTATTCAATTATTGTGGTATCATTTATCATATTCCAAAATAATGTTGGTAAACATGAGATATTTGTAATTTAATAGTTTACACTTTAATAATCGGTTTTTCGATATCGTCAACTCATGTATATCATTGGTGTCATAAATCATAAATTTACAAATAGAGGCATATAGAAAAACAGTATGGACCAACATAAATTATTGGTGGTCGCAGGTATTAGGTACACTCAACAAATCTGAAATGTAGGTCGCTCAATAACCAAATCACATTACAGATTCGAATGTTTATTTTACAACTAAATGCAGTTAATTAAAACGGTTTATCAGCGGCTTAAATTTTAAATTGGTCCAGTGTACAAAATCGATCTAATAATTAAAGGCATATTATTAATTTACTGTATTGTATTGCCAAATATAGAAATTCTTGTGTTACAATGTTATTTAGGTATCTATCAACCTAAAAACATGGTATTGCGTACATAGATAAAATATCTTGTATAGCTTTCAGTTTATAATAATAAGTATATTAGAGCCAATTAAGTAGTGAGTGTTTAATTTTAAAGTGAAATATGAATATTGAAACATTGGACTTTAAAGCAATCAAGTGAGAAAGTTAAAAAATAATGTTGTAGAATGTATAATAGTAAAAATTTTATTCTTGCTTGCTTCCATTTCTCAATGGCAAGAGCAATAAAAATGATAGTGTAATAATAGGTATTTTATAGTTTTAATAAAAATAATCGAAAACATTTCCAGGCAAAGTTAGTATTGTTTATTAATTAAGAAAAAAATTTATGCATAACTTGAAGTTATCACACTAAAATAAATTATAATCAATGAGGCTCACTTTTAAATTGAAGATACGACTTGATTTTAGCTAAGTATATTATGTATAAGGATAGCTAATATAACTTATTAAAAATATACTAATAGAAACAATATTTAAATCCGACATTATCTAATAATAGTTAGAATTACTGGTCTCTTTTACAAAATTAGTTATAATAAAAGAAACAATTCATTAATCATCTTAAAATTTTGTATTTATATCACACATATCTACATTTTACTTCTATTACATAAATACAAAATTTTAAATAGATAAAAGTACCAACAAAAAGCTGCTAACCAGTGTTTGCAAATGGTATATGCAGGTGTTACCAACGTCATAATATTATACAAATAATTACAATATCAATACCGTAGGTTAATAAATGCAAAAGATCAAGTGCAATGAAATTCGATGTTTTACTTTTACCTCAAATGAAAATGTTTATCGAATTTCACATAAAAAAAACAATGTTCTGTGTAACCTTGTGACAATTTTTAATCCCGCCCACCACAAGATATCTTGAATATATGAACACTCTCTTCGGCTTATAATAGCAGTTTATATCTGAGATAAAACACTTTAAAACAACGAATAAACCAGATTTACTAATTATTAAACACTAAATCAAATTGTCTTTCCGAAATTTATTGGAGTTCCACCAATGATTGTCGGTTAATAAGAGCAAGAAATATGTTATTCACTGCATATCCTGTGTATTTACACGAACAGTGGCCCTTGCATGTTATTTTTACTTTGTCTCTTCTGGAATCTTGTACAAGTATATATCAATACATAGCATTATAAAGAGCATTTCTACTTTTAAGTTTACTCTGCTGCATTTGCAGGTCCTTGAAGTGCATTTGGAGTAGGAGAGTTGGATGATGCCAGTCTGCCTTGCTCCTTAACAATTGGATCTGAAAACACAATAAGGATTCAGGAAGCCAAAAGAATGCTCAGGTATTTCCTGTAAACAATATCCTTTTCAAATTTACTGTATCATAATAACAATATATCATCAAGCTTTATCTCTTAAGGAGAAGCAGATATACCTTAATGCCTCCTACTTTGCACTTCCCAATGCACTTACATAGGGCATCTAGTTAAATGATATGTGAGTATTTTAATTGTTTTCCTTCAACATACAGTATCAATTAAAATAAAAACTTTTACATTATTTTGAGTGTTTATTTGACATCCTAGTTATTATTGGGGTTACTTACAGAAGTAGGGATGCTCCATTGCCTCACGAGCAGTGTAACGCTCATAGTGGTCATAACGCAACAAACGATCAAGGAAATCCAAAGCTTCAGGAGACACCAAGTGTTGGTTCTCTGAGTGTATAAATCTCTCCCATCGTTTACGAGAATGTCTGTAACAGTAATACATTAGTTATGTTTAATTAAAAAACTAAGTTAGTAAACAACATATTAAAATAAAAAAATTAAATAAATCAATATACCTCCCAAGGATGTCATTAAACCGAGGATCCAATTCTATGTGATATTTATCCAAATATTCAAATAGCTCTTCAGTGCCTAGCACTTTTGCTATACGTACAAGTTGGTCATAGTTATCATGACCATGAAAGAAAGGCTCCTTGCGGAAAATCATTGATGCCAACATACATCCTAATGACCACATATCCAAAGAGTAATCATACATCTGATAATCAACTAAGAGTTCAGGACCCTGAAATAATTGAGTTATTTGTAATAATCTTATTATTAAATATTAAGCTATATTTTACTTAACAGCTCCGCCATAACAAAACAAATGAGGAGCTGAGAAATAATAGGCAACATATACACCTTTTTAACACAGTAAATATCAACTTCCCAACTTATTTTTAATAAGATATGCAAGAAAGTAAAACAATTATAAATTTCAAATTTTGAATGTATCATATTTTTAATTCAATACACAACTGATTGACCAACTTTCATAATAACACATTAAATATGTATTAAATTGTCTTTTTATTTGCAACAAGGATATCATTGACCTCTATCATGTGATAATGATGCCAATAATGAGGTAGATTCATGCAACAAATAATGATTTTCATTACTTGAAGGCACTCATGTTATAAGAACATATGCATAGAGTAAATTTCTGTATTTAGCATTATCTATGAAAAAAGAGGCAGCAAATAATTTTTCTTACCTTGAAATACCTAGAAGCAACTCGAACATTGTAGTCTTGTCCTGGGTGGTAGAACTCTGCAAGCCCCCAGTCAATAAGACGTAACTTTCTATGGTCATGATCAATCATAACATTATGAGGCTTCACATCCCTATGCATAATACCCATACTGTGGCAGTAATCTAATGCCTTTAAAAGTTCATACAAGTAATACCTGTAATTGCACAACATTTAATATATTAACAATTTTTTAATTAGAGAAGTAAATTTTATAAAAAACAATAATGACACCACTAAAGACTAACTATTTTTTTATAGTATTTTGTCTTTTGTTAGTATGTTTTAAAAGCATGATACTAAATCATCAAAATATAGTCAAATAAATCTTTTCATTTAATTATATACCCACTGAGCAACATACCACACCTTATGTGGAAAAAAATGTAACTTGAAAATACCAACATTACAGGGGCAACAGATTTGCAGATAAATGTGAAATCTTGCCAAGTACTAAAATGATTTTGATTAAATTTGGCAAGATTGAAAGGAGTAAAAAATGCACATCTAGGTTGGTAACACAATAACAATACTTATTGTGTCACAGTCATTCATATGCAATAGTAATTACTGTCAGGTATTCTATCAATCTAACCAAAAGTATTTTTCAATATTAATATATCTTCATAGTTCAAATGTTATAGATTATAGTATCTAAATGTATTTATTTCATAAATTATTGATATAAACATGTATAAAAATAAAAAAATAGCACTAATTTAGAATATTGTCCAGTTTCATCTGTTTTATTGGTCTAAAATTATCCAATATCAACAAAACAAGTTAATAGCACTATTTACTAACAAAAGTATTTTAATTAAAATGTAGTTACATGTAATCTATATACTTAGTTTAAAATTGAAGATATAAATAAAACTTTTTTACATTTCACAGACAATTACAACCTACTATTTGTGTGTATTTGTATTGTTGTGAGTGTGTATTTCAGTTAAGATCTTCACCCAATCCCACTCCAAAAATGTCAATAATTTTTTTTCTGTTGGACCTGATATTCTCATGGAAAGTGTCTCAGTATATTATATTTTCATTATATGGAAGTCCTGTCTTATTATTACAAAATTACTAGAATAATATTATTGCTTTCTTAATCTATATTTTAAAAATTATCTAGAATATTAAATTTAATTCATAAACTGAAGTTATAATAAGTAGGAAATAATATTTTATGAAAATAGTCTTTCTGATTCTCTTAACAGGACAATGCTGGAATAAACATAAGCAATGAAAGGGCTTAATATTAATGTATTTAATATTGTAACTTTTAAATATGACCTATGCTCTGAGGAGTATATTAAACAAAAACTGCCATGAGTTACAAAATCTTGTATATATTAAGAGCTTATAATAGACTATAAAGTCAAAATAATAAATGAAATGCAGACATAGTATAATTAATAAATATCTATAAATGGTTGAATCACATGAAACTTACCTTATATCATAATCTGATAGAGTCTGATACAGTTGTTTAAAATCAGTATTATTCACATGTTCGAAAATTAATGCTGGTGTACGTGAAACAGGATCTTTAACTACAGCTTGTAATGTAATAATATTTGTGCCTCCCCTTAAGTTTTCTAATATTTTTATCTCTCTTTTTATCTTCTTCTTTTTGACTGGCTAAAATATAGTAATAGCAAATTAAAACCAAGAATGAATCATTGCCATATTTAAATTTATCACAATTGATTTATTTATAACTCACCTTCAATATTTTAACTACACATTTCTCATTATTCGTAATATTTATTGCCTCAAATACTTCACTGTATTTTCCACGGCCTAACTTACGGACCAACTGATAGTCTTCTTGGTTGCCCCAATCCACAACATAGCTCTCGTAATCCCAGTACTCTCTCGGACGTTGTGAATTCACATCGGCATATACCCGAGCTCTACTAGGTACTGCCATTGTATAATGCCTCGGCCAACCTAGGGTTTTATCTGCGACAGTCTTTCCGGAAATCGCGAATGTCTTCACTAACGATACTGTGAAGAATAAATAAATACTTTGCGTCAGTTTCTCACATTTCCACAAATAACACTGTTACCAACTTGCTTGAACACTTGTTTTATTAACTAAATAATGACCAAGATTACAAATCACTATTCAATTAGAGTATTGTGATGTATAACCTAAAAACGACATCCAGCTCACTACAATTTGTAGACTAGAAAACTAACATTATAATGAAATCACAGTTACGAATGAATAGTTTATCTACACGATGGTACACCAGATGCAGTATGTGTTACTGTCGGAAAGATCTAACAACAAAATAAAATATGAAAGTGTCTTCAAGATGAAAAACGCACGCCATTACTTGTCAAATGGTCAAATGTTCAGCAGACATCATACCTAAAACATTACTACGGATTATCCTATTTTGAACTATTTAAAAGTTTTAGCATACATTAAACTTTCCGAAAACGGATAAATAACTGAACTCTAAACTACAAAATTCACTTTTAATAGAACTAAACCGGCTCAAATCCAGTAAAATTTCAAGATGGACGCCCATCTATCCTATCCCTATCCAACCAAAGGCGATAGTGCTGCCGCTAGTTGGTTACAACTAGAGATGTCAATTATTGCCAGAACAAATAATCTAATGCATTATTTAAATACAACGGGTAACACTGTTTATAAAAATCAAAAAAAGTTGTTGTCAATAATTCGTTGATCTCGCTATCAAAGACACAATTCCATTAAAAACAATTAATTAATAATCACTGTCTATTCATTTCAAAGAAACGCGTTCATAACATCACTCATTGGCAATCTGTCAACTCTCAACGAATAATATAACCAATTGTCAAAACAATGACACATGAATTATTGTAGACAGTTGTAAAAATTTTAAGCAAATAACGATACTACAAACCATTATTAAATGATTAATTACAATTTTGAACTTTTAACTGCAAGGAATAAAGTTTAATTTTATTTGATATGTTGTCTGCACAACGGATTCATCATTATCAGCTGGAAACAATTGATATGAGATTTACAATTTTGGTATTTTAGCTAAAAGAAATAAAGTTTAATTTTGTTTAGTATGTTGTTAGAATAACGTAGTTTCAGATTATAGCTTGTGCCAATATTATATGAGAATTAGAATTTTGGGCTTTAGTCTATATAAAATAAAGTTTAATTTTATTTGATATGTTGTCAACACAACGGATTCATCATTATCAGTTGGAAATAATTGATATGAGATTTACAATTTTGGTCTTTATTAGTTTTGGAATAACGTTTCATTTTGTTAAACGATTACAATAATGAAAGAATGTTATTATTTTGCTAAAATATAATTTCAAAAACGTACGATTAAGACAGTTCGTTGCAGAAAGTCATTCACGCTGTTGCTATTCAGCGTATTTTTAATCTTATTTGTTTAAGTTCTATTAAATGATAGTATAGTATTTATAATGCCAAAAATAAGGTCGACAACAACTCATATATGAAATTATTTTGGAAAATGTGATATAAAAAAGCACCTTGTATTTTTTGTAAAACTACTTTATCTTACAAAAGTCCGATCACTAAATTAAAATTACATTTAAGTAAAATATACATAGGGATGTACGAAAAGTATAGTCAGTCGAAGTCATCAAATCTTGGTAACTTTATTGGAACTTTGAAGTACTTATGCAGTAGACACTTGACTGTATAAACATTTTGAAAAATTACGTACTAATAACAAAAATAGAGTGTAATTAGTACGAGAGCGTAGTAGTTCGTAGTTGAAATGTATGTTTTCTTGCGAATGTAAGTACAAGATTTGAAATAATATAAATAAACATAATATTGATTTCGTCAGAAATACTTGATGATTAGGGTTTGAACTTAGATTTTTGATTTCACAAAATATGTGTATACGAAAAAAGGTTTTGTTGTTCAGTACTCGCAGGTACAAGGAAACATTAGCTGCGGACACTCTATAAAGTGGACCACCATATTACCTTCCTCTGTATACAACCAAACGAATATTTTTTTGTACATTTTATTTTACATATGGCTGTATCCACTAAATACAACATATTCATAATTTGCTTTTTGTGATACAGACTTCATTTGAATTTTTTTGACAGTTGAAACTTTTTAATTGCCATGAAGTTTTAATTATATTTACATAATTATGTATTTAAATAAATGATATAATTATTGTTATTACAATAGATACATATTTCAAATTATAAATAGATTTTTTAATATTGGTACTCTGGAGAAAATGCAATCGTACAAGTGCTATGAATGTATAATAGGTAGAGATGTTGTAAAATAACATGTTATGTAAACAACAGATTTAATTTTTTTTGTGTTACATCGAATTTATCAGCTACCAAATTAAAATCACCGTTGAGATTGACTCAAATCACTAATCTCTATTTATATATAGATGACATACTATTAATTCTAACTTAATACCAACATAATATTCGTTGATCTTATATTATTACTAGAGATGTAAATTATGGCTAGAACAAATAATTTAATGCATAATTTAAATTCAACAAGTAAGCCAGTCCAAGCTCCAAAATCAGCATAAACAAAAGCAGTAGAAGAAGTAGATATGGGCGTTAAAGAAGCATTAATTCCTCGGCAAGCCTGTATTCTACAATGGTGTCGAGAACATCAATATATATACCCATATCTATATTCGCTCTTTATAAAGCATGGAAATATTATGCTTGTATCAGTGCCATGCAAGAGGGAATTTTCTAAAGCAGGTTATATTATAACAGACAGACGTAGTAGATTAATCTCATCAGAAGTACCTCAGATTATGTTTTTAAATGGACTTTGTCTATATAAACACCAGAGACAAATCATATTTCCATGAATAATCTGTAATACTGTCTGTACATACTAATCGGAGTAAACCGAGGCCTTAGGGTACTATAATATTTTAATGGCATAGAATTAAAGTTTTCAAACACATATTATTATCTCATATTAATATTTTAGATTTCATAGTTAATATCTACATTACAAAAATCATCTATTAACACGTAATATACTAACGACAGCGACGTAGGCTACGACGTATAGGTTGATAGATAAAGCATTCGTTCTTTTATACACAAATATTTAGTTATTAGTAATTGAAACTTGTTATTTTGTAATATTTGTTGTTGTTGGTGGCCTGATAGCGTAGTTTGTAGTGACTCTACCAGTGATGTTAAAGATTCTGGGTTCAAGTCCCGGTACCGGTAACCTTTTTTGTGATGAGCAGATTAGTTTGTCGTGGGTCATGGATGTGTATTTATATATAAATCTGTGTATATTTATCTATTACAAATATATGTGTGGGGCAAAAGTAAGTTTAGGCTACGTAAATTTTTTGATGTAATTATTTTTTGTTTTCTGTTTGTGTTTATTGAACATCCACTTTATAATATAGTAACAGTATTTTATGGAGTTTTTATACGTAGGATTAGATATACGAAAATATAATTTCTTAGGATTTTCATAATATGTTTGTTAAGCTCTGTGTAAGATTTTATTTACAAAGTCTCAGGATCCTCTGCGCGAGACAAATTCTGTGTTTGCTGGAATAAACGAAAATATTCCCTTTTTCCAATACACCAAACTCATTTTATTGCTACACAAAATGAGACCTACTTTATAAAAAAAATGAATGCTAAAAAAACAATATAATAAATAACAGTTTTTAAAAACCGTTATTTGAAAATAACATAACAGCATAATTCATTATTAAAAAACAGCTGTTATTACCATCTCTAGTTACAACTATTGTAGAAGCTTTAATCAACTAAGCCTTGTTCACACTAAACCAATAAACAAAGATCGAAACTTATTGAAAGTAAAAACTTAATAACGCGCTAAATTTGAAAAAAATAATCGTTTGATTAAAAAACTATTAACTAGAATAGTACCATTAAATTATTGATTTTCCTTCATATATGAGTATAAAATGCTGTTTCCTCTTTTGACACGTCACGTCATCGTATATGTAAACTTTGCGGATACGGTTAAGATGGTCTAGGCGCCGCATGGCACTCGGTGTTGACGTCACACATTTTTTTTTACACTGGCTTATAGTGGCTACAGAGTACCTGATAGTAAGTACAAGTGTAGTCCAAAAACGAAAGCGACTATCAAAGGATGAAAATCCATTGATAGTTTACATCGTCATGTCGGCCCATATATACCACGACTGAAGGTCTCTAGGTATATGAGCTACTGGATATACACAAACTGGTCCCGAAAAGCGACAAGCCGTAACTGGTTACTATGACGGGCTTTACACCCATGTACTGTGGTCGCGATCCAGACGGGCACCGACGCCCTACCACCTCGCTGCTGCTCAGGCGAGCAGCTTCGACTCCTAAAAACTTCACGGATATAATAAAATTTGACGACTCCTCAATTACTTTGCGACCGTACATTATGGTCACGATCCAGGCAGACAATGTTACCCGAACACCTAACTAGCACTCGTTTAGTACCACTTATTTAGGTCATATGTAGGGTATTGAGGGTTAAACTTTTGGACGCGAGCAATATTAGCTCCTTAAGTGTAAAATCATTAATCTCTGATATAACAATATCACTTTTTTTACTTCTATCATTATATAGAAATCCAATCTGGTTTAAGCAGAAAGAATATAACTTTCTTTCATTTTTTAAATTTTCTTCCACCTCCTTTACAATCGTAATTTTTCATCAACTTTCGATTAAATTTATATTTTAATTAAAATACTATTTGTGGGATCTATGTAGATACAAAGTAGTTAAATTATTTTTAGACAACTATTTGTACGAAAACATTTCAGTCTTTAATTTTTTACTGTCCGATTTTTAATTTATAATTGTGGTAGTAGACTGGTTGCAAGAAAAAATATCTTGTGGGATGTCTTCTTACTATTTCAACTTACTGTATTATGTTCAGTATGAATTTAGATATTAGTGAGATAAGCCAATCGATTCACCTGTAAGTGTGCAAATAATCCATGACCATAAGCATGTTATTCCAGATATAGATTGGTGAAACTTTGACTGTCTTAAAAAAGAGATTTATCATATCTTCCTGTATCTGATGTTATTAATAGCCTACCATAGCATCTGGTGATACATCTTAGATGTGGTTCATTCAGCACGTACAGTAGATAGCTAATTTTGATAAGTTGTAAGTAGGAGGAAACTTAAAAAAGATGACCAAACGGTCTATAAATAAAATATACTACTAATACATACTCCATATTATTAAGGAACTAATATCAACTATAAAAAATGGCACAAAGTACATTTCACTAACGATTTTATCACAATATAAAAAACTTTGACCGAATTGCGACATGTACAAATTGTATTACACATCTAAAACTGTTATTGCATATTTATGGCATATAAAATCACTGGTTCTAAAAAAAGACAGTAAATAACTTCAAATAAAAAACAACTACCAATGAAAAAAATACAGAAATATTATTTAAACCACCAGACGCCGATCAGATACCATCCGTATGTGGTGGAGGTTCCTTATGTCCGCACGAAAAGATTCATTTCTACTTTTATAATAATAACAGAAAAGGTGTGGATATACTCCCTGCGTCCATAGTTGCACGCTTTTTATGATTTAGAAAGGTTTAAGATAAGAGCGAATAGGTATTTGCAGCACAAGCGCGTTTTATAACTGCCCTCATCTTTCTCCACGTGTAAAAAATAATCACCAGATATTTTTGATTGTTCCTCTTAACGTGTCTAGGACTTGCTAGAACAACTAGAGTGGTTGTTTTAATTAGGTTTTTTAGTATGGTGAATTGACTAAAAGCGTTTAAGTGCTAAACATAATACACCGCAGACTGAAACCATATCAGGTAAGTATAATCTAATGTCGTATCCAGAGTTCCAGCCTGAAGCCGTGAACACCTGCGACGGTCTGTGGTTCGGTTCGAACGTTGGTGAGTAATTGAAAGACGCGTAGTATATAATACAATATACGTGTGTTTTACGCCCAGTTTCAGAAATGTCCTTCAAATTTTAAAACGCTTTCTAATACTAATGAAGCGTCAATTGCATACAAATTCATGCTTCATTACTGTTTACAAGTCTTCAAGTTTAAGAAAAAAAATCTGAAACTAGGTTTTGCCTGTTGATAGGATATTATAAAAGAAAACTCAATTAGCGGTGAAAGTACCCATACATTATCCATTTGACGAAGTCTCTTATGACAGTTTTTCGAATGCAAATAAGCATGTTTCACATAAATATTTAACGAACAAATTACTAAAATACTTCAAAAAATTAATAGGATAATAACAAAACGTCAAATGATTGTTTCACAGAAAAAACAAACCAGTTTGTTATTAAAACAATAAAATAAATTAATAACAGTTACTTTCTATGGGCCCATTTTTCACTTTTAATCATTGTGACGCGACTACAATCGGACAAAATAGTTTTAACTCGGTAAGTGTAAAATAGAAGCATGCTACGTGTTCTTATGAATCACGCTCGTTTGTATTTTATTTATTGTTACTTTTTATATCTTTAAATAAATACCTTTTTAAACTTAACGTAAAAATTAAGTGCTCACAATATAACTAATTGCAATAAATATACACTTACATGTTGTAAATTAATCTAAGTTTTCTAACTAAATTTATAAATACGTGTTTATATATATGTTTTAAATAACTTTTTTACTTTAAAATTGTCTGCTCCGTTTTTAATCTGTCCGAGTTTATTTTGATCATAATGGTAATCGAACATCGTTAACGTAGTAAACTGATAGATGCTACCCTTTAACTAGTTCAGTACAACTGACACATTGTACAGGGGACTTCGTAAAATGAATAGAGTATAGAGTTTTTATTGAAAATTATTTGTTTTATCAAACAATAAATATTTGTAAATATACGTACTAGCAACTATTTCATATATAAAATTGTAAGTAGACTGAACATTATTATGTTTTACAGAGTGCGTGTGGAATATAAAGTTCGAAGATAGTTAGATAGAATTTAATTATACAACTTTTACAAAATAAATATTTAACACTTCAGAAAATCTTAATTAGTTGACAAGCTCGTTCTAAACAACAATTGCCTGGCAACCAGTTTTATATGAGTAATATAATGTGCCAGTATTATTTTACAATAACGGGCAGTCCACATTCTTTAACACTTTCCCTCGTTATTTTAAATGATACTGCATTCCTAACTCAGCTCGTATCTTGGTGAGCCTAGGCTTAGGCACAGCTTTTGTCATTAGATCTGCCAATTGATTTGCAGAACTTGTTTTATGTACTTGCAACAATCCTTCTTGTACTGTTTCACGAACAAAGAAGTGTCTCACTCTAATGTGTTTCGTTCTTTTGTGAAACTCAGGATTATGTGCAAGGCGTATGGCAGCTTCGTTATCCACTTTAAGTGTGGGCACTCCTTCTAAATTTGTAATTTGGCTAAAAATCCTTTGTAGCCAAATTAATTCTCTTGCACCTTCACTCGCAGCAACAATTTCTGCTTCTGTAGTTGAAATAGCGACTGATGTTTGACGTTGGCTTAACCAAGAAACAATTCCATTCGCGAAAAGACATGCTACACCTGTTGTGGAGCGTCCAGTTTGTACATCTCCAGCATGATCTGCATCGCTGTAGCCTTCTATTATAGCTCTTGTACAGCTTGAATCATATGTAATCCCATAGGACATTGTTCCTTTTAGATATCTAAATATCCTTTTCACTTTCTGCCAATCAGCTTTGCTAGGATTTTCTAAAGTTCTAGATACCACCCCTACAGCATAAGCTATGTCAGGACGTGTACCTGTCATCAGATATGCTAATGCACCCACTGCTTCACGATAAGGAAACTTTTCTGAAGCTTCTACCTGTTCAGAAACTTTCCCTGTTTCTAAGGTCGGATTTGTTTCAATTGGTGTTGAGACTGGATTGCAATTTATCATTTGAAAACGTTCCATAATTTTCTTAGTGTATGCCTCCTGCTTAATTGTAATAGATCCATCCATTGATCTATCAATTTCCAATCCTAAATAATATTCTGCTGGCTTGCATGTGATTTTAAGAATATCACCTAACTCTTCTAGGAATTGGTTTGCAAGGGCTTCATCTGTTGCAGCAACAAGTCCGTCATCGACATATAATGTTATTAAAATTTTCTTGTCTTTTACTTTTTTCATAAAAAGACAGCAATCAGCTTCATTCTGAATGAAACCTTTAGAAAGAAGGATCTCTTCAAAGTAATAGTTCCAGCATCTCGGGGCCTGTTTTAAACCATACAAACTTTTATTCAGGCGACACACTTTTGGTGTTCCATCACTATACCCTTCCGGCTGTTTCATATAAATTTCTTCTGTAAGTTTACCATTTAGAAAAGCTGTTGATACGTCAAACTGAGTCAAATAAAGCTTTTCTTTAGCAGCAACACTTAATAAGGCTCTTACTGTAGCCATTCTTGCTACTGGACTAAAAGTTTGTTCGTAGTCAGTTCCTCTTTGCTGTTTGAATCCTTTGACTACTAATCTCGCCTTATATTTATCGATTGACCCGTCAGGATTTCGTTTGATTCTGAAAATCCATTTACACGGCAGTGCTTTTCTATTGGATGGTAAATTACATAGAGTCCAAACATTATTTTCTTTTAAGGATTTCATCTTGCTAGTCATGGCTTTCAACCATTCCACTTTGTCATCCCTTTTCATTACATCATTATATGTTTCAGGAAACATATCTGTACCCACATAACACACATAATCCTCCAGTTTCTTTGGACGTGAGAGGTTAGCTCTGTTGCGTAAATTGTAATTGGGTTCTAAGTTTAATAAAGGCTCTACAACTTCAAGTTGGTCGTTAGAATCAACGAATTCTTCTTCATCGCTTTCCAATGACTCTTCATGAGCTTGATCTTGGTTTTGTTCAGCACTATCTCCCTCAAGAGCTTGTTCATGATCATTTTCTGGTTCGAGCTCTGTCAATGGTTCTATAATCTCAGAATCTCCTTCAGTTCTTTCTAGATTTATAGGAATGTTGGTGGAAATTTTGAACTCTACATCAGTTTCAAATGTAATGTCTCTAGACCTTAACGTCTTTCTTCCATCCCAAACACGATAACCATCATCATTCTCATAGCCTATGAGTTTGCCTTTAACAGCCTTTTTATTAAACTTTTTGCGATTTTGTTTTGGAATGTGAACATAGCATTCACTTCCTATGATTCTTAAATGACTTATTTTAGGCTTTCTTCCATGCCATAGCTCAAATGGTACTTTGTCATTTATCCTAGTTGGACCTGTCCTATTGAGCACGTAGGCAGCTGTGTTAATCAGCTCTGCCCAAAGTACTTGTGGTAATTCTCCTCTTGCATGTAGCATTGATCTTGCTGCTTCTACTAGAGTACGGTTTTCTCGCTCACTACAGCCATTCTGTTCAGGCGTGTAAGGCATCGTCAGCCGTTGCTGAATACCGTGATTCTGTAGTATTTTTCGGATGTCTTTATTGTCGAATTCACCACCATTATCGCTAAGTATCGTTTTTACAACATGTCCATGGGTTCTAGCTTCTTTTAACATTTGAAGAAGTTTATCCTTTACTTCAGACTTATGACGAATGAAGTAGACCATGCGATAGGCTGAGTAGTCATCCTTGAACAATACATAATATTTATATTTTGACATGCTATCTACAAAAGGACCGCAAACATCAGTATGAATCAGCTCTCCTACTGCTGATGCTCTTTCCCTTTTTCCGAACGGTTTTCTATGCGCCTTTCCATAGATACAACCTTCACATTTCTTATTATCAAGGTGTAACTTAATACCAAGCTCTCTTTTCACCAAAGAAATAATGTGTTTTTTATCTTGATGCGCGAATCGTTCTTGATATAACTGAAGTAAGTTAGTACCAGTTACAGCATTGACTTCTATAGTTTTTTGCTTTAATGGAATGACTGTTTTCATATCCAGCTTATAAAGTCCTCCTCCAGGAACTCTATTTCCAACTACTTTAGTCTTACCGTAAATTTTTAACTTGCACTCTCTGGTCGTCGAAATAAAAATGCTTTGCTCCATTTTATCTTGCGCAGCTAATATCGAAAAAAGGTTTTTTGTGAGTGATGGTACTAACCACACATCACTAAGAATGATATTTTCATTCTTGCCATATACATTGGATACCACTTCAACAGTGCCTTTTCCTAAAGCTGGAATTATACTACCATCTGCTGTTGTTACTATGTGTTCTGAATCAAACTCTTCAAAATCTTTAAAGTAATCACTTCGAACAGCTATGTGAGTTGTGGCTCCATTGTCTACATACCAATTTTCTTTATCTTTTGCATGCTTATCAAAGCAAGCATTTATCGATAGAGTACATTGTTGCACTTGCTTAGATGTCGAATGTGTTGCTGATACACTTGGTTTAGGTGGCCTCCCATCCTTAATCCATTTTTTACACTTGCGAACTCTATGTCCTTTGCGAGAACAATAGTTACATATCAGCTCTTCATCTTTACAATGCGTTACTTTTCTCCTTTGACTAGTCACTAGTGCCTCTTCCCTGTTGGCAACTTTACTCTCTAATGCTCTTTCATATGCACAGAGATGACTGGTCAAATTTTCAATAGTTTGTGCACTTTGGTTCAATAACAACCAACTAGATTTGAACGCGAAATATTTTTCATCCAGGGTGTCTAAGATTTTGCATATCAGGAACAAATCAGGAAGCTTAGTATTTTGATATCTCTTTGCAATTTCAAAATTTAAGCTACTCCAGATATTCTTTAATTTTGACATATGAGAAGACATGTCATCTTCTTTGCAATATTTAAAACTAAAGAAATCCATGCATAAGTTGTATGCTCTATCCTCTGTTTGTCCATCAAACAATCTATGTAACTCCTGCCAGACTTCATGCGCTGTCTCAAATCTCATTATTTTCTTCAATGTGTCTTCAGACATATTTGTGGTAAGTATGAGCAGAGCACAACTTTCAGCTTTTCTATACTTAGACATAGCTAAATTATAGGCGCTTACTTGGGCGGCGTCACCTGCTCCCTCAGACGGAATAACTGGTTTTGTGAGTTTACCCTCTGTTGCCTCCATGGCACCTTCTGTACCTCGCAACATTATGGAAACCTTGTATTTCCATGTGCTCCAGTTCTCTTTTCCTTCTAAGTTACCTATTTGCAACTTCGTTGTAAACGATTCCATTTTTAACTATCCTCTTCTTTAATCTGGTGCTGATACCATAACCTATTATGTTTTACAGAGTGCGTGTGGAATATAAAGTTCGAAGATAGTTAGATAGAATTTAATTATACAACTTTTACAAAATAAATATTTAACACTTCAGAAAATCTTAATTAGTTGACAAGCTCGTTCTAAACAACAATTGCCTGGCAACCAGTTTTATATGAGTAATATAATGTGCCAGTATTATTTTACAATAACGGGCAGTCCACATTCTTTAACAAACATGACATTACAATCGGTAGTACATTGTAATATATTTAAAAAAATTAGAGCAAGTTTTCACTTTTTTATCTATCAGTACAAAACAACATTCGTTTAAAAGCTTTGTTAACAAGCGTGAATCTCATTTTAGGCGAAACATAAATACAATTATTTTAAACTACTTGTTGAACTACTAGGAGAGATGTATTATTCGAAATGTTGGAGACATCTAAGCTTTCCTCTGCAGCTCTGGTGGTGACAGTGAACGCCGATCCAACCAGATATGTCCCGGGTGATGCACATATACCTCGCATTTGAATACATTTTGATTCAAATTTATCTAGATTGACACTGATGCCCATATCTTTAGAGTCGCCGCTAGGGCTAAGCGCGCCCACCCATCCCAGCTCACTGTATGATTCCCTGAAAAATGATCCATATTTGAGTTAAAATTTCAAATCGCACTGTGCAAACAAGAAAATCAGGCTTATTGTAATTTCCAATAAACAGAAACCTGTGTTCTTATTCTTTTAAATCCTGAAGTAAAAATGGTTTTATTGGTAAAATAAATCTATCAATATATTCGTTTCTTCTAACTTGAGCAACGGTAGAATATTCTTAGGGAGGTGGGTGGAGTCTTCTCGTTGCCGTACTTATTCCAATCATGGTCGGCAGCGAGGGTGCATAGAGAGAGCCGAACTTCGTTTCTGCGAAAAAGCGCTGGCGCAGAAAGAAACGGCGGAACGGGTGCGGGAGGCGTTAACCTCGTCATCCACAGCAACGTCATCTCAGTCCGCCCGCCGGCCCGCAAGAACGGGACGCCGTAGAGTGGCATGCATTAGAAATGTCCATCTCTAACGGCAGCAATGGGTGGCACACTTAAGGGAATGTGTCACCCAACAAAGGTGCGAGCGGCACGCGATGTGTTTCCGTGTGCTACTCCAAAATCGCAGAGGTAAAACAAGGGTGGATCTTTACACCACCCCTCCTCAAGTTAGCAGAGGCCTTACCAAGGCCGTACACCTAGCCGGGTTTCGAGGATGAAACCCCAGTCATACCCTTGAGCCTGGAATGTGGAACACCCCGAGGGTTTTAGTCGATGCGAGTCCGACACACCAGGGGTTGTCCGACATCCACTGATGGTCCATAACGGATTTCTCACGAGTTACAAAAAAAAAAAAAACGGCAGAATATTCTGAGTCGATTTACGGCTGTTCTCTATATTGTCTATCCTCGATTTGCCTTACCCGGAATAAAAATTTCTATTTTAGCCAAAATTATACACATTTTATAACAAATATTGTACATATCCACTGAAATTATGTTGAAATTTCGTTCACACGAAAAATATTTATACAAAGTTTTTAAGTGGCACTGCATACATTGAAACGTATGGGAGGGCACTGTAAAGCAACATATCTAGAGATAATTGGAGATAAGCATGTCTTATCCGAATTAAAATTGAAGATGATTTTAGAAGACAGACAGCTTATTATTGAGGATAGCTATCTGTCTGTTATTGTAGGTTGAATATTTGGAACGGGAATTAGAAAACTTAATTTAAATAATATTTAATTAGTAAATTTTTGGGAGAACATTTACCGAAACGCTCTTTGTATACATGCACATTTTTTGTTGTAATACTGTGTTAAAAACAACTAACCTGTTTTTCTGTTTAGAAATGTTTATAAAGACTTTCACAGGAACACCATAGCAGTTGACGATATTTAAAATCACTGGAACTATACACAGTTTAGTTTGATTGAAGTCATGATGAATTTGATTAGAATGCCCCATTTTAAAAATAACAATATTCTCTTTTTTGCTCTTTTTACCGTCGCTTTGACCTCCTTCAGCGTCATATTCGTCAAGTTGTAGAGGGTTGTTACTTTCTATAAATGTGTTTTCTTCTTTTTCACGAGATAGGACTTTTCTGAAACAGTCCAGCCATAAACTATGCTGTCCAATGGCTGTTTTTCCTTTTGTTGTATCATGGACTTTCCATCTCAATATAAACATGGAATCAATTAATCCTTTTTGTTTATTGATAGTCTCCTGAACGTTATTATTTTCTAAAGTATCAATATATGATGGTTTACTGTTCATAATAAATTTAGAATAGGGTGCAGCGGTAATATTATCGGCAGAGTCTGGATGTCCTTCCGTTATCTTAAGACATGAAGTTTCTACTTTACCCTCAGGTAAATTATCAACGATCCTTTGTGCTCTAAGAACAAAGTGAAACCGCTCACGAGTTTTTAGTAGATCGCTTTTTTCTTTTGTTGCCGTAAGATTCATCAACCTCCACTGTCTGCTGAGTAATGATGCTTCAAGTAGTTCGACAGAAACATTCTCAACACAAATATTTTTTACTTCAATTGCTAAATTTATAATTTCATAAACGTTATCTTGTACCGCATTCACACTACGCCTTGGTGTCACAGATAACTCAATAGTTTCCTGAAACAACCATTGCATATCTATAAATCAAGCTATATTAGAAATGTTTAATGATTATAATTAAGATTAAAAAGCCAGTTTCATCTATAATGCGGTGAATATTCACCGCTTTTTAATTCTATGCACAAATGTGAGGATATATATATATATATTTTTTTAATAATTTTACGACATATAATTTACAAGTGAAGACAAATAGTATCGAATAAGTATGAATAATATAATTGAGTGCCCTTATAGTCAATTTAATATTAAAAAATAAAATACAATACGGTTTCGTTAGGAATATATTAACCAGCGTGGGAATTACTGATGCCATTCTAAACTTTTTGACGTCAAATCTAGTGCAATTTAGTAATTACTCCCCATTATTTTCAATATTATACATAGTCAATTTTGGGTGTGATAAGGACCTGTTTGACGTGCGTGAAACGGATTCCTATTCTTTCGCACAGAAATTTACCTTAAATACTTTGTGCTGAATTAATTCGTATGAACTAATTATTTACTTCCATTTTAAACAAATGTTATTTTTAGAAGAATTTATAAGTTTTAAATTACTGAAGAAAAGTGGAATTATTACGAAAGCTGCTAATATTTTAGATATAGCCATTTGCAAAGTTTCACTATACAACCAGTTTAGGATAACAAAGATATTGCACCACAATCTTACAGGAATACCAGGTTCGTAACAAACAACAGAATACATTTATTTTAATGCATCAATTTTTCAGCTTGATTCGCGTACAAGTATGTAAACATACAAACAAATTTTGTAAAGATAATTGCTTTGTGTTCAGAAACCTCTATAGAGTCGATCCCACAAGTTTTTTTTTGTATATCTCAAAATATTATAGTAATATGACCTAGAACAATATTTTAATGACATAAATAATTAAAGGTTTATAATATTACTCAAGACAACGATTTTTATGAATATAAACCAGAAACAATTACTAGTAATTCGGATATTATATGATTATAACAGTACAATGTCATTTAACATTGATATGTTATAAGCAGAGATGAGCAAAATGCAATCAGATTAATGATTAACGATTACGATTACATTCTATAATCATTAATCATGATTAATGATTAACGAAATTAATCAAAAAAGTAATAATTTTTCGGTGATTAAGGATTATTAATCTGAAAACGGATTACAATTAATCATGATTACTTTTATGATTACTTTTCTGTTTGATACGTTAAATGCGCTGCCGACAGCAGAGCGGCACTCGCCTTTTTTTATTTATAGTGTAGGACTACTACTATCTAAACTGGCGAACTGAGTACCACCACATAGTTAGGTGTTAGGGCGATTACCCGAACTGGGTCGTGACCGCAGTACAATAGTGCAAAGACCGGCATAGTGACTCGCTTCGACCTGACTACTTTCAGGATCAGTTAGTGCTCGGTGGACATTAAGTAAATCCAACGAAATCTAAGGTAAAAACCCCAGTAGATGGCCAGTTAACGCAATACTTTTCGATTTGTAGGCACTCCTAGGTTGAATATAATTCTATTTACTAAATGAAAACATTATGTTATAGTTTGAACTCCACTTTATCAGGAACTTATGAACAAATAACTTCAAGCAAAATAAATTTAGCAGACTTTATGAAGAAAAACAAAAAACGAAAAAGCTAGTAGATGGCCACTTGAAACCACAAGAAAATCAATAGATGGCCACTTCCTAGCTAGTAGTTACCCAACCCCTAAATCTTTATTTATTAACACATTTCCGATATCGAGCCACTTAATGAGAATGAAAAAAAAAGAAAGAAAGTACGAAAAGTTTATTTCTTATATAAAAAGAATGAAAAATAATACATTTTTCGCAATTTTTTAGTCATAGTTAAGCATTTCCGGCACATTGCACAGGTCTCTCGTTTTACTGGTTTTCGTCGGTTCTTCATAACTACAGCGTCCCATTCGTAGTAGAGGACGTCTGGCCGAAGAGGCCACTTCCATAACTTTCTGCTTGGAGCCATGGCAGAAATTTTAGCTTGAGATGGGAGTACCTCCAAAACAACCCCCGGGTAAAATTTGCCATCATACGTAACGATAATGTACCGACAACTTTTTTGGGAGGGATCTTGTTTTTCTCACCAACAGCATCCTCTTCTCTTTCGTCATCTTCCATATCATCTCCAGAAGTATCATTTGTACTTATGTCCGAAGAAGAAGAAGAGAAAGTTAGCTTTCTTTTTAATTTTTTAGGTTAAGTAACTTGTTCTACCCTTAAGTAACCATAAGCTTGAATACTAAAGTTATGAATACCTGCCTACTCCCTTCATTAACATACGCCTGCCAAACTTAGAAATTTACCGGAAAACAACTCGTTTATATGGGTATAATACTGTTGTGGGGGCAAGGGTACCAGCCGCATTTCCAGTGACGAGAACTATGAAGCACTCCTTATCATCGGCGTTAACCTGTTGATAGACGTTCTTTTCTCCCTTTTTAGCCAGAACTTTTGGGGTCTTTGGTGCCAACATGAAAGCCGTTTCGTCGCAGTTAAAAACACGATTTGGGTCGGCCAAAATGTCCGCCCAACCCTTTTCCTCTAATTTACTCTTTACTTTATTAAACCATTCTCTTATATCAGCGGTTGTCACAGACGCTCTTGAAGACGTGAGATTTTGGGATGTCCTTGTTGCTACATCTTTACTTCTTTTCATGAAGAGTCTAGGTATGTTTTTAGTAATTGGCCAAAATTTAAGTCAGTAGCTGCCCACCCGGCCCATTATTGAAATAAAAGAAGATAACATAAATATTTTTTAGCTGTTTCAATGCTTCGTGTATTTCGGTCAAATTTACAAGATTTTAATAAAATGAAGTATATATTTCAAGACCTCGGTAGTTGTCCACCCCGGGCAACTTCTAATTTTTGTTGAAAAATAGATGCCAGTAGTGGGCCTACCCCCCCGATGCTAATGTAAACAAAACAGAATTCACTGATTCATAAAAATTCCTTGCAAAACTTCTGCAACTCCTAAAATCAAATAGCTTAGCATATAAGTGCAAGAAAATTCTTCAAAATTTGCAAAATACCAGAAGCATATCCTTAATAAATTACTTAAGAAATTACCTTGAATGACTTGGGACGCCGATGCTTAAAACTGGATATCCACCATCTTGTAGTAACAGAGTGGCCAACCTGCACACTTTTTATTTACTAACTATTAGATGGTTATACCATCTCATAAGCTACTAATATGATGAAAACACTTCTTAAAACTCTTATTTTTTAATATTTTGTATCAAAGTGGCCAACTACTAGCGCATGGCCATTTACTAGCACTAGCACTAGCACTAGGATTATCGGGTAGGAGCCGGTATTTCAGTAAAATATGGGCGGTACTTTGATTATAACTTCTAATAGTCCAGGAATCACTCAGAACAATAGTAAAAGCATCTATGATTATCTAGATTTCATTGGATTTACTTAATGGCCATCGAGCACGAATTGATCCTGAAAGTAGTCAGGTCGAAGCAAGTCACTATGCCAGTGTTTTCACTAGTGTACTATGGTCACGACCCAATTCCGGCAATTAACCTACCAACTCAAACGGCTGAAAGCACAAAAAATTGTCCTGAACGTACTCAGGTCGAAGCGAGTTACTACACAGTACACAATTGCAAAGACCCTTATAGTGATTATGATTCGCTCAACGAGACGGATATTCGAGGTCGGACTTGCACCGGCTAAAACCACCGGGTGCTAGCACTGCCTAATCTTCGCTTTCACCGGGCCTGGGAATCCAGATACTTCCTAGGGGCCCGGTGAGCGATTGTTCTTAGACAGGCCTTCTCCCTGGGAGAGGGTCATAAAACTACCCAAACAATACCTCCCATTGGGGCGCCGTGTGAGCACACACACGACGACACCACCCTACCCTCCACAGGACGTCACCCCCCCTCTCTGCTGGACGCCATTCCCCACTTTCCGCTGGACGACACCCCCACTTTCCGCTGGACGCCACCCCCCACTCTCCGCTGGACCCCCCACTCTCCGATGGATGCCACCCCCCACTCTCAGCTAGACGCCACCCCCGACTCTCCACTAGATGCCACCCCCCACTCTCCGCTGGACGCCACCCCCCACTCTCCGCTGGACTCCGCCCCCACTATTAGACGGAAGTTTGGGGTCATATATAATTCGAAATAAAATAACTTGAAAAATTAAATAAACAAGTATTTAAATCGGTCTCTCTCTCAGCCAGAACTCAAAAGTAATCATTAAATTAATCATGATTAATGGAATGATTACTGTAATCAAGATTAATGATTACTCATGTAATCTTGATTAAAAATATAAAAAATTACAAGTAATCATGATTACTTTCATCATGATTACTTGTAATCTGATTACAAGGTAATCTGATTAAAAGTAATCATGATTACATCCATCTATGGTTATAAGACATTTCCAAAATGATGATTTTGGAGATTTTTTTTCCTTGCTTTAATTTTTCGATTATATTTAAGGAATTAGTTTGATAAATTGATTTCAAAACAATTTTTCATATTAAAGCACCAAAACTAATATAGCCGCTTAAATTCATTTATTCTTAATTTTTATTCATTTTGGTAAATCTCTATTTTCATTACGCAATAACCAGCAACATCCCAAATCTCAAAAATCAGGATATAGATCAAAGACACAAAAAAAACACAAATCCCAACTCATCTGCATCCTGCTATATTTATGTGTTAAAAATATTAGATTAAATATCAGATATCGACTCACAGATGGGGTAAAGCGGAACACGTGCCTGAGCAGGCGGTAGGCGCGAGCAGGCACTCCGGTCTCGTAGTAGGCGAGCAGGTGCAGAGCAGGCGTGGAGCACCGTGCGCGTAGGTGTAGCGCACTGCGCACGGATGAGCCGCGCCGCACGCACCCGGAGACGAGGCGCACGTGCCGCGCCGCTTCACTGCGCCACCACTCCGCCCGGGCCGTGCGTTCGTCTATAAACATTCGCCTCAATAACGTGTGACCATTTAATTAGACATTCCACTAATCCCTGCGACAATTAGCACTGTATTTAAACAGACGATCCATAAACTTCCATTTACTAACAATGATAATCTACTAAAACAAGAACGATTTCTAATTTCTTGGATAATATAACTCGAAACGCCTGAATGCGGAGCAGACCGGGTCTACTAGTTAATAATAATTTAATTTAATATAAGTTTAATATTAACTATACAGGAATAAATATGCGTACTTATACAAATTATCTTTTATACCTGAATATTGAATCGGTTCTCGGAATTTATCATCGTACAATATTTTAAAATCGTCAATTTCATCTTGTGGCGATGCGAGACTGACGCAATCCGGATGAGACACTGCTATACACAAATTTTTCATATCAACTGGGCCAACGTTTGTGAACTCCACATCAATTGTTCTCATCTCCCCGCTCATTATATCTGTATTTGTTTCAGAGAACGTCATCTGCAATAGGTATATATCGTAAGTATATTATGTCGGAGAAGAATATTTGAAGTTTGGTTCTGCTAGCTTGTGGTTAAATGTTTAAACATCGACACCATAAAACACGTATTAGAAATTAGATGAGATGATAAAACCTAACTAATATTCAACATAGCCACTATCACAGTACATATTTACCACAATACAGAACACATAATAATATTTTATAGGGAATGGTCTCTTCTCTATAAACATTCGCAAACATTAGGGTTTGAATTTCAACAATCAATTCATTGTAAACTGTTGCTCACATGTTTAGTAATATTTTATATATATAGAAAATTATACATATTTAAGGTTTGAAGATGGCATAGTCCTAACGCCGGAATCATTGCCGGAGTTGCAAGGACTACTGAACGACCTAGCTGATACTTCAGGGTGGATAAGACTTCAGATGAACATGGATATGATCAAAATTATGTATAACAGCCTCATTCACCCGAGTTCGTTTAACGTAAAGGATTTCCCACTTAAGGTTTCCCAAGAATATGTATGCCTGGGGGTAAACACGGCAGTTGGGTAGGAGCAACTTCGAAAGGGAAGCCAAAAGAACAATTCAGTTGAGTTGAGTAATATTTGAGAAATTGTGTCAGGTGTCATCGTCTTCTATTCCACAATACCCGATAACTAGTTTTCAACCGATGCGTTCTACCAGTTATGACGTATGGAGCAGAGACGTGGGTACTAGCGGTTGGGCTAGCACCAAAGGACTATAAAAACTTGTTTTTTCAACTTAATTGCTGTATGTAATTATTATTTTAAATTCAAATAACAATATTAATAATTATTTTAGTCGGTATGATTGCGACATTAAATAGATTTTTCAAATTATCATTAAAACACCGTAATAAAGATGTAGACAAAAATGTAGCCCACTATTTGTATTTTTCAGCAGATTGGGATTTAAGAGTTAAAATGATTGGACTATAATGCAAATAGAATAGATCCCTTTTTAAGTTCTTCAAGCACAAAATAAGAAATATAATTACTGTAAAATAGTTTTAGAACATAAAAATTAACCTGTAAACAAGGTGCTTCAGGAATGATGGTGATATTTAAACGTTTATCTACACTTGCAACGCCCGACAAAAGGCTAATTTTCCCGTGTATCATGGTAGTGTTACCGCCAGTCTGGTTGCTACCTTCATCCCCGTTAATTAATCTGTAATAAACTATTCTTAATTAAATACCACACCTTAATAATAGTTGAATAATTTATTTTAATATTTATATACACTAGTTTAGATAATTCAGATGATTTAAAAAATAATTATTTCTTTATGAATAGTGAACTTGTATTCAGGAAAATATTAGTCTCTGCATAGTTACCAAAAAACAATACTACATTTTAGTGCAAGCAAGAAGGAAAGTGAACTACTTTAGAAACATACTTATATGACAATCCTTGTATGTTAAGTGTACCGACTCTCAGTGGCGTCAATGTAAAAGTTAAAACTTTCTTGCAATCCCCTTCTAGAAGCACTGACGGCAGTTTCTGGCCTACAATAACGCTGTTATCTATGGCGCCTCCCGTCACCACAACTGACTCATTGCCATACTCTAGAACTTCACCTTTATCATTGGCGATGGAAATGAATCTCCACAGAAGTTCAACATCCTTTAGAATTAAAGATATTTTTAAGGGATTCCACAATGTTACCAATATTTGAGTCGGTTCTGAAAAAAAAAAGAAGAAACTAGTGAAATCTTGTCAAATTTTACGCAACAGCATAAAAAATTTGACTGAAATGTTTTTAAAAATTTTAAAATGATAATCCTATCGACTTCATATAGATACCATATTATCTTCGTTAGGTTTAACATAAGGATTACATGTGCTGATTGTAAGGTATATTTGGGAAAAGCAAAGATATACAAAAATTAAGATCTGCCCACAATGTTAAAACTGAAAGTGACCTCTGGGTTTATCGAGGTTGGGAAGTACGGATTCAGACACCACACGCTCACCAGTGATGGAAAATATGCAGTGTCCTGAGGATAGTGATCAGCTGCGAGTTGCGAGTGGATAAACCATATAATGTATGTCTAACCGTGTCGATAAATATCAAATTCTCGTACGTTACACTCTAATACATTATAAGTATGACTAATTATGTAGCTTAATTAGTTTCATTTAAACTATTTTCCCTCCATATTATGTTAATAACATTTAAGAAGAGCCAGAATATAATATAAAAATGTATAATTTTTATAAGCATATTGCTCAGTTTTCCACATTTTACTTAGCATTGACATACATGATTTTCATATCTTTCTATCTATATATGTATAAAAAGATTTGTCCTGTCTAAAATATTTTAGCCATAATTATCACGCAGCCCAAACTACTGAAGTTAAAAATATGAAATTTGTTCATTGGGGCATTTAATGATGAAAGCATTCACTATTAGTGGATTTTATAATATTCCATCCCTAAGGTGGTGAAAGAAAGGGTTGAAAGTTTTGTAGAAAATGTAGAAATTTTGAAGTAAGCACTTTGCAAATTGCTATTTAGCTTTATGGTTAGAAATAAAAAGACATTTTTTTATTTATTAGAAAATTATTCCCCAAGGGAGTAATTGATGAATTTTTATCGAGCAACAACTGGTCACTAAAGCTTATTACAATATATTAGGATTACGTTACCTCCTTGAGGCACGACGGGATCACAATCAGTACTGTCGGTGTAAAGATCAATGGTTGGCTTAAAAATCATTGGCACCGAGCCGCGAGCAACTTGCAGTAGCATTTCTTCGAGAGTGCGCCACCAGCGGGCCTCATTCGCGTCGTTTACGCCCGGCTGGGGTGTTTCAGATGCACCGGTTAGTACGGAAACTGAAGAGGCGGGACGACGCCTCGGCGAGGACAACGGAGCTGGTCCGCAGCACAATGTCGTTATACCACGTTGCTCTACTACCGGTAGTGGTAACCATGCTAGCTCTGTTACTTTTTCTTGGCCTTCCTCTTTGCTGTCCATGGTGTGCTGAAGGAAATATCCAATATGCTGTTATGACAATAGAGTGATAACTAATTAGAGTATTTCAAAGATTCTGGACAAAGTAACTACTCGCGTTGCTGGTCATTAAATATTACTTTGTTATCAATATTTTACTCGCGACTTCACACACGTCGAATTTATAATTGTAAATTACTTGAAATGTTCTATCGAAACGTTAGAACGAAAAAAAAGTCTACTCGCAATATCGGCTTGATAAACGTTACTTTTTTCTTGTTTTGGTAAATCGAGTGTATCTTCACAAATATTCACAAGAAGGCTAAGGCCTTATACCTTATATTATTATTTATACCTCAATATACCCCCAATAGCCCTGTGAAATTGGAGATCGATCCATTAAACGATTTTTCTTTACCAGTTGATTAAATTTTTGCAAAATTAAACAAGTAAAATTTTTAGTAATGTGTAATTTTCGTCGACAGTTTTAGAAATTATCCTTTTATTTTCTGTGTAATCGTTATTTGCTAAGATATCGATAGTTATAGACACAGCCGTCAAAAATCGGGGATTTTTTTTTTCTTTTGATCCTTTTATCGTTGTGTGTATAATACGAATCATTATTCGTAGCAGAGCACTACGAATAGAGATATATTTAAAGTATCTAGGGTTTATTAAAATCGGTTGAATAGATATAGAGATATAGCCTGATCTCGTAATAGATACCATTGTATACTAGGGACCTGTCAGATTAAAACATGTGTGCCGTCATTGTTTCCACAGAGGTAATCACGTGGAAAAATTTTAACGTAATATCAAATGTAATAGTTTATAGAAATATGTACAATGTGATGAAATAAAGACCTAAATGAAATATTAAATACCGTAGGATTGGAAGAAAAGGCGAGGTGGTGTGCCAGCATATACTCGCGTAAGAAAGCATCCTGTTGGTGTGGCGGCTGCGGCGGCACAGGCGCTAATGGCCCGACCAGCCATTGTATTGCCTCTCGTGGGACACGTAGGGAGCCAGCCAATCGACCCAATGCGAATTGCACGTGATCTGAAGCTAATCTCCATCCCTTGCCACCGTATACCTGAAAATACGTTTTCTTTTATTTGAAACATATTTACCTTATCAAATATCAACATAGATGGTTTAATTCCTTTAAGATGGTAGGAGGTTTGCCCGCCTGAGGCGTGTTAAAGGTATACGAATGCAAAGGCTGCCATAGTGATTCGCTTTGAAATATAGCATTTCGCATTGTATACAAATAGATGTTTATATATCAAGAGGCTTTTCGTCGTTGTATATGTCGGCCGGCTTGACGCCAAAAACTACTAATAAATTCTTGTCTTTTGGCCGTTCTAAGACTACACTGTAATTTTCATCAAGTGTGGTGTATGGTATCTACTTTGTGGAGTCAGTATAGAAAAAAAAAAGAAGCAGTAAACCAATTCCTTAATCGAAAAATCTTTAAAACAGTATTTACCTGATAGGCTTGCATATAACATCTATATGCATGTTTTTTCTGGCCGGCTTTGGAAAATCTGTGCCCTGCCAGCACCATGTGAAAAGCATATTTCCTGGCCATGACCTTCGAACCTGGTCCAGACAGAAAACAAAGTGCAGCTTGTTCCAGAAGCATGGCACTCCTTAGATCACTGTCTTCTGATGTCATACGGATTAATTGTTTAGCTGCTTCACCATATTGTCCACAACTACTTAAACATAGGACCGAAAGGAGTGTTGCTCGAACGGCATACTGGACCATTCTGAAATATATTGGAATATACAAATATATATAGGTTGAGAAAGAAAACAAACTATAGTATTGTAAATAAATACACCTCTCGCTGTCAGCCGTCATCGACGCTATCTATGGTCGGCAACGAGAACATTTAAAAAGCCGTGCTCGATTTTTGCGACCACATAATATGCCAGAAATTACCAGGGAGTCAACTACCACTCTGACCATTCGGCGCGGAAGAACTAGACGCCGGCGGAAAGCTATTGCGCGCTATCGTCTAGGCAACCCCCCACCGTGACATTAATGCGGGCAGTGGTACTCGAGGAAGTCCATTGCCCGAACTGGGTCAGACCACAGACCACAAGTGTAAAGACCGTCATAGTGACTCGCTTTGGCCTGTCGCGTCTCGGGATTAGCTTGTGTATATCCAGTAACTTGTATACCTAGAGACCTTCAGTTGTGGTAGATGTGAAACGACATTACGATGGAGACTAAAGATGGATTTTCTTCTTTTGATAGTCGCTTTGGTTGTTGGAGTACACTGTACTTACGATCAAGTGCAATGTAGTCACTTTGTCGAGCCTATGTAAAAAAAATTACAAGTTTTGTTAAAATCGGTTTGATGGAGATAGAGATATTACCTACTTAACCTCTTAGGCTGCGATTTACAGACGCAACTTTAAGTTTGCTAAGACTTTACTAAAACATCATAATTTATATTACTCAATGAATGTCACAGGATTAAATAAGTCACAGATTTTGTCAACATGGAACTGACTCTGCATTTACTATGGCTATACTCAAGTTCAGATTATATATTCAGTTTATTGTCAAAACGAATTTATGTTTTGAGAACTTTGCTTAGCAAAAGCAAAGTCTAAAAATCTCAGCCTAAGAATTTAAGTCCTCTTCCTAGTAGAACCCATTCATCCAGAGAGGTAAAATGACATAATTTTATCTGTAACATTAAAATAGCTTCATCAGCTAAAATACTCATGTAATTTAACTTGAATGCGGCAAATTCAATATTACTGACGCAGACAAAATCGCAGGTAAAAGCTTGATTTTAAATAATCAAAATTATTAATTTGCTTTATAGAAATTATATTTACCTGCAGGTATTAAGATAAGTGACAATACTTTCTTCCATATAACCATGTGTTTTACGGTTGGCTTCGCCTGCCATAAACGCACTAATCGCGGCCATTTCAAGAGCTCCTGCATAGCAAAGCCAAGCACTGTCTGCATAGAACTCTCGTTTTGCTGTGTGATAAGTGTCAAAGGCACGCTGCCATTGTCCACACAGAAACCATAGATCACCTAAGCGGCGCAATTGAACTTCTGGACAATCGTTTGTATATCTGTAAAATACAAATCTATTGTGTATTGCTGGTGTATAAGAATTAAGCACAACTATTTGAAATTAAAAATAATATCAGGATATAGTAAATGTACGGTGCAAGCAAGATATATGGCGTTGCGCGTGGCCAGCGTAGCCGGCGACACACCGCAGTCCAAAGAATTTACATTTCTGTACAAGTTTGTCCACCATTACGTTAACGCATCAATTCATTACCATTTCATATAAATTAAGAAGAATTAAACCATAGCTTTACTTGACCATACTAAACCATATTAACATTATTATATTAATATGATTATATTAACCATACTTGATTCTTTTCTTAATGAAACAACCACGAATCTGTGGGGATCGACCATAGCGCCGTATAATAAAAGCATCTTAGGAACAATTAAATTCAGGTAACAGTGGTATAAGATGAGCAGTACTCAAGTAAAAGGTCAAACTTGCTCTTCTTGGATTTTTACTTGTATGTATAGATACCAAAAGCCTCTAAGTGTGGGAAAAGAAACAAAGACCGTAATTCGTAAAAAAATATTAGACATTTAAAGTAACCTATACCGCGCGATTGAAATTTTTCTGACTGGTCAGATATATATATATATATATTTATTTATTTATTACATACAGGCTTGCGCTTGCCCTCAGTCTCACCTCTGCTGGAAAGTGATGATGAGGCCGACGATGCATTGCGCTCACCCAGCAAATACCGATTCACTCAACGTTTGAAGATTCCCATGTCATAAGATGCTGGAAACACCGACGCAGGAAGCGAGTTCCACTCCCTCGCTGTTCGCACCAAAAAGGAGGAGGCGAATCGCTTCGTGCGAGCCGCTGGAATGTCAACCACAAAAGGATGCAAACCTGCACGGCGTCTCGTCAATTTATGGTAGAAGGGGGAGGGTGGAACTAAATCACACAACTCAGTCGCACACTCTCTAGAGTATAGTCTATAGAAAACCGAAAGGCAAGCTACTTTACGCCGGTGTTCCAAACTGAGTACTCGTAGTTTACGCGACGTAAGAGCCCACACGTGTAGAGTCTATATTACACGCCCTTGCAGATTACGGTATCTAAGGAATATTGAAAAGGTGGCCAAGGAATAGATTGATTATATATACTGTATTCAAACAAAATTAAAATTGTCAAATGTACGTCTAATATGTGTCTTATATTTTGTTTATATGTTTTGTTTGTCTATTTGTACAACTACTAGTTATGTTTTTGTTTTAAAATAACAAAACACGACAATTCTTTTTAAAGCAGACAGGACAAATTGACAAGATAAAAATTAATAAAAATAATTAATAAAAAATATCTACAGATTAATATTATGTTAAATATCAAACTTATATTTAGGTAAACGAGACTTATGGCAAAAGAAACCTATGAAATATATAACGACAACTAGAAAAATACAAAAAATAAACTATACTACTACTATGTACTTGACAAATAAACAATTTAACAATCACATACATGACAGTATTATTTCCGGAAGTATTGCCTGGTTTTCCAGTACCAAACCATCTCTTTGTAGCTGATAATAAAGACCTACTCACACCTTTCCTATTGGCGACCTAAAAAATAAACTGTAATATTATTATGCACACAAAAGTATGGATTTAGATATCAGTTAATTATAACTCACCACGTCTGACAGCTGCGATATTAATTTTTCTAAGTAAGGGAGTAAAGCTTTGAAAGCATAGTCTTGTACAAATTGCTTTATTGCTTCTATATCATTCGAGTTTAAAGCAGCTCCATGAACTTCAGTTGACCAATCAACACCTTTTGCACTCACATTAACACTTTCTACGCTTCCAGAAAAAGAATGTGTCTGTAAAGATTTTAGTTAATTTTTATATTCATAAACGACTGCAAACTAAGTAAACCTTTGAAACTAAAATTTAAAGGCTAATTGTACCTATATGCAACTACTATTATTTTTGATGAATGTCCAAGCTGATTTTGGTTACAGGGATTTTAAATTTGCCCAAATGATTTAGTGCATAATAAAAATTTCTAAACAGGACAGAATACAAAGGCATAAGGACAGATGACCTCTGGGTTTAAATCAACTAGTGCAATTTGGCTCCATTTACTATTCAATGTGATAATTTGTTTAATAATAATAATGTTTACATATTTACTCAGATTACGTTTGCTTGAATATTAGTATGTACAAAATCAGATTCCAACACAATTAAGAATAAAAAAAAAATACTTTAAACATTCGCTTTGTGTTAAGTACCATGGTTCATTGCGTATTTGAGGTAGTGGCTACCCCTTAACGACCTGAATCATAGATCAGATCTACCATTAAAGGATTACTATTAATTATATGCACTTACTTGTAAGCTGTTAGCATTGTCATAAATATCATTTTCTGGACTTGTCAAGGGGTGATTAGTTTCCTGCATAGAACTGGACATCACATTGTTGTCTTCTCCTAATATAATTAATTTGATATTAATTCTTTCATAATTATTACATCTAGTAATAATCTCACGAGCGTCAGATAAACTATAACATGCGGCCTTACACTTGACTGTTGGTATATTTAGAAAAAACACTATTTTTTATTAAGCATACATTAGTACACATATGATAAAAAAAGAAAATACAATAATAATGTTTGTAATATTAACAGGCCCAAAATTGATTGACAACTGGCGATTACGTCACAGACCCGTTGGGCTTGGTAAGTTGTTACCATAACTTACTATTAAAGAATAACTCTAAGCTAGTCTCAATCCATTCAAAATTAGAGATAAGATACTCCAAGGATGCAGTTCACCTATAATATTTCCGTTTATCTCTATTTTTTTTCATATATTAGGTCCTTACATATGAAATTGGCGTTTTGTATGGGAGGAACAAAAAGTCGAATATTTTTTAATATAATATATTTAATTAATCAAAGTATGAACCATTATTTTCTATGCACTTTTGCCATCTCATGGGTAGTTCATTGATCCCTTTACTAAAAAAACCAGTCGGACGGGAATCAATAAAATCTTTGAAGGCGATTTGGACTGCCCCATCGGAGTTGAATTTTTTCCCTTGCAAGAAGTTATCCAAATTTCGAAAAAAATGGTAATCTGTTGGAGCAAGGTCCGGGGAGTACGGAGGATGTCTTAGACTTTCCAATTGAAGCTCTTCTAATTTAGTAGCCGTCTGTTGCGCAGTGTGTGGTCTAGCGTTGTCGTGAAGCAGCAGTGGCGTGGAGCGATTGACCAGCCTAGGTTGTTTAGCCGTTAGCTTTTCCATCATGGTTTATAATTGCTGACAATAGACATCAGCCGTAATAGTCTGGCCAGATTTGAGAAAACTGTAATGAACAATACCGGCACTAGTCCACCAAACGCTTACAAGTAACTTTTTTGGGGTTAATTTTCGCTTGGGGCAGGATTTGGCTGGCTGGCCAGGATCCAACTATTGCGCTGAGCGCTTCCGATTATCGTAAAGAACCCATTTTTCATCACAGGTAATGATTCGGTTTAAAATACCTTCATTATTGTGCCGGTTTAGTAATGTAACGCAGCAGTCGACGCGCGTTTGCCGGTTTGCTTCACTCAATTCGTGAGGTACCCACCTTTCAAGCTTTTTAATCTTCCCAATTTGCTTCAAGTGAATTAAAACAGTTTTATCACTAACATCGCAGCCTGCAGCTAACTCGGACGTGGTTTGCGATGGATCCGCTTCCACAATAGCCTTCAACTCTTCATTATCAACTTGAGTCTCAGGCCGTCCACGGGGCTTGTTCTGTCGGTCGAAATTTCCAGAACGAAAACGTTGGAACCAAAAACGAACTGTGTTTTCTTTTGCAACACGACCGCCATACACATCATTCACCCTTCGAGTTGTTTCCGCAGCACTAGTGCCACGGCGGAACTCGTACTCGTAAATAATGCGATATTTTAAGTTTTCCATTTTGTAAAATGAGTGACGCAAACAGAAAAAAAACAGAAGAAAAAAACAAATGAATGACGATCATCGAAGCACAAATACATGAGTCTATAGCTGTACAAATTTGAATTTGGAATTCCTTACCAAAGAGGAGAAATTTGTGATTAAAGTGGCCAGTACGAAAAACGCCAATTTCATATGTAAGGACCTAATATTTATACTAATCAATTTTCAAATAAATATATACTAGCAAACCTGTTATAGCTACGACAGATTGTGGTTCAGCTGGTGTCGTCACGAGGTTTGAGAGAGGCGATATTTCATTCTGTTAACAATATAATAAATTACCATAGTATATTATTGATATCATCTATACAATCAACAGATTACTTACATAGATATATTTGTTGTTGTAACTAGTCTGTTAAATGTTAGATTCATCATCAGCCTATTTTAGTCTTTAACTGATACTATAAATCTTACTTAATTGTATATAAAATGTCAATGATTTATATTTTTTGTACAATTAAGTAGAAGATTAAGTTTAAAACATAATCTATATCTATTGGAGTTATTTATGGAATAAATATGAGGTCAATTGGATAAATATTTCAAAAGTTTTAAGAACAGTTACAGATAACCATTGAATTTTTACACTTAGATAACAAATATTATATCTCTCACATAAGATTCTGGTGATCTCTTGATAAGCTGAATCCATAGGTCCATTGATACATTAGGATCCAAAGTACTTTTAGAATTAATGGAAAGCATAAAACAATTGCTTGCACCAAAGGTTTGCTTCAAAGTTTCAAACACAGTTTCAGCTCTGAAATCATAGAACAAATAAAATATAAATAAATCTGCTTTTTTTATTGAAATTATATGTTTGTTTAATATTTTTGCTGCTTCCTCATTCTATTCTTGAATTGCAATGGATTATCATCAACATCATTATGTCATGACAATAACATTTAAAAAAGAAGTAGCAAGCATCTCAAACAGACATAAATATACTGAATATGGTAAGTATTTAACACTAGATTTTATGGGCGTTTGTTATGCCTTGTGATCATAGTTCTCAAGTGTGAAGACCATCACAGCAATTCACTTCGGCCTGTGACATTATACTTTTCATCCAGTGTGTGATAATAATTTTGTCAAGCTGGACCAAAAAATATTTAAAATGTTTCCAATTCAAAACATTGAAACATAGATAGATTATTATTAGATATATAATATATAGATTATAGATATAGAAAGATCTTCACATTGAAAATCTTTATATCTCGCCACTTTCATTGTTAGTGATTGTTTGATAACTTAGCAAACAATCTTCCGGATTATCGATGTTTTATTCAATAGCTTATTATTTCTATCCTATTTCTTCTTAACCTGTATCAGGCACAAGTACGGTCGTTTAGAGTATCAATGTCACTTTTGGGACAACTCCGCCAACCATGATTTGACATCCTTGAAATTAATCAATTACCGAGCTCGAAGACTCATTGCCAATAAGTTTTTATGTTGTGGAAACTCCTCAGTTTGTAACACTGACTTAGAGGTGCCTGCCTTTCAGTTTTCTATAGACTATACTCTAAAGAGTGTGCAGCTGAGTTATATAATATAGTTCGCCCCTCCCCCTTCTCCCATAAACTGACAAGAAGCCATATGGGTTTGAACCTATATGTGGTTGACATTTCAGCTGCTCATATGAAGCAAATCACCTCCTCTTTTTTTTGCTGTTAACTGCTAAGGAGTAAAATTCACTTCTTGTGTCTGCTTTTGCAACATCTTATGACATGGGAATTTTCAAATATTGACTGAATCGGTATTTGCTGGGTGAGCATGCTCCATCGTCAGCCAAATCATCACTTTCCAACAGGTGAGATTGAGGACAAGCACAAGCTTGTCTATAATAAAAAAAATCTTGGTTTTAATTTTGTACAGACTTTTCTTACACTCTTATATTCATTGGTTTTACAAAGGAAACAAACATTAATAGTTATTTATGAAATTAGCTAGTCTGTCAATTTGACAGATTCTGTAGAGATAGGTATATTACATATAAATTTCAAAGATTAGGAAATAAATAAAAAGTGCATAAATTCTATGCTATGTTTTCTTGTGTATTTCAGTTTGAAATTGGTCAAATTAATGGATCCCATAAACCTAGTGTTAAGACAATTTAGAACTTTAAAATAGATCAGATAATGAGAAACATTTTAAATTATTTACTTACCTATCTCTTGGCATTATAGAAACATCATGTAAAAGTAAATATGTTTTTAATACTCCATTATTAAACCATTTGGGTAATTTTGGAGGAGTGACATTCTGTAGTTGTGCATACTGCTGGTTTAAAGTGTTAAATGTATCAATAATATTATCTTCATGTGCAGCACCCACTATAATGCAGGATAGGAAATGTTTTGTGAATTCATGATCAGATGGAAACTGTACTTCTAAGTATGTTTCTCTCCAGGCATCAAACCATTGAGTTGATTGTGGTATGTCAAATTTTTTACCTTCTGTAATAAATTAAAAATAATAGAAATTATTTTCATACATTTGGTTGCCGTGAAGATTCACATATGGTTTATAACTAATAAAAATAATTAAATATTACTTGAGTTACTTACTTCTATGATGAGATTTTACAAGCTATAGGTAAACTAGATAATATTGTCTTTGCCTGCAGCGTTAGAGGGGAATGGAAAACAACAAAGGGAACCCCATTAGAAGATGGTGGTGAGTAAGTAAAATTTTGCAAACTACATGCTTCCTGCTCATTTAATTTGTTGCTATTTCCACTCCTCCCAATGTCCCAGGTTAGGAATAAACTATTTTTTAGACTATGTAAAACATGATTCCCTTCAAGGAAAGATATGTTTATAATGTGAGCATTCTAAATCTTTAGCCACATGTAAATCTTTCATTAGTTAAGGGTCAGATCAAAGAAAATATTTTTTATTTTTACAAATGTATAACCTTACCTAATTCAACAGTAACAGTTTTATCACTGTAATTATGCAGTACTGCATTGTTTAACTGCCTCCTAGCCTCAGTAGGGGGTAAAGGTTTCCAATGTACATCTCTAATAATTAGTTTCCAGTTTTTGACTGTACATATACTTCCCCCAGGTTCTCGAAATTGTCCTAAAATAATACTTAAAATTACTGTCATAAACCTGTTGTTGTTTAAATATAAAAATATTTAAAATTTCTTATTCCCCTCACAATAACATGTAAGGAATAAAATATCAAATATGTCAGTCCAATCATCAATAATATTTTCAAATAAGACAAATAAATCCAATATGAATCTTTACACTTTGAAAACTCAATAGTTGTTTTAAAAAATGTATGACAAACTGAAATATGCGTATGGAAATATTTACCATCTGTATCTAATGTTGTAAATGGTTCTAAAAGTTCTGAAAATGATAAATTGTTTTTGGACACAACATTTTCAACTTTTGAACTACACAAAACTGCAATTAGGGGCGAAAATGAACATTGAATAAATTGTTGTGCAGTTTTTGCAGAACTTGTCATTTCAACTCGTAAAGGATTCATGAAACACAACTTTTCCAATTAAATTTATTTATTAAGTTTTAAATTTATAATGCAACAATTTATGAATAATATTGGTAGTAAATTTCTAATATTTTGCACAAATAACGCAAAGAAAAATTCGAAACATTATGTGACAAGAATTGACTAGTGACAACTAGAGGCGAGGCATAAAATCGGTTAGGTGCGTGAATTAAGTATTTACACAAGTATTGGATTACTTAATAATTAAGAAAAAAATCTTAATATAATGGGCTGTATTAAGTAGCGAAGTAAATAACTAAAATTTAATGTGTAAACACTGACTTAAAAGCTTTTAACCAAATATTGGATAAGTAAATAGAATCAATGCTATTTCTGACGAAGTAACCCAACCCCGAACGCCGCACATTCTTGGGAAGGCGTGGCTTTTGTAAATTGCTTTGAAGCAAGTATATGTTGCATAACAATTTAGGCAAGTACGTAAGTTGGATGATATAGTGTACTTATAACTGCTCTGAAACACGTGTAAGCGTTAGAATACTTAAAATTTAGTTATTTACTTTGCTACTTAATACGTCTATACAGGCTCTTATGTCTCTTTCCTACATGCGAGATGACGCTAAATGTAAGCTGGAAGTACCTCATATTTATTAAATATTAAGTCGCACCTAATATTTATATATTAGAATGTATGTCTTTCTATATCCGAGATACCTTTAGATGCAAAAGAAAACACATAGTATTTACATAATATTAATGTAGCTATTTTAGAAAATATTAATATAATATTTTTATATTAGGGTACAAATAAGTTTTCGCCATTTTGACAGAGATGGCACGAGACTTACACTAGAATTTGCAGATGATAACTGGCTTGAAAATTAGGTTGCGCATTCAAGGACAACATAACCCTATCATTTATTAACTTTGTATTAGTATTATAGACGAGTATATATTTTTTATACAAACAAAAGATCGCAGTGGAAGGCCAAAAATTTACGAGGATGCAGAATTGGAGGAATTATTGGATGAAGCTTCGTCTCGAACACAAAAGGTATTTGCTCTTACTTTAGAAGTCACTCAGCAAGCAGTGTCACATCGTGTAAAATAGTTAGGAATGAGTCATAAACAAGGTAATTGGGTACCATACGAATTAAAGTCGAGTTATTTAACGCCGATTATGAATTGCTGCTAGCTAGGGACAAAAAAAGGTTTTTTTTTACATTGAATCGTCTCTGGTGATGAAAAGTGAATACATTATGATAATCCAAAAACAAAAAATCATGCTGTATACCTAGATTATAACTGTAGTCTATATTAAATTGCATTTCAGTAGTTTTACTTGATATATTTCCTACTTTGTGATTTCCCTTTACTTTTGGACCCATTAGCAAAACGTATGAAAAAACCAATTAACAAAAAAAATCAATGTCGAATATTTTCTACCAAAGCAACAAAAAATGAATAATATCGCTAACAGAAACGATGTCATACATTATTTAATATATATTGGACCAGGTATTTGGAATATGTATCTTAAAATATTAGTATTAAGTTAATTAGATACGGGTAGCACATAATCCGCCCATGACAAAACAACCAATGCAACTTGATCGAGGAAACCCCCTTAAAAATAATATTTAAAACTTCTAAAATGTTTATAGACATTAAATTTATACTTTTCAAAAATATATTGGGACTACTTGTGAATTTAGTAATTGTAAGTGTTTTATTGAATATCAAGTAAACACATTGGAAAAATGTATACAGTCATGTTATCTTATATGCACATGATTTTTTTTTCTAGTGTAGAATTTTTACTAACTTTTTAACGTGATTATTTATTATGTTATCGGACCAAAAAAAATATTGTACAATATTAGCACGCAGTCACAGAAACCTCTCTAAGTGAAGTCGTCGAGTGATCTCGATATCCAATCGCCAAAGGTTCCAGAAAACCAAGTGATGAAAATTTCCGAAATTCGGCCGTGAAAAATCCGACTGCAAAAGCTAGTCGAAATATTCACTCGTAGAATCAATGTTTAATCGCAGTAGTCGTATTCGATTACATGTAGATGATTATTGTGTCGCTTCCAAACAGAAACTGTCCTGCGACAGAACAATTTGCGAAATTGTTTTGCGGTCGAGTCCGGTCGGTATTTATAAGTGTTAGGCTTCTAGCACTTACGAGAAAGATCTATGTAGATTGCCCGGTTGTCAAGAATCACATCGATTTTTCGCAACACGATATGCCACTAATTTATGTTCAGATCACTTGCGCCTCCTTTCTCTGAATGAACGGTGTATGTAGACTGCAGTCCTTTGTATTCAATCATAATTGACAATTAATTTGTCAGTTAATCCATTCGAAAGAAAACCTCGAGACATTCTTCGCCTTTTAAAATCATAGCCGTGTGATAACTGTAGGTCTAGAAATGTAAGGTTCAAGTTTCAGCCAAGAATCGTCGTAACGATATAATATTTTATATTCAATACTTTTATGTATAATTTGTTTAATATACTTATTCTGATTACGGTACAATTGGCTTAGCCGAGAGAATTTTACCACAAGTGTGACTCCACACAAAGCTAAGTGCATATATATCAGGAAGATCAAAATAATGAAACAGATTATGTCCATATGATTTATATTGAATGAAAAAATAATCATTTTACAAAACTCAGATGTATGTATCTAATAAAACTAAATATAAAACATTTACGAAAAATTTTAAATCGTAAATGTAAAACTAAAAATACAATTTTCTTTTAATTATCTTTATGTAAATCAGTGGAACTAGACAATAATGTACTTCATCCTTAAGAGATAAAATTAAGCCACTCTAAAACAACAATAATTGTTTATAAAATTCTTTTTATTTGTATACTCCCGTTTGAATGTTTTAAATCACAGCTTCCAATTATCTGCACCTTTATATTTTGATAGATTTAATAGCTATTATACATCTATGCATATATTTTGTAAATATGCTACGCCAGCATGTAGTCGAATAAACAACCCTGAAGTTGACACTGAGTGTTTCATCAGTAATTATTTTTTTAAAGGAATGTTATAAAAATACCTATCAAACTATAAAGATATTAGGATAAAATACTCAATACTCAAGTGTTTAGATTACTAAATACTTATATAACATATTCAATAACGAAACTGTTATTGCTTATATATACGTGAATTATATGTAGTTAAAATATGAAGTATTGGAAAATGAAAGAACCTTGGCCATAGAATATTACATCATAGAAATAGTTCTTTACAGTTTTCGGTAAAGTCAGTCCAGTCTTTTTTATACGTGTTTTTCGTTATTTTAATTTCCAAATATCAACATAAAACATTAAAAGGAATCCACTGTTACTATAAAAAAATGCTACTTAAAATATAAAATTATATTATTATTAAAAAACTGATAAATTTAAAAAAGAAGAATAATAATATTGTATTTGACTTACCCAAATGGTATCAACAAATGTGGTTGTCTTATTGACATAAAATATAATTTGCACAAGATTGCTAAGAATGTATGTACACTTTTGTTTAACAAATATATTGTGAGATTTATTCTCAGCATTACACGCTTTCTATACACAAAAATCGTTACTATATATCAAAGAAAATATTAATATTTTAAAATAATAAAATTTGTTTCTGAGAGTGTAGTAAAAATAGTCAGTTAAAATAGAAACAGCGTTATTGGTCGATTTCTAATCTTAATACATAATTACACAATATATTTTTTATTTGTACAAATTTTAGATTTTCCGGCATACAATTGCATTTAAAAACATAACAATGATTACAATTTTGTCAAGAACATTAATTCAAGTGCAACAGCTTACAAGTACAATAATAATCGAATTAATGGTCTTTCTTAAAAATATAAATAAAAACATAAATCTGATTCGAAATTGTAGTTAAACAAGCTACCAGTTCGTGACGCTCTGCTTTATTATTCCATCGACATAAAACACTGTTCCCAAGTCGTCAACATTGTATCGCCACTTATACGAAAGCTCAGCACCTCACATTGTTACGAATTCAATTTAGGCAGTTTCAATTGGGATTAAAGTTATTCAAAATTCGAGTTAAACATATTTATGTTAAGGTCCTCGAATGTGGCCGCACCGCTCTGGTCGAGTATCTGCAGCATGTCGGAGAGCTCATGCGGCGCGTGCGTGTTCTCCGTCGGGGCGGGTGCTCCACCAGCAGGGCCGGCAGCGCCTCCCGCTCCTGCTGCGCCCCACGACCACATACCTGATGTAAACAAATAATATTAATTAGGTCAACGTTACCATTTCGACCTGAGCCACTTTCTTAGAAGGGAAAGTTTATGGCTTAAGTTTTCCGTTATTTGCATAGCGATTATGAAAATAATAGCGCATTTAAACAGGCCATAAATGTCTAAGTGAACTTACAACTAAAAATCAGTTTAGGAATAATTACGCGAGCGAGTTTACGGATTCACAGCTAACTCTATGAATCTCCCAAAGACTCCTGCTTGATTGTTGCTAGTTTTCGGAAGCAGTTGGTATAGGTACCGTAGGTTCAAAGTTGAAATTAGTTGCCTTCGAATTGTTATTTTGACACACGTCTACTATTCGCCAACAATATTCAAAAGGTAGTTTTCTGTTTGTTAAAATTACAGCATGATTTTGTATGTTGATAAATGTTATCATGTTATTTTTAAATATCATGATCGTTATCGTAAAAGGCATGGGGCCAGTGGTGTACATGGATAATGACCACAATAATACTAATAGTAAAAATCTCAAGTGTAAAAAGTCAAACAAAATACGAGCAAAATTTGTAATTTGTAGACACCAGTTTTATTTAAAATGTGTGAAATATCGTAAAACTTAAGACATTAGTTACATTGTTACAATTTATATGAAAGACTGTGCAGTGTGCATTGAAGTTATAACATTAATTTTGTTGAATCAACTTATGGCACAAAGGTAAAGCCTATAACTTCTGTAAAACTTAAGAGCGCGCGTTATACGTGCGGCCGGTTGTGTTCACCTGTTTTCTTATCTCTGCTCGCGAACTCTCGGCTTAGCATGCTTCGCGCACAAAAATATGGTTTTCAGAATTTAAGAATATTACATTATTTAAATTTAGTATGAAAAATGAAATAACACCTTTTGGGTAATTTGCTATATTCCTTTAAAAGTATACAAGGTAACTTTCAACCAGGCTTGATACCCTAACCGAGTTATCAATAAATGGTACCTTAACATATTTCTGTCAGTTGGAGTTTAACTTAATTGTTTGTGTACACTAGTGTCACAATGTTATACATGAGTGCGCGGAAGACAATTTTGATTTGTTAAACCTATACGATTTCTTCGATGCGCCTTAGAGTGTGGTAAAACTGGTGTGTTTGGTGTTTCATTGAAGCAGAGTGTGTAACTACATAACTGACCGTGAGTAGGATGCGCTGGGTGCGTTGGATGGGCATGGTGGTAGTGCGCAGGAGGCAGGTACGCGGGCGCGGGCGGTGAGCGCGCCGGGCTGTCCTCAGGAGCGCCGCCCTCGCCTCCACCACTGCTGTACGCGTAACTCTCGCCGCCGCCTCCACCGCCACCACCACTCTAAATCAGCATATTATATCACTTTAATTTCGCCTTAGATATCACAGGATAATTCATTTATTTCTATTTATTTACTCCATTCAGATTCTGTTGTTTAGATGTTTACTCGACAGTGAGAGTAGCGACTTAGGAGCCGTTGCCAGGTGGCGATGCACCACTCTATTTGTATTTACATGTCAAGGCGTTCGATGTAGGTCACACGCACTGCTGCAGTTCAATGGCTGCCAGAATCCAAATTGTACCTTTACGTCAGTGTAAGTCACCCGCTCATGGTGAGGCATGATCTTGGTCAAAAGCAGTACACTGGGTGCACTGGACGACAAGTGGAATCCTTGCAGGCGTCCTTGATCAGCCGAAACTCTTAACACACTTTAGCAAGCTAAATAAAGAATTTTATTTCCCATTCCAACTCGCGTTTCCGTTCACGTTCTGTATGCTATAACTGGTAGGGCGTCCTGATTGAAAACTTTCGTAACCATGAAAAATTTTCATGGTGTGCATTAAAAACAACGAAGAGATGTAGAATTAGTTGCTCGATCAACAACCTGAGAACACGGTTGGGAATACCATTCGAGCCGTGTAATATTTATGATGTAGGCAATGATGCGATAGTGACCGGTCGCAGGGTAGTCCAAGTGGTGTGCGGCGGTGTATTGGTGGGCCGGTGCGGCGAGTACTCGGGCGCATAGTGCGCCGCGTACGCAGGCTGCACGGTGTCGCCGGGCGAGCGAGCGCCCGCGCCACCCGCTGCCGGAACAGCTCCGCCCACTGTACCTGAAACCACAAGGGTCAGATTAGACATGTACTAGGAGAGTACTTATTTTTAACCATTGTTACAACTATACATATGGCATGAGGGTAAATAATTATATGTTGCCTAAATTAATGAATAGCTTGCCTTGCGACATGCAGGACGTATGCCTCCACGCCCCCCTAAACCCTTCACTAAAATAAAACAATATTTTTGTAAAATAGATTATCATGTTTACCAGGTGTACTTCTAATTAATTTCCGGTTTATTTGTGAATGAAATACATTTATTTCGCAGGAACCATTTACCTTATTCGAAATATTTTCCATCACTTTCTATACATCTTCTCCATCTTTCTGGCAATTTGTGGATACCACGACAGTAGAATTTACTGTCCTTGGTGGTGAACCACTCGGTGAGCCATTTTCGCAAATTTTTGTGGGAATTGAAGTGCTGCTGAGAAAGTGTGTGGCCCAACGAGGCAAAAAGATGGTAGTCGGATGGAGCCAGGTCTGGTGAGTAAGCCGCATGGTCGAGTACTTCACACTGGAGCTTTTTCAGTGTGTCACGAACGACTTTGGATTTATGCGATGGTGCATTGTCGTGGAGGAAAATCACCTTTTTTTGTCTTTTTTGATATTGTGGTCGGTTTTCCTCAATCGCTCGGCTCAAATCCTTCATTTGCTGATGGTAGCGAACGGTGTTCACAGTTTCACCAGGTTTCAGTAGTTCAAAGTAGATTAGACCGGTCTGGTCCCACCACACACACAGCATGGCCTTCCGACAGAAACGATTTGGCCGTGCCGTCGATGTCGGTGCTTCACCTGGACTCACCCACGACTTTTTACGTTGAGGATTCCCTAAATAGATCCATTTTTCATCTCCTGTAACAACACGACGCAGAAAAGATTTTTTTTGTACCGTTGAAGCAGTATTTCACACGTTACTTTTCGGTTCTCCATTTGCCTCTCGGTCAGTTCATGCGGCTCCCACTTTCCACACTTCTGAATTTTTCCCATGGCTCGCAGACGCTTTGAAATTGCTTGCTGTTGAACTCCCAGTGCTTTTGCAAGCTGTCGTTGTGTTTCCGTGTCGTCTTCGTCCAATAAAGCTTGCAATTCGGCGTCATCAAAACTTTTTCGCTTGCCGGAGCGTGTGGCGTCGTTTAGGTCGAAATCTTTATTTTTAAATTGTCGAAACCACGTTTCACATGTTCGAAGTGTTACAGCACGATCACCATAAACTTCTACAAGCGCTCGGTGGCTTTCAGACACATTTTTTCCTTGATTGAACATAAAAAGCAATAAATGGCGCATATGCTCAAAATTCGGTACGCATGCAGACATTTTCGACGCGCAATAAAGACTGACTGAAATAACTTTTCAGGAAAAGGACAACGCGGTTTCAACATTCGATAATAAACAAACAAAATGACATATATATGTAACCAACGGCAACACAGAACATAGGACGCCATCTCTAAAAAAAAAACCGGAAATTAATTAGGAGTACACCTGGTATATATTCTAACAACGCTTTACGATTGACTTAAGCTAATCAACTTTATTAATTAAGTAGTCTATTATTGTAAAATTGCTTAAATTGCTCGCACTCCCTGGCTGCTCATAAGCCTGACATATGGCTTCGCAATCTTTACATTGTGTTCTATTACTCTTGTAATTTAAAACTAATAAATAAAAATAAAGCTATTGAATTTGTTATGTTTTTTAACGATACCGTCGTGTAATTAATATTTTTTCTTACTATTATATCACCAGTGAAATAACACGATTTTGTAAGTTATTTTAATTTAATTTAAGTCTAAAATTATTGAGAATAAAATTCAATTTACTTTTAACAATTTTTAGGCCTTAAAGTGAGGTCAGATAAGGGGTACGTACTAGGCGTCCCGTGATGTTGATGAAGTGCTGGAGCTTGAGCCTGATAGACATCTCGATGTCTTAAGTGATAGTCGTAACCTTCATCCGCCGCAGGCTCTCCTGTTGTGCTTCCTAACGATCGGCTACAAAAAAATACATTATTAATCTCTATTATTATAAAATTCTGGTATTTCAAAATCTAACAGGAATCGGCTGTTCAACGAGGGTTTCGAACATGAAACAATCGGTTTAAGAAAATTGTACAATATCATGGTTTGAGTTGAATTAAAAAAAAAAAATTTGTAGAGTCGATTTAAAACAACCATGATGGTTTTTTCCAGAAAATTTGGGAGAAAATGTCATCTATTGTCTGAAATGTTCATTTCTATTTTTAACGCTTCTTCTTTTAACGCTGCACCTTTTAACGCTTCTATAGGCAATAAGGCATGTTTGGTAACTGTAGGTCCATGTACAAATATTTTATTGACTGTAGGAGTTTAATAGTAGTCATTCTCAATATCGAAAATTTTAAAGAATTCATGTCCTTGTTCCTTTGTACAGAAACTTTCTTCTTAGATCTATTAAATTCAATTTTTCAGAAAAACTTTTGTTTTCGTTATATTTTGTCATCATTAATACAGAGTTTCGAGATATAATTTATATACCCGAAGGACGTATAAATAAAATATGTAAATTTGAATCAAAAACTGTGAACTAGAAAAAAACAATTACCACATTAACAGACCTTTTTAGCACCAATTTTTAAAGTAATTATATTCTTTATTATCTGGGCTATTAATATTTAAAATCCCGAAAAGCCGGGAAAAGTCCAGAAGTATTACCAATTCTAATTACATTTCCAAAAACTGATTAAAACCGATCAAATATATGACTGCAAAAAAATCTTAATAATATAAATATACAATGGAAATTAAATATGTTATAAGCATAAAACAGAACTAGATTATTTATATACATTGCAGAGATTACTCAAATTTGCATCAAAAATAAAATAAAAGTGCAGAATAATTCCCATTAAATTGCTTGCTCGCGATTATTTGATAACCACCCACAGACGTTGAGTAATAAACATATTTTAGAGATGTGGTTTTACACAAAGGACTTTTTACAGTCAGATAAGCCTTTACACGTAGTCAGGAAGAAAGCGCTCCTGGTAACTAGTTACTTTTGAAATTCGACTTCCGACCAACTTTCATGGGCTTATTATACCCCACCGTGCGTTGTAAGATGAATAGAAATCTGCTCACTTGGCTAAGGTGTTCGTGCAGACGATGTATTCCACCTCATCATTATATGGGTTCAAGAAGGCGAAGGCGGAAGTTCGAAGCCAAACCCATTCTCTGTTTTTGGTGCGAAACCGATACATTAACGAGATGATTTGACCTTTCAATTTTAAAACTGAAACAGAAACGTTAAGTTGTTGAACTAAAGACTAAAGTTACATATCTATAGAAAAATATTCGTACGTATGGACCGTATAAAATATTCAGCCAATGTTTATGTCTATTCAGGACTACAAGTGTGTACAATGGACATTTTCTTAGTAAATTTGAAACATATTGTTACTTAGCTAGGTAAAGAAAAGGAAAATAATGGATCACTTTGTAATTACAATATATCGATCATTACTGTATTGAGCGAAAGCTGCCATATTCACTAGGAAATGTGTAAAGATTAATATGGAAAATGTACGGTTTTTTTTTTGCCAATTTTACTATTTTTTGTCTAAAATTCATGCTTGGCCAAAATTTGAACTATTTCATTTATATTTTCAAACAAAAAGATACACAACCTTAATAGGTCTTAATAGACCTTATTGTCCGTTGACGATATATATCTTTATCTCTATATATATAAAATTCTCGTGTCACAATGTTAGTTACCTTACTCCTCCGAAACGGCTTTACCGAATTTTACCAAATTTTATATTTGGCCAAATTATATATTTAATTTTTTTTTAATTTTTGCACAAAATTTTTTGTTTTTATTTTTCCTACTAGAAATTACCTAGAAATAACTTATATGGCAAAACAACGTTTGCCGGTTCAGCTAGTATATATATATACGCATACTTTCCTATTTATAAAAAACCCAACCTGTACTCTGTGTGTTAGTTATCTGATATTTTACCTTGATCAAAATTGTCTCTCATGTGCTGTTGGTCCTCGGGATGATAGAATTCGTAGCACAACTTCCCCAAGAGATCGGCTGGCGCGTACCCTATCACTTGTGTAGCGCGTTGGTCTGCGAAGGTGAATCTGCCGTCCACTGAGTGACGTGACACAAATTCGACACCGCCATTGCACAAGCTATTCTCTGACGAGTTCGGTGTTGACGTTACCTGGGAGATATCGGTTTATAAAGTTAATTTTTTTTATACTTAACATCATGGCCATCAAAGTCTATTATATTATATTTATTTATATTTTGTATGTTTAAGGTTTTTTTTTGTATCCCGGGGGAAATCCTACATAGGACCATCAGGGACGCTGTGAGGGCAAGAACCCCGGTGTGTCTGACTAAAAACCCCCGGGATGTCCCTCTGATTGTTCCACCCGGGCCTGGGAAACCAAATCCGTCCAGACATGTATATTTAAGGTGTGCTAGGTTGTTCGTAATATTAAAAAAAAAAAAACATTCGTATAAATAATAATAACGTGTCCAAGACGAAATTATTTTAGTCCTATAATATTGTAAACTCTGAAAGTTTGCTCAAATAACAATAATAAATCAAAGAAATTTAAAATTATTTGAAAAAAAAAATGCATATAAAGGTTTTTTTATAGTCTTACTTGTTTTTGTTTATACGTAGATATAATTAATTTCAAAAAAATCTTGTCAATCGAGTACAGAATAATTACAAGAACATTTCTTTTCATGAATTCAATCAAATATCTATTTACGATGGTGGTCATGAATCGCAAAATAAATGGGTTTTTAATAAAGAAATTAAATAAAACTTCTATGTATCTATAAAAATAAGTACCTGTAATCGGCCAATAGCCACCAAACAGCAATGTGACGAATGAAGTTCTTCCTCAACAGGACGATCCATCTGCATTCCTGGAAACAGATCTAATGTCCCAAAATATGTAAAATAAAACATGTTCTTGTTTCGGAACATTTTTATTATTGAAGAATTAATATGATAAAGTGTATTTATTAACCGCTATCGATTCAAATCAACACACGTATTCAATGGTGTAATTGATGTTACATTATGGCCGAAAATATAAAGGTTACATAAATTGCTATGATTAGTTGTTACAAAAAACTTTTTAGTGTATTAGAGCAACGGAGTGGCAAAAGAAACTGAACTATTCCTCCGTATTAGTAATGTCAATTAGCGCTTGTTTGTTTAGAATGCAAAAAGCGTCAGTGTGAAAATCTGTTTAAAAACGATCGAATTAAAAAAAAAAACAATGCGTCTTAATCTATTTAATTTTATTCAACATATTGCTCGCACATTAAATAGATTGATGCATGTTAAAAAAATAAATATTGTTAATTATTTCGGATTGGTGCGCCCATTTTCTCCCACTATAAACACGGCTCATTGATCAAGACATTTGCCAGACTCTATATCGCTCGTGTATTCGTAAGGGTTAATGCGCTACAACCACACGATACCTGTGGGTGGCCAATTTTTGATGTATCCCGTACAATGCACGACCGCATAATTGTGCCCGTCATGCGATGGTCCTAGTGAGTTGCGAGCGCGCAGCCGACCGAGGTGTGCACCCTCCGCCGTGCCGCCGACGCGCATACGGCAGATGAATCCTCGCCGAGATCCCATAACTTGCCGCATTGACGCTGAAATTTGATACCAATAACATTCCTAACAGCGAACTTCTGTAATGCTTACCATAATGGCCCACATTTTGGGATCCACTTACATTAAGTCTAAGTCTTACTCAAGAGAACAATTTTCATTAATCGATTAGGAACTATTGCCGTATACGGGTAAACTGCACCATACATTTTTGCAGTTGCTTTTAAGGCTTATTTTAATTAATCGATAGATTTCCGCCTAACGTTTCATAACCACTTTATCGACTTGTGACTTTTATTGTTACCCTGTCTGTCCACACACGATATATATCGACAAGTTAATGAAAATAATCTTTCAAGACTCAATTCTGTAATGTATATAAAAGGGCAGGTGTAGATATGTTATGTTGGGGTCAGTTTTGATTAGTCCATAGGAACCGCTTCAATGCATATTTTTTTCATAATTAAGTCTTCATTAGATCCTTCTGGCCACACGGTGTGCGGCAGATGGAGTATATCGGACTTGTACTAACTTCAAATTCGAAGATGTTCTCATCTACACTGCCGGTACGTTGACTTATTTATTTGACGGAACTTTGGGACGTGACTAATTGCTCCGTAGGTTTGTTATATCACACTCACTGAAGAATTTGGAAGGTGTTGTGATATATCCTCATGCATCTTAAGGAATTTACAATGAATCAATCCATTATGTATGTAGTAATCAATGGCTTACCATTGATTACACTACACTGTTAATAATCAATTAGATCGTGTGAAACGTGACAGCAATCTTGGTGGGTATAATCACGTCACTTTAGTAACTGACCATTTATTTTTAACTTATAGATAATTGCATCAATTTGGATATAAATATTTACCACTGTAACCCATCTAATAGTCTGACAGAGTCATTACCCTATTTAATTATGTGAGAACAGGGTTGACTTCAGTTAACTTAATTTGAAATAAAGGATCAGACTTTTGCTCAAAGGTTTGAATAATGTCTTCAAGCTTACTTTAATTGACTAATTCATTAATTTAATGTCTATATAAAATATTTATAAAGGTTTGAATAATAACTCACATTGATGGCCTTCTTTTTTCACAGTCCCAGTCTTTAAATCCAATATACGTCCAGTGTTCTGCGGCTCCTGAGTGCTTAGCTGTTCTCGAACCTTTTCTACATCATCTGGATGAACTTGGTCATATAAACAAGAAGAGTACCATTCTCCCTGAAATTTCAGTTAACTATCAATTTTCCATTGCAATATATAGTAGACACGGAAAAAAAATTACATTAAGAAAGCCTTTATTTATACAAACAAGCTATTTCAGTTATCACGCTTTAAAGGATTATTCGCCGATTGTGTAATTTAAATACGTGTACTGTAGGTGCGCTATTCTACAATACAAGAGAAACCCTCTGATTTTGCTCTGATTTTGCAGTACTCTGAGGTCCCGTTCTTTCGTACCCGTCTGCATTTCACACAATAATGTCTCCTCTACTTCCCGCGTATGAGATGGCTTAACCTCACTATACACACTCGCAAAGACTACAGTAGATGTAGTGAGTCCAGAGATGGGCAAAATGTAATCTGATTAATGATGAACGATTACAAAATGTAGTCTTAATTTTAATTTTCTTGCTCTGCAATCATGATTAAATCCATTTAAAACAATAAGAAATCATAAATGTGTATATAATCTGGGATTTTGTAGTGTTTAAAACATAATTGAGCAAAATGCATATTAATGGTAAAAAACGTAAAATGTAATCGTTAATCATTTTCATTAATCTGATTACATTTTGCCCACCTTTGAGTGAGTCATTGTTTACCATAATAAAGGAACCTTATATTGTTCATTAAGTTAGGTCATTTTTAAAACAGAAAAATAAATTACTAATTGTAGGAGTTCTGTTAAGCATTAAAAAATTAATTAGATACACAAAAAATACTTTTTAGTGGAACGTGAAAGTGTAAACGAGACATGCAAAATGGAAAGAAAATATATCAATTATTCAATGACGTTTACGGAGCGCGGACGCAATTCGATTTGCCTTTTTTATTATGTTCTGAGTACTATGTTATCTAATCTAGAAACTGGAAGTTAAACATACAACAAATTTAACAAATCTGAGAATAAAAATAAAATGTATTTTTCTCCATATAAAAAAACTACGTTAATTTTTTTTCTCTAAAACTATGCTTCCTACAGTATTTTTTTTTTGTTTCAAACAAAATTGCTAGATAAGATTTCACCTATCCTAAAAAAATAATATCGACATGTCATCTTTAGTTTTTATGTCTATGAAAATTCAGATCCGGACTACTGTGCGGCGTCGCAACGCATCGTGTGAACCGGCTCTTAGTTATTAGTTACATCACACTCAAAGCTTTTACTGTTTGATTTATCTGAAAAAGATCGTCACTAATTGATATTAATTTCACAAAGAGTATATTAGAGTAGGATCCTTTAAAAAAAGAAATACCTGTGAATAGTTAAGTACTGGCGCTATACTGTCACTGACATAAATAACGCGTCCAGTATCACAGCTAACAACAAACAAGAACCCATCAGCTGCTTCCAGAATTAAATGCTTTAATTCTTGATCTGTTAAGAAAGAGGGTTTGTACGTTCCGTCTGTGGAGGTATTTCCTGTACCTGAAAAACAAGGACATTTCTTTATCATTTTCTCTTTCTGTTGAGAATAATTTCGTATAAATGTAATAAAAAAAGTCTTATAACATAAAATTCATTATTTACTCTACCTTTGGAAAGACGCGTCACTATTAGTAAGTACTAGCTGATCCGGCAAACGTTGTTTTGCTATATAAGTTATTGTAATATCTTCTAATATGTTCATTAAAATTAAGTGATGTCAAAGACAATTGTGTTTACAATTAAATACTCTTAATCAACAACACATTTATTTGGATAAAGATTAATATTATTACGTTGATACAACTCTTAACAAATAATGCATTAATTTCGACCAAATTTGATTACCATAAAAACGGTTCTAGTGAGTTAATCTTAAAAGATAGACATATACTGTCATACATGTCGGACATTTTTTTAGATCATTTCAATAGGAATAATTCTTTCATACATATATTTTTGGTATCTTGAACCGTTTTTGCAGCGCACGCAATGGAAGCCTTCAAGGATGAATAATTTTCCCCGTTTTTTTTTCACATTTTGCATTATTTCTTCGCTCCTAATAGTTGCATCGTGATGTTATATAGCCTAAAGCCTTCCTCGATAAATAGTCTATTCAAAACAAAAATAATTTTTCAAACCGAACCACTAGTTCCTGAGATTAGCGCGTTCAAACAAACAAACTCTTCAGCTTTATAATATTAGTATAGATTTAGTATATTGTAAATATAATAAACTATTTTTTACAGGTTAGGTTTTTTTGTATATAGAATTCCTAATATAATCCGCTATTGTGAAATATATGTGCAAAAGCTGTTACTATTTGTGACGTAAAAGTGGCTTAATAAAAAAATGTTATATTTCATTTTAACTCTTGATATGTTTTTTTATTATATTATAATAATATACAAATTACCTCTCAAAGCTTTCATGTGAGCCACAGCCATCCGCAGTATAGTGAGTTTATCGGGTTTTCTAGCCAGGGCCGAGCATGTTGGAACCATGTCTGACAGTTCCGTAATATACGCTGTCATCTTGTTTCTTCTGCGACGTTCAATTTCACAATGGTTCTCACGACTTAAAATAACAAAAAAAAAATTACAAATACTTCTATATCAGTGTAATTTACATGTGTAAACGTGATCATTATGTAACGACTGACGTAAGAATATAATAGCCTAGGGTCTAAAATATAATATCAATATCACCAAAAAATGTCGCTTAAACCAAATAGCCTTTCACCCCTCGATATGTAATCTTCAAATTTTTTTTTAATTAGAAAGCAAATTAATCAGAAAATTTATTCAATTTCATCAAATATAATTTACATCGTCACAAAATTTATAGGCAATTAAAATTTTATAAAAAGGGCAATATAGTTTACATAATTCAGTAGTTTAAGAAAATTTACTACCCTTGCTAATGAAATAAAAGTATAAAAAGATTAACTTTAAACTACCTTGATGCCATCGTAAGAATTTTTTTATTACTATCAATATGAATATATTAAAAGAAAGTTGCGCACGCTTGTAGTATGATAAGACACGTTTTCAATCATCATACGGTATCTCAAAACAATGAATGGCCCTGTCATGGGAAACGAAGGCCTTGAGTCTAACAGGCATTGTTTTCATGACAAGTTTTTAGAAATCGGTTTTTGTAATAAAAATAATATATTGTCACGTTATATGCTTTACAGGGTGAACAGAGTTACATTAGTGGTTGTATCCACTTTTATGTTATGCCCGATGTGAGCAGTAGCATAGTAGATCGCCATTCTCAGGGCACTTTCGTATGACATTTTTATGAGATGCTCTGCAGGTTTCGTCACAATGTTTTCCTTCACCGGGGAGTACCTGTGTGGTGCCTAAATCTGTACGTAATCTGAATAAACCCAGAGGTACGTACTGGGATTAAAACCTACGATAACTCGCGTCGCCGCGCATCGAAACCGGACCCTTATTCACTAGGCGACCACAGCCACATCCATTTTTTTGTATAATAGTATACTTTATGCACAAATATTTTACATATGTATATAAAAAATATATATTACCTAGCAAATCTCTCCTTATCTTGAATATTGTCCTCCTCCATCCTTGTATATTTTCCCCCACTTGCGTCGTCTTCATCGGAGCTATAAAAAATATATTAATATGTTGAAACAATTTTTTGATTAGGATTTGTTATTAACAGAGCAATAATGAGTAAAATTGTGTAATGAGTGAATGTTATAACAAAATTTTAAGTATGTCTATTTCATTTTGAAGTAAAAAGAGTTACAACTGGCCAACATCGTATTGTTATATCCCTCGTAGTTTAGGATTTATCCATACAGCCTTACAGCCATTACATAATTAAAAAAAAAGACTATATGATCTTTATTATTTTAATCAGTACATAGTACATTTTAGTTTCATTTTTTTCTGTTTTTCATTTTAGCGTTTAGTATTTTTATTTAAGACATAATTTTTTTTGTTATAAATCGATTCAGTTATCGAGTTAGTTTAGTTTATTATATATTAGCGTTAACAAAACTAAAATGTGTACATATTTCTATTATCTAAATTTTGCTTCGCATACACAAATTTTGTGTAACAAATGTTTCATATTGGTGTTTTTAGTCCTTGCAGATACAAGACACATACAGCGGATACGCAGTTTGACATGGAATTACGGAGAATGAGCCCACTTGAACCTGATCTATCATGAATATGAATAAATCAATACATATATTATAATAAAAGTGTAACTGGTCACTGTCTATGTACACAGTAGAAATAAAAAATATATATATATTGGGGGCCTTTATTAACGCAACAAAACCCAAAACAATGATTGTCAGAAATTTGTGTGTTTGTACGTTCCTGCGCACCAATCTCAGAAACAGCTTAACTAATTTAGATGCGATTTACATTAATGCATTGCTTCACTTAACATTCAGTGTTTTCTTTATTTCAATTGGTTCATAAATAACAAAAGTTATGTAATTTAAAGAATGACGTCGAACATTTTTTGGAAATAAATAATAATAATATATCGTCACGTTATATTCGTTACGGGGTGAGCAGAAATACATTATTGGCTGTATCCACTTTGCGCTTATATGTCGTGCCCAAGTTACCAGTGGCGCAACTGATCTGGGGCCACTACCACATGGTATTTCTATTATATCCCACGCACGCTTTTTCGCGATGTTTTCCTCCACCGGTGAGCATGGCATGCCTAAATCCGTACGTAATCTGGAAAAACTCAGAGGTACGTACCGGGATTGGAACCTACGACCATTCGTATCACCACGTATGGAAACCGGTCCATTATCCACTAGGCCACCGCGGTCACTAAATAAAGTGCTATAAAATAACAGTTCAGTTGGTTTGGCCAAAAATTGAGTTAACTAGTCATTTTTAGTTTGTTATGGATAATTGGTAAATCGCACTTGGGCTAAGTCAAGTCGGATCTTGATGTGCCGGGTAGTAGACTTGAGGGAGCCTGCTGCCCAGAAGAGAGGGAGTTAGTGCGCAGTGTCCGGCGCGCAGTGCGTGTAATAAAAAACAAAAGCAAATATTGTTTGTGGTCTAATTTCGACCAATGTTTTAAAAGTTTTGCATGAAAAAATCTTTTGGGGTGGTTGGTATAATAAACACAATATTTTCTTTAGAACTTTTAAAATATTATAATTATAATTTTCTTCCCCTTATAATGAATGCTCAAAAACAGAGTAAAAATTCTGCACCAATGAAAATGTAACTCCACCAATTCTTATAATAACAAAACTTACCCAACACTACCAGCACGACGTTTTTGTAAATCCTTTGCTGGGTCAGCCCCTATAATAATAATATAATTCTATATATTTGTTTTAAATTTTTAACACATTACTACATACAGACTACATGTAACAACAAGGAAAGTGGTTCACCAATTTTGATGAGAGCTTTTAGTTAATGGAAATGGGCCGTTATTTTTTGAACTTATTATTAATACGTCAAGGTTGCCGATTTGACCATATCACAATATAAATTAATCTCGATTGGACTAGATACCCATACGTCCATATTTCTGTTTGTGGATAATTACACACATTGGCCTAGTCCCAAAGTAAGTTTGCGCCTATGTTATGAGTTGTAGACAAAGATATACATACTTAAATACATATACTCATCCATAACTCGCGACAAACTAACCTATTCATCATAGTGCAGTTCGCCGCTACCAGGACTTGAACCCAGGACCTTAAGCTTTGCAAGCACGGTCACTACCATTGCGCTATCAAGCCGTCAAACATGATTACTTGGACGGCATCATGAAACGACATAATATCAGTTATATTCGATATCGTATCAACGCACTTTAAACAAAAAGTACTACGGTATCCAGAGGAACTAGCGAGTTTTTAGTGTGATTATAGATTTTTTTTTTCATTAATTTTTTATTATTATATTTATATTCAATTTGTGTTCTTAATCAAGATAAATAAATTCCACTCCAAAAATAGCAAATTATGTTTTGTTTTCCTAAAATTAAAAACGAATGAATTTTCGAATTTAAATGTGTTTTCTATGATAATTGAAATATAGTATTTAGTCTTGATTTTATAATATTAGCAATAAATGAAATAGTCTTCGTCAAAAATTTAACTGTGCGACATTCTTTACGTTATAGAGCAACGTCACCGTCATGAAATGCAAAGGGCTGCGAGGATTTTGCAAGCGGGATAAAATGAATCTCAGGTATCTCGATATTTCGGTGTCAACAGAAGCGTTATAGCAAAGTTACACTATCGCAGGAGACCCCACAGAGCAGCACCCTCTCCGTAGAATAAGTACAACTACTCGGCAACATCAATACACACAACTAAATTGTAGACGTCAGCCGATGTTAATCGCACTGGAGTAAAGTTTAAGGCTACAAAATTCAAATTGCAAGGTTGCCGTAAGTCCTGAAGCCGTGCGAAATCAGCTGCATGAGTACGGTCTACGAGCTCGACGCCCAATCAGGTGCCCACCTATACGTCACGGGAATCGCACACTCATTGATTGTATGAATAATAATTGGTGCTGACAAGTTTTGAACAGGGGTCACACTTTGCATTAAATTATCCATTTCATCATCAAATTTATGTTACAATTAATTAATTTTGTTTTAAAGTTTAGTTGCTTAGGTACCTTGGTTTTCCCTGCCAGCGGTGGTGTCGGCAATGCTGGCAGGGTATGACAACTGGAGGGCCGTGGTCTCTTTCTGTGAGGATGTCATGTCCCAGAAGGAGGCCACAGAGCGAGAACGGCAGAAGGCCGCTCGAAGGAGACACCAGGGTGCCGGCAACCATCCTGGCACATCAGTCCCAGCCGATCGCTCGATCCACGACCGGTTGACTGATGTCTTTGGGGTCGTGGCTGCTCAGAGTGGGGGTCCTGAGCAACCGGTTTAGCGACCCTCAAGAAGTTGGCAGGGCATTGTGACGTGCTCTGCCTAAATACAACAAGCAGTATCAGGGAAGGTCTCATCTTCCCTCGAGTTTGTGCTCATCGGGCGCAGCGCGACGGGGCTGTGGCGAATTGATTACAGGACCCACAGTCCCAATGCCAATGCACAGAAATAGTCTCCTTGGCGTTTTTAGTCAGTATGAGTCTGACACACCTCTGTCGCGCAACCCACCTGTGCGGCTGAAACGGTCCTAATAGGATTTTCCCCAAGTAAAAAAAAAATAGTAATAAAAAAAGGTACCTTGGTTTGTATTACATATAATACAGTATACAATAATGTTGTCAATTTATAGTATTAAAAAAAATGAAAAAAAGGAGTGGTGTTTTTACATCAGTAAGACATTAAAATTAAACATTAAATTATTTAAAAAAAAAGAAACAATATGAACAACATTCTAAAAATAAAATAAGTAGATGTTGCTTTAGACTTTTTCATGTATATATTATAGGTTGACTTTAATTTATTAGATTAGAATTTACAATTTAAATGTGCTTGTTCATTAATATCTATTTATATGCTGTATTATTTTTATTGTTTGATATTATTTTGATACCATTATATCTAGAAAAATATTATATGTTATCAGTGCTGGCTAGTAGTGCAGGATTTGCAGGAAATGGACAATATTTCATTTTTTTTAATGTGCATATATTAATTAATATTAAATATTAAATGAGATTTTTACTGAAAATTTTTATTTTTGAAAATTTTAAAGAAATTCTTTTTTATATTAGAATGCTAGTATGTATTATTCCTATGTAAAAATGGATTTTATCCTATAGCACTGTACAAATCAGCAATGCCCTAGGGTGGTATACCATTTTCTTTGCTAGCTATACATTACTTTTACATTGGTTTAGAATTACAATATAAATAACAGTATAAAAATCTACACTCTACATTTTATTTCAATGCAATAAAGTGACATATCAAATATCAATTTATAAAATGAATAACTGTTTCCTAAAAGTGATGTGTTGCTTGAATGTGGAGTAGTATTGATTAAGTGTTAATTTGTAGCCCACTATTCTATGTTTCATTATTTATCAATTTATTAATATTCTTAACATTATTAATTAATTTCTTCTTTGTATCATATTATACAACAAATATTATAATTAATTTGTTATTGTATATGATACAAAGAAGAAAAATTATATCTTTTTTAAAATGATTTTATGTTTAATTTGATATAAATAAAAATCTACTTTATAAAGATGTACCATGTTTATCTAACCAATGTGGGAATTACTGATGCTTTCACAAAATTTCTGGCACTAGACCAAATGCAATTTTATGATTAGAATCCATAATAATAAATAATTATAACAGCATTTTTTACTGTAACTGTGACATTTATATTTAATACATTAAACCTTCTTAAAACACTTATTTTAAATATTATGTTATTCACAAATCTTTATTGTAGTATGAAGTCAATCCTTGTTTATTTACTCACACATCTGGAATATCTCTGGACTACTATGTTTTAATTGTAGTCCAAAAATATTAATTACAATGAAATATTCATTGTGAATAATTATGTCCATTCAAAATGACATTGCTTGTTATTTTCACCTAATCTAAGGAAAGATTGAATTAATAACACGTTAATAAATCATATAGCCCAAGTATATTATAAAGTAACAAAATTGGTATCTAAAGGTTCTCAATTAAAGTATGTTTATACACTCAAGGTCACTCAATAATTTTTTTTGTGTTCAACCTCTTATAATAATTTGCAAACAGAGCACTTTTAGCTAAAGAAAACAATCACATAACAAATAGGGTTACTAAATGATTTAAAACGTGCTTTCTTGTAATAAGACTCAATATTTAACATAAATCAGCATATTTTTTTATAAGGTAATTTAAACAAAACATGCTATTTTTATATCAAAGATATCTTAGTACAAGTTAATATTTTAATGCTTAAGCTATAAATTAGAAAAGAAACAATATATCGTTGTTTGACCAGTAAATAATTTTTGTGCCACAAATTAATTTTAATTCTGTAGTCACAAACGCGTCACGCGGAGTGATGTCAAAGCGAAAATTAGGTCGATAAGATCTAACATATATAGAAAGTTTTACAGTTAGCAAAACAAACAAAAAAAATTGTTTAATACTAATATTAAATATAATTGTTTTATTTCAATATGATATATTTATAAATTATAAAAGATGCCAATGCATCACTCACCGGGGATAGTGGGAGCCAAGGTAGACATCGGTCAATAAACTCATTAGTCCACGATTTAATATCACTACCTAATATTAAAATAACACTTTTATTAAGTACTACGGATATTCCACTAAAGCACAATATTAACGTGTTTATCAGTCTTCAATACAACACAAACGCCATTTTCCATTTACAACAAACCACAAAAGCCGTCAGTAGCAATGTTGCCAATACCCAATTATCAAAAGTTATACGATAGTGCAAAAAGTAATATTTAATTATGTGTACGCTGCGCAAGATCCTAATATTCGCGAGTACAAGAAACAGCAGTACAAAACATTTTCTCAAAACATTTGTTTTTTGACACAATCGTCTCCAACTTTTTACTGTGACAACAGCTCTGGCAAATCATATACACAAAACATTACATATTTCTGCGATCTCGTTTTAGTCTACTTCATTCGTAGTTTTTAATTCTTAAAAATATAAGTAGGTACTTTCCTAAATAAATATCAATACTTAATTAATGTAACACTCAATGCCTACGCAGATGAAGTAGTGAGCAAAGATTTGAACATAAATCGTTAATACAAAAGGATACATAAATAATACAAAAATCGATTAGTTTTGTAGTACCAACTAATTAAACCCTATCTAATAATTATTAATCAAAATATATATAACTCAAAGGTGACTGACTGACATAGTGATCTATCACGCTGTTACGTACAGCCCAAGCCACTGGACGGATCGGGCTGAAATTTGGCATGCAGGTAGATGTTATGACGTAGGTATTCCCTAAGAAATAATTTTGATCAATTCTACCCCCAAGGAGATAAAATAGGGGATGAAAGACAGATTACACAGTTTGACAGATTAGTTAAGCATATTGTGTACAAAGAAGTTTTGTAGGCCCTCATTTTTTACACACGCTAAACAAAAGTAAAGCCGTAAAAACTATACCTAGTTAATAATAATACCTCTTAACGCGAGCAAAGTCGCGGGCAAAAGCTAGTTATGTAATATAACTGACATGACACTTCAGAAAGCTCGCATTGCTTTATATCAAACATTTTGTATAGTGCCTGCCATAAAAAAAGTAGTACCTGTCAGCCCTAGGCCGGGTTTTCATATGCAAATCCCAATAAAATTCACGATAATTATACTAAGTATAAAAACACTAAATTCTTACATGCTAATACAGAACAAAAGATATGGTAGTTCCCGCTTCTCTAGATACGTAATGACATTTTTGATTACAAATATTGTAATAATAAATTACAATGTTATAAAATAAATTTAGGAACATAAATGAAATTATTATTTAAAATATTATTTAATCATTAATTATATAAATTTAATTATTAATTAATGTTGACAGTTTAAAAATTACAGGGTTTTTTTTAAAAACCATTAACTATTTCTAGTATAGTTGGTGCTACAACCAATATTCGATTAAAGTCACTTATTTTATATTTTAAAATAATATTACTAAATATCATCAATTAAACTAATATTAATGTTCGTTCTCGGCCCAAAAGTAAAAGTTAACACGGTCGCTGGTTGTTGTGGGGGTTTCGATAAATACTTCCACTTACCTCTACTGCCGCAATGTGTGACATGCACGCTGGCCAGCGGCTTGCTAGACGGTCCCGCGTCAGGGGTCCTGGCACTCCACAGCACAATAGCATTCCAAAAAATGATATTATGGCACGAGACAACGAGGTTTTTAACGATGCGCCCAAGCGTTGTGTGTCACCATCAAACAACGAAACGGTAGTGTTGGCAGCGAAAGATCTGTACTACTACCCTCACACCTTATTCTTTAATTAGTCAATATCAACGCGATATGCGAATATGTTAAAATCCACCGTAACCTACCCTATAACTCACTATTAAATAATGTTGTATGAACAAATAAACTAAAATATTGGTACGTGGCCACAACAATTAATATAGATATTTATTAACTATTTACAGTAGATGAGCCGTGGTGGCTGCCGGCAGAATAGAATAGCACCCCCCTCTTCTTGCTGAGGTGTCGTAAAAGGCGACTAAGGTATCTCTTGAACACCGCAATTCAACCAGGTGTTTAGAGAAGGAAAACTCGACCAAACCTGCATCCCGCTCCCTCCCGATCGTACTGGTTCTCCTTTCCATCGGGCCCGAGGGAGCTCGGACGAGAGAGTGCTTTTCTGGCTGCGCGTCCAGTTATGCACTTAAATATCTCCTGCGCAATTGACTGTTTCCGAAAACTGGACCTCGAATTTCTTAACCGGTGTTGAAACATTCGCCGTGGCCGAAACCGGCTAGGACATCATCATCATCATCACAGTAGATGATGTGGCGCCCATATACCTATAGTTCAAATGTAGACTTGAAGTGTCAAACTGTACACGGTATAGTAACCTGAGCTAATATTTCAATTTCCGCAAAACATTTGTTTGGCTTTTTCTTCTTTACGTATTATTCAAGTATTTTTCCCTTTCTCACAATGTTTTCTATTATAGTGATATTTTCTGTTCTCGCGAGTAAAAAAAGTACATGCAGCAGACGTGTTCTTAATTTTTCCCCTAAATTTGGAAAATTGTCCCATAATTTCCTAAATGAGGTATTTTCCCATAAAATTGTGATAAAATCTTCTATCTACAAACCCTGAACAGGAACATCCAGGAAAACATTACTATATACTATGGATACAAGCATGGATATAGTAACTACCTGAAGTTCGTGAAACTTGCTTCACGATAATATTGATGTTTTGACTATCAACAGTTATTGATCATTTATCGCTCATCCCTAATAGGTACCTACGAAAAGCGCGGGGTTTTAAAAGAGGTGATGTCGAATCTTATATATCCGATACCTTCTCTCTGCGATCTCTGTAATATGAAACAAATAAGTTGCCTTGTATAAGAAATGCCGTATTCTTAATGTATATTACATTTTATAATATTAAAAATTGAGATGCGTATCCAATGTTATAAATTCTATAATAATTTCTTGTTTCCCACAAAATGACTGGCTGCAAACTGACTAAATATTTATCTCTTGTTTTAATTTTTTGACAATATTTTGATTATTTTTGTGTAATGACAAGTATGTAAATGAAACTATTCCAAATTTTAACTTTTATATAGTATATTTTTACAATACATTCACTTCCAGCAAAAAATATGGACGGAGAGCCAGAGATATTATCAGATACTGCTACAAACTGTAATTTACAATCAGTGTCCGGAACACTATCAGACAATATTCAAGCCAAATTAGATACATTAGAGAAGAAAGCTGTTCATCTCAGGTTTGTATTGCGTTACATTTGTATGTTTTGGTCATATATTCAGTATTAAAGTTGCGAGTAGATCCTATACCAAGGGATAATAATAATAATCTTGTAAATACTAAATTAAGAAAATACAGCTTCAGCATAATCAACGCGAAATGTTAAACTTTTAACACTAGGCTTACGGAAGTTTCTTATATACCTATCTCTACGAACATTCGTCACGCATTAATAGAGGTACTTGTATGTACATAGGTATATCATACAGAAAATTTCAATATTACAACAGGTATGAAGAAAATAAATAACAATATATTTTTGCTTCTTATAATGAATAATAGTCAATAGAAAACATAAAATAAAAATGTGAACGGTATTTGTAATTTTCCTTTTAAAATACGAAATGCGTCGAGTCGCATCTATTGTTAAATAACTTTTACTAGGTATACTTATTATTTACTGTTGTTTGCTAATACATACTGCTTAGTCTGTATTTTATCACTTTCATTTTGATATTATACTTTTAAACTAGTTTATCATATTGGTTATTTATTGTTTTTTTTTTCAGCATGTCCTACGTTGATTGCCTGGGAAAGACCTTCACAACAAAACCGGGCTTGGTGGGCGAATGCAGAGGGCGCTCAGCCAGCGAAATTTATGGGTTGGGTGGCTACGCAAGGGCACCCCTGTGGGTACGGACCTCGACTTGGGCGGCCGGCCAGTTGAAAAACGAACCTTAACGGTTATTGACTGTATTTACTTATGTGCTGAACGGAATAATCATTATTTTGACATAAGCGGTTCCCTACCGCTGCACTGCTGTAAATTGGCACCTATTTAAACAGAAACACTGCCACAGTACCTATAAGTTTTGGTTACTTAACTAAAAATATTTTGCAGATTAGTCTTAGAAAAAGATTTTAAGGCCGCTGATATAAAATGGAGCTTATTTGTCGCAGCGGCTTTCAGTTTTCGATATGAAAGTTGCTTAAAACCTTTTCCGCCAATTTTCATGAAGAATGGGGTTAAGGACATGGATGAATTAGTATGAGTATATTATATTGCATATATTATAACCATATAACATCGTTGTTCTTATTTAATGTGCATTTCTGTTTCCAGCTGAGTGTAATCACTGATGTGCCAGCTCTAGATTTAGTATTGCAACAGTTGGATAACTTGGATTCATTGCCCCACATAAGCCATATTATAGACTTGTTATTTTACGTACTTGTGAGACTAAAGGAGCCTACTTTAAAAACGATTCCCCCTGAAGCGGTATGATCAATTTTTCATTTATGATTTTGTGTATATATCTACATAGTATTATGCATACTTATTACATAAGTATAACGAATAGTATTATTTTAATAATAATTGCTAGTTGTCTTATCCAATACCTGTAAAAGTTGCACCGAGACTAAAGCCATATTTTGATTTTTAGTATGAAAATATTTTATCGTACACGAACTCTTTGAAACCAGCACCAAAACCACAATACATGTTTCAAGTGATTAGTACTGGTAAATCATCTGCAGATTTAAAGTGGAATGAAATATCAAAGAACCATCATGTTTTCTACGCATACCATGGCAACCGTTTAGAAAACTTCTATTCTATGTTAAATTTTGGCTTGCAACAACATTTTAATAAGGTAAGAAAAATCAATAATCAATCAGACGAGAAAAACAGTCGTGATGCTAATCGTCGCTTTCTGGTCGTAATGGTATACTTGTTTTTAAACTCAAGAATTAAACTCAAGTAGGTAGTTTGTGTTCTAAACAATTATAATACCGTAATGATAAATTATCTCTAACATAACAGCCGGGGTTGCAACACTCGTCTCGGACATTTACACATATGACAAATCCTTTCAATGTACATCAAAGGTCGTAAAGTCAATTTTATTTTAGAATTTGTAGTTAGTTTAATAAATAGCCTGTTTTTTGTACATAGAATGCGACGAATAATAATGGTGCATACTTATCACCTGAGTTGAGTATTATTCTTCCGTATAGTCATGGAGGATTTGGATGGGGAGCAAGTTGCATCGGAGGTCATTTGTCTTGTGTTGCTATGTGCGAGGTTGTTGATGCTCCACAGGGGATCAACTACCAAAAACCCATGTCTACAGAAGGTTAGTAATTCTCATATACTACAAGTTTCCATACATAGAACATGACAGAACATGCATCTTAGACATTTTTATATATTTTTTAACACGTCATACTTTATACATATAGTCCTAATCACTTTTTTTTAAGCCGTGGTGGCTGCCGGCAGAATAGAGTAGCACCCCCCTCTTCTTGCTGAGGTGTCGTAAAAGGCGACTAAGGTATCTCTTGAACACCGCAATTCAACCAGGTGTTTAGAGAAGGGAAAACTCGACCAAACCTGCATCCCGCTCCCTCCCGATCGTACTGGTTTTCCATTCCATCGGGCCTGAGGGAGCTCGGACGAGAGAGTGCTTTTCTGGCTGCGCGTCCAGTTATGCACTTAAATATCTCCTGCGCAATTGCCTGTTTCCGAAAACTGGACCTCGAATTTCTTAACCGGTGTTGAAACAGTCGCCGTGGCCGAAACTGGCTAGGACATCATCATCACTAATCACTTTGATTTGGGTATAAATACAAATAGGTATTAAGTTTGTATAAATACGTAGCAGTTAGTACCGCTCGTGACTTTGCCCGGGTGATATCGGCGGTTCCCGGAGAAAGGGTTAATATACAGCTTACGTTAACTCTAATGTCCATTCAAAACAACAGTGGATTTTTTTAAATCAACCAGATAGTTTCGACGATTGCCTACATATAAACAAACAGCTGTATTGACAATTAACACGAATTTTATAATGAGATATCTTTATAATATTAGTGGGTATAAAGTGCTACAACTTGCTTGTGCGATTTCTGACTAAACAGGTTAGTCAAATCAGTCTGAGAACAAGGTTTTCTACAGTTTTCTTCTAAGTACTAACTGTGATCATTGAGACAGGAAACAAGTAAAATTGTAACTGTTCGAAAAATGTGGTATACCTTTGAATGTTTCGCATTGTTTCTATACATTACTGTACGTAGTTAATTTTTTTTTTTCAGAATATATTGCGGGAGATGGTTTTTATGAGGATGGTAAAAATAAGCAATTAGATCAAGTTGCCGAGGATCACTTTTCGCAGTATGTCGTGACAAATTGCGACTTAGTGAGGGTGCGCTATTTGTTGGTGTATGCTAAGCAGCCAACTTCGATAAGATTTCCGACAACAAACCTTAATAGAAATGGTTAATATAAAATCAGCTATTTCTACAGTAACTATACAATAGTGCGTTTATATTACCAAAGTTTTTTAAGACGTTGCTCGTCAGATTTTGTCTAGTGTTGTGGGTCGTCAGCAAACAAAAATGCCACGTCTTAAACCACATCAAGACCCAAAATAATTAATTCCCTGTACGCCATACAATATTTATTCTGTAAGCGTGTGGAAAAAAACTCGCAACGGGTTGGGCTACAGCCTAAACACTGTCGCTCAATGGTAGCACTAATCAACTCATTATAATTATAAGCCGGGGAAAATTCTTCGCATATAATATTTATAAACTTGTATTAAAATCTCTTTGGCTGTAATATTTGTATCTGGCTGGTTTTGATGTCATTAAAAAGGTTATATTTCAAAAAAAGAAACAAATTACTAAAATATTGTTTCTAGGTATTTTTCATTTGTTTTTTTTTTTCGTCGAAATAAGTGAATCTAATGAAGAAAATAAAACATTTTAAAGTATTATTACAAGAAAATGCACCGCAAGCCGCTAAAAAATTTGTGACGTTTATGGACCTAACGCATTGTCAGTAAGCGTAGCATAGAGTTGATTTAAGCGTTTTCAATTTGGGAATTTTAATGTCAAAGATGCATCTTGGTCTGGTCGCATTGTTACGTATAAATAAATGCCATTTTTGAACAAGTGGAGCAAGGTCGGCATATCAGTAGTTACGACATACTTGAAGAACTGGGAATTGATCACAAAAACATTCTTGACACGTTTGAAAAAGCTGGGTACACAAAATCTCGACATTTAGGTTCGACACGAGCTCACTGAAATAAAACCTAATGAACTGTTGATGAAACCTAATGAAATGAAATCTCATTTGCGATTCTTTATTGAGAAGCATTGAAATGAAACCGTTTGTGAAGTGATTGATAACTGATGATGAAAAGTGGATCACGTACGACAAGAACATGCGAAAAAGGGTGTGGTCTAAGGTCGGTATGGCTTATCAGGCTGTGGCAAAGCCCGGGTTAACTCGCAATAAGGTAATGCTGTGTGTATGGTGGAATTGGAAGAGCATTGTTCATTGTTATTTATGGTGGTACGGCGATTGCCCTAACTGGATCACGACCATATTACACGAGTGTAAAAACGGTTATAGTAACTCGCTTTGGTCTGTCGCGTTTCGGGATCAGCTTGTGTATATCTAATAAGCAATCTTCTGGCGTAGTATATGGAGGCCGACATGACGACGGAGACTATTAATAGATTTTCGTCCTTTGATAGTCTCTTTCATTTTTTGACTACACTGTACATCCTATAGGGTGCACCGCAGTCACTTTGTCGAGCCAATGTAAAAAAAAATTACGAGTTTCTACCGCAGGGCAGAACCATCAATTTGGATCTCTACTGTCAATGACTGTTCAGATTGAAGCAAGAAGTTAAGAAAAGGCGGCCGGAATAGATCATTAGAAAGATCAATCATGATTACTCTATACCACACACATCTCTAGCCACTCAACAAAAATTAAGAGTTTGGCTAGGAGATTTCAAAGCATCCGCCATATAGTCCTGACCACCTTAAGATTCCACCTGTTTCGTTCTCTTAAGAATTATTCATCATGATAACTCTAGACCACACAGATCTCTAGCCACTCAGCAAAAATATAGAGTTTGGCTAGGAGATGTTAAAACATCCGCCATATAGCCCTGAACTCCTTCAGATTTCCACCTGTTTCGATTTCTTAAGAATGATTTAGTCAATGTCAGGTTAATATCAAGAGAAAACTGCCAAAAGTCCTGCAGCAACAAGATCTTGTCGGTACCTACAAGACGACAGAAAGTCATAGCAACAAAATGGCATATATATTGTAATTAAACGTAAATAAACTTTGAGGAATAATGTCTTGAGTTTTCATATAAAACGCAAAGAAATTATTCCCTGAATAATTATATTTGTATACCAAATACGATAACCAAGCAAATATTTGAATTTTAGAACTCGCGTTATGCATAAAGTGTTACGAGTTCAAAACAACTAATTCGTTTTTAATTTTTTTTTTTTTGTTTAAAGTAAACCTATCTTGAATACGTCTTCTACTTGTAAAAGTATCAGACCGAAATTTAAAATATTTTGAAAAGTTACAGCTGTTGTCAGTGTTTGTTAAATTTAACATTTTATTCCAGCTGGTGGGCTACGTCAGTGGCTATCAAGACATAAATTGTTTTCTATACTTCTGGGATATGGCCTTATGTTGGCTACAATCGGCTTCGCAAACAACCAACCTGTCCATTACTACTATAAAATATTACTAAAAAAATTGGATATAGCTTTGAGTAATGTAAAAGTGTGACAATAAATATTCATTTGTTTTTTATTTTCAAAGTAAAATTGTAATGTCGCGCAGCTTTCATATTGTATCACGATTTTTTTTATCTCAGATAATCTTTTTTAACAAAAAAATATATTACATCATACTATACTGCGCTTCATTTTATTACATTTATAAAATATTGTAGATATATACTACATGTGATACAACATTCATTGTTGTCAATTTAGAACAATGGTAGCCGGTCATCGTTACGGAACTCTCGTCATGCACTGGAGAGCAATCATTGTATGATCTAATTTTTGTTAGCCGATATGTTGAGTAGTCAGCAACCAGAGCAAAAAACACTGTCATTACAAGTCAGGCGTTGTGTTAAACAGTTTAAAATCTATTTTTCTCACCTATGTACGAAAATATTTTAAATGTGGCTTTTCACAGGTTTCAGTATTTTATATTTCTTAACTTCATTTTCATTAGCCCAAGATCCGGTAGCAAATTTACCGCAAGGCCGATTAGTCGGGGTAAGTCAAGTGTTTTGGTTGACCAATGAGCATAAAATATTTTATACTCGTAGCAGTGGTAATTTAGATACAACAGAGTTTGATTACAAAACGAAGTTTATCTTAGTAAGGGTGTAAACAAATGATATTAATCTCTATCAAAATGAATACTTTCATTGATAATTATAATATACAACGTAAATTATCTTTTGTTACAACGACTACGAAGGAATAGTTTAATATATACTCGTAAGAAATAATTTAAATCCCCTGAAATACCATACTTATAATCTCAATAAACGTATCTTAGTTTTGTAACATGTTTTAATTTCGAAGATCCGCATTAAAATTTCAATAAATCAAAAATTATTATCTTCGATGCTGACAACATATCGTACTGTAAATAATTTTATACTTTTGTAGATAAAAGTTTACACTGAAAGTTCTCTTACGCCAGTAGAAATCTATTTTGGGATACCTTATGCAGTACCACCAATTGGAAGGTACAGATTTTCGGTAAGCAATATATATAATCGCAAAATATAATACATTAAATATTATTGTAAGTAAAAACAATAACGAAAACTTCTTAATAGGCACCGGAGCGTCACAGCGGATGGAAACGAACTTTTTATGCTCATCGTATGCCTCCACATTGCCCACATGAAGGAGATCCTGAGGGCAAACATTCCAGCGAAGACTGTCTTTTTCTAAATATATGGACGCCACGGGTAAAATAAATATTTGCAACCGTTAAGTTACGTAGAAAGGTACTATAGCTTCCAGGTCATATTCCAAGTCTTGGGACAATAATTTCAAGACTGAGCCTGGTCCCGAGATTCCCAGGAAATTTGAGACTTTTAAAAATAAGATTCGTTTTTGTAAATCCAGGATGTGATTTTTACAAGAATCTCTTCTAGAATTATATTATACCACGTTATAAACACACAAAAAAGTTTAAGCATCATGTACTGATTTGTTTGTTTTTTTAAATTATATTGATCTATTATCCTGTCTTTTCTTATCAAAAGTATTTTAGTTTGCTACGTGATCTTTTTCGATCTAGCTAGTTGTAAAGGAAACATATGGACAATATATATTTTTTTTTTTTTCGTAAAATCATAACAATCATATGCATTTATTGGATTGTAAATATGTTTTTTTCGCTAATTGAGATTCGGTATTCACTTGACTTTATAATTTTTAAAATATTTTAAATAGAGTTTTGGACTAAATTAAATTGTGCGAGATTCTTTACGTCATAGACCGAGGTCATTTGACCGCAGATGAAATCCAGAGGGCTATAGAGATGTTACAAGTGGAAAGAAATCAGTCTTTGGTTTCTCGGTATTTTAGTGTCAACAGAAGCATTATTTGCCATCTTCGGCAGCGTTACACTAACACAAGAAATCCTGTTGAGCAGCACCCTCTCCACGGAAGGAGTACTACTTCTCGGCAACATCGATATATACAATTGACTGCTAGACGTCAGTTAACCACCCGGGAAATACTTTTAAGGCTAAAAACTTAATTGAGCAAAAAAAAAACAATATGAGCACGTAAGGAGACATAGTGCGGCTTTGTGTATCGGTCAACTAAACTGTTGTTCATAATGTGTGTAATAAATAATATCAGGTTTCAAATGCTCTCAGTAGTTTTCGGGTAACTTTGGTGACTATATTATTAATTTATACTAGGGGAATATTGCAGCGTGCATCTTAGTACGCTACAACTTACAGTTAAATATTACATGAAACTACAGTTTTAAGATTTTTCAGGTAGCCTGTAGACGGTACTACGTTGCCTGTTATTGTTTTTTTGTACACTGAATCTTGGACAAGAAGTTCAACTACATTGCCATGCCAAGATTTAGCTGCTGAAGGCGTTGTTGTGGTCACAGTTGCCTATCGTTTACACTTATTAGCATTTTTTACCTTAAAATCAATATCAGCACGTGGTAATTTAGCATTACTAGACCAGTATGTAGCATTATTATGGATAAGAGATAATATTGCTACTTTCGGTGGTGATTCAAATAGTATCACTGTTATTGGACACTCTGCAGGAGCCGACAGTGTGTTACATCATTTGGCTTCTCCTCGATCAACCGGTAATTAATAATTTAATCTGTTCTACATAATTAATGTTTGTTTTTTGTATAGTCATAGAGACTCGCTTCGGCCTGTTGCGTTTCTGAATCAGCTTGTGCATATCCAATCGTTCATATACCTAGAGACCTCCGTCGTGGTATATTTGGGCCGACATTGCTACGGACTTTCGTCTCTCGACGGTCATTGCCGTTCTTGGACTACAGTATACTTTCTATCAGGTACACTGTAATCACTATGTCGAGCCAATATAAAAAAAAATACCATGTCGATATATATGTACACATATATATAAGGGCATTTAAAAAAAAATCCTCGGAACCACGCTCAAAAGCTTTGTTTTATTGCCAAAATAGGCCTATGAAAATATGAGCCCTTAATATTAATATTTAGGTAGTCCGCATCGCACTTTTCGATTTCCCATACAAATAACACAGGACAAAAGTTTTTTTTTTCTTTTGATTTCTATAACTAATGAACGATATATCGTATTGCAATACCCCGTCATTATTTTTGTAGAGAATTTAACGCTCTACAAAAAAGGTCATAAATCAACTCAGTCAAAAGTTATTCAAGATCGAAGTTTAACTTACCCTCATTTCAGCTGTTTTATTGACTGATTTGGCAAAATATTGTTTTTAGAAAAAATTAAACCAAAACATTTTACAAAATATAAATTAGACTTCTGAAAAACTGTTAACCTTTATTTCCTGCTTTATAGTAAATGTGGACAAGGTACTTAAAACGAATTATCATTGACAGTTAACCCAACATTTGAAAATTCTGGTTGTTGAAAATTAACATCAATCGTTAAACCTTTTTTGTAGAGCGTTAAATTCTCTACAAAAATAATGAATGGGTATTGCAATACGATATATCGTTCATTAGTTATAAAAGTCAAAAGAAAAAAAACTTTTGTCCTGCGTTATTTGTATGGGAAATCGAAAAGTGCGATGCGGACAACCTAAATATTAATATTAAGGGCTCATATTTTCAGAGGCCCATTTTGGCATTAAAACGAAACTTTTGAGCGTGGTTCCGAGGAAATTTTTTTTTTTTTTAAACGCCCTAATATACATAGTATTATACTTTTCTTGAAAAATGTTTACCGAAAATATGATTTATATTATATTATTTTATCAATATTGTATTTATATTTACAGGATTATTTCGTAGAGCAATTATCATGTCACCACAAGATGTGTGGGGAATAGTGGATGAACGAAAAGCATTGAATTCTTCTCAAGTAGAATTTGTATCACGTCAAGTAGCGAGAACTTTAGGTTGCAATAGTGATATAAACCAGGAAGTTTTGAACTGTATGCGTGCACTTCCACTTCATGATATTATTGCATCTTATCCGGTATTTAATATTATCATTCATTGATTTAAATATTGTTTGAGTGCCTACTAGAATGATTTGCTAATAATAATGTAATATTATGTTTATTTATTTACTGTAGAACGCAAATTGGAGGTCATACATGCAACCAGTGCCAGATGATTTCCTACCGGAATCAGAACAATATCTACCAAGTACATTATTAACAATATTGTCAAATGCTAAGCAATCACAAAAACAAATTGACCTACTTTTTGGTTCTGCTGATCTTGAGATTGTTAGCTATAATGGTAAGTATTTATGTTTGAATAGGTAGGAATGACAAATCCAAGGTGTTTATTTATATGAAAAGGTGTTATACTCGTTCATATTGTTTACGTTGTTTTCAGACAAAAAATATGAAGAATTGCTAAATAGTAACTCATCATATATCTCAGACTATGCTGATAATGAAGCAATACCGGAACTGCTAAGAATGTTTTCCTTACAAGAATTTGCTGGCCTTTCAACGGTTCAATGATTTCATACATAGAATGTCAGTTGAAAGCAACAGTGAGCTAAGTTTGATATGATTGAAATAATGTACCTTAGATGCAGTTGCAGTTGACGTTAGGTGGCAAAAAATTGATTACACACGTTTCAATGTTATCCATCCGTATATGTATTTCCGTATTTTATAATATATTTTCACACATATAGGCATAGTAATTCGTATTTATCTCAAAACAGTTTTTATTTATTTACTCACTATTGATTTTATCTGACGAATAAAATATACAGGGATACAGGTCACTAACGCAAAATCTCTTAAGGGTGACTTTGGTATATCAAGACTAAGAACTTTTGTTTTACGAGTTTTTATAATTCAATCATTTTATCCCCATACAAAAAAATAAATAAATCAAATTTGCAGTTCTTATCTTCTCACTCTGAAAGGCGGCGCGATGCAACTGGGGCAGACGATTTCGTAGCATCAGCTGACTAAACTTTAAACATAGAGCTAACGATTGATAGAAATCCCCACTAAAACTAAAAAAATATATATCTTAGGATGTGTTAAATTTTGCCAAAAGTCATAGGACAAAAGTTGTTAGTCTTGATGTACCTGAGTTACCTTTAAGAGGTTTGCGTTAGTTACCAGTAACGTTGTATATATATTTGACAAAACAATTAGCAGGCTACTTTACTGAATTCAAGATGATTTTACTCATTATTGTTTGTTGCAGCTAATACGTGTTGTCCGATGGGAATACTGGAGTGAGGAAATTGGAAATGTTTTCGAAAGCGTTGAGAATTTGGCTAGAATAGAGTCATCTGTAAGATGGGGCGCGGGTGTAGCTTTGCTTGCGGCCAGATTAGCTCGTCGTTTCGTACGACTTTATGTCTATCGTTTTTCTCAGCCAAATAGTGTCAATCTCCTTGGTAGACAATATAATTTTACAGGTACAAAGAGGTATTTATAATACTAATCTTTGGATAGTCAAAATAAACATTTTTTAAACTTCTTCATAGGTGCTGTACATGGATCCGATTTAGTGTCTCTACTCGGAGATGCGATAATGCTACAAGTAGCTCGACGACCCCCGAATGTGAACGAAAAACGTATGACATCTCTCTTTCGGAAATATTTTATAAATTTCATCAAACACGGGTCAGCATTATACTTATTGAAATTTAATTAAAATTTTAATAATTTACGTCGTTAAAATTGACTTCATTAATAGTTCTCCAGATGGTGAAGATCTATGGCAGAGATACAGAAAAGGTGATGCTCAAATATGTGATATCCGAGATAAAGAAGCTAGCTCAGTGTCGCGTCATTCTGCGAGTAAGGAAGTAATCTTCTGGTTACATTATTTGCCAGAACTATCCAGCCTTCTTTCGTCATACGGCAAAACTGAAGAATTAAATCTAGAACGAGGTACGCCACTTCATTCCCGGGTATCAGAAGATTATTTTTAAAGAGAATATAGCAAATAAATATCATAATAACCATTAATATAATAAATTTACTATTCCAACTTGGTGTAAGCTCTGCGGTTTAAATACAGAGCGGATAGGCAGGTACTAGGATTTTTTCTATCAATGCCCATACCTACATACTAACCATTAGCCCATCCAGCCGTATTAAACTAGCCGACAACATTTTATATATTCTGCTGCCGGAGCTGTCTCCGTCTGCACGAAATTAGTATGCACAGTCAACACAGCTGTCCGGATTTTAAAAAGCAGGCGCTTATTTTTCACAATTATGATTGTATATTAAGGTTTAGATTTAGTTAGATACTTGGTATTTGATTTTATTAGACTGTACTACGTTCTGCTCTGTTTTAGAACAGAAAACGATTTCGTACGCTTTAGAGGTTCGCTAATTCCTAGGAGGTTTTACCCTACACGTGACCCATCGTGTCAACAAGATAAACGTGTAAAAGCCAGGTGGTAAGGGGCATATGCTCCACTATCTCACAGCAACAGAACTTAATTAATAGAATCGTCATAGTAACTCGCTTGGCCTATCGCATCTATTCAACTACTAACACCATATATCGAGGGACGCAATACTATGACGGCTATCACTCGGTTCTCGTCACTCCTTGATCGTTGCTATTCTTTAGGTATACTGTACATGGCGGTGACAGATCCAGGATTTTTGTTTTTTTAAGTGCTTGAACCAGATAAGCGTAGACTTTATCAAGGAAAACAATGAGAAAAAGAGGAACAGAAAAATAAACTTCAATAATTTTTGAAGAACTTGTGCCTCCTACGAATTACGTTACTAATGTTACTAAATACTACTTACGTCATCTTTGATATAGTTATTTTGCCTAGCAAGTATAAAAAGAAACAGCACTACATCACATGCTTAACGTAACCAAAATAAATTCCAATGTAACTTGAATCGGAGATTGTTTCATTCCAGGTGAGAATAGACTACGTGGTGGTGTATTCGCTATGTGTGGCGTAGCCGTAGTTTTACTTGTACTTCTATCTGCTTGCGCGATATTATTGCATAGACAGCGTACCAGACGCTATTCAGTCGCTGGTAGTTCATTAAACTAATTTTAATTATTATTTATATTGATTGTAACATTCTCTTGAATAATAAAATTAATATATTTCTTATGAAATTTATTTACATTTATCAAATAGTCAAAGTTGCCAACATCTATTTGTTTTGTAGGATTTTTTTAGTATTATAATTAATAAGTATATAGAAAATATTTTTTTAAATACGCACCGTCAAGCTTAGGATTCAAAATAAAGGGTTTTTATGATTTTTACATTATTTTTTATTACGAATACATTAGAATGTGGTCTTTCTTGTCTAGATAGTTTGTTTGTTTCTCCAGTAGTGGGTAGACTTTGTATCATGTTATATTTTTTACTGGACAATAGTTTCCGAAACAAATTGTAATACGGAATTAAATTTATTTCTGGTAATTACTGGGGATTTTTGTTTTTTGAAAGTTTTGTGTTGCTTATACAAGGTGTCAGCCATTTAAATAATATAGTATATCCACGACGGTATTGTATGGTATTTTTACCACAAACATTTTTATACTGAATTTGTACTTTTTGAATAAAATCAACATGATATCAGATTATTATCAAAACAATACTAAGATCAAAACATCACCGTATTCACAACGCGCATTAAAATTCAAAATAAATTACGGAAGTTATTGTTATAGATGTTTGCTAAAATTTAGGCGAGACAACACGGAAGAAAGAAATGTGATTAAATATCGCTTCTAACCATAGATGGGCAAAATGTAATCAGATTAATAAAAATTATTAACGATTAAATTTTACGTTTTTTACCATTAATATGACTGCGTTTTGCTCATTTATGTTTAAAACACTACAAAATCCCAAATTGAATACACATTAAATCATTTCTTAATGTATTAAATGGATTTAATCATGAAAACAGAGCAAGAAATTTAAAATTACGACTACAATTTGTAATCGTTAATTATTAATTAGATTACATTTTGCCCATCTCTGCTTTGAAGTAGTGGATTCGCTCTAAAAAAGAGCGAAATCCCTAAAAGGGGAAACACTGATTATAATTTTCCAATCTATGACTCAATTAATATTAGCTTTGAAAGTCGATTATGAATTCGGGAAAATTACAAATAATATTACGAAAGTTCAAAAATGTATCTATTTAGCACATGTGACGATATATTCACCTTTATAATTTTTAATTTAGAAAAATACTTATAAAATGGACATAATTTTGGGCTTATGAAATTTATATACAAGCAAGACAAGGCTGTAATGCTCTTTCCTCTGTCTACCTTTTGGCGAATGTAATAAACAACGAATGTCTACTATGGGACAAAGCGGCAAAGCTTCAAGCCGGAGTGGTTGCATCTCTTCTGCACTCTCTCTGAATAATTGTTGTTTTTTTGTTGTAGCGATCGGTTGGGTGTTCATTTGTTGTCTGAGGTTGTGATGTGTGCTTGGGCAGCAATGGAATACTCAGCTGACCGTGTGCGATGGGGAATCAATGATTTTTTGGTAAGACGCTAGCGGAGTGATGCGTTCCTTGGGCCACTAAGTTTTCTCGCCAATTTGCATAGTCCTTCTCGCCGTTTAGTGCATCAAAAAAGAAATGAAGATTGAAAATACCTCAGAGATATTAAAGCGTGGCGGGAAGACGTGATAACAAATGTAATAGACCTCGTAAAGAAAAAAAAAACCCCTGACATGGCTGTATGGCGTAGATGTCTTTGCCTTCCTCACGAATGGAAAAATAAAACAAAAAAAATGTTTACTGTGGGTAGGGATGTGACTTAGAGTGCAAAACAACAAGTACTAAATATCTCTTTAATTTGTAAAAAAAATACTTAACGAAAGATTAATAGTTTTTGCATGTAATTCGATTTTTTATAACTATTCGAAGTTTTTTTTTGTATAATAATAAAATTACCAAATCGATATGAATTATTTGTAGTTTGGCTATGTAGCCAAACTACATGATTAAACCAATATTGGTTTAATCCCTCAAAGCATATCTTATCGTTTTTACTTAAAAAAAAACAAAAACAAGAAAGAAAAATAAAAAAATTAACATATTCGATTCACTAAAATGAAATTTTAATGCTCTAGAAAAATTGAGTAATAAAAAAACTAGACAATTTTTTTCACATCCCTAAATGTGGGACGCAAGCTTTCATAGATGTCTCTAAAATGTTATAGTTAAATCTATATGGTCTGTGAGTTAAACATAGTGTTATCAAAAACTAAAGGCTGTGATATTTGCTTTGGTTCTTAGAAAGTATTTTAACGCAATATAATTCATACAAAAAAAAAGGGAATTAACTCTTGGAATATACATACTATACAATGGCTTTGGCTATGCAAAGACGAACAAATGTAAGTAAACAATTCTTTTATACATATGTGAGATTATATGGGTATTATATTTAATAAAATTGTGTTCAAATGTTTTCTACATTACAACCTATTTATTCCTAACCTCTTAGTAATTACTGCTTTTTTTGTTAAATAATAAAACAACAGTTATCACAATTAGGACTTGTTTCAGGTTCGATTACCGCCAGAAGTGAATAGAATACTATATGTAAGAAATTTGCCTTACAAAATATCAGCAGAAGAAATGTACGATATTTTTGGAAAGTATGGAGCAATAAGACAGATTCGTGTGTAAGTAAATGCATTGTTATTTTAATATATTATCTTAGCACATCGTTTCCTCTTATTTGTTTATGAATAAATATATGAAAAATAAGCTAGCAATGAAGAGAATTTAATAATATTATCAATCTGGTCTTAAAAATTTTCTGAATTCAATTGTTCATAAACAACTAATTTATACTAATTTCAAACGTTCAAACCTTTAAGTATGATTGAATAAAGTCAGTAAAATCAAATCATTTATTATGTTTGGCTCAACAGTTCTTAAATATCATCATTAGATTTCATTAATAAAAAAAAACATTATTTCAGAGGCAACACACCAGAAACTAGAGGTACTGCATTTATTGTATATGAAGATATATTTGATGCCAAAAATGCATGTGACCATCTTTCTGGATTTAATGTATGCAATAGATATTTAGTTGTTTTGTACTACAGATCTAATAAAGCATTTAAGGGAATGGATATTGAAAAGAAACAAGAAGAATTAGATACATTAAAAAAGAAATATGGGATAACCTCTGATGATCTTCGTAAATAAATACTGTTATATAATATCACATGACCATTTTCATTTTATATTACTGCATCTGAACTGATGCAATGTATTATATTATTATTATAGTTATATGCTAACCGTGAAAATTCAATCATGATTATATCAATAGTTTCTGTGGGGTGCATATAAAAACCAATTGTTGTTTAGCATCAGAAGCCTGTAAATATTGTACATTTTAATAAATAGTCCTTTATTGTTATTGTACATAAAGTTGCAAGCAGAACTTCTAGTAGATTTTGGTATAATGTTATAGTGATTTGTGACAAACATTCTGTTGATCCCAGATAAATCTTACTACACTGAAATTCAAACTCAGAATCTACAGCTTTGCAGGCAGAGGTCCTAAGATATGAGTTATCATTTTGAACAAACTTATAAACACGTTTGATTGAGAAATAAACAACAATTTAATAATATGTTTTATTATCACATGCAAGCTGACGCTCCCAAAAAATATAGTATAAATTAATGTAAACAAATAACTGTGATCCACATGTCTCAAGTTGTCTATTAAAAAACTATAAAAGATTTTCTTAACTCAACAATATTTATTGTGTTATGTTTACTTAAAATATTTTTGACCAACATCAATATTTTAAAATTATGTCTTCAGGAAATTAATTTTATGATAAAATTTTAGAATCACAGACTCAATGTGGGATTATGATGAAAGAAAAATCCTATATGCAATGGTACAGTCTGCATAAAGATTACAAATCCATAATTTATCAATACTCTTAAAGTGCCATTTGCATTCAATTACAGAATAATCTAATAACACTAAGTGGTTTATCCTTTACAGAAAATATCACTCAGTAAATTATTTTTCTATACAAATACTTATATAAACAATGTATTACATAACCACAGTTTCAGTCTTTAGATACAAATATTATAAAAAACAATTGTCATATCTACATATATGTGAATCTATAAACTAGTTGTTATTTTTAGAATGTTACAACCAGACTTTTGCACTGATCAGATACTGTAATGTTGATAAATTGTTTTAATGCATTTTTTTTTACTTTTATGTCAACATGTTTATTTGAAGACTTGCTTATAAAATCTGTTACCATATTTTTGCTTGCACTGTGTACTTGTTGAAAATAGCAATACCAGCTCTATATTGGTGAGCCTTGTTATGAATATATTAAGGAGTAATATATGTTCTTAACTCTAGACCTACAGGAATCTACTATACCCATTAATAAATGTGAAAAATGTTTTTTTTTAATTTTATGTTTTTTAAAACTATTGATGTTTCTGTTTTTTGCTAGTTTTTTTTTCTACATATATTTTATGACTTTAATTGTTAAGAGTATATATGTACTATACATGAGGGGCTTTTTTGTCTTTACAATATGCTCAAAACATTACTAGGAATTTTCTTTTTAAATAGAAATTTTCTGAATTATCCTTACATAACATGAGATTAACTTTTTTTTTTCAGAATGTAGTAAAGATTCAATACTTTTATTTAAAAGCAAGGAATATTATTTCACTCAAAATAATAATAATGATCTCTTGAACATTTGTAGATACCAATATTTGTAAAAACAAAAACTGTATCTAAGGGCCAAATGTTAGTTGTTATTGAATGTGTGACTGGATAAGATCATACACAAAGTCTTAAGTACCTTATCCTTAAAAATATTTAGTGCACAAGTTAACTGCAGATACACTTAGCGTAGTGTATTTTACAGAGCATTGAGTAGTACTAAGCAAGCTAGCTAGTGTAATAATATTCATAGAATCATTTTGTTCTGTAATATTGGCTGATGCATATTAGATTCAAAAATATTAAACGCTTTAAGACGTCGCCATAATTGGTGATTATTGGCATAAGCTCCTGCCAACATTTATTAAGATCACATTCATAGTGTTATTATTACAAAATTATAATAATGACAGAAAATATCTATAATATTTCAAACTTGGCACACACATATACATAATACAATAAAGAATTGTCCAAAATATTATAGAAAGTACCAAAAGAATTATATAAAATAATATGGTATAAAACAGTATTTGCATTTCAACAATAGAAGTTAATGTCCAACAGTGAAATGCGAGCGGATTTAAGTATATAAAACTGAACAGTAAACATTTTGCTTTGAAGTTTAAAATATAACTCATATTTACGGTTACTAGGTAACAAGCAATTAAAGCTGGTCACTTAATTCGTCGGATTTAATATTATGCGCTCTGCTGTAATGATACGTAAGTTTGCAAAGTAAACAGAAAATCCGACAGAGCGACACTCGCGGCTCTGGAAGCAAGTTTCCGTCCTGAATGTTCGTTAGTTAACAAAGTAACAATAAAATATGGGACACATGATTATGACATTTTTAATGATAATATTGCCTGTATTTAAAACATATCATTTATATCTCTTTTTTCAATAAGATATAGGTTATGTCATACTATATTGGTTACACTCAGCATATGGCTCCACTAAGCAGTATTATGGTGCGCCTCCAGCTAATGTTTCGTGTTTCACAATACATCTATGGATTACTATTCTTACTCATGTAATTGCAATTATTTTTCCTTTTCTCGTAATGTTTTCAACATACAAGTCGTATGCGACATACATGCGAGAAAGGGAAAAAAATTCAATTAGTACCTAAGACCTAATGTTGTTAGTGCTACAATTTTTAAAAATACAAGTAAAGGATACTTTTTCTGGATAAAAAGCAGACTTACAAGTTTAAACGGATTAATATATTGGCGTGCAAAAATAGTCAATTACTCTAATAATAATTGTTTTCAATCATTCAGCATTAAGAAACGTCCCTAACAATAGTTTATCGTTAGTGAAATCCATAAATTTATATTATATATATATATACCATAAACTTTTATTAATTTAATCTACATTGCGTGACCGAAATTTTTCTGTAATGCGATATATTTAGTAGCTCTCAAAAACATTTTCATCTAGGTAATATTATATAGGGTAGCTGAGGAACGGATTTATTATATGTATTGATTGAAGAAGAAAAAACGTAATATGCTTGAGCCTTAGTAAAATGTTATATAAAATTATTAGATCATCCATATAACAACTCGCATACATGAATATGCGAGGACATGGTATTATTATAGATTTAACGCCTATTGTCGCTATTATTAAATTACAAAACAAATTGGAATATTACTTCCTTTTCAGTAAGCTTTGTTATATTAAGTTAATATATAATATTTTCACATGATAGCTTTCTGTTTATAGCTGCTCAGCAAGTGACTACAACGCACTCGAAAGAAAGTACAGAGTAATCCCAGAATGACAGCGACCTTCAAGGTAAGAGATTTCATTGTGCTGTTGTAGTGGATATGCTGGTCCACATATGGCACGACTGAAGGTCCTTGGTAAACGGGAGCTACATCAGCTGATTCCCAAGCGCGACAATTCGAAGCGAGTCACTTTAATATTCTTTGTACTTGTGTATTATGAGCGCAATACAGTTCGGGCAATCGCCCTACCATCTCAAGTCTATTAACTATTATGAGTTATAGCACTTTAGCATGATGGCGATGCACTTATTTTCATGAAAACGATTAAACAATTATTAACTCAACCAAATATAGAGGTATTAGAAAAATCTGATTTGCGGAAAAAAAAGTTAAAATCGACAAATAGCTCTTATCCGCGTTTAACCCGTTCGTCACCACGACACGCAAATGTGGGTGACGCTTTTATTTTTGAAGTCAATGGGATTATTTTAAGTAATAACGATAGGCGAAATGAGACTTTGAACACGCTAAGTTTAACTTCATATCACCTCTTTGCAAGGATGTACCAGACTCTTGTACTTGATTGTTAGTGGAATGATAATTAACTTATTTCCCGACACAATGATCGTACGATCGTAATTCAAGGCGTCCATCGTACACGGACGCCCCACCTGGCCCATTTTGACGTCTTACACTAGTACACAACCTGTGCTAACATGCCTTATCTTCACGTATTAATCAAACGAAATATTTAATTACATAAGCATAACAATTGACCAATCATTTAAAAGTAGTCTATCCTTTCAGCCGCTGACGATACATGTGTTCATGATAATAAGTACCAATGGAGGCAGATCTAAAATTTTCGTTTTGTCATTTGACCCATATCACACAATATTTAACAAAACTATTAATAAGTATTATTTTCTTTTTATTATATAAATTTCAAAAAGCGATTATCTTTTGTACCAAGCACATTATTAGTACGTAATTATTAGACTAAGGAAGCGGATTAGTGATGAAAATGCCCGGGAATTTTCCCAAAGTGCCCAAAACTTGTATGGGGAATATTCCCGGGAATTTACGAAATGTTCGCGGAAGTGCTGGGCACTTTGGGAAAATTCCCGGGTATTTTCATCACCAAAGCGGATACTCAATCGATTTCAAGCGGCAAAAAGGTAAACTGTCTTTAATACATTCTTATTTCTCTTTAAATAAAAAAAAAAAAAAAACAAGGAATACATAAATAATAAATTCTAATTATGTGGACATATGACGTGCTCTGCCCTCAGATACTAATTGTTTATTTAGATATATGTCTTCAGCAGTTGATGTGTCAATAAGATCTAAGGTTATTAATGGCTCACTCGGATTCAGCGGATCCTTACCCACTTCTTTGCAAATACCAACAAATTGCTGCTCAACGCATAATTCTTGAAATCTAATACAGTCTTCTACAGTCCAGTCTTGATGAAGAGGCCACACATCTGTAATATTCGTTATTATGTTAATAGACATTTGTTTTCATCATTTAAAAATGTTAACTTGCTGACTACAGTAGTAAGTGATTGTCGATTTCACTTAAGTGCTAATTGAAAAAAGTTGAATGTCTGGTCTGTGAATTGTCATGACGGATACATGTTTCTATAGTCGTAGGGTTGTCGTATAGCACTGTGCACTTTGTAGTCACGACTCTGCAGTTCTCACCGAACAGCGGCTACTTTACTTTCCACTTGTCTCATTACGCGCAAAATTAATTAAATTCATCAAATTATTCTATGCATATTCAACTGAGTTTTTTATCAAACCAAAATGCCTGAATTTTCTACAAATAAATATATTTATGGTTTACCGTGAAGGCGGGCCTTTATTGCCTGCGGAGGTAATTTACGCGCCAGCGGAGTGCCCGCAGGCACCGGCCGGAGCGCTTTAGTTGCAAACAAAGCTAAATCTCCGTAATCACAAAAATATACGGACACCATCTCTGATGAAACAGCTCCAGCTATCGTCACCCTGATGTACAAAAATACATATAAACAATTACAAATACTCGCAGCAGAAATTATAACAAGAAGCCGTGCGGTTTACTGATTGCTCATGCGCGTTAAGTACGACAATAAGAAATTAATATCTACTAAAAAAAAGAAGTAAAATATAAATTATTTTAAAAGAATCGTAACTTATCGTAAGACAACATTATAATTGTTTTCAATTAATTATAATATAAATACTAATATGAATATAAACAACATTTTATTAATATTTTTATTATATTTTGCAATTTATTCATATTAATGCAAAACATTCATATTAATCCCTACAATTTTAGATATAGAAATTATTTGTGTTTTTATCTGTTACCATCATTAAACTCTCCTATAGAGTATAACCACAGTATAGAAACTGACAGGACGACGCCTATGAACTTGTGAAAAATAGCGCCATCAACTAGACAGTGCTGCGATAGTTAGGATTGTCCAAAGAAAACAATATTTATTAATAAATTTATTTATTTATTTGAAATCAATATTATCACACTATGTTAATTAATTAACAAAAAAATCCGAATGAAAATAAATTGAATCTCTAATGATGTGTATCTGTACTTTATTGATCCCTTTCTTGCTGTTTTCTGCGCGTCGACACAATAAATGGGTGTCAGCTGAAAATCAGCGCTGGGTGGCTCATCTGGTCACATAACATTTGCTGAGCTGACTTCCTTTTAGCGCATCATCACAACACTGGGTATTTGCTTTTGTTGTTTTCTGTCTTTAATAACCTATTCTGCTGTGTTGTGTGCCAAATAAATGTTTTTATTATATTAAATAAAAGATATATTTGCAAAACCATTATAAATACTTTAACGGATCCTATGCAGGAATATATATCCCGCGACCACCATTCCACGTTCTTATGACTTAGGCGCCTTTAAGAGAAGAGTGGATAGGTATTTGTGGGGTGGACACCGTACATCGTCAGACTTATCTTCACTTTCCATCAAGTGATTGAAGTCAAGCGTTCGCCTGTAAATAAAAAAAAAACTTTAAATATGGCCCGTTACAGTATTTATATTGAGTACAAAACGCAAAAGCCTAAAATATGTTATTTGCAGAATAATGCATAACCAATATTATGTTCAGATTTGGTCAAACTTGAAACAATCGACTTGATTCGATTTACAATATGACCAATTTGATTGAATTTGACCAAATGTTGTCTATACCTCGACTTTTAATCCTGTGCGCAACTTAATAGTTTAATAGATGACGGTTTGTTTACGATATTCAAGAATTTTTATGTTAAACCGGGAACATTGTTATGTAGACTAATTATTACAATGATATGTCTCATTATTTACAAAAATATATATCCGTCATCTTGGATATAAAAATGGATGCCATTTTCGTAATCACCACACCAAAGAACTTTAAAAATGACATCCATATTATTATAATAAAAAAATACATATCCGCCATATTGGATATCATTTTCGTGATCATTAAGACAGTTTTCGAAATGGGCAATCATTTCATGTAAACAAAAATATATAATACCGAAATACTATTTGCATCTCTGGCACGGTTTTGTCCATTAGTTACTTATCGCCCTGGATAAGTTGCAGTGAAGGGCAGTCCGCGTTGTCCAGACATTACTAAGCAACTTGAACCGCTCTAGTTGCGCAGGAATATTGCCTCACTATGAGTTCTATATAGTCCGTATCACAACGAATGTTCTGAAGAGTTATTTAACATTGTTCCACACTCTCCCTTCCATAAAATAACCACGCTCAATGGTTTGCAGAGTCACGGCTATACGGTAACTCATATCCCGGCTAGAACTAAAAGGTTCTCTAACTCTTACTTTCGCCGAATCTTTGGGTTATGGAATAGTTTTCCGACGAGCGTGTTCCCGCCGTTCTAAGGTATGGAGACTTTGAAACTAAGCGTGAAGAGATATTTATGCAGACATGATCGCTGCCGCGTCAGGATACAAAAAAAACTATGGCATCGCTTGTTAAGCTGCAACATCTTTAAGTCCGCCATTTTGATCACAATTTAGCATAATATAAAAAATGAAATATATAAATTGCATTGAATGCCTTACCTTTCTTCCGAGTGCGCAATTTGATGACACCGCAAACCTTTGTTACTTCGAGATGACAATCGTATATCTCTTACACCAAATGCCGTATGCACAATTTAAAAATAAAAAAACCCGAATTCAAATCGCACTTCAATTTGTGATAATCCTGAAAATTGTGTCCAAAGCTACTAAGAAACGGTCGTATGCAGATTGGGCTCGACCACTGCGTGTCTCAGCTAGTGATGAAAATTCCCGGGCATTTTCATCACTAGTCTCAGCCCTGTCACCCCGCATGATTGGCCTGTCGAGACGCCTTTGTCAAACGAGTGTGTTGACTATGGTATAAACATAAAACCAAATAGTAGAATTAATTTAAATATAGGAGTGTTTTAATTTTGGCTTCTTACCTATACCACGAAGAATCTTTATCGTAAAACGCTGTGTACAGTTCTCCACTGACTGGATTAGTAGGGGCCTCTGCCTCAGATATTTTTGGGCATTCGATTTGCAATGACGACATCATGGTTTGAAGTGTATGCCTCGTGGCATTCGGTTGCACCTAAACAAACATACCATACTGATAATATTATTAGAACCAAGTATATCCTCCAAAAATGTGATTATTCTCTGATTTTAATGTGGCTATATCTGTGTACTGTAGTGATTGTATGATTGGTTTATAAAATAGGTTAGTTATATTTGGCACTATTCTCGGAATTGGCCATTTAATAAAAAATAAGTTTATTTTTGGAAAAGTTTAGAATATCTAATTTTAAATAATGAAGTTTAATTTGAGGTTCTCAATTTTATTTGTGACAGATTAAATGGAAAAATAGAATAGGAAGGTTGATATTGTAAAAATTACAAATATATATGTGAAGCTTTACTTGAAATATACATAATAATACAGATTTAAAAAGTGTATCATTATAAGCGAGTGAGCGACCAAACCCAAAAATAGAAAAGATAGTACGCGAGTAAGTGCGTACTACAATTGGTGGAGGCGTCAACGATCCGGAATAAAAAAAAAGCTAAGTACAATATTGTTATTATAAAAAATGGATTTCTATTATAGCGCACAATACGACGAAGATTTTGAAGTATTTTTAAGAAAATTTGAGGAATTGTCTTTTTCAAGAGGGTGGGATGATAATCAGAAAAAAATCGTGATACATATGTTTTTAAAAGACGCAGCCAAAGCATATGCCAGAATTATTAAGAATAAATGTTCTACGTTCGATGAATTAATTAATAATATGAAAAATGAATTCAGCTATTTATATTCACATGAAGGCAATGATGATGTTAATGGCATGAATGACAATCACCAGGATCAAGATGAGTCTTATGAAGAAGAAATTTGCGTAAATAATAATATTTATCTAGATCAGTGTTGTCCTCAAGTAGATTTTGTATGTGAAGGCACGTCATCAAGATCAGCGAGTCCAGAGCTTACGTCGATCGAACATCAAGATGACGTACAAGAAGTTCATTCGACGAGTGAGATGTGCCCTGAAGAGTTGTGCATGGACAACGAGCGTCTGAGGAACGAGCGTGAGGATCAGAATAGTACGGTACGTGTGTATGACCCCATTATTCCAATTTTTATAAACAATTGTCAATGTAATGCGATATTAAATTCATGTATTTCATTCTCGTATATATCGATAAATCTTTGTATTGAGTTATGTTTGAATTTTAGGAAAAATGAGTACAAAACAGAACAGTTAGTCAACGGAGAAAGAAAGTCAGTGTTAGGAAATATAAATTTACTATTCACAGCACAAAATAACATCTATGATTTGCCATGTTTCGTAATAGAAAGTGAAAATAATATAGTTACATTAGGCCAAGATTTCATGTACAAATATGACGTAATGATTAATTTTAAAGAAAGATGTGCAATTTTACAGGATGACGTTGTGTATTTTTGTGAAATATGTGCTAATAATATTTCTTCCTTAGCTGAAATTTTAGATAATAAAAATAGCGAAAATTATAATACGAATAATGTGATGAGTGACAATCTGTCAAAAGATGACAGTAATAAATTTATTTCTTTAAATACTGTGGAATGTGTCAAAACATACGATGAGGTTAGTTACAAAAATACAGTTATGGACTTAGGATATATTCAATTGATTAATGGACCCACAGTTAGTGAAAAGTCACATTGTAATGATCATATAGTGAAAGATGAACAGAATAATAAATCTCTTAATAGGAATTTAGTAAATTCTGTAGGAACCCAATGTGTAAATCAACATAAGTATAGGAATAGAAAAATAAATAAGTATGAAAAAGAAAATAGGATTTTAAATCAAGTTGACTATAGAACAGAGAACCGGTATGGAAACAAGTATAAGTTCAAAAAGCAACATATACGCAAATATGAGAATAAAAATTATTTTACAAGTAGGAAGTATAGGAACCATTTCACAGATATAGTAATACGAAACGCACAAAGAAATGATGTTTATTGCAGAAATTTATTTAAAAAGGTGAAATATAGCAACTTTAACTTTTATAAAGGATTTTATATAGATAGAGGAATTTTGTATAGGCAAACTAACATAAGGGGGGATATTAGGTCAACTATAGTTTTACCGAAGGAATTGTTTTACGATGTAATGGATGACATACATTATGATGGAAATTATAAAAAATATTTAGATCTAAACACAACTTTTAACATTTTTAGAGAGAATTATTTTGTTGAAAATTTCGGAGATTTGTATTGGCAATATATCGATGATAATTATTTTTAATTTAAATTCAATATTTAAGATATTAGGTTGTTGCTAAATAATTTTATGTATAACTTTTATAAATATTATAATGTTTTTAATTTTTGTTCCATGTGACATGGATCGGTACGAGTGTTTTCGTGCGGAGGAGCGAGGACTGTGTTGAACGACTGCATGTCATAAGGCTTGCATGTTGTTTGGGCCAGTCTGAGAGAGGACTGCGTGTCGGCGATGCGAGTCCGGCGAGCGAGCGTTGCGCGTGTGACGACTATGGTCGCGCGTGTGATGTCACAGGATCGTGATTTTTATTTTTTGTGTATGATAGGAAAGTTGAATGGAATTGTTAGATGTAGGTTAGCTCAAAGAAAGGCTTATGAAAGATTTTATGGAAAGTTTATGAAAAGTTAGTAAGGTATAGGAAAGTCGTTATGAGTAGGGCTATAAAACACACTTAGACCATAGGTCGTGTGGGCTAATGTATTATTAGCATAGCAGTCGGATCAGTAGGGAAAGGTTATTAAGGATAGGAAAGGAATAGGTTTGATAAGTGATTCAGGAAAACGGATTGATGGAAAGTTGATGATGATTTTAAAGAATATAATTCTCGAATAGTGATAGTTTATACTTAAGAATTGGAAGGAGTTGGTTGAAGCAAATAGAATTTTTTTTTTAATTAATAGGCTCTATTATGTTAGGTATAGTTAAAGAATCTCGATGTTGCGTTAGGATGTGAATATTTTCAGGCTTTTTGGTGGGTTTTTGTCTGAAGAAAACTTAATCTTCTTAATTTAAATGTATTGAATGTTTAAGTTAATATTTTATTTAATTTTAAATTTTATTTTTTGTTCAGAGTTGAAGATTAAGTTACTCTCTAGCAGAGAGTATTCACAATTTGTAAAAAAATTTTTCCCCACTTAGGTAGGATAGTTGTTTTGCATTATATAAAAATTTTTAATAGGTTTATTTAAAAAATTTTTTTTATGAGGGAGGGAGTAATGTAGTGATTGTATGATTGGTTTATAAAATAGGTTAGTTATATTTGGCACTATTCTCGGAATTGGCCATTTAATAAAAAATAAGTTTATTTTTGGAAAAGTTTAGAATATCTAATTTTAAATAATGAAGTTTAATTTGAGGTTCTCAATTTTATTTGTGACAGATTAAATGGAAAAATAGAATAGGAAGGTTGATATTGTAAAAATTACAAATATATATGTGAAGCTTTACTTGAAATATACATAATAATACAGATTTAAAAAGTGTATCATTATAAGCGAGTGAGCGACCAAACCCAAAAATAGAAAAGATAGTACGCGAGTAAGTGCGTACTACAGTACCTATATTGTACACATTTCACATTAGTAGTCATTGATTTAATTTACAATAATTATAGCATTACTGATTGATGATATTCGGACACAATTATAGATTGACTATAATGGTAATATGTAAATGAAGCAAAAACACCAGCAGCAGCAGATTTCACGCATCGCTGCTACATCTGAATTTGTTTTATACAAACCAATAGCATGCTTGCTACCGGTCGCGACAATGCGCTGCAATTACAATCTTTACTTCAATATATCGTATTTAGATTTAAATGTACCTGTGGAAAACGGGAGGATTTGCATCACTTGCTGATGGAGTGTGACCGGAATAAAAGTGCAAGAGAGTCGCTGATGAACCAATGCAGAGTTAGCTTATGTGATATAGGTGCCTTTCATGGCGTCCTATGTGATCCGACAGGGAATACTATGAAATTGTTGGTGGACATGGTAGCACTGACTCATCAGCGACTCTCTCAGAACTGAGGTGTAGTTCACCGTAATGGGTACAATAGGGCTGATATGCCAAAATGGCAAAAGCCCTTATAAACAATAAATAAAAAAAAAAGATTTAAATGTGCGAAGCCATATTTTCAGTCCAAGGTGTAACTGTGAGAACGTGTTTTTTTTTTAAACTGGGCAATAATTGGTGGCCGGGATAGACCTTCACAACTAAGCCGGGCAAAAGGGCAAACACTGAGGTGCTCAGCGGGCAAATTTATGGGTGGCTGGCAACGCAAGGGCATCCTTGTGGGTACGACCTCGACTTGGGCCGCCAGCCAATATACGAAACCTAGCGGTGACCTACTCGTGTTTCAGAAGCGACTACCTTGAGAAGAAACGCCGAAAGAAACTCAAGGCTGCGTCGAAGTGAATGTTTGAACATGCTGTGTGTATCACAATAATAAAAACCAAAATAAAATTTCAGTCAACCGATCTGGTCACAAAAACATACGACTGACATGTTTTAAACTACATGAAATTAATTTACAACTACAGTATGATTAAAGTTTTTCCATAGCGGTAGTGAATGGAATTAACTCAAAAATTATGACATGACAGCACAAAATGGTTGTGTTACGGAAAAATATTCACTTCAGTTGATTAGCTACAGCCCAGATTACAAGGCACATAGTCCCCGATAACATGCAGAAGCAGTCACCTAAGGGTCTTTAGCTGGTAAAAGTCCGACCCATCTCAGTCGCCAACCCCGTCTGCGGTTAGAAGGATCCTAAGAGGATTTTGCCCTCGTACAATGCAAAAGCTTTAGACCATAGGTGGCCAATACAAGCGGCTTGAATTTCAGAGCTTATTATTACTGCAACACTAAAACAACGCCACCTGTTGATATATATGTAAAACCATTTGTCATCTGTCAATTCATTTTCTCTATTATATTGTGCTGTATGTGTCTTAAACTATTAAAAATAATATTTCGTTCTGAATGTATATTTTTACTTAATACTTCCACATTACAAGAAATAGGTTACGATATATGCAAATAACATTTCACCTAGTTCCGTTAGCTACAAGGCCGTCGGTAGGTTTGATTCAACCCGCAGACCGCAGTTTGGTAATATCTGCTTTAGAACTTAAAGGTGTACAAGAGCGCTGAGTGATTGAGTAAACAAGATACTCACGACGAAGTTCCAGGGGTTGGCCGCCATAGCGATGTAGACGTCAAAGCATCTTCCAGGCACGGGCAGCACCGGCATCGGCAAGGTCGGCCCGCGCTCTTCGCCCGCTCCCACGGACCCTGAACTAGTGGTTCGGAATATACGTTCCTTCTTCCTGTTCAACGCTTCCACATGATCCATGGTCTCGTTTTGATCCTCCTTTAACTTACCGCTGCAAAATTGTAAACGTCACATTTTAGGCAAATCAAATAACTCATTAGTAGAGAGGGGCAGTGAGAAAGGCGACAAAGAGAATTGCAGAAGGAATTCATTACATACGGGTGAATTTGTATCAAGCTCATTACTGAACAGTTTATTAATACGGTTAAATATCCACAGGAGCTTTATAAATTTAGAAAAATGTAAAAACAGTTAGCCTTATTCATCCATCATAAACGGTTAATGAAATATGTAGGCAAAGCAAAAAAAAACCATAAAAACCTTATCACTATAACTAGTTACAAGCAAATATATTCTAAATTTATAATTAACAAAACATCAAAGTTTCATAGCGGAAAATCTTTTTGGCGAAATATATTGGCATCAATTTAATTCTTAAATAACGAACCGTATTATCGACTTCACTTTGTAATAACACAATATTTATCTACAAGACTAGCATTTTTAATAACTTCTGCAATTAAAAAACTGTCTATACTAAAACTATACACAAAATCCTTTCAACAAAACATATTATTTAGGAAGAACTCGCTATGACGGATGTTTAGACAAAGGAAAAAATGTTTTGAAGAAATCACACGCACTGTCAATATTGACACAAAATTTAATTCTTTATAATAATAATTTAATCTGTTTCGGTCAGTATTTATGTAGTTACGTGTTTAGGTACAACACATGAACTGCCGCAAAAGTCGTATATGTAACATACAGGATAGTTTCTTTTTTACCAATAGAATGTATATTATTAAAAAAAAATACACTGGAAATGCAATATTGATTCAATTAGTATTGTATATTACATCTGCATTCCATTCATGACAAACTGATATGTTGTTTAATTGTTTTCTAAGTAATAATGGCAGCAAGTGCATAGCTTTCACACTTGAAGTTAACAGTGCGAGATAAGTTGACTAAAGTATTCCTACTTCTAAATTCCATATATCAGGGTTTACCGGATACGCTTACTTACTCAAGCAAACCGTTAACCCAAACAGAAGCGTGTATGTAGAAAACTGTAGCCCTACACAGGCGAACAATTGCTATATAAACAATATCATCTTTTCTACGAAGATATACCCGTTCGGTAAATTATCAAGTATATGGAAGCTTTTAGAGTGCATAAGTAGAGTGTATATAGTATAAAGTGATAGACTTACAAGTACTCGTATTCCATAAGGATGCAATTGTTGACGGAAGCGAGAATATTTTGCGGTCCTGTTCTAACGAACAGTTCTACGTGGGGCGGCGTCGCCGGCTGAGAGGGTGCGCCCGCAGCCGCAGGACTGGGGGATGCCGGTAGAGCGCGACACAGAACACCTGCTCCCAACAGCAACTCACGCAGCCGCGGTACCATGCTGCTGGCCACGCGCTCGGTAGAGCCCAGTCGAACTTGTATCGCCTGTCCCAGACACTTAGATTACCAGATGGTACACGTAATTTCAGAAAGGAATATAAATCTACAGATTTATGTTAAAAGTAACAAGGAACAAGTTCTATTGTAAACCTTCCTCGTGACGCTTTAATAGCTACCACAAGATAGAATTTGTAATAACTCCTATTATATGGCAATATTTCCCAAGAATTTAAATATTTACATTTAGTAGGTACATGTTTATAGAACAAAAATACAATTATTTAAATTATTGTTTAAGCGCTTGATACCGATATCATTTTGATTTGTTACTTTAAAAAAACAGGCAAGTGTGATTCACACACCCACCGCACTAAGAGGTTGCTTATAAATTAAAATGTATGAAAAAAGTTATCATTGAATTTGGCTCACTTCTACACTTCAAATTTTTACAGGCCCTATGTAATAATGATCCTCATATGAAACCGACTTCATTTGTATAAAATGTCTTGATCATCTTTGTCGATTTTCGTAGAAATCTCAGGCTTAATCAAAATTTTAACTTTACCAATCTTATTTTCAGGCAAAAATCACTTACGTTTCCCAGATTGTATTGTTGTATTTATTGCAGTTTAGGATTCCCCCATACTGCTAAACAATTCCTTAATAAAAAAATGTTTTTACGATATAATTACACGGCTTTAGGATTTGCAATATAAGACTTGCTTCTTGTCACATTTCATGGTTCTAGATCAATGTGAAGTAACCTATTGGTTTTTGATTTCCTTGAAAAAACGGAAAAACGACTACTACTACTTTTCTTTTAAAAAGAGGGACTTAGAAGTATGTTTTTTTTTTCAAGGCCACAAAGTACTGCAGACCTGAGTATTTAATAATAATACCAACTTCATAGCTACACGTGTTCCTGAGACAGAAAGAACAAAGTGATTCTATATGGGTTCCATTTGTCTTTTGAGGTATGGAGACCTAATAATGTATAATACCTGGTGTGGATATGCGTTTAGAGCAGGTGAAAACGCTTGTAGGGGCACGAGGGAAGACAATGGCGCCCTTAAGATAAGACCGCTGTCTACCAGCTGCGTCCGTACCGTCCCTTCGCCGTCCAATCCGCTTATGATTGTGCATCGAACCCTGTTAAGCAATTTTGATAAACATTTGTTATGATTTATTTTTAAGTATCATTATGAAAAATATCCTTCGGAAGGTCAAGTTTTGTTTAAAAAACTGCAGTCACATATTTCAGTAAACACATAACACGTATAAAGGTATTATAAAATATATATATTTCAAATATTTTCAATCTATCAAGTAATTTGATCTCTAACAAATAAATAAAAAAATATATATCTTTATGCCATAGCCCTTTTGGGATGAGCAGAGATATGAATCTCTAACGTTAGTGACTGTATCCAATTTGCGCTTTTATGTCATACCCAACATCTCTAATAATTACATTAATGCTAAAGGTACTTAAGTAAATATCTAATCAAAGTATTAGCTTCCCTCTAAGTTGCCAATTGATTACAATACTATAAACAAGCGGTTTATGTGTGCGTGTCCATAGGAGCCTGTCACATACACGCCAAAACATAATTACGTCGAATAACATTATATTGTTGTGTTCCTTTTAGTTTAGAATTAACCCATACTGTCCTCCTAAAAATTAAAGTACTTATTCGTAAAATATGTTTTCACGATTTAACTACAAATTTACTGTTTTCAAACTTATTCCTATACTTGTAAATGTCAACGGGATGTTTCGAAATGATTGATAGACGAACGGCGTGAAAATAAATTATAATAAAATGATATGCATGATTGCTTTTTTTGTATTTAATTTTTGGTAATTTATACAAAACGTATTTATTGTAAGATATGTATAAATCGTATGTATGTGTAAATGTTCATCCCGAACGCTACTGCTACTCTACCAGTCTCCGGCTAGCGTGCGCACAATGTAGAGCGTGCCGGCGTTGGGCGCGGGGGCCTGCGGCGCGGCGGGCAGCGGCCGGCGGTACGGGCCGGCTGTCAGCAGCGTCAGCGCCGTGCGCACCAAGCTTGCACCGCCCGCGCGCGATACCCACACGCGACCCTCCTCCGTCACGCAACCCACTTCCACCATGCAAAGTTTCTGCATTAATAAATATCCTTTTTTTTATACAGGGTGTAAGCATTAAGTGCTTTCACTCAATTATTTTATTTATTAAAAATAAATCTTAATGAGCGCTGTATATTGAAACATAAAAAAAATGTCATACCATCCCTATTGTTATTGTCTTGTTTATTTTGAGGGACTTTTACGTAGATACTTATATTAGCCTTATTGTAAACATATAGTAGAACACTTAAAACATAATAAAATACACACACATATGTCTACGATATTCTAGCCGTCATTGATCTAAACAAATCAGATGCTAAATATAATAAGATTTTATTAAAAATCTCAATATCTTGTCTGTTCAGGTCAAATGGCTCTTTCGTAAATACCAATCATGCAGATTCTGTTAGAAGTCATACTATTTGTGAGTCAAAGGTTATGGTTACTAAATGAGAATTATGTATTGTGCCAAAACAATCACAAAACGGCAATATTCCCCCCCCCCCCCCCTACAATGCGCGTATTACTGCGCTGTAGACACTCAAACTAATCATTAGCTTTCAAACAGTGTGATTATTTTTGGAAGTAGTTATAGATATGTAGCTGTAATAGCACTTTCCCGCATCGCTGCATCAAGGCTAGGCGAGGCTGATATACAGGGTCGGAATCACACACGCGCATCGTCCGATCGCTCAATAAGGCGCAGCTGAACATCTATATACGCTTAGTCCTATTTTATTGTAAATGTTCTATATTTGATGTTTGTACTGTAGAAATAAATAAACATATCATCAACCAGAATTTTACACTGCATTTAAATCAGAATGCACCATCATAAATGGATAACTATGATAGATACAATAGCAGACAGTAGCTTCGGAGTTTGTTATAATTGTTTTTTCAGATTGCCTCCCAGTATGGGAGTATATTTAAAGAAACTTTTACGTTAAACACACCTGAGTAACAGTGAACGCCCCGGCAATGCAGAAATCATGAATTATCTCCTTGTTGAGATTGAGGTCGCGCTGCGTGGACGTGTCGTAAAGCACAAGCGCGACAGACGGGTCCGCAGGGTCGGTGCGGGGACCGGGCGCCGCTACTAGCACCTCGCCCGGCAGACGGCGCCGAACCAGCTCGGCACCAGCACTGCTTGCGGCGAGCTCTTCCGCACCTTCCAGCCGACACAGGATTGCCTACCCCAGAGGTCACCAAACTTATTTCATCGCCTTACTTCAAAAAGGTTCTATGTGACAAAAAGTGCATTCGGAGAAATCAAATTTTATGAATTTTGATGTTATGTTTGTGTATGTACTGTATTGTATGTACGGAGATTCTCTGATGGGAGCCTTTAGCCTGAACTAATTTGATGTAGGCATGTTCTGCGGAATTTTAGCAAGACCTTACTCAGCCGAAGCAAAGGAGTTGTTCAGGCTGATGGCTCCCCATCAGAAATAAATGCTAGTAGTGCATGTTTAGGATACGATGGGGCTGGCATGTGCCGAGGCACAAAAGTCCCTTAAATAAATAGAAAAAAAAAAACAATAAAATCGTAAAATTTTATTGATTCTATTTACAGTCCAAATTTGTATGGAAGGAAATTCCAAACTGTCGTGCAAAAAGGTTTTAAGACAAAATAGAAGCTAGTTGTCGAAAAATATAAGTTAGAACCATGTTGCAATGCAAAATAAATTATAATGGATATCAAAATATAAATTTTAGACCTATGTATTTTATTTCAAACTGAAATTTGAAAACTACTTAAATTTACTATATGTATATAGTATCTATAAAATATTTTAGGGGGATTTTTACCAAGTTTGGCAACACAGAGATACATAGCCAAACCACAAGGGATTTGTTAAACACGTTAAACATACGTATACCATTGACAGACAATTTAAATACTAGACATTACTGCGTTTTGTTAATCTGTAAAAAAATCTTTGTCGTCATACTTTTTAAGAAGTCTGGTCTTTCGCCAAGTTGTCTTGATAAAAAACTATGACTGGTTTATTAACCACTATATCTAAAGGTTAGATAGTATCAATATTCACTAAAAAATCATCTTCCATTCGTCACTCATTACTCCTTCCATTCTCTCTCTCTTATATTCTCGCAAAATGTATTCCTTAAAGGATTAAATATTTTTATGAAGATCTTTACAACATGCTGTACCAATATCAAAGTAGTACCGCGTGATATCAGTTTAACGACTAGTAATATTTCACCTGAGCAGCCAATCTCCTGAACTGAGGTTCTAATATTTTGATCTTATCCAAAGGCACAGTATCGTCATCACCATGGTCGCCTAGAAACACAGTTGCAGTTTCCTCGTTTATTTCTAAGATTTTAGCTCGTTGCCATCCACCGTCATCCAAATTAACTGCATACCTGGAAGAGTAATCAATCGTACTAGCAAAAAAACATATGCAATTATGGATATTAGATATTTACCTCATACATACTGGTTATATTGAGCCAAAACAAAGGTCACGGCAAAATCGAACTTTGTATCTCAGAAACATCAACGGTTGTTACGACTAAATGTGAGTAGTCCTTTCGATTTTGTTATAACAGGTTTTGACTGTATTGCAAGTTATTAAATAAACAATTTGATGCATTTCAAAGCACAATTTTATACTTATTTGTATTTTAATTAATACGATTTTATCCAAACGAACAAAAAAAAAATAGATAAAGATAAAAGTTGAATCAAAAGCAAGAAAAAATAAAAGAGCAAAAACCGAAAAATACGGAGAATTTGCGTATATATTTAAAAAAAGGCGATGCAGCCACATTCAGCGAAGCTGAGCTCGTTAATTGCGCAATATATATTTGGTGCGTGAATGATAGCGCTTGCACAAACGCACCCTCTCTTGTCCACACCTCTTAACCTAATGGGAGAGGGAACCGACACCACTAAATGAGGCAAGACGCTATGATAACTGATGACTGATAACTAACAACTTTCTGTACCCTAAGCCTTTCACAACGCCTTGCTACCTCGCCAAAATCCTCGCTAAGTATACCGCAAAAATGGAATAAATAATCGAATATTAAAAAACACTTACCATGCATTTTTAATAATCATGGTTCTGTCCACAGATGTGCCAGAACTGTCATAGTATTTTGCCATATCAGCTAAAAGAACTTCGAAAAGATCCTGCAAATATAGATGAGTAAACACAACATAATTATTGTAATATTGATTTGCAGCTAATAAACTTGTTAATATCTAATAGACACAATGTAAACAAGCTTATTTAAATATAATTCAACAAAAATTGTTTGAGCAATAAGCAGAGTATATAACTTTGGCCATAATGTTGTAAGCAATCGATAAATATCATCAAGTCAATGGCGCTAGATATACTGGTAAAAATAACGAGCTGTTTTGATTGTTTTCTACATTATTGGTAATAATTTAGTTTCAAACAAGTTTTAAGAGCCAAACTATGTTACTGGCACTTAAGAATCAGGGTATAAAAAAAGTTATTTCCAAATTCTAAGCTTTAGGTTTTTTTTTAATTATCCCTTTTTAGTTTGTGAGTTTTTAATTACTTTTCGCGGGTTTGATATTTATTAGAAGGTGATCAATACTTTTATTCAGTAAATTGGCACCGAGAATGTTCGTAATTTAATACAATTATTTGTTCAATGACAATAGATCAATTTGGTTTTAGTTAATAACTATTAACTAAAAATAAATAATTATATAACATTATCTTTCCCTACTACAAACAGTTTTAAATCAGACAGAGAAGGCATATCACTCAAAGTAAACAAAATAGTGTCTTTAATTACTAATTTTTTTTTATAAAAAAAAAATAAACTCAAAATTTGCTAAAAACGAAACTGTCATCTTTAATCTACGTGAATATTTATACTTACGCTATACTGTGTTCCAATAATTCGAAGCCATATTTCCAAGGTAGAATTGGCAACAGTGACAAAAACATTCCAAAAGTCCTCATCCGGAAATAGTAATGCTGGTAAATCTGTATCTATCGTGTCATCTGCAATTGTTGTGTCTAAACTGAGGTGCGGTAAAGGTACCTAAAAATAAAATAAAGGAATATTAATTCATTATACAGGTGGTAATGTTCGTAAATTCGGATCCTGGCACGTGCGTCTAGATTTTTCCAGATTAAGTACGTATTAAAGCACCACATGCTCACCGATGAAGGAAAACATCGCGAGGAAGCCCTCATGATATCTAATAGAAATGTCATGTGTAAATGCCCTGAGAACATTGATCATCTGCGCTACTGGTCACGTTGGGCACGACATATAAATGCAAAGTGGATACAAACCCTAATGTATCTCCACTAACCCGGAAAGGGATATAGCGTGACGATATAAAAAAAATATGCAGTAGTTAGCAGATGCAATCCTTTAAATATAGCTCATCATATAAGTTAAAGTAACATATATTTAGTAGCTATATTGTTAAGAGAGCTACGTAAATAAGATACCGGTGTTAATGGACTGTCCATTTATATACCGTTTGTATTTAAGCAACTGTAATTTCTAGTGCGGCTTTGTTTGCTTTCGTTATGACCATAAAATAAATCCTAGGATCAGCAACTAAATGTTTGCGGCGTTTATCTTGAAAACTGTTAGATGTAAGTATAGGTATATTTATAAATATTTATAAATTTAAAAATATTTATAAATAGGTATATTAAAATATTTGGAAGAGAACTAGCACACGGCGCGCGGTGCGAGGGCAGTTATAAAATGAACGTGCTTGTGACAGTATCTATTCTTTTATTTACGCAAATAACAAAAACTCAAGCGTCTCTAATGGATAGTTGCATGTTGCCTACTCTCGCGTCGGAAAACCTTCTAATTTATTTATTTATGCGCCAAGTAATCAAACAAAAAATATCGTGTAACATGAGGCATTTCTATAAAAATATCATCACATTACATATTACTAAGGTCTTTCAATGTTATTTTATTTCTATTAGACTGCGACAGGCCAATAACTTTTGACAGAACGAAATATATCAGGGCAGCTATTAACATAAAAAAAAATCAAAGTAACTTTGTTTTAGAGAAATAGGGCAGAACAAGGTCTGCCGGGGCAGCTAGTGTTATACTATAAAAAATTAAATAGAAACTTACGTCTTTGCTAGGAAGAAGGACTAGTAGGCCGTTTACAACTCTGTCCGTTTTTATTTGTGGGCAATTTTCCACCAGCATCTCCCAGTCATGTGGTAAATTTTCTGCATACTTTTCTCTAAAACATATTTTAGTCACATTTTTTTTTAAGTAGTTTTAAATTTTAATACAGAAATATATTTTATGTTATTACCTATATAAGTGTGGCACTGTGTTTGCCCAAATGCCCGCTTCATGACCCGCCACTAGTTCCACAAGACAGGATATGGCTCTCCCCTTAGAAGAAGTGGGCAGACCCTCTGCCACAGAGCTTTCTATTTTTGCGAGTAATTTGTTAGCTGCCACTTCTTTTGCTAATTCTTCCGAAGGGGATGACTCAGGATATGAACAAACGGAGTAAGTAGTTCCGACCTGTTTATTAAAAATTTCATTATAGCATATTGAAATAATAAAAATTATAATTGAGGCTGTAATTTATAGACGCTTCTTTGACTTTGGTTAGATTGTATTACCGGCTTCGACAAAAACGAAATTTATAGTCATAAACATAAGCTGAGCATTAAGCTAAGCAAAGTCTCAAGTCGGCGAAATCGGTGATTTATCCAAGTTTGATATTATCCGAGAATAAAAAAGAGTATGACAGTTTATAATCGACCGTTTAAATGATACACTTTTTGTTTTAGTAGTATTATAAAACACAAGTAACGGTACCAATAAAAAAGATGTCGTTATGTTGCCAGATCATCGGAAAAAGGATAGTTTTTGGTTTAGTTTTATGTTTAATGACGATGATTTATATCCATTTTTTTATATTTTATTTATTTAATTTCCTTATAAATCTAGTATTACACATATATTTTTTGATAAAATTATCAAAGGCATATGATTTTATAATTTATTTCAACTTACTCGGGCCGGGATAAGTTATATACTTTTGCCATTGCACAAATGCACTCTCGGAGGCGGGATAGTTTTATAAATAAAGAATTGCGACAATTTGTGACAGTTAACAAAAAAACTTACCGGTTGGCAGCGATATTCAGGCACTTTTTAAACCACTCACTGTGTATGTGTTTGAATGTGTATGTGGAGCATGGTGTTTGAGAATTTGTGTCGTGTGTTGCGAGTTAGGATAATTAATAGATGCGATTATACGAAAAAAAAAAGAATGCGATGCGATGTTTGAGTTTTAAGCGAGAACGGTTATGAGAAGTGAATGTTCGGCAGATGGCGTTCGGAATTAGGTGCGTTTATAGTTTTATTGTTTTGACGTTCTGGGGATGTGCCTTTTGGCGCGACTACAACTAAAATATTTTTAGGATGGTTTTATACATATTTATTTTTCTTTTTCAGTGCTGGTAACACTTGATAACTCGTGTTGTGTTTATTCATTATGACGTAGTTTCAATATGTTTCGTTTGCGTTACCTTGTGTGGAAAATTTGTAAAATTATATTGTTTTAAGCATAAAATAATCGGACCTATACAGTAGCCTTAATTAAATTTCAATACAACGTAAAGTACTTACGGTATATTTTATTAACACTTTGCCGTCCGCACGATTCGTGAATAATTATTCGTATTATTTATTTGAGCGCTAATTCCGATCACTTGACTTGTCGAGGGCCTTTCTTGACATTATCGGGAGATTATAAATTAAGTTTTACTAATCTCATCGTTAGTTCTCATAAGTTTTCAACCCTATTCCCCTACTTTCATGAAACATCACTACAGTGATGTCGCCGGCGGCATAGTATTAATAAAAAGAGATTTTTATTACACATTTATATGGATTTATACGGATGAAAATTTTTCTCCTTTGGATATTGGTCTATGAACTTCCAATTTTGTATTCGATAATGTTACGCTAAAATTCTTAAGATAATTCAATTCCCTTATAACTTTATCTCCCTGTGAGCTTCGTACAATGATTTGACCGAGAGTTATCGGTGATTAAAGCAAGACAGTCCTTTTTGACTTTGACAATCGATTAAATGGGCAGTAATAGTCGTACACAAAATCGAAGTAAGGTTTTGTAAACTACATATCAATCTCTATAGGTAGTTTACAAAGCTCGTAGGTAGTCAAATTAAAGGGAATCGAATTATCTAAAGTCCATTAATCATTTTGCAGACGAGAAAAAACCTTGAAAAATATAAGACTTACTTTAATTGTGCAGTCGTATGTAACAGAACCATGTTTCAGTCTCATGTTAACAGTTTTATATAATGGCTGAGGCAGACCTAATTTTTTGCAGGTCCATTCTAATTTTTCGACGGAGGACTTATTTATAGGTGGAAGTTCTAAGTTATGTTCTCGAGCCACATCCGTTATTGGGTCTCTATTTTCCTGCTGCAATACACAAATAGCATAATTTATGTTAATGTTGTTATGTTTTATCATTGGTGTAACTAGGTACCCCAGGGCGCTGGAGCAAAAATTTACTAGGGTCCCAATAAACTGTTTAAATATTACAAATTTAAAATATAAATAGAAGAAGAATTGAGATTAAATCTAACAAAATTTATGATAAATATTGAAAATTATTAGTCAAACCATCAGATTCCTCCCTCCCACTAAAAGGCAAATAAATAATACATAATAATTTTAATTTGGTTTTGTTAATTTTAATTTCATCTATAATTGTATAAAATGTGACATGTATTCTTTGATTTTCCATTCTACACTTTAATTCAGTCAAAAACAGATTTGGAGATGATGTATTTGCAAAATACAATATTAGCTTAGCATGGTTCTACCCCAAAAAAAAAATTGAAAGGGGTCTACGAATCAAAAATGTTTTGGTAAATTGCAAAAAAAAATAAACACTCATCGATACATTATATTGTTGTCATCCACAACGTGTCTGACGACGCGACCTTTACGATCTCTTTTCATAAGCTTGAACGTGACTGGAAAACCAGAGCTTAGTTTTAAAGTTTCGATCACAAGTGATGCAGTTAGGACAAGTTTTGTGGTGTAAATGAAATAATATGCTAACTGAATGCAGTGATGGTTATACAGTGATTTTCTTTTCATCAAGCACACAAATAATACTATAAACTTACCAAACACTCATTATTAGCAGCTGGTAATTGTAATGGTATTACGTCAACAGTGTTCAATTTATCCCTAAGATTGCATAGCCGTTGGGATGCTGATACTTTTACATTTGTTTTCGCTTCACTCTTATTATTACTATGAGCGGATTGTTTAAACTGAAAAAGTACATAACATTTATATACATATTTAATCAATCTGAATATGCTTTAGCAAGCATTGCTATGGCAGAATGCTTAAAAAATACGAAATAAATATGTGTATCTTACATGAACCTCATCAGCGAGTGCATTTGTATCTCTTGCTTGAAGAGTATTAGAGATTTTTGAAGTTACTTTATCTGAGTTTTCAGTCGTAGTTTGTTTCACAATTTGTTTCAAAGTCGAGGCGATATTTCTCGTTTCGTTCGTTTTATTATTGAATCTAGAGTTCTAAAATAATGAACATAAATATTAGTACACAGCACATATCGATATATTTATATATCGATATATCACGTGCGCGGTAACATAATGAAGAGGATTTCTAGGAAACGGGTCACTTCTTCTATTATTAGGGTTGCAAATCAACGTCTTAGTATTTTGCTATGACATTTGTACTTTTTTGAATAGCCAATGAATCAAGGAACAAAATTATCTAATTTGTACAAAACATTCCATACATATTTTCTTGGAAATTCTTCGTTTATTTACCTAAAACAATTTTTTTTGCAAAATGATACTTGGTTTTTTAGCTTTTACGGCTTTTTTTTTTAGTAATGACGATTTCTTCTTACAAATTTTAATTTAAAATGAGATTATTATTATTTAGCTATACGAATACAGCATAAACAATAACATTATTTTGTATTCGTCACTAAAAGGGAACATTTTAACATAAAAACTGGAGTTTTTTAAAAAAATACTTAAATCTTGAATATCTCAGAAATTAACAAGTTTCGGACATGGTGTCATATGACTTAAATGACTCCAAATAAGCTGTACTACAACGTCTATCAAGGAATCGCATTACCGTTCACCCTGTATATGATAGTCCCATGTATAGTTAGAACTGTGATATAAAAATATCCATTTATACCTTGAAATTATTATTTTGTGGAGTGTTACCATTTGCTCTGTAATATTGTCTAGAATATTGGCTATCATAATTAAATGAGTTATGAGAAACTGGTCTACTCCAAGATCCTTGTTTTTTCGGAAGCCGGTTCTGAAAAAAAAAACAAATATAATTAAATAACAGGATGGTAATTTGAAATGGGACGTTAAAGGCCACTACCAATAGCTACAGCAAAAAGGTCTTTGAAGATTATCACAAATTTTAACTTTCTCTTTTCATGGTGTAAATAGGTTACTTTTCTTTTAATGAATAAAATACTTTTTGAGACCAAAATTAATTCAAGTATTAGTAAAAGTCAATACTCGATAAAAAAAAACATTTGCATTTTGTTTACATAGCAAACTAGTATCATTGTTTAATATAATTAATGAATCACTGTTGACTTTGGACTGGATTGATACATATTGTCACACTTTTCTCACAACCCAAAACTAGGAAGGTAAAAAAATGTGTTTCTCCGTAACATTGAAATGGCTTATAATAAATATTTTATGTACTCATACAATTCGAGAAAAGGATGTAACTTGTTAGTACAGATGAAACAAAAGAGCAATACTAAATATATTCTTGATGTGTAATAACTATATGTGACCAGCATTCAAATCTTATTGCATGTTTGGTAAGCTCAGTGTAAATAAATAGTATTCCAAAATACATGATCAGATTTTTCAAGATGCGTTTTGGTATTTTGACACAATACTTTTGCGTAAATTATATTAAGAACTTAGTAACTAATACACACATAAAATTTCATTTACCAAATAATTCAATCTCAGTGCAGACTTTTTGCTAGGTTTCTGTTTAGATATCATAGACACAAGGTGTTGTGAATCCTGACTAGCTATGACATCCACATACCATTCTCCATTATTTTGAGTTACCTTGAAACCTGGCACATCTAAAAATAACTTATCCAGTGTAGAATATCCCAACTTTTTATATGGTATCCATTCTCCTTGAAGTTCTCTATAGTCTCCTGTAAAATTAAACATCAATGTCCAATAAACTGAAGTTATTGTAACTGTATATGACACATAAAACTGTTATTATTCTTAATATCTATTAAAACTGATTTATGAGAGAGAGACCACATAAACACAATACAACAGAATACATTATAACATTGCATATGGATTAACCACTGTTTGTTTCCCACCAACATCAACATTAAGGATGCAAATATGTATTAGAATGGCAAAAGCGAATCTTAAAAAAGAACTCATTGTTAATTAGTTAATATCATTATTAGTATTTTAATTATATATATATATATAAGTTTATAATTTACTGCAATATCAAAGTAAAACATACTATATTAAGTTTAGTCCGAAAAAAACAAAAGCACTATTTATTAAACAGAATAAATACTTCCCACAATTTTGATGATATTGGGTCCTTTAATCGAAGCATGAAGAGATAGTTGTGAAGGATGGCAGGATCAACGCGAGTATCAATTGTTTTTTTTACTGTTGATAGTTGTAGTCGTTTTATGAACCGCACCTTGTTTACCATCAGGCATGGTGTGGTCACTATGCCGGGTCATAATAAAAAAGAACTAATTTCTGTTATAAAATATTTACATTTCGAATACCATATGAAATTGGATTTATTTACACAGCAACTTATGTACTACAGCAACTACTAATGTTATAGTGAACATAACATATTATGTTGTTAATAAAAAGTTTAAGGGATATAGAAACAGGGGTACCTCTGTTTTGATTAATTTATTAAGGAACACAATATAAGCAAACACGTAATATAATAAATACAGAACAATGGAAAAGGACGCCCGCGCCACGGACGGCTGATTGGCTATTCTGCTTGCGCGGCGACGATCTCTATCATGGGCCATCAAGAGGTGAGGGGAGGAAAAGGTGTGCACTGTAATGCGCTAGCGATCTAAGGGTTTCCCGCAATACAGGATGCACAAGTGATCTGAGTATATCCCCCGCATTACAGGCTAGGCGAGCTAGGGACATTCCCCACGTTACAAATGTATAATTATCAACCCTACCACAATTCTGTCAGTGTGCACTCAATTTCTTCAATTTATTTGCACACATTTTAGTCAAAGTATCCCCCTGAGCTAGTATAAAATTTACACTTTAGCATTATGATACCAACTTGTTGAAATTATCTTTTAAACAACTTAAAACAAAAAGCATAAAAATATTCACATGACAAATACCATAAAAATATTCACATGACAAATACCATCTACAAAAAACACTATCCTATCGAGGGGTGAAAGGTTAATTGGTTTAAGTGACATTTTTTGGTAGTTTAGTCTTTATATATATGAAATTCTCGTATCACAATGTTAGTTACCTTACTAACATTGTGCCTTTCACCCCTCGATATAATATGTGTATGCATGGACACTTGGAGTTATATTTCTGTGTAATGTCACAAGTATGGACCACAATGTCCAAAGTTGACTGTTTTACAAAGAATTGAAACTGATATATATCAAAAACTATTGACCAGCAACACTGGTAACTGTATAATGTATATACTATATATAATACTGTATATAATATATATATATATATATATATATATATAACTATATATAATACTGTAAATATGTCCTCTATCATAACCTGTTAAAATTATGGACAACCTTGAATCTTCCAGCAACATATAAATGTAACAAATTAAGCATGACAAATAAGAACTTACTATTACACTGTTTAATTGTTATCGCTCCTTTCACGGATATGAGAGTAGCTCGAAGGGCTGCAATAACCTGTTCTTTATCTGCCATATTTATACTGGAACAGGATATAAACATTTGTTATCTGTTAATTTTATTTACAGAGTTAACTGGACTACAATATTCCTAAGCAATTTGTGGGGTTAGAGTTATTAATTAATTAATATAGTTAGTGCTGCCTAGTTTAGCATCAAAAATGTGAGCAGATTAGTAGTAACACAAAGATATCAAAACCCTCAGTTGTCATAAAAATTAAATATTAGACGTATTTGAAGAAAATAAAAAATACTACAATGGTTCCTATTCAAAATGGTCTATAACCTTCTCATATTTAATTACAGTAAGGTATGGTATAGGTATTGTCATCTGGCTGTCTACAACCACCTCAATATTTTTTTTTTATTTTGACTTGGCATAATGTATATACATTTAGAAATAAAATTGTAAGGACTCATGGGTGGCCTGTCACTAAATTCCATCTGGCCTTTCTTTAAGTTTTAACCAACAGTAAGTGATATTGTTTTGTTACAAGGTTGTTTAAGGTTTACTTACATATGCTATAACTTAGTATTGGACTGTATATGTTATTTAAGCTCCAAGCGCATAATTCCAGTTCTAATAATAATAATAATATTTAGATCAGCATAATATTTATAAATTTTTGGGACACTGGTGTAGACTGAATAACTAGCTATTCTAGGTATACTAGTTTTATAACAGCTTAGGTACTCTTTGCTCAGATTAATAAAGAAATGATTTAAAAAATATAAATGCATTTTTTTTAATATTAATAACTAAAAAAATTACTTCCAAATGTTTATAGTATATATGTACTACAAATTACAAACCGAGTAAAGATTATTACTTTTTGAGATAAATAGATCAATTTAAATAAAAAAAACATTGCTTACATGTATTTTCAGTAAACAGCCGGTGAATATGTAGCCAGCGATAAGTCGAACAATTGATAATTAAGGCATTACAAGCCTAAGATTCTAAACTAAATCCATCCACTGAAACTCCTGAAACAATATGTGACGCGTATGCAAGAGAAATCAGATCAATTCAGCATAATAAAGACGCTTTCACAATTTGGCCAATAACGAATTATCACGTAACAGATGTAGCTTACAAGAAGTTTTTTAGATTTTAAAATCTTACCAACTCTGTTTAGAGCGTTATTGATCTTAATAATAATAATACTGAAAGCGATTATATTTTGTAATATAGTCTCAATAAAATCAAACTGGCCAGCTGAACATAGATTTTCCTACATATTACTTTACTCTTTGACCTAGAAGAAACATACGTTTTTTTAGGTACACTGATAGACATTTGAAAATATATCAATAAATCGACATTAATAAATGGATAACAATATTTTTTTATATATTTTTAACCTCAACATATTGATTAAAAATATCAAAAATTGATTCAAATCTCTTTATTTATATAATTAAACTCGCAAGGATTTAAAACCGTAAAAGATAAGAGCAAACGAAAAAAAACTATATTATTTATGACTATAGATTAGAGTGTGTATGTTGCGTGTATGTGCATACAGTAGTAGTTCATTATCAAAGAACGTCTATTAGCCCGGTTTAGTTGTAAAGGTCTGTCCCGGCCATCATCCACCCAGTCGAAAAAAAATGTTTCTTTTACTTTAAATTGACGCGAGTTCTTTTAAAGGTACTTTATGTTGCCTATGTACCTGTATTATATACTCAATAACCTCAATAATCTCATGAATCCAGATTTTTCCCAAATCTGATTTCGTATTTCACGAGCTGAGTCATGTTATAGAGTAGAACTAGTGCTGAGAGGAAGTTTTTTTATAAAACCAATAAAGAGAAGATGAAGAAGATTACTTGCAATTTATGTAGTAAATCTAACTATCATCACACCGAATCACTATTAGGGTACGCAGATCTAGTGAGATCATAGACGAGTGATTCTCAGAACCTTAAAATACTGGTGGCAAGTCTATCTCGGATGGGCTGCTATTGATTATATAGAGTTATTGGAGCGTGGTGGGAAGACAACAGAAATTTAATAAGATATGAAAAGAAATGACCTCAGAGGCTGTTTTTTTTACACTGGCTCGACATAGTGACTACCGAGTTCCTGATGGTAAGTACAGTGTAGTCCAAAAACGAAAGCGACTATCAAAGGATGAAAATCCATTGATAGTCTACATCGTCATGTCGGCCCACATATACCACGACTGAAGGTCTCTAGGTATATGAGCTACTGGATATACACAAGCTGATCCCGAAGCGCGACAAGCCGAAACTGCTCACTATGACGGGCTTTACACCCATGTACTGTGGTCGCGATCCAGACGGGCACCGACGCCCTACCACCTCGCTGCTGCTCGTTTAGCACCACCCAGGAGTCACGTGTAGGGAAACTAGGGTAAAGCCTACGGACGCGAGCAGCTTCGACTCCCAAAGCGACTGCTGTATGAAGGCTGTATGGCGTAAATCACAGACTAATAAATAATAATAAATAAATAATGGCGTAAATGACTGAATAGTTCCATAGACAACGCTAATTTTTTTTTAAAAACTAAAAATAATGATTTAATTTATTTATCTTCTCTAGACTACGACTGTTGATAATTACTAAAATATCGGATTTTCGATATTTTAAAAATTACACAACCGATATTGCTATATTTAAATATTTTTATTTTTACTATAACAATATCGAAGTTTGATATATCAAAATAAAATATCGATACTTCAATAAATCGGCTTAAAAAAAATCGTAAATCAGTTTAAAAATGAATACATAATTTATAATCCAGTATATTTATTAAACAAATTAAATTATAAATCTATATAACTCTTAGGTTACAGGTTTTAGTAATTATTTTTTAAAATTTAAATAAGTCAATTATGTATACTCTTTATTTTATATGTTCAGCTGTTTGGCTAATTTGATTAGTAGGCACTATTATTTATTAGTCTGTGCTACAGATGTTGCAGAAGAAATTAAATATTTAATAGTTATTTTTGATAGTACGGGAGTAAAATGTCTACTATTGATCAAACATTTTAGCGTATTTGATGACTTGGAAATAATAGGCTGATCTAAATAACCTCTCTTTTTAACACTTGACACGCGGGCAACGTATTTTTATGTTTTCTGCAGTCTGTCATTAGAGCGCGGGTCACGTAAAAATACGTATTTAGTAGATTTGTCGTGAAAACGCCCACTGCACATGTAATTCGGTAGCGAAATTAGGCTTGTCGAATAAATATCGATACATCGATATTTTCAATTCAATATATCGATATTTTTAGGCGATATATTTTGTAATCATATATCGATAAAAAATATCCAATATCGAAAATTGTATCGAAAACGATATTTTTTTAATTCTTATGGCAGTGTAGTCGCTAAAATCTGAAACTTTAGAAGATAGGACCGAACGAAAAAAAAAAGATCTATATTGTCTATGACTGTTGAGTATTATGTTGTGTTACATTGCATCCATTGACATCTGAATTTGTTGCATGTATATTATTTGCCGCCATTTATTTATTTATTATATATTTTTGTTTGATATCTTAAATAGGTCTTAAAGTTAGAAGATATCCTTTTAATTCATGATATTTTTGTAATTTTGTCTAATAAAAAAGAATACTGGTAAAATACTTTCGTGTTTATTGAGATTTAACCGATATATCGATATTTTTCCTTCGATATATCGTCTCCGATATTTGTATTTTAATAAATATCGATATAACGATTTTTTTTATTTTCGACATCCCTAAGCGAAATATGCCGGCATACCAAGTGGTAACTTAACTTAATGTTAGCCACAGACTAAACTCAATAGAACCTAGAGGTAGAGATGCTAATTATGCTAAGCTCTTAACGCTGACAGTGACAACAATTGTAAGTAACAATTGTAAACAATAATTGCGACAGAGGTATACCTATACAAAATTACATTTCGTCTTTTAATAATAGGTAAATAAGTAAACTAGGAATACAGAAAAAACGTAATGTAATATAGTGTAACTGAAATACGGTATATCAAGTTTACGATAATTGTGTATATTAAATAAATTACGAAAATAAAATATAAATTGATTTTTAAAAAATCAACTTTCTCGATATCGAACTATCAATATATCGACTAAAAAAATATTAGTAATAAATATCGATATATTATCAACAGTCCTAGTTTAGACTAGTTGACAAGACGAATTTCGTTTTACCTAACAGTTAACGTCAAATAAGATCGACACAATTCTTACAATTAATTAATTCTTAATTCTCAGTTATGTATATCATTTGGTTTAATATATATGCATTTGCTTTTTTTAATATTAAGTTTTACGGCTCTGGGTACAAGCCCTTTTGAGTCTGTCGTTGGTATTTACGTTGGATATCTGCTAGGGATGAGATATACTTGCTAAATTCGATACCAGGGCTTTTAAGTACGAGTACGTAAAAATACCAGGGTCGAAAACCAGGTTTTAAAATACTTGCATACCAATTTGACCCGTATTCCATGTCGTCCTATGATGAATAAGGAGCAAAATGGTATAAATAAAAAAATACTTTGTACTTCAAAGTATTTTCCATTCACAGATAACAAACACTCCAAACCCCGCGCGGTTTGCGCCGCGAGCGGTGTAACCAGCCGCGGCGACTTAATTTAAAAATACTTGCATACGAATTCGACCCGTATTCTATGTCATCCTATGATGAATAAGGAGCAAAATGGTATAAATAAAAAAATACTTTGAACTCCAAAGTATTTTCGATTCACAAATACGATTGTGTTTCTTATCTTTATTAAGATATGGATCGTTTTCCTATGTAAGTATTTGTATGTGTAGTGTTGCATAATCTTCGCTCATCGACCTACAGCAAATACTTTCATACTTGCAAGTATTTTCTACTCATACCAGGGCCCCGTACTTCGAAGTGAAAACCTGGTAACGTAAATACGTCGCAGCCCTAATATCTGCTTTTGCCTGCGAGACATTATGCTGTCACTCTTACGTCGGATATCGTGTCGCACACTGCGTATTTTGACGTAATTATAGGCATTAGATCAGATGAAGTCAGAATGGAAAAACGTAAATCTACGGGCCCGTCCGTTAGGTGTTAAAATATAAACAAGACTAACAATCGGATTAAAAGTAATTGTATTATGTCCATCTCTAGTTGTTAGTAAACAGAAAGCCTAAGTCCAATCATCTAATGCTGTTTTTGTTTCAATAATATTTTGATGTATGCTTCACTCAGTTTCTCAGGCATCTACGTTGGTAATATTATTTTGCACTTATTTAAAAGAAAAGAACAAACAGGTAAACAGCAAAACAGGTTTAAAAATAAATACACTATAATAGAAGTGTTTAAATGTTTAATCACTTTTTCGCCTTAGTTTCTTTCACAGCAGTAGGAGCTTTAGTGACGTCATCAGGGTTCTCTGCCGCATCCTTCAGTCTCTTAGCTCGGATGCCCACAAGTTTTGCAATAGTACGAGCCTGGAAACAGTTACCAATGTTAATCTTCATTATATTACAAATTCTTATGACCTTGACTTTAATCAATCTCTGCATGCAGTCTTGCCAAATCAGGGTACTGTAGTGATTGGATGTAAGGAATACTTTAAAAGTAGGTTACATGTGTAAGACAATAATATAATGTTGGGGGTAGAGTAAAAAATAAGTTTTTTGAAGTGAAACTTCTATTGAATCGTTCTGATTTCAAACCGGATGCAACAGATAAGTAATAGTGCAAAAGATAGTGAGCCAGAGCAAGAGAGCAAATGTCGGTGTGTTTGTGCATATTACAGCGTTTTAGTAAGAAGCAGCATGGTGTTATTGGAAGGAAGTTACTTATAGCGCGTTACGAAAGGAGGCTAGACGGAAAAAATTAAGACCAAAAGTGGTAACAACACTTTTTGCTATGACTTTGACGTGGCTTTGGCTTATCCAGCGGAGAGTGGGGAGGGGGGGTGGCGAACTGATCCTGAACGTGATCAGATCGAAATGAGTTGAACAATCAAGATAGCTGTTCAAAAATAAGTCTTAATAAATTATGTAACATATGTTAAATAAAATATCTTTTAAAATTAATCAAAATACTTTCATTTTTAAAGTAAACAAACTTTATAATTATCCTACCCTTGTTATATATATTCATCTCATTCTTTTGTCAATTTTTGAAGTTTCCCTTCTATCATGTGTGAATCGCACACACACCTTTTTGTACAAAAAAATTGAAAAAAAATGAAAGATAGGTTTTTGAATTTCAAATTGAATGGTTTTTATTCTAGAGATTGCCTATTGAGCTTTGGGAAGGGATATTGTATAAGATGTAGAATATAAAAATAATAATAAATAATACGTATTCCTATCAATAGTTTGATAAATACATAATTTGGGGATGGAATAAGTATTTTAAACAAAGTGAGAAGGAGCTTCAAAATCTTCATCAACCACACAAGTGAAAACAATACTCTCATACTCTTGACCAGTTTACATAAATATTAACTAAATATGAGGCCTAGTACTATCTATGCTGAAAAATGCCTTTCTTATCACTGTCAAGTACATAATGTGTGACCATTGCATATCTTTTAAAATTTAATAGATAATAAAAGATACATTTGAAAAATTATCATACATACCCCTCTGAGGTATTGATAAGCCTTGAAATCTTTTTCTTCCTCTGTGATAGCCCTTGCAACAGATTTTGGAGCTGTTTGTTGTACAGGCATTAAGGGTCCACGCAGCTGAGTAGCTAATTTACGTTCTTCTTCATTAGCTTCACCCTTCAGCACCTGTAAAGAATAAAAATCATAACTAGTTTTATTTGGATTTCTTAGGAGTAGATACTGTATGAAGATTCATATCTCATACAGAAAAAAATTACTGATAAATGTATATAATTTTTTGTTGAAATCTCTCTACCATATTTACTCCTATATACAGATATTTACAAAATTATTATTGCAATTATAATAAATTACACTCATTCAACAAATACATCATTATTCATATTTCAAAGCCAGATTCTGCTCACTGCCGAATAGTTTGTTTCATGTTGCGCTGCCATCTTCAATCCTGTACAAAGTTCATCCAGAAACCTGCAACCGTGACCACACTGTCCATTCATTTTGCATCCAAATAACCCATACTTCATTTTACTGACCTAGGTCACTATAAACTTATTATGTTGCTCTATTTGGCATTACCTCTAGCTAAATATCCTATCCAATTCCACTTTAGAGCCTTTAATCCAATCACTCATATCGTGGACAATTAGAATGATTTTAAAATTCACAGATACGTGATCTTTTAGTTAACGTGTGAACTGGGTATGACAAAATATTTCGTCATACATAAAAGCCTACTGCAATGGGCATGATGACATTTTTCATCATGGAAATTAATCATAATATATTAAATATTTTATCAAAATAAATAAAAACTGTGAGTTGAAATCGTTTTTTTTTATTATTTGAGGTGTGATATTAATTATCACTGCGAACAAAAAGTCCCCATTCTGAAACGAGTTGAGCAATAGCTAATTCCCGCTAACCAGGGATCAAATTAGTAAAATACATCGAGTGTAATTCAATCTGTTGCATAATTCCAATAAATATCCATTGCTTTATTTAAAAAGTTATAATAAATACCTTCTTGCCCTTAGGGAACAGGATAAGACGGGCTCTATACTCCTTTAATCTTTGAACATTAATTTGTAATGACTCCACTGATTTGTTGCGTCTACGTGGGTCAACAGCAATACCAATAGTTCTAGCAAAAGGAGCATTTAGACCTGCAGCCTGAAATTACATTAAAAAAACAAATCAGTGATTAACACATTTTACATGTTTTGTCAAATGCTTTATGGAAGTATGAAATAATACTTAAGGGTAAGTAGCATAAGATGAACTAAATCCGAGACAATGATTTCTCAAATGGTTTGTCTCATTTAGGGTTATAAAAAACAAAACTGGAAATAACAATAGACATTAATAAATCATGGCTTTGAGCAGTATTCTCCATAATAATAAATCATGCAGTACTCTTCAATGGGTTCTTTAATACTTCTGACATCCCATGTAAAAAATATATTACTATAATAATTAAAAACTTACATTGACCTTACAATGATTGTATTTTCAGTGCGCTAATACATTTAACAAGATATATAAGACCGTGACTTTTGTTACCAACTTTAATTACACACCATGTATATACTATAGCTGTATACCAAAAAAATCATTCTTATAAATTTCTATAATAAATAAAAAACCAATTACCCTAATTTCGCGAAGGGTAAACCCTCTACCAGCGCGAACTTTCGTATGATAACGCACTGTTGGACAACGAACAATTGGTCTCAATGCTCCAGCAGCAGGACGAGGAGCGACAGCTTTTGCTTTCTTGATTCTGTTCTGTTTTCTACGGTGACGACGAGCTGGCTGGTTAAACCATGTCTTTACAAATCTTTGCCAATCCTTGTGGAAATGGCCATTTGGGATCATATTATTTCCTTTACCCATTTTGAAAGGTTATCTTACCTGAAATAAATACACGAAAAATTTAATGAAAGATCGTTACTAATTTAGACAAGGTAAATACTAGATACATAATTAGAAAGCGATAACAAGTGATGTATTATAATAAAAACGATTAATTTAAACACTAACCACTACGCCCAAAACATCAAAAAGAACTTTTTTTAATATGAAAAATGCAGTGTTGCCAATCCCTGAATCGTATATTTTCCTAAAATTATTCCCATTATCTAAGAAAAAATTTTTTAAAATAATTGAGCTCAGCTTTTTACTGTCAAACAAATTATAATTTATTAAACCAAATCATCATTAAATTATTTTACAAATTATATATAAAACTTACTTAATGATTTTTTTAAATATCTGTAAAATTAATATATTATCACAATCAACAATATTACCCTCTCGCCAGTGACAAATCAAAATGTCAATTAATCACATCTGTGTAGTCCTGTGAGCGGACTTTACACAGACAGGGTATTTTTCAGGTATAGGCTACAGACCATACAAATTTGATGTTACAGGGAGAACCTGTTCATTTTTAGTCGATTTTTAATAACTACCATAGAGCGAGGACTGTAGCCATCGACAAAACAGCCCATAAATACACGTTAACGGCAAATCTCCGTAGCGGACTCGACACATATTCGCACTGAAGTACAAAGTCCGTCGAGCGGACGTGCCACTGGCGAGTGGTTACAGCAGTATAAAAGATTCATATGAATTCATATATTTTTCTATTATTGTCAGTAATTTAACAAATAATTAAACAGGCACTAGTTTCGCAAAACATCTATGAATTTTTTCTTTCTTACGTACTTCCTATTATTTTTTCTTTCTTGCACGTCATAGAAAAATATTTTGCTTGTGTATTTGTGTTTGCAAAACTATTAAGAAAAAAGAAAGAATAATCGTGAATACACGAGAAACAAAAAATATATATTTTGTAAAATACGAAAAATTAATAAAAAATACAAATTTATTTACGCATTACGCATACGTGACGATCCATGAGGACTTCCCCCGGGTAACAAAAAAAAAGGGTTGTGTTATGTTGGGTTGTGTTATCTTATATAAGCTGGCGTGTGAGCACACACACGACAACACCACCTTGCCCTCCACGCCACCCCCCCTCTCTGCTGGACGCCACCCCCTACTTTCCACTGGACGACACCCCCACTTTCCCCCCCCACTCTCAGCTGGACGCCACCCCCCACTCTCCACTAGATGCCACCCCTATTCTCCGCTGGACGCCGCCCCCCCGCTCTCCGCTGGACGCCACCCCCACTCTCCGCTGGACACGACCCCCCCTCTCCGCTGGACACCGCCCCCACTATTAGACGGAAGTTTGGGGTCATATATAATTCGATATAAAATAACTTGAAAAATTAAATAAACGAGTATTTAAATCGGTCTCTCTCTCAGCCAAAACTCAAAAGTAATCATTAAAATAATCATGATTAATTGAATGTTTACTGTAATCAAGATTAATTATTACTCATGTAATCTTGATTAAAAGTAATCACCATACAAGTAATCATGATTACTTCCATCATGATTACTTGTAATCTGATTATTAATCTGATTAAAACTAATCATGATTACGCCCATCTATGATTACTATTACACCGACGATATTCCGTAGTATTCTGTCCTAAAACTAGCTCTTTATGTGGACGACCGTGACACCGCACTTTACGCCTCTGAACGTATTATACTTGTATTACTCGTATGACACTTGTGTTAGCTACTTTAAGCTGTAGCCACATATCTTGGTAAGTAGTTCCGTAAATGGCGAATAGAAGTCAATCCCTAGAAAAGTGTGGCAATACTCTCTCCTTAGAGTGATCACTACACCCCCACTATCCATTTATACATTTTTGACTGAATGATTTCTAACGTTGATTAGTTCAAATACCAAAAGTCTTTCTCGTCAAGAGTTGTGTTTTAGATCGCATGAGAAAATTGTGCCCGATCGCACTGCTTTTATTAAATGTAATTTAATTTTATTATTTATTGTGCATAGATCGCACCTCTTAGTGTGCAAAAATAGTAAACTATCACCTAAGACTATCACTAATATATTTTCTATTAAACAATATTTAAATATTGAAATATCTTACATCGCACTGATTATCCCATGCTACTGGACTTTTTGAAAGCGTAAAGTAAATAGATATAGCTCTTAGAAAACTGCAATTAATGTATCTTTTATTTTACTATTTATTCAGGGAATATCCTCATAGGACCGTGTCAGCCGCAAAGAGAGATTGTGCTACCGAGTTGTATTGGACCTGTACCGACTAAAAACCCCAAGGTGACTATTTGTACGCATTGGCGGGGCTCGTGGATTCTGTAATCAATTCTCCAAAACATTATCACACCTAACTCGTTGAGCCTAAACTCGAACGAGACAAACCAACCGACATTCCTGCTCAGCAACTTCCTTTGGGAGATGACGTTTTCATAAACGGAGACCACTGCTCTCCAGCCCACCTGGCAGATAACATAACACTGTACTTAGTTTATTTCTTAATCTTTTTTAATCTGTTATTTACACTACAAGTTTTACGTAGTTCTTTTGACAATATCGGAAAGTAGACGAAACACTTTAACCAGATACACCGTAACACAAAAATTTAGGAAATTTCTTGGGTGAACATATAACAGTTATAGGACTACAACTAGGTTTTACTAGCCAGACTCTACCATTATATACTTATAAAAGTATTGTATGATTATGTATATAAATAATTATTTAAATAATACAATATTTGAGGATTTTCATTATCTTTCTTCAGGACTTTGTTGTGTTGATATTGGCAGCACTGCTGGTGACAACTTAACACGCCATCTTGTTTTTTATCAAACGTCACGTTTTTCTTTGGTGAGCAAGGTGTGTTCACGTGAGGTTGTGTGTCCCTTTGGATAGGTCACACAATCTTCACAATTCCGTGAAAATATTCTAGTAAAATAATAAAAAAAAATATAAAATATATAAAAACCAAAAAAAAATAGTAAAATATCGTAAAAGAAACGGGAATCACTTGATTTTAAGTTGGTATACGTAAGCGTGCAACGTGGTCTAAGGAATGCAATAGTCATTAAAAGAGAAAGTGATATTTGTAATTGCGTACGTTTTGTTCATGTACACGTAAAACAACCAGAGCGATATATCTAAGATGAATCCTGGTCCACCAAATTATCCAATGGCTTCGCTGTATGTCGGAGATTTACACTCTGACATTACAGAGGCCATGTTATTTGAAAAATTTTCTTCCGCTGGTCCAGTACTTTCAATTCGCGTTTGTCGCGATATGATAACCCGCAGATCCCTAGGTTACGCTTATGTAAATTTTCAGCAACCTGCTGACGGTAAGTCCATTACAATGTTTCATTCTTTTTAAAATATGTTGCAATAGTAATGTACCATATGGCAATTTGTTCCGGTTTGATACGTTAAAATTTAGATTACTTGTGAAATATAATCTTCTATACTGTGACTTTGAGTCATTTTGATTTCATATCTTGTAAATTTTAAACCTCTTGTGGAAAGAGGGTATTGTTATGAATAATTTAATCACCCGTATGTGTATGCATTTTTTTTGTATCAAAATTTACTATTTTCACTTTTTGGAAATAACAATATAAAGGTGCTTTAATGTTCTAGTTGTGGTTGGATTTTATAAAAGAGGTTATTATCAAATAAAAAAGTGCCCTTGTTTAAAAAAGATGAAGTGGTGATAGAATACAGATGCCTTTATCCTGTAACAATAGTTTTTCTTAATAAAATCTAGTGTTTTTGACTATTGCATTAAATCAGCATAGGGTTAGATTCCAATCTACATGCCTTGTGCTATTTTGCTTTATAGAATCCAAACACAATCTGTTAGGAGAGTGCCTGTCACCCAATCCAACCCAACAGTTTATTTAAATGTAAGAGCCACATTACTTATTCATGCCAAGATCAGTTGCTGCCAACAGTATTTAGTTATTTTTGAATAATAGTAAATGATAAAGAAATATAAAATGATGTTAACAATTTTAAATTGCATACAATTAATAACATACTTATAATAAATCACAATGGTCAAAGGCATTCAATAAAAAGCAGTAAATAAGGTGTGTTCATGATGCTAAATGTTTTCACTAGTGGCGAAAATAGCATCAAGGTTTATCATCCAAATGGACAATTTTGTCAATAAGGCAAAACATGAAACCGTTCTTGGAGCTTTAATAATTTTAAAAATAATGCCACTTTTAACCCACTCAGTTGTTGGGAATTTCATGACAATCTGTTTCACAGATTTTAAATGCTGTTAGTTTGGAAACAGTTTGTTTTTATGCTTTCATTTTGCCTAATTTAGTCAAAAATATGTTATCTGAATTACCTGATCCTGGTAATAAGCATTAATCCACAAATTAAATAAAATATCTGACATTAAATGTCAAACTGTTAATGGAAGGTACATTTTCGGCATGCCAAAATATTCAACTTTAGCTCTTTGAACTGGTTGTAGACAGTTGAAAGAGTTACTTTTAACAGCTTCAATAACACACCTATTAATTCCTGATTGAGATTTCCTTAATTATTTGAAGAACTATGCTATAATCTGTTATTTTGTTTGGAACATATAAGTAAAAACATTAAATACTGTCTTCAATAACTTTGTTGATTTGGATATTTCTGGATACCCTTTAGTAAACTTAAACTATTGTTTTAGTCAAGAACATTTTTTTAATGAAAACTTAAAATCATTATTTATACAAATCCCTCCTTCAAACATGTTTAATTAATCCTTATTCCTAATATTTTCTAAATAATTTAATACATGTCTGTTTATTATTCTCCCCAATAAGTGATGGGTACTATTTATAAAACCTTTTCAACAGTCATCACCATGCAAACCATTTGGTCTATAATGCTCAAACCTCCATGGTCCCTAGCACTTGTAAAATTGACAATTTTTTTTTAATGACAGTCCAATTTATGCATGTACATATTATATATATATATATATATTTATTAAAGTTCACAAAAAAGTTTTTTTATATAATTTAAAACATGCACTGATGATGTACTCTTTAAAATAATGGATATGGGTAGTGGGCTCAGATGTGATATTATACAATATTTTTCCACAACTAAAATATGTCCCTGAATGTAAAATAATTTTTAAAAGTTATGTATATTCTCTGATTGAATGGATTATGAATATTTTGTTCTAGATTATATATAACTTTCTCACACATAGGGAAATAAAAATAATAATTAATTACTAGTAAACCTATTGATTGAAATTTTAATATTATTTGTTTTAGCTGAAAGAGCTTTGGATTCAATGAACTTTGATATTATCAAAGGAAGGCCTATTAGAATCATGTGGTCCCAGAGAGATCCATCATTACGCAAATCAGGAGTAGGAAATGTTTTTATAAAAAACCTTGACAAAACTATCGACAACAAAGCTATGTTTGACACTTTCTCAGCATTTGGAAACATTTTAAGCTGTAAAGTAGCCCAAGATGAAACTGGTGCATCTAAAGGATATGGCTTTGTGCACTTTGAAACAGAAGAAGCAGCTAATAAATCAATTGAAAAAGTTAATGGTATGTTATTGAATGGAAAAAAAGTATATGTAGGTAGATTCATCCCACGTAAGGAGCGTGAAAAGGAACTTGGCGAAAAAGCTAAGTTGTTCACCAATGTTTATGTGAAGAATTTTGGAGAAGATTTTTCAGATGAAATGTTGAAGGACATGTTTGAAAAATATGGTCGCATTACTAGTCACAAAGTAATGTATAAGGATGATGGCATCTCAAGAGGTTTTGGATTTGTTGCATTTGAAGATCCAGATGCAGCAGAGCGTGCTTGTATTGAGCTTAATGGCAAGGAATTAGTTGAAGGTAAACCATTGTATGTTGGAAGAGCTCAGAAAAAAGCAGAAAGACAAAAAGAGCTAAAACGTAAATTTGAACAGCTAAAATCTGAGCGTTTGACTCGTTATCAAGGTGTTAATTTGTATGTCAAAAATTTGGATGATACAATTGACGATGAGCGTCTCCGTAAAGAATTTGCACCTTTTGGTACCATCACTTCTGCAAAGGTTCGTAAAATGATTACTTTTGTAATTTTATACTGCATTTTTTTTTTGTTGCTAAATGCCATATAATTTTTTTAATCAATCATAATGTATCTAAGGTTTCATTACCTTAAAATGTCAGGACAGTTAAAGAGAAGCATAAATTTCGCCATTCAAAATGGAATGTGAATTATCATAAGTTATTTACATTTTTTTTAGAAATACAGGAGCATACTAAAGATACGTTTTTCCTATAAAATCTTTATTAATCAATATATCTTAAACTTATTTTTATATTTTTCTAAACTTTTTCATAAACTAATAGATGACAGCAACAATAGAATTAAGAATAATGGACATTCATTTGCACTAATGGTTGACATACCTATATGCCACTTTATAGTATGTTTAAACAAAAGAAATAGTATTATGTCAAGTTATTGTGGTGATAAAATAATTACCTGAACTGAATTGTGACCTCAGTACATCGTAATTATCGTTATGAAGGCTTGATTCGCCCTGTCACGTTTCGCGATCATCTTATTTACGTTTAGCGATTTATATATCTGCTTCAGATTTCTATTAAAATTGCTTCAAAAATGCGTCACATCCTTAACAGTAGTGACAAGTAGCATCGGAATGTCGAGTGATTTTTGTCATATTTTTGTGTATATGGTGTATTGGTATATGTAAGTATTAACCTGGATAAGCTGGTCATGCTGCGGGTTGCGACATTTAATGCCACATTAATAGATGATACCTATCTACGGCTTTTAGATTATTAAATTTCTAGAATGATTAGTTAACACCACTTTAAATTGTTAGTAAATCTTACCCAAAATAGAAAGGGAAAAAAGATAACCCGAGGTGTCTTTTAAATAAATTTATGAAGTAATTTCACCGATTATTATTCTTAGTAGAAAATGTTTTTTTGTGAATATGTCATCCCTTAATTCAGGTCTTGCATTAGTGCTTTTACTTTAAACATTCAATACATATTGTTGCCAATTATTTAAATTCGTTTTCACGTAAAATTATTATGCGGTTGAGCAATTAGATCAGCTTCTGTATAATAAAATGCCACACTATTTAATAGCACACACCATCTTTAAAAGCGGTCGGCGGAAGGAAGAGAGAGCACACACAACAAACTTCTATATATAACACAATGGCGCATTTTATTGCCATAACAATAAAAATTATTAAAACACCTGAATGTCTGCATTTTCGTTTCGTTAATTATCCATTTGAGGCTTAATCGCATTATACATAATGACATATTCTAAGTGTAAGTGACAAATCACTATGTATGTATATATGTTTTGACCAATTTAACGTTTTGCTATCTTTTTGCAATGGATTTATAGAAGTAGGTTAATAGCAGAAACATGTACAAAACAAACAAGTAGAAAAATAGTAAAATTTTGTGCAACCATATTATAAGGTCAAATTTTAAAAACCGCCAATTATATTTAAGGGATTAGTAAAAATCAGACTTGATATTGACAACACATCAGTGACATTATTAAAAAAATGTTTTTACAGGTCATGTTGGAGGACGGACGTAGTAAAGGATTTGGTTTTGTGTGTTTCTCGTCTCCTGAAGAGGCCACAAAAGCTGTTACTGAGATGAATGGACGCATTGTAGGAACAAAACCACTTTATGTTGCATTAGCTCAACGCAAAGAAGATCGTAAAGCTCATTTAACATCACAATATATGCAGCGCATGGCAAGTATGCGTATGCAACAAATGGGTCAAATTTTCCAACCAGGTAGTGCAGGAGGGTACTTTGTACCAACCATACCTCCTACTCAACGCTTTTATGGACCAGCGCAAATGACGCAAATAAGACCTACACCAAGATGGACTGCCCAACCCCCTGTGAGGCCAAGCAATCAGACTCCTGCATCAGCTTATGCAAATATGCAACCTCCATATCGTCCACCACCCAGAGCTCCAACTCAAGCAGCCTTACGCACTTCTTTAGGTGCTAGACCGATCACAGGTCAACAAGGAGTTGCTGCTACTGCTGCATCTATTCGTGCACCACTTGTGACCCAAAGCAGTCGTCCAGCTGGTTATAAATATACTGCAAATATGCGTAATCCTCCAGCACCACAGCCAGCTGTCCACATACAAGGACAAGAACCATTGACAGCTACAATGTTAGCTGCTGCACCACATCAAGAACAAAAACAAATGCTTGGTGAACGGCTTTTCCCACTCATTCAAAGAATGCATCCTGAGTTAGCTGGTAAAATAACCGGAATGCTCTTAGAGATTGATAACTCTGAGCTTCTTCATATGTTAGAACATGGAGAATCCCTTAAGGCTAAGGTAGATGAAGCAGTTGCTGTCCTACAGGCTCACCAAGCAAAACAACAAGCTACAAAGAAAGACTAAGAGCTTTATTTTTACAAGTTAAATGTTAACCAACCATTTTTTCCGATTTTGTAATATTCTTAGTAATTTTCTTTAAATCTTCTTGATATGTTTATCAGTCCCGATCATAAAAATAAAATATGTAATAAAAATTGAAAAAAAAAAATTAAATATGTGGAATACACTTGCCTCTAACACATTTCATGTTAATTGTGTGGGAGTGTAGTTCTGCAAACAAAAATATTGAAACTCGACATTTCTATGTACTAAAAGAGTTAAGTTATTTAAAACTCTTTTAACTTTTTACATTGACGAAGTAAAAATTTAGTTTTTTGAAGTAAAAGTCATTTGTATAAAAATATGATTTTTCTCTCATTATTATTATTTTTTATCTCGGTAGTGGAAATTGATTTTGTTCTATAATTTTTCTTATTTCATGTCAGTACTGCATTATGATACCTTGGATTGTAAACTAGGTCTCCTTATGTAACTGACATTTGCTTCTATTATTTCATCTTATATATATTCTGTAATATGTATTTATTATAACTAATGGTGTTTTATTTCTCATTCCTATATTGTATACCTTTAATAAATTCATTTTAAATTTAAATTACTGCTTGATTAAATGAAGGCAACATAATCTATAAAATATGAAAGGGAAAGTGACCGACTGATCTTCATTAAATCTTTAAAAACTACAAGTCCTATAGCTTAATATGGATGAACATCACGTTTATTTTATTATTTTTTTAATTATCTATAAAGATATCCGAATATCAATGAATATATTATAATTCTGTAGCCTAAGAGTCAGTGAATACTAGAGAAGCAGGAAGAGTAAGAAAATATTACAAAAGTTCAAAAATGTATTTATTTAGAAAATTAGACAGTAAAACAATTTTATTTTTGCTTTGGAAGCAAGGTATAAAGGCTTGTTTGCCATAAAGTCGCATACTATACACTATTGCTATTTTTATATTTCATTTTACACATGGTATCCAAAAAATATTCATGAAATTTGAAGATCTGCTAATTTTGGATGTAAATTGCATGATGGTGTAGTCAAGTCCTATCCACTTATTCAGGTATAAAGCAAGCAATTGAATACTTATGAATATTATCTTATATCAATGATAATTTAGCATAATGCATATAAATTCGTGTATTCGGCTCTTAATTTTATCTTAGAATAATAAAAAAAATATATAATAATTCTTATCCCTGAAAATCCCTTAGCCATATAAATACTGAAATATTTGAAGTAAAACCAATAAGTTGACATCATTGAAGAACAAAATTAACGACTACATTATATTTGTTGTTTTATAATATTTACTCCTTATCTTATCCTACTATGTTGTAGATGGCGTAGGGGAAATAATAACTTCTGCAGGGTTTACACCTTTTTCCTTTATTTCGCACTTGCTATACAATTTTTAGTACTTGCTTGGTGACTTCAGTATCGAACACAGACTAATAAATAATGTATCGAATGTGCTGATACTTCAAATGTCATGGTTTTATATTGTTGTTTGTTTACAATATTGGCTATACTGCCGACATTAGATTTTAATACATTAATTATATAAAATAAAGATATATAAGACTAGAAGTTTTTAAATTTACAATAGTATCTAGTAACTCTTAAATAATGTTATATATTAGGTCCTTACATATGAAATTGGCGTTTTTCGTACTGGCCACTTTAATCACAAATTTCTCCTCTTTGGTAAGGAATTCCAAATTCAAATTTGTACAGCTATAGACTCATGTATTTGTGCTTCGATGATCGTCATTCATTTGTTTTTTTCTTCTGTTTTTTTTCTGTTTGCGTCACTCATTTTACAAAATGGAAAACTTAAAATATCGCATTATTTACGAGTACGAGTTCCGCCGTGGCACTAGTGCTGCGGAAACAACTCGAAGGGTGAATGATGTGTATGGCGGTCGTGTTGCAAACGAAAACACAGTTCGTTTTTGGTTCCAACGTTTTCGTTCTGGAAATTTCGACCTGCAGAACAAGCCCCGTGGACGGCCTGAGACTCAAGTTGATAATGAAGAGTTGAAGGCTATTGTGGAAGCGGATCCATCGCAAACCACGTCCGAGTTAGCTGCAGGCTGCGATGTTAGTGATAAAACTGTTTTAATTCACTTGAAGCAAATTGGGAAGATTAAAAAGCTTGAAAGGTGGGTACCTCACGAATTGACTGAAGCAAACCGGCAAACGCGCGTCGACTGCTGCGTTACATTACTAAACCGGCACAATAATGAAGGTATTTTAAACCGAATCATTACCTGTGATGAAAAATGGGTTCTTTACGATAATCGGAAGCGCTCAGCGCAATGGTTGGATCCTGGCCAGCCAGCCAAATCCTGCCCCAAGCGAAAATTAACCCCAAAAAAGTTACTTGTAAGCGTTTGGTGGACTAGTGCCGGTATTGTTCATTACAGGTTTCTCAAATCTGGCCAGACTATTACGGCTGATGTCTATTGTCAGCAATTGCAAACCATGATGGAAAAGCTAGCGGCTAAACAACCTAGGCTGGTCAATCGCTCCACGCCACTGCTGCTTCACGACAACGCTAGACCACACACTGCGCAACAGACGGCTACTAAATTAGAAGAGCTTCAATTGGAAAGTCTAAGACATCCTTCGTACTCCCCGGACCTTGCTCCAACAGATTACCATTTTTTTCGAAATTTGGATAACTTCTTGCAAGGGAAAAAATTCAACTCCGATGGGGCAGTCCAAATCGCCTTCAAAGATTTTATTGATTCCCGTCCGACTGGTTTTTTTAGTAAAGGGATCAATGAACTACCTATGAGATGGCAAAAGTGCATAGAAAATAATGGTTCATACTTTGATTAATTAAATATATTATATTAAAAAATATTCGACTTTTTGTTCGTCTCATACAAAACGCCAATTTCATATGTAAGGACCTAATATTTACTTTACAATTAAATAATATAACTCTAATCAAGTTGTGATATTTGCGTTATGTTGGTACGGAACATATGTATTCTATTTTAATTAATAACTCGTCTGTAAAAACATACATTACGTATATAATGTGACTTAGTATATGATTTTATGTTTTAACACAGATTATATTAGGTTTTGAGACTTAGAACATAGTTTTTAGTTAGCTAATTACAAGTACTTCCATCGTGAAATTATTCGTCCAGAAACAGTAAGAGTATGACTATTTAATACAATATTTTATTCTAAAAATCACAATGACAATCAGCATATTCATTTTATATTTTTATCAAGGTATTTAAATAATCATAATTACTGCCGTCTGATGTTAGTGTTGCCAGCTCCTTTAATAGGAGGTAATATCCTATCATTAATTATTGGCCTGTTAGTAGAGTTGCCAGCTCCTTTAACAAATATTATAAATGCGAAAGTTTGGTACTCTTTCACGATAAAACTACTGGACGGATTTGCATGAAAATTTTACAGTAATATAGATTATACATCGGAATAACATATAGGCTACAATTTGTAAAGATTTTATGTAATTTTGGTCGTAATATAACGATACATGTCAATTAAATCGGAAAAAGATCTGGCCTCTGAGAGCCAACTTGACGTACACTGCCTAAACCATTGGAATTACACAAAGATAATGTACCGTAGGATTGTTTGTCTAGTTCTAAATAAAAGTCCATGACAGCGTATATCTACCTTTTATGTGGAAGCCACTATGACCGAAATTATGAACCATAAATTTAATTAAATTAAACACAAAACATGTTTCGTTAAAATAATTGGATAATAAATAAAAGTTTATAGAAACTGTTATTTGTGGATTATAAGAGTTTAATTATAATTGAAAACAGGTTATTGCCGTCTCTACTCTCTACTTATTTTTCTTTCAAGGCAACACATTGTTATTGCTTGTCAGTCAGGGTGGTCTGCACTAGAGATGAAAATGCCCGAAAGTTTCGGAAAGTTTCCGGGAATCTTCCCTTTATTCCCGGGAAAATTGGGGAATATTCCCTGAAAGTGTCCAAAATTCCCAAATCTCATCAATTTTGTCAATCATAATTTTCTCGATTCGTGCTTTCTTAAGGTTGTTTTTAAGGTGTAATTTATACTTAGTACTAATAAACCTCGGTAATATATTACATTACAATGAAATTATTATAAACTATGTGATTAAATTTAAAGTTAAAGGGAAACTATGACATTCGTACCTTCCGGCAAGCCGAACCCATGTGTTTTTTTTTATTTCACGTATGAATTTTATAAACAAAGGAAGGCGATATTATTCATGAGTTAAATAAATAGTATTTATTTAGTTTTAACCTATGTTCAAAAATCTATATACATATGTATATAAAATCACTTGTCCTAACATTCATGACATAATTCATGTATATATCATCGTTAAGCTCAAACGACAACAGCCAGAAACATGAAATTTGGAAATTGGTTTTTACTACTAATTGGTATGATGTAGGTATCCACAAAACGCAGAGTTTTTGTGATTCCATCGTTATGAGGGTGTAGAAACTATGGTTAGAAAAATGTTTGAAAAATCTGCCAATTTTGAAGTAAGCACTATCAAAACCAGTATTTCGACTATTGGTTGGAAATTAGAAAAAAAAATGTTTCGACCTTATTGGAAAATCAATCCCTAAGAAGATAAAATAAGGGTGAAAAGTTTGTTTGTTTGTTTAAAATCCGTCAATTTAAGTAAGCCCTACAAAAATTTATATTTAGTTTTTTAGTTAGAAATAAAAGAATATGTGTTTCGTCGTTTTAAAAAACATATGGCGAAGTGAGTAAATTATTTCTTCCCGAGGAACGCCGGGTCACACAGCTAGTGTGTAATGTTTTTTATGTATGTACACGAACTACTCCAGATTTGTGTATTTTTTAATGATATTTATTATATATATAATTTTTATAATATTTTATAGTATAAATAAATCCGGAGTAGAAGTTTTTAGATCCACTGCAGGTGACAATCTCCTAATGGCGGTGTTTCAGGTAGTTCTTTAAATGTTTGACTGGCGTTTAGTGATTATTTACCAGAGCTATATTCACTCTCTGCTATAATAATATTTTCTGTATCTTTTTACATAATGTATATGTAGGTACAAAAATATAATTATACTGCATTACTTTTTAGAAGTCGTTATTTGAAAAGGAAAAGAGAGCCTTTATAGAACCAATTCCTTGTCTGTCTGACACTTTTTCTCAAAAACGCCCAGAGGTATTAAGCTGAAATTAAAATCAAATACTGATATTAGCAATTCCTTGTACCTCTAATTTTACTTTTAAGATAATACTAACAAAACATGTACCCTTTTATGTCGCATATTTTACAGTTTATGATGTTTTCACAAAGGAATCATATTTTAAAGGATATTTTCTGTTCATCTAGAATCATGAAGATCTTAAAAGAAAAGTACACAAAAATAAAATAAATTCATTCTTTAATTAATTATTAAGACTCATCTGTGCGGCATTTTTGAGCGGTGACATAAAAGTGTCAGCGGGAACGTCTTGCTGCGCTCTCACTCACACGCTCACAATCTGTATAATGCCGTCGCATGCGTTGTTTGCCTCCGCGCAACTTGTCGCTTTGCCGGTCCACAGTTGGTAAACATATCGCAGAATACGAATAAAATCCGTCAAAAATATTTTGTAGTATAGCGGTGGTGGCCTAGTTGATAAGGGACCGTTTTCTATGCGCTAGAGTGTGAATGGTCGTAGGCTCGAATCCCGGTACGTACTTCTGGGTTTTTTTCAGATTAAATACGGAATTAGGCATTACATGTTTACCGGCGAATGAAAACAACGTGAGTCAACCTACATGGCATCTGATAGAAATATCATGTGTAAGTGCCTTGAGAACGGCGATCAGCTGTACTTCTGGTCACGTTAGGCACAACATATAAGCGCTAAGTGGATAAAACTACTTTTTTATCCCGAGGAAAATCCAGCATAGGACCATTAGGGACGCCGTGAGGTCAGCGACCCCGGTGTGTCAGACTCCTACTGACTAAAAACCCCCGGGGTGTCCCTCTGATTGCTTCACCCGGGCCTGGGAAGCCAAATTCGTCCAGACGTCCAGGGTACAGAAAGCCTTGTTGAGGCTACCTCTCTGTGAGGGGTAGGAGTAAAGCCCACCCCTCCAAAACCTGTCTCTCAGGCGGCGCGCCGAACACCGTGCACCGTCTCGGATAAAACTACTACTGTATCTCTGGTTACCCCGGATTATAGTGTGACGATATATTAGTATTTATCATGATTTTTTTTTTATTGTTCAACAATAAAAATATTTGAAATAATAATATACAAACATATCTATTTTGAAATATTTTGTGGTTTATTACGTCTCAAATCATTTTGAAAAGTTTGACCTCTTCATACACACACAATTTATACACTACACTCGTAACTTTCCTATATAATAAAGACACCATCCTTAAATAAGTATAAATAAAAAGTTTTTTGATTATTTCAAAATAGTTATGACTTCATCCGGAATGAAATAGCAAAGGTAATTTATTTTTTATATTTAAATTTAAGTAAGAAAATAAACTGCAATATAAAAGTCTCGTTTTGATATCATATGTAACCATGTTTACAATCGACCCACAGGCCATTATTTTATTTCGGAAATAAACTTTAAGAAATAAACGTATATTTCTGTTTACACATTCCATGGGAATATTCCCGGGAATTAACGGAATGTTCTCGGGAATTTTGGGCACTTTGGGAAAATTCCCGGGCATTTTCATCACTAGTCTGCACCTCATTTTGTAAGAAATAATAAAATGGATGATACAAAACCGTCACAGTCTAGCGACTATTCTAACGAAAATGAAGATAAGCATCAAAAGAAAAAAAATAAAAACAAAAAAAAACGTAGTGGCGGAGATGGAGATCATGGAGTTACTGCAATAAATGATGGTCTAATGTCCGCGGCCGATCCAGGTGAAGGACATCAGAATATTTCGCTCAAAGATTTAAAAATTGCAATGGAAGTTTTAAATTTACAGCAGAAACCAGCTAAAACTACGGAGGAAGCTTTACATAAATCTTATCAATTTTGGTCAACGCAACCAGTGCCAAAAATGGATGAGAAAATAATTTCAAATGAACCTATAGAACCTCCAAAAACTACTCAGGAAATAAGATCAGAACCTTACACTCTTCCTGACGGGTTCAAATGGGACACTTTGAACTTGAATGAACCATTGGTATTGAAAGAACTCTACACTCTTCTTAATGAGAACTATGTTGAAGATGATGACAGTATGTTTCGTTTTGATTATCAAACCGAATTTCTAAAATGGGCTTTACAACCTCCTGGATGGAAAATGGAATGGCATTGTGGTGTTAGAGTGATAAAATCAGGACGATTAGTCGGTTTTATATCTGCCATACCTGCTCAATTGAGAATATATGACCATATTCAGACCATTGTCGAAATTAACTTTTTATGTGTTCATAAAAAACTTCGAGCTAAACGAGTAGCTCCTGTGTTGATCCGAGAAATAACTCGAAGAGTGAACCTGACAGGGATCTTTCAAGGTGTGTACACTGCTGGTATTGTATTGCCTAAGCCAATTGCTACATGTCGCTATTGGCACAGATCTCTTAATCCCAAAAAATTAATCGATATTAAATTTAGTCATTTGTCTAGAAATATGACTATGCAGAGAACACTCAAGTTATTTAAGCTTCCAGATAAGCCAAAAACTCCAGGTTTTCGTAAAATGGACTCTCAAGATAGTGAAAAAGTTGTAAAATTGCTTAATGATTATTTGAAGAAATTTGATTTGGCCCCCATTTTTTCTGAAGAAGATTTTAAGCATTGGTTCATACCACAATCTGGTATCATTGACAGTTTTGTTGTTGAAGCTCCTGGTGGTGAAATAACTGATTTTGTCAGTTATTACACTCTACCCTCTACTGTAGTTTACCATCCAGTACATAAAACATTAAAAGCTGCATATTCATTTTATAATGTATCTTCAAAAACTCCATGGGTAGATTTACTTCAAGATGCATTAATTTCAGCTAGAAATTCAGGTTTTGATGTATTTAATGCATTGGATTTAATGGATAATAAAGAATTCCTTGAACCCTTAAAATTTGGGATTGGTGATGGTAATCTGCAATATTATTTGTATAACTGGAGATGTCCAAGTATGGCTCCAAATAAAATTGGTCTAGTTCTTCAATAACAATACTGATATTGTGCTTTTGTGAAATATAGTAACTGGTTGGTTTATTTTGTGTTATTATTTTTCATTTTTATATTGGTTAATTGACAATGTATGATTAAATATTGATAGTTCAGCATTCTCTGTGCTTGAAGTGAAGTGTAATACATTACAAAATTGAGTCCTGTTATAATTAGTACTATTATTAGTAATAGTAGAGCAATTACTCTTGACACTTATTCTGGTTGTACTTTATGACGGAAAAACAATTTTACTGATTTTCAGTGCTACATGTGTTTTGTAATAAAATTATATCAGTAAAAAATACAAGCAATGAGGACAAGTGCCTCAAAAATAGTTAGATAATTTTTATATTACATATTCTTGTTGATTTTTCTAATTTAAATGTAACGCTTTTTATTTTTAATATCAGAGTTGAAATGAGTTATGTTTAAAGAAAATCAGTATTGAGCCTTAAATCTTTAAAAATATGTGGTGATTTATTTGTTGTACCATAGTTTTCATGTACATTTATGCTAAATATAATAAAAATTGAGGTCGAAGGTGTGCCTGAAATTTTTTAAAACATAGATCTTTCCTTTGAGAAGAAGTAAATATTGTTATTAAAGGGGTAAAGTTCTCATCATTGTGGAGACCATGATAAACAGTATACATGTGGAATCCCTCACTGAATAAATTTCAGTATGCTTTACAGTGTAAGCTCATTATGCTGTAATGAAATTAGTTATAAGGTGTCTAATATTCAAGTCTATCCAACTGTAGAAAATTGAAACAGTACTGAGCTATAACTTTAATAGTTTCAATATCTCTAACACTAGACAAAATAACATTTTTTTTTTAACAGAAATGAATCGTAGGATCTAATGTAAAGAAAATATTATGTACTTATTTAAAACTTACGAAAATTACTTTCTTTATGGATATAAGGTTCTAAGAAGATAATGTTATCTATTATTAGAAGATATTTAAGCATTTTCTGTAAAAATATTGTCAATATTATTCAATAAAATAAATATTTTATGATTCATGAAGTATATTAAACTTCAAAAATAAAATTCCATGTGTTGTACCATATTAGAAACTATATAAATTACAGCAGTCTTTTAACTATGGGACATGCCTTGGTGTGCATATATACAGGGTAATTTTTTAGACGAGGAAGATATTTAGGGATTATATTCCGCGTTCGATCCCAATTCCAAATATGTAAAAAAAGTGATATCTTAATATTTCTATAAAAACAAGATAAATTTTGTCACCATAATAATTCGAAGAAGTAAAAAGGTACCTACTTTGAACTTAGCCGCAAATCCTCGCCCGCCCCCACCGCCTCAGTCCACCGGTTACTTACTCCACTTGGCCCTGGCCTACCTTTCAGTTAAAGCGCGACTGTTGTTTAGTTCGTATGCGCGTAATCGCTGTGATTGTGCGTGACTAGTAAAATGGATAAACTTGTCTCACAGATACAGTAATGAAGAATGTTGGGACATGGTTCGTGTCTATGAGTTGTCCAGTGATAGTGTGCTATTAATTTATATGAACAAAATTTCCAAACTGCCGCATTCCATTGTATAATTTAATGATAAGCATAAATCAAAGACGCACTCATTTCGAACAATTTTTAAGGTTAATGTAGAAATAAATAGTATGTACAATTTAAATCAGTGTAAATAATGTTTCGTTTTTTAAATACGCCAAAATTCGTACTTACGAGTATTATTATTCTGGTTCTTTCTTACATGTTGTATGATTATTTTACAATTAAAACTTTTTAATTGAATAATAATTAATTATTAAGTAGGTATTTTGCCTGTCCCAAGCCAGGATAAAGTACGAAGGGAAAACGATTCAACACCTGTTTCCCACAGTTATGTCAAAGGAACTATATCTGTTTTATGTACTTATTTACCTACCGCCCAATCGCGCCGCGTAAGCAGAGATGGGCAAAATGTAATCAGATTAATGATTAACGATTACGATTACATTTTGTAATCATTAATCATGATTGATGATTAACCAAATTAATCAAAAAAAGTAATCATTTTTCGGTGATTAAGGATTATTAATCTTTAATCGGATTACAATTAATCAAGATTACTCTTATGATTACTTTTCTGTTTGATACGTAAAATGTGCTGCCGACAGCAGAACGGCGTTCGCCATTTTTTATTTATAGTATACGACCACTACTAGCTAAACTGGCGAACTGAGTACCACCACATAGTTAGGTGTTAGGGCGATTACCCGAACTGGGTCATGACCGCAGTACAATAGTGCAAAGACCAGCACAGTGACTCGCTTCGACCTGACTACTTTCAGGATCAGTTCGTGCTCGGTGGACATTATGTAAATCCAAAGAAATCTAGTTAATCATTGATGCTTTTACCATTGTTCTGAGTGATTCTTGGACTATTAGAACTGATTATCAAAATGCCGCCCATATTTTACTGAAATACCGTCTCCAACTCGATAATCCACGCCCGCCTTCGAGATGGAGATAGAGAGAGCAAGATAGCGCAAAATTTTAATTGATCAGAATAAGACATTATTTTCTCAAATTTACGCAAGCTTCTGTAGCGCAGGGCGCAACATCACCTTTCTTGGTCATCCGTCTCTCTCTACTGACTCGGTTTCGTCTTTGATGTAAGCCGGGCCGCCGCACACGTTCGTATCGTATTTTGAATTTTAACTCATAATTAAAGTTGAGATATAGATCTAATTTTTTTTTCGGATAACTGTCGTTCTACCTAATAACTTTGATTCTTACAATAAATCAGCGGGACAGATACATAGATTTTTTTCTCAGTTCGCTTAATTTTTTTTTCGCGTTTGACTTCCATATTCTTAAAGACCAAGGAATATAGTACTCAGAAAAAAAGAAGCAAATCGACATACGGGCACGCGCCATTTTTATCTCACTAAAAACGCTTTTTGGTTTACCAAAATATATACATATACATATATATATATATATATTGTTTAATGAGTAATAAAAGTAAAAAATAGTAATTTCATTTTTCTGTTTTAAAAATTTAACTTTAACTTAAAGGATTGCACACAAAGTCTTTGGCCATTATCAGAAGTATTCTCCATCTCCAAGACGGGCGTGGATTATCGGGTAGGAGTCGGTATTTCAGTAAAATATGGGCGGTACTTTGATAATCACTTCTAATAGTGCAGGAATCACTCAGAACAATACTAAAAGCATCTATGATCAGCTAGATTTCGTTGGATTTACTTGATGGCCACCGCGCACGAACTGATCCTGAAAGTAGTCAGGTCGAAGCAAGTCACTATGCCAGTTTTTTCACTTTTGTACTATGGTCACGACCCAATTCCGGCAATTACCCTACCAACTCAAACGGCTGAAAGCACAAAAAAAGGTCCTGAACGTAATCAGGTCGAAGCGAGTTACTATGAGTTGGTAGGTTTATTGGCCGAACAATGTCGTGACTCGTGACCACAGTACGCAACTGCAAAGACCCTTATAATGATTATGATTCGCTCAACGAGACGGATATTCGGGGGCGGACTTGCACCGGCTAAAACCACCGGGTGCCAGCACTGCCTAATCTTCGCCTTCGCCGGGCCTGGGAATCCAGATACTTCCTAGGGGCCCGGCGAGCGATTGGTCATAGACAGGCCTCCTCCCCGGGAGAGGGTCGTAAAACTACCCAAACAATACCTCCCATTGGGGCGGCGTGTGAGCACACACACGACGACACCACCCCACCCTCCGCTGAACGCCACCCTCCACTCTCCGCTGGACGCCACCCCCCCTCTCTGCTAGACGCCACCCCCCACTTTCTGCTGGACGACACCCCAACTCTCCACTGGTCGCCACCCCCCCACTCTCTGCTGGACGCCACCCCCCACTCTCCGCTGGATCCCCCCAATCTCCGTTGGACGCCACCCCCACTCTCAGCTAGACGCCACCCCCACTCTCCACTGGACGCCACCCGCCACTCTCCGCTGGAAGCCACCCCCCACTCTCCCCTGGACACCCCCCCACTCTCCGCTGGACGCCACCCCCACTCTCTGCTGGACGCAACCCCCCCTCTCTCCGCTGGACGCCACCCCTCACTCTTCGCTGGACACCACCCCACTAATGGACGGAAGTTTGGGGTAATATTTAATTCAAAATAAAATAACTTGAAAAATTAAATAAACGAGTATTTAAATCGGTCTCTCTCTCAGCCAGAACTCAAAAGTAATCATTAAAATAATCATGATTAATTGAATGATTATTGTAATCAAGATTAATGATTACTCATGTAATCATGATTAAAAGTAATCAGATTACAAGTAATCATGATTACATTCGTCATGACTACTTGTAATCTGATTAAAAGTAATCATGATTACGCCCATCTATGCGCGTAAGTCACGATCGCTACGGTGCCCACACTTTTTACGGATCAACTTTCGTTTGTTCTATAATTATTCTTTATGATCGATTAAGGAATATCGTTTTTTACATTTTTATTCGTTACTATGAGACAAAAATTATCGTATCCTGAAATATCTCCCAAGTTTATAAAATCACTCTGTATATGTATATGGTATTGGTTGACATCGGTTTCAGTCGTCTCAGAGCTCTTTCACTGTACGTTTCGTTGGTGACAAATTCTTTCTAAAATTTATTTGCAGGCACTATTCGGGCGGTAGCGAAGAAGCGCAAAATAAAAAAAAGGTTATTTTTTATGTTTTTATGTCAAACGGTTCATAGCAATATAAGATGAGTCAACAATTTCACTCCCAGTTACAGAAATAGTAAAAATTGCTTGTCGTCAGAGATGGGCAAAATGTAATCTGATTAATGATTACCAAATTCCGCCGCCGGTGGGTCATGCCGGCGTAGCTCTCTCACACTCGACTGTTCCGTGGGGCGGCGCGACCCATCAATGGGTCATACATGACAATTCCGTGGGAGGGCGTAATCCACCGGTGGGTCACACTTGACTGTTCCATCTTTTCTTTTTTTGGTGGAAAACGGTTTTTAGTTTAGTTTTTGTTTCTTTTTTTATCATTTTCTTATATGAACTCAAATTAATAAAAATAATTTATAATTTATCTTGTCTATTGGGTCTCCATATAACGCGGTACGAATGATATGATGTGTACTAATTCTGAGTCTCCTATAGCGCGGTTTCCATACAAAGCGGTAGCCGGTTTCCATATAACGCGCTTCGAATTGGCCTGGTTTGTATGTAAAATCCGAGTTTCCTATAGCGCGGTTTCCATATTACGCGGTACGAACTCACCGCGTTATAGGAGGGTTGACTGTATATTTTTAAGATATTGCCACATGAACTTCAACTAATTTTTGGATGAATGATAGCTAGCAACTTTTAATATTATAAATATTTTTATGCGGCGATTTCAGTGATGAAACGAATTTTTTAATATTGGTAATTAATCTAAGGACTTAGTAACAGACAATTTCAGATTTTACGAAAATTTAGTTTTCCATATCCTAAACTCGCTGGATACAGACAATTCTGTTTATATTAGGAGTACAAGGAAGTTTCCGCCGATATTTAAAAAAAATATGTCAATGAACGGTAGTTTAAGTTTAATTGAAGTATTATGCGTCACTAGCAACTATTTTATTCCAATTTTCAGGCAACGTTCAGATTCCATGTCTGAAGAACTCCTTATCCTTATATTACATAGGAAAAAGGAACACAGAGATATGTGCCGGAATTAGTACCTACGGTACCATTCGCCGAATGTGAGAGAGGCGTGTGAGAGTACTCACTTTTGGTCTGAACAGACTAGACGGGATGTTTAATAGTCTTAACAGAACTGTTATCTGATGAGGCGTTTGGTCTGTTCAGATCAATGGACCCATTTGTCATATGTTAGGTATTTCTATATTAGGGTACGATGGGGCTGATATACGTACGTACACACGTAAAAGTCCCTTAAATAAATATAATAAAAAAAAAGGTAAAATTCGCGGCACCACGCATGGAAACCGGTCCATTATGCACTTGACCACCACAGCCACATACATATACAGTGAGTGTAATAAGTATTCGTACACCACATAAATAATTTTATAAATGCATATATCTTCGATAAATATTATTACTTTATTAAACTAATATATACAACTGATTCCAGAACGTTTTAAGCTTTATTCCAGAAAGGAGAACAAAAAAATGTCAACATAATTACCAATAAACAAGATTTTGTCCGAAGATGCCACGAATGTTCGCTCAAATACTATTCGTACACCCGATAATTTTTTAACTTTAACACTTTGTTCACTCCAATCAATACTTTGTTGGGTACCCCTTAGATTTTATTATTGCTTCGAGTCTCCTTGACAACGGAATCAGCTAGGTTGGATGTTGTTTCAGCTGTAATTTTGGTCCATTCCTCCTGAAGGACGTTTTTCAATTCCTGCTTGCTCGAAATTTGCTGCTAGTGGATTTTTTTATCCAGAAAATCCCATAAATTTTTGATGGGGTTAATGTCTGGATATTGTGGGAGAATTGCTAAATACTCTGGAATATTTTCGTGCAACCAACCTTCGACTTTCCTCGCAGTATGTTTGGGAGCATTATCTTGCGTAAATACAAAATTATCTTTGATTCCCATTTTGTCTGCACCAACTGAAAATTGAGTTCTCAGGATGTTCAAATACAAGTCCTGGTTCATAATACCATCGATGAAATGTAGATTCCCGACGCCACTAGCAATCATGCCCCCCCAAACCATTACGGAATCTCCACCGTGCTTTACTGTAGACTGTAGATTTTTCTTTTCCATCTCTGTATTTGATTTTTGCCAAATCATACACCTTCCGTCGTAGCCGAAAACGTTGAATTGACTTTCGTCCGTGAATATAACTCTATTCCAGAAGTCAACAGAACGATTAATATTATTCTTAGCAATAGTAAATCTCTTTTTCCTATTCTTTTTGTTAACGAAATATTTCCGACGAGCAACTCTGGCATGAAAATCATTTTTCCGTAAGCAATTTCGGATTGTACTACTACAGACACATGGTCCAGGATGCACTTCCAGCTTCGCCGCAATTTTTGGCGTGCTGGTTTTAGAGTCCTGCTTCACTTTTCGAATTATAAAACGTTCGTAGCGTACAGAAAGCTTACTCGGTCGAAATGATCTTGGCTTATTTTCGTGGTTCTTGCAATCACCAAATCAATCTATCACACCTTAGGCAGTGCTATGCGCTCTGCCAACAGTTTTCGCTATTTCGCTTAAAGATTTACATTGATTATGTAATCTGATAATAATTTTTCTTTCACATTTACTCGTTTCACGCTGTTTGCAGCCCATTTTTCGCAATTATACTGAGATAACCACTGATGAGAGGTTTCGGATTAGGCTCGTCATGAAGGAAACTATGCTTATTGACATTGATATACCCCAATAATATTAGTACAAAGATACGAATAGTTTTCCTCTAGAATTTGTAGGTGTACGAATAGTATTTGAGCGAATGATTGTGGCATATTTGGGCAAAATCTTGTTTATTTGTAATTGTGTTGATATTTTTTTGTTCTCCTTTCTGGAAATAAAGCTTAAAACGTGCCGGAATCAGATGTATATATAAGTTTAATAAAGTAACAATATTTCTCGAAGATATACGCATTTATAAAATTATTTATGTGGTGAACAAATACTTATTACACTCACTGTATGTATTGTATTGTCACGAGCGCGGTGTAATAAGACACCGGTTTTGACGGCTAATCGGTATATTGATCGATAAGTATATAATATCAGAACGCATCCGCAAAAATGTGTCGAATGATTTCGATGTCAAATCGCCGAAGGTATCAGAAACCAGTCGAAGAATGCTCTCGAAGTTCGGTCGTCAAAAAGTCCAGTCTCAAAAACCAATCAACATTTTCGCACGTAGAACCACTATCCAATTGTAGTACTCGTATGTTCGCAAGTTTTTTTGATCGCTCCAATTATCGCTCTGTATCGCTGTCCAGATTAGAACTGACTGATGATGGTATATCAGAACGGCCTACCTCCGGCATTTTCGACAAAGATCTAGAACCTTAGATTTTTGAGCCTTGTTTTTACTCGTAAATTCGAGTCGGTTAATCGATTTTTCGCGAATTGGAATGCCACAAATAACAGCTGGCTCATTAATATTCATTAACAAAAGGGCGTGCCCTTTTGTTTCCGCGAGGGAGGGGGGGCATAGTAAATGGAGGCGGCTCCTTTGACTTCTACCGACGATGTCCAATAATTGTTGTCGATCTGTTTGGAAGTTAGCTTATTCGAGACGGTACTTCAAGACTATGCGTTTTAAAATTATAGTCGTGCGATACCTAGAAATCTAGGGTTAAGTTTGACCCTAGTTCCGTCGTATAATTATTGTTATATATTTTGTAATATAATAATATGGGTGTCATCTCAGAGGTTCTTAAGTGTGTTGATTACGAAAATTGTGCTCATTTTTATATCCAATAATCAATATACTATTTTATTGAAAGTATATTATATATATTTCAGCTAAGTCACCACCACAATATTTTATAACTTTTTTAAAAATAAATCGAGGGGTGAAAGGCTATTTAGCTTAAGCGACATTTTTTGATGATATAATAATATATATACCAATATATATATATATTTATTCGGAATCAGTATTTTTTACCAACTCCAAAAACATATATATTACTATATCACCAAAAAATGTTGCTTAAACCAAATAGCTTTTCACCCCTCGATATATATTTTCGGAATAGGTAAAATAAGCTGTTCCGAAAATGTGTATTACAGAATATCATCAAAAAATGTCACTTAAAGCAAATAGCCTTTCACCACTCGAAATGATCGATGTTTATTCAAACTGTTTGCTACTATATTGATTAACGATTCCGATATATTTTTACTATCCTACATCGCTCAAGGTAAATTTTTCGGCAAAGCGGTATATCAAATAATTTCTCATCTAGATAACATTATAGGAACAGATTTATTTATGTATTGATGTATGTATTGTAATATTACTGCAGCAATGAACTTGAGGAAAATATCAATAATTTGAATAATTAAAAAATGTATCACGTAGATAATCAATGTTCGTTTGTTTATTTTAAAACAATCGTGTACACATTTTTTCACTTTCGCGCTTAAGATTCCGCAACACGCGGGACTGGAAAATGACAATAGATCTCAGTATTGCGGGTTTGGAAGACTTACTACCATGGACATTATTGAATAGACAGTCGCAGAAATAGGCATTAATGATTACAAAATAGTCTAATTTATTTAATCTTTTATTACATTACTATTAACATATCATAAATTTGTAAGCAATTGAGGATACATTAGTGTTTAAAACGTAGATGGGCATAATGTAATCATATTAATAGCGATAAATGCTAAATATAATCGTAATTATTTATCATTAATCTGATAACCATTTTGTCCATCTATGGACAGTCGCTAGGTCGCTTAGTATAGCTTAGGTAAGTGCTAGGCAGTCATCGATGACTGCATCTATATTACAACGTACGAACAAATTAAAGCATCTTCCGGAAGATCATTAAAAAACATAATTACTTTATAATGATTTTATTATATAGAAGTGTTATACAATGTAGTTTACAACCTAAATATGCTCATTAAAGAATATATAAAAAGGGTATATTCAGTCAACAAAGAGGCATAATGCGAGTTGATATCTTCACAGAAGTGAACAATAGGCAAACTAAATTTTTCTTTACTTACTCTTACTAGAACTGATACTCTTTACTGCAGGCAAAGGCAGTAATAAATATGTAATGTTTACCATTGAAATATTTAATCTGCAATTTGTGCAGTTAGCGTCAACAGCAAAGTATAATAAGAGTTACATTTTTATTTCTAAATTGTGTTTCTTTTTTATAGAAAACCATGTTAACCCTAGATAGATAACTTAAGTCTGTTCGACGTATTCAATTTAGAAAATTGCCATGTTCGCTCATATTATGCAATATCAAACTAGTCTCTAACAGACAACTCTGTCGATCTACCAGGCTTGTAGGAGATACCAGTATCGCTTAAGTCCATTATCTTTGTAAATATAGACCCACCATACGCCGAAGCGACGTATAGATATCTTTACTGTCAGATTACTTTTAATAATCATAGTAATGACCTTTTTTTGGTGAATTATAGGTTTTAATATATAATAAAAGTAAGTCAATAAATATCAAATCCCAGTATGTCACATCTCAATATATGAAAGGGTTAACTAACTTTGAAACCTATTTAGTAACAGATAGGTTTTTATATGCACAGGTCGACTCGTTCGTTACCGCTGATATACTAGAAAATAAGGTTATCTATCTAGGGTTAATATAATATCCTTTATTTATAGATTAAGTAACAGTTAATCATTATCAAAAAAATTAATAAAACTGAATAAAGTTTCAATAACGATAAAACCACGACGCTAAACATTTCTTGGTTTTGAAAAGATGGTGATTACAATAATTGATTTAATAAACAATGTGAAAGGTTTGTTTAAAAAAAACAATTTATTAAATCTATTAGTTTTTAACTGGGGCCAATTTAATTACTATTGCGTGATATTCTTTCTTGTATTTTTTATATTATTATTAAACAAAACATTATGTATTTCACGATATTTCAATAATAATATAAATTGTACATACATTTAATTCAATTTTAAACGTAGTGTAATGATTTTTCCTTTTTTCAATGGCAGTTATTCTAATAACTATCTATAAGAAATTAAAAATAATTCTAAATATGCTCAAAATATTATATAAGATTTTTAGTCCCTATGCTGGAGTTTTGATTTCTGAAGTTGCCTTTTTCTCACCAGTTGTCTCCAGCACGATCGTCTCATTTTCTCCATCACCATTTTCAACTTTTTTATCACTCTTTCTGAATTTATCATACCTGCACATAATAAAAGTAGTTATTTATATATTTTTTTCAATAACAATTGTGTTTATTAAATTCGTTTCCAGAGAATCAGCAAAATTGGAACCAATAATTATAACGAGTGAGTAAAAGAAAAAATTAAATATTAGAATAATTTTCAATGCCTCTAAAAAGAGGACGCAGCAATTGCCCGACTGGGTTGTGATCACAGTACATATTTCGAGTTACTCTTCAGCATGTCACGTGTCGAGATCAGCTGATATACATCAAGTAGTTTATATGCCTAGCGGCCTTCTTTCGTGGTATATGGGGTCGGCAGAATGACGGCGACTACCACAATGTATTCTGATACCTTGATGATCATTGCCATTTCGGGACTATGCACTGTATTTTTCATGAAGTGCTGGGTTTAGACACTGTCGAGCAGGTATAAAAGAAAATATTCAGGAATGGTCAGCCGCCAGGTGAACTTTCGGTACACTGAGCGTTTTGAGGACATACGATCTAAAGCGAGCTACTATGCGCTTTGTGGCGCTAAATGTGTCGCCACGCTCAGAACCCTTGTAGCATCTTGCACAACATAAATGACTCAACTCTGATTTCATCGACTTCTGGAGATTTGAAATTCAATTAGCGCAATAGTTTAATAGGATAGGGCAGAAGTCTCCAAAAAACAAAAATGCCTTCTCAACTTACGATAAAATAAGAGAAGAAGTATTAGACGCAAATTTATTCTATAATAGTTAGCTGAGATGGTGATTTTACTCATACGAAAAATAAGCAACAAAAGAATCCTGTTTCGTGGAATCAAACGCAATATTATTTAAAAAAATGTAAGATCACCTTCTTTAAAGCATCTTTGGACTTTTCTTATTTATCGTTCAGAATATTTTACGAGTGCAGACAAAATATCCATTGAAAAGTCTGTTTGCATTAAAACTAGTAGTTCGTGGCAAAACTGTGACGTCGCGGTGTTATTTGATTGACAAAGGAAAAGTACTTGAAATTTATTTCAGCTCGACACTTCCACGCGGTTCTGACATAAAGGGTCTTGATTAGTGATGAAAATGCCCGGGAATTTTCCCAAAGTGCCCAAAACTTCCGAGAATATTCCGTAAATTCCCGGGCATTTTCATCACTAGTCTTGATCGACAGATGAATAACGAATTAGTTCTATAAGTCTTACTTTTTCTCTTGATTTACGGAACCCTAAAAGCATATTGTTTTTTATTATACGTGAATTTTATGGCATCTCATGAAACATTATGCTATATTGAAGGTAGTATTTTAAGGAAAGTGTAAGAAATACATTTCTTTACAGTATTTTGGCTTAAAAAGTTATTTGCAACGATACCCGATATGCTATATTACAAGCGGAAAAAAAATTGCCCTTGTGCAGGTGTAGGAGGCCCTTGAAATGTGATTTTTATTACATTAAATATCATTATCAGTATCGAGTCAAAAGTTCAATTGAATCAGATGGACAAAGTGCTGAAGTCCTCAACTTGACTCAGAAACCTCGCTTGGCTTGGTTAAAAAGCATCAAGTGCTTACACGATAGGCTTTTGAGTATTCCGTAGTGCTGATTCGTAGAATTGAGCACGTATTAGTAGGCTACCTCGCGCACCAGATGAGAGCGCTAACCTTTAGCGGCGCAAGCTCGTATGCTATCACAGGACATTGTAAAGCAGTTTTAGCTTCAGAATTATTCACACATATCGTCGATGTGCTTCCAAAACTCGATACATAATGGAAAGTTGCAACTTTTTAGGATATAAAAAATGATACTTCACCCTATTGGGTGAACTACTACAACTACTGCTAAGTTCCCGTAGAAAAAAAAATGTTTTTGTTTTTTGGCACTTCGAAAATCGAGTTTAACGTAAAAAATCAACCTTATCTAAATATATATAACTCAAAGGTGACTGACTGACTGACAGTGATCTATCAACGCACAGCCCAAACCACTGGGTGGATCGGGCTGAAATTTGGCATGCAGGTAGATGTTATGACGTAGGCATCCGCTAAGAAAGGATTTTGATCAATTCTACCCCGAAGGGGATAAATTCTACCCTCCAGGGGATAAAATGGGTGATGAATGTTTGTATGAAACTTAGTCAATTTTAAACCGATCGGGCTGAGACTTTGCATGCATAAAGCTACTATGACGTAGGCATCCGTTAAGAAAGGATTTTGATAAATTCGACCCCAAATGAATAAAATGGAGGATGAAAGTTTGTATAAATCTTCTTACATTTTCACTTCCACTGGACACACACACACGCACAGCCCAAACCACTGGACGGATCGGACTGAAATTTGGCATGTAGGTAGGTGAAGTCTACTTTGTCATGACAATAAACAAGTTTCATGCATAAACTATCAAATTTGTAGGTATTGACTTGGAAGAACATTGCTTCTCTCAGGAACAGTTTTATGTTGCTTGCTCACGAGTAAGTTCACCCAATAGCTTGATAGTTTTAGCGCCTAATGACAGATTAGTTAAGAATATTGTATATAAAGAAGTTTTGTAGGCCCTAATTTTTAACACACGCTAAACAAAAGTAAAGCCGCAAAAACTATACCTTATTAATAATAATACTTCTTAACGCGAGCGAAGCCGCGGGCAAAAGCTAGTTAGGTATAAAGTTATAAAGTAGTTTCTGACGGCCTGACAAAAATATTCGCGATAACATATTCATCTGGGAAACCATTTTATTCCAAGGGGTTCTAAAATTAAAGGTATTTTGAAAAATACATCTCATGCAATTTCCAAACTTTTTGACCAAAACATCTTATTGATGATAATAATAGACGTACAATAAAAAAACTAGTAAACTGCATGTGATTGACGTTTTTTTAGAATACATCGGATTTCAAGAACACTTGGAATAAGGTGCCTTAACATACGAACGAATTCGTTATCGCAAATACCCACGTTAGGGACGACTCTGAATCTGCAAAAACTTTATTAAATAGTATTATACCTGCTCAAATCATCATCATCATCACTCCCTTCATTGCCCTGTGGGTCAACTTCACGTAGCAGTTCGCCAATGTCTTTATCGACATCTGCCCACATCTTATCTTCACTGCCTGTAAAGTACACAATGTACATAGATTTATGAATTGAATGAACAAAAGCGCAAAATGTATAAGAATTCTTGTAATATTGACTTTGTTGTAAAAATAATATTGTGTAACTTACTACAGTACTAACTTTTCACGTCATTTTGACATTTCCAATCATACCGTGCCTATAACGGGCATTAAGCAGACACAAAGAGAAGAAATTTTCTTTTAGTAAATATGTTTACACAATCCTACATCGTCATCATAATATTACATTTTTAATTGATTCTTATGCCACGATTCCACCAGTGTGCTGAACTGTGCGGCACTGTATTGCACAGTGTACGACACAAATGTTCACGCTGGTCGACTCACTCGGGCAAACAATAACAAATTGTGCGCGCACAGATGTATGCAGTGGACTCGCGTCGACGCGTACACGCTTGTTGTTTGCAAACTCAGTTTTGCTTCCGCTACCGGAGCGAAAACATTTATTTGTACGCGCACATTGTTAACTAAATGAAATATGGATCCTTGATACTCTTCTTTAACATGTTCGTGCACAAGTGTGCCACACTGTGCGTTTACAAAAGTTACGCGCAGCCTTGCCCGGTGGAGACAACAGCTAAAAGCGATACCACCTTAGTGTGCGCAATGCTGGAGCTTTGCACAAAATGTTTGTAAACAAATGTGCTGCACACTATTTTGGTGGAATCGTACCATTACAGTGGTGACCCAATTTATTATTCTATTCTTATTAAATATAAATTAAAACAATAATAAAAGTACAGGGTCTTTTAAGACATCTACAACAAATATCAGAGTAGCCTGTTTTATTCATATTTTAATGAAGTTCAGCATTATTCATATAATAATGAGTAAAGGTAAGATTAAACAGAATACTAAGAATATAAATATTTAAAAAATATCAAAATAACAGTGCACAGACAATATGAAACAATATTGCACGCATAAATTAAACTAAATTGTAATTCTGAATAAAATCACAAATAATTTAATTTAATATACCATAAATAACTACGTGTAACACCGAATAACTTGAAGACCTTTATTTTGTATCATTAGTTTAACATAGTTTAATATGTAAAATAAACTTTATTAAATAAAAGCCATAACGGGGTAACGGGGTATACTGAATCAACCCCAGAAACATAATTGGATCACCTATTAAGTATAATGGCACTAATAAGATATAAATTCTGCAAGTTACAAAGTTCTACCCTTTTTTTTATCTTTATTTAAGGCTTAGTTGCATATGCGACTATATCGCCAAATACAAAACAGAAAATTAACAACAAATAATAAACAAGTTAAAACTTAATACTATACAATCATAGATGGGCGTAATCATGATTACTTTTAATCAGATTAATAATCAGATTACAAGTAATCATGACGAATGTAATCATGATTACTTGTAATCTGATTACTTTTAATCATGATTACATGAGTATTCATTAATCTTGATTACAGTAATCATTCAATTAATCATGATTATTTTAATGATTACTTTTGAGTTCTGGCTGAGAGAGAGACCGATTTAAATACTCGTTTATTTAATTTTTCAAGTTATTTTATTTCGAATTATATATTACCCCAAACTTCCGTCTAATAGTGGGGTGGTGTCCAGCGAAGAGTGAGGGGTGGCGTCCATCGGAGAGAGGGGGATGGCGTCCAGCAGAGAGTGGGGGTGGTGTCCAGCGGAGAGTGGGGGGGTGTCCAGGGGAGAGTGGGGGGTAGCTTCCAGCGGAGAGTGGCGGGTAACGTCCAGTGGAGAGTGGGGGTGGCGTCTAGCTGAGAGTGGGGGGTGGCGTCCAACGGATTTGGGGGGATCCAGCGGAGAATGGGGGGGGGTTGCGTCTAGCAGAAAGTGGGGTGTGGCGTCTAGCAGAGAGGGGGGTGGCGTCCAGCGGAGAGTGGGGGGTGGCGTTCAGCGGAGGGTGGGGTGGTGTCGTCGTGTATGTGCTCACACGCTGCCCCAATGAGAGGTATTGTTTGGGTAGTTTTACGACCCTCTCCCAGGGAGGAGGCCTGTCTAAGACCAATCGCTCGCTGGGCCCCTAGGAAGTGTCTGGATTCCCAGGCCGGGCGAAGGCGAACATTAGGCAGTGCTGGCACCCGGTGGTTTTAACCGGTGCAAGTCCGCCCCCGAATATCCGTCTCGTTGAGCGAATCATAATCATTATAAGGGTATTTGCAGTTGTGTACTGTGGTCACGAGTCACGACATTGTTCGGCCAATAAACCTACCAACTCATAGTAACTCGCTTCGACCTGATTACGTTCAGGACCTTTTTTTGTGCTTTCAGCCTTTTGAGTTGGTTGGTTAATTGCCGGAATTGGGTCGTGACCATAGTACGAAAGTGAAAAAACTGGCATAGTGACTTGCTTCGACCTGACTACTTTCAGGATCAGTTCGTGCTCGTTGGCCATTAAGTAAATCCAACGAAATCTAGCTGATCATAGATGCTTTTACTATTGTTCTGAGTCATTCCTGCACTATTAGAAGTGATTATCAAAGTACCGCCCATATTTTACTGAAATACCGACTCCTACCCGATAATCCACGCCCGCCTTGGAGATGGAGAATACTTCTGATAATGGCCAAAGACTTTGTGTGCAATCCTTTAAGTTAAAGTTAAATTTTTAAAACAGAAAAATGAAATTACTATTTTTTACTTTTATTACTCATTAAACAATATATATATATATTTATATATTTATATATATATATATATATATATTTTGGTAAACCAAAAATATATATATATATATATGTATTTTGGTAAACCAAAAAGCGCTTTTAGTGAGATAAAAATGGCGCGTGCCCGTATGTCGATTTGCTTCTTTTTTTCTGATTACTATATTCTTTAGTCTTTAAGAATATGGAAATCAAACGCGAAAAAATAAAATTAAGCGAATTGAGAAAAAAAAAACTATGTATGTGTCCCGCTGATTTATTGTAAGTATCAAAGTTATTGGGTAGAACGACAGTTATCCGGAAAAAAAATTAGATCTATATCTCAATTTTAATTATGAGTTAAAATTCAAAATACGATACGAACGTGTGCGGCGCGGCGGCTCGGTTTACATCAAAGACGAAAACGAGTCAGTAGAGAGAGACGGATGACCAAGAAAGGTGATGTTGCGCTCTGCGCTATAGCAGCTTGTGTAAATTTGAGAAAATAATGTCTTATTCTGATCAATTAAAATTTTGCGCTATCTTGCTCTCTCTATCTCCATCCCGAAGGCGGGCGTGGATTATCGAGTTGGAGACGGTATTTCAGTAAAATATGGGCAGTAATTTGATAATCAGTTCTAATAATCCAGGAATCACTCAGAACAATGGTAAAAGCATCAATGATTAAATAGATTTCGTTGGATTTACTTAATGTCCACCGAGCACGAACTGATCCTGAAAGTAGTCAGGTCGAAGCGAGTCACTATGCTGGTCTTTGCACTATTGTACTGCGGTCATGACCCAGTTCGGGTAATCGCCCTAACACCTAACTATGTGGTGGTACTCAGTTCGCCAGTTTAGCTAGTAGTAGTCGTATACTATAAATAAAAAAAGGCGAGCGCCGCTCTGCTGTCGGCAGCACATTTTACGTATCAAACAGAAAAGTAATCATAAAAGTAATCATGATTAATTGTAATCCGATTAAAGATTAATAATCCTTAATCACCGAAAAATGATTACTTTTTTTGATTAATTTCGTTAATCATTAATCATGATTAATGATTACAAAATTTAATCGTAATCGTTAATCATTAATCTGATTACATTTTGCCCATCTCTGTATACAATACTATTGCGTCATGCGATAGGGGGTCGCTTAGTATGGAGTTATATCGCTCTACCCTTTTTGGGATAAAAAAAAAGAGTTCATCCAAATCTTTTCTCACTCACCTGAAGCATTACATATTTCAGCTCCATTGTCCACTTTCTTGTTAGTGTCTTCGGAAGTTTCAGTTTTCTCTGTTTTCACTCTGCCTCCAACATCAGTCGAATTCGTTTCCGTTTCTTCTTCTGTGGATTAAATACATTTTTACTGAGCTAGCCATTGCCTGCTACTTTAGCTGCCTTTGAAACGAAGAAACTATATGCAAAATCAAAATTATAATATTTTAATTTCTTTGGGAGCGCACGGAATCTGTGGTAATTGCTGATCTTGCTTTAATACGAACTATTATCAACATCGGAAGTCAATAAGAATGACGATTTCATGATATTTCTATGTTAAGTTTTATATTAATCGTTGTATACATTAAACATTTGATTTCTTTTGGCGTGTCTTCTTCTCAAGGTAGTTATCTAAAAGCTCCTAGATCACTATCAGTAGTTGTTACTACCCAATCCAAAACTGTACCGAGTTGCTACCAACCCATAAAAATTCACCGACTAAGAGCTAAGTGCTCTCACCCATCTTACGAAGTTGAGCCGGCGGTATTTTGTAAAAGCACTCTCAGGCCGAAAAAAACCGAAAACAATGCGGCAATGATGAATGTTTGAAAGAAGTACCTTGGTGCTGGTGGAGCTGTCTGTGGATACGCTCAGCATGTTTACGCAGGGTTCGCGTGTCGCGGTGTTGCACGTACCGGCCGAGATGGATACGCAAGCGGCAATGGCGCCGCAATGCCTCTGCTTCTTCGGCGCCGCCGGATTCAGCGCGCGGCAAGTATACACGGCACAGTTCGCACCACCACACCTGCGACATTATACGATATATACTCACCAAAGAAATAAAACTTCAATATGGGAAAAACATCAACAGAAAATGAACGTAATCTTTGAGAGATTTTTTTTATATAACCTTGTTAGTGTCTTATTCCTAACTTCGCATACAATAATTTTTTACACGACTTTTTACGAAATAATTATTGCTTTCAATTTTTATTGTACTTTCTGTTACTTTGTAGATCTGTATTTACAAATAAAAATTAAAACTTAAACAAATAAAGCTATGTCTCCTGTCCTCTGTCTTTTTTGGTATCTAAATGGTATCTTTGGTAATTTTTGGTATCATCGTATCGTAATGTTAAGCGCTGCTCCAACGGAGCCTGTGTGTCATTAGCCGGAACAAATGATAATCGGACGGCTCAACGTCTGGTGAATACGGTGCCTGAGGTGACACTTCCTAATCAAGTCTTTTCAAATAGTTTTTACTTTCGTTTTCAGGACTCACGTATGCATATTCTGGATATATTCAAAAAAGAATTTGACAACAAAAACAGCTCCTGAATTAAAACAATATGAATTTACATCTTTACAGATCAAATAGGCAAGCAATATGTACTAATTTTAATTTTTTAATCATATTGATCAATTATTCTACCTTTTCTCATCAATTCTTTTATAAAGAAATAATTTTGTTTAGCAATTCAATTTTTCTTTAAAAAGTTTACTTGCTTAGGTATATTTGTCTGCAATACTCATGATACAATGTACAAATTAATGTAAACTTATGATATTCAAAATTTTTAAAAAGAGCTGTTGTTGTTTTTATCAGTGAGACATTAACAATCATTATTTAAATTGTAAACAACAAACGTTATATAATGTGAAAAAAAAGATTCTAAAATTCAAATAAGTACATTTATAGCTTAGATTTTTTAATGTGTGTATTCCCTTGTCTATTTGGATATTGACCACCTTCAACATGAAAATTATAAGCTAATTTTGATAAGATTAACTAAAAGTTATAAAGTGTGCAGGTAGAGCCAAGAAGCCAAGAAAGAGCGCAGTTTCTGAACAAGTAATATACAACAGTATATTTGTAGTAGTAAACATTTCCCACTCGAAGGCCGTGCCTAACGTGACTAGTGGTGCATCTGATTCACAAGGCACTTTTAAAATAAACCATCATGCAATAAATTAATATACAAAAATCTTACCTCCAATTTTTTAATATGTTCACTGCCAATATTGATCTCTACCTTAGTTTTCTTTGGAGTTTCATCCTTTTTCTCACCACCAGAATCATCATCTTCAACTTCTAAAAATGGAACTGTATTGTAATAAATAAAAATAGATGTAAAAAATAATGCAACTAAATACGTACCATCAACATCACCAACGGAGTCAAGTGTCATAAAATTATCCAAATCAACATCCATGCCCTCATCTCCACTTCCGTCTGCTTTAGGACTCGCCCTTTGGAGTGTCTGGCTGGCTTTTTTCTGTTTACAACCAAAATATGCAAGGTTTAAAACAAAAAATTTACAAATATGCAGTAAGTAACCAAAGTGAAAGAATAATAACCTTGAGATGCTCCAAGGAGCAGATGTGGTGCTCATATATCATCGGCGAGCGGAAAGTAACTCGGCAGATGCGGCAGAAAGGCATAAGGAAGCGTTTCATGGCGCGGTGAGTGTCGGTAAGATTGTGCGCGTGTCGCGTGGTGCGGTGGTTGAGGCGGCACACGAGACAGAACGTGGTGCGGGTCGCTAGCTCCGCGCCCGCGCTCGTCTCTAGCTCTCGCTGAGCGCCCCGCTGTGCCACACGCATGCGCAGCAACTGCGCTTTGTGGCGCCGTGCGACCGCGCTCATCGCCGCGCGGTGCTTGGTCGACAGCAAGTGCTTTGCGTATCCCTGTGCACCAAACATTTTGTTTTACCTATCACGACTCTCACTTTATTATCTTTCATTGCAGTGGACAAAATACTAACTGCGAATGTGGCGCTCTTATCTTTACAATGCACACAGATGAGGTTGACATAGGGCCGAGGACGCAACGGCGGCGCGTCCGAGGCTGCGTCAGCTTCCTTATCGGTTTCTTCCCCTTCTCCCGCCTCAACGTCCGACGACGCTTCCGCGACGGGCTGCCATTGAGACAAGTCATTTTATACTCCTGTTACTGACCACTTTCCGAAATTAAAAATGTGGATACTTACCTTTGGAGATTTAATCTTCATTTCCTTCTTCTCTTCAATGATATCTTCCTTCTCATCGGCATCCCAATCTTCTTCAGTGGAAGATGCTTCTTCTTCCTTTGATTTTATGGAGCTGTATTAGGGGAATTAGAATATCAATAAATAGTTATACACTTAAAATAATAGATACTCTCTTGTCCACACATTGATATGATATACATAAAATCACACTTCTTTAGCATTTCTGTCCCATAATCACATTATGTATTTGTGTCCTATATCAAACAGCAATATCAAGACTTTTTAATTTCCCTTGTCTCCTTCATGTATATTTTGTGTGTTATAGACATTGATACACGTGCATTCATAAAACGAATCCATGAAGGATATAGTCTTTTAGGAGGAAGGATATAGATTTTTAGTCTTTTTCTAGATTATAGTCTTTTGATAGTATTATCACAAATAGTTCTATATATGTATCATTTGAATTGACTGGGTTATGCATGTTTTTTTTTAATTGTAGCACTTGGTCTATATATACTACACATGGTCTCCAGAGCACTCTTTTCTTTTTCCGATTTCTTGGTAAAATATAGTATAAGTAAAAGTATTTGTAGTCGTCATTTTGAATTACCTTCGCCCTTTGATGGTTCTGAATGTACGGGTGTATCCAAGTGATCTTTCACCGAAGCGTCTAGTAGTAAAGGAGGCACGCGAACGCGGTGCTCCGCGGAAGGAGGCGCGCGTGCGCAACGGGCGGCCTCGGAATGAGCGCCGCGGCCGCACTGAGGTGCGAGCCGGCTCTCGCGGCGGACCCATTCCGCTCGGCTTGCGGTAGCTTTCACGGGGAGGAGACCGTCTTCTGTCCTCACCGCCGAAAGACCTTCTTTCGCCGCCGTAACTCTCTTGTCTGGCGACGTAAGATCCGCCGTAATGGCCGCCGCCGTCATGGCTACGTCTATCGCTCGAAGATCCCTGTACATAATTCTCTGTCTTTCTAACATCATGTTTTATAAATCAAATGCTACAAGTACATACAGGATACAAAATCCTCCTTTTTAGTAGTTTTTTGCCACTTTAAAAATAGCTTATACTTTAACAATCCGAGCTATTTTTTTTTTAAATAACCAAGATAATTTCTTTGTTTTCTACATACACTGTCATATTTGTTAATGAAGAAGTAAGTGTTTAGTGATCTAACCACAGCAGAGTTTATCAAACACAGAAGAGAAATAAGAACCCCAGAATAGTAAACTCAAAAGATATTTCAAGAATTGCTGTTTATAACATACTAGATCCATATTCAAGACTAAAAATCAGAAAAATAATTCTTAGCATATCATGTATCTCAGTCCTGACTATATTAATTGAAATATTTTTTCTGTAGTACTTTAAATAAATTGGAAAAATATCCAGAAATGCACAAGTGGTTAAAATTAACTGTATATTTAAAACCATGTATAAACATATGGTTTTGTATTCCTCAAGGTTTTTATTTCAATGCATAAAAACAGCATATCTTTTCTTGGGATAGTCATAGTTAATGTCTTGATATGTGTCATGCATATCCTCCTGTTTTACAGTTCTGTACATGGTCCATTATTGTTGTCTGACAGTCTACAACAGTACCAGAGTACATTTCAGTATAAGACTTAAATCTTCATGATTTATATATCTTTAATACTGTTCTTTCAATATCTCATAATTATAAATCCTCAAACATTGTAATATCAAATTTTAAGTTTTTTTCGAAAATTCTCATGATGCATTTTTCTTGCAAAATGTATTTGACTGGTATGGTTGTGGTAGCAAAAATTATCCAAGTTACCATACAATTCTGTACTAACCTCCATCCTCATTCTTTTACGTTCAGGGGACCCTGACCGACCTCCATAGTCACGATTTGAATAGTTTCCAGAACTTTCCTGTAATTGTAACTATGTATATGTTTTCTGTGAACTGATAATCTTAGTACAACTTTACTGGTATCATAATCATGAGAATTACATATTAACACATTCTTCTTCTCAATGTATCAATAAACTGTAATATATAAGGTTTCAATTTTATTGTTTAATAATAAAGTTTGCTTGAATTGCAGTAGTAATAGTAAATCATTACCAAACAGTGATAAACATATATACATACATGTTTGGAAAGCAAATTGCATATTTTTCAATTCAGTACAAAAAGTCCATAAAAATATATAAATTCAAACAGAAATAAATTATGCTTAAAAATATTTATTATCACATACCGTTCTGTATGGCTTTTTATAAGAATCTTCCATTCTGTCTCGGTTGCTATGATATCTGCTTGCACTGTTATTATTGTACCGTGAGTCATTATTGTAAGAATAACCACCACCACCACGCCCTCCTCGGCTCTCATAAGAGCCTCTGTTGCTACTCCCTCTATATGTACCTCGATAACCAGTACCTCGTCCACTTGTGTAGTTACCTCGTCCGTAGCCTCTACCTCGTGAACTCATCTATCAATAATAAAACAATATTTAGGGGAAAAAATTACACACTCATTGGCATAGTGTTAGAGTGATAAGCAGTAAAGTTGGAGTACAATTAATAAAAGTTATAGTGATTTGACATTAAGAATATATTTTGGCAAAAATATATGATTATCGCCGGTTTTACCTAATCAATTGTGACCTATGTATATGAATAGCCTATGTGTTAGGTTGGAAAATCTATACTAATATTATAAAGCTGAAGAGTTTGTTTGTTTGAACGCGCTAATCTCTGGAACTACTGCTTCAAATTGAAAAATTAATTTTGTGTTGAATAGACCATTTATCGAGGAAGGCTTTAGGCTATATAACATCACGATTCAACTATTAGGAGCGAAGAAATAATGGAAAATGTGAAAAAAACGGAGAAAATTATTCATCCTTGAGGGCTTCCATTGCTGCGAAAACGGTTCAAGATACCAAAAATATATGTATGAAAGAATTATTCCTCTTGAAATGATCTAAACAAATGTCCGCGACAGTATATGTCTATCTTTTAAGATTAACTCACTTAGAACCGTTTTTATCGTAATCAAATTTGGTCGAAATTAATGCATTATTTGTTAAGAGTTGTATCAACGTAATAATATTAATCTTTGTCCAAATAAATGTGTTATTGATTAAGAGTATTTAATTGTGAACAAAATTGTCTTTGCCATCACTTAATTTCAATGAACATCTTAGAAGATAATACAATTTCAAAAGAAATAACTAACTATTCCACGCGGACTAAGTCGCGGACACAGCTAGTATAAAATAATTTTACCAAAGTTCCAACAAGATTGCACACTTCGGATTACGCTGCTTGGTTGTAGGCGGCTGGCTGATCGCGATGTACAGCTCTGTACTCATTAATATAGACAATTGTCTGATATACATAATTACGTAGTCACTGTTACCTGTCACCATCGCGAATTTGACACGCAGTCTTACAATGCTGTGCAGTCATGTACATCAGTTGGCTTTCCATAGAATTGTTTGCAGAGCAGTACATTGCGGCCGGGCAACCGATGATCATCATCAGCCCACCCTAACCCACTGCTGGACATAGGTCTCTCCTAAAAAGTGCTATTAAGCACAGTATTCACACCACCTTGCCGTGGGACGCCCTACGCTACATCTGCCGATCCTCGGTCTCTACTCAAGAACTCGGCGGCTCCAACGTCCTTTGGCATATATGACCACTTTAGCTTGCTTATGCGGAGAGCTATGTCGACAACATTGGTTCTCTTTCGGGTGATCATTGTCGCAAAACTGCCAGAATCTAAAGTGTACTATTAACGTGATGCCAAACATTCGCTAAAAAAAAGCTTGATTCATGTTAAGAAGCCTCTATAAATGAAGCCACTTATATTTTTGATATATCAGAATTTATTTCTTTACTATTTTATAATTACAACTGTTTTCATGCGTACGCAGTATGAAGAACATAAAATGGCGACGCGAGTATTTCGCGTCCATATGTAAGGATTTAATAATGTTCTATGTTACTTTATAACAACGAAAAACTAGACTTACAGTGATACGATCAATGGTTCACAATACGAAATAAGTTAAAAGTTTAAATAATCTAATATTAATTCAACTTATCAGACTGCTGTTACTATAACCTGCAACACAAAGCTTAGACTCAAACGATCCGAATGGTATAGTGCAGTATCTATATGGTCTGTGGTTATAGTGCGATGCCGGTAGAGCTGCCCAATAAAATCGTTATATTTGTACTCATATTGTAATCAGTATTACTTTAAAAAAGTCATTCAATTCGTTATTTATCAAAACAATAAACAATGAGTCTAACATACAACAAAAACATTTAAATATGATATTATTTTACGATCCTTAGCATCATACAAATACGCTTTGTCCATAGCCGCGGTCATCTTTGAGGAAATTTCCAAGTCATAACAGTTAGCGTCATTAAAGGGTCATTTAAAATGTAATAGACCAGTGATTGACTAAGTAGCCCGCCTATTCGCTGTTTTGTTTTCATAAGATCTATAATGAACATGTGCGTTCAGCATTTGTAGTATAATTGAATGAGGCCGTGATATAATATTAAAGATGAAAGTAGACAGTAAAGGAACAATTTAAGTGTCATTGCCATGTTTTAGTCAATTTGCTCCATACGAAAATAGTTTTCATCTTCTGGAAATGTTTTGATTTGTCCATAATTTCTTTAAATGCGCTACTCTGTATTTAGATACTGGAAATCATTTTTAAACAATATTGGAAAAAGGCTTACTAATAGCAATTAGCGAAGCAATTATGCCACATGTAACATTTATCGGATCAATTATTAGGCTAAAATCACTTAATTTGTTTAAATCTCATATTGGATTATTTTTCAATGGAGGCTGAGTGGTCATTTGTTTTCAAGTTTCGATATAAAAATGCACCCGCCCGGTTTAGTTATGAAGACCATTCCCAGTCAACAAACGCGCGTCTTTTCGAAAAAAAAAAAACATACATATGTGGGAATCTGCGATTAAACAAATTTATATGTCTGAACTTATACTATTTAGCTACTTAGTATTCACACACAGTATAATCGCGTCAATATTTATATAATTTCTAAAACTTTTATAAATAACATTATTATTAGAATGCATATATGTGTGTAGAAATGGTGCAACAAATAGGAAATGAAGATGGATTACAATGAATTGAAACTACAAAAGAGATATTGGTCCGTGACGGGAAGATTTGTTAGAAATTTAATAGGACTTGAAATAAAATATTACCTCAGACATGGCTGTATCGCGTAAATGCCTCTGCCTTTTCCATAAATTGAAAATATAACAAAAAAAAAAATGCCAACGGAATGTAGGTATTTAATGAAAAATAATCCGATTCTTTAAAATATATCAGTAAATTTTTGAAATAAAGAAAGAATTTTAAAACTTAATCATCATGATAACTTTGTAGGGATATTCTATGTCTATTGATTTAGTGCATTTGAATGTGATGCAGGCAAAGAAACGTTATTTATTATTATTTCTATCTTGTGTCTTCTTTTTATATTACTTTTTTGGAATTGAACATTTCAAGTCCGAATTTCCCAGTACCAAAATTGATTTACCGTCTTTTGCTTCATTGGATGAGTTGTATGTGTCTCCATCACGGCAGAAAAGGCAACCAAGTTTAACAAAATTGACATGTCGAATGGAAACATGTTTTGATTTCAGCAAGTGTGGAAATGATCCCAAAATATATGTTTATCCAAGTGAAGGCCCGGTTAGTGCCTCATATCGCAAAGTCTTATCAGTAATTAGAGAATCGCGGTATGCAACAAGAGATCCTAATGATGCTTGCTTGTTTGTGCCTGCGATTGATACATTAGATGCTGATCCTCTGTCTCCAGAGCATGTAATTGATATAGCAGCACGGTTATCACGCTTGCCATACTGGAAAAAAGGTCAGAACCATATCATATTCAACTTATATGCTGGCACTTGGCCAGACTATGCTGAAGGGGCTTTAGGTTTTGAGCCAGGTGAAGCTATTTTGGCCCGTGCTAGTGCTTCAAAGACTATATTCCGAGATGGATTTGATGTGTCCTTACCTTTATTTCACAAAGAGCACCCAGAGAAAGGGGGTATACCCCCTGCTGCCATGGGTAACCCGTTTCCAGCACCCAAAAAACATTTATTAGCATTTAAAGGGAAAAGATATGTTCATGGAATTGGTAGTGAAACAAGAAACTCTTTATGGCATTTACATGATGGAAATAATATGATATTAGTAACAACATGTAGACATGGCAAGTCTTGGAAAGATTTGCGGGATGAAAGATGTGATGAAGATAATAAGGAATATGACAAGTAAATATAAATATTCAGTTCAATACCTCATACAGCTTTATTTAATATATTACAAATTAACATTTATATGCCTTTTACAAATGTTGTTTGTTAGTATTTGTTGTTTTTTGGACTGTACCACACTTACCTTCAGGTGTGGTGTAGTCATTGTGTCAACTCAGGATAAAAAACATTTTATTTTTGTCTCTATGATATATTATGTGTACTTTTTTGCTTGCATAAATTGTTTAAGAAAATTTCTTCCAAATGGGACATGTTTAAGTATAATATTGCAATTTATGTGGCTCATCTTTTAATATTTTGTAGTTACCTATAAAAAATGTGTAAGAGACATTTACATCTGAACTATAACTTTGTATTAAGACTTTGTAGTCTTAGTATTATTGTATTTAGAAGTTATCTGAAGTCTTCATAGTCAACTACATTTCATAAGGGCTAGCATTTCATTATGCCCCTAGAATGAAACTTTAGTTCATAGTTTTGGAATAATCAGCTCATTAACTTGTCACATATGTAGTTATGTAAAAAAAGTATATTGAGGAATCTTACAATGTCATCTTTAAAACCTGAGAATAGTGAATTAGCACTGACACAAAAAAACAAAAACTACAATAAATAAATAAAATAAAAAAAGCCTTTATTTCTACTACTTTTTTTATACATCTTATCCTATATTTTTCTTCTATTAGTACTATATATTTATATATACATATTTTTTTGTTAATTTTCCGTTGTAGTCGCCTCCACGGCGTAGGCCTCCCCCATTAAGTTCCATTGGTCTCTATTTCTGGCTATTCTCATCCATAACAATCCTGCTTTTTCTACAAATATGTCTGCCCATCTTTTTTGGCCTTCCTCTGCTTCTGGTTCTGTCTCTAGGTATCCACTCTGATACTTTCTTTGTCCATCAGCTGTTTTGCATACTACACACGTCCTGCCCAGTTCCACTTCAATAATCTAATTACTTTGATGGTATTTTTTAATTTTGTTTTTCCTCTTATTATATAATTTCTAACCTTATCTTTTTGTCCTATTCCACCATTTTCTCCAATTCGATAGCGCTTTCGGCAAAGACAACTACGTCATCTGCGAATCTGAGGTGATTTAAGTACTCTCCATCTATTTTTAGACCTTTCTCTTTCCAATTTAGGTGCCTAAAAACTGACTCAAAAACAGAGGAGAATATTTTCGGTGAGAGTCTAGTAAAAACTACAATAGTATGGGAAAAATTCTAGTGAAATGTAATCTTATAGTGTTAATTTTTTTGTATGGATATTTATAATATACAGTGTAAACTCCATATAACGTCACTCGATTTAACGACAAACTCCCTAAAACGTTGATATCACTCGGCTTTGGTTGGTTTAGCTTGTTTCCCATACAATGATACACTCTATATAGCAGTAGTGCTACACCCACCCTCAATAACGACAACAATTTAATAATATAAATACATTTTAAGTTGCCATAATTAGTAAAAACTGCGCAGCTGTGTACGTTCTTTTGTCGATTTATTATTGTAGCCCGTAATAAACTCGACTGTCGCCATTACACATACTGAACAGCGCCAAGATGCCTCAATATCGCAAGATATGAATAAAATAATAAAAAAATACAACAAAATTACTGGTGCAGCAAAAGACGTCAGACAAAAATAACAGATTATACTCAATAGCAATCAAATATATATATATATATATATATATTTTTTTATGTAATTACTAACACTATTCTGAAATAAACTTTTTCTTTTTTTAATACAGATTTTTCTTCTCTCCATTTAACGACAACTCTTTATAACGTCAAAATACGCACAGTCCCTTGAGGGTCGTTATATAGAGTTTGCACTGTATTTTATTTTCATTTGATATTTTAAATGTATTATTAAGGACATGTGATATTTCAATTAGGATTCTTTACAGATTTGATTATGAACAGTTGCTGGCCAATTCAACATTTTGTCTTGTTGCACGAGGAAGACGCCTCGGTTCTTATCGCTTCCTTGAAGCTCTAGCAGCAGGCTGCATACCTGTTCTGTTAAGTAATGGCTGGCGACTACCTTTTGATGAGAAAATTGATTGGAAACGAGCTGTCATTTGGGCTGATGAGCGTTTGTTGTTGCAGGTAATGTTTTAATAGTTGTGTTTATATATTTTATTCATTATTGTTAGTGTATAGAACTATCATATATATATGTTATATATGTATGTGTATATACATGTATTTTTTTAATGACATACACATGTAATCTATAACAGCGTCCTTATAGACATACCTCAGTTATTTTTTATATGATTATTACCAGTTGTTGTGATGTGCCCTTACGCTGAATTAAAATAAGTTAAAAATATTAGAATAGTTAAATTGTTACTTTAAATATTAAAATAACAATTTAAAGTATGACTGTTGTATGTGTACGATGTAATAGTAAATTAGTAAAAAATAAAACGTGATCTTAGAGACCACATAGGTTTTGAAGTCGGCTAATCTTTGAGTGACAGCATGAAGTGCTCGACAGTGGCGATGATAATTGACCCCATTGAGTGATTCAATTGAGTGAATTCAATAGTGATCTTAGAGTGATGGATAGTTGTGACAATTTTTTAATAGCCCTGTAGAGAGATACTCAATATTATTAAATGCACAAACATAGTCGGGTGAAAGTGCTTGTATATCGATAGGTTTTTATCTTCTAAATTTATAGTGTTTCCTATAAATAAAATACGATTGTTTATTATTTGAGGTAGCTTATTAATGAAGGATACGTATTTAACATAAAACAGTTCATATGAATTACGTTGTTTATGTATTTTAGCAAAGTAATCAGAAATTACTGCTGAATAGTTGGTGGTGTCTGGTTATGGTTTATGAAATGATCATTTAAATTTAACACTTTAATAACTTATTACTTCATATAAAAGCTATTCAAATATATTTGATTGCAAATTAGTGGTTTAAATATTGGAATAAATAAAAATTATTGGCACTTACGCGGTACTGGTATGATCGAATTATAATTTATTTAAAAATACTTAACTTAGCAAAATATCATTTACATATTATTATTTTATTTATTTATATGTAGAATATTACAAAAAAAAGAAAATCTTAGGATCTTATCTTTTTTGGGATCTTTAAAGGGATTTTGGTGTATTTCGGGGATTTGTTGATTACTACATTGCTGATTTTTCAATATAAACTCTTGTTCGGTGGAGAGCTTTGAGCTTGTTAGTTATAATACCACATCAGAGATGGAGTACCAAATGCTTTGTTATTTACTAATTTAATATTTACACGTATTTTAATTTATTATTTTAATTATTCTAATATTTATTTTTACTCAGCGTAACGGCACATCATTATAGTGCAATGTTCGCCTTCCATAGTAATGTCAAATTTAAAAATATCTTAATACAAAGTTTACCAATCAATAAATTGTCTAAGGTAAGTGTGTAATGTAATTCTATAATATAATGTAAAACCAACGTAATATTGAATATTTATGTCTATACTTCATAACGTAGATAAGAGAATTAAGTAGCATTCTAGCTTACTTTCAGATGACCATTGTATAAAAGCGGTTCGATTTTTTAGAACATGCTTATTAAAGCTTTGGATTGTGTGACCTGTACCACTAAATTCAAAACGTTTGCAAAGCTCAAATCTCACTTTTATAACTATAAACAACTTTGTATTCAGTTGTTATCGTGACATATACAAATAACTAATTTATTATATTTAGGTCCCAGAGCTTGTGCGCTCTGTACCTCAAGAGCGCATCCTTGCAATGAGGCAACAAACTCAATTTTTATGGGAACAATACTTTTCATCAATTGAGAAAATTGTCTTCACCACAATTGAGGTAAATAGCGACATACTTTTAGCAATAACTAAATGATATTTGATTATACTTTAGTTCAAATTCCAATTCGCAGCCATTACTGTAGTGCTATACTACAATTCTTAAACGTTAATCTTTTTACAGTTATTTTTAAACGTTAGTCGCAACAAAGTGACTGTTTTTTTGCTATAATAGACCTATAGCTACTACCATAAAAATATCTGCTGACCCCGAATCGGATATGACATTATGATCTTTTATTATTATAATACCTTTTTACATAAAGCAGACACGATCCATCTTCTACCAATAGGACACGTCAGCAAGCGATTATGTCGCACAGTTGTAATGGTCATTCATTTGTACAGATTTTATTGGAACGCATACTGGCTCACAGATCTTCGAAGCAACGTGATGCTCTGCTTTGGAACGCATCGCCCGGAGCTCTTGGAACTCTTGCAACATATGGAGACTCTCGCTCACATTTTCCTATAGTTTCACCGGATCTCCCTCCCCCACCGTCGTGCCCTGCTCCACTCACTCCGATCCCAGCGCCGGCTGTACCCGCAGCAACACCGCCTCCTACTCCTGGTAATTCTTTCACGGCTCTGTTGTACGTTCAGGCTACATCGCCGGCTCTGCATAAACTTCTTGCCAATATAGCCAGTAGCCAATTCTGTGAAAAGGTATGTACATAATAAAATATGGATATTTTAACCTAGATTTAATAGAGTTAATCCCATATTGGCATAAAAGCAATACATGCCCGACGATAAATAATTAATGGATTAATTTCTTTAATTATTTAAAGAAATTAGATTAATTAGAATTACGTTACTATGGTGGCCTAGTGCTTAAAGACCTGGTATCTATGCGCGGTAACAAGAATGGTCGTAGGTACGAATCCCGACATAACTAACATTGTTTATGGGCTATATCTATATTACGATTCTAATATATATCGTGAGTTTTTCTTTTATTAGAAGTAAAAATAAGTTACCGCCGATTATTGTAAAAAAAAATATTGTGAAAGAACGGTTGTTTTGATTTAATCGAAGTATTATCCATTACTAGCAACTATTTTTTCCCATCTTTCAGGCAGCATTCGGATTCCACGGTGCAATGTCTGGTGAATACGGCGGGTGGGGTAGCACTTCCCAATTAAGTGTTTTCAAATAGTTTTTCACCGGAACCGCTACATGCGGACGAGCATTATCATGTAGAAGAATAATTTTGTCGTGTCTGGAGTAGTATTGAGGGTGTTTTTCCTTCAGAGCTCGCCTTAATCTCATCAATTGAAGAATAAATTAAAAGTTCCCGCAAATGGAGCTTATTTGGTTTAAATTTAGACACTTATGGATTTAAAAGATGCTAATACGAAGTTAATTATATGATAGAACTATGTTCTCAAGAACCTAATTTTCAAGCCGATTATCGTCTGCGTATTCTAATGTAAGCCTCGTGCCATGCCATCGTTCTCAAAATGGCGGAAACTTATTTGTACACCTAATAGTAAGCTAGTCAACAAAATATTCTACAGTTACTTCAGAACGTACTTTGATGGATTCGGGAGTATATTTCCACAGTAGACTATTGAAAGCGACCTTGAGACGAAGTACTTGTAGTTGATAACAAACAGCGGTGGTACATTATTGTCAGATAGGTATCTGCGCAGGTGGTGATGGTGTGGGACAGCGACCGAGCCGCGCCTTCATTGAAATCGTTAACGAGATTAACCGGTGACTTGCGTGATCCTCTACCCGTACTTGTAATTGATGCGACTACTCATTACCCGGGGTAACTATCAAATATTACTACCACATACAATACTATATACTATATATATACAATACTAGCTATGGCGGCTCGGCCTTGCCCGGGTCGAAATAATTGTAACCCATAGGAATGACAATTTCCAAAAAATGTTCAAACTAACAATTGTATGTTTCTAGCTTCAGTACTTTACGCTCTACGATGATATGTTAGTCAAATATGATGACAATTTGATCTTATACGGATTCGACCTCTTTAACTAAATGCGCATCTGTTTGTTACCCTTGCACGTCTTAAGTACTCAATTGATTATGATTTGGCACTCACCGTTGTCAGCTGTACATAAAAGGACATGGAGGTACCACATGACTGGATTTTTTTTTTCGGAATGAAATATGAATGTATTCATACCGAAAAAAAAGGACGTGGTCTCCATGTATACAAAAAATAACATCAAGCGAAACGTGAATTCCACTGGGGTAAAGTTGCGGGTTATAGCTATTTAGGAACTTGATATTTTGTTGTCTTTTGTAAAGATATTTTGTGTTTCCTAAAACATTTGCTTTTTCTTTCTCATGTATTTACGATTCCGTTTATCTTTCTAGCAATATTTAAAAAAAAAAAACATTTGATAGTGGCACAAGAGAAAGAAAAAAATTATCGGAACAACTCGAAAAACAAGAAACATTGTTGCAGTTACACCATATGTGAAACCATTTTGGAAATAGGATAGTTTCGAAAATCACTTCCTAGATACAAAGTTATTTACCTTTATAAATATTAGTGCAGGTATATGAACTAGCTGTTACCGACTATACGTTGCTTTAATCGAGTTTATTTAACAGGTTACGATTATAAAAACGTGCGCACTATTCGAATGTAAAGTTTCGAAGCCATCGGTACAGAATTCTTGAAATTGAAAAATAAAAATGTATATATTTTTATATTCATGTTCAGCAGAAATATAGCAAAAGATCTAAATTTCGCTTAATAATGAAAAAGTGTATTTACTGATTATTATCATTTCAAGGGAAGGTGTTTCAGCGCGGTGGCAACCGCTTTGGGCAGTACCCACCGCCGCAGTATTCTCGCTAGATGGAGACGCCCCACTACTAGCTGAGGAAATGGATTTTGCTTTTTTAGTTTGGCAGCATTTCCCTGAACGTATCGTTGGTTACCCAGCAAGGACTCATTTTTGGGATGAAGCGAAGGTAAAATAGTATTCGTTCTCCGTTTTTTTGTATACGGGATCAGAAAGGTGTCTAATAATATTAACCATTAGTCAGTGACGCGTCCCATTACAGTATACGTTGAACGGCCGTTATCTTATTAGGTAACTCATTATTTCTCATAGAACAGTTGCAATGCAATTCAAAGTCAAGTGTAGTGTAAAAAATTACATAAAGAAATATAGTTAAGATTGGAGAATTTAGGATTATTATTAACTTTTTGAACCCGTTCGATTTTTTTTTTTTCATTTTACATTTGTTTGATTTGCTGTAGCATCAAATTCAGGTCGTTTACCACTTTTGAGAAAGAGTCCTGATTGAAGAGAGCCTAAACACGATATATGTGCTGTATTAAGGAAGATTTTAATAAGATCTTCGCCTTATTGAATCTAAAACAACAATGATTTGGTTAAAAACATTTATACACGAATAAATTGTCAATTGCATTTTATGTCACATTAATGTTTTAAAGTGTCTTAAATTTTAAGGAGTGTTTCTGAAACTGATCGCAAATGTAGAATGAATAAAATGTGCAGGGCACGTGGGGGTACAGCAGCAAGTGGGGCGGCGTATACTCTATGGTGCTGCCAAGCGGCGCCCTGGTGCACCGCGCGTGGCTGGCGCTGTACGCGGCGAGTGCGCCCGCCGCGCGCCTGGCCGTGCGCCGCGCAGCCAACTGCGAGGACATCCTACTCAACTGGCTCGTGGCGCACGCTGCCCGCCGCCCGCCACTCAAGCTGGCGCAGCGCCGGCGACACAGGCCCGTGCATCACCAACACAGGTTCCTCCTTAGCTAATACGTCACCATAGGACAGCTACTATGAAGCTTGTAAGAATGCCTATTTTGTTAGAATCTTCACAGGTATTGTAGACGAGTAAAGTAAAGCAAAAACTTGTTTATATCTTTTATTGGTATTTATACACACGTTACATTAAATAAAGATATTTTTACATGTTTTCATGTTGTGTAATTACTAATTGTATAATGATAACAAATACCGCATGCGTCACATAGACTAGTTTGTCTATTAGCTCAGCCAGTGTATTCCGGTTTCAGCGCGTACGTGACGTGCGGCTATTGTACTTGCACATTGCAAATGCATATATAACTTGTTCACTTTTATTAATGCACCATTTTCCGGAAATGCATGAAGTTGTGATCTATTTGCCCACCGCGCAGCGCACCGCCCTTGATACTATATATCGATACAATACTTGCCACAACAAATGCAAGGGAAAATAAATGTCTTATTTTATTTTATAAAGAGATTGACGTTTACTGAAACAAGTATTGTTTGCTAATACGGGTGTTACCTCTTGCAATCTCTTATCCTTCTATCTCTCTGGATTACCAAGCTATAGTGGCTGTGAGCTGCCCACATATGCAGAAGAACTTATTACCGTTTGTGTATGCCCTTTCTTGTGGATATAGTGAATCGGCAAGCCTAGTGTAGGAAACATCCTACACTAGCCGCCGGCAACAGGGAGGCAACAGCTTCCCGGCAAGATGTAGCGTCACTTGCGAATGACGGATGACAAAATTTGGATTGAGGACAGCCGTAGAACGGATTTCATAAGGAAAGGCCTATGTACAGTAGTGGATCAAACTGGTGTGACGGTGATGATGACGGTAGTTAGAGAACATCTCTATGAGTATATTGACCTCGGGATAACGCCCGACTATCGTATAGTATTTCCACGGGATGAGTATTTCATAGGAAGTATGTTGTCTCAAGGCGCTACAATTATATTGTGTTCCGTTGAGATTTGAGACCCGCGGCGCTTAGGTCGCATTAGGCTGCGTTTAACTGAGCGAGTACGATCGGTCCCGTCACGATTTTATAATAATCGAGATTACTAAAATAACAATAACCCTCTTCGCCTGTATTATTATTATTTTGATAGTAAAATTTGGGCCACGCTTTGATCAAGTAGCTTGATATAATATATGTTCTTCTTTCAGATCATCATGGAGTGACCCGGAACATTTTGTCCAACGGCAATCGTGCCTAAACACCTTTGCAACGGCTTGGGGGTACATGCCGCTGATGCGCTCTGTGCTTCGACTGGATCCAATACTCTTCAAAGACCCCGTCTCTACACTAAGAAAAAAATATAGAAAAATGGAATATGTGACGTCATAATTTAATTCTAACAAAAAGTATTGTTTAATATTTTATTTTAATAAATTTACTGCTATACAAACTGAGAGTTTCTGTTATGACAAATTAGGTACAATCTTGTTTTTAATGGTCTGGCTGAGCCGCATTAAAATTATTACAGTAATACAAGGTGTCTCAAAAGTAAGTTCACATTTGCTTATTACGCGAAAGCAACTATTCTGAGGGGCGCGGGGGGTATGTCAGTCGGTAGTCTGGCTCTTGGGAATTTAGTCGCTATGGAGCGTTTCTCTGGTGCGGACCGTGCGTTGTGCGTACGTGAGTTTTACAAAAACGGTAATTCGGCGACTGTAGCGCGTAAAAAATTCTGCAGTATTCGACATATTCGTCACTTAAATGATGCGCCTAGCACTCGACTCATTACAAAATGGGTTGAGAAGTTTGAAGAGACTGGGTCAACTCTGGAGAAACCAAAATCTGGGCGGCCAAGAACAGCCGAAAACGTGGACAGTGTTACTCAGTCTATTCGAGATGATTCAAACCTCTCGATTCGGAAGCGTGCTGTTGTTTTAAATGTGCACAGATCTTCATTATGCCGTATTTTACACAAAGATTTAAAACTGCACCCGTACAAAATTCAGTTAGTGCAAGAACTGAAGCCTCAAGATGCTGGTCAGAGGCTTGCCTTTGTAAATCAGATGATTGAGCGCTTTTCAACGTTCACCAACATCTTGTTTTCCGATGAAGCCCATTTTCACCTGAATGGGCATGTAAACAAGCAAACTTGTCGTTACTGGAGTGCAACCAAATCAAAACAAAAACATCAGAAACCGCTACATTCACCCAAAGTCACCGTATGGGCAGCGATGTCGGCGCGAGGAATTATCGGCCCTTACTTTTTTGAAGATGGAAGGGGACGCACACTCACAGTGAATTCAGAGCGTTATGTGGAGATGTTAGACGAGTTTTTCGTACCCCAACTGCAAAACTTTCCTGGTTACAACCAAAGAACATGGTTCCAGCAGGATGGAGCAACTTCACACACGTCCAACAGATCTCTGCCTCGAGTTCGAGAAATTTTTCCGAACAAATTAATCTCCAGGCGAGGTGACATAAATTGGCCTCCACGGAGTCCCGATTTAACGCCTATGGATTTTTCCTGTGGGGTTATGTCAAATCAAAAGTTTACGCTAATAAACCGACTTCCCTGGCACAATTAAAAGAAAATATCCGTTATGAAATGGCAGCCATCACGGAGACTACCTGCCGAGCTGTCATAGGCAATTTTAGTGCCCGACTAAATGAATGCCGAGAGCGCAACGGTTTACATTTGGACGATGTTATTTTTAAAAAATAAATTCCCAAACAGTACTTCAATATAAAATAAAAACTTTTTCAATAAAGCTAAGACTTTTCTTTTAAAAAAAGATTTAAATGTGAACTTTCTTTTGAGACACCTTGTATATCCTTTCACTTTAACGGAGGACCTTAAACCTCTTAAAAATAATAATTAACACTGTCATACGAGTATATAAATTTAAGTCAATGATAACACTACAATTTAAAATTCAACTGTTATCTCCAATCGTGATTTTTTTATACTGACTCGACACAGTGGCTGCACCATACCTGATGGTAAAGCATGGTGCAGGCCAAAAAACGCCAACGACTATCGAAAGGCAAGAAAAACCCATCGGTAGTCACGGCGATCATGCTGGCCTGCACAAATATCTCTTCACGCTACGCTTAAAAGATTCCATATCATAGGATTACGTGATATCAACTAAATTACTTATATGTACACCGTTATATTTTATACTGGCATGGCAAAATTAGTGATAATACTGCTCCAGATGTTAAGTACCATATTATGCAAGAACAGCGGCAAGCGCCCAGATATAAGGTCGTTGTTCCGGCCTAAATATACAAAAATGGAAGGGATGTTATTAAGTTTAATAATTTGACGTACACCTACATAGACTTAATGCGAAAGGCAATAAATTGAGTCACACAAGTCTTCTCATCCATATACATTTTTGATATGGCGATGTTAAATATATTTTTAAATTACCGCTTGATTACGTTTATTAGAGTAATATTAATTTTAGAATAATACACCGGGTCATCGAATTGCAAATGGTAAGGTGTTACATAAGTAGAACGCAAGCTGACATAACAAATACGTACCTGCTTACTTCGTAACAACAACGGTAGCCTTGGCCCAGTTGGAGTTTGGTCTTGCAAGAGTCGCGCAGGCCGCCAGCCCGTACGCTGCACCGTTCTGAACGATGCCAGTGCCTTCGAGTAACTTGTGCGTGAAGTTGGTGTGCGGTTGTGCACCCGCCTATGACATCTGTTGCGGGTTTCGATTTTAGGTAAACAGCGTTATAAATTTCTTACTATCGCTTCAAAAGCAATAGTGTGGATCATAAATTAATACTCAATATCCAATTATTGTGTTTGAGTTATATTTAAACATGGTATTCATTATTCTCTTCTCCATATATTTTAAACCAGTTCAAAGTATGTATTTATTTATGTTTGTATTAATTGAAATAAATATTAAAAAATTTATAGGTACCGTAGTGTCTATTATTATTATTCCTAAAATTTCACATATTTATAGACTATCTATACTTATTCCGTTCAAAGAGATCCGGATTGGTTTTTATAAGTCAAAACTATTTAATTTGGATGATTAATTGCTTAAGCAGGTAATGGGTGACTAATTGTAAGTTTACGATAAACTAATGAAATAACACTTTATACTATATAATTTATAAATAGGTATATATAAATACTTACAATTTCCAGGAAATAACAACTAAATACGTGTTAAGTTCAGATATGTGTTGAATACACCATTGAAGCCGTCCTTAATAATACACGTGTTGCGCAAAAGCGGAAAAAGGTGAGAAATCAAGATATATCTATATAGGTAACTATAGTTATTCGCTGTTGAATAAGTAGAAATAAAAACAGTAAATAACTGTTATTAAAAACAGCATATAAAACTAAAATTTTTAGTTGTAAAACGTTCTTTAATCGTAAAGCCGATCGATATTAATGACAAATTAATGATTAAATTGTTTGCCAAGCGAATATTATACAAATAAATTGTAGCTTAATTACATGAACTTATAATAACTTAGGTTTTCGCCCACGAGGCGAAGCTTCATGATAAGGTGACAGTATATCACGCCGATATTTATATATTTCAAATAACACATCATCACAAGCACAAAATAAATGAAATGCCCGAGCCTTTGAAGCTATACGAAACGAAATACTGTACAAAATCTCTATTTTGAATCAGGGTAAAATAGTCAGAATTGAAATACTCCAGTGTTCTTGAGTAGCCCGCAGAGGTTTTATACTTTTAGAATTTAGACCGCCTAACTTTCTTGTATATTTCATCAATCGTCTAACTCATTTCATCACGCGACTTTGCGTTAGGAATGATGAAGCACGCCGTTTTAAGGCGAATTATTCCTATGTGTATTAATTATTAGGAGTACAAATAAGTGCCTGCCTTTTTTTTGTGAAAAAAAAGTCGTATTTATTGTGAAAGAACGTTAGGATAAATTAATCGAACCATTGCCCATCATTAGCAACAACTTTTTCCCATCTTTCAGACAGCGTTCTGAGGCTATCCATGAATCAACCCAATTTTTGGTATCTTCATATGATGTGAACCGCTGCTCCGACAGAGGATGTGCCATTGATTGGAACGGATAATAGTCGGACGACGCAATTTCCAATGAATACGGTGGGTGGGACAGCACTTCCCAATTAAGCGTTTTCAAATAATGTTTCACCGGAACCGCTATATGCGGATAAGCATTATCATGTAGAAGAATAATTTTGTCGTGTCTTGAGTGTATTGTGGGTGTTTTTTCTTCAGAGCTTAACTCCATCTTATCAATTGTGTTCGGTAGAGAGTTTCAGTGATTGTTTCGCTTGGATTAAGCAACTCGTAATACATCACACTCAGCAAATCTCACTATATTATACAAAGCATGTTGTTTTTTATTCGTTTTTTTTTTGTGGATGTTGACTTGTAGTAGTTAGTTTCCTTGTTTTTTTCTTTTTGGATTATAATAATGTATCCACTTTTAATCACCAGTAACGATTCAATGTATAAAGCCTTTTTGTGCTTAGCTAGCAGCATTTCACTCATGCATAATCGGCGTTCAACATCTCTCGGCTTTAATTCGTATGGAACCCAATGAACATTTTTAAACGATGTGAGACTGCTTGCCTAGTGTTTTCTAAAGTAAGTTCTTTTTGTATGTGAGACGAATTTTCATTAAATAATTCCTCCAATTCTGCACCCTCTTAACTTTTTGACCTTCCACTGCGATCTTTGTCTTCTAAGTCAAATCACCGTTTTTAAACTTTTGAAACCACTCGCGACATGTTTACTCACACAGTGCAGCCTCATTATATGCTTCTACGAGCAATCGAAGCGCCTCAGCTGCAGATTTTTTAAAATTAAAGAAGTAAATTAAAATCTCCCGCATATGATGCTTATTTGGCTCAAATTTAGACATTTTTGGATAAATAAAATATGTGATGCTAATACGAAGTTAATAATATGATAGGATTATGTTGTTTTCGAACGAGCTACCTAATTTTCAAGCAGGTTATCATCTGCGAATTGTAACGTAAGCCCCGTGCCATGTATCTCTCTCAAGACGGCGGAAACTTATTTGTACTCTTACTAATATCTAAAGCTATTATAATGTTAAGAAGAAAACCTTTATTTGACTCCTTCCTAGTAGGTACGTAAACGATGAGAACTATTACAGAGGTCTAACTGTATCTCATTTTCGACAATTTATTTTAATCATACTAGTTTGAATCTAGAAAATATTAATATGAGTTCATTCATGTTGACTTTTTTTTCATGAATAATGATTCGTACTAAACAATGGTTAAATTATATCTCGAGTTTTCTCCCCCAATCGTGATAATAAGTAGCCCATATTTAAAAAAAAAACTTTTCTTATACGGCGCAGTGACCATACCATACCTGATGGTAAGCATGGTGTAGTCCAAAAACGACAACGACTACCAACAACAAAAAAAAAACCACCGGTAGCCGCAGTGATCATACCGGCCTGCACAAATATCTCTTCACGCTTCGCTTAAAAGACCCAATATCATAGGAAGACGGAAACATGCTCACCAGGAGACCATTCCACATCCCAACAACTCAATAACAACAACAAATTAAAACTGCGAAAAAGATGTGTGATGTGCGTATAAACATATGATGATTAAATATAGTAGTATAGTAGTGTAGTAGTAGTATAGTAGATTAAGTTTAGTATAGTAGATTAAGTTTAGTATAGTAGTCTTCAGAAATTTCTAAATAATTAATCCCACTTATTTTATAGAATTCTGTACTCCAAATGGAACAAAAACATTCTTGTAACCCTACAAGGATGTTTTTGTTTACCTCGTTGTTTGTCAATTTATAAGACCCTACCTATCAAGAACGCGTGAAGGCATCAAATTGAAAATAATTTCAAAGATTCAGCTCTGCAATCACTAGGAACTATGCAAAAAAAAACAAATTAACAAGTCCACATAGTAAAAAGATGCGGCCGTTTATGCCTTATAATTTGATATTCGCAAGGGAATCACAACCTATAAGGTACTTCTCATTGATCAAGAGACATGGAATCTGACAAGAGGCAATCAATATCTTAAGAAATAAATAGTAAATCGCCACACTTTATTTCTTTCGGGGTGAGCAGACATTCATAAGTGGCCGTATTCACTTTGTGCTTATTGAACCCAACGTGACCAGTAGCGCAACTGTTCATCGTTCTAAGGGCACTATCTTATGAGAATGTAAAGGGAAAAGTTAGAAAAATTTGAATTTTTGGTTAGGTATATTACAACATTCTTTTCTTGCAATTATAAAACGAATTATGCACATTATTCTACAAGTTTGTACTGAATCCTCAGTGTGCGAGTCTGACTCGCACTTGGCTTTTTTATATCTCAAAATAATTGAATTTGACTCTGAACAATTTTAGAGTAGATAGTTCATGGTCATTAAGCCATTATGAAACGATGTCGTTAAAGAAATATTTTATACACCTCTACACATTTCATTGCGATACGTTTGGCGGTTAGTAGGTACCTATGTAATCGCAAAAGAAAATGTGTTTATGATTCATTCATATATTTTTTATGTAACAAATTATTACATTCTATAAATTTACATCTCTTTTGGTGACAATATATCATTATTATTAATTAACATGTCTATTATCCAGTGATAGATCCTGGATTATCGTTTGGGAGGGGTCTGACTAGTCATGAAAATGCCCGGGAATTTTCCCAAACTGCCCAAAAACTTCCTAGGGAATATTCCCGGGAATTTACGAAATGTTCTCGGAAGTTTTGGGCACTTTGGGAAAATTCCCGGGCATTTTCATCACTAGGTCTGACCCAGCTGAAGGTACGCTTTACCAAAGTAAACACTAAAAGACTAAGAAAAGTCGTTATTTATTATAGGTGGACATAAATAACTTTGAAAGGGCTTGATCCCCTAAACTTCCAATTCCGGATCAACTACAGAACATATAAATTTTATTGAACTAACGAATTTCAGTTTAATTTTACAGGTAGCAGATTATTCTAACTTACTAAAAAATATTTACAGTTTTACAGTGTTAGTGTGAGTATCTATCTGATTATTTATAATTCTTCGCAATTTCTGTAGTGTCAAGTAGATATGTAAATATGTTTGAAGCTATAGATTGTTGGCTTCGTTTGTTGCCTTGACCACATAGCTAAAGATGCAGACATTTCTTTATAGTGTATTAATTTAACATTCTATTCTGACTCAGGAAAGGTGTTAGAAGTTTCATAAAGTGGAGATGGCGTTCGGAGGGCCATTTATCGAGTTTACAACGTTAATTATTGTTGTCATCGCCATCCTCGCGCCGTTCATCATTGCACAGCCCGTTAGTAGTACCTATACTAAATTGTCATATAATTTTGAAATCGTAAATATACTAAGTAGGAACAGTACGTAACTTTAAATAGAACACGGGCATCGAAAAGTCTCCGTCGTAGTATATATGTTATGCTCGAAGATTGAAAATGCTCATTGTGAAAAATTTGATCACAACGCGTTGTGGTCACTGTAAAATATCCGTATCACGAAATTCTTGTTATTGCTCATTTTTAAACGAACGCGACGTCTTGTGGTAATCAAAGAAAGATGAACTGGTGAAATCTGTGTTGTGGCTGTCATGTCATAGGACCACGACGCATTGTGGTAATAAAGGAATGTTATGATGCGTAGGAAAAACCATATTAGAATACGACACACATTTATTACCGATGTGGGCCATACTAGTCTCAAAAGTTTTTGGTAGATATGCTTAGTAAATATTTTTTTATCTAGTAGCAAGTACCAGACAGACAACATTCTTTTATACACTTTATGCTGCTAAACACTTAAAACCGCATGAATGACGTATTTACCATTAATAGTCATTATTAAGAAAAAGATATTGTATCACTAAAATAAATGAAAATTTCATGTTTAATGGATTTAACTTTGCATTTAAAAATATCTTTTTGCTTTCAGCCATCCGCTGATGACGTGATACAAAAGGACCGAATTAATAGACAGGTGGCCATAAAAGCAGGATATGCAGTGGCGACAAAACCGAAATGGGGATTTTTCGGAACAATATTTAATCTTATAGTACAGGTAATTGCTTTATAAAAATATACTTACATATATTCCTAAAGGTACAATAGTAGAATAGCTTACGAAAATAACTGATACAAAATTAACAATTGTTACAGCAAATCAACGATACCAAAAGTGCCTACAGCCAAATATCTGATTTAGTAAACGGGCAATTTACCGATGATAATGTAAGTTAATAATGTTATTCTATTTATTTATAGTTCCTAATAATAAAATGATAAATTCGGTATTACCATCTCAATAGGTTCTCATTTGGTTTATGCTTGAAGGTCGTTTATCGATCGTCGAAGAAATTTCTCATCCTGAGCGCTTAATTACCGACGGCTTGGGTCTCAGGCTTCATTCTTATTGGACCACATATTGTTATGTTTTGTCTATACCTATGTAATTCATTCTACAATAGTATTAGGAGTACAAATAAGTTTCCGCCGATTTGGAGAGGTGACATGGCACGAGGCTTTGCTTGAAAATTAGGGTGCTCATTCAAGAACAACATAATTCTATCATATTATTAACTTCGTATTAGCATCATATATTTAATTTTACCAAAAATGTTCAAATTTGAGCCAAATAAGCATCATATGCGGGAACTTTTGATTTACTTCTTTAATTTAAAAAAAAAATGTTCTGGTGAGGCGCATCGATTGCTCGTAGAAGCATATAATGAGGCTGCATTGAGTGAGAAAATATGTTATGAGCGGTTTCAAAAGTTTAAAAACAGTGATTTTGACATAGAAGACAAAGATCGCAGTGGGATGCAGAATTGGTGGAATTATTGAAGTAAGGTTCGTCTCAAAAACAAAATGAACTTGCACTTACTCGAGAAGTCACTCAGCAATCAGTCGTATGTCATATTGTGGTCTCATATCTCTCGTAGTCTCATATCGTTTAAAAATGTTCATTGGGTTCCATATGAATGAAAGCCGAGAGATGTTGAAAGCCGATTATGGATGAGTGAAATGTTGCTAGCTGGGCACAAAAAACGAGTTTATATATCGAATCGTCTCTGATGATGAAAAATGGATACATTATCATAATCCAAAAAGAAAAAAAAACATGCGAACTACTTAACTACGCGACAACATCCACAAGAAAATCAAATATTCATGGAAAAAAATTCATGCCGTGTATATGTGCCGTGTAATATGGTGTGATCAGCTGGGTGTGGTGTATTACGCGTTGCTTAATCCAATCCAATTGATGAGATCGAGCTGCGCTCTGAAGAAAAAACACCCACAATACCACTCCAGACACGACAAAATTATGCATCTACATGATAATGCTTGACCGCATGTAGCGATTTCAGTGAAAAAATATTTGAAAACACTTAATTGGAAAGTGCAACCCCACTCACCGTATTCACCAGACATTGCGCCGTCCGACTATGATCTGTTCCGGTCAATGGCACATGCTCTGACAAAGCAGCGGTTCACATCATATGAAGATACCAAAAAATGGGTTTATTCGTGGATAGTCTTAAAAGATAAGGAGTTCTTCAAACGTGGAATCCAAACGCTGCCTGATAGATGGGAAAAAGTAGTTGCTAGTGATGGACTATACTTCGATTAAATGTAAACTACCGTTTTTTCATTTTTTTGACAAATAACGGCAGAGACTTTCTTGTACTCCTAATATAAACAGGGTTGTCTGAATCCATCGAGTTTAGGATATGGAAAACTAAACTTTCGTAAAATCTGAAATTGTCTATTACTAAGTCATTACATAAATAACCAATATTAAAAACTTCGTTTCATCACTGAAATGGCCGCATAAGAATATTTTTAATATTAAAAGTTGTTAGTTATCATTTTTTTAAACTTTTTTTGACAAAAACGGCGATAACCTATTTGTACTCCTAATAAAATTATGTAAATAATGAGTTAGAGATAAATAAATAATACATTGCCACGCTATATTCCTTTCGGGGGAGCAAATGTACAGCTGTATCCAATTTGCGGTTATTCATAGTGCCCAGTAGCGCAGCAGATACCTGATCTCAGGGCACTACATATGGCATAGTTCTTAATGTTTATACGAATGTGCAGTATTTAAAAAAGTGAGTATATACTTATATCTTCTGGTATATTTATTTTGCATTTGTTTTGATGGAATAATCAATTTTAATTAACCCTAATTATGAATGTTAGCATTTACTTTTTTTTTGTTTCAAAGCAACACAGCATTAAGTACTTGATATAATTGAAGACATAAAAATATTTTAGGCTATAACAACGACACCGTCTCCAAATACTAATGGTAGTACAGAAACCCCAAGAATATCGAGAGCAGAATTTCTCAACATATTGGATCGTAATCTTAAAGGACTGGCTCGTCTTCGCAATTTAGAATGGCGAGAAGCAAAAAAAGTAAGATATTTTATTCCGTGATTTGATTAGACTTAAACTATCTCGGTCTGCGACTCGTTTGATGTAATCAGCTTATATCCACGCACTTGCGTTTAAGCTCTACTCCTTTAGCTTACAGTCCTGTACCAACTTACTCCAAAAGCTTGCTTAGACCATATCGTCACCATTCGTGACCATGGGGCTGATAATCTGTCCCGGACGTCAACTTTCCAATGTAGACCGCCACTTTATTATGGATTCTGTTTTTCGTCTATTGTCATTTTAATCTCACCATTCGCCTATACTGTACTGTAACTGCATTTTTTCGTTGGATCTAGCTATGTGTTCTATTGAAAGGTTTTGTATGTAATAATAACTATCTACCTATTTTTCAGGATTCTGCAGCCAATTGGCGAGCGTATAAGGATGAAATATTACGCGGAAAAAAAATTAAGAAATAGTAGAAACAGTGAATAAAGTCAAGAGTAAATATAAAATATTGAAAACCCTTTAAGTTTTTTTTTTAATTCAGTGAATGCTGTATGGTGTAAATAATAATAAATTATTAAGTTATCATAAGGCATTCTAATCATGACGTGCCTAACCGTTTGAATGCGAAGCAAATTATGTGAATCAAAAATGAACAAGTTTGAGCATATATGTACAAAAAATAATAAACGTACGTTTTTAAATAGAATTTTCACTTTAACACGTTCAGGCCGGCGCGGTCCACCGGTGGCCCGCACTAGACTCTCATCGGGCGGTTCGGTCCATCGGTGGCTCGCACTAGACTGTACTATTAAACGGTACTTAACACCAAATATTTAGATTTTTGTAGATCTTTAAGTAAGTAAAAATAATTTCCATATAAATGATAAATAAAATAATGAAAGCCCTGGATTAGCTCCCGTCCGATAGAGCAAAAGCTTTAAAAGACAGCCGCCACAGGGCGAGAAGCATGAAATACAGCGCCGGTGTGAACGTGTTAAAGTTTGTTTGACGCAGAGATGGGCAAAATGTAATCAGATTAATGATTAACGATTACGATTACATTTTGTAATCATTAATCATGATTAATGATTAACGAAATTAATCAAAAAAAGTAATCATTTTTCGGTGATTAAGGATTATTAATCTTTAATCGGATTACAATTAATCATGATTACTTTTATGATTACTTTTCTGTTTGATACGTAAAATGTGCTGCCGACAGCAGAGCGGCGCTCGCCTTTTTATTTTATTTATAGTGTACGACTAGTGATGAAAATGCCCGGGAATTTTCCCAAAGTGCCCAAAACTTGTATGGGGAATATTCCCGGGAATTTACGAAATGTTCGCGGAAGTGCTGGGCACTTTGGGAAAATTCCCGGGCATTTTCATCACTATGTACGACTCCTACTAGCTAAACTGGCGAACTGAGTGCCACCACATAGTTAGGTGTTAGGGCGATTACCCGAACTGGGTCGTGACCGCAGTACAATAGTGCAAAGACCGGCATAGTGACTCGCTTCAACCTAACTACTTTCAGGATCAGTTCGTGCTCGGTGGACATTAAGTAAATCCAACGAAATCTAGTTAATCATTGATGCTTTTACCATTGTTCTGAGTGATTCCTGGACTATTAGAACTGATTATCAAACTACCACCCATATTTTACTGAAATACCGTCTCCTACTCCATAATCCACGCCCGCCTTCGAGATGGAGATAGAGAGACAGAGCAAGATAGCGCAAAATTTTAATTGATCAGAACAAGACATCATTTTCTCAAATTTACACAAGCTTCTATAGCGCAGAGCGCGACATCACCTTTCTTGGTCATCCGTCTCTCTCTACTGACTCGGTTTCGTCTTTGATGTAAACCGAACCGCCGCGCCGCACACGTTCGTATCGTATTTTGAATTTTAACTCATAATTTAAGTTGAAATACAGATCTGTTTTTTTTCGGATAACTGTCGTTCTACCTAATAACTTTGATTCTTACAATATATCAGCGGGACACATACATAGTTTTTTTTCTCAGTTCGCTTAATTTTTTTTTTCGCGTTTGACTTTCATTTTCTTAAAGACTAAAGTATACGAGTATAGTACTCAGAAAAAAAGAAGCAAATCGACATACGGGCACGCGCCATTTTTATCTCACTAAAAACGCTTTTTTGTTTACCAAATTATATATATATATATATATATATATACATATATATATGTATATGTATATATATAATATAATATTATATTATATTATATATATATATTATAATATGTATATATATATATATATATATGTATATACATATTGTTTAATGAGTAATAAAAGTAAAAAATTGTAATTTCATTTTTCTATTTTAAAAATTTAACTTTAACTTAAAGGATTGCACACAAAGTCTTTGGCCATTATCAGAAGTATTCTCCATCTCGAAGGTTGGCGTGGATTATTGGGTAAGGGCCGGTATTTCAGTAAAATATGGGCGGTACTTTGATAATCACTTCTAATAGTCCAGGAATCACTCAGAACAATAGTAAAAGCATCTATGATCAGCTAGATTTCGTTGGATTTACTTAATGGCCACCGAGCATGAACTCATCCTGAAAATAGTCAGGTCGAAGCAAGTCACTATGCCAGTTTTTTCACTATTGTACTATGGTCACGACCCAATTCCGGCAATTAACCTACCAACTCAAACGGCTGAAAGCACAAAAAATGGTCCTGAACGTAATCAGGTCGAAGCGAGTTACTATGAGTTCGTAGGTTTATTGGCTGAACAATGTCGTGACTCGTGACCACAGTACACAACTGCAAAGACCCTTATAATGATTATGATTAGCACAACGAGACGGATATTCGGGGGCGGACTTGCACCGGCTAAAACCACCAGGTGCCAGCACTGCCTAATCTTCGCCTTCGCTGGGCCTGGGAATCCAGATACTTCCTAGGGGCCCGGCGAGCGATTTGTCTTAGACAGGCCTCCTCCCTGGGAGAGGGTGGTAAAACTACCCAAACAATACCTCCCATAGGGGCGGCGTGTGAGCACACACACACGACGACACCACCCCACCCTCCGCTGGACGCCACCCCCACTCTCCGCTGGACACCACCCCCCCTCTCTGCTGGACGCCACCCCTCACTTTCTGCTAGACGACACCCCGACTCTCCGCTGGACGCCACCCCCCCACTCTCCGCTGGATCCCCCCAATCTACGCTGGACGCCACCCCCCACTCTCAGCTAGACGCCACCCCCACTCTCCACTGGACGCCACCCCCCACTCTCCGCTGGAAGCCACCCCCCACTCTCCCCTGGACACCAACCCCACTCTCCGCTGGACGCCACCCCCCACTCTCCCCTGGACACCACCCCCACTATTAGACGGAAGTTTGGGGTCATATATAATTCGAAATAAAATAACTTGAAAAATTAAATAAACGAGTATTTAAATCGGTCTCTCTCTCTCAGCCAGAACTCACAAGTAATCATTCAATTAATCATGATTAATTGAATGATTACTGTAATCAAGATTAATGATTACCCATGTAATCATGATTAAAAGTAATCAGATTACAAGTAATCATGATTAGATTCGTCATGATTACTTTTAATCAGTTTAATAATCAGATTACAAGTAATCATGATTACGCCCATCTATGGTTTGACGACAACTCCAGATAACGTCACTAGTAGAATAGTTTGGCTCTTTGCTTTTATTTTACTCTATATAGATAATCATATCAAGAGTGCTTTTCTTAAGTACGGGGTGAAAACTAAATTTTATTTTAAAATGTTGGTGCTTACTTTCTTCTGGCACTCCCCCAAATAAAAATGTATTAGTTCACTTTGAATATGCAAGCATACAATCTACTAATATATATTTTTGTAAATTATTTTAAATTTAGTAGAGTCGAAGGTTATGACCTACTTAAATGAGATCCACTATAGTGAACCCCCGTCTGCATCTAATCGTCCTTCCTCAGCTCAGAAGACTACAACCTAGACCTAACCAATTCGCCCCGCAGTGAACGTGTTAAAGAGCTTTATAATTTCGATATGTTGTCAATTTTGTTGCTGGGGGTATAATCTCATACAAATGTTGTTTACATGATAATTCATGTTGATTTTTGTAGTTATGTCTAACAATTCAATGAGGAAAAATAATTGTAAATAGAACATGAATTTTAACATTATATTCATGAATACTCCATAGATAAAAAGTGAGACCGACTTTGTCTATGTTCCTTTGTTGCTGAATACTGCGGTCTTACGTTAACCCTTAACTTGGCAGAATTTTGTTTTTTTAATATCAAAATAATATTTATTCCACGTAACCCTTGACTCAAGGATGTTTAGAAAAAATTAAATGTGCGTTCGAAAACTAAGAAATCATCTATACACGGTTAGTCGGAAAGGGTATATCAAGGCAAGGCTATTGGTATAGGTATCGTATATACTTAAAAAGGAATATAGTAATTTTCCTAAAAGTTGTAATTTATTTTTACATACTCAAAATAAATTATGTCATTTATTCTTTAACTTTACTTTTTTTAAACCATAGCGACAAGCCACGCCCACTAGGGATGTCGAAAATGAAAAAAATATAGTTGTATCGATATTTATTAAAATATCAATATCAGCGTCGATATATCAATGGGAAAATGTCGATATATCGATTAAATCTTAATAAACACGAAAGTATTTTACCAGTATTCCTTTTTATTACAAATTACAAATATCAAGAACTAAAAGGTTATCCTTCTTACTGTAAGACCTATTTAAGATGTCAAACAAAAATAAATCAGACAAACCAGTATTTGTCCGGCAGTGAAGTAGATAAACTCAGAATGAATGAAATGAAAACGAAACGATGAAGAAATCGAGGAACTGTTTCAACTCGTTCGGCATTCCGTTGCTTCGAGAGGCCAAATTAGCAGTTAACTGCATTGTTCCTGGCTACAGCAACTAGAAGCTTATCGTGGCAAGACCACAGTGACTTTAATTCTGACGTTAAAGAAAATAAAAAAAGTAAACAATTCACGAGATAATAAGGTACTGACACTGACTATACTCGCAAAATGGCGGCAAATAATATACATGCATCAAATTCAGATGTCAATGCACACAACGATACAAAACATAATACTCAACAGTCTTAGACAACAAAGTTCTTTTTTTCGTTCGTTCCCATTTTCTACAGTTTCAGATTTACGCGACTTCAGTGCCATAAGAATTTAAAAAATATCGTTTTCGATACAATTTTCGATACTGGATATTTTCTATGGATATATCATTTCAAAATATATCGCCCAAAAATATCGATATTATGAATTGAAAATATCATCTGACATCTGAATTTGTTGCATGTGTATTATTTGCCGCCATTTATTTATTTATTATTTATTTTGTTTGATATCTTACATAGGTCTTAAAGTTAGAAGATAGCCTTTAAGTTCTTGGTATTTTTGTAAATTTTATCTAATAAAAAGGAATACTGGTAAAATACTTTTGTATTTATTGCGATTTAATCTATATTTTTTCTTTGATATATCAACTCTGATATTGATATTTTAATAAATATCGATATAACAATATTTTTTTTCATTTTCGACATCCTTAATATTATTACCTAAAACTTCACCAACCGATAGAAAGATCCGTAAGATTTTATAGGTCAAGGATGGTGGGTCGTTGACACACGAAGAAACGTATGATTTCTAGGGCTGCCTCTTTATACTTTTAGTATGTAAATCTATAGGTACCTGTATCTCATTAGTTATTCATTTTTACGAAAAGTTATAGTACACAAAATGTTTGTTTTAATGGCCCTCTTCCTAGGTTTTTCGCTTTATATACCCTTTCCGACTAACCGTGTACATCCATATAAAAATATTAAGTTTGCGCGTAAAAATTATGGCACTAGATTTTTAAAATCTGACGTATCTCCACAGATCATTATCAAGAAAAGGGTTAACTATGAATTAACTAAATGCAATTCCATTTAAATGAGTAAAGACAGCAATTACTTTTACAATATGTTTATGATTAAATACCCTCACGCGGTAGTGGTGCCCTCATGTTTCCACACTTTTTTAACCGAGCTTTTAACTTTACGATATATATTTTAACATTCATAATTATTGCCACGCTATTGTTGCTGGCGCGTTATCTATATTTATTAACTTTATATATACTTACATATTTCGATGAAGAAAAAGATTGATGAAAGAATAATCAGTATTTATTTCAATTGCTCTAATCAAAATTCAATCAATGTTTAAAATTAACACAACTATTTCCGTGTGAAAGGCGTTAAACACTTGACTTTTCAGCCTACTGCCTGCTTTTGAAGTAAATTTTGATTTTTGTTCGTAAATATGTTCAATACAGCTCGACAGCCAGGATAGAACTCAAACTTAGTATGTAATATTCCCCTGTGAACAGACTTTTGTATGGATTCTTGGGCCAACATGAGCTGTAAAGCTTTGTCTTCATTCAAATGTAAAAGTTCAGACAAAGTCATTTTAAGATCGCATTTGTCCATTCCATCAACCTACAAAAGTCAAATTGAAAGAATGTTTTATTTAAGTAAAATGCTATGTAAAATATTTTATCTTCTATTTTTTGTTTCTAATACTTACTTTACATAAAAATGAAAGGCGATAATGCTTGTCTACTACAGGCCAACGTTGTTGTAAAACATTTTTATGCCAATCAATGACTTCTGAATTTATAGAGACTCTATTTTGTGCAGACAACAACCCAGCCCACAATTCAGAACAAAAGTGTGGTGTAACTGGTGCCAACATGATAATCAACACTGCTAATGATAATTCATACTCTTTACTTTTAGCAATTACTTCAGGTGGAACATTATTCTGTAAATAATTTAAATAATAATATGATGAATCCTGTTTTTATTATTCCACTATTGTTTGTTTTTTTCATATTGGCTTGGCAGTGATGACACCAGTCCTGATGGAAACTAGAGTGTAGTCCAAGAACGGCAGTTACTATACAGGGACAGAAAACCATTAACAGTGACCCCCATATGCCATCATGCGTATATCAAGCTGATCCAGAAATGCGAAATTGGTTCATGATGCTGTTTAACCATAATGTGGTATTCCAGATTATTTATAATATATTCGCTTTTTTAATATTAAAAAATCAGAGAAATCTTAATACAACATACAAAAATAATTGCACCCAATGCGAAATTAGACCACATCCTCTACAGCATTTTATTTATCAATGGATCAGATATGTTTAGAGCACAAATGAGACTGCTCAAACCATAGAAATATTTCATATTTCAAAACTTTAATTTTACTTACCCTAAGGGTGTTTGTTAAGCTTTGAAGTCTTGATATGCCCACACTGAGCTTGTGAGTGTATTTGAAATGGTAAGTTGTTGTTGCAGTAAGATAGTTTCGAGATTCCCATAATTTGTGCTCATGTTCTTGAAACATTGCATCATTTAAAGTATTCATATTGTCGGCATTTTTACGATGTTTTAAGAAGTCCCTCATCGTGTACCACAGTCGTCGTTGCCAATTCAAAACACCAGGGAGGGCTGTGAACAAACATAACGTTAAGTATTTTGAATTCAGAACTAAGAAACCAATGAAACCAATACAGTCAGACTCAGACAAAATTGATCTCCAAGACGACTTGTGTAGACTTTCTTCGTGGTGTCAACAAAATAATATGTTGCTTAATCTAGATAAGTGCTATCATATTCACTTTAGTAGAAACAAAGTTATACGTTTAGGTAGCTATTTTATAAACGATCACAAACTAAAAGTTGTTAACTCAGTGAAGGATTTAGGCATTATGATTGACTCAAAACTTAAATTTGATTTAAGTTTTGAGTGATAGAAATAGTGTCCAAAAGTTTTAAATTACTTGGTTTCATCACACGTATTTGCAAAAGCTTCAAGCTTCCGTATACTAAGATTAAGGTATTTGAGAGCCTTGTACGTCCTGTTATGGAGTATGGCTCGGTTGTATGGAATCCCAATTACGAGGTCTATAATAAACGCTTAGAGAGTGTGCAACGACGTTTTGTTTACCATCTCTCCTACGGTGATAATGTGGCGCATAAAATCTTGAGCTATCATGATAGGCTGGTTTTTTATAAAATGCAATCTTTAGCTAGTCGCAGGAAAATATCTGACCTAATATTTTTATTTAAAATATTCAATGGATATCTAGATTGTGCAGAACTTATCGATAATCTAAAAATTAATGCTCCATCTCGTTTGCCCCGCAAAACAGCTTTCCATTTTTTTTCTATACCCTTCTTTAAAACGAATCTTGGACAGTTTTCTACCATGCCAAGGATCTGCAGGCAGTACAACGCACTCTCGCGACTCGGTGACTTGGACCTGACTGTTTCTCTTTCAAAATTTAGAACAGCGTGTAGAAAGTGACTGCATTTCTTTTTTCTTTTTTTTTGTGTTACTTTTTGTGTTACTTGGAATCAGTCACAGTTTCGCTTAAAGTTGTTACTTATACATTCTACAATATTATCCTTTTGTGTTGTGTTTATATATGTATGTATATGTTTTTTCTTTTTTTGGAATTTTATTATTATACTTTAATGTAAACTAGCTTTATATATTAATCACTGTGCATGCTGTGGTGCCCTATAATTGTGGGGGCATTTATATGTTCTATTTAAGTACCATGATCCTTTTGTTTTCTTGTCTAATGTTACCCATGTTGGGCACCCTATTATGTAAAATAAAAATAATAATAAATAAAGATCATTTTAAAAACTTTAAATTAACTTACTATTATCTGACCAGCGTCTAGTTGTAGCGGGAGGTACGTCAGCTAGAATAAGTAGTCGGGTTGTATCACAACCATAAGTCGACAATAATCTCTCAGGATTTTCGCCATTATATTTCGATTTACTCATTTTCTCCCACTGTACTAATACAGGTTCCCCAGTAACCTTTTCCTTGTAAATTTGACCAACTTTTTCTACATTGTCTACTGGTAAATATTTACCTGAAGATTTCACTTTATAAGATTGCCCCATAACCATTCCTTGTACCAACAATTTTTTAAAAGGTTCATCAGTATCTGTCCAACCCATTGAATGCATGAAATAGCTCATAAAACGAGCATAGTACAAATGCAACACTGCATGCTCTTTACCTCCAATATAAATATCTACTGGTGTATGGTTGTGTAACTTGTTCTTATCAAAGGGTATCTGATTGTTGTTAGGATCTAAAAAGCGGTAAAAATACCATGAAGAATCAACAAATGTATCCATTGTGTCTGTTTCTCTTTTAGAAACAGAAAAACATTGAGGGCATTTGCAGTTTACCCAGTCATCAAAATTTGTTAATGTTTCTGCGCCACCTTGCGTTTTAATGTCTGGTAATCTTACAGGAAGATCTTCATATGGTACAGGAACATTTCCACATTTTGGACAATGAATGATAGGTATTGGAGTACCCCAGTATCTTTGCCTTGATATTAACCAATCTTTTAGTTTTGAACTAACATAATGTCCTCCAACATTTTTATTAATTGCCATATTTATAGCATTTTTATTTTCTATTGCTATATCAATATAATCACTCTTTGGAATCAATATATTAAGTGATGTCGCGATTTTTGCATCATCTTCATTGTTTTTCGGGCATATAATTAAAACATCTCTACCAATTGGGTAATTAATGTTATCTGTTATATAAATCGGTATATCAGCCCCGGTGAGTGGATTTGTACAACATAATTTTAATTTTTCTTCATCACTCAGATCTTGTAACAAAGCATGACTGCTACTCATAGTCAAAAAGCTGCCATGAATAAATTTATATGGTTCTAAAGTCCAGACATCAAATTCTGTAAGTGTATTTTTTATTTTCATTTTGAAAGTAACAACTACACCATCACACTCCCCAATCCAATGTTTTTGTAAATTAATAATATCTTTCCAACTGTCTAATTGTTTGTTACTTAAGCCATCATACAGTTTTTTAGCATACTTTGTTGTTTTTATAAACCATTGTGTGAGATACTTCTTTTCCACTTTTGCTCCTGATCGCCATGAACATCCAAGATCATCTACTTGTTCGTCTGCTAATACAGTTTTATCCACAGGGTCCCAATTTACTTGAGCCTTAAATAAAAAAAATGTTTATATTAACCACTTCAAATAAATACAATTAGAAGATAAATGAAAAATATACTGCATTTAATAAATCACCTTACTTTGATAAGCCATACCCTTTTCAAATAATTTTAAAAATATATATTGAGTCCATTTATAGTATTTTGGATCACATGTAGATATTTCTTTATCCCAATCAAAATTAAAGCCAAGCTGCTGGAGCTGATTTTTCATTGACTCTATATTTGTTTTTGTCCATTGTTGAGGGAGTATATTGCGTTCAATGGCTGCATTTTCTGCAGGTAAACCAAATGAATCCCAACCTATAGGATGAACTGTATTTCTTCCATTAAGAGTTTGAAATCTGGATATAGTATCAGATATTGAGTATACTCTTACATGGCCCATATGCAAGTTACCCGATGGGTATGGGAACATTGGTAAAACATAATATGGTTTAGATAAATTTTGATTCTGTTTATGTGTGACTTCATTTTTCCAATTTTCCTCAATTTTCAATTTAATTGGAGTATCAATTTCTTCTTCCTACAAATAGTGTTTTTTTATCAATATTTTATATATATAGTTAACAATATGAATAAGCAAATTATCAAGATTTTTTTCCTATCATGAACTACCTTTTGCCTATAACCTCATCTGTTTTAACAATAACACATTTAGGTTTAATTAGAAAAGTATATTTTGTTAGCACTATTATTTTTAATCCCCATGGAAAAACGGGTGATATAAGTTGTTGTGTATTTATGTTTGCTGTATGATTATACTTTTTAAACAAATCAACTGACTTTGATGACTGACTGAAAACTGACATGGTTTTTGAACAAATGAACTGAATGAAAAGAAGACTTCAGTCAACAATGAACAAACAACAATGTTCTTAACTATGACTGAGAAATTTTTTATCAACTGCTTAAAGTTAATAAACTCTTTTCTGGTTATTGAAGGAGTGTAAGCCACTTGTAATGACCTAATAGGTTGAAAATGTAGTATCCTATAACTTCAATGAAATTACAATAATATTATAATCATGACCTGATAGTCAACTCTTCCTTAGTTTTCAGCAGAAGTATTTGAGCTCATTAGAATGGTCCTAGTGAATACATTACACATAGATACAGAATTGAGTGAGGGGCTATTATAATTTTTCATTTAATGGTTATAATACTAAGGAAAAAAAACAGATCCTTCTAATGTCGAATGGTGAATACAAAAGAACCATCAAGTATTACCTTCATTTCAGGCTCAATGTTTTAAAGAAAAACCTACCCCTTTTATTGTAACTAGGAATAAACAAGCAACAAAATACTTTACAGTCATTTCATTTTTTTTTAATAAAAACTATAATTGAATGATAAAGAAAAGCTATATTATTTAAAAATATCATGTTATATCAAAATGGAAAAATATATTACAAAAATGATTTACCTCAATGTACTGAGGTTCACAATTTAATTATTAAAAATACAGGCTATAAATTAAACAAACAAATATAATTTCACTTTGAGATTTCTTTGTTCAATCAAACATTATGCCACCAGTCATTTAATTTATAGAATTTCTAATAACATAATCGTACTTTTCTCTACATTACATTACTGAAAATTATCACAAAACCATAAATAGTTTCAATAGAAAATCGAATCAGGGTAATTTTATTTGTCTTACGCAAATATGAGCACCAATACTTATCTGCATGCCCCGGATGTAAAGAAGCTTAAAATATTGAGATTTTACATAAGCATTAAACAAATCTAGAGATTTTTAGTATTTCCAATATATTGTTATAATAAAAGCAAATGCGTTACAACTTTATAATACGACAATTTATGTCGTACCCATAAATGTAAACAAGATTTGTACTTATAATCTGACAAATATTTCTTGATAACAATTTTAACCCCACTTTCAGGTTTAAAAATACTCAGCCGTAAAAATAACATTTTATCTTATTTTTCAAGTATATTATATTCCCACATTGGTCTCCTTTATCATACTAGAGTCGTCTAATACAAGTAAATAAACTCGATGATACTCGATCAATATGAAAATGACGTACTCGATGCTTTTGATTCGATTTATTTACACTAAATTGATACATATTGTAATATTTACATAATCTTCCAGACTTAATAAGTAACTTTTAAAGATAGTTTTTATTAAGTCTTACATAAAAGAATAATAATATATTCGGTTTCCAGATTTATTTCTAGTTATGTTAAAAAATAATAAAATAAACGTAATTTCTGTTCATACTGATATAACTGAGGTACGGAGTCAATAGCCACGCATAATATCTAAATTGACGATTTCAGCAGAGTTGTCTCATTGTAGTTTACTCGAACTGAGACTAAGAAGTAAAAGTTAATAAGAGGTTGGCTCTTAAATACGACCGAATAGGTCTGAGGCGACTAAGTACTAAGGACTTTTTACCGTAACGAATACCGTTTATGTTAGAAGCAAATAGATATTACACGGCCGTGAGGTGCAATGGTTGTGACAGGATGTACACCCGCATTGCTATAAAGTTATTTTGAAGATGCTTGATGGTAGATTGACTACAATTAATTTAATGGTTATAATAATACAATGAATGAGATATGTGGAAGCAATTGTATAAAAAACTATGAATACAGTAACCAAAGCAAAATGGTGCAATCTGTGCGGATAGCCTAAGCAGACTGAATCACACGCGGATCCGTAGCAACAAAGTTGAAGCAGCTCACTAACGTGTAACTAATTATATTGCGAGTACCCATTGCCGTCGGCTCGATTGACTCTGTTCGATGCTCTATTTGTCGGACCTGTGGCCCCATTTAAATCCTAAAGAAATAACTGACTGTGAACCCCAGAGTACTAGTAATTGAAATAATAAGTTTATATATTAGCATTATTGTAAGAGTGTATTAACTTTTCAATCTCTTTATAAAGATCACATAAAATCACTAACAAACTTAACATTAAACAAACAACATTTAAAATTTATATTGGAACCGTGGTTATCTATTATTGTGACTGTGTTGGCCTATTGGATAAGGGGGCCAGTATCCATGCGCGGCGATGCGAATGGTTGTAGGTTCGATTATTGGAACTTAATTAAAAAAAAGATTTAATACGGATTTAAGCACACGCCATGAGAACTGCCGTTCGTTTATATATTTACGGTATTGGAGTCTTCCCATTTTAGTTACACAAAAAAAAAACATTTTTGAAATAAATCTCAATACTGGATATTTTAAATCAATACATTGGCGATTGGCGGCAAAGCTTCAAGCCGGAGTATTTGTATCTCTTCTGCACTCTCGCTGAATAATTGTTGTTTACTTGTTGTGGCGGTCAGCTGGGTGTTTAATTGTTGTCTGAGCTTGTGTTGTGGGCTTAGGCAGCAATGGAATGCTCGGCTGACCGTGTGCGATGGGGAATTAATGTTTTTTTTTGGCGAGACGTGAGCGGAATGATGCGTCCCTTGAGTAGCTGAGCTTTCCCACCAATCAACCTAGTCTTCCTCGCCGTTTATATTGTTTGTGTAAAGATATGATGCAACAAACTGGAAATGACATCTTCATTTCCAGTTTGTTGCATTTGAATTAGATGAATTAGATTGAAATTAATCTACGACAGAAATATTGGAACGCGGCGGGAAGACTAAACAGATTTTTAATAAGACATGAAAGAAACCAAGCCTAATTTAGTTGTGACGGTTATTTTCAGCCAAGCTACGCGATCAATCAGAAAAAAAAAATCTTAGACATGGCTGTATGGCTGCTAGTCTTCACCACAAAGGGGAAAATATACCCAAAAAAGGACATCGATATATTGGCAAAAATTATTATATTGAGTTAAAATAATCGACTAATCAACTCAACAGTCGCAAGCACTGGTTAATCATTAAAAATTTGCGAAATTTTGTTGTTTGTTGCGACAGTATTATCTCATACTAGGATATCTTATAACTGAAACAATAATGGTGTCACCTAGGACAGAAGATGCTTCCGAGGAAGCTAAAAAAGTCGTAGATGAAGCAAAATCCTTTATAGAAAAAGCTATTGCTGATATTGGCAAAACATCCGCAACAAAGCAACTACTTTTAGGAACTGCATCAGGATGGTAAGTTAATAACAAATAGTTGTTTGATTCGGTAACATTTCTTCTATTTATAATTTGGTGGTTGTAAAACTAGTCACGTTAATTAAAAAGGGTTCCTATTATAATATAAACTAATCATATCATTTGCATTGGGCTTACCAAAATTCATTAGTTGACAGTAGTTTCAATAGAATACAAACTAATCATGGCTGCATTGCATGACTCATAATGAGACCATCCAAATCTAACACAAGAAGGCCATCTACAGTAACCTTTAAATACCCTTTTGTGTAATATTTAGATAAAATTGGCAAAATAATGCTTTTAAGTTACAAAACTTAACTAGTATGTAGTTTTTTCATCCCTACACTAAAACACCATAGGCACCAACACCTGACCTAACTTATGGGTATTTTTGATTAAATAAGGTATAATTACGTATGAAAATTTAATGACCAAACCTTTATTACCTCCCTAATCTTATCAATATTATATTTTTTTGTATTAATTTACTTTATCTATTGCCTTTCTTGATATGAGCTATAATGATTTATTCATACAATAAATACTTGCCTTTGTTTTTTTTTACTATAGAAAAGTACACAATACACCTCTTAAATCTCCATGAATTAAAGCTAATGAAGCTTCATTCACTGATCATCAGTTGATGATCATTATAACATTTGTAATATGACTTGAATAAAGATTACCAATTCCTAAAAATTAAATTTAGGTACAATAAATACAATTGATAAATTAAAATAATATGTATTTCTTACAAAAATATTTTTGATCAATAACTGCCAGTTAAATAAACCAAGGGTTGTTTATTATTCACTTTATAATTATAATTTTATAAATTGACAATCATTTGCATTGAGTGAATATTACAGTAACTACAAGACTATTGGATTTTTGATTTTTGATTTTTACTATGTAATTGTGACAATGGAGTTATCGAAGATTTTCTTCTAATAAAATGTTACATATCATTATGCTGCCAGTTTGATTGAAACAATTTTTTTGTGGCTATATTAAATATATTTAGTATTACTACTGTTTTTTTTAGGATAACAGGTTTCCTTTCTATGAAAGTTGGAAAAATAGCAGCAGTTGGTCTTGGTGGCAGTGTTATTTTATTACACCTTGCTAGCCAAAAGGGATACATTGATATTAACTGGGATAAAATTAACAAAAAAGTTGACAAAATCAGTGATAAAATTGAAAAGGAGACAACTGGGCGATCTGCAGATTGGTTTGAAAAAGTAAGTAAATAGGATTTATTCATTATAAAATTAAAATAATACAACGGTGACATCAGGTATCAGGTTCACACGGGCTCATTTTCCGCAACTCGACGTCTGAGTGCGCCTATTTTGCGTAACGGTGACATTTGAGGACATATTTTGATACAAAAAATCAAGAAATATGTTGTAATTGTGATTCAAATCAATTAAATTATAAATATCATTCAATAATTTGTATAAGTAGTATTGACCAATTAAGTTTTGATTTCTGCTGATGTTTTGATTTGAACCCATGTGTGACAGAACCATAGGCAATGATAAATTAATTAGGTACAGTGCTATGATCGGTGGTCATGATTGGTTTGGTGCAACATGATATATTAGGTCCTTACATATGAAATTGGCGTTTTGTATGGGAGGAACAAAAAGTCGAATATTTTTTAATATAATATATTTAATTAATCAAAGTATGAACCATTATTTTCTATGCACTTTTGCCATCTCATAGGTAGTTCATTGATCCCTTTACTAAAAAAACCAGTCGGACGGGAATCAATAAAATCTTTGAAGGCGATTTGGACTGCCCCATCTGAGTTGAATTTTTTCCCTTGCAAGAAGTTATCCAAATTTCGAAAAAAATGGTAATCTGTTGGAGCAAGGTCCGGGGAGTACGGAGGATGTCTTAGACTTTCCAATTGAAGCTCTTCTAATTTAGTAGCCGTCTGTTGCGCAGTGTGTGGTCTAGCGTTGTCGTGAAGCAGCAGTGGCGTGGAGCGATTGACCAGCCTAGGTTGTTTAGCCGCTAGCTTTTCCATCATGGTTTGCAATTGCTGACAATAGACATCAGCCGTAATAGTCTGGCCAGATTTGAGAAAACTGTAATGAACAATACCGGCACTAGTCCACCAAACGCTTACAAGTAACTTTTTTGGGGTTAATTTTCGCTTGGGGCAGGATTTGGCTGGCTGGCCAGGATCCAACCATTGCGCTGAGCGCTTCCGATTATCGTAAAGAACCCATTTTTCATCACAGGTAATGATTCGGTTTAAAATACCTTCATTATTGTGCCGGTTTAGTAATGTAATGCAGCAGTCGACGCGCGTTTGCCGGTTTGCTTCAGTCAATTCGTGAGGTACCCACCTTTCAAGCTTTTTAATCTTCCCAATTTGCTTCAAGTGAATTAAAACAGTTTTATCACTAACATCGCAGCCTGCAGCTAACTCGGACGTGGTTTGCGATGGATCCGCTTCCACAATAGCCTTCAACTCTTCATTATCAACTTGAGTCTCAGGCCGTCCACGGGGCTTGTTCTGCATGTCGAAATTTCCAGAACGAAAACGTTGGAACCAAAAACGAACTGTGTTTTCTTTTGCAACACGACCGCCATACACATCATTCACCCTTCGAGTTGTTTCCGCAGCACTAGTGCCACGGCGGAACTCGTACTCGTAAATAATGCGATATTTTAAGTTTTCCATTTTGTAAAATGAGTGACGCAAACAAAAAAAAAACAGAAGAAAAAAACAAATGAATGACGATCATCGAAGCACAAATACATGAGTCTATAGCTGTACAAATTTGAATTTGAAATTCCTTACCAAAAAGGAGAAATTTGTGATTAAAGTGGCCAGTACGAAAAACGCCAATTTCATATGTAAGGACCTAATATTACTTGACCAATGTGAATGTCTGTTCAGAAAGTAACACAAGTTTTGAATTTCTGCAGCAATTTAATTTTTTTTTTATGATGTCTTTCAATGTTTGCCTCATGTTGACAACTTCAGGCATTGTAAATATTTAGTTTTTTTTTACAGCTATTTAGCTTAGACATGTTTTAACTCAACTTCGATTTTTGCCTATTCAAAAAAAATTGAACAATGAATCTGTATCCATTTTTTTTTACTGGATATTGATTGATGGCCCGGATCAAATTTTCTGTGAAAAAACAATAACTATGCAAACATATTCGGAATGTCGGTTGTGGCATTTAGTCAAGGTACATTAAACCAAAGCAATGCCATTCGATTTTTACCAATAATTTATGCATGAAATAAATTGCCATACAATATGTACCAAAATTGCTTAATTTCGACCAAGTGTGTGTGAATTTTTGGCCAAAAACAATACTAATTATGCCACAACCATGGTATTCTCTAGAACTGGCCCGCTGCGACTTTTTCTCGTTCTCGAAACTGGAGAGGACAATGTTACGCTATTATTGAGGAGATAAGAAGGCATCCAGGGATGAGTTGATCAAAATCACAAAAAATAATTTTGAAGTGCTTCCAGGATTGGAAAAACTTTGGCATGAGTGCAAAATATTTGACGGGGATTACTTTGAAGGAGACAAAATAGATATTCATGAATAAATAAATAATTTTCGGAAAAACACAAAATTCGCGATACTTTAGGACAGGCCTTGTATATTATAAACAATATTAATGAATGATGTCATTATAAGTAAAATGCGCATAATCATTTTCAACTTCCATTTTTTGTTACTTAAACTTGCGAACCTACAGCAAACCAAGGGTCTCCCAATTGAATTTTCCAGGGATCTTGCGCTGACTAAATCAAAAACTGATGATAGGTTGTTATAATCAAAATCCTTCATGTTATTTCATATGATTTTCATTTTACATGAACCTTATTCATATGAAATAGTTCAGGTATCAGATCCAATCTGGTTTGTTTTCGCAACTCGATGTCTAGGTACGCCTATTTTCCGTGATAATAAATAGTAACTAAAATTAATTATATTATTCTAGTGTTAAAAAAGACATTTTAATTAATAGGTTTTGGTCTCGTTATATGCATATTACATAGCATATAATTATTCATAAACAAGCAAGAATTTCATTATAGATAGTTTGTTTTATCACATGGCCAGATTCTGCTTGAACCTACAAATATTTTTAATAATGTTACATATTTTTAACATTGCACATATTATAATGTATATACAATATAGTATTACATTATTGTAAAAATATTATTTTCATGATAACTTTATTTTGAACAATTTATTTTGTTACAGGTATTATTGTTTGTCAAAAATAATACGTATTATTCGGCAGGGTTTACTGGAGGATTTCTTTTTGGTATTGCTTCTTCATAATAGATAACAAAATCAGACCTTACTAAGAGTTTACAAATAATGTTAAGTATTGTGGAAATGTTAATTATTAGGTAGCTTTTGAAGTTGTATAACTTATATATTATTGCAAATTATTATCATTAATTCAGTATGTGAATATGTATTTAATGATCAGGTTCTAATTTGTGGCAAAGTTTAAAAAATGTCAAAACATATGTATTATATATTTATTTTTAAAATTATACTCGTTTTTGCCGAAGTCATTTTCATAAACTGTGTTTAAATTAGTTAGTAAAGTTATTTTGATGTACAAAGAAAACCGTTTTAATTGACCCTTTAGTATCGGATGGCTACTACCTCGGACAAGTCGAGCTGTAGCTCTATTTCGATATAATAAATTTTAATACAATTTTCGAGACTAAAAATACGTATTTATTTTGATTGATATTTTTATTTCACATTGCGTGTTAGTCAACTTATATCTATGGTTCTGCCCAACCAATCTTAATTATGGATTCAAGACCCATATTTAAGTTGGATGATATGTATTAATGCCGAGAATGTCTCATTTTGCTCAATAGTTTCAGCTCGATGCGCAAACCTACAAATTTTCGAAAAACGATTGTGTCTTGCACTATATGAATAAACTTTTGTATAGAAAAAATTACATTAATCGTGTTGATTTTGTATTTCGATTGTTTTAAAATACTATTATTGTCTACATCCTATGGACTGTCTACACAAAGTCAAAGAGGCCCAACAATAATTAACTACATTTTTGTTTATATAAAAAAAAATAGTGGCTGTAGGTATCAGGTGTAGTGTTTGTATGTTGGAGGTATCTCGGGCACGCAGGTAATATAGGGGACAGTATTGTGAGTCGCGGACGAGAGTGCGTGTACCTCTAGGTGGTAGCGAACGATATAGGAATGCTTGTGTATGTAGTAGGCTGGTGTCTACAAATGGCATAGAGTAAATCTATAGTAAAAAGTGTTGGTTATTATCGTTGGCCTTCATTGATGAGGTGTGATTGCGACTTTAATAATTATGGTAGGTATGATAATGTAATAACAAAAATATCAGAAGTAAACTGTTTTATTTATTTATTATAGGTGGAGAGATTTGTAGACAGGAAATTGGATAAAGCTGAAGAGTTATTAAAGAAAAAAGAAATTAAAGCTAAGAAATGGTATAATAACATTACAGGAGACGATCAGTATCGCGCCACTGAAACTCACGTTTTTCTAGCTTCATTTGTTGCTGGATTGGCTGTTGGTCTTATTTGCGGCAAATAAAATGTCTTATTAATAATCTGCGTATAAAATCGGTATTACATATTTAAAAAACTAGTTTAATAATACTATTTATTGTAAGGCATCCATAATAAAGCTTAATTAATGTAGGTGTTGTTAAACGTGAATATTATAATATTAGATGTAGATAAAATAATATTAAAGAAATATAAACAATTACTTATACACTTTATTTAAATGGTTTATAAACACATATTTAGCTTGGGTTTAAAAATGGAACCAAATTTTATTTTAAATAGTGATAGAATTTAACTAAGATAATATCTTTATTTATATTATAAACTTGTGATTTATTGTAATCTCGTAATATAGTAACTGTTTGTTTAATATTGAGGTCAATTTTGCTACTACTACATTGCATAAGGTTCGTTCACGGAGGATTAAACGTCATAAAACTTGACAATTGTGTTACTAATGACAAACGTCAACTTTATCAACAAAGTCGACAATGAAGCCACTTTTAAACCACCTCGGTAGATGGAATTTAGATGGCGATCAGTCAGTTTGATAGATTTTACATGTCATTAGTGTGAGAACAGTTTGATTTTCGTGCATTTATTTTAGAACCTAATTTAGTGAATTTTGTGTTTTATAAATTAACTGATCCTGACCACAGGATATGAAGTAACAAAATTAAAATAAAACAACTGGACATTAAATGTCATGTTCATGAAGGGTACATTTTAAGCAATTTGGACATTCAACTACAGCTCCCTACATAAATGGCCGAAATGTAATCAGATTAGTGATTAACGAAATTTATTTTCGTACCCTATCTCCTCCTCTCCACAGCCTCCTTCCCTTTCACATCCACATTCATCATCATCTATCCTCTCCCTTTGCGAGCTTCCTTCTCCTTATTTTTGTAAATACTGACTCAACAAACTGACTACGCTGCACCTGATGAAAAGCATAATGTAATGCCAGAACGGCAGCGACTAAGGGGAGACAGGAAACCGTTGACAGTTGCTGTTGTCATTTCGATCCATATATACCGCCACTGAAGGCCTACAGGTACAGTGACGAACTAAAGTATTGGCACAGCGAGGTAAATTATTATAGTGCTAGCAATAATGGGAATACAAATAATATCTGGATTAATTATTATAACAACACTTACATGCTTGATAGTTCATTATATTTAAAAAAATCAATTGAAAACAATTTCATAGTTCAGGAAAGAAATAATACAAATGGCATCATCTATTTTGGCCGGAACAAAAGTATTGGCACAGGACACAAAAATAAGAAAAAAAAATGAACCAATATTTGATTGGCAGCCCTTTTCCTTTCAGTAGCTCCCTCAACCTACCAGGCAACGAATGCACTAATTTAGCAACGAATGAGGGCTCGATCAATTCGATTCAATCGAATTTTTTAATATAATGAAGTATCAAGGATGGAAGTATTGTTATAATAAATAAAACAGATCTTATTTGTTTTTTTTATAATTGCTAGCACTATAATTTTGTTTACTTCACTGTGCCAATACTTATGTTCGTCACTGTATATTAACAACTGGACGTACAAAAGCTGATCTCGAATAGTGATGAAAATGCCGGGGAATTTTCCCAAAGTGCCCAAAACTTCCGAGAACATTTCATAAATTCCCGGTAATATTCCCAAGGAAGTTTTGGGCACTTTGGGAAAATTTCCGGGCATTTTCATCACTAATCCCGAAGCGTGTCACTGTGATAGTCTGCACGTGTTTACTATGGCCACTACACAATTTGGGGAAGCGCCTTATTATGTCAATAAGATCTACTACCTAGCTTTCCATCTCCACGTGTTCCCCTGCTCTTAATCGTCCCACTTACCTTTTCCCCATACACTTTCCTCCCTCTCCTGTTCCGCTATTGTTTCCTCTCCCTGCATTTCTTTTCGCCCCTCCCCGCCATAGCGGAAATAAAACTTGAAGGAAAAGTGGGGAGTCTGATAAGTTAAAACAAAATTCTTCTTCATCGAAGTTCTTTTTGAAAATCTTGAATCATCCTGATTGCTGATATCACCTACTGACATGCAAGCCCCCTATTAATGATGAAAGTATGTTTAAATCTCTTCTAAATTTTTGTAATTATCTTAACTGAATTATAGCTCAAAGATTAAAATTTCCCTGATTTTTTTAAGAGCACAAAGACGCAAGTAGCTACCTACTGTGGTAATCAGGGATAAAATGTCTATGAAATTTGGTTTATTTCGAAAAACAGTACAATTACGAAAGTGGGATTTATTAAGCAAAAATTCTAATAATTTATTTTAAAGTTTTATTATAATAATAAAATAGTTCTCTTTGTGGTAATTGTTCCAAGTATTGTCTATATTTCTGAATATAATCTTGTTTTAACGCCACAACTGCTCTGCTGTAAACGTATTTTTCTTTGTAAGTAAGTGAATCCCATGTAACATCAGGAGTCAAATTTGTAATTTCAAACAACTCTTTTCCAGTCCTAAAAAAAAATTTCAACTTAGTCGCCTATATTTGCGTAATGCATATGCTGTTATCACGCCGATTTCCTTATGGAGTAGGCAGAGAGAAGGGAACGCAACATCTCTTTAACTTTGTAAAACTCTTTCGCTTTCTTAATATTAATTGAATATCTTCATACACTCTCGCCGTTTCCGCTTATTTTTTACATTACCCTCCATCTGAACTCTCTTTGGTCTGTGTAGGTAAGTTTTGGTCGCCTCGGCACTTTAACCCACATACATATTATATATATTTTTGTTATCATAAATTGAACAAACAAATGAGCTAGTTACACAATAGTTTTGAAAAAAGAAAAAACAATAGAAAAGAAACCACATCACGCCTAATGTTAAGCATAAAAGCAGTCCAAAAACGATAACGACTATCAACAGTAAAAAAACCTTTCGATAGTCACAGCGATAAATAAAAATTGAAATGCTATTTTAATTTTTCGATACGATAATTTTTACGTGAATACAACTTTTCAAAGTCATCGTACATTTTGGAATTTATTTCTAAACCTTTCATTAATTATGTAAGTGTTACGAGTAATTGTGATAAAAAAATATGTAACATTTTGTACAATGGTCATTTTAGTAATGGGGCCATGGAAAGATTTCGGCCGCGGGCTTCATTTGCCTTAGATACGCCAGATCCATACTTTTTGCGGTTTCTACTAGCGTTATCGTTTGTAGATGGTTACTTTGTCAAGGCCCTCTTAATCATCGAACTATGCTTTTGTGTATACTGTCGATAACACTTTCAAATCAAAGGTCAGTAGTTATAGTCAGATTTAAAATGTTACTTCTGAGAAACCGGATTTCTTACTCTAACATTATCCTGAATTGGTAGATCTAAATTTCGCTTGACTATTGGTTATTATGAATTACGGCACCGTGAAAGTATGCTGTTGCTAGAGTTTCAATTGTGTGTAAAACAATGGTGTGGGGTTTGCTCAATTACGAGACCAGATATTTCCTGTAGTCACTACAGTATAGTGCTATCTTGTGTCGTAACAAATGAACAGAAAACTGATTATTTAAATTCTATTATACATTTTTTTAAACTACAGTATGGGGAAATTCTAAACTACAAGAGATGGGGTCTTAAGAAGCTTTAGCTCTTTTTATGTGAAAATAAAATTGACATTGTTATAATTCTGGTCAAGCGCGAACTTTCGACAAGTGTTAATTTTTTTTACAGGAAATTACGCTCTTTTATACAAAGAGAAGGAAGCAATATCGTGTATAGCATGAAAATATTTGAGTATGGTTTGAAAAATGCTTAAACTGTAAGGGTTGGAAATTGATTTGTAGCCAATAAAATTGTTGAAGTTTTGTTATAAAGTAAATATTTAGACATAATTCTTTCTTACTTTAATAAATATATGTGATTAGCTAAATAATGATTTGTATGACATTTGCAATGTCTGTTATGAAAAGCATAAAGTAACATAGTATACATTTTCTTACTAAACTGATAACATTTACCATGTAATTTAAGAAAATCAACAAAAATATAAAATTATACTAACTTTACACTTGGTGGTGTTGGTTCTGTATAAAAAGTTATTTTGGAAGAATCTTGTGAATCTTCAAAGCAGATTTCTATATCATGTTCTGACTTAGTGTGATCTAACATAAAATGTGGCCTGTAAGTAATAAAACTCACTATAGTTAGAACTTAACTGTTGTACCTTATTTAAAGTTTTGGCACAATGAAGGGGCACAGAGCAAGGCACCATTGATTTAAAAATACATGGATTACAAATCAAATACTACATTCATGAACAGGAGGTCCATTTTGACATAGGGTCAAAATATACCAGGATACAGATAAATTGAACTCTGTGTCAAATTTGCACAGTAGTCAATTTTAGGGCTTTTAATGTCTACTTTGATGTTGTGTGAATGTAATTCCTTTGCACAGAGCTCAACCTATATGCCTTCAATGGTGGTGCCTATTATTTTTATTTGTCTTAGTACTTATGATTATCATAGTAGATTAATTTGATGGCAATTTATGATAATCTGGAAATAAAAAAAGCATTGACATTCTGTAATTCATTCATATTTGACTTGTTTGTACTTCTAGGGTCTATGAATGTGCCGTAATATGTTTAATATGTGCGTAATATGTTTGTGCCACAAATTTTTTTTTTGTTACTTGCTGCAAGTGAATTTCTTTAGTGTGCTATGAAATGGGTTACTTACTCATTGTTATCATTAGTTTTTGTTTCACATTCATCAATATTTATTTCAGTTTTACATTCAGATGTGTCAATATAAGAGTCTTGCATTTTCTCACTTATTTCTATTTGCACTTTATTATCATGATTAATATCCATTTTGTCTTCTTTGTCAATATTTTCTTCAGGTAAGCAATTTTTTTGTGCTCTGGAAACAAACATGTAATTGTGATTATTTTAAAAATATTAAACTATTATCACCAAAAAAACATTTAATATAAAATAAAGCCTCAATAGTATTTTAAAATTATTAGCTTACGTTTTATGTAATTTCTTCTTCATATAGGGTTGTGCTTTTTGTAAACAGTCACCAACTATTTGAATATAATTACGTTGACATTCCTTGTATTTATTGAAGAACTGTTGTTTTTCTTTATCACTTAGAGTAAGCCATGACTGTGTTGCCTCTACTATGTTTGTTGTAATCTGTAGTGAATAGTCATTAATGATAGTATAATAAAAGAGTCTCATAAATTTTATTTCTTTTCTATTACTAGTAATTAATTGCATGTATTTAATTATCACTAATGTACACAGGTTGACCTATATTTGGAAGCTATTTGTTTTCATCTTGGTGTATAAGGTAATTTTGATCGACATTAAATGATAAATGATCTGTTTAAACGGATGAGGCTCAATAACATTTATGGAGAAAAGTTGGTAATAACAAATGATCAGTGAGGTTCAGTTACACTTACAATATTTAAAATGTTTAAAAATCAAACAATAACTTTTATACTAAGATACATTTGACCTACCCAGATACTTTACCTTTGAATTTTTTGTGCCTTTTTTGTGACAATAAAGTTTAATATACAATGCTAAAGCACTGCGAGGTAAGCCAATTCTTTTCCTAAATTTAGGTTTTTTAGATTTATTATGCTTTGGTAATTCACACATGTCAATAGTAGAAGATCCACTTTCCATTTTTCTGCTAATGTAAACGAGCAAAGAGAATATGCAATAATATACGAGAATAACAAAACAAAGTTATTACTAATAGGGATGTGTAAAATATCGATTCTAATTTTAATCGACATCTTTTTTTTGTTACAAAATCATTGTCGATATTCTGTATATTAAAAATCGACTTTTAATGAAAGACATTATAGTCTGTCAAGAAAGTCGTGAAAAAAAGGGAGGGCGCCACTGTTTTTTACATGGTAACCCTATATATTTCGATTAATAAATTTTGATACTTCATTTGAAAAAAAAACAGTCTATGATAATATTTTTTAATTAATCATAGTCAACATCAGAATCAAGGTATTCAACTCCTGACATGTGTCCTGAAGATCCAGCACAAGGAAGTTGCTCCATTTCTGCATCTTCAGATTCACTGGAACTGTCGCCTACTGGTATGATCTGTTGGTCTATATCATTATACAGAGTCCCACCTCGAGCATAATATTCATTTTCAATTTTAATGACATGGTCAGTACAATTTTTCCATTCTTGTGGAGTAACTGATTTGAATGCCTCTTCTGCCAACTTTACAATATTTTGACCACCAACATTTTTTTGGGCAATGCGCTTTTTTAAGATGGCCCAAACCAGTTCAATGGGGTTGAGATCACAATGATAAGGTGGCAGTCTTATCACTGTATGCCCATGTTCCCCTAAAAGCTCATCAATGTGGTACACCGGTTCAGGTTTATGTTTTTTTACTAACATTAATAAGGACGGTTTTCTTAATGTGGCATCGAATAAAATATTATTTTCACGTAACCACATTTTGATCTCTTCGACACGTGAACTAGATGTCGAAGCCTGGTGAAAAAGTTCAATTTAGTAATCAAATTTCAGATTGTACATGAAGCATACATAATGATAAAGAATGTGACAATAAGAAACATAATATGTAAAAATAGTACCTCGTTCATTACAACTGAATGATATGGGGCATTATCCATAACAATTATTGATGCTTCAGTTAAATTAGGTATTAACTTTTCAGTTACCCATTTTGTAAAATTATGTGCATTCATTTCAGAATGGTAATCTTGTCTTGTTTTTACCACTAAATATTAACAATGCATTGTTCATAAAACCTTTTTCACTACCAGCATGCACAATTTCCCTTTTAAATTACCTATTACCAATCACCAAATAAATCAATATTTTCCAATTACCTTTTCCCTTTGGATACATTTTGTTGAACGCCAGATATATTTATAGACTGCCAACATTTAGCTACTTTGTAGGAGTCATGAATATAACTTTCATCTAAATAAATTATGTTTTTTTGAAGCTCTTCTGGCAATCTTCTATTTTCAAGAATTTGCTTCAAATAATATTCACGTTTTGAAGCTATAATTGGCTTTTCTATAAGCGCCAGTCTATTTGTTTTGCATTTTTTTAACTTAAATCCAATTGAATGTAATATCTGTCTGAGAAGTTCATGGCTGCCATCAAAATCTAATTCTTGTTTCACCACAGATAATAGTTTTCTTAGCGTAGGTACTTCTTTTTGGACTGTGTAGAAAAATTGAACTTTTTGACAAATGGCACATAGACTGAAATCAACAATCTGTTTACTAGGTCTGCCCTTCCTTTTTTTTCCAGGCGTTACAAATTCACCTTCATTTTTCATACCCTCGTCCACTATATGTCGAACGGTGCTTTCAGAAACACCTGGAAGAAAAAGAAAAATTCAAAAATTGTAATAAAAATACGAAAGTATCAAAATTTTTCAAGCGTAGTAATATAGGAAAGCTGTACCTACAATAACATAACCTTTTAAAATTCGTAAACAATATTATCACAAAGCTAAAATATCACTTAAAAATGTACAATTTCAACCTATTTCATTTCTGTTACAGTGTCTAACATTAAAATAAGAGTACATACCTGTTATTTTAGCTGTTCGACCGTAAACATCTCCCAAATCAGAAAATAACTTTCCCGTTTGAAATTCACTCATAAATTCTTGAAAAACCTTAAATATGATCTGCCTCGTACTACTTTTATAAACAGTGCGATTCATTTTGACCACAAAACGGTTAAACGATAAGAAATATTCGCAGTAATTAATAAAAATCCAGTAAGCTAATCACAACAACCTTTGATGTGACAATTGATGTACTCAGTTAGACAGGAATACAGTGTTACCATAACAAGTAAAAGCTTTAGTTCTCAAAACATTCTTTTCATGACTTTCTTGACGGACTATAAATGCTCTTTTACTTCATTTTTTTACTCTCTTAAAAAAAAAAAAGAGATAAGATATGCTTTGTTGTTTTAAATCAATGTGGTCAAACGTAACATTTAAATAAAACTTATTTTGTATTTTAAAACACTTGATTGGGAAGTGCTATCCCACCCGCGTTATTCACCAGACATCACATCACATTTATATTCACATCATATGAAGATACCAAAATGGGGTTAATTCGTGGATAGCTTTAAAAGAATACGAATTTTTCAGACGTGATATCCGTATGTTGCCTGAAAGATGGAAAAGTTTTTGCTAGTGATGGAAATACTTCGATTAAATTTGAGCTACCGTTCTTTCACGTATATTTTTTTTTGACAAAAAATGGTGGAAACATATTTGTATTCTTAATATTATAAACAAAAAGCAAATACAACGATTCGAATAGCTAAAAAAAAAACAAACTACGCGAGTTATGTAGGCATAGCACACGCAACCTACATACCAAGATCGGAATACATCATTATACCATATCTTAATAGGAAGCATTAGTGTGTTAATTGTAATCATTAGACATAAGTATCAATTATTATCTTTATAAGTATTATTTAATGGTTTGTTTACCAAGTGCATGCATCCCTACTTGTAAAATAGTATATAAGCGATTGTATTGTTTTAATAAAGAGAGTTTAGTTTCATCAATTGTCATAGGCTTCTCAAGCCAACAACTTGTATTTTTTATCAAAACCTCACATCCCCCCACCATATCTCATGCTTAGATAAATTAATTTTTAGATAATCAATTTTTAACTAAGCGATATAATTTAAAGAAAGATCAATCAATTATTTATTGTCACTCCGTCGTAGCTTTGAATTTCATTTGGCGTTTCTACTTAAGAGCCTGTGTAGACATATTAAGTATTGAAGTAAATAACTAAATTTTAAATAGTTTAACGTTTACACGTGTTTTAGTAACATTATAAGAACATTATATCATCAAACTCATGTACTTCACTAAATTGTTATGAAGTTAATACTTGCTAGAAAGGAATTTAGTAAAGCCACGCCTTCTGGAGAATGTGCGGGGTACGGGGGGGTGAATTACTTCGTCAAAACATAGGATTGATTATTATTTATTAGTCTGTGGGATTGATTTCATTTAACTTATTTGCTTAACCAATATTTAGTTAAAGGCTATTAAGTCGTTGTTTACACGCTAAAACTTTAGTTAAAATCTTATTATTTATTTCGTCACCTAATGCGTGTGTACAGGCCTTAGTAGGTCAAGCGACACAGATGGGCGAAATGCAATCAGATTAATAAAAATGATTACGATTACATTTTCCTTTTTTACCATTAATATGGCTGTATTTTGCTCATCAATATTTTAAACACTACAGAATCCCAGATTACATACACATGATTTCTTAATGTTTTAAATTGATTTAATCACAGATACAGAGCAAAAAAATTAAAATTACGACTACATTTTGTAATCGTTAATCATTAATCAGATTTCATTTTGCCCATTTCTGTCAAGCGAGCACACGACATACGTGTATCGGACACACACACCACATGTGATTTTATAAATCCATGACTATTAATTTTTCAAAATACTTTTTTGCATTAATAAACCCAAAAATTTATTAGACTCAAAAGTTTATTAAGCATTAAGTAAAATAGCCGGTAACACTTAAATATAATGTCAATTGTTGAGTTGTGCACATTTAAAGTGGGACTGTTACATTATTATTATTTTCTAGTTATTCAACATAATTAAATATTAAATAGGCACTACTTTATGTAGTCTTTGATAGGCACCAATATGTTTATTTTTTAGTTTTTTTCTGGAATATAATAATTTCAGTGTTTCATGTTTATTCTTTCACTCAGTTTGCCAACATCATGTCTACTAAAAAGTAAGAGGTTCATTATTATTAGTTTGGATTTAGTGATAAGCATTACTTCGTGTTTTGTTATGATCATTGCATACATTATGTATTACTTATTAAAACTCTTAACTTAACTCTTAAATGTTCATCTAACCTTATGACAACTTTCATAGTTGTAATATATATGTTGATATTTATGGCTGCCTGCATGCTTTTTTATGTGCTTATTATTTGGTCCTTGTTTTGGTAATCTTGTTGAATTGGGTGTTTTAATAGTAATGGATATGAAGTGTATATAAAAATACTAATAAGTTTTTGTCAGCAAATTAAGTTGCAGGAACTGACTATTTACTTGGCTGCTTACATTTTTTGTTTCTTTTATCCATGCACTCTAACAGTTAAATACAGTGCTTTATTTATCAATTAATGCTGTAGGTAATAAATAGACTTGTCACAAAAACATGTTGAATAGGCTTAATAATACATGTTAATATTCTAGTTTAAAGAGATTTTACTATAATTAATTATTGCTTGTAAATTTCTAATTGATTTACTTAAGTGATGTGTAATTTATTAAATTTGTAATAATACTTTAATTTATTTTTATTTGCAGATATGGTCTCATTCTGCCGGATAAAAATCAGCATCAACCACTTACATTTCAGGCTTCCAGAAACATATTTGGTAATGATTCAGACTCTGATGATGGCACAAGTAAAAAACCAGTGCTATTTAGACCAAATGAAAGTAAATATAAACAGGCAAGTGCGCTATTTTATGTAATTCAGAATATTAATTATTATGACAGTATATAGTCTTTTTGAATTTAACAGTGTTCAACATTATTTCAGGCTAAAATTTCTCAAGAAAAGGCATTACTAGAAGATCCAACAGTTTATCAGTATGATGAAATATATGATGATGTAAAGAAGAAAAAAGAAAAAGAGAAAGCAAAGACTAAAGAAGACAAAAAACCTCAATATATAGAAAATTTAATAAAATCTGCTAATAAAAGAAAAATAGAAAATGAAAGACGTATAGAGAGACAGGTTAATATTTATAGGTTATCTGTAACCTAATTATTTCCACTAGTAATATAATAAGACTATTCAGAGCCAAATTCTATAATTTTAAGATATAAAAAAAAATATGTTGATATGTTGTACTTAGAGTTAAAAGGTTGAACATGAATCATTTGTGTTTAGAAAGTTTGTCTTTATGTGCATCATAGCAAAACCACTGACTGAATGCAGTATTAATACAAACTTAAAATGTTTATGCATGTGATGTGAAGTCATGACCACATGACTTATTTGGCAGAATCTACTATTGCATGAATAATATGAATGAGTGAAATGTAGAACTAATAGTGCATTTATAGTACTTGTGTTATAAGTAAATTATTGCTTCTTACACAATTATTTTCAGATTCAAAAAGAAAGAGAAAAAGAAGGGGAAGAATTTAAGGATAAAGAAGTTTTTGTTACTTCAGCATATAAAAAGAAATTAGAAGACATGAGATTGGAAGATGAGAGAGAGAAACGTGAAGAATATTTAGAAAGTATTGGTGATGTGACTAAGCAAAGTGATTTAGGTAAGAACATTCCTTGTGTAGGAGAATTGTATAATTTTTAATGAGAATAAAATTCTTTGAATCGAATTTACGTTAGAGTAAAAACGTGTGGACATGATATAAAAATAAACTGTAAAAACTTTGCATTTGTAATCCATTTTTTAATACTTTTAAAATCATTCTAATATTGTATCTTTTTTATTTTTTTTTACTTGGGGAAAATCCTCATAGGACCGTCTCAGCCTCACAGGTGGGTTGCGCGACCGAGGTGTGTCAGACTTATACTCACTAAAAACCCCAAGGTGACTACTTCTGCGCATTGGCGGAGACTGTGGGTCCTGTAATCAATTCGCCACAGCCCCGTCGCGCCGCGCCCGATGGGCACAAACTCGGGGGAGATGATACCCTCCCCGATACTGCTCGTTGTATTTAGGCAGAGCACGCCACAATGCCCTGCCAACTTCTCGAGGGCCGCTAAACCAGTTGCTCAGGTCCCCCCCCCCCCCCCGCAGCTAATATCTAAGTATCTAAGGGGAGAGGTGAAACACGGGAGAAGCCGATTTTTGTGGTCGGTAAAAAGTGATGCGCCTGTTTAAGAGTATTGATAATTTTAATAGTTACATTTAGGAATATCATATATAAAGACATCATAATTTTGATTTCAGGGGGTTTTTATAGGCATTTGTATGAACAAAAAATAGGAAAAGACACAGTTATGGAAAGCTCAGACAAAAAAGAAACAAAACAAGCCACTCCTGAAAAACCAAAACTTATTCCTACAACAGAAATTAACATGGATAAATCCAATAAAAGAAATTATAGAAAGAGGAAAACTTCTGAAAATAAAATAAATTTATCTGAGGGAGAAATTGTAGATTCAGATGAAGAAATAAATAGACTTAATTTGGAAGATATAAAACTGGCGAAAAGATTAAAAAATAATCAAAACATTGATGCAGATTCAGACTTTTCACAAGACGATTCAAGTGATGAGGCAGAAAAAACTAATGAGAATACTGAAAATGCTGTCTCTGAAACAAAAAAGGATTGTCACAATTTACAAACGATTCAGAAAGATGTAGATAAAAGTGCGCCTACAAAAGATAACAACATTGTATTAAAGCAAAAAATTGATATTTGGAAAAAGCGAACTGTGGGGACTGTCTTTGAAGAAGCGTTAAAAAGATATTTTGAAAGGAAGTCTGCTAGAGGAAGTTAAATAAGTACACAATTTTTATAGATATACATTTATTACTCCTAAATTTCTTCAAACAACTACATGGTGGGCCTTGCAGTGAACTGAAACAATAAAACTCTCATGTAATATAATGATATTATGGTGATAAATACGGTATTTTTAGGTTCACGATTTTAATGAGTAATTGGAAAGAAAAGGTGACATTCATCTAGATACTAATAAGTATGTCTAGACAATATTATTAGATTTAGGCGAGTGGTGATTCATTATCAGTAGATTTTTAATTGATCATCTTCAAGAATATTTCTGTAAAGCTCTAAATAAAATAGAGATATTTGTGCAGGCCGGCATGATCGATTTGACTACCGATGGGTTTTTCTTACCTGCCGATAGTCGTTGGCGTTTTTTGGACTGCACCATGACCATCAATCAGGTGCAGTGCAGTCACTGTCATGTCAGAATATCAAATAAATAAATTTGAACCACATCGTAAATTATCCTCATTATTTACTTTGTAACAAGACTTTATTTACTGCTGTTGTGATGTATTGAAATATGTTTCCATGATAAGATGGATCTTACTGTGAATTTTTTAATATAATTATAATGTTGGTATAAATAGTTTATGACTTTTTGTTACGACTGACCAAAATTGCCACCATATCTATAGCGGATTTGATTAGCAGTGTAGTTTAGAAATGACTGCAACCGTATGACAATCTACTGAAATTAGGTCAGCATGCCCAAGGCCTATTCAGATGCTTGGTTTTAAATTCAGATTTGCATTTTTTAGCAAATGTGCCTGTTTATGTTTGTTGTATGCATAAGCATACATATTGTATTATGTGTGCCTTTTAACTACAAGTACACCTTGTATGCGTTTATAAGGCACACCATGCGTTTATAAGGTTGTATATGTTTGAGTCTTGAAATAGACCTTCTCTTCACGGCTATTGCCTATACAAGACTGCATAGAATATTTGTCAGAATGATTTAAAAAATGAACAGAAAATAGGATGATCAGGAATCAATCTTAGTATATCACATTGAAGTCTCTTTGCTATTTACATAGTAACTAGACACATGAACCGGGGCAAGTAGGCAAGCCACAATAAGGGGATAATTATTACTTGTTTAATGATTTAGGACTATTGACTTGGGAGAGCATTCATACCTTCACCGGGTGAGCGACTAAAGCGCACAACATGTAAATTAATGGATTTCAGTGACATTACAATCGTACTCCTGTGGGTTCAGTCCACTGCTTGTGCAGTAACTTTACAAGAGTTTTGGAAGCGCTATAATGGGCTTTGTTTTGTAATTTGGTGCGAACCAGACGGCCTCGGAAGGCCTCCTTCTGATGGCTGTGTACTCACGTGTACAATATAAAGGGACAAATTTCTAGTCGCGAACAGACTGAACCACTGAAATAAGTTAATGATAGCACATTGGACATAAATAAATGAAAATGTAAATAAGTATTTTTATGGCGATGGTGTTTACCTATGAATTCCGATACAGGATCATTTTCACCTTCTGCCCTCATGGTTCCAGTAATTTCTTCATTTTCTACCATGGGCAATACAAGTTGCACAAATTCGGGTGTGTACGGCGGTGCTATAGCATCCAAAACCTGTACATAGATAACATTTACAAATTGTAGTTCTAAGCGAAAACTAATCTAACTCAATTTACAGTATATGTTAAAAAATTAAATTTAATTTATTGTTTATTTAATTAAAAAAATGATATAGCACTAAGCTTGTTAACTACTAGAAAAATTATATAAAAGTTACTATCCCAATATTATATATATAATAGTATATCCTTCACATGACTATCAGGGCCACTGAGGTCAGCAACCCCGGTGTCTCCAACTCCTACTGATTAAAACCACCGAGGTGTTCTTCCAATCACTTCACCTGGGCTTAGGGATCTAGACGCTCGGGGAGCAAACAGCCTATTTAGGTTTCTGGGATGTGTGGGTGTAAAGAGCACATCACTCCAAACATTTCTCACGGTCAGCGCGTCAGACACGGGGCGCTGCGTCCCTTCCATCTGGGCAGCAGACTCTCTCAAGTATTGCCTGGGCATTACTAATTTTCCTAGGTTTTCTTTTTTGGTAAGGGCCCAATATTTGGAACAAATAAGATCATGTCAAAATATGTGTATATATAACCATAAAATATACAGGTATAAATATATTTAAAAATTCATAATTTCTATGTAATTCTGTGTCCACCTCTACAATAACACACCTAACTAGACGTTTTGGAACTAGCCCTGTTAAAATGTAATGTAACTAAAAATCATTATATATACAACTTTATCCTTTTGACGTTTCTAATTGATAAACTTTGTTTTCCAAACAGATGGTAAATCAGTTTTCCTTTTTTGATTACTTAAACGGTCTCTTGAAGTGATATTTTATTTCATATAAAAAAAAATTACCTCTGTAATAAAATATCTTATTAATGAAATATCAGTGTCTCCACGTTGCCAACATTGCTTTATATATCGCAGTACAGGCACAACACATCCACGGCTCAATAAGTTAACCATGCGATCTAGTAGCATTTTCTTTAATTCTAACTGAAAAAATAAAATCAAGGTTTAGTTTATGCTAAATTAACTTTTATATTCCAGCTATGTAAACTAAAACTTGAAAATGATTAATGAGAATGGGAGCTCAACTTTCTAAACATGAACTTACTTTTTTCTGCTTCCTGAGGAGGTCAAACATAATTTTGACCAACCATAGGAAAGATAACAGAATTCTTACAAGTTGTATTGTATTTTTGTATTTTTTTTAAGACTGCACGTGAACTTTGAATTTTAAATAGTTATCTGCCTCTATTTTACTGCAATTGTAAAATTTTTGTGACTTTCAAACAGTAATAGGCATTTCATGCTAACGCGGTACATCATCGTTCTCATATTTACATACCACCAAGATGGTTTATAGAAAGTAACAATCGATCAGCGATAAGGCTAGTAGAATAGTTCAAAATGAATGGGATTGACATAGCTTTCGTAATATCCAGTCAACATGTTAAGTCAACTGTATAAATTTTGGACTTATATAACTTTATAGACGATCGAATGTTACTTTGTCTAAGCTCTTGGATGTAATTAATAATCGTTAAACTGATCTACAGTTTAACGTTTATACAAAAAAAATCCTATGAGGAACAACAGTTTTAGAATAAGGCATACTCGTATCTATTATAGAGTAGTATTTATTCTCAGTGTCGATATCACTATCATCAGTAATAATAAACTGCTGAGTACTGTGTTCTTCATACTTCAACTATTTAATTTTAGTTTACTATTTGGTTATTTGGTAACACACATTCTGGCTAGGACTAAGAAGTTCTCTTACTATTGCAGAGTTGTTTTTCCATCATCCTATGATATTGGATCCTTTAAGTGAAGCGTGATGAGATATTTGTGCAGGCCGGCATGACCGCTGCAGTTATTAATGGCTTTTTTACTGTTGGTAGTCATTGTCGTTTTTGGACTATACCATGCTTACCACCAGGCGTAGGGTGTTCACTAGGCCGTGGTAGGAAAAAAAGTTTAGCTATGTTCATACTTGCACTAAAATTTCTAACTCTTCTTGTGGCGATTCAAATAGTTGAACAAGCAGTCGCAGTAGTCTATGATGTAGTAGCTGGTGACATGAAGCAACTTCGTCCAATAGTGCTAGATGTACGGGACAATGTTCAGTGCACAGTTTGAAGTATGACGGTTCTGTGACAACACATTCAACCCATACTAGGACTCCCATTCCAACGACAGGAAATCTAAAACGAATAATATTTTAAGAGCCCAAATCTAATAGAAATCGCCAAGTCCATTTATGGTGATAGAACTAATAATAATGAATGAATTGATTCCATATTGCATAGTTTTACGTCTAGTTTGACGTAGAGTGACCTGCCTCACAATCTTACCGGTTACACAGTCAAGTGTTCTCAGGAACTACATTCTCTCATTCCGCCAGCCCCATCTCATCATAAAACCACTATATACCGTGTTGGATACCATCCGAATGTGGTGGACGTTCCTTATATCCGTGCAAAAAGATTCGTTTTTACATTCATCATGCGAAAGGCTAAGGAGTGGAATATGCTTTCACCAATCATATTTCCGTGATCTTATGACCTAGGAGTCTTCAAGGGAAGAGTGAATAGGCATTTATTGGGCGGATGCGGTTCATTGTCGGACTAATCTTCACCTTCCACGAGGTGTAATTGAGGTCAAGCGTCTGCAGTCCTTTTTTGTAATTAATTTGTCAGTCTCGTTGTGCAAGTTATCACTCCATCACGCTCAAAAGCGTTCTACTCTTTTTTTGTCGAGTTGCAGTTTCCCCTCAATTTTTGTTTTTTTATTTGGAGAAAATTCTCGTAGTACCTTTCAAGGGCCATAAAGGGTAGTGAAGTGAGTGAGGTGTGTCGGACTTTTACCAATCAAAATCAATAAGGTGACCTCTTTTGATGGACACGATAATATCGAGGGCATGAGAGCATTGTGTGTGGCGAGTCACAGCCTTCACTAAAGAACATATTTACCAGGCAGTTATTAATTTTTGTGTTAATATATGACCAACTCATTGTTACTTTAGTTTGATTTTTATTGATGACTTAAGTTCTTTATTGAATTATTTTATTTCTGATTTGATCTTTCAGAGACACTGTGTTAGCCTTTCATAGGACTAGAATAAAATAATTGAAATTTACCTGATGCAGTGGTATAAAGTGGGCAATTCTGCGATCAGTTCACTTGAACTAGCAGAGCTGCTGCATACAGCATGCACTTTCTCAATAGCTTGTACTGTACTTTTTAGTTCATCTTTGACTGGTTTACCAGGTGCCTGACTTTCACATACACTGGCTGCATATGCTAAGAGATACATGTATTTTGATTTGTGTTCTGGGTTTAATTTACTTCCCAATTTAAATAGAGAATCCACAAGGAGCTCTGTGAAAGATAAATTATTGTTATTTCTTATACATATGACATAAGAAGGACAACTAAAGTCCAAGACGTCGTGAAATGAATTAACCCTTTCAGGCCTGCATTATTATTTTTTTTGTACTAATGTAATTGATTTTATATGCTTAATTTGGACTAAAATTAGTATGAATATAAAAAAGAAAACTTGATAGTATATTGGATCCAGCGATTCATATGCAAATAAATAAATTGGTTTGCTAATATGAATTTATTGATCTTAGTTAATAAGTTTGATGTCCTCAATTGTGGACACCTTGTCTGAAAGGATTTAGTCACTCAAGTGGCGATAGGTGGGACACCTGGTTAGGTGTGCTAATGGCTATTGGAGTAGGGCCCACTCAGGTCATCAGTGGGTGCCAATAAGCTGATCTTATTTATTATAATTTACTGAAATTTAATGTACATGCATAAAAGAAAATACTTCAATTTTATTTATAAGTAATTAACTATAAGCACGCATAAGCAATGTATCTTGTCTCTTTTTAAAAGTCAGTAGCACTAGTGGTATCTCTTGTGGCAGTAGTTGTTTTTTAGGCGAAGGTTTTCAGAAAGTGATTTGTTAGCCTGTTTGCCATCTTTTAGAATAAAAATATATGATTTAATAGATTACATCTTTTAAAATATAGTAACAGGACAAACGTGCCAGTGTTAATGTGGTCCATAAATTTCAATTTAATAGATGAATTGAATCTCTAGTTATTTAACCTTGTTCCACCCTTTCTTTCTTAATACAATTATGCGCGCGGGTTTACGGAGTGACAGCTTTGCGGTAACTCACATCCCCGCTGGGACTAGGAAGTTCTCTGACTCTTATTTTTGCCATATCGTTGGGCAGTAGAATTATCTTCTAACGAGCGTGTTCCCACCGTCTTATGATATGGGGTCTTAAGCGTAACTTGAGATATTTCTTCAGGCTGGCATGATCGCTGCGACTACCGATGGGTTTTACTTTACTGTTGATAGTCGTTGTTTTTTGGGCTGCACCATGTTTACTATCAAGCTTTGTGTGGTCAAAATGTCGAGTCAGATAAAAAAAACCATAATCAAGTTGGCGTAATTGTGTATGCACAGCAGGATACTGACCCAAAAATTGTGGAATTCTCAGTAAGTGTACTGGAGGTGGTTCCGATTGTGTATAGGCTCTGAACAGCACTGAAATGTCGGCCGGGTTGAGTGCTCCGCGCGACAGCATCGCTGCCAGCGCTGTGCGAGCGTTGCGCCAAGATTCCCCCGCTGTCAGCGCCAGAGTGATGGGCGTCACGTCATGCCCACTGTGCAAATTATTTTATTTAGAATGGCCAGTGCTAAATACACCACAGATTAAGCAGAGGTCTACAAACCGCGACTCGTGAGCCACATGCGGCTCTTTGACTACTGGAATGTTCTTGTACAAATAAAAACTATCACAGTAATCTTTTATGAAAGAATCATAATTTCATAAATTATTATGTATTATTATTATTTTTGTAAATGAAGAAGAAAAAATAAATTCACTACAAGGAAATAATTATATCTTATTAGTTATTACACAATTTAAAATATATCTATATGACAGCATGGTAGCGCAGTTTGTAGTGATCTCGCTCACAATGCTAAGGTCCTGGGTTCGAGTCCAAGTAGCAACAAACTGCACTGTCATGAGCAAATTAGTTTGTCGTAAGTCATGGCTGTCTATATCTTTGTCAAGCACCCATTGTACAAGCACAAAAAGCTTGGTTTAGGATTAGGTCAATCTTTATCAAACATATTTTTTACTTAACCTTACCTTTGTTGAGCACATCTGGTTATTTCTTGTCCAAGTCTTTTCATTATTGCACCACCTCTAGGCTCTTGTGATAAAATGTGTACTATTACTTGACTATACACATAAGTATGAGCACCATGGCATACCATTTTCTACAATTAAAAAAAAAAACACTTCTATTCATTTGCATAATTTAAATAGTAATTAGTATTTTATTCAAAATAATGTATAAACAAAAAAATCTTTTAACTACTACAAGGTGGCTATTTTTGTCTATGAATTTATTTCAATGAGATAAAAAAACATATACGAGGGTTGCCTTTTATATTTCGGGATTAGAAAACAAAAACAAATATTATTCATCAAAAATCACTTTAATGTTTTTCAAAATATTCCCCATGAAGATCTATACACTTTTGCATGCGTTTGAACCAATTGTCGAAGCACTTTTGCCACTCTGAGGTATTTCCAAAACATGCATTCTGAATGCAGCAACCGCTTCTTCAGGTGTCGAAAAACGTTGACCTTGCAGTTTGTTTTTTACGTAAGGGAATAAAAAGAAGTCTTTCGGTGCCAAGTCCGGCCTATACGGCGGATGACTCATCAAATCCATGTTTTGGGTGCTCAAAAATGCAGTTGTTTGAGCCGATGTGTGAAAGCTCGCATTGTCGCGGTGAAGAGTGGCCCGTCTTCGGCGGTTGGTATCCTGATTTCTTGGAAGACAACTAGCAAACAAATGGTTGTGTCCCACTCAGAATTGACTGTTCTGCGTAGTTCTAGTGGTACGGTTGCGACATGTCCAGTTTTTCCGAAAAAACAGGCGACCATTTGCTTGGAAGTGCTTCGTGCGTGAACAACTTTTGTTGGATTTGGCTCATTTTGAAACACCCATACAGTCGACTGCTGTTTACTTTCGGGGTCATACGCATAAATCCATGATTCATCACTTGTCACGATGTCATAGACGTGTTTCGAAGCACCGCGATCGTATTTTTTTAGCATTTCCTTCGACCAATCGACACGAGACTGTTTTTGAGCGATTGACAAATTGTGTGAGATCCAACGCGAAAAATTTTTTTTGACAGTCAAATGTTTATGCAATATTGAATATACGCTGGTCCCACTAATGCCTAAGGTTGTCTCAATCTCACGATAGGTCACATGACGATCTTGCAATATCAGTTCACGCACAGCATCAATGGTTTTCGGAACAACAACTGATTTTGGACGACCTTCACGAAATTCGTCTTGGAGTGAACTACGACCACGATTTAATTCACCATATCATCGATAAAGACTGGTCCTTGATGGAGCTTTATCGCCAAAAATTGAATTAAGTTCATCCATGCACTGTTGCTAAGTTAATCCACGTCGAAAGTTGTAAAAAATAATCGCACGAAAATGTTCACGACTTAATTCCATTTTTGGGCCGAGATGAATCTTTTAAGTTACTCTAAACAACACAAATAGCGCTCGTATATCAAAACGTTCTGAGTACGTATGAGCTCAAAAATGTCCAACTTTACGATAGAGCTGTTAGTTGCCAGATTGCAACACTAGGGTTGCCAAATCCCGAAACATAAAAGGCAACCCTCGTATTATTACTCAAAGATCTATTGACAACGTTAATCACCAAAAAGTTTGGAGAAAAAAGTCTATTGATTTAACAGCCTTAATAATAATATTTGGTAAATGTAATAAACAATTTTATTTAATGTTTATGTTATTTGTTTTTTTTAATAAATGTTATATTACTTACAGCACATTCGTTAACACTATTTTGCCAGTCATCAGAACTTTGCAGAAACCCAACAATAGCAGATTTTAATACTCTGGAAAACACTTCAATTTGTTGTGCTGCTGTAGATATGCTTGTAATTTCTCCTTGAAAGCCAGCGTCTGATATTAACTAAAATGTAATAAGTAGTATTTTGTCAAATTTATATTTTTAATTTTACACACATTGGTCTATATTCGAAGAAATGATGAAACCCCTCAGATGATTAGAAATTATAACAAACCTTTATAGTGAAGTTCAGCATTAGGCAATCAGGATACTCTTCAGCCAATCTATAGATCAATGATCGCCAAGTAGGATGCTCAATCATTTCAGTTAACCAGGCTGGAGTCTGAAAATAAAATTAAGGCAAAAATAAAATAACTATTGTGTATCTTTATTGATCTTATAATATATGACCTAGAGACCTTTAGTCATGATCTTAAGCATCAGCATCATGACAGACATGTCAGTGGATTCTCATCCCTTGGTATTCATTACCTTTCTTGGCCTACACTCTACTTTCAATCAAGTGTGCTGTTGACATTTTATGCAGTAAGGATTTAAAAAATCATGTATATTAAGTATATATTAAAAAGTGTCTGAACTAAAATATATAAAACACTGAAAGAGATCCAATGTCATGTTAGTTTTCATTACAATGCTACAATGCAGCTTTTTATATATCTATAAAATGAGTTTAATATAAGTTCTGCCAAACCAATTATGATCAATTGTAACCTATGTTTTCAGTTACAGTATATATTAAAGTAGTGAAAATACCATTATTACCCGTTCAGTAGTTTCTGCATGAAAATACATATAAAATTGAAACTTTTTAATCCTACTCAGGTTTTTTTAATATTCCAACAATCAACCATGAAAATTGATTTCAAATTAGTAGTTCTAGAGGCATATAAATTATGGCCTGTGCAAGAGTAGGAATTAGTTTTATGCTTATTAAATAAACATTAATAGGCCTAAAATGGACTAATGCATAATACATCAAACAGTCTAACTTATCTTCTAACCCCTCATAGATGAAGTTAAATATCTTTAGAGAAAGATGGAGTTGAAATATTTTTAGTGTCTAAAGCTTTGGCTGCATTTTAGCCAGTTTTGGACAAGTTGTGAGGTAATTTTAATAATTTATAGATGTTTTTTATACAAGGTTATTGTTAACTCGCTGCATTTTTCATATTATGTGACAGATTTCACCAAATTTTTTATTTAAAAATTTTAGTTTGATGTATGTTAAAAACCTTTGGCTTTAGTAAAATTTTTACTGAATGAGTTTTTTGGCTGAAATCTTCATTTGAACATTAACTATTTTTAAAAGATTTAATAGCATCTTTTTTTATAAATAAGGGAGTCACACTTACTTCACCTTCTTCAGTGAAAATTGTGTCTGCTTTTTTAGGATCAAATGTCTTGAGTATCATGTCTTTCAAATGGTTTTCAACCATTGCTTGAACTTCCATTACATCAACACCTATAACAATAAATATAATAACCTGGCTACTTTCAGCAATGAGGTAGGTATAAAGATATGTTATATTTTATTATGTATAATAACAAATATCTGTTTTATTATACTGTAAACATACCAGCAAGTATTAGCCATTCCGCCAACAAGTTGGCCATTTGTGCTACTGCATTATAATTTATAGATAGCTGCTCAATTACTTGTTCAGGGTTGCCTCCAGCTTGAAAGTAGCGTTTTAATTGTCCAAATATACCAGGTTCCATGATATAGTCAGGAGTTTTGAATTTCTCTAAGCATTCATTCAATACCTCTTCGGGATTTTCTATTACATCTTCACTAGCATCTTCCTGCATGGAAAAAATAATTTAAAATATATACATTATTTACAAACACAGGAACACAAGCAATCGGATTCATAAATTACATCATGATAGCCTGTGATAAGATTTTAACCATTGTATAGAATAATAAATGTTTAACTTACCTCATATTGGTTGTGATTTGGAGGTTCCCACGAACGTTCTTCTTCATATTGACTTGGCATTTTGAATTCAAAATGTATTTCTACTGTTAGACAATCGACACTACACAAATATTGTAATATTTGTACTTAATTCACTGCCGCGGTAATTTCGCACATCTAAAACAAAAAATAAAGAAATACGCACACCTACAATCAACTACAAACACTCTATGCTTTTAATCAATTTATTCTATTCAGTATTATATTACTTTTTCGAATGAAAACCACATTTCACATTTATGATTACTTCGATTAAGAATAATAATATATCTATAATAATCTATTTATCTAATATAATTTTGTTTTGCATATTTGATTTGAATATTACCTACAAACACAGAGCACGATAAGCACCAGTCTACAAAATACAAACCACAACAAATAAATTAAAATTTCAGATCGCAGGCTAACTTTTTTGGTTGTATTCTCCCGTTTGTGGGAAAAGCAGAGGCTTTTATATCATGCAGCCATACTAGAGGATTTTTTTCTTTTCAAGTTTTATATAATTTCTGTTATGTCTTCCCGCCACGCTTCAATATCTTTGTCGTAGTTTCAGTTACATATTCATCTTCATTTTCTGTTTATAACACCATTTCGTCACGCTTACACAAAATATAAACGGCGAGGAAGACTGACTAACATTGGCGGGAAAATTCAGCGACCTAAGGGACGCGTCACTGCACTAGCGTCTCGCCATAAAAATCATTGATTCCTCATCACACACGGTTAACCGAGAATTCCACTGTTACCCAAGCCCACAACTTAAGTTCAGACCATAATTAAACATCTAGTCGAGAGCCACAACAAAAACAATAATTGTTCAGCGAGAGTGCAGAAGAGATGCAACCATTCCGGCTTGAAGCTTTGCTGCCTATCTCTCAAGATAATATAACCTGTGGTTATAAAGTTCCCGCCCCAATTTATAATTCTGTGTAATGTATGGACTTGTTAAAAACGATACTTTTGCTATCGCTACTTTCTTCAATTATATAACCTGCTTAGAGAGCTATAGTTGAATATGTTGAAATTCCATAATGAACAGTTTGACATATGTATGTTAGTTGTTTTATTTCAATTGTGGATTTTGTTGCTTATTGTCTTATTATTAGGATCAGTTAATTCATAAAACATATTTTTGAGTGAAGGTGTATTCACGAAGGCAGACATTTTCACCAGTGGCGAAATTAATACTGTTCATAGAGTTTATTATGTCATCAACTTGACAATTTCGCTACTAATAAAAGTGATAACAAACATCAAACCATTCATTACTAGACAAACTGTCAAATTTGATGTATGATAAATGCCGTGGACGGTGTTATTTTCGACACTGACGGAAATGTCTACTTCCTTAAACGCACCTACTAAACTTCTAAAATAATGTTCTAAACGTCGATTTATAAAATAATTTTCACATATATCCTTATAGTGGTATTCTCATACAAATTAAAGTAATATCAATTAAGCATGAATAATACTCTCAATTGCTTTTATATTCAATAATAAATTTAAAAATAAAATATAACACTACGGTTGTTACAAATATATTAACACTTGTGAAAACAATTAATGCAATTAAAAACTTTTTGGTAAAATTTATAGACCGATTGAGTAATCGATTCCTATTATGATCCGTAAATTTCTTTATATAGTGCTTAAGAAATTTAATAGTTCGTCTTAACCGCGAACGACACTCAGAGCACGTAAACTGCCCTAATATTATAATTAACGTATAAATGTAATGTTTAATGATGTTTGTTGTACCACCTTCATTTCTGGCCTCACCTTATTTTGTAGTACACAATACACATATACAGTACACAATAGTTTTTATGAAGCCCCGGGAGCAGGTCGTAGGATATTTGTATTAAGACCTGTCTCCATGACTCTCACGGTTAGTAGAAGGAGGTCTCGGCATAAGCAGAGATGGGCAAAATGTAATCTGATTAATGATGGACGATTACAAAATGTAGTCGTAATTTTAATTTTCTTGCTCTGTAATCATTATTAAATCCATTTAAAACATTAAGAAATCATTAGTGTATACAATCTTGGATTTCGTAGTATTTAAAACATAAATGAGCAAAATGCACTCATATTAATGGTAAAAAACGTAAAATATAATCGTTAATCATTTTCATTACTCTGATTACATTTTGCCCATCAATGGACATAAGACAAGCCTTCGCTAAGTGCCGGGTCCTATTACCCCCTCATACTTTTTCTACCCTACGAATCTCACTTTCTTTTTCTCAGGATGGAATTTTATTTGGTTTTTGGTAGATAACTTTTGACGGCGTGAAATTTAAAGCCCCATACAGCTCTGCTCCTTGATGAACTCTATCGTTTGCTTTCAACTGTCACGGCGTACTACACGACGCGACTTTAACATAGACGGAAATCGGTAGGCGTTCCGCAGCAGGCCGAAGATCAATATCGAACTTCAGGACGCGCTGTTCCTCTCATCTAAGCCCTTGTTTTGTTTTCCATTCTTAGGTAGGAATTAACTATGCTGCTGTCGCTCCTCGTTGGCCGTTAATGTAACAAGGAGATTCGCCGGCTAGAAATAAAAAAATCGCTAGCCCTTGGTACATAAATGTATTATTAGAATAGTTTGTATCGAAATACAAATGAGCAGAGTAGGTATTTGTATACACATCATTACCTACTCATTATAGAAGTGCGTTTAAAAAGCGGAATAGTAAGTAATAAAACTTATTTTATTTTGACCACTCTTTTAATGTATGAATATTTTTATGCACTAGGTACATAAGCATTGCGATGTTATAGTTATGTTCTACTTTATTTCATACCATTTACATAACTTGGTAATTATATTAGCGACAAAAATACTGTACAATTGATTTTTTATGTCGTAAAACATAAATAGAAGATTGAGAATAATGCAAAATTTTGTTGAGATAATCCATAAACTTTTTATGTCATAAAATTACTATTTACCTACAATAATACATTTTTATATTGTGTCTATATCTGAATGCGTGAAAAAATTTATATAATTATAGATGTTGCAGTACCTATTACATATTGAATACCATGTATTAATGCAAGCCTGTACAACGGTGTTTACAAAATTACAAGCTGGAATTGGAAATTTAATAAATAATTATTAGCAGCGGAACTGTTATAATTTCGTATGTTGTTGCAGATTATGCAGCGCACATTACACGCCGACTGCGACAATGCAATGTTACAAATTATAATACTAAAAACAACAGTAGAAAATATTGCTTCGCATATACAAATTTTTTGTATGTGTAGCAAAATTTTAGTGCTTGCAAAATATCTGTAAATCTTAGTGCTGCCAATTTAAATCGATTTTTACAAAAATCAATAACATTTTAAATAAAAATAAAGCTAAATGTGAATTGACGGAAATAGTACATAATACATTAAAGTAGTGAAATACATTTGTTTTGGTAGGTACTTGGTTATATTTTTACCTTAAAACCACGAATAATGTAAACTAAGATGTGGTCATAGAGAGATGCATTGAGTAAATGTTTTGCTAGACACATACAAAGCAGCAATGTTTGTGTCCATAGAAAAAAATGTTTTGTAACGTGAAACTGACGAAATACGTGTAACGGCCACACCATTACTACATTGTCATAAAAACGAGTAATTTACAAAAAAATTGAGACGATTTTCTTATCATTATTGCTTAGCCTAATGCTACATATATATTTTATTTACAAAACAAAGCATTTTATTACTACTTTTCTATGTATAATATAAAACCTATGAAAGCCAAATATTAATTCGTAACAAAATTTCTTTATTGTGGCTATCAGTTTGAAGTGGCTGACTTTATCGTTATTTTAAATCAGGGGTCGGCAAACTGCGGCCCGTAAGCCACTACGGTGCGGCCCGCGCAAGTAAGAGCCGTTCCACAGAACGCCGCACCGTAAGCAATAAATTAAAAACACTTATAGAAATAAGTTTCTATTTCACTGTTTTGTGTTCGCGGAAGCCGGAAATTCAGTTCAAGCGATCGCTGTCTAAGCAGAACTGTTAGACTGTGACGTAATATTGTCGCTTTTTCGTTTGAGAATGTGCGTTACGACCACGAGGTAGCTCACCCACGATTTTGTACCGTTGATCATAATATCCATCGCATGTGCGTTGCGTCTCTTATCCCAGTCACCACCGCCCCTGCACTTACTCTTATGATTACAATGTTTGGTAGTACATATTTGTGTGAGCAGATTTTTTCAATAAAACTGGTCTGCAACAAAATTCTCCTTAGGATATAAAATAGATTTCTATGAAGAGTTAAACATGCTGAATCCAAATCTGCTTTCCATTTTTTGCTGTCACGTATAGTTTTTTTTTTAGGCAATAGTTATTATTCTTGCTTAAAATTCCTAATTTTTCTCATCTTTTTTGTATTAACTCTGCTTCAATCGGCTTACGTCGCATTTTTCTACGCAAAACTGATTCACTATGTTAGAGGAAGGTAGAATGATATTGTCTGACATTGTTTTTAAACCATTGCAAGCGCTTGTGCAATTCTGAAAGGGACTCCGTGGCGCTCAGTTCGTTAAAAAGATGTTAACTGATTGTTTTTGTATAGTACAAGTTATTTTGGTAAGTAGCAAATTATATTGATATGTGTAGTGAAAATTAATGCGTATTCTGCAATATAGAGTAAAATAAAATCACTTGATTAAAGATATTTAAACATAATTCTCATTTTAAAATAAATTTAGTTAAGTTTAGTTCGTAGTGAGAAAATGTTTCTTGCATCGCTGCATATAAAGCTGGGGCTTATGAAAAACTTTGTAAAAGCAATGGACAAGGACGGTGAAGGCTTTCAGTATCTGAAATCAAAATTCCCCCGGATTAGTGACGCAAAATTTAAAGAAGGCATCTTTGTATGTCCCCAAATAAGAGAGCTCATGAAGGACGAAAATTTTAAAATGAAGTTGAATGACGCTGAAACATGAGCTTGGACCGCTTTTGTAGAAGTGTGTCATAATTTACTGGGGAACAATAAAGTTGAAAACTTCTAAAATATTGCCCAAGAGCTTCTTGCGTGGTATGAAGCGTTGAAATGCAACATGCCCCTTAAAATTCATTTTTTGAACTCTCATCTAGATTTCTTCCCCGCAAATCTTGGTGCGGTATCAGATGAGCATGGTGAAAGATTTCACCAAGACATATTACACATAGAGAGACGTTAATAGGAAATGGTCAGAAGCAATGCTAGCTGATTTTTGCTGGTCAATTCGCCACGAAACTCCTATGGAAAATATGAGAAGAAAAAAAAACTACGAAGCAAAATGTAGTTTTATGTAAGTAGTATGTAAGAATTAGATATAAGATAGATTATTCTTATGTTTTGATACAAATTATATCGAATATTTTCACAATTATTAAAGTTATGATTTAAATTCTAAGCAAAAAGAGAGTTTTTGGAATTTATAAATTCCATTACAAAAAAACTGTACGTCGTACATAATTTACAAAACTATTTTCCTTTTCAGGAGTATCAAATCTATAATAATCCATCACAATAAAAAGAAGGAGGGCAAACATTTTTTTTTTGCTGACCAGTGTAATTAACTATAGAAAAAACAAGCATTGTTCTCGATTGACCGATGAACATTTGGATGCGATACTGCGCATTTCTGCGTCTAAAATTGATGCAGACATTAAAAAACTTGCAAAACAAGTACAACCTCAAAAATCGCATTAGTTTTATAAGTCTTAGTTAATTTTGTACCTATTACTTTAAAATGAGAGTAACAATAAATATGGTTAAAAATGCAAAAATTAGTTTTATCTAAAAAAAAGTGTTTAATGAAATGTGGCCCACAGTAATACAATCACAATATTTGTGGCTTTTATATAAGGAAAGATTGCCGACCCATGTTTTAAATAATTACCGAATGATTTATTCACTACGTGCTGTCTTTACTAGAATAAGCAACAATATCCTGTTTTTCAAGGAATTATGGAAATCAAGTATATTAAATTTAGTCCTAAAACAATAATAGCACACTGAAAAGCAAGATAATAAGGAATTTAACAAAAATATTAATTGTTAAAATTGATTGTGATTAGAGTCTTCATTGCGCATCCTTCATGAAAAAAATATGTATCTTGAAAATTTCAACTCTTTATGAACGTCAAAAAGCAGGTTTTGTAACAAATACGATATCGTAGAGAAAAACTTATCGAGTCTACTTTTAATATAGTTTAGTATATTTTACGAGATTTACCTTTAATTTATGAACAAACTTTAAAACAAATTTTATAACATTGTTGGTAGGTACTTCAGTAGGGTCTTTGTTTTCTGTTCGGTCGATCAAGCAAATCCTGATTGCACTGCTGCCTTCAAATGAGAGAATTTAACAATAAATGTCAGTGCGGCCATTGTTAGATTTGTTTATGATTTTCGTTTTTGTGATACCTCTGTTGCCAGATATTTGCGGAACTTTGAAATAAATTTCACTAAAGTTTCCGAATTTATTCCCGATCGTAAGCAATCGTCAAAGTTACTAGGATTTCATTATTTTTCCGATATTTATTGTGGTTGAATAAAAAGTGAAAATATCAGTTTTTCCTCCAGCTACGAATTAGGAAACAAAGACGTAAGACATTTCACGTATTTTTTCCGAGAAGGGTGCGATTTACGTACCTATGTGGTTATAGTCCTAGAAAATGTATAGTTAACTATGTAGTGACAAGCATGATTTGGACTTAGGTTTAGACAGCTTATGGCTCTAGACCATTAAAATAAAGTTAATTATAAAAAATAATATTTGGTTAAGCCAATATAACACATAATATTTAGTTCTTTATGTGGATAGATTTCTGTTTTAATACCTAGCTTTCTATAAGTAATGATGACCTTTTTATATCATATTTGAATAAGATGTTTTTGTATTTATGAAATAGTTGCGTTATCATAATATTATATATCTCTCTGTACATAATACGTTGTCTTAAATCTTACCTTATAGGTTTAAATTGAATTTCAGGCAATTATTTACCCTGCTTTAATTAAGGAATTTTTACACGATTAAAAACAATGAAGTAATAATTTTTTTAACCGCCTATTTATTTAATAAAATATATCGTAATCTTGGTAATTATATTTATAAATCATGTAGAAAGAAAGACATATTGGAGTTAATAAGTCTAAGTAACATACAACAATAAGAAAAATCTAATATATTACGTAAGAAATATTATATTCACACATTTAAAGAATGCGATTGAAAATAGCGGATCGCTGCGCTTTTTTTTCGACAATATTTATATGTTTTGATGGTCGGGAATAGTGATGAAAATGCACGGGAATTTTCCCAAAGTGTCCAAAACTTGCTTGGGAATATTCCCGGGAATTTAGGAAATGTTCGCGGAAGTGCTGGGCACTTTGGGAAAATTCCCGGGCATTTTCATCACTCGTCGGGAAAGACCTTCACAATTAAACCGGGCGAGACGCTTTTACTGTCAGCATAGTTGGGGGCGACCATAGACTACAGTAACATATGGGGGAAATGAGACTCTGCGAGTTATAAGCTCTGCTATTTGCATTCTTAATCTTTAAACGCATGTGAAACACCTTTACAGTGTAACATTCCTACTTACATACACAAATAGTAAAATTTAATGCGATCAATGGTATTCTCGTATTCTGGTAGGCCGTGCATCTTTGAAATCACACCACTAAATTATTATATTTTTATTTAATACGAACATATATAATTTGATGGCGACAAACTCGTGTTGAAATGATTCCATTTTAGAGGTCAGATAATGAATACCTATCGAGTTGATCGTACTAGGTAGGTATAGGCTTGTATGTAGTTATGAACCTATTACCTATCCATGTATAATACTTGTGCGTGCGTGTGCGTGAGGTAGTTATTTCAAGATTACTTCTTTTAGTACTCATTAAGTATTATGACAACTCTCATAAAATCTTCTAAGCTAGGTCATATTATATATAAGGTTATATTAGTGGATACAGCCACTAATGCATCTCTGTTCGCCCAGAAGAGGATCCAGCATAATGATGTATTATTATTATACGTATATCACAAAAATGTCGTTGAAATAACTACTAACTAATAAAAAAAGTTAACTTTCCATGGTAATATTGAATATGTATTGTCCAACACATATTTATATATCTATTGTGTAGAATTTATAGATTTAACGCCTAAAAATTATCAACTTTATGGATTTTATTTTCTTAATCATTTATTGTCTTACAGTCACACCAAAAAATACAAATTTCATCATTGATAGTAGAAGGTGATATTAAAATACATTTGAAGTGAATTATTGAATCGTTTTACTCTCTTAACAGCCTAAAATGTTTATGATTATATGGGAATCACTTTGTCTGTATAAAATAATCAGTATTATTATATAATTAGAAAAAGCATTATAGAATGATAGATGTTAAGTTTAAGGCACTTACCTATTAAAGAAACCTATATTATATTATATTATATATATATTAGAGAGTTAAAAAAAAAATATTTTTTCGGAACCACGCTCAAAAGTTTCGTTTTAATGCCAAAATAGGCCTCTGAAAATATGAGCCCTTAATATTAATATTTAGGTTGTCCGCATCGCACTTTTCGATTTCCTATACAAATAACACAGAACAAAAGTTTTTTTTTCTTTTGATTTCTATAGCTAATGAACGATATATTGTATTGCAATAATATTTTTTCAATAAAATTACAGCAATATTTGAGAACGAAAGATAATAGTTGTAATTTTTTTTTAACTCTGAGAACTTATAAATAAACTTTTCGTTTATTTTAAAACCCGTATACTTATAAATTTGAGAGTATTATAAAAAAAAACAGCTGAATTGAGGGTAAGTTAAATTTGATCTTGAATAACTTTAGACTGAGTTGATTTATCAAAAATTGACTTCAGACCTTTTTTGTAGAGCGTCAAATTCTCTACAAAATAATGAATGGGTATTGCAATACGATATATCGTTCATTAGTTATAGAAATCAAAAGAAAAAAAAAACTTTTGTCCCGTGTTATTTGTATGGGAAATCGAAAAGTGCGATGCGGACAACCTAAATATTAATATTAAGGGCTCATATTTTCAGAGGTCTATTTTGGCATTAAAACGAAACTTTTGAGCGTGGTTCCGAGGAAATATATATATATATATATATATATATATTTTTTTTTTTAAACGCCCTAATATATATACTGTAATTTAAGCCATTTAGTCTACTTTTAAATAATTGTACTAATTAAATAAAAATAAATTGCAATAAAATCCATAAAATTGTTTAATATTATAGGTATATAACTATATACGTCTATATGGCTTACGGGTATAATCCCATTAAATCTAATTAGATACCTTTTTAGTCCTGTTTGGTCCCCATTGGGTTAAAAAGTGTTGTATTTAGTTTTAAAGTCGGGTATAGATGAGTAACATAAATATTAGACACATAAATACATTATATAGTGCAGAAAATAACGAAACTTAAGTAAATATGAACTGGCTGCACAAACGTTTATGAAATATCAGTACCTACATTGTTTAAAGCATCAGAATTTACGAGAATAAGTTAGTGAAAATAATTTAGTGATTTTTCTAGATATGTTATACAGTATAAGTATGTGTATTAAAACGGTAAAATTCTCTTTAATTTTTTTTTTTTACACTGGCTCGATATAGTGACTACAGAGTTCCTGTCTCTATCACAGCTTTTTTACTTTTAAATGTTATCTATTTACTATTTATAAAGTTTTGTATAGATTTATAACTTTACTGTATAAGTAACTCTTATACTTTTAATTATCGATATTGAAATTATGTCGGAAAGAGTTTCTATAATAGAAAATAATTTATTAATTCAATGTATCTTTTATTTACAGTTGAATTAAGATGGTATGTCCACCCTTGTAAAATTGTAAGTAGACGATATTTCTTCACGAAAATATATCAAATATTACTTACTGCATGTCTAAAAAGGAGAACCTATTAATTATAATTTACCATTTATTTTTTAGATAATATTGCAGCGCTTAAATGGCAGAAGTAGTATATTTTATTACGTTGGTCGTCACAAGGGGCAATTTCAATAATTACTTTGTACTATATTTTTATTTTAGGTAGTAATACATGTGTCTGAAATAGGAAATATGTATAGATATCATTATGCATTAAATTGCTAAGTAACTCCAATGCACAAAGCGCATAAAAGAACTGCTTGTAACTGATTTCAAGAAAGGAGGAGGCTCTATATTCGGCTGTAGGTTTCTTTCGATTTACCTACATTCAGAAGTAAGTAGTTATATTTTGAGCTCATGCTTAGTAAGCGAAATATTTGGTAACTGATTGATGGTAATAACTAGATAATATTTAAAACTTAACTTGTCCTTACCATATCTACAGTTTAATTACAGTTTTACTTGAAATAACTTAAAAGCCTTTATTACTAGATTTCCTTAAATTGTAAGCAATAACTATTATATAATAATAATACAATTTAAGCGTAATAACAGTATTTACTAACAATATTGTAGATAATTTATTCTTATATAACGAAAAGGTATTTCTTTGTAGTCTTTGCTCTTTATAATAACGAAGAGATTAGATGGCATTGCATCGTTGTTACAATAAATAATTAATAACAATACTGAGTCGTTGTATTTTTCATTGGAGTTACAATAGTTAATCATTAACTATTTAAAATCTACTTAATTAATCTATAATTTATGATTGCTCCTTTATTAAGCTAAATTTAAAGCACCTACCCATAAATATAATTTTTTGAACGGACAATATATTATATCATTTTAAATGAAATATTGTGCAGACTCGGTTTCGCAACATGTTCCTGGTGTATTTGTATCGATGAGTGAAACTGAGAGAATACGATGTGTTAAGGTTTGTGGAAAGAGCGTTTATACGTCAGGCCGCAATAGATGAAGATCGACTGAAACATCTCGCCGCTGGTTTCGGACGAGGCGAGGTTGATGCAGCGGTTGTACGGAGTCTCCGAGTAATGCGGTGTCCTCAGCAAGCGAGTCTCCGGAGCCATAGCCACGTTCCTCTACTGCATCTCCCTCGCACCAAGATGCTGACCCTGAGCTCCCAGATACGTCTGCTTCCATTTCTGGTTCAACGTCAACGGAACAGCTTGCGCAAACGTCTGAAATTGTATTGAAGTTATACCTATTTATCTGTTTTTATTAGAAAGATCAGTGATTTAATTGTTTCAAAAATACTGAAGAATGATTTATTCTTGAGTATTTTCTGCGCCTAAAATTTTATAATCCAACAAGATTGTTTAGATGGTAACTAAGTATTGATTAGTTTCCTTATCAAAGAATTCTAACATTCTACAAATAAAAACCCTTAAAGTACGTTCATAATGATATTAATTCCAATAGATACTATGCGTTTTAATTAAGAATACGATCGCATTTGTGCTAGTGGTTATCTTGTTTCTTTATTCACAGAATGGGTAATTAATGCAACAATAAATTTTAACGAAAGAGTTATATTGGTCACCTGTGCTATATATAAGTATAAGATAGGCAAACAATGACGCGTGCTGTTTTTATTTATTTTTTATTTTACAATAGTATTTTTATTTGAAAACGTTATTTTGACCAAATAAACGTATATTATTTAATTTACTCCTTAAGTGAGCATTGCTATACAAGATAACACCTTGCTAATCTTATTCTTAATTGACACTTGGCACGCATAATACCTATGTGTAGAAATTTGATTACATAAAATTAAAACTGAAAAATAACAAAGTATACTTTATGCGTATCCTTAATTTGATTACATATTTTAATATTCGAAAAAATGTCAAATAGCTGCTTGCAATGTATTGATTTCGTAATACATCGGTCATGCCAACTTCTCATTATAATTCAAATTACGATAAATAGGTAAAGGTTTATCTCATTATAAAAAAAAAACTACATCACAGAAACATGCTTAATGATGTTGGATATGAATGATATAAACAATACATAGTATATGTATATAATGCATGTACTACATAATAATACAAGATACGGAAATATATACGCATAATAAATGATAAACGTAATTACTTATTTGCGTTTAATATATTGTATTCTCCTATTTAATCATAGCTCGCGTTTTATGTAGGTATGTGTAGACAGATATGTATGAATTTTAGTTTATAATGAAATATGTGTTTGAACATTTCAGCATTATTAAGAAACAAAAATGAACATAAACTTTTAAATGATTTATATATATGCATACATGAACAATATAACGTAGATCTAATTACAACACCGTCATTAACACATACAAAGGTAGGAAGGAATAATAGTTGTACCAGGTAGGAATTAGGTGGGTAAAGACTCTATAGATAGTACCTACACATTCCACACCGATAGGGGTAGTTTAGGTAGGTTAGGACTCACGTAGCCGATGCCGGCCATATAGTATGGGGCTCTCCAAAGGCGTCGGTCATAGAGACGTCGAAGATGAATAGTCTTCATAAGATGCTGCAATTTTGTAATATTCGCATATTTATACCTATGGCAATGACGGTTAATTGGTTAAAGAAACTGAAAAGTTAGCACAAAAAAATAATAACAACTATTATAATTTGTATACAATATTAAATACAAATGCATGTGCCCATTATAGTTCAGGTAATAAGTTTAAAAAATATTTTCGGGAAATAGCGTTATATTTCAAACTATTTTATAAAGTTTAAAATCGATAAGAACAAATACATAGGTATTATGTGCGATATTTAGGAGATATGTATATACATGAATATGGATAACGTTATCTATGTTTTTATATATGTAAGCCACGGATGAAAGCGCAACAGATATTAAAATAGATACAACCTACCTGAGCTGTCAGTAGCAAGCCGAGGTGGCGTGTCCTCACGGTCGGTCGGTACAACGATAACTACCTCGTCATCCTTTGGTGAATCTCCGTTACGGCTTGTCGATGTTCTGTAATAAATATTTTGTTTATTGTTTGATTTCGTAGTATTTTGTTTACAAAGGAATATCTAGCTCAATCGGGATGTCTAAGCTATTTGTTAATTTATTAAAATGGAGACGAGTAAGCTAATAAAAAATTTCATGAGTCGAACATAACGTCTACCCAACAAAAAGTTTTAAATCTAGCAATTTCTTTTAAAGAGGTCGTATATTGTACCATCTATCGTTATTTAAATGAGCAAACTTACTTTACAATAACTTTTTTCCGTATAAATCTAGTGCCGAGATCAGAATAACCTCTATTCATTGGGCGTTTTTGAGGAGTAGGTCCTGATGCTGCCGCGGTATTTTCAAATGTACGAGAGACTGGAGAGTTGGGTTCCGAGCATTGTTTATCAACAAGTGCCGGTCGCATTCTAACAGTCAGTGCGGCATTTCCCGACGTTCCACTGTCACCTTCACTGCCTCCAGTGCCTATTCTTCGATACGTTCTCCTATCTTCTCTATACATTTCTAATAAATTATCTAACTTACTTTCTATATCATCTACCTGAAATTAAAATTAACCGATTAATACAATTATACGTGAATATAGCCCGCAAATATTTGTAAAAGAATTCATTACTTGTCTTTCAATTTTAACTACTCTGGAAGCTAGGCTGATTTTGGATGCGTAAACATCTTTAGCCTTTGACCCCTGCTTGCCAAGTATTTGGTCTAACCTGTAATAAAAATGACATACAAATGATTTTCAAATCCATAAAATGATTTAAAAATAATAAATCGAAGAAGAAAATACTGTTATTATTAATGAGTCACTCAAAAATAAATTTTACAAAGGATAATAATAACATTATTATATATAACCGTATTCAATAGTATATAATAGACCAGGGGTCGGCAACCTGGAACTCGCGAGTCATTTGCGGTCCTTTGGATGTGAAGCTGCGGCTTTTTTGATGTGATGTAGCGGCTCTTTAGTTCCATTCGCAAATATTATTTATTCTATATAAAAAAAAAAACGAATATCTCGTTGTGAATCGGTGAATAAATAGATTAGTTTTTTTTTTGTTATCAAAAAACTTTATTTATGCCAGTACTAAAGTAAGTAATAGTATTGTTAGCAATAAATGTTTTTATGGCTCTTTGAAAACTTTAATATTTTGTAAATTGTAGTTTTTGACTCATCTGACTCAAAAGGTTGCCGACCTCTAGTATAGACTAAAGTATAACGCTACACTGTACTGTACTGCCGTACACTTACGTGTACTTATTTGATTATATTAAGTATTTTGTTTATACAGTGTTCATTAAACAATTAATAACCTTGAAATGGGCAATGGCCAGAACTTATGACTATTTAGAAAAAAATACTTTAACAAGTTTTCCTAAGCAGGAAGTATCAAAGATATATTTTTTTTATAAAACATCTACTAATTTTAACTTGTTTAAGATTCTTGTATACTACGATCAGCCTGTAACTATATTAACTAGCTGTTGTATTTAAAAAAAAAGAACTTGAATTCTTTAGTCTTCGCGAAAAATTAAGGATATAGGGATAAAACGGGCGAGCATAAGTCTTTAATCTTTACATAGAATAAAGAAATAAGATATTTATAACATTCAATTATTTATTTCACAAAAATCAACACTTTTTATTAAGTATCTACAAAAGTTAACTAAAATTGCCTGTACAGTGTATCATTTATAAATAATTTTCGACGAATGCAGTGTGTTTTGATTATCAAAAAGAAACTTTAAAATTATTTTAATCCTCATAATAATGTCTTTTGCAATCTACGTGAACTGTAGATATTTTTAGAATGAAGTTCCCCAAAAAGTGATAAATTTTATTTTACACTAACTTCATTCATATCACAGGCCATGGTATATCCAATACAACCTATAGTTTATTTCTATTTTTATTCATGATTGATTGGGTGAAAATATCGTTTTAATTTAGAAATACATGGGAGTTTTTAGCAGCGTTAAGATTTTAAAAGAAAATATTACTTATTAAAGACTTCCTAATGAAATATCTAAGAGAAGTTAAAAAATAATGACTTCAAATTCATCCTAAAAGGCTTGGTGTATGGCAATAAAATTTATAATTTGTACAATACAAGTACTTAGGTGCCTAATATGTAGGTTTAGGAAAATGAAATATTTTTCTTTTATTAAATTCTAGAATAAATAATTTTGTCTATTCCTCCATCATCGTAATAAGCATCTGGTAAACTTATTTTCACAACTGGTTTATAAATTGTTTTTACTTTATATTATTAATATAATTATCTATATTGCTAATAAGTTGTAATTATCTTCTTACCTTACCTTAAAGTTGTAATGATAAAGAACCAAATGTGAAATTTAATATTGTTGGATTATGCCCCAAGATATAGATAGATTTAAATTTAAAATTAAAAAGGTTATTTTACCTACCTGATGTCCAAGTGTGAACCTTTTCGAAATACTTCTCAAATTAGTTTACGTATCTAAACATCAAATTGTATGAAGATTTTGCATAGTTCATACAAGTAATAAAGTACATACATACCATTTTGACGTTTCGAAACGTATACTGTTTCGAAAAGTAAATTCGAAAAATCTTATACATAAAGCATTTTTGCTCAAATATTCGTATAGTGCGTTTAAAAAGTAAGTAAATACATCTAAATACATGCTAATAGAGTAATGTATTAATTATAGTTTCATGATAATGATAAGAAAAAATATTACGATACAAGAAAGTGATTATTATAGAACCATTTACAAAAACGTAGTTTTGTGGAAATTCGAGGATAATTACTGTCACGTAATCGTCGTAACTAATTGCTAATCCACCCATCTCCGAGTCATGCATAAATAAGTATTGTGCTAGCTAAGCGATATTATGTTTGCGGAGATTATAATTAAATACCCATGCATAATATTCTATGAATATGATTTCGTTAGTTTGCAGTAAGTACACAAATATAATTAGAAACAATGTAAATCAAATATAAATAAAATATCGTCATGCTATATTCCTTACAGAGTGAGCAGAGATACATTATTAGCTGTATCCACTTTCCGCTTATATGCAGTGCCCAACGTGACCAGAAACGCTGCTGATTGCCGTTCTCCAGGCACTTACATAGAGCATTCCTATTAGATGCTATGTGGGTTTCCACACGATGCTTTGCTTCACCGGTAAGCAAGTGGTGTCTGAATCCGTGTGTAATCAAAATCATAATTTTGGCAATTATACATATAAGCATAACACTATTATCAAAGTAAATCTTATCATTTTACAAATAGGCGAAAATTTCCTGTTTAATTTATGACAAAAAAAGGTACCATGTTACTACAATACATAATGTCGATTATACAAATTATTCGATTGAATAATCGACATTCACACTTGTAGGTAGAGAATTATAACTGCTACGCACATCCTGACTTCAGTGAAAAATCGTGTGGGCTTCAATGTGACTAGTTGCGTAGCTGGTCAGTGATCGTTACCCCATGGAAATGACACTACCCACGCCAATACATGATACAAGTAGATACAGCGTTTTTGAATATTTGTTTATCCCGAAAGGGTACGCGTTCAAAGGTTTTACAACAGGCATGCTTCAAATAGTCGATCACGTTCGATCAGTCGACCCAGAGAGCTTTTTAGTCAAACAAAAATTTTGTTCTATGATTAGGTGATTCCCATTTATGTGGAGTCGCAGTTAAGCCAGAATAAATTCCTTATTTCTTTTTTATTTCAAAATTACACTCTGTTAGCGGCGAAAGATGATTTTCAGTAACTATTGTAACTAAAACCCCGTTTTGAAAAAACCAATAAACACTAATTTCTATAAATGTGTATTTTTCATTAACTTTCAAAGATACGTGATCTACATACACTGCAATCCTGTATCGCAAATATTTGTTGCATCTACCTACCTATGCCTACAGATACACTACGTTTTTACAGAAAAACAGTAAGTTTTACTTGCAAATTGGTAGTTAGGTAAAAATAGGTTCGTCTATCATTTATTTTATAATTATGTATAATTTGATAAAATGATGACTGTTTCTACATCGCGCGAGAATTATAGCAATCACTAGAGAATATATAAAAGTTTATATAGAAAATCTATGAAAAATTATACAGACTGATTTTATAGACGAGGAAAAACTTTCCGGGAAGATATTTAGCATTCAATTCTAATTTCAAATATGTAAAATAGGGTTATTTTAATATTTCCCTGAAAGCAAAGTAAATTATAGTCAACATATTTAGGAATAAATACACACATAAATGAATAAATAATAATTAATTAAATAAGTAGGTATTTTGCCTGTCCTAAACAAAGATAGAGTGCGAAGGGAAAACAAGTGAATACCTGATCACCTAAAATTACGTAAAAGGAACTTTACCTACTTACAAATCAAACCAGCGCCACACGCGCTAGTGTCTACACTTTATACGGATCAATTCTCATCTGTTCAATTTTTTTTTTGATCTGTTATGAAACAGTTATTTACATTTGAATTAGTTATAAGTAGGTAAAAATGATTATATCCTGAAATATCTCCCTCGTCTAATAAAACCATCTGTATAATTGAGTTTGACAAACTTCCAATATTCAGTTTTTTTTATGCCATACACCATAAAGGTCGTGAAATGCATGAAATTGAGTTCTTTTCAGTATTTTTTTTTTCAACTTTGTGTCAAAAATTCACGCTTAATTAAAATTGTATTATTGCTAATTTTATTTCCAACCAATAAAAGCTAAAGCTTTCTAAGACCGAATTGTTTTATCTCTTGTAGTTTAGGATATCGCCAAAATGTCCTACTTAAAAATATACACGGTTAGTCGGAAAGGGTATATAAAGCGAAAAACCTAGGAAGAGGGCCATTAAAACAAACATTTTGTGTACTATAACTTTTCGCAAAAATGAATAACTAATGAGATACAGGTACCTATAGATTTGCATACTAAAAGTATAAAGAGGCAGCCCTAGAAATCATATGTTTCTTCGTGTGTCAACGACCCACCATCCTTGACCTATAAAATCTTACGGATCTTTCTATTGGTTGGTGAGGTTTTAGGTAATAATAAATGAGGGATGTCGAAAATGAAAAAAAAAACGTTATATCGATATTTATTAAAATATCAATATCGGAGTCGATATATCAAAGGAAAAATATCGATTAAATCTCAATAAACACGAAAGTATTTTACCAGTATTCCTTTTTATTAGATAAAATTTACAAAACAATCAAGAACTTAAAGGCTATTTTCTAACTTTAAGACCTATTTAAGATATCAAACAAAATAAATAAATGGCGGCAAATAATACACATGCAACAAATTCAGATGTCAGATGATATTTTCAATTCATAATATCGATATTTTTGGGCGATATATTTTGAAATGATATATATCCATAGAAAATATCCAGTATCGAAAATTGTATCGAAAACGATATTTTTTAAATTCTTATGGCACTGAAGTCGCGAAAATCCGAAACTATAGAAAATGGGAACGAACGAAAAAAAAAGAACGTTGTTGTCTAAGACTGTTGAGTATTATATTTTGTTACGTTGTGTGCATTGACATCTGAATTTGATGCATGTATATTATTTGCCGCCATTTTGCGAGTATTGTCAGTGTCAGTACCTTATTATCTTGTGAATTGTTTACTTTTTTTATTTTCTTTATCGTCAGAATTAAAGTCACTGTAGTCTCTCCACAAAAGCTTCTAGTTGCTGTAGCCAGCAACAATGCAGTTAACTGCTAATTTGGCCTCTCGAAGCTACGGAATGCCGAACGAGTTGAAACAGTTCCTCGATTTCTTCATCGTTTCGTTTTCATTTCATTCATTCTGAGTTTATCTACTTCACTGTCGGTCAAATACTGGTTTGTCTGATTTTTTTTTTTTTTACATCTTAAATAGGTCTTAAAGTAAGAAGGATAACCTTTTAGTTCTTGATATTTTTGTTATTTGTAATAAAAAGGAATACTGGTAAAATACTTTCGTGTTTATTAAGATTTAATCGATATATCGACATTTTTCCATTGATATATCGACGCCGATATTGATATTTTAATAAATACCGATACAACTATATTTTTTTCATTTTTGACATTCCTAGTGGGCGTGGCTTGTCGCTATGGTTGTCAAAGTTTAAGAACAAATGACATAATTTATTTTGAGTATGTAAAAATAAATTACAACTTTCAGGAAAATTACTATATTCCTTTTTAAGTATATAGGATACCTATACCAATAGCCTTGGCTTGATATACCCTTTCCGACACTAACCGTGTATATATATAAGACTAGTTAATGGAAATGAATATTTAAACGAATGCTCTTAAGTATAATAATATCTATTAACAGTTTTAAAATCTTGATTGATGACAAGTTAACGCTTGGAAAATATTTTACTACTATCGGCAGTGCGTGTTATGGTTTTTATGAATATACATGGGTACGTACAAATCGCGAATATGTTATACAATATGGCATTTATAGAATTATATTGTTATAAAAATACAGCGACATTATTGCAAAAAATGGGCGGACAAGTGATGAAAGGTGAATGAAAGAGCCGAGAACCGGCGCGGCGGTGCAGAGTACAGGGCATAGTCGAGCTCTCATCTCACCTGTACTGTAAATTCTTGGTTCTGTTTAGCAGGTCTGCGTGCCCAGAAGAGTATTGCTCTATCACGTCTTTCACGTCGTAAGGTTTCAACGCTTCTCTAAATCTCTTGCGTGCGACAAAATACTTGAGCTACACGAAAATAAAACATATGTCCTAATGGCCAATGTTGCATATTACGATATCAAATTTATATGACAGTCGAGTTATCGATATACGGATTTTGATTAATTTTAAATCACTTCTATCGTTAACGTTTAGTAAAAATATTATTAAAAATAATTTAGAATTTTGCACCGAAACATAGAGCTTGTATTCTTATAATTATTGTATCACCCATTTGAATAATTAAATTTATTCATAAGTCATTCAAATAAATACTTTAAACAAACAGATAAACATGCACAGATGGCTCGCAAATTTAAAAGTACGTTAAAATTTATCCATAAATCAGTACTACCTGTAGGAATAACTTCACTGAAAAATTCCTTAAAGCAAGTAAGACAGTAAGTACATTTGTAGCGTAGTGAGATTTTTAGTTGTTTTACGTACTTACACAATATATTTGCAGTGTGTTCGGTAATGTTCATTCGAACTTTTCAGTGTCAAGGAAACTTCGAAATCGCTTCCAAATTAACAAAGTTATTTAAATGTTACGGCAAAGACAATTTTTACCGATTTTTTATACGTATCTGATCTAGTGCAATTTGTATATTTAATATTAATACACGAAACTTTGAATACTAACTTTGTTTTAGATACATGTACTACAAATGCGATTTTGAAGCTGCCGTTATATCATAATAAATATAGTAATGCGTTATGTAAGTATAGCTTAGCACATACTAACTACTACAGTATAAAAGTATTAGATTGGAGGCCAACTTACTACAAAGATTACATTACAAGACACATATTAAGTCCAGACGGAAAGTATAAAAATCGTAGTATATATATGGTAAATGGAAGTGCATGGTGTTGTACAACGGTTGTTTGGGAGCTGGAATACCTAGTCTGGACGTTTTTCACTCTGCCCAGCAGGTCCACATGGCCCGCAGAATACTGTTCTATAACGTCCTTGACGTCGTATGGTTTTAGTGCTTCCTTAAACTTACGACGGGCCACAAAATACTTCATCTGTCAGAATTTCAGAACATAACAATTGAGAGCTAGGAATGTGAAAGTACCTCTCGTGTATGACGCTTACGACTTAGTGTTACTTATGTATTGTATTGGAAATGTAATTAATAAGTTATACCTAATCGATAATACGTCAAAAAACAAGAACATTTTGTTGATAATATTCGGTCTAAATTCTATGGTGCAACTGTTACAGGCATAAAAATTAATTTACATTTATAGACCTTTAGTTGGTAAGTAGGAATTATGAAACAAAATAGTACCGGCGAATTAGGGAAGAATGATGAGACGTATATAATCACATCATTGAATTATTTATTCATACTTTTTTGACAAATATCTAAATATATGTTGGTGATTTTGAATTAATTGACCGAAATCTGTTATAGAGTTTGTCGTCGGATCAAAAGAATATTGTAGCTTATATCCTTAGAATAGTGTTTTAATCCATAATTCAAGTATTATACTTGCATAATTTTATTACTCATGTATATTAGTTAAAATTATAGTACAATATTAATATTTATTTGTTACGGGCATACAAAGTGATAGTACCCTTTATTAAAAAAATAATATAAAAAGTATATATAGATATAATTGATTTTGGAAAATGTGTGCTCATTTGGAATAAAATAGTATTGAATATGATGGCATATAATCATTTTCAGAATATTTTAACCCTAATTTTAATAATTATAATATAGAACGTACCTTTCTTATAAATCTTATAGCAGCTTTATGCTTTGGCGTTAACGTCACGCACCGGGGCTCGTCGTCCTCGTCTGAAAAAAAGGAAAGGTACATTTAATACCGCATTTTCAAGAGTTTTTTAGGAATAATAAAGTAAATTACATGGAGGAGTTGTTAGTACCTATTTATTTTGTATTCATAGTTCTTATGCAAGGTTGCACCCTTCGAAGTGTTTATTAATATAATAAATTTATATATTAATTTGTCACACTGAAGTAGATTTACAATATAAAAAGTCATAACAATTTAGCAAATAGATATAGTTCAGCGAGATATATAAAAGACAAAATGTTCTTGGTGGGATTGAAATAGAGTTGTCCTGATAAATGGATGGATATCTACTTAAATTATGTGCCTGCCTGTTAGGTTAAATCAGATGGGGGACTGTTGAAATGATTAAATATAAATACCAATACAAAAAGTACCGTTTTTATGTAATAGATTTTATAGTATCTTTTTAATAATACGTTTTGTCTTAGACAGGATAAAGTATACAATAAATAATTGTTATGATTACGTGAATATATAACTGACAGTTACTTGTAGTAGCAGTGGTTAACATATAGCTATCTTTTGACGAAGATTAAAGATTACTCTAACTACAAAAATCCAACTTTTTAAAACTAGTTTTTCATCCAATTTGTATTTAAAAACTATGTAGGTGTTTTATATATTTTTGTTGCTTTATTATGTCTAATTCGAATGCGGCGTAAAAACGATTCAGTAATAAAAACTTTAATTTATAATAAGTAAATATAGTATTATAGTAGTTATATAGTATCTGAATACCTGAATTTAATTTCGAAGGCAATCATGAATTTAGCTTTTAGATCGTGCAGTTCCCGTTTCCAAAATAGCATAGTCCAGTTAGTACGAGTAATGGCGCTTGTAATTACACAGTTATGATGTCGTTAACTTGCCCGTGATTACAAAATGTGTAAAGATTGTGTTCAACTGTTATTTTATAAGGAAATCCACAAACAATTCTTCCACTTTCGAATATTGTTGCCGATTGAAAAGATACAAATGGTTTGTGTTTCGTTCTACATGCATTGGAAACTTAATTCAAAGTTGTACGAAGCGAGTTGTGGCCGAGTCTAGCGCGTTCTTGCTACCCTAATTACAACTATTGATTTATTGTCACTTAGACCGTAATCAATGTAACCTACATAAAAACTACGTAATGTAACAAACGAAAAATTGATGATATTGCATATCTAATAGTCAGATTACTATTAAAAATCTATGTTTCTGCGTAGAAAGATGATAGTTGTTTAATTTCTGCGATTATTATAATTATATAGAAAAAGTATCATACTTTGAAGAGTACTATATTTTTCTAGACTTGTAGGTACACTCGTATTATCTGTACATAAAATCTATTAGGGAAATTAAATAAATTTTAATATATTAATTTCGGTTTATAAATATTCTTTAGTGTTTTCGAATATCATGATATAAAAAGAATTGTTTTCCAATAAATATTTGCTGGTGAAATGTATAGATACAGCAATTGGTTTTATGTTGCTGAGATAAACTACAATAATTATAAATTTTATTTGAACCATCTAGTAATGTTTGAAACATTGTAACAGCTGCCGGGTAGGGATAGTAGGAGATGAATACTGGGCGATCTAATTAAGGATTTATTTTTAAGGAATAGGAACGGGATTTATTCTATTTGTTCCTTAGTATAATAAATTTTTTAATAAATCCATCTAGTTATTTTTATTATATTATTGCAGATTAATAATATCTTTCATTTATTATAATTTAATTTTTATATTATTGTTTGTATTTATATGTATATTAATATTTTAATAAAGCGAACTTAAATGATAAATTTAGTGTAAGACAGTATTAAAGTCGTTTGGTAAATTTTATAAAATTTATAATATAAAATATTATAACAGTGTATTTTTACATTTTTTATTCAGCATAATGGATTAACTATTAACTCAAATTACTTAAATAAAGCTATGTTTTCAATAAATTTTTAAACTATTCTAAAGCGGAGAATATGAGAATCAGTTACGGATTATAATTTATATAAAGTAGAAAGACAGTTTTTTATCGCTTGCAAGGCTGTCTGAGGCGGTACATCTTACCGTCGGAGTTGATTTTGGAGAGTGCTGTTTCTGCCACCGAGTCCTCGCTGTAGGAAGGGTTGACAGGTCGCGTCCGCACAGTGCGTCCGTTCGTCGCGCCTGCCAGACACACGCAAACTTCAAACACTACCTTAAGCTTCGCCCTATATTAGCAACGCTGCTTCTTAATTCCGACATAATTATGTCAAATATTTCTGTATATAAGTTTAACTTGTCGTGGCGTCGATCTCATAACTAACATACATTAAGACATCAGATTCAAAATATAGCATTAAATACTTAGACCAGTTGGAGTTAAATCCCCTTCAAAATAAGAACACGAATCCGCCTGTCAATCCACTCTTTTTGTAATGTAAATACCATCGGTGAGTTAGCATCGCTATTGACTACTTAGCCTCGGTTCGTTTATATTTATTATGTATATTTTAATGTAAATTTAGTTTTCATAAGTGTGAATGGCGTAGAAACCTAGTTATTTACAAAATTTTCATTTAGAGAATTTAAGTTCTACATAAAATTTGTGATATAATATTCCTATCCCTCTGTATGTTCACAGCTAGCTATTTTTCTCAAAAAAGCGCTTTTAATTTTTGAATTGAAAAGTTATTGTTTACACCATTAACTTATAAATGTCACCTAATGCAAAGAAGAGCTTAAGTATTATCTCTCAAATTAATGTTACGGTACCGCGTAGCTTATGCTAAGTAGGATTCGCCTTTCATCTCGTTATATTTTATAGAGATGAGGAAAATTGCTCGGAAAAAGTCTTCTATACTTCCCTATGATTATTTCGCCGGTATATAATTATTCCAGAGTGGTGAATTTATTTGATTTGTCATTCAAAAAGAGTCAGTGTATAAATAGTTGTTATAAAATAGCTTGAATGTTAACAAAAGGGTAATTTTAGACTTGAAAAGCTCTTATTTCCTTGACTTGAATTAAATATGTAAATTGCTTTTCAATAACAAAAGTTTAACAGTTTTTGTATCTATTATAACAATAAACAGCTAAATGGAGAAGTCAATGCAGTGGTCGCCCTTTAATGTCTGAGGTAAACTAAACTATTGATCCATTTGTTATCTCTCTCCAACAAAGGTGCAAACACATTTCGAACGTAATAAAATCAATTTTGTTTTAATATAATTAAATACATAGTGGTTTTACTATAATGTACACATAAAAAAAATGAATTACTTATAGTTATGTAGGTCCATTGGTGAAATAGCGACTTAGCGCTTAAGAGTTTAAAGTGCATCGTAGATAATATGCACTGAATATTAAACACAATTTAGATAGCCAATAAATGGTTGTACATTATACGACAACTTGCGTAACATTGATTACTAGTTCGTAGTTTATTGTTAGTATAAACATCTACTGGCGACCATAATATCACTGATAAAATGTTATTAGTAAAAGACATCAAACAAAATACAAATAATAAAAGTAAATCATTTACAAATTGATTGCAACAGTAAATCAGATTGTACCAATAATGGTCCTATGTTGATTGGAAAGCTTTGAAAGAACTAGTACCAAACTGTAAAGGCGCGGAATGGGTTTGTTAGCATCTGTGCATTAATTAAACGGAAATTTATCTATTTTCCAAAACTTTACTATTACTTGACGCGAGTTAATCTAATGCCGAGTTTGCCTTATGTTATGAAATACTTAAATTCAATTAGTTTCATTATATATATAGGTATATTAAAAGGTCTGTGGCCTCTACTAAAACAAATACTTACGAGGCTATTTCTTAAAATATTTTTATTTCATCACGCTATTTCATTCAAGATGAGCAGGGATAAATTAGTGGATTTATCTGCGTTTATATGTCAAAATGACCAGTCGGATAGCTAAATTTCAGGCAATATATACATATAATAGTATATATGTAATACGGCTTTTCTCAGAATATTACAACACTATTCGTTCGTTATTTATGATTGTTGTAAAGAATATACGAACGATAATTATTATGTATGTTTTTCCTAAGTGTAGAGACGAATATAAATAAACTGGCTAAGTTATATGGAAGCCAAAAGTTGTTTACTAGCATCAAACGCGAATCAAGTTTTTGTGATTGTGTTATCGTGATGCAGTATACGAGTATATCAACCTTATAATACATTTTTGTTTATTTCTATTTGCTATAAAGTTTTATTTTTTCTTTTATTCATAGTTAAAATTAAAATATATACAATGCGTGTACTTGCTACGTAGTATAACTTTTATTTAACTCGAAGTTGTGGTTTTTTTTTACCTGGACTCAAATAGTACATTGTGATACAAGTGTGCTGAGTTGGTAATTACAGGCGAGGTGAATTTATAAGCGGGCCGCAAGGCAAGAGCCATAAGAAAAACAAGTCTGCAATGACTATAAGGCACACACGTGTTATACGACCATTTGCGTCACATTTGCGAGGCAATATAGTCTTATATTATGTAATTAACTTTAAATTATGCAATAATAGTAAAAGAACAAAATTTTCACAATTTGGTGACAAAACGCGTTTCGTGCCTCAATTATTATTTACGACAGGGTGAATCGTACGTCTTATTCTTTTACACTATTTGACATAGATATATTTTGATGATAATCAAAGTTAAAACTTACAAATGTACACAAAAACACATTTACTTTAATAAAATATTATCTATTTATAACCTATATAATTATCTATTAATGTTTATAAATGACGCGCTACCTTTTTATTCTTTGTGTCACGCAACGAAACGCGGCCGAAACACATTAAAAATGTCTTTGTTGAAATTAAAAAGAAAACGTATATTACTCGTTTAAGTTAAGAATACTTCTTCTGCATACATTATATTACACTGTATATGAATAATGTTACTACAGCCGTAGTGCATAATTCAGATAGTTCTGATACTAAAAGCAATATAATAATACACTCCTTGCCAGTAAGTGTGAGGAAAATTATGTTATGCAACTGCAGATATTTATTTATACATCTATCTATCTCTATTAAAGATGAGCCGACTATGACATTATCCAACTAGTCGATTTATATGTAGATGTGATATACATAGTATGTTTTCAATTTTTATTTCGCATATGAAGTAGGTACCTAATTTTTCAACATCTGAGAGTGCCTTACTGTTCTAATTTTTATAAAGGAAATATTACAAAACTGATTTATACTTAACTAAATACTCGTAAGTGGAAATACGTTCGTGGTACTACACCAATTTGGCAAGAACGCATGCGTTCGGCGATCAACAGGGAGAGACAGGGAGCAGAGTAATGTATAAATTCGTAAAATAAATTACGTACACTGGTATGGTCAGCCTAACTCGCTTTAAATGGAATTGTATCGCCTAGACTGTGAAACTTGTTATCTGCCTACAGTTTGGTTTGAAGTCTGCGCACGTCCATGGATATGTCTTTGCGATAATTAAATGACCGATCAAAGTCATACTATTTGTTTAGTTTAGTTGCGTAATATATACAATTTTTACATTAATTAACCATTGGTTTTGTAATTTTTTTCCGTATATTAAATTATAACCATGGATTATATTAATCTTATAATCCATAGATATTGATAAACTTGTAGCGAATAAAAAAATAGTGTCGTAAGGTTGGTAAAACTATGTATTGTCACTATTACAGTTAATTTGAAGATTTTCTTATATGTTTAAATATATATATATATATATATATATATATATATATATAGATCCTCATCAATAATAAAAGCCAAACAATCTTGATTGAAATATGTTGCTATACGAATATGCCTCCAGATCAGATCTCATTATAGTACATTCGCTAGATATCCTCTGTTTTCTTTTATATCTAGTAACTGTTATACTCCTTAAACAAAAATCATTAATAGTCTAGATGTTGTTTCAACCGCGTAGGAGATGATTAATTGGATTGACATATACATCTAACGCTTCCCATAAGTTACAGATGTCACGGAACATAGTGTAGTGTAATTTTATTACACTTAAAAGTTCCCAAATTTAAGGATTTTTTCTATGTACTGTTTTTGTTTGACATATAACAATAGGCATATATTATATATGTAAATATCTCAAGGAGTTTTTTCAAATAAAACATTAAAACTAATCGAACATAACGTCAAACTAAATAATTATTATAGAAATAATAAATTCGAGACAGAAATAGACATTCATAAGAAAATTGGCAAAAATTAGCACATATCTGTAATCTAATGTTGTTATTTCTAATTATTTGGAACGATCTTTTTTTTCTAACTAAAACAGTTTATAGATTGTAGAATAAAGTTAGTGAGGATTAAAAATTTTATAGCATTTAAAATGGCGTCTACCACATCGGTAGAATTTGGGAGCTATAATACATGTAGGGTGGTGGGTGGTGACTTGTTGCTGCCGGCGCTCGCTCGCGCGATGGTCGGCGGCGACAGAGCATGGCAGGCGGTCGTCACATATTGTGAGAGTGATATGGAGGCAAAAGAAGTGGCGGAGAGGGTCAGGGAGGCAATAGCCGGCCCCGACAACGACAGGACGAAGGAGGAGGGCCTTTGCTACAGGCCTTCCTCCGTATCTGGAAAGCCGCCCGGGCGGCGCGCTTGAGGGAGCGCGTCGCCTAACTTATCCAGGCGAGAGGGTGTGTGACGTGTTCCCGCACACCGCTTCAAGACTACTTATGAGGAGAACGATAGGTGGCCCTTTACTTCACCTCCTCGTAAGCACAGAGGTGAGGCCTACCAAAAAGGCCAGACGTCGTCGGAGAAGTGGACGCTGCTGTGCCTCCGGTCCCGGTTAGACGGAGAGAAGGAACACCCCGGGGGTTTTAGCCGGTGCAAGTTCGACACACCGGGGCGCGACCCTCATCGCCCCCTGAGGTCCGTCAGGGATTTCCCCCGGGTTACAAAAAAAAGCTATAATACATGTAGAATGCTAAGAAATCCCGTAAAGGTTAGTCCAAAAAAATGTCTGTCGGGATTTATTACTCGAGAAATAACTAATTTGACTGGCCTAGAGGATTAAAATCATTATGCACCACAGAAAAATTTACAATTCTTCTCTTCAAGACAAATCGGGTACAAAAGTAGTATGTTTTATAGAAACTTATTACTACCTTAAACATATAAGTATAATAGTTCTTATGATACATATATCTATATCAATATAATAATCTTTTTAATGTAAATGAATTTTTGTCGCATGTGCTAAATGTTGACATGGAATATTATTGTAAAATATATAAATAAATATATTACATGTTATAAGTTTTATTATAAATCATCAAACCTGTTTCTTAGGCAAGGACAGGCGGACATCGGTGACGGATAATGCCACTGACACTTATTTTAAATTATGTCAATTAACGTTACTTCTAACCCAATGGAATTTCCGGTACAATGACAATAAAATGACTAGAAATCATTTTGTCTACTTAAATTGGATCATTACGATATAATGTAAATTTTAAATAAAACCTATTAACTATTGATCATGCATAATAAAATGCAAAGCAATACAATGAATTTAGTTTACTTTAGATGACCGAATCCGAATTGAAAAAAGCTTTTATAAAGCCATTCCAGTAGTGGTGATTAACTTTAAGTACCTAAATGAAATCGCTTGTACAAACTGGAAATTATTCGTAGCAATCGCGGACTAAATGAATCGAATACTTTGATTTTTTATACATTATTTCATTTCCTTTCCTCAAAACTTGCATTACGCAAAAGCTAGTATCACTCAGAAGCTACGTTCAAAATAAATAGATTAAGCATCTTACGGCAATACAAGTACGTATCATATTTTCTAAGCATTATAGACTACGCTTGTGCATTTTATTTCAAAAAGTGGAAAAAAGAAAAGTTAGAAGGTAGGTAAGTAGGATGGCAGCGTCCTAACTGGAGCTAAAAGACGCAGCCATTATTCCCGGACGTCACACATTCTGTCCGGTTTCAACGCTACGTATGTATTCGCTTTTTGTGTATTCACATATTTCTGGAAAGTTTTACTAATAAGAATAAATAAGAAACGCAGCAGAAGTTATCGTCTGCAATATTGTCATGCCATAGTGCCGTCTAAAAATGTGGAATAAAACCTTTGAAGCAGCTTTTCCAACAATGTAGCAGACAACACGTCCGATCCCCTCCCGATGTATGATTATCTAAGGAACAGGGTAATTAATGACATCACTCTCCACTCCAACAATCTCCACGAACACGATGCACAGCTTTGTGTTTATCAGAAATGTAGACAGACGATCGACTGTTTCTCTGTGTATCGTGAAGTAGTCTTATATGAAATTGACTTCAGTGGTGTCCTGAAGATATGATGTCGTGAGTGATGCCTGCCTTTGTCAGGTAATTCCCATAATGTACTTCAATTGTTTGAAATTTGTTTCATTCATTATATCTCTTGCAGTTATATACTAATATTCAAATTATTCTCATCTTCTTGTTTTCAAGATTTTCATTGTTATTTGTTTCAATTTTGTTTGTAGTTCAGCTGTATCATGTCTGTCTGATGTTGATAAAGCGTTTTCAAAGTTAATTGAGCTTGAAAATATTGTTTCTAGGTAAGTTGTGTGGCATATGTGTAAGTACAATTATACATATAAGTTGGTCGCTCCCGTTGCTAAGTTACTTAAATTTTACGAAGCGGTATACAGATTTTAGTTTATCGCGGTAGATAGTGTAACCGATAACGTATACGAATTTAGCTTTATCTAAAACAATGAGTAAGCTTTTAGTGTATGGAAGACATGTCTATTATACTGGTTTCTAAGAACTCACCAAGGTTTTCAGCACTGGCGTTGACATCATATCTATGCGCTGGTTTTGAGTGCGGCGCCGGTGAATGCAAGGAAGTACTTTTGTGTCTTCGTATCGTTGGCAGTCTTGATACAAAGGACGCATTGTTCTTGAATGATGCACTCATAACTCGACTGTCAAATATACAATATAGTTTATATTTGTTTTTGAAACGTTCGTTTTTTCATTTCTTTTTTGGAAAAATATTGTAACTTTGTATCTCTTTCCAATAATGACTTTATGAATGATAACTAAGTTATAATATGTTATATGTAAAGTGGATGTGGATACTTGCTCTCGTTCTACTAAATTAACGTAATTTGAACGCACAAAAAATTAATTCACAAGACTATATTCAGTCACGTGTCATACTGTCATGTATTATGTAGATCGCAAGCATGTCACTGTTTATCTCAGCTATTCCCAGCTGAAGCTGGAGCATGTTCGTATGACGTAACAGGTACAGAAATGGTGCTAATGAAATTAATTTAATAAATGAATGAAATGTGTACTTTGTACTTGTTCTCTCTGTATGATATACCTTGTCTGGGGACTGGGTAGTGGTATTTGATGTATTTTCCACGTAGCCAAGCTTATAGAATGTTCATCTGCTGCATAACACCTCCAAAGGGCTTGTATAAGGGTAGCAGCGGGCTGTCTCCTCCTTATCATATGTTTTTGACGTTGTTGTTGTTGAACTTTTAAAGCGAATCCAGAACCTAAAATGCCCTATTAAATGATAGATATTAATTAAAATAATATATACCTACTATACTACAAATATATTTGTTATTTATCAAGCATTTATGTGTTTAAATTCTTATACAGTATGTCTATTTTACACTGAAAGAGTTTTAAAATAATGAAAGAATACATAATATGTTATCTTTCATCATATTATGATCATCTAGGAATTATTTTTAGTGGCCCAGTTGGTTCTACGTTTCTATTCATGAATAACTGAGGTAGGAAAATCTTCTGTTAAGAGTCTGGATGAATTTGGCTTCCCAGGCCCGGGTGGAGCAATCGGAGGGCCAACCGGGGGTTTTTAGTCAGTAAGACACACCGAGGTCGCTGCTCTCACGGCGTCCCTGATGGTCCTATGCAGGATATTCCCCCGGGATACAAAAAAAAGAAGTTCTATTAAGAGACTGGTTATTTGCATTTTTTTGCACAATGTAACAATGGTAATATATAATATATATATTGTCAACATGAGTCAAGTAAAGGTTGGCGCGTGGCCCGAGAACGGAATTAATTTTGTCATTCCATATATTTTATTTCCATAAAATTTCGGAAAATATTTAAAAGTAATCTTTAAAAAAAACGTCATAATTAGTAAACTTGGTACGCTTTCAAACTATCATCATAAATATTAAAAAAAAACATAATTATTTTTTATAGATTACAACTGCTATTAAAAATTAATGTTTGGTCTCTATTTTATTCTATCTATTCTATCTGTGGGAATACTGTTGATTTGATATATAATAGGTATGTTTCTTTATAGATCATTTATAAATATGTATGTTAAATTGAGAATTTATCATACCACAATAAAAGAACAAATTATTGAAAAACAATAATAATACAAGATATATAGGGTAAATAATTTATTAATAATAATATTTGAAGAACTAAATTGTTTAGTAGATAAATAAATGTTTGCTTCAATTTATCTATCTGTGACCATCATTGTAAATTTGGCAAGCGTTTGATAGCTTCCTACGAAGCCAACCTTCTGGTCCTACTGACAAGAACGAAAATTGTAATTATTGTGGAATTAGAGCTATTACGACTTACTGCGTTGCAAATAATGAAATTCATTAAAATTGCCCACTCGCTACTGATTGTCACAGTCCGAGATCAGCCAGTGTATTTCAACTTTCAATATAGACACTGGCAACCTTATTAGAAAATGAGATTTAATTTAAGTATAGGGTCAAACAGTGGCAAAAGTCAATTGTTACAAAAATTTACTCATATCTATGTATATATGTACATACATATATAAAAATCAATTGATGTTCGTTAGTCTTGCTAAAACTCGAGAACAGCTGAACTGATTTGGCTAATTTTGGTTTTGAATTAATTGTTGAAGTGCAGGAAAGGTTTAAAAGGTGAGTAAATATGAAAAAAATGCTAGGAATATAGTAAAAACAACAATTTCGTTTTCCCATACAATGATTTGTAGAGTGATCTCTGTCCCCAGCTGTCAACTATAATATATTATAATGTCAATGAAAACAGAATAAAGGTATGTCTTCAAGTTGATTAGAGGTTGCATGTCATTAATGAAAATTATAAATTACCATATACGCCAAGTAAAGAAACCAAAAATAACCCAAAAATGTCCCATAAGGCATTATAGTAAAAATATCATTACCTTCGATATGACTTAAGTCTTTTAATGTAATTTTATTTCTATTAGACTGCGACAGGCCAATAACTTTTGGCAGAATGAAATCTGACGGAGCAGCTATTAACATAAAGAAAAAACAATGCAACTTTGTTTTAGAGAAATAGGGCAGAACAAGGTCTGCCGGGACACCTAGTATTATATAAAAATCATAGTACCAACTATCGTAACAAATGCTAGGCTTTTTTATATTAGTATTAAAATATATTTTAGAGTAAATTACTTTTGTCACTGTTTAAACCACCATTTAAGTTAAGAATCGATTCCTTAAAAGGCCGCTACTGCTGGTAGAGACGTGTAAGTTTTGGCATTGGCAATAGTGACTGTCTTCAGTCCTCGGTAGCATTTGGTATAGACGTATAAAATATATATTTTACTTCATTTTGTCTTTAGAAATTGTTTTGTGGACGAACACTTAACAATAAACACCGAAATAATCCTCTTATATACGGACGTCTAATTTTCGTGATATTAAATATAAAACTAGCAATAGCATTATATCGATGGGTGGAAGGCTATTTAGTTTAAGCGACATTTTTTGCTGATATAGTAATATATATATTAATTTTCGGAATCAGCGTTTTTTACCGATTCCAAAAAAAAAATACTATAGCAGCAAAAAATGTCGCTTAAACTAAATAGCCTTTCACCCCTCGATATGCATGTACATATATAAAAAAAAATCTATTATAAAAATAATAATATAATCTCAATCTTAGCGGATTTCAAAATTGTTATTTAAATGTCCGTTAGGAATTTGAATAAATTTTGCAAAGTCTAATATTAATATTCAAGAATGTTTCGCTCAAAATTAATGTCATAAATTATTACTTGAACTTCTCCCCATTACTTAGTATTTCCTGTTGATGAAATAAATTTGTAAGAGACGTAATATAATTTATCTCCTTGTTCAGTTAGGTTCAGATTGCTTTGGAAAGACTTATTAGTTGTGAGTGACACTCACCGCAGGGAGTGCGAAAAAAGATATCCCAAGTAGAGCACAGAAGGAGGCGATGAATTTACCCTGCCACGTTTGAGGCACCATGTCGCCGTATCCTACCGTGCACAGCGTGATCTGCACAACATACCACACTTTATGACTAAATATACTTACTGTATGCTTAATAATAGTAATTCGAAATAGTTTCCTTTAGTAGCTAATAACACATTTTAAACTTTTGCATTTTATACTCATTATAAATAAACAAATTAACGAAGTCTAATGCTGAGATTTACAGAGTCATCTTTGATTTTGCGTAGAAATCACTCACACATTACAATGTTCATTACTCAATGACATAGAAGGATATGATAAGTCAAAGATTTTGTAAAATTTGTGTTGGCTCTGCGAATCTTACACTATACTCAAGTTTCCATTATATATTCAGTTTTCTGTCAAAGACCAATTTATTTTCTGAGCACTTTGCTAAGAGATGTCACAGTACCGCTTATAAATCTCAGCCTAAGACTCAGACACACTTAGATTAATATTTTATTTTAAATTACAAACAAGCATAAAATTACGCTTTAAAATGTATGTATAATTGTTTATTTAAAAAATTACAATTACTTTATTACGATTCGACGTGACCTGGCTAGTTTCGAGCCATAATTAAAAGTAAATTAATTCGTCAATAAAACCCATTAAAGTATTTATAATTAGTAACTGATCTTTACTAGTAAGGCGAAAGTAAAATTTATTGAAATGAAATATAAATTATTATCAGATCGTACGTTTTATAGCGCACAGTCGGAGCCGAGGAATATTTATTAGTAAATAAAGAGTAAATTTCATTGAAATGGATTGGTTAAAATAAGAAATACATCTTGGCCTTACATTCAAATAGGCACCCCCTTTCAATACCAAGGTCAAGTAAAATAGTTTTCTTTGTAAATTTAAAATGCCTTATTAATCTACTGAACCGATTTTCAGCGGACTTTCACAGTTTAATACGTAATATTCAATCAACTTAAAACATGGATTACGTTTAGTTTTATTTGATTGCGCAGAATCATAGATAAATATAGAATACGAAACATTATTCCTGACAAAATTGAATAATAATAAGGTAGTACTCATAGGTTCTACATTATGGTAAGTTGGATAGAACGAGAGATACATGTCAGACGATAAGAACGAGTAGCCCAAGTGATCTTGTCAAAATCATGTTGACCCAACATACATTTACTATTTTCGTATAGTAATAATGCATAAAAATTGCAGTGATAAAGGAACACGAATGATAAAACCTATTATATTGATATAATCACTCAGGATATAAGAATTTTTTTAAGAACATTTTTCTACAGCAACCTGTTCAAGCATAAAAAAAATTCTTGGTCCACTTTGACTCTGAAGGTTTCATATATTGATTTTTTATGATAGCACCTAACTTGCATAAAAGAGGTAAAGTGAAATGGTTTTATCCATAAAGATAATAATATAGCGTTACTAGCTATATATACCTATCTAATTTATCTTGAACAAGGATATTTCCTCATTGCTAACGCATACGAAGTCGCGGGCGGAAGCTAATTTAAATATATTTAAGTTAAAATAAACTATTTTAAATATACTTACAACACCCCACCATAACGCTTCTGCGAAATTTTTGAACTTTGTATCAGCAACGTCTTTTTCCGCTAAATAGACTAAAAATGATGCAAAAATCAATCCGAGGAAACCTATGTATAATGTTGTTATTAATTCCTGAAAGGAAGGAAATATATTATCGCATGTAAGTTTAACTAATACACACTGTAAATATTTAATATTAACAATTTGAGTTATTTGCAATCAATAAATTGGTTCTACGATTTTTTTAAAAGTTCTATAGGCAAACAGATAGATCAGCCTCGAGTTGATAATTGGTTACCGATGCTTATGGACAACTACAATAGAAAGGGTCTTGTTATTGCGTCATCCGTTTAGTACGACGTTACATACTACCTTTTTGTAGAACCAGCTTATCATTAGTCTTGAGAAAAACTAGACCTGGCAGCAGATTCCAAAACCAAAAATGTTCTAGAAAACCGTTGCCTTGTTGCGGTTTTATAAGATTTTATTCTGTATAACTCCAAAGCAATATAACATGATGGTATCTATTTTTAATCTCAATAATATAATTATTCATTGAATATCTATATTTAAATAACAAATGAATAACATTTTTTTTGCTATGAATTTTAGTACCTGCTTTTTTATCTATTATATATAGAATGCGTAATAATAATCCGATAGTAGTGTCGAATTTCACTATCAATGAGTAGTCAAGAAGAGTTACGAATTAAAAGAAATCTTAAGTCAAGATTAGTCAAGAATTGTGGTAGAAGTAGGTAATAACCAAAACAGTGTTGATAGAGCGTTGGTTACACAAATGAGTGTTGAGTATGTAAGTATACGTGTAGAGTGTTACGAATTGCGATTGCGATGAAAGACTGAAGAAAAACAAACAATCGGAGCGATTATTTCAGGGATTTTCAGAGCCATTATGAAAAATGGAAATAGAAATTTATACCATTTGTGAGAAAAATTAAAAAAATAATACAACTCAAACATATTGCTTTGTTGAACTAACATACTATTAAAAATATTTAAAACAGTTTTACATAAGAAGACTCGAACTTGACTGTACAATTTTTATAGGTTATTTATTAGTAAAAATTATATTATAAAACATAATTACGAAAAACATTTACCCGCGTTAAATATTTCAATATAAATAGTTCAATGTAAAATTTGTTAGTAAGACAAAAACAACTACTCGTTTTGCGATTATATTATTACAAATTATAAGCTTTATATAGCAGGAGCCAATGATAATTATTATTTAGCATTTTTTGTGAAAATAATTTGTTAAATCCCTATATAGCAATGTATGTATAAATATGCATAGAAGGGTTCACCTGCAATATTAACTATTTTCTGTAGCAAACTGTTTAGTTTCGTAAAGTCTAAACTACTGAAGGTAGAAACATGAGTTTTGTTTAGGGTTATTTTTCGAAAGCATTAACTAAGAGCGGATTTTTTTTATATATTACCCCTAAGGGGATAAATTTAGGGTTGAAGGTTTGTTCGGAAATCTGACAATTTTGAAGTAAGAACTAAAAAACCGGTATATAAATTTTTGATTAGACGCATAAAATACGTTTTTTTTTCTTAACTAGGCACAGTGACCACGCCTGACCGTAAGCGTGCTGCAGACTAAAAACGACAAATATTAATAATTAAAAAAAAATAACGATAGTCTCAAGTATCATGCCGGTTTGCATAAATATTTCTTTACGCTTCGTTTAAAGGACCCCATATCGTATTATATGATATGGGAACACGCTCGCCAGAAGACTATTCCAGCGCCCAACAATTCGGCAAAAGTAAGAGTTAGTGAATTTCTTAGTTCTGGCTGGGATGTGAGTTACCGGAATAGCTGTGACTACGTAAACCCGCGCAAGTGGTTCTACTATGGAAGAAAGAGGGTGGAACAAGGTTAAATAGCTCTTCAGAACACTCGCCATGATACAGAAGGTAGAAAACGCTCAGTGAGGCAATATCTCTGTGGAACCGGAGCGTTTCATGATGCTTAGGAAAGTCTAGATCATATTAGTATCGTCTGTATTTAGAAGTGCTTGGAAAATCAAACCCCGAAGGGGTAAAATAGGGATTGAAAGAAGATGTCTAAGATTTTTTATTTATTTGTTTAAGATTTTTATAAAATACTTGTTAAATAACTTTATAAAATTGTCGGACATTAAAGAAAACAACAAGGTATTCATGTTTCTTTTAATGTTATTTCAGCCATTTTCAAGAATAATTCTTTACAATTGATTCGTATCGTGGAACATGCATATCTTTAAGTGTTATTTCATATTTCTGTAGCACCCGTTATATTTACATCCATTAGTATACGAAGGAAATTGGGGCCAGTGTCGCTTTGTTGCTTACTCAGCATGCTTATGTAAGAATTATCCAATTTACCTCAGGCGGACATCGAACAAGTTTTACAAAAATACTCTTAGAATGACATTGGGCATCTGTTATTAGCTATTACACGAATATTCTTGTGACTCGAAACATTTTTAATATTTTACCGATCTTTAATATCAAATTGACAATATCATAAAAAGGTAAGTAAATTTTTGTTTTAGGATTTAAGTTTTCAGTCATAGTAATACTTACGTAAAACGTACAGAATGATAAAATATCTATCATTGTTTATATTTCTCGTTGTCTTTTTGTTGTTTCAGCACTCTGACGGCTCGACCAAAATATGAACCTATTGTTTTTTATTGCAACAGATGTTTCAGTTTTATCTGTTTATGATAAAACAGATTTCCCTGAGAGTTTATTTATGTAATCGTGACGAATACTTCATGTTTATCAAAATTATGCAGATACACAACTCCCAAGCGTTACTCAATTCGGCAAAGCACAGACAAGTAAGACTTTATCGACACGAAATGTCTATTCAACGTCGGATCTCGAAGTTTAGAAAGCTAACGGGATTATGTTTAATGTAGCTGATTCAGTTGATTTGCGCAATATTATATTTTAGTCCAAATAAATTATAATTTGTGTTAAGTATAATACAAAGTTTTATAATATGATTATGTAAGGGTTGACAACTGTATTCAGCTATATAGTGTTTTTTTTTAAAGGACGGTATAAGGAAATGCCAAACTAGAAAAGTTATGAAAATACGGTTTTAGGAAGATTGACATCTTTTTTTGAAAATAAAATATACTTTGTTAATTGTTGTCACTTTAGTTAGCGTGAATTATCAATAAACAATTACAAAGTTGATCTTTTTTTTATAGAAATGAACACTTTTAAGCTAGGACCATATCTCGCATAGCATGAAAAAGATTAAAACAATGGAAGTTAGTCAAATCGAATTTATTACTTTTTTCAAACAATTTCTATATTTATATTCTATATTTTATGAGTGAATATTATAATTTTTGATTAATATAATAATAGACAATAGTTTATCAAATTATTAAACTACTAGATTAAATCGGATAATATTGATTTTTGGATTGCTCTGTACTTTCCATCCAGTATAATGCAGTCACTGTGCCGAATCAGAATAATAAAAAAAACTACATACTAACTAAGAGCATGTTAAGTAACCGCTCATTATAGCTCTGCACAAAAACCATCTTAAATAGTAAAAATACCTTTTGAGTAAAAAAAAAAACAGCAAAAGTGTAAATATTAAATAAAGTGAATTACAACTGTAGATAAATACATGATATAATAATATATTGATAATATAGAAACAATTATGGTTTGAGGTAATAGTCTATTGTAACCAGCGATATTATAAAGTCTAGGCAAACGTAAGATTTCAAAAGGACTACAAAATAAATTTATGAAAAAATATATATAAATTGTGAATTTTCAATTAACCACGCGTACCTTTTAATGAATTAATCATCACGCACAAGAGTAATTGTTTAGTTTCGTAAAATTAATAACAGAATATAAATCACTCAGCTTTGGGCGTCTGTTTTTAATGATTATGTGTAATAAGTAACGTGGGCGGATTTGGACACATGTTTCACAAAGATTAATTGTAAACTATTTACATGTATGTATGTATGTATATTTTTCAAACATGTTAGGTTTTTCGAGCTTTGTGTCAATATTAATTTGTTATTTGTATTTAAGAAATAACCAAATCTGTTTAAAATTATGGTATGCCATAATTTATTTTTGCACCAATATATCAGTTAAAATTCATATTTTATTTAATCACAGACTTCTCAGCTACATTGATATATACTCCTGTTATTGTGTGGAAATCATCATACAGATTTAAACAGATTTCAAACTTATAAGGCATAAACAATTACAGAATTGTTTCCTAATATGTAACTGAATTTTTATGTAGTATCTATGTGATGTCAAAACATTTAAACGAAATGTAAATCTTTATATACAATTTGTTACAAAACAATTCTTTAACTTTTTGTACCAAATTTGTACAAATCTATATAATATAATTTGAGGCACAAATATATATTTAGTCGAGGAATATTGCAGTAACCCTCCAAAATTGACTTTAGGGCGTATAAGTTATTTTCTTAAATAAAATATTCTCTTGTTTTATAAGTACTTAGTTAGTGTACGTATAGGACATTTTTGTAAATGCGAGCAAACTGCTTTCATGCGACTATTCCATGGAAGACCGATCGCTCATGGAGGGGGCTTTTTCTGACTGGTTAGCGACCTATGAAAAGTTGGCAAAGCATTGTGACGTGTTCTGCCTAAATACAGAGTAGTGTCGTGGAACAAAGCATCTCCCCCGAAGTTGTGCCCGGCGGGTTCGGCGCAATATTATTGTGGCTAATAGATTATAAAACCCGCAGTCCCAGCTAATGTATAGAAGTAATGACTTTGGGATTTTTAGTCGGAACAAGTCTGACGCGGTCCTTTGAGGATTATCACCAAGTAAAAAAGGGAGTTATTGCAGCTCGTAAGACAATTATACCTAATAAAATCAATGCAGAAATAGTAATAAAATAACTGCGTAAGTATATAGAAATGTTTCATACTAGATAATTAGCAGTTTCATATGAAAATAATTTTTGAACCACAGACTTCAACCAAAAAGAAAATCATTGCATTTCGTTTATAAAACAAATATCATGAGAAAATTTTGAACTTATATTAAAATAGTAATTTGGAGTATTGAAATTGATTTTACTTAAATATGTAATTTCAACTAAAAACCAAAATAAGCGAACATACCGTAATAATAGCCGTAGTAATAATAGTAATATTTAATTGTACGATTTTAGTCAGTAAAAATCTATTAGAAATACGAGTACATTTAACCTGTCTAATAAAATTCGTAGAATGGGCATAGAAAGTAAACAACTTCTAAGATGGATGAAAAATCGATGAAAGCTTTACCAAACAGGTCTAGGAGATAACAAACCAATAGTTTCAAATAGATGAAATTACAACGTAAAATATTATAATATACATCTTATTTTTTATAATAATGACTTCAAAATTTTTAACGCGTTATTACACTTGTAAATATTTAATAATAAATCGATAGAAAAAAGCGTTGTTTAAATATGTATTCAGCTATCACCTATCAGATATATAATTGTAATACTTGATTGATAATTTGTTGATACTTTACGGTGATTTTTTTTAATTACTTAGGCTATGCTTTACCTGTCGATGTGCGTAAACAACTGAACCAAGAAGCTTCCAGGTGCCGCCTCGTCGATCCATACGCACCATGCGCAAAATTTGAAAGAAACGAAGACCTCGAAGCGCTGACGCTGCGAACACCTGTCCTGATGACCCCATGCCCAAAACCACCAACGACGCCAAAATTGTAGTGACATCTACAAACAAAATTAAAACACTTTTTCCTTAAAATAAATAAGGGCGGTTAGGGCGGTTACATGCTGTGTCCGAACCGAATTCGTGAACATTTGAGCTCTGGAAACTCGCATCGACTTCGGAGTTTACATTTCTGGCTGTCTTTGATATAAATACGTGAAAATATGAATCTAGAGTACATTACAATCATCACAAAGCATTACGTCAATGCGACAATAAATAGTTTCAGATTCAGTTCCGACGAAGTACACGAGTATTCATAAAATAAAATTGTAGGTGCTTTGGTCGGACAATATCCAGATCCGAATTGGAGAGTAACGGATTACAGATAGAAATCGGGATCATATAGGACCTAAATTGCAACAATTTAAGCCACCCCAATGTAATTCAAACGTTTTAGAGATATTTCAATTTATTTTTTTGTATGTATGCCAGATTTGGACACTTAAATTTAAATTGTAAAATTAAAAACAAATTAAAGTTGGCATTTAAAAGCATTTGCAAAGCCTACACTTTAATTAAGTTATTACAATTAAAAATAAACCAGCTAAAGCTGTACTCTATCACAATTTAAAATTATGACCCCTAACAGAAACAAATTTAATTTCATATTATTTTTATGTAACTTACAGAATGTATTGTTTAGTTATAAAACATATTACCATATAACATCAGCAAACTATTGGAAATATTCCACCTAAAAAGCTAAGTATAGTATAGCTATAGTGGTAGAAAAAGGTAAATCACTATTGTATGAAATTTTTAAAGGAAAGGATCACGCTAGTGGGTCATGGTATCAAAAGGTCATACTATCCTTGATCCCAAGCGTCGTTTATGAATTAAATCGTTTCACTAGTACTTAAACAGATTTTTGCAAGTAATTCTAGCATATAAATAATTATTCGATTTTATATTAAAATATTCTTGTGATGTGACGAATAATATATTTTTTTTATGTATTTTGACAGTGTTTTCGTGTCATCAGCGTTGGACTAGGGTGGTGGGTGGAGATCTCTCGCTGCCGATGCTCATCACAATTATGATCAGCAGCGAGGGTGCATGGAGTTCGTGGCTCAATTTTAGCGAGCAGGTGCTGGTACAGAATGAGGCAGCAGAGCGGGTTCGGGAGGCGTTTGCTTCAGCAGCGTCATCCCAACCCGCCCGCCGACCCGCAAGAATGGGACGCCGTAGAGCGGCATTTCTAAGAAATGTCCGCATTTAACGACAGTACCGGCCGGCACACTTGAGGAAGTGTGTTGTCCAACAAGGGTGTGAGAAGGCACGCGAAGTGTTCCCGCTTGTCGTCTAAGAGCGGAGAGGCGAGAGAGAGGGGTGGCTCTTTACACCACCCCTACCCAAGTGAGTAGAGGCCTATTCAGAGGCCACACGCCTTGCCGAGTTTCAAGGATGAAGCCCTAGTCGTGCCCTCGATCTCGGTAGGTGCAAGCACAGGGGGCGGCCCTCACCATTCCCTGAGGCCTGTAGGGATTTCCCACGGGTCAACAAAAAAAAATTATTAGAAGAATAACAAATTATTATTATTATTTTATTATTGTCTGCTGTTTTTTTTTTGGGACTATGGATCAGGCTGATCATGTCAGTCCCATAATTACACTATACTTTTATAACTACATTACACTATACTATATTATTTCAATAATTGGTATGTGAGTCTACAGAGCATCTCAGCTGCGCAAGATGTTGGCTTAGCTAACATGCTCTGAAATAGACCCACATTAGACCTGTGCCAACCAAACTGTTTAAACAGGATTTCTCTCATAGATACGCTCCGAACACATTCCACCAAGAAATGGTGTATGTCCTCTGGGACTCCACATAGCTCACAAACAAATTATTATGAAATATTGAAAAAGTGAAGCAGAAGTGGTTTGGAATTTATTTATACTCGTAAAAATGGATTTCTTTAAGTTTGGACTCGACCCTTTGATTGAGTTGCGGCTGATGGTAAAAACAGTGCAATCCAAAAACCAAGTACGATAGCAAAGACAACCTGCCGATAGACACCGCGATCATTCTCGTCCATACAAATATCAATTCGCTTCGTTTAAAGAACTTAGTATCATAGTACGAAAGGAACTTGCTCGCCAGCAGTCCACTCCACAATCCAATGACGCGATCAAGGTAAGAGTTAGAGAACTTCTATGATATTGATATTAATTTTCGTCTTCAATGCCTATGTGGTAGTAAAGGATTCACTGAGATAACGGATAAAGCCCTTTAGCCTTCGTTGTATTTTGCCCCAGATTAATAAAGGAGTTTATTCATACGATTCCCATTAACAATACTTTCACCTTCATAATAAAGTATTTCGGAATAAAAAAATATTAAAGTTTATAACGCCTTTAGAAGTTCATAAATATTTTTCGTGGTGAAAATACAATGAAATAAATGTTTCACAGAATTATAAATCTTTTCTTGTGATTTCGAAAAATATTTTTCACAAATTCACACATTTTCGTCAAAAGAAAGATGTTCGTTGAATGGAAAATAGATACGAATTTTTATAATAAAATTGTAAAAATACAGTCGGAATATTCATTGTTTTGTATTCCATGTATTGTTGTTAATACTTTTTAGCGTTTCGGACAAAGTTAAGTACTATCTTCATTATTCATTTTCTTATGTAAATTTTAAATGTAGAGAATATTTCAACATTGATGCATAATTGGTTGCAGAATAAATTCTTTACATACAGTCTTTGTACTGCAGTAGCTATAACTTTAAACATTTCATGTGCTACGTCGTTCACAATATATTAAATGTTTGGAGTCACATTATTTTTGATACTGCAACAAAGCTTATGCACAAAATGTTTCTTTTTATTGCTCACTGCAGACAAACGTACAGAACAATTAACTTAACAACATTAAATTAAGCATTTCAACTGAACGTTTTTGTGTACTCTAAATATACATATAAAGTTATATCAGCAAATTTGAGACATTAAGTGTATGTAATACACTGACCCAATTAAATATTGCACGTTTCAATATTTAAATCTATACTAATATTATAAAGCTGAAGAGTTTGTTTGTTTGTTTGTTTGTTTGAACGCGCTAATATCAGGAACTACTGGTTCGAATTGAAAAATTATTTTTGAGTTGAATAGACCATTTATCGAGGAAGGCTATAGGCTATATAAGATCATGATGCAATTATTAGGAGCGAAGAAATAATGGAAAATGTGAAAAAAAACGGGGAAAATTATTCATCCTTGAGGGCTTCCATTGCGTGCGCTGCAAAAACGGTTCAAGATACCAAAAATATATGTAAGAAAGAATTATTCCTCTTAAAATGATCTAAAAAAATGTCCGGGACAGTATATGTCTATCTTTTAAGATTAAGTCACTAGAACCGTTTTTATGGTAAACAAATTAATGCATTATTTGTTAAGAGTTGTATCAACGTAATAATATTAATCTTTATCCATATAAATGTGTTGTTGATTAAGAGTATTTAATTGTGAACAAAATTGTCTTTGACATCACTTAATTTCAATGAACATCTTAGAAGATATTACAAAACCTTATATAGCATAACAACGTTTGCCGGATCAGCTAGTTATTAATATGTACGTTATATTTATATTTAATGTTATAAAATTGAGGTTGAAATAGTTAAAAGAAAAGTCTAAGTGGTGTCTATAAATTTCAGCCTTAGACTTTGTTGATGTGTGTATTTTAATTAGTTCTCCGGGTGTCTGATTAATTTGGTTTCCCAGGCCCAGGTGGAGCGATTAGCGGGACACCCCGGGGGTTTTTAGTCAATAAGAGTCTGACACACCGAGGTCGCACCCCTCACAGTGGCCCTGATGGTTCTATCAAGAATTTTTCCCCGGGCTATAAAAAAACGTATTTTAATAACAATGGACCCTGCTCCCTACTACTAATTTCGATGTGTAAACGACTGTCAATTTTCGTTCGAATGTTGATCTTCACTCAAATAATTGTTTATGTCAACGAATGAATAGACAATCGTAAGTTCAATTGTTCAGATATAAATTCATTTTTTATTCGTAACAATTGCCCATCACACAATTTCATCTACGATAGCATTTAATCCTATCGTAAATGAAATTGTAAGCAGAAACCCAGAAATGTAGTATTACTATTACTATTATATTTGCTGATTTGTAGTATAAAAAAACGTAAAATATATTATTATCTACATGGTATTAAAGATATTTGTAACATATACACGAAATTCACAGTTAAAAGTTACATGAAATATAATTTGCAAATAAAAATCTTTTATTTATGTTATAATTATGTATTAACATTCAAAAGCCATATAAGTACCGAATGTATATGCTACATTCATGTTAAATCGATCGGTAAGCCTACAGTTTGCCACTTACATAAGTGCCTTTGTTCCCTTTTGTGAGATTTCAATCTCGTTAAATTTTTGAAGCGAATGCCTTTCCCTTTTTTAACATTAAAATTGCTTTTTAAGCTTTCAATGAACGATCAAAATGGTTTCACTCTTCGTTAATTAGTTTTGCATCAGTAATGCGAGTTTAAATTTAATCGAAAGCTACAATATGCTTCCAGTGAAGTACGCAGATAGTGTTAAATTTCTGGCAATATGAAATGTTAATAGGTAATCGGAAACGACGTGAATAATTTATTTTCAGTTTATTTTATTGTCCTGGACTGGAAATAACGTGTGGAAATATTTGTTGGTTAGAAGGGTCTCAAGCGGATTAGTTCCCTAGAGAATGAAATAGCGGTCACACGAAACGAAACTAGCGCCCAGGGAATGCTGAGCGAAAATGCGAAGGTCGCAAGCGACGCAGCAGATTGCTGGAACGTGAAATAGGGTCATTTCTTCATGGCTTATGGAATAGGGTTTTATTAAGATATATCGACAATAAAACTGCATCGGAATAGCCTGATGTAAAATTGTATTAGTAACTTGAATAAGATTTTTCCCTTTTATAGGTTTGCGAGTGTATCCTAATTTAGTCAAAATTAGGACATACTCGCTTCATGACTTAACAAAGAGAGGTATCTAACATCAGATGTGTTCATCTGTGTGTTTTAATATATATTGAAGTTATAAGGTCAGCGACCGAACCATAGTTTCTTATAAGGAGTATCATCATATTTTCATATTTGACACTAGACGGACGAGGCTGGACAGCGTTATGGTAAGGATACACAATATCTCTTTCATCTAAACAAAATCGCTAAATAATTTTATTTTATGCACACCCGCTGATTGTAACATTAATGAGCATACCTCACATTTTAATTATATATATAATTACATTTAATTTATAGAAAAATAGCATGCAATTACATTATAACATGCGTTGGGGGAGAATAACTATTTGTGTTTATATTTGAATAGTATGCTCCGATCGTGATAAATTTGATAATGATGAAATCGCTAATAAGGCTTTAAATTTTAATTATTTAATGAAAGGTATGGGATCTAAATTAAAACAAAATTCTTTAGTTACATGTGAAAATTATTTGTAGGTATAAAAAACAGTATTTCACTTAAAAATAAATTGTAAACCGTGTTATATTCACCGCATAAAAACGAATAAACTTCTTATGCTCGTATATTTCGTTTGCACTAGCTCGTGGTTTAACACAAGTCTCCCCAGAGATTTCAGCTTGTCTCATCCAACAGTTGTTAAACATATTACGTATATTCTCGCTCTACATACTCGTAACTGGAGGGTGTTATACATTATAACTCCTAAATTTCTGTCTGTACTCAAGAACACATTTACCCCAGCGCTAGCTGGTACCAGTTACTTGACAAATATAACTTGCCCATTTCCTCTCCGGCTTTTAAAACTCGTATTCGCGTTTTTTTTTGTGTAAATAATAATCAATTAACACACTCACCGATAATGCAGAAAGGTCGTCGTAAAAATTTGAGGCGACCTATTGAACCCTGATACCGTGACCTGCATCCTGATGACCATAACCTTTGGAACAAAGTTACAAGCATTAAATATTTTAACAAAATATAATAAAAGACTGGCTCTAAAGCATGTTATCATTTATCGAAATATATACAAATAATGTGTATAACTGCGAATATAGAATGTAAACAATAGCATCGTTTTTAATTATATTTTTCTGAGCAAGAGAAATACCAACTTATAAATTAACTTATAATAAATGATCCGGTTAATAGTTTCACAGAACCACTGTAACGTGGGATAGTTTTCAGCATGACATGTCGCGTGACGTACTTACTGTTTGAGTACATACAAGTATCCACTCGGACATCGTCCGTAGCGTTAACTGGAGTTTAACAGTCTTTCTATTTTTAGCTCTCATGTTTTGTTAACTAGTTCTAATATATATTTTAAGTTATGTAACTATTACAAATATTTTTATTTTTTCAAAATTCTATTATTATTTGAAACAGTTGTGATTTCGGATTCACTCGCTTGAAATTTCCGTTTTGCGTTTTGGTAGTAAATATATTTATTTATAAGCCTTTGTCCACCTTGAAGATCCATTTAAAACATTAGTAATATTTTTAAATTGGATGAACAGTTTTTAAGATTACCTCTTACATACAAATTACATTAACTCTCAATAATACTGGTTAAGATTTAACACATATTTCTTTTAAATAGTTTATTAATTGTTTGTTCACGGCACGGATTTAATCCTGACAGGGTCACGTCTAATATATTGCAATATGTCAAGCCGTAGTAAACGTTCAGCTGTATCATAGGAAGACGTTTCTGTGTATTGTATTTCAGACAAAACTAGTATACTGTCTGTAGATTATCATGTAGGGGTTGCTATTTCCCAAGGACTGTACAGCACTATCCTCTAGGGGTTCACCAAATATCACGAAAGGCAGCTAAAACCATTTATTTGTCTATTTATTCTATATAGATTTATATGTTAAAGTCACAAACAAGTACACAATAAAAAAGAATCATTTGATATGCTAAGATTATATACTATGTAGGATCAATCCTACAATTTGAAATTTTTTGAAATAATTTGTTAAGTAATTTAATCAATTTTATATACAGACGATTTTTTATGTATCAGTAAATAAGCAAAGGAAATATAATATTTAGACAATTACGTAAGAAGGCCGAAGGACGGCTAAGTTTGTTCTCCACATTTCCCACTGTGAAAGATTCATCTACTTGCGCACTGGATTGCAATTGTTTTAAGCGTAGCTTAAGGGATGTTATTATTTTGTGATCATATATTAATACAAATAAAAACAGATTTGTAGTAATTTAACGAAAGCACGACATGAAAATAAACACAAGAATAGGGCAAAGCTAGACTGAATAACTTATATTTGGTTTCTTTTCTAGTGTACTTCTAATTTTTTTATGACTGTTATTTCTGTATATTAGTTATGAATACAAATTGAACGTTAAAATAAAAAAATATATACTTAACCTAAAAAGTTCACCTTATTATGAGAGGTTTAGAAATTGGAAAGTTCTGATTTATTCCGGGAAGCATCCTTTGTCATTTTCTATTAATCTTGATAACCAAAATATCTTCGACAGCCATTATAAACGTATTGCTGTATAATAGATATGATATATAAGACATTGCTCTATGATAGAGAGTACATTGCATGTAATTAGCATTTTTTTAAATACCTTGAGATACAGTGCCGATTTCAGAACCTCTCGTAATAAGGTAGATTTTCCTAATTGTATTATTGATTCACCTTAGGAAGAATTCAATAGCGAACCAGACAACCACGACAGTCTCCATGTAGAAAAGAACAATGCCAGCCTTCGCTTCGTATTCTTCGATCGTGGAGAATACAGACAGCGATAAACACATGAAAACCATCAGGAACCTGTATTTAAAAAAATACAATTATATTTAATTCAATGAAATTGTCAATTAATTATTATTACGTAGTAGTTAGCCTACTTTCAATAAACATGAATAGATTTTTTTAGAACAAACGCTTAGTTTCATTACCGTTTCTTAATTTTAAATATTAATGGATCATTACGTACATACAAATTTACTATTTTATCAAAAAACATACACATACCTCTTTTTATTTATAGGTACGTATTACATTGATAAAAAAAAAGAATTTCTCCGATCAAAGAGAGCGCAAGTCGTGGGAATAAAATTTTCTAACTTTAAGGCCTTTAAAGATAAAGTGTGGGAACTAGAGCATATTTTATACTCGCAGCTCTGCAAAAAGAACGGAAAATAAATAACATACAAGAGTACTTAATACAAAAGTAATAGTACCTATTCTTTGAAATATTTCTGATCTAGATTCATGTTGCATTGACATAATCTATTAAATAACTTTAAAGTATTAATAACTATATTTTAAACGTTAAGGAGTTCATAAAGGTTTGCACACTACAGAGATAGATAAAAGCGACGTCTAAATCTTTTTGCCAATCTTAGGAAATCTGTGTGGTAAAAGCTGATAGATAATCTCAAATGTTCATGTTTCATATCGTCTTTTGACACGTCCCAAGCATAAAATCTTACGTCTAAAAATAATCACTTTTCAAGATTTACCGTATTGATTTTTTTCTGGTTTTAGAAATATATATTAAACTTAAAATACATAACGGGTATAAACTAGAGATGCCACGAATATTCGGCAACTATTCGGTATTCGGCCTATTCGGCCACTTTTATTGCTATTCGGTATTCGGCCGAATAATACGAACTATTCGGCCGAATACCGAATACCAAATCATGTAAAAAGACACGTTATATTACTCAAAGTTATGTATTTATTTCCATATTATAACACTTTAGTAATTAAATTGATCAGTGGTAAGTTGTGATGAATAAAAACAAGCTTTTCAGCGTTTTTTGATAGCAAACGATTACGCTTTTCATCGTAAATGTTACCAGCCTCAGAAAATAACCTCTCACACACACACTCTCTCTCTCACTCACACACATACTAATAAACTTATACCGTGAATATCCATATAAAAACACAACACCCTTGAACAACCCGAACGGAAGTGCGAGTCTCACCAGAGACAAGATTTACTTAATTGGTGAGACTTATCACCCTGTGTATATGCATAAGTTTTGTGTTGAAATAAAGATTATTATTATTACTAAACACGCTACTTCCAGGAATATTCGGCGGCCGAATGTTCGGCGCTTCGGCCTACAGCGTTGCCGAATATTCGGTATTCGGTATTCGGCCAATTCACTATTCGTGGCATCACTAGTATAAACAATACAAATTTTTGTGTGGTAGGTGTCGATTAGTATTAAACAAGATACTAATGATAGTATTCATTAAATCATAAACCTACCTAGATTGTATTTTAAATTGTTAACTTTCGAAAAGAAGCCATACTTACACTAGCATATGGTAAACAACAGCTTTATAGCCTCTTGGTCTCTCAAGAAAATTGTAGAACTTAGACTGAAGCCGGCGGTATCGCGCGTCGCGTCGCGTGGCGCGGTAGCTGAGCGGTTTGCCCAGCAGCGACATCCGAGGCGTCGCCAGCCGGTCGCCGCCACTCTTACTCTCACTGCAACCAATGACATCGCACTTGTGCTCACCTACACACTTCGTGTTACACCTCTATTGTTTCGTTCCATCGCTAATGGAGCGGCCAATCCTTCCGCATAGACAACGAATTTAAGGGGTTATACAGAACAAAAAATTCCCAGCTTTAGTTATCAATATGATTTATTTTTCGGTTAATCGATCAGTCCGGTTTTTGGGTCCATTTTTTTTATGACATCTTTTCGGATATCTAATAGGTTCCGTTATATTATTTATAAGTTATACAATACTCTTATAGATATAGAATGCCCAAAACTTATTTTAGTGTATCTGCGAGTTGACTTTACACTATACATATATAACAGAACACATTCTTTATTGTAATTATAAACTATAATTACCTAAAAATGGGATAATTTTCACTGAGGAGGATAAACCCCAATTATTATAAGCTTCTGAACAGCATTATATTAATTGGATCAAATTGAGACATCTGAGATATTAAGTTAAAGGATAATCCTTTTAAATATTATCAATAAGTATACAGAAACTAATGAAGCCAGCCTGCTTCACCCAGGTGCGATTTACACTGAAAACTGGCGAATACTTAAACATTTTTCTAACACATTCTCATCCTTATAGGGTTGAAATATAACAAAACCCGCCCTTAGTGGGTGAAAAGAACGTTTCTAGTTTCAGCATTTTAGGCTTTACGATGATATGTCAGTCAGAAAAAGTATTTTTATATACTTCTCGAAATTTTCTTTATATAAAAGTTTTGCTATCACTGCTTGGGACGTTACATAATTATTGGCGAACGACAATAAATTACATTTGTCCTTTGTTTATTAAATCGAGAAAACCGTAATGCGTACTAAATATTCCAATTATAATAATTCCTAAATGAATATTTTTGAATCGCTATTGAGTGCGATTACCTATAGTTATGTGTATAGGGCGTACTAGAAGTACATACTTAAATATATAACAATAATTAAACAATTAAATTCATTATAAATAGCTTATATTTTTAAATATTGATTTTAATATTGGTTACACGTTGTATCGATTTTTTGTAACATGTTGAACAGCGTAATAAAAGTAAAAACGTAATTTTCGAGCATTATTATAGTAACCTTGTGCAATAGTAATTAAATTGGGATCTATCACGTTCCATCTAATACCATAACTGACAGAAATTAGAATTTTAGGCAATTCTATACATATGTGCACCAAATATTAAAAACGGAAGACACTTCAGCCCACCATTTTGTATTTATTTGAAAAGTCAATATTTTTTTATCTAATGTGTAGATAAAAAAATATTGACTTTTGATTTAAATTTAATTTTTGAATATTGAAATTTCATTGAATTTTTTGTACTGGTAAAGAATACAGATAGGACTTTTCGATAAAGCAGAATTATAATGACATTAATTTCTATTTTTTATCATGAAATCATAGGACACAAAATATAGATACGATGTCAGACTGTACCGGCTTTTCTTTTTAATTATAATTTCACGTCGTTGCTCGTTTTGTTATCATATTTTATTAATTACTCATTACCATCAGAGAAAATCTTAAAATTACTTTATTTAATCATACAACTACAACATTCATGTTCACTAGTTACGAATTTAAGGAAGGGCTTTGTGGTATACGTTAAAGTAAATGATCAACTACATTAGCCATGCGTTATAAAAATAGTAAACACTAAAACATTCAAGATTATTACCTGTTTATAAGTGTTATGCACCACGTAAAAGCATTATATTGCTATATTTGGACATTTTACAAATAAGTATATTAGTTTAAAATTTGGTCCAATTTGGATTCTGACACTTCTATTCTGATAATTATCATATTTTAAGTCAATATATTTATTAAATGTCCCAGTATAACAATCTAATGCTTTTTATGGGACACACGACCCTGCTGTGTATTAATATTTAGTTCTTGAAATTACAATATTAATATGAGGGATTTAGTTGTATCAATTTGAATTATAATCTGGTATCATGTAATTGCTATAAATCATCGAGGATAATGTTTAATTGTAGTACACACATGCATAGAAAATGAAAAATAGCTACGAAGCTACGAATTGTATTAGTCTAGGAGGAAATTGTATTAATTGATCGGTACCTGATACTGTGCATATTGTTATCAGCAAGTGCAAAGCGTAGTGCAAAAATCTTATTTTCATTCTTTATATAATATTTTAATACATTGATGCTTCTTAGTCTTAATTAAATGTAATATAAAGCAAAATCACATGCATTATTTTAGTCACACCACTTACTCTTCACTTACAAAAGAGTTCTGAAGTGACTAAAAATTAATGCTTCCTATTTATATTGTGTTCACTATAAGCGTGACAAGCCGCATTCGCTATACGTTATTATTCTTCAGATTTATAGTATTAACACTTTGAAATCTAAAAATTTGGCGAAACGAAGAGGATTCTCGCTTTGACTACAAATGTTATTGTTACATCCTGATTAATATGAATACTAAATTTGGGTACAGATGAAGAATGATACGTATAATATAACAATGACTTCATATTTATTTATTAGTTTTAGATATTGATATCTTTTGTTGCATTTTTTTCTGATGATATCACATGGCTTGGTACTAACAAAAGTGGTAGCGATGTGTCTTTGTAAATAGAGTATGTGATTAGAAGATGCGTTATAGTGCAACGTTACGACTTGCAACATTACGGGATCAAGCCATATATATAAATTAAGCGAAAAAAAAAATAGTTACGCTATATATTTTTTGTTACGTTTAGTTGCCGTATCAAAACTTAAATGCCTTCTGTCGTAGGATGTGTTAATACAAGCGTTTTTTTTTGTATCTCGGGGGAAATCCTGCATAGGACCATCAGGGACGCTATGAGGGCAGCGACCCCAGTGTGTCAGACTCTTACTGACTAAAAATCCCCGGGGTGTCCCTCTGATTGATCCACCCGGGGCTGGGAAACCAAATTCGTCCAGAAGCCCAGGGAATAAGAAGCCTTGTTGAGGCTACCTCTCTGGAAGGGGTAGGAATAAGCTCACCCCTCCAAAACCTCTTTCTCATCCGGGCAGCAGACTCCCTCAAGTCTACTGCCCGGCTATTGTCATCGGGATGTTTAATACAAGCGTTTGCCAACTTTTTTTAACATACAGGTACGTTTAAGAGGATGAATTTAAGTTATCATGGAGTCCCCGAATAATAAAAATTGAATCTAAAAATTTTTTTTCTAATGGGTCATTCAAATTTATGACATTTCACTATAACAAAATTTCGTATTTGTCATACAATTTGTTACGATGTATAATGATGTCTCGGAGTCCTGTTACGGTGAAATATAACAAACCTGGACGTACTCTTCGAACAACTGATGCAAATACATGGGCTGAAAAGTCGTCTAACATAAGTCGATTCTCGACAGAACTGAAAATTTTATCGTTTTAGAAATAGAAAAACAATATCTAATCTGTACTGGAATATCTCCAAGTAACTTCTTTTTAGTAATTAATTAATTTATAATTGTGTCAAAATTGTTCATTTATTACCTATACGTATTTTACGTTTTCAGGTGTATTACATTAAAAACGGGCTTGGTATTGACGATAATAAATTGAAAACGATAATTGTACTATACTTACTATCTTGGTATATCGCAGTCATTTAGCGCAACTAGTATAAATTAGTGATAAATTGTATTATAATTATAGTTACCCACCCCACAAACCCGAGGTTAGTTGTATATAATCAAACAGTCGCTACGGTTTCTAATTAATTTTAACCGCAAATCGTTAATATCAATTAGTTTTCAAACACGGATCTTTCGGTTTAACTAAGTCGAGAATTTCGGTATACAAAAATATTTAATTAAGGGGTGTTGTGATTCAACGTTATGGTTAACCAAGGTATAATATGAGGTGTAAGGACATGCTATTACATCAAAGTCCGTATCAAAGTTTCACCCTTAATTATTCTCTCCCGATAAATTTAACATTAAGTATACCACGCAGGTAAATTACCTCTGGCGTAGAGTTAGGTTTGAAGGTAAATTAGTTTCTGCGAAATCTTGTAGATATAAATGTCAGTTTCACTTGACCACTCAAAATCCTTATTTATATCTTGAATTTAATTATACCTTATTATTTAAAGTGTTAAATTACTTCTATTAATATGTTTCAGTTAAAGTTATGAATTTACTGATTTGATTCATTATGTTTTTAAATAGTTTTACAACCTCGTGAGTAATTAATTATTTTAATATAAAATTAACCTACATATTTATTAAATAGAAAGATTGCTTATGAACAAGTACCTATTACCATTCAATGTTAAGAAATGTTCATTAGGATTTTTTTTTAACACCGAAATGCCACCACTGTGACGGATGCCCCGACGAGGCGACTGAGCACACGCTCCTGATATGCCCAGCCTGGGCTTCGGAGCGGGCCGAGCTGGTAAGAGTGGTGGGTGGAGACCTCTCGCTGCCTACATTGGTTTCACTAATGGTCGGCAGCGAAGGTGCATGCAGGGCGATTCTTCGGTTCGCCGAGGAAGTCATAGCCAAGAAGGAGGCGGCGGAGCGGGAACGGGAGGCGCTGGCTACAACATCTTTGGCAGCGTCGTCCCGGCCTGCCCGTCGGCCCAAAAAAACAGGAGGAGGATTTTTGGGAGTCGAAGCTGCTCGCGTCCGTACGCTTTACCCTAGTTTCCCTACTCGTGACTCCTGCGTGGTGCTAAGCGAGCAGCAGCGAGGTGGTAGGGCGTCGGTGCCCGCCTGGATCGCGACCACAGTACATGGGTGTAAAGCCCGTCATAGTGACCAGCTTCGGCTTGTCGCGTTTCAAAAAAACAGGGCGCCGCAGAGCGGCGTTCCTCAGAAACGTCCGACTCCAGCGGAGACACCGGGTGGCACACTTGAGAGAGTGTGTCATCCAACAAGACTGCAGGCGGCGCGCGATGTGTTCCCGCGTGCCGCTCTACAACAAAGAGGCATGAGAGTGGTGACTTTATACACCACCCCTCCCCAAACGAGTAGAGGCCTACTTACGGCCGCATGCCCAGCCGGTCATTGAGGATGAGACCCCAGTCGTGCCCTCGATGCCGGTAGGCGGAAGGTGGAACACCCCGGGGGTTTTAGTTGGTGCAAGCCCGACACACCGGGGGGCGGCCCTCACCTCTCCCCGAGGTCCGTTAGGGATTTACCTCGGGTTACAAAAAAAAAAAGAAGAAAAGGGTTATTACTTTTTAAGTTAAATGTACTGAAGTTTACTGTTTTTTGGTTATTTGTTTTTTTTTTATTAAATATTTGAGTGTATATTATTTAAAGTTATCATGCTAATATTATTTTACTGTGGCAGGATTTTTGATTACGAAAAATAAATTTTCTCCATTAATTAACATTTTTACTATTTTTTTTAACTATCATTTAAATTATTTGAAAGCACATACGTCATCATGACGTTATATACCAGAACGGAGTTCCTTGTTATTATCCTTTAAATATAAAATTAATTAAATCATAAACTGAGGTACATATTTCGACATAATTTGCATATCTGAAGACGTACATACACCTGCAACATTGTAGTTTAGTGTATTCATAAATAAATATTTTTATTCAACTCTGTCTGGTTTGTTTCTACTTACTCGTATTTTTTTAAAATAAGTATTATTTGATAGGTATTTAACTATAAGGTAACAACAAGCCATACCTAAAATTGACCTGTATCAAAATAATTTGGTAACCTATTTCGTAAAATGAACAAATGTGAGTAATATGCTGTATTTTTCTTTCCGTGACCTTATCTTGGAACAATGTAAATTACCACATTAAGTACAAACGTCAAGGTTGTGATTTTACTCCGGTTGGAGAACCTTTTAGCTACGGAGCCTTGTATCAGTGCTATACCAAAATGTAACGGTCATTTACGACGATGATGAGTGACGAAAATTCTGTAGAGTATGCCTACTATACTACTAATACTGTGGATCTTTACTTAGTAAAAAAATGTATTCTATTAATAATTTTGGTATTATACTACAATTATTTTTTCATTCCACTTATGTATATTATGTATGTATGCTATTTTTTTTAACACTGGCTCGACATAGTGACTACAGAGTACCTGATGGTAAGGACAGTGTAGTCCAAAAATAAAAGCGACCATCAAAGAATGAAAATCCATTGATAGTCTCCATCGTTATGTCGGCCCACATATACCACGAGTTAAGGTCTCTAGGTATATTAAGTTACTGGATATACACAAACTGATCCCGAAACGCGACAGGCCAAAGCAAGTCACTATGACGGTCTTTACACTTGTGTACTGTGGTCATGACCAAGTTCGGGCAATCGCCTTACCACCAAAACTCAGTTCGAGCCTTATCACCAAACAAATTATTAAGCATTATTGTCGAGGTATTAGAATTTAGAATAATAATCATGAAAGTAGCTATTTTGATTTAATCTAATACTGTAAATAATGTATACCTACTTTCAAAGGTGTATTTTTATTTTCATAAAATTAAAAGATATAAAGCAGCGAGAATTATTTTTATAAATAATCTTCTTTTGTAGGGCTTGGCTTGAAGAAGTTTGATGATAATATTTTACCTGATTTAGCGGAATAATTTATGAGTATCATTAAAAATGTTGCTTTTTATTAATTATAAGCAACAGACAAACGTGTGTACGTTCAACTTCATTTACCTTCTTGTATCTTGAAGGGTCGAAATTGCTTGCCCAACAGTTAATAATTATTTTTACGTAAAACTCTAAATTATGTGATATACTGCAATTAATGTACTTTGTTTATTCTATATCTTTTTTATTATTATGATAGGTATTATAAATAAAGAATTTATTTGCTTTGTAAATCTAAATAGGTGGAGACCATACAAGGGTGGTTTTGGAGTCCTGGTCACGATTCTGAGGTGAAATGGAAATCTTATAGCCAGTGTTATAAACTTGTGGGAAACGCAAATTGTAGCCAGGGATGTTACGGAGCTTCGACTCCGACTCCGATAAGTCGGAACTTCCGATCGTTATTACACCTTCGGTTCCGACTTCGGTTCCGAAACTTTTTAATCGGAGGTATTCATCGGAGGTCACCACCACTGTTGCAGTCAAATCATTTGATTTTACTTTATATGTTGTTGAAACATAATATCAATTAATCAAACAATCAGTGCTACTTAATTTGTAGAAGACATTTTTTAATATTTAGATTAAAAAAATATGATTAAATTATTAAATTTAAAACTAAATGTACATTTAAATTTATTACTAAAAGGTTTTTTTATTTTACATTAACATAACGGTTTCTGATATATCCAACACTTTGTGAACAACAGCTTTTATTTGCCCATGTTAGGTTGTGTTGTGTTGTGTTGTGTTGTGTTGTGTTGTGTTGGGTTGGGTTGTGTTAGACGTGGAGGTCACCAGGCGGAAGTGGACTCGGCAGTATTCAACCGAGTCCGCGAATTCCGTCAGAGAGGCGAAAGCGTGCCTCCCCTGGCGCTCGAAAAGCTGAAGGCAGAAGAACGCCGATCAGCCCTAAGAATTTGGCGCATGCAGCTGGATGAGGTGCGGTGCATGCGCCAGCGCGTGGTCGGTGCCATTCTGCCGAACCTCGAAGCCTGGTTTAATAGTAGGTATCACGTCACCTACCACCTGACACAGGTACTTACGGGACACGGATGTTTCCCTGAGTACCTGTGCAGGTTTGGACGAGAAGTAACGACCCAGTGCTACCACTGCTGTTCGGACCTGGATTCCGCCCAACATACGCTCGCACATTGCCCGGCGTGGGGCAGCGAGCGGCGGGTCCTGGTCCAAAGGATCGGACACGACCTCTCCCTGCCAGCAGTGGTGTCGGCCATGCTGGCAGGATATGACAACTGGAGGGCCGTGGTCTCCTTCTGTGAAGACGTCATGTCCCAGAAGGAGGCCGCAGAGCGAGAGCGGCAGAAGGCCGCTCGAAGAAGACACCGGGGTGCCGGCAACCGCCCCGGCACATCAGTACCAGCCGATCGGTCGATCCACGACCGGTTGGCTGATGCCTTTGGGGTCGCGGCCGCTCAGAGTGGGGGCCCTGAACGACTGGTTAGTGACCCTCGAGAAGTAGGCAGAGCATTGTGACGTGCTCTGCCTAAATACAATGAGCAGTGTCGGGGAAGATATCTTCCTCCGAGTTTGTGCCCAGCGGGCGCGGCGCGACGGGGCTGCGGCGAATTGATTACAGGTCCCGCGGTCCCCGTCAATGCGCAGAAGAAGTCACCTTGGGGTTTTTAGTCGGTACAAGTCCGACACACCTCGGTTTCGTGCAACCCCCCGTGCGACCGAGACGGTCCCATGAGGATTTTCCCCAAGTAAAAAAAAAAAAAAAAGACGTGGAGGTCAAGGCTGGAGAACCCACGATACGGCCGGCGGACGATCGAGGCTATACGTCCGGTGTTGGCCGAATGGCTGAACAGGGGTCACGGCAACATCTCATACCGGTTGACGCAGGTACTCTCGGGGCATGGCAGCTTCGGGTGGTACCTGTGTCGCATAACCGGTAGCGAGCCGGACCCCAGATGCCATCACTGCGGCGGATGCCTCGAAGAGTCCGCCCAGCTTGCGTTAGAGGAGTGCCCAGCCAGGGCCTCCCAAAGGACTGACCTGACCAGGGTGGTGGGCGGTGACCTGTCGCTGCCGGCGCTCGTTCGCACGATGGTCGGCAGCGACAGGGCGTGGCAGGCGGTCCTCAAATACTGCGAAGAAATTATGGAGACGAAAGAGGCGGCGGAGAGGGATCGGGAGGCACTTTCCACCCCCGACAACCCCATCCGTCGTCCACGCAGGACTGGACAAAGGAGGAGGGCCTTCGCCAGAGGCCTTCCTACCTGAACCGGATGTGACGCCCGGGCGGCCGCTTGGGGGAGCGCGCCGTCCATCATTCCAAGGCGAGAGCGGTGTTGCGATGTGTTCCCGCACACCACTCCAAGACACCAACTTTTCAAGGTGAGCGAGGGGTGGCACTTTACACCACCCCTTGCAATTAGGAAGATAGAGGCCTATCATCAAGGCCGGACGTCGCTGTGGGTCGGTGAGGCGGACACTACTGTACCTCCGACCCCAGCTCATGACGGGAAGAGGAACACCCCGGTGGTTTTAGTCGGGGCAGGTCCGACACACCGAGGGAGCGGCCCCCACTGCTCCCCTGACGGTCCTTAGGGATTTCCACTGGGTTAACAAAAAAAAAGGGTTGGGTTGTGTTGTGTTGTGTTGTGTTGTGTTGTGTTGACCCAACTTGATATACGCCGGCGATGCGCTTGAGGGAGCGTGCCGCCCAACTTATCCAGGCGAGAGCGCTGTGTGTCCCCGGGGGTTTTAGTCGGTGCAAGTCCGACAACCAAAAAGCTCCCTGAGGTCCGTCAACAATATCCCCCGGGCTATCAAAAAAAAATCTGATATACGCTTGGAAACAGTCTCGATTCTCAACATCTGTCTACACACGAGGGAGATGTAGAGGGAAATGGATTATGCTGTTGTCAATTCAAAAGTTCTGGCTTATACTTTCGAAGACATGTATCAATCCTGCACGATATTAAAATGGGATCAAATTTAAGATTTAATAAATAACATATCTTCACGCTATCACGCTATGTGAGCAGACATACAATAGTTGTTTTATCCACTTTGCGCTTAAATGTCGTGGACTACGCGACCAGTAGCTCAGGTAATCGCTTTCTCACAGTACTATGAAAATGTTAATAAGAAACAGCAATTTTTATTGTCTGCGTATTTGTAAATTTATCACTTTCTAATTAAAAAGGTGCACAGAATAATGTTTTTATTTGTCCCTTAATAAAACTAATTTATTCTGCCGTCACTTGTGACTGACATTGCCTCCGACTCCGATTCCGACTCCGAATCCGACTCCGATAAATCAAATTTAAAAACTCCGACTCCGACTTCGGTTCCGATAAAACTGCCTTCGTTACATCCCTAATTGTAGCCTATAAAATTGAGAAACCAGCATTATTATGTGTTGTGCTAGACTAGGAGCCTAAACGTCAACATTAATGGTTTGAATTAGAGTTATATCAAAAAAGTAATCAAAGATAATTTGAATGATGTAAATCTTTCTTTTATCATACAAAAATGTTATTTGGTTTCTAGTTTAATTGCAATTTTTGATGCAAATGAATATTAGTAAAAACACTTGTTAATAAAGTATTTCGAAAATAAACACGCGTATTATTTTAAAAAGTAGATATCTAATAATAATTAATTTAACATTCTAGCTACAAATTATGATTTAGCAAATAAAAATTTCTTGTTAATTCATAAATATTACCGAATTCTTTACAAACACAATTTTATTTAGTTAATACATTTTCTACGTAAACTACGGATGAATATTGAATAAAAATTAATTTATGGTATATAAATTAATTTACCTATGACGAATAGCATCTTCATGTACCCGAACACGCCTTGCCGATTTCATTTTCACCTAAACATTTTATATGTTATTTATAACAATTGTGAAAATATTTTAACTATGTTGAAGAAGAGACGAAACGCATTTAAAGTGGAAAAGCAAACGAACAAATGTTAACAGTCTTTCGTTATCATCCGTTGTTTGTTTGGGTCAGTGGTAGAAAAATGAAGCAACCTTGTTTTTTGAATTTATGCAGATGGTCGTCTAAAAGAGGCGGCCGTATATATAATACGCTCGTGTATATCAATGTGGAATTCATAGACCCTATAATCCTAGTGTACATAAGTAAGCGACATCGCTTGTAAAAGAGGCTCTTATTAAGTTTCCCCATGTAATTATAAAGCCAAAAGTCAAATGTGAAAGCTAATATCAATGCACTAAGCTAGATTTATCAATTAAAAACAAATTTTTGGTAAATACATTTACTATATCCTCACTATTTCAGGCATGTTTTTATCTCCTGAAGATAGTAACAAAATATCTCAATCTGTGTATAAGTAGGTATGTGTATTGTTATCATGAAAACCATTTAAGTTTGTCGCGACGGCGCGCTGACGCTTGCCGCGGTAATATTTTAATCACGTAATGTAATGTATAAAATTTTGTTCGAACAACGCTACTGTACGTTAAATGGTAAAACTATCGATCGAAATATAAAAGGGTTCTCTGAACGCCATTCAGTAGAATCATCGGTGGTAATTTATGGATACAGGCACAAATAATATTACAATATCAAATAATCATGCTGCTTGATTCACATTTAATTTTAATAACGAAATCTATGAATATCAATCATAGTCGTTAACGGTTTAGGTTCTAAAATGCCGTCGTGCAAATATCGAAACACCAGACATTACTTACGTACCTTAAAATTCACAGCCAATCTAAACAACTGAAAACTGACATCCATAAATATTTACATTCCGGTGGATGTGAGAGTCGTAATCGCGTGCGTTATGTTGTGCGGGCTAGAGATGATGGCGTAGCAGGGGCGTCGCGGCGCTTGGACGGTGGCCGCCGGCGAGCTCGTGGCACGTGGGGAGCGACTCCAGTGCGCCGGCATAATACCCGCCACTCATCAGCTTGGCGGTGGCGTAGTGGCGCGACGCGGCGATGGTCACAGCGACGGGACGCACCGTACACGATCGCCGACTGACGCGTCGACCGCCGCACCAACCGACCGGCCGCCCGCCCGCCCATCACTCGCGCCGCCGCGACCGCACCGCCCGCCCTCACTCCTATTATTCTAATTGTTGGCCACCTCTGATGACCTAGGTCATTGTACCTGCATTTGAATCCTTCCCTAAAAAGAAATGCGTCTGGAAAATTGATTCCAATTTAATCAATTTTTCTTAGGTTTTATTATCTGCAGTTTCATAAAAGTAACAGCATCGTATAAACAAAATTTAAGACAATAGAATTCAATATTTAGATCGCTGAAAAATCTGAATAAAATATCAGCGCAGAATAAGCTAATAGTAATATGACCACTATACACAACTATAGGTGTATGAATAAGCACGTAGCGCGTGTAGCAATTGCTACGGACCCCATGCACCCAAAGCTTTCTACCTAAGCGTAATATTTGTGAAGTGAAACTTTTTTTAGCTGTACTTAGTGATTTTGCAATAGATGCTTTGTGGTTGAACTGGGACCAATATAAATTAGTATAATTTGAAGAGTAGGCAGGTACAATAACGAATAGTATAAACTATCCAAATGGCTATTTATACGAGTACATTCTATTATATTTCGGCTAGCATTTGCCTAGTGCTCAACATGGATACCTCCAAAGACTCGTCAACGATGTAAAGATAATCTAAAACATACTTGTATCAGTATTACCTTATTTATAGCTGCAAATTATTTTTCAAGAACCTCCAGGCGCGAGAATCATCAACCTCTTAAAAGACATTTCGATGTTGTATATATTCGACAGTTATTATTAAAAATGTGCAGGCGATGAATTGTTTATAGCCCATCACAGGGTAGTGGGCTATAGAGTACGAGACCGAGCACAAACTCTCTATTTCGACTTAATCTCTTTTTTAATCGGTTTTCTTGATTAGCACGAGCGTGTCCAGCTCTTTTTTCGATCTTTTCTTCAGTCAGCAGCATCGCTAGAATTGCCCTAACTCATCAATTGAATCACTTTCCGTCAGATGGTATGTCCATTAGTTTCAATCTTTATAAAAAAATAAAATAAAAGAGAAGGCCAAGTCATAATCGCATCACAATCCGCTATAAGGCCTTTAATTTACTTGAAATCTATTTAGGATGGACTTATTTGAGCGAAATTCTCTGTCTTTAGGATGCATATCACTGAACTGTAGATTCTCCAGTTATCCTATCCTCTTAGTGAAATTTGAATGTTCTTTGACGACAAGTAGTCCCTCTGCCGTACGTGCGTAACCGGCCTGCCTCAGCTGTGCAGGAACCTCTTAGTTATGAGGTCAATGAGCCAGTGCTGATATCAGATATATATGATAAGACCATATGGTCTTGAGGATATAATATATTCCTTAGGACTATTGATTTACCGTGAATATGATATCAACTGCAGTGACGCCTGGGTCATTATCGTGAGAAATAAGCTTGGCTTGATGCGGCTCGTAATGCAACGCACCATGGAAAACAAACATTTTATTTTGTTGGAAAGAAACAACAACTGTATTAAGTCATAGCCCGCGTAATAATGTATTGGATAAAGTACAAATCGCAATACGATTTTCTATTTATAAAGCCCAAAGGTGTACTTTTGTGAAAATGCTGTGGCTGTATGTACTAAATATAATTTCATAGCCCATACGATCGTGTGTTCCAAGCTTTCGACGTTTTAACATATTTTTATAGTGTTTGTGTATTTTTATTGGAACGGGTTGCCAATTCGACAGCGTGAAGCAATAAGACATCAATTAATGGATAGATAATTGGTTATTTTTTCGTAGTGTGTATATTTTTGTGAACGTTTAAAGAACAATTATACAAAACTAGTACTAATAGGTGTCCAGTAATAACTTCAAAATGATGGTGTAGTAACTGCTAGTTTTAAGCGGCACTAATTTACATTTTATATTTGTAAACATTGGGGCGAACTCGAATGATTTGCTTACATTACCTCCTACACGTTTTCTGTGCTGGTTGTGTTAGGGAACGTATTAGTAACAGTCACACTAACACTCTGCCACTTGTTTACGAATTTATGACCGAGCTATTTGGAAAAAAATATAATAAGCTTCACCGTAAATAATTTGGAATAATTTATTTCCTTTTGGTGAAAATAAATATTTTCTTTCGACATTTATTAAAATACGGTTAGTGTACGCGAAGACTGACTTTTCAAGTGTCCAAACTTTTAGGTGGCTTACATTTTAAATAAGAATTAGTTAAACAGTTCCATTCATAGATGGGCAAAATGTAATCAGATTAATAAAAATGATTACGATTACATTTTACGTTTTTTACCATTAATAAGACTGCATTTTGCTCATCTATGTTTTAAGGATTACAGAATCCCAGATTGCATACACATTTATGATTTCTTAATGTTTTAAATGGATTTAATCATGATTACAGGACACGAAAATTACGACTACATTTTGTAATCATTAATCAGATTACATTTTGCCCACCCTCATCCATTTGCAGCGTTTTCTACCGTCTGTATCATGGCGAGTGTTCTGAAGAGTTGTTTAACCTTGTTCCACCCTCTCCCTTCATGAATAGAACCACGCACGCGGGTTTGCGGTGTCACAGCTATACGACATCTCACATCCCGGCTAGGACTACGAACTTCTCTAACTCCTTCTTTTGCCGTGTGGTTGGGCTGTGGAATGGTCTTCCGACGAGCGTATTCTCACCAACCTATGACATGGGATCCTTGAAGCGTAGCGTGAAGAGATATTTGTGCAGGCCGGCATGATCGCTGACTACCGATGGGTTTTTTCTTACCTTTTGATAGTCGTTGGCGTTTTTTGGACTGCACCATGCTTACCACTGTGTCAAGCCAGTTAAAAAAAAACTCTGATTCCATTACACCGTCGACCTAGCACTCTAAACATTAATTCACTTACATAAGTGGATTAATTTCAACAATATGTATAGAAAGATAAACAAATAAGTAATTATTTTATCACTGCTGTTCTGCCAACAAAGTTTATTAGAGCGGAAGGTCTCATCAATGTAAATTATACCAACCAATGGAGTGCGGATAATCTAAAAGGGAAGCATGTACATTCAATCAAATGGTCTAAGCTATCTTTCCTATTTTAAAGTAGAGCCTCCGTTTTAAATTTTGGTAAGCTGAAAAGTAGGTACTACTCGATAGATAGATTATACAATTATTTGTATGTTATATATTCTCTACTTTCAGACTGTAAACCAAAAATATCAACTTTATGAACATAATACACTTTTAATTGTATAGGCTTCTATTTCTGATGGCTGCTTCTTTTTTTTATTATACACTGTCGTATAAACGTAAAATCGACCACGATGTGATAAAGATTAGCAATATCGGCAGATTTTACTACATGATTTTCTTCTGTAGTGTATTTTTCTTCAACTAAATTGAGCAATCCGCCTTTGTCTTACTTTTTTTTAGATTGTATTTTAGCGTTCATCGCTGTTCTTGGTTCCCCATCAAGTGAAGTTATTTTGTGGAGCCGATATATTAATAAACTTTAGGTAGATTTAGACAAGCGCTCGAAGTTTCACTCAATGCTAATGGCAGAGGTATTTTTTCTTCAGTTAATATAATTTATAGAATTTGTAGACAGCAAAAGTTACATCTTCTGTCTAATAAAGGGAAAAAATAAATTATAACCATAGAAAATTTATATCTTCAGTTTATTCACACTTTTTGTTTACATTAGACAAATGAAATATTACATTACAAATGAGGAATAGACCAACAAAAAACTACTTTTCCAATTATTCACATTTTTAAACCAATAAAATATAATTAAAACGAATTTTAGCACTGCCTTTGATAAGGTCGATCGTAATAAACTGATTGCTAAAACAAAACAGTTTCGAATTCCTAGGCTAATTTTTCATTCGCATTCAAAAAGTGATGTATGGTAACAAATCCAGTCCTTTTTAGCGCCGTCGGATGTTATTTAATGTTTCAATTTGGGGCCGCCACTCTTCCTATCATTTATTAATGTTATTACTAACAGTATACAATATAAAAATTATCTTCTTTTTGCCGATGATGTTAAAATGTACAAAATAATTAAGAACTGACGCAGAACTACTTCAAAAAGATGTGATATCTCTTCAAGACTGGTAGCAGGATGCAACTGAATGATAGTAAATGTTGACATATTAAAATCATAAAAAAAATGTAATTGAATCAAAATATTTCATAGGTACAGAAACCTTAATAACTGATTTGGTAACTATAGATCTAAGAATTTTAATTAATAGAAAACTTGAATTTATATTATCACGAAGGTCTGGAAAATGTGTGGTTTTGTAAAGCGTATGTGTATTGATTTTCGAGATTTAAAAATCCTTAGTTTGTCTATACAAAGTATTAAATTAGAGCATTTTAGAGCATGGGTGCATAAATTTGAAATCCCCATAACAAAAATTCTATAAGTCCCTTGGTACGTATCCAGCGTAATTTTAAAGTTTCTATTGTAAAGACAAAAATTGCCTCTACCGCGCTATTTACGCGACTCGGTTAAAATACTTCAAACTGACATCACTAGAGAATAGAAGCAAATTTCTCGATACCGATTTTCTGTATAAGGTTATTAATGGTGTTATCTTTGTTCCTCACTTGCTAAATAATATAAATTTGCTTGTTCCCAGAGCTTCAAATCGTTTTCCTATTAGAACTTTCGGCAAAACGTTGCTGAAGAAGTGAAGATTAATATGTTAATATGGTCTTCATTCGATCGAATAAAAGAGACATACGACAAAGTTAGTGATATTGATATCTTTCACTGCTCTTTGTCAAGGTTTCGGTCGTCATTGATGAAACTGTGCGCATCTTAAATCCCCTCGATATTATCATTTAAGTAACAGTTTTTTTTTTTAATTTGTATTGTCAAAAGCTATATATGCCTAAAAGAATAATAAGCACGTTGTCCTAGATTTAATGTATATATACATATATATTATATATAGTTTTTATAATTTTTACGTATATTTGTCGTTGGTGTATTCATGGATAAAATAAAATAAAAAAACAAATTTTTGCTTCAAAATACGTAATTTTCATGCAGTTTTCTATTAGAATTCATATATTTTTAGAATCTAAATGACTATAATTTATGAATCCTATAGATCTGTGATTATTAGAGCAGAAAAAGTAAAATGATATAAAATGGAGATGCGACTGTTTTATTGACTACAATTCAAATAATAATATTATGTTTTTTCTATTGTTTAATCGAGGGATGAATTTGTCAGAGTATCGTAAAATAAATATACATTTACTAGGATAGGATAGTATATCTATCCACCTTTTTTCCATTTCTCGCCAGGTGTGTACTCAGTCATAGGCTTTCCAGAAATACCACATGTTCCTATACCTACTCTTCCTGTCAAATTATCAGGAGAAGCAAATATACTTTTATTTTTAACACCTGGTTTTTTCGCTGCTTTGGTGTGAAAATTTAGCCATTTATTTTTCTCCGTTTCTCTTTCCTCTTCGATTTGTTTAAATCTTTGTTGCTTTTTTTGTTTCTTCTTTTTTAAATACTCTTTGTTGTATCCCTTTCCATGTCTGAAAAAGATTTTCTAATATGTTAATATGTAACATTAATTGTATCTTTTACTTTTATAATATATTATAGAATCTACATTTGAATGTTTATCTAGACATCACACTGAAAATATTAAATCTACATAGACCTTATTTCACGTTACAAATATATATCTTTAGTTTGAAAACATTTATCTTATTTTATAAATTTTCTATACAATTCCAAAAACATTGCAAAACCTACTGATCCCATACATCGTGTCAGTGGTTTTTGTTCACCACCCAAAAGGGAAACTATAATTCTCAAACATGTGGGCCATTTTTGGGAAAATTAATTTCATTAATATTATTTATAAATAAGGCTTAATTTCATTGGCTTTTTTAAATTGAATCTATTATTTGGATTTATAATGATCCTCTTATCTATTCTCTAGTTATCTCCTGTAAGCCAAGAATATTAATTTTCAAAACATACACGCCATGTTTCAGTGCAAATATTTTATATATCCAGCTTGTTTAAATTAGTTTGACGTTGATAATGAGAAATCAGCTAATAAAACATCAATAACTAATAATATATCTAGTTAAGTACATACTTGCTTTCTTCACCACTTAAAGTTCTTTTAACACCTGAACTTAAAGATTTGACATCTTGAAAGGATACAACTTCTAATGAGCTGTATCCTTCAAATTTCACTTTCAAATTTTCTGCTGTAACATCCTCAATTGTGGCTTCATAGAATCTGTAAATAAATGAAACAGAATGAAAAATGCAAAAAATTATGGGACAGGCCTGTATCGTCCCCCATACTTGTTACTTGTTGAAAATTGATAATTTGTAAAAAAAATAGCATAATATATTACATGCCAGGGACTAATATCAAATCTATATTTCAATTATCAATCTTATTTGTCAATACAATAATTTATTTTCAGATATTTGATGTATAGATTTTATTATACTGGCTCGACGAAGCTCAAGATCAAAGAAGATCCAAGAACTTCGGTGACTAGCACATGGGACGAAGATCAATTAACAATCACGGTCTCCACTGTGGCCCCGTATATACCATGACAAAACGGTCACTAAGCATATGCCAACTATATATGATAGTTATACTAAGTAGCACAGACATAGGCACATCAGCTAATAGCTGCACACCTATTACTTGATAATAATAAAAATAGACTTACACAAGCTGATTTCAAAATAAGATAGATAGAAGCTGTGCACGCCACTCAGGGCTGCACTGGGTTTTCCTAACAAGGAAGATAGTGGACTGTAATTATGTAGGTGCTGGTAGGTTATCTTTCCTTGGGCCCTATTAAATGCACACGACCATTATAAAATATACATATATCTATTCCGCTTACCTTGCCGCCGTGGTGTCTCTGCCTGCCTGGATCCAGACCAGCTTCCGGGGCAGTGAATCCGACACGGTCGTGTGCCCGAAGATAAAAGTCCGAAAATCCGTAGCTGATGCCAACTCCGTGCTAAATATATAGTCCCACGCAACACAAAAACACAGGGAGCACAATAAAACAATATAACTAGGTCCGTAGCCGTAAATAAATTAATAAAAAGCCTTCCGATACAAATCTGATGTGCCCGGTATAGTTGCGTCCGACGGAGTGTGACGTTTGCCCACCGTATGACGCCACCTGGCGGTAGGCTTGCGGAAATATACACAGGTATACAGTATAATGGCGTGTACATACCCTCCCCCCCGGGAATAAGCCTACCTAATTACCGATGGGCAGCTTACACAACTTTGATATCGGCCGTATCAAAGTGCTGCTGCGCGTCTTAACCTCTGCAACGCGGTTTACAGAGTCCGAACCGGGGAGTAACCGTATAATCCGAGCCCGTTTCCATTGTAAAGATGGCAGATTGTCTTCTTTAACTAATACTAAATCACCGATACTCAAAGATTCCGGATGAGCCGTCCATTTCGTCCGGTGCTGCAAAGTATGCAGATATTCATTTTTCCATCTCGACCAGAAGTGTTGCGTTAGCTTTTGTATTTGTTGAAACCGTGACAGTCTATTTACATTAATATCCGTGTATGGATGTTCCGGTAAAGCTACCAGAGGTTGTCCGATAAGGAAATGTCCGGGAGTCAACACCTCTAAATCCGTTGGGTCCGTATTTAAGGGGCAAAGAGGTCGCGAATTCATGACCGCCTCGACCTTTGCAAAAAACGTAGTAAGCTCCTCAAAAGTGAGCTTACTATCACCGAGAACTCGATACATGTGAGTCTTGGCAGACTTCACTGCCGCTTCAAAAAGTCCACCCATATTTGGACTACTTGGGGGGTTAAACAGCCAAGTAATATTCCGTTGTACTAGCTCACGTGATATATCCGACTGATGGTCTCTTAAATATATGTAAACATCTTTTAAATATTTATCCGTACCGACATAATTTGTTCCGCAGTCCGAACGCACTAGGGAGGGAAGTCCTCTCCGAGATACAAACCTAGTAAAAGCCGCGACAAAAGCTTCAACTGATAATTCCGAAACAATTTCTAAATGAACCGCCTTAGTAGTTAAACATACAAATATGCATAAGTAACATTTTAATATCCGAGCATTTCTTAATTTACTACTTTTAATAAAAAAGGGACCGGCAAAGTCAGTACCTACGCCTTCAAAGGCACGATTACACCGAACACGATCAGGAGGCAAATCTGCCATAAAAGGCTGTTGAGACCGAGGCTTTGTTTTAAAGCATTGTACACACTGAAAGGTAACACTCCGAGTCAATTTACGCATAGACAATATCCAATAGGACCGTGATAATATTGCCGCTAAAGCATTAGCTCCGACATGACAATGCGTTTTATGATGATATTCTACTAACAATTTTGAGAAATTATCTTTTCCAGGAAGTAAAATAGGATGCCGAGCCGAGTATGGTAAGTCCGAATGCCGAATGCGTCCACCTACGCGTATTAAGCCGTCACTATCAAGGAAAAGATTAAGCTTTCTTGCCGAATCGCGAATAGGTTTAGCCGATTTTAAAGCCGAAATATAGTCATTAAAATGCATGCTCTGTACCGACCGAATTAAATATGTTAGAGCTATGCGACGTTCCGAAACCGAAATAGTTTTATCATAAGTCCGAGACTTATGCCGACAATTATGTATAAAACGAAGAATAAATCCAGTTACATTGACAATAGTGTCAAAAGAACTGTACCGACCGATAATATCCGAAAAAATATCTGTATCCGAAATGGTAGTGTTTGTGATAAATTTAGACCGTAAACCAGGTAAATTAGTTGGTATTTCAGCATGCTCTTGTGGCCAAGATTCACTTGAGCAACATAACCACTGAGGGCTCCACCATAACGAATGGTTTAAAAGCTGAGCAGCAGAACAACCGCGAGATGCCACGTCTGCACTGTTTAATGTGCCGGGTACATGTCTCCACCGAATTGGTAAATTAATATTATTTATTTGTGATACTCTGTTGCCTTGAAAAACTTCTAGTTTGTGCGGTGGTGTCTTCAACCAAGCCAACACAATAGAGCTATCACACCAACCGATAGTTTCCGATAACTGAACCGAGAGATCACCTATGGCCGCAGACGCATGTTGCAGTAAGTTAGCTAATAGAACTGCTCCGCTGAGTTCTAACTGAGGAATCGTCATTTTCGTCTTTAGGGGGGCAACCCTAGATTTAGCCATCATAAGGCGAACCGAAGCTTCACCATAAGTATTTTCCGTCCGTAAAAATACTGCTGCTGCATAACCCGAAGAAGAGCCGTCACAAAATCCGTGAAGAGAAAAGGTTACATCACCGTCCGATTTTAAGCACCGAGGTATAGATAATTTTTGTATGTAAGGCAAGTCCGAAACAAAATCATTCCATTTCCCTACTAGGTATGCAGGAGCTGGTGCATCCCAGTCTACCCGTTTAGCTCCGTCACTAAGCAATTCTTGCAATAATAATTTAGCTCGAAATACTATAGGGCAAATCCAACCTAAGGGATCGAACAGTTTAGCTAGCGAGGAAAGTATGCTGCGCCGAGTAACAACCGCTGTTTCAGGTGGTAAGTTACGAATCCTATAAGTGAAAGTGTCCGATGAAGGATTCCATTGTATACCCAAAATCTTAACAAAACCGAGGCTGTCATCATCTTCAAAAATTCGAGGTGACTCACAGAAATCATCAGGAATATCGCTCAAAATTTCCGCTCGATTAGTTGACCACTTTCGCAACTCATAGCCAGCTGAGTTCATGAGACCTATCAGCTCGTCCCGAATTTCACGAGCTTCCGTAATTGTATCCGCCCCTCCGTTTAAGTCATCCACGTATGAGTTGTTAACTAGCAGCTTTGCTGCCCTAGGAAAGCGATTATTTTCGTCTGTAGCCAGTTGATGTAAGCACCGAATAGCGATAAAGGGACTAGACTTCAGACCGTACGTATTTGTTGTCAATTCATAGACTCGCAAAGGTTCCGAGGGATTCTCACGCCATAAGATGAGTTGATATCTCCGATCATCAGGATGTATCCAAGTCATCCTAAACATCATTTTAATATCCGCCGTAAAAACAAATAAAGGCACCCGAAAAGCCAAAATAATTTTTGTAATGTCATTTTGTAATTTTTCGCCTGAATATAAGCAGTCATTAAGACTAGCACCGGAAGTAGTCTTAGAACTGCCATTGAACACGACCCGTATTTTTTCCGTATCCCCTGACCTTTTGAAAACACCGTGATGTGGTAAGAAATAATGTTCATGTCCCGAATTAATGTCAAATTCCGCAGGCTGCATGTGACCGCAATCAATGTATTCTTTAATAAATTCGATATATTTTGCCTTAAATTTAGGCTGACATTTCATTCTCCGTTCCAGTGATAAGAACTGTCGAACTGCAATAGTCTGCGAGTTGCCTAACTCTGCATGACCGGGTATCAATGGTAGCCGAACCATGTACTTGCCGTCCGAACAACGTTGAACCGAGTTGGTAAATATTTCTTCACATTGAACCTCAACAGGATTTTTAATAATTAATTTTGGAGGTTCTTCCGATTTCCAAAAACGTTCCACCGCTTCTATTAAAGAAACACCCGTAAAAGAATCCGAGGTCCGAGGTAAAATATCACCTTTCATCGGTAGTGATAATTCTCCAAATATAGCGAAATCAAAAATCGTGTCCATGGCATAAGGTCCACCTGGCCGTATGGTCACCTTATTGCCCTCAATTATTTCCCCGAGGATATCGCAGCCGAAAATAATATCCACCTGAGACAAATTTGCAAAACCCATGTCCGAAATATCTAAATTATCTGTATAGCCGAGAAGCGGGGGAATATAACTTGTTGGTGTTTTCAATACAATCGCATTAACTGATAATAAAATATTATTTTTATTCCGATCCGATGAAAAATATAATTTGACAATAGCATTACTTTTTTGCGCAGGTAATCCGCCCACACCCGACAATGAAGTAATGTTATAATATCTCTTTAAACCGAGCCGATTAACTAAATCACTACGTACTATACTTAATTGAGAACCAAAATCTAATAATGCGCGAGCCTTAAATACATCACCATTTATTGATAAAACATTGACAATAACCGTAGGCAAAATAATGTTCTTTTTTAATTTAGGGGTCGTTGTCGGAGACTCTGATATCTCCGACCCTAATTGCTATTGCGCTTGGACTCCCGTAGTAAGCGCATAACGAGATTCACTTTCGTCTTGCGCCGGCTGAGCGCGCATCGAACCCGCACTCCGGTCACCATTACGTTCCGGCCGCTGTGCCGCTACGTTCAATGTGTTACCATTAAACGCGCGCACGCTTCCGCGCCTGTCTCGCATTTCGAACCCAGCTCTCTCAAACATATTATGATTCTGCGGCGGGTGATATCGATTATCAAATCTACAAATTAATTTATTGTGTCCGACATTACCACAATTCTCACAAGGTATAAACATGTTACACTGAGAAGCCCTATGTGTATTAAAACATTTATAACATAAGCCATTATTTCGAACCCACATCCTACGATCATAAGCCGAAATATTTTTAAATTTACTGCAATTATTTATACTGTGTCCCGGAGCCGAACAATATGTACACAGGTCGGCCCGATTATTGGACCGTGAGTTAGCTGGCATTACATTATTTACATATCTAACATTTCTAGCGCGTATATTTTTTCTAGCTGACTGATAATTTTGCAGCGCGGGCCGAGGAAAACTATTACCGTTATTGTTATTATTGTTATTGGGACATGTGTACGAATATATTTGACGATATTCAGGGGCATTATTCGTGTCAATTCTATTGCATTCCTGTTGCAAAAATGTTAACAAATCGCAAAATTTAGGTAACTCCGTTGTAGAACCGCCGTATTCCTGTTCAAATCGTGCTTTTATGTCAGATGGTAACTTCCTAGCCGTAATGTGTACAAGAATATAACTCCATTGTTTTATAGGTAAGCCTAGACCTTCTAATGCTCGCGTACATGTGAGCAAAGGATTTAAAATTAATGACCGTAAAAGTTTAACATCTCTTAATATTTCCATATTAAATATCCGTGCAATATAAGTATCGGCCAATAAACGCTTATTATCATACCGTGAACTTAATATTTCTAAGGCAATATTTAACGAAGAATCAACCATATCTAAATGTTGTATTAAGCCTTGAGGTTCTCCTTGTACGTGTGAAAATAAATAATGAAACTTCTCAGTATCCGTCATATCCGTCCGAGACAAAACAAGCGATTTAAATAAATTCATAAAACCACACCAAATAAATAAATCACCATCAAATATCGGGAGATTTATTTGTGGCAACCGAGCCTTATTATTTCCGGCTGAGTTCGTCTCTGGACCCGTTGGTTTTGTGGCCCCAAAATGTTCCGACGAGAATGCCAGTAAACTATCATACTGACAATTTAGAGCTTCATATCGTGCGTCCAACTCCGCAAACATTCTATCATCGTAGGTACCCTCCAACAATTTTTCATAAATTTCTGTGGCGTTTTTATAACGACTCTCAAGCTTACGCAACCTTGCTGATAATACCGACGTACTATATTCCGATGTCTCAATTAGTTCAACAGATCTTTTGAACCAATCACATTCAATTTTAAATTTAATTTCCAATGACTTTGCCATCTTTGCAATTTCAACTTAACTGCCTTAAAATAAGTTATATTTTACCCGAAATATTTCGTTCTAGAAACTACCTAGAAACGATTACGTGCAAATCCGAACTACCCGAGTTTACCAAATGTACCTACTGAGATCCAATTCTAAATAATGAACTGCGTAATATACAAAACTTATGAAAATACCCGAAATTAAATTAATACCGAAAAACCTAAAATTATTACCTTTTAAAACAATGGTTCGACAAATTAACTACAGCGCACCCGACCGAAATAACGATGTAGTTTAAGAACGGTAACTACCACCAAGCGATGACAGTCACTGTCCCTATGCCGCACCAAATATACCACGACTGAAGGCCTCTAGGTATAAACAACACTGGAAATACACAAACTGATCCCGAAACGTAACAGCCAAAGCCAATCACAATGACGGTCTTTGCACTTGTGTACTGTGGTCACGACCCAGTTCAGGCTAGTGCCCTACCACCTCAATAAGCCTATTTCAACCGTTTTACCTACAAATCCGATATAAAAAACAATAGCCGAATAACACAATTTTTGTAAGCTACCACCGACTTTTTTATGCTTATTAAAACCGAGACTGTAATTATTCCGTAAAGATAACCATCCGGCTCGAAGGACCAGCAAATATGTGCACGCCACTCAGGGCTGCACTGGGTTTTCCTAACAAGGAAGATAGTGGACTGTAATTATGTAGGTGCTGGTAGGTTATCTTTCCTTGGGCCCTATTAAATGCACACGACCATTATAAAATATACATATATCTATTCCGCTTACCTTGCCGCCGTGGTGTCTCTGCCTGCCTGGATCCAGACCAGCTTCCGGGGCAGTGAATCCGACACGGTCGTGTGCCCGAAGATAAAAGTCCGAAAATCCGTAGCTGATGCCAACTCCGTGCTAAATATATAGTCCCACGCAACACAAAAACACAGGGAGCACAATAAAACAATATAACTAGGTCCGTAGCCGTAAATAAATTAATAAAAAGCCTTCCGATACAAATCTGATGTGCCCGGTATAGTTGCGTCCGACGGAGTGTGACGTTTGCCCACCGTATGACGCCACCTGGCGGTAGGCTTGCGGAAATATACACAGGTATACAGTATAATGGCGTGTACAGAAGCATAATATAATAATTAACAAAAAGAATATAAACATCCAATTCTTTATTTTATCAAGACAGCTTTTAAAACGAATTAAGTTAAATTATTATTTTTATTCAAAGAATATGTAGTAATCCTATATTTGGCTTGATAAAAAATTCGGAACTTCGTATATGTAACCTCAATATCATTGTTATCATGCAAGTACATACAGATATATCTGAATTTATATGGATTTTTAAACTAGCGTATTTTTATAAGAACTTTTAAAATATGTATATGATGATTTGATAACTTTATTTTTCTTTAAAAATATCATGTTTAATTTTACACCAGAAATTAATAAATAATTATTAGCCTTTTTGAAATCCATATAATTCTTCCTTTCTTACATTATTGCCTACATAATATATAGACTTACTAAAATTTGATATAGTACCAAACTGGACAGTATTTGTAAGAAACATGAGCTAGAGGTAGATATATTTTTTTTTTTTTATTTGGTTCACATACCGGACATCACACAAAAACATACAAAACATAAACGAATCTTACAAAAATAATACAAAAGGTGTGTCCTTAACAAGTGAACACAACAAGCAAAGTAAATAAAGCTATGATAAATAAATCAGACACATAGAATCATCAGAAAACGAAAAAACGCGCTACACCTGCACGCACTGCAAAATCTTACGTTTAGCCAAGGGGAAGGAAGAGTGAAAGATATCGAAAGATTTACAGATACCATTATAACCAGAGAACATTCTACTGAAAGGGGAGTGCTTATCAATATTAGTTTTATAAAATGGTACAGAAAAAGGTCTATGTATAGAAAGTCTACTACCTTGACGAGGGACTGCAAAATTTACCTTGCTTAACAGTTCAGGACAGTCAATTAGATTATGTATTAATTTGCACAAAAAATATCTATCAAAAGACATCTTATCAATTTCAAGCACTTTTATGAGCAACTTAAGATGTTAATAAGTCAGTTTTTAAGATTTTTAACACTTTTATTCCGGCAGTAAATATATTTATGATATCACAATAAATGAAAATCTTTATTAGAATGGTTAAGCAATTCATTTTTTCAGTACTAATACTATTGTCTCCAGCTCTTACTTCGAGTTTAGCAAAACATCTTTTAACCTTTGTTTTCTCATGTACTTGCAATTATTTTAATCTTTCTTAAAACCTTTAGCATATAGAAGCAAAAAAAAATGTTTATAGCATGAGTAAAAGAGAAGTATGATTCCAAAAACATAAAAAAGAAAGAAGAAGACATACATATTTTGCAAAACTCAAAACATTCATTAGAGACTTACCATGAGGGTTAAATATTTATATAGCCTTCACATACTTATGGGTTGACCTTATTTAAAAGTATCATCAGGTCACTTTGTATAAATAGAGGATTGCTACATAAAATAAATTTTAGATGGCAAAAAACAATATTATATAATAACATAATCATACATCGTGATACATTCAGGATTTAGTTGGAGTTTATTAGTACAATGTCAAACAAATTAGTGGAGTGAACAGGTATACTGAAGGAACTTTCAAATAATGTTAGTGGAAAAATGCACTCATATTGATTCACATACAGTTTTTGAAATTCTTAATATGGATATTTATTCACAAAAGACACTGTCTGTCACTGTATTACTTGATTAAAATTATACAAATGAAAACCCACCATATAAAAAGTTTTTATGATTTTGTATGTATTCATATTAGTATTTCTACATTTTTGACCAAATTTTGTTCATATACAAGTTTTTTAGTGAGACAGTGCTATATATAATATTGGTCAGTCTCAATTAAAATCCCTATTTCACCCCTTAAGGGTGGAGTATAAAAAATCCTTAGTGGATATGATTCACCCATACACATATCCCATAATATATAATTTCATTTTAAAATAACTAAATAAATAATAGAAAAAACACCATCTTTCATAACCCAGATCACAATTATTTCAAAAATGTTCAAAATGACCATATATCACATACATTTTATTAAACTGACCAAACAAATATGTCTGTGCTACACATCAGAATATGCACAATACAATACAAATGCAACATTGGCTACAATGCATATTATAAATCTGATCAAATGGTACTGTAAATCTGAAATAATTTAAGCAAGGGCTTATCACTAAGTTCAACATTATGAATACAATTTACAAGATCAATAAATAATATTCATATAACTTACATCCCATCAGCTCTCCATTTAGCAAGGCATTTATCACCAACATTCCATTTGGCATAATATTTGTCTGCACCATCGCCGTCCACCACCGACAACAGGGACGCTGCAACATCATCATCATTACTAGAACCATGAATATTATGTACTTTGGAATCACCATCTTGAGTTTTTATAAGATCTTGTGTCAACTCAATTACTTCCTCCAAATCGGCTTTTAATTTCAGGAGCTCTTCATTCTGTGGGTCGGTGAGCAATGCCGCTTCTACCTACAGAATGATAACAATACCAAATTAAAACTAAATAAATAATAAAAGTTTTTCTGATGGGTTATCCAAGTTCTAATATTGTATATTTACCTGTTGCAATTGCAATTTATAGTTCCTGAGATCATCTGCCATTGGATTAACAAGTGTCTAATTAAACGATATTGTCATAAATATATAAAACCCCACGTGCACATTTATTTTAATTAAACCTTAACAATATTGTAAACAATTCACTATAAAATTGCAACAAAGTGACAAATGAGTAAACGAATGACGAGTGTATCACTCTGGTAGTTGCTATTGAAAAAAAAAAGTATGGAAAGTAGCGCCACGTAGTGAACAGGCCAAGCACTTGTAAAATATAATATGTTTGCATATGCATCCATATTGTTAAAGCATAACGATACGTGAGTACCACCTAGCGAAGAGGACGTAGTAACGAAAATTTGCATAATAATGGTCAAATAGCACTTTTATTTCTGTAGAAAAGGATTTTTATAGAATGGCAATTAATATTACTCATAATAATATTACTTTAGGGTTCTGGATACGTTCCCTTTTGAGATAGTAATTGATGAAATTATATTATTGTCATTTGTCAACCGTGGTCAATAAAATCTACCTAAAGTTATTTAAAATTATCCTGTCTGCCTCTAAGAATTTGTAAATACTTAAAGTAAATCTCTTATTTTTGTGGACTGAACCGTAAACTAAGATGACGCCGTAAATTATAAAATAAAAACCCAACTTTTGAATAAGTTTTTTTATTATAATTTGTGCTGTATCAAAATTTACTTGGTCATTCATAGAAGCTTTTAAATGTGAATTTAAACTTTGTTTAGTCACACATAAAAGTGAAGATTTCAAAAACTTAAGTTCAAGATTGACTAAAAGTTAATAATATTTGTTAGGATCAGAAGTTATTTTACCCAAAAAAATAAAGAAATGTCAGGATCAAAAGCCATTTTACTAAAAATAAACAAATAACAAATATACGTGGTGACTTCAACTAAACACGATTTAACATTTACTGAGTTAACCAAAACAACAACTATCAGAGATTCGACACAATAATACAATCCTCACGTAAACTAACAAGAACTCAAACAAGAATCTCCGGCCGACGAGCCTGCATAGGCTTATAAACGGTTTCTATATTGGGTGTATAGAATATAATGATTTTAGAAAATTTTATACTTGTTTTTTTTTTATTCAAAGGTGTGCCAGTGGCCTCAATCTCACCTGAAGGAAAGTGATTATGAGGTCGATCATAGAGTGCGCACCTAATAAAGCAGATTCATTCTTTAGCTGGAAATTTCCATGCCGTATGTTGCGAAGAAGCAAACGTAGGGAGAGAAGTCCATTCTTTTGGGGTACACAGTAACCCGTATGAAGGGTTTTCTTTATTCTTAGTGCATCGGCAATCAGTCAGCGAGTACGGCAATCGAATGAGTTCTAGTTTGCAAAATGCTATTTGGTGGATCCGTCCTAGTGTTGGCAGTAATACTCCAGATAAGACCACACTTGTGTCCGATAAAAGTTTTGAAGCTGCTTCGATGTGAATTGCCGTCGATTTTTGAAATGTGTTCTCAGCTTCCTAGCCGTTGTTTTTACTTTAGTTCCAAACAAACGACAAAAAAAGGCAGCAGATAATCGATCCCACTCAGTCTTTATTTGACTTGTACAATTGATACAATAAACTTTTTATTAAAATAAAAATATATCGCATACAAAAATAAAAACATTTTATTGTTACAAGTGGTTGCATAAATTTAATTGTATATTACAATCAGTAAAATTATTATTATTTAGAAATAACATTATTTTCTTTATAATACTTTGAAATTATGCTCATAAATATAAATATGTTTGTATAACATAGCAAAAATCAATAAATAACCAATTAGTATTTACGTAAAATTTAAAACTGTTCATTATGATAATTTTTCCATCAATTTATGGCTAACGATATCCATTCTGTACAAATATTTGAATAGCTTATATTCATAGTATTAAAATGGGAGTTTTAATAGTTTATAATGAATCATATGCCCAGTTTCTTATTTGTATTTGTTCTGAGAGCGCTGATTTTTTTATAATCCTTTTTGTTACTTAGCAGTACTCGCGGAAAAATAAATTAATGGGTTCTGAATTCTGATACAAATTTAATTTCATTTTTATAAGTTTTTGATCATGTAGAAGAGGTTTTTGGTGCCTATTTGACAAAGACTGACTGTATTTTGAAAATACCATACGACAAATACCAGTTGACGTTTTTTAATTATTAAGTATTGTAAGTTGTTGATATTAACTTAAATTACAGATATTCGGTACATTATAATTAATAATTTATAAAACGTGATCATGGAACAATAGAGTGTGATTGTTTGGCCCATGTTCAAATAATAGAACATATATTGCATTGTCTCGGGGCCCCAAAGTTATGTTTGATGAGGGATCTCATTGAGGTCACCAATATTATTGTGCTATCGAGATATTTTCTTACTGGAAAAATTGAGTTCAAAAGTTATCCTGTATATTCTATTGTATATATATATTTAATAACTGTTTGTTATAGCTATAATATGTATATAAATTCTGTTAGAATTGTAGTTATGAAAGCTGTTCTTATTAACCTAATTTAAATTTATGTCATAAGTTAAAGGTTGTAGTCACTAAGTGAACCTGACCAATGTTCGACTTGAGTATTTACGTCGACGCATTTATGGATACTCAATTAACTGTCCACATTGACTAGGTGGCTTTGGAGTGCCGTAGACTGATGATAGCGGCGGCGAGATGCGAAGTCTTCGTTGTCGTCATTCAACCTTTCCTGTTCTAACGTTATATCCGAATGCACCGGGGTCACAACCAACTGCTCATACTCGAGTGGGCGTTTCCTGTGGAACCAAAATAAACTTGTAATCATCAAATTTATCTGTCAACTTTTTCAAAGATGTTTCAGAAAAATATATCTATCAGCATTGGTGTAGTAGTAAGTGTAACTACTCGCGTATCGGTGCGGAGCACACACACGGTAAAAAAAAAAGTTGTGTAGCGTTTTCTCGTAAGGTTGGCGGAATGCATACTTTCTATTCAAGTCTATTTTACGATTATTTATAATTTTCGGAGCTTTCTGTAAGCTATTACGATTTTTTGTCGACAGACTCAAGTTTAAAATGAAGGAATGGGTTTAATTTTAAGTATTATATGTTGTAAAAGTCAGAACCATTAGATTAATAGATTTCGGTTCATCTTTATAATATATTTGTCTTGGCCAGGTCTTACTACATATAATTTAATATTATTTAGAAAAAGAAATAGTACTACTAACGAATATAACGATAAATTGTATGTCATTCTATATGAAAAAATAACGTCATATTGCAACGAAATCTTAGATGTTTAGTCCAGTCAAATAACTTTTTAAATCAAAATTTTGACACTCAAGTTTGCATTTTTGATATTTTGTACTTCTAATAATACAAAAACGATCTGTAAAGGTTTTAGTGTCTGAAACCTCCGGCAAGAGTTAAAAAAAAATGATTTAAAGTTTTTTTCCACAAATACTCGAAAACGGTAATAGTTAGCGAAAAAAAATGTAAGCAAAATATATAGAGCTTAAAATTATACATAAAAAAGATAGTATGACTTTTTTTCCTCCGACCTAAATTAACCAAGTTAGGGAGGTTTTTAAGTTTAAGGGTTTTTAAATTCCGCGCCGTTGCATAAAGTCACGAGGCAAAAAGAGAGGGACTATTGCTGTCTCGCTTACTCCCATTGATACTTGACAATGAGTATTGCGTAGGCGTTCACTATAAAATGTCCGAGCATGGATATAAAACACACTTAGACTATAAGGTGGTGTGAGTTAATGTATTATTAGCATAGCAGTCGGTTCGATTAAAGGAAATGTTATTAGGTATAGAAAAGGAATTAGTTTGGTAATAGTAATCGAGAAAAGTGGATTGGTGGAAAATTAATGATGATTTTAATTACTATAATTCTTGAATAATAGTTTAATAGGAATAGCTTGCATTTAAGCATTGGAAGAAGTTGGTTGATGCAACTTGTTTTTTTTTAAATGAATAGGCTTTATTATTTTAAATGTAGTTAAATGATCACGATGTTGCGTTAGGATGTGAATATTTTCAGGCTTTTAGGTGGGTTTTGAAAAAAACTTAATCTTCTTGTAACATAGTTTATCAAAAATGTTTAATTTAATTTATTTCTTTTTTTTTTAATAGAACTGAAGATTAAGTTACTCTCTAGCAGAGAGTATACACAAATTTGTAAAAATGTTTTTTCCCCACATAGGTAGGATAGTTGTTTTGTATTGTATAAAAAATTTAATAGGATTATCAAAAATTTTTAAAAGGAAAGGGAGGATAATGTTGTGATTGTATGTAAGGAGTGCATAAAATTAGGTAACATATCTATGACATAAATATTACGTTTAGTAAAAATATAATATTTCGTATGAAAGAATTGAAAAATAGGAAGATCGTTTTGAATTCGAAATTCGAATTTGAAAAAGGACTTGATTATTCTAGAGATTGTGTATTGAGCTTTAAGAATGAAATGTTGAAAAAGTAGAATAAACAAATAACGAGAATATTATGTAAATGTATTAATGGTTTACTAAATTTATAGTTTAAAGTGATATTAAGAGTTTGACTGAAGAAGGAAGAACTCCACAATATCGGTCACACAAGTTCCCCTTCCACAATATATTAATATTTATCTATATATATATTACAATTAGTTATTAAAAAATAAACATTAACGTGATGTTCTGTCTCAAACTTAAGTTTTTACTATATCCTTTATGTCGCTTATGTTTTTAGCAAGCACATAAAAGTGGAGAAATTTTGCAAATTCCAAATAAACATATGTATTTATTAATTTACTTTAATTGATAAATTAATAAAACAATAAAAATATAGCTTTTCATAGAAACTAAGGATTTTAAATAGAAATAGAATTTTTACTGTAAAATTTAAATTAAATATAGACCTTCAATTATTATATTTCAAATATTTTTTTAGATTCGAAAAAATATTACTATCAACGGAATTTGATCCTTGGATGGTCACTTTCGTTTTTGTACTACACTGTACTTATCATCAGGTGTACTACAAATCACTATGTCGTACCACACGCCCGGTTGAGTTCCCCGCCCGGTTGAGTTGTGAAGACCTTTCTCGGTCAATCAACGCGCGTAAATTCAAAAAAAAAAATCTATGTCGTACCAGTGTAAAAAAAATAACTTGTCATATGAACAAGTTGTTTTCAATTTGCAAACCCAATATTTATGATAAAAAAGTTCAAAATTAATCCTAACATGTCAACTAAGATAAAGATGGCGTCCGCTCGTACGTCGGACATAAAATTTGCACGTGACTTGGCCTATTAGATGCATTGTGGCAGATGGCGCCACCAGAAATAAAGTTGCGACATTCACCCTAAGTACCCTTAAAATTAATTATATATTTGGGAGTCGAAGCTGCTCGCGTCCGTAGGCTTTTACCCTAGTTTCCCTACACGTGGGTCCTGGGTGGTGCTAAACGAGCTGCAGCGAGGTGGTAGGGCGTCGGTGCCCGTCTGGATCGCGACCAAAGTGCATTAGTGTAAGGCCAGTTTTGGCTGATCGCGTTTCGGGAACAGCCTGTGTATATCCAGTAGCACATGATTGGCGACCTTTGGCACAGTATTGGGGTTCTGACTTTACGTCTTCGCTTGCTCCCTTATGGGAGAGTACGTTGAACTGCCGGCCAGGGAGACCCGTAGAAACGGTTGTACTGCTGGCCGCCCGTGGTATAGTACAGGGGCCCAATCATAGCTAACCACTATGAGAGGCTGCTCCACCATGCCGCGCATAATCTTGGGTAGGATCGTCGTGCCGGATGGTGACCGGTTTTCGGGACCCGGCGACCTATTCCGGGGGGGGTACGGGGGCCCTTCCGTCCGTTGGTTCAGCTTACGTCCTCTGGGGGTTTTGGCGTTGGCCCAGTCTGGTCTGTTCTCCTTTTGCTGTGTCGAGGGTCGTTAATTCTCTTCACGTCTTCTTAACTTTTGCTTCATGTCAGCGCAATATAATAATTCTGGTAATTCAGCGGTGTTTAATCCCGAAAACACCTTCTTTATGGAGTTCACTAACATCCGTGGACTCCATTCTAACTTAAATGCTGTCCACCACCATCTTGAGACAGTCCGGCCTGCACTTCTCTTTTTGACGGAAACTCAAATACACCGTCCGGCTGATTTATTTTATTTGCATTTCCCTGGCTATCAGGTTGAGGAAAACTTTCATGCAAAGGCCGGGGTCTGTGTGTTTGTGCGGTCGGACGTGTGTTGCCGTCGGTTGCGCTGTTTGGAGAACCCCTCTACTTCTGTCCTGTGGGTGCATGTGGATGTCCGCTCTCTGATTCGTGTCTACGTGTGCCTATACCGATCTCATAATGGGGACTCTGAGACCACTCGGTTGTTTGATTACCTCAGCCAGGCGGCTGATGTCGTTCAAGAGCAGTACCCTGCAGCAGAACTGGTAGTTTTGGGGGATTTTAACGCGCACCATGAGTTATGGCTGGGATCCTCCAAGACTGACCATGCAGGAAGGTCTGCTCATGCATTCGCCCTGCTTCATGACCTCTCTCAACTGGTTGTCCAGCCCACCAGGCTTCCAGATGTTGTGGGTCATGCTTCCTCTTTGTTGGACCTTCTGCTGACGAGCCATCCTTCCGGGTATTTTGTGTCGGTAATTTTTTTTTTTTATTACATACAGGCTTGCGCTTGACCTCAATCACACCTGCTGGAAAGTGATGATGAGGCCGACGATGGAGCGCGCTCACCCAGCAAATACCGATTCACTCGACGTTTGAAGATTCCCATGTCATAAGACGCCGGAAACACTGACGCAGGAAGCGAGTTCCACTCCTTCGCGGTACGCAGCAAAAAGGAGGAGGCAAATCGCTTAGTGCGAGCAGCAGGAATGTCAACCACAAAAGGGTGCAAACCAGCACGGCGTCTCGTCAATTTATGGTAGAAGGGGGAGGGTGGAACTAAATCATACAACTCAGCCGCACACTCTCCAGAGTATAGTCTATAGAAAACCGAAAGGCAAGCCACTTTACGCCGGTGTTCCAAACTGAGTAGTTTACGCGACGTAAGAGCCTCATCGGCAATGAGTCGCCGAGCTCGGCGATCAATTGAGTCCAAAGCAGCCAGATGATGTTTGGCGGAACCATCCCAGAGGTGGCAGCAATACTCCACACACGACCGTACTTGCGCCTGATACAGGTTAAGAAGTTGGGTCGGCGTAAAATGCCGCCTAACCTTGAAAAGAACCCCCAGTTTCCGAGCAGCTGTTTTAGCCTTAGCTTCAATCGAACGCCCAAAGTTAAGGTCCGCAGTTAGCTCCATGCCTAGAAGCTCGATGCTATCAACCAATGGTACGCTAACACCCTGGAAAGTAGGAGCCAAGATGAAAGGGCTCCGTTTGGCGGAGAAGAGACAGGCCTGCGTCTTCAGCGCGTTAAATCTGACCAGGTTCGCATCACCCCAATCGGATACGAAATTTAAAGCCGTATCAACACGCCGAACCATCGCCTCCCTCTCTTTGCAGATTTCGATTGAACCAGCCTGAGGCCTGGACAAGTATCTATCAACAACAGTGCTATCATCTGCGTACCCAATGCTCCTTTGGGTAATTCTGACCATTGCCTGATTGGTTTTTTGGTGCCCCACGCCCTCTCACCATCTCCTCGTGAGGTTAAGCGTAAGGTATGCCATTACTCGTCAGCAGATTGGGATGGATTGCGTGAGTACTTTGCTTCTATCCCGTGGCGCCAACGCTGCTTTAATGAGTGTGATCCTTCTGCGACTGCCGATGGGATTGCCGACGAGATCAGGCTTGGAATGGATTATTACATTCCATCTTCTGTAATCGTCGGTAATCGCTCTGGACGCTCTTGGTTCAATCGCGAATGCTCTGTCGCTGTTAGTCTGAAGCAGAATGCATATCGTGTTTGGATTAAGGGTTGCGCAACTTGTGATCCTGATGTCAACGCTCTTAAAGCAGCTTATAACAAGGCTACCAAGGCTTGCAGGAGGGCGTATCGCGGGGCGGATGCTCAACGTGTTTCGCGGATTGGCCAGATCTTAGTAAACCACCCGACCAACAGTCGAGCTTATTGGGGACTGGCCAAGGCCGTGCAAACGAATTTCTGTCGCCCATCCTTTCCGCCGTTAAGATCTCCTGACAGGTCGCTGGCCCATGAGCCGCTGGAGAAAGCTAATCTGTTGGCTCACATCTTCGCGGCTAATTCCAAACTTGATGATCTCAACACCCAGCCGCCCACAATTCCTTCTTGCGGCTACACGATGCCTGACGTTGTGATAAGGCAGCGTACTGTATTACGTGAGTTGAGGTCACTCGATGTGCGGAAGGCTAGTGACTCTGATGGTATCCCAGCGGTGGTGCTGAGGGCTTGTGCAGCCGAGCTTGCGTCTCCTCTTACAAGCCTGTATCGCCTGCCTTTCTCGTCCGGTGTTGTGCCTCAGGCTTGGAGGGAAGCCAACATTCAACCGATCCCCAAAAAGGGGGATCGTTTCGACCCATACAACTACCGCCCCATAGCCCAATAGCCGTCACCTCAGTGCTCTGTAAAATCTTAGAACGAATTGTAATTGTTCAACTTGTCCGTTACCTAGAGGATCACCCTCTTATTAACGATCGTCAATATGGTTTTCGACCGAATCGTTCCACGGGTGATCTTCTAGCGTACGTCATGCACCGCTGGGGTGAGGCTATGGATAAGCATGGCGAATCTTTGGATATAGCCAAAGCCTTTGATAGGGTCTGGCATCGTGGTCTTCTCTCCAAGCTTCGAGCGTACGGTCTTCCTGACAACCTTTGTGCGTGGATCTCTAGCTTTCTGCACGAACGTAGAATTCGTGTCCTTGTTGATGGTCACAGTTCGCAGTTCGTGTCAGTTAATGCCGGAGTTCCACAAGGCTCTGTACTTTCTCCCACCCTGTTTCTTCTGCATATCAATGATATGCTGTCTTTGGGCTGTATTCATTGCTATGCAGATGACAGCACGGTTCACGGGGGATATTGCAGCAGGCCCACTTATGGTCGGGAGGAAACCATTGGGAATCGAGAAGATCTGGTTATTGATCTCAATCGGTCCTTAAGCCTCATTTCTTCTTGGGGCGACAGGAATTTGGTTGAGTTCAATGCCAAAAAAACCCAGGTGTGTGTTTTTTCCTCCAAAAAATCCCCATTATCTCCTCTTCCTACTCTCAAGAATGTGCCGCTTGCTGTGCGTGACAGCCTTAGTGTACTAGGCATGGATATTCGCTGTGATCTTAATCTCAGGGATCACATAGGGACGGTCATCTCCTCGACTTCCCGTAGAATTGGTATCCTGAATAGAGTGCGTCGGTTTTTCACACCTGATCTTTTGTATCTATTGTATAAAGCCCAGGTCAGGCCTTGTATGGAATATTGTTCGCATCTCTGGGATGGTTCTGCCCAGTACTTGCTTGATGCCCTGGATAGGTTGCAGCTTAGGGCTGTCCGCATAGTGAACGATCCAGACGTTTCTGAACATCTTGAATCGCTCCAATTGCGTAGAGATGTTGCCTCATTAAGTGTTTTCTACCGTTTGTATTATGGCGAGTGTTCTGAAGAGTTGTTTAACCTTGTTCCACCCTCTCCTTTCCTGAATAGAGCCACGCGCGCGGGTTTGCGGTGTCACAGCTATACGTTATCTCACATCCCGGCTAGGACTAAGAGGTTCTCTAACTCCTTCTTTTGCCGTGTCGTTGGGCTGTGGAATGGTCTTCCGGCGAGCGTGTTCCCACCATCCTATGATATGGGATCCTTTAAGCGTAACGTGAAGAGATATTTGTGCGGGCCGGCATGATCGCTGCGACTACCGATGGGTTTTTTCTTACCTTTCGATAGTCGTTGGCGTTTTTTTGGACTGCACCATGCTTACCATCAGGTTTGGTGCAGTCACTATGCCGTGTCAGTGTAAAAAAAAATTCCAATACGGAATAATGCTAAATTTCTGTCAATTATACTATTTTTTCTTTCGAATCGTCTTGAATTGAAAACCATTTATATAATTAATACATAAAAGAAATATAATATACAAAAAACGTAATAACGTAATTAAACAAAATAAACTACATATTCATTTAATTTATGAACGTAAAATTAAAATTAATCACTGTCTGATGAGTCCATAGTGGCTTTTGTTGTAGGTCGACTTTCTTTCACAAAAAATTGGTCCAATGTTTGTTGAAAAGCTTTTTTTTTACAACGTAAAATAAATTTCCTTGTAGCAATTGATATTTAGTTTGTATAAAATAAGTATAAAATTGTATTAAATTTGCGTTGATTTTTAGTTAGAAAGGGAATCCCCAAATTTTGATGGCATGGTGCAATTAAAAATAAAGATGTTGCCATATTTTAGGAAATAGAAATTCAAAAAAACATTAAAGACTCGAATCCAAAACAAGGCAACTTCGAAAATCTAACGACGCACAGTGAAAATCAGTAAAAATTAAGCAGCGACACAACTTCGAAAAAAACGCCAAACGAAACGACCCAAAACGAGGTATTGGTGTACTATATCAAGTATCTTAGAATGTCAAGTAATTTTTTCGAAACTTGAAATTTACAATCGATATATTTATTACCAGATATGGTAATAAATAAAAAATGTAATCTGATTAAAGATTACAAAATGTAGTCGTAATTTTAATTTTCTTGCTCTGTAATCATGATTAAATCCATTTAAAACATTAAGAAATGATAAATGTGTATACGATCTGTGATTTTGAAGTGTTTAAAACATAAATGAGCAAAATGCAGTGATATTAATGGTAAAAAACTTAAAATGTAATCGTCAATCATTTTCATTAATCAGATTACTTTTTGCCCATCTACGTTTATTACCCTGATCTATTCGAATGAACAGATACTTAAATAGAGTACAAGAAATAATTATCCGATAATGCTTTCTCACTCTTACTCGGACATTTTATAGTGAACGCCTACGCAATACTCATTGTCAAGTATCAATGGGAGTAAGCGACACAGCAATAGTCCCTCTCTTTTTGCCTCGTGACTTTATGCAACGGCGCGGAATTTAAAAACCCTTAAACTTAAAAACCTCCCTAACTTGGTTAATTTAGGCCGGAGGAAAAAAAGTCATACTACCTTTTTTATGTATAATTTTAAGCCCTATATACTTTGCTTACATTTTTTTTCTCTAACTATTACCGTTTTCGAGTATTTGTGGAAAAAAACTTTAAATCATTTTTTTTTAACTCTTGCCGGGGGTTTCAGACACTAAAACCTTTACAGATCGTTTTTGTATTATTAGAAGTACAAAATATCAAAAATGCAAACTTGAGTGTCAAAATTTTGATTTAAAAAGTTATTTGACTGGACTAGTTAGTACTAAATGAATATGTGTAATTTATCATTTTGTTCTTATTCTCAACTTTTTGATGTAAACTGTTCAGAAATTACATATAGTGCAAGATAATTTTCTTGCAGCATATGTTTGTTTACTCTTTTACTCCTTTGCGTTTGATAGCTACGGTTCTAACCATAAATGGGCAAATTTAATTATACATTTTGCATTTTTCATCATAAATATGATTGCATTTTGCCTATCTGTTTTAAACACTACGAAATCCTCAATTGCATACTAATTTATGCCTCATTCATGTTTAAAAGGCTAAAAGTCATGATTAACCAAATTAAAATGACATTACATTTTGTGATCGTTAAATAAAATAAGTCTGATTACATTTTGCCCATCTCTGATTATAAAATATAAGTTTATTTAAAAATTATTAACTACAGGCTTATGAATAATGCACATTAAAATCAAATTTAATATCTTACCCAATTAGTTGTAAGAGAGATATTCTCAACCAATGGAAAAATCGGAACTCTGAAGCACGCCCTGGTTTAACTGCTGGATTCGCAGCTCCGATATACAGCCAAACAAGCCAAAGTATACTCAGACACCCGAGAGCATACGCCCAATGCACCAGGAACATAAGTAATATCTTTATCGCAACCTAGAATTAAATAATAGAAGTACTTAGCAGTGTAACAATGCATAAATTCAAGGTATGCTCAGCAGTATATTTAACAATAATAATAAAATAATATAACGTCAAGTTATATTTCTTTCGGGGCGAGTAATATACGTAATGACCATTAATTCAAATGGAATTAACGTAAACTCTCCAATGGAATAAGTAAATATAATAAAAACGTTAAAGTAAGTTCCATAGATCAATTTTATTATAAATAAAATAAATCATTGTAACTCACACCAACTAAAGAAAGCCAACGATTGCAGAGATGTGAATACCAGTTTTTATTTTTAGAATGTACACTGATGTCGGGTCGGTTTACATCACTATTGGCCATTCGTCCGTTCATTATTGCAGAATCAGAAGGGGACGGCGTAAAATCCTGCAAGATATAAATCATAGTAATTATTAATGAAATGAATGAGTGAAACGAATTAAACTGTAATCGAGTATAGTTTGATGAGGAGTAAAGTCAGTTTTTGAAACAATACTCAAAACAATTTATTTAGTATTAGCAGAAGACCATGAACTTGTTAAAGATCTAATAATATTTATAAATTGAGTTTTCCTACCCTCAAGGTATTTTAATTAAATTTCGCTACTCGTCACAATGGATATTTTTATCAATACAAATTAACAAATATGATAAAAGTGTGTTAATATTTTGTTATGGAACATACACCAATATTTTTATGACGAATCCTCTCAGGAAATAGTAAGTCAAGGTCACTTCCCGTTGCTCCGTAAACTTGAGTATCCCGCTGCGAATGTCCTTGAAATCTGGAATACATATAGTTTAACAGTGGGTCAAAAGGTATCTGTATCTGTGTTAAAAACTTAACAAAATGCGTTACATTTTTACGCCTAGATTAATGTTAACACCATATGTATAAAGTTAAGCTTAAAATAGATACATTTTAAAAAAAGACTCAACGTCCCAACACTAAAATTCAAAAGAAAAAGTATCTCTTATTTAGAAGGATATTCATTTGATTACTTTTTAATTCTGAAGGTAATCTGTTTGTATTAATTTAAATGATCATTTGAAATGAATTTTGTAAGTAAAAACAGCTATGACATACCTCATTTCACGTTTGTGTTGTAAATCAAAAGTCTGTGCAAGCGCAAAATAAGAGTAATCAATGCTAGCGTATGTGATGAGGAATGGCATTGTGACTATGGGCGCTAGTTTGTTTATATCGCCGATTATAATGAAAGTGACTGTTACTGTAGCCACTACGACCATGGAGTATATCGGTACCTTATTCGGTCCTCTCTAAAAATAGTTTTTACAATATTTATAAATGAATAATAATGAAAAGCATTGTGTTTAAAGTAGCTCTGCACATTACGAAAGCATACCGAATGCGAATGGTACATTTTTAAGTATACGATTTAGTTTTATAATTATTTAATTTTGAAACCTCCAAATTAACAACACATGAAGGATATTACTGAATCTTAATTATAAATTATAATTATTAAAGGGTATTTAATATTATAATATAGTATAATTTTTCAATGTAATATATAAGTTGCATTTTGATTTTAAACAAGTAAATTTAATTTTGCTGTTTTTCAATCAAGTTAAATCACCCATCACAATGTAATTAATATACAATGGCCATGAATACAACATTTCATTGATAAATGTGATATATTTAAACAATTTGGATATCTTTTTTTAGATCAATCTGCCCTGTTTTAACTAAAACTGTTCAGTGCCATTATTTTAATTTTGCCTTAAAAGAGTATTGTCATACTTTTTTATATTGTTTGTAGAATGAATTATTTGCAACTTTTGTGTTTTGTATAGTGGAAAAAAATAAACGTCGTATAATATGACAGATTATTTTTCGCGTGAGATATTTGAGATTAGATTAAAACTTCGTTTTGGCTCCCTTATTTTCTGCTTAGATATAGTACCTTTATCATCTAGAGCTAGTTTCTTCGTTCTGAACTATTTAATTCTGTATTGACGATAAAAACGATATAATAAAACAATGGAATGCATACCCCATGTCCAAGGATGTCTAATCCTGGAATAACTTTTTCATTTGCTATACTTTGTAGCACCCGCGGCGTACCATACATAGCGCCGAGGCATGAGCTCATAGAGCTAACGTACAAGCCTGCCAGTAACAGAACAGTGGCGGCCGATATATCTGTTGTTATTGAAAAGTTTGTAAGCAAAGCTTCTCTGGTGACCGTTGCAGCTAATGTTATAATAAACGTTAGATATAAAAATGTCCTGGAAATTATAGAAGTAAATTATTATATTTTCATAATTTTATAACAGAAAACATAAATAGTAGATAGCATTTTGCACTACTGACTCAAAAAATTAAGAGAATTTAGCATATACAGGATTATAAATGACACTATGATCGTTAATTGCTCTATCTTATAGAGCTATCTGTCTAGAAATAATCGACTACTAAAATATTTAGAATAATCTACTGCATGTTAAGCAGGACTCAAACCTGTATTCTTTATATTAGGTCCTTACATATGAAATTGGCGTTTTTCGTACTGGCCACTTTAATCACAAATTTCTCCTCTTTGGTAAGGAATTCCAAATTCAAATTTGTACAGCTATAGACTCATGTATTTGTGCTTCGATGATCGTCATTCATTTGTTTTTTTCTGTTTGCGTCACTCATTTTACAAAATGGAAAACTTAAAATATCGCATTATTTACGAGTACGAGTTCCGCCGTGGCACTAGTGCTGCGGAAACAACTCGAAGGGTGAATGATGTGTATGGCGGTCGTGTTGCAAAAGAAAACACAGTTCGTTTTTAGTTCCAACGTTTTCGTTCTGGAAATTTCGACCTGCAGAACAAGCCCCGTGGACGGCTTGAGACTCAAGTTGATAATGAAGAGTTGAAGGCTATTGTGGAAGCGGATCCATCGCAAACCACGTCCGAGTTAGCTGCAGGCTGCGATGTTAGTGATAAAACTGTTTTAATTCACTTGAAGCAAATTGGGAAGATTAAAAAGCTTGAAAGGTGGGTACCTCACGAATTGACTGAAGCAAACCGGAAAACGCGCGTCGACTGCTGCGATACATTACTAAACCGGCACAATAATGAAGGTATTTTAAACCGAATCATTACCTGTGATGAAAAATGGGTTCTTTACGATAATCGGAAGCGAAAATTAGCCCCAAAAAAGGTGCTTGTAAGCGTTTGGTGGACTAGTGCCGGTATTGTTCATTACAGGTTTCTCAAATCTGGCCAGACTATTACGGCTGATGTCTATTTTCAGCAATTGCAAACCATGATGGAAAAGCTAGCGGCTAAACAACCTAGGCTGGTCAATCGCTCCACGCCACTGCTGCTTCACGACAACGCTAGACCACACACTGCGCAACAGACGGCTACTAAATTAGAAGAGCTTCAATTGGAAAGTCTAAGACATCCTCCGTACTCCCCGGACCTTCCTCCAACAGATTACCATTTTTTTCGAAATTTGGATAACTTCTTGCAAGGGAAAAAATTCAACTCCGATGGGACAGTCCAAATCGCCTTCAAAGATTTTATTGATTCCCGTCCGACTGGTTTTTTTTAGTAAAGGGATCAATGAACTACTTATGAGATGGCAAAAGTGCATAGAAAATAATGGTTCATACTTTGATTAATTAAATATATTATATTAAAAAATATTCGACTTTTTGTTCCTCCCATACAAAACGCCAATTTCATATGTAAGGACCTAATATAAAGAATTTTATATAAAACCGTTTTTTTTATTATAACTGTAAATAAATTTATATTGATTCCATTATAACATATGAAATAACACTTATTTACACAATAGTAATACACTTTTTTTACCCTGCACTAATGGCTGCCAAGGAACCATTGGGAATATTGACAGAGGGATTCTTCAAGTCTCCACTCATGTTGATGCCGGCCAGAATGCCAGTAATTGTTGGGAAAAAGACTCCAAAACATTTGAACCAGGTATAGTTGTCCTGGTAATTAGCCCAAGTATTATTTGCTATTGTTGCTGCTTGCCACCCAGTGAACTGTCCATGAACGCTACCTGTAAGAATAATTTTACTAAAGTTACTATTCTCAAATTATATTGAGAAATTCAAAATCGTTTGTAGGGTTGCCAACGTTCCAGGTGTGAACTACACATATCCCTACAGAATAATTCTATAGAGATAAGAATAGCTGATAAGAGAAATATCTGTCTGTTAAGTTTTCCTTAATGGGGAATGATTTATGGCCATTACTACTACTATAACTAATAGGACTACTAATAAAGTTAATATTAGAATTAGTTGTAAAAATGAATCTGAGTATTAACAGGGAAATAGAGCTGCTCTAAGCTATGTAATATATTTCAACACAATAGTTGTCTCTGCGCTCTTTGTGTGAATGGTGTGCATCTGTTTTTTTTTTAAACCTGGACTTTTAGTAAAAGCCTTAAAATGATTTATTTAAATTTTTAAAAAATCTTAAAATGTAATGTATGATATGTTAGAAGGTTCATAACTCTTGCTGTATGTGTATCTATAGAAAACATTTATTAATTTCATTTTAACAAAGTGATTGGGGTAATAATTTCAATGTAATAATGAATAGTTACCGGGCATGCTAGTAAATGATCCTAAAAAGAAATCAAATGCTGCCAATAATATGACAACAAGAAGCACAAATTGTAGTTTGATGACCCATTTGACACCGGCTATGTTTATAGTTCCAAGTAAAAGCACAGCTGCAACTGCAAAGCCTCTTGCAGCCCATGTGTTGTCTGTGCTTATCAAGTCTGCCATTGATTCACCAAAACCAAAAACATTTAAGGCACAACCTACTGCCTAGAAAGGGTTTTTAATATGAATCAGAATATACATAATCATATTAAGCAGAAGGACATTAATCTTACATTAAATATATAAATTTGTCTTAACCCTTTGCACTCGGTAGGCACTGCTATTGCGCCAGTACTATCTGTGCACTATTTTCGTAGGCGCCGCTATTGCGCCAGTGCTATCAAAATCACTAACTCTGTAGGCCCCGCTATTGCGCTATATGTTTTCATTGCAGTTACAAAAACCAGTATAGTTTCCATTCAATGACTAACAGATTCCAACGCAAAAATCTCACAAATCTCACGGAGTTGCTACACGCTTGAGTGAAATAAAACTTGGAGTGCTATGACTTATTGCTTATTTATTTGAAGTAATAATACCTAAAATAGTATGTAACCACTATGTTATTTATTAAAACATATTATTTTACTGTCACTATTTCATGCACACATTTCCCTTGGATGAATTGTTACATAATATAATAAGAAAGTATGTAATAACTCAAATTAATTAAGATAATACATAGGTTTTTTTTATATTAAAACATATATATATATATATATATATATATTTATTATTTTTTGTTTTGTTTTGTTATTGTTTATTTTGTTATTTCTGAAAAAAAATTTAATGTTTATTTAATACTTAAAATATGGAATTTTATGTGTTTCATTTGATTAAAGTAAATGTAATAAATTAGAAATGAATTGAATTACCTGGCCAAAGCAATATATTATACCCAATGCACCACCCATTCTTGATCCAAGTGTGTGTGCAAGTAGAAAATATACCCCTCCACTTTCTATTCTGCATCTTTCACATATACCTACTGCTGACAAAACTGAGATCAATGCTACAAATACTGTAAAGAAAAAATAATTCTGATTTACTAATTTGCCCTGTTCAAATAACATTGTTCAAGAAAGTCATCTATATTTAACAATAATAATATATAAACATGCTATGTTCTTTTTAGAGTAAGCAGAGCTACATTAGTGGCTGTAGTAGCTTAGTGAGAGGGGTAAACCAGATAGCATCTATTAAAAAGAGTTGTAGGTACTCTGCAAAAGACAATTATTCGAGCTACTGGTCATATAAGCATATATTAGATCCAGCCATATATATTTGAAGATTGTTAATTTAAAAGATGTGATAAAAAAATATCATTTAATATATAATATTAATATGTATATATATTATAACGCTATATCCCAATGCATTAGTGGTTGTACTTTGTATTTTGCACTTATATGTTGTACCCAAAGTGATCAGTAGCACAGCTGATCGGCATTCTCAAGGCACTTGCACATGACATTTTTATTAAATGGCATACGGGTTTCCTTATGTTTACCTTCCCTGGTGATCTATAAAATCATAAAAATAATTTGTCTTTTCATTATTTATTGATTTATTAGTAATTAGTGACATTTATATATTTTTTGTTACTGTTGATTTGTAAAATGACAACTTTACTTAAACATGATAATTTAGAAAGAATTCCTTAACAAAATAAGGGTAAGGGACCATTCGCTCTGTGAGTGCGGCTATGACGAACGTACAGCTGATCATATATTTTGCTCTTGCCCAAAGTATCCAGTGTCTTTATATGATATACTCCCCAGTAACATCCCTCGCCCCGCTAACTTCCAGACCCGTCTGTCACTTGTAGATACACCCTTTATATATATATTAATAAAATATATAAGTCAGTATAAAATAAGATTATAACTATAATGGTGTTGGTTCCTTGTGTATATTATTTACGTCATGATTTGTGTTGTGTCCTTGTTCCTGTCTTATTAATAACTTTTTTTTTTGTTTGTGATGTGTATTTTGTTGTAGTTAGTAGGTTTTTTTTTTGTTTTAGGTTCCTCTACTGGACAATTTCAATATAATTAAAATTAGCTAACACCAATCAACCTTCCTCGAACATTAAAGTCAAAATCAAAATGCCGTCTTTGGCAAAATCACATTGGTCATAAACAAGTGGAAGAGCCACAAGAAAGGAATAAATAATTTAGAAAGAAAAGGATAAAACAGTATTTATTTTATACTATTCAAAATTATTCTAGAAATAACATTTACTTGTTTATAGCTATAAGCATTTAGTTTCTTAAAAACATAGCTAATGATTCATGCAATTGTTATTATGATTAATAAACTTACCAGTAAATATAACTATAATAATTGCATTTACTAAACCAGCCTGACCAACAATCCAGCCAGATCTTAAGAATACAATAACACCAAATATGTTGATAAGGCATGATGTAAAAACTCCATCCCATGTACCAAACAGAACAGGTTGAGATATAAAGAAGTTAGATTTCCACCAAGGAACATCACCCTGTAAAAAAGGTTATTTGCCAAGTTGTAAAAGCCCTTTATCAACACAGTTGCCTTCATTATTAATACTAGATTTTAGGGTCTTTGGTGTTGCCCATGTTCAATATAAAGTTTTAAAACTTTAAAATGTAATAAACTATTTTGTTATATTAAAATTTTTAATACTAAGATACACTTAACACAAATTGAAGATAAAAGCTATCATTGATCTATATTATACCAATAATAATATAAAGAGGAAAATTTTTCTTTTTGTAATCAATAAACTTTGAAAATAATGAATCTATTATAATAATTATTTCACCATTAGGGAGTTATAGCTTTTAGAAGTAATATAGTGTATTAGTATTACAAATTCCAATTTTATGCAAAGTTGCGGCATCTTCATAACAATTATAACTATAGGACTTAAGATTATATTGTACTCTTTATTACCGTTTATCGATTAATGATCTAATTTATACAAATAATCTGAGAATTATAAGCGTATACCTGCATGTCAGCAAAAATTTCATTGGCTCCAGAAGCCTGATGACCACCTGTTCCATATTGTGATTCATTGCCTAAATCTACAAATCCACCTGATTGTCTCCTCATACGAGCTCGATCAAAATTAGGTTCATCGCTGCGAAAGCTATCAATATCTAATTCGCTTCTTCTTGGACGGCTGCTTTGATCCATTTTAATATAATATGTATTATACTTCAATATCTTATATTAAGAAAGCATTATAACTTATAAGAATTAAATTATTCACTTAATACAAGATTAAAATTAAAATTTAGTCAATGAATAATTTTATGACAATATAAATATGACGTATTGTTTTTGCAATGAAATTTGAAGGCCACTCCGTGTTTCCAGATCTATGTTTTAATTTACCGGGTTATCTGTCAACACTGAAATACAATATCGTAATTTATAAGTGAACTTAGTGTACATATTACATCATATTTTTATACATTTAAAATATCATATGAGTTATGATATATTGTCATAACCTGTACGATTCCTTCATTTGCTAATAGGTTTTTGTTCCCACGCTTTGAGGTCGTTGAGTTAAGCTACTTTATATTCATAAGTTTAGGCAAGTCTGGATAATTTTGTTTACTTGGTAACATTTCTTTATTATTTATGGTATTTCAACAGTTAGTGCATATGCCAGTGATAAATGAATCGTTAACTTATAAAGGTAGGTAACTAGTGCATTTTATATAAGAGCGCTATAAATATGTTATATAATAGGACGATTTTCAAGTGTAACTAACTGAGAATACTGTATGTTCAAACACATTTAAAGAAGATTAATGGAGCAAGAAACAGAACTGGAATATTGCAAGTACTTCCGACTCTACTGACGCTGACATTATATTCTGCAGCTCAGCATATATATATATATATATATGTATATACTCAGCAGACTTAGCAAGTTTATTATAAAATGACACAAGTCTACTAGATATTGTTAAGTTTGTGGAGGCCGAGAAAATAAATAAACACATGACTTCATGGTCTCCACCAGTTTCTGGAGTGCTTCTATGACAGAAAATATATTTAAGTTGTATTGTGCCAACTAGACTGATGTGCGTTTATTTTAGAGCAACTCAGTTGAAAACAACTTCTTGTAAAGCTGACATACTCTGTATATTCACATATACAAATAGTTGAATTGGTCGGTGCTTAGTTAATTGTGTAATTATGAAATGAACTTGATCAGTCTGGTCGTCTACTTGTGGGATATCCGTTCTGACTGTATATGAGAGTGGTGGTCGAGTTATGTCGGATGTATACCGGCTTAAAACCGCAAGGTGAATACTTCTACGCATTATCTGGGTCTTGTAATCTATTCGTCACAGCCCCATCACGCCGAACCTAACAGCTACGATGTCAGGGTGACATACCGCTTCTCACGACACGACTGGATGCATATCGATAGAGCGTGCCATAACGTACCGCTGTCTTCTTAGTGGTCGCTCAGCGCCTTCACCCTCTCGAGCGTCGTGTGAGGCACACTTTTGCCTCACAGGCAGAATTTGCGGACCTGGACAAATTTGAATCCACTTCAGCTTGAATGTTTTAGGGGGAGAAAGTGTGCGAAAATCGTTGAGCTTCATAAGAGATGGTTCTTCAGCCGCATGCGATTCGTAGGGACATCAACCGCTGCATACTGAATTGAATATCTCTGTAAAATTGTAAAAACTACAAAATAAATTCATATTTCTTCATTATAATTTTGTTTCATTTAAGTGACAGAATATTTTATGTAATAATTTTAATACACAGAGATATTCAATGCTGGAATAACTTCTTTTTATAAAGCCTTTTTGTAAAAAGTAGTTCTATTCTTAATTTTCACAATAAAAAAAAATATATAAATAAGATGAAATAGATATTTTTCATTTTGATGATAGATTATCATTATTCTCACATGTACCGATAACTTTCTTGTAAAAAGAACTAGTTATAGCCTTAGGTTATAGCCTAAGATGACGTTATAGCACATGGAAAAGTATCGGGTATAGGGAGAAAGATTATGGATTCTAGCATCATCAATCCCTATTCCCTAGGCGTTATTTGTTTTATTTTCAGTATTATACTATATTAAAAGGTTTTTTTTAATGGTATGCTCTAGGTGTAGCAAGATGTCATATTTTGTATAGGCTCTTTGAAATAAAAAAGTTCTAATTTCTTTAACACTAGATTTACCGGGAAACAATTTATTTCTGTTTTAGAAATATGTAGGTATAACATGGTTTATTTCGTTTCGTTATAAATCAAATTAAATCCGTAATGTTAATCAAAAACTTGTATCGGTAAAGGACATGTTATTATTCAGAGTTAAAAATAATCGAAAAGAAAAAAAATTCAAAGACAATTATAAAGAAAGACCAGACATTTTGATTAGTTCGGTAAATCTAGTGTCAAGGATAAGGTACAAAACAAATAAATTACAATCATCAGATTAAAGTTTCTAATGTAATTTTATTATTATTATCATATAGGTGGGTACACCAACTAATGTATCTCGGATCACCCTGAAAGGGATATAGCTTGACCATATGTATATTATTATTATTATATAGATACAAGGCCGGATTTAGGGGAGGGCAGGCGGAGCTACTGCCCAGAGGCCTCCAAAGGAGAGGGCCCCCCCACAATAAAGATAAATATCCAAATTTTGACGGGTCAGCAACTTTTATGTTTTTTCTACCAAACATTTTTTTTTTGTTTTTTACCCAAAATACTTGTTCAAACATGATATTGTTATTGATATATCAGAAAGTCATGATTGCAAGTTTCTATTTAAAATCAAATTTTGATTTGATCAGCATTTCAGTAGCAATCCTTTTTATTATAAAAATAAATAAGTATAATAAGTGTAATTTGTACCCAAAATAAAATAAAAGTGGAATAAAATAAGCAAAAAAAAAAAATTCGAAAAACGGTTGTCCCTACAGGTTATCCTTACAACTTCTCGCTAAAAATTTAAAAAATTATATCTTTTATCTGGAAAATAATTGTTAATTAGGGTCCTCTACTACTTCGTTGTCCCAGGGCCTCCAGACTTCCAAATCCGGCCCTGCATAGATAGGTAATATATAATCTGTTACGTTATTTACTAAATTATCTTTCGTAGAATTTTCATTAGTTAGTTCTTTTTAGAGTGCCATTCCTCAAAAAGTAAAAGAGAACCCTTAAAGGATTACTTTGTTGTCCGTCTGTCTGTCTATCTTTCAAGACTTTCTTTCTCAGGAATACGTGGAGATCTCAAATTAAAATTTATAATGAGATTGATTCAAGACTAAAGTTGTAGCAGACGTATCAAATATTCAGATGTGCCGTCTGTAGTGGCTCGGAAAAAATCACAATTCTTAGTTAACACAAACAAAATTATAGGTTGGGGAAAAGTTTCTTTGCATTTTATATAAAAATTAATGACTTTGTTTTTTAAAGTTTATTTACATTTAATTACAGTATATACTCGTATGTGACATTTTGTTCAATGACCTTCTGCCATCTTGTAGATAGGGACATTATCGTGTTGCTGTAGAAATTTTGAGACTTCTGATACAAAAACGCGACAAGTTGTTTTGGCAGTACTCCCTTAATGTTAACCTACCTAAAGAATTCTGAACAGACCGAAACGGGGGAAATCTGAAAGTATAAGGTAAGAGCTATATAGTGGATGCATTAACACCTCTCAGCTAAACTCTCTTAATTTTTGTTGATATGTGTGTAGTTTAGCGTTATCGTGATGGAAGACTACACCCTTTCTATTCATCAATTCAGGCTGCTTTCTCTCAAGTTCTTGCTTTAATCTCATAAATTGTTGGCAGTAGAGATCCGAATCGATAGGTCTGCCAGGCAGTAAAAGCTCGTAATGAATAATGCCCTTCCAATCCCACCATACACACAGCATTGTCTTATTGCGAGTTAACCCGGATTTTGCTACAGTCTGTGAATTCTGACCGACCTTTAACTACGACCATTTTCTTTCTTGTCGTAAGTGATCCACTTTTCATCATCAGTTATCAACCTCTTCAAAAATTATTTGGTTTCAATACACTTCAATAAATAATCACAAATAAGTATGCGGTTCCTTAGATTTCTTTCAGTGATTTTGTGTGGCACCCAAATATCGAGCCTTTTGTGCAGCCAGCTCTTTCCAATAGGTCAAAACTGTTTTGTGGTCAAATACTAGGTTTTCAGTTATGTCGTTACGACTGATATGCCGATCTTACTCCACTTAAAAAAAAAAAGAGTCCATTTTATCCTTAACTGGGCAACCAGAGCAAGGTGCATCTTTGACATTAAAATTCCTGGATTGAAAACCTTAAACCGACTTTGTTTTACTATTACTGACACTGGATTACTGGTTCATAAACGTCACAAATATTTTCGCGGTTTGCGTTGCATTTTTCTTTTTGTAATAACATTTAAAAATGTATCGAATTTCTTTATTCGATTCACTCATTTTAACAGAAAGAAAGCAAATGAAAAATAGCTGGAAACAATATTTTACTAATTTGTTTCTTTTTTTTAATATAACCTTTTTAATGTAATCAAAACTAGGCATATACAATTAGTAAACCCAAAGACATTTTATTACAAGCTTATACATACCAACAACAACTTATTAAACACGAAAAGACTTTTGCCCCGACCTACCATGTTCATTTTTATCTTTTTTGCCATTTTCGCTAGGAAATCAACACCTATAGAGTACTTCCCATTAATAAGCCAGGTCCTATATAACAAATATAGTAAAATATGAAATTTGTAGTAACATTAACAAAAGAATAAAGGGATTTTACGATTATAAATGGATTTCCAGTAAGTTATAGAAAAGACAATGTAGTCCAAAAACCGAGTATGATTATCGAGAGACCTGCTTATAGTCGCCGCTACCATGCCGGCCTACATAAATATCTCATCACGCTTCGTTGCAGGAACCCAATATCATAAGATATAGAGAATACATTAGCCGGAAAATCATTCCAAAATCCTATGATCCGACAATGGTAAGAGTTAGAGAATTTCTTAGTTTTGGCCGACATAGTAGTCCCCGTAAAACTATGGTTCCGCAACCTGGCGCGTCCGTTTCTGTTATGAGAAGGAGGGAATGAGATTCCAACGAGATAGATGAACAATTAGAGAAGTTTTTAGAACACTCGCCATGATACAAAGGATAAAAAACGCCCAGCGATGAAATGCCCGTGCACAACTGAAGCGTCTCAAGGTGTTTAGAAACGCCCGAATCATTTATAATACCGTTAGCCCTAAGTTGTAATATATCCAGGGTGTTAAGAATGTACTGTGTAGAACACTAACGTGTATTGCAAAGAAGCATAAAAATTTTTTTCTAGTTATACTAGGACAATTAATATATGTATTGACTTAAAATCTAGTTTAATTTGGATTCTGAAACTCTGAATCTAGGAATTACCAGATTTAAGTCAATATATTTATGAAATATCCATGTATTATATAACAAAATAATGCTTTATATGCTTTATAAAATACACGTCACTGGTGCAGAACCATTCAGGAGATGCGATAGATTCTAGGTACAGCCTGACCCGGGCCTTTTACAAAAGATATAGTTGACCAGGCGAAAAAGCTCGTCCCATCTTGTTCAATATACCGAACATATGAAATGTTGCGAAGATGACTGCCTATAAAGTATAAAGTGTATGTGTATGCGTTAATGTAATTTATAAGTTAATATTCAATAACGGCCACTATTAAATTAAAATAATATTGTATAATACATAAGAATCAATCTAATAATTAGACAAGCTAATAAGTTTTCATTAAAAAACATTAGGTTCAAACATTATTATAAAATGTGCTATGTCATCAGTAGACTTAAGGGAGTCTGCTGCCTGGATGAGAGGTTTTTGAGGGGTGGGCTTTTATTCTAACCCCTCCCAGAGAGGTAGCCTCAACAAGGTATTTTGTTCCCTGAGCGTCTGTACGATTTTGGTTTCCCAAGTCTGGGTGGAGCAATCAGAGGGATATCCCGGGGGTTTTTAGTGAGTAAGAGTCTGACACACCGGGGTCGCTGCCCTCACGGCGTCCCTGATGGTCCTATGCAGGATTTTCCCCCAGGATACAAAAAAATGTGCTAATGTCATGTTTGCTAAGTGGGTCTTACACCTAGTTGTAGAAACTGATTTTAAACATGAATGATTCATTAATTTGTTTGTAAAGAATTACTGTTTCACTAATGCTTAAACTAAAGGGCTGACAGTGTTTGATGATTTTTAATACAAATTTAAATTATTGTTAGATGACCCGAGAAAACAGTTAATTAGACTGCCTAATTGTGTCTATTTTATGAGAAAAGTTCGTTAAACAACTTTTACAAAACCGACTTGGTAAAATGTGAATTCCCACGGAATATTGCACACCCAGAAAATTACTTAACATTGCCAGTAGCCAAATTCATAATAATTTGGAAACCTTAGGAGCCTTTCTTCAGAGTTTTGGCGCTCGCTATCTTAATCGTCCGACATTTAACCATATTTATGTAATAATAAGTTATCAGGAGCCTAATTACGGGTGCGAAACCACCTGTCCGCTATCATCTGTACATAGGCTTTCGCATATACTTCCGTCCGTCTTAAACGCAGTACCTCCCCCACAGTGTCATTGGTTGGCGAGGAGAGTGCGCGCGCAGCGGCCCTCCTCGTCACCCGGTGTGAGACGCTGAGAGTCCAAAGGAGCCGGTCGCGGCCGTGATGCGGACTCCAGGACAGTGCCGTCGCGACCACGCCGATACGCCGCCGTCACTCTACGAGCGCCACACGACGTTGACGCGATCGTGTCATGCGAAAACTACACGTTTTAGATGAAACACTTTTTATTAAACAATCATTAGTTGAAAAGTTTTTTTTTATTAAAAGTTTAATTATTTTACACATAAAAGAAAACTTTTAATTAAAGTTTCTAACGGGATTAGCTTAGAGAGATTAGGGAACAATTGTTGGTGATGTGATATGGCTCAGCTAAGGCAGAAGGAGGGTTGCGGTCGGCCGCAATCCGCACGGGCTGCATGGTCCGGCTGCGCATGGGCATGCGCACTGCTCGTCGCGGTCGCTGGCAAAGCTTTAGCTGATGTTGACACGTCCACAGGTCTTGGTGACAACACCCTAACCAATTCAGGTGAGTAGATTTATTTGCAGCGTGAGAAGCAATTCACCTAACTTAAATAGGTTAAAAATCTAGTGTCGAATAAAGCTCGGTTTTATAAATAATAAAATCGTCATAATTTAACATAAAGCTTGGTACGCCCGCAACATGACCAGCATGGGAAACACGTTTCGCGGGGGATCAGGATAACATTAAAAGGGCTATGCCTACCTTGAAGGTTCATTTAAATATTGCTGAAAGTTTCATTAAAATCGAATGGTCCGTTTTAAAGATTTTCAAACTTTATTTCTTTATAATATTCGCATACATGAGTAAAGGTATGTAAATATAGAAATAGTAGACATACTATGTCTATTACCTATACTACTAGAGGTATACCAATAATATCAATATATTCAAGGTAAATTTTAAATATAAAGGACGAAATACGATTAAAAATAAACTCAAATAAAACAAGAAAATGGGCATAGTGTTTCAATTGATATATAATATATTTAAATTACATAATTGTTAATTATTACGTGAACTACCTATTAAATAATTATAAGCTTAAAACTTACGCAGGTATAGCATTATTGGGTAGAATCAATTTTAAAAAATACTTGACATTCTTACTAAGCCAGTTAGCCAGTATTGACAATATTTCGATGCCTCTAACTTTGTTGAACAAATCCATAGGACCTCGTATTCGATTATTCCTTTTATTTTAGGGATTAGTAGTAAGTAATCATATAATATCAAAATCTTTTCAATACACTTTCATGTACTTACAGTTACGTAGATAAATATTTAGTTATATACAAGATTATTGCGATTCGTTGTAATTTTTTCGCAAAACGTAATACAATAGGAAATTATGATTATTGTTTACACGTTACCATTTGAAATCATAATAAGGTATAATATATTGAACTTATTTGATACTCATATTTAGAACATAGTAACATAACTAACTTTATTATTTATAAATTATAAAACTCCTGCCACAATCTTGATGAGATTTTCTAATTTTAATATCCACTTTTTAATTTATAATATAGCCTATGTTCGGTCTTAATTTTCTTAGCAGAACTGAATATGTGACCTGATCAATTTATAACATGAATCGATATTCTGGATAAAATTAAATGAACATGACAATATATTTATCTTCTCTACATTATTATAAGTAAGTTATTTAATTATTAAAATCAATTCTTTAGAAACAGTGGCCAATCTTCGTCTTTTCACGGAGTAGCCGTCCTACACTGGAGAGTTAAAGCGATGTGATTTCCCTTATTACATTAAATTATCAATATTAACTAAACATACTCTACTAATACGTCTTTAACAGGGGTATTTGCGTATTGCTGTTACAGATAATAACGCAAAAAAATATTAGTTGCTATAAGAAAGCTGAAGCCCATTAACGAAATATTACTGAATTTTAAATTGTGTTACAAAGTGCCTAAAGTAACTGTTGTAGTTTGTAAGATAATGTTAATCCCTCGCGTGCGTATATGTCTAAGACAAAAGGGCCGTTGATTGCGGCTGGGTTTAAAGAAAACCCACAATAACACATATCTTTAGCGTCAATTACAAATTATCTCTTCCGCATTAGTGTGAATTGTATATGAGTCTAATGCTAACAAAATTTGTTACAACATACATTTATTTATTACTTTTTGTGACTGGATTAATGTAACAAAAAAAAAAAAAATTCAAAGAAGTTAATTCCTTGTAACGTACCTTCATGGAAACATTTCGATGCAATTTTAAGATTAAGAAGAGTCGTTGGGCTGTAGAATGGTCTTCCGGCGAGCGTGTTCCCACCGCCCTATGATATGGCCTCCTTTAACGAAGCGTGAAAACTATCGATAGTTTTTTTACTTTTGATATTCCTTGTTGTTTTTGGACTGCACCGTGCTAACCGTAGGCGTGGTGTACTCACTCTGTCGAGTCAAGATAAAAGAAAGATGTGGTTTCTATAAAATGACCTACTATTTATCATTTTATTTGGTAGTAGTCCTATTCCTCTTTAGTACTTTTATATAATCATAGTCTTAGAGGAATATCTATGCATTCGGAAGATGAGCTCAAATTTTAATGACTTGCTTTTTACAATATATATTACTTACAATAAAACTCATTATTTCGTCATAAGCCAAACTCTATCTGTAAAAAAATATAATGTGCATAGAACTCTGAGGATTGCAAATGATAGAATAACCGAGGTGAACCTTGAGAGAGGATAATATTAAACAAGAGACTGGAGGGGGCCTGAAATGGTGAAGATGATAAATAATTTTTAATGAATTGGATATAATTATTAATGTATCTGTGCTCACCCTGGAAAAAAAATATAATGTGTCAATTTATATAATTATTATAAAACATGATCTACACAGTTTTTCTTCTCTGTGTAGTAGCATTGTTTATAAAAACGAAATTTTACCATTGTTGACGTTCCTACTACAGTTATCTGCTGATGTATAAAAAAAATATTTGAAGAATATTTTCTTGCTTATTTGTTAGGAATCCGAAGCCCCCATGAAATGATTTCATTTCGTGACGACTCTTAAGTGGGCGGTGACTAAGCAGAACAACACCTACTTATTACATGTACAGATATTATATAGGTACGTAATCTTTGAAAAACTTTTTACTTTAATGGATGATGGATGATTAGAATAGATAACTAACAAAGCTTTGGTGTCAATTTTGAACATTATTTAAAATTTTCATAAATATCACATCATAATAGTTTCCAGATAATAATTAGTTGTATGTTAAAAGCTAAGAAATAACAATTACTTAAATATAAATTCTGGAATTTTATCTAATTGTACAATATTCTACAAAGACCATAGTTTCAAATCCCTTCACGAATCACTGGGCTTTGTAGATTAATTAATAACTCGATGTACTATATTATTGACTATGAGGGTAAAAATCTTCACAGAATTCTGAAGCTCTGTCTATAAGAAGACATTAGACGTAGAACGTATAATACACGCTAATATATGCTGAAAAGAAAAACGGACATCTGATCGAACGTTTTATTGTAACGTACCATTCGTGGTGAGCTGGATACATTACGCCCTATGCCAACTAATCGGGGCATGTACACAAAGGAATCGAAAAAATCAAACATCTGCGTATACGTTACGTTGTTAAGAAGTGGTCGTCGAACGCGAATACTGTGGTGGACATACGAATTCAAAGTGAACTATATCGAGGGGTGAAAGGCTATTTAGTTCAAGCGACATTTTTTGGTGATATAGTAATATATATATGTATATATACTAGCTGTCCCGGCAGACCTTGTTCTGCCCTATTTCTCTAAAACAAAGTCACATTGTTTTTTTAATGTTAATAGCTTCCCCGTCAGATTTTTTTGAAAATTGTTTGAAGGAACCTGGCCTTAATGCTATATGTATAAAAATTGACAAATATTGACATTAATATTTATACGTCACTCGATTGCTTTGCCTTCCCGGAACCCGTCCACTAACATTTAAACTTTATGGTATGGTGTTAAAGTTCAAATTGACTTTTAAATATTATTATGATTTTTTTGTATGAGAATATAGAAAAGTGTTGTTTTTAGACTTTTTCAGACAATTTTTTTAATTTTTCTCTCCGCAATAACCTTCCCCAGACTTCAAAAAACACAACAAAAAAAAAAATCAGCCAAATCGGTTCAGCCGTTCTCGAGTTTCGCGCTTATCAAGACATTTAGCGATTCATTTTTATATATAAGATATATATATATATATATATATATATATATATATATGTATTTGGAATCAGTAAAAAACGGTGATGCCGAAAATATATATTACTATATCACCAAAAAATATAGCTTGAAGCAAATATAATAGTTAATAGCCTTTCACCACTCGATATCATATGTGCAGGGCCCTAAAGAAATATGTACTAATAACACAACAGTAGAAAGTGTGTAGATTTGTCGCTTCCCATTTAGTTGTTAAATAATAACACTATTACAATCAAGCTAAATATGCAGGTGTGTCCACTGACTGCCTGTCACATACATGCCGAAAACGAATTACGCTTATTTATAGTATAAGTATTATAAACATTTAAAAAATCAGTAGGAAGCGAACACTCTGTATACTTTCTATTTACTATGGACACGTACTACGAGGTAAAATAATCGTAAAAACGTAATATAATAAAGTTAATGACGTTTTATTTCTGCTCTCACTGATACAGTACACATGTTAAAAGAACCTTAAACAATGGTTACTATGGCACTATACGTAACAGAAACACTAGGTTTAAACACGCATATACTCTACTCTCACATCACTTATACTTGTTTTATTAATACACACGTAAACATATGCACATGCAAATGGGCAGTAGTATTATTTTTATATATATGAGGGCCTGGTGATATGTACCTACGGCAGACACCAGTTTATCACAAGCATTTTTAGTTTTAATCACTTTTACTTGTGCGTGTTTCAATATTTGTGAAGAAAAAATAAATAAATAATTATTATATTTGGTCAAAACGATGATATTATTTTATAAATTATCTATATGTCGGGTTCCGTACATCAAAATTAAAAAGGAACCCTTATAGGATCATTTCTTCGTGCATCTGTTTGACTGGCAAGATAATTTCTTCAGGAATACATAGAAGTATCGAATTGAAATTAATTACGTATACTCAGGATTGTAATCGCTTGTGGCTGTGAAAAAAATCTAACTTCTGAATTAACGCAATCAAAAAATAAGACCATTTGTATCACCTTTCTTATATTTTTGGGACATGTCCTGGAATATTGATACTTTAAATAATAAGTAAACATTTAAATATAATCATCAAGCTAATTTTTGTACAATACTAAATAAGAAAATATTTTTCATAATTATAGCAATTTAAATTTTTACAAAAATTATAATACAATTTAAAGTTATAATTTTAAAAAGTTTTAAACGTAACAGTTTTATCATAATTAGATATCTAAATACTTATATTTTTCTACAATGTAGCGATATGACATCCGTGGTTACAATAAATCCATCGAATATGGATATTGAAGAAGCTTTATCATGGTACCCAGGTGCGCTAATAGTTAGCTTCTCACCATTTGTCCTTTTTGTCCAAGAAAATATTCCCTAGTTTAGTAAAATACATTTATAAATTTATAGTTGTTGAAATAAGCTTATGTTACTTAAAAGAATGGTATATAAATTACTTTTTATAAGATTTTATTTCAACATTTTGATTGTGACAAACTAGGTAGGTATAAAATAAGCAGTATAAGAATAATTTTAATTGCAATCGTTAATAATAAAGTATTACATTTTCTAAGGCTATATTAATCAGTTTATTAATTCCTTACAAATTATAAATCCATCCTTACATATCAATATCTTTTACTTTTCCATTCGTTAATACTTGATTCATTTTTACACCGTTACGACAAACTTAAACAATACAATATGTTATATAATATGTTTTCTCTTTTACAATGTTGTCGCAGGATTTTCTCCTATATCGTCGGTATGTTTTCAAACTTAGATTCCATATGCACTAATCTAGCAGACCATTTTTTGGTAACTCTGTTTAAAATTCTCGTGAACCCTGTGTTCGCTGGCGGCCTGGAGTACTGGATTCATACCGGCTTGAAACAGAGGAGTGTCAACTTCTCATCGCAGCTAGCAAATCTGATCACATTCGTCCTTCAGCCCTGCAAGAGAATTACCTACAAAGGGGTGGATGTAATGAGTTCATCCCTTTAGGTGCCAAACATACAGACGGTGTGCTAATACAACACAGGTCCTCTGCACTTCTTTCGGGTAGCAGATTCCCTCAAGTATACTGGCTGATTATTGTTAGGGAGGGGGATCATGCACGAAGATGCTTATCCTCTAGCATCTGGGTCTTCGACGATGGCTGTTCGGGGGCGAATTGAATCTCTTCTGGTTCAGCAGTCTCTTCCTTCTTCAAAAATAGCAAAATGTGAGCACAGCCTGCCATGATCGCTCACTGACGATTTATGTTTATTATAATATCTTTTTACTTAGGGAAATCCTAACTGGACTATCTCGGTGGCTAGATTAGCGACCGACATGTGGCAGACGAAAAACCCCAAAGAAACTAACTACATCTACACGTACATCTACATTTACATCTGCACGTTTATAGAATCAGTGGGATCTGTAATCAAATCACAAATAATCCCAACATATCGAGGGGTGAAAGGCTATTTGGTTTAAGCGACATTTTTTGGTGATATAGTATATATATATATATATGTATATATATATATACAGTCTAACCTCCATATAACGTCACTCGATTTAACGACAAACTCCCTAAAGCGTCGATAACACTCGGCGTTGGTTGGTTTAGCTTGTTTCCCATACAATGATACACTCTATATAGCATTACACCCACTCTGATTATTTGTGATTTGATTACAGATCCCACTGATTCTATAAACGTGCAGATGTAGATGTAGATGATATGTAGATGAAGATATTATAATAAACATAAATACAATTAAACTACTTTATTGATCAAACTCGAGCATAAATTGTCCCAATACAGTGACGCTAGTAATTTGGCTAGTCATAAATTATTCGTTAACTGAATTACGTGAGTTGAAAGCGTTTCATTAATGTCGAATGTCGACCATTTCATTTTGGTGCAGCTTTCGTTCAATATTTTGTGAATAGAAATCTAACGGCTGGAAAATATCATATTGACCTGACTGAAAACGTTATTTTTTTATATTTCATTGAAGAATTGTTGCACTACACCTGATGGGGATTGCGGTGCAATTCAGTAATAGTAGCGACAATCAAGAGATAAAGAGGAGTCTAACTGCCAATGGGCGGTCATAGTCATTTCGGCCCACATAAGGCTTCTAGATATAAGAATAACTGGACGTACGCAAGCTGATCCCGAAACACGACAGGCTGACGCGAGTCACTACAGCGTCTTTACACTGTGTACTCTAATCATAACCTAATTCTGTTGATCGCCTTACCATGTCCAATGTATCTTATTGTATTTTATACAATCTAGCAGGAGAAATGAGATAATTAAAAGGTTGCTTATTTTAGTATGTACATATGAAGGTTCTTTATAATAATATACTATAATTTTTAGGGTTTCCAACCTTAACTTCTTCGCCTACACGACATCTGCCAATTGCCCGTGCTATAGTAAACAAGAAAGTCGTCCGCGCGTCGTGCCATTCAGCTGTTCAGGTGCATATCCGAACTGGGGCAAAAAATATACTTACCATGACATGTATATTTCAATGCAACGAAAATAATTGTTAAATAATAGCCAATGTTTAGGTACAATAAGTCATAATTTCAGGACGTCTGGGGTGGTAATCATTTGGTTTATGACACAAATTCTTTACTACGAATCGGACTCGTAGTTTTCGCTTATGGAACAAATTTTTTATCACGAGTCGGACTTGTGGTTATAGGCCAAGGGGTTACAAGGATAAAGGAATCATTATGATTACTTCGTTTTCATATATCTATTCAAGAACCTCAAGAATCTTTTTCTCAGGAACGCGAGGAGGTGTCAGTTTGAAATTAACATCAAATATTTCCAGCCTGTAGTGCTTTGATATAAGTGCACAATCAAAAGATAAGCCCTTTTATAGTATGCCGTATATTATATTATTTATGCCATATTCACAAGGGAATCGAAGCCTATAGAGTACTTTCCGGTGACTTAGAATTATGAAATTTGGCAAGAAGCAAGGTCTCATAACACAAGTAGAAGTAAAATCTGAAAATAATGAATTTATTGTTATATAAAAAATTGCGATTATAAACTTTTACCAACAAGTTTGTATGGATGGATGTCAAGGTACGCGAGCCCGACTCGCATGTGGTTGTTTCTATTAGTTTATTATTAGTTTCTATTAGTTTCTATTATTGGTGAATTTAATAAGACTACATAATATTATATGCAAAATATTTTCATAATTTCTGTTTATGTATTATACAAATTACATTAATCTTATATGATTTTATAATTGAATTCCAAGAAAAAGTGCATCAAGCTGAACGGTTGCATGTAAAATGGAGAATGCTTTCAATAAAGTTATTCCACTAGAGCAAGCGACACAGGGAACACTGTAACTAATTAATCAAAATTTCACCTCAGGGTCTAATATGAGTCGTGATTTCTGGTAGTGAACAATAGAGGTGGAACTGTCGGATCGAAGTTGAATCAGTACGTTCACCGGGAGACTTCCTTTGTTATTGGACCGAGTAATGAAAGCGCTGGCTGATAATAATTTACGAACAACAGAAGTGTCGCTGTTTAATGGCGAAAATAGGGGTACGAGGAGCATTCCAGCGGGCGAGAGCGGGCGGACAGCCGCCGGCGTCGAGTGACAACCGCGCCGACAGCAAACTAAAATAATTATCATCATTGTCCCTGGCCACGGCTAGCGCTTTAATTGTTCATTTACATTTGCAACGATGATACCACTTCCAAACTATTTCGTCGGACGTTTATTTTATTCTCGTCGGTTCCGCTGTCGCGTTATTGTACACAGTTAATGGTCTGAAAAATAGAAATGATTCGCTATTTGTATTATTTTACTGTTTTGTTCAAGATATATCCATTTATGAATATGTTATTCACTAAATTTTTTTAATTATTATTTCAAATGTAATGCTTTCTTTTACTGTGTTATATTACTTTTATTACTTGCAACATAAGTTTTAAAAATGAAGGCAAAGATGAATGCCAATATAACATAATTTTTGTTTCGGAGTAATTGAAAAATTTGTCAACATGATTATTTTATTATGAACAACAAGCAATAATAGTTACACGCAAGGATAATATAAACAAAACAAAGCCATAAGAGATAACTATTAAGCACGTAGAGTATTTCGCGTAGCTGTTGTAATAATGTTTTCTCTCGCTCGTAGGGGCACACTGGTATTACAAAATGAAATTACAAGAGACGTTCGCGGAGTCCTCCCGCGGCATTAATTTGTATCAAGAATTTGTAGAGATTTAGCTTGAGCCGGGACGGAGTGTTCATCGCAGCCGGCGAGCGTTAACACTTATTAAGGGGGTGCATCCCTGCGACAGATGTAAGGGAGGACCCGCCATTTGCGTAATGCCAGGAATGGTTACACTCGATTTAATAAAACTCCGTGAACATTTCGTTCTGAAGAATTTAAGAGTCAATTCGTTTTAAACGCCACAATGACATAGCGAGAAAAAACCGTGAGCCAAAACGTGTCCTGAATACATTGCGATGGCTTGGATTTCTTATCGGAAGCAATTGAGATGAGTACTTATGGCTTTTCGAGTGGCTCGGCTCGTTTAATTTGTTGTTTCAGCGAAGAATTTTTATTAACGTCTCCCCTTACTTTACATTTTAGGAACGTGGCTTATAGGCGAGTCAAGGTGAAGTAAAAGTTTTGAATCGTCTTTTTTCATTGAACTTCGTCACGGAGTTCACAAAGGGTATGGATAGTATACAGATAGATGATCATAGCTCCTACGATATAATATGCTGTTAACCTGTTGAATGGTTAAATAGTTACCGTATGTGGAAATAGGGTCTCAGTGATACTGATCACTGGATCAATATTAATTCATTATAGCTCTAAAACTGTTTTGTCTTCGTAAATTTACGAGTGTAATGCATTATTTATATTCATGTAAATTGCTTTAATCAGCTTCCTTGAACAATATTCGAGTTAATTTGGCATTAACATATACAAGATGGTCAAAACCATCATGCACTCCGAATTTTCAAGGCGCGATATTTCACCGGAAATTCTATAACACTAGAATACGTATGAAAAAATACTAACACTCAGAAAATTCCAAGTGAAAAATTGTAGTTTTGGTTTGTGAAAAGTGATAGTCAATGAGAACAGATGTTCGCGGTAAAAAATATCAGTGCAGCGTAGCTCTAATAGTTATCCTTTGCCATCACTACTTTATGTAAAATAATGTGGCTTTGGCAGCCTAATGGACAAGGGACAGGTATCCATGCGTGGCAACGCCAGTAGTCGTGGGTTCGTATCCCGGTTTGTACCTCTGGGTTTTTCCAAATTAAGTACGGATTTAGGCACCACACGCTCCTCGGTAAAGGAATACCGTAAAGTAACCCGCATGACATCTAACAGAAATGTCATGTGTAAGTGTCCTGAGAAAGGCGATTAGCTGCACTAACTGGTCACATTGGGAACTACATATAAACACAAAATAGATACAGCTACTAATGTATCTCTCACCTCGCTTACCCCGAAGGGATATATTATTATTTTTAAATTTAATAACTATACTTAAAGCCTGCAACTCTTTAAATCATGTGTACTTAAGTACAGCCATGAATATTTAATTATTCTAAACGTCCAACTTTTTATCTATAGGGCCTTTATTCTAGAAGGTTCTTTCTGTTGTTCAAGAAAGCTGAACGTTGGGTACAGAGCACAATTTAATAACGTAGAGTAGTAATATTTTGTAACAGTTTTTAAAGTAATTTTCTATTGGTATTACTTAGTGTTACATAAAACTGTTTATAATGAAAGTAAAATAAGTTAAGTATAGCGTATGTATAAACATACATCCTGTTCATAAATACAATACTAAGCATAAAAGGAAAAAGGCCTTAAAATAGAAAATATAAATCTAACAGTCAGCTAAAACAATTGATTGCAATATCTTAATTAATTCATAACATTTTCTAAGGCTGTGTGTATTATAGTCACGCTCAAATCTGCCACTGAAACTGGTATCTATATAACTCTTATAAATATTTTTTACTGTGGTCCATAGATGATACTTGGATCTCTTGTATATTTTGCGACAAAGATTTTCGCAAAAACAGGGAGTTCCTCTTAGTGAATGTAAGCTTCAGTGATTTGCTGTCTTATATAGACCTAAGTCCTAATTTTATAAATATTATTGATGTAAGTTTAGTGTTTCTTGGTCAAATAAGTAGTGTTTGGCTGTTTTGAGGACCTGACACGGTGCGAAATATATAGTAAAAGTGAATAAAAAGTAAAGTAAAGTACAAGAGGTGAAAAACTACGACAGGGCTAAAAGTAAATTAAAAGATTTACTATACCACCATAAATAGATTGATGTTTTCATTATGTAAAAGCACAATGTGGTTGCAATATCTATATGTTGAAGCAAGAAGTTTAACTTGTGTAAATAGTGTGGATCTGTGTAAAATTTTATAAGTTTAATTGTAGTATTCTCTTAAAGATACTATAAGTAGTTTCCTATCGATAAAAAAAAAACTTTTTAAAAATAATATTAAGCTTTTTTAAACAAAAAACTATTATATAAAAAATTAAAACAAGCTATTTTAGAAGATTTAAACAGTGGCAAAAGTTCTTATAGAGATAAGCTTATTTATTATATAAATATCTTAGTATTAAAATATAAAACCGCTGGTCCATTAAATGCAACTTTCCCCTATATACAGTGTTAGTATATTTTTTATATTATAATAGTATTTAATAAAGTATATTTTATATCAACTGAGATCTGCCACTGTTTAAGTATTTGCTTAAGTTAAAATCCGTCTTTTGATAAAGCCTTAGTAGAGAAATAACTCTATAATCTACAAAAATATATTTGTACTGATATATCTAAGCTTGTCCATACTTTGTGCCCTTTGACGGGAATTGTTGTGATAAAAAATTAACTTTTACGCGGAAATAACTAAATAATAATAATAATAATTTTTCTTGGATCAAAAATTTTACATTATATAATTTAATTTACGTTGACGCCTGCACTAGTCGTGAGACTGTATCGCAGGCGTCAGCGCCCACCATTACAGAGAATACAAGTAATTACAAAAATATATAAAAATATACAGACGTGTTGTGTGTGAAATGTTATACTAATGTAATTTAAGTATAAGGAAATTATACAATAACTTTTTTTGACTTGTTAATTATTATATAATGTATCTACGTGCAGGCCTTATGAAAACATCAAAATCGTTATTAATACTTGACTATAATTTTTATGTTTTATTGAGTATCTACAGAAGGCAACATTTTATTGATAATACAATTATTTTGCCGCAAATATTAACTAGATAAAGGGCAATAATTATTAATACTAACTGAGGACAATAAACTTAAGTGATACTAATGGGAGTGAATTTCCATAGATCGTTCACACAGGGATTTTTTCCGCACGCGTCGTATTAGAGATTGCATAAAATTATAGTATTAACCCAATTTTACTTGCAAATACAATCACATTATGTCCAAGCTTTGTGACAGGCTCGGAAATTAATAGCAACAGAAGCGTGTATAGATCGGAAAACAGAGGGGACCACTCAGCAGATGCTTATCTGCACACACGCGTTTGCTCTAACAATATTCCCGTTGGTACGTGCGAATGTAAATACGTGCTTATTATCGTACTTAGTTATTTGCTTGCGCTTCAGCTTTGTAATCATCTAGACGTTAGCAATATACCTGCTTATACAAACCCATCGGTTAGTATGTTCGTATCAATAGGATGTAATTGATCTTACTATAATATTGCACTAATCAAAATTGTGAACAGTCATTCTCGTTTATAAAATCACTTCATGCTGACAGCAAATTTATTGAATCAATAATATATAAGGGAAAGTAATTGACTTGGTCATCACAAAATCTCGAAAACTATATGACCTAACCTTTGAAATTTTGCTTTTTTTGAAGTTTGTTTTGGAATGTAAGTAAAATATAAGAACGTATTTTTGAAAATTGAATCCCTAACGGTTTTTAATACAGGGTTGAAGTTTATGTGTAATTTCGATATAAATAAAGTTAGGGCTGCAAGACTATGTACTTCTTTGGAAATATTTTTTTCGAATTTGTAGCGGGTTCTCATACATACATTTCTTTTTAAATTTTAATATAAGAATTAAATTTGTAAAGTTCTTAATCAATGTACAGGAGCTATCACTGGAGCTATAAAATCTTAATTCTAAAAATAATTAGTTTCAGTGTGTACTGGGCAATCATTATTAGAAAGATCCCTTATAGTGTTTTAACATTTTGTAAGACGCATCTTAAACGTACAACAGTGAGTAAAAACCGATTTTCAAGAAATTATTTTAATCTATCTTAAATATCAGATACATTTTCCTTAAAATGTTACCTAAATTACAGCTTAAAGTACCATAAGGCTGTATTAAAAAATAGCATGTTTTTAGGGTTCCGTAAACTCGAGAGGAAAAAAGGAACCCTTATCGAGCGAATTTATTGTCAGTGTGTCATAACCCTTTTACTCTGGACCGCTTAGACCTGGTAGTTCCATTTGTACGGAACCCTTTGTACGCAATTCCGTCTTGTAAATGGCAAGTTTGAAAAAAAAAATCTTCTGTTACATTTCATAATTTCGTGTAGTTACGGTTTTACGCGCTAAGTGTGAAACATTAAAGACAAGGTTCCAAAAAATCCTTTTTTTGTGTTGTTGCTATTTGATAATGTCACATAGTCTCTGTTTGCCACAAAAAACTAGTAATATAAAGCATTATGCTTATGTAGGTATAAAACACATCTATAATGTATAAAGCCAAACGCTCGTGTTTATTGTAAAATTTATGGTAACATGTGTCGCATAAATGTGACTAAATGTAATTAATGATCGATTTTAGCTTGTCGACCATAGAGAATGGCTCGCGGAACCCTTCGCAAATCTTTACCAACTCGAAATAGAAGTCCCCGCGGACCGCCATGCCTTTTAATTTGTGAGCGTTGGGGGCGCGGGTGCTCCCAGCTTCACCGTTCTTCTTGTGTCTACTTTTTATTTATGCATTTTTTCGATCAATAGCTTCTTATAGTATGCACAAGATTTAATTAAAACTTGGCAATAAAAATTTTTCAACTGGTAATGTCTTGATTTTGAATATCATTGTAGATTGTTTAATCTATATTATTTTATATAATATAATTAAAACCATATGTCTTAATGTTTTATCAGGTAATATTCAGCAATTACTAAGCCAATTTTGGAAGCCATTTCAATATTCTAATCCATATTTTTCAAGTTGAAATTATCGATACGTTCAGTAACGATTGGTAAGGCGAAACAGGAAAGATGTTATCTGAGCTCTCCCTAGTAGTCGCTATTATCCCTATAGTGATGTCAAAAGAAGCGAATATCGTTGCATATATGAATATAGTATTAAAATTATATTACTAACTTGAATTGTGTGCCTATATTTATGTTCAACATCCAGTTTCATAAACGCTCTTTAAAAGTTAAAAGTAATTTTAACACTAATAAGTAGTCATTCGCTAACTTAGTATTCACTAATTTTATCATTAATTTGTTTAGGAAATATTCCTAAGATTTTTTTTATAACTAAACTTTTTTAGTATAATGGTTTTTGAGTGCACTCAAACTGAGGTATTATTACGTCATTACTAACGTACACAATGTCGTGGGTGAGGCTAGTATAATAATGTCATAGAAAAAATAGTAGTTCTTTATTCATAATAATTATTTTTCAGAGAATAAATTTGTATTGACATTCATAAATTATGTACCAATTATTTTTCTATAGTGTGTGATATTCTAAGTTTAAATTATGAATGCAGGTTCAAATGTAACCTCTGGACATCACTCTAGTAGTAGGGATTCACAGGTTCTAGCTCACTGATCACGGCGGCAACCCTAAAAAAAAAAAAAAAAAAAAAAAAAAAAAAAAAAAAAAAAAAAAAAAAAGGTTTTCAGATAGTAGTAGGGATTCACAGGTTCTGGCTCACCGCCTTTGGCTCTCTCATCGGTTCTAGCTCATTGATCACGGCGGCAACCCTGACCTAAAAAAAAAAAAAAAAAAAAAAAAAAAAAAAAAAAAAAAAATTAAAGGTTTTCAGGGTCGCTGAAACGAATGCAAGTATTTAAAATTGCGTAGCTTTAACCGTTTCAGAGATAGCATAACATTAACTAGCCTATAATAATACAAAAGCAATGGGGTACAGTTAACAATGGATCATCCGAGCAAGGGTCACCTATTGTTCGGCTCGGACGCTATTGTTGTGTTACGGTCGGGGGGTCTCAGGTACTTTTTCTATGTATAATAAAAAGCCGTCTACATTCCTTCATTAGTCATATTCATTTATTTTAAAACAGTAATTAAACAAATTCCATAATAACATATCATTGTACATGGTATCGATGTCAAATTGATTAATAAAGTAATTCATTGTACAGTTGTGCAACTTGTAGTACAAATACATTAAACAGTATTGACCACATACTGAAGTCCAATTGTTTTGCAATATTTTTTTATTGAAACTCCATCGGTGGCTATTTCTCTTTAAGAATGCATAGTGATATCCAGAAGGTGGTCGTCCATAGGAGTCGAAAAATTCACCAAAACCATTTTTGTCTATATGTAGTGCAACCCAATGTGATCCAGGTTTTGTATCGGGGTCCAAATTACTAATTAAATAAGTAGGAGTTTCCATGTATATCGGTAATCTATTTGCAGCATACACATTATACCGCAAACTTGGATGTATTTCGTTCAAATATTTCTGTAGTTCTATTGTATTCATATTTATTTAAAAATACAACTTTCCAACCCCAGAGATCGCAAACATGTGTGCGATTGTAATTACAGTAACTTATTATATATCGAAAGGGTGATTATTAAAAATAATACAAAGTAAGTTCATTTTAATTAATTTATTCAAAAATGTACACACAAAGAGATACATACAAATATTACAAAGTTAATATTTTTACAATATATATATATTCAACTATTATAATCGACGGATACATTGCGGTTTTTATCTATTTCAATAACATTATCAAATTCGGCGTAAACAATACAGTTAATAGTTTGTACAAGCGTTGACTCAAATCGAACTTCTAATCTTACAGTGCCATGTCTTATAAGATTCCAATGACCTGAAGAGTTGGCTGATAAATCCGGAGTTAAATCAAAAGCTAACAAACAGTAACCGTTCGAATATTGTTCTCTCGAAATTCCATTCCCTTCATTTAAAAAATGTATACCCGTACCCGAAAATAATGTATGATAAGCCGTGGTGAAAATATGGTTTTCAAACGAAGGTTGTAAAGCTTTCGAAGGTATTTGTTGACCATCAATATATAAACAAAATGTGTTAATGTTGTAATTTTCGAAATTAAATGGATTTTTAGTGAGATTACCGTTAAATGCCCCGTTATCAACAAACCCAATAATACATCTTTTTGGGACTTGCCCCAAAAAAATGTTGTCAAGTGTTTTGCCTTGAATCCCAGATGGTATAGTTAAAACTTTCACTTCAGCTCGAGTGACGGGATATTTTGCTGTAGAAAAAGCCAATGCTTTTTGATGTGCAAGTAAAACAGTTGGATTGATTCGTGCTTTACGAACGATAAGTGTTGCATCTGTAATGCATACTTTAAACTTTGAATCACTTGAAGGGGCCATTAAGTTAAATGTTTCTCTAGAGCGAACTAATTTAACTGACATTTCTACACCATTGATCAAGAACTTTTCTTGGTTAAATATATCGCCATGTAAGTGTCCAATCATTTCAATTTCTTGACTTTCAGAAGCTAATTTTTGTCTTTTAACAAATCCTCCATTTTCCTCGCCGGTTTCATTCATTTTGTTGGCTGTATCTTCATACCAAAGGCCACACGTAAGATGAGATTCTTTAGCTGGTTTAGCATAATTCAACAAAGTTTCCATGTAGGCACGATACGCATATGTATTATTTGGAGGTGATATAAGTTTTTGATTTAAATAGACATCAAGTTGACTGAAGATTGAATGCAACCAATTATTAACCGGAGCCACTACCGTTGAGGCAGCTACCTTAGAGGAATCTTGATGCAATATCCTGGCTTTTATATGAATCAAAGTATGAGACAGATCTATATAATCTTCACCAGTTCCTGGTACTTGAAATTCGAGGGGCCCATCATCAGCTAGAGATGATATAGGTTTATAATGTATCCATATTCCATTTTCTATACTAGTTTGTGTTGAGGGTAATGCAAATAAATCTAACTCTGATTTAATGCACTCACATGATTTGTTATGTAGAAATGACATTTTATGAAAATATGTCTTTGATTTTAGTATGACTTGACTTTGATTTTTTGATACCTTTCACCTTGACATTCGGTGCTGAAATGAGAGAATTCAAACGGTTCCTCTTTTTTATATATCCTGAACCGGACATGTTAATTCGATTAATTTTATCTTGAGCTTTTTTGTGTAAATTTGAGCTGGCCTCTTTCAATCTAGTTCTTATTGAATCTTCCATGGGGCGTGCATTAACCATATCCGATAATAGACCC